>CM051842.1:70543501-75343501 GCA_028451465.1 Erethizon dorsatum | reverse complement strand
GTGTGTCTGTGTTAGTTGAGCTGCCATCTATGAACCATGTGTCAGAGGCTGTAGAGAGAGGTGTGCTATTAATGTGAGGGAAGTGGGTAGGGGTAATTTGTAAGACCTCAATGCAATTGTGGTGAGGGATCTCATCAGAGGTGGGGAGTAAGGTGGCTGGGCTGAGGGAACTGCTGGTGGAGATAGTGATTGAAGGGTCTTGTATGAGTATTAAGGGAACCTGCTGTAGGTGGGAAGGAGTCATTTAGGTGGGGAGTGTTTTGTGTGAAATGAGCTCATTAAGGTGATGAGGTGAGTGGACTGTGATTGATTTCCCTAAAGTGAACTTTTCTGCCTCTTGTGTTAGTGTGGCTGCTGTGGCAAAAGCTGAAGACAGGGAGGCCAACCACATACTGTGTTGTTTAATTGTTTTAAGAGGTAGGCTACTGCTTGGAAGGAAGATCCCTTTTTGTGTCCTAGAACTCCCACAGCATTATGATTTTGAGAAGTGATGTATAGAATGAAAGGTTGGTTCGGGTTTGGGAAAGGGCCTCTTTTAGTTTATAAAATGTAGAGTGTGTAGGAGTGGTGGGGTCACGAGGCTCTGACAAGGAACCTTTGGATGCTTTATAGAGAGGTTGAGCTACAGTTGCAAAGTTAGGGATCCAAAGGTGAAAGAAGTTAGCTAGACCAAGAAAAGATAAAACTTGTTTTGTGGTTGGCACCTGGAGGTCACGGATGAGGGCTTTGCAGTTAGTGGTGATCAAACGAGTGGTGGGGGTGAGGGTAAGACCCAGGTATTTGATTTTGGTGACGTTATTTGTGTTCGTTGGGGGATACCCTATAACCTCGACCTGAGAGGAAGTTGAGGAGACTGGCCCTATGTTGTATGGCAAGAGTGTAGGATGGGGAACAGAGGAGGAGATCATCTATGTATTGAAGAAAAGTACTAGGCTGGAGGTTAAGAGTCACCAGATCAGATGCAAGGGCTTGGCCAAAGAAGTGAGGACTATCTTGAAATCCCTGAGGTAGAACTGTCCATATAAACTGTAAAGACTGGAGGGTGTCTGAGTCTGTCCACATGAAAGCAAAAAGGTCCTGACAATTAGGGTGTAAAGAGATAGTGAAAAATGCATTTTTAAGATCTAAGACAGTAAAGTGGGAAGTGGACAGAAGAATATAGTATAGCATAGTGTAAAGATTAGGCACCACTGGGTTAATCGGCATCACTGCATTGTTGTTAGCCCTGAGATCTTGGGCCAAGTGATAGGAGCCATTGGACTTGAGCACAGGCAGAATGGGAGTATTGTAGGGAGAATAGGCATGTCTAAGGAAGCCATTGGTTAATAGGCATTGGAAGATAGGCTTAAGTCACTGTTGGTGTTTGAGGGCTGTTGGATATTGGGGAATACATGGAAAAGCTGAAGGACCTTTAAGGTGAATTAGCACAGGGGCAGTGTGGGTGGCATGAGTGGGGCTAGAGGTGGCCCAGACTGTAGGATTGACAAAGGGGGGAGGGAGATGGGGAATGGAACTGGCGTGGCATTGTAGGTGAGTCTGAAGGATGAGAGCCATATGGAGGGGAAAAAGTGCAAGAGAAGTTAAGATTTTGGAGGAGATCTCTGTCCAAGAGTGCTGTGGGGCAGGTTGGGATAACAAGGAAATTATGGGTGAAGAAGAGGGTTTGGATCCTGCAGGGGATGGGTCCTGTTTGGAGGGGTTGTGTAGGTTGACCATCAACTCCCACAACGGAGACCATGGATCAGGTACAGTGGCCTGAAAACTCAGGAAGAACATTATAGGTGGTTCCTGTGTCAACAAGGAAAGAGAGTGTTTTATCTGAGATATCCAGCGAGACTTGCGACTCCAGGAAAAATACCTTGATGGGGCCATGGTCTCCAAGCCCCATCAATCCTCCTCAGCTGGGGGAATGAAGCAGGTCAGCTAGCGATGAGTCCAGTGGTGGTGATGAGTTCTCCTGTGAGGATAGTGAGTTAGACGACTTACCCTCTCTCTGGCAGACAGTGCAGTTGCACTTCCAGTGACCCTTGAAATTGCAAATGGGACAAGGTCCCAGTGGTGGCTGTGGGTTGGGGCAGGCTTGTGCCCAGTGTCCTTCTTTGCCACACTTGAAGCATAGTCCAGGAGGGGCTCAGGCGCTGTTTTTGGTTCCCCCATTTTTTATTGTTTTTTAGTAGTTACATTGAGTGCCCCAGCCAAAAGTTGGCATTTAAGCATAGGTTTTTGAAGACTCTCCTGTTTTTGTTGTTCCTCTCTATTGTTGAAGACTTGGAACACCAGTTTAAGAAGGTCTCCCTATGGTGTCTGAGGGCCAAGTTCTGTTTTCTTGTTTGGCTCAAATGTCAGGAGCCAACTAGGAAATAAAATGAGAGTTAATAATGGTGATCCCTTCAGGTGATTGGGGGTCCACATTAGTGTATTTAGTGAGGTTGTCAGTGAGATGGGAGAGATGCTCAGCAGGGTTTTCATCAGAGTGCTGAGTCTGTTCAAGAAGTTTTTGATAATTTGTTTATGGGAGATTTTGTTTAATCTCACTGTGATGCAACCAATTGTCCAGTTCATTCATTGGGATCCACTTTTGCCCTGATAGGATCTGCATTAGGGAAAGCTGCTGCCCCAACAGGTTGATCAACATTTAATTGATGTCTATGATCAGCCTCTGCTTGGGCAGCAGTACATAGTTGGACCTTTTGTTGTGGAGACAGGGTGGAGATGAGAATAACATATAGGTCCTTGTAAAGGAGGTCATAGGAATTAATAACAAATTGGAGCTCTTTTACATAGTTGGATGGGTCCGTGGAGAAGGAGCCAAGGAGTTGGTAAATGTGAGAGAGATCAGAGTGAAGGGAACATGGACGTGAACTTGGCTTTCAGGCACAGTGACCTTGCAGAGGGGAAGTAGGGGTTGAGATGGAGAAGATGGTGGCTGACTGTCACATGATGGGGAACTGGAAGATGGTAGATGATCATCACATTACTGGTGACTACAAGATGGCTGCCAACTGTCACACGATGGGGAACCACAAGATGGTGGCCAACCATTATGTGACTGCTGACTACAAGATGGCTGCTGACTGTCTTATGATGGGGAAGCACAAGATGGCGGCTGACCACCACAAGATGGCTGCTGGTGATAGGAGCAAGATCAGGTATGGTGTGCCCAGGGAGAAAATGGTGGCAGGGAAGGTGAGGAAAGACAGAGAGAAGATGGCGAATAGGGGACTGGAGATGGGGAGATTAGTGAAGGGGAATTAGATGGAGGGAGGACTGCTTGGGGAGGTTGGGTTGCCTTCAGATGGTATGGAGGAGGGGAAGCAAAGGCAGAAGTGACATCATCAATAGGATTGGCGGGATGATCAGGGAGGGGATTTGGCAGTGTGGAGCATGCCAAGAGTATTTAGGATGCCCAACACTCCTGGAGGAGTGAGGGATGTGCCCTGAGAGCAAAAATGTCTTGTACATAGGGGATCTCCGACCATTTGCCACTGTGATAGCAAAAATTATCTAGGTCATGGAGGATATTGAAATCAAAAGTACCCTCCTTGTGCCAGTGGCTGCCATTATTGAGCTTGTATTGAGGCCACAGCATCCGGCAGTTAAAGATTATTTTTTTTTAGGTTTGATGGTCTCCCAGAGACTGAGGTTGTTGAGAATTTTTAAGACACCCGAGCAGAGTGTGTTTTCAGGGCTGGGAAGGAATATTTCCCATTGTGATCAAATCAGAGTGAGTCAAAAGGCAAAAGCTGATTACAACCCCTAAGAGGACCATCACACTTGTCAGGGTGTGAGAGGAGAGGATTACCCATCCTCCACATTGTTCATCACTGTGGGTACAGAGGGCCATCCTGAAGGATGTGGGGGGGTCCTAGCCTTGGCCTATGACTTGAGAGAGATATAAAGCAGAAATTCCTGTAAAGAGATTGGCTCACCTATGAGAGGTGATGAGGGCCAGTGTTCGATGGAAGCTGGCAATGGCAAAGGCAGGGCAGGAAAAAAGAGGAACAGTGGCTTGTTGGTGGGGGGAGCACGAGCTGGGGAAACTCCCCAGGAGCTACACGCCCCAACCGATCTGAGTCACGGCACCAAAATTTTAGGTTTGGCACGAATAAACACAAAGGAAAGAGATTGAGGGACGCCTTTATTGCCAGTGTGGGAGGGCTGCAGTAGAGTGCAAGAGACCCTCTGAGGAGGAGTCTGTGGGACAAAGCATTTATTGGATTTAGCTGGGGCTAGAGTTTGGAGTGGCAAGCAAGGTGACATAATGGAAGGGGATTGGGGGTTCGTTGGCATGTGGATGAAGTGGAGAGAGGAAGTTTATTTTGGGCTGGGGAAGAAGAAGGAGGAAGTGGGTGATATGCTGTTGTTTGGGCTCTCTGCTGTGTTGGAACACTGCCATGATGACTAAGCAGCTTTCATATGGGCAGAAACCCATCACTAATTGCAATCATCATGTTAATAGGGAAAATCTTAAAGCATTTCCACTAAAATCAGGAATGAGAGAAGGGTGTAGACTATTACTACTCCTATTCAATATTGTACTTTAAAATTAAGATAGAGCGGGCCGGTGAGATGGCTCATTGGCTTAAGCACCTGCCTGGCAAGCGCCAGGGCCCGAGTTTGACTCCCGGAACCCACATATGAAAAAAGGGCCGATGATATCCCTCAGTGGCACGGGCACCTGCTGGCATGCGAGGTCCTGAGGTCGACCCCCGGTACCCACAAAAAAAAAAAATTAAGACAGAGCAATTAGGCTACAGAAAGAAATAAAATGGATTTGAATAGGAAAGGAAGAAGTCCTTATTTGCAAATGACAAGTTCCTCTTTTCAAAAACCCAAATCACCTAAAAGATTGTTAGAAGTAACAAGCAAATTCAACAAAGTAGCAGGATAAAAAAGACACAAAAATCAATAATATTCCTGTAAACCAACAATGAGCACACACTGAAAAAGAAGTCAATATAAACAATCATATTCACAATAGCTTAAAAAACTAAAATACTTAGGAATTAACCTAATGAACGAAGTGAAAGATCTCTATAATGGAAAATATATTACTTTGAGGTGATTGGAAAGGACATTAAAAATTGAAAATATGTCCCCATTTCCTTGATACACAGAACCAACATTGTTAAAATGCCTGTATTACCAAAGTGATGTATTGGTTTAATGCAATCTCAATCAAAATAATAACATTCTTCACATATTTGGAAAATGCAATCCTAAATTTTATATCAAACCAGAAGAGACCTAAATGTTATAGTTTATATCTAGTTGCTCTTCCAAATATTTGTGTGGTCAAAGGTGGGACTTTATGGAGTCAACTGAAACAATGATAGTGATACTCAGTGGATTAGTCCACTGAAGAGTTTATTGGCAAATGTGATGTTGGAAGATGTTCTTGTCAGAGGATGTGAATGACTAGAGGCATGACCTACAAGAGTATATTTCTTCCCCCTCTCTTTCTGTCAGCCTCTTTCTGCTTCATGCTGCTATGCTATGAGACATTTCTCCTCTACCATGCTCCTTTACCATACCACCCTGCCTTGGAGCCAGCCAACTATGGACTGAAACCTCTACAAACTCTGAGCCAAAATAAACCTTTACTCCTTACTTTTGTGTTTGCCAAGTACTGTGTCTCAGCAATGAAAAAGTATCAGGACAGATTTTAGTACCAGAGAAGTGGGGTCTTTACTGTGGTGCTACCTGACCATGTAATTTGGAAGACTTTGGAACTGGCTTGCAGGAGGATTTTGGAAAGTTTTGGAGATGCTAGATGTACAAGTAGGCCTGGCATGTTGTCAGCAGGAAGATTCTGCTTAGAGATGAATTAAGAGAGATTTTGCTTGGAGATGAGAAAATCAAAATATTGACTGTAATGCAGCCAAAAAAGACCTGGCTCAAGAGGCTTCACTTGGGAAAGATCATCCAACTGGTTTGAACTCCGGGCCACGTGTGTTATGCACTGACAGAATATTTGTCTATATTTTGCTCTTGTGTAGACTTTTCAGGAGACTGAGATTTGGGGCAGCAAATTAATTAGTATGGCAGACAAAATTTCAGGGCAGCCAAACATTCAGGCTATGGCATGGTTAAACTAGAGATTTTAGCCTCCTTTACATTGTGAATCAAGAGGAAACAGCTCAGTAGAATCATGTAAAATTTTGAGTTTGGCCAGAAAGGAAGCTTTGGTAAAGTTGAGGTCTGCAAAAATGGAGCAGAGGAGGACTTGTTTGCAGAAAAGAATAGCACTAAAATGAAGCGAAGTACTTTGAAATAGAACAATAGGAAAACTGCCTTGAGGAGATCTGCAAAACCAGCAAGGGTTCATCTTTTTTTATTTTTTTTGTATGCTCAAAATTCCAAAGGTAAATGGTTTTGCTTTGAGAAGATAATTTGAGGGACCCAAGCTCCAGAATAGAGGCATTGTTGTGAATGGAAATTCTCTTGTCACGATTCTCTTCACTGTGCTCAGCTTACCAGTCACACAGAGACATCTGCAACCACCAGCAAGATGGAAAAAGGCTCACCTACTGCTCCATCTGGTGGCAGATCATGGTGTCAATCAAATGGTGCTGGCTTTAGTTACACACATGCAAAATGCAAGTTTTGGGGTCAGGAAGGCTTCTGCTCAGATTTCATGAGAAAGCATGGGAGGACAGTCAGTGTGACCCCGAGAAGACAGTGTGTGAAGTTATGAGGGTGAAGTCAAAGTTCAGTAGAGAAATCAGTACGCTGGAAAAGCAGGAATGTGGAACATTTGAGGAAAGCCAAAATAAGTGAGCAAAGCCAGATTAAGAGAAAGGCCATGAGTGCTACAACCACTGCAAGAGTCATAGGGACAGGATCACACAAAAATTTTGGAGTTCACATCTTGCCACAGATTGCTCCAGATGCTAGACCAAGGGCTACAGTATTCAATGTTCACTGTGCTGTATATTGGTGTTTCTTTGGTCCCATTCCTTTCTATCTCCCTATGTCTTCTTTTTGGAATGGGAATATTCATCCTATGCCAATGCATGTTGAAAGTATATAACTTTCTTTTCATTTTTACAGTGCCTTATGAATAAGAAATGGCCTTAAATCCCAGAGGATACTTTAGACTTGGACTTTTCAGTATTGCTGAAACCTTCAGACTTTGGCAGCTCTTAGAGATGATGCACAGAGAGGCACATTAATCTTTTGAGTAACAGGGTGGAATTTTATATTTTATATATTGACATCTCTCCAAAGCCACATGTACTCATAGATGGGGCTTTTATAAGGTGATTGGATCATGGAGATGTGATAATCATCCACTGATGAGTTTATAGCCAAATGTTATATTTGAAGATGAAGTCTTGTCAGAGGATGTGAGTCACTGGGGACATGACTTGCCGGGGTTTATCATCTCCCTGTTGTTCCCTTCAACTTCCCTCTACTTCCTGCTGCCATACCATGAGTTCTTTTACTTCTCACATGCCCCTCTGTGTTGCTACCATGCCTTGGAGCCAGCCAACTATGGACAGAATCCTCTACAAATTGTGAGATAAAATAAATCTTTCCTCCTTAAAGTTGTGTGTGCCAGGTATTGTGTCTCAGCAACAAGAAATTAGCTAAGTCATCAGCATAGCAAAATAAATTCTGGGCAATAAGGGTAAAGCAGGAGGCATCACAAGGGTAGAGTTGTCCAATGGGAAGTGGGAAGGGTTATTTGAGAAGATGGGGAAAGGAGGTAGCTACTATTTTGAAAAAGCAAGAAAAAGGATCTTTGTAGTGATGAAATTTTTCTGAATATTGACTGTGATGGTGGATATGCTTATACATAAAATTACATAGAACTTAATACTCACAAGCTAGTGCATGTAACGCTGAAGAAATCTGAATGATAGATTATATTACAATCAATTTTCTAATTCAGATAGTACACTACACTAAAATTATTAAACAATGGCTATCATCAAAGACTCAAAAAATAACAAGTGTTGATGAGGTTCTGTGGAGAAACCAACACTTTTACATTGTCAGTGGGAATGTAAACTAGTAAAATCACTATGGAAATCAGTGTGGTGATTTCTCAAAAAACTGAAAATAAAAATTTCACTAGACTCAGATATACTTCTTCTAGGTAACTTTCTGAATATTTGAAATCATAATATTGCAGTGATACCTGCATACCCATGTTTATAGCAGCACAAGTAATAATGGATAAATTATGAATGTGGGCTGTGTTCATCAACAGATAAATGGATAACCATGGTGCCTAGTTTTCCATTAACAGAATGCCTCAAAACTCAACAATGGAACATAATAATTACCTTTTCTACAAATTCTGGTTCCTTGAATTTTGCTATGTAACATATATAAATCTCATGTAAAAATTAAAAATATTGCAACCTCAGGAACAAATGGGAGTCACAGGATAAATTTTAATATTTGTTACAAAATGCATAGGTCTTCATGCCATAATACTAAGTGAAATTCAGCAGCCAGATATACCATCACATTGATTTTTAATATGAGAAGTCTCCAATATAAAGGAGAACCAGCAGGGAACAGGGAGATAGATCCTGTGAAGCTGAGAAGGGCACCTGTAAAAGGAGTAAGGTGGACAAGTAGAGTAAAAATGATCAATATGCAATAAGTATATTTACCAATGCCATAACATGGATGCAATTATTATGCATTACAAGTGTATTTTTAAAAAGTGATCAATTAAAAATTTAACTCAGCCATAACTGATTAAATAGAAGTTAAATTCATACATATTAGATAGGATTATGCATTGCATCTTTAATTTTATAGTCATGATATTATATATTAGGAATGTTAAGCAATCTACAAAAAAATTAACTATCAGAATTTCCCTCAGGTTTATCATGGCATACTTGACCAATAAAATTTGTAAGAATTCTAGTGGTAAAATACTTTTTGATACAGGTATACTCTGTGTAATGTGCACCAAAAGCAAGATAATTAAGATATCTATCACTTCTTATACTTACCAATTTATTTCTTTATATTTCTGTAATAAACATTTAAGATTTATCCTGTTACATGATTTAAGTACAGCATATGCTATTAGTAACTAGAGTTATTTTGCTGTAATTTAGATATTTTAAACTTATTCAGCCTCCATAATTTAAATTTTGTTCTCTTAACCAACAACATCCCATTCCCTCAGTTCCATCCCAGATTGCTATAACTGCATTGTTTCTAGATTTTTTTTGTGGGTACCGGGGATCGACCTCAGGACCTAGCACACCAGCAGGTGCCTGTGCCACTGAGCGATATCACCAGCCCTTTCTTTTCATATGTGGGTTCTGGGAGTCGAACTCGGGCCCTCGCGCTTGCCTGGCTGGTGCTTATGCCACTGATCTATCTCACCTGTTTCTAGATTTTAAATATTACATTTTCTATTTAAAATTGACATATTGTATTGTATTTTTTGTGTCTCCCTTATGTCACTTAACAAAATGTTACACATTTTTTATCTATTTTGTCACAATCTACAAAATTTTCTTTTGTACCTGAGTAATATCCCATGATAGACACATTTTATTTATCTTTATCTATTTTTCAGTTGTTGGACACTTATGTTTTCCCATGTTCTGGCTACTGTGAATTATGATATAATGCAAATGGCAGTGCAGATATCTCTTCTGGATAAACTTTTTATTTCCATTGTATATATATCCAATAGTGGAAATCCTTGAAGACATAATAGTTCCATTTTTAAAGTTATAAGATGACATGAAACTGTTTTATAATGGCTTTACTACTTATGTTCTCATCCAAAGTGTACAAGGGTTTCATTTCCTCAAACAGCTCATGCATGTGCTACCTTTTATCAAATGCCATCCTAAGACTTGGGGGGTGGTATTACTTTGCAATTTTGATTTGACATTTAGTGATGATTATTTAAGCACCTTTTCATAAATTTGTTTTCTTAGTTACTTTTCTCTCATGGATGAGACAAATATTCAACACCCAAAGTTAAGAAAGAAAAGGTTTATATAGATCACAGTTTGTAGAGGTTTCAGTCCATATTCAGCTGGCTAAAAGGCAGGGTGGCTTGGCAGAGTGGCTTCCCAGAGGAGAAAGAGCCTACAATGGCAGAACAAAGCAAAAGCAAGCCAGAAAGGGAAGAGGAAAACTCTTTCTGTTCCTTATATTGTATGCAGGCTATGCACCCTAGCATGATTGTAGCACTCACACCCTTAATCCCAGCTTTGGACAAAAAATCAATCACGAAACCTAGATACAGCTACCTCTGAAAATCCTGCCCCCCATGACTTCATGAGGCTTTGGGGGGACATCTAGACACAAATCATAATGGCCTTCCCCTGGTCCCTGAAAGACTCATTTACATTCCTTTATGCAAAAGGAATTTAGTCCATCTCTGAGAGTTGTCAAAGTCCTAACCATTTCAACATTGCCAAAAAGTCCAAGTCCCTAGTCTCCTCTGAGATTTAAGGCAAACTCTTAGCTGTGAGTCTCTGTACAAATGAAAACATAGTTAAACACTTCCAACATTCAATGGCACAAGATAGACATTTCTATTCAAAAAGTTACAAACGGGGGATATTAAGGAATGGAACCAAACCACGTCCAAAATTCATCAGGACAACCATTAAGTCCCGTAGTTCCATGTGCAGGATATGAAGCAATCTGTGACAAGATGTGAATTCCAAAGACCTTGGGTGGCACTGCTCCTACAGCATTTCCAGTGGTTGCAAGTTCCATAGCTTCTATTTTGGGCTGGCTCTGCTCCCTCCCTGCAGTTTTCCTCTGATGATCCATGTTCCTGGCTTCTCCCAATTTCTGTGGTACCCCCCAACCTTTGGCTTCAAACTCAACTTCACATACTGCCCTTGCAGGGGCACACTTCCTGACCTCCCAAGCTTTCTTCTGAAATTGGAATGGAAGCCTTCCTGACCCGACAACTCTTGCATTCTGCATGTGCCTAAAACCAGGGCCATGTGGATGATGTTAAGGTCTGCTGCCAGCTGCAGCAGTAGTCACTCTTCTTTTTCTATTGGCTGGAAGGGTTGAGTGCCTGGACTACTGGGCACTCTGAATCCAATTTTGAGGAACAAATTCTTTATGCTGCTGCCATTCTGGAACATAGTTCTCTGTGGCTGCCTTCTCAATGCAAAGTTTCACTCTTGCAATTTTAAGGCTGCAAAATGTGGAGTCTTACTGCTTCTTGTGATCCCTCAGGCCATTTTTCTATTCTTCTGTTCATTCTCATCAATCAAGGTCTCCTCTGCTTTAACTTTGCAGTCCATAGCTTCACTGGAGCTTCCTTTATGGCCAAATTCACAATGTTTTAAATCATTCTGCCATGCTCTTTGCTCTTCTCAACACAGATTTGTCTACAAGCCCCCAACCGTAGCCATGTCACCACATCCATGGGAGAATACCCTGTTGATTATGCCCTTAGCAGGCTATAAGCAGTGTGGCCTGTAAAGAGCTAACCCCAGAATTGGATTGTTTTAATTAGTGAGTCAGGCCATAGCCTGTGTTACTCATAAGAGCACTGGGGATGGTGCTTGGATTAACATTTTCCCCCACTGGTGGCCAGCCATCAGAGATGGGAGTTATGGTCTGTGAAGCTGTGGGGCTCTGATATGATGTAACACGGCAGCTTAGGGTGAGCAACCCATCCCAAATTATTTTCCCAGAATTGTAGCTTATTTTACTTGAAAAATGAGTTACTCATTAACCATGACTTATTCATGGTCTCTTTTCCTGATGCAAGAATATTGTGTTCCTTCCTTTACAAGCCCTGCCTGCATCAGCATCTTATCCCCAGAAACCACATGTAGACTCCTCATCCCATTCAATAGATTTTACAACCATTAAATACAGAGGATTTGGTTTTTCAGGGTCTTTGCTGTCTCGGCACTGATCAACCCAGTTCCCAATTTCATTTTTTTTGTGGGTACTGGTAGTCGAACTCAGGACCTCATGTGGCAACAGGTGCCCAGGCCGCTGAGCGATATCACCAGCCCTTTTTTCGTATGTGGGTACCGCAAGTCGAACTCAGGACCTCACGCTTGCCAGGCAGGTGCTTATGCTGCTGAGCTATCTCACTGGCCCCCCAATTTCATTTTTATCTTGTCTCTGAGATTTTCTTTGCAGCTTTGAGTCATAGCACCAAACAAGAGACTAGGGTCTTTTCTGGGGTCACCAATATGCCTCAACATCTGACTGCCTTGAAATTTTTTCTATAAAATTAATTGATCTGCCACCCTTAATCTCAGTCTCAGGCAAAGTCTCTGGATATGAGCAAAATGCAGAAAAACTTTTTGTCAAACCATAACAGACATTGTCTGTGGTCCAATAGCCAATTCAGGCCTTTCCCGTAGAACCCTTCCAAGCCTGTTCTTTACTGGCAGGATTTTTATCAGCCTTCTGGTCTTCTGAGCTCTGACAAGAATCTCCCATACAGTACAGCATATGGTTTTCCAGCTCTATTTTTTTTTTAGCTGGAATCTCCAAAAATTACTAAATTCTTCCCACAAGCCATTCCTAAAGGACACTGAACCACATGGTAAGGTATTGCCACAGCAACAACCCCACTTCTCTGGTACCAAATTCTGTCTAAGTTACTTTTATCATTGCTGAGATAAAATATCCAACACCCAAAGTTAAAGTGGTATTTATTCAGGTCACAGTTTGTAGACGTTGCAGTCCATAATTGGCTAGCTCAAGAGTAGGGTGCTTTTGCAGAGGAGAACACTTCATTGAGGGCCGAAGACAGCAAAATCAACAAGGGAGAGAGACAGCGAGAATGATAAGCCTCTGTCTATTCCTTATATTGTATACAACCTACTGGTATTAGGTCAGTGCCTTTCTAATCAGTGCACTGATTTGGCAGTCACCCACCCTTAATTCCAGCATTACACTATGAATGAATCACACACTCTAGATTCAGCAATCTCTGAAGAAAATACCCTATGACTGCATGAGGCTTTTTGGGACATCTAGAAAAAACCATAACACTTGTTTAACATTTTGATATCTTCTTTTTAGAAATGTCTATGCAGATCTTCTGTCAATTTTTTTTAAATTGGGCTATATGTATGAAATGTTTATTTGGAAATTAACCACTCACTAGATACATGGTTTATGAAAATTGTCTCCCTAAACATAGGTTGCCATTTCACTATGTATAATTTCCTTGGCTGTGCAGAAGCTTTCTATAAGATGAATTAATACTTGACAAATATTGTTTTTGTTGCCAGTACTTAAAGTGGCACATTTTAAAATTCACTCCTGGGTTCTAGTTCCAAGCCTAGAGCGAGTGGAAGTTGCAGCTGAGGAACAGAGCAGTGGATGGGCAAGTGGGGGATCTGGGCTACACCACAGGCAGATGCTCTACAATAAGATACTAAATGCATCCCCTTTGCACCATGATAGATTAACATCTGAACTGAACTCCTGGCTCCTCAGATGCTTCTTGGATCAACTTTTTGAAAAGTGAAACATGTTAAGGCAGATTCTGGGGGAACTTCTGGGAAGATGGCAGAGTGGTGAGTAGCAGTGAAACAGCCTGTCTGAGATTTGGAGTTGTGTTGTTGGCATATAGCAACATGTTGAAGAGAATGAGGGAAGTGTGTCCCCAGGACCCAACAAGGATCTGAGGTGAGAATTGGAACCAACAGGGAAAGAAAAAAGAAGGACCTCAACATAGAAGAGAGAAGTGGTAAGCATCACTTTCTCCCTAAGTCCCAGCTCATGGCAAGGTTGGGGAGGCTTGTATTTGTCTGCAGAAACACAATGACTACTGGTGACACCAGCTGTTTCCATGAAGTAGTGCACCAGTGGAATGAAACAGTGGATGTTGCAGACTGGAGCTGCTTATGAGTGATTCCGGTCTTGTTTGATATGCCCAGGACAGGACAATTGGCCAGCTTCCATTTTAGAAAGGGACCAACTGAACTCAGGACACAGAGGAGCCATGAAGTAGCTCCATCTCAAGGCTTCCAGTGTCAGGGTGAGACAAAGCCATGGGAGATATACAGGGGCAAAGAGCTGATTTTCAAGCTGATAGGAGGCACATGGAATGTTGTGGACTGAAAAACCCAGGATCCAGCCTCACAAGCAGCATGAACTTCAGAGGAGCTGAAAACACAGGCTTGCTGGCATTACCCAGTAACCCATTGTAATTCAACTTCAGGCTTACTGGAATCAACCTATACAGATCTGGACTCTGTATGGCTCATTTGTCTACCAGTGACAGCAGAGATACAACCTGAAGTAGACAGTTTTCTCTTCCTTCCTTTGTTTTTTTTGATTGTCTTGTTATTATATGTTTGTGAATATTGTTTCTAGTTTGTTTTTTGTTGTTTTGTTGTGCTCTTGTTTCAGTTTTTTCCTTCTTTATTTCCCTCCTTTTTTTTTAACCAGTTTCCCAAAGCTTCCATAATCTTCCTTTATATTTAAGCCTGAATTCTAATCACGTTCTCTTTTTCTATTTCTCTATTTTTTTCTTTATGTCATTTTAAAATTTCTCCCCAGAGGGTAAAATCATCATACTGAGAGGATATTTACTGTATATGATTTTATGGTATGTTTTAGATTTTCTTTTATAGCTACAAATTGTGTTCATACAATTAAATTTGGTAAATTAATAGTTACAGCAATTTGTCATTTTCTAGACTCTGCCTGATTCTATTTGTATTGATTATACTGCTATAGTCAAGGCACCATAGTTGTCCTAATCAGCTGTTCTTCTTTGTATGCCAAGACAGAGTTTGCCTTAGAGTCATAAACAATATTATAGTCTAGTACCAAAGAATCAGGGACAAGGCCAAATAGCCAGTAACTTCACATACCTGATGAATTGAACAGTTATGATCTTTAAACAAACTCAAAAGCCAAAAGCCAGCTACACCTAGAAGATATCTCTGAAAAGTAGTCATTTCATAAAGGATGTCAATACTAGGAATAAATCTATCAACCATATACAACTTACAGGCATCAACATAGAAATTAAAAAACATGGAAAAGGAGAACACATGGAAGAAAATAGAACCCCCAACTTCCAGCTTACCAAAGTTAAACACAGAGGGCAATGAGTTGGAACAATTCAAAAGCCATCCACCTGAACTGTCTGAAATGATAACTGTGGAAGTAATAAAGCAGATAAATGAGGCTCTAGAAATAAATACAACCAGAAATAAATTCTCAAGTAACTAAAAAATGTTGACCATAATTCAGGCTATGGTTAATGAGTCTAGACTAGATACAGATAAAATAATATAGAGGAGCTTAGGAAAATGAAGGAAACTATGAATCCACAACATTGAAAAGAAATGGAACCCATGAATCAGATTCAAACAGATATACAGGATATTGAAATTTCCATTGAAAGTGTATGCAGCAGAATCAACCAATGTGATGAAAGAATATCAGATCTAGAAGACAGATTTGGGGTTAGCAATCATGAAAAGAAAGATTTCTTAAAAGTAGCAAGCCATGAAAACTCAATCCACCAGATGCTAAATGATGCAAAGAAGAATAGCATAAGTGATCTATTGAAACCCATGCAGAGGGTATCAGTCTAACACACCCAGCAATATGGCACATGGATGCAAAATAAAGAGAAAAAGAAATTTCCACAGTTGAGGAACTCAGGGATGACCAAAGGCTTTCTGAGAAACAAAAGGGTCACAAGTCCAAAAGTTCGTGAATTTTATTGGTATGAATCAGGGAGATGGGTGGGGTCACACAGAGTGCTGGCAAAAAGAAACTTTTCAGGCATTGGCTATTAGGACAAACAGCAATTTTGTACCAGACACAAAGGCCTCCAAATAGCAATACAATGGAGAGCTTGATATATGCAAGGCTGGCATTTTTATTGGAAGGAAACTATAATTCTTTGTGAGTCCCATGGCATCAGCTGAGATATTATCTCATGTCTTTGCCCTGGAATCTCACAGGCGCCTGCTCAAGCCCCCATTCCAGCTATCACAGTTGGGGGCAATTCTTACCCACATGCTGCAATGAGACAAGATGACATCTTGGTCAGACTTGATCACATTCTTTAACCAAATAAGGCAACATCTGATTCAATATAGCCAACTCTGCATCTCTCAGTGAGTAGGGTTAAAAGAGAGGTCAGGGAAAGATGAAGGCAAGGTGCTTCATTTATCAGGAGAGCACACCTTGTTGATCTCCCACAGTGACTGGAGCCAAAGAAAAAGCAGGAGATAGCATAAATGTTATAAAAAAAAAAACCAGGGCCGGTGAGACGGCTCAGCGGCTTAAGCGCCTGCCTTGCAAGCGCGAAGGCCCGAGTTCGACTCCCGGATCCCACATACGAAAAAGGGGCCGGTGATATCGCTCAGCGGCACGGGTGCCTGTTGGCGCGCGAGGTCCTGAGGTCGTCCCCCCGGTACCCACAAAAAAATAAAAAAAATAAAAAAAATAAAAAAAAACCGTCCTTACAAGTAATGGCAGAAAATATCCCAAGCATGTAGCAAAAAATTTGACATACAGATGAGTGAGGCATACAGAACTCCAATTACACATGATCAAAAATTCTACATCAAGGCATAATAGTCAGGATTTGAGAAATTCAACAAAGCATGTTAATAAACGCTGTTAGAGAAAAGAAACAAATCACCAATAAAGAAAACCCCGTTAGAATCACAGCAGATGTCACAACATAAACCCTTATGTCAAGGAGAGCTTGGAGTGAAGTATTTCCAGCCTGAAACATCAATCCTCCAACAGTGATTAATGTACTTCCAAATGTCTCTTTTTAAATTGATGGATTAATAAGATACTTCCATGATAAAGAACACCTGAAGAAATACATGATCATCAAACCAGGATGTCAAAATGTCCTGGAGCATATTCTAGAAGGAGATAATGAGCACTAAATCATTATGAACCCCCATAGAATGAATCTAAAAGGCAAGGTAAGCGAATAAATGGAGGGGAAAGAAAGGGACCCAATGACAAGAAAATAAAATGACAAGGATAAGTTCATACATAACAGTTGTAACCACCAATGTATATAATCTCAATTCATCAACCAAAGGAAACAGACTGGCAGAATGGATCAAGAAACAATATCCAACAATACACTGCATACCAGATACACATTTAACTCAAAAAAGAAATTCATAGACTGGGAGTTAAAGGATGGAAAGCAATACTCCATGCAGTAGGAACTCCAAAAAGAGCAAGACTACCTATTACATTTGTAGACAAAGTGGATTTCAAGTCAAGACTGATCAAGAGTGTAAAGTCAAGTCACTACATACTTGTTAAGAGAAAAATCCAAGAAGAAATAACAATCTTAAGTACATGTACACCAAAGACATGCACACCAAACTACATAAAAAAATTAACGGATATAAAACTCAAATAAACAATAATACAATTGCAATGGGGGATGATCTCAATACCACACTGTCACAAATTAATCAACTAGACAAAAAAAATCAACAAATATCAGAACTGAACCAAAATTTTAGAACAAAAGCATTTAGTAGTTATCTACAGAGTGTTCCATTCCACAATATCAAAATAAACATTGTTCTCAACTGCACATGGGACATTCTCAAAATATACCACATACTAGCTCGTAGAACATGGTTAAGAAAATGCAAAGGGGGGGCCGGTGAGATGGCTCAGTGGCGTAAGCGCCTGCCTGGCAATCATGAGGGCCCGAGTTTGACTCCTGGAACCCACATATGAGAAAAGGGCCGGTGATATCACTCAGCAGCAAGGACGCCTGCTGGCGTGTGAGTTCCTGAGGTCGACCCCCAATACCCACAAAAAAAAAAAAAGAAAATGCAGAGGAATTGAAGTTATCCCATGCATATCTTTAGGCCATAGTGCAATGAAATTGGAAATCAATAGCATAAGAAACCACAAAAAATGCATGAACATGTGAAAATTAACAAATGTCCTCCTTAAACAACCAATGGGTCATATATTAAATTAAAGAAGAAAATAGAAAGTTTCTACAATTAAATGATATTGCCAATACAACATAACAGAATTTATGAGACACAGTGCAAGCAGTCCTACAAGGAAAATTTATAGCAGTGAATTCCCATATTAGGAAAACTGAACAACTCAATAAACAACCTGGGTTTAAGCTCATATTTTTAGACAAAAAAAGGAGCAAGTTTAGCCCAAAGCTCATATAAGGAAGGAAATTATAAAGATCAGAGCAGAATTTAATGCAATTGAGATTAAAAACAATGCACAGAATCAATAAATCAAAGAGTTGATAATATGAAAGAGTAAATAGAACTGACAAACCCTTAGCCAATCTTCAAAAAAAGAAAAAAAAGAATAAGAAGACTCAATTCCATTCAATGAAGAATGAAATGATTGACATCATAATAGATCCTGCAGAAATTCAGATCATCTGTCCCTACTACAAGAACATGTATTCTAGTTAGATGGAAAACACAGAAGTGAACCAATATCGATCCATATGAATCACCAAAGCTTAGTCAAGAAGATATATGGGCCGGTGAGATGGCTCAGCGGCGTAAGCGCCTGCCTTGCAAGCGTGAGGGCCCGAGTTCGACTCCCGGAACCCACATACGAAAAAGGGGCCAGTGATATCGCTCAGTGGCATGTGCGCCTGCTGGCGCGCGAGGTCCTGAGGTCGACCCCCCGGTACCCACAAAAAAAAAAAAAAGAAGATATAAATACTCTAAACAACCCAATAACATTCAATAAAATTGAAGATGAAATTAAAAACCTACCAACAGGGCCAGTGAGATGGCTCAGCAGCTTAAGTGCCTGCCTGGCAAGCGCGAGGGCCCGAGTTCGACTCCTGAAACCCACATATGAAAAAGGGGCCAGTGATATCACTCAGCGGCACGGGCACCTGTTGGCATGTGAGGTCCTGAGGTCGACCCCCCGGTACCCACACACACAAAAAAAACCTACCAACAAAGAGCCCATAATTGATGGATTCATTGCTGAAATCTATAAGATATTTAGAGATCAAATGCTACTACTCCTCAAACTCATTAATGAAATTGAAGAGGAAGCAATACTCCCAAGCTCTTTCTTGGAAGCAAGCATTACCCTGATATCAAAATCAGAGAAAGATCCAATGAAAAACGGTAACTACAGGCCAATATTCCTAATGAACATAACCACAAAAATCCTCAATAATATACTGGCAAAAAGAATGCAGCATATCATTAAAAAGAGTATACACCATGACCAAGTAGGATTCATCCAGGAATGACTCAACATAAAAAATCAATAAATGTAATGAACCATATTTACAGAATCAAGGATAAAAACTACATGATCTTCTCGACAGATGCAGAAAAAATCATTTGACAAAGCAAAACATCCATCCATGATAAAAACCTACAGAAAAATGAAATAGGTGTTCTTTTTCTCAATCTGATAAAAGCCATCTATGACAAACCAACAGTTGACATCATACTAAATTGTCAAAAATTCAAAGCTTTCACACTATACTCAGGAACCAGACAAGGATATCCACCATTACCACTCTTATACAACACAGTTATGGAAATATAAGCCTGAGCAATTGACAAGAGAAAGAAATGAAAGGAACAAGGATGGAAAAGGAAGAAGTTAAATTATTATTTTCAGATGACATGATACTCTACATATAAGACTCCAAAATCTCCACCAAAACCTTCTAGATTTAATAACCAAATTCAATATCATACCTGGATAAAAAATCAACATGCAAAAATCAATAGCATAACTCCACAGAAATAACAAAATGACTGAGAGAGAAATTAGGGAAAACTCACTTTTCATAATAGCACCCCAAAAATGATACTTAGCCATCAATATAATTGATTGCTTGTATACTAAGCAATCAATACTTAGCAATCAGTTTAAGGAAGTTAAAGAACTTTATATTGAAAGTTATAGTGCTCTGAAAAAGGAAATCAAACAAGATATCAGAAAATGCAAAGATCCTTTGTTCTTGGGTACGAAGAACCAATATGTTGAAAATGGTCATACTCCCAAAAGTTTTATACAGATGTAATGTAAACCATATCAAAATAAAAATAGCATTATTCACAGAATTAGAGAAAACAATCCTTAAATTCATTTTTAAAGAGTAGAAACCTAGAATAGTAAATACTATTCTGGGCAACAAAGCAAGGGCAGTGGCATCACAGTGCCTCAGTTGAAATAATACTACAAAATTACTGTAATAAAACAGGTTGGTACTAGAAAGAAAACAGACAAAAGGATTAATGGAACAGAATGAAAATTGATACACATTTAGCCAGCTCACCTTTGACAAAGGGGCCAAGCAATTTTACTGGAAGAAAGATAGACTGCTTAATAAATGGTACTGGTAATACTTGCTTTCCACATGCTGAAGATTAAAACTAGGCCTATATCTGTCATCATACATTAAACTAAAATCAAAATAGATCAAATATCTAAATATTAAAACAGAATATATAAGTCTGCTTAAATAAAGAATAAAAAGAACACTTGAAGACATAGGTGCAGGCAAAGCTTTTATGAACAAAACCTCAATTGCACAGGAAATATTACAAAGAATCAACAACTGAAATCTCATTTTATTAAAAAGCTTTTGCACAACAATGGAAAACACAAAAAGAGTGAAAAGACAAAGTACAGGATATGAAAACATATTTGCCAGCTGTTTCTTAGGCAAAGAACTAATATCTAGAACATATAAAGAACTAAAATATTCAGCCCCCATATTTAAAGCCCCAATCAAAAAATGGACATCAGAAATGGATAGACACTTCCCAGTTGAAGAAGTAAAAACAGCAAATAAATATATTAAAAAATGTTGATCACTGGTTGTTTGATAGATGCAAAGGAAAACAACACAGAATCCATCTCACTCCAGAAGGATTGGCAATTATGAAATCAACCAATAACTAATGGTGGTTGGGTTGTGGGAAAAAGTAACCCTTCTTCACTGATGCTAAGAATGTAGACTGGTGCAAACACTGTGGAAAACAGTGTGGAGATTCTTCAAAAAACTTAATGTAGAGATCCCATTTGACCCAGCTATTCCTCTTCTTGGTTTCTTCCTAAAGAATTAAAAGGATTATACCCCAGTGATATATGCACACCCATATGTATAACAGCACACTTTGTAATACCTAAATGTTGTATACTGCTCAAAAGTACATCAATGGTGAATGAATAAAGAAGATGTGGTTGTTTGAATATGATGGAGTACTACCCTGCCATAAAGAAGGATAAACGAGCAATGTCTATGTAAATGAATGCACCTTGAGACCATACACTTAAGTGAAATAAATTGGACACACATGTTTAAATATCACATTTTTCTCTGGTGTGAGAAACTGAAAGTGTAAATAAAGACCAAAATTTAATAGATTTTGGGAAATAGGAAGAAAATGTTCAAATGGGAATGGATACAATTGAGGGAGAAAAGGAAGGGAGGGAAAAGAAAAAAGAGAATAGAGAAAAAAATGGAAACAGAGCTTTTGTAAAGAAGGAGGGTAAGATTCATTGAAGTGTGCAGAGGGGGTTGGGAAAAAAGAAGAATCAACATATATATATGTACAGGTACAAACTCACTATGATGAATGTGATCATTATGTCCATCCAAAATGCACCAATAAAATTAATTAAAAATTTCATTGCACATAAGGCTAAGAAGTTTTTGGGGTCTAGTTTTACATTTAAGGCTATAATCTACTTTTCATTGAGTTTCATGTGGTGTGAAATAAATTTCCCATAAATTTTATGTAGGTATCCAGATTTCCTAACAAATTGAAGAAACTAAATTTTCTCTATTCTATATCCTGAACACATTTCTCAAACATTAGTTGATTGTTCATGTCTGGATATATATACCTGGGCTTATTATTCTATTCCATGTTTTTATATTTCTTTTCCTGTGAAATTATTAGATTAGAAATTCAGGATTTTATTTTTTATTTTTTGTCTTTTGGCGTAATAGAGCTACTCAAATAAATAAAATAATTTAGCAAGGTAAGGATTTATATGGTAATATTGTAAAATTTTGTATATTTCAGCAACAACAATTTAAAAATACAAATTTTCTATTGTATTTTCAATAGCAAAATATATAAAATATTTAATAGCATTTCTCATTTTAAATATGCATGGTATGCATTAGATAAATGAAAATAATTGCTCATGGAAATTACAGAATACATGAAAAGATATGCAATGCTTATATTTTGAATGTTTAAATATTTTGTGTCAAAATTCATAGTTTTTCTAGATTCAATGAAACTTCCACTGAAATTCAAAAATTTTGGAAGTGCTTGGGAGAAATTTAAATTTAAATTTTATATATATGTAAATTCATATATATATATATAAATTAAATGTATATGTACATATATGGATTGGGAAAGAGTGAGCAAGATGGAAAGATAATGCACATAAATATTCATAATAGTTTCAAAGAAAGATGACCAAGCTTAAACCACTTACAATATCTGGTTTCAGGACGGAGTCCTGAAGAATACCAACATTTGAAAATCTGTTTTAGCTGAATATTCCTGTCAATAAGTGTTAAGGTTTCAAAGAGGAGGAAAATTATGAAAATATAGTATCAAGAATGAAAATGTTTTAAGAAGGAGGGAATCAGCAATCATGATAAATATTACTAAACAGTAAAGGAATTTTAGTGCTAAAAAAACACCTGTTCATCACTGATTAAAAATCACTGTAATATTGTCAAGACATTTATTCATGGCAGTAAGAAATATATATATATATATATATATATATATATATATATATATATATATAGTTTTGGTGACAGGAGAGAAAAAGTAAACATAAATAACTTCAAATAGTCAGTTAAATATAAATATTTATTATAAAAATTAAGTAATTACCATTATCTCATATAGGAACACAGTTAAAAAGTCCAATACAATACAACAGAATGCAAAAAAAAATCTAAAAATATATGTGCTTTTATTTTTTGACAAGGAAAATATTGCAGATCTAAAATGATGTTGAGCCAGTTTACATTCATGGGGGGATTAATCTGGAATCTTCGTCCATTCAAAATATCAACATTTTGTGTTTTATAGCTTGAAAAATAGAATATTAATGATAAAAATTCTTCAGGTTATATAAAATTAGGTATTAATGACATAGCAAGGAAATTATTTGTAAATGAGTGCTCAAAAATTATACACTATGAGATAAAAATTAACACGACACAATCCAGTAATAAAAACATCATCGTGCCAGTGAGATGGCTCAGCAGCTTACATGCTTGCCTAGCAAGTGCAAGGGCCTGAGTTCAGCTCCCAGAACCCACATATGAAAAAAGGGCCGGTGATATCACTCAGCGGCACAGGTGCCTGCTGGCGTGTGAGGTCCTGAGGTCGACCCCTGGTACCCACCATAAAAAATCATCAAACGTACTACTGAGTGGTGAAAAGTAAACCACAGAATGTGGAGATAATACAAAACTTATGTTGGCAAAATAATTGTATGATTAGTGCACAATGGACTAAAGGAAATTAATAAGGAAAGACAACTTAAAACAAATGGCAACAGACTCAATTAGGCATTTTCTAAAATAGAAAATGCAAATAACTAATAAATATTTTTAAATGTTCACATCATTGGTTGTCAGAGAAGGCTACTAAAACTACATTGAGATATAAGTATATAATCAGATTTGCTAAAATTATAAGTTATGACAAAGTTGTATAAGTAAAAATGTCAAACACTGCTAAAGAAGCATTACAAATTAGTGTAGAACACTTCAAAAAACTTAGTAGTATATAGTAAAGCTACACCTATGTATAGTTAATTTGTCATAAAATGATATATTTGTTAATGACAGAACAAATACACCATATATATACCTTATAGGCTAAAAACTTTGTAGTGTTTAAATTAGGCACATATTTTGTCAAAACACATTATATTTTACATTAAATATACATAAATTTTTCCTTAAGTGCATTGTACAACAATAAAACTAGAGTAAAATGTTGTGTCTTATCTGTGGCCATTTTGTCTTTATGTCAAATTATTTGAGATTTATAGATTAATATTTTGTCATTATGTCATCATCTAGACATTATCATTTTTGGGGAGTCCCAGGGGTCAAACTCAGGACCTCGTGCTTGTGAGCAGGTGCTTGTGCCACTGAACAATGCCACCAGCCCTTTTTTCCTTTGCATGTGGGTACTGGGAGTCAAACTCAGGACTTTGCACTTGCCAGGCAGGCGCTCATGCCGCTGAGCTATCTCATCAATCCTAGACATTATCTTTATTGTCTTCTAATTGCAAACTTCTGTTCATCTCAAATTGATTGAAGGGTTCATCAAATTTAATTCCTTTCATGTAACTTTTTGTTGTCTTTGCTACCATATATAGGGGAAAATATTTCCAAATGAACTAAAAAGGAATGTAGCTAAATGAATGCTTTTCAAATACAGGAATTTTGTAATCTCTGAAAAAAAGATGAATGGACCACTCAAAATTTTCTTTTAAAATATTCTTAAACTATCATGCTGTCAAAACAAATCATTTCAACTAGGTTGTTGACATATGGCCTAGATATAGTGTACTTGCACTGTTAATGGATGGGAAGGTAATTTTGTTAGAATTCAATGATGAGACTGTCTCTTTCACAATTTAAGTCCCATGGGGTTTCTTTTTCTTTCATACATCTAGTATTTTTATTGTAAATAAGAGAGAAAACCTTTATTTTTAATAGAATTAATTTTTCAAAGCTAGGTTTGCTTCTCAATTTTAACTGGAAAAATTGAGGCATATGGGCCTAAACTTTTCAATGTACAAGCTGATTTACATCTAAATGTATATCTAATAGTTCTGCCATATCTTCTGGAATAAAAATCCTAAAAATAATCATCGTTTTAAATTCATTTTGGGTCAGTGAGATAGCTCAGTGGCATGGGTGCTTCCTGGTGCACAAGGTCCTGAGTTAGACCCCCCAGTACTCACAAAAAAATAAATGGATAAATAAATAAATAAATTCATTTTCATGTTGAAGCAAATATTTCATTTTCTTCTTATTTGTTACCATTCTGAAGAACTTGTGTTGGTTAACCACAATGTATAATATGCTTTCAAAATTCAGTGTTGAGGGCCAGTGAGATGGCTCAGCGGTGTACGGGCCTGACTGGCAAGCATGAGGGCCCGAGTTCGATTCCCAGAACCCACATATGAAAAAAGGGCCAGTGATATCGCTCAGCAGCATGGGTGCCTGCTGGCACATGAGATCCTGAGGTCGACCCCTGGTACCCACAAAACAAAAACAAAAACAAAAAGAATTCAGTGTTGAAAGTTTCCAAATACTCATAATTGGAAAATAAATGCAAATATCTGAAATTTGAAAAAAAAAGAAAAAGTGAGATTTAAAAAATAGCAGATTGATATTTATCAAAACCTCAAGGTAACAAACTGAACTGTGATCACCTTCTCTTTGAACGTTAATTTCGTTCTTTTCAGAGCAAGTAAAATATAATATTTATTAATACACTGTTAATTTTCTGATAGATGATACTATCGAGATTTGTATGTATATATATATATAGAGAGAGAGAGAGAGAGAGAGATTTTGGAAATTTTTGTCTCAGTATTTTTACTTATGACTATTTATTTTTCTCCATTCTTTTTTCCTGTCTTTATGCCGAAGCATCACCAAAAATCTTTCACTGTAAAATAGACTGTAAAATAATCTGTATTTTTCACTGTAAAATAATCTTCACATTAAAATAGACTCTATGCTTAGTGGAAGAAACCCTTTTCTCTGATGTAAGTTCTATATGATATACCTTGATCAGTAATACAATCACCATTTTAGAGTTCATAATCTAAGGGCCTTCCAAATAATTTATTCGGAAGTACCTAAGACTGAGACAGGTTTGGTCGCACACACCTGCATTCCCAGCTCTCAGGAGGGTGAAGCAGGAGGATCTCAGCTATTTCAAGGCCAGCCTGGGCTGCACAGTGAGTCCAGACCAGCCTGAACTACATAGCGAGACACTGTCTCAAAAAAATCTATCTGTCTATATATATATATATATACCTGAGGCTGAATCTACCTCCATGCACTTCACTTTAATAACTTCCAAATACAACTAATAATGTTATTTCTCTCATACTGTCTTCTAAACCCTTCATTGGTGCCTAACCTGCCTTTCCATTAAAGACATATTAGTCATAGTTTTAACATATTTCTATAACATTTACCACATAATTACTAATTATCTACAATAGTTTCTGTGCACTGATAAAATTCAGTGATTTATTGGGAATAGTCATTTCCCAAAGTATAACAGTTCTGACATAGCTTCTGAAAAAAAGATCCCTAAAAGTAGTCATCCCTTTAAATTCATTTTTATTAATCTTATATACTTTTTTTTTTTTTTGTGGGTACCGGGGGGTCTACCTCAGGACCTCGCGCGCCAGCAGGCGCCCGTGCCGCTGAGCGATATCACCAGCCCCTTTTTCGTATGTGGGTTCCGGGAGTCGAACTCGGGCCCTCGTGCTTGCCGGGCAGGCGCTTAAGCCGCTGAGCCATCTCACCGGCCCTTAATCTTATATACTTTTAAGGTAGAAATATTTTCTTTTGAATATCTGCCTAGTATATTAAAACCAGCAATCATACGAATGCATTCAATACACAGAATAATGTTCATAATTAGAACTTTTATGGGAATATGAAGTTTACTAAAGAAAATATATACAGAGGAATAAGAAGTGAAAAATATTTGAAAAACAAAGAAGCTGGAGAACATTTTGAAATTAATCATAGGTAAGTAACAAAGAACTAACTTAGGTGATATCCAAAGTTGATTTATGAATGAAAATAACATTAGTTAAACATGAAGGTATGCAAAAATATAAAATTTATCAGCAAGTAATACCAAAATGACACTTCCTCATAATAATTAAAGAAACTATCATATACTTAAATTAAGTAATCTATTCAATAAAATGAATACTTCTTTTGGGTGGCTATAGCAATTATTGGCTGATGGTAAACAGCCTTACAGTTCATCTATCCATTCACTTTAAAATCCTTAAGTTGGAGGCAATCAGAATGCAGATGCCTGTTAAGTATTCTTATTTGCAGTGTAGTTCTATTTCACAACTTCTCATTTATATTGTTTTGTCTCTTCTTCAGGTGTTCATTACTATCCTTTGTAGCATCTTTATTGTAAAGCTTGAAAAGTAAATATACATTTACCTTAGTTCTGTAAAATGCTCTAGCAAATTATTTGAATGAAAGCAGGAGTTATCACAAACCAAAATTTACTGCTGGCCAATCAGAAGCACAAGTAAAGCAAGTTGGGAATTAATTGGCATCTGAAGAGAAGGAACAGACTGGACTAAGAGTTTGATTTATGGTATCTCATGTTTTTGCAGAATGGTAGTATCAGAATTGGATTAAATTAGAAATGAGTCAGTTGGTGTATGCTGTCTCCACATTACTTGTTTGGAGGAGGATGAAAAATCCTATGCACCTTATATCAGAATAATCTTGTATGAGTACAACAGGAACAACTGAGTTTTATTCTCTGTTTCCTATATCCTCATAATTTGTACTTATAATATAAGAACTCTGTGAGATAATAAAAGCTAATTTTATTTTGTAATCAAAGCAAAAATTTTATTCTGAAAAAATGTTCTTATGAGAATCAATAATTAAACATCCTGAATAGATTAACTATTTACCTATTAAATTATTCTGTAATTTAAACCAATGGAATATCTAAGGTTTTTTTGTACCGGGAATTGAACTCATCCTCACTCTTGCCAGGCTGGTCCTGTGCCACTGAGCTACTTTCCCAGACATAAATATTGTAAGAATTGCAGTCTAATTACTTGTTAAAATTTTTCTTATGAAAAGTTTCAAACATACAAGAATAGAATAATATGATAGATATCAATATATCATTCATCATGGTCCACAATTATCAGTTCTTGGTGCAAATTATTTCCATATACTGGGCACTGTTTTTCTTTTAAAGGAAATCCTAGATATTCTTATTCTGCCATCTACAAGTGCTTCACTATATATCTGTAAAAGGCAAAGATTCTTCTTCAGGTAAATATATGAAAGCACCATTTTCTTTAATAACAATACCAGAAATGAATAAGCAAGAAGTCCCAATTCACATATCTCACCTAGCAAGAGCAGGAATGCCTAAATCAGTAACTTCTTTCTCAACTGAAGAAATCTGCAGAGACCAAGCAAGAAGCTCTATTTTATTCCCACTATCTGAAAGAAACAAACATCTAAATGCAGAGTTCTTTCGCCATAATAGCATTTTGTAAGTGGAGTAAGTGTCCACTCTCACACTACTGATTATTACATTTTGCCCTCTCAATTAGAGAATGGTAGCAAGATGAAAAGAGAGTGTTAGAGAAAGGAGTTATTAAAACCAGAATGGGAAGTTCAGGGTAAATACCTTACTAAATGTCAAACTGGAGAGTTGAATCCTTGAAAGTACAATTAAGATTGATAAACTCTATCCAAATTTACAAAAAGAGAAAAAGACTGATATTACTAAAATTACAAATGAAAAAGGCAAAACTATATTTTGTTTAAAACTTTATTACAGTAAAAGACAAATTACCATTGGTCCCCCTTGAAATACTTCCCCTCACCACATCATTCTTATCACTCTCTGATGCAGTGCTGGAAGTCTTCTTTCATGAATATCTTTACAGGTATGATCAAATCCATGGTGAATGCTGCTGCCAAATGCCATGCAATGGAAAGACATGCTCATCAAAACATCAAAGTGTGTTACTGGATATAGCACCATGCAACTTCTGGCTCTTCTGACCATGAAAGGTAAATTGCTTGAATTGATTCAACACACTGAGGTAACCATGAGAGGGTAAATAAAGATACTCGAGAAAGAGAACTTCCAAAACTGCTTCAGAAAATGGCAAGAATTATGGGATAATTGTGTTTGAATCAGGGTAATTTGAATGGGATTAATGACAATGTCTTGTAATAAACTTATTTCACTTAAACAAACTGTATTTAAACACCACATGGATAGAAGCAATAATATTTCTACATTTATAAAGTGGAAAAAATTCTAATCTGTGAAGCAAAACATTATGTTGAAGGCTATTGTTTTTTTTTTCCTCTGAGTGCTTTAGTATGGTCTGAAATCACTATTTCCAACTATCTTTAAAATTATTTTATACAGACTATTATTAATGCTAATTTAATTCACTTAAAATTCTAGCTCAATATGTGACAGTTACTTTTTAACCAGCAACCAACTTCTTTCTTCCCTTCCTTTTCTTGCTCTTCTAGGTTCTCTAGGTTTTCTTTCTTTCTTTCTTTCTTTCTTTCTTTCTTTCTTTCTTTCTTTCTCTCTTTCTTTCCTTCTTTCTTTCTTTCCTTCTCTCTCTTTCTTTCTTCCTTTATTTCCTATTGAAAAAATATGTTTGGCAGTTCTTGGGATCGACTTCATGACCTTGGAACTGAGTTACATAAACAGTAGTTTTTTTTTTTTAATTTCCATTGTTTGTTTGTTTGTTTTTTGACAGGTCTTGCTATGTAATACAGGCTGGACTTGAATTCACTATGGAGCCCAGGCTGGCCCTCAAACTTGCAGCAATCCTCCAGCCTCAGCCCCAAGAGTGCTGGCATTACAGGCCTGCAACATCATGCCCAGCTACCTGGTACTGTTTATTTTTAATTTTGAGACAGGTTCTCTCTAAGTAACTAAGTTGCCCATGTAAGGCTTGAATTTGCAATCCTCCTAGCTCAGACATTCAGAGTTCCAGAATTATAAGTGTCCAACACTACTTGTCCTTTTTCTTATTTATTTTCTCCTCCTTTCTCATTCCCCTGTTCATTTCCCCCTCAACTGCACCTTTTCCTGCTCCTCTGCTTTCTTCCTTCTTTGTTTCATTGTTACTATTTTTAATTATTATTGAACACGTACAAAATGCTGAGTGTTTTATGCTTTTAAATGTGTTATCTTCCTATTCTTTCCATTAATCTTACTAGAAAAATATTTTAGTTAAGTATTATTGCCATTTAATAGGTAAAGAAATTAAACCAAAATTGTGATAAATAATTTCCCCATATCTAATAAAATGTAAACAGAATCAAACTCTTCAGCTGCAGAGTTTTCAGATGAGCTCAGAGCTTATCAGAATTGATTTTTAAATATACACATATTAAAACCTAATGTTCTTATGGCCAATAATTTATAACATTAATAGTAGAAATGCCTAACATATATTAAGTATTCATGATACATCAGACATTGCAATAATTTTCTCACATGGGTTCATAAACATAGAGATTAAGTAACTAGTCTAAAGTAACACAGTTAGCAAATGGCATAGGTAAATGAACAATTATTTTTACTTCAAACAGCAATCATGATATAATGACTTAACCCCATGTTTTTTTCCTGTGGTTTTTGAAACAATACAGTAAGTCCCCAAATTACCAAAGAGTTCCATTCCTGAAGACTATTTTAAGTCATATTGGTTCATAAGTCCAACAAATTGAGACTTTTATACCTTTGAAACAAATATGCAAAACACAGAAACACAATACTATAAACAAAGTATTTTTACTTTTACAATTACCTTAAGATGGTGGTATAGTACAGTACAATTATAAATAAAATAATTTTACTTTTGCAGTTACCTTAAAACAGTAAGACAGACAAATGAGCTTCTTCTGTGATTTGCTTGCATCTACAAATATTTGTAATGCAGGCCGGTGAGATGGCTCAGCAGCATACATGCCTGCCTGGCAAGCACGAGGGCCCGAGTTTGACTCCCAGTACCCACATATAAAAAAAGGGCCAGTAATATCTCTCAGTGGCATGGGCACCTGCTGGCGCATGAGGTGCTGAGTTCGACCCCCATTACACACAAAAAAAATGTTTCAAATGCAAGGTCAATTTATATCTGTGATAGTTTGCAACTAAATATTTCCTGAGTTGGGGATTACTAAAATAGAGACAAGGAATGATATCTATTTATCAGTATAAGGTGAACTAATGTCTTTTTCTGGAATGATCTCTGAGTAAAATTAACTAAATTTTGAATTAGAAGATGTTTTTTCTTCACAGTACAAAATGTCAAATCAGCAGTTATATAGACTGCTTCTCAAGAAACTGTAACACAATAAGTAATTCAAAAGATATTTTTAACTTTGTCTCCTAATCAAGAGTATATGCTGGGTTTAATTATTGAGTCTTAGGTACTAAAATTTGTACCTCTAGAAATTCTGAGTTTCCTCTTGTGGTACACAATTTGTGGTTGGACTTCGATTTCTTCTGGTACTGTATTCCTAGAAGCATATAATAACAAACACTATCTAGAAACTGATAGCATAATAAGATGAAAAGATTTTCAGGAGTAAAAGTGTATCTTAAACCTAATACTTCACTGATCATTTGAAATAACATTGAAAACCTAGAATTTCAAGGAAGCAAATTTATATGGATTATATGTTCATAAAAGAGACATGGTATAATTCCAGTTTTTCTCTTTCACATTTCTCTGTCCAAACATAGAATATTTTATATAATACCAAGATCTGTGATGCCAAAAGAAAGGGACAGGTACTTTATTCTATATGTAACATGATTCTTGGTTATTACTTAATCCTTATACAGAATATCACAGATAAAGCATGGTAGTCAAGAAGATCTTGACTTAGATACTTTTACATCACCAGGGATCAGCAATGCATATTTATGTCGGCTTAGAATTTCAGAAATTTCACACCATTTTTGGAAGCTCCAAACAAAGAAAACAGCATGGCAGAAATCTGTGCTGTAGAGAACAGCTGCTCATGTCATTATAGTCAGGAAGAAGGCAGATAATGGTATGACCTGGATGAGTGGATCTTCATCAACACCGACTTTTCTTCTTATCCTTTAGATTGTGTGATTCAGTTATTGTGTCTTAGTGACCAGAAAAGTTACCAAAATTGAGACATTTATTTATATGAGAGAAATCCCTTCATATATCTTCAGATACATGTTTTAGTGTCTCAATAAGTCATCCAAAAGATGTAGCAAATGTGTTAGTATGGTGGTTCCTAGTACCAAAACGGAAAAATTAATGGTATTAATTTCTTTTGACTTGATAAAACTGTTGGAACAGCCATTGGAAATGTTAGATTAAGACATTAAAAGGCTTAAAAATGTTGGTGTCTTGGAGTGAATACATGATTTAAAGCTACATTCCTGGCTTTTCTATCTTTGGGAGTCTCCACTGTACTTTTGGCTTCATTCTCATATCTTCATGCCTTGCCTTCTCTTGGGCAAACTGCGCAACCTCCCAGGCTTTCCTCTGAAATCTGGGTGAAGACCTCACTAATCTTCTAACTCTTTCATTCTGCAGGCCTGTGAAAACCAACACCACATGGATGATGCCAAAGATTTCTGCCACCTCAAGACATAGCCAGACCCCTTGGATCACAGCTGCAGAGATTTCTGACTAGATGATGGAGTACTGTGAATGGAATCCAAAGGAAACAGTTCTGTAGGTAGTTTTTGTTGAGCATGTGACAACAACAAAGCAAAAATGCTTTGTTCATCTTTCCTATTGTCCCAATGCAAAGTACATAGTTTCATTTTAATGCTAATCTTTTTTTGTGAACAAGGTGTTCTTGGTCAAAACTTGACAAAACCCCAACTTTTAAGACACTTGTGTTCTGAAAATACTGAAAAATAATCATTAATTCATGCTGTTTGCTCTTGATTGTGAATATAAATCTCACTCATACACACTAACATTACCCATGCCTGAACACAGCGGTGCCTTGAAAACCCTATGCCAGATTAGTCAGCCTCCCTTAATTTTAATTTCAGGAGAGATGGCGGACTGTTGAGAAGCAGACAGCTAGCCTCTGTGAATGTCACAATCCAGACACTGGGATATAGTGCCTCGGGGAGGACAAGAAAGAGAGAAGTGGTTTCTCTGGACCCAGGAAGAATCTGAAGTGCAATTTGGGGCACACAGAGGGAGTGAAGAGAGAAACTTAAACAAAGAAGAAGGAGGTGGCCACAGGCACCTTCTACCTGTGTCAGGACTCAGGCTGATGGCAGAAGCCCTAATGCATCTGGTCTCTACATAGAAGACCTCAAACACTCCACTAAGAAACCGCAAGATTTAATAAGCAAATTCAGTAGCGTAGCTGGATAAAATGTCAACACTCAAAAATCAATAACCTTCCTGTATACGAATAACAAACTCACTGAAAGAGAAATTAGGGAAACAACACCTTTCACGATAACATCCAAAAATTGAAATAACTAGTAATCAGTCTCACAGAGGAAGTAAAATACCTCTACACTGAAAGCTACAGGACTGTGAAAAAGGAGACTGAAGAGTATATCAGAAAATGGAAATATATCCCTTGCTCCTGGATAGGAAAAAACAATATAGTAAAAAAGGCCATATTTCCAAAATTGTTATACAGATTTAATGCAATTCTGATCAAAATTCCAACAGTATATCTCAAAGCATTAGAGAAAACAATCCTAAAATTCATTTGGAATCAGAAGAGACCTAGACTAGCAAAGGCAATTCTTGGCAACAAAGGCAAGGCAGGGGCATCACAATCCCTGACTTGAAATGACACTATAAAGCTACTGTGATAAAAACAGTGTGGTACTGGCAAAAAAGCAGACCCAAAGATCAGTGGAACACATTAGAAGATGCTGAAACAACTCCAGACATACTAAGCCACCTTATCTTTGACAAAGGTGCCAAACACATTCACTGGAAGAAAGATAGCCTCTTTAATAAATGGTGCTGGAAAAACTGGCTCTGCACATGCTGAAGATTAATACTACAACCATATCTTTCACCATGCACTAAAATAAATTCAAAATGGATCAAAGATCTAAATATTAAAACAGAAATATTAAATCTGCTGGAAAATAGGATAGGTAAAACTCTTGAAGACATTGGTGTAGGCAAACACTTTATGAATAAAACCCCAATCACACAGGAAATTTCACAAAGGATAACAACTGGGATCTCATCTTATTAAAAAGCTTTTGCACAGCAAAAGAAACCACCAACAGAGTGAAGACACAACCCATAACGCAGTAAAAAATGTTTGCCATCTGTTCCTCAGACAAAGGATTACTATCGAGGACCTACAAAGAACTCAAAAATATTAGACCTCTCAAATTTAAAGACCCAATCCAAAAATGGGCATCTGAAATTAATACACACTTATCAGATGAAGAAATACAAATGGCAAAGAAATATACAAAAAATGTGCAACATCACTAGTCATTTGAGAGATACAAATTAAAACAACACTGAGATTCCACTTCACCCCAGAAAGAATGGCTATTATCAAGAAATCAACTAATAACAAATGCTGGAGGGGCTGTGTGGAAAAAGGAAACCTTCTCCACTGTTGGTGGGAGTGTCAACTGGTACAGCCACTGTGGAAATCAGTGTGGAGAATCCTGAAAAACCTAGGATTGGAGGTCCCATTTGACTCAGCTATTCCCCTTCTAAGTATCTTCCCAAAAGAATTAAAATCATCATACCACAACGATATATTTGCACCCATGTTTACAGCACCACAATTTGTAATAGACAGATATTGGAAACAACCCAAATGCCCATCAACTGAGATATGGATAAAAAAGATGTGGTATTTTTGTACAATGGAGTACTACTCAGCCATAAAGAAGAACAAGCTGGAGACTTTTATCGGTAAATGGATGTAACTCGAGACCATACCCATAAGTGAAATAAACCAGACACACATGTGTAAGCATTGTACTGTCTCCCTAGTGTGAGAACCTGAAAGAGTAAATAAGATCCCAAGTGTACAATAGATATGGTAAAACAGGAAGAAACTGGTCAAAAGGAAAGATAAACTGAGATGGGGGAATGGGGAAAATAAAGAAGGGAAAACAAAAAAAATTATATATTTATATAAATGATAGTTAAGATTGATACACTACTAATTTTGCTTAGTTCATTGAAAAGAAACATTTGTGCTAATATTGTTTAGACAATTGAACGCTGATATTTTCTACCCTGAGTAACTAATTTAAAGATAACAATGCATAATGTATTAACCATTGTTACCCTCCTATTATGTTGTTTTGAAATTTTGTTCTATATTTTTCTCTTTAAAATAAAAATTTAAAAATTTATTTTCAGTTTTCCAGAAAGATTTACAATATTAGAAAATATTGATAAATTTCTGCAATGAGTATTGTGTTTACCATCTGCATTTCTATCAGTCTTCATGTGTTTAGAGCTCTGACCAGTATTGCCTATCAAGATCAGCTTATGGTATTCTAGTGCCTCTCTAGCCAATATCTTCAAACCTTTCCAAATTTTTCCCTTGTACCACTTTCAAAGACTTCCAAAGTACATGGTCAGGTAGTTACAGCAATGACCTCAATTAGCTGGTACCAAAATCTTAATCACTTTTTGGTCTCTGGGACAAATGCTCCATGCTTACAACTTATAAGAGGAGAGTTTTATTTTTTATCAGTTTCAACAATTTTAGTCCATGTTCAGCAGGCCCAAATGCAGAAAATAGCACAGTAGAATAGCTTGATTGGGAGGAAAGCTGCTCACATCATGGTGGCCAGGAATTAGTGCAAGAAACAAAAAGCCAATCAGGGAGTTATAAAATTCAAAGTCACATTCCCGGTGACTTGCTTCTAACCAGGCTCAATCTCCTAACAGCAAGTTGGTTATACCATGTCCATTATCCATTCACCTTTCACAAGCTCCATCTCTTTGTACATGAGGCTTTGGGGGCACATTCCAGATGCAAGCCATAATAATTGCCTTACCCAATAGTATGTCTTGGCTCTTTTAAGCAAGTATTCTAAAAACCCTCTGGGAGACAACCTGCAGCCTCTAGCTGACCTTTGCTGAATAGGCATTGTAAATTCTATGGGATATATACCCTTTTCTCCCTCTTCTGGACCAATGTAACTTTGGTTGTGCTGTGTTACAGTTTAACATAGTTGTAAACCTAATAGCTATGAAGAAATTTGAAAGAAGGCACCAAGAGTAACATGTTGTCAAGTGGCTTTAGCTTGGTATTTAAAGAATGAATGTTTACTTTTAATGGGGGGATTAGAACGAGTAACTTCTATAGACTCAGGTTTCAGAGAATTATAGATTTCAATTATGTCATGTATATTCCCCTAAATGTCCCCATAGCAAGTGCTCAGGTCTTTAAAATTAAAATAACACTGTTGCCTTGGTTGTGAGGTTTTTTTGAAGTACTTTTTTTCTTTTGAGTTCAGTTATTTTATTATTTCTTTGGTATGATCTGCAGCTTTTTAATATTGTGAGAGAAACTGAACACTCTGTAATCTATCATGTAGGTATCTTGGCTTTCACAACTGACTTTCCATCGACTATTTATTCACCACATCTTTGTATTATCTTTTTGTAGTGTCAATGGTGATAAGCAATAGCAATTCAAAAACATTGATTTCATAGTTACTCTTTCAACTTTATATTCAAATGCCCTAAAATCACTCAATCTAGCATATTTTCTGACATTATGATGTAAATAAAGACTATGAAAACTGTCTTTACCCTATCTTCTTTCTTTATCTATTCTCTTTCTTTGTCTCTTCTCACTCTCTCTCATTGTGTTAGCTTCCATGCTATAAGCTGATGTGTGGAAAGACCCCCATGACAGGGAACTTAGTGGCTACTGGCCAACAGCAAATGAGGACTTGAGATCTTCAGTACAACACACAAGACACTAATTCTTCTGGAGGGAATAGAAATAGCTAATGCAAATACTAAAATTTCATATAAGATACGTAATGTAACATTTTCTTCCATCCTTCTTATTAATGATGTTGCATGAATAGATTCCATTTGATAGAAACCAAGAGGGATTTCACTTATACTTATTGATTGTTTGTGACAAAAAGAGAATGTTCTAAAAAAACTGAGAAACTTTCATAAAAATGTTAAATTTATCAAATGCTTATATATCTGTGCTCTGCGGAAACACTACAAAATGCCAGAAAAAAACATTTTGAAGGATTATACTTACAACAATTGTCCTCAATAGCAACAAAAATAAAGTTGAAATATTAGAAAGTACACATATGACTTGTAAATAATTTACAGAGTTATAGTATCTAAATCCTCAACTAGTAAGGGAAAATGAAAATAAACTTGGTTTTATAACACATAAACATGAAAAGTTCAGAAATTAGAAATGGTAGTCTCTTTCAATGTACAGCTGAAGGAAAACATGACTTGATATAAAAATCTCAAAAAAAGAAAAACATATCACACTGATGTCAGCAAGAACTCATAGACCTTCTAACCATGAAGCCATAGACTCCACAAATATAGAACAATTTGTTTTGTTGAAAATCAATAAAATAGTCACAAGTGTCCTACATCCTGAGCAAGTGTGATACCAGAAACACTTAAAAAATAGGAATAATCACTCAGAACCCCGCTCTTGCCCAGTGCTCTGCTCCTGATATAGTATCATAAGATCATGAGGAAACCTCTAGTTGCAGCTTCTGTATTAGTGGAAAGAAAAAAGAAAAGACAATACATGTAATGTTTTGCTTTTTCTGGGGGTTACTGGAGTCACTGTCTTATGTCTTGAAGTGTGATTACCTTCTGGTCCCATGCTTCCAACAAATTATACCAACAAATTTCAGAGGCACTGCTTTATGCTCTTCTTCCAGGCAGCTACAAAAGTTTACTTCTTGGGATCAAAATAATTACAAAACTCTATCATCATTGGTGCTTAAGCTGCTAAAATGCCTCACTTCACACAGCTTGAGCCACCATTGCACTCAGGTCACTGGAGTCTGAGATGACCCACTGCAATCCAGAAAACAATATTCTGCTTTAAAATTTTTGCTTCACACAACTGTCCATTATGCACTAGTGCTACCATAATAACTAGTACAGTAATTCCTCAAGACTTAGGCACCATGGTGGTTTCAAGTACACTAACCAATGAAGTCCAGTCCATTGCCGCTGTTGATATCTGCACCCTAATTATTGAAAGCCCTTCGCAAACCTTGTCACAGTCCGGGAAGTTTATATTTGTAATTCTAAAGGAAAGTTATAGGATTTCTAGTGAGTTAATTCCAATCTACCATTTCCAGTGCAACCCATGGTAAAGAATAAAGACACATTTATACTTGTGGGGAGCCAGGGGTTTCATAAGTCCACCTAGGATTATGGCTAACCAGAACAAAGGTCTTGATCCAGGGCCAAACCCAGGTTTTATTAATTTGTGAACAGGGGAGTGGCTCAGGGTAGTGTGACTGTGAGACTGGCAGGAAGTATGTGAGTGCTGTGAGCTGGGCAACATAGGTTGCCTGAGATCACCTCTGCAATATGCAGTTAGAAGGATATGCTGAAAGAGTAACCTGCATAATACAATTTGAGGCAATATCTAATGCTTTGGGGTCAGTACTTCAGCTCTGATGTGTAATTTTTTATGCCCTGGGAAGTCATAGCCTCTTATCTCGAGGCCTGATCCCAGCCAACAGTGTGGAGCATGGCTCTCCCTCCCACCCAGCTCACACATGCTTCTTGGGAGCTAAGGAGTGGTGCAACACTGACCTGTCATGTTGCTACAAAGACTACACAACAACAACTCAGCAGGCTGATTTGCATTGCTTAAAGCCAATTGAGGAGATAAGGAAAACTCCTAGCCAGCTCTGTGCATATCAATACACTGAAATAGGACCAGGTTTAGCCAAAATGGAGATTATTGCTTTTCTTTCCAGGAAAGTCATGCAGGTGGTCCTCCATACCTAACTATTGGTGTTACAAACATACTTATGTCTAAAAACCGATAGACAGATACCTGCAATCCTGTGTGCTAGATCTAGCATGAATAAGGATCCCTTCAGCTAGGACTTTTATCTGCTGATGAAAATAAAAGCAGAAAGATAAAAGCAGACTTACAATAAAGGTTCCTGACAACTCTCCCTACCACTATTGCTAATGCAGACTCTGAGTGCCCAGGCCAAATAGGAACATCACAATCTTTTTTTCTTATATTGACATCAGCTGAGAAATTGCATAGAGACTATGACACTGTACCCTCCCTAGAGCTAGATATCATCTAGGACATGCTCTCAAAACTACCCAAAAAAGTCTTTTTCCCCCAAAATTAATTTGCAAATTCTAGAAGACTTACTGCTCTCTCAAATGATACTAGAGCCACTTTAACTCTGCTCTTGTTTCTGCTTCCATTCTTAACTCTATGGCAACATCATGAACACACACAACTTGCATTCTGTTACTTATTCTGTGGTTGTTGTACCTGCACTGTGGACTCCAGTGTCATTAATATCATGGATCCTTCTGTTAATGCCTGTGCATCCAGCTTCAGCTACATAGTCACTCTGCAGCTGTCATTCAGCAGACACTTTTGCCAGTTCCACAACAATGGTCATGAAAGACTATCACTGGACTTGTCAGAAAATACCTCACAAGTCAATGTGGGATAATACACTCAAAGTGAAGGAAGGAGAATAAAAACCTCTGAATGAAGTATACTGCTCCCAGCAAAACTCCCCTTTAGAAATGACAGATGCAGATTTTTCCAGAAAAAAAAATTGAAGGAGTTTATCACTACCAAACCTGGCTTACAGTAAATATTTATATTTAAAGAAAAACTTTTTCCAGCTGAAAGGTCACTAATTTGCTATGTTAAAAAATATAAAAGTATAATGCTCACTGATAAAAGAAAGTGATTCTCAAATTCTGAATACTCTTCTACAGTAATTGTGTATCAGTCATGTATTTATTTAGTATTAACTTTCAGGTAAAAAATTACTAAAATTAGCAGTAGGATCAGTAATTTGTTAAGGAACACAGTATAAAATGTAAATATTGGCATCAAAAACATGGAGTGGATGGAGTATGACAAATTTTTTTTATCATTGAAGTTAAGGTTTAATCACAATAAACTAACTTACTGTAATTCTAAGATATTTTATGTAAGTCTCGTGGCAACCACAAACTAAAAAGCTATAATAGCCCTTTAAAAGGAAAAAAAAAGTAAAGGGTCAAAAATACAATTAAAGAAAATAATCTACTAATGAAGAAACAAAGCAAGAGAGGAAGAAAAGAATCAAGGTTCTATAAAAAGCTGGAAAACAATGACAACATTGCTATATAATCCTCTTAAATACACTTTCCAGGTAAGTGAATTAACTATCCTGTCAAAACACACAAAGTGTTTGAATACACACAAAAAAGGCTGAAGTATATTATGCTTACAAATGATGCAAGTTATCCCCAGGGACATGTAAACAAGGGGGGAAAGGCATTCAAATCAGAAAGGTTAAGTTGGCTCTGTAAATGACATTGATCTTATGACATATATCTTACAAAGCTCAACAAAGAAATTGTTAAAGTGAACAAATTCAATAAAAGTTCAGCCAACCAGATCAACATATAAAATGTTTTATTTGTATACAGTAATAATGAAATACCCAAAAAGGAAATTAAGAAAATTGTTCCACTTCCAACAGTTATACAATGCTTAGTAGTAAATTTAAGCAAGGAGGTGAAAAATCTGTGTACTAGAAATTATAAAGGATTGATACCTCCTGCTTTGCTTTTGTTGCCCAAGATTGCTTTTGCTATTCTGTTTGTGTTCTGATTTCAAATAAATTTTAGGATACTTTTCTCTATTTATGAGAAAAATTCAGTTGGTATTTTGATTGGGAATGTTTTGAGTCTGTATAAAAGTTTGGGAATATGGCTGTGCAGCAAGTGCAAATCAGTAGAAATCACAATAACTAACTTCAAGTTTTACTACAAAGCAACAGTGATGAAAACAACATGGTAGTGTTGAAAAACAGGCATGTGAATCAATGGAACAGAATAGAGGATACAGAAAGATCTCCAGACACATTTAGCTCTCTGATCTCTGACAAACAAGCCTAAAATTTACTTTAGACAAAAGAGAGATTATTCAACAAATGGTGCTGTGAAAATTGGCTATTTGTACATGATTGGAACTGTACCCATACCTCTTATCATGTAATAAACTAAAATAAAAAATGAAATAAAGATCTAAACATTAAAACAGAAGCGTTGATTCTACTGGAATATAAGGTAGGTAAACCACTTGAAGTCATAGATGTTGGCTATGACTCTCTGAACAGAACTCCAGTTGCATAAGAAATAACACAATCAAAAAATGGGAAAATTTTAAAATAAAGAGATCTGCATACCAATGGAAATGATTAGCAGAGTGAAAAGAAAACCTACAGAATGTGAAGAAAATTTTGCCAGCTACTCCTCAGAAAGAGGACTAATATTGAGAAAACGTAAAGAATTAAATACAATATATATCACAAAATAAAAGACTCAATCAAAAATGAGCAAGTGAATCAAATGAACACTTTGCATAAGAAGAAATACGAATGTCTAACATATGGAAAACATATTCTGTGTTCATTAGAGAAATGCTAATTATGACAATGTTAAAATTTCATCTTACACCAGAAAGTGATAAGTCAAATAATAACCAATGCTGACTTGGTTGTGTTGAAAAGGAACATTCCTACATTGTTGGAGGGGATGTAAAGTTGTATAATTATTATGAAAATCAGTTCTCAAAGAACTAATATTTGAAATTCCATTTAATCCAGCCATTCTGTTTCCAGGTATCTTCCAAAAAGTACTAAAGACATCATGTTACATTAATATGCAGATACCAATGTTTATAACAGCATAATTCATAATAACTAAATTCTGAAAGCAGCCTGCATGCCAATCAAAAGAGAAATGGAGAAAGAAAATGTATCTATACATTATGGAATACTTCTCAGCTATAAGTGGGATAAATTTGAGACATTTGTGGAAAAATCGGTATGACTGGAAAATATGTTGAATGAAATAAATCATATGCATGCATAAATGCCACATGGTATCTCTCATTGAGCAAGCCAAAGTGCAAATAAAGGGCAAAATGAAGGACAGAGTGACGTTAACACAGAGGTAGATATTTTGGAAATGGAAAGGGGTCCAAAAGACCAAGGGCAAGGGGAGAGAAGGAGGGGTAAAGGTAGTAAGGATATTTAAAATGTATCAGGTACAGATACAAAAAACAGACAATAAATGTAAATGTTACATGTCATAAGCCTGAGGTAAGAATAATAGTAGTAATGATAATTGTAACAACATGAAAATATACATGCAAACTAATAGAAAAAATGAAAAGCATGGAAATACAAGAATATGTGTGCTAAAGGGTTAATTTCCAAACTATACAAGAAATTCATGAAACTCAGTATCAATAATAAGTAAACAAACTGTTTAAGAAGAAATGACTTTCAACAAAGAAGAAGGAGACCACGTGCAACTTCTCCCTGTCCCAGGAAATGCGGCGTGACAGAAAATCAAATCTGCAGACACATGGGGACAGCTGGTGCCCTGTGAGCCCCCGCGGAGGATCGTGAGACAGCGGCACAGCAGGGGAGCAGCGGAGGACTGCGCTGACCAGTAGTGAGTGTCTCTCAGCCACAGCTGTCCTGCGCGAGAGAGAGCGACTGGCTGGGCGCCATTGTGGGGGATGCAGCGAAAATCAGATCAGCGCAAAAACACAGTGCTTGGGAATCGTGCTCAGGACAGCGCAACGCTGCGCCTGGCTCTCAGGCCGGTGGAAAGTGCGCTGACTGTGACGGGCAAAGGAGACTGGTCTCCGCCTGAGAGTTCATGTTTCCGCTCACTACCCCACCAAAGGGCCTCCTGGCTTACTGGGAAGGAACAGGACTCTGTCATCACATGGTGCCTGCCTACAGCAGAGTCAACACGTGGAACTGATTCTTTTTATTTTTTTATTTTTTATTTTATTTTATTTTATTTTATTTTATTTTATTTTTCTCTCTCTCATTTGTTTTTTTGTTCTGGTGAAGGGTTTTTTTCTTTTTTTTGTGGGGTTTTATTTTTGTTTTGTCTGTTTTTTTTTTTTGTCTTCATTTTTGTTTCTGTTTGTCTGTTTGCTCTCCACTTCATTATTCTCTCTGGTTTTTATATGAGTGTAAACAGCACCTCTAACCTCTTTGTGATTGTGGTTGTGATCTGTTCTTCCTTTTTTCCCTTCCTTCTCTTTTTACCACCTGTCCTCTGCACTAGTGTCCCAATTTTAGTGGGATCCCTCTTGGTCCTCTAACCTTACATCTAATTCCTTCCTCTTCTCCCAATACTCTATTTCCTCCTTAACTCATTTCAAATTTACACTCCTGAGGGAAAAATTGACATATTAAGGACTTGTATACTGCATATAATTTTCTGGTGTGTTTTAGATTTGTTATATAACCACAACTCTACTTTATACGGTGAAAAGTGGCAAATAACTGGCTAGCACAGTCTGTCATTTTCTAGGCTGTGTTTGATGCTTTAGGTATCATTATAGCCAAATGTGAAATAATTGTTCTAAACAGCTTTCCTTCCTGATATTTCATGATTGGAATTGACTAAGGGACTCAGAAAATACAGTGGCACAGTACCAGAGAGCCAGGGACTGGACCAAACAGGTAACAAATTCTCATATCTAACAAATTGAAGAGGTAGGATCTGGCAAAAAGCTCAAAACCCAAAAACAAGCTTCACTTGGAAGATACTGCAGAGAAGTAGTCATCTCCTAAGGATCTTGAACACTAGCAATAAAGTAACTTACCATAGGTAATTTACAAGCATAACCCCAGGAATTAATCTAAAGAAAGAAAAGAAAATGAGGAATGGATAAAAAAGATGTGGTATTTTTATACAATGGAGTACTATTCAGCCATAAAGAAGGAGAAACTCGACACTATTATAGGTAAATGGAATCAACTCGAGAAAATACTCATAAGTGAAATATACCGGACACACAGGTGTAAGCATCGTATTGTCTCTCTAGTATGAAAAACTGAAAGAGTAAATAAGATCCAAAATGTACAATAGACATGGTGAATCAAAAAGAAACTGGTCAAAAGGAAAGAGAGACTGGAATAGGGGAATAGGGAAAAGAAAGAAGGGAAAGGAAAAAAATTGTACATATATATAAGATGGTTAAAATAGATACACTACCAATTTTACTTAATTCATTGAAGAGTAAGGTTTGTGCCAATAATGTTTGGATAACTGAATGCTAATATCTGGTATCCTGAATAACTAACTTAAAGATAATAATACGTAATGCATTAACCATGGTTACCCTCCTATTATGGTGTTTTGAAAATTTGTTCATTTTTGATTTGTTTTGTTTTTTCTTCTCTTTAAAAATAAAAAAAAAGATTTTGGAAAGTGTGTACCTTCTGCGATGCAAGTGTCAGCTTCTCAATACGTGGAAGTCTTTTTTACTAAGACTGGTAATGCTATAACAAAAATGTTTTGGATGTTATACAGAAATCTCAACCAGTATTTTCCAAGCTGATCAATGCATATTATAAATCATGTGTTGGTAAATTCATTATTCACTTGTAAGCTGCAAGAATGAATATTATTGTATTAATTTTAGAGACATCATGTAAAATCCTGTTGTACCTAATTTAAGAAATTAATAGTTGCAGTGTTTAATGTAAAGTGAAAGACTAGCCCCAATTTTCTGAAATTTTTAATAATACACGTACGTCCAAATTAAAAAAAAAAAGAAGAAATGACTTCAAAAAAGATATATAGGTGGTCAACAGGGTTGTGATAAGATGCTCAAACCATTAGACAGCAGAAAAATGCAAATAAAACCAACATGAGACATCACTTCACACTGTTGTAATAACTATTTTCAAAATAACAAAAACAGGAAGGGAATAGGAAAAATATATACATATATACAAGATAGTTAAGATAGTTATACTACTAATTTCTATTAGTTCATTGAAAAGAAAGTTTTGCATTTTTTGTTCAATTTTTCGTGCCTATATCTTGTAATCTGAGTTACTACTTTGAAGATATCAATATGCAATGTATTAATCATTGTTACTCATCTATTATTTTTCAAAATTTTGTATCATTCTTTTTATTGTTTTTCTTTTTTTTTGGTGGGTACTAGGGGTCGACCTCAGGACCTTGCACACCAGCAGGCTCCCATGCCACTGAGAAATATCACTGGCCCTTTTTTCATATGTGTTTTCCAGGAGTGGAACTCAGGCCCTCACGCTTGCCACGCAGGTGCTTACGCCACTGAGCCATTTCACTGGCCCTTGTTTTTCTCTTTAAAATAAAAAAGTATAATGCACACACACACAGTAAAATAACAAATGCTGAGAATGTAAATAAAACTATTATTTGAAAACATAAGGAGTTTTAACAAAAGTTTAAAATAGAAATACTATTTGATCTAGCAATTCTAATACTGGGCATACCAAGGGAAATAAAATCACTATCTTAAAGCAATATTTGTATTTCCATGTTCCTTGCAGCTTTATTGATAGTACAAATGATATAAAATGTCATAAACATCCTAAATGTGATTGGATAAACAAATATTATTTATATATAATATTATATGTACATATATTATATATATTTTATGTAATATTATATGCATTATATAGATATAGGTATAGATATGAGTACTTGGTGTTAGAAAAAGAAAGTCGGACCAGGGATATAGCTCAGTGGCACAGCACCTGCCTGGCAAGGAAGAGGTGCTGAGTTCAATTCCCAATACAAAAAAATAAAAAAAAATGAAAATTATGCCCTGGGGATATAGCTTTGCAGCCCAGCACCTGCCTGGATTCACGAGGTCCTGAGTTCCATTTCCTGTACCATAAAAAAGAAAAAAATAATTTAATTTGCAAAATGCGTGAATCTTGAGGATACTAGTTTTAGTAAAATAAGTCAGATAAAAAGATACTTCATGATCTCACTTAAATGATAAAATTGAACAAAAATTTCAATGTCATATCAATGGCAACAGTGGTGATTTCCAGAGTCAGGAAAGTGGGGGCAAAGTGGAAATATTGGTCAAATATTGCAAATATTTTGCCTAGAACATGATTTAGTACTCAAGTCCTAATATGCAGCATGGTGAATATAGTTAATAATGATACATATATATATATATATATATATATATATATATATATATCCTAAGAGAATTCAACTGAAGTAGTACAAAAGTATATAGTGAATATTGCTTAAATCCTTAAATCTAAACTTCAAAACTCTAAAATTCTTAGAAAAACATAAAAGAAAATCTTTATTTCATTGGTATTGGCAGTGAATTCATGGATATAACACCAAAAATGCAGGAAATGAAAACAAAATTAAACAAATACCAGTACATAATTTTAAAAATCTTCTCTTCATTAAAGAAAACAATCAACAAAATGAAAAGGAAAACTATGTTTTTGGAGAAGATGTTTGAAAACCATAGATCAGATAACAGATTAATAACAGATGGGCAATATTTTATGTAGGGATATAAATTAGAGCAGTCATTACAGAAAACAATATGAAGTGTTCTTTAAAAATTAAAAGTAAAACTGCCAAATAATTGAGCGATTGAACCAATAGATTTCTAAATAGTCTTCATAGAGAAGAAAACATATTATTTGTGACCTCATGTATAAACTTGTAGGAAATCATGTGAAATGACATAAATCAGAAACAGAAATACAAATCACTTACATGTTGAATCTAAAGAAATGAAACTCCTACAAATCGAGGGTAAATTTGTGTTTATCTGTGGGAAGGCCCTGGCAAAGGAGTGATTCAACTGAATGTGAAAGAGGAAGGAACTGTCTGGAAACAATTCAGGACTACTGGAATGAATGGGATAAGTTCAGAGCAGATCTGCAGGACAACATTCAGCAGAATTAAAAGGAGCTTTTTTTTTAATTTTTGTTTTGCCAGAGGGCTCCCACACCCTCTGATAAGCTTGCATAGGTTGGATGGACATACGTCATGTAACAAATCATGCTGTTCACACCCTTTTCTTTGGCCAAAACTCCTATAGAAATATGTTCTTCTATTTCTTTGTTCCCATGTCCTTGAGTTATAAATAAACAACTACAGAGGTCTCATGCTATTGCTGGGTCTTCCTGAGAATAAACAGCTGCTCTGGGCTTCTTGGATTGATCTAATCTTTTCTGCAAGTAATCTAGTTTGTCCTGAATCCAGGCATGGTCACACTCTGTGACACCAGGAGCTGAAGATGATGAGGTTGAGAAAATATTTGTCAAAGAAAGTAAAAATTCAGTTAGACATGAGTAACACGTTGAAGAGATGTGTTGTATAATATGGTGATGATAGTTAATAACAATGAATTGTACACTTGAAAATTGTTGAGATTGGATTTTGTGTTTTCATCATAAATAACTAAGTATGAGATAAGGCATATATATAAAGGTTGATTTACCAATTCCTGATATTTAAGTATTTCAAAATATAATTTTAAACACTAAGGAAATATACAATTTTTGCCAAATAAATGGCAAATTGTTTGAATAAATGTTTCTCAATAGGAGGCTTATGAATATCCAATAGTAACTTAGAAATATACTCAGTGCTACTATGCATAAGAGAAATTCAAACGAATATCACATTATCTCTCCATTCTTATTACTAGAATGTTTAACAAAGAAGCAAATGATGTTAGCCAATTATTAGTATGTTGGTAATTATGGAGAGAAATTGGAAGCACTGTACATTGTTGATGGGAAAGTACAATTTTGTAGTCATTAGGAAAAACAGTATGTGGTTGCTCAAGAAATTCAAAATAGACCTAAATCATTCAGCAAACTATTCTCTGGATTTTAGAAGAAAAGAAATTTATATTAAAATCTTAATTTGATGTTCACTGTAACCAACATTATTCAAAACAGCCAAGATGTGTAATCACCCTAATTATCTATTATGGACAGCTGCACAAAAATAGTGTAAAATTGGCATGGTGGTGCACACCTATAATTTTAGTGTTCTGGAATGCTGAGGCAGGATAACAACATGTTCAAGCTTTGTCTGGGCAACTTAGTTACTTATCAAGATCCTGTATGAAAATAATAAAACAAAAAGGATGCATAATTAGCTCAGTGTGAATTCCTTGAATATAATCCACAGTACAATCTCTCACTCAATAAAAAGGGTAAAAAAAACTGCAACAAATATGTAAAATATATAGTCACAGAAAGATATTATGCTAGTGAAATAAGGCAAAAAGAAAAAGTACTGTTTCCTCTCCCATGTATAGTGTGTGGCAATGCAAACAACATTGGTATTGAGAAAAGAATAATGGTTTCTGAAGATAAGAGGTGGAAGGGGGATAAGAAGTGATGTAAAATGAAAGGTACAAAGATACAATTATGTAAGATGAATAAATCTAGGGATCTAAAATTCAGAATAAGGACTATAGTTAATAAACTAGAAATTACAAAATTAGATTTTAATTGTGTAAGGACCACAAAATAAAAGGTTAGATATATGAGAGAATGATTATGTTAAATTGCTTACTTATAGTAATTATTTCCCTATATATATGTAAAAATTGATCACGTTATACACTTCAAACTTATAATAGTGCTAATTTTAAAAACTTTAAAATACATTTTAATAGTTTGTATAATATTGTGGGGCTGTAAGATTCTAACCTTCTTATTCTTATGACCCAATATGAGATCTCATTTAAATTGAAAATATTTCAAAAGAATAATAATATTTCTATATTTCCATGCATAAACTTATGCCATTCATTATGACAGATAACATGCTAGTGAGGGGACAGGATTTCCCTTCCAATACTGTGTGTAATAATGCCCTTAAAATTGTAAGAAGAAATTTAATTTTTATGATTTCTATGTATGGAAAAACGATTGATGTATAGCAAAGTGTAGAGTTCAGATTGTTTTATTTAATCCCCTAAATAAATCATTACTAAGGTGGGATTGGCCAGCAGGAATTTAAGTACCTAGCTTCAATAAGTCAATAGTAAAATATGTTTGTGTCATACTAAGCGGCTATAGTTACATAGACTATTAAATGAATTCATATATTTATCTTCTTGCTATAACCACATGATGGCAACGTCGAGTTATTTTAACATTTCTACTATAAATCACACAGCCAACATGACTAAAATGATACTTATTTTTTCTTTCACCTTAGATTGTTCCAAGTAGTAAGGGGCTTATCATCAAATTCATAAAAATTGTGTTAACTCTGAGTAATAATGAAAAGAAGAAAAAAGCTTTAAAAATTCTCAAATAAAAAACATAGTGAATTCTATAAATTCTACATGTTAATAAAACCATAAAGTAAGATAAGATATTTTTCCTGCTTAGAGAACTGAAAATTCTATAGATCACAAGAGCTGAAATAATTGATTAATGATTGTATGAACATAAGGGAGTTGTCTGCATTACTGGGATTCTTCACTGAAAAACTCCCAATATCTGAACTTATCAATTGGCTTTTTTTTTTTAATTTTATTTTAAAGAGAAGAAAAAACAAAACAAATCAAAAGAAGAACAAATTTTCAAAACAACATAATAGGAGGGTAACAATGGTTAATACATTGCGTATTACTATCTTTAAGTTAGTTATTCAGGACACCAGACATTAGCATTTAATTATCCAAACATTATTGGCACAAACCTTACTCTTCAATGAACTAAGTAAAAATCGTAGTGTATCTATCTTAACCATCTTATATATATATATATATATACAATTTTTTTCCCTTTCCCTTCTTTCTTTTCCCTATTCCAGTCTCTCTTTCCTTTTGACCAGTTTCTTTTTGATTCACCATGTCTATTGTACATTTTGGATCTTATTTACTCTTTCAGTTTCTCATACTAGAGAGACAATACGATGCTTACACATGTGCTTCTGGTTTATTTCACTTATGAGTATTTTCTCGAGTTGCATCCATTTACCTATAAAAGTCTCCAGTTTATCCTTCTTAATGGCTGAATAGTACTCCATTGTATAAAAATACCACATCTTTCTTACCCATTCCTCAGTTGACGGGCATTTGGGTTGTTTCCAAGATCTGGCTATTACAAATTGTGCTGCTATAAACATGGGTGCACATATATCGCTGTGGTATGATGTTTTTAATTCTTCTGGGAAGATGCCCAGAAGGGGAATAGCTGGGTCAAATGGGACCTCCAACCCTAGCTTTTTGAGGAATCTCCACACTGACTTCCACAGTGGCTGTACCAGTCGACACTCCCACCAACAGTGGAGAAGGGTTCCTTTTTCCCCACAGCCCCTCCAGCATTTGTTATTAGTTGATTTCTTTATAGTAGCCATTCTTTCTGGGGTGAGATGGTATCTCAGTGTTGTTTTAATTTGCATCTCTCGAATGACTAGTGATGTTGCACATTTTTTGTATATTTATTTGCCATTAGTATTTCTTCATCTGAGAAATGTGTATTCATCTCAGATGCCCATTTTTGGAGTGGGTCTTTAAATTTCGGAGGTCTGATTTTTTTGAGTTCTTTATATGTTCTCGATAGTAATCCTTTGTCTGAGGAACAGCTGGCAAACATTTTTTCCCACATTGTGGGTTGTCTCTTCACTCTGTTGGTGGTTTCTCTTGCTGTGCAAAAGCTTTTTAATAAGATGAGATCCCAGTTATTGATTCTTTGGGATAGTTCCCGTGCGGTTGAGTTTTTATTCATAAAGTCTTTGCCTACACCAATGTCTCCAAGGGTTTTACCTATCCTACCTTCCAGCAGATTTAATGTTTCTGTTTTAATATTTAGATCTCTGATCCATTTTGAATTTAGTTTAGTGCATGGTGAAAGATATGGGTCTAGTTTTAATCTTCGGCATGTGTAGAGCCAGTTTTTCCAGCACCATTTATTAAAGAGGCTATCTTTCTTCCAGCGAATGTGTTTGGCACCTTTGTCAAATGAGAGTAATAAAAGAAAGCAGCTTTATATTCAAGTATTCGAAGACTATATATTAGCTGGCTTCATAATAATTTTGACCCTCTGAATCCAAAGGTCAATAAGATGAAATGTTTTACTTGGGGATTTAAAGACTTGAGATTCCAACAAGCACAATTTCCAGTATGTAAAATAAGATAATTTGGTTAAATATTTTGTTAATTCTATAAGTCTGAGAATTATAATTTAACATGCTGCAAGATAAAATTCTATTTTGTTAACTATTGGTAACAAAATTCCACACATAGTAAGAATTGCCTTTGTTGCACAGATGTTCTATAAATAATCTGTTACATCAAGTGAATTGGCAAAATTCAAAACCACAAAAATAAATGCTCAACTGCTTTAAAGTCCTTACTATACATATGATTTCAAGAGTTTAAAATTTTCTTGCTTTCAATGTTTGTATTTTAATATATAGTTTTTTGATGCAGTTTGATTTGATTTGATTACAGGGTGAAACATAGGAATCTAGATTCATTCTTCTGTACATGGGTAACCTGTTTCCCAGCATCATTTGTTAAAGAGCTTATGTTATCAGCAACATATATTATTTGCCCATTCGTCAAAAATCTGATGGCTGAGGATCTTGGAGTGGTTTCTATGCGATTCTGTCGAGGGCTATTCTATACAATTTTGGGGAAAAATCATTTCATAGTTAAATTGTGATTAGGGCTTTCCAAGGTGTCATATATTGCCATGTGAGCCAGATATGGTATGTGGAAACATAACTCTGTGCCAGTGGTCACACTGGAGGCCTCAAATATCCCATGATGCTGTGATGCTCCAGGGCAAGATAACATCAGCTGAAAACATCCTGAATTCTTGAGAACTGAGTAGTAATTTAAAAAGTCTTCACCTGGGCAAAAGGACAAATTTATTAACCTGCCATCTCTCCACACCATCCTCATCAACACAAGATCCTCATTAGCTTAAAATCACCACCATGCTCTGAGTTATCCAAAGTGATTCTCATCAACATCAGATCCTTCTCACCATAAGACCATCACCATCCTCTGAATCATCTGATAATCGCCTCACCATTTTCTTCAATGTAAATGTGATAAATAAATACCGAGGTTCTGGATGCTCATGACCTTATGTTCACCATGAAATGCTGGCCACCCCAGATCCCCATTGCATTGTCATTTTTTCTCTTGCTCTTTCTTTTTACTGTGTGCCATAACACCTTGCAGTAAATTGTGGGCTCATTGCAGTGGTCTCTGATACTATTCCATTGGTCAACATGTCTGTTTTTGTGCCAGTGCCATGCTACATTTACTACAGTACCTTTGCAGTATATCTTGCAATCTGTGATTGTAATGTCTTCTACCTTGCTTTTTTTGTACAGCATTCCTTTAGCTCTTTTGGATCTGTTATAGTTTACGTCCAGATGGCCCCTCAAAGCCTCATGTACTTTTTTTTTTGTGGGTACCGGGGGTCAACCTCAGGACCTCATGCACCAGCAGGCGCCCATGCCGCTGAGCGATATCACCAGCCCCTTTTTTCGTATGTAGGTTCTGAGAGTCGAACTCAGGCCCTCACGCTTGCCAGGCAGGCGCTTACTCTGCTGAGCCATCTCACTGGCCCCCTCATGTACTTTTAGATGGGGCTTCTTTGGAGATAGCTGAATATGCAATTTGTGAATTATTCATAGTTCAATGCTAGGATTAAGATTGATGGGATATGTTGTATAATCTTCTTGATGATTTGCTGCATTTTATTTGTTAGTATTTTATTGAGGATTTTTGCATATATATTCATTAGGGAGATTGGCCTGTAGTTCTCTTTTTTGGTTGGGTCATTCTCTGGTTTTGATATCAGTATAATACATGCCTCCAGGAATGTGCTAAGGAGTATTGCATCCCTTTCAATTTCATTAAATGGTTTGGCTTTATTGGCATTAAATCTTCTAGAGATTTCTTGTAGAATTCAGCCACATATCCACCAGAACCTGGGTTTTTATTTCAAGGTAAGTTTTTAGTAATATTTGCAATTTACTTAAATGATATTGTGTTATTCAGAATATTTATGTCTTCTTCATTTAGCTTTGGTAATTCATAGGTATCTAGGAATCTGTCCATTTCTTTTGTGTTTTCCATCCTATGTGAATAAAGACTTTAAAAGAAGGTATTGATTATCTTCTGAATTTCAACAAAATCTGCTGTGATTTCAACTTTTTCATAACTCATATCATAAATTTGAGTTTTTCTTTAAATTTTTGATAAGGTTGTCTAGGGGTTAATCAATTTTATTTATTCTTTCAAAAAACTGTCTTTGATTCATTAATTCTCAGGAATGCAGAGATGGTTAACCTTATTCAAATCAATAAATTTAAAACAGCATATCAACAGGGCCAAAGGCAGAAATCATGATAATCTCAATAGATACAGAAAAAGATTTTGACAAAGTCCAACACTCATTCATGATAAAAAATGTACAAAAACTCTAAATAGATTGCTTTTACCTCAATCTGATAAAAGTCATCTATGACAAACCAACAACCATCATCATACTAAATGGACAAAAACTGAAAGCTTTCACTAAAATAAGGAATAAAAGATGTCAAATATCACCACTCGTATTCATCATAGCTCTGGAAACATTAACCAGAGAAATTAGACAAGGCAAAGAAATAAAAGGAATAAGGATAGTAAACAAAGATCTTAAATTATAATTATTCACAGATGACATGAAAATCTACTTAGAAGACCGTAAAAAATCCACAAAATGTCTTCTAGATTTAATAAACAAATTCAATAGCATATCTGGATACGTCAACAATCAAAATTCAATAGCATTCTTGTACACAAACATCAAACTCATTGAGAGAGAAATTAGGGGAATAACACCCATCAAAATAGCATCCAAAAAAAAGCAACACTTAGGAATCAATCTAAAAAAAGCAGTAAAAGATCTGTATATTTAAAATTACAGTAATCTGGAAAATGAGATCAAAGAGTATATCAGAAAATGGAAAGATATCCCTTGCTCAGGGATAGAAAGAACCAACATAGTGAAAATGGTCATACTCCCAAAACTGTTACAAATATTTAATGCAATCCCAATCAAAATACCATTAGCATAACTAACAGAACTAGACAAAACAAAACAAAAATTCATTTGAAAATAGAAGTGACCTAGAATAGCAAAGGCAACACTGGGCAACAATGGCAAGGAAGGAGATATCACAATTCCTGACTTGAAATTATGCTACAAAGCTACTGTGATAAATCAACATGCTATTGTCAATAAACTGATGTGAGGATCAGTGGAACAGATTAAAAAATTTAGACACAACTACAAACACACTCAGCCACCTTATCTTTGACAAAGGAGCCAAACACATTGACTGGAAGATAGTCTCTTTAATAAATGGTACTTCAAAAAATGGCTCTGCAAATGTCAAAGACTAAAATTACACCCATGTCTATCACCATGCACTAAATTAAAGTCAAAATGGATCAAAGATCTAAATATTAAAAAATAAACTGTAAATCTACTGGAAGACAAAGAAGGTAGGTATCTTGAAGACATATGTGTAGGCAGAGAGTTCATGAACAAAACACTTTACTGGAAATACTTCAAAAAATCAAAAATGGGATCTAATCTTACTAAAAAGCTTTTGCACATCAAAAGAAATCACTAACAGAGTGAAAAGACAACACAAAAAGTTGCAAATTATTTTAGCCAACCATCCCTCAAAGGACTTCTATCTAGAACATATAAAGAATTGAAAAATCTCAGGTCAAGAAATTCTAAGATGAATCCAAAATTGGGCATCTGAGATGAATACACACTTCTCAGATGAAGAAATACAAATGGAAAATAAATACTTGATGAAATGTTCAACATCATTTGTCCATAGATGTAAAGTAAAACAACACTGACATTCAATCTCACTTCAGAAAGACTGGCTATCATCAAGAAATTAAGGGGCACTTTCCATCCCCTTTCTGGCCTTCTTAGACAGAAGCTTTCTTTCTGTCAATAAAGTCTTCCTAATCTTCCAAAAAAAAAAAAAAGGAAAGAAAGAAAATAAATCAACCAATAACAAATGCTGGAGGGCTTTTGTGGAAAAATGAACTCTTCTCCACTGTTGTTGGGAGCGCAGACTGGTGCAACCACTGTGGAAATCAGTGTGGATATTCCTCAAGAAAATAGGATAAGAGGTCCCATTTGACCCAGCTATTCCCCTTCCGGGTATCTTCCCAGAAGAATTAAAGATATCATACCACATCCATATATGTTCATCCATGTTTCTAGCAGCAGAATTTGTCATAGCTAAATCTTGAAAACAACCCACATGCCCATCAACCGAGGAATGGATAGAATAGATGTGGTATTTATATACAAAGGAGTACTACTCAGGTATAAAGAAGGATAGTAATACTTTTTTCAATGGTTTCTTCCCATTGCACAATATCTATTGTACATTTTGGATCTTATTAACTCTTTCAGTTACACACAACAGGGAGACAATATGATGTTTACACTTGTGAATCTAATTTATTACACTTATGAGTACTGATATGAGTTGCACACATTTACCAATAAAAGTGTCAAGTTTGGGCCGGTGAGATGGCTCAGTGGCTTAAGCGCCTGCCCAGCAAGCGTGAGGGCCCGAGTTCGACTCCTGGAACCCACATATGGAAAAGGGGCCAGTGATATCACTCAATGGCATGGGCGCCTGCTGGCGCATGACATCCTGAGGTCGACCCCCCGGTACCCACAGAAAAAAAAAGTGTCAAGTTTATCCTTCTTTATGGCTGAGTAGTACTCCATTGTATAAATAGACCACACTTTTTATCCATTCCTCAGTTGATGAGCATTTGTGTTGTTTCAAAGATCTAGCTATTACAAATTGTGCTGCTATAAACAGGGGTGTACATATATTGCTGTGGTACAATGTTTTTTATTCTTCTGGGAAGATACCCAGAAAGGCAATATCTGGGTCAAATGGGACCTCCAATCCTAGTTTTTCAGGAATCTCCACACTGATTTCCACAGTGGTTTTACGAGTCTGAACCCCCACCAACAGTGGAGAAGTGTTCCTTTTTCCCCACAAACCTTCCAGCATTTGTTGTTGCTTGCTTTCTTGATGATAGCCATTCTTTCTGGATTGAGATGGAATCTCATGTTGTTTTAATTTGCATTTCTCAAATGATCAATGATGTTGAACATTATTTCATATATTTATTTTCCATTTGTATTTCTTGATCTGAGAAGTGTGCATTCATCTTAGGTCCCTATATTCAACTGAGTCTTTGAATTTATGGGACCAGACTTTTCAATTCTTTACATGTTTTAGATAGAATTCCTTTGTATGAGGGACAAGTGGCTAAATTTTTTTCCCATTCCAGGGATTGTCTTTTCACTCTGTTGGTGATTCCTTTAATTTTTCAAAAGCTTTTTAATAAGATGAGATCCCATTTTTTGACTCTTTGTAGTATTTCTCGTGTGGTCTGGATTTTGTTCATAAACTCTCTGCCTACACATATGTCTTCAAGATTTCTACCTATTTTCTCTTCCAGTCGATTTTGTGTTTCTGTTTTAGTATTTAGATCTTCATTTCATTTTGACATTAGTTTAGACATGGTGATAGGCATGGGTCTAGTTTTAGTCTTTGGCATGTGAAGAAGCAGTTTTTGAAGCAAAATTTATTAAAGAGGCTATCATTCTCCCAGTGAACATGTTTTGGCCCCTTCGTCAAAGATGAGTTGGCTGAGTGTTTTTAGAGTTCTGTCTGCATCTTCTATTGTGTTCCACTACTCCTCAGGTCTTCTTTCTGGCCAATACCGTGCTGATTTTATCACAGTAGCTTCATAGTTCAATTTCAATTCAGGGATTTTATGCCCACTAACTTGCCTTTTTTTCCAGAATTGCTTTTGCTCTTCTAGGTCACTTCTGTTTACAAATAAATTTTAAGAGTGTTTTCTCTAGTTCTGTGAGGTATGTTAATAATAATATGATTGGTATTGAATTAAATCTGTTTAACAATTTTATGAGTATGACAATTTTCACTATGTTGGTTCTTCCTATCCATTAATAAGGAATATCTTTCCACTTTGCAATATCCACTTTGATCTGTTTATTCAGAGTACTGTAATTAACAATGTACAGATCTTTTCTTTTGTTAGATTGATTCCTATGTATTTCATTTTATTGGATGCTATTGTAAAGGATATGGTTTCCCTAATTTCTCTCTCTGTGAGTTTGTTGCTTTCATAAAGGAATGCTTTTAATTTTTGAGTGTTGACTTTGTATCAGCTACACTGTGGAATTTGTTTATTAAATGTGGATTTTTTTGTTGGAATTTTTGGAGTCTTCTATATAGAGTATCATGTCATCTACAAGTAATGATATTTAACTTTTTCCTTTCCTATCCTTATTCCTTTTATTTTTTGGTCTTCTCTAATTGCTCTCACTAATATTTCCAGAACTATACTGAATACAAGTGGTGATAGTGGACATCCTTTTCTTGTTCCTCATCTTAGAGTGTAAGCTTTCAATTTTTAACCATTTATTATGATGTTGGCTATTGGTTTGTCATAGATAATTTTCTATCAGATCAAGCTAAAGACCATCTATTCCAATTTATTGTAATGTTTTTATAATGAATGAGTGTTGGACTTTGTCCAACGCTTTTTCTGTACCTATTGACAAGATCATGTGATTTTTGTCTTTGGTTCTGTTAATGTGGCGTAGTACATATATTGATTTGCATATGTTGAATCATCCCTGCATACCTGGGATTAATACTTCTTGGTGATGTATAATCTTCTTGATGATTTGTTCCATTCTGTTTGCCAGTATCTTATTTAGGACTTTTGCATCTATTTTCTTTAGGGATACTGGCCAGTATTTTTCCTTTTTGGTTGGGTTCTGTCTGGTTTTGGAATCAACATAATATTTGCATCCAGGACTGATTTTGGAAGTATCACCTCTCTTTCAATTTCCTTAATGTGTTTTAGCATTAGTGGCATTAGATTTTACCTAAATTTCTTGTAGAATTCAACAGTGAATCTGTCAGTACCTGGGCTTTTCTTTGTTTGTAAGTTTTTTTTTTTTTTTGTGGGTACCGGGGGGTCGACCTCAGGACCTCGCGCGCCAGCAGGCGCCCGTGCCGCTGAGCGATATCAGTGGCCCCCTTTTCGTATGTGGGTTCCAGGAGTCGAACTCAGGCCCTCACGCTTGCCGGGCAGGCGCTTAAGCCGCTGAGCCATCTCACCGGCCCTTTTTGTAAGTTTTTAATTGCATTTTCAATTTAATTTGTTGATATCAGGTTATTTAGAATTTTTATATCTTCTTTATTTAATTTTGGCAATTCGATTGTTTCTAGGAATGTGTCCATTTTTTCTGTGTTTTCCATCTTACTGGAGTTCTTGATGTAGGTATTGATGATCTTTTGGATTTCTGTGGGATCGATTGTAATTTCCCCCTTTTCATTTTTAATTGCATGACTTTGTGCTTTCCTTTCCTTTTGGTGATGAGGTTGGCTAATGGTTTATAAATTATATTTATTCTTTCAAAGAACCAACTTTTTGATTGATTTATTCTTTGTATAGTTTTCTTAGTATCAATTGCACTAACATATTCACTTATCGTTATAATTATCTTTATAATTTCCTCACTCATACAATCTTTGGGTTTGATTTGTTTTAATTTTTCTAAATGTTTGACGTTTAATGTTAGTTTGTTTATTTGAGCTCATTCTCTTTTCGTGATGTGAGTTCATCATTATAAATTTCCCTAGTATGACTGCTTTCTTGTCATCCCATATGTTCCTATATGTTGTATGAGGGATTTCACTTAGAAGTAGAAACTGTTTAAGTTCATCTTTAACTTCCTCTATGACCTATTGTTTGTTCAGAAGTGTGTAGTTTATTTTTCATGTGTTTTTGTAGTTTTTGTGATTTCTTTTGCCATTAATTTCCAGATTCATTGCCCTACATTCAGATAGTATATATGGGATGATTTCAATTCCTCTACATTTACATAAGCATGTTTTATTGCCTAATATGTGGTCTATTTTGGAGAACATCCCTTGTGTAACAGAGAAAAATGTGTATTCATATGTTTTGGGGTGGAAAACTCTTTAGACATCTCTCAAGTCTACTTGTTCAAAGGCTTGGTTTAATTCTGATAATTCTTGATTTTTTTTGTCTAGTTCATCTATCTATTTTTGAGATTGGGATATTAAGTTCCCCCACTACAATTGTGTTAGTGCTTATTTGGTTTTTCACATCTATTAATATTTGTTTTTTATACCTGGGTGCACCGGTATTTGCTGCATATATATTTAGGATTGTTACCACTTCCTCTTGGAGTTTCCCCTTACTAAGTATGTAATGACCTTCTGAGTCTCTTTTGACCAGTTTTGGCTTAAAGTTTATGCTGTCTGCAAATATAATAACTACCCCTGCTATTATTAGGTCTCCTGTGGCATGGTTTACTGTTTTCCATCAATTGATTTTTGTCTATGAATTTGTGTTTTTGGTTAAATGTGTTCCTTCACTGCAGCATATTTTTGGATCTTGTTTCTATATATTTTTTTGGGTACTGAGGGTGGAACTCAGGACCTCACGCTTGCCAGGCAGGGGCTTATGCCACTGAGCTATCTCACTGGCCCTGGATCTTGTTTCTTGATCCATTCTGCCAGTCTGTTTATTTTGATTTTTTAATTGAGACCATTTACATTGATTGCTATAGCTGGTATGTATTGGCTTCTAATTTTCATGTTGTGGCTTTCCTGTCTTCCTGTCTTTCTCAGTTTAATTTCTTGCCCTTCCTGGTGTCTTCTTTCACTTGCTGTTCTTGTGGTTGTGGTCTTCATTTTCTTTCTAATATACACTGTAGTACATTCTGAAGAGCTGCTTTGGTGGTTATGAATTTCTTCAGTTGTTTTTTGTCATGGATATATCTTTTTTCTACATTGAATTTGAAGGATAGTTCTGCAGGATACATCAATCTGGGTAGAAATTTTTTTCTTTTAGGGCTTGAAATACTTCAAGCTCTTCTTGTTTTCAGGGTTTGTGTTGAGTTGTCTGCTGTGACTCTGATGGTCTTTCATCTATAGGTCATTTGTTTCTTTTCTCCAGCTGCTTTTAATACTTTTCACTTGTGCTGAATTTCTGGAATCTTGATTATTATGTTTCTTGGTGTAGATTTATTTTGGTCATGGCTATTTGGAGTTCTACATGCTTCTTTTATTTGTATGTCAAAATTTTTATGTTTCAGAAATTTTTTGCCATTATTTCTGTGAAAAGTTTTTAATGGCTTGTGTGCTGTCTCCAGCTCTCTCACTGACTCTAATCAATTTTATGTTGTTCTTCTTTGCTTCATCTTGTAGCTGTTGGATTGATTTTTTTATGGTCTCTTGCTAATTTTTAAGATATTTTTCTTTTCTTGGTTGCTAGACACAATCCTGTCTTCTAGATCAGATATATTATATCCTTACCTTCAATCTGTTGCATATCATTTCGGTGGGTTTTTTTTTTTATCTCCTGGATATATATTTGGATCTGTTGCATTGATTCCATTTCTGTTTTGGGCCTTCATGGTTTCCATCATTTTCTTGAGCTCCTCTATTTTTCAACCTGCTGCATATACATAAAATGGAGTTTATAATTTCCTGGATTTCTGTTAGGGTCTGTTTCATTCATTGCATTTCCTTTTTATGTTTGGCATTCATAGTTTCTATCATTTAATGAACTCCTCTATTTTTTATCTGTGTCTGTTTTAATGTCATTCATTTTGATCATCAATTCTTTTTGCACCTTAGAGATAAATTTTTGTGTAGCCTCTTCCATTTTCTTTTCATTTCTGGTACTGTCATTTCAGAAATTTCCAGTGGTTAACTTCCAATTTCCTTTATCTCTTTGTGCTCTGGACTTGTCCGGTGTGAGCTGGGCATTTGGTGTTGTATTGTGCTTCTTGATCTTGTCATTTTTTTATTTTCTATTTTTTATTTTTTTTGTCTGTGTTGATGCATGTAGATTTCTTATATTAGATAAGCTTTATCCCTTGTATCCATGATTCCCTAGGAAATGTCTGTTCCTCAGGATGTCTGCTAGATATAGGTGGCTCTTCGCATTTATGTCTATACCAGGAACATACCTTCCAAATATACAAAGAGTGTGAAATTTCTATCTATATGACTCAGGGCCCATTACTTTAGTATTGGACTATGGTGATGGTTATGACTCCTTACAATCCTTGTCATACAGGGGAGAAAAAATGATTATAACAGGCATGACACCCTAGTTAACATAGTACAGTCAGCATTAATGTTAGACTCAAGCACAGCTTGTCTACTGACAAACTGTGGTAACTATTCACTTTATATCTTCAACCACAAAAACAAGTTCTACAGTTATACAATATAATCCAACTTGTACCAAGAACTTTTATGCAATGATTTTTCCACTTGTTAGAGTGGTTATACCTTGTTGTGGGGGGGCATATGAGAGATGGGGGTAGAATGGAGATATGAAAGAAGTTAAATATAGTAGGAGCAAGGTTGGAGGTTAAGGTGTGATCATCCACATTTTGAATAATTGTAGGACACAAGAGGGAGGAGTTGGAAGAGAAAGCTTAGGAGTGTTAATGTGAATCTTAAGGAAAAGAGTGTCTACTCATAAAATGAAGTGAGGTAGTTGACAAAAGGGAGGAAGTGGACCAGTAGAAGTGATATGGATAAAGTGACTCTCCTTTTCCTTTTAGACTCCAGTTTGTCTTCAGTTAAACCCTAGATGCACTTACTCCCCAACCCTGTTAGATATTAAGGAACTAACCCATAGATAAACTCTCTCCTCAGACCCCTTCCCAGTTAACCATAAAACCCATAAAAGGAGGAACAAACAGCTACAGAAAACAGACCAGATGTTTCGAGAGGGACTGTGATAAACCTAGTGATGTTCCTGTGAAATTCCAAGGGATGTGGCACAATGTGGTTACTAAGGTTACAGGGGGAAACTTGTGGGAAACTTTTGTGTAAAAACCTCTGAAAACAAAGACTGAGTGATGATGCCTTAGCTATCAGCTGGACATCATCCACCCAGCCAATAAAGCTCATTGTGTCTGAACTAAGCCTCTGTGAGTGAATCTTGTGATTTTGCCATAAAAGAAGTATACAAAAAGAAAGGTTAGAGATCTAAATCCTGAAGAAAGAGAAACGAAGTGAAAAAAAGAGAACAAAAATAACCATACACACAAAAAATGAGGAAACAAATAAATGTATAGAAAAAAAGCAAAACAGGACAAAATGGAGCAAGGAAAACTTAAAACAAAATACAAAAACAAAAGAGGGTGCTGGCCCTACCCGCCCACTTCTATTCTGCGTGTCTTTGTGCCCAAGCACTATGCTGGTTCACCTAACTTACCAACTCTTTTCTCATATTGTTATTGCTCCTTCAGACTTTTGCAGGCTGCTAGTCCCACCTTCCCATGATGTGCGCCCCAGCCAAGGTCCTACTGTGTCACCAGCAATCTCACCAGGCCGCCTGGTCCCTCTTAATGGATGGAGGAGTCACCTAAGAATTCTCTGGCCTGCCAGAGCCCTCCGGATGAAGAGAAGGGTCCTCGCAGGTCCATCAAGGAACTCTGGATGAAGGAAGGGTTCACTTGTGACCTCGCATGCCTGTCGGGGTCCTCTGGATGAAGGGAGGTTTCAACTGGCAATCTCAGCAGCCTGCCTGGTAAGGAACTGATCATTCACAAATCTGCAGGGTCAGTTAAATGAAGAATGGAGAGCCTTTCAACAAATTGTTTTTAGACAACTAACCATTTATAACCAAAACAAAATGAATCAAAACAAAGACCATATACATTTTAGGAAAATTAACCTGAAAAGTATCATACCTAAACAACAACAAAAAAATGAAGCAAAAACTAGGCAGCATTATAGAAGAAACACTAAGAGACATTTTTTATTTCTTAGATGCCACACTGAAAGCCTAATCTAAGAAAGAAATATTTCAGACTCCATTTTAAAACTAAAATCCTGTATTTTGCAGAAGATATTTCTCACATAAAAAAAGCAACTCATAGGCTGGAAGAAAGTATATATTATGACTTACATCCAAGGTATAGAAAGAGCACTTAAAAGTCAGCAGTAAGAAAAAGCTGCATCCCTGGATGAAATGAATGAATAACCTTTGCAATGTATTTATTTACTATTATAAATAGTTCTTTTGAAAATTTTTTACATCTATGTTCATCAAGGTTATTTATTTATTTTTATTTTTACGTTTACCTGTTTGTTTATCAGAATAATTCCAGTATTGTAGAATGGATTTGGAAGAATTTTTCCCAAATATTTGGAATAATTGGAGAATTGTTATTCGTTCTTCATTAAGTTCTTGGTAGGACATACTAATGAAGACTTTATGTCCTGAGATTTTATTTGATGAGTTTTAATAATGACTTAATTTTTTTATTCTTAATTTTTTGTTCAAGCTAATAATTTCTTCCTGATTCAGTCTTGGTATGGTGTAGGTAACAAGAAATGTGTCCATTTCTTCTAGTGTATCAAATGTGTTGGTATTCCTGTGGTGTTAAATTTAATATCTCCATTTTGATGCCTGATTTATTTATTTGATCCTTCAATTTTTATAGTAAATATACTTAAGGTTTTGCCAATAATTTTAATCTTTTTGAAAAACAGCTCTTAAACTTTTTTGTTTTTATTTATATTTCATTTATTTCTGCTGCTTGTTTCCTTTTTATTTTGGGCTTGATTTTATTCTTTATTTTCTATTTCCTCAGGTAGCAATGATATGTTACTTGAGATGTTTCTGTTCAACTTTGATAAATGTATTAAGAATATGCATTGATAGAAAGGACAGTTTCTTTCATAAATAGTTCTGGCTAAATACCATATTCACATGGAGAATAAATCTAGATGTCTATCTCTCACAAGTATGAAGATAAACTCAAAAAAATTTAAACACCTAAATATAAGAACTGAAACTATAAAACAGCTGTTAAAGATATAAGAGAAATGCTTCAGAACATTGGAGTATGCAAGGATTTTATGAATAAACTCCAAAGTACAAAAAAAAGCAAAACTAGATTAGTGGGATTTCACCTAATTGAAAATGATTCTATAAAGGAAGGAAAAAAATTTACAAAACAAAGAGATATCTAAAAATTGGAGAATATAAGTGCAAACTGTTCTTCTGTTAAGCAATTAATATTCACCACAAATATAATTGCCTTTATGATTTGTGATCAAAACTACAGTGAATGCTACTGTCAAATGATGTCCAAGGAAGAGGAAGGCTTGAGAAACATTATTGTGCATCCTCATCCACATAATTTATTATATCTAACACTGTGCAACACCTGGCTCTTCACACAAATTAAAATGACCTAGAGGGATTGATATTTTGAATTCAATCTGGAATCTAGTTAACTGGAATAACACAACTAAAGACACTCCTGAAGATTATTTCCAGAACTGCTTTGAAATATGGCAACAACAATGGGATAAGTGTGTTCAGAGTAAGGGGACATATTTTGATGGTGACTAATGGCAATGTGTCTTTTACTGTAATGATTTTCAATTTGATAATTCACTGTGTCTTTAGATAACACCTCATGTAGGACACTCAGTAGCAAATAATTTGACTAAAAATGGGCAATTGATCAAGGATTTTCCTAAAGGCAAACAATTAGCTAACCGTTATATGAAAAATTAGTGATATTACTAGTGATTAGGGAAATCAAAATTAAAACCATAATTAAACTTCATTTCTCAACTGTTATAATGGCAGATACATGACATTATACATTTATTCACTTTTATTTTATTTTATTTTTTTTTTTTGTGGGTACCAGGGGGTCGACCTCAGGACCTCGCGCGCCAGCAGGCGCCCGTGCCGCTGAGCGATATCACCGGCCCCTTTTTCGTATGTGGGTTCCGGGAGTCGAACTCGGGCCCTCGCGCTTGCAAGGCAGGCGCTTACGCCGCTGAGCCATCTCACCGGCCCTTATTCACTTTTAAATAATATACAACACCAAAGAAGAGCCCTATTTTAAATTATATACTTCAAAATAATAATAATAATATATTTTATTTGCTTGGTTGTAAAAAGTGTAACATACTAACAAGACATTAGCAATAGTGGAAATTGGGAGAATCTCAGGGAATAGATAGGAACTCTCGATAACTTCTTTATCCAATTTAGGTAAATTATAAAATATTTTAAAAATAAAGTCTATCAATTTAAGAAAAAAGAAATCTGGAAACAGAGTCCTCATTTTCTACAAGTTTTTTCTTTCTAATCTGTCCTTAGGTCATCACAATTTTCTTTCCTTTCTTTCTCTTCCATTACGAGAGTTGTGCTTTCCAACTCATAAGGTAAAGACATACTTAACAGTAACACACTCCATAAGACCATGATGTGATTTGAATAAATATAGTTTGCTAGGTATGTTGACAAATACCTGTAATCCCAGCACTCAGGAGGCTGAGGCAGAAGGATTGCTGTGAGTTTGAGACCAGCATGGACTACACAGTGAGTTCATGGTCAGCCTGAACTGCATAGCAAGACCCTGTTTCAAAGAAAAATAAACCAATACTTATAGCTTTCCAGAAATGAAACTTTATTGCAGCTCTAATGCTAATCTGCCCACTCTAGTGTCTCCCTAGTTACTATTTTTTCACCATATGTGCTATATTGGTTTTCAAGGCCGCCAAGGAGCTGGAAAGAAGACAATGATGATAGAGTAAGTTAAAAGGCCACATAGGTTGTGTTGTTACCGAGATTAACAATTTTTTATAATGAAAGCTTCCCCAAATTCTTCAGAACTTTGGGTACTCTCTAGCGCTTTTAAAAAATTAATTATGACATTTTTTGCTATTGTTATCAGTGTTTTAATGGAATAGAGAATTTGTGGAAGATTTTTACTGACATAATCTCCTCACATGTCTTTTTAATTTGGAAAGCATACAAAATAAATTATCATTAGAATGTTTTAATAGTTCCAGTCAGAAAATTATCACTTTCAAATATGTAACTAGCTATAAAAATTGAAGCTATCAATCATGACTCCAAAGTAGTTTGTAAGACTTAATTTTTAAATAATCTTGGGACTTGCATATTTATGAATGTGTTCCCCTGAAACTTACATGCTGGAAACCTAATCCTTTTTTTAATATGTTGATACTAGTTGATATAAGAGCATTTGTGGTGTAATTAGGGATTCCCATGATGGTATTAGTGATTTTATAAGAAGAGACGGAAGTACCAGATCGGACATACTTTCACTTTCCCAATCTGTGATGTATTCTATGTTATGTTTCATCAACAAGGTCTTCTAAAACTATAAAGAAACCACAAACCTTAACACCTAAAATCAAATAACCAATTAATAAGTGGGCAAGAGATCTGAATAGACACTTCTCAAAAGAAGTACAAGTGGCTAATAAGTATATGAAAAGGGTTCAACATTGTTAGCTATTAGGTAAATAAAATAAAAACTGTGTTAAGATTCCATCTTACTCCAGTCAGAATATCTACAATGAAGAATACAAAAAAAAAATAAACACTGGTAGTATTCAAGTGAAAATTAAACCTACTACACTGCTAGTGGAAATGTAAATTCTTACAACCACTATGGTCCTCAAAAAAGAAAAATAGAACTACCATTTGACCCAATAATACATCTGCGATTGCTTGTATCTTGATGACCCCGGAAAGACTCATGAATTCATAGGTGGAGTTTTCCAGAGGTAGCTGGACCTAGGGTATATGATTCTGAGATTATGGATGTGATGCTGGTATTAAGGAGGCATGAATAAGATCAAAATTCACAAATGGTGGTAACTTGGATGGAATATAAGTGACAGAAAGAAGGCTGGCTGTTGCTGCTGTTTCTGCTACTGCTCTTGCTTGCTTCTCTGGTGTCTCCTGCCTGCCTGCCATGGACTATTTCTCATCAGTGATCCGCCTCTGCCATGCCACCCTTCTTTAAACTCTAGACTGAAACCTTTTCAAGCTGTGAGTTACATTATCCTTTCCTCCCTTAATTTGTGGGTGTCAGGTGTTTTGTCTCACCAAGGAAAGAAAGGAACTAGGACAACAACTTCTTAGTATATATGCAAGGTATTTAAAATGAGCCCACCATAAAGGATAACTGTATATATATATATATATATATATATATATATATATATATATGTCAGGGAGTAATACTTGGCCATAAAAAGAATACAATTTTGTCATTTGCAGTAAAAAAAAAGGTTGTATCTGGAGATTATCAGGTTAAGTGAAATGAACCAAACGCTGAAAGATTAACTTTACATGTTTTCAATATGTGGAATCTAGAAAAGATGACAGAAAATTAGAAAGGACACTATCATTAGACAAGAGGAAGGGAAGAATGAGGAGAGGGAGTGGTATAAGTTGGATAGTAGGAAGCATGAATCTGATCAAAACATATCATAGACATTGAAACTCCTTCTCCAAAAATGTGATATTAGTGGGTAGATTGGGCAAGGAGGTGATGAGGAGCTAAGTGATTAAAGTATGTAATGTGCTTGTATAGATCTGCCAAGATGAAACATATTAATATTTATAGACAATATACACTAGTAAAAATTGTGGATAAATGTGTTTGCTGGATTCAACCACTAAGCCTTTCACTTACTGCCCTCCAGAACTATAAGAAGAGTTTCATAAGTTTCCTAGTCTGTAGTATTGGATTATAACAACAAAAAAGACACTAAGAGCACATTGTCACAAATTAGATTTGTCACCACTTACCTGTTCAACCACTTTCTGAATTCTAGCCAATTGAGATAGAATAAATAGGACTATATGAGGATCAACATATCATATTTATTATTCTGGGAAAACTTGTAGGAGGATATCTTTAGACATGAGACCAAATAAAGATTCTCACTAGTACTTATAGAAAATTTTCAGAGGCATTGATCGAAAGAATATAACATATCTGAAAAATAAACTCACTGCAAGCATGAGGAAGACAAAAGAGTCAAAGAGAGTACACTGAATTTTCAGTAGAGAGGTACTCTTTTAGGGTGCATATAACCCAAATATTTCTCTAAACCTGGTAGTACAAGTTTTATTTCTTTTCCATAGGAAGGAGTATGTGAGGAAGAAACATGGGCTGAAAGTTTCTGTCCACTAACAATTACTTCTGTGGTGGGAAATGAAAGCCCCACCATTTTTAGGGCAGAATAGTACATATACATCCCTCGCCAATTGCAATATTTACATTCATAAGTAGTGAACAAAATTAAATACACAAAGTACAAGGCAGTAAGCCCAATCTGGGTTAGTGACCAATACCAGTAATCCCAGATATTTGGCAGGTTGAGGCAGAAGAGAGATGAATTTAAGGCCAGTCCAGAAAACTAAATGAGACCTCATTTATAAATTATAAAAGTAAAAATAAAAAAATTGGAAATGCAAAATAGTCCAAAGAAATGCATATGCCAGTTTAAAACGAAGAAAATTTTGACTTTTTCCCACAATATCACCACTATAACTAATCCAAATCAATTGTGTATCTTTGGAAATCACTAAGATTACACACTTTCTTTTCATTATTTCATTCATTCACATACTCATTGATTGATGAATACTTACTAGTCTCAATGTTATGCTCAGAAATATAAAGACAAAAAGACATAATCATTAATTTCTAAATCCTCTCAGGATACTTTAAGATACAAATGATACTGAGATAGCATTGAGCTACTTAACAAGTTGTTCTTCCTTCTTAATAAGTACTAACAAGTAATCAAGTATAACACATCCTCACTCATGCAGAATAATTGAGAGTTGTATGTTCAATTATTTGTTTAAATACAACATTCTTTAACTTATATGAGAAATTCAAAGTATAAATAAGGAAGAAAAATGAGATAGATATTAAGAAGTAGGGATATATTTTTCAAATGGAAAATGAAACAAGAGATGGAACGAGGAGGGAAGGAAGGGAAAATGATTTTGAAAAAAGTTGAAGGGAAAAATGTGTATATAGTTTTTGTAAATTAGGAGGAGAAGAAGTGTTGGAAGGAGTAGGGGAAAGAGACAAAAAATTATGATGCGTTATTTACATGTACACACTACCCATGTTAAATGTAATCATTGTGCACTGCAAACATATAATACAAAAAACTCATTGAAAATATTTAAAGAATTTGATTGTTAAAACTGAATATAATTTACAATATCTATTATATTTTGAAATGGAAAGAACCATATTCAAAAGGAAAGAGGAACTAGGGAGGGGAGGAAAAGAAAAGGAAAAAAGGATAGAATGAAAAATAGAAACAAAGCTTTTTTTTACAACAAGTAAACATTCTTACATATTAACAAACACAAGAACTAGAGAATGTACAAATACCTTTTGGAGAAAAACATTACTCAGTATAAGGTTAAGCCATGTAAAAGCTAGGTAAAAATAGAAGACTAAGGAATGGAATAGTCACAGTGAAATTGCATTTTCATACTAGGGAGACAAAACGATGTTTACAAATGTGCATCCGGTTTATGTCCCTTGTGAGTATTTTCTCGAGTTGCATCCATTTACCTATAAAAGTTTCCAGTATATCTTTCTTTATGGCTGAGTAGTACTCCATTGTATAAAAGTACCAAATCTTTTTTATCCTTTCCTCGGTTAATGGGCATTTAGGTTGTTTCCATGATCTAGCTATTAGAAATTGTGCTGCTATAAACATGGGTGCACATATATCACTGTGGTACGAAGTTTTTAATTCTTCTGTGAAGATACCCAGAAGGGTAATAGCTGGATCAAATGCGACTTTCAATCCTAGTTTTCTGAGGAATCTCCACACTGATTTCCACAGTGGCTGTATCAGTGGACACTCCCACCAACAGTGGAGAAGGGTTCCTTTTTCCCCACAGCCCCTCCAGCATTTGTTATTAGTTGACTTCTTGATAATAGCCATTCTTTCTGGGGTGAGATGTTATCTCAGTGTTGTTTTAATTTGCATCTCTCGAATGACCAGTGATGTTGAACATTTTTTCATATATTTATTTGCCATTTGTATTTCTGCATCTGAGAAGTGTTTATTCATCTCAGATGCCCATTTTTGGATTGGATCTTTAAATTTGGGAGGTCTGATATTTTTGAGTAATTTGTATGTTCTTCATAGTATTCCTTTGTCTGAGGAATAGGTGGCAAACATTTTTTCCCACATTATGGGTTGTCTCTTCACTCTGTTAGTGGTTTTTCTTGCTGTGCAAAAGCTTTTTAATAAGATGAGATCCCAGTTGTTGATTCTTTGTGATGCTTCCTGTGACATTGGGGTTTTATTCATAAAGTCTTCACCTACACCAATGTCTTCAAGAGATTTACCTATTCTATTTTCCAGGAGATTTAATATTTCTGTTTTAATATTTAGTTCTTTGATCCATTTTGAATTTAGTTTAATGCACGGTGAAAAATATGTGTCTAATTTTAATCTTCAGCATGTGTAGAGCCAGTCTTCCAGCACCATTTATTAAAGAGGCTATCTTTCTCCCACTGAATGAGTTTGGCACCTTTGTCAAAGATAAGGTGGCTTAGTATGTCTGGGGCTGTTTCTGCATTTTCTAGTCTGTTCCATTGATCTTTGTGTCTGTTTTTTTGCCAATACCACGCTGTTTTTATCACAGTAGCTTTATAGTATAATTTCAAATCAGGGATTGTGATGCCCCATCCTTGTGTTTGTTGCCCAGAATTGCCTTTGCTATTCTAGGTCTCTTCTGGTTCCAGATGAATTTTAAGATTGTTTTCTGTAATTCTGTGAGATATGTTGTTGGAATTTTGATCGGAATTGCAATAAATCTGTATAACAATTTTGGAAGTATTGTCATTTTCACTATATTGGTTCTTCCGAGCCAAGAGCAAGAGATATCTTTCCATTTTCTGATATTCTCTTCGATCTCCTTTTTCAGAGTTCTGTAGTTTTCAGTGCAGAGGTCTTTTGCCTCCTTTGTGAGATTGATTCCTAGGTATTTCATTTTTTTGGATGTTATTGTGAAAGGTGTTGTTTCCCTAATTTCTCTTTCAGTGAGTTTGTTACTCATGTACAGGAAAGCTTATGATTTTTGAGTGTTGACTTTGTATCCAGCTACACTACTGAATTTGCTTATTAAATCTAGCAACATTTTAGTGGAGTTTTTGGGGTCTTCTATGTGGAGTATCATGTCATCTGCAAAAAATAATTTAACTTCTTCCTTTCCAATTATTATTACTTTTATTTCTTTCTCTTTTCTAATTTCTCTGGCTAAAGTTTCCAGGACTATGTTGAATAAGAGTGGGGACAGTGGACATCCTTGTCTTGTTCCTGATTTTAGAGAGAAGGTTTTCAGTGTTTGTCCATTTAGTATGATATTGGCTGTTGGATTGTCATACATAGCTTTTATCAGATTGAGATAAAGACCATCTGTTCCAATTTTCTGTAGGGTTTTTATCACGAATAGGTGCTGGACTTTGTCAAAAGATTTTTCTGCATCTATTGAGATTATGATATGATTTTTGTCCTTGGTTCTGTTAATATGGTGTATTGCATTTATTCATTTATGTATATTGAACCATCCCTGCATCGCTGGGATGAATCCACCTTGGTCATGGTGTATAATCTTCTTGATGATTTGCTGTATTCTTTTTGCCAGTAGCTTATTGGGGATTTTTGCATCTATGTTCATTAGGGAGATTGGTCTGGAGTTCTCTTTCTTGGGTCATTCTCTGGTTTTGGTATCAGGGTAATGCTTGCTTCCAGGGATGAATTTGGGAGTATTGCTTCCCTTTGAACTTCATTAAAGAGTTTGAGATGTAGTGGTGTTAAGTCTTCTCTAAATTTCTTGTAGAATTCAGCAGTGAATCCATCAGGGCCTGGACTTTTCTTTGTTGGGAGGTTTTTAATTACATCTTTGATTTCATTGACTGTTATTGGTTTATTTAGGATTTTAGTCTTCTTGATTGAGCTTTGGAAATTCATATGTATCTAGGAATCTGTCCATTTCTTCTGCATTTTCCATCTTATTAGAATACAAGTTTTCAAAGTAGGTATAGATTATCTTCTGGATTTCTGCAGGGTCCATTGTTATATCACCCATTTCATTCTTAATTGAGTGTATTTGAGCAATTTCTTTCCTTTTTCTAATAAGGTTGGCTAAGGGTTTGTTGATTTTATTTAATCTTTCAAAGATCCAACTCTTTGATTCGTTGATTCTTTGTATTGTTTTTGTAGTCTCCAATAAATTAATTTCTGCTCTGATCTTTATAATTTCCTCCCTTGTATGAGCTTTTGGCTTAGGCTGCTCTTCTTTTTCTAGATGTTTGAGGTTCCCCATTAGGTTGTTTATTTGTGCTTACTCTGTTTTACTGATATGGGTATTTATTGCTATAAATTTCCCTCTTAAGACTGCTTTCATTGTATCCCATAAGTTCTGGTATGTTGTACTGTAATATTCATTCAATTGTGGAAACTGTCTAATTTCTTCTTTAATTTCATCTGTGACCCACTGGTTGTTCAGAAGGGTGCTATTTAATTTCCATGTTTTTAAGAATCTCTTGTGGTTTCTTTTCCCATTGATTTCCAATTTCTTTGCCCTGTGGTCTGATAATATGCCTGGGACAAGTTCAATTCCTTTGCATTTACTTAAGCAGGTTCAATAAGCTAGTATTTGGTCTACTTTGGAGAATGTCCCATCTGCATCTGAGAAGAATGTATAGTCTGATGTGTGGAACATTCTGTGGACATGTACTAAGGCCATTTATTCAAAAGTTTGGTTCAGTACTAATATTTCATTGTTGATTTTTTGTCTAGTTGATCTGTCTTTTTGTGACAGTGGGGTATTGAGATCCCCATTAGAATTGCATTAGTGCTTTTTTGATTTTTCATGTCCATTCATATTTGTTTTATATACTTGGGTGCACCGATATTTGTTGTATACATATTTATGATTGTTACTTCTTGTTCTTGGATTGCTCCACTTACAAGGATGTAGTTACCTCCTTTACTTCTCTGAATCAGTCTTGGCTTAAAATTCACTTTGTCTGCAAATAGAATAGCTTCCCCTGCTTTTTTCTGGGTTCCTGTCACATGGAATATTGTTTTCCATATTTTGATTTTCAGTCTATGAATTTCTTTTTGAATTAAGTGTCTTTCTTGTATGCAGCATATTGTTGGATCTTGCTTCTTGATTCATTCTGCCAGCCTGTGCCTTTTTATTGGCAAATTGAGACCTGTAACATTGATGGTTAAAATTGATATGTATTGACTTATCCTTGTCATTTTATTTTTCTTTTGGCTCCCCCTTCTTTTTTTTCCCCCTCTATTTATTTGTTTGCCTTGCCAGGTGGATTCCTTCTGTTGGTGTTCATGGAGTTGTAGTCCTCATTATCTCTTTCTAGAATGTCCTTCAATATCTTTTGGTGTGCTAGTTTGCTGGTCATAAATTTTCTTAGATGCCCTTTGTCATGAAATTATTTATTATTTTTTTTGTTTGTTTGTGTACTGGGGGATCGACCTCAGGACCTCACATGCCAACAGGCACCCATACCGCTGAGCGATATCACTGGCCCCTTTTTCGTATGTGGGATCTGGGAGTCGAACTCGGGACTTTGCGCTTGCCAGGCAGGCGCTTAAGCCACTGAGCCATCTCACTGGCCCTGTCATGAAATTATTTTACTTTTACATCAGTTTTGAAAGATATTTTTGTGGGGTACATTAATCCGGGTTGAAGTTTATTTTCCTTTAAAACTTGAAATACTTCACTTCAAGCTCTTCTTGACTTGAGAGTTTGTGATGAGAAATCAGCTGTGATTCTCATGGGCTTTCCTTTATAGGTGATTTGTTTCTTTTCCCTAACAGCTTTTTAATATTCTACTCTTGTGTTGAATTTCTGGAGTCTTGACTATGATATGCCTGGCTGAAGTTATTTTGATCATGGCTAATTGGAGTTCTATATGCTTGACTTATCTGCACATCACATCCTTTTTTTCTACCAGGGAAATTTTCTGCCATGACATCTGTGAAGATTTTCCTAATGTCACTTATGCTATCTCTTGCTTTTTCTTTGACTCCAGGCAAACTTAAGTTAATCTTTGCCTCATCTAGCAGCTGCTGGATTGATTTCTCATGGTCCCTTGCTATTTTAAAAATTCTTTCTTTTCATGATCACTAATCACAAGCCTGTCTTCGACATCTGAGATCCTGTCCTCACATTGGCTTAATTCGCTCTGAATACTTTCATTGGAACTTTTATTCTCCTGGATATCTGCTTGAATCTGCTTTATGAATTCCATTTCTTTCCTATGCTAAGCAGTCACGGCTTCCATAATTTTCTTTAACTCATCTAATTTTTTTTGTCTGTATCTGCTCTAGAGTCCCTAAGCATGGTCTTCATTGTGGACATCATCTCTGCAGTTATCTGAGAAATTATTTCTGATTTGACTTTTCCAGTGCATCATTCAATTGCTTTGTTTTCATCTCATCAGAGATGCCAGGGTGGTGGCTTCCAGATTGTCCTACCACTTTGCTCCCAGGTTTTACCTTTGGTGAACTGAATGTGTGGGGTTGCATCTTATTCAAGTGTCTTCTCATTTTCTTTTCTTTCTTTATTTTAATTCCTGTAGCAATGTTTATTGTAGGTTGCTTTACTGCTAGTATTTAAAACCCTTAGGAGATTACTACTTCTCTAAGGTATCTTCCAGGTGTAGCTTATATTTGGGATTTGAATATGATATAAGATCCTACCTCTTCAATTTGTTGGACATAGAAGTTGCTACCCTTTTGGCCCAGTCCTTGCTTCTTTGACACTGTGCCATAGTATTTTCTGTGACTATCAATCCATCTCAGTCATGGAAAACCAGAAAGAACAGCTGTTTTAAGCAATTATGTCACTTTTGGATATAGTGGTCCCAAAAGCATCAAACACAGCCTAGAAAATGACAGACTGGGCTAACCAGTTATTTGCCACTTTTAACAATATAAACTAGATTTGTGGTTATATAACAAAATAAAAAATAATCCAGAAAGTTATATGCATTATACAAGTCCTTAATATATCAATTTTGCCCTTAGGAGTTTAAACTTAAAATGATTTAAGGATAAAATAGAGAATTGGAGGAAGAAGAAATTATTAGGCCATAGAGGGATCCCTCTAGCCCTGGGGAACTGTTGCAGAAGACTGGTGGGAAAAAGAGAAGGAAGGGATAAAAGGAAGAGAAGAACAGAATCACAACCACAAAGAGGTTAGTAACTCTGTTTACACTCCCATAAAATCAAGGTCAGACAATGAAGTAAAACACAAACAAACAAACAAGCAACAGCAACAAAAATCCCTACCACCACCAGAACAAAAAACAGATGAGAGAAACAAAAGAAATAAAAAGGAAGAAAATGTTCAATTCCAGGTTTGTCTCTGCTGTAGACAAGGCATGGAGACAGAGTCCTGTTCTGTGCAGATCTGTCCCAGCAAGCCAGCAGCAGCTTTTTGGCAGGGTAGTGGATAATCTCAGCCTGCACTTTCTGGTGGAGACCAGAGTTATTTGGCTGCCACCTTCAGAGCACCTTCCGCAGGCCTGAGCCCAGCTGGGAGCCATATATGGAGCCATCACAAACCACACAGTAGCACCCTGTCAATCGCTCTCTTGCGTGGGAGAGCTGAGCCTCAGCACTCACCGCCAGCCAGTGCAGTCCTTCACATGCGCTGGCCCCCTGAACCGTTGTGTCTCACATCCCTCCGTGGGGGCCCTTGTGGGTGCTGGCAGTCACCACATATCTGCAGGTTTGAACCTCTTCTGTCATGCCAGGAGACCTGACCCAGGGAGAAGGTGCTGGTGACCTCCTCCTTCTTACTGAAGTTTCTCTCTTCACTATCTCCGTGTGCCTTGAACTGTGCTTCAGATCCTTCCTGGGTCCAGGGGAACCACTTGCCTCTTTCATGTCCTCCCCAAGCCGCTATACTTCAGTGTCTGGATGGCAACTCTCAGAGAGGCTCTCTCTCTGCTTCTCACCACTCCACCATCTTCCCAAGCCAACCTCCATTATTTCTTAAAGGGAAATTTGCTTTGATGTATAAATTCTTTTGGTTACAATCAAGCATGTTTTTTGAATGAATTATGCTTGAAAACCAAGGTTTTACTGTACAAAAACGTACTGCTCAAGTCTCATTTTCTGTTTGCCAGCTACTTGGATAAGGAGTCTTTTAAAAAGCCATGATCTAAAGACATTTAAAATGCATGTCTATATATTAAAAAAAAATATTTCCTCTGTGAATTTGAGAGGAAAGTTTTCTAAACAAGATGTCAAGGTAAAAATTAAAAGAAAAAAGTGAATGTGTACCCACTGTAATGGAACATGGAAGTTTTTCTAAAGTTCACATTCAGTGGCTTTGTTTTTTTTTTTAAACAATAAATCTGTCCCTGGCTTTCCAGTTTCTGGTTGATAATCATTAGTGAAATATTTTGGATCACATTATTTTCTAATTTAACATTTTTGGCACCATTTCTTCTCAGGGAAAATATTCTTCCGATAAAATTAAATACCTACGAGGGGTCAGGGATATAGCTCAGTGGCACAACACCTGCCTGGCAAGCACAAGATCAGGAGTTGATTCCCGGTACAAAAAAAAAATTTAATAACTGTTGAAAAAAATCAGTGTTTATTACAAACTTAAGAAATAGACTCAAATGGTCATTGATTTCAGGAAGAAAATTGTTCATGGACTAATTGGATCCAAAAAAGTTGTTTGATATTTACCTGCCATTGTTTACAGTGAAAGAGAGAAGATAAATTCATCTTGATTCAAAGTGGTGTAAATTTTGGCTATAGAAGTTAATTAAATGAAACTACTTTTTAAAATAGAATTATAGGGCTGGTGAGACGGCTCAGTGGCGTAAGCGCCTGCCTTGCAAGTGCGAGGGCCTGAGTTCGACTCCTGGATCCCACATATGAAAAAGGGGACGGTGATATCGCTCAGCGGCATGGGTGCCTGTTGGCATGCGAGGTCCTGAGGTCGACCCCCCGGTACCCACAAAAAAATAATAAAATAAAATAAAATAGAATTATAATGTATTTACTTCCAGAAATGATTTGCATAAGGAATGATTAATGTTAAAATCACAGGCAAGAATATTTTGTGAAACAAATCATTTCCTAATATCACAAAACAAATTCTGCAGCTGACTCTCTAAACTTAATGCCACTGATTCTTGAAGTATATATGTGCAAATGAAGAGAAAATGGAAGATACATAATAAGAAGTTGGGAGATGTTCAGGTGGATCCCCAAATTACCTATTATATTGTTTCATTTATACTACTTATTTCTCATAGATAATTGAAAAATATTTTGTGCTAATATCTTTTTTCTTCTTTGTAAGATAGAATCATTTTATCAATGTTTTATACTCTGAATAACTATTCTGAAGATAAAATACATAGTGTGTTAACTACAATAAATAATACAGAAAAACAAGAGTAGAGTAGTATGTTATATGCACTCTGGCAACTTTTCCTTCACTACTTTCATTACACTTGTAGTTCTGTAAAAAATAAGAGTTATTTAGAAATGAATTAGTAGACTAAAGATACTTAATTGTAATTGATTGTATAACAAAGTTTCTTGCAAAAAATTCTGTTAATTGGCCGGTGAGATGGCTCAGCGGCTTAAGTGCCTGCCCGGCAAGTGCGAGGGCCTGAGTTCGACTCCCGGATCCCACATACGAAAAAGGGGCCGGTGATATCACTCAGTGACACGGGCGCCTGCTGGCGCGCGAGGTCCTGAGGTCGACCCCCCGGCACCCACAAAAAAAAAATTCTGTTAATAAAGGCTACTTCATTAAAAGACATGATTCTATTTGGAAGTTAAAATAATATGAATAATTGAATTTTTACACATACACATAAGTTGAGTGCCCTTCAAATCTTAGATGAGGCTTGTCCCTTCCTCCATATATTACCTTTTTCATATTTTAACTGAGGCTTTCTTTGGCTTATTTCTAGATATCCTCCCAAGCCTCATGCAGTCATAGGTGGGGGTTTTTAATGGTGGTTGGATCTAAAGTGTGTGATGCTGGGATTAAAGGTGTGTGATTACTAAATTAGTTCAATGATTGGTTTGGCCTAGTTCTGGGCACGAAGATTGGGAAGGCCCATCTTAGTTGTGACTGCTACCCACCCTAAGGTAGTGTGGCCTAGCTAGAATATAAGGGACAGATAAAGGGCTGCTGTCCTCACTTGCTGCTTACTTGCTACTTCGCTGATTCATTGCCCTCTGCCTACCCAGCTTTGCCATGAACTCTTTCTCCTCTGCAATGACCCTCTGTCATTATGTCCTTCCTTGGAGCCAGCCAACTTATTATCTGAAACCTCTACAAACTCTGATCTACAATAAACCTCTCCTCTTTTAACTTTGGGGGTTAGGTATTTTGTCTCAGCAATGAGAAAAATAACCAAAACAGGTGTTTTATATTATGTGCATAAAAACATAACACTTACAAAAATTTTTTAATTGTAAAAAATACAATAACTTAGCAAATATTAAATGATGAAGAATGCAGGTAGGTGCTTTTTCTTATAATAGACCATTAAGTAATGTTCCCATCTTTATTAACTTTGCTTTGTATTGTATTAATTGTAGAAGTTTTCCATATGAAATATCATCTCATATATTTTTAGTTGATGTACTTTATTTATAAGTCTGAATATAATGAATCTTCACAGTTACATATCACATACTGTTTTATGAGGAATGCAATTTTACATGTTTATCATAATTTTTATTTTACTACATTTTTAATTCTTGAAATATAAAAGAAGAAACCTTATTTTGAAAAACCCACTCTGGTTTTTTAAAAATTCAATAGACGTTATATAAAAGATTCTCTGAAAAAAGACTCTGACAAAATTTTCATGGGTTCAAATATTACAGCATACATGCTCTATACATGGGCTTAGTAAAATAAAGGCAGTGATACAAATATGGTCAGACATTTCTTTTTCTGTGTAGATTTATTGAAACACAGTCACACCCTTCCCTTTGTATAGTGTCTATTGCTACTTTCACTCTCCTACTGCAGAGCTGAGTAACTATATTAGCATCCTTATTGCCTATAAAGAAGAAATTATTTACTCTCCGATATTTTGCATAAAAAATACTGATGACACTTACTTCAAAGAAATGAATGAACTGAGCTAATTATAAAAAAATAGTGTTCAGGAAAATTAAATTAGAATACTGAAGGAATAGCTATGCACTTTTATTACCCAAATAATTAATAAATATTCTACTCATTTTGTCTCTGTTAATGTGGTGTTAAGTAGCTTTCACAGATGAATTTGATGTATATACAATAGACCCTGAAATCATTTACACTGATCAAATATTTATATATTGACATACATAGAATAAAAAATATTTTCTCCAGATCCTAAACTACACCCTTTCTCTGCATGATATTTTATGTTTGTTTAATATTGCATAAATGATCTAAGATACAATTATCCTTTCCTCTTATTTTAAAAGAAACCATAGAGATGTAGAACCCAAAAGTACTCCATAAGATCAACTATATCTACAGCCTTCATGTCTTTTAATATATTTGACTTTTCCCACTACCAGATTTGCTGTCTTTAGCCATTGTGTTTTTTACTAAATTATCACATAAAAAACTTCTTCTACTTCCTCTTTATTATTATTATTTGGAATAGTGGGAAAAGCAGATGAAATCATGGACAGTGAAGCATAAACAAATCATATTCATTCTGGATTATTATGTACTGGCGCACGAGGTCCTGAGGTCGACCCCCCGGTACCCAAAAAAAAAAAAAAAAAAAAAAGATATATCACCTGGCTTTCCAAGCTCAAGGAGTAGTTGAAAAGAGCAGTGTATTTAGAAATCCAAGTGTTTTCCAATGTGAAATTATTAAAATCATCATTTTATAATTATTTAGAATCCAATGCATTAAAATCCAAACAAATCTCTACAGCAGAAAGTGAGAGACAAGGAGAGACAAAATCACTTGAAAAGTTAGAAATTGAGTTGGAAAACAGTGCTTTTACTATAGTGCAATCATAATTAAGCATGCCGTGCCTCAAGGTTTTTTCATGTGGAACCAGGTGAAATAGATTGCAGAGATTTAAAATATGGAGTTTGATGCTTATTTCATATACTAGTAAGTCAGACACTAAAAATGGTCAGAAAACAAAAATAGAAACAGAAGTTATTCATAACAACTCTTAAAGAAAGCATGGATGACTTTGCCAGTTACTATATTGACCTTATCTTATTTAAAAGGCTTGTAAGCAAGGAAGAAAATTGTTAAAAAAAATTTCAAACCAGTCTTTTTGAAAATGAAAGATTTCAGTTTTTTCTTTTCATTAACTTAATATACTATATCTACATTTTTATCACTTCTTTTTTTGATGGACAATTAGGCCCTTTCCAAAATGTAGTATTATGAATTGTAGTGCTATAAACATAGGAAAAGAAAATTTTTTTCTATATGAAAAATGAAATACTTCTTTGCATAAAGATAAATTTGAGTTGTTTGTCAAAAAATGGATGTACCTTGAGAGCATAATAGTAACTGAAATAAATCTGAAGCACATGCTTAAATATCACATGGTTTCTCTTTTTTGAGAAATCCAACATATAAATTATTTGAACAGCAATTAAAAGGTATATAATAGAGAAAACGGGAGACAGAAGTGAAAGGGACCAAAAGATGGACAGAGGAGAGGAGAAGAGGATAAAAATAACTAAGACATGTATATAAATATGAATACATATTTCAAATTCCCATGATGAATGCAATCACTATGTACTGGAAACGTACAAATAAAAATAAAAAATGCCACGCCTATTGAAATATTTCTAGAGTTTATAATTATTTCACCAAAAATTTTGAAATGGCAAAATTTTCTGCTAAAAATTTCACAAGTTAATTTATATGTATTTTTTCACAGAAAATTTTGAATATAAAATACACCTTTTATAACAATTAACAGATTATCTTGATGGCCAGGATAAATTTTCAATAACCATGAAAATATTTAATGAATGTACAAATATACGATACAAAAAATACATGTTATAGTTCAGCAAAAGACTTTATTAATGTATACTAGTGTGATCATTGATGACCTTACAAAGGAAGTAGGATTTAATGTGGACATTAAGACACAGTATAGAAAGAAAAACAAGAGTGAACAGTGAACTATGAACTAACAAAAAAGAAAATACTGTGGAATGAATAAATTGGGCCATATTTTGGAAGGTTTTTCATTCAACACACACACAAACACACACACACACATATATATACACATATAATTGTAAGATGTTGTCAGAGATAATTTATTTTTAAAGTATCAACCTAGGGTCTGGCATATAAAACAAGCAGTTCATATACATTATTACACTTGATCTTCACAAAATTCCTTCTATGTAATTGAAAAATTTATTCACATTATTTTGTACCTGAGAGAACTTTGGGTCACATTCATCTAGCTATTAATTTGCAAAAGGTAAATTTCAACCTAGGTCTTATCAGATTCAAAATTCCATTCACAAAAAACTACAATAAGACATGAAAGATGAGGTTTAGAAACATTTGAGAATATTAAATGAACAATGATTTTTTTAATCCTAAAAAATGAAATTGTGAAGGTTCCTGCAGTAAATTTAAATTTAGAACATTTTCACGAATGTTCCATTTTAAAAATTTATAGTCCTGTCTGCACAGTTAAGTCTTTGGTCCATTTCCAATTATTTATGTAATGTATGAGGGGTAGAATGAAATTCTTGTTTGATTTTGGACACTGAGGGTGTCCAAATCCCCAATGACTATATTTTGGAAAGGCTATATTTCTCAGTTGAATAGTTTTTCCACATTTGTCAAAACTCAGTTGACCACATTTGCGTGACTCTATATCTGGGTACTTTACTTTGTTTCACTGGTCTTCACTGATCTATCTTTCCACTAATATACTGTGTTGACTACTATAGCTCTATAGTGCATATGGACTTCAAGAATGATGTCTCAACTTCTGGGAAAATGGTGGCATGGTAAGCAGCAGAGAAAGAGCCTCTCTGAGAGTTGCCATCCAGACACTAGAATATAGCCATGCAAGGGGACAAGATGAAGGGAAGTGGTTCCCCTGAACCCAGGAAGGATCTGAAGAGAGAATTGCCCATGGGGAGAGCAAAGAGAGAAACTTCAATGAAGAAGTTAGCCAGTAGATTCTTCTCCCTAAATTGGGACTCACTGAGTGGGAGGGGTGGTTAAAACCTGCAGACACATGGTGACTGCTGGCAACCCCAGTTGTCTCCACAGCGACACACAGTAGTGGAAGGGAACAGTGGCCATGAAGGATTGCACTAGCTGTGGGTGAGTGCTGGGGACTCAGTTGTCCCAAGGGAGAGAGTGATTTACTGGGAGCCATCTTGGAGAAGAACCAACTGAGCTCAAAATTCAGAACCACTGGGTCTGAAGCAGCTCCCAGCTGAGTTCAAGCCCACAGAAGGTACACTGACAGATGCAGAGTGAACAGGTCTTGTCTCAGCCTTATGGCCAGAATCCAGCCTGATTTTCAGGGAAAAAAAGGTACAAGCTTGCTGAGATTACCCACTATCCTGCCATAAAGCTACTGCTTGCTTGCAAGGAAAAATCAAAACAGATTAAATCTTTATCTCCACACGTTGTTTACCAGTGACAGCAGAGACAAACCTGGAAGTGGAGTTTTCTCACCCTCTCTGTCTCTTTTTCTTGTTTTAATGCTATTGTTGTTATATATATATATTTTTCTCTTTCATTGTTTGACCTTGTTTCTATATGAGTGTAAATGTGGTTTCTAGTATTTTTGTGGTTGTTGTTCTATTCTGTGATTCCTTTTATTTCTTCCTTCTCTCTTTCTCTCCTGTCTTCTGCACAAGTTTCCCAAAGTTTGTGTGATCCTCCTTTGTCCTTCAGACTTGCTTCTAAACTGTTCCTCTTCTACTTCCCTATTTTTTCCCTAACTCTTTTTAAATTTTCTCTCTTGAGGGTAAAATTGACATATTGAGGACTTATTTACTGCATATCATTTTCTGGTTTGCTTTAAATTTTGTTATATAGCCACGAATCTAGTTCATATGGTTAAAGTTGGCAAGTTAATGGTTAACTCAGTTTGTCAATTTCTAAGCCACATTTGATGCTATCTTCACTGCTGATTGTACCACTTTAGCCAAAGTGACATAATTGTTCTAACTGGCTATTCTTTCTGGTATTCCAAGGCTGAGATAGCCTGAGGGTCATAGAAAATACTGTGGGTCGGTGCCAAAGAACCAGGGGCTAAGCCAAGCAGGCAGCAACTTCTCATTCCAAATAAATTGAAGAGGTAAGATCTTGGAACAGAGTCAAAAACCCAAAACCAGCTACACCTAGAAGACTCCTCTGAGAAGTAGTCATTTTCTAAATGTTCTAAATACTAGCAATAAAACTATTCACCACAAGCTATTTACAAGCATCAACCCAGGAATTAAAATAAAAAAATATAATGACAATACACTAAAACAAGATATAAATACATAGAACTATTTAAAGAAGGCAAACGCAGGTTCCAATGAGTTGGGACAATTTGAAAGCCACCCACCTGACCTCTCTGAAGTGGTAAAAACAAAACAAATGATAGAGATTCTAGAAAAAATCAAATAAGAAATAATTTCTCAGGTAACTACAGAGATGAGGACCACAATGAAAACCATGCTTAGTGACTCAAGACCAGATACAGATAAAAAATAGAGGGGCTTAAGAAAATGATATAAAACATAAATACCCAACATAGGAAAGAAATTGAATCAATAAAACGTTCAAGCAGATATCCAGGAGAATAAAAATTTCATTGAAAATATGCTCAGCAGAATAAGCCAATGTGAGAACAGAATCTCAGATGTAGAAGACAGGCTTGTGGTTAGCAACCATGAAAAAAATATTTCTCAAAAGTAGCAAGGGACCATGAGAAATCAATTCAGCAGCTGCTAGGTGATTCATAGAAAAATAATATAAGATGTATTAAAGTCAATAAAAAAGCAGGAGGTAGCACAAATGATATTTAAAAAAAACTGTTCATGGACACTGTGGCCAAAAAATTCTCTAGCAGGAAAAATTAATTTGACATACAGCTAAGGGAGGCATGTAGAACTCCAGTTAGCCACTATACAAATAATATACAGCAACGTATATCATAGTCAAGATTCCAAAAATTCAACACAAGAATGGAATATTAAAAGCTGTTAGGGAAAAAAATCACCCATAAAGGAAAGCCTGTCAGAATCACAGCTGACTTTGCAACACAGACCCTCAAGTCAAGGAGAGGTTGCAGCTCTGTATTTTAAGCCCTAAAAGAAAACAACCTCCAACCCAGATTGATGTACCCTACAAAATTATTTATCAAAATTGTTAGAGATATAAGATATTTCTATGCAAAGGAACACTTAAGGAAATCCATGAACACCAAAACAGCACTCTAAAATATTCTGAAGGACAATCTACAAAAAGATAACCAATAGTACTACTCCCTGAACCCAAAGAGAAGGAATCCACCAAGCAAGGAATACAATTTAAAAGGGAAAGGAGAAGGTAGGCAGACAACAGGAAAATAACATGACAAGGATAAGTAAATACATATCAGTTATAACCATCAATGTTAATGGTCTCAATTTACCACTCAAAAGAAACAGACTGGCAGAATTAATCAAGAAGCAAGATCCAACAATATGCTGCATACAAGAATCACATTTAATTCAAAAATAAATTCATAGACCGAAATTCAAAGGATGAAATAGAGTACTCCATGTAACAGGAGCAAAGACAAAAGCAGGGGTAGCTAATCTATTTTCAAAGTGAATTTCAAGCCAAGACTGAGAAAGTGACACAAAAATGTTCCATGCATTCTTGTAAAGGTAACAATCCAAGAGGAAGAGATAAAAATCACAAATATGTATACAAATATACTAGTGCACCCAACTATATAAAATAAATATTAACAGACATGAAAAATCAAATAAGCACTAATACTGTTATATTGGGGGGAATTCAATACCCCACTGTCACAAATAGACAAATCAACTAGATGAAAAATTAAACATTATATATTAGAACTGATTCAAACTTTTGAAAAAACGTACTTAGTAGATGACAATAGAGTGTTCCACTAAAAAACATCAGAATACGTATTCTTTTCAGCAGCACATGGGATGTTCTCCAAAATAGACCACATTCTAGCTCACAGAATATGCTGAAGTAAAGGCAAAGGAAAAGAAATTATCCCATGCACATTTTCATATCATACTGCAATGAAATTTGAAATCAATGGCAAAAGAAACCACAAGAAATTCATAAACACATGGAAATTATATAACATCTTCCTGAACAACCAGTGGGTCACAGATGAAATTGAAGAATTAGGCAGTTTCTACAATTAAATGATAATGAAAATATAACATAACAGAACTTATGGGAAACAAAGAAAGAAACTTATGCCTGTGTATACCCATATTAGGAAAACAGAGCAAGCTCCAAAACATCTTAATGTTCAACTTGAAACTACTAGATAAAGAAGTGTGGCCAAGCCCCAAGTTCATATGAGGGAGAAAACTATATAGATCTGAGAAGTAATTAATGCAATGGAGACTAAGAAAACAATACAAAGAATCAATGAATCAAAGAGTTGGTTACTGAAAGATTAAATAAAATCAACAAACCCTTAGCCAAACTTATCAAAAAAAAAGGAAAGACAAGACTCACATCAATGCAATTAGGAATGACAAGGGTGAAATCACAATACACCCTTCAGAAATCCAGGAGATAATTTATACCTACTTTGAGAACTTGTATACTAATAAGATGGAAAATGCAGAAGAAATGGACAAATTCTTAGACACATATGGATTACCAAACTTGAATCATAACAATTATCAAAGCTGAATCATGAAGACATAAAAATTCAAAATAAACCAATAAAAATCAATGAAATTGAGATGTAAATTAAAAACCTACCAACAAAGAAACACCGAAGCCCTGATGTATTCACTGCTGAATTCTACAAGAAATTAAGATAAGAATTAAAACCTTTACTTCTCAAACTCCTTAATGAAATTGAAAGTGAAGCAATTCTCCCCAATTCATTACTGGAAGAAAGCATTACCCAGATACCAAAACCAGACAAGGGCCGGAAAAAAATGGCGGATCTGTAAGAAGCAGGCAGTGAACCTCTCCAAAAGTCGCCATCCGGACACTGGAATATAGTGACTGGAGGAGGACAAGAAAGAGGGAAGTGGCTCCCAAGGACCCAAGAAAGATCTGAAGTGCAGTTTGGGGCCCACGGAGAAAGTGAAAAGAGAAACTCCAACAAAGAAGAAGGAGGTGGCCGCCTGCACCATTTCCTGGTGTCGGGATTCCCGACACGACTGAAGCAGTTCAAATCTGCAGACACGTGGTGACTGTCAGCACCCCTGGGGGCCTCCACGGAGGAACTCGAGAAGCAGTGGGGCAGAGAAGCAGCAGCCGTGAAGGACTCACTGACTGGTGGTGAGTGCTGAAGCCCAGCCATCCCGTGCGTGAGAGCAACTAGCCAGGTGCCATGGGGGGGCAGCAGCTGAGCTCAGAACTCAGGGTGGCTGCCACTCCACACACAGCTCCAGTGGGGACCTCTGCACAGAAACGTGAGACGCCGTAGTACAGAGAAGTGGTGCTGTGAAGGACACACTGACTGGCGGTGAGTGCTGACACCCAGCCATCAGGCACGCAAGAGAGCCACTAGCTGGGCGCCATTGTGGGGGGGCAGCAGCTGAGCACAGAACTCAGGGTGGCCACCACTCCATCCATGGCTCCAGTGGGAAACTCTGCAGAGCAACGTGAGACACCACGTGGTACAGAGAAGCACCAGCTGAGAGGGACACACTGACTGGCGCTTTTCTTCCTGGTATTCCAACACTGAGATTGTCTAAGGATCACAAAAAATACTGTGGCACAGAACCAAAGAACCAAGGACTGGGCCAAACAGGCAGCAACTTCTTATCTCCAACAAATTGAAGAGGTAGGATATTGCAGCAGGCTCAAAGACCAAAAATTAGCTACACATAGAAGATACCTCAGAGAAGTAGCCATCTCCTAAGAGTTTGAAATACTAGCAATAAAGCAACCTACCATAGGCAATTTACAAACAGCAACCCAGGAATTAAATTAAAGAAGGAAAAGAAAATGAGATGACACTTAAACAAGATGCAACCCCACACATCCAGTTCACCAAAGGCAAACCCAGGGAGCAGTGAGGTGGGACAAACTGAAAGCCACCCACCTGATATCTCTGAAGTGGTAACAACAAAGCAGTTGAATGAGGCTCTGCAAAAATTTAAATCAGAAATAATTTCTCAGATAACTGCAGAGATAATTTCAACAATGAAGACCATGCTTAAGGACGCTAGAGCAGAAACAGACAAAAAAATAGATGAGCTTAAGAAAATGATGGAAGCATGAATGCTCAGCATAGGAAAAAAATGGACTCCATAAAGCAGATTCAAGTAGATATCCAGGAGAACAAAAATTCCATTGAAAGTATTTGCAGCAGATTAAGCCAATGTGAGGACAGGATCTCAGATATAGAAGACAGGCTTGAAATTAGTGATCATGAAAAGAAAGAATTCTTAAAAATAGCAAGGGACAATGAAAAATCAATCCAGCAGCTGCTAGATGATGCAAAGAAAAATAATTTAAGATTGATTGGAGTCAATGAAAAAGCAGGAGATAGCATAAATGACATCAGAACATTGTTCACAGACATTATCACAGAATATTTCCCTGGTAGAGAAAAAGAATTTGACATTCAGATAAGTGAGGCTTATAGAAATCCAATTAGCCACGATCAAAAAAAAATCATCAGCCAGGCATATCATAGTCAAGATTCCAGAAATTCAACATAAGAGTAGAATCTTAAAATCAGTTAGAGAAAAGAAACAAATCACCTATAAAGGAAAGCCCATCAGAATCACAGTGGACATTTCAGCACAAACCCTCAAGTCAAGAAGATCTTGGAGGGCCAGTGATATGGCTCAGCGGTGTAAGCGCCTGCCCCGCAAGTGTGAGGGCCCGAGTTTGACTCCCGGAACCCACATTCAGAAATGGGGCCAATGATATCACTCAGTGGCATGGGCGCCTGCTGGCACGCGAGGACCTGAGGTCGACCCCCCAGTACACACACAAAAAAAGAAGAGCTTGGAATGATGTATTTCAAGCTCTAAAGGAAAATAATCTTAAACCTAGATTGATGTGCCCCGGAAAACTATCTTTCAAAACTGATGGAGAAATAAAATACTTCCATGACAAAGAACATCTGAGAAAATTTATAACCACCAAACCAGCACACCAAAATACTTTGAAGGACAACCTAGAAAGGGATAACAAGGACTACAACTCCAGAAACCCCAACAGAAGGAATCCACCAGGCACAGTAAATGATTAAAGAGAGGGAGGGAAAAATAGAAATTAAAGGAGGGGGAGCCAACAACAAGAAAATAACATGACAAGGATAAGTCAATACATATCAGTTTTAATCATTAATGTTAATGGTCTCAATTCACCAATCAAAAGACACACACTGGCAAATTGGATCAAGAAGCAAGATCCAACAATATGTTGTATACAAGAAACACATTTAATTCAAAAAGAAATTCATAGACTGAAAGTCAAAGGATGGAAAACAATACTCCATGAACCAGGAACCCAGAAAAAAGCAGGGGTAGCTATTCTTTTTGCAGACAAAGTAAATTTCAAGCCAAGAATGATTCAGAGAGATAAAGAAGGTCACTACATCCTTGTAAAGGGAATAATCCAAGAGGAAGAGATAACAATCATAAATATATATGCAACAAATAACAGTGCACCCAACCATATAAAACAAATATTAATGGACATGAAAAATCAAATAACCACTAATACAATTGTACTGGGTGATCTCAGTACTCCACTGTCACAAAAAGACAGATCAACTGTACAAAAAATCAACAATGAAATATTACAACTGAACCAAACTTTGGAACAAATGGACTTAGTAGATGTCTACAAAGTGTTCCACTCCACCACATCAGAATACACATACTTCTCAGCTGCACATGGACATTCTCCAAAATAGACCACATACTAGCTCATAAAACCTGCTTAAGTAAATGCAAAGGAATTGAAATAATCCTATGTATATTATCAGACCATAGTGCAATGAAATTGCAAATCAATGGCAAAAGAAACCACAAGAATTTGCTAAACACATGGAAATTAAATAGCACCCTACTGAACAACCAATGCATCACAGATGAAATTAAATAATAAATTAGACAGTTTCTGCAACTGAATGATAACAACAGTACAGCACACCAGAAGTTATGGGATACAATGAAAGCAGTCCTAAGAGGGAAATTTGCAGCATTAAATTCCTATATGAGAAAAACAGAGCAAGCACAAATAAACAACCTAATGGTGAACCTCAAACTTCTAGAAAAAGAAGAGCAGGATAAGCCAAAAGCTCGTACAAGGGAGGAAATTATAAAGATCTAAGCAGAAATCATTGTATTGCAGACTAAAAAATCAATACAAAGAATCAATGAATCAAAGTGTTGGTTCTTCGAAAGATTAAATAAAATCAACAAACCCTTATCCAACCTTATTAAAAAAAGGAAAGAAAGTACTCAAATCCACACAATTAAGAATGAAAAGGGTGATATCACGACGGACCCTGCAGAAATACAGAAGATCATCTATACCTACTTTGAAAACTGGTATTCTAATAAGATTGAAAATGCAGAAGAAATGGACAGATTCCTAGATACATATGAATTACCAAAACTTAACCAAGAAGATACAAAAATCCTAAATAAACCAATAACAATCAATGAAATCAAAGATGTAATTAAAAACCTCCCAACAAAGAAAGGCCCAGGCCCTGATGGATTCACTGCCGAATTCTACAAGAAATTTAGAGAAGACCTAACACCACTAGTTCTCAAACTCTTTAATGAAATTGAAAGTGAAGCAATACTCCCAAATTCATCCCTGGAAGCAAGCATTACCCTGATACTAAAACCAGAGAAGGACCCAACTAAGAAAGAGAACTCCAGACCAATCTCCCTAATGAACATAGATGCAAAAATTCTCAATAAGATACTGGCAAACATAATGCAGCAATCATCAAGAAGATTATACACCATGGCCAAGTGGGATTCATCCCAGGGATGCAGGGATAGTTCAACATACGTAAATCAATAAATGTAATGCACCATATTAACAGAACCAAGGACAAAACTCATATGATCATCTCAATAGATGCAAAAAAATCTTTTGACAATGTCCACCACCCATTCATGATAAAAACCCTACATAAAATTGGAATAGATGGTCTTTATCTCAATCTGATAAAAGCTATGTATGACAAACCAACAGCCAATATGATACTGAATGGACAAACACTGAAAGCCTTCTCTCTAAAATCAGGCACAAGACAAGGATGTCCACTGTCCCCACTCTTATTCAACATAGTCCTGGAAACTTTAGCCAGAGCAATTAGACAAGAGAAAGAAAAGGAATTGTGATTGGAAAGGAAGAAGTTAAATTATCATTATTTGCAGATGACATGATACTCTACATAGAAGACCCCAAAAACTCCACTAAAAACTATTAGATTTAACAAGCAAATTCAGTAGTGTAGCTGGATACAAAGTCAACACTCAAAAATCAATAGCCTTCCTGTGCACCATTAACAAATTCACTGAGAGAGAAATTAGCAAAACAACACCTTTCACAATCACATCTAAAAAAATGAAATACCTAGGAATCAATCTCACAAAGGAAGTAAAAGACCTCTACACTGAAAACTACAGTACTCTGAAAAAGGAGATTGAAGAGGATATCAGAAAATGGAAAGATATCCCTTGCTCTTGGTTTGGAAGAAACAATATAGTGAAAATGGCCATACTTCCAAAACTGTTATACAGATTTAATGCAATACCAATCAAAATTTCAACAACATGTCTCACAGAATTAGAGAAAACCATCCTAAAATTCATCCGGAACCAGAAGAGACCTAGAATAGCAAAGGCAATTCTGGGCAACAACAGCAAGGCAGGGGGCATCACAATCCCTGATTTGAAATTATACTATAAAGCCACTGTGATAAAAACAGCATGGTAGTGGCAAAAAAACAGACCCAAAGTTCAATGGAATAGATTAGAAGATGCAGAAACAACTCCAGACATACTAAGCCACCTTATCTTTGACAAAGTTGCCAAACACATTCACTAGAAGGAAGATAGCCTCTTTAATAAATGGTGCTGGAAAAATTGGATCTACACATGCCAAAGATTAAAACTAGACCCATATCTTTCACCGTGCACTAAACTAAATTCAAAATGGATCAAAGAACTAAATAATAAAACAGAAACATTAAATGTCCTGGAAAATAGAATAGGTAACACTCTTGAAGACATTGGTGTAGGCAAAGACTTTATGAATAAAACCCCCATCGCACAGGAAGTATCACAATGAATCAACAACTGGGATCTCATGTTATTAAAAAGCTTTTGCACAGCAAGAGAAACCATTAACAGAGTGAAGAGACAAGCCACAACATGGAAAAAAATGTTTGCCAGCTATTCCTCAGACAAAGGATTGCTATCGAGAACTTACAAAGAACTCAAAAAAATCAGACCTCCCAAAGTTAAAGACCCAATCCACAAATGGGCATGTGAGATGAATAAACACTTCTCAGATGCAGAAATACAAATGGCAAATAAATATATGAAAAAATGTTCAACATCACTAGTCCTTCGAGAGATGCAAATTAAAACAACACTGAGATTCCATCTCACCCCAGAAAGAATAGCTATTATCAAGAAGTCAACTAATAACAAGTGCTGGAGGGGCTGTGGGGAAAAAGGAACCCTTCTCCACTGTTGGTGGGAGTGTCGACTGGTGCAGCCACTGTGGAAAGCAGTGTGGAGACTCCTCATAAATCTTGGATTGGACTCCCCATTTGACCCAGCTATTCCCCTTCTGGTTATCTTCCCAGAATAATTAAAAACATCGTACCACAGCGATATATGTGCACCCATCTTTATAGCCACACAATTTGTAATAGCTAGATCATGGAAACAACCCAAATGCCCATTAACTGAGGAATAGATAAAAAAGATGTGGTATTTCTATATAATGGAGTACTACTCAGCCATAAAGAAAGGTAAACTGGAAACATTTATAGGTAAATGGATGCAACTTGGGAAAATACTTACAAGCGAAATAAACCGGATGCACATTTGTAAACATCATATTGTCTCCCTAGTATGAAAATGCAATTTCACTGTGACTATTCCATTCCTTAGTCTTCTATTTTTACCTAGCTTTTACATGGCTTAATCTTATACTGAGTAATATTTTTCTCCAAAATGTATTTGTACATTTTCTATTGCTTGAGTTTGTTAATACATGAGAATTTTTACTTGTTGTCTTTAAGAAAAATAAATAAATAAAGCTTGAAAATAAAAAACAGAGAAGGACCCAACTAAAACAGAACTACAGGCCAATGTTCCTAATGAACACACATGCAAAGTCCTCAATACATTACTTGCAAACAGAATACAGTAAATCAGCAAGAAGATTACACAGCATGACCAAGTTGGATCCACACCAGGAATGCAGGGATGGTTCCACATATGTAAATCAATAAATGTAATACACCATATTATCCTGACCCAGGACAAAAAACATGTGATGATATCAATAGATGCAGAAAAAACTTTTGACAAAGTCCAGCACAGATTCATGGTAAAAGCTCCACAGAAAATTGGAATAGATGGTTTTTACCTCAATCTGATAAAAGTTATGTACGACAAACTGAAAGTGAGCATCTTTTTTTTTTTTTTTTTTTTTGTGGGTACCGGGGAGTCGACCTCAGGACCTCGTGCGCCAACAGGCACCCGTGCCGCTGAGCGATATCACCGGCCCCTTTTTCGTATGTGGGATCTGGGAGTCGAACTCGGGCCCTCGCGCTTGCAAGGCAGGCGCTTACGCCACTGAGCCATCTCACCGGCCGAGCATCTTATTAAATGTACAGAAGCTGAAACCTTTCACTCCAAAATGAGTAATAAGGGGCCGGTGACATGGCTCAGCGGCTTAAGCACCTGCCCGGCAAGCGCGAGGGCCCGAGTTCGACTCCCGGAACCCACATATGAAAAAGGGGCCGGTGATATCGCTCAGCGGCACGGGTGCCTGCTGGCGCGCGAGGTCCTGAGGTCGACCCCCCGGTACCCACAAAAAAAAAAAATGAGTAATAAGACAAGGATGCCCACTGTCAACACTCTCATTCATCAAAGTTCTTGAAACATTAGGCAGAGCAATTAGACAAGAGCAAGAAAGAATAACGATACGTAAGGAAGAAGTTAAATTATTATTCACAGTTGATATGATACTTTACAAAGAAGACCGTAAAATCTCCACCAAATGTCTTTTAGATTTAATAAGCAAATTCAGCAGCATAGCAGGATACAAAATCAACACTCAAAAAAATTGTTTCCTGTAGGGAATAACAAACTCATGGAGAGAAATTAGGGAAACAACACAATATCATCAAAATAAATGAAATACATAGAAATCAATCTAATGAAGGAAGTAAAAAACCTCTATATAGAAAACTACAATACTTTTCAAAAGGAGATTGAAGAGTACATTAGAAAATGGAAAGATAACCCTTGTTCTTGGGTAGGATAAACCAATATAGTGAAAATGGGCATACTTCCAAAACTGTTATACAGATTTAGTGCAATTCTGATCAAAATTCCAACAGTATATCTCACTGAATTAGAGGAAATAATCTTAAAATTCATTTCAAACCAGAAGAGACCTACAATACAAAACAAATCTGGGCAACAAAGGCAAGGCAGGGGGCATCATCACAATCCATGTTTTGAAATTATGCTATAAAGCTACTGTGATAAAAACAGTATGGAGAAGGCAAAAAAAACAAACACGAGGATCAATGGAACCGATTAGAAGATGCAGAAACAACTCCAGATATACTTAGAATCTTGTCTTTTACATAGGTGTCAAACATTCACTGGAGGAAAGATAGCCTCTTTAATAAATGGTGTTGGAAAAACTGGCTGTGCACATGCCAAAGATTAAAATTGGACCTATATCTTTCACCATGAGTAAACTAAGGTCAAAATAAATCAAAGATATAAATGTTTTTCCCAAAATATTAAATCTGCTGGAAGATCAAATAGGTAAAACTCCTGAAGACACTGGTGTAGGCAAAGATTTTATGAATAAAACCCCAATAGCATGATCACACAGGAACTATTACAAAGAATCAATAGCTGGGATCTCATCTTATTAATTTTTTTTTTTTTTTGCTGCAAGGGAAACCACGAATACAGTGGAGAGACAACCCATAGTGTTGGAAAAAAATGTTTGCCAGCTGTTCCTCTGACAAAGGGTTGTTCTTGGGAACATATAAAAACTCAAATATCTGACCTCTCGGCCGGTGAGATGGCTCAGCAGCTTAAGCGCCTGCCTGGCAAGCGCGAGGGCCCGAGTTCGACTCCCGGAACCCACATACAAAAAAGGGGCCGGTGATATCGCTCAGTGGCACGAGCGCCTGCTGGTGCGTGAGGTCCTGAGGTCGACCCCCCGGTACCCACAAAAAAAAAAAAATCTGACCTCTCAAATTCAAAGATCCAATCTAATAATGGGCATCTGAGATAAATACACACTTCTCAGATGAAAAGTACAAACAGCAAGTAAATATATGAAAAAATTGTTCATTATCAATGGTGATTCATTAGGTGCAAATTAATATAACCCTGAGTTTCCATCTCACCAGAGAAAGAATAGCTTTTATTAAAAACTCAACCAATACCAAATGCTGGTGAGGATGTGGGGAAAAAGGAACCCTTCTCCACTGTTAGTAGGGGTATAGACTGTTGCAACCACTGTCGAAATCAGTGTGGAGATTCCTCAAATATCTAGGACTACAAGTTCCATTTGACCCAGCCGTTCCCCTCCTGGGTATCTTTCCAAAAGAAGTAAAAGCATATATGGACAACTATGTTTATAGTAGCTGAGTTTGTGATAGCCAGATTTTCAAAACAACCCAAGTGCCCAACTGGTGAATCAATAAAGAAGATTTTATTTATACAATGGAGTATTAATTTGCTATAAAGAAGGATACACTGGGGTCATTTCTAGGAAAATGGATGCACCTTGAACCCATACTCTTAAGTGAAATTGGACACCCATGTGTAAATAACACATTGTTTCTCTGTTGTGAGAAATCAGAAGTATAAATAAGAACCCAAATCTGCAATAAATATTGCAAAATAGGAAGACATTTTTCAAAATGGGAGGGGAACAAGGAAGAGGAGAAGAGTAAAGGAAAGAAGGGAAAGAAAGTGAGAAAAGAATGAAAAAATGGAAACAAAGCTTTTGTAAATGGGGAGGGAAGTAGTGGTTGAAGGAAGAATAAGGGAGTGAAAAAAGTTATATACAGGTACAAATTCTCTATGATGAATGTGATTATTGTGTATATCAAAAATATACCAATAAAATCTGATTTAAAAAAAGAGTGAGGTCTCCTATCTTATCCTGCTTTCTCAACATTTCCTTACTCTAGTCCATTTCCTTCTCATATGAATTTTAGAATAAAATTTTCTAACACTTATATCCTCCCTAAAATCAAAAAACAAAACAAATCACACAAGCAGAAGGCACACTAAGGCATTTGGCACCATGCCCATCAAATTCCCTTCAGTATTCCCAGGTCAAGGAGCATTGTAGGCAACCAAGGACTACAATTTTTGTATAAGTATTATTTAAACACTGGGAAATGATGAAACTAGTGATATATGTAGGAGCTCTCTTATGGTGCATATGTTGTTATCCAGTCCTTAGAATGCTGATCATACTAAGGTATAAAGAAAGCTAATGATTTTACTGCTATGTAGTTAAATGTATAAGAGCCACTCATTACAGTAACCTGAGGCTGACCAATGTATGTAATCAGCTGTCACTAAGCCTGCCGAGTGATGTTGTTGTCAGGTACCTGTTCTTCAGAGGTTTTGCAGGATGGTGATGTTTCTGTGTAGGCTACCTCTCTGAGATTTGATGTGCAATGCTGTTGAAGAATATGTGCCTCTTGTGAACCTACCCAAAAGTGCTGTTGATTACATACATACTTCTTGTGGACATTTCCTTGTTACTAATTCTCAATTAAGTTTATTCTTTCCTATTATTGCCTTAATAAAGCTTATATCTCACATGTTAACTTTACATATTTCCTTCAGTTTCTCAGCCACCTACTCTACTACACCAGCACATCTGGGATGTGGATGAAACTATTGGTGTCTTAGCCAGAATGCCAGAGAAAGAAACTAAATGAACATTGAGATTTTGAAGATTTAAAGGAAGTAAATAATTGGGGAGGGGGAAAATATCCCAAGATTGCTGTCTACCTCCACTTGTATAGGGGTTGTGGTTATTTTATTAATAACCAAAATATTAATATTCTGATCCCTTTATAATGCCCCCAAAATTACTGAAAGTATTTTTGTTTGTTAATAAAGTATATTATTTAAAAAACTGAGCTATGTAAAATGACAACATCTCTACATAGTTCTCTTCTTATGGTAATACAGGGAGCATCAGAGGTTGTGCTTTGAGTTCAAGTCTGTGCCAAGCAATTACAGGAAAAAGAAAACAAGGATAAAGCTGTTAAAGTGTCAGTGCTAGGGAAGGACACTTCCAAAAATATGAAGAAAGAGGATATTGGTCTAGTTCACTGGACACTGGTCAAGCTGAAGCCTGAATTCAAAATGATATGAAAAGTTGGTCAGGCTACAAAACCAGATGTTGAGTGAGAAAAGTGGCTCTCGGGTCACATGCACTTTTTTCTTGGTGCTGATGAGTGACAATACAGGGGTCGATTCCTGGTTCAGAATGCCAGAGAAATGCATAAGACTTTCTGTAGTCTGTAAGGAGTTAAAAAATACACATTGGAGTTTATCTTGGATAAATGGTAAATATATATTTGGGTCCAATGTTTTAATTTTGTGTTCATGTGCAGTTGACACACCTAAAATGTCACTTGTGAAGTTTTGTCAGTAGATCTTACACTGCAATCACAGTTTAACTTGGTCTTTTGCTGCTCTTTTCTTCTACTAATAAAATTTTGTAATTCAAGATCATGCAAAGCCTCAAAGTTTTGTCATCCTTAATTAAAATTTAACATCTATAAGACTAAAGGGAAAGAAAAGTGGTCTTTTAAATATCTGAATGGGTGCAAATGTACAACAGCAGAAACAACAACAACCAAAAAAAGGTAGGAAGAAGTAAAGTTATAAGTTTCAGGATACATTTTTAGTAAAGTAGGATTTTGTATGATTTATCCTAAAGTAAAAAGGCTGGAAGATTTTTTTAAAAGGATAAAGTAAAAAAAAAAAACTACATTAAGCTAAAAAAATCGTAGAGAATAAAATGGATAAAAGATAACATATACATATTTAAGTTAGTTAAACAATTATTTGAAGATTTCTTATTATCTGTCTAAAGCTTAGTTTTCTTAAGAGATTGATTCACTGTCAAAGTAATCTACAAACCCTTGTCTAAGAACAAAGATTTTATAATTATTATGGTATTTTCTTTTGTTTACTGATCTCTTTACTTTTGCTTACATAAACAAAATCTGTTAAAGCATGCCATTTCAATCCTGCCATTGAAAAGCTGGTTTGTATCTGTTTACCTTGTCTAAATAACAAATGTGTTCACTCCTACATCAGGTAAGAAAAATATCTGTATTCATTAGCATGGTTTCCTAACTGCTAAAAGTTTATGTCTATTCTTGGATTGTTTCTCACTGATATTTACCTGTATAAAAATGTTTATAAAGTTAATGTCACTCTGATAATTAAATGGGCTGGAAATTAATCACCTAATAAACATATTTTTAAACAAAAGCAGAGAACAATGGTCTTCATGTAATGTCAATCAAGATTGCTACCTTAAAATGCTATGTAAAAAAATAAAAAAAATAAAATAAATTGTCTTCTCAATTACTAACTTCATCAGAATTCTATCCATGGATGTTCTAAGAATTTTCTTATCCAGAGTTTTGATCATTCTCTAAAATATTTCCAATCGAATTCATAAAATGACTAATTAACAGTATAGATAAATTTGTATTATTTTCTTTGATGAAATTATTATGATTAAATTATGTTGTTTGGTTCAAAACCATTATATAACTTAGATGTGTTTCTATTTATTGGTTTTATTTTTTCTATATTTAAATCTTTGCAACTTCTGCCTCTTTAATTCTTTAAAAGGACAACCGATGGGGACCACAAAGTCACAATGGCTACATTTACATACTTCACTAAGGGATGAATGGAAGTTTGGAATTTTTGGCATCACCATTTGGAGATTTCCCATTATCTCCTTAGGGGTGGAACATCATCTTCCACCTATAAAGAGTAAGACTAAGGCCACTAAGCCTAAGCCTAAGACCATTAAGACTAAGGCTAAGACCACTAAAAAAAAAACACTCTAGGGCAAGATCCTCATTAGCTTAAGATCACCACCACCCTCTGAGTCATCTTATAATCCCATTCTCAATCAAAAAATGCCAAGGTTTTGGCTGCCTCTTGGCCTTTTGTTCCCTGTGAAAAACTGGTAATCCCAGATCCCCAGTGCTTCCAGTCTGTTTCTCGCTCTTTCTTTCTTTCTTTCTTTCTTTCTTTCTTTCTTTCTTTCTTTCTGCTGTGCATTGTAACACTTGGCTGAAGATTGGGAATCACTACAGGGGTCTTTGCTAACTGGAATTCAATATGGCTTGAATCCATGGCATTCTTGCCTGCCTGGTGCATTTACTAGGAGTGTTTTAACAGTGTTTGAATGTTGTGTGATGATTCCAGAGATGTCCAGCATGGAGCTAATGCTAGTGCTTTTGACATGAGTAAAAATTTCCCTGGGATTAAAATAAGGAATACTCTCTTTCTTTAACACATTTTCTTTGAAATCTCTTTCTTTAAAATCACTCTCAAAGAAGGCAAAACTCACAGTGCCAGCTAGCAGTACCACCAAAATACTCCAGGAAATAATGAAGTACAATTTTTGGTTCCCACAAGAGGGAACTTTGAATAGTTAAAATTGGGACAGGATGAAAAAAATTTAAGGAGAGCTCACTTCAGAGGAGAAACTATTTCTCCTGAGACCATCTCAGGTTGGAGCTTGGTAAAATCTGTTTTAGATTTGTTAAGTATTAGGACTCCCACAGTTTCTATTTTAGAACATGGCAATGGAGAAAAATATGTAGAAAAGAAAAACCACACACTGTGCCACTGGTCCAGGGGAAACCCAGAGCTGGGTGAAAATTTTAAAGAAACTCCTCAGCCTGCATCTCCAGACTATTTAACATATAACACTCTGAATCTTGTATGTCTAAATACCAACAGGCTGTTAAGAAGGAAGCTATGAAAGGAGATATTCTTGAATCTTGTTTTTTCCTGATGGTGGTTCAACAAATGCAGTATACTAATGAGACTCATGGAAAGACTCTTTCTTGGCCTACACCTACAGAATTTTTAGAGACTGGTACAGTGCAGAGAAGATGGCAGCAAGGTTGTCTTTGGCGGTGGCAGTGACAGAGGCAGCGATAGTAGCTCAAGACCCGTGCCAGAGGAAATAAGGTGACCACAGCAGGCCAGCCACAGAGATGTGTAACAGAGAAGCAGCTTAAGTACAGGGACTGCTTACATTGGGATTCCTCTGTTGTTAAACCCAATGGAGTTACTAAGCCAGGTTGGGATAATCTAAGGACGCTAAATAAGATGAAGTTACAAATATTAAAATCATTCATGTCAAAACAAATAAAAAGGGGACATTTAGAGCCCTTTTTCAAAGAACTAGAAAGCATGGTTTAGTGCTAAGCAATGCTTCCTTCTTTAATCATGACTGCTGATGCAAAGGGAAATATTGATTATGATGCTATTTCACAACTAGAATTGAAGTGTAAGAAAGAGGAAAAATAGTCAAAATTTTCCTGTGTTCAGACATTCTTTGTACTAAAGAAATTATCCCCTATTTGCCCCTCAGGTCCTGAGGATGGAGCTTCTAGGCCAGCCATAATTAAAGCCTTCACAAGGCTGCATTCACTCTTAGCTGATTTTCTTCAAGCTCCTCAAGGACAGTATTCCTTACAGAAAGTACATGGGAAATTAAGAACTACCTGTGTTCATGTGTCCCTTTTCTCTCATTGACATAAAACAGATTAGACAAGATCTTGGAGAGTTTTCTAATGATATTTATAAGTACATTGTGGTTTTTAGAGAACCTACTCAGACCTATGAACTGGATCAGAGAGACATAATACTATTCTTAAATCAAATATTAACTTCTAATGACATACATTGGGTACAGATTTTAATCTTAGAGTTTCTTAAGTATATTACAGATATCCAGGGATACTTATTTTTGGAGTGGGTTTAAATAGTGCCTAGCCAGCTCTGCCATAGAGGTTACTGGATAGAGAAACCAAAATGTCTCAAAGACCTTTTTGCCCTAGGGCTGAGATTTCTTCTGGACTATTATCTGCCTCTGTTTATCCCCAGATACATCAGATCTCTTCTGCAGGCTGGGATTTTAGAACTTTGATTCAGAGTCATTTATTAGAAAGTAAGCCCTAAATAATATAATTTGGAACACTTTCATTTTCTCTCTCATTCTCTTTCAAAGGGTTAAAAAGCAGCCATTCATGTCCTTTGATATTCATTTTCTTTTTAGCAATAGAGTTGGAGTCAATTATAACTTTTGTCTCTGGAGGCACGTTTTGCTAAGAATTAGATATCAACACTGGGAAAACTCCTGATCTTAATTTGTCTTTCTGCACCTGAGTTGGTTAGAATTTAGTTCTTACTTGGAGTCACTGTTCTGTCCCTTCTCCACTGCCCTGCCCCTGAAAAATAACAGTTTACAATAGTGTTTTGTTCAAGGGAATTCTCTCCTTTGCAGCTGCTGAATTTCAGGACCAAGTCTCCAGAATGGTGAGTTTCCACACCCTGGGACCCTTCCATAGTAAACCTGACCTTCATGTTTCTCTGGGCTATATTCTAAAAAACTGGTCTAGATTTAATCCTGAAGCTCTCAAATTATAGTCGTACAAGTTTTATGCTAAGTCTATCTGCCTTTTAGTACTTAGGCCAAACCAGAGATTATATAGCTGGATATTCCAATCAGGTAAACCATCAGCCTAGGTCCCATCTTAAAAACTGTCTTTCTTTCTCAGGTGTGAAAGGTTTTATTTCTTTTAATTCTTATTACTAGAGATCTATGTTAATTGACCTACAAAATGTTCTATTTTATCTATTTATAGTTACATATTTAAAAACAAAAATATTATTGTAACTCTACTTGACCAAATACATCTGAGTGCATGATAGTTTTATAAACAAATTGTCCTATGTGTGTTTATGTGTCTGTCTGACCAATTTGAAACTAGTTACCATAATTACAGCTGTTTTGTTTGAACTCAATTTTTTTCTTTTTCTTCTTTTTTTTTGCCTTTTTGGATTTTTAATACTTTGTCTATAATTTAATCTCATTTACAGATGTTATAGAACTAAGGTCATGCTTACACCCAGGTTGCCACCTGCTAAAAAGTTGCTAAGCTCAAGATTGGTTTCACAAATGTAATGCATACTGTTGTCTGTGTACAATGACTCGAGAATCTTTCATTGGTCAAAATATTATGTAAATTATAAATTTAACAATTTATGACCTGGTTTTCATAGGTAATCAATACATTTTTAAGATAGTTAAATAGAGATTCCTTAGGGTGGGGAGCTGTTGGACAGGAACTGCTTGGAGAATAAAGGAGAAGCAGCCTGAAAAACTCTTATTCTGGCTCTTCATTAAGGGTCCTAGTGGTTCCCATAGACTTATAGGAGACACATCTCAATAAACATTGCTAAACATATTGTAATAAGTTTATATTGGTCATCATCAAAAGGTTAAACTTTCTATAAATAAAACAAGTTTTGTCATTGAAAGATGTCTTGTTACAAAATTTAACTAAAAAACAAATTTTTCATTTAGCTATGACAGTTAATTATTGTTAATCTCAGGGTGTATTAAATGTATTCATGCCTTATATTTTAGATATTCTAAAATGTAAACCTGGGTTTGTTTACAGTGAGAAGCTTTTTCTTTTAGATTCAGATATCTGCCTTTCTCTTGTGCTCCATCTACTTGTAATGAAAGGTATATATGAAACCCACATGAGACCACCCACCAAAAGAAAAAGGGGTGAAGGAGTTTCTATGATTTCTTTGTTATACATGTGTTATTACACATAGAGATGCTTAGTCCAGACAAGGTCACAAATTTCTTCAACGGCATTCCTTTAAAGGACAACAAATTAGGTGAGAGCCTCTTATGTACAATTTAGAGATGATTGGTTGTTCTATATCAAAATGGACAATTAAAAGTGTTATAAAAAGAATGTTATCATGATTGTCATGCTAAAATATTATGTACAGCTTTAGATCTGAATTTTTCTTTACAAATTATAACTATTGTCTGTTAACACTCTACAGCAATTCAACTAGGATAACAATGGTTGGTAAGGAATAGCAGTCTTCTGGTAATACTTTATATTTCAAAATGCTTGATATCCAGATAAAATTATAATAATTCAGCTCACTGCTCCCACTACAATGCTAATGCTACTGGTGTTCTCTTCTGGGTGTTTACCAACTGAGGTTTGGAGACCAAAGCTGGGCAGGTAACTGGGCTTAGAGGATAGCCAATATTTTGTCCCCAGCCCTCTAAGGTCAATGAGGACCCAGGACATGAGGAAACATTTTTTGTGACATGCTACAACTCTAGTGAGTCACACAAACTCCTGGCCAAGGAGATTGCTGTGCCCAAGGCAATGGAAATACAGCAAACAGTGTGCCAAAGGAGCATAATTAGAGGAAAAAGTCTCGCATGCTTTTATAGAAAGCAATTGGTCAAGCAAAGGGAAAAACTCTCCTGATGACTGACATTGACAGAAGAACTGGGAGGCTCTATACATGGTTCTAAGTAATCCTGAGAAAACTTAACTTACCTTAATAGATAATGAGAGGTTAATTTTAATTAATATAGGTCACAATTTAACTTTTTCTTTAACATCCAGAAGAAAAGTATAGTCAAAACTTACATAAAACAATGTCAAAATAATAAGCTGGATATAGGATGGGGTTCCAATCACTAACCCTTTCTGACTGTTTCCAGCTATATCAGTAGCTGACCACTGTTATGGGGCATTACAAAAAAAAACAGTAACATCTTTAAAATCTCAGCAATAATCTTTAAATTCTTTAGCTAATGTTGTTCCTCAAAATCACAAAATTCTCCATATTCTTATGGCTAAAATTGGAGGACTTAAAATGATGGACTTTTAGATAACCTTTATCAATAGAAGGGTTTAAGAGCTAGTGGGCTACTATCTGATTCCAGTACCTAAAGAACAGTTTCTAGACTTGGCTCTAACCCCAACCTGCGTTTCTGTTCAAGTCCCCATGTTTTGATTATACATGCTCTAATTTCTCAGGAAATTTGTTTATTCTTGCCTAGAGGCTGTCAAACTCCAAGTTATCGTGCAGATGGAACTAACAACAAATGTGATATAATCCTTTTACTGGGACCCAAAAGACCAACCTTGTAAAAAGTGTTTGAAACTGCTGAACCACAACATGATATATATCGGAGGCCCATTAGATTAGCTCTCTGGAAAAGGCCCCTGACTGTGGTAAACCCTACCCTTCTCAGGTGGAAGCAGGTAGATGTAAACTATGCCCATTCTCCTTTAACTGCTGTAAGGTATACTCATTCAGAGGGGGGAATATTATAGATAGCTAAATTATTTAGAAATATTTTAGGCAGTCAGATAGGGCTGGATCCTGGAAGGGTCTGTGCAAAAGACAATGTTGGCTGTAGGTGCAGTTTCAAAAACAAAAAGGGGTAATATGTTTACCTTCATATGCACAATTAGATGTTGCTATCTTTACTTTAAATTTTTTAAACCTGGTTGCAGAAAGTAAATATCCTACATCAGAACTTTATTGGCAAAATAGCAAATTTGACAAGCATGCCTAGGGCTCAAGCCCTATAGAAGGACATCTAAACAGGAAAGTGGGATGGCCCAGTGCAGTTAATAGCATGGCGTTGAGGGTATGCTTGTGTGTTTTCAGACAATGGAACACCAATATGGTCACCTTACTGGAATGTGTGACCATGCAGAGAGTAATATCTCAGCCCTATGGTGGAGTCTGTTCCCACCCAGCCCTCCAGTGCATGCATTCTCGAGGATGACCTTGGGTGAAAGTCCAACACTGCAGTTACTGAGATCCACACAGTCTACAAAAAGTATGACATGGAGACAAATAAAGAAGACAATGCAGGAGGCTCAAATGCTGGTGATGTGACACAGCCTCCCACAAAATCCTGAGAATTTTGATATGATAGCTGTCATAGCCTGTATGCTGTTTCAACTGCTGTAATTACAAAAACAGAAATGGGGATATGCTGGGGACCAAAAACTCACAATGGCTAGTTTTAAATACTTCCCTAAGGGAAGAAAAGAGCCTGGAGAGTTTTGGTATCACCCTTTAGAGATTTCCTATTAGTCTCTTAGGTGTGGTCCATTCTCTCCCACCTACTAAGACTAAGACTTCTAAGACTAAAACTAAGACCAATAAGACTAAGATTACTAAGACTAAAGACATTTCAAGGCAAGATCCTCATTAGCTTAAGATCACCACTGCCCTCTGAGTCACCCAATAATCTCCCCATTGATCAATAAATGCCAAGGTTCTGGCTGGCTAATGGCATTTTGTTCCCCATAAACTGGATATCCCAGATCACTACTTCTTGCTATTTGTCTTTCTCTTTCTTCTTTCTTTCTTTTTTCTTTCTTTCTTTCTTTCCTTCTTTCTTTCTTTCCTGCATTCTCTCTTTCTGCCATGCTGTGTAACACCTGGCAGGAGATTGGGGTTCACTGCATGGGTCTTTGATAGACAACTCCTAACAGACATCTGATTTAATGTTTTGAGAGGTTCAAAATTATGTACAGTAACACATATAATTAAAATTAACTATGAACTCCAGGTAAGCTTAGTTTAAGTGCCACTCCTAAAATTATTTGTTGCTCATTTGTGGCTAAAAGGATTATGACACTGACTCTAAAACAGCAATCCTTTCCCCTCCAACATGAGACCAGATGTGTCCAACAACCGAAACTGCATTCTGTCAACTGGGGACAAATAAAAATATAACTGTTAAATGATTAATCAATAATGTCTTCAGAGAAATTCTAAAGAGTTAAAAGTACACAAAAAATGAGAGCTGTCAAAATCAAGATAGACACTTGATTGATCCCTACCAAAAAAAAATAAAGCTGAGAAAAGATTTCTTATATATGTTCCTGATAATATAACAAAATTGCTGCCAGAATCATGTATTTCCTGATTCAATTTAAACCTGAACTAATAGACTCTACATTGAAAAAAACAGATTTTCAGTGTTCACACTAATAACAACTTTACAGACTAAGGACAATATGAAGGTTTTATTGAATTTGGATTATGATAGTAATCTAAATCCATAACCAAAATGAATTTCTGGGTATACAATGAATTGTTTATTTCTTGCTAATATAATTCAACAACATCTTAAAAATCATATATGTCAACAAATATTATTTTATCCCAGTGAGCAAAGAATAGTTCAACATAAATAAATGAATGTAATACACGTAATTATACCTAAGGATAAAAGCCACAAAATCTTCACAATGGATTCATAAAAATCTTTGAAAAAAATTAACATTTTTCATTAAATAAACTTGAAGAAAATAGATATAGAAAGATCTTTCGTCAGATTGGTAATAGGCATATATGACAAACCCACAACCAACAATTTAGTAAATGAGGACAAACTGAAAACATTTCCTCTAAACTGAGGGATGAGAAAAGGGTGTCCATTTTCACCATTCCAGTTCAACATTGCACTTAAAATTTTAGCTAGGGCAATCAGTTACAAGAAAGAATTAAAATGGACAAAGAAGAATTCAAATCATCCCTATATAGAAATAGTATGATCCTTTGAAAATAAAACCCTAAGTTATCCACCAGAAATTTCATAGAGGGTAACCCACTCAGTACCCTTTCTGTCTCTCTCAGAGAGAAGGTTTCTTTCACCAAAAATATATTCTGCTCTCAACCTCAATTGTTCCTCGAATTCATTCTTTAATTTTAGAGAACATTTACTTGAACTGGACATTTAGCAGCTTGGGGATTTCTTTCCCCTATATCATTGGGAAGTCTTCCATGGAGACAATTGGATGGTGGTAAGAGTTTGCTTTTGTTACATGTATTCTGCACTGTGACTCATTTTGGTAACCACATTTTTTTTATGCTTCAAATTTTATGTCATTGCCCTTTGCTTATAATTTCTTATGATTTGTCTCTTATATAGTTTTGTTAAAATGATAAATTTAAGTTAAAAACATGGGAAGCTTATAAGGTTATGATGCTTCATTAATGTGACATTTTTATTTCTGTTTTGTATATATTGCATTTGAACTAGTTGCTGAATTTACTGATACTCCTTGCTTGACTTTAGAAAGAGTAAAATTAGAGTGCCCTCTAGTGGACTTTAACATGAAGTTCTGTAAAATGGGTCTTTTTAAATGGAATCTAGCTCATAATTAGAAAATATACATGCCTATTGATAAACGATGAGACTCTTTCCATCATTTCAAAAACACTAGGTTGTTGGCCATTCTTAAGACTTGGAGCACAGATTTCACCGAGACAAACTGGTCTGATCCTCCTCTACACTCGAGGGAATGTCAAGCCTGTTCTGTTTCATTTCTGGTCTGATCTTCTGCTGGTATGGAGACAATCTTAGCTCTTGAGATTCCTCATTCTTGCCTTTCCAGATTGAAAGTGATGACTCATTGTCAAATTGTTTAAATAACTCATAGTAAGCATGAGAAGAAAAGGCTTCCTTTCTGTGATCTCATTTCTGATCTTTTCCTGCCACTTTGTACTTTCCTTTTATAAAGGCATGTAAGATTAGAGATAGAACTCTAAACTTGCTCAACCTTTTTCTCCTACCCAACAAATAAGTTTAGCCCATAGAAAATGTGTGTTTGCTAACACCAAAGACAGAAAAGTCATCCAAGATGAGGAATACATACCCCATCTCTGGGTCAGATGAGACATCAGAATTTTGCCCTTCCAGGACAACACACATAAAAGTAATGTCCTGGCTTAGCATTCTGGGCAATAATCTCCCTCAGGAGACAACCTGAGACATAGTGGTGAGAACAGGCTTCTAGGTGAAATTATAAGGAGCTATTTCCAAAGCACTACACTTGAGAGAGCAAAACACATTTAGCTTAAGGGAGGATCTCTGACCTTCTCTCTCCCCTCCTAGGTCTAATTATAATTTATGTGTATAGGAAGAATACTTTGATACTAAGTTGTGGACTTTGAAATATTTACTGTAAACTTATAAATTGCTAGGTAATGATTTTGCTTTTTGCTATCCCTTACAGAATTTTGACAAACAGTTGTTACTCTGCCAGCTAGTTAAATGCTCTTAGAGCAGTTGCCACTCTTAAAGCAGAAGACAGATTTCCCCAGCATCTTCTGGTGAATCTCCATTGAAGCCAATGACCAATGGAATATTGACAAGACAGGCAGCTTGATTACTTTCTGGAGATAGATCTCTGGTTTTGCAAACCAATAGAAACTGAGAACAACTGAGGTGTCATGGCCAGAGCTGCTCTCTGTCAGATACACAAAGGTTCCTCAGTGGAAACAGTCTTCAGACTATTGAAAAATCTCTACTTATCTCTCATATTTATCTCTCTCTCTGCTGGTAAATTAGAAATTCCCCATTAAGATTTTGAGTTCACTTAAGAACCACTTTGTCCTTAGACTGTCCCTCTTTCCAGAAATCAGTCTGAGGCAAATTACAACAGCTGTTTGCCTTTCACAGCAGGTTTCAGGGGAATAATTTACCTTTATGAATACATATACTAATGAAGAATAATAAAGATGTTTTAGTCAGCCTTTTCTTTCATGTGCCCACAGACTAATAAATGTACTTTTACTAACATGTAAATTCTGATTGCTAGATGATAAATATAAGTTTAACCTTTGCAATTCAAAGATATACTAATTTAAATAAACCATAGCCTTGTCTCACTGATAGTAAAGGTTGCCTATGTGAATACATACAGAACACAAGTGTCTTGGAGACTTCTTTGACCTAGGGCCCAGGATGGATTTTCTCAAGTCAATCGTTGCTTCTATTTATGTCTAGTGGTGAGCTCCTTTACAGGCTTAGAAGCGCTACAGCTACTTCCAACTCACTTTTTTGTATGTGCCCTTTTTCAAAAAGCAAAAACAGTAGTTTAATGCTAAGCAATTCTTCCTTCTCTAAACATGATTGTCATAGTTGAGACGAATTGTAACTTGTACTTATAAAAGCGCTTACAGGAATAAATACATGAGCTCCCTGGGAAGATAAAATTGTGCACCAATGTAAGGGTGGATAGGTTGGTTTAATTTTGTCTTCTGGTCTCTCTCCAGATGGCATCCACCAACCCTGGAATGGAATCAACTCTAGGGATGCCACAAGGGTATAGAAATCAAATAGAAATAAAGGGAATGCCCAAATCTTTCTTTTTTCATTTCAGGAATGGGGAACTCAATGTCAAAGTCTCTTACTCCTTTGGAATGTATTCTTAAGCACTGGAAGATGTTGGACTCTTACATGCAGAAAAAGAGCCATTTGGTATTACTCTGAACATGTGCATGGCCTACATAACCCTAGAGCCAAAATGGACTGCAAAGGGAAGTATTAATTGTGATGCCCTTTCACAACTAGAATTATACTGTAGAAAAGAGGAAAAATGGTCAGTATTGCCTTATGTTTGAACTTTCTTTACAATAAGAAACAATTCTTAAGAATTATAAATTAAGAAATAATTCTTAAGAAATAATGCCCAAACTAATTACAATCCATATGAGACTACCCATGTTCATATGTCTCTTTCTCTCTGTGACATAGATCAAGAGATCAAGCTAGATCTGAAAAAAATTTCAGATGACCCTGATAAGTGCATCAAGGTCTTTAGAGGGCTTACTCATACCTATAAGCTAGAATGGAAGGATATAATACTACTCTTAAATCAAACAGTGACATCTAATGAAAGACAAGCAGCATTTACAAGTTGCTATTACATTTGGAAATGAATATCATATTGTTAATTTTAGACAGCCAGAAGATAGGCAGCCAGGGTAATAAGCAGTTCCCCCTGGAGCCCAGGCAGTCCCTACCCAAGACCCCTGTTATCCTAACAGCTGGATAGGAGATTGGAGTAGGAGACATTTTCAAGTATGTATTCTTGAAGGTCCAAGAAGGACAAAAACCAAGCCCTCTAGTTATTTTAAATTGTCAACTATTTATCAGAAGAAAGATGATAAACCACTCTGACTTCTTAGATTGTTTATGAGAGGCACTGATAAAACATATAGCCATAGTTCCTGATTTTATAGAAGGACAGCTTATTCTTAAAGATAAGTTTATTACCTAGTTGGCCCCAAATATTAAGAAAAAGTTACAAAAGATAGCTTTTCCTCCAGATAGCTCACTTGATAATTTAGTAAAAACTGCCTCCTCAGTACACTATAATTGACAATTGGAGAAAGCCAAGGAGAGAAACCAAAAATCAGCTGCCTTTGTTTCAGCCTTAAAAATAAAAGACCCTAAGTCTGACTCTCGGGACTCCAAGAAGAGCTCAATAGCTAAACTCACCTACTACTACTATAGAAAGACAGCCCACCTTAAGAGGTACTGCCTTAAGAGGTCCCCTACACAGTGCCCTGACTGCAAAAGTGGCCACTGGAAGCAAGACTGCACTCTGAGGTGGAGGCCCCAGAATTGAGACTCCACTTCTCAGCTGGTCTAACAAGACTAAAGGGCCCTAAGACACTCTGTCTTCTTCCTCAGGCTGGATTGTCATCTCCACCTGTCATTTCCATGGAGAAGCCCCAAGTAATCATGACTATAGAGGAAAAAACAGCCTGTTGCTAAACATTGGCACATGTCCCTTGGTGTTTCTCTTCAACCCTGGCCTTCCTTCCAGCCATCATATCTCAATAAAAGGAGTCGCCAAAAAAAGGTAACTCACTTAAGCTGTAGCAGGGATGACATTGTCTTCACCCATTCATATTAATTATACCTAAAAGCCTAGCTCCCTTCCTGGGGAGAGATATTTTGTCCTGTCTAAATACTAAAATATATATACTCAGGTGGCCAGCTAATCAAAATGCTGCAAAAACTGGTTTTACAAATACAATACATATTGTTGTCTATATACAATAATTTGAGAATTTTAATTGGTCACAATAATGTTAATTTTCATAATCTGGTTCTCATAAGTCATCAAATTTTGGGAGAAAATTATAGCTAAGACAGGAGGGACATATGACAAAATGTCAAACTCCATCAATAGAGGGGTCTAAGAACCAAGGGGTTACAATTGGTATTCCAGTACCTTAAAAACAGTTTCTAGGGCCGGTGAGATGGCTCAGCGGCGTAAGCGCCTGCCTTGCAAGCGCGAGGGCCCGAGTTCAACTCCCAGAACCCACATACGAAAAAGGGGCCGGTGATATCGCTCAGTGGCATGGGTGCCTGTTGGCGCGCGAGGTCCTGAGGTCGACCCCCCGGTACCCACAAAAAAAAAAAAAAAAAAAAAAAAAAAAAAAAAAAACAGTTTCTAGACTTGGCTGTTTCCCTAATCAACTGTCCATCCTAGTGCACATGCTTTGATTATATATGTTCTAATTTCTCAAAAAATTGTTTATTCTTGTCTTGAGGTTGCCAAAACTCAAGTGATCATACAGATAAAGCAAATATGCTATTCTTCTTTTACAAGGATCCACCAAATTGACTTTGTCAAGATAAGATCATATGACACCTTGAGGCCTTAACTATCTATACTCAGGAGGCCTTAAACAACACCACAGCTGGTATCTCTCTCCTAAATAAAAAAGTAAAAAATTGGCTGGCATTTAGACATTCTAAAAGCAGCACAGGGGGTACTTATGCAATTGTGAAAGCTGAATGTTGTGTGTACATTCCTGATCCTTTTGCTAATATCTCAATAGCTTTTTGAGATATTAATTGACAGATTAATGACATATCAGACTCTGAAATTTCCTGAACCTTCTCTTTATTCTTTTTATGGGAAGCTATTACTGGCTCTTCTTTTTGGTAACCTTTGTTGACTGTATTCATAATTTTCCTATTGACTTATTATTTGGCCCATGCATATTTGTTCCTTTAGCTTTGTCCCCTCAAACTTAAAACTGTACACCTACCCAAAATGAGAATGTCTGGTGTCTATCAAGAGCCTTAAGTCAGACCCTCTGAAGGGTATCTCTGACTTCCAATCACAACTATAACCCCCTTCAGCCTGAAGAAGCCAGAATGGTCATTTACTATTGCTCCCTCGCAGCAGTTCAGGGTACTTCTGCAGAGGGGGAATGTCATAGACAGGTAAGTTAGTTAGAGATGTTGTAGGCAGTCAGACAGGACTAGGCCCTTGGAGGAGCCAGTGCAGAAGATGGGATACTTTTCAACTATGGGGGAGACACATCCATGGATGGTCAGACCTCAAGACAAATGCACCCACATACTTCTCATAGAGAAAAACAGCAGTGACTGATATTCTAAATAGGTATCCATTACCTTGGGAAAGCCAGGAAGAGACACTGACCCACAGCCTCAAGGAAAAGTCCCTGTTCTGTTTCATCCCAGCTTGCTACCTGACTTGTTTACTTATTTGATCCCAATTTAGTCAATATTACCTGAGCAATTATGCTTGTAATATATTGGTTGACCATGCTTTTGTCCCACCTCATACCTACCTTGTAATTTCCCATTAGTTCCACACTTTGGATGCCCCTCACCTCATTTATTCCCCATCATGGACCTGCCCATCTCATGGTTTTTAAGGGATAAAAATTCCTTGAAAAGTCAGGGTCCTTGGCAACCTACTCAGGACACATTCTGTCACTCTCAGACAGAAGCTTCTTTTCCCTATAAATATATTCTGCTCTTAAGAAAAAGAAAATTCATAGATGGTTTAAATAAATTAAACAAACTGAGGGATACAAAATCAATAGCTTTCCTAGACATCAATGATCAACTGCTGAGAAAGTGAAAAGGAAATTAAATCTATGCACAATAACATCAAAAATAAGATATTTGAGTACATGATAAGTAAAATAAGTCATACAGAGAAAGTTAGACATCACACAGTTTTTCTTATAAGATAAAATATTTTAAAAAAACAGGGCCGGTGATATAGCTCAGTGGCATAGTGCCTGCCTGGCAAGTGCAAGATCCTGAATTTCACTCCTGGTACCAGCATATAAAAAAATTTTAAAAAATAGTAAAATAAGGGGAGGTGGTAGGAAACAAAAACACAGACCTTTTGAAGATGGGAAAGTTGAGGGGAGAGGAAATGACCAACATCAGTACCAATTATTCAATACGAAAGCAATAATTATGTATTGTAAGCATGCATAGAGAAAAATAAATAAAAATTTTAGGAATCATTATAGCAAAGAGGTGAAAGATTTCAATAAATTACAGAAGGCTGAAGAAGGAAATTGAGGAAAACATTAGTAATTGGAAAGGTTCCCCTTCTCATGGATCAGCAGAATTTGTTATTGAAGTGATGACAGAGTCAAAGGCATCGTACAGATTCAATAAGTTCCTACTGACAATTCTAACAAAATTTTTCACAGAATAGAAAAAAAGTCCTAGAATTTGTATGGAAGGCCAAAAACTAAGCAAAATTAAGCAATACTGAATGAAAGAGCAATGCTAGATGCATCACAGTACCAGATCTCAAATTATAGTATAGAGCAACAATAATAAAACAACATACCACTGACAGGACAACATACATGTAGACTGATGGGACAGAAGAGAAAGCACTGAAGGTAAAACCCATCTATCTAGAGCCATTTATTTTTAGACAAATTGCCAAAAACACAACCTTGAGAAAGGACAACCCCTTTAACAAATGCTTCTAGTAAAACTAGATAGCCACGTGCAGAAGATGCAAATATATCCATACCTCTCATGGGGCACTAAATTCAAATAAAAATTAATGAAGTAATTGGCATAATCCTAGAAACTTTGAAACTTCTGGAAGAAAACCTACGTTTAATATTTGAATGATTAAAACAAGAAAAATTTTCTTGACCAGAAATCCAATAGAAAAGGGAATAATATCAAGAATCAATAAATGGAACTACATAGAATTAAAAATTTTCAGAACATCAAAGGAAAAATCAACAAAATAAAGAGACAACCTACAGAATAGGACATATATTTCCTTGTTAGTCTTCTGATAGAAAATTGATACCTAAGTATACACAGAACACAGAAAAACATCATACCAAAACCACAAATAGCCCACTAATAAATGGGAAAATAAATTGAACAAAGAATTTTCTAAAGAAGAAAAGCAAAATCAGATCAATTCTACATTGAGATTCCATTTCACTCTTTTCATTTGTGTAAAAAATGGATGAAAGTGGAAACCATTGACAGACCACATTAGAAAGTTAAGTTTTCTCTTCATAAGGAGTCTAAATACGAATAAGTAGGGCCGGTGAGGTAGCTCAGCAGCATAAGCACCTGCCTTGCAAGCGTGAGGTCCTGAGTTAGATGCCCGGTACCCACATAAAGGAAAAAAAAAGGGCCGGTAATATCACTCAGTGGTGTAAGCGCCTGCTGGCAAGCGCGAGGTCCTGAGTTCAACTCCTGGAACCAACATAAAGAAAACAAAAGTCCGGTGATATCACTCAGCAGCACAACCACTTGTTGGCAAGAGTGAGGTCCTGAGGTTGACTCCTGGTACCCACATAAAAAAATAAATAAATATAAATAAGTAGAGAAGAGAAAAATTGAAGGTAGAGTTTTAATGAGGGGAAAAGTTACAATGGGGAGAGGAGGATATATAAAAGAAGGTAATAAAAATCAAAATAAACAAAATATGTTATATGCATGTACCAACAGTCCCAAATCAACCTCATTCTGTATTAATTTGCATCAATAATAATAAAGAAAATAAATTATATCAATAATTTGCAAAACGCATTTGAGAAAAAATTGAACCAATGAAGAAATGAAAAGAGAAATTAAAAAAAACTATACTTAAATAAACCAAGAAACACTACATACCAAAATCTGTGGTACAATATTAGTAAAGCATAAGAAGGATTATTATAAGAATTAGTGCCTACTATAAAAAAATAGAATGCCATCAAATAAACTAATCATATATCTCAAGGTCTTGTAAATTCAAGAATAAACCAAATCTAAATTTATATAAATATGTAAAGATCAGAGCAAAGGTTAAAGAAATAAAAACAACATTACAATGGATTAATAAAAGGCTTCCTTGAAAAGAATAAATTGTCTAAATTTCACTAAACTAATCAAAACAGAGGAAGGGAGACAACCAAAAAAAATGAGGGTAAAATTAAACATATTACTGCAATAACAAAGATACTCCAAGGATTAGGTATCGTTTCAAATACTAATTGCTCATTAGTTGTCATTTTTACAAGAAATCAATAAGTTTAGATATATGTGACCTACCAAAACAAACCAAGAGGATATAAAAATCTAATTGGATAAGTAACAGTTAATGAGATTGAATTATTAATAAAATTTGACAAAACAAAATCTAAGACAGGATGACTTAACTGCTGAGCTTTACTAAACTTATAAAGACTATCTAACAACAACGTTCCTTAAAGAAATTCTATGGAATTGAAAAGGAGGAAGTGCTCTTAATCTCATTCTTCAGAGCCAGCTTTTCTCAGCTACCAAACACAAAACGAACATAAGAAGAAAAGTGTAGACAATTATCCCTAGTTACACTAGGTGTAAAAATATTCCAAAAAATTCTATTTAAATTAAAAAATATATGAAATAGATTGTACACTATGATAATGTTGATTACGTTCTACACTTACAAAGTTTTAACATACAAAGATTAAAAAATATGTTACATCATATAAATAGAATGAAGTATACAAATATATGTTCATCTCAAAAAATGTTGAAAAAAAAGTCCTTCATTGAAAGTCAACATTCTTTCTGTGTTACTAACTTCCCTGTCACTTGGACAAAGTACAAAATGCACATGCTTGAAGTAGAGGATTAATTAGGGTCATAAATTTTTAAAGATTTCAGTCCTTGGTTAGTTGACTTCAGGCAGATACAGCATGTTGGAGGAAAGCTGTTGACCACATGGTGGCCAGAAAACATAAAGAGAGGGGAGGATCCAAGGAAAAACACAAGCTTTCAGGTCATATTCTCATGTTCTCTCACTTTTGACAATGTCTTGCCTTTAAATAGCACACTCAGCTATGACCTCATCAAAGGACTAAATCACTGATGAGTATAGCATGTCAAGAACGCAATCACTTTCCAAGCACGTGAGGTTTTTGGGAGCATTTTAGATCTGAACTATAAACGTCTACCCCTGAAAACCACCCCATTGTAAAACAATTTGAGTCTATATCCATGAGTCACCAAACCCTTAACAGTTCTATCATTTATGAAAAGTTCAAAACCAAAGATTCCTCTGAGACCAAGGCAAATTTTCACCTGTAAAATTTCAAAAGGTAAATACTTCTAACACACAATGTCGTAGGAAAAACATTCCCATTCCAAATGTTAGGAATGAGGATATAAAATGGGATCCTACCAAAACAAGACCAAAACTAAGCAGGGCAAATATTAACTGCTGTGTAGTTCCATGTATAGCATTTCAGGCAATATATGACAAGATATGGACTCCAAAGTATTAATGCATTAATTCCAAGCCTAACACAGTGCCAGTTGTGGCCTGCATGACCTCTCTCTTGGACTAGTTCCACTCACTGCCTGCAGTTCTGCTTAACAGATATGCTAAGATGTTGGTATCTCCAAATTCCTGGAATTCCACTGTGCATTTGTCCTCACTTTCACAGCCTTATGCAATTCCCTCAAAGAGGCACACTTCTTAGCCTCTCAGACCTGCTGTTTAAATCATGGTTGAAATATCCATGATCACAAAATTCTTGCATTCAACATGAATATAAAATCAGCAACATATAGATGATAGTAAGGTCTGCTGTCCCCTTAATCAGTAGCCAGTCCCCATTGGAACAAGGCTCCAGAGGCCTCTATGTGCCTGGACGTCTGAGCACTGTCAAATGTGTCACACCAACTGCCTAGGAAGCCCTTTTGAAACAGAAAACCATTGCTGTGATTCAAACTAAAAATTTTGTTGTATTGCATGTTTGAGCCTATGAAAGTTGGGGTCTTTCTGATTCTACAGATGCTTTCAAGATATCTTTCATACTGTATTGATGAAAAATACCTGGCTTCATTTAATACTAATATGTTCAGCAACAATGTTTTCCTTTGATCCAAAATTATGGCACATTTTTCAAATGAAACTGCAAACTTTTCATATTTGCATTTTGTTTCTGATTCTCCCTGTAAATTCAGGTAAAAGTCACCAATAGTACCCATTCTACAACATGAAAATTGGGCAAATTCAACATTTCTTCTAACAGATTAATTGTTCCATCACTCTTAATTTCAGTTTCTTACAAAGTGTAAGGCTATTGGCAAAATTAAGGCAATTTTTCTGACAGTTTTTGAGCCATGTAGTCTGTATTCTGACTGCAAATGAAGTCTAAAAGAAGCAACCTCCAACCCAGATTGATGTACTCCACAAAACTATCTTTCAAAATCAAGGGAGAAAAATACTTCCTTGACATAAAACAACTAAAGAAATTCATGACCACCAAACCAGCACTCCAAAATAATCTGAAGGATATTCTAAAAGGTAATAAAGAAGAACACAATTCCAAGAACACCAATGGAAAGAATCCACTAGGCAAGGCAAACAATTAAATGGAAAGGAAAGACAAGGAACCAACTACAGAAAAATAATACAACAAGGATAAGTCAATGCACATCAGTTATAATCATCATTGTTCTCAATTCACCAATCAAAAGAAACAGACTGGAGAATGGATCAAGAGACAAGATCCAAAAATATGCTGCATTCCAGAAATAAACTTAACTCAAAAAGAAATTCACAGATTGAAGGTCAAAGAGGGAAATAATACTTCATGTGACAGGAAACTGGAAAAAAGCAGTGGTAGATATTTTATTTGCAGACCAGGTGAAATTTAAGGCAAGATTGATAAACAGGCAAAGAAGGTCATTACATACTTGTTACAAAAAAAAAAAAAAAAAAAAAGGAAGCTACCGCAACCTGAAACACATGTGCACCAAATACTGGTGCAACCAACTACATAAAAAAAAAAAATAAATGGACTTGAAAAATCAAATAAGCACTAACACAATAGTAATGAGTGAACTCAATACTCCACTGAAACAAATAGATCAACTTGAAAAAAAATCAAAATAGAAATATAAATGAAATAAACCTGTGAACAAATCGACTCAGTAGATATTTACAGAGTGTTCCACCCCAAAATATCAGAATACACATTATTCTTAGTTGCTCATGGGATGTTCTCCAAAACCGATCACATACAAGCTCATAGACCATGGTTAAGTAAATGGAAAGGAATTGAAACTATCCTGTGCATATTATCAGACCATAGTGCAATCAAATTGGAAATCAATGGTAAAAGAAACCACAAAAAATTTCAAAAATACATGGGAAGTACGTAATACCCTCAAAAAACCATTAGGTCACAGATAAAATTAAAGAAGAAATTATAAAGTTTCCATTATTAAATTATAATGGCAAAACAACATACTGGAATTTATGGGATGCAATGTAGGTGGTCCTAAAAGGGAAATTTATAGCAGTGAATTCCCATACCAGTAAAAGAGAGCAAGCTCTAATAAGCATCCTAATGTTGAAAATCTAGCTTCTAGAAAAAGAAGAAAAAGTCAAGCACAAAGCTCAAATGAGGGAGGAAATTAGAAATGTCAGAGCAGAAATTACTGCAATTCAGATTAAGAAAACAATACAAAAAGTCAATGAAATGAAGAGTTGATTCTAGAAATGTTAAATAAAATTGACAAACCCCTAGCCAACCTTATCAAAGAAAAAGGAAAGAAAAGGCTTAAATCCATGCAATTAAGAATGAAAAGGGTGGAATCACAAGTAATCCTTGGGCCAGTGAGATGTCTCAGCGGCATAAGCGCCTGCCCAGCAAGTGCGAGGGCCTGAATTTGACTCCTGGAACCCACATATGAAAAAGGGGCCGGTGATATTGCTCAGTGGCACGGGTGCCTGCTAGCACACAAGGTCCTGAGGTCGACCCCTGGTACCCACACACACACACACAAAAAAAACAAGTAATCCTGCAAAAATCCAGGAGATCATTGATTCCAAATAGATGGAAATCACAGAAGCAATTGGCAGATTCCTAGATCTGTATGAATTACAAAAGCTGAATCAAGAAGATATAAAGTTTACAAATAACCCAAACTTTAAAAACTACCATCAAATAAAAGCCCATGTCCTGACAGACTCACTGCACAATTCTACAGGGAATTTAGAGAATATCTAATACCATTACTCCTCAAACACATTTGTATTTTATACCTGCTCTTGTTATATAGTTCAGGCTTGCCTGGAACTCCCTATGTAGCCCAGGCTGGCCCTGAACTGACCACAATCCTCCTGCCCCAGCCTCCCTAGTGCTGGAGTCACAGGTGTATGCCACCTCTCCAAGTGTCCTTAAACTCTTTAGTGAAATTTAAAGTGAAACAATACTCTCAAACTCATTTCTGGAAGGAAGTATTACCCTGATTCCATAACCAGAGAATGATCCATCAAAAAATGAGTGCTACAGGCCTATTATCCTAGTGAACATAGGCATAAAAATCTTCAGTATGATACTGGTAGGTAGAATGCAGCAAATCATCATGATTTTACACCATGATCAAGTAGGACCATTATTCAACATACACAAATCACTAAATATAGTATACCATATCAACAGAGCCAAGGACAAAATCCACATGATCATCTCAATACATGCAGAAAAAAGCAATTTACAAAGTCCAATACCAATTCATTATTGCAAAACCTACAGAAAATTGGTATAGATTGTCTTTATCTCAATCTGATAAAAGCCATTTATGACAAACCAATTGGCAACGTCATACTGAATGGTCAAAAATGGAAATTTTTCAGCCTAAAATTAGGAACTAGACAAGGATGTCAACTACACCACTCTTATTCAATAAAGTTCTGGAAATATTAGCCATAGCAATTGGACAAGAGAAAGAAATAGTAGAAATAAGGATAGGAAAAGAAGAAGTTAAATTATCATTATTTGCAGATGAAATGATATTGTACATAGAAGACCCCCAAAACTCTACCAAAAGGCTTCTAGATTTAGAAACCAAATCCAGTAGTATAGATGCATACAAAATCAAAGCTCAAAAATCAGTATCATTCCTGAACACAGATAACAAACTCCCTGAGAGTGAAATTAGAGAAACCACACCCTTGTGCAATTGTGATAGCATCAAACAAAGGAAATTCTTAGGAATCAATCTAACAAAGGAAGTTAAGAAAACTTATACTGAAAAATACTGTACTGGGCCAGTGAGATGGCTCAGTGGCGTAAGCACCTGCCTGGCAAGCGTGAGGGCCCAAGTTTGACTCCCAGAACCCACATACGAAAAAAGGGCCAGTGATATCACTCAGCGGCATGGGCACCTGCTGGCGCACGAGGTCCTGAGGTTGACCCCCGGCACCCACAAAAAAAATATATATAGTACTGTGAAAAAGGACATCAATCAGGATATCAGAAAATGGAAAGATATCCCTTGTTCTTAGATATGAAGAACAAATATTGTAAAAATAGCCATACTTCCAAGATTGCTATACAGATTTACTACAATCCTGATCAAAATACCAATTGCATAACTCACTGAGTAGAGAAAACAATCCTAAAATTCATTTGGAATCAGAAGAGACCTAGAATAGCAAAAGCAAATCTGGGTAACAAAGGCAAGGTTGGGGGTATCTCAACCCCTGAGTTGAAATTATACAAGAAAGCTACTGTAATAGAAACAGCATGGTACTGATAGAAAAACTCCAGACACACTTAGGCACCTTATCTTTGGCCAAGGGTCCAAACTTCTTTACTGGAAGAAGGATAGACACTTTAATAAATAGTACTGAGACAACTGGCTTTCCACATGCTGAAGAGTAAAACTAGAACCATATTTCTCACAGTGCACTAAACTAAAATCAAAATGCATGAAAGATCTAAATCTTAAAACAGAAACACTAAATCTGCTGGAAGATACAATAGGTAGAACTCTTAAAGATATAGATGTAGGCTAAGAATTTATGAACAAAATTTTCATCTCATAAGAAATATTACAAAGTTGTGCATAGCACACTATATCACCAACAGAATGAAGAGGCAACCCACATACTGAGAAAAAAATTTTGCCAGCTGTTCTTCAAATGACTAATATCTAAAATATATAAAGAACTCAAAAAATCAGACCCCCCAAATTCAAAGACCCAACCCATAAATGGGCATCTGAAATGAATAGACACTTTTTTAGATTTAAAAGTATAAATATTAAATAAATATATAAAAAAGGCTCAACATCACTGGCCATTTGAGAGATACAAATGAAAACAGCAGTGAGATTCCATCTCACCCCAGAAAGAATACCTATTACTAAGAAATCAACCAATAATGAATGCTGGAAGGGCTGTGGGGAAAAAGACCCTTCTGTACTTTTGGTGGTAGTATACACTGGTGCAAACACTGTGGAAATCAGTGTGGAAATTCCTCAAAAACTAGGACTAAAGGTCCCATTTGACCCAAACTTTCCCCTTCTTGGTATCTTCCCAAAAGAATGAAAAGCATGATACCACAGCCAAATGCACACATCCATCTTTGTAGCAGCACATTTTGTAATAGCTAAATGTTGGAAACTGTCTAAATGCCTACCAGCTGAAGAATGGATAAAGAAGATGCATTTTTTTATGATGGAGTATTACTCTGTCATAAAAGATAAACTTGAGACATTTCTAGGTAAATGGACGTGCCTTGAAACTTTACTTTTAAGTGAAATATATCAAACACATATGTCCAATATCACATAGTTTCTCTAGTGTGAGAAACTGATAGTGTAAATAAGGACCAGGATGTGTAGTAGATATTGTGAAATAGGAAGAAAATGTTCAAATGGGAAGGGGAACTAGGGAAGGGGAAGGAAGGGGCAAGGAAGGAAGAGAAAAGGAAAAAGAGAAAAAAAAGAAAAAAAACAAACTTCTTTAAATAAGAAGGGAAAGAGGGGTTGAATGGAGGAGAGAGGAATGGGGGAAAAAAGAACCAAGATATATCATGTACAGGTACAAATTCCCTATGATGAATGTTATTATGTATATCTAAAATGTACCAATGAAATTAATTATAAAAAGAACCACCTGGATCATTAATATCACAGCAATGGCCCCACTCATTTGGTGTCAAAATCTGTCTTAGTCAGTTGTTTCATTGCTGGAGCATAATACCCAAGATTCACAACTTAAATGAATAGAGACTTATTTGGGATCATATTTTAGAAGTTTTTGTCCTTGCATGTTTAGTAGCATGGCAGAAGGGGCTGGGCAGAGAAAAGCTGCTCAAGTCATGGCATTGAGGAGCCAGAGAGAAGGGAGGTGCTGTGAAGGAAGATAAGTTCTTCCAAGCCATGTCTCCAGTGACCTGTCTCATCCAACCAGAACCTGCCTTCTAGCAACAAGTGTTGTGTATTGCCCCACTATCCAGTCACCTCCCCAAATCTCCACATAAGGCTTTTGAAGGACATCTTGATATAAATGATAACCCACTTCCAATCAAGCCCCACCTCCTAACAGAACATTCAGCTACTGAAATCACCAATGGGTGAATTCACTGATAAGTATAGTTCCCCCATGGTCCAATCACTCTCCACCACATGAAACATTTGGGAAACATTTTAGATGGAAACTCTAGCACCTTCATAATAAAGATCACTAAAAAAGTAAGTGGAAAAGAATAATAGCTCATCATAATAAAAGCTATATATGTTAATTCCATAGAAAATATCACACTAAATGGGGAAACCTGAAGGCATTTCCTCATCAGTTATGATAAATGATGTCCACTTTCACTCCTATTATTTAATACAATAATAAAAAGTAGCCAGAACAACCTGACAAAAATAAAAGGCATGCAATTGGGAAAGGTGGAGGCAAATTTGTCCCTGTTTGCAGATGATATGATTGCTTATATATAAAAGCCTAAATAGTCCACCAAAACTCTATTGGAAATGACAAAAAATTCAGTAAAGTAGCATGATACAAAATCACATATAAAGTCAGTATTTCTTCTATATATCCATAAGGAATTTGCTGAGATATAAATCAGGAAATTAATACCACTCATAGTAGTTACAAAAGATAAAATACATGGGAATATATCTATGTTAAAGAACATTAATATTAAATTTATGAAATATTAATAAGTAAAAGAAAGATGCCAGAAGTTGGAAAATCATCCCACGTTCATGAATTGCAACAATTAATATTATTACTTAAAAAAATCAACAAATTCATTGTAATCCCTATGAACATAGCAATATCATTCTTCATATAACTAACAATAACAATCTTTAAATCAATGCAGAAACAGAACATCCTGAATACTCCAATCTTCAGCTACTATAGCCTAACTGGAAACATGAAAATACCTGATTTCAAGATACACTCAAGACATAGTAGCAGATGCATTATCATAAAAATAGACATATAAATCAGTGCGACAGCATAAAGATACAGAAACAATTCTATAAATTTTTATCCAATTATTTCTCAACAATGGTGAGAAAAACACACATGGTAGAACACACCTTTTCAAGAAAAGATGCTGTGAATATTGTGACCACTTGTAAGTGGAAATTTAATCCTGTCTCTCACTCTATACAACACTTGAAAGTACTAGAAGGAAATATAGGGAAATAGTTTAAATATTTATACTGGCATAATTTTCTGGATAGTTCAAAAGCACAAGTAACAAAACAAAGAAATAAAAAATGGGATAACATCAAATTACAAAATTTCTGCATAGCGAAAGGAACCATGAACATTGAAGAAACAATCCATAGATTGGATGGACATTTTTGTCAGGTATTCATCTGAGTATTCATGTCCAAATTATCTAAAGAACTAATTCACAAAAGCTTAACAACAAAGAAAACCGAGCAATCCTTTTAAAAATGAGAAAATCATCTTTATAGACCTTCCTCAAAGAAGAAATACAAATATCCAATAAATACATGAAATACAGATGAATATTATTAGTCATCAGGAATGTGGAAATGAAAACAAAATTAAGATTCCATCTAAGCCTAGTCAGAATAATTTATCATACATATATATGATATACATGATATATATGATAAATAAATGATATATATATATACACATATACACATATTGTTAGAGAAGTGTGGAGAAAAATCTTAATACATTGGAGGAACTATAAATTAGTCGATTCACTCAGCATCAATGTTCTTCAAAATGTTGACTATAGGAATAAAATATTATCAAACTATCCTATTCCTGGATGCATATCCAAAGGAAATACATTCAGCATAAAAAAGAGTTACCTGCATGCAGATGCTTATTGTTGCACTATTCAAAATTGTTAAGATTTAGCATCAGTCTAGGAACTGTCAAAAGGTGAATCAATTTTCTTGTCCACAGACCATATGTACCATGGCAGTAGAGCAGGTTGTCAAGAGACAGAAGAACACTTCTATTCCATTTGGCCCAGCTATTCCCTTTCTAGGTATCTCCTCAAAATATTTAAATACATCATATTGCAGTCATACATGTCTATCTATATTTATAGAAGCACAATTCATAATAGTTAAATCTTGGAAGTGGCCTAAATGTCCATCAAGAAATGAATGGTTAAAAAATAAGGTATTTATATGCAATGGATTATTACTCTGCAATAAATAAGAATAAACTAGAGTACTTTGTAGGAAAATGGGTCCACCTTAAAATCATAATCTTAAGTGAAATAAATCAGAAACACAAGCTTAAATGTTACACAGATTCTCTTATATGGAAAACCCAAAATATAAACAGTAACATAAAATATAAATAATAAAATATATGGAAATAGATCTTTTTCAGACAGAAAATGGATGAAGAGATTCAGGAAGAGGGTGAGGGGAAGGGAATAGAAAAAGTATTAAGATGTGTTATGTACATGTTCCAACTTCACATGAGGAATGAAGTCATGTGTTGCAAACATCTACTAATAAAAAATTAAAAATTGGTATTGTGCCTTTTATCTAGATGCCCCAAAGCCTCACGCAGACATACATGGAGAGTTTTGAAGGTGGCAAGATTAGGTTTTCTGAACGTGAATTAAGGGTGTGATGTTGGGATTAATAGTACCTCACCTTGGGTGTGGGTGGCCACAATCAATAGGTTTACAGCCTAGATAGAATATAAAGGGGAAGAGGATAGTCTGGTTTAGTGGCTGATGTTGCGTGCTGCTTGCTGTCTGTTTGCCATGAACATTTTCTCCTCTATGATACCTCCTTGCCGTGACACCCTGCCTTGGAGCCAGCCAAATATGGACTGAAACCTCTATGAATGTAAGTCAAAATAAAATTTTCCTTCTTTAACTTTGGGTGTTGAGTATTTTGTCTCAACCACAGAAAAGTAACTAATATAATTGGAAAAAAAGAAAATAAACATTAACACGTAAAATATTAAATGTGTAAAGGTTGTTTAGGAGAGACGTGTTTTGCTAAGGCAATAAAAGGAAAGGAAAGAATTGTGATTTACTGAAAAGGGGCTGGGCACAAAAAATTTGTACAAGTCCGAAGATGTTACTTGGCAAAATCCCATGAGAAGTGCATATGTGAAAATAGCAGCACCAAAATAATTAATGAGACCTCACTACAACATCACTCAATATGTATAATGATGTCTAGTTAGATGAATTGCTCAGGAGCAGGTTACTGAATCGAGGTGTTTTATTGATTGAAATACATAGCAGAGATATTATTTACTGTCATTGTTCCATTGTATAATCCACATTTCGAGAAGTAGCTTACTTTATATAAAAATAGGAAGGCAATTCCTACATATAACACTAGTTTGTCCATTTTCCACTGTCTCTCAGATAATTCATTTTTTTATGTGGGTACCAGGAGTTGAACTCAGGACCTCACTCTTGCGAGGCAGGTGCTTATGCCGCTGAGCTACCTCACCGGCCTTCTCAGATAATTCTTATGTACATATTCTAGTCCTTGTTTGGCTACAATGTCCCCTTGAATTGGAACGAGTCTTTGAAATACAAAGATGTCCAAATTGCTGTAAGTTTTCACAGAGACAATACATTCCATCCCCCATGTGCCTTAGTGGCCTCACAAACTTACCATGCCCATTATATGCCACATCCCTCAGGTGGCATATTAGCATGAAATTTGCAACTAAATGCCACATTAACAGTAAAAAGGCAACTAATCTTTTGGAGTCCTGTTATAAAAGCAAGTAAACTGATTAAAATATTTCCCAGTATTGGGAAGACATTGTAAGATCAACCCTAAGTTTATCTAGTACAGTACTTGCTTATATAAAACATTTTCTTCTACAAAACCACAGTTGCCTCCCTCTCTTCCACCCAGCAACCACAGATTATCAAACATAATGTATCCCAGCAAATGTTTAGTTATGTTCATTAGTTTCAATTCCACATCATAGTCATGGTGTTTGGTGTCATCAAAAGTGAATTTAAATTGAAGTTCATAGAGCAATTTTCCAGGTGTGTTCATGATTGGTGAATGTTACACCAGTTTAAAATTTGTTTCTATTGAATCAATGCAACCAGTTGTATATGCCATGAGAGAATAGTAGAGAGTATAAAAACAACACACTATACAACCAGCAATCAGTTTTAGATATTGTTTTTCTTAACTAACATTATATATCAAACTTTGTATTTTCCTTGGTCCATAAAATTGTTTTCAGTGTCAATATCTGAAGGTCTACATTCCTAAGAGGCAAGAATGTTAGATAAGGCTCAAATTAATCACTACAAACTTATGATTTATGCTGAGTCTTTTACCATTAGGCACTCATGAATAAGAACATATATCAGTTAGAGTTCATTAAAGGAACAATTTTAATATGATACTTAAAGGATTTACTAACTAGAATTGCAATGGCCACCTGCTGAATAAAGAGTAGAAAAATACAAAATGGTCTTATGCATGCTGGAGAGTTGGAGGGTCCAGTCAAAATTCAAAAGTAGAAGACCTGGAGCTCACTACAGAGTGTGTTGTGATTTTGTGTTGGAAAGCTAGAGAGTCTGCACTGGAAGCTTAAAGGAACAGGAGATAAATGTCCAAAGGCAATGATGAAGACATGAGCTCCTCCAAAGAATCAAAACAGAAGACATCCTTTTTGTCTTTTTATTCTACACTGGCTATAAGTCTATTAGTTGTTGCCATCCACACCTGAAGTGAATCATCTCTTCAGTTTATGCTACGTTTGACTCATTCACAGGCACAACCAGAAATGTTCCCCACTATTCTGTTGCTCATTTCTTAGTCCTTTCAAGTTGACATCACAATATCACTCTATCTGGATTTTTACAATGCTCCTCCTTCCCTACATCATTTGTGAGAGATTTTTGAAAAGCATCTCTGAAATCTCTTAGTTGTGGATTTTTTCACTTTCATTTACAGGATGCTGCTCTGGATTTTGCTTATTTGTTATGGGGGAAGATATTGATGTCTGAGAATCAATGTCATAATTTGAAGAACAAAGAGGTTTGGAAGGATTAGCTCCTAGGCTAAACTTATCTGGAGTCTATTGTTAAGTTTAATTTTATCAATTGTTTCAGGTGATGACTAAGGATGCAAAACACTGAATCTAATCCATTTTCAGGATCTATGCTTCTGTAAAATCCCAAGAGAAAAGAGTTACAAAGATTTTCAGGAAAATACAAAAAAATCTAACAATAGAAATTGAATATAATTTGTAAAACCAAAACAAATGATTTTTTCAAAATATCATTTCTACCAAAGATAATTGAAGAAAAACAAAATTTTCCATAATATATGATAGTCTTTTACATAAATCTGATTGCAAATGCTTCAGAATAGTACAAAAAATTTTGTTCAGCTGGATGCAGTGGAGCATGCTTATAGTCATAGCACAAAGGAAGACTTATGCAGGAGAGTCGCATTTTCAATTCCCACCTGGGAAACTAAGTGAAACCTTGTCTCAAGATAAATAGAATGGTGATGGAGCTAACTGGTAGATGGCTTCTGGTCTTAATACACAGTACTTTAAAAATAAAAGAATTTCCATAACTAGATTTCTGATGGAGGTATAGAAACTGACATCTTAGTTATTTATTTTTTTTGGAAATTTATCAGAACCATCGATCCCTTCTTTTCATTCCTTAGGAGACTAATTTGAAATATTTTAATTACCAGATGGGTACTGCTTTAACAGTTCTAAAGATGTTAACATCACTTGCTAAAAAAAATTCCAGAGTTTACAAGTTTAAGGAATCATTTCATGACCACAAATAGAATTGTTACACAAGATATGAGTAGATACATATGTACTTAAAGCAATATTATGTAGACCAGATTTTAGATGGCAAGATTACCTAAGTGGCAAATTTCCCCCAAGTATTCCAATCTAATAAGGACAGCATAAAATATAAGAAATTGTCTTGGTAACTACAAAATTTTTGTTTCCTAGGACCATAGTTAAGCAGATCAATATTAAATATAGAGAATTACATTCTAATTTCATATCTGTGCATGAAAGTTTAATTTTGGAAAAAATTTAAATGCTTTTAAATAACGAACTTCACCACATGTGCAAATATTCTTTCATATGTTTCATCCTCTAAAAGTTAACCTTCTAAAACTTGCCTTTTCTTTTCTTGTTCTTTTTAAGAATTAGCTAATTTTATTTCAGGACAAAACCTTATTTTTATATACAAAATTCATCCTTATCAAAAATCTATCCCAAATAAATGATTTGCTATTTATTTTTCTTTCTCCTATATACTGCTTGCAGCTCCTTGGATTATTAGAAGGTCTTTTATTTTCCTTTGTTTTCATAGATGCTATATTTTACCCATGATTGGCAAATCTTCAGGGCTCTCCACAACCTTAACTGAAAAAATTGTCATCTCACAAGCAGAAAGTATCATAAGAACAACTTAAACCTGTAACTGGATTTTAAGAACTAATCCAAATATATTAAAATTTAATATTGTAGACACACCAACTAAAGTATATGTGACCTTAAACCATGGAAACAAAAGTTAAAAGAACTAATCAACTAAGATATGTCCCCATGGGCTATTGTTATCTACTCACAGTTTTCCAGGTGTGCTCATTCAACTCCCTTGGAATTCTGAGAAACGAGTCAGTCCCAGGCTTGCCACCCACCAGGACATGGTCTATATTTCATACTACCCAAAGGCTGCTCCATCTATTTGATATCCAACTTTGCAATCTGACCTACTTTTTACATTAGGTCAGGTTAAGACTTCTGATTCAGCTCTATGTGGTCCAGGCTCTTATCCTCTTTTTCCATCTTCCTGGTTTTTTCTACCCAGCACTGTAACAGGTTTAATATTTATTTCCTTCCTGCAATAATTTTGACACATACTTGAGCTTGAAAATCAGTTTATTCGTTGGTTATCCTGCTGTGAGTGAGGGGCTACCCCATGATCACTGCAGTCTTACACAGATCTTTCTCTTACTTTAAGTCATAAAAATAAAAAATGACTTTTTTTTCTAATCTCTGGTGGATTTTCAGAGCACCCATGTACTATTGTAGTGGTTCCTAAGCATCCATAATTCTACAATTCCTCCTCAAAAGAAGGTAGATAACCATTCCAGAATTTCTCCATTATCTTTTAGCCTGCCTTTTAATCTTTACTTTCTTAGAATTCATATGAGTTTCTTTTGATCCATGCCAGTTGTCATTTCAAAGCCTAGATGTTCTAGAGGAGTGGAGTAGGTTGCCATGAATATGAAGATCATCCCCGAAGGTACATTGTGAGAGATAGTTTTTGAAGATAATAAAAGGAAAGGAAAATTTTGATTGTGGCACACTAAAGAGAGAGTCAAGAGGAAGTATATATGGGTCCAATGGTATGCCTTGCTAAAATCCCACAAGAAATACACCTGCACATTTGGATAGAGTACACATTTCTTGGATGCAACTTGGACCTACCACAGAACAGTAGACACTAGAAGAATTTTACTATTTTTACCTTTCTCTGTCTGATTTTTTTTTCTTTGTATCTGGCTGGGTATTTTTTCCCTGTTCCAATTTGTCCAGTTTTGTTTTTTATTTTTATATGTTTGTTTGATTGTATTTTCCTGTATGTGTTGTCATTTTTATTTTCTGGTTTCTTTTTTCTTTCTTTCGTGACTTAGATCTCTAACATTTCTTTTGATTTACTTTTCTTTTTTGTGGATACCAGGGGTCAAACTCAGGACCTCGTTCACCAGCAGTCGCCTGGGTCGCTGAGTGATATCACCTGCCCATTTTTTATATGTGGGTTCCTGGATTCAAACTTAGGACCTCGCACTTGCCAGGCAGGCACTTATGCCACTGAGCTATCTCACTGGCCCTTGATTTACTTTTACTAGTCCTCTTCCTCCATTCTGTCAACTACCTCAATTGACTTTATGATACTTTCATGTGAGTAAACACTGTCTCTTCTCTTTATGGTTCACTTAAATATTCCTAGACATTCTCTTCCAATCCTTCCCTGTAGTGTCCTACAATTACCCAAAATATGGATGTTCGTCTTTTGCCATCCAGGCTTGCTCCTACTATATTTAACATAATTCATCTCTCCATCCTACCGCCATGCCTCTGACGACCACCCACAACATGGTAAAATCACTCATATCAATGGAAAATCATTGCAAACTATTTTCTGTTTCATGTTGGATTATATTTGATAACTGTAGAACTTGTTTCTGTGGTTGAAAGTATCAGGTTAATAGCTACGAAAGTTTGTCAGTAGCCAGGTTGTGCTTGAGTCTATTATTATTACTAACTGTACTACCTTAACCAGGATGTCATATGTTATAATCAGTTTCTCTCCCTTGCATAACAACACTGTGATGGTAAGGGGTCATAACCATTACCATAGTCCAGTTCTAAATGGACCCTGAGTCAAACAAATATCAAATTCACATTCTTAATATATTGGGAAGATAGGTTCCTGGGATAGACATAAAGACCAAGAACAACCTACATCTAAAAGACAACCTGAGGAACAGACATTTCCTATGGAAACCTTGATACAATGGTTAAAGCTTATCTAACATAAGAAATCTACATTGATCAACACACACAAAAATAGAAAATAAAAAATGACAAGATGAAGAAGCAAAATGCAAAGTCAAATATCCAGCAAACACAGGACAAGTCCAGAGCACTAAGAGATAGAGGAAACAGAGCCCAACCACTGGAACTTTCTGAAATGATAGTAGCAGAAGTAAAAAAACAAATGGAAATGGAAGAGGCTATAGATAAAATAATTTCTAAAGTGCAAAAATAAATGATTATCAAAATGAAAGATAATAAAGTAGACACAGAAAAAGAGGAACTCAGGAAAACAATGGAAACCATGAAAGCACAACATAAAACCAATGGAATCAATTCAACCAATCCAGATATACATCCAAGAGGTAAAAATACTCTACTGAAATGATGCACAACAGATTGAAGGTGAGGATAGATTATCAGATGTAGAAGACAGGATTGGGACTAGCGACCAGGGAAAGAAAGATACCTTAAAAATAGCAAAAGACCACAATAAATGAATCCAACAACTACAAGATGAAACAAAGAGGAACAACATAAGATTGGAGTCAGAGAGAAAGCTGGAGACAGTGCAAATGACATTAAAAAAACTCTGCACATAAAGAATGGCAGAAAACATCCCAAACATGGATAAGAAAATACATGGAAATAAATGAAGCATATAGAACTCCAAATAGCTATGACCAAAATAAATCTACACCAAGGCACATAATAATCAAGATTCCAGAAATTCAGAACAAGCACAAAGTATTAAAAGCAGCTATTGAAAAGAAACAAATCACCAATGAAGGAAAGCTGATCAGAATCACAGCAGACTTCTCAACACAAACCTTCAAATCAAGAAGAACTTGGACTGAGGTATTTCAAGCCCTAAAAGAAAGCAATCTTCAACCTAGATTGATATATCCTGCAAAACTATACTTCAAAATCAATGCAGAATTAAGATACTTCCATGACAAAGAATAACTGAAGAAATTCATGACCACCAAACCAGCTCTACAGAATGCTCTGAAGGATATATTAGAAAGAGAAAACAAAGACCACAAGCACAAGAACTTCAAGAGAACAAGCCATCAGCCAGGGCAAGCAATTAAACAGAGGAGAAAGACAGGGAACCCACAACAGGAATGTAACATGAAAAAGATGAGCCAATATATATCAGTTATAACCATCAATGTAAATGGAACAATTCACCATTTAAAAGAAACAGACTATCAGAATGGATCAAGAAACAAAATCCAACAATATGCTGCATTTAAGAAACCCATTTAATGCCAAAAGAAATTCATAGACTTAAAGTCAAAGGATGGAAAATAATACTCCACACCACAGGAACCCATAAAAAAGTAGGAGTAGCTATTCTATTTGCAGACAATGTAAAATTAAAGCAAAACTCATCAAAAGAGACAAAGAAGGTCACTACATACCTGGTAAGTGAAAACTCCAAGAGGAAGAGATAACGATCCTAAATATATATGCACCAAATACCAGTGCACCCAACTACATATGTTAATTAAATCAAGGAGACGAGAGAATGACAATCCAACAACCATAATTTTAGCATCCTAGGCTCAAGTCACCATTTGTGGTATGGAAAGTTGCTGCCAGTTTGTCACATATTTTCCTCCCTGTGTCTTGAAACACCACCTTTTTAAAGATTCTAAAATGTGGTTACACATCATTTAAATTGAAATAGCTCTAGAATCTTCCAAACTATCTTCTTCTGAATAAAAGAAAGTGATTGCTGAGTGGAAAGCATATTTTATGAAAAATAACAAATGTTTCCACACAGTTTTATGACTCTAGCTCTCAAGAGGTGTGTGAATATTTCTTTAACACAGGTCAAGGAAATTATTATAATAAAAAATTTAGTGCAGTTGCTGTAATTGAGCTGTTAAGGATCAAAGCCATTCATACAGCCATCAAACTCTTTAAACAATGTTTTAATTTTTTTTACTTTAAATGTCAGCTATATAAACCTGAACTTCCTACCTATTCAACTTTATTTTTCTCTATTTAAGCATAACTCCAGTTTCCCAGAAGGTTCAAAAACAGATGGCTGCCTTATTGTGACAAAAACAAAAATGTTACATTAATGTTTAATGGGATTAAAATCCTCTTAGCAGCACTGGCATATTTACCAGTTAATTGATTTAGTGGAAGCTTTCCTGCTGTTCTAAAATATGAACTGATTTTACATTCTGCAGAGCAGTATAAATTTTCAAAATTTGAGGGATATGTGTTGAATAATTTTAATGAAAATTATTCGTAAAGGAATTAATGCTTACCTATTATTTCTTTGTGGGCTTAAATAAGGTGGATTATAGTCAATTTCTACAATAAATTTTTTAAAAAGGCTGTGTTTCAGTATACAGAACAACCAAGTTAAAATTACAATACATGACATTCAATGAAAAATTTCTATGCCAGTAAACTATTAGAAGTGATATATAAACTCCATAAAATTTATTTTTTTGTGGGTACCAGGGGTTGACCTCAGGATCTCGCACACCAGCAAGAGCCAATGCTGCTGAGTGATATCACCGGCCCTTTTTTTGTATGTGGGTTCTGGGAGTCGATCTCAGGACTTCATGCTTGCCAGGCAGGAGCTTATACCACTGAGCTATCTCACTGGCCCCTAGAAGTGATATACAAACTCCATAAAATTTAGAATACCAAACAAATAAACAAATTTTAACATTTTGTTAATAAAAGGCTACCTTAAAAATACATAGAACATTATCCTAAACAATAGCTAAAAATAATTAAATTATGTAAAAATAAATTTATCTAAAGTAATATAAAAGCTCCTGTATGGTTTATATCTGGATTTCCCTTCAAAGCCTCAAGTCTTCAAGTACAGGGCTTGCAGAAATGATTAAATTATGTGGGTGCTAGAGCTGGCTTGTTAGGAAGTGGGGTCTGGTTGGAAGAGACAGATTGCTTGGGACATAATCTGGAAGGCTGTATCTCCTTCCCTGGTTTTTCCTGTAACTTACTCTCTGCTTTCTGTCTGCCATGAGGTGAGAACCTTTCCTCTATTCAGTCCCTTCCACTGTGCTGCCAACCATTTAAGGGTTGACATTTCTAAAAAGTAAGTCACAGACAACTTCTCCTCCTTCAAATTGTGAATTTTGGGTATTTTGTCCCAGTGGGGGGCACATTTCTAAGACACATTTTGATAAATGAGAAGCTATGTCATCACTATAACTATACTTAACCAGGTGGTTTAGAAGGCTTTGAAACTGTCTCATTGTAGGAGTTTGAAAAAGTTTGGAGATGCTGGGTAGAGAATCCCTACAATGCTGTAAGCTGTAATTCATGGGAGAATCTGGTGAGATATCTAAAGAATACAATTCTTTTAAAAAAACCACACTCAGGAAGTTTTAGTTGGGAACAAGTACTCATATTTCAAAACAGCTGGAAAACTTAGACTATATCAATTAACTTGCAATTACTGGCAGTTGAACTCTAGGCTGAAAATATGTCTACATTTTGCTCATGTTCTGAGATTTTTTGGAAGACTTAGATCAAGGGTATTGAATTAATTAATCCTATAGAAAAATATTTAAGGCTGTCCAACATTCAAACTATACTATGATTATTGCTTATTGCTTTTAAGGAGATCTAGAAAGAAACAAAGGCAAACAAGCCCATTTAGAATTTTCAGTTTAAGCAGAAAGAAAGTACAAGCAAAGATGGAGAGGAGACCTTGTTTGCTGAAAATATAAGTATTAAAAATTTGCCAAATACTTTATGTTTGTACAATAGGAAAAATGGCTTGAGGGCACAACAAGAATCAGGAAAAGTCCTCCCTTTGCAAGTTCAAAGGAGCAAGGCTGTAAGACTTTGTTATGAGAAGGGAACCCCTGAGCACCCTTGTTGAGAAAGGTCACCTAGGAAGTTTGTTCCCTGATAGTCTGGTTCCACAGTGCTCAGTCATCCAGGCACTCAGAGACTGCCACAGCCATGATCGAACGTGTCTGGCTACTGCTCCAACAGGTGGAAGACCTTCACATAATCCATATGGTGCTGTTTTACAAATATGCAAAATGCAAAACTTGTGGGTTCACGGAGATTTTTGCCAGATTTCAGAATAAGGCTTGGAAAGTCAGACAGTGTGCCATGAAAGAACAGTGCTTGAAGCTGTGAGAGTGAAGTTGAAAGTGCAGTGAAGACCCCAGAATTTTGGAGAAGCCAGTAATGTAGAATGTCTGAAGAAAACCACAAGGAGTGAGCAAAGCCAACCCAAAGAGAGAAGCCTTGAGGGCTCCAAATAGCAGCAATGCTATAGGGGCAAGGCCTCCCAAGCTGTTTGTGATTCATATGTCCCTACAGCTTACCCTGTGTGCTACACATGGAGGTAAAGAATTTAATATTTTCCCCACTTGGTATCTTGCTTTGGTTCCATTCTTTACTATCCCAATATTTCTCCCTTTTAAAATTGAAATGTTTACACTAAGCCATGGTACATTTGAAGTTTGTAACAGTTTTTTACAGGGCTCACAGCTAAGAGTTTGATTTAAGTCTCTGAGTATACTTTGTAGTTGGACTTTTCAGCAATGTTGGAACTTTTAAGACTTTGGCAATTTATAGAGATAGACTAAATACATTTTTAATAAAGAGATGTCCATGAGTGTTTTGTGGTGCAGGACAGAATGTTATAGTTTATTTATGGATGTCTCCCCAAAGCCTCATATGCTTGAGGTGGGACTTGTGGAAAGAGATTTGATTACACTGAATTACAGGTGGTTTGGGATTAGAAATTTGAGTCTAGACAGAAAAGGATTGTCATTGGGAGTATGACCTGAAAGGGTAAATCTCCCTCCATAGCTCTACATTCTGGTCTCTGCTTCCCATTCACTATGATTTAAGCAGCTTTTCTGAGCAAAAGGCCCTTCCACAATGCATCTGACTACAAAAGAACTGAAATTTCTAAAACATAAGGCAAAATAAACAGTTTTCCTTTAAGTTGCAGGTGTCAAGCCTTTTGTACCAGTGATGAGAAGAATGATTAAGACACCTCTGGAGTGAAAATTACAAAAAAATAATCATAATGAGAGAAGTCAAAATAAATGCACATGAATGGAAAAATATCTAATGTTTGTGGATTGGAAACAATATTTTCAACATGCCCATACCTCCCAAATGTATCTATAAATTCGGTGCCAGCCGAAGAAAATATCAGGAAAATGCTCAAGTACATTGAGCTAGATAAGGAGTTTGTGGGTATGATTGTAATTGCAATGACAAGAAAAGAAAAATTTGAACAATCAGATTACATCATTAAAAATACTTCTGTGATTAAGAGGAAATAATGAAGAGTAAGCTGGCAACAGACAGAATGGGAAAATTACATCTGATAAAGGTCTCAAAGCACTAAATGGAATTAAAATCCAATTAAAATAGAATAAAGTTCTAAATAGACACTTCAAAGGAAGACACAGAAATTGCCAAGAAATACATGAAAAAATGTTCAGTATTACAAATCATCAGAGACATGAACATCAAAAACACAATGAGATAGGGGGAAAAAGATGGCGGATGTGTAAGAAGCAGGCAGCGAAATTCTCTAAAAGTTGCCATTGGACCACGGAAATATAGTGACCAGGAGAGCTCAGGAGGGAGGGAGATGCCTCCCCTGGACCCAGGAAAGTTCCGAAGAACAGTTCGGGATGCCCGGCGCCAGTGAAGGGTAATTTCAATGACAAAGAAGGAGGAGACCACGGCACCGTCTCCCTGTCCCAAGAACCGTGGTGTGACAGAAGATCAAATCTGCAGACACACGTTGAGAGCTGGTGCTCTGGGAGCCCCCGTGGAGGATCACGAGACAGCGGTGGTGCACAGGAGCGGCGGAGGACTGCACTGGCCAGTGGTGAGTGTCTCTCAGCCACAGCTGTCCCTTGCCAGAGAGCCACTGGCCGGGCACCATTGTGGGGGGTGTGGCAAAAATCAGAGCAGCAGGAAAACACAGCGCTCAGAACTCCCACTCAGGACAGCACCACGCCCCAGCCCTCAGGCCCGTGGAAAGTGTGCTGACAGCGGCAGGAAAACGAGACTGGTCTCCTCCTGAAAGTACATGCTTCTGTTCACTGCCCCATCAAAGGGCCTCCTGGCTTACTGGGATGGACCTGCATGGAACAGGACTCTGTCACCACATGCTGCCTGCGTACAACAGAGTCAACACCTGGAACTGATTCTTTCTCTTTATTTTTTAAATTTATTTTTATTTTTAATTTTTTAAAATTTTTTCTCTCTCTTATTTGTTTTTCATTCTGGTGAAGGGTTTTTTTCTTTTTTTGGTGGGATTTTATTTTTGTTTTGTTTGTTTGTTTCATTGTTTTTGTCTTCATTTTTGTTTCTGTTTGTCTCTTTGCTATTTCCTTCATTATTCTCTCTGGTTTTTATATGAGTGTAAACAGCACCTCTAACCTCTTTGTGACTGTGGTTGTGATCTGTTCTTCCTTTTATCCCTTCCTTCTCTTTTTCCCACCAGTCCTCTGCACCAGTTTCCCAATGTTAGTGGGATCCCTCTTGGTCCTTTAACCTTACATCTAATTCCTTCCGCTTCTCAGAATACTCTATTTCCTCCTTAACTCATTTTAAATTTAAACTCCTGAGGGAAAAATTGACAGATTAAGGACTTGTATACTGCATATAATTTTTCTGGTGTGTTTTAGATTTTGTTATATAACCTCAACTCTACTTTACACGGTTAAAAGTGGCAAATAACTGGTTAGCACATTCTGTCATTTTCTAGGCTGTGTTTGATGCTTTAGGTATTATTATAGCCAAATGTGAAATAATTGTTCTAAACAACTTTCCTTCCTGATATTTCATGATTGAGATTGACAAAGGGACACAGACAATAGAGTGGCACAGTACCAAATAACCAAGGACTGGGCCAAACAGGTACCAACTTTTCATATCCAACAAATTGAAGAGGTAGTATCTGGCAGAAAGCTCAAAACGCCAAAACAAGTTTCACTTGGAAGATACTGCAGAGAAGTAGTCATCTCCTAGGGATCTTGAACACTAGCAATAAAATAACCTACCAGAGGTAATTTACAAACATCACCACAGGAATTAAACTAAAGAAAGAAAAGAAAATGAGATGACACTTAAACAAGATGCAACCCCACACATCCAATTCACCAAAGGCAAACCTAGGGGGCAATGAGGTGGGACAATCCAAAAGCCACCCACATGGCCTATCTGAAGTGGTAACAACAAAGCAACTGAATGAGGCTCTGGAAAAAATTAAAACAGAAATAATTTCACAGATAACTGCAGAGATAATGTCCACAATGAAAAGACCATGCTTAAGGACACTACAGCTGATACACACACAAAAAAAAAAAATAGATGAGCTTAAGAAAATTATAAAAACCATGAATGCTCAGCATAGGAAACAAATGGAATCCATAAGGCAGATTCAGGCAGATATCCAGGAGAACAAAAATTCCATTGAAAGTATTTGTAGCAGATTAAGCTAATGTGAGGACAGGATCTCAGATATAGAAGACAGGCTTGCAATTAGTGATCATGAAAAGAAAAGATTCTTAAAAACAGCAAGGGACCATGAAAAATCAATTCAGCAGTGGCTAGATGACTCAAAGATAAACAACTTAAGAATAATTGGAATAAATGAAAAAGCAGGAAATAGCATCAATGGCATTAGAACTTTGTTCACAGACATTATCAAGGAGAACTTCCCTGGAAGAGAAAAAGAATTTTATCTCCATATAAATAAGGCTTTTAGAACTCCAACGAGACATGATCAAAAAAAAAAAAAAAACCTTCAGCCAGACATATCATAGTCAACATCCCAGAAATTCAACAGAAGGGCAGAATCTTAAAAGCTGTTAGGGAAAAGAGACAAATCAACTATAAAGGAAAACCCATCAGAATCACAGCTGACTTTTCAGCACAAACCCTCAAGTCAAGAAGAGCTTGGAATGATGTATTTCAAGCTCTAAAGGAAAATAACTTTCAACCCAGATTGATGTACCCTGCAAAGCTATCTTTCAAAATTGATGGAAAAATAAAATACTTTCATGACAAAGAACATCTGAGAAAATTTATAACCACCAAACCAGCACTCCAAAATGTTCTGAAGGACATTCTAGAAAGAGATAACAAGGACTACAACTCCAGGAACCCCAACGGAAGGAATCCACCAGGCAGGGCAGATAATCAAATAGCGGGAAAGCGGAAAAACAAACAAAGAGTGGGAACCAAAAACAGGAAAATATCACAAGTATAAGTCAATATATATCAGTTTTAACCATCAATGTTAATGGTCTCAATTCACTTATCAAAAGGTGACTGGCAAAATGGATCAAGAAGGAAGATCCAACAATATGCTGTATACAAGAAACACATTTAATTCAGAAAGAAATTCATAAACTGAAAGTCAAAGGATGGAAAACAATACTCCATGCAACAAGAACCCAGAAAAAAGCAGGGGTAGCTATTCTTTTTGCAGACAAAGTGAATTTCAAGCCAAGAATGATTCAGAGAGATAAAGACAGTCAGTACATCCTTGTAAAGGGAACAATCCAAGAGGAAGAGATAACGATCATAAATATATAAGCGTCAAATACCAGTGCACCCAGCTATATAAAACAAGTACTAAAGGACATGAAAAATCAAATAAGCACTAATAAAATTACATAGGGGGAACTCAATACTCCACTGTCACAAAAAGACAGATCAACTAGACAAAAAATCAATAATGAAATAGTAGAACTGAACCTAACTTTGGAACAAATGGACTTAGTAGATGTCTACAGAGCGTTCCACCCTACGACATTGGAATACACATTCTTATCAGCTGCACAAGGGACGTTCTCCAAAATAAACCCCATACTAGCTCATAAAACCTGCTTAAGTAAATGCAAAGGAATTGAAATTTTCCCATGCATATTATCAGACCATAGTGCAGTGAAATTGGAAATCAATGGCAAAAAAAATCACAAAAACTCCCTAAACACATGGAAATTAAACAGCACCCTCCTGAACAAACAATGGGTCACAGATGTAATTAAAGAAGAAATTAGACACTTTCTACAACTGAATGATAATGACAGTACAACATACAGGAACTTATGGGATTCAATGAAAGCAGTCCTAAGAGGGAAATTTATAGCATTCAATACGTATATCAGAAAAATAGTGCAAGTGGAAATAAACAACTTAATGGCAAACCTCGAACTTCTAGAAAAAGAAGAGCAGGCTAAGCCAAAAACCCGTACAAGGGAAGAAATTATAAAGATCAGAGCAGAAATTAATGTATTGGAGACTAAAAAAAATACAAAGAATCAATGAAGCAGAGTTGGTTCTTTGAAAGAATAAATAAGATTGACAAACCCTTATCCAACCTTATTAAAAAAAGAAAAGAAAAGACTCAAATCCATGCAATTGAAAATGAAAAGGGTGATATCATGACAGACCCTACAGAAATCCAGAAGATCATCTATACCTATTTTGAAAACTTATATTCTACTAAGATGGAAAATGCAGAAGAAATGGACAGATTCCTAGATGTGCATGAATTACCAAAGCTGAATCAAGAAGATTTAAAAATCCTAAATAAAGCAATATCAACCAATGAAATTGAAGATATAATTAAAATCTTCCAAGCAAAGAAAAGCCCAGGCCCTGATGGATTCACCGCCAAATTCTACAAGAAATTTAGAGAAGACCTAACACCACTACTTCTGAAACATTTTAATGAAATTGAAAGGGAAGCAATACTCCCAAATTCATTCCTGGAAGCAAGCATTATCCTGATACCAAAACCAGAGAAGGATCCAACTAAGAAAGAGAACTATAGGCCAATCTCCCTAATGAACATAGATGCAAAATTCCTTAATAAGATACTGACAAACACCATCCAACAAATCATCAAAAAGATTATACACCTTGACCAAGTTGGATTCATCCCAGGGATGCAGGGATGGTTCAGCATAAGTAAATCAAAAAATGTAATACACCATATTAACAGAACCAAAGACAAAAATCACATGATCATCTCAATAGATGCAGAAAAAGCTTTTGACAAAGTCCAGCACCTTTTCATGAAAAAAACTCTACAGAAAATTGGAATGGATGGTCTTTATCTCAATCTGGTAAAAGCTATCTATGACAAACCAACAGCCAATATTATACTAATTGGACAAAAACTGAAAGCCTTCCCTCTGAAATCAGGAACAAGACATGGATGTTCACTGCCCCCACCCTTATTCAACATAGTTCTGGAAACTTTAGCAAGAACAATTAGACAAGAGAAAGAAATAAAAGGCATAATGATTGGAAAGGAAGAAGTTAAATTATCATTATTTGCAGAAGACATGATACTCTACACAAAAGGCCCCAAAAACTTCACTAAAAAACTGCTAGATTTAGTAAGCAAATTCAGTAGTGTAGCTGGATACAAAGTCAATACTCCAAAATCAATAGCCTTTCTGTACACAAATAACAAACTTACTGAAAGAGAAATTAGGGAAACAATACCTTTCACAATAACATCCAAAAAAATGAAATACCTAGGAATCAAGTTCACAAAGGACGTAAAAGACCTCTACACTGAAAACTACAGTACTCTAAAAAAGGAGATTGAAGAGGATATCAGCAAATGGAAAGATATCGCTTGATCATGGATAGGAAGAACCAATATAGTGAAAATGGCCATACTTCCAAAATTGTTATACAGATTTAATGCAATTCCAATCAAAATTCCAACAGCATATCTCACAGAATTAGAGAAAACAATCCTAAAATTCATTTGGAATCAGAAGAGACCTAGAATAGCAAAGGCAATGCTGGGCAACAAACGCAAGGCAGGGGGCATCACAATCCCCGACTTGAAATTATACTATAAAGCTACTGTGATAAAAACAGTGTGGTACTGGCAAAAAACAGACCTGAAGATCAATGGAACAGATTAGAAGATGCTGAAACAACCCCACACATACTAAGCCACCTTGACAAATGTGCCAAACACATTCACTGGAAGAAAGATAGCCTCTTTAATAAATGGTGCTGGAAAAACTGGCTCTACTCATGCCGAAGATTAAAACTGGACCCATATCTTTCACCAAACTAAATTCAAAATGGATGAGAGACCTAAATATTAAAACAGAAACATTAAATCTGCTGGAAGGTAGGGTAGGTAAAACACTTGAAGACATTGGTGTAGGCAAAGACTTTATGAATATAACCTCAACCGCACAGGAACTATCACAAAGAATCAATAACTGAGATCTCATGTTATTTAAAATCTTTTTCACAGCAAGGGAAACCACCAACAGAGTGAAGAGACAACCCACAACGTGGGAAAAAATGTTTGCCAGCTGTGCCTCAGACAAAGGATTACTATCGAGAACATATAAAGAACTCAAAAAATTCAGACCTCCCAAATTTAAAGACCCACTCCAAAAATGGGCATCTGAGATGAATACACATTTCTCAGATGAAGAAATACAAATGGCAAATAAATATACAAAAAAATGTGCAACATCACTAGTCATTCGAGAGATGCAAATTAAAACAACACTGAGATACCATCTCACCCCAAAAAGAATGGCTACTATTAAGAAATCAACTAATAACAAATGCTGTTGGGGCTGTGGGGGAAAAGGAACCCTTCTTCACTGTTGGTGGGAGTGTCATCTGGTACAGCCACTGTGGAAATCAGTGTGGAGATTCCTCTAAAAACTAGGGTTGGAGGTCCCATTTGACCCAGGTATTTCCCTTCTGAGTATCTTCCCAGAAGAATTAATAACATTGTACCACAGCTATATATGTGCACCCATGTTTATAGTAGCACAATTTGTAATAGCCAGATCTTGGAAAAAAAAACAAATGCCCATCAACTGAGGAATGGATAAGAAAGATGTGGTATTTTTATACAATGGAGTACTATTCATCAATAAAGAAGAATAAACTGGAGACTTTTATAGGTAAATGGATGCAACTCGAGAAAATACTCATAAGTGAAATAAACCAGACCCACATATGTAAGCATAGTATTGTCTCTCTAGTATGAGAAACTGAAAGAGTAAATAAGATCCAAAATGTTCAATAGACATGGTGAATCAAAAAGAAACTGGTCTAAAGGAAAGAGAGACTGGAATAGGGGAATAGGGAAAAGAAAGAATGCAAAGGAAAAAAATTGTATATATATATATAAGATAGTTAAGATAGATACACTACCAATTTTACATAGTTCATTGAAGAGTAATGATTGTGCCAATAATGTTTGGACAATTGAATGCTAATATCTGGTATCCTGAATAACTAACTTAAAGATAATAATACGTAATGTATTAACCATTGTTACCCTCCTATTATGTTGTTTTGAAAATTTGTTCTTTTTTCATTTGTTTTGTTTTTTCTTCTCTTTAAAGTAAAAAAATAAACACAATGAGATGGCACTTCACACCATTTAGAACAGCAGAAAAAGAAAAATAATATCAAGTGCTGATTAGGATGAAGATGAAAGTAAATGCAAACTGTTGCAGGGAATATAAATTAGTGTATCACTACAAAAACCAGTTTAAAGTTTATTTTGTAAAATAAGTGTGGGGAGACCATTATGGAAGACTAGAGGCATCAGAATTTACAAGGTGATTAAAAGATGATCACCAAGGCCCACACGTATTTATATGTCATAGGGAAGGAGTGTTGAATGAAAACACAATGACCAGAAGACAACTTGAAGGAGAAGTTCATCAAATAAAATCCAGTAACAGAGGTGTTTAGAATAAGAAGCAGGGCTGTTTCTCAATCCAAGGATTGCTCACAGCCTAGGTCTGCTGAACACAACATATTAGGAAAATTTCAAAACCCTTGAGGAAAAAAACAAATACAGTGGCTGCTGTGCTGTCAATTTGTGATCAGTTTAGCATCCACTGCTTAAGGACAATGTAGCCTAACAGTGCTACCACAGAAAGATGCAGCCCTGTAAACAAAATATTTTCAAGAGACAGTTTTCTTAGATTAGGTCACTAAGAAAAGCACAAAATAAAGACTCACTCAGAGGGCAATAACTGAGTTAGGAACAAAAAGCCCTAGAATCAGAGAAGAGCAAAGTTCAAGGCCCTGGTTAAGAACGTAGAACCAGGCATTGAAGAATCCATGATAATTCCTTGGGATTGAATTTGCTGTAAATAGTGAGTTATGGGGATGTATAAAAGGCACTGGAACAGTACCAGTGTTATCACTCTCCCACTGCCTAATGCCACTGAGATCTGCACATTGTGGGTTCCAACCCACCACCCCACAAAGTCTAGCGAATTCCAGTCCAAAAGTCATGTTTCCATTAATCCCTATATGCGACTGAATTTGGGGGCTGGAAAAAGACCCTTTATGAGGTCGAACAACTAGAATGTAGAACTAAAGATGGAGAGAATAATGTAGATCAATACTTTTGGAGATTTTTTTCTGCTTATCTCCAGAAACCACTAAATTTCTGGGTCAGATTGAAACTTGGGAAGCAAGACTATTGCTTTGACCCAGGATAAAGAGGGCAGAGAAAAGTCATCAGAATGGAAATAGTGGTGGGAATATTGCCTCCTGTCAGACCACAGGGTTCCACTGAAATTATTGGCCAGAGGAAAGGCTAGCAGAACTGAGACATAACTGAGAAGTTGAGAAGTGAACGAAGTGGAGCAAATACTCAGGATCTGTGGTTACTATCTGCCAGTGGGAGGAGTACTGGTGATGTGTCAGCATTTTGGAAACAAAAGAGCTTCCTTAGCATGGCACCCTCTGTAGGTTTTAATTTTGTGCTTTGTGTGTGTTATTTCTTTGTTTTTCTTGCTTGCTTTTTGAGTGACAGATTTTTGTATATATATATATGTGTGTATGGTTATAAGTATGTGCATATTTTCCTACACTTATTTGTGAAATATTTCAAGTAGTTAAGTCACATATAATCACTTCAATTTTGTTTCTTGTTGTCTAACACTGCTTATCTCTTAGATACAGTCTACCTTCCTCTTCTTTCATTTCTTCTACAATCTCATCTTTTCCTTGTCTTTAGTATTTTTCCCTTCATACCTACTCCTATCTGTCTGATCCTCCTCTATATTTTTTCATTTTTCTCTCCCTTTTTATCTATTACCCTCTTTTATTAAGTGTTAAAATTAATCTAAACACTACAGTATCTTATATCTTACAATAGGTTCAACCTTACAAAGTTTCATTTCATAAGGTTTCTAATATTAATGTTTATGATAAGTCACTGTGCTCAATCTCCCTGTGTCTTCTTTCTCTATCCATTTAAAGTCCCTCCCACATTATTCCTCCTCACTTGCCCTTTCATACCTTCAAAAGTCTTCTTCATTCTCTTCCTTTATTTTCTTTTTTATAAAAAAATATTCAAACAAATTTTCTTTTATTAATTTTACAATATATATGAGGAGCATAGATTTAGAATCAACAATATATGAGTGTTATCTATTGTTTCTGCTTCAAAAATATCTAACATTGGCTTTTCAGGTTCTCCATCACTATATGTCATTGCTTAGATATTCTAACATAGATTCTCTTCTAATTTAAAAGTTCAATAGAATCTCCTTAAAGACTATTTTGCTACTTATAAAACCTGATCTCTATTTCTTTTCCTTTGGTCCACATATACTCTCACAAATCCCTTCTCCTTCACACTTCTTTCTGGCTATATAAATAGCATAATCCAAAACTACTTTATTTCTCTCATTTTATTTTTCTCTTTAATATATTTGTTTTTCTCAGTTTTTTCTATTTATTTCTTGCATTTTTTCCTTTCATCTCCTGATTCTGAATAATTTATTTTCCCCTACCATTACTAAACCTTTATATTCCTTGCTTATTGAAAGAATAGAAAACTTTCAAAACAAGCTCAAATTATATATTTATATCTGGTTGCTTTGGATTATGATATTACCACCAGCTGTTCTTGACTTGTAATTCAGTATGAGGGATCAATTCTTGAAGTTTGAATAAATTGAGTAGGTGTCTGTTCACTGATGCACAACCAAAGCTAGGGGCACATAACAGGGAGAAATCAATTTACTAAAGAAACCTCTACCTTAGTTTCAGAGCTTTCCTGCTCAACTGATCTAGAACATTTAATAGAAAAATGATAATGGTAAGAAAACAAGTTAATAAATGCTTCAAAAATTAATAAATCCCCAAAGCCCAGTCTCCTAGGTACTGAAGTAGAAGTGTTAAGCAAAGAACCCAAATACTGAGTAGTTGGGAAATAAAATACAAGAATGGTGATTGACAGTAAAATACTTCTGTGGGATCCAGAATGCAGACACCTGGAAAATACAAAATTGACAAAAAGAAAAGTAAAAGGAAATATCTGGGGATTAGAAGGGAACTGACAGGAAAATGACAAACTACAGAGAAGCTAGTGAAACAGAGCACAATGCAGAGAAAAGAATAAAACAGTCTGTAAGATCACCCTGGTTCTTGGAGAGTGGAACCTGTTTCTTCAGACACATGCTAAGCCCCCAGAATCAGAAGCTACAGGAAAAATCAACAGATCAGGCCAGCAGCACTAGTTCCAAAAAAAGCTATGGCTGTTGTAAACTACAGAAGCAGCCTCAGGATTTACTTTGAAATTGACTCATTCTATGTGGAAGGCTACGGTTAAAGAAATCCAGTGTAACACTCACCATAGTACCAGAGTGTTTAATCAGGTGCCATATGGTTAAGTAGTTGATTAATTAAAATAGTCACAGAACAACTACAAACAATTTCACTTCAGTCTCCTGAGTGTTCTCCACCCACAGTGAGTGGGTGAGAGACAGCCACAGGAGACATTTGTTTAGAAGGTACAGGCTAGATGAGGACCCCTGAGAATTTTTTAAAAAGGCTGGGAAGGACGCAGTACTCTTCCCTCCATGCAAGTACAGAGTTGATTGGTTGAGATGTTGTAAAATGGCATGCAACCAAATGGAATGATCCAATATTAGAACTGTATCAGAAAATATAGTGAGGGTCTTGGCAGGGTTGAAATGTATTAGAAAAAATGCCAGCACTGCCACTCAATATTTAAAATTGTAGCAGATGAAGTGCCACAAGATGTTGTGAAATACTCAAAGTCTGAAATGCAAGTAAAACATCCTATGTACACCAATAGCCATATTCAAAACTGTATTTATTATGACACCACTAGCTGAACTGAAAGCATTCATAAATCTGCTGTACTTAGGAGGGATTTCTCATGGTAATCACAGGAAAGTAAAAGACTTATGGAAAAGTGATCATCAAAATATGGCATAAAATTTATAGTCCTGTAGATGCAAAGTCTTATTATGCTTTCAATTTAGACATCTATCCTGAAACTCAGGAATCAGTTCCTTATTTGTATAGTAATAAACCCAATGATTTTGTGAAGAGACTTATTGCTCCCAACTCCCAAACTAATAAAAATGTGACATTTGACAATTGACTTACCAGTTTAAAGAGCACAAGTTGACTGGTGCAGGAACTGTACATAAGAACTGTACACTGTACACAAGAACAAAGCAGAAATTCTAAATGAAATGCTGCAATTTCAAAATGGAATTGTATAGTCCAACCTTTGGATTACAGAAAGCTATAACATTGACTTTTGTATATGGCAAGGAAAAAAACTAATATTGCTGGTGTTAACATTTCACTATGAAGGAGAAATATTTATAGGGAAACCTAGACAAAACAGAAGCCTGAGAAGGGAACTTTCTACAGCAAAACCAAAGGTGAAATAGATGTTGGTGAGTTATGCAGCAACTATGATGTCACTTGAAACACAAAGCAATTGCCAATGGCTGTGTTTTACACGATCCTAAACATGTGTGGCATAGTTTGATAATTTACAAACAAAATAACAAATGCAAAATACCATGGAGAAATTTTCTTAAAGGATTGGGACTGAAACCCATGGAAGATCATTTACAGCAGAGGAAAAAGGAAATGTTTCTGCCTAGGGAAGTACACAAAAAAAAGTGGAGCACACTGCTGAGCTGGCAGGTGAACAGGCAGGCACAACATCACAAAGATGAAAACAGGAAAACAAAACAGATTTCAACTGTGCCCTACAACAAAGGACAGGAAAACAAAACGTACACACTATGAGTTTAAGCAATATTTGTGTATGATACACGCTGTTGTCACCTGTGAAGATTGCCTTGGGTGTGAAAGTTTAAGCAAAGATTATTTCCATAGAAGACTTTTGTTTGTCTTTATATTGTAGCTCACAAAGGATTTAATTTCAATGTTATCTTTTAGATTTTGTAAGCAAGTGAACAGCTGATGTGAAAATGTTGATGTCTATTCTAAGGATTAATTACATATTTGATATTTTATTTTATTAATTACTTATTTCCCTGCTAAAAATATATTATACAGTACAGTAGAAAGCTCCTGCCAAAACAGGAAAAGAGGTGATAAGACTTCCACATAAGAAAGGAAAGCTAAACATGTGCTGTCAATGTAAGTGAGATATGTGTATGGAACACACAGTTGTCATGTGTGAAGACTGCCTTGGGTGTGACAATTGAAGTAAAGCTTATTTTTTTTGTAGAGTTCTATGGGTATTTTCATTGTAGTTCATATACGAATATATTTCTTATCTTTTAGGTTATCTTTTAGGTTTTCTAAATAAGTACACAGCTGATGTGAAAATGTAGAAGTGTGTTCTAAATTCACAATACATATTAAGAATTTAATAATTTATTTTATTGATATTTTATGTTCCTGTCAACTACACATATAATAAGAACCTCCTGAGATAACAACAAGATCAGTGAGAGGTTCAGTATGTCCTACAAAAAGGAGAGAAAACAAAACATGTGCTGTCAGTATAAGCACTACGTGTGCATGGAACGTGCTGTTTTCATGTGTGCAGACTGCCTTAGGTGTGAAAATAGAATTAGAGATTACTTTTTTAAAGTGTTTTTGGTATTTTCATTGTAGTTCATGTAGTAATTTATTTTTGTTGTTAGTTTTTAGATTTTGTACCAAAAAACAGTCAATGATGAAATGTTGATGCTTTCTTATGAACACTCAATAAATATTAAATATTCAATACTTTATTGTCATGATACTTTTTTGTGTTAAGTACTCAATGTTTAGTATAATAAAATTCATAAAATTAAAATTAATAATTGAGCAATAGAGATATTCTAAAGAATAAACGTGGGTCCCACAGACTCCTGTTTATGTGCTTTAGTGACAAAATTAGTGTTATGCACTATGGGCTACTTTATGAGGGGGTCTAATTTTTTGAGTTGTTTATATATTCTGGAATTATTCTCTTATATGAGGAGTAATAGGTTAAGAGATTTTTCCATTCTATAAGTTGTCTCTTCACATTGTTGGTGGATTCCTTTGCTGTGTAGAAGCTTTTTAATTTGATGTTATTTCATTTGTGGACTCCTGGTATTATTTTCCTATGCAACCAGTAATTTGTTCAGAAAATCTTTGTCTATATCTATGTCTTTAATAATTTTACATATTTTATCTTGCTTCCGATTACATGTTTATGTTCTAATGCTTAGATCTTTCATTCATTTTTGAGTTTAGTTTTGTGCATGATATTGTGTGTGTGTGTGTGTGTGTGTGTGTGTGTGTGTGTGTGCAACCAGGGTTTGTGCAGAAAGTCTTTGCCTAAACCTATATCATCTATTTTATCTTTTTTTTTCCCAGCAGATTAAGCTTTTCTATTCTAATATTTGTATCTTTGATCCACTTTGGTTTTAGTTTAGTGCATGGTGAGAAATATGGGTCTAGTTTTAACTTTCATGATGTGGCTATCCAGTTTTCTCAACATTACTTTTTTTTGTGGGTACCGGGGGTCGACCTCAGGACCTCACGTGCTAACAGGCGCCCATGCTGCTGAGCGATATCACTGGCCCCTTTTTCATATGTGGGTTCTGGGAGTCGAACTCAGGGCCTCACGCTTGCCAGGCAGGTGCTTACGCTGCTGAGCCATCTCACTGGCCCCAACATTACTTGTTAAAGAGGCTTCCTTCCAGTGAAAGGATTTGGCACCATTGTCAAAATAACACAGCTGAGTATGTCTGGACTTGTTTATCTATCTTCTCTTCCATTCATCCACAAGTCTTTTTTTTTCCCAAGTACCTTGCTGTTTTTATCACTATATCTTTGCACTATAATTTAAAGTCCAGGACTGTGATATATACACACTACCTTGTCAGTGTTGCCCAAAATTGCCTTTGCTATTCTAGATCTTTTCTGGTTCCAAATGAATTTTAGGATTGCTTTTCCAATTTTATGAGACAAGTTACTTGTATTTTGATTAGTATTGCATTAAATCTATATAACAATTTTAGAAGTATGGGCATTTTGACCATCTTGGTTCTTCCTGTTAAGGAAGAGGGGATATATTTCCATTTTCTGATATCCTTTTTAATCACCTCTTTCAGATTACTATGGATATCTTTATAGAGATCTTTAACTTCCTTGATTATCTTAATTCCTAAGTATTTTATTTTTTCTTACTGCTATAGTGAAAGGTATTGTTTCTCTAATATTTCTCTTTGTGAGTTTGTTATTGGTGCACTGTAATGCTATTGATCTTTGAGAGTTAACTTTGTATCCTGCTACACTACTGAATTTAGATATTAGCTCGAGGAGTTTTTGGGTGGAGCTTCTATGTAGAGGATATTGTCATCCATACATAATAAAAATTTAACTTCTTCCTTCTCTATCCATATCCCTTTTATGTTTTTCTCTTGTCTTACAGCTCTAGCTAATGTTTCAAGAATTATGCTGAACAGAAATGGTGACAGCAGACATCCTTCTTTACACCTGATTTTAAATGGGAAGCTTTCAGCTTCTCTCCACTTAGTATGATGTTGGCATTTGTATTGTCAGATACCTTTTACTAGATTGGGATAAAGAATTACTATTGTGATATTATTCAGGATTTTTATCATGAATGGATGTTGTAGTTTTTCAAATTTTTTTCTGCATCTATTGAGATGGTCATGTGATATTTGTCCTTACTTCTGTTAATGTGAAGTTTTACATTTATTTATTTCTGTATGTTGAAGCATCCCTGGGATGAATCCTACTTGGTCATGATATATGATCTTGATGATGTGCAGCAATTTGTTTGTTCACATTTTATTGAGGATTTTTGGATCTATGCTCATTAGAGAAATTGCCTGGTAGCTCTCTGTTTTGGTTGTGCCCTTTTCTGGTTTTGGAATCAGGGCAATGCTTGCTTCCAGGAATGATTTTCAGAGTATTGCTTCCTTTTCAATTTCATTAAAGAGTTTGAGGAGCTCTGGCATTCAATCTTCTCTAAGGTCTTTTAGATTTCAGGAGTGAGCCCTTCAGGACCATAGATTTTCTTAGTTGCTAGGTTTTTTCTTTAGTTGCTTCTTCAATTTCATTAACAGATAATGACTTATTCCAGATTTTTATATCTTCTTGTATTGTTTTGCTATTTCATACATATCTAGGAAGTTACCCATTTCTTCTGAATTTTACATTTTATTATACCACACATTCTCAAAGAAGTTACCAGTAATCTGGATTTGACAGAATATGTTGTGATTTCACCTTTTTAGCTACTAATTGTGTGAATTTGAATCTTTTATTTCCTTATTTAAGTAAATTGGCTAAAGTTTGGTAGGTTTTGTTTAATCTTTCAAAGAACCAACTCATTGATTCATTGATTTTTTATTGTGTTTTTATTTTTAATTTCATTGATTTTGCCCTGAAATTTATTTCTTTCCTTGTATTAAATTTGGATTTAGATTGTTCATGATTTTCTAGAAACTTGAAATGCCCCATCAGATTATTTCTTTGAGCTCTTTCAGCTTTCTTTTTTTCTTTTTTTGTGGGTACTGGGGGGTCAACCTCAGGACCTCATGCACCAACAGGCACCCATGCCGCTGAGCGATATCACTGGCCCCTTTTTCGTATGTGGGATCCGGGAGTCGAACTCGGGCCCTCGCGCTTGCAAGGCAGGCACTTATGCCACTGAGCCATCTCACCGGCCCCTCTTTCAGCTTTCTTGATGTTGGAATTCAATGCTATAATCTTTCTACTTAGGACTGTTTTAATTGCATCCCAAAGGTTCTGTTATGTTGTACTAGCATTATCATTTGTTTGTAGAAACTATCTAATTTCTTCTTTAATTTTATTTGTGATGCACTGATTATTCGAGAAGGTATTACAGTATTTTATTTCCATGTGTTTGCAGTTTCTCTGGGGTCTTTTGTTCTTGATTTCTAATTTCCATGCAGTATGATTCAATTATATGCAAGGGATAGTTTCAATTATTTTGCATTTACTTATGCATGCTCTACTGGCCAATATGTGGTCTATTATGGAGAAAGCCCCACATGCTGCTGAGGAAAATGTGTTTCCTGTTTTTATTGGATGGAACGCTCTGTAGATCTCTTTTAAGTCCATTTATTTGATGATACGGTTTAACTCTGATATTTCTTTCTTGAGTTCTTGTCTAATGACCTATTTGTGACGGTGTGGCATTGAGGTCTCTCATTACAATTGTCTTGGTGTTTTTCTGTTCATTATTTTTCATTTTATGAAGTTGAGTGTGCCATTACTGGGTACATATATGTTTTAATTCTTAATTTTTCCCATTGTATCATTCTCTTTACTAATATGTAATATCACTCTGTGTCTCTTTTCAGTCATAGCTTTAAATGCACTTTGTCTGAAATTAGGATAGCATCTCTTGCTTTATTATGTGCTTCTGTTGCATGGGATAACGTTTTCCATTCTTTCATTGTTAACCTGTAAGAATATTTTTAAATTAAATAAGTTTCTTGTATACTGAATATTGTTGGGTTTCTTCTTGATCCATTCTGGCATCTGTGTCTTTTGATTGGGGAATTGAAACCATACACATTGCAAGTTATTACTGAGAGGTATTGATTGATTCCTATCATTTCATTATTTTCCTTTGCTGATTTCCTCATTTTTCCCTTTTTCTTAGTCGCTCATCCTGCCAGGTGTATTCATACTTTTTGACTTATTGTCATTGTTGGCTTCATTGTTTCTTGCTAGCATATCCTTGACAATATTTTGTAATGCAGGTTTGGTGGTCATGATTTTCTTGAGGTTCTACTTATAATGGAAATACCTTATTTCTCCATCTATTTTAAAGGAAAGTTTTGAAGTACATGTAAGTTTGAGTTGGAATTTGTTATCTTATACGGATTGAAAAACTTCACTCCAAGCCCTCACGCCCTTATTGTTTGTGCAGAGAAATCTGCTCTGATTCCAATGAGTTTACATTAGTATGTGATTCATTGCCCTTTTCTAAAAATGTTTAAAATTTTGTCGCTGTGATGGACTTCTAGAAATTTCAGTAAAACATGATGTTATGGTTTGTGTCTAGATTTCCCCTCAAAGCCTCATTCAGTCGTGGAGGCAAGCTTCCAGAGTTTATGACTGATTCGTGATCTAATGCTGGGATTATGGTCATGAGTGCTACACCCATCCTGGGGCAGGTAGCCTGCATGTAATATAAGGGAGGGAAAGAGGCTTGCTCTCTCTCTTGTGCTCATGCTCCCTCCTCCCTTTTTGCTCTTGCTTGTTTTTGTTGCCTTCCACTGCCATGAACTGTTGCCCTCTGCCATGTGCCACACTGCCTTGGAGCCAGCTGAGTAGGGACTGAAACCTCCACAAACTGTGAGCTAAATAAATGTTTCCTTCCTTAATTTTGGGTGTTGGGTATTTTGTCTCAGCAATGAGAGAAAAGTGACTGAGACAGAATTTTGTACCAGTGAAGTGGGGTCATTGCTGTGACTATACCCAACCATGTGGTTCAAGAGCCTTTGGAAATGGCTTATGGGAAGAGTTTGGAAAGGTTCAGAGATGTTGCCTGAAAGAGTAGAGCTGGAATGGCTTAGGTTGTTCTGTATGGGAGATCTTGGTCAGAGCTTGGGAGACCAGAAGGCTAATAGAAACCCTGCCAGTAAAAACCGGGGTCAGAAGTCTTCTGCTGGGAAGAAAGATTGCATTGGCTGTTGGACTCCAGATGATGTGTGTTATAGCTTGGCAAAAAGTTTGTCTGCATTTTGCTTGTGTCCAGAGACTTTGCCTGAGACTGAGATTAAGGGTGGTGGACTAACTAAACTAGCAGAAAAAATTTCAAGGCTGTCAAATATTGAGGAAGTGGCATGGCTACTGTTGGGTGCTTTTAGCCATATTTATATTGAGAATCAAGAGCAAGGAGCCCAGAAGAATGATTTAAAATGTGAGTTTGGCCAGAAAGGAAGCTCCAGTAAAGCTGTGGACTGCAAAGATAGAGCTGAGAAGATCTCAATTGCTGAGAAGGAACAGTAGAATATAAAAGATGGACTGAGGACATCACAAGAAGCAACAAGTCTGCACACTTTGCAGCCTCAAAACTGCAAAAGTGAAAGACCCTGCTCTGAGGAGAAAGCTTCAGAGCACCATGTTCCAGAATGGCGGCAGCCACACTATGTCCCAGAATGGTGGCGGCTGCACCAGGTTCCAAAATGGCGGCAGCATAGAGAATTTTTTCCTCAGAATCAGGTTCAGCGTGCTCAGCGATCCAGGCACTGGACCCCTACAGCCAAGCCTGGCTACTGCTCCAGCTGGCAGTGGACCTTGGCATCATCCATGTGGCACTGGTTTTAGGTGCATGCAGAATGCAAGAGTTCTGAGGTTAAGAAGGCTTCCACCCAGATTTCAGAAGAAGGCCTCGGAGGCCAGGCAGTGTCCCCCTGAGAGGGCAGTGTGTGAAGCTGTGAGGGTGAAGCCAAATGTGCAGTGGAGACCCCAAAAGTTTAGAGAAGCCAGGAACATGGATCACCTGAGCAAACCTGCAAGGAGGGAGCAGAGCAGGCCTAAGAGAGAAGCCATGGGCACTACAACCACTGGAAGTGCCATGGGGTGGAGCCATGCAAACCCTTTGGAGCTCACAACTTGCCACAGATTGCTTTGGATGTTCCATATGGAACTAAGGACTTCATGTTTGCCCTACTGGATTTTGGACTTGCTTTGGTCCCATTCCTTTGTATTCCCCTGTTTGTACCTTTTGGAATGGTAATGTCCATCTTGTGCCATTGAATGTTGGATGTGTTTAAGTTTCTTTTCATTTGCAGAGTGGCTCACTGCTAAACATTTTCCTTAGATCTTGGAGGAGACTTGGGACTTGGACTTTTGAGCAATGCTTAAACTGTTAGGACTTTGGCAATTCTCAAAGATGGACCAAAATACCTTTTGCATAAATGGATGTGCATGAGTCTTTGGGCAGCCAGGGGCAGAATGTTATGGTTTGTGTCTAGATTTCCCCTCAAAGCCTCATGCAGTCATGGAGGCAGGCTTCCAGAGTTTATGACTGATTCATGATCTAATGCTGGGATTATGGGCATGAGTGCTACACCCATCTTGGGGCAGGTAGCCTGCATGTAATATAAGGGAGGGAAAGAGGCTTGCTCTCTCTTTTGTGCTCATGCTCCCTCCTCCCTTTTTGCTCTTGCTTGTTTTTGCTGCCTTCCACTGCCATGAACTGTTGCCCCCTGCCATGTGCCACTCTGCCTTGGAGCCAGCTGAGTATGGACCGAAACCTCCACAAACTGTGAGCTAAATAAATGTTTCCTTCCTTAATTTTGGGTGTTGGGTATTTTGTCTCAGCAACGAGAGAAAAGTAACCGAGACACATGATGTGGAGAGGTTATGTTTTGTTCAGGGCTATTTGGATTTCTATATTCCTTACTTCTCTGTATATTTCCTACAATTAATTTGTGAACAGGTGTTTTACGCCCTTTGTGTTGTCTTCTGATTTTTCACTTGTTCTTATTATTCTGATATTAGTCTTTTTTGCATCATCTAACAGTGGTTGGATCGATTTTTCAGTTTCTTTTGTTGTTTTTAAGGTGTCTTTAAGTAGTTGGTCTTTGAGGTCATAATTGTTTTGTGGTACTGAAAGTCTGTGCTCACAGTGCTCAGTCATGCTGCTCATACTTTCAATTTGTTATTTTTTATCTTGGATTTAATTTAATTTTTAAATTAATTTTATTGGAAATTTTTAGATATGCATAATGATCACTTTCATCATTGGCAATTTGTACTTATATGTAATACATCTTGATTCTTCTTTTCTTCCAAATCCCCTTCCCTTACTTTAACCCCTCTTCCACTGCTTATTTACAAAAGCTTTGTTTCCATTTTTCTTTGTACTCTTTTCTTGTTTTCCCTTTCTTCCTCTCTTCTCCCCCACCCTTTTTCTCCTTCCCATTTGAACATTTTCTTCCTATTTCTCAAAATCCAGTATACATTTTTGTCCTTATTTACCTTTTCTGTTTCTCATGCTAGAGAAGAAAATACAATCCTTAAACATGTGCATACAATTTATTTCAAATAAGAGTATGGTCTCATGTTTAATATATTTACATGGAAAAGTCTCAACTTTGTCCTTCTTTATGGCAGAGTAGAACTCCATTGGATAAAAAAGCACAACTTATTCACTCACTAATTGAGCATTTGGGCTGTTTCCAATATTTTTCTATTATAAACTGTGCTGCAATAAACACGGGTGTGCATATTTTGCTGTGGTATGATGCTTTTAATTCTTTCAGGAAGATACCAGAATGGGAGGAGCTGAATGAAATTTAACATCTAGATTTATTTTATTGAGGAATCCCCACAATGTTTTCCACTGTGCTTGCAATTACACCCCCATCAATAGTGGTGCAGGGTACCCTCTTCCCTACAGCCGTGCCAGTATTTATTATTGATGGGGTCATTGTTTCTGGGGTAAGATAGAATCTCAGTGTTGTTTTCAGTTGTATCTCTCAAATGACAAGAGATATTGAACATTTTTCATATATTCATATGCCATTTGTACTTCTCTATATGAGAAGTGTCTATTGATTTCAGATGCCCATTTTTGGACTGGAGCCTTAAATTTGGACAACCTGATTTTTGAGTTGTTTATATATTTTAAACATTAGTCTTTTGTCTAAGGAACAGCTGGCAAAAATTTTTGCCACATTGTAGGTTGTCTCTTCATTCTGCTGGTGATTCCTTTGCTATGAAAATGTATTTTTTAATGCTTTTTATGGCCAGTGATATGGCTCAGCGGCATAAGTGCCTGCCTGGCAAGTGTGAGGTCCTGAGTTTGACTCCTGGTACCCACAAAAAGGAAAAAAATAGGGCCGGTGAGATGGCTCAGCGGCATAAGCGCCTGCCTTGCAAGCGTGAGGGCCCGAGTTCGACTCCCGGATCCCACATACGAAAAAGGGGCCGGTGATATCGCTCAGAGGCACGGGCGCCTGTTGGCGCGCGAGGTCCTGAGGTCGACCCCCCGGTACCCACAAAAAAAAAAAAAAAAAAAAAAAAGGAAAAAAATAATGGCCAGTGAAATCGCTCAGCTTTACAAGCGCTTGCTGGCAAGTGTAATGTCCTGAGTTTAACTCCCGGTATCCACATTAAAAAATGCTTTTTAAAAAGAAAAGATCCCAGTTTTTGATTTTTTTATATTTCCTTTGTGATGGGGTTTTGTTCATAAAGTTTTGTCTACACCTGTATCTTCGAGAGTTCTATCTATTCTATCTTTCAATAAATTTAGTGATTCTCTTATAATATTTAGTTATTTGATCCATTCCAATTTTAGTTTAGTACATGGTGAGAGATTTAGGTCTAGTTTTAATCTTCAGCATGGCGAATGCCAGTTTTACCAGCACCATTTATTAAAGAGGCTATCTTCCAATGAAGGTGTATGACTCCTTTGTCAAAGTTAAGGTAGATGAGTATGACTGCAGTAATTTCTAAATTTTCAAATCTTTTCTTTTCATCCATGGGTCTGATTTTCTGTCAGTACCATGCTGTTTTTATCACAGTAGATTTGTAGTATGCTTTCAAGTCAGGGATTGTGATGATGCCCCAGGCTTGCCTTTGTTGCCCAGAATTGCTTTTGCTATTCTAGGTCTCCTCTGGTTCCAAATGAATTATAGGATTGTTTTCTCTAATTCTGTGAGGTATGCTATTGGTATTTTGTTTGTGATTGCATTAAATCTGTAACATAATTTTGGAAGTATGGCCATTTTCACTATACTGGTTCTTCCTCCCCAAAACAATGGATATCTTTCCATTTTCTGATATCCTATTTGATGTCCTTTCTTGAGAGTACTGTAGTTTACAGTGTAAGTGCCTTTTACTTCCTTCATTAGATTGATTATTAAGTATTTCATTTTTTTGTGTTCTATTGTGCAAGGTGTGGGTTCCCTAATTTCTCTTTCATTGAGTTTGTTATTTGTGTACAGGAATCCTATTTATTTTTGATAGTTAACATTGTATACAGCTACACTGCTAAATTTGATTATTAAATCTAGAAGTCTTTTGTTGGAGACTTTGGGGTCTCCTATGTATAATATCATGTCACTTGCAAATAATGATAATTAAACTTCTTTTCCTATCCTTATTCCTTTTACTTCTTTGTGTTTTCTAATTTCTCTGGCTAATATTTCCAGAACTACACCAAATAGGAGTCTAAATTTCTTATAGAATTCAGCAGTGAATCTGTCAGGACATGGGGTTTTCTTTGTTGGTAGTTTTTTCATTACATATTTAATTTCATTGGCTGGTATCTGGTTATTTATATTATTTATATCTTCTTTATTCAGCTTTTGTAATTCATATGCATCTAGGAATCTGTCCATTTCCTCCATGTTTTCCATCTTTTTAGAAAAGAGTTTCTTGAAATAGGTATTTTTGATCTTCTGGATTATTGTAGGATCTCTTGTGATTTAATGCTTTTCATTCCTCATTGCATGGACTTGAGTCTTTTCTTTCTTTTTTTTTTGATAAGGTTGTCTAAGTGTTTTTCAATTTTATTTAATCTTTCAAAGAACCAACAATTTATTGAATCTTCGTGTTGTTTTCTTTGTCTCCATTGCATTAATTTCTGCTCCAATCTTTACAATTTCCTCACTCATATGAGCTTTGGGCTTGACTTAGTCTATTTCTAGAGGTATGAGATTCAATTTTAGGTTGTTTTTTGAGCTTTCTCTGTTTTCTTTATGGGAATTTACTGCTGTAAATTTCCCTCATAGGAGTGGTTTCTCTGCCTCCCAGAAGTTCCAATATGTTGTATCAGAATTATCATTTAATAGTAGAAACTCTCTAATTTCTTCTTTAATTTCATCTGTGACACACTGGTTGTTCAAGAGGGTGTTATTTAATTTTCATATATTCATGTAGTTTTTGTGGTTTCTTTATTTTTTATTTTTATTTTTTTGTGGGTACTGGGGGTCGACCTCAGGACCTCATGTGCCAACAGGTGCCCGTGCTGCTGAGCGATATCACTGGCCCTTTTTTCGTATATGTGTTCTGGGAGTTGAACTTGGGCCCTCGTGCTTGCCAGGAAGCACTTATGCTGCTGAGCCATCTCACCAGCCCTGTGGTTTCTTTTGCCATTTATTTCCAAATTTATCACACTATGGTGTGATAATATGCATGAAATTATTTCAATTCTTTTGCTTTTACTTAAGCATGGTCTCTCAACTAGTTTTTAGGCTATTTTGGAGAAAGTTTGTGGGCCTCTGAGAAGAATGTGTATTCAGATGGTGTGTGGTGCAACACTCTGTTGACATATACTGTCAACTTGTTCGAAAGGTGGTTTAGAGCTGATATTTCTTTGTTCATTTTTTAAATCTAGTTGATCTGTCTATTTGTGACTGTGGTGTATTTAGGTCCCCGATTACAATTGTGTTATTGTATCTTTGATTTTTCATGTCTGCTAATATTTTTTTTCATATATTTGGGTGCACCATTATTTGGAGCATATATATTTATGTTTATTGTCTCTCTTTCTTCAAGTTCATAGTTTCCTTCTGTGTCCATCTTGCTCAGTCTTGGCTTAAAATCCATTTTGTCAGCAAACAGAATAGCTATGATTTTTTTTCTGGGTTCCTGTCACATGAAGTATTGTTTTCCATCCTTTGTCTTTCAGTCTATGAATTTCATTTTGACTTATATATGTTTCTTGTATGTAACTAGTTTGGTATCTTGTTTCTTGAACCATTCAGCCAGTCTGTTTCTTTTGATTGATGAATTAAGACCATTTATGTAGATGGTTATAACTGTTTATGTATTGGCTTTTCGTTATCATGTTATTTTCTTGAAGTTAGTTCCCTTTTTATCTCCTCTGCTTAATTGCTTGCCTTCCCTGGTGGTTTCATTCTGTTGTGATTATGGAGTTACAGTCTTTATTATCTCTGTCTAGAATAGTCTTCAGAACAGTTTGCAGTGCTGTTTTTGTGGTTATGAATTTCTTCAGGTATTCTTTTTCATGGAATTTTCTTATTTTTCCATTGATTTTGAAAAATGATTTTGTGGAATACATCAATCTGGGTTAAGGGTTATTTTCTTTTAGGGCTTCAAATACTTCATTCCAAGCTCTCCTTGACTTAAGGGTTTGTGTTGAGAAGTCTGCTGTGATTCTTGTGGCATTCCATTTATAAACACTTCGTTTCTTTTCTCTAACACCTTTTAATATTCTGTTCTTTTGCTGAATGTCTGGAGCCTTCACTATTGTGTGCCTTGCTGTACACTTTTTTGATCATGGCTAATTGGAGCTCTATAAGCCTCATTATATTTATGTCAAATTCTTTTCCCAGTCTTGGGAAATTTTCTACCATTACTTCTGTGAACACTTTTATTTGTCTTTTGTGCTATCTCCTGCTTTTTTGTTGACTCTGAAAAATCTAATTTTATTCTTCTTTACATCATCTAATAGCAGTTCAATTGATTTTTTATGGTACCTTGCTCTTTTTAAGAAATCTTTCATTTGATGATTGCTAACCACAATCCTGTCTTTTAGATCTGATTTTCTGTTCTCACATTGTTTGATTCAGCTGAGTATACTTTCAATAGAATTTTTAATCTACTTTATATCTATTTAAATCTTTTTCAAAGATTCCATTTTTTGTATTTTGGGTATTCATAGTTTCCATCATTTCCTAAGCTTCTCTTTATTAATATCTGTATCTACTCTAGATTTACTAACCATGTTCTTCATTATTGTCATCATCACTTTAGTTATCTGATTAATTATTTCTAATTTGATTTTTTCTAGAGCCTCACTCATTTGCTTTGATACTTCTAATGTTTTCAATTCAGAGAGTTCAAGTGGATGGCTTCCTAATTGTTCAGTCTCATTGTCCCCTGGGTTTGCCTTTGGGAAGCTGGAAATCTGTGAGTGCATCTTGCTTCAATGCCTTATCATTTTTTATGTTTAGTTCAATTTCTGTGTAAATACTTTAAATTGCTTATGGTAAGTAGTATTACTGCTATTATCAAAGCCTGTAGGAAATTACTACTTTTCAGTGGTGTCTTTTAGTGTAGCTGACTTTCAGCTTTTCGGTCTGTTGCAAGGTCCTACTTCTTCAATTTATGGTGGATGGGAAGTTGCTGTCTATTTGGCCTTGCCCATGTTTCTTTGGTATTTGTCTGCAGTATTGCTTATGACCATCAGGCATTCTCGGTCTTGTCATACAAGGAAGTATAACTGAGAAGAACAAGTATGTCACCTTACTGATAAAATAGTACTGTCAGTAATAACAATAGCATCAAGCACAGCCTAGAAAATTACAATCTTTGTATCTATTTGTCACATTTAACTGTAGGAACAACATTTGTATTTATATAAAAATCTAAAACAAACAAGAAAATTATATAGAGTAAATATCTGTTTAATGTGATGATTTTACAAATTTTATGGCAGTGTGCAATTTGAGACATGTCCCTGCTCACTGGTACACAAAGGAGACAGTCACAGCCAGTGCTGTGCTTGATATTCAGCATCAAGCCAGCAGTAGAAATATGATATGGTGCCAGTTGTGGGACTTTCAAATACACAGAAATTCAGGTTGAAACTGGCCTTTGTTTGTGGGGGTGGCTTCTAGGTCTTCTATCTTACAGCACTCTGAGTACCTCTTGCAGGGCTGACCAAGGTTGTCTGACCACAAACATCTCCTATGGCTGTTCCTCACATACATGCTGTGGGAATATGACCCTGGAAGCCCTGAGATGAAGCTAACCTATTCTGTGTCCTGGGGGCAGTTCGCTCCTCCCTACAGTGGTGGCTAACATAGCACTCTCTATATTTGATGTAGGTGATGATTGCCTGAGTCATTCACCAGCTATTGTAATACACAGCATCAGCAGTTCTATTTCACTATTCTGCTTATCCCTGAAGATCTCTGGATTTGCAAACTTTTACTATATTTCTGTAGATTCAGTTTTCTTTTCTTAGGAGCCATGAGCCAGGAGCTGGGGAGAAAGTGAACATTGCATCTTCCTTTTCCTGCATTGTATTCCTTCTCTCGAATTTGTCTGTAAGTTACAATTTCCCATGTGACACCACCCCTGAGACTCAAGCATCATCCTCCCTCCTTTTTCTTTGCCCAAGTTGTTTTTATCCAGTGTCTGGATTCTGAATCTCAGAGCAGTTGATTTCACATACCCATGCTTATACCAGCACAATTCATAATAGTTAAATATTTGAAGGGACCTATGTGTCCATCATATTACAGTGACACATTCATGATGCCCTTATTTATAGGATCAAAATTCACAATAGTTAAATTATGGAAACAGCCTAGATGTCCTTAAAGAAATGAATAAATGAAGAAAATGTGAGGTATATACACAATGGCATATTGTTCTACCATTAAAGAAGGATAAATTTGAGTCATTTTTAGGAAAATGGATGGATCTTCATCCAAAAATGTTAAATAAATCAAAGGTTAAATATAGTAGTTTCTCTTATATGAGATACCTGAAATATAATGTACAAAACTACCATAATATTCTGCAGTCCAACTACTGGGGTTGTGTCACAAGAAAATAACATTAGCGTATCAAAGGTACACCTACATTCTCATGTTTGTTGATGAAGTTTTCACAATAGACAAGAAATTGTCTCTACCTAAATATCTATTAACTTACAAATGATAGTGAATGTATTTTACTTATACACAATTAAATATGATTCAGGCATAAACAAAAATACAATCCCATATTTTACAACATATGTGGAATTGCACATCTTTATGGTAGCTAAAATTAGCTTGACAGAGAAAGACATGTATTGCATTATCTCACTCATATGAATATCTAAAAATTTTGTTCTCATAAAAGTTGATTTTAGAGAAATGCAAGGTATAAAAGAAAAGCAAATAAAAGATTGAAAATAGTAATTAGGGAGATCTTTTTCACATGAGAAGGGGAACAAAAGGTAAAGGGGGAATGAAGGAAGAAAAAGTGTTAAAAATAGAACCAAAGAAAAAAATGTAAATAGAACTCTGAAATGTGAAGGGAATTAATACTGGCAGGGAGCAGGGACAAATGGGAGGGGAAGAGATCAAAAAATCAGTATAATGTGTTATGTATATATACAAACTCATCATGATAAATAAAATTATATACTGAAAACAAACTAATAAAAATACAGCAATAAAAGAAAAATGAATAAAACAGAAAAAAAAGTTGAATTTGACTGAATGTTGGAAGAGCCTTGGGAAATTAGTGGGAAGAGGAACAGAGAAAAACTCATAAAAGGATATAGATTTAGTTAAGTTTAATATGTTTAGTGTTCTAGTGTGTAGTGAGTGACTATAGATAACAATGTACTATACATTTCAAATAGCTAGAAGAAAAATGTAGAAATTTCCACCAAAAAGAAATAATAGGTTTTTGAGAAAATATTTATGATACATTTTCCTTACATATTCTGAAACATATACATGTATCAAAACATTACATGCTACCTCATTAATATGTAAATTTTTTATGGTTTTGTGGTAGTTAAAATAAATTTTAAAAAATTATAGGACACTATACCTCGTGACAATCTGTATAAATGTTGAGAATATCTTATTAAGTGAAATATATTACTCAACCAGGAGTTGAAGAATCATGGCTAAATCAAGGACGATCCTGGTTCAGAGCTGCTCAGAGAAATTCAACTAAAAATACAGGGAATTGGAAGAAAGGGAAGAACATATATCCTGAAACAAAAATAAATCTGAAATAAGAGACTCGTAAATCAAGTAAATCATAGATATAGCATTTAATAAAATGGCCAGCCAGGCCACAGGGCTGCAAGGGTCACCAACTGTGGGTGATGGACTGCCACACTAGGCAGTTTAAAAAAAGAAAAAGAAAAAAATGAATAGACTAAAATAATGTGGCTAAATCAAGTAACACAGGGTAGACGCGATATAAGGCCCCCTTCCTCTTTTGCCTTCTTCCAAACAGAGGACACTACAGACCAGCATTAAATTCTGCCAGCACAAACATGAGTGAGTGAACAGCTGCCTCCCTGATGATCGGCCAGCTTGTTATTTTCTTTCCTTTTCCTTTTCTTTTCCTTTTCTTTCTTTTTCTTTCTTTTTCTTATCTTTTCTTCCCTTTCCTTTCATGCATGAGAGCACTCACTTGAACCTCTATGGACAAGATTAAAGGCTACAGGGGTATGTAGTGAATGGAACAGCTAAGCCCTCCCCCATGACCTGTGGCTAGAGCAATGTGGGAATTAAACAGTCTTGCTCTGCTGGACTGAGCAGCCTGGAGCTGTCCCCACACCAGGGGCAGGAGCAGAAAGTCACCTCACAGCACTCCACCCCACCTCTCCTGACAAGAGGTTACAGCCTACAGCAGAGGTGGGTGCTGGTAAAAGCACAGAGTGGGACAGCAGGACCCGCCTCCCACCCTGCTACCAGGAGCTTGAGGGACTTAAGCAGCAATGCACCTTGCAAAGCAACAAGTGGGAGTTTACCGCTCCCCCCTTGGAAGAGGAGTAAGAATTAGGGCTGAGCAGCTTCAGTTGGCACCTGCAGGAGCAGAGAGTTAAACCACATCAAAGCACCCCACCCTACCATGCAAAAAGTGATGTGAGAAGACAGAGAGTTGCCAGTGGAAGAGGAACACATTTGGCTGTGCAAGTACCAGTAGGAGCCAACTATACATGGGACTGGGAGCAACCCCCTGTCTCTGAGGGTGGCACAGCAACTGGGACAGTGATGCAGAGAGAAACAGGGTAAGGAGTGGGCAGGCCACTAAGTGACATACAGAAAAAACTGTCTGAAGACTCTGACCTCAGACCCCCACATCTGGAGGCCAAGATCAGTCTCATATCCAGCATAAACTCTATTGCAGTCTCAGCAGGGTTATACAGTAGTTTTGGGCCCTTGGTGGACACCAGAGGAATTTTAATTTTTATTATATATTTTCTAATTTTTCTTTCTTCTTTCTTCTGGTTTGTTTCATCCCCCTCCTTCTTTTCTTTTCTAGGGCTTTTACCTATATTTTTGTTCTAATCTAATCATTTTCTTTCTCCCTTTCCTCAATTATCTCTCTTGATTTAATCATATTTTCATATAGGTGAATATTCCTTCAATTTTTCTTGTTAATTTTTTTAATTTTTAAAATTTTATTAGTACATGTTTGCAGTACGTACTGATTACATTCATCGCAGGGAGTTGGTATATGTACATAACACATCTTAATTCTTTTTATTTCCCTGCCCCCAAGAGTTTTCTTTTCTTTTTCCTTGATGGAATCTTAGGTGGAGGATCCTACCCAAAGGTGCAGGAAGCTGGGTGTGGTGGTGCATGCCTGTAATCCAAGCACTCAGGAGGCTGAGACTGGAGGACCAACACAAGTTTGAGGCCAGCCTGTGCTACATAGTGAGTTCAAGGCCAGCCCAGACTACCCCTGTGTCAAACACAAACATCCCAAAACCAAAACAAAACAAAAAACAAAGGTACAAGGAATCTACATGATGATGTGGCTCTGCCCATTTATTGTCCCACACTTCCCAGCTAGAAGTGAAGGATGGAGACAAAGGGTACATAGGAGGGTGAGTAGAAGTGTGTCTTGTGTAATTTTCCTGACAAAAATCATGTCTTATTTCTGTATTTGGCAATTGTATAGCTGAGGAGCTTAGTACCCAGGTAGTGGTGTCAAATAGGCCTAGGTAGGCCTGAATCCCAGCTCTGCCTGATTAATAAATGTGTGATCCTGACCAATTAGATCTTGTAACTTTCAGGTTAAACTTTCTGTATATCAAGGCAAAGACAGCACATGAAAAATGCTGAGTGTTACAGGTGGCCAGTAGAAAGCATTCAAATAGTAATAATTATACTGATAGAACAGTGATTCACCATTGGGAATGCATACTCCACATCAATTTAATCCCAATGAAATCACTGAGATAAGGGTTATTATGACCCCTATTTCACAGAGAGGAAAATGAGTCGTAGATAAGTGAGACTTGGAGCCAACAGAGTCTCTGAGTAGGGATGAGAAGCCAGGTCTCCAGCCATCCAAATCTATACCCCCGGCTTGCAGTGTATCTTTTTTCTTGTCTTTTTGAGATGGGGTTTCACTATTAGTTCAAGCTGGCCTTGAACTCACTCTGTGACAAAGGCCAATCTCAAAATCACAGTGATCATTCTCCCTCAGCCTCCTGAGTGCTGGGATTACAGGCATGTGCCATCATACCCAGCTAGCCCACCTTTCTTGCACACCAGTTCTGGGTTCTCTCACCAGCCCTCAAACTGTGAATTTGTAGTGCATGTGTGGGGTACAGGTTATCAAACCAAGGGGCACTCTACCACTGAGCCACATCCCCAGACCCCCTTTTATATTTTTATTTTGAGGCAGAGTCTCCATAAGTGACCCAGGTTGGCCTCAAAATTTTTAATCCTCCAGTGTCAGCCTTGCAAGTTGCTGGGACAAGACTGCAGCACATCAGGCCTGCCATTACCCTCTAGTCGTGAAGTGGGAATTGTCCATCTCCTCCCTTAGCCCCCAGCATAAGCTTTCTTCTCAGTGTGCAGGGCCTGCCACCTTTAGAAACTGTGCCTCACACTAGGCACACAGACAGACCATAGCCCAGATCCCCAAATGGGAAATCAACTCTTTACAAAGCTCATCCACTGGTAACCCAGGCTACAATGTCCCAGAAGCCCAGTGCTCCACCATGTATAGCCAAGTTCCGATGCCCAAAGCTGTTCACTTGGATCCATGGTTCTTTATTTCCTGTGCTCTTACATCTGCGAGTTATAGTCACAGCCTTTGAGAGTGATTCCCCTGTTTAACTTCAATAATCCATTACTTACTCCTTCATTCTTTCTCTTCTGCCCTCTTCTGTAATTTCCCAAAGGTTATGTGATCATCCCTTGTCCTCCAGGCTTGCTTCTATCATATTTCTCTTTGTTTATCTCTTTTATCCAGTATGCCTCTTTAATTTCGCCACTGCAGGGTAAAATCACAGTACCAAGGGGAATCACTTTGCAAACAAGCTCCCAAATTATGATAGGTTTTGTTATATAACTGTAGATCTTGCTTCTAAGGTTAAATATACCAAATTGATAGTTTCCACAAATTGTCATTTTCTAAGTTGTAGTTGATGCTATTGTTATTGCTGTTTGTACCACTTTAGCTAAGATGCCATATCTGTTGCAATCAGTTGTTCTCCCTTCTATAGCAATACTCGGAAGCTCTGGGATAATATACTCACCACAGCCCAGTATCAAAAGACTGAGGACTGAGCAAAATAAATACCAACATCTCACCTTCAATAAATTGGGAAGGTAGGATATTGGGACAGATACAAACACCAAGAAACTCCTACACATAGAAGACATCACTGAAGGACAGACATTTCCTAGGGAGGACTTGATATTAGTGATAAAGCTATCTACTAGAAAAATTTACAAGAATCAACACAGAAAACAAAATAAAAATTTAAAAAATAGAAAATGAAAGGATGCAAAAGGAAAATGCATTTTCAGATCACCAGCCCAACTAGAACAAGTCCAGGAGACAAAAAATAGAGGAAAATGGAAGACAAACACCTGAAATTTCTGAAAGGGTAGAAACCAAAGGAAAGAAACAAATTTATCGGGCTACAGAGGAAATTAGACTAGAAATGAACTCTCAAGTAAAAAAGAAATGAAGACCACAATGAAGGACTGTCTCAACAAATCTAGAGTAAACATAGATTAAAAAAATAAAGCAGTATAGGAAAATGGTGGAAACCAAAAATGCGCAACATAGGAAAGCTATAGAATGCATGAAACAGATTCAAACAGATATCCAGGAAATTAAAAACTCCACTGAAAGTTTGATAAGCCACATAAACAAAACTGAAGGAAATCAGACCTTGATGACAGGATTGTTGCTAGCAATCATTAAAGGAAAGATCTCACAAAAATAACAAGGGATCAGGAAAAAACAATTCAAGAGCTGCAAGATGATGCAAAGAAGAAAAATATAAGACTGATTGGCATCAATGAAAAAGCAGGAATCAGCACAAATGACATAAAAAATATTTGTTGAAGTAATACAGAAAACTTCTCAAGCATGGGAAAAAATCTGACATACAAAGAAATGAGTCATATAGAACTCCAATTAGCCATGACCAAAATAAATCTACAACAAGGCATATAATAATCAAGATCCCATACATTCAGCACAAGAACAGAATATTAAAACTGTTAGAGAAAAAAACAAAAACAGATCACCTATAAAGGAAAGCCCATCAGAATTACAGCAGACTTCTCAACACAAACTCTCAATTCATAAAGTGTAGTGAAGTATTTCAAGTCCTGAAAGAAAACAACTTCCAGCTGAGACTTATGTACCCTGCAAAGTTATCTTTCAAAATTTATGGAGAAATAAGTTACTTCCTTGACAAAGAACAACTGAAGAAATCCATAACCACCAAAGAAATCTACAAAGTGTACTGAAAGATATTGTAGACAGAGACAAAGTGATCATAATTCCAAGAACATCAATAGAAAGAAATCACCAGGCAGGGTATACAGAGGAGAAAGGCAGGGAAACAACAGCAGGAAAACAATTTGACAAGGATAAGCCAATACATATCAGTTATAATCACCAATGTAAATGGTCTCAATTCACCAATCAAAAGAAATAGACTGGCAGAATGGATGAAGAAACAAGGTTGAATAATATGCTCTATACAAGAAGCATATTTAACTCAAAAAGAAATTCATAGACTGTAGGTCTAAGGATGGAAAACAGTATTCCTTGCAACAGGAACCCAGAAAAAGCGGGGGAAGCTATTCTATTTGAAGACAATATGAACATCAAACTAAGAATGATCAAAAGACATAAAGAATGTCACTACATATTTTTCAGGGAAAACTCCAAGAGGAAGAGATAACAATCATAAATACATATGCACTAAATACAGGACAACCAAATTATATAAAACTAATATTAACTGACATGAAAAATCAAATAAGCACTAACACAATTATAATGGGGGACCCTAGTACTCCACTGTCACAAATAGCTAGATCAACCACATAAATATCAGCAAAGAAATATCAGAACTGAGCCAAACCTGTGAACAAATGGACTTAGTAGATATTTACAGACTGTACCACCAAGAATATCACAATACATATTCTTTTCAGCTGCTCGTATGATGTTCTCTAAAAATAGACCATATACCAGCCAATAGAACATGCTTTAATAAATGCAAAGTAATTGAAATTATCCCATACACATTACCTGACCATAGTACAATGAAATTGGAAACCAATGGCAAAAGAATGTGCAAAAATACATAAATACATGGAAATTAAATAACACCCTGTTGAACAATCAATGGGTTACAGATGAAATTAAAGAAAAAGCAACTACAATTAAATGAAAATTGTGATACAACATACCGGAACGTATGGGATGCAATGAAAGCAGTCCTTAGAGGGAAATTTATATCTGTCTATTCTCACATCAGTAAAATTGAACAGGCTCAAATAAAAAACCTAATGTTGTACCTCAAGCTTCTAGAAAAAGAAGAGCAAGTCCAGCCCAAAGACTGTAAAAGGGAGTAAATTACAAAGATTAGATCAGAAATTAATGCAATTGAGAGTAAGAAAATGATACAAAGAATCCATGAATCAAGATTTGGTTCTTGAAAGATTAAATAAAATCGATAAAACCTAAGCCAAACTTTAAAAAAGGAAAGAAAAGATTCAAATTCATGCAATTAGGAATGAAAAGGGAGAAATCACTATGGATTCTGTGGAAATTCTGAAGATCATCAATATGGACCTCGAGAATCTTTACTCTAATAGGATGGAAGCCATAGAGGAAATGAACAGATTCCTAACTATGTATGAATTACCAACTGAATGAAGAAGTTATAAAAATTCTAAATAACCCAATATCAGTTAATGAAATTGAAAATATAGTGAAAAATCTTTCCAACAAAAAGAGGCCCAGGGGCCGGTGAGATGGCTCAGCGGCGTAAGCGCCTGCCTTGCAAGCGCGAGGGCCCGAGTTCGACTCCCGGATCCCACATACGAAAAAGGGGCCGGTGATATCGCTCAGCGGCACATGTGCCTGTTGGCGCACGAGGTCCTGAGGTCGACCCCCCGGTACCCACAAAAAAAAAAAAAAAGAGGCCCAGGTCCTGACAGATTCACTACTAAATTCTACAAGAAATTTAGAGAAGATCCCGTGCCATTATTCCTCACATTCTCTAATTAAATTGAAAGAGAAGCAGTATTCCCTAACACATTCCTAGAAGCAACTATTACACTGATACCAAAACCAGAGAAAGACCCAACCAAAAAAGAGAACTACATGCCAATCTCCCTAATGAACATAGCTGCAAAAATCCTCAGTAAGATACTACCAAACAAAATGCAGCAAATCATCAAGAAGATTATACACCATGACCAAGTTGGTTCATCCCAGAAATGCAGGGATGGTTCAAAGTATGAAAATCAGTAAATGTAATACACCGTGTCAACAGCGCCAAAGACAAAATTCGAATTATCATCTCAATAGATGCAGAAAAATCTTTTTCACAAAGTCCAACAGCCATTCATAATAAAAAGAATAAAACACTACAGAAAATTGGAATAGGTTTATCTCAATCTGGTAAAAGCCTTCTATGACAAACCAACAGCCAGCATCATACTTAATGGACAAAAACTGAAAGTTTTCAATCAAAAATCAGGAACAAGACAAGGATTTCCACTATCACCACTCCTAGTCAATATAATTCTAGAAACATTAGCCAGAACAATTAGAAAATAAAGAGAAATAAAAGGAATAAGGATAGGAAAGCACAAACTTAAATTATCATTATTTGCACATGACATGATATTCTACTTAAATGATCCCAAAAACTCCACCAAAAGGCTTCTAGATTTAATAACTCAATTTAGACACATAGCTTGATACAAAGTCAATACTCAAAAATAAATAGCATTCATGTACACAGATAACAAACTGACTGAGGGAGAAATTAGGGAAGCAACCCCTTTCACAATAGCATCAAAAAATGAAATACTTTGGAATGAATCTAACAAAGGAAGTAAAAGATCTGTACATTGAAAACTACAATACTCTGAAAAAGGAGATTGAAGAGGATATCAGAAAATGCAAAGATATTTCTTGTTCTTGGGTAGGGAGAACCAACGGTGAAAATGACCATTCTCTGAAATTTTCTATAAAGATTTAGTGCAATCCCAATCAAAATAACATTAACATTAGAGAAAACAATCCTACAATTCATTTGGAACCATAAAATTCCTAGCATAGCAAAAGCAATTCTGGGCAACAAATGCAATCAGGGGCCATCACAATCACTGACTTGAAGTTATACTAAAGAGCTACTATGATAAAAACAGCATCTTACTGGCAAAAAAAGAACAGATCAGAGGATCAATGGAAGATTAGAACATGCAGACACAACTTCAAACACACTCAGTGATAAAAACACTTTATCTTTGACAAAGGGGTCACACATATTTACTGGAAGAAAGATATCCTCTTTAATAAATGATGCTGGACAAACTGGCTTTCCACATGCCACAGACTAAAACTAGACCTATATCTATCACCATACACTAAACTAAAGTCAAACTGGATAAAAAATCTAAATATTAAAACAGAAACACTAAATCTGCTGGAAGAGAAAATAGAACTCTTGAAGACATAGGTGTAGGCAGAGACTTCTTTTACAAAACCCGGATCACATGGAAAATACTATAAAGAATCAACAACTGGTATCTCATCATTTTAAAAAGCTTTTGCAGGGCAAAAGAAATCAGCAGCAGAGTGAAAAGACAACCCACATAGTGGGAAAAAAATTTATCCATTTTTCTCCTCAAAGGACTAATATCTAGAACATATAAAGAACTGAAAAAGATCAGATCCCCTAAATTCAGAGATCTCGTCAATAAATGGGCATCTGAGAGAATACACACTTCTAAGATGAAGAAGTACAAATGACAAAAAAAGAGAGAGAAAAATGTGCAACCTCAGTGATCACTTGAGAGACACAAATTGAAACAACACTGAGATTGCATCTCACTCCATAAAGAATGGCTATTATTAAAAAAAATCAACCAAAATGTAATGCTAGCAGGGCTGTGAGGAAAAGGAAACAATTCTCCAATGTGGATGGCAGTGTAGGCTGGTGCAATCACTGTAGAAATCAGTGTGGATACTCCTCAAAAAGCTAAGATGAGAGGTCCTATTTGACCCAGGTATTCCCCTTCTTGGTATTTTCTCAAAAGAATGTAAAGCATCACACCACAGTGAAATTTGCACACCCATGTTTATAGTGGCACAGTTTGTAATAGTTAAATCTTGGAAACCACCCAACTGCCCATCAACCAATGAATGGATAATAAAGTTATTTATATATGTATATATATATGTAATGGAGTACTACTCTGCCATAAAGGATAAACTTGAGACACTTATTGCTAAATGGATGGACCTTGAGACAATACTTGTAAGTGAAATAAATCAGACACATGTGTAAATATCATGTGGTCTCACTGGTGTGAGAAACCAAAAGTTTATGTAAGAACCAAAGTTTACAAGAGATACCATGAAATGAAAAAAATTTCTCAAAAGGAAAAGTGAACTATGGAGGGAGGAGGGGGAAAGTAAGGAAGGGAATAGATAAATGAGAAAATAGATAAAATGGAAACAATGCTTTCTAAATACTGGGGAAGTGGTGTTGAATAGAGGGGAGCAGAAAAGGAGGGAAAAAAGACAAATCAAGGTATATTATGTACAGGTATAAATTCCCTATGATGAATGTGATCATTGTATACACCTAAATTGTACGAATAAACTTAATTAAATTTAAAAAAAACAACCTCCCCATGAACTCACTCATTTGTAAAATCTAGAAAAGTGCATGTGATAGAAATTGCAATTAAAATAATAGTTACAAGAGACTGGAGACAGTAGTGAGAAAGGGAAATGGAGAAATATTTTACATGTGGTACATTCTTACAGTTGGTTATGGGAAAAATTCTGATGTTACCTGGTACAGTAGGTGAATATAATTAACAATAATGTATTACATCTCTCTAATTAGTGAGAAGACAGTGTTCTGAATATACTGAATATAAAGAAATATATTATAAATCTATGGATTTGGACACTTCTATTAAGCTGAGTTGAACATCACCCAGTGTATTCATGGATCAAAATCTCATACTGCACCTCATATTCAGTACAAATATTTTGTTCATCAAAATATTAAATTTCACTCCAAAATAAAAAAATAAAATTTACTAGGCTGTAAAAAAGCTCAAAAATAAATATATCAGAGTAATAACACAACTGATAGAAATAGTAGCCATACAGTCAAGTGGAATTATGACAGTATTTTACCTGATTTAGAAGATAGAAGGAAGATTGAACATGTTATGTGGAAACAAAAAGAATAAAAAGTGTATGTGTGTATATATGTGTCTGTGTAAAACTGAAGTATGTGTGTTGAAAAATACACTTTCAGTAATAAAAGCTTAAGCATTATGGAGGAAAATACTAATGAAATTAAAACATTATAAAAATATTATCCAAAATATACAAAAAGAGGGAAACAAAAGCTGAAATATAATGAACAAAACATCTCTGAAATGTGGCCAAATATAAATAAAATTGAAGCCTTTGAAGGACAGCAAAGAAAGATATGTTATGAAAATACCTGAATAAATAAGGGCTGTATATTTTCCAAATGTAATAGAATCCATATACCCGCAAATCCAAGATAGTCAATGACTCCCAAAAAACAGTAAATTTGAAAAGACAAATCATAATCAGCTTGCTAATACCATAGTACAAAGGTTAACATTTTTTAGTGTAAAGGAACATTTTCAATAATAAATTAAGCCAGTTGTTTTCTATGTTTTAGATATTAGTCCTCTGTTGGAGGAATACATGGCAAAATATTTTTTCTCATTATTTAGGTTCACTTACCACTACTAATTAAATCTTTTGCTGTGCAGAAGCTTCTTAATTTTAGGAAAGCCCCAATCAACAAATGGGCTAGTGAAATGAATGGTTAATTTACAAAGGAAGAAGTACAAATGGCCAGCAAATATATGAAAAAATGTTCAACATCTCTTCCCATTAGAGAAATGCCAATTAAATCACAATGCTGATTCCATCTTACAAGAGAAAAAATAGCAATCATCAGGAAGTAAAAAAATAAATGCTGGCATAACTGCAGTGAAGAAGGAACCCCCCACACTGTTGGCAAGAAAGAAAACTAGTAAGAGACTTACAAAATCTGTATGGAGATTCCTCAATAAACCAAAATTATAAGTTCCATACAAAGGAGCTATACTTCTAGGTATCTTTGCCAAAGAGCTTAAAACATCATACTACACTGGCTATAGTGGTACATGCATACCAAAATTTATAGCAGCACAAACCATAACAGCTAAATCCTAGAAACAGTCTGCATATCCATCGACAGATATATATATATATATATATATATATATATATATATATATATATCAGAAATATAATGTTGAATGAAATAAATGAGACACACAAGCTTAAATACATTGTTGTACAACTCATTTGAATAAGGCAAAATGCAAACAAAGAGCACAATAAAAGATGGATAGGAGAAAAGGGGATAGGTCTCTTGCAAATGGGGATGGGTTTTGGAAACCGAGGTGAGAGGAAAAGTGAAGGGAAAAGGGAAATAAATAGATTAAAGATATGTCATGTACAGGAGCCTAATAACCTCAAAGAATGTAAACACTGTATATCATAAAAATGAGATAATTTTAATAATATCAACAAAAATGAAGATTGGGAAAGGGGATTTAGAGGAGGGAGGAAAGGCAGAGGGAAGTGGAAAAGGATTAAAAAAGAATCAAGTTTCATTATGTACATGCACCCACTCAGCAAGATCATTTTAAACTGCATGCATTGCAAACATGTATTAAAAAATGTTATCTAAGCAAACTATTATCTTTCTCCAGTTAAATATAGGGTTTAAATGACATGAAACAAAATGATAGAATTACATGTGGAAATGGACAAATACACAAGAATAATCAGAGATTTCAAACCTCCTCTCTCCATAATTTGTAGTACAAGTCCACAGAATATCACCGAGTATATAAAATATTTGAACAAAAAATACTTAATATGTTGCCCATTAAATCACTTGTACAATGTTACATTTTAAACAGGAATATACAATTTCTCTTCAATTGCACAAGAACTAGCAAAGAGACCATATAATGGACCATGAAATACTCAAAAAATTTTAAAGAATTCAAATCATACAGACTGTCTTCTGACCATAATGGAAGTAAATTAAAAATGAACAAAATGTAGATATTTAAAAAATTCCCATATATTTGTAAACTAATAAAATTTGTAAAAACTCATGAGCCATATAAACCTAAGAAGACATGAAAAATATTTTAGCTAAATGAAACTTAACAAACATGTTTTGCTGCTATAGCAATATTTAGAGGGAAATTAGTACCATTAGATCCCTATACTTAAAAAAAATGGGGGGGCAGTGAGATGGCACAGCAGCGTAAGTGCCTGCATGGCAAGGGTGAGGGCCCAAGTTTGACTCCTGGAACCCACATACAAAAAAAGGGCCGGTGATATCACTCAGCAGCATGGGCACCTGCTGGCACATGAGGTCCTGAGGTCGACACACAGTACCCACAAAAAAATAATAGGGAATCAATTAGTATAACTTTCAGTATGATAAACTAGAAAAAGAAGAATACATTAAAGCCCAAAATTTAAATAAAATAAAATTATAAAATTAAAACGGTAATAACAAAATAACAGAAATATTAATGCAAAATGATACAATCAAAATTTGGTTATTTGAGATAAATTTCTATCTAGACTTCTCAAGGAAAGAAATAACAGGAAGGAAATACATAAGATCACTACATATTCTACAGAGATTAAAGATGTTAAAAGGCATAAAGAAAACAAAATTTATGACAGTTATCTCAACAATTTAAAGAGAAAAATTCTGTCAAAGATACAAATTGCCTTACTGAAGAAGAAAATTATAACCTGAGTAGACCCATATTTTTCAAATTGAGAAACATGTTGACTACAGTGCTTCCCAGCCAAAACAGGAGAAAAAGACCTCTGAAACAAAGCTATATTCACTCATAACTTTGAACATGTATATATAAAGAAAAACCAATGACAATGTGTACGCAAGCTTTTTAATATAGCTAAACATGAGAGAAAATACTGCAAATAGAGGCCAAAATCCCAAGGCCTGAAGTATACCAAATCTAGGCAACAATTTTACAAGTAAAGAAACTATATTCAAATAACTCTCAGAAAATCTTTATGTAAAATTTATTAACATTTGAGGGATGCAATCACTCCAACATAAAAAATTCTAATACAGCATGGCAAAATACAGTTTATTTCATCATTGGAAATGTATTATATATTCATAAATGTATGAATAAAATTTAACATGTTAGCAAACTAATGCAAAAAATATATTTGATCATCTAGTTAGATGCAGAAAGATTCAGCACATATTCCTGGTTTAAACACTCAACAAGCCTATAGGAAATACATGTTCATTAATAAAAAAAATGATATGCTACTCATTAAACCCAGAAATGAGGCTAATGTATCAACTTTTACCACTTCTACTCGGCAATGTAGAAGAACATTGCCATCTTTCACTTAAGACGATTACCTCCAGTTCCACCATTTTCTTGCAAAAGACAGAATTTCATTGTTTGTAATAGCTGAATGATACATCATTGTACACATATGCCAAATTTTCTTTATCCACTCACCCACTGGCAAGCATCCAGGCTGCTTCTATATCTTGGCATTATGAATTGTGCCACCACAAACATAGGTATATGCAAAGTGTGCTTACTTTAATTCCTTAGGGTGTATAAGGAGTGGTATAGCAAGGTTATATGCTAGATCAATTTTTAGTTGTTCAAGAAACCTAAATGTTGATTTCCTTAGGGGCTATACTAATTTACTTTCCCACAGTTTAGAAGGGTTCCTTTCCCCCTGAATCCTCATGAGCACTTTTGCTTTCTGTATTCATGGTGATAGCCATTTTGACAGGAGAAAGTAGAATCTCAGTGTAGGTTATATTTTTATTTCCCCAATTGTTAAAGATTTTAAACACTTTTCAAATAATTATTGGACACTTGCATATGTTCTTTTAATAAATGTTTAGTTCATTTTGCCATGTGTTGCTTGCACTACTATCATTTTTTGTGTTTGGTTTATTAAGTTCTTCAAATATTCTGGTTATTAATCTGCTGTCAGGTTAGTACCTAACAGGTTTTCTTCTACTCTTTAAACTGTCTTTTTACTATGAATTATTTCCTTTGCTTCATAGACTTTTAATTTGATTTAATTCAATATACCAATACTTGCTATTAATTTCTGAGATATTTATGTCATATTCAGGAAGTTATTGTTAGTGAATATATCTTGAAATGTCCCTACTATGTTTTCTTCTAGTAGTTTCAAATTTTCAGGGTTTTTGTTTAGATTTTTGACCCATTTTTAGTTGAATATGTTCATGGTAGAAATAATAGGTATCTAGATTCATTCTCTTACATGCAGATATTCCTCACTTAATGAAAGAGTTATGTTCTTTTAAATAGGCCATTTGATGAATTGGTCACTAAATGAAGAATTGTACATAATATGTGCATTACAATATTCAGTACAAAGAAATGGTCAAAGGTAACTCCAACTTGATGACTTTGCTTTTATTTGCATAACTCTTACATGCAATACTGTAAAGTATAATAGAACACAAAACTATAGTACTGTACTGTACATTACAATCACCAAAATTACAGTACTGTATAAACAAGGTATATTGTACAAAAAAAAACAGGTTCTGTAAAGAACTGTAATAAAGACCAGTTGTACATCCAAGCAGCCCACTTCAATTTATGTTCAAACAATCATTAAATGGGTAGACCATTAATCAAGGAATATCTGTAAAAATATCCAGTTTTCATAGCACATGTTTTAAAGAGGCTATGTTTTCTCCAATGTAGTTATTTTTTATGTTTTCTAAGAATCAGATGTCTTCCCTTGTGGGATTTTTCTGTGTTTTCTATTCTGTTTGTCAACAGATATGTTTTATGACATTGCCTTGCTGTTTTTGTTGTATGACTTTAGTTATACTGTGAAATAGGGAACTGTGAAACTCCAACATTCTTCTGTTTGGTTATGGTTCTTTAGCTACTTTTAGGCTTTTCTACTTCCACTTGAATTTTAGGATTGTTCTTACACTTGCTTGAGGAATGAAGAAGTATTTTGATGATTATTACATTGAGTCTGGAGGTCATGTTTGGAAATTTTGCCATTTTAAAACTATTTATTCCACCAGGTCATGCACACTCTCTTTCCATCTTCTAGTGTCTTCAATTTCTTTTTTTTCTGTGTTTTGTAGTTTTCATAGTACAGGTCTTTTACCTCCTCAGCAAGGTTATTCCTAGACATGTTTTGAAGCCATTCTGACTGGAATCATTCTCCTGATTTATTTCTTAGAAGCTTCATCATTGGTAATAAACACGTGCTTTTTGTGTTGCTTTTGCACTTTAAAACTTTGTTGAATTTGTTTGTCAGATTTAAATGTCTTCGTTTATTTTTTCAGGTATTCTATTCTAAGAACATATATGTCATAAGGATGATTCCTGCTTCCCTACTTGCAACACTTTTTATTTATTTCTCTTATCTAATTGCTTGGGCTAAAATTTCAAGTACTATTTTGAACAGCAATGGTAAGAGTACATATCCTTTATTCATTCCTGATTTTAGAAGAAATTCTTTCAGTTTTTTCCCATTTAATATGATGGTGACTGTGCATTTGTCATATACAGAAATAATATTGAGGTATAATCCTATTTTTCATTTCTTCAGAGCTTTTTTGAAGTGGTGATGAAATTTTGCAAACTCCATTTCTACATCAATTGAAATGCTCATGATTATTGTGGTTAATTATATTTACTTATTTATGTTGAACCATCCTTACAGAGATGTAAGGATGAATGAAACTATCTTCATCATGCTATGTGATATTTCTAATGTGTTGTTGAATTCAATTTGTGAAAATTTTGTTGATTATTTTGGCATCTATTTTCATCAAGGATATTGGTCTTTTTTTGTTGTTTGTTGTGTCCTTATGTTTTGTGATGAAGTTGTTACCGTCTTTGTAGGACAAGTTTGAAGGCTTTCTTCCTTTACATTTTGGAATAGTTTCAGTAGTTTTGATGTTTTTTCTATAAAGGAGTAGTAAATTTCATCTGTGAATATTTCTGGTCTTGGATTTGTTTTGAGTCATTTTATTAAGCAACAACAATTAACTTTGAGTTATTTATATCTTTTAGTTTTTCTACCCCCCTTGGTTCAATTTTTGTAAAATATATGCATCTACAAATTTATCCATTTCTTCTAGATATGTCAATTTATTGGAATACAAATTTGCAAAATACTCCCTAATTATCCTCAGAATTTTACTGGTGTCTGTTGTAAATTATGCTCATTCATCTCTGATTTCACTAATTTGGGTCTTCTCTCTTTCTTTTGGATGTTTTGCCTAAGGGTTTTCCAATTTTGTTTATCTTTTCAAATAACTAGATTTTTGTTTTATTGATTCTTTGTGTTGTTCTTTTGTTCTCTCTTTCATTTATTTTATCTCTGATCTTTATGATGTCTTTCTTTCTACTGGATTAGAGAATGGTTTGTGTTATGGTTTGTATCTAGATTTCCCCCAAGCTTCATGCCATATTTCTATGGGTACATGTCTTGTTTCATTTTAGTCTGTAATTAGTGTGAATTGACACAACATGTATTTTTCAGAGACCAAGTGACCCAATTTCTCTATACATCTTACAAGAATGTAGAATATTTGCTAATTCAGGCCCTTGTGCTTTTAACATTGTCATATGTGGGGTGGATCCCGTGTGGATTTTTTTTTAAATTCTGTTATCACACTGCATTCTGAATGGTTATAGGTGCAAACTATGCTTTTTCTTTGTAGATGAAATTTCTACAAAATTTGTTTTATCTGTCTCTGCTGTTGACATTGGTATAAATACAAAGAAGTGAGACATCAATCCTCCTATAGCTATACTTACATGCTGCCTATTCATTTTCTGGTGGCTTTTATTTCTTCTATTGTTGAGGTTAAAGTATCTGTCAAGATTTGAGTAGGACTAGATTGTGGCTGAAATAAGGTGCAATTTCACTCAACTGAGCTGGGAGTGTAATTCAGCATAACAGCACCCATCTAGCACACCTGCAATGCTTAGACTGATCTCAGGTACTGCTTTTGGGAAGACTAGAAACAATGAAAGCATCTTCCATATATAAATAATCCAGAAGTAGCCATACAAAAAACAAATTCAACAAAATTAACTACAACAACTCTAATAATAATGAAGTAGTAATGATGGTAAACAATACATTAAAATTTCAAAAAATTAATGAAACAAAGCACAACATATCCAAAAAGATGAAGTAGAAGTGATAGCAGAAATAAAGTCAAGAATAGGGAAGAAAAAACCCTAGAAGAATGATGTAAATATGTGTGGAAAAGGAGAAAGAGAATAGGAATTGAAATAAAATACAATTTGAAAAAAGAAAAACTGAACTATATAGCAAGTTAAAAATTAGAAAAATAGTCTGAATCAGAAAAGGTAAGAGAATAAAAACTTTAACAATAACACAAAATTGGATAGATGGAGTAATAGGGGAAGGAGATAAAACAGAAAAAACAAAAGACTAGGTAAAATTCCTCCTGGTTAAGAATTTGGTTTGGAGAAGCAAAATCCACCAGGTTTGGGGTGGATTATGAGAAACTCCTGCTCTTTCTTTTGCTTTGTCTCAGTTTGTGTCAATCCATAAGCCCAACACATGTTTCTTGCTGGACAGATGGAGACTTGACTGAACTTGCTACATATAAACCAAGAATGGCTTTTGTATATGCACATTGGGACGTTGCACAAGTGACTGGTAGACAGAAGCCCTTATCTTTGCACCAGCCTCAGAGGTATCTAAAATGTGCATAGAAGCTGCACACTTTTTCCATGTCCTCTGGGAGTGAAGCAGGGTGCTGAATGATCAAAGGGCCACGAAGAACTTTTCTTGTTGGTTTATGCTTGGAAGCTTTCAGGCCATGCAGGCTGATGTTAAGCTTCTCCTTAAGTCCTGCATCTGTGTATCTGGCAGCAAAGTTTGTGTTTAAAGTTCAGCACACCTTGTTCAGCAATCTAATTTTGGCTACTTTTGAGCTGCTCCAGTCAGGCATATCCACATCTGATGAGTTTAGATGGAATTTTCTGGGAAACTGGCAAACACAAGCCAGGACACAGAGCTGTATACTGAAGAAGTATCAAGGAGTGGAAGGGAAATTAAACCACTGAATCTCATGCTAGAGAAGGGCTGATGGAGACAGAGCACACTGATAGCATTGGTTTTTAATTTATAGTAGTGAAACAAGCTGCTTTTTCTCCTAGTCACCAAGAGCAAGACCACATGCACTGTCCACCCCCTCTCCATTATATTCTGTATTCTATAACTCTCAAATTTCCCAGTGGCACCTGTCACACACACCCCTCAGCTGTGAATGTTTCAATTTGCCTTCTTATACCTAGCAGATGTAGTCAAAGTAGCAGGGAGTTCACAAAAAGTTTTAATTTTTATTACTCTGAGCTTTCCAACTCCTTGAGAGCTTAGTCCCAAATAACAGGACCTATCTCAAGAAGGCTTTTGATTATAGCCCTTTGAAAGTTTGCTGAGTAACTCATAAGTTTGATTGTTGTGAGAGCGCAGACCCTATCAGAACAAATCTCCAAGCTGGGATAAAAGATTACATGTACTTTAGATTTCACCTTCAGATACAACTGCCATTTAACTTGCATTTATTACTTACCTTCTGCTGTTGCAGGTAAGTTCCTTTCCCCTTTTTTGTGTTTATTATCAACTTGGCTATGTGCTTTTGTAAAGTGTTTGCCCATGTATTTTGATTATTTTTCAGCTGGGTTGTCTGAGTGTCTGTATTTATTTATAATCATTCATTTTATATTATAAATAAAACGTCTGTCACATTCTTCAGAACTATCTTATTCTGCTTTGTAGCATGGATTTTCAATTTTTTGGTCATTTTCAACAGAAATTTTACCTTAATGAAGACTAAATTAAGCAATTGTTTCTTATATAATTAACACTATTTTATAATGTTTGAAAAATATTTGCCCACCCCCAAAACAATGAAGACATTTTCCTAACTCTAGAATTTTCATTACTTTTAAAACTTCTTTGGGTTACAGTTTCTTTATTGGTAAAAGGGAGACAACGATATGATCTACCACAACATGTTGTAGTAAGAATTAATAAAAGTGAGTATACCTAAATTTCATTACACATTACTTGGCAACTTGTGAGCACTGAAAGCTTGTTATTATTGTTTGTTTTATCATTGTTCACTGTCTTTAGAGATTGAGATGGAACATGAAAAGACCAGTTAAAAGGATAAATGATGGTTGGTTTCAAATATAAAAAATTGCTGCAACTATCTTAATCAAATTAATCATGACTTCCTGCTTCATACAAATGTATACCTGTGTTCTACCTGTGAATGAAATCATTTGTGCACCATTACAGTGACATATTTTTAAGTCAATAGCTGAATATCTGCTTATTTTCAGTTGCTATAAAACTTTCTGTCAGCACAATGTATCACATTCTGTAAGCTTGCAGATTTTTTTTTTTTTTTTTTGGTGGGTACCAGGGGGTCGACCTCAGGACCTCGCGCACCAGGAGGCACCCGTGCCGCTGAGCGATATCACCGGCCCCTTTTTCGTATGTGGGTTCCGGGAGTCGAACTCGGGCCCTCGCGCTTGCCGGGCAGGCGCTTAAGCCGCTGAGCCATCTCACCGGCCCCAGCTTGCAGCAGATTTTAAGACTCTCTTATGATCAGTAATTCCTCTTATATGCAAGATAATATATTCATCACAAAATCATTGATCCTTTTGTAATACTTTTCATGAAATTCAAATTTCTGTCCTGCAGTCAATTTCTTTCTGCTCAGAGGTTGAAGTTGATTAAAGTAAATAAGAGTTGAGTATGGGTTAGCAAGAGAAGCATTTAGTGTCTAACAAGTTTCTTTCCATTACCTTCATACTAAAGGTTTCTTTGCAGCTTTCATCTTTTAGAAGTTTTTTTTTTGTGGGTACCGGGGGGTCGACCTCAGGACCTCGCGCGCCAGCAGGCGCCCATGCCGCTGAGTGACATCACTGGCCCCTTTTTCGTATGTGGGTTCCAGGAGTCGATCTCAGGCCCTCGTGCTTGCCCGGCAGGTGCTTAAGCCGCTGAGCCATCTCACCGGCCCCTTTAAGACGTTTTGATTTTAACTTTTCTATGTATATACGATACTCCAGGGAGTTTTAGTTTTTGCACATTGTGTGAGTCAAAATTTAATATTAATATTTTAAATCATGATAAGAAGTAATGGAAATACAAAAAGTATATATTTAATATACAACATGATATGTTTGGAGATACACACACTTAAAGCTATCAACACTATAAATGAAATATGCTGATCATCACCTCCAAAAGGTTCATCTTGTCCACTTTGAATTCACATTTTTCCTTTCTGATAATATAATTCAATATAAGATCTACTTGGATAACAAACTTTAAATGATACAATATTTTATTATTAAACACAGATCTGCAAAAGTTATTTATCTTGCCTAGCTAAAGTCTTGTAACCTTTGAACAACCTGCCTGCATTTCTTTCCATCAACCCAGACCCTGGAAATACCATGCTACTCTCTGTTTCTGTGAGTTTGAAATTTTTATACCCCACATGTAAATGAGATCATGGAGCATCTGTCCAATGGCTGGCTTATTTCATTTAGAAAAATATCTTCAGATCTTCTTATGCTGTCAGAAATGACAAAATTTTCCTTTTAATGCAAATGAATCATCGTGCATTCTATGTATATACTACATTTTCAATATCCATTCAAACATTGATGGAAATGGAGGCATTTTCCATATCTTGGATAGTGTTGTATTATGTAGGAATGAATAAAGGACTGTAGGTAGTTTTGAGACCCATATCTCAATTCCTTTGGATATATATCTAAAGGTGCTACTACTAGATAATCCTATGTTTAATGTGCTGAAGAATGTCCATATTGTATTTCATGGTATCTGAATCAATTTGCATTACCATCACCAATATAGATGAGTTCCATACATTTTCACATGATTTCTAACAAATTTATTTAAAACCTGGTCATTTATCCACTGCTCTGCAGAGCAATTTTTACCATAAATGAAATGTCCATCTGTGTTACTTACTTTTAGATATTCTTTACAGAAGATCTGTTTGACTAATATCTTTGCAATGCTATGCTCTCATTTTTACTGTAGCTATATATGTACTTATGTCTGTTAGTTCATTCTTCAATTTACTTCTGTCTAGTCCTTCATATTCCTATACAAATTTTAAAGTCATGTTGTACATTTCCATAAAAATCCGAGAGGATTCTATCTGGGATCTGATGGAAATAGCTTACTTTAGGATAACTGACATCATTATGAAATGCAGTTTTTATAATCCAAGAATATTTCATACCATGTTTCAATTTTCACAACATTTATTTCTGGATTTTATAATAACACATTTTTGCATATTCCTTTTGCACCTATCTTGTTTAATTAAATTATTAATTCTAATTATTTTATGCAGATTTTCCTCAAACTTTGAATACTCAACTGTGTCATCTGTGAATAATCACAGAATTCTTTTTATCTTTTTCAATTTTTATTTTTATTTCTCCTTTCTCACTTTGTTTCACAGCCTGCAACTCGAGGTACAATGAAACTAAGAATAATTTATAGTATATATTTTTGCTTCATACCAATTGAAAGGAAAACCTTTCAATGTGTCACCACTGAAATTGTTTAAGTTTTTGGAGAAATTTTTTTACATGTTAATGTATTGCCATTCAAATTCTTGTTGCTAAGCATTTTGTTCATGAGTATTGAGTTTTAACAAATGAATTTTCTTCATCTATTCAAATTCTGATACTTTTTCTTTACTCGCAATAAGTTTTATTGATATTCTGTTAAATCAACCTTCATTTATGCTTTTACCTGCACTTGAACATAACATCTTGTCCTTTTTATAGGTCATTATATTTCATTTGCTGATGTATGTTAAATTTTTTCCATGTTTATTAAGTGAGATTTTCATGTAATTTTCCTTTTTTGTAATGTCTTTTTCAGGGTTTGTACTATTTATATTTTTAATTGCTCCAAAGTCTCATGTATTTGAAAGGTGATTGGATCATGAGGGCACTATACTCATCAGTGGATTTATCCATGAATAAATTCAGTAGCTAAGTGTGTAGTTAATGGGGTTTGATTTGAGGTAGTTCACTGGGGACCCAGAGGGGTATATTCTTGTCCCCAGATCCTCCCTTTTCTCTTTGCTTCTTAGATGCCATTAGTGGAGCATATTTTCCTCTGCAATGCCCTTCCACTATGCTATTTCTGCTTTGGAGCCAGTCAATCATGGAGTCAAACTGTGAGCCAAATAAACCTCTCCTCCTTTAAGTTATAGGTATTAGATATTAGTATTTTATCCCAGCAATGAGAAAGTGACTAGGACACTTAAATCAATTAGTAAGTTCTTCACTCTTTCTATTCCGTGGAAATATTTAGGTTATTATTAGTGTTTTCTTCTTGGGAGATTATAACAAGTCACTTGATGAAATCATTTAACCCTTGAATATTCTGCATAGGAAACTACAAATTAAATAATGAATATGAATCTAAGCAGATTCTTTCATTTCATGTGACTCAGATATTTTCTAATCTTCTAAGCACTTATTGATGCTGTTTATGTGTTTGAACTTACTGACAAAATTGTTCATAGCATACTTTCATCATATTTTAATGTCCATATAGTCAGTGATATACCTAATATTGTCATTTTGTGCAATTTTTTCATCAAATAGCCAAGTACTGAACAATTATTCTCAGAAATAATTTTGGTATTTTTCAGCTCAATGTATGTTTAGTAGTTCACTAATTTCTACTTATTTTTATTATTTCTTCTTTTATTGTATTTTTCCCTACTTAAGTTTTCCTAACTATTAAGATGGATATCTAGATTATTAAATGACTAACTTTCTTGTTTTTTTTTAGTATATGGGTATAATGGCATAAATATATCTTTAAGCATAGCATAGCTATATATAGCAAGTTATGCTATGCTTAATTTTTATTAATTTCAAAGTGGTTTGCAAAATTTGGTATGATTTGTTCCTTTAAGTTATATTGTTATATATACATGTGTGTATATATGTATATATCTATATATATATGGTGCATCTGTGCATATCTGTGTGTATGTCCTGAACAAACTTTATTCCAAATTTATGCATTCTTAGAATTGGAGTCATTTTTGTCATGAATTTACTTCCTTGTCTCAAAATTCTTGATGTATGGAGAATTTAATTATTTTCTGAAAGACAGAGTGACATTATTTCCTAGAGGCATTTTAAGTTTCCAAACTCAAAAGAAATAACTACTTAGAGGGCTATGTATGTCTGTATCATATTTCCACCTCCGTTAACCCTCATGCAAAAAACACTGTTAGAGACAGCATTGATACTTGATCTGTATTTTTTTTGTAAAACTTCTTCAGTATAGAAGAACTTTTAAAATTATCGAGCAACTCGCACTTTCTAGCTACTGAGTCATGGATTGACTATCGTTATCATATTCTTGTTGGTGAAAGAATAACATCCATTATATTTATACCTGAATATTGAGAATAATCATCATTAACCAATTATTATGCTGATAGAAAACTTCTGTTTGAATCCTGTATACACATTTTTGATGAGGTTAACCTGACATGCCTGTGATAGGTGCTACTTAAATTTAAAGCACTAGTTAATTTTTATTCCTCTTTTCACATGTACAAACTCATCTCATATATATACCAGATGCAATGGAAAAAGAAAAAAGAAAAATGAAGAAAAAAGAATACATATGCAAAAATTCAAATAAAGAGAAGCCGGTTGGTCCTATTTATGCTACAGTATTCTACCCATTCACTCTAATCCCCTATGTGCATGAATAGAAAAATTGACTCATACTAGGTTTGGAGGGAATGCTGAGCCTGCCTTCTTCCTTCATTAGGCAGTACTGTACTCTGCTTAGATTTAGCTATGCTCCCTTGGGTGTGGCTACCTAGAGGTTTTTTGCATCTTTCTTATGGTTACATTCAATTGTGTGTGGGGTGGTGCTCAGTGTGCATGGTCAAGTACTCAATCTTCTGATGATTTCCAAAGGGGCTTTCTGAGCATCTGTTTCCTTCCTTCCATGGTAATCCCTGCAGCTGCTTATGTCTATTCTTTGTAATGTGCACTGCTCATGATGAGTACACTGTCAATTCATTCTGGTGTTACACCACTCCTCTCCATTTCTCTACCCATGCTAGACTCTCTGTACTATAGAGTCATTATCCAGCCTGTGAATTCAAGGATACCTAAGGCTTCTGCTATGCTGCAGCTTCTGGTTGGTGGTCAGAGGGTTTCCATGCAGGCACCAAAGGAAATGTGACAAAGTAGGATATCCTGTGTATAGAACTTGCTGGTGTTTGTGGGAGAAATTGCAGAGTGCTTGAATTGGCAGTTCTCCAGTGTCTCCTCTCCTCCCTTGTGTCAAATTGATTGTGATCACTATCCATCTCTGAGACTCACTGACCTGGTGCTCTCACATGATTTATTCTCTTGCCAGCCAGAGAGTGGAGTACCTTGGGGTCTGAATTGACTACTAAGCATGATTCTCATTACCTCTGCAGACAGTGCTCTGCTTGGTTTCTGTGTGCTTCTGTGGGTATAGCTCTGCTCTAGTTTTTAAAAAACATTTCTTCTTTGTAAGAAAGCTTGTCATAGCTACTTCCAGGTCCAGGCTCTTATTTTTGAAGATTGTGGCCATACAAGAAAAAGTTTTGTTTTTCCTTGACTCAGTGTGAAAACACTTCAGCAAATTTCCTTCATGTTCAAGCTTCTGTTGTACCACCAACATCTGAATCAACCACTTAGTCTGAGTGTCCGAGAAAGTTCTGTAATAGGTTCATATTGAGTATCATGTCTACCTTGAGAAAAAGTTTGAATGGGTTTATGCAAATAAAAGTGTAGAAGCATATTACAAATGTGCCAGTTAATTTTCAATGTTAATATGTAAACATGTACTGTAAACATGTACTAATAAAAAATTGAAAAAATAAGAAGCTGGGAAATATGTACAATAAGCTTATGTAAATTCTTTAAATATAAACAGTTTTAAGGTGATAAGGAAACTATTTGAAGGGCCTGAAAAAAATATTTTAGCCTGTTTATTTTCAAATTTATTAACTCAATGAAGGAAATAAATATTTTGATACAGATGTCAAAATTAATTTTCCATGTAATTTTTATCATTTTATACTTTGTGTTTTGAGGAGGTTATTATTTTGTTGCTTTATCACATTATTTTTCTTTAATAATATTTACATTATGACTTACACAATAATTATTATATGATGTTCAATTCCCATGGTGCTTTCTAAGAGAATACATCTTTAGTCTAATAGCTCAATCAGTGGTAAAGTTCTGTCCTTTTCTTCTAAGTGTATTTTATACCATACTGTTACAATTCACCAGTTTTGTCAAGGGCTATCTGTAATTTATTAAAGGACCTACTTGATGACTCAACCCAAATAAGTTTCATATGGCCAACACTAAGTGGTGGTGTAGCAGCTTTCTTATACACAGTATTGATACCACTCATTCCACTTCATATTTAGTTTCCTTTAACAATACCAAAATGTTTTATTAATTTTGTTTTTTTAAATAGATGGAAAAGTAATATTGCTAGTCTTAATTTCTGTTTTTATCCTTTTGCTTTTTTTTTGTGGGTACCTGGGGTCAAAATCAGGACCAGCTGAGAAGAAGGTGTATTCTGACATCGTGGGGTGGAACACTCTGTAGACATCTGCTAAGTCCATTTGTTCAAAAGTTTGGTTCAGTTCTAATATTTCATTGTTGATTTATTGTCTAGTTGATGTCTTTTTGTGACAGTGGGGTATTGAGATCCTCAATACAATTGCATTAGTTTTATTTTATTTTTCATGTCCTTTAATATTTGTTTTATATAGTTGGGTGCACTGGTATTTGTTGCATATATATTTATGATCATTATCACTTCCTCTTGGATTGTTCCCTTTACAAGGATGTAGTGACTTTCTTTATCTCTCTGAATCATTCTTGGCTTGAAATTCATTTTGTCTGCAAAAAGAATAGCTACCCCTGCCTTTTTCTGGGTCCCTGTCACATGGAGTATTGTTTTCCATCATTTGACTTTCACTCTATGAATTTCTTTCTAAATTAAATGTGTTTCTTCTATGCAGCATATTGTTGGATCTTGCTTCTTGATCTATTCTGCCAGTCTGTGCCTTTTGATTGGTGAATTGAGACTATTAACATTGATGGTTTAAACTGATATATATTGACTTATAGTTGTCATGTTATTTTCCTGTTGTTGGCTCCTGCTCTTTTTTTCCCCTCCCTCTGTTTAATTGTTTGACTTGCCTGGTGGATTCTTTCTGTTGTGGTTCCTGGAGTTGTAGTCCTTGTTATGTCTTTCTAAAATGTCCTTCAAAACATTTCAGAGTGCTAATTTCATTGTGATAAAGTTTCTCAAATGTTCTTTGTCATGGAAGTATTTTATTTCTCCATCAGTTTTGGAAGATAGTTTTGTGGAGTGCATCAATCCGGGTTGAAAATTATTTTCCTTTTGAACTTGAAATACATCATTCCAAGCTCTTCTTGACTTGAGGGTTTGTGCTGAGAAGTGAGCTGTGATTCTCATGGGCTTTCCTTTACAGGTGATTTTTCTCTTTCCTCTAACAGCTTTTAAATTTCTATACTTGTATTGAATTTCTGGAATCTTGACTATGATATGTCTGGTTAAAGATTTTTTTTTGATCATAGCTATTTGGAGTTCTATAAGCCTCATTTATCTGTATAATTCTGTTTTTTTTCTCAGGGAAATTTTCTGTTACAATGTCTTTGAACAGTGTTCTGATGTCACTTATGCTATCTCCTGCTTTTTCATTGACTCCAGTTAATCTTACCTTATTTTTCTTTGCCTTGTCCAGCAGCTGCTGGATTGATTTTTCATTGTCCCTTGCTATTTTTAAGAATTCTTTCTTTTCATGATCACTAATCACAAGCCTGCCTTCTATACCTGAGATCCTGTCTTCACATTGGCTTAATCTGCTACAAATACTTCCAATGGAGTTTTTGTTCTCCTGGATATCTGCTTGAATCTGCCTTATGGATTCCATTTCTTTCCTATGCTGAGCATTCATAGTTTCCATCATTTTCTTAAGCTCATCTATTTTTTGTCTGTATCTGCTCTAGCATCCTTAAGCACGATCTTCATTGTGGACACTATCTCTGCAGTTATCTGTGAAATTATTTCTGATTTAATTTTTTCCAGAGCCTCATTCAGTTGCTTTGTTGTTACCACTTCAGATAGGCCAGGTGGGTGGCTTTCAGATTGTCCCACCTCATTGCCCCCGGGGTTTGCCTTTGGTGAACTGGATATGTGAGGTTGCATCTTAAGTGTCTTCTCATTTTCTTTTCTTTCTTTAGTTTAATTCCTGGGGTGATGTTTGTAAATTGCCTACGGTAGGTTGCTTTATTGCTAGTGTTTAAAACCCTTAGGAGATGACTCCTTCTCTGAGGTATCTTCCAGGTGTAGATTATTTTTGGGTTTTGAGCCTACTGCAAGATCCTACCTCTTCAATTTGTTGGACATGAGAAGTTGCTGCTTGTTTGGCCCAGTCCTTGTTTCTTAGGTACTGTGCCACAGTATTTTCTGTGACCCTTAGTCAATCTCAGTCGTGGAATACCAGGAAGAAAAGCTGTTTGGAACAATTATGTCACTTTTGGCTAGAGTGGTACCAAAAGCATCAAACACAGCCTAGAAAATGACAGACAGAGCTAACCAGTTATTTGCCACTTTTAACCATATAAACCAGGTTTGTGGTTACATAACAAAATCTAAAACAAACCAGAAAATTATATGCAGCATAAAAGTCCTCAATATGTCAATTTTTCCTTCAGGGGTTTAAATTTAAAATGAATTAAGGAGGAAATACAGAATTGGAAGAAGAGTAAGGAATTAGATGTAAGCCTGGAGGACCAAGAAGAATCCCACTAACATTGGGAAACTGTTGCAGAAGACTGGTGGGAAAAAGAGAAGGAAGGGATACAAGGAAGCACAGATCAGAACCACAGTCACAAAGAGGTTAGAAGCTGTTTACACTCATATAAAAACAAGATCAAACAATGAAGGAAAGAACAGACAAACAAAACAAAAACAAAGAAAAAAAACACCACAACCAGAACAAAAAACAAATGAGAGGAAAAAAGAAGTTCACTTCCAGTGTTGTCTCTTGCTGTAGAAACTGTGTGGAGACAGTGTCCGGTTCAATGGGGATCTGTCCCAAAAAGCCAGCAGCAGCTTTTCGGCTGGTTAGTGAATAATCTCAACACTTTCTGGCGGAGACCAGATTCATTCAGCCTGCCACCATCAGCGCTCTTTCCATGGCCTGAGCCTGCCTGAAACCCTGGATGGAACAATGGCTGCTCTGAGTTCTGAGTTCATCTAACCCCCACAATTGCACCCGGCCAATCGCTCTCTCGCACGGGACGGCTGAACTTCAGCACTCACCTCCAGCCAGTGCAGTCCTTCATGGCTGCTGCTTCTCTGCACTGCCATGTCTTGTGTTCCTCTGCGGAGGCCCCCAGGGGCGCTGGCCATCACCATGTCTGCAGGTTTGAGCCTCTTCTGTCATGCCCGAGTCCTGACCCAGGGATAAGGCTCCATAGGCCACCTCCTTCTTCTTTGTTGAAGTTTCTCTCTTCACTCTCTCCATGTGCCCTGAACTGCCCTTCAGATCCTTCCTGCATCCAGGGGAACCACTTCCCTCTTTCTTCTCCTCCCTGAGCCTCTATATCCTAGTGTCTGGACAGCGACACTCAGAGAGGCTAGCTGTCTGTTTCTCAACAGTCTGCCATCTTCTCTCCCCTCTCAAACTCTGTCTGAATAAAGAAATAAATATTTCTTAACTAAGAAGAGCTTGGAATCATAAGCTACAAGTTAAGTAGAATTTAGATGAAGACAAAGGCAAAAATGGCATCAGTGAAGCTATCAAGTTGTGAAAGTGCTAGGTCCTTTGTGGAGGAGAGATTCACCAGAAAATTTTGGAATAGATTATACATATGAAGTTTTTTTCTGAACTTGAAAGAGTTCTGCTTTCCCTATAAAGTATATGAAGACAGTGGTGAAATGAGTTGGGGAAAATGATATTAATCAAAGCAAGATTTTAGCAAGATTCATCTGGAGAAGGCCCATGAACAAACACGTGGGGAAGACACTAGACGTTATGAGATTAGTAAAGGGAATATTACAGTAATCTAAACGTGAGGTCACTGGTGCTGGTGATTGTGACGAGAAGCAGATGATTATTCTGAGTACGGTGAAATGATGGGATGTTGACTCACAGACCCAAAAAATGTTAAAAATGGAAATAGAGATTCCTGAGGGTGAAATTCATTTCAAAATGAGGAAAGATGTTTGGTTTAAAAATACTTTGAGTTACCTGGTGAGAAGAGCTATGAGTGAAATGACCCACATTTTTCACATATGCTATAATATAATTTAGAAACCAAATTTGACCTAGAGATAAGCATTTGGAGTACATTGCTTGTATTGTAACTAACTATTAAAATGCTAAAAATATAGGATAGGATATCTATGAAGGTAAGAGAGCATAGCTAGGAAAATGGGCCAGTTATTGAATATTGAAGAATGACATATTTAAAACTGGGAAGGGAAAAAATGAGCCAAAGAAAACTGAGAAGGAACATCAGAAAGTTAGGCTACTGTGTAATTTGTCCTGAACATGGTGAAAATCTTAAGTTGTTGGCTTCATTTTTAAGGATACTACCACTTTCCACAAAACAAACTTTATTTCCTTTGTAGACTGCCATATGCATCTGCTATGTGTGCATACTACTTTCTACTTCTGTATACCACTGTCCATGTTATTATTTTTCTGCAGGATTTTCCTATGAGATGCAACCATTATATTGTAAAAGCCATAGAAATATAGCACTTTGTTTTAGGTGTCTCATATATCAGACAAAAAAACCCCAAAATTATCTGTCTTTATTTTAAAGTGTTTAAGATAAAGTTTTACTTTTCAAAGAAATTCTGAATAGTTTTCAGATATATAGGTTTTGATGTTTGTCTTAAGCATAATTTCTTAAGGTCAATTCCATACACATCAACTTATTTGGATGTTAATCAGTGCTCTGCAAGAAATGATTTTCTTTATAAAATAGGTTTGGAAGTGATAGGATAATCAAAGTTAAATAGGCTTCATAATTGCAGCATTTCTTATAAAGTATTTACTTATGAATCGAATTTTTGAGTCAGTAGTAGTCCTTTGAAAACATTTTAGAAAATATTTAAGGTAAGTTTTTTTCTTCAGGGTTTTGTTTCTGTTTATGATGTATGCACTAGAATAAGTTTCACATGCTTTCTTTTGTAGTTGATATCATGTTTATCTATTTAGTGGTTTACATTCTATAGAAATAACACTTTTTACACATTGTATATATTAATCATATTAGTGGATAATAATTAGTTTATTAAATAATTTTAGCATATATCTGACTTATTCTGTAAATGAAAATAATGATTTTAATTAATAGTTTATGGCTTATGTACTTCTGCAATTCTTCAGGGCTTGTGAAAAAAATGTTCATATATAAATTTTAATTTTGAACAACATATTTGTCCATAAATTTACACAGTTATCACTAGGAAGTGCCTTTGATATTCAAAAGCCTTTGTAATTCCAGTGGGAAAGAAACAAATGAAAACATTGCTGTTCATAGAATTCTAACTGCTGTAAGGTCCAAAGTCTCTATTCTAGAGGGGACTTCATATTTTAGAAAGACTCAAGAATTCTAACATTTTATTTATGTGTTTATTTGTTTATTTGTTTATTTATATTTTGACACAGTGACTCACTTTGTAGTGCAGGCTGGCCTTGAACTCACTATGTAGTCCAGGCTGGCCTTGAACTTGCAGTGATCCTCCTGCCTCAGCCTCCCAAGTGCTGAGATCACAGGTGTGTGTCACCATGCCTGGCTGAACACTTTAATAATTGTAGTGGCAATGCTACAAATGGCTACTTATGATAATGTTATATTACTCTATTATTTCTGTGTAAATTCTTTTTAATCACCTGTGAACATATTTGTGAAAAGCAAATTTTATCTATAAATAGAATATTTATTTTGATAATACATGAAATAATATTAATTTTGGGGGGGAATGTCTGAAAGAACTTGAATATAATTAAGGTGGCTTGAAAGTATTAAAACTGGAATCAATATCACTAACAGCATTAACATTACTGTAATTTTCCTTCTGGGCTTTTTAAATTATTAGGTAAATCTAATCATAATTAAATAATAATAATAGTTACTCTGCATTAATTTATGATTATTATGTGGATGGATGATTACCTCGTACCTTATGACTTGAAAGGATAAAACAAAATAAAATCGCTGAAAGACACAGAGAAAAATATACGGTTTAATATGGAGAAGAGTTCTCTCATAGTCTTAACTGCCCTTAGACTGACCATAGGACTTTACCAGTCATTTAAAGTGCTCATGTGAAAGTTGTGTGTCAATTGCCAGGACTAATGTGGAGAGATTCAAGCTCCAAATAATGTGAATGCACTTTATTTCTCAATATTTAGAATACAGGTTCCTATGATTTATAAATTTTAGTGTTGGTATTGACCATGCTTATTTAAATATATTTTACATATTTTAACCAAGAAAGTAAAATATACACAGAATAAAAATATTTAGTATCACAAATGGTTTAGAGTGTAGTTCAGGAGTAGAGCAATTGCCCAGCATGTAAGAGGGCCTGGTTTCAATTCCCAGCACAAAAAGGATTAAAGGAAGGAAGGAAGCAAAGAAAGGAAGAAAGGAAGGAAGGAAGGAAGGAAGAAAGAAAGAAAGAGGTAATTTTAGTATTACAGAAGAAAATATCACCCTTCCACTGTGTGTATCTTGAAGAAATCCCAATTGTCCATTCTCATCAAAGGTAATTGCTAAACGAAATTATGGTGTGTCATTTAAGACTATTCTATGATATGGGTGTAAATGTCCATGTCATTTTTTTTTTTTTGGTGGGTACCGGGGGTTGACCTCAGGACCTCGCGTGCCAACAGGCACCCGTGCCGCTGAGCGATATCACCGGCCCCTTTTTCGTATGTGGGTTCCAAGAATCGAACTCGGGCCCTCGCGCTTGCAAGGCAGGTGCTTACGCTGCTGAGCCATCTCACTAGCCCCCATGTCATTTTCTTAATTTAAATTAATTGGAATAAACTAGGCACATTCTGGTTTATAGTCCATATATATATATATATATATATATATATATATATGGATATATAAGTGCTGTATATGTATATTTCTTTCCAAAAAATTATTCTTTATTTTCATGTTCATATGCACCTCGTTCCTTAGCAGTATTTTCAGATTGACCAATTTTTCCTGGTAGAGACCATTTAATATGCTCCCCCACATGTCCCTTTACATACATAAAACCACATTTTGATTTTATATATATGATAAAAACTGAAATTAAGCTGAGTAATGCCCTTTGTTATCCTGTTAATCAGTTTCTCAGAATCAACAATGTCTGTGCCTAAATAATGATTATTCCTTAGAACAACCAAAAGTACTCAAATTAAGTAATTTTTTTCTGAACATGAGTTATGTTTTAGTGTAGATTTGAAATGTTCCCCAAAGACCCAGGTGTTAAAGGCTTGATCTCCAGGTTGGTAATATTGAGAGGTGGTGAAAACTTTAAGACATGGCATCTAGTGGGAGGGTTTCCTATCACTGGGACCATGCTTTGAAGAGTATTGTGGGAATCTAGCCCTTCTCTTTTTCTCTTTTCATTTACAGCCATGATGTGAATAGCTTTGTTCCACCATGTACTTTTGATGTGATGCACTGCTTTACTATGTAGAACCAAAGCAACATAGCCAATGTAGCATGGACTGAAAGTTCCAAAGCAGTAATTGAGAATAAACTATGGCTTTTTAATTTTATTATATATCAGGTATTTGTTAGAGTGACAGAAACCTGGGTAACAGAGGTTGTTTCATTAAAAGAGGAAACCACTTTTTTACCACAATATTAAGGTGGCATAAAATTTCAGTTATTCTTTAATATTTAGATTATCCTGCCATTTTTTATTAATTGGGGTATTCTGGAGAATGATCATCACCCCTGTTTTGTTTTACATTTTATAAAACATTGTACATATGTATATATGTGATGTTTGTACACATGTGTACATAGTGTAATTTTCAAATCAGAGTAAGGACATCTATCTTCTCAAATATTTATCATTTCTTTGTGGTGAAAAATTTTACTTAAATGACTATTATCAATAAAACTAGAGATATGAAGTGCAGAAAAGAATGTGAAGTAATGGGACCCATTGAGAAGGAAAACTGATACATCCACTATGGAAAAAAATTGGAAATTCCTCGAAAAATTAAAAACAGACTACCATATGATCTTGTCATCTCCCTAGTGTGTATATATTCAAAAGAAATGAAATAAGTTTGTCAACAAGACACCTGCACCCTGGGAGGGTGAGGGCGAAGGGGGAGTATAAAAGTTCAAGATGCAATATGTATATGTACCAACCATATATAGTAATTAAATTTTATTTAAAAAGAAATGGAAACAATTTAAATGCCCAACAACTGATGGGACAATTCACAATAGTCAAGGTATAAAACCAGTCTAGGTGCCCATCAACAGATGAATAAAGAAAATGTGCTATATATAGGCAATGTAATAATATTCAGTCATAAAAAGGAAATTCTTTCTTTTCTGACAGCATGAATGGAACTGGATTTATTATGCTAAGTGAAATATACCATACACAGAAAGACAAATACTGCATGACTTAATCATTTTTAATGAAAAGTTTTAAATTAGTTATCATCTTCATAACATAAACCAGTTTATAGGACAAGGGCTTAGTTTCCTTCTGTTTGAATAATGCATTAAGTATGATTAGGTGGTGGTACCTAATTAAAGTAAACCAGGGTTTTGATACATTCACTGTGATGAAAGGGTATGAATTCATTCATATCATTTTTTAGACTGTAAATCATTATTTCAGATACTATAAACCTGTGTTATTGAATTGCTGTGTTTTACAACACTGAAAGATGAAAAAATACAGATCAAAACTAAACTTCAGTGAACCATTCAGAACAGTGATTTTGTGAAAATTCTCAATAATTTCCAGTCCAGTTGCATTAATTGCACCCTAGCTATTGAGATCAAGATATCTCTGTCTTTCTCTCTCTTTTTTTTAGATAGGCTTTCCCTGTTTAATTCAGTTTGGCCTTGGTCTCACTATGTAGCCCAGGTCGCCCTCCGTCTCGTGATATTCCTTCAGCTGTAGCCTCCCAAGTTCTGGGATTGTAGGGGTGTGCCACCACACCCTGCTACAAGGGATAAATTTCTCTTTCAGAATTACTTGAGATTACATATATCCAACCCTTAATAATTTTGATATATTTTTTGTTATATTTAATAGTGCCAAGAGGTTTCTCTTAATTTACACTTCTTGATCTTTTCAATTAGTTTATTTAGGATAATTCAGGCTCAACCTGCTGTAATTTTTTAATGTGGATATATCAATTAACAGATTTACCCTTGATTTAAATGGTAACATTATATTATTTTCTGTTCATTCATAAATTTGGGGCAAATAAAATTCATGTGAGCCTAACAAGAGACTCTTAAAGTAGGTTAGTGAAGTTTCTAATTCTGCAGTTTTTTTCCTCCAAACTGTCATAGAACAAGTAATTCATTTTAAGGTTTTTTTTTTCTTTCTACACAATAAAATTTCAAGTTTGAATATAACATGGATAGGATTACCATACGATCCTTCATGAATTCTACTACTTTACATACTACCTCTAAGCAATGAGAATTTTCTGGGATATAATACAATTCTTGTGAAATTTGAAAACTTTTAGCACAATTAAATATTTAAGTACCTCTACAGTATTTATTACTTGTATATTTTGCTTATTTTATAGTCTTCACTCATTTTTTCTTTTGTTTCCACAGTTTTTATATAACTTATTATTGTACCACAAAATGAATGTAATTGTTGTGTGTTGCAAACACATACTAAAAAATAATTATTAAACAAAAATGGAAGGCTGTATATGTGGCTTGCATTTTTAAGTTTTTGCAATTTATATGCCTCATTTAAAATCCAAAACAAAATATAAAAATATTAGTCCACTCATGCATCAATATGAAGTTGTAATAAATCTGTTAAAATTTAAGCAAACATATGGAAGTAGTGATTATGAATATTTGACACAATTTGAGTATTTCTTATCCAAAATGCATGGGTCCAGAAGTATTTCAGATTTTGAATTTTATAAATTTTGGAATGTTTACATATATATATGCAATGAAATAACCTTGGGATGGGACTAAAGTCTAAACAGAAAATTTATTAATATTCATATATATGCAATATATATGATATAGGAGATACTTGTGATATATATATATATGAGATGTACATGATATAATATATATCTTATAACCATAACCTGAAGGTAATTTATATATTATTTTTAATAATTTTGTACATGAAATAAAGGATGTGTTCATTTAACCATCGGTAAACAAATGCATCACTATTTCAGCCATCCATGTAGGCAGACTCTGGTTATTTAGCCTCAATATCATTCCTGACTCTGAATTTATATGCTTAAAAAATATGGCATAGGATTAATACAATAAAAAAGTAATGTGTTTGGGCTACATAAACAGCACAGTGATAACAACAGACTACTTGTATCAGTTGCTCAACAAACAACAGCAACAAAAATCAAGTGCAGGCCTTCACTTATGATGTTGTGGTTTGAGTAAAAGGTTTCCATAAATGTTTTATATTTTTATGTACAAAGAAACCTCAGAATTTGTAAGAATTTGTATAAAGACTAGAAAACAGATATTTTATTTTGGGGGAATGCATATATATTTTTAATTTTGTGGCAATAATATCACAAGGTAACAACTCTCAACCCAGATGTGCCAAGTTTGTGTCTCCCAATACTGAAGAATGAGCTCCATGATGAAGAAAGTTAAGAATAGGAAAGGTTTACTGAGAGAAAGCTCCTGAGTGAAAGGAGTCTGAAAAAGTCTCAGGGGCCCCAAAAGTGGGTTTCCACTGATGCTGCTTGTCCATGGGTAATTTATACAGTAAAATCACAACTGGGGTAACTATAGGTCAAACTACAATCAGTGTATAGTATTACAAGTATAGTCAGTTAGCAGTTATTAGTACAATAGAGAAGCAAGGCATGTAGCAAGATTATATTCATAAGCATCATTAACTTTAACTTATCTATAAGTTTTAACTAAAAAAAGGCATTCCTAAAAGGAATGGTAGTATATGTCAGGGTGTTCTGGTCACACACCTATGCTATTTATGCATTATCTCGGCTGGACTAGTGGGTACTAATTACAGAATAGTCTCAAGATGCTGTTTATCTCTAGGAAAGCTTACAGGCTAGGTCATTATGTGTCCATCTTGAGGCCTGGCTTTCTTCATTTTAATGTGTCTCATCCTCTGCACTGACTCCCTTGAAGGCCTCTCTCTGACTGCCTATTAATTTCTAACGTATCTGTCTGTAATATTCCCTAGTCTGATGAGGTATCCCTAACTGCCATTAGAGGATTGTGGCTGAAGAACTCTATGGCTATTTACTGCTGGAGGAAGTCATAGTCATGATCAGCGGTCAGAGATTCTCTTCAGAGGAGCTCTTTAAGGCCCTCAAAAGACATCAGGCATTTTTATCTTGGGTACATGTATGACTCTAAATCTGGAGGAGGCAAAGCCAAATAAACAGTTAAATATGCAGTGTCCATATAAGATCAACAAGCCTACTATTAGTATGGTCAACAAATGTTTCCAACAGGAAGAGCCAAAGATGACCTCTCACAAAGAGGATAAGGAAAAGGTTCAGTGAGCTTCTGGGTCTGACATAGCATTAACTTGTTGTCTAATATATTGAATGACCATCAAAATATTAGTGGAAATATCAGGAATGTATGCATGACATTCAGGTTTTATAATTCATAGGTTTCCCTTTGTGCTGCTGTTAAGATACATAAGGCCATCTGATTTGGAAGGACAGGTTGCCTCATTAATCTGACTTCTTTATTTAAAGGAGAGATTCCAGTAAATTGTCATTTAAGACCTGTTTAGCATAGTTAGAGAAGGGTGCAGTGCATGTACCAGGAGGTACTAATACAGTAAAATCACCAGCTGCTGTTTCCCTCTAGGGAGGCTGACAGGCCTGGCCATTATGTGTCTTTCTTGAAGCCTGACTCCCTTTAAATTTCCCTCCAGCCACAATTTGACATGTCTCATCTCTAGACTGACTCCATTTAGGGCCTGATCCTTCTCTGACTACATACTAATTTCTATCTCATTTAGTTCTCTATAATAATAGCATTATTTAATAAACTGACATGTTTTCATATTATGTTATGAATAAAAGCTACCCTCGTCCTTTAATAAGCCTATCATACATTTTTTCTATGCCATCCAAAGGTACTTTTTCTACTCGATTAACAATGTCATTTCATCATTGCTGTGATCACAATCACCTTAATTCAGACCCATTTTGTCTATTTAATCATCAATCAATCAATGAACAACAGGAGCATCTTTATCAATGGTAAAATTTCTTCAATATTCACTTCCTCAGTGAATTTCTCAGCTACTTTAGTATCTCCCCTTGCCTTGTTAAACAAATCTTTAAAACTTAAATGTTATCACTTTTCTCAAATTTCTTTATCCAGAACACTTACAGTTCCCTTAATTTTCATTTCATCATGATTGATCTTTTCTTATTTCATGATGGTTATGCCTTCAATGGCATATGTTTACTTTCATGCTGACCAATTCACTCTTTTTTTGTGTGTGTGGGTACCGGGGGGCTGGCGACCTCAGGAACTCGCGCGCCAGCAGGTGCCCATGCCCCTGAGTGATGTCATCGGCCCTTTTCTCGTATGTGTGTTCCGGGAGTCGAACTCGGGCCGTCGCGCTTGCCAGGCAGGTGCTTACGCCACTGAGCCATCTCACCGGCCCCCAATTCACTCTTTTAATACAAGATCAAGCTTTTCAGTTTTAAACTTATGCATTTTTTATATTTTATTAAATTTGATTTGTCACTTTTAGCTTAGAACTTCAATAATGTAACCTGTTTCTTCAGGTTATCATTCCAACAACATACTTTCTATGAGATGTTTCATGGTTACATTAATGTTCAATTTCTCCAAGTCTATCTTTGCGTGCTAAAGAAAGATCCTTATGTGCTAAAGATCAAAACACATGCTCCTCTTTTTCCTTCTTAAATTATAGGTAACTTCTTAATCATATATTGTTAAAATTCTTGTATTAGTTACTGCTTTTTCTGTGTTTTTATTAGGACATGTTTGCAGTACATAAAGATTACATGTGCATAAAGATTACATTCTTCGTGGGGAATTAGTAAATGTACATAAGACATTTCAGTTCTTTTTCTATCTCTTTCCCCTCCACAACTTCCCTCCTCCCTCCCTCGTTCTATTGGTTCCCTCCCCTTTTGCAAAATACATATCTCCCTATTTCCTATTCTCTATTTCATATGTTGCTCTAAATTATATTTTGTTTTTCTCATATAAGAGAAACTATGTGATATATAGGCTTGTGTGTGATTTATTTTACTTAAAATTACTCAAGGTACATCCATTTTCCTACAAATGACCCAAGTTTGTTCTTCTTTATTAGTTATATTCCATTATGTATAAATACCACATTTTTAATGCATTTATCTGTTGATGGGCATATAGACCTCTTCCAAGATTTAGCTATTATGAGGAAGCCTGAGGTGCTGAGCTGCCTCCAGTGGTGAGCCTCATGGCGGCTTCGTGGTGCAGCCAGGGCGCAGGTCTGTTGAGGCCTTGGGTCCTGAGCTGTCGCCTGCTGTTTCTGGTGTTGTGGCTACTGCTGAGCGTGTGTGAGGCTAGCCCCCTCACCCCTCACCTGCGTTCCCCTTCCCACCACCGACCTGTCCTGGGGTGGACTCTCTTCCTACTATCCCCACCCCCCATCACCATCACCCTTATCAGTTCCCTCCCAGGCTCTCTCCAGGGCGATCCTGCAATGCAGAGCACCCTGTCCCTCCCCTGCTAGTCCAGACCAGCCAGTGTCCCCTCAGCGCCTCAGACCCCTCACAGCCCCCCTTTTGAGCGGCGTTCAGCACGGCGCAACCCCACCTGTCCACTCAGGAATAATTGGCAAGAATCCATCTCCGCCACCCCCCCGAATCTTCACCTATCCCAGTTGCCTCACCACAAGGTCTTCTTTTTCTTAGAACACAGGCTCTCAGAGGCTGGGTCCTCTGACTGTCCCCTCCTACAGAGCCCTCCAAAAAAGACCAGCAAGGCTATGGTCACCTCCTGCGCAGGGTGGACCTGGAGTCACCCTCCAAGTGCTGTACCCCTCCCCTCACTCCTTCTCCTCCCTCCTCTCCCTCCTTCCCCTCCCTCCCCTCCCTCCTTCCCCTCCCTCTCCTCCCTCCTTCCTCTCCCTCCCTCCTCCCTTGCCTCCTCACCTCTTCTCCTCTTTCCTCTCCTTTCTCCTTCTCCCCTCTCCTTCCATCCCCTCCCACTCCTTTCCCCCTCCTGTCTCCTTCCATTCCCTCTTTACCTCTCCCTCCCCTCCCTCCCTTCTCCTACCCCTTCCCTTCCTGTCCCCCTTCCCCTCCCCCTCCTCTTTCTGCTCCTCCCCCTCCCCTCTTCTCCTCCCCTTTTCCCCCTCTTTATTCTCTACCGTCCCCCTGGTCCTTTCAAAAGAAAAAAAAGATATAGCTATTATGAATTGTGCTGCTATAAGCATAGTTATGCATGCATCATTCTAATATGATGTCCTGAACTTTTCAGGAAGAACTCTAAAAGGGGAGTAGCTGGGTAGAATGGAATTTCTACTTTTAGTTTTTGGAGCAATCTCCATACTAATAATTTCTACCTATAGGGATATCTGTTGATACATATATATATATATATATATATATTTTTTTTTTTTTTTTTTTTTTTTACAATTTCCTCTGTAGTTTTGCAAATCCAAGCAGAAAGTAAGTAAAAAGATCCAGTGAGTAATGCATGTAGGTTTGGCCAAGTTCCAAGTTTTGGCATATTGGTAAATTTGTCCTTGGTCTATCAAGCCTCTCATGGTACGGTGGTACCTCAGTTCAAGAAAGCTTATATTTGTGAACAACTTGGTTCACAAACAGAAGTATATGGCAAAATTTTGTTTTTGTTTGTAAACTCTGAACTGGGTGATGAAAATGACCATGGCCATCTTTCCCACATGAACATGAATGTGGCCATGGTTTCCAAAATTTTAGAACAAATTAAGTTCATTAACTGAGGTACCACTGTATTTTATTTGTAGTATGCTTACATGGAGAAATCTGTGTGCACAGAAAAGATGATATGACATGATAAGAACGAGGGTGGAAGTATCTTTTTTTCTTTGAGAATGCTAAATTAATCAACAGTGCTGTACAATTATATTTTTACTATGGCGTGTCAAATGAGGTCAGATGTAGAATTTTTTCTCATGGCATATTATCAGGAATATATATGTATATATTGTATATATGTATATATTACTTGAAAGATACTAAAATAGTGGACTTTTAAATATTTTCACCACAAAAATTGTAAGTATATGAGATGGTGAATATCTTAATCAACTTGATTGAATAATTTCACACTGTAGAGGTATATCAAAATATCATGTTTTATAGAACAAATATACACATATAAATTTGTTAGTTAAAATTAATTTAAATATAATGAGTAAGTTCATGACTTTATTCCAAAATAAAATGGTTATTCATAAAATTAACTAATTTGGGAGGACAAAAATAAAGAAAGGCTGGGGGCCTACATGATGTGCCAGATTACTCAGCTCTTCCTTATGCGTCCTGGAAACGGGGGCCAATTTTCTTTTCTTTATCCAGAGTCTATAATTTTTTTTAAGAAATGCTGAACCTCCCTGTACAGGTTGAAGATGACTTGTTCATTGTGCAATGTAATAGGAGCCATACTTCACTCATATTTTCTCAGATTTTCATTACGATATAGGGGTCAGTAAACAATTACTGTAATTGACCATACAGTAAGTATTTTTGACTTCATGGGCCATGAACTCTTTGTCACTATATAACTCTGCCTTTGGAATCTAAAATTTAAAATAACATTTGAAATGGCTAAGGGGATAAATTTTATATGTATATTTTACTGCATAAATGATAATATCTTAAATAAAAAAGAATATCATTCTTTTGGTTTCATACTTCTTTCAAAAAATCTCACCTAAACTTATCATTGCTGTGTATTTAATTATTAGCAAATGTCTCATATTCCAGTGTACCATTTTAACAAGAAATATTTTGATTTTATCTAAGAAAAAAGAATAAAAGTTTAGATGTCTGCAACATACATAATTTATTTACACAGTTAAAAGTATTACTTTCCTAAAAATCACCTCTAAAAATTCTGTTTGCATATTTGGTGTTTTTCTTTTCTTTTTTTCTTCATTTCCTATTTCTTTACTTTTACTTCTTTTCCTTTTTCTTTTTTATTCCCTTCCATTCTTTTCTTTTTTTTTCTTTTCTTTTTCAGTTTGAGAGACAACTTCTTGCATTGTATGTACTGTCTTCTACATTTTTGGAGTAACTGTATATCATTGGTTATACCTCCTCTTTGCTCAGGATTTTCTAGAAAGGAACATCTTCTTCTAGGCAAATATCTGAGAAAGAACTAGGAGGAAGAGCAGCACCAACAACTCCTAAGCTTCTGTATGACATAGATAGATAAAGAAGGTTGGTTATTTCTGAGAGAAAAATTATCTTTTTATTTTATTTATTTATTTTTTTATGTGTGTACTGGGAGTCGAACTCAGGACCTCGTGCTGGCCAGGCAGGCTCTTATGCCACTGAGCTATCTCACTGGCCCAAGAATAATTATCTTGCTGCCAAATATCTTATAGTTTACATAAATGTGCATATGAGAGGTGTGTATGTGTGTGTAAAAGCCTGTGTGTACTGTGTGCATGTATAAGTGTGTGTGAGGTTATAAGAAAAGATGATGCAATATCCTAACATCATCTTTATGGAATTTTCCAGTTAGTTGCTAACGTAAAAAATAGCTGGGGCCGGTGAGATGGCTCAGCAGCTTAAGCACCTGCCTGGCAAGCACGAGGGCCTGAGTTCGACTCCCGGAACCCACATATGAAAAAGGGGCTGGTGATATCGCTCAGCGGCACGGGCGCCTCCTGGCGCGCGAGGTCCTAAGGTCGACCCCCCCGGTACCCACAAAAAAAAAAAATAGCTGAAGAACTTGCTTTTTGTAAACTGTTTTTCTCCCTTTTTGCAATAAAAATATTAGACCAGCAAATACTGAAACAAATAATTATCTTACACAAACAACTTTCAAAAGGTGATAAAATGGGTAGGTATGCTTTTTGGAGAAGGTATTAAATGTCTGTCAAATTAAAACTGATGTGATCATTAGAAACTATATGTTCATAGCAACTGAAAGATGATTAATTGACTTTTAAATAAATAGTACATTAGAGTAAGGAAAGATGAGTGGATAAGTAGATATTCTTAGTGAACTTTTAATGAGTTTCTTGGGGTATGATGGCCAATTATGATATCCACAATTTTAATGTAATTTAATTTAATTATTTAATTTAATTATTTTAGTTTAATTTTTTCTTTTTACATTTTCACAAATAATTATTGTATATATTATATATCTATAGGGTAAAATGTGAGGTTCTGATACATGTTTACCTTATAGAATTTTTACAGATATCTGATATCAAACCGAGTGGAAGACTTTTTGTACCTGAGGAGTTGGAAGCCAACATTTATTACATTAGCAGGCCCATTAGAATCAGGTCTCAAACCATCAGTGTAGAGTCAGCTTAGAGTTTAGCTTAAATACATTTTTGCAAGCTGGAAATATAAAGCTGATTGCAGGTTATTATATGATTGGTTACATAGGCTAAGGCATATGTTGTCTGGCAGATTTGTTCTGGGCCGGCTCTACTAGGGAGAAGGCTGTCCGAGTCGGTGGGTGAAATCAGGTAAGCATGTCCTTGACTGGGTTGTTTTGTGGTAGGTGGAAAGTTCCTGGAATAGGCAAGCAAAACAGAATGTGTTTATAGCTAGAAAGTACAAACAATGCAGCTGGATACAGTCAAATAAGGCTGAGTCAAACTGTCTCAGTTATAGCTGGTGTATTTGTCAAGGCTAGCTGAGTCTCTGTGACAGGCAGAATGAACTTAGGCAGAGGATACTAATTGATTTCTAATTTCTGCTATGAAATTTCTGTAAGTTTGCCATTACAGAATGAGTAAATTAAACTAATTAAACACTTTACCTTACATATTTATGACTATTTCTGGTTTAAAACTTTAAAATATGTACATTTAGTAATTTTGAAACATGCAGTTGAATATTATTTATTATATTTTGCATTCTGTGAAATTAATTGCTAAAGTTTATTTGTCCTTTCTTATTGAAACACTGTACCCTTTGACAAACATCTTGCCTTCCCATGCCCACCCTCACCTTCCACCCAGCTTCTAGTAAATATATTTTTATTTTCTACTTATCAGTTTGACTCCATTACATTCCACAGAGAAGTGTTTGCTGCTCTTCTGACTGTGGAAAATGGGGGAAGGTAATGTAACCCTTTTGTTTTTCTTCTAGCTGCAATAGACTTTTTTTTTTCTTTCTCCTGTTATGCCTTGTTGTCCATACATTTGTTTGCTACCTTTTCTATTTTTTTTAATTAGTCTGGCCTCCACCTATTCCAGCTTTGTAAGTGATTTTTTCTTTCTTTGTGTTTTGGTGTGATGCTGAGATTGAGTGTAATGCTAGTGTTAAGGGTTCCACACCCTGGATGCAGGTGGCAGCAACAAATAGGCTTACAGCCTGCATGGAATCATGCAGCTAGAGGTAGGCTTACATTAACTACCACCATCTTATTCTTTTTTCTAAGCCTCTGATTTTGTAAAAGAAAAGGGAAGAACCACTTTTCTTTTTGAATTATTTTACCTGGCACAGACTTTTGCCTGTATAGAAGAGAAGAAGGTGTCCATTTTAAAAGGAAATGCCTGAGGCTTTTTACCAGGGCAGGGCAACAGCAGGAAGAGCTTGTTAAAACTGGATTTAGCTGACTCACTTCCCTCTTGTTTTAACTCCCATCTGCAGCTATAGCTTCCTGGCTGGATTTCCAGCTTTAGTTGACTTGCTGCATTCCTTTCTTAAATCCCACGCAGAGCTATAGATTTCTGGCTGTATTTCTTCCTTGTTTTAGTGCAAATAATTAAAAACCTATGCCTGAGGACCTGAGCAAAACAAATAAACAGCATTTAAAATTTAATTGAAGAAACTGAGTATATGAAAGCAGAGTCATCCCCATTCTTATTCTTTTTATTCTCAGATTAAATGCAACAGTCAATTTTCCCAATTGGCTTCATTCTGGTTAAATAGAGTCTTCAAGGGACTAAAAATACTAACTGAGCCATCAAGGGACTCTGAATGTAAATTGAGACATCAAGGGACTCAAATGGATAAAGGAACTTTGTTGGGAGAAGTTCCACCTTTACCTCATGTGAGGTAAAGGACTAGGTAAGGCCAACAAGTGGCTCAGCCCTCTTCTCCTTAATGAGTTAATGTACCCTAATAGGGAGACAAACACCTCCAGGGAATCTCTTCTGTATTTAATGATGCCAACATCACTCAGACAAAGATGTCTGTCTAGTCTGTTAGAGTTTCATAAGGGATGCTTTGTGGAATCCTCAGTTATCCTTCTGCATGAGACACCATCTTAGTGAGCAAAGACCTAGCTGTCTCCTTCCCTTTTTAAGCCCCAAGCCAATACACTGGGAAACCTCTCAGAACTTGCCACCACATAGATTTTACCAGCCTCAAAACTAGGCTGCATTTTTGATGAATGGGAAAGATTTCATTCTGACGATCTAAAACAGAAACAGCTTATCTCCTATTGCAATACATTTGGGTTTAATATGAACTGGGAAGTGGCAAAAATGGGTATGGGATGGTACCTTAAATTATGAGACTATTCTCCAGTTATAGGGTTTTTGCTTAATATATGAAAAGTGGAATGAAATGTTTTATATTCAGGCTCTTGTTACTCTTTATCAAAGGAAAGTCCCCAGGAAATATGATACTTAGAACGTTCCAAAGGAACAGAAAGATAAGTTGAGCCATCAAGGGACTCAAATGGCTAAAGTAACTTTGCTGGGAGAAGTTCCACCCTTACTTCATGAGAGTTAAAGGACTAGGTAAGGCCAACAAGTGGCTCAGCCCCCTTCTCCCTAATGAGTTAATGTGTCCTAAGAGGGAGACAAAAGCCTCCAGGGCATCTCTTCTGTATTTAATGATGCCAACATCACTGGGACAAAGATGTTCTGTCCTGAAATTTCCACTTGTCTCTTTGGAGGATGTAGGTCTTTCTGAAATGTTTGTTAATACTGTGATGTATTACCAGCCACCTGCTTATAGTCCCCATCCAATAAATTGGGCCCCTTTTTCAGTTACAGATATAAAAGAGGCTAGAAATAGTGCAAATGAACAATGTGCTTAAAAGTGGGACAAATTATCCTGGAAAGGTTATTCCCTCTTCAACAGAACAAAACTGGGACTGTCATACTAGTGAGGGACTAAGAATAATGTCTAATATGCTAGATGCTCTTACCAGGGAGATAAAGAGGTGTGTTGAGTCCCTAGATTCAGGTTACCCCCATCCCTCCAGAGAGACAATGGACCTACTTTTACCTTCCTAATAACTCAGGGGGTAGCAACAGCTTTAGGAATAAAGTACCACCTACATTTCACCTGACAGCTTCAATCTTCTGGAAAGGTATAGAGAGCCAAACATAACCTAAAGTGAGCTCTGGAACAGAGGGTAGAACCTCAGGTCAGAACTATTCTGGATACAAAAGGTTGTCATGGTACTTCTTAAAGAAATCATCAAAGTCAGGTCAGATCTAGGCAGCTCATCTTCCCAAGCAGACTGCAGTAATACACTGTAAAAGGCACCAAAGAGACATGTCTGAAGTCTTGGTAAGTCAAAAGGCTGATAGCAAAGCAAGAAGGACAGCCTCACAGCACTTTCATACTCTATTTTTATTCCCAGTTCTTGAGGAACCATTAAAACCTGTCTATGCTCCTTAGGAAGATAAATAGGCCTCAGGGTAAGGGGAAATTAAAAATGGACACTGGTGGCATTTAGAAAACAAACCGACCTCTCTTCAAAGGACATACTGGAAGGCTATGAAAACTCTTCATAATTCCTTTCATATGGGAAGAGATTCAACATTGGAAATGGTCACTCAAATTTTCACAGAACCAGGACTAGATGCATCCACCTGACAGGACTGCAAAAAATGCCCACTCTGTGCCTACAATAACCCAGGTAAGCCCAAACCACCTCCTTTGTTTGAATCTATACAGAGGAGAGGGACATACACTGGGAAGAATTGGCAATTAGACTTTACACATATGCCACCATGTGGAGGATATAAACAAATATTGGTCTTGATTGACACTTGTAAAGGCTGGATTGAAGCCTTTCCTACCCATTCAGTAAAGCCTGTGGAGGTAGTCATGCTGCTTCCTAAAGAAATCATCCCTAGATTTTGGTTACCCCAGTCCCTCCAGAGAGGCAATGGACCTTCTTTTACCTTCCTAATAACTCAGAAAGCAGCAATGACTTTAGGAATAAAGTACCACCTCCATCTTCTGGAAAGATAGAGAGAGCCAACCAGACCCTAAAATGAGCTCTGGCAAAACTTTGCCAAGAGCCATCTGAGTCCTGGTTCCAATTCTGCCAATAGTGCTCATGAGGTTTTGTAAAATGCCCAAAAGTGGGCTAAGTTTGAGCCCATTTGAGATGTTATATGGGTGGAGACTTGTGAATTCTGGCTTTTTGGGGGAAAATGAAACTTTTCAACTCTGACACCCCTGCTGACAACCCCTTCCCTTTCCTGTCCTGATAAGCAAGCAGCTTCACCACATCCTGTTATTTCACTTCCTAGATGACCAAGGCCACCCAGATGTGTAGAGCTGTAAACCTGTCACCTTTGAATAACCTGTTGCCTTGATCTGTTGCCTTTGTTGTGCTTTTGTTTTCCCTCCACAAGCCCTATATAAGGCTCTCATAACCCAAGCTCAGGGTTCAGACTTTGGAGTGCCAAACTCCTCTGAGCCAGCTAGCATAATAAAGTTTTGTTCCCTCCATTTCTGCAAATGCCACTCAGTTTATTTGCCTTTGGCAAACCTAGAATTTCTGTAACAGTATGATAGTAGACCCAGAAACTACAAGACCCTTACAATGTCTCATTAATCTTGGCCAAGTACAACAGGCTATCTACATGTATGAGAATAAAATTCTGCCACCTTCTGGCCAGGTGGACAGCATACTGTCAGTCCTGGAGACCACTTGCCCATAAAAAATTTGGAGAGAGGAGACCAATTAGTTTAAAGTCAAAATGAAAGGGCCTCTTTTCCTAAATATTTTCTCATTGTTTTCTGATGGGCTTTCCTTTCTTTAACCCAGCAGTAAGACACAACACTCCAAGGTAGTTGGAGGGCACATAATCCCCAGTAAGATGGGTCTTCCAACTTGAAGAACTTGTAGAAGACAGAGACCTCCACTTTCTCAGCACCCCAAAATGATTTACGGGGTTATGTGTCCCTGGGGAAAATAAAACAGGAGACTAGAGCTTGCCAAAACTGGCTGGGGAACTAGGCATAAACTGTGGATTTTATGATCCTGGAACACATGTCAGAGCATTTCCCAAAACCCTGCATATGGACATCTTGCAAGAACTCAAGCAGGTTTTCAATGGGATGTCCTAGACCTGATGTTAGTTTGCAGTGTGGAATACCAGCCCTACCTCCCAGGACTGGTAAGTAGTAGTTCTTTAATATTTCCTCACAATTTGGATGGCATAAAAGAATACAGATTCCAAAAAGAGCTCACTATCATAACTTTCCTCATGATAGCCTGTCCTATGTCTTCCAGGGTGTATTTTTATATTGATGTTTCCCCTTTTACTAGGCCCAAACTCACTGTACCTAGCCAGTTTTTACCTCACTATTCACTGTTATTTTTTGAATAAACTTTGTCACTGCTTTTTGATTGTTTTGTTCTATTCTTTGTTTCAGACAAGAAGAACCTGAAATCCAACTCCAGAAGGAGAGACAAGCAATGCAAACCCTGGTAACATTTATTTGGTAAGCCAGTTTTAGGGGACTATCTTGTAAAATGGTGTCTCTTTCTGTATTCTACCTTCTCATGTTTCTTTAAAAAGTTTTTACTGTTGACCTTGGAATGGTGATGAATGCCTCTAATCCCAGTACTCAGGAGGATGAGGCAGCAGGATCTCTATGAGTTTGAGATCAGCCTGCACTATGTAGTGAGTTCAAGGCCAGCCTGAACTACATAGAGACCTTACTTCAAAAAAAAAAAAGAAAGAAACTGGAAAAAAACGTTTTACTGTTGAATTACAGTGTAGTGGAAGAACATTCTACCTGAAGACCTAGCAGCCAAACCTAGAAAGGAGAGAGGACATGCATGGCAGTGATCAGTAATGCACCACCATCAAATGGACCAGATAATCTAATTGATATTTTAATACTCTAATGGATTTGTGATTGTCTCTGTATGTTTTTTATTTAAAAGTAGGTTAAGGCCAATATATTTATACTTCATTATAGTAGAAGACGTGGGGATAATTCTCAGAGGAAAAAGCACACGATTTGCACATTTCTGACAACTGAGAACACATTAAGACCAATAATGGTTTCTGCATGATATGGAAGCAAATTTCTTGAACATTTTTTAACTGAGTAAACTACTATGGTCTTATTATGGAGCACATGGAGATTATGAGAGAGAGGGGCAAGAATGACATATTAGACTTGAAATCTTTTTGTTATATGAACTCCATGACTTTCCCCACCTTCAAGTTGTTTTTAAAGTATATTATCTATAGTCCAGAAGAGACCTTCTGCATAAATCTTATTTTAGGAATCTATAATGATGTAAAATTCACCTATTCCCTCTTTACATCTCATCTGTTCAATACTGAATGTTTTGAAATTTTAATTTTTGAAAGACTTTTATTTCATTTTAAATAATAAAATAAAATTTGCTAGTGTCTTTAGGGCACCTATAAAGATATTTGAAATTACCTGTGACTTGTGCTAGCCCTGAGATCATATTTTATGGTTCTATTAGATGTGCATTTCATTGACAGAATTCAGAGAGGGAGAGAGAGTTCCTTTTTCCTTTCTTTTTATGTGTCACTTATTAAATATTTTTAAGAAGACAAAAGATTTTGTGGTTCCTGACTTCAAGGATAAAAGAAAATTGTATAAAAACTTTGCAAATAAGTCTACATTTTGCAAGGTGTGCACAATATGGAACAATTTAATCTTAAAGTAATATCTTAAAGTTTCATTTTCATTTTATGCTTTGGTAAATATGTGAAATAGATAAATATAACTGACATATGTTCGTGTAAGTCACAATCTATACATCAAGGAATTACCTTAAAATGCAAGTATATTGTAAATGCAAGATGAGCTATGACAGCCTACCAATATTCATTTTAATATGTAAGAATATAACAAAAATCATATATTGCTACTTACCCACATATTAATATCTATGTGATATTTAGCAAAAGAGTAAAGCATTATAAATTCTTTTTGCCATATTATTCTTTTCAGAAACTGAGTACATATAGAGTATAAACTTCATTTTGACTAACAATTTTTTATGACAAATGGAACTCAGCAAGAGAAAAGATGTCTCAAGTAAGTGAAAGAAAAGAAAATATTAACTGTAGCTTTAAATAAGATTTTTCCAAAACTTTTATGAAAAATAAAAAGCTTTAACATCTTTTGCTGTCTTCTTGATTGACATCCACTATTGCCTATCTGCCTGTTGATTGTTAAGAAAGTCTAAATGGGAATTTTATCCTATTAATGATGTCATAGCATAAGGATTAGCACAAAACACTTTATACTTCATAGCAGACATCTATTGCCAAGTAAAACATGTGAGCAAATATAATTTGGATAGAATATTTTCACACTAATTAAAGCTCATTTGCTATAAAGTTGTGCACAAAAATTGCTTAAATTATGTTATAAGAATTTTTTTCTCTTTGTATAATAATATGAAAAAACTCTAACCTTTGCAAGTTCATATAATTTTGCCATAGGCCATAACTATGACTACTAAAAATCTAAAAGCCAACATATATATCAACTAAACATATATATATAGTACTCTGAGTATGTATACTATACAGAGAGAGACAGAGACAGACTGAGAGACAGTCTATATAGACAAACCTTGTGATATTTAAGCTTGTGTGTCTGATTTATTTCACTCATAAGTATGGTCTCGATTTGCATTCATTTACATATGAATGACTTAAGCTTATCTTTCTTTATGACAGAGTAGTACTCCCTTTTTTATAAATACCAGATTTTCATTTATCTGTTGACGGGTGTACAGGCTATTTCCAAAATTATCTTTTTAAATTGTGCTGCTACAAACATGGGTATGCATATATCCCTGTAATATGGACACTTTTTAATAAAGTTATAAGTGACACATTAATAAAATTAGATGGAGAAAACAAAAGTCAAGTGTACCAAAACTGAAGTTATGATAACATATTTATACATCAATCAGTGGCAGTTTGCATCATTTTCATATAAAATTTCAATAATCCAAACTACAGTTGACATGAAAAGGAATTAGGATGTGCTATGTAAATGTATCAACTCCAGAAAAGGAATGTAAATATTATGTACTGCAAACATGTACAAAATAATAAGGAAAGAGATCTAGAGATAGGTGGGGGACAAAAGGGAAAGGGGATGAAAGAAGATATTATGTACATGAACCAACTTCCCACATGAATGTAAACATTATGTACTACATGCATGCAGTAATAAACCAAAAAAATTCAGATCATAGGAATAGTATCAGTCAACTCATTGATAAGTATCTTGATTGAAGCCACCAAGACTATGGACAGAGCTCCTATTGTTCTTCTATTGATGTGTCACAGACACTGCATCTATTAGATATACTTAATGGTTTCACAATTTCTTCTCTGTTTTTTCTTTCCATCCTATACTCTCAATGGTCTATTCAATCAGACTGTAGCCAATAATAACTGAATGTTTTCTCCTTTAACAAACTGCTAGTTGTATCAACAAAGTCCAACGAGAAGAAATATAAGTACAAATAGCTCTATGCTAATTAGTGTAAGTACAATTTAAGCTTTCTTCATTAACACTTTCTGTTAATTAGTGTTAGTTAGGCTAAAATAGTTTTGCTATATAATATAAGTTATACATGTGCCAACACAAACATTTTCTGTGAGGAACAAATGGCAGATTTAGTGAGAATTCAATTGGTCTTAAAAATGTTCAAAGTAGGGCCGGTGAGATGGCTCAGCGGCTTAAGCGCCTGCCCGGCAAGTGCGAGGGCCCGAGTTCGACTCCCGGATCCCACATACGAAAAAAGGGGCTGGTGATATCGCTCAGAGGCACGGGTGCCTGCTGGCGCGCGAGGTCCTGAGGTCAACCCCCCGGTACCCACAAAAAAAAAAAAAAAATGTTCAAAGTAGGGCTGGTGAGATGGCTCAGCGGTATAAGCACCTGTCTGGCAAGCATGAGGGCCTGAGTTCGACTCCTGGAACCCACATATGAAAAACGGGCCAGTGAGGGCCGGTGAGATGGCTCAGTGGCGTAAGCGCCTGCCTTGCAAGCGCGAGGGCCTGAGTTTGACTCTCGGATCCCACATATGAAAAAGGGGCCGGTGATATCACTCAGCGGCACGGGCACCTGTTGGTGCGCGAGGTCCTGAGGTCGACCCCCCGGTACCCACAAAAAAAAAAAAAAAAAAAGCCAGTGATATCGCTCAGTGGCACAGGAGCCTGCTGGAGTGTGAGGTCCTCAGGTCAACCCCCGGTACCCACACACAAAAAAAATGTTCAAACTAGCTGACTAAATTTTGGAGTACCTGAAAAATCAATGTAAATATATACATTACTGTTTGGTCTTTTCCCCAAACTGAATGCCTGTATATGTGCATGTTTGTGCATGCCTGTATGCAGACACAGACACACATATGTACCCATTCACAGACACATACACTAAGATATGCATAATTCTAAGATGAATCCCAAGATTTCTAGTCTTATGTTGTATGCACCCAATATAATCACCTTCTCTTAAGTGTGAGTAGATTCTGTGAATGGAGTATCACTCTCATGACTAACTTGCATCATAAGGAAAACATACTTTGAAGGAGTTTTTAAGGTTTCTAATCAGTGGACTGTGTTAATCAAAAGAGAAATTGCCCTCATTGGGCTAATCACGTGAGCCCATAAAAGATATGGAGAAGCATAGGCTTTTCTGCTGTATTTAAGAATATTATTTCCATGAAATTGAGAGGGTCACATGGCAGGGAGTAATAGATTGCTCCTAAGAGCTAAGGGATCCAGTCCTGCAACCATGAGGAATTGAATCTTACAAAATATGTGACTTAAACAAGGGCCAGGTTATTGAAGCATATGTATCCTGAGTTACAGAAACAAATAGGGGATTGGGTTTTCTAGATCTTGGTGGAGATACAAGTTATGTGTTATGCAGATAAATAAAAAGCAAAGGAAAAGATTATATAAAATATACAGGTAGATAGATCTTTCTCAAATAAGAGGATCAAGAGATGGTGGAAGGAGCTATGGTGGGAGGAGGTGATAAGAAACTAAGGTGTGTTTTTCAATGTACATCAACTCCTCACAAGGAATGCAAGCGTTATGTACTGCAAATATGTATTAATAAAAATTAAATTATAAAAAAAGGCTTAGAGCAGCCCTCAGAAGAATAGGTAATTATCTAGACAGGGGTTATCAACCTCCTTCCTCCTTTCTTGATATCTGAATTAATCCTCCTATTAAAACAACACTGAGATACCATCTCACCCCAGAAAGAATGGCTACTATTAAGAAATCAACTAATAACAAATGCTGGAGGGGCTGTGGGGAAAAAGGAACCCTTCTTCACTGTTGGTGGGAGTGTCGACTGGTACAGCCACTGTGGAAGTCAGTGTGGAGATTCCTCAGAAAACTAGGGTTGGAGGTCCCATTTGACCCAGCTATTCCCCTTCTGGGCATCTTCCCAGAAGAATTAAAAACATCGTACCACAGCGATATATGTGCACCCATGTTTATAGCAGCACAATTTGTAATAGCCAGATCTTGGAAACAACCCAAATGCCCATCAACTGAGGAATGGATAAGAAAGATGTGGTATTTTTATACAATGGAGTACTATTCAGCCATAAAGAAGGATAAACTGGAGACTTTTATAGGTTAATGGATGCAACTCGAGAAAATACTCATAAGTGAAATAAACCAGAAGCACATGTGTAAGCATCGTATTATCTCTCTAGTATGAGAAACTGAAAGAGTAAATAAGATCCAAAATGTACAATAGATATGGTGAATCAAAAAGAAACTGGTCAAAAGGAAAGAGAGACTGGAATAGGGAAAAGAAAGAAGGGAAAGGGAAAAAAATTGTATATATATATATAAGATGGTTAAGATAGATACACTACCATGTTTACTTAGTTCATTGAAGAGTAAGGTTTGTGCCAATAATGTTTGGACAATTGAATGCTAATGTCTGGTGTCCTGAATAACTAACTTAAATATAGTAATATGTAATGTATTAACCATTGTTACCCTCCTATTATGTTGTTTTGAAAATTTGTTCTTCTTTTGATTTGTTTTGTTTTTTTCTTCTCTTTAAAATTAAAAAAAAAAAAAAAAAAAAAAAAGATTCTTGGAAGAAGACCCATGACAAATGGGTTCCTTTCTGAGGATCATATTTGGGTAGATAAGAGTAGCTCAGAAAAGTCATTTTCATTCATTCATTTTGCTCAAGTAATTTCAGGGCAAAGTAATCAACATATCCAAGTATCATAATTTAGGGACTCATTATTTGAACTTTTTCAAAGTCATGATTTTCCACCACACCATATTCAGATTCAAGGATTTATTAAAATGGCTTAAAGAACTTAGGAAAATAATTGCTTATGTTCATGAATTTATTATATAATAAAAATATGGTCAAGTATACAGAGGAATAGCCACATGAAAAGATACATAGAACAAGTTCAGAGGGCCCCAGGTGAAGGACCATAACCTCTGAAGTTGGGGTATATTACCCTTCTTCCCAGCACCTGAATGTGTCCACCAACACAGGTCTCGAAACCTTCTAAAGATTATTTTTAAGGCTTTATTATACAGGTATGCTAGATTTGTAAAATTAATAATTAGGATTTTCATTAGCAGGAAAACCGGTTCTTTGAAGAGCATACATTAATCCCTCAATTTTTTAGAATTTAACATATTTTCCCCAAAATAAGACCTAACCAGTAAAACAAGCCCTAGCATGATTCTTCAGGATGCTTGTTATATAAGCCCTTACACAAAAATAAGCCCCAGTTAAGATCATCAGCCAGACTGATGCATTTAGTACATCCATTGCAACCCAAATGTATTGAATTATAAAACAATATTAATATATAATTAAATATAAATAATATTATTAGCATGAATACTTAAAATAAATGCTAACATAAATTATAATTAAGTATTTGTAACTACCCAAGTAGGAGCATTTGGATGAGAGGTAAACTCCTATGTAAATCAATGAACTCAAGACTTATTCCTGAATTACCAGAGTACAGAGAAAATGCAAGGATAATATGTGCACTTGATAACAAAAAGACATGGTTTTGTCTAATATGTATATTCATAATTCAATATGCTGTTTGTTTTAATGGTGCACTATGAGCAGGTTACATGGACCAGAACTGCTCTTCTTTTAAAATTAAATTTATCTGTACAATTTAAATATACATAATGATCATATACATCTTCAAGAGTTTGTACCTTTATATGATATATCTTGATTCCTTTTTTATTTCCCCAATCTCTTCTTCTCCCTTTATCCCCTCTTCCCTTCCTTATTTATAAAGCATTGTTTCCACTTTAGCATCCTTTTATAATTTTTTCCTTTTCCCTTCCCTCTTTTCCTCCTATCCCCCAACTAGTTCCTCTTTTTTTTTAACACTTCTTTTCCTATTTCAAAATATCTATTGTACATTTTGGTCTTTAATTACTGTTTAAATTTCTCACACCAGGGAGACAATGCAATATTTACAAATGTGTGTCTGATTAATTTCACTTAAGGGTATGGCCTCAAGGTGCATCCATTTACCTAGAAATGTCTCATTTATGCTTCTTTATGGCAGAGTCGTACTCCATAAAAATCACATCTTTTTTATCCATTGCTTGGTTGATGGGCATTTGGGTTGTTTCCAAGATTTAGCTATTAAAAACTGTGTGGCTATAAACATGGGTACACACATATGGCTGTGCTCTGATGTTTTAATTTTTCAAGGAAGAGACCCAGAAGGGGAATAGCTTGCTCAAATGGGACCTCTAATCCTAGATTTTTAAGGAATCTCCACACTGATTTCTGCAGTAGCTGCACCAGTCTACATTCCCACCAAGAGTGGAGAAGGGTTACTTTTTCCCCCACAGCCCATTTGGTGTTTGTTATTGGTTGATTTCTTCATGATGGCCATTCTTTCTGGAGTGAGATGGAAACTCAGCATTGTTCTAATTTACATCTCTCAAATGACCAGTGATGTTGAACATTTTTCTTATATATTTATTTGCCATTCGTGCTTCTTCATCTAAGAAGTATGTATTCATCTCAGATGCTCATTTTGGATTGGGTCCTTAAATTGAGGGGACCTGATTCTTTTTAATTCTTTATATGTTCTTGATATTAGTCCTTTGTCTGAAGGACAGCTGGCTAAATTTTTTCCCCACTCTATAGGTGTCTTTGCACTCTGCTGGTGATTACCTTTGCTATGCAAAATATTTTCAGTAAGATGAGATGCCAGTTGTTGATTCCTTGTATTATTTCTTGTGTAGTCAGTGTTTTGTTCATGAAATCTTTGCCTACACCTATGTCTTCAAGAGTTCTGTTTCTTCTTTCTTCCAGGACATTTAGTGTTTCTAATTTAATATTTAGATCTTTGATCCATTTCTGGAAGTGCTACTTTATGGAGAGTTCTATGGATGGACACGAGAGATTAAGGACTATGGTTCTACAGGAAATGGAGTCACAAGAAAGTCAGGCCAGAATTCAGGGTTTGAAGAGTTATTTCAATGTTCCAGAAGATGACATGACTGTATTTGAATAAATGTTGATTGTTGTACATGAATAAATGTAGATTTGTGTTTATGAGAAATAAGATATCTCCTTAAAATGAGCCCTGTTGCATATTCTGGAGCAAAAATTAACATGGGATATCTTATTTTGGGGGTAATATGGTACTTGATGTATATTTTTAAAGTTTATTTTCAAACTGATATATAACAACATAAATATTTTGACACAGACCCATGTCCTCAGCAGAATGCATGGACCCATGGCACTGGCAGAAGTTACAGACTGTGTACTAGTAACCACTTGCACACCTGTGGATTCCATACCTTGTCCCAGGTTCTGCCAGCTGTGAATTGGCTCTGTGTTTTTTCCCATTGCATGGGACAGCAGCAGTACCAACCAACAAATGCATTTGATCTTGGATGAGACAAAAGTCTCATAGAAGACCTTGATTGAATTCCACTTAATTTCACTGGGGATATTGCAGAGAATACACTGTTGCAAATAGCCACACAAGCAACTACCAAACAACTAAACTGTCAAGGGGAAGAGGCCAATGACTCAGAGAGGAGAGCCTGAAGAGTTTGGTGCTTCAGAGAGAAATAACAGATGGTATAGCAGTGCTAGCCCCAAGAAAAAAACACATTGCTGTAAAATGGAAAAAACAAAACAAAACAAAACAAAACAAAACAAAACAAACAAACAAAAAATCAAGTAGTTTTATCCTGAAGTTGACTTCATGGTGGATAGAGTTTGAAATCAAGAACCAAAGCCCCAGTGCAGCACTGGCCATATTGCCAGAGAGTTTAATCAACACCTTTCTGGGAAGGGATTGATCATGTGGGACTGAGTCTAAAATCATCTGTACTACAGTTTTACCCTAAGATTGAAGTGTTACCCTATCACAGTGACTGGTGAGAAACAGTTATAGGAGACAGACTTGCAATTGTTGAATCCTACAAATAGATCCACAGAAATGCCCTGAGAAGTTCATGCTCAGGTCAGGAAAGGACATAGGACCTGCATTCAGTGATTGGAAGACAACTTTGGGGAGTCTGGCTTACATAGGTAACTGGATCTGAAAGTGAAGGCACTGAGTTCAACAGTCTGCTTCAGCCCACATCCCACAGCCTGAGGACACCAGTGGTCTGGTTGCTCCTCTGTGTATCAGTGTTAGTGGGGACACATCTCAGCTTGGACAGTAGCTATGGACTGGGGTTTACAGAAGGGGAAGCCTTTGAAAAAAGGGCTCACAAAACAAACTCACAGCTAGAAAGGTTGCAGAGAGGAATTGACTTGTTGGAATACAGGTTCTAGGCTCTGGAAGAAAAACACTCAGCTGGAAATACATGGAATTTTTAAATTTTTTTCCTCTCCCTTCTTTTGACCAATATTTTTCTATTTTCTATTGGCATTTTAAATTTATTTTTAAATTTATTTTTGTAAGTTTTTGAGTTTTATCACCCATTTTCTTGTTCCCCCTTTCAAATTTTATTTTGTTTTATTTGTTTGATTAAGTCTCTTTCTTTCTCTTTCTCTCTCTGTCATTTCATCTCTCACTCTTTCAGATTGTTTCCTTAGTATTTTTAATTTTTTCTTCTTCTAGTTTAATCTCTATTTCCCATTATTTATTTTTTCCTAGTATATTTTTTCAGTTACTGTTATCTAGTAACATTAATTTTTCTTTTACTCTATAATAGGAGCTTTTACTTTACTTTTACCACCTTCTTGCCATCTTTTATTGCTTAATTTTTAAATTTCTATTTATAGTTTTCTTTCACACTACCATTTCCCACAACTTCTGCTATTAGTATAACCATTAATTCTTATGAATCTATAGATAGTTAACTGTATCTTACAACAGTCAAAAGCTGTGTTAATGGACATAAAATTCCTCTAGTTAGTAGATATTTACTATATATCATTATCTGGTTTGTCTTATAAGTTTTACTATAACTGTAGTTCTAATTGCTATGGCTAAATTATTTGTATTTGAAGCTACCATTGTTGCTGATTTCATTACTTTAGACAAGATGACATAGTTATTGTTATAAAGTGGTTTTCTCTAAACACTATTATCTAGATAGCTTGGGCATCATAAACAACACTGTAGCCCATTCCCGAAGAACCGGATACCAGGCCAAATATGCTGAAAACTCCCCTTCCCACTAAATGGAAGTGTTTGAATCTTGGGTCAGACTTACAGTACAATATAGTTATGACTATATAACATCATTGAAAAGTAGACATTACTAAGAGGTCTCCATATTAACTTTAAAGCTATGCAACATAAAAAAAATTTAAGTCTGAGCAAATAAAAGAAACAAAAAAAAATAGAAAATGAGAAAATGAGGCAGGAAAATGCCTCCTAACTTCCCGACTCCCATGTAGCAAATCCAGGGGCAATCAAGAGGGAAGAAATCAAAAGCCACAGAGCAGAAACATTTGAAATGGTGACAGTGAAGATAACAAAACAGATCAGTAAAATGTTTGACAAATTCAAAGCAGAGATAAAGAGATTATGATCTTAATGAAGCAAATGATCAATGAGTCTACAAAAGATCCTAATTAAAGACTAGAGGAGTTACAAAAGAGATGCAAACCATGAATACCCAGTATAGAAAAGAAATGGAGTGCATAAAACTATTTCTAATAAAAATCCTGTAGTGTAAAACTTTATCAAAATTATAGGCAGCAAAAATGACCAATGTGAAGACAGAGTTTGAGATCTAAAAGACAGGGCTATGGTTTGTGATCAACTAATGAAAGCATCTTAAAAATAGCAAAGGGACATGAAAAATAGATTTAAGCACATGGTAGATGATGCAAAAACAAATCTAAGCTTAATTGGAATTAATAAAATATGGCACAATACCAAAAAGGGCACATAAAATCTCTTTCCTGAAAGAAGAGCAGAGAACTTTCCAAACATGTAGAAAGGATTTCACATACAGATCAGTGAGGAGTATAGAACCCCAAATAACCATCATCAGTAAAGAACTACGCTAAGACATATAATCAAGTTTTCAGAAAGCCAAAACAAGAAAAGAATTTTAGAAGCTGTTAGAGAAAAGTAACAAATCACATATAAAGGAAAACCCATCAGAATTACAGGCTTCTCAACACAAACTCTTAATTCAAGGAGAGCTTGTAGTGTAATCACTCAAGCTTTAATATAAAACAACTTTTAACCAGGATTGATATATCCTGTAAAATTATATTTTACAAAGATTTTAAGAATACTACAGCAATATATGCAAAGCAATGTTTATAGCATTACAATTCATAATAGCAAGGTACTGGAATTAGCCTGTATATCCATAATATATGACTGGATAAAGAAAATGTGGGACCTATATATAAAGAATAGTAATTGGTCATACATAAAGAGAAATTTGTGACATTTGTAAGAAAATGGATGCACTTGGAATATAAAATGTTAAGTAAAATAAATCAAACACACAAACTTGAATATCGTATGGTATCTCTCATCCAAGTAAGGTAAGGTATGAATTAAGAGAAAAATAAAGAGTGGATAGAATGAGACAAGGGGATGGATCTTTTGCAGATGGGAAGGGATCCAATGGGCCAAGTGATAGCCACAAGGGGGAGGGGATGGGGAAATAGGTATGGTGAAGAAATGTCATGTACAATGTCCTTATAACCTCAATGAATGTGGAGATTATGTGCTATAAAATTGAACTAACATTAATAATATCAACAATAATGTAAATAGGGAAAGGGGAACTAGAGAAGGATGGGGAGAGAAGGAGACTACAATAAAGAAACAAACTATTACATATATGAACCAACTTTCCAAGATGATTGTGAAATACACATACTACAAACATGTACTAATAAAATAAACTAAAAAATCATCTTTCAAAATCAATGGAGAAATAAGATACATCCATGAAAAAGAGCTCCTAAAAAATTCATGACCACCATGAATTTCTCAAGGATATTCTAGAGACAATGAAAATAACAATGCAAAATGCCCAATAAAATGCATACAACATGAACTGTGAGAATTTAAATAGAAATGAAAGAAAGGGAAGCGGCAGCAGGAAAAATAACACAATTAAAAAGATTAGTCAATACCTATCATGAACTGATCAGACACATAACCACCCAAGTGAGTGGACAGGAATGCCTAAATAAAACAGACAAGTGGTATGATCTTAGGGCTCCAGGAAGATCAAAACCCTCTAGCAGAATTTGAGATTCTCTGGGGGCTGAGACAAATAACTTTTGTGGGTGACCTGTATTTATTTGGTTTTCAAACAAAGGAAAGGAATACTGAGGACAGTGTGGGAAATTGAACAGGACATTGGGAATCAGTTCAAAGACTTCTCCAAGTAGTAAATTATGCTAATTAGGAGAACAATTTTATCTCCAAGTTGACATTCACCACAGGAGTGAGATGCCTGCAGCTACAGTCTCTATCTAGTTAATTGGGGTTAGAGCCAGGCATCCTCGGCTGTGGCCTTATCTTGTCCTTTGAGGCATCACAGCATCAGAGGCCACTACAGGCCTCAGCTGGGAACAGTGATTCATAGAGGTTCACTCACTATGAATACACTGTCCATCTCCAGACAGGAGGCCTAGTCTGGGACAGATTCACAAGTAAACATAGAAAGCCAATTGATTAATTTTAAATCCTGCTCAGAGGCACTTCATAGTGTTCTCCATCAAATACCTACGAGTTATAAGCATCAATGTGAATGGTCTCAATTCATAAATCAAAAGACACAGATTGGAACAATGAATGAAGCATCAAGATACACCAATATGCTGCCTACAAGGAGACCATTTAACCTAAAAATTTCATAGGCTTAAAGTCAAAGGATGGAAAATAATATTGCATGCAACAGGAACCAAGAAAAAGGCATGAGTATCTATCTTAATTGCAGACAAATTGATTTTCAAGCTAAGAATTATCAGAAGTGACAAAAATTTCACTACATACTAGTTAAGGAAATAATTCAACAGGAAGTGATAATAATCATATAAAACTTCATAAAACATACTCAACCTCAAGAGTTGCAAACTCAACTTCATAAAACATACACTAATGGACATGAACAGTTAGATAAGTACAAATACAATTGCCAAGTGAGAACTAAATGCCATACTGTCACAAATGGACAGAACAACTAGCCAAAAAGTCAACAAAAAACTGAGTTCAAACAAACCTTTGAACAAATGGACTTAATAGATAACTACAAAGTGTACCAACCAACAACAGCAGAACACATTATTTTCAGCTACACATGGGACTTTCTCCAAAAGAGAACACATACTAACCCATAAAGCATGATTAAGTAAATGCAAGAGTCAAATTTATTCTATGCATATTTTCACATAATAGTGTAATGAAACTAGAAATCAATGGAAAATGACATCACAAAAAATATGCAAACACCTGTAAAATAAATAAATATCTTCTTGAATAATCAGTGAGCCATAGACAAAATTAAAGAAGAAATTAGAGAGTGTCTACAATCAAACAATAATACCAGAATGTCATACTGGAACTAATGGGAAGCAATAAAAGCAGTTCTAATAGGAAAGTATATAGCACATCGGAAAAACAGATCCAACTCAAATAAAGAAATGAATGATGCACTTCAAGTTTCTAAATGATGAGAACAGACCAAACACAAATCTAGTATGAGGAAGGAAATTATAAAGGTTATAGCAGAAATTAATGTCAATGAGACTAAAAAACAATACAAAGAATCAAAGAATTAAAAAGTTGTTTCTTTGAAAGATTAAACAAAATATACAAAACCTTATCAAAATAAGAAAAACATTACACAAATCCATGAAATAAAAAATGAAAAGGAGAAAATCAGAGCACATTCAGCAGAAATCAAGAAGGTCATCAGAAACTACTTTCAGACCCTGTACTCTAATAAATGGAAAATTCAGAAGAGATGGCTAGATTCCTACATACATATGAATTATCAAAGCTAAATCAAGAAGATATGAAAATACTGAAAAATCCAACACCATCAGTGAAATTGAAAAAGTAATAAAGAACTACCAATGAACAAAAGCCCAGGACCTGACAGATTTGCTGTCTAATTCTACAGGGCCCAATGCCAATACTCCTCAAAAACTTTAAGGAAACATAAAAGGAAGTAGCACTCGAAAAATCATTCATAGAAGCAAGCATTACCATGATTCTGAAAACAGAAAAAGGACCCAACCAAAAATTAAAAATACAGGCCAATTTCTTTAATCAACATAGATGCAAAATTTCTCAATAAGATACTAGCAAAAAATGCAACGTCATCAAAATGATTATATATCATGATCAAGTAGAATAAATTTGAGGAATGCAGGAATGGCTCAATATATTCAAATGAATAAATGCAATGCATCACAAAAAAGCAGCAAGACCATAAATACAGGATCATCTCAATAGACACAGAAAGAGTCTTTGACAAAATTGAACATCATTCCTTATTAAAAACCCTAAAAAATAGGAATAGAATGTTTTAATCTCAATCTGATAAAGCCATTCATGACAAACCAACAGCCAACATCATACTAAATGGAGAGAAGCTGAAAGATTTCCCTCTAAAATTAGGAAAAAGACAAGGAAGTCCACTATCACTACTCCTGTTCAATAACTGGAACTATAAGCCAGAGCAATTAGACAAGAGAAAGAAAAGGAATATGGATGGGAAAGGAAGAAGTTAAATTATCATTTGTTGCTGATGACATGAACCCCTACATAGAAGAATCCCAAAAGTATACCATAAAATTCCTAGAATTAACAATCAAATTCAGTGGCTGGATACAAAGTCAAAACTCAAAAATCAATAGGATGCCTGTACACCAATAACACAATGAATGAGACATAAATTAAGGAAAGAAAAACTTTCACAATACATCAAGAAAATTGAATTACTTAGGAATTCATCTAGCTAAGGAAATAAAAGCCTTCTACAGTGAAAATTATAGTACTCTGAAGAAGGACATCCAATATAATATCAGAAAATGAAAAGATATGCCCTGTTCCTTGATAGGCAGAAACAGTATAGAGAAAATGGCCATAATTTCAAAACTGTTATATGGATTTAATGCAATCCCAATCAAAATGCCAATAGCATTCCTAACAAAAATAGAGAAAAGAATCCTAAAATTTATAAAAAAACAGAAGTGACGTAGAATAGGTAAAGCATTTCTGGACAATAAGGACAAAACAGGGGGCATAATGATCCCATACTTCAAATTATACTACAAAGATACAATGAGAATAACACCATAGTATTGGCAAAAATGAAAATGTTTTGTGGATCAATTAAAAAAATTGGAGAATGAAGAAGCAATTCAAGGCACACTCAGTTACCTTATCTTTGACAAAGTGGTCAAAGACTTTCATTGGAAGAAAGACAGCCTCTTTAACAAATGGTGCTGGGAAAATTGGAAATCCACATGCTAAAGACTGAGCCTAGACACCATGCACTAAATTAAAAAAAAGGATCAATGATCTAAGTATTATTACAGAAACCCTTAACCTGCTGGAAGCTAAATTAGGTAAAAAACTTGAAGATATAGCTGTAGGCAAACAATTTCTGAACAAAACCCAGGTTACACAGGAAAAATTACAAAGAATCAACAAATGGGATAAGAACAAATTAAGAAGCTTCTGCACAGCAAAGGAAACCACAGATACCGAAACCCCTGCTGAGGGTACCAGTCTAACCCAACCGGCAGTACGGCACACAGATGTAAAAGAAAGACAAAGAGAGAATATTCTGCAGTTGAGGAGCTCTGGGATGACCCAATGTTCTCTGTAGAACAAAATGATTAATCTCTAAAAGCTCATGGTTTTTCCTGGTATAAATCAGGGAGGTGAATGGGGGTCATGGCAGAGTTCATAAGGAAAAGAATCTTTGTAGCTGTACCAGGCACAGAGGCCTCTAATTAGCAATGTATAGATAGTTTATGCAAGGCTGGTACCTTTACTGCCAGGAAGGTATAATTTTTTCAATTGGCCTCAGCTGTGATGTTGTCTCATGTCTTAGCCCTGGAATCTCACAGACTCCTGTACAAGCACCTAATTCCAGCCATCAACACAGAGGCTATTCTCACTTGTGAGTTGCTGCTTTGCTATTAATGAGACCACCGGTACCTTGGCTGGATTGGATAAACTTCTTTGAACCAATTAAATAACATTTGTTTCTATAGCCAGCATTGCATATCTCAGTAAATAGGGTTGAAGGAGAGGTCAGGGACAGGTCTTGGAAAGGGCTTTGTTTCTCAGGAGAGAACAACATGGCAGTCTTCCACACAAAGAGTGAAGAGATATTCTACAGAATGGGAAAATGTTTTCACCAGCTACTCTTCAGGCAAAAAATTAATATAAAGAATAAATAACGAACACAGAAAATTAGACCCCTTCCCAAATTAAAGGCACAATCAAAACATGGGCATCTGAAATGAATGCCCATGGCATCTGAAATGAAGGTACTTCTCAGATGGAGAGTTACAAACAACTAATAAATACATGAAAAAATATTCAACATTGCTGGGCATTAAAGAAATGCTGATTTAAAAGCACCATGCTTCCATCTCACTACAGAAAGAGTGAGTATCATCAGTAAATCAATCTACAACAATTGCTACAGGAAGATAAAGGTAAAAATGTACCATTCCCATTGTTCGTGAGAGTGTGAACTGGTAGAACTACTGTAGAAATTATTCAGGAGATTCTTTTAGATGTTCCACTTGACTCAGGTATTCTCTTTCTAGGTATTTTCCTGAAAGAATTAAAATCATCATACCAGAGTGATATATGCATACCAATATTTACAGCTGCACAATTTATACTAGCAAAATCTTGAAAACACCCCATATGCCCATTATAGGATGAATGGATAAAGAAAGTGTGGCATTGCATTACCTGTCCAGCAAGTATGAGGTCGTGAGTTCCATTCCTGATACCAAAAAGAAAAAAAAGTGACATTTATATATGAGTACTACTGTGCCACAAAGAAGAAAAAACTTGACACATTTTTATTTAAATGGATGCACCTCCAACACATAATCTTAATTAAAATATATCAGACCCACAAGTTTAATACTGCATTGTTTCTTTTGTGTTAAAAACCCAAAGTATAAATAATGAACAAAGTAAAGGGTAGATATTAGAAAGTAGGAAGAACTTTTTCAAATGCGAAGGAGAACAAGAGATGGGAAGGGCAGCAAATGATTAGAAAATGTATTTAAAAATAACAAAAGAGTTGAAAAAATTTTTGACATAATTTTGTATACATTTTATTATAAGTTATTTTGTTTTCTATAGCTAATAAAGAGTAAGGTAATAAAATATCCAAGACTTAAAAACACAGCTATTTTCCCTCATTTCCATCTATTTAGTTCAAGTATACCCTTATCATACACATGTAACTGTTTTTATTATTTTATTCTGTATTGCCCTTGAATTATATTACACATGCATCAAATATAAAAGTGTACCCTTTTTCTTAACTTGAACTCTAAGTATAGCTTATCTATGTATTCATTTTAACTTACTTTTTCTCTTAGTAACATATCTTTACATTATCATACAAGCAATACTTGGATAGCATCATGTTTAAAATAAAGCTGAATATTTCACTGTACATATGTATTGCAATACAGACTGTCCTCTTTGATGAAAATTTCAATTATTTCTCATGTTTTATTATTACTGAAAAAGTTATAATAAATAATTTTGCATAATAACATTTTGCATCTGTGCTAAGGAAATTGTGCGCTACATTCTGTGAAATAGGAAGGCTGTATAAATACATACATAATGTTTTTATTTTGTTAACTGTTGCTAAATCTTGTACTAGTTTATAAATTTATGAGAAATATACTAATATCAGTTTCCAAACTGTCCAGATAAAAGACAGTTTTATTCAAACTTTACAAAATTTTACTATCTTATAAGGAAAAATGATAGCTCAGTATTTTATTTTTATTATAAGTTTTGTTAACTATTCTTAAGTTTCACAACTTTCCACAATTTTATAGGTCTTTTTTCCTATTTTTAACCTATTTTTCATTATGCTTCTGTTCTTTTCACTTTTTAGTTTTTCAAGCTATTTATATATTTGAAAAATTATCATTTTATTCTATAAATTACAGATATATTCCAGCTATACATAAAATTTGCTTGTAGTGTTTTTAGTCATGATTAGACTCAAATTCATAGTTGAATTGACAATATTTCCTTTTATGATGCATTGGTTTTATGTCAGAGTTTGAAAGACTCTACATTCCAACATCTTAAATTTTTCCAAATTTTCTACTAATTTTATTATGGTTTCTATCAATAGGCAAACCAGTGCCCATTATTTTCATAGTATTTCAAAAACTGGAAAAGGAGGACAAACTTTTGAACAGCTATCATTACCCTGATACCAAAAACAAAAAACAAAATGAAATTGCAAAACTACACGCAAATAACCTTCATAACCACAACTACAAAAATTCTCAACAAAATAATGTCAAGTTTTATCCAACAATACTTCAAAAAGATAACTCACTACATTCAAATTTGATTCACCCAGTAATGAAAAGACTATTCAACATATGCCAATTGGTAATAATCATACATCACATCAACAGAATGAAATATAAAAATCATGCATCTCAATAAATTAAAAAATTGTGTAAAAATTCCACAATCATTCATGATAAAAACTCTGAGTGAATTAGATATGAGGAAGATACATCAACATAACGAAGATCATGTGTTAAAATCTCATAATAAGCATCATACCTAATTAGTAAATGCTGAAATAATTTACTTTAAGTGCTGGAGAAAGAAAAGTGTGTCTATCATTATTACTCTTATTGAGTATAGTAGTGAAACTCTTAGCCAAAGCAATTAGGGTGAAGAAAGAAAAACAAATCACATGAGGATAGGAAGGGAGGAATTCAAATTCTCCCTATTAACAGACGACAATTCAAGACAGATAAATAAATACTGCACCAAAATTTTAAGAACTGATAAATTTTATTCAATAAATTTGCAGATTAAAAAATCAATGTACAAAAAATAACTCTATACAACAAAAAATTTTGGTTAGAAATCTTGAAAATTGTAATATGAGCAGTAGCTACAAAATAAAATGTTTTGTAATAAATTTGAATAAAGAAGCAAAACACTTGTAAAATTTAATTAAATTTATAAAACTAGTGAAAGAAATTGAAAATACAAGAAAAATGGAAAGATCTCCAAATATTGTTAAAATGTCCATACTACACAAAATGATCTACAGATTGAATTTGATCCCATCAAAATACCAATAGCACTTTTTGCAGAAATATAAAATAATCCTACAATTCATATGGGAGTATAAAAGACCCTGAATAGCCATCTTGATCATAAAAAACAAAGCTAGAGCATCACAAACCTCAAGTACAAGATATAGTACAGAGCTATAATAATCGAAATAGCATGGTACTGGCATAGAAAACAACACACAGATGAGCAGAATAAAGATCTTATAAATAAATCCACACATATACAACCCCCAAGGAAACCACAAAGATACATTGGAAAAAGAACAGCTCTTCAATAAATGTAACTGTGAAACTGGATATCCATATTCAAACAAAAGGAATTTGATGGTAGTGAGAGATTACAAAACTACTCAAAGAAAGCTTAGTGGAAACATTTCAATATATTGACATAGGCAACACTATTTTGTGTAAGACCAAAAGCACAGGAAACAAAAGCAAAAGTAGACAAATGATATTATATCAAAGGAAGAAACTTTTGCACAGCCAAGGATATAATCAAAGTAAAAGGTAACCTACACAATGGGTGAATATACTTCCAAACAATTCATTTGACAGATTGTTAATATTTATAATATATAACAACTCAATGAAAAAATATTCCTAAAGATAACATAAATTGCCCCAAAATATTTGATAAAATACTTCAGCTCTGTTATCATTTAGATCTGTGATGTCCCTGAAAATCCTCACACATTTGCAAGCTATTTGGATCATGGGGCCACTATACTCATCAGTCCACTTATCTACTGATGAGTTCATATATGACTAATTCTTAGGAAGTGGATCTATTAAGAGGTGAATAATAGAAGTATGACCTAGAAAGTTATATACCCTTCCCTGGCTCCTCTGCTCACTCTCCAATTCCTAACCATCATGATGTGAGACATCTTCCTCTCCTCACATATGTCCACCAGTCAACTTCTGCCTCGAAGCCAGCCAACCAGGGACTGCAACCTCTAAAAACTATGAGCCAAGTTAATCTCTCCTTTAGGTTGTTGGTTTTGGATATTCTTTCTCAGCAATGAAAAAATGACTGAGACAGCTGATTAGAAGCTAGAGATATACAAATAAAATCACAAAAAAGACATCATTTCAATCTAGTCAAAATATTGTATGTTTTCCCTCACATATAGAAAATAAAAGTCTATCATAAAATAGAACAGTGATTACTGGAATCTGGGAAAAATATAAACGTGTAGAGAAAGGTAGATTAAGTGCACTAAAAACTCTTGGATAGGAGAAATCATTTCCAGGATTTTGCAGCACAATGAGGTGACTATGGTTCACAATAATTTCATATTTTCCCTGGATCAGACTTTTTAATTAGTATATGTTTGTAATACATATTATATTCATCATAGGTGATTGGTATATATATTTATATTGCAGCTTGATGTTTTTGACACCCCACACCTTGGCCATCTGCTCCCATAGCCAGATTACCTTCTTTTCTCCAAAAATTTTATCTTCTTGTTTCCCATTATTTGTGCTTTAAATTATTTATTTTTTAATATTTTACTGCATGAGTAAATTTTTGCACTACATGAATTTTACATTCATCATGGGGAGTAGGTATATGCACATAACACAGTTTGTTTCTTTTTTAAACCCCTTCTCTTCTCAACCCACCTCCATCTTTCCTTCTCAAAATCCCCTTTCCCCATTTTCATTCTTACTATTATTCTTAGTTCATGTTTATGACATACAGTATTTACATCCATTGTGGGTATTTGGCACATGTACATGGCATATCTTAAATCTTTCTTTCTTTTATTTTTGTGTGGGTACTGGGGGTCGACCTCAGGACCTCACGTGTCAGGAGGCGCCCATGCCGCTGAGTGATATCACTGGCCCCTTTTTCGTATGTGGGTTCTGGGAGTTGAACTTGGGTCCTCACGCATGCCAGGCAGGCGCTTATGCCACTGAGCCATCTCACCCCCCCAAAACTTTCTTTCTTCCCCTTCCCTTCCTCTTCTCTTACCATCAGTCTTTTTGACCCCTTTCTATTTGCAGGGGATTTATCTTCTTGTTTCCTTCTAATCATCTCTTAATTTGTTCTTTGTTTATGCTGTCACTCTCTGTCTCTGTCTCTCTCACTCTGTTTCTCTATCTCTCTCCTCACTAATTGAATCAGTCTTTAGTAGTTCCCATCTTCCTGTTGCCTCTGCAAGAGATGTTGCCTTCTTCTCTCTGGTATCTGTAAATGACAGTTTGCTTCAGTTATTGCATGTTTTTTGAGCTGTTTATTCTGAGTTTCATGTGACCAATAAAGCTCAACCAAACATCTTTCATAGGCCACGCTCTTCTAGAGAGTGATTATCTTGGCAGAAAAAAATCTGAGTATAGATTAGACTAGAGCTATAATGCATCTTATAGCATAAGTTTTCCTCAAGAGAAACACCTACTCACATGTCAGACACTTAAGATTTAGTCTATCTCTGGGAATGACAAAGCACTCAGTGATTGTCTCTGTAAATATCCATAATGAAATACCCTGGAGCCTCATCAAGCTAATGCTAGAGTTTATACTTACTACATTTAGTAAGACTTCTTAATAAAGACCTCTAGATAGAATTGGAATAAAACATAGCAAGAAATATTGACCAATAATTTAATTAATTCAGAATAAATATAGAATTTGAGATATTAAAATATATTTAAATCACAAACATCACTGCAAAAAACATGTGGAGTTATACAAATTAATAGAACACATTGATTTTAATTTGAAAATTTAAGTATTACTTAGAAAGATGAGATAAATGGTACCATCATTTAAATACCAATTTATCATTTTCTTGAAATAAAATTTTTGTCCTTTAAATTTTCTTTATTTGTGATTAGTAATGTTAGGGTTGAGACGCCCGCCACGTGAAGGAAGACTCCAAGAAGCATTCTCTCATGCAAAGGACAAAGGGGTTTTATTATCCAAGCATGCGTGGGGCTCACTGAACACGCAGGAACAGTGGGCCCAGGGCCAAGCCTGAACAGTGCTTATATGTCTATAGAACAAAGGGAGGATGGGTCTTTGCAAGCGCGGTTACAGAAGCAGATGGCATTGGTTAGTTTAAACAGCTTTTTACATTCATTGGGAGAGGACAATCATACGGGAGTTTTTAGGCTGGCCGACGGAGTGGCAGAGGACATTTCAGCAGGTGTTCAGGAAAGGGATACTTTGTAAATTCTTTAGCCATGGAGTTGTTCTTATCTTTTAGCCCAGATCCACGGTTGCTCTGTTCTCATTCTTATCTAACTTAGGCAGCTTTAAATTGTAACAGCTCAATTCCCGGGACCTTGGGAGGAGGGGGACAGCATGGACCATGCATTCCCAGAAGGGAAAATTTCTCTTACAGTAATACTAATCTATTTAAAGATTTAAAAGAGTTCTGTGTTAATTGGCAAAAAGAAAGCAATTAAAATTTTGTGCTGTTATTGATCAAGTGAGGTGAGTTTTCTTTGCAGTGAAGATACCATGGCAGATGAGAAAACACATATCCTTGGGAAAGACCAACTTGTTAACAGAATTATACCATGCAAAGTTTGTTAAAAGCTCAATAGGACATCGAGTGTCACATTATATTATTGTTATTTTAATTTCTGACATCCCATCTCTAAATAATATCCATTCTTTGTTCTTTTTTCCAACTTTCATTCACAAAACACATTGTTATGTTTCTTTTGAACAGCCATGGAAAGTAGCCTTACATCATGTATAACATGCCTATCTCTAATTCAATGGTGCTTTCTTGAGCTGCTCAATTAAATGAGGTTGACTATGTAATCAGTCAGGAAAACAACTGCTAAATTTGTGTAGTAGTGGATAGAACTGTACTTAACACATAAGATATTATGCTGACAAAACCACTTTTTATTAGTGAGTTATAAGCAGATATCTAAATTAAAAATACAAAATATATAGTATGTGTCTTGGTTACTTTTCTCTCACTGCTGGGACAAAATACCTGAAACTAAAGTTAAGGAAAAGAGATTTATTTAGCTCACTGTTTGTGGAGGTTTCAGCCTGTAATCAGCTGGCTCCAAGGCAGGGTGGCATGGCTGAGGGGCAACAGGTCAAGATGGCTGAAGATGGCAAAAGTAACAAGAGAAAAATGGGGAGAACAAACCACTTTTCCTCCCTTATATTGTATGCAGGCTACCAGCCCTGGGGAGGGTGTAGCCCTCACATCATCTCCCTGCCATCTTCCTGTACAGGCTCTGGATGTTTACAAAGGAAGGACCCTGGAGCACTGTTGAGTCATTTAGCTTAACTTCTAAACTTCTCAAGTTGACACAATGAATCAACCATTACAACATCCTGGCATGTAAACATCCACCCCAGGACATGTCCTTTAAACCTTAGGATGTAGAACTGCAGAGTTACTTAGTTAAGCTTCTAAACTTCTCAATTTGAAACAATGTATCTACCATTACATTATGACAAAGTACTAGGAGAATCAAAGGAAGTGAAAATGAGATTAGATACTGGGCAATATAAATTAATGTGCATGGTAGGACAAATTTGAGAAGATTGAACATTGCTGAAGGTACTAGAGAAGAAGCTATGGCAAAAAATGTTCATAGAAAAGAAAAAGATATAATGGGATGTATTTTTTTATTAGCATGTTTGTAATGCATAAGAATTAAACTCATTTTAGAGAACTTGTATATATACATATCACATCTTAATCATTTTTTTCTACTCTCCTCCTGACTTTCCCTTTTGCCCCATTAACTAGATCCCTTTCCTAACTCTTAAAAAATCTACCTCCTTGTTTTCTACCATCTCTGCTATAAATTTCTCTTTAAATTATGTATATGTTAGCCTTACTTATAAAAGAATCCATGTAATATTTAACATTTTGTTTTTGATTTATTTATTTATTTATTTATTTATTTTTGTGGGTACCGGTGGTTGACCTCATGACCTCATGTGCCAGCAGGCGCCTGTGCCACTGAGCAATATCACCAGCCCTTTTTTCACATGTGGGTCCCGGGAGTCGAACTCAGAACCTCGTGCTTGCCAGGCAGGAGCTTATGCCACTGAACCATCTCCCCGGCCTGTTTCTGATTTATTTTATTTAGCATTATGATCTCCAGATTGATCCATTTTCTTCAAAATGGTTCAAATTTATCATTTTTGTGGCTGAGTAGTACCCCAATGTGTGTATATATACCATATTTCCTTTATCCACTCATCTTCCAATGTGTATGTAAGCCACTTCTATAATTTAGTTATTGTGAATTATGCTGCTAAGATCATGGGTTTGCATGTATCACTGTAATGTTTGGACTCTCTTGGGGAATTTTATTTTCAATTTTATTTTCATTTTTTTGAGAAATTTCCATACATATTTCTATGGTGCTGGTACTGTTTTAAATTCCCTCTAATAATTTAGAAAGACTCTTCAACCTCAGAAATTTGTCACCATAGGTTTTTGAGTACTGGATAATAGCCATTGTTACTCCAGTAAGATGGAATGGAATCTCAGTGTTGTTTTGATTTGCATTTATCTAATGACTAAAGATGCTAAATATGTTTATCATGGATCTACTGGCCATTTGTACTTCTTTTGAGTAGTGTCCATTCATTTCAGTCCCCTAGTTATTGATTGGGTATATTTTTTCATACTTGATCAGCTGCATCTGATCATCCTCTCATCTTCGATTGTCATCACCACTGAGGAAAATGATGAGCAGAGTCATCTGTAGCTCTCTCAGACTCCATTTGCACATTAGTCTTATCATAATCTGGGAGCTGTTATTTTTCTCCATCTCTGACTTATGCTGCCTTTCTTTTGCTTTCTCTCTTTCTTTAATTTTTTTCCAGGATTTCCAGGAGAGAAACAACTTTTTTATTGGCCAATACCTTCTTAATGTTCTGAAGGTCACCTCCTTTCAACATTCCAGACCTGGAAAAAGATTCTGGCTGTTCACTCAGAAGTGAAGCCACTTTTGATATTTCCTGTGGTATTTCTCAACATCAATTGGCTCCAAAGCATTACATCCTAAACAGAATTAAGAACATGTACTGAGGAAGTGTCTAATCAATTTTAATAATCCCTTTAAAAATTGTAGTTCAAGTCAAAAGAGGAGGCATACACCAGCTGAAGATTGTTTCCTACCTGCTTTTCCTTAGGTTCACTTTAGTTCTGCAGCCAAAATAATATCTAAACTCTAATAATCACTCTGCCATTCTTTCCTGCTACAGCACTCTGATCTTGTCTTTCATTATTATGGGTTTTTGATGAAAAATAATGTGTTATCAAAAACGTGTTCTGGTAGATTTATCAGCATGATTTTAATTACATTATTTGATTTGAACTGCTTTTGTCTTTAAATTGTTGAGATTAATCTCCAGAAATCTATGTGACTAAAGCCCTATGAAAGTATGTGTCTTAATTAATTTTCTCTCATTGTTGAAATAAAATATCCAACATCCAAAGTTAAATGGGGAAAGGTTTACTTAGCTCACAGTTCACAGAGTTTTCAGTCCATAATCAGCTGGTTAAAAGGAAGGGTGGCTTCACAGAGAAGTCCAGTTAATGGCACCCACAAGGTAACAAAAACAACAAAAAGGAAGACATGACTCTTTCTGTCCCATATATTGTATGCAGGCTACCCACCCTAGGGCAGGTGAAGCACTCACACCATTAATTCTAGAAAGAACTATGCCAAATCAATCAGTGGAATGAATTTACTAATCACATACCCTTAATCCCAGCAGCATGTGCTCTAGATTTAGCCACCTCTGAAAAAGCCTTATGACCTTATAAGGCTTTGGGGGGACATCTAGACACAAATGTTAACAGTATGAAAATGACATTAGAGATAATCAAAAAACAACCATTTAATGGAGAGTTGATCACTGATTATCCCATTTACTCAAATCTCTGATATAAAAGATAAATGGAAGAGCGCAAATTCTCTCAGATATTTCAAGAGGAAGATGGTACATCATTTGCATGGATTTTCTGAGAGAATTACATATTTCCCTCCGAAATTTTCTATAAGTGTAACTTATACTAGGCCTAGTGGATAACATGAGTTCAATTTTCAGATATCCATTTGCTCCTATTTCCAGCTGCTAAATAATCATACGTTTGTATTTTGCAACCTTTAACCACATATTGACCTGTCAAAATCTGGGACTCTTTTAAAAACTGCATAATTCAATGAAATATCATAATATTCCTGTGCATATGATTATATACTTTGGCAAATAAGAATGAATTTATAATGTAAATATTGTTTCTACCTTCCACTCCTTTTTGCTGAACATTTCAAATACATATCCATACTTTAGTTTTAAGGCAAACATGTATGAATAAATATAATATACACTGCTGAATACTAAATCATTAGAGATGCACAATTTTATCTTATGATTTCACAGGCCAGGTAGGCACTAACATTTGAGTTCATCTTTTTTAGTGATGTATTTGCCAAAATTTTACCTTTTCAATACCATCAAAAAATTCAAAATTATATTATTTAACTTAATTAAAGAAGTGAAATCCTCTACAATGAAAACTACAGTACTCTGAAAAGAAATCGAAGTGGATATCAGGCAATGGAAAGATATTCCCTGTTCCTGGATAGTCAGAAGCAATATTGTCAAAATGGCCATAGTTGCAAAACTAATATAAAGATGTAATGCAAAACAAATCAGCTCTCAGAGCTGCCCCATGGCCTCAGGAAAAAATGGAAGACCTGTGTGATGTTGCTTCATTTTTGACTAAATTTAAAAACACCCTAATCCTGTACCATAACATTGAAGATGACAAGTGGTGAGTTGCAAAGAAAACAAAAGTTTTAACAGTTTGGAGAAAACCCTCAGAAGAAATTAAATGATATCTCTACAAAGTCCAAGGTGTTGTAGATGATGTTGTCAATGCTGTAATAGACCATATATGCCCAGGGCCTTTCCACTTGGATTGGGACCACCTAATGACTTCATTGGATATTTTGAAGCACTTTGAAGAGAATTGCTGTGTGATGCACTACGCTACTGCTAATCAACTTTGCAATATAATTTCCCCAAGAGAGTTTGTTCATTTCTCCTACACTGTGATCTATAAAGAAGGACTTTTATCCTTTGGAATAAGTCTTGATTGGAGTGAAAAGAGGCCAGAGTTTGTTCATGGATTTAATCATCCTTGTGACTGGTTTTGTGTCCCACTTAAAGACAATACAAACCAGAGTTTATTGACTGGCTGTATTCAGACAGATCTACGTGGAATGATTCCTCAGTATGCAGTAGATTCAGCCATGGCAAGCACCTTAACCAACTCCTATGGTTATTTACGGAAAGCCTTACAAAAAGCATAATATATTCAAACTTGTACTGTGATCCTGGAATCAGCCTTTTCCTTTAGCTTGTGGCCTGTAAAACTCAACAATTCCTATTACTGTATATCCCGTAGAAACATTTTAGATGCTTTTGGTTTGTAGTATAGTATTTTATGTTGTTCCTGAAATAAGTAGCTATTTGAGTACATAGCTATTTAAAGTATATAGCTATTTAAAGTATATAGCTATTTAAAGTACATAGCTATATGAGAGCATTTCAGTTTTCTTAAACATTTATTTGCACATCGTTTGCTTTGGCAGTGTGTTTACAAATGGAAAACATGACAAAAATCCATAAAGAAATAGATAGTAGTTCTTCGGCCCAGAGTCAAGAAATTGAATAGTGTCTCATCAGTATTTTGAGTCTTTGGAAATTAGAGAAAACACAAACTTTGTTCTCTTCATAAATGCTCTTTTAGAGCTTCTTAAACATTTTATAAGATTTTTAATATTTTTGAAGGCACAGGTTAGTGTTTTACTTTTAATTTGTTCCATGAGTTCATCAGCATCTAGGGCAAAACTAGAGAGACCTTTTCTATATTTTATAAAGGTTAAATTCATTGTCAATTGACTTGCACTAGTTTAGGTATTGAAAATATAAAAAATGAGAATATATGTTATAGTAGCTATAATTTCAAATAAAATTTAGTATTGATATCTAGATAATGTTCTTTTGTAATATCTTAAAAAGTACATTTATTACTTATTGCATTGATTTTTGGAGTCATACAAAAATTTGCCAAATATGCCTGGAGATACAATGCCGAGTGAGCAGTAAACTGAGATGGATGAAATGTCTGGTCTTATCCTGCTGTCAGCAATGTATACTCACTGTCTGGAAAGTCAATTCAGTGAATACTCTGTATATGTTTCAGTTTTGAAAGTGTTTTCAAGTCACAAAACATTGCAAACTGTATCATGAGGATTCACATTTGTGATGTTACTTTAGTCTGAAACTAAAAAAATGCATTTTTAGATTTAGCCAAATGCCTGGATAGGTCCATTGATTCTGTGGCTGCCTATAATGAATGTTGCTTAAATGATTTTTAACCTTCCAAATCATTCTTTGTCTCTTGAATTATCCATTTAGTTTACTTCTGAAATTAGAGTTTGAGGCAACTCAGTATGCCCTGGAAAATCATTATAAGTACATGTATGTATGTGTTCTGTAAATACACACATCTTGAGAGCTAGCTCAGTGTTCAGAATGTCAGTTGTTTATGTGTTACTGTTTCCATCATTTTCATTCAGTTTTTCTTTCTCTTTCTTTTTTTTTTCTTTTTTCTTTTTCTTTCTGGTCCTTGTTCTTTTTCTCTTTTTCTTTTTCTTTTTATTCTTCTTTTAACTAATACGGGGAAAAAAATGAGCCTTTGAAGTAATTATACACAGCCAGGCCACAAAAAAGCACAAAAATACATAGTGGTTCAAGCTCATGAAAGTTTGATCTGTGTTTTACTTGAGTATTTTCCTGAATGTAAAGAAAGAAGACTTTCCAGTGGTAACGATTTCCCCATAAGAAAGTGCCTCTCGCAGAAGATCTGCTTCATCCCTCTCCAGAGGGGGACTCTAGGAAGCACAATAAGGAGCGCTTGGAGCAGAGCTTCATTGATGTGAATTTCCCAGGACGCTATAAAATCACCATGCCTTTTAGCTGTGTACAGACGGTAGTGCTGTGTGTTGGCTGCTCCACTGTCCTCTGATAACCCACAGGAGGAAAAGCAAGGCTCACAGAAGGATGCTCTTTCAGGAGGAAGCAGCATTAAGAGTACCCTGAATCAAGATGAATAGGAAGCCATCCCAATATAAACATTATGGATGCAAAAAAGAAAGTATTAGTGTTTTAGACTCATTTTTATGAAGTGGGAAAAATGAAGTGGTTTAGTTTTTTATTACTGTTTTGCTACTGGAAATAATGTTCAAATAACAAAAGTTGGCGGCATCAGGCTAAAAAATAATATTTCAAGATCTGACAGAAGTGAAACTTTTTTCTTCTGCAATAAAGAAGAAAACTCAATTTAGTTTTTAGTGACCAGTAGAACTGCTAAGTATTAGTCTAAACTTCATCTATATTCCTTCATTTATTAGTGTAGGGTAATAAAGCATAGATCTCTTATATTCCATTATTCTATTCAGGATGGTGAAATGTCAACAGCATCCAACGTGATGAAAATGATTATAATAGGTCTTGTTTGGTTTTGTTTTTGCAAATAGAAGTATACATAATTTTAAGCTTTGGAACCTTGTAAAGATATATTAAGTAAGTTATATCAGATGTCATAATATAAAAATTTAACACTGCAGTGTGGGATTGATGTTAACATATAATTGAATCTACCTCTTCTGTATCAGTGCTGTAGGATAGAAAGCTAATCTAAGCCATGTATGTAATTAAAAATATTCAAGCAGCCACTTTAAAAAATATAAACCATTGAAAATAATTTTACAATTTTATTTAACTCATATCCAAAATAGTATCATTTCAACATGTAATCAAGGTAAACAATTGTAAAGATGGCTTATATTCTTCTTTTATAGTCATTCTTTGAAATCTAATATGTATTTTGATAATTTGGGCAAACAATATTTTAAGGGATTATTAGCAACATGAGGTCAGTGGCTGCTGTAATGAAAAACATGGTTTCATAGTATATGTATTAATTTGTCTTGCTATAAGATGAAGTAGAAAATTTCATGGACTTACTCTCTTAAATAGAAATCTTTTCTAGACTCTAGAGCCTTCAGTGCTAAGTAGGGCTCCAATAAAATAAAAATTATTTCTCCAAAATATTTCCTTTTAAAGAAAAATAACTTTTAATAGAGCAGTTGAGGAAATAACATAATAAAATTTTGTTAGTCTATGGTTGATTATTTTGTGTAGTTTACATCTAGAATGTTCTAGAAACTTGTATATATAGAAAGTATTTGTCATACTACATTTTTCAATACATAGTAGCTATATTTTTAAGGAAATTAATTTTCTACAGTAATTTTCATAAGTGACATTTGCATGAAATGTTAATATATGTTTAGTGGTCATGATTAAGCAAAATGATTATGAGAATTTAATATTCTGTAGGTATCTATAATATAAACAGCTGGAGTATTAGACATACAAAAAAGTAAACCAATCAAAATAACTACAGCATTTCTCACAGAACTAGAGAAAACATTCTGGAATGTAAACAAGTATAACAATGTTAAAAATTAGTATGGAGAAATCTCAAAACCAAAAATTAGAAATTTAACTCGACCTAGCTATTCCCTTCCTAGGTATCATCCCAAAACAGCTGAAATCATCATATTATATGATACATGCATATCAATGATTATAGCAACACAGTTCATAATAGATAAATCCTGGAAGCAGCTCATGAACAGATAAATGGACTATTAAAATGTGGTCACAGCAAGTGGCAGCAGCAGCAGTGCAATGCACGTGGCCTGACCACCCAAGGTGGGGATCCAAGTGACCCAGAAAGGCACTTGCAGTGATTGAAGTTGTGGTGGGATGCACACGGCTGGACCAACCCAGGCAGGGACCCCTCCAAGACCTGGGTATAGAAACACACACCAGAAGGTGATATGTCGTATGAACCAGCATTGTTCTTTTTCACACACACATGTGGAATAGAAGGGGGCATCATTCTTTCTCTTTTTAATGTATATCAAAGTGCTGGGGAGTACTCCAGCATCAGAAAACCAACACTAGCCCCCAAAATCAGAGGGCAAGATCAGCTCAATACCTAGCACAAATCCCACTGCACAATTGGCTGGAGTACAAAACACATTTCTGAGATCAGACTTGGACTTATCACAGAGCTGCAAAAGGCAGAGGGATTTTATGTCATTTATTTTTCTATGTTTGTTTGATTGGTTTTTCTTTTTCTGTCCAGTTGAGGCCTTTTTTATTTATATTAATTTGGTCTTGTTTTATTTTGTAGGGTTTTTTTAGTTTCTGTTTTTAGTCTCTTTTTTCTCTTTCACATTTTTCTTTTCTCTTCTGTCAATGACTTAGATTTATTACCTTCCTTTTTGTTTTATCTAATTTTCTTCTACCTTGCTTTTGCCGAACATTTTGCTCGATTTTATGATAATTTTATGTGAATAAACATTGTTTCTTCTCTTCCTGGTTCACTTCAATACTCCAATGCTTCTTCCTCCATTCTTTCCTTCCTCTGTCCTCCAGTTTCCCAAAACTTGGTTGATCATCCTATGCCCTCCAGTCATGCACGTACAATATTGGACCTCATTCATCCCTCTAGCTTGCCCTCTATCCCTCTTAATTCCCCCCACACAGCAGGGTAAATTGACTCCACGAAAGGGAAAATCATTGCATACAGGTTCCTGGAATATGCTGGATTCTGTTATACAACTGTAGAATATGCGCCTATGGTTAAAAGTATCAGGCTAATAGTTATCACACTTTGTTAGTAGCCAGGCTGCACTTGATATTATTGTTTTTGTTAAATGTGCAAGTTTAGCCAGGATACCATACTTGCTATAATCACTTTTTCTCATCTGTATGACAATACAATGTTTGTATGGGATTAATACCATCACCACAACCCATTACCAGAGGACTGGGTGCTGAGCCAAATAGGTAACAACTTCTCATCCTCAACATATTGGGAAGGTAGGTTCTTCAGATAGACAGAAAGAGCAAGAACCACTTACATCAAGAAGATATCCCTGTGGAACAGAAATTTCCTAGGGAAGCATTGATACTAGGGATAAAGCTATCTACCATAAGAACTCTATAAGCATCAAAACAGAAAAAAAATAATACAAAAAATAGAAAGCAGAAAATGACAAGACACAGAAACAAAATACAAACCCAAACCCCCCAGCACACCCAAGCCAAGTCCAGAGCACAATCAGATAGAGGAAATCAGAATCAAACCACTGAAACTTTCTGAAATAATAGCAACAGAAGTGAAAAAATAAATGGAAGAGGCTATAGAAAAAATAATCTCCAAGGTGCTAAAAGAAATGATGATCAAAATGAACAACATTGAAGCAGACACAGACAAAAAAATAGAGGTGTTCAGGAAAACAAGGGAAACCATGAATACCCAACATAGGAAAGAAATAGAATCCATGAAAGAGGTACAAACAGAAGTCCAGGAGATTAAAAACTCCATTAAAGTATATGTAACAGATTTAATGAAGGTGAGAATAGAATATCAGATCTAGAGACAGGATTGCAGCTAGCGACCATGAAAAGAAAGGTATCTTAAAAGTAGCAAAGACCATGAAAAATCAATTCAACAGCTACAAGATGAAGCAAAGAGCAACATAAGATTGATTGGAGTCAGTGAGAAAGCCAGACAGTGCAAAAGACATAAAAAATCTCTGCAAAGAAATAATGGCAGAAAACTTCTCAAACATGGAAAAGGAAATGACATGCAGATAAATGAAGCATATTGAACTCCAAATAGCCATGACCAAAATAAATCTACACCAAGTCACATAATAATCAAGATTCCAGGAATTCACCACAGAGTATTAAAAGCAGCTAGAGAAAGGAAACAAATCACCTATAAAGGAAAAAAACATCAGTATCACAGCAGACTTCTCAACACAAACCCTCAAATCAAGGAGAGCTTGGAGTGAGGTATTTCAAGCCCTAATAGAAAACAATCTTCAAACCAGATTGATATACTCCCACAAAAATATACTTCAAAATTGATGGAGAAATAAGATACATTCATGATAAAGAACAACTGAAGAAATTTATGACCAACAAAACAGCTCTAAAGAATGCACTGAATTATAAAGAGATAAAGAATACCACACATACACAAACACCAATAGAAATAAACTGCCAATCAGGGCAAACAATAAACAGAGGAGAAAGACAGGGAACCAACAACAGGAAAACAACATGAAAAAAATAAGCCAATACATATCAGTTATAACCATCAATGTAAATGGTCTCAACTCACCAACACCACCACCAACAACAACAAAACAAGACTGCTGGAAGGGATCAAGAAATAAGACCCAATCATATGCTGCACTCAAGAAATACATTTAACACCCCCTGAAAAATATTCAGAGACAAAAAGTCAAAGGATGTAAAACAATTCTCCATGCCACAGGAATAACTTAATGGCTTAAACCTTGCAAACTTTAGGCAAAACTTATCAAAAGAGACAGAGAAAGTCGTTAACTACTTGTTAAGGAAAACTCCAAGGAAAAGAGATAACAATCATAAATATATATGCACCAAACACTGGTGCACAAAACTACATAAAACAAATATTAACAAACATGAAAAACCAAATAAGCACTAACACAATTGTAGTGGGGCACCTTAACACTCCACTCTCACAAATAGATAGATCAACAAGAAAAAAAAATAATTAAAGAAATACCAGAATTAAACCAAGCCTATGATCAAATGGACTTGGTAGATATTTACAAAGTGTTCTACCCCAAAATATTAGAATATACATTCTTCTTAGCTTCGAATGCGAAGTTCTCCAAAATAGACCAAAATTAGCCACAAAACATATTTAAGTAAATGTAGAAGAACTGAAATCATCCCATGCATACTATCTGACCATATCACAATGAAACTGGAAATAAATGACAAAAGTATCCACAAAAACTACATAAACACATGAAAATTATACAACACCTTTCTCAACAACCAATTGGTCACAGAAAAAATTAGAGACAAAATTAAACAGCATATACAATTAAGCAATAATGCCAATACAACATATTGGAACTTATGGGATGCAAGGAAAGCAGTCTTATGAGGGAAATTTATAGCAATGAATACTCACGTCAGTAAAACAGAATGAGCTAAAATAAAGAACCAAATATTGAGCCTCAAACTTCTAGAAAAAAAGAGGAAATCAAACCAAAAACTCACGTGAGGGAGGAAATTATAAAGATAATAGCAGAAATTAATACAATTGAGACTAAGGAAACAATACAAAGAATCAGAGAATTGAATAGTTTTTTCTTTGAAATAATAAAATTGATAAAACACTAGCTAACCTCATCAAAAAGAGAAAAGAAAATACACAAATTCAAGCAAATAGGAATGAAAATGGGGAAATCACATTGGACCCTACAGAAATACAGATCATCAATACATATTAAGAGAACCTATATTCTAATAAGATGGAAAACACAGAAGAAATGGACAGATACCTAGACATAATCAAATTGCCAAAACTAAATCAAGAAGATAAAAAATTCTAAATAACCTGATATTAACAAAAGAAATTGAAAATGTAATTAAAAATTTAAAAATAAAGAAAAGCCCAGGCCCTGATTGATTCACCATTGAAATCTACAAGAAGTGTAGAGAAGAACTAATGCTACTAATGCTGAAAACCTTTAAGGAAATTGAAAGGGAAGCAATACTTTCAAATCATTCCTGAAAGCAAGTATTACCTGGATTCAAAAACCAGTGAAGATGGGTGCCGGTGAGATGGCTCAGCGGCATAAGTGTCTGCCTTGCAAGCACGATGGCCCGAGTTCGACTCCTGGAACCCACATACGAAAAAGGGGCCGGTGATATTGCTCAGCGGCACGGGTGCCTGTTGGCGTGTGAGGTCCTGAGGTCGACCCCCCGGTACCAAAAAAAAAAAAAAAATAACAGTGTAGAACCCATCCAATAAAGGAAACTACAGGCCAATCTCCCTAATGAACATAGATGCAAAAATCCTCAGTAAGATACTGCCAAAACAGAATGCAGCAAATCATCAAGAAGATTATACACCATGACCAAGAAGGATTCAACCCAGGAATGCAGGAATGGTTCAAAATATATAGATCAATACATGTAATACACCACATTAATAGAGCAAAATACAAAAATCAAAAGATCATCTTAAGATATGCAGAAACAGCTTTTGACAAAGTCCAATACCCATTAATGATAAAAACCCTACAGGAAATTGGCAAACATGGTGCTTACTCAATCTGATAAAAGCCCTCTATGCAAAACCAAGAACTAACATCATACTAAATTGTCAAAAATTGAAAGCTTTCAGTCTAAAATCTGGAAGGAGACAAGGATGTTCACTATCATCACTCCCATTTAATATACTTTTGGAAACATGAGCAAGAGCAATTAGACAAGAGCAAGAAATAAAAGGAATGGGGATAGGAAAGGAACAAGTTAAATTATCATTATTTGCAGATGACTTGGTACTGTACATAGAAGACTCTGAAAACTCCACTAAAAGATTTGTAGACTTAATAACCAAACTCAGCAGTGCAGCTAGATACAAAGTCAGCAATCAAAAATCAATAGCATTCCTGTACACAAACAACAAACTCAAAGAGAGATTAGGGAAAACACATGCTTTACAATAGCATGTAAAATTATGAAATACTTAGAAATCAATCTAAGCAATGAAGTAAGAGATCTATACATTGAATATTATAATACTCTAAAAAAGGAGATTGAAGAGGATATTAGAAAATGGAAAGATCCCTTGCTCATAGATAGGAAGAACCAACAAAATGAAAAGACCATACTCCCAAACTTATACAGATTTATTGCAATCCCAATCAAAACACCATTAGCATACCTCACAGAACTAGAGGAAACATTCCTAAAATTCATTTGAACTAGAAGAGGAATAGAATATCTGAAACAATTCTGGGCAACAAAGGCATGTCAGGGGCATCAGAATCCCTGACTTGAAATTATACTACAAAGCTACTGTGATAAAATCAGCATGGAACTAGCAGAAATAAGACCTCAGAATCAGTGGAACAGATTAGAAGATGCAGAAACAACTACAAACACACTCAGCCATCTTATTTTGACAAAGGTGCCAAACATGTTCACTGGAAGAAAGATAGCCTCTTTAATAAATGGTGCTAGAAAAACTGACTCTCTAAATGTCAAAGACTAAAACTGGACCCATGTCTATCACCATGCACTAAACTAAAATCAAAGTGGATCAAATATCAAGATGTTAAAACAGATACACTACATCTATTGGAAGAGAAAATAGGCAGAAATCCTAAAGCCATAACTGTAGACAGAGACTTCATGAACAAAATCCAGACTGTATGGGAAATACTACAAAAAAATCAACAAATGGGATTGCACTGTATGAAGAAGCTTTTGCACAATAACAGAAATCACCAACAGAAGGAAAAGACAACTCACAGAGTGGGAAAATATTATAGCCAGTCGTTCCTTAGACAAAGGAGTTATATTTAAAACATACAAAGAACTGAAAATATCAGAGCCCCCCAAATTCAAAGACTCAATCCAAAAATGGGCAACTAAGATGAATACACATCTCTTATATGAAGAAATAAAAATTGCAAATAAATATGTGGAAAAAACATTCATTTGTCATTTGGAGAGATGAAAATTGAAACAACACTGAGATTTCATCTCACTCCAGAAAAAATGGCTATCATCAGGAAATGAACCAGTAACATATGCCGGAGGGGTTGTGGGGGAAAAAGAAACACATCTCTGCTGTTGGTGGGAGTGTAGACTGGTGCAACCACTGTGGAAATCAGTGTGGATATTCCTCAAAAAACTAGCATTAGAGTTTCCACTTGACCCAGCTCATCCCCTTCTGGGTATGTTCCCAGAAGAATTAAAAACTTTATACCAGGGCCGGTGAGATAGCTCAGTGGCATAAGCACCTGCCTGTCAAGCACGAGGTCCTGAGGTCGACTCCCGGTACCCACACACAAAAAAATATCTTTATACCACAGTGATATATGTGCACCCATGTTTATAGCAGCACAGTTCGTAACAGCTAAATCTTGGAAACAACCTAAATGCCCATCAACTGAGAAATGTTTAATAAATTTATTTTCATTTTATATAATGGAGTATTAGTGAACCATAAAGAATGATAAACTTGAGACATTTGTGGTTAAATTGATGCCACTTGAGACCATACTAAGAAGTGAAATAAATCAGACCCATATGTGTAGAAACTATTCAAAAGGAAAGAGAAACTGGTATGGGGAAAGGAGAAAAGGAAGGGAAAAGAAAATAATGTATATCTATATATCTATATATATAGATATATGATAGTCAAGATAGTTATACTACTAACTTCTCTTAATTCATTGAAAAGAAAGGTTTGTGCTAATACTGTAATATTTCTGTACAATTTTTCATGCCTATAACTTGTACTCTGAGTAGCTACTTTGAAGATAATAATAAACAATGTAATAAACACTGTTTCTCTTCTACTGTCTTGTTTTGAAATTTTGTTTTATTTTTTCACTTTTAAATAAAATTTTATAAAAGAACCTAGAAAAAGAAACCAAATCCAAGTTCATAAAAGGAAATTACAAACATCTGAGCAGAAATTAATGAAATCAAGATCAAAAAAGGCCACAAAAAATGCAAAGAATCAATGTGTTGCAGAACTGTATCTTTGAAAGAATAAACAAAACTGACAAACCCCTAGGAAATCTTACCCAAAAAAGAAAAGTTCCAAGTCATCATAATCAGAAATTTAGGAGGAAAATCATAACACACTCTGTCAAAATCCAAATGATAATTAGTAATGATTTTGAGAACCTGTAATCTAACAAAATGTAGAATTCAGTGAAAATGAATAGATTTCTAGTTGTGTATGATCCAACAAATTTGAATCAAGAAACTATAAAAACGCTGCATAATCCAATATCATTCAATGAAATTGAAGAATTTATAAACAGTCACCACCACCATTCCTGTTCAATGTATTTCTTGAAATATCAACTAGAGCAATCATGTAATATAAAGAAATAAAAGGGCTATGTATAGAAAAGAAATAAATCAAATTATCATTATTTTCAGATGACAATATCCTCTACATAGAAAACCCAAAAATCTTCCACCAGAGACACCTAGAATCAATAAAAAAATTCAATAGCATAGAAAGATACAAAGTTAACATTCAAATGAGGAAAATACTATAGACAAAGAAAGTCCCAGGTCCCAATGTGTTCACTACAACATTATATAAGGATTTTAGAGAAGGTGTAATGCCAATATCCTACAAACTCTTTAAGGAAACTGAAGAAGGAATATTCCCAAAGTTGTTCCTGGAATGTAGCACTACCCTGATTCTAAATCCAGAAATATACTCAAACAAACAAAAAATGTACAGGGAAATAACTTAAATGAACATAGATGGGAATATCTCACTTAGATACTGGCAAACAGAATGTGTCAAATCATCAAAAAGCTCATACATCAGGACCAAGTAGGATTCATTCCATGGATGCAGAGGTGGCTCAACGCATGTAAATCAATAAATGTAATGTGCCACATAAACAGAAGCAATGACAAAAATCAGATGGTCATCTCAATTTATTCAGAAAGTCTTTCATCATTTTAAACAATGATCCATTCATCATTTAAAAAATCTGTAGAGAATATGTATAGATGGACATTATCTCAACCTGAGAAAAGCCATTTATGACAAACCAATGGCCAACCTCTTATCAACTGTGGAGAGGCTGAAGGCTTTGTTCATTAAATCTGAAACAAAAGGATTTCCACTATCACAACTCCTGTTCAACATATTTCTTGAAATTTCTGCCAGAACAATCATGTAAAAGAAAGAAATAAGAGGGCTATGTATACGAAAGAAAGAAATCAAATTATCATCATTTGTAGATGACATGATCCTCTAAGTAGAAGAAAAAAAAATTTCCACCCAAAACACCTAGAATTAATAATCAAATTTAATAGCATAGAAAGATACAAAGTTATCATTCAAAAATCAATGGCATTCTTGCATACCCATAATAAATGTTATTTGGGAAACTATATTTCAGAAGAGCATCAAGACAAATTAAATACTTAAGAATTAACTTAATCAAGAAAGTGAAAGACTGTTACAGTGAAAACCATAGAACTCTTGAAAAGGAAATGGAAGAGGACATTAGAAAAAGGGTCAATATCCCCTTTTCTTGGAAAGGCATAACCAAAATAGTCAAAATGGCCAGATTTCTAAAGCTGATATATAGAATAGTATATATCCCAAATAAAAGATACAATCAAAAAATATAAATATAAGTTAAAAATGGAAATTATATGAGGCTCCAAATGTGCAGACATTTCAGTAGGAATATTAGAAATAATACATACATATATATGTAGAATATTTAAGGGTTTATGTGTATTTGTTCCTTGTAAAATGACCACTGTGTTAGAGTATTATAATATGAGCACTACTCTGGAGTGGTTTTGATACAAAGTCCTGACTTGTCTTAAGGAACCAAAAAGTTATGGCATATCAGAGTGAAAATAACATCTGACAAAACTTACATCTTTATACAGATGATTATAGAGGAAAATATTAATTCTTCCATGTGATATTTCTAATATATTATTATTAGTTTTACAAATAAGATGGTGAATCTCTCTGGCAGCCTGGCAAAAAATAAATTATACATCATTTAATAATATTTCAAATGAATTAAATTTATTCACATGAATGCATGGATAATTAAAAGAAAAACATAAGTGAAATCACAAATGATAAAATCATCCAGCAAATATTTTATGTAGAAAATAATCATTCCTAATTATTCAGTAATATTTCACAAAATATTTATTACTTATTGATAAATCTAATTATTTCCTTATTATGCTTTAGTCCTGTCTTTCAAAGTGAATTTTAAGCATGTATATATGGAAATTATATTTTGTTAAGAATTAATTGCAGTTACTTAAAATGTTATATATTCCTATTTATATTAGTAGTCTGAATAATTTATAGGCAAATTATTCTTTGGACAAACAGTGTTGAGTTTGTTATCTTTGATAGCAATATAAAATGTTCTAGTCAATATTCCTTAAAATTCCACTCACACTTTCTGTTTTGTGTGGATACAGAAGTAGGTAGGTAAATTAATGATTGTTTTTCTGCTAACCCACATACTTTCTGTGTAAGGTATCCTACTAAGGAGGATATTTGACTCTTTATGTCATTTTTGGATGTGATCCACCAATTCCAAAGATAATTCAGACTGTTGCTGTAAGCATCTATTCATTTGACAAATATTATCACATTCATTGTTGAATAAGCTGTTATAATGTGCTGGATAATGATCAGTGAATAACAACAAAAATCCCTATCCATATAAAACTTAAATTCTGTATGGAGAAAGGAGGATAGTACAGTGAGTCAAATAATAATCATACATAAAATAAACACCTCTGTCTTGACTAATTTAAGGATCCTTTTTTGCCAACTCTGTCTAACATATTGGTCTCCAGACACTGGTGATAGATTGAAGCTCTCATGTACTTGTCTGTTTAACTTTTGCAAAATGGTCATACATTTATCAGTAAATGTTCTGATAATTTAAGAAGGTGAAATTTGGTTTAGTTAATGAAAAGGAAGCAGTAGGCATTGAGCACTGAAGAAATAATTCTCATAAAATTTTAATAAAAAATATATATAGCTATTCCCTTAATAATTTCTGATGGTGTGTAATAATGGGAACTTTCATTAACTTCAACAAGGAAATAGCCTCATTACAGCAAAATGCTACAATGATGACTGCTAAGACAAGAGTTTTTGGTCAAATCGTATCCCATGCTATTAGTTTCTTGCTGATCAAATGGATTATTATAGTTACCAGTTTATAGAAATACTTTTAAATATCCAGGAGCAATTTAATTACTCAAAAACTGTTCAGGATGTGTTCCTGAAACTTATATGCCTTTTTAGTCAGAGATGATTTTTCTTAATTCTGTATTTTCTTCTCCCATAATCTTAAATTCACATGTATTTTTTTTCTTTTATTTTATTTTGGTTTGGGCTTATACTTATTATTTGTGCATATGAATTAAATTCAGTATGATATTTCGATATATGCATACAGCATGTACTTATAAAATCCAGTCAATTTGATTGATTGATTTCTAATATAGATGCTTGCAAAATAATTTTTTTAAACCAACTGACACAATTAACATGAAAATTCATTATTTATTCTTAAATAAGTACACTGAGACCTCATTTACAAGGAATTAAAGAAAGAAAAGGTAGTTTTTATACAACTTTGTATTGGTGTGTTACTTTTTTCAAGTTTTGGAGATTCTCAGTGCAAAAACTATTAGAATATAACTCCAATGATATTAGCAATTTTCATTCAAATCATGCTAAACTTACACTAAAACTAATAGACTAATGGATTTCCAAAGGACATTTTTATGTAGAGTATCCTTCAACATTTTGAATTAAATTCTGTATATTCATGAACAATTTTTATTCTTGATAATGTGTGTGTATATTCGTGTGTGTGTATATATATGTGCCTGAGAATGCTCTCAGGAAAACACTACAGCAGTTATTATGTGACATAATTTATCACTTCTATGTAACACTACAGCTACTGTAAACAGAGTAGGTTGGCTAAAAAACCAGAAACATGTGCTGTTCAAGAAAATTTCCACAGATGTCAGACATTATAGTACTTCTGATCAAGCTCTCTGTGTAAATATGCAAGGCTTATTTATGTGTACATTTTATGGTACAGTTTTATTACAAACAAATTATATTCTTGAACACTTATAAATATGTTTTGCTAATTTAAGTAAGAGGAATATGTGTGGCAGAATACAAGAGAGAGCAATGTCTGCCTACCGTAATATTTTTTAAAAACCTTTTATAAATAATCAAGTGCAAAATGTTCAGGAAGACTGTGGATAAATAATGAAATTGACCATCATATCTAACTTAACAATTATTTGGCTCAAAATTATGTTTGCAATAAATATCTTGTTTCATTTGAAATTCTGCAATCAAATGATAATAGATGACAAAATCTTCATCACTGACTTAGGTACTTTATCCTCTAGAAAGAAAATACACACTGAATATTTTTAATTTTTATTTTACTGTTATAGGCATTGAGCAAGTGGATACATAAATATTATTGCCTCTGAACCATGTAATATTAACTTTATGATTGATGACATAAAATGTAAACTGATAAGACAGTCAAAGAATATTATTCTGATAACTGAATACACATAGGAATCATTGTACACTGGATTTTAGTGCATAATATAGTATAAATGTATGTGAGGGCCTCAAATTTATTGAATTCTGAGAAAGGTATTTTCCTCATTAAATACTGAACAGAGAAGGAATCACTAGAGGATTCAAATCTGTTAAAATATCTTCATTACATTTTATTCCTGTCTATTCTATAGGTCCTGGAAGACAGAAAAAGAGAGCAAGCATTTTTGAACAGTTGTTGGATATATAATAATGACAAGCTCACATGGATATTTTGTTTCTTTAGTGCAAGATAATTTTGCTCTTAAATATGAAGTGTTTGTCATCGAAAATTTAACCAGAAAAATACATGAAGCTTTAAATGCTAAATATAATTAATCATTTTGGTGTCTTTATCAGTGTTTGGAAAAATATAAAATGTAAAAATAAATGACAAATAGAAAATGAGAAATATTCTTAATTATGCCACAGAATAAGTGATTTCCCGAGCAAAACCATAATTTCTCTAGTTGATTTATAATAAATATAAAACACAATAGAGCTTCTACAAAATCTATTTTTCCTTACAGTTACACATCTGTGACTTTGGAATATTTATGTTTTCTTATTTTCTTTCTGTTTAATATTGTTATTATCCAAAGGATCCTTGAACACTATATCAAAGGCATTAATATTTTACTGAAAATAAGTTGCCAATAACTATTTAATCAAAGTTATACATTTTTCATTACTTTAGATAATATAAAGGCTGCTTACAACTCTGTTAATAAATTTGACAGTAAAGAACGCATTTATCCTTATCTAAGGGTATAATGTTATTTTAGTATGATTTCAATAGAATTTAAATTATATTTTAGGAATCAGGAAACATTTTAGCTTTATTTATTTATTTATTTATTTATTTATTTATTTATTTTTCGTGGGTACCAGGGGTCCACCTCAGGACCTCGTGCTCCAGCAGGCGCCCATGCCACTGTGTGATATCACTGGCCCTTTTTTTGTATATGGGTTTCGGGAGTTGAACTCAGGACCTTTTGCTTGCCAGGCATGAGCTTATGCCACTGAGCCATCTCACTGGCCCCATTTTAGCTTTATATTCTTCTTGTTATTATGAAATTCAGAGTTGGTAGTTTGGATATATTCATGCATTTTTGTTTGTATTAAAAACAACAACAATACTTTAGGCAAATACATATACATTCAACTTTATAGTCAAAATAATGCTTTTAGTAAAAATCACAGACACAAGACTTCATCAAACTGGGATGTCAGTTTCAATTTACAGAATTTTTTAAACTTGGAAATATTAAACTTGCTAAGAATTCAAGAGATATATTAATTTTTTTAAATTAATTAATTTATTTTTTAAAGACAACAAGTAAACATTCTTATGTATTAAAAAACTCAAGCATTAGAGAATGTACAAATAGCTTTTGGAGAAAAATATTACTCAGTATAAGATTAAGCCACATAAAAGCTAGGTAAAAATAGAAGACTAAGGAGTGGAATAGTCACAGTGAAATTGCATTTTCATACTAGGGAGACAATGCGATATTTCCAAATGTGCATCTGGTTTATTTCTCTTGTGAGTATTTTCTCGAGTTGCATCCATTTACCTATAAAAATTTCCAGTTTATCTTTCTTTATGGCTGAGTAGTACTCCATTGTGTAGAAATACCACATCTTTTTTACCCATTCCTCAGTTAATGGGCATTTGGGTTGTTTCCATGATCTAGTTATTACGAATTGTGCTGCTATAAACATGGGTGCACATATATCGCTGTGGTATGATGTTTTTAATTCTTCTGGAAAGATACCCAGAAGGGGAATAGCTGGGTCAAATGGGACCTCCAATCCTAGTTTTTTGAAGAGTCTCCACATGGATTTCCACAGTGGTTGTACCAGTTGACACTCCCACCAACAGTGGAGAAGGGTTCCTTTTTCCCCACAGCCCCTCCAGCATTTGTTATTAGTTGACTTCTTGATAATAGCCATTCATTCTGGGGTGAGATGGAATCTCAGTGCTGTTTTAATTTGCATCTCTTGAATGACTAGTGATGGTGAACATTTTTTCATATATTTATTTGCCATTTGTATTTCTTCATCTGAGAAGTGTTTATTCATCTCACATGCCCATTTTTGGATTGGGTCTTTAAATTTGGGAGGTCTGATTTTTTTGAGTTCTTTGTATGTTCTCGATAGTAATCCTTTGTCTGAGGAACAGCTGGCAAACATTTTTTCCCATGTTGTGGGTTGTCTCTTCACTCTGTTGGTGGTTTCTCTTGCTGTGCAAAAGCTTTTTAATAACATGAGATCCCAGTTGTTGATTCTTTGGGATACTTCCTGTGTGATGGGGTTTTATTCATAAAGTCTTTGCCTACACCAATGTCTTCAAGAGTTTTACCTATTCTATTTTCCAGCAGATTTAATATTTCTGTTTTAATATTTAGTTCTTTGATCCATTTTGAATTTAGTTTAGTGCACAGTGAAAGATATGGGACTAATTTTAATCTTCGGCATGTGTAGAGCCAATTTTTCCAGCACCATTTATTAAAGAGGCTATCTTTCCTCCAGTGAATGTGTTTAGCAACTTTGTCAAAGATAAGATGGCTTAGTATGTCTGGAGTTGTTTCTGCATCTTCTATTCTATTCCATTGATCTTCAGGTCTGTTTCTTTCCCAACACCATGCTGTTTTTATCAGAGTAGCTTTATAGTAAAATATCAAATCAGAGATTGTGATGCCCCCTACCTTGCTTTTGTTGCCCAGAATTGCCTTTGCTATTCTAGGTCTCTTCTGGTTCCAGATGAATTTTAGTATTGTTTTCTCTAATTCTGTGAGATATGTTGTTGCAATTTTGATCGGAATTGCATTAAATCTGTATAACACTTTTGGAATTATGGACATTTTCACTATACTGGTTCTTCTGACCCAAAAGCAAGGGATGTCTTTCCATTTTCTGATATCCTCTTCAATCTGCTTTTTCAAAGTACTGTAGTTTTCATGGTAGAGGTCTTTTACTTCCTTTGTGAGATTGATTTCTAGGTATTTCATTTTTTTAGATATGATTGTGAAAGATGTTGTTTCCCTAATTTCTCTCTCAGTGAGTTTGTTATTGGTGTACAGGAAGGCTATTGATTTTTGTGTGTTGACTTTGTATCCAGCTACACAAGTGAATTTGCTTATTAAATCTAGCAATTTTTTAGTGGAGTTTTTGGGGTCTTCTACCTAGAGTATCATGTCATCTGCAAATAATGATAATTTAACTTCTTCCTTTCCAATCATAGAAGGCTTTCAGTTTTTGTCCATTTAGTATGATATTGGCTGTTGGTTTGTCATAGATAGCTTTTATCAGATTGAGATAAAGACCATCTATTCCAATTTTCTGTAGGGTTTTTATCATGAATGGGTGCTGGATTTGTCAAAAGCTTTTTCTGCGTCTATTGAGTTGATCATATGATTTTGCCCTTGGTTCTGTTAATAAGATGTATTACATTTATTGATTTACATATGTTGAACCATCCCTGCATCCCTGGGATGAATCCAGCTTGGTCATGGTGTATAATCTTATCAATGATTTGCTGCATTCTGTTTGCCAGTATCTCATTGAGGATTTTTGCGTCTATGTTCATTAGGGAGATTGGTCTGTAGTTCTCTTTCTTAGTTGGATCCTTCTCTGGTTTTAGCATCAGGGTAATGCTTGCTTCCAGGCATGAATTTGGGAGCATTGCTTCCCTTTCAATTTCATGAAAGAGTTTGAGAAGTAGTGGTGTTAGGTCTTCTCTAAATTTCTTGTAGAATTCGGCAGTGAATCCATCAGGGCCTGGGCTTTTCTTTGTTGGGAAGTTTTTAATTACATCTTCAATTTCATTGATTGTTATTGGTTTATTTAGGATTTTTATATCTTCTTGGTTGAGCTTTGGTAATTCATATGTATCTAGGAATTTGTCCTTTTCTTCTGCATTTTCCGTCTTATTAGAATACAAGTTTTCAATGTAGGTATAGATGATCTTCTGGATTTCTGCAGGGTCCATTGTGATATCACCCTTGTCATTCTTAATTGCCTGGATTTGAGTACTTTCTTTCCTTTTTTTAATAAGGTTGGATAGGGGTTTGTCGATTTTATTTAATCTTTCAAAGAACCAACTCTTTGATTCGTTGATTCTTTGTATTGTTTTTGTAGTCTCCAATATGGTAATTTCTGCTCTGATCTTTATAATTTCCTCCCTTGTATGAGCTTTTGGCTTAGCCTGCTCTTATTTTTCTAGAAATTTGAGGTTCACCATTAGGTTGTTTATTTGTGCTTGCTCTGTTTTCCTGATATAGGAATTTAATGCTATAAATTTCCCTCTTAGGACTGCTTTCATTGCATCCCATAATTTCCGGTATGTTGTACTGTCATTATCATTCAGTTGTAGAAACTGTCTAATTTCTTCTTTAATTTCATCTGTGACCCATTGGTTGTTCAGTCGGGTGTTATTTAATTTCCATGTGTTTAGGAAGTTCTTGTGGTTTTTTTTGCCATTGATTTCCAATTTCATTGCACTATGGTCTGATAATATACATGGGATAATTTCAATTCCTTTGCATTTACTTAAGCAGGTTCTATGAGCTCGTATGTGGTCTATTTTGGAGAATGTCCATGTGCAGCTGAGAAGTATGTGCATTCTGATGTGGTGGGGTGGAACACTGTGTAGACATCTACTAAGACCACTTGTTCCAAAGTTTGGTTCAGTTGTAATATTTCATTGTTGATTTTTTGTCTAGTTGATCTGTCTTTTTGTGACAGTGGGGTATTGAGATCACCCAATACAATTGTATTAGTGGTTATTTGATTTTTCATTTCCATTAATATTTCTTTTATATAGTTGGGTGCACTGGTAGTTTTTGCATATATATTTATGATTGTTATCTCTTCCTCTTGGATTGTTCCCTTTACAAGGATGTAGTGACCTTCTTTGTCTCTCTGAATCATTCTTGGTTTGAAATTCACTTTGTCTGTGAAAAGAATAGCTACCCCTGCTTTTTTCTGGGTTCCTGTGGCATGGAGTATTGTTTTCCATCCTTTGACTTTCAGTCTATGAATTTCTTTCTGAACTAAATGTGTTTCTTGTATACAGCATATTGTTGGATCTTGATTCTTGATCCAATTCGCCAGTCTGTGCTTTTTGATTGGTGAATTGAGACCATTAACATTAATGGTTAAAACTGATATGTATTGACTTATCCTTGTCATGTTATTTTCTTGTTGTTGGCTCCCCCTCTTTTAATTTTTGTTTTCTCTCCCTCTCTTTAATCATTTGCTCTGCCTGGTGGATTCCTTCTATTGGGGTTTCTGGAGTTGTAGTCCTTGTTATCCCTTTCTAGAATGTCCTTCAAAACATTTTGGAGTGCTGGTTTCATGGTTATCAATTTTCTCAGATGTTCTTTGTCATGGAAGTATTTTAGTTTTCCATCAGTTTTGAAAGATAGTTTTGTGGGCACATCAATCTAGGTTGAATATTATTTTCCTTTAGAACTTGAAATACATCATTCCAAGCTCTTCTTGACTTGAGGGTTTGTGCTGAAAAGTCCGCTGTGATTCTGATGGGCTTTCCTTTATAGGTGATTTGTTTCTTTTCTCTAATAGCTTTTAAGATTCTACTCTTATGTTGAATTTCTCGAATCTTGACTATGATATGCCTGGCAGAAGATTTTTTTTGATCATGGCTAATTGGAGTTCTGTGCGCCTCACTTATCTGAATGTCAAATTCTTTTTCTCTAGCAGGGAAATATTCTGTGATAATGTCTGTGAACAGTGTTCTTATGTCATTTATGCTATCTCCTGCTTTTTCATTGACCCCAATCAATCTTTATTTATTCTTCTTTGCATCATCTAGCAGCTGCTGGATTGATTTTTCTGTGTCTCTTGCTATTTTTAAGAATTCTTTCTTTTCATGATCACTAATTGCAAGACTGTCTTCTATATCTGAGATCCTGTCCTCACATTGGCTTAATCTGCTACAAATAATTTCAATGGAATTTTTGTTCTCCTGGATATCTGCTTGAATCTGCTTTATGGAGTCCATTTCTTTCCTATGCTGAGCATTTATGGCTTCCATCATTTTCTTAAGCTCGTCTATTTTTTTGTCTGTGTCTGCTCTAGCATGCTTAAGCATGGTCTTCATTGTTGAAATTATCTCTGCAGTTATCTGAGAAATTATTTCTGATTTAAATTTTTCCAGAGCATCATTCAACTTCTTTGTTGTTACCACTTCAGAGATGTCAGGGCGGTGGCTTTAGGTTTGTTCCACCTCACTGCCCCCTGGCTTTGCCTTTGGTGAACTGGATGTGTGGGGTTGCATCTTGTTTAAGTGTCTTCTCATTTTCTTTTCTTTCTTTAGTGTAATTCCTGGGTTGCTGTTTGTAAATTGCCTATGGTAGGTTGCTTTATTGCTAGTATTTCAATCTCTTAGGAGATTCTTGCAATACCAGGAAGAAAAGCACAAGTTAGTGTGTCCTCTGTTGGTGCTTCTCTGTACCACGGCATCTTACATTACTCCGCGGATGTTCCCACTGGAGCCGTGGATGGAGTGTTGCCCACCCTGAGTTCTGAGCTCAGCTGCTGCCCTCCCACAATGGCACCCGGCTAGTGGCTCTCTTGCACAAGATGGCTGGGTGTGAGCACTTACCGCCAGTCATTGTGTCCATCACAGCCGCCCCTTCTCTGTACTAGGGCGTCTCGCGTTCCTCCACAGAGCATCCCGCTGGAGCAGTGTATGGAGTGGTGGCCGCCCTGAGTTTGAAGTTCAGCTGCTGCCCCCCCACAATGGCGCCTGGCTAGTCACTCTCTCATGCGGGACGGCTGGGCATCAGCACTCACCCCCGGTCAGTGTGTCCTTCATGTCCGCTGCTTCTCTGCACTGCTGCTTCTCACATTCCTCCATGGAGGCCCCCAGGGGCGCCGGTAGTCACAGTGTGTCTGCAAATTTGAACCACTTCAGTCACGTCAGTATTTCCGACACAGGGAAATGGCGCTGGAGGCCACCTCCTTCTTCTTTGTTGGAGTTTCTCTCTTCACTTTTTCCGTGGGCCCCAAACTGTGCTTTAGGTCTTTCCTGGCTCCATGGGAGCCACTTCCCTCTTTCTTGTCCTCCTCCAGTCACTATATTTCAGTGTCCGGATGGCAACTTTTGGAGAGGTTCACTGCCTGCTTCTTACAGATCCGCCACATTTTTTCAACTCTCAAAAGATATATTAAAATAAAATATATACTTTAAAAACTAAGCCCATTTTAGGTAGTTACTCATTTAAAATACTGTCTGAATGTTCATTTGTCAAGAAATTGAGGAAGAGGTTTAGCATTGGTAAGTAATAAATGATATCCCTGACTTTCTTCAATTGCATTCTTTCTTTCATACATTCTCATTTACTTACAGAACAAAACTTTTGAATACCCTCCAAGTGCTGTGGTAGATACCAATACACCTATAAATTTTATAGGCACTTCTTACTCCTTTTGAGGTTAAAAACAGGATGTAAACAAGCAGCAAAGGAAAGAATGAATTGCTGTCCTGATACATATTATGAGCATAAAATACAAGGTGCTATGACAACATCTCAGAGCTGCCCTTAACTCTTCTAGAGAGAAACAAACATTTTATGTGCAAGAGGTATGATTTTGAAGAATAATTGATTGTATGACAAGTGCAAGGGACACATGATTGACAACTAGGAGGCAAGAGCTACAATAAGTGACTGTATAAGCACTGAAAAGAAGCAGTTATCCTGAAGTGGGGGCAAAACATAGTCTGATATGGAGAATAAATGAAAATATAATCCAGCTGAACTAAAATCAAGTGTTCAGAAAATGGGTGAAGAAAAATAATAGCACTTCTGGATCATGGTACCAAACTCCCCACCCCAGACCTGGCTTAAATGCTATCTTAATAAAGGAAAAAATTGAGGGAGTGAGAACGCAAACCAGCAATGACAAACAAACCAGTGACAGCCTGGGAGATTGAAAAGACTCACAGTATACTATCATTAACATGGGGTGTGGTAAAGTGAGACATGTCCAACTCAGGCATGCAAAGAAGCCAAAATTAGAATTGGGTAAAATTTAAATGTCAGGTATCCATGCAATTGCCACCAGGTTCTGTAGACTTCAAGACACTGGGGAGAAAGAAGTTTACCACAACACAGACATCATCATTATCATCATCATCATCATCACCATCACAACAACAACATTAAGTCACCTATTCCTCCCACATAAAATGAGAGTGCTGCCCATGGAGCATTCAGTGCCTTATGAATGAATGTTTGTGAACTTCTATCAGGGAGTAGCCAGCAACTCTGGCTAAGAACAGCAGAAGCAAGGAAAAGCAGGTTCCAAGACAATTACTCTGAGAACAATCAGTAATGCAAGGGATCCTGGAAACAGAGTGCACACTGAATGTCTTTGTTGGCTAATCTGAAAAAGTCTTTTGTGTTCAGACGGGGGGATCAACAACTAGCCAATAGCTATTTGGCCATACTATAGGCAAGGAAAACCAATGGAGAGTAGATACAGTGGATTCCATGATATTTTTTCTCAAATGGTTAAGGTAATCAGAACCACGGAGGTTTGCAGCAGAAGACCATGTACGGAACTTGAAACTAGGGCCCAAGTTAGTAGGGAGCAACAGTCCTCAAGGCTTTGGACAAGCAATTGTCTGACCAACAGGGGGAAATTTTTTGGCAACCCAAAAATCAGAAAATGAAGCCAGGGTGGAGAGAGCTGTGTGAAAGCTCTGGGTTAATGGTGTAACAACTGTGTGAAGATTGTTATTCTTATTTCTATTGTTATTTTGATGACTGTAGTTATTGTAAATTTGTTACATTGCTGCATTTGGATCATCCTCATTGGATGTTTCTTCTTTTTTTTTCTATTCAATGTTCTCTTTTATTTCTTATATTGTTTCTTTTTTTTTGTGGGTACCAGGGGGTCGACCTCAGGATCTCGCGTGCCAACAGGCACCCGTGCCGCTGAGCGATATCACTGGCCCCTTTTTCGTATGTGGGTTCTGGGAGTCGAACTCGGGCACTCGTGCTTGCAAGGCAGGTGCGTACGCCACTGAGCCATCTCACCGGCCCTCTTATATTGTTTCTTTTGATTCTTTTGTATTGATACTGGTAGATTATTATAATTTAAGTTAAAAAGGGTATTCCCTTTCAACTGTTCACACTTTAAGGTGTTTTTTCTCCTATCTTTCAACTCTCTCCACATTATTGTTTGTCCTTCTCTATTCATCATTACTTTTTCTCACTTTCTTCCCCCTTCTCTTCACCTACCTAATGATATAAATATAATGGGGCTGTGTAAGAGGATTAGATAATAAGAATTAACCAGGCATTTAAATTAAGTAGTACCACTTAAAGGCATGTCAGAGTGATCCTTAACAAATTTGAGCTTAGAGGATCCAAACAAAATTATCTACAAATATATTAAGAGACACTGACAATCTCATACATCCTTCAATCTATAAATACATTTGCCCCATCTGAATATATACTCCTCCCATACAGATACTCTGTCAAATGCCCTCAACTTCAACCCTTTACAACAGCTATAAAATAACTTGAACAGTGTCTAAATTTCTACTTGTTTTTACCTATTGATATTTCCCTTAACTTCCTCTAGTCCCATTGACATGCCCCTTCCTTTCAACCTTCATCTCCACTTGCCCTCATTTCCAATCACAGTATAATATAGTCTGTAAGCAGAATTGAAAAGGGGTGAAATTATCAAAATAAATTTCAACGTTTATGATTCGTGTATTTTGGTTCTGCTGACACGGTAACAAACAGTAGAAGTACTCTACTTACAACATAAAGGATAAAAACCAATTAAATTTAACAGGTTGGAAGGCTGGGCAATATCTCTAGAAAAAGAAAACAAAGAACACATCACTAAAAAACACAACCTAACTAAAGAGATTGCTGTATCAACAGCAAATTCTCTTTACTTGACAATAACCTTAATAATAATAATAAGAAGAAGCTGAACCACGCCTTTGAACAAATGGAATATCTATATTTTATATTATATATGTAATATATATGTAATATATCCAACTACAACAGAATGGAAAATTAGGGCAACAAAATGCCCCAAAATAATCCTGATTCTCCAAATGCAGATCCAAGAGGCACTAATATAGAGGAAAGTAGAACCCAGGTAGTAAAGCTGCGTGAAATGATTATAGAGAATGTTAAGAAACTGTGTGTAAAAAAAGGACATAACCCCCCCTAAAATAGTGGAAGTGATACCAAATGACCAAGATGAGAATGGGAGAAACAAATAAAAAATTGAAAGAGCTTACCAAAAAGTATAAAACATAAATGAATAATTTTTACAAAGATATACACTTCATGGAAAGGTACCAAAATAAAATCCTGGAGATAAAATAGTGTATGGAATTCATAAAAACCAGAAGTGTTGAATATGATAATAAGGTTTCAGAAATGGAGGATTAAATGGAAATTTAGAACAACTTACCTAGAGAATCCTTAAAACTACAAGAGAAAAAGAAAGATTTATCCAACAGCTATTACATGAAACTAAGAAGACTAAGTTAAGATTGATTGGCAGTAGAGATAATTTAGAAGACTGGACACATGAAAAATTCAATTTACAGATAACAAAGTAGAAAATTTTCCAAGTATGAGGAAATAACTAAACAGAGTTAAGTGAGGCTTAGGGAACTCCATATAAGTATGATGAAATAGAAGCTCCTCACTACACATCATAGCCAAAATCTCAAATGTCCAACAAAAAGACAGAGTAATAAAAGCTGTCTGAGAAAAGCAGAACATGACATTTAAAAGTAAACCCAATATGATTACAGAAGTATTCTCCACTTGTGCTCTAAGGGCAGGAAGGTCTTGTAATGGCATGTTTCAAGCCGTATAAGAAATCAACTTTCAACCAAGACTACTATATCCTGCAAAAATATCTGTTAAAATTGATGGAGAGATAAAGACTGTAGATGACAAAGAACACTGTAAGAGATACATGAACACCAGACCAGCAATCCCCAAAATACTCAAGAACAACCTAGACAGACATAACAATGCCAAGAACAAAAAGTCATAATGAATAAATCTAGGAAAGTGAGTAGATAAACAAAAACAAACAAACAAAAAAGGGAAAATATAATGACTGAACAACAAAAAAATTACACAGGGACAGGAATAAGTCAAAACCATTTAACAATAACTCTTTACGTAAAAGGACTCAACTTGCCAATTAAAAGATACAAATTGGCAGATTGGATCAAAAAATAGAATCCAAGAATGTGTTGCATTCTAAAAATTTCTTTAACTCACAGAGAAATTCATTAACTAAAAATTCAAAGGAAACAATATTCCATGCACCAGAACAACATAATCAAGCAGAGGTAGCAATTTATTCTCAAAATAAACTTCAAGCTAAAACAGATCTGAAGTGGAAAAGAAGACCATTACATATTAAGGGAAAAATTCAACTGGAAAACACTACAATTGAGAATATATATACACCAACTAATGGAGCACATAATTTTATAAGGGAAATTCTGCCAAACACAAGGGATCAAATAAACACCAACATTATCATAGTGGGTGACCTCAGTACCCCACCTTCACAGACAAACAGATCAACTAAACAAAATATTGACACAGAAATATTAGAGCTGAAGCACACCTTTGAAGAAAAGCAATATCTATCTCTCTCTCTATATATATATCTCCAGCAGAATAAACATTCTTCTCAATAGCACGAGGAACTTTCTCCAAAATATACAGCATACTGGTCCATAAAATATGCTTAAATAGGGCCGGTGAGATGGCTCAGCGGCTTAAGCGCCTGCCTTGCAAGCGCGAGGGCCCGAGTTTGACTCCCGGATCCCACATACGGAAAAGGGGCCGGTGATATCGCTCAGCGGCACGGGTGCCTGTTGGCACGCGAGGTCCTGAGGTCGACCCCCCGGTACCCACAAAAAAAAATATGCTTAAATATATACAAGAGAGTTGAAATTCTCCTATATGCCTTATCGGAACAACCCACACTGAATCTAGAAATCAATTACAAGAGAAACCTTAGAAATTTCACTAACAACTGAGCATTAAATTACACGTTCCTGAGCAATGTGGTTCACAGAAGAAATAGAGGTAGAAATTAAGCAATTCTGAGTATTTTTTTTCCTTATGTGTGTACCGAAAATGGAACTCAGGACCTCGCATTTGCCTGCCTCGCATTATGCCGCTGAGCTATATCACTGGGCCAACAATTCTGAGTATTAAATGACAATTGCAATACAACATACCAAAACTATTGGGATAAAATTAAAGCAGTACGAAAAGCCAAAATTATTGCCATGCATTCTTATATTAGAAAAAATGTGTGAGCTCAAATAACAGAAAGAAGCATATCAAGAAAATAAAAGAACAAAAGCAGTGCAAAATGAAAAGTAGTACAGAGAAAGAAATCATAAGGATCAGAGCAGAAATGAATAAAATTGAAGCTGAAAAAACAATACAAGGAATCAATGTATGGAAGAGCTGGCACTTTGAAAGAATTAACAAAATAGACAAACCCTTAGCCAAACTTACCAGATGAAGAAAAGGCCCTCATTAATCTATTAGAAATGAAAAATGTGAAATTACAATGGATATCACTAAAATCTTGAAGAGTATCATCAACTACTATGAAAACTTTACAGACACATATTTAAAAATCCTCAACAAGATACTGCCAAATAGAATGAAAGAAATACTCAAAAAGATCATACACCATCACCAAACAGGTTTTAACGATGCAAGTATAGTTGCACATACAAAAATCAATGAATGTAATACATCACATAAACCAAAATAAGGACAAAAATCATATGATCATCACAATAGATGCAGAAAATGCCTTTGACAAAAGCAACATCCACAAATGAAAAAAATCTCTGAATAAAATAATTACACAAGAATCCAATCTAAATCTGATGAAAACTATTTATGACAAAATTACTGCCTATACAATACTAAATGGGGAAAACTGAATTTTTTTTCCCTAAAATAAGGAAGAAGACACGAATGCTCACTCTCCCCACTCTTGTTCAATATAGTACAGGAAACATTAGCTAGAAGAATCAGGCAAGACAAAGAAAATGAATACATATAAGAAAAGAAGTATTCAAATTATCAATGTTTACTGATAACATGATCCTTTATATAGAAGAGCCAAAACATTCCACCAAAATATTCCCAGAACTAATAACCAAATTCAGCAGAGTAGCAGGATAAAAGAATCAACATATTAATTTCTACTGCACTCCTGTATGCTAATAGCAAATCCACCATGAATGAAATTAGAGAAACAATACCATTCACAATAAGGCAAGAAAAACAAAATACTTAGAAATTAACCTAGTGCTGGAAGTGAAAGACCTCTACAATCAAAGTTGCAGCACTCTGAAAAAGGAGATCAAAGAGGACATTAAAAAATAAGAAGACATCCTGTTCCTGGATAAGTAGAACTAATATTGTGAAAATGACCATAGTCCCAAAACTAATATATAGATTTATCACAATCCCAATCAAAATAACATTTCTCACAGAATTAAAGAAACTATCTTAAAATTCATATGGAACCAGGAAAGGAAGAGAATATCAATAGCAAACTTAAGTAACAAGATCAAGGTAGGAGGCTTCACAATCCCAGATTTCTAATTAAACCACACAGCAACATTGGTAGAAACAGCATGATACTGACATAAAATAGACGTGTGGACCAATGTAATAGAATAGAGGAAGCAGAAACAATACCAGACACATTCATCCACTTGATCTTTGACAAACAAGTAATAACATATGCATAGGAAATGTAGCTTCTAGCAAATGGTGCTGGAAAAAGTGGCTATCTGTATGCAGAATTTTGAAGCTAGACCTATATTTTTCACCATATACTAAACTAAAATCAAAATATTCAAAGATCTAATATTACAGAACCACTTAAACTGCTGGAAGATAAGTTAGGTAAAGCTCATGAAGTTATAGGCATAGGCAAGGTCTTTCTGAACAGAACTCCAATTGCACCAGAAATTAAATTGAGAGTCAACAAATGGGACTACATCAAATTAAAAATCTGCACAGTGAAGGAAAAATCTATGGAGTGAAGAGAGAACATACGGAATAGGAAAAAGTTTTTCCAGCTACATCTTGGATTAACATTTAGAATATATGAAGAAATAAAAAAATACACCAAAAATAAAAGACCCAATCAAAATATGAGCAACTAAAATAAGTTTTCAGAAGAAAATGTACAAATGCGCAATAAATACTTGAAAAATTTGTGACATCACTGGACATTATAGAAATGCAAATTAAAACTACACTGAGATTCCATCTCACTTAAGAACAAATGGCAATCAACAAGAAATCAAATAATAATAAATGCTAGTGAGGCTGTGAGGAAAAAAATAATCCTACTATATTGTTGGTGAGAATGTATACTAGTGTAACCACTATGGAACTCAATATGTTGGTTTGTCAAAAAATTGAAAATAGAAATTCCCTTCAATCAAGTTATTCCTCTTTTAGTTAGCTTCCCAAAAGAATTAGATATCATATTAAAGTGGTACATGCACATCCATGGTTATAGCTGTGCAATTCATAATAGCTAATTCTACAAAGCAGCCTATACATCAAGTAATAGATGAATGGATAAAAAATGTGGTTTCTTATACACAATGGTGTATTACTTTGCCATATAGAAGGATGAATTTGGATCATTTGTATGAAAATGGATTGACCATGAATCCATAATGTTAAGTGAAATAAATCAGACACAAACTTATAATCATATGGTTTCTCTTATATGAAATACACAAAGTATAAATAAATCAAAGAAAAAAATGAAAGGTAGACAACAGGAAATAGGGAGGTTGATCTTTGGAAAATTAGAGAGGTGTAAGAGATAGGAGTGTGATAAGGGGAAAAGGGATGTAAAAAGAATTAAGATGTATAATGTATAGGCACCAACTACCCCCAATGAAAGTTTTTATTATGTAGAGCAAACAGTACTTCTAATAATAAAAAGCATATATCAGGTGAAGATTTGAAGAAAGAAAAATAGGAAGAAGAAATACTGTTTACATATAAGATTAAAAAAAATGGCTGAAGATAGTGGGAGCCACTGAAGGCCACCTAAGCAAGGAATAGTAGTTTTATTTAGTAAAATAAAAAAATAAATATATATATATTAATGTATTTGTCAAAATATTTTCTTATATTTTTCCTGTTTGGCTAAATAAAATTCCTACAGATATAATGCTTTGTGAGATATATCACAAACTGAAATCAAATCACAATAACTAAAATCCTAAAGATTCCTGAAAATAGTCAATTTCATAAATATTACCACTTGAATAGGCAACTTACACCAGTTTTTATTTTCACATTTTTGGATCTTCTTTAAAGAGTGACATATCGATTTACAAATGTTTACTGACTTCTCAGAGTTTCATTGAAATAAACAGAAAATATCTATGGTGAGTTCTTTTAAAATGGGAAAATAAGATATATATTTGTACTGTAATTTTTTAAAATTTAAACTTTCACCATATATTTCAATCTCACCTCTTATACATTTAAATTTATTTTGTGTGTGAGAAGTGGGTGTTTGCAATTGGTTAAATACATGATAATATAACAGTCAAATTTAAAATCATAGTTTTAAACATTTTAGTTTCTAAAATCAACTTTGCCATACTCAGCACTGAAACAATCTCTATGTACTTCTTCAAAGATTTTAGTTTCCTGAGTTTTTCTTTAAGTTTAAATGTAAATTTATGTAGTATTCCTTTCTTTGAAATCCTTAAGCTCAAGTTTCCTATGGAAAGTCAATATTATACTTTATTTATTATTCAAAGAGTATAGAACACTTTAAGAGAAAGTACTTTGAAAAAAATGAGATTTGAATTTCTGTAGCCTTACAACAATGGTATAAATCTTAACTCTATTATGTTTAGGCAAGATAATTTACCTATCTTTGCCTTGTTCTACTTCTCTATAAAACGTTAGTGCAGTAGTAACTATCAGTATTTTTGTTGTGAGAATTAAATGACATAAACAACCTAAAAAATTTAAAACAATGCTTTGCAGATATTAGATGCTGAAATATTATTAGTGATATTATGCAAAATAAAGGCAACTATTTTCCTGATGATTTTTATTTCAATTTATTGAACATTATATATGTATGTATATATTTGAGTAACCCATGACACCAACTATATGCCTTATGTACAGACATAAAAATTAAGTTTTAAATGTGGGAGGAAGAATTTAAATTTGCAAATCATTGCCTTTTATAAACAAGAAGCAGATAAAGTTTATTATGGAGATGATTTAGCTAGAAAAGCTGAGTCTCTTTATGTTCAAGGTAGCAGTGCCTTTTTCTCCAGGTTTATTTATTCTCAAAAGCATAGAACTAGATTGACAAAATTCAACTTGAAGATGTTGGTCTTTAATAGTTGAATTTTATTGACTCACTCTTATTATGACTTATGACATATTTGAATACTTTGATGCTACTAGTTAGTAGATTTTTATTTTTCTATTTTATTGAGATACAATATTATGAAGATTTTTTATTTCCTCACTTTTTTAAAATTATATATCCATTTTGTCTTACTGTAATAGTTACATTTAATACATTCACACATGTTCAAATTTATGTCTAACAATATTTACCTCTTTTTAAAGCAGAAATTCCCTTCTCCTGAACAGTACAAAATCCTTAAGAAGCTTTTGCTTCCCTGTTTTCTTCCCTTACACTCAGTATAGATGTCTTCTAAATTTTATGCCCGATTTTTATTTAATTTTACACACTAGTGTATATTTTACAGGTAATAGGTCATATTTTCAGGAATAAGCTGATTTTCTCCTGCACCCTCACACAATGGTGATCAGTCTTTCAATTATATGCTCCCAGACTATGTGCTCTATGTTCCTGAAAATTTCCCTTCCTCTACTCACAGACTAGTCACATATAAACTTGTACTACCTACAAGTCTTGTGCTTTCTTGAGATACCAGAATAGAGGTAAGATAGTCACTTATACTCCTTACAGATGTTACCTCATGAAAAATACTATAGATCAAATCATTTTGTAGTTGAGCTAGTGTATAGCTTCTGTAACATAGATGTAACAAGAAATGTCACTAATATGTTTGTTTGCCATGTCTTGAACACTTTAAATTCCTTTTTGGCTTATTTTTCTTCTTGATAGTTTTAGTTCTTTTGTATTTAAAATTTTCCTCAAAACTGGAGTGTAGCTAGTGGCAGAGCACTTGCATACACTGTGGTTACATGCATGAGGCTCTGGAATAAATCACAAGCACTGCAATAGATGAATAAGTTCTTAATTGACCTAGTATTTGAATTAGTGTTTAATGAAATGTGAAATTCTATGTCAACTCTCTGAGCTACTTGAAGAGACTACTCTAACACCTTACATACACTATCTTTAATAAAAAGCTGTCTATCATTCTTATTTTAGTATAAAAATTTATTCAACAGTTTTGTACATATTTTCAATTTTCTGTTGGATTTATGTTTTATGTTATACACACGCATATATATATATTTAAAATTGTAACACTGTTTCACATTGCAAATGCTGTTCTTAGTTTTATTTTTAAATATTCATTTTTTTGATGAATGTGATTAATATTTTCCTCTAATCTATTAATTTCTTCATTGAGAGTTTCTGCTTGTATTTGCTTAGGAAGACCATCAAAATTGCAATATTATGTCAGTTCTTCTAATGGTTCATAGGGTACTGGTAAAGGGCTTAAATTATATAGTCAGATATACCTGAGATTGACTGTTAGCTCTAATACTTCTAAACCATTCATCTTTGAGCAAATGTTTTCATTTCTTAAGTGTCCTTTCCAAATCAACATATTCACCTATTAAGTGAAGATAACAAAATATTTAAAACATTTTACTAGTGTAAGGATTAAATAAGAAGTTATTAAAAGCACACAGTGTTTAAAAGTTTCACAATGAATAAAATAACAGTAGTGGAAGTAGCTGTAGTGTTGATGTTGTTGGAATTATACTAATAGTAATATTTGATATTCCATCCAATTTAAACATATTTTAATGTTTAACATGAGGTAATGATATTTTAATAGGTCAAGAACTGCTGTAGCATCATTTATTGAATAATCAGTTTCTTCTTTAATATCAAATACTTTCCTGTCATTGCAAAAATTCCACTGAACAATATATTGTTCAGATGTAATCAGCTCATTTTTGCAGAAATAACATGAAAATAATTAAAAGTAAACTACCTGCCACCTAATTTTAACTACTACCAACTCACATTAAAATTATTCCCCAAATTTTATTTAATATTTACTTATATATGTCTGAATGTGTAAGTACTGTTTTATTTTAAATTTAACCATTCTTACATGTTTCTTGTAAATTAATTCACTTATTTAGCTTTTCATTTTACATTCAAAACTTTCTTTTCTAATACAGTTTTTATTTTTGATGTTTTTAAATTGACAGAGAAAATTGCATATGTTCACCATATTCAACATTACGTTTTGAAATATCTATATATCTATATCTATTTATCTATCTATATACACACACACAATGGATTTATTAAACCGAAATCATTAGCATATGAACTACTTCACACGGTTGACTCTTATACTGACAATTGTAGATCCAATTTTTGATTATTTTCAAGCATATAATATATTCCTACCACCTATAGTCATCTATTGCAATAGATCTTTTGAATTTATACCTTCTATTTAACTGAAATTTTGTGAAATGTGATGACTATATTGCCAGACTCCTCTCCTAGTGCGACTTGTGCCACTGGCAACCACCATCCTATTCTTTAATTTTGTGAGAATATTGCTTTGAGGTTACACATGTAAGTGAAATCATGTTGTATTTGTCTTTCTGACCTTATATATTTCACTTGGCATGTTTTCCATGTTCATCATATGGATGCAAATGACAAGATTTCCTTCTTATTATGTTTTAACAATATTCCACTGTATGTATATGCACCATGCTTTCTTTATACAGTAATCTGTTCATAGACACTTAGCTTGAATGCTTATCTTGGTTATTGTGAATATGGTGTTGCAGATTTCTCTTTAACATAGTGACATTTTTTCCTTTGGAAAAATACCTAGTAGTAGCACCATTTCGATCTTATAGTATCTCTGTTTTTAAATGTTTTCAGGAATATCCACACAATTTCCCATAAATGCTGCTTTAATTTACAATCCACTAACAGAGTAGAAGTGTTCCCTTTTCTTTATAACCTTTCCAACTGTTGCTACCACTGCTATCTTTTGCATTTTTTATTATAGCCATTCTAGCAGGCATGAGATGATACCTCATAATTGTTTGAATTTTCCTTTTCCTGAAGATAAGTGATGTTGAATGTTGTTTCACATATCTATTGTCCATTTGTGTATCATTTTTGAGAAATATTTTCTCATGTCCTTTGTCTATTTTGAACCTAGTAAATTTTTTCTTTGCTATTGAGTTTTTTCAGTTCCTCTGTGTTCTGGATATTGATCCTTTATCATATGTATTATTGAAAAAATATTTTCTCCCACTTTGTAGGTTGTTTCTGCAGTACTCTGATTCTTTTCTCTCTTGTGTATAAGTTCTCAGTTTGATGTAATGCTCTTTCTGTATTTTCCACTGTTGCCTGTGTTTTTGGTGTACTATAAAAAAATCCTTGACCACTTCAATAATATGAAGAATTCCCAGATGGTTTCTTATACTATTTTCATGGTTTCAATTCATATATTTAACTCTTCAATACATTTTGAGCTGCTTTTTTATATTGTGTGACATTAATCTCTATTATCATTATTTAGTGTGCACATAACTAGCATTCAAGACACAATTTACTAAGGAGACTTTCTTATGAGTTCTTAGCAAATTTTTGAAATTCAGTTTGTTCTAAATGCAAAAATTTATATCTGGGCTACTACATTCCATTGGTTTGTGTATTTGTTTTTCTTCTGGTAATATAGTGTTTTGAAAAGTATAGATTTGATTCCTCTATTTTTCCCAGTCTCCTCTCTTCCCTTCAACCCTTCTTTCCCTCTTTATTTATAAAGCTTTGTTTTCATTTTATCCATCTTTTATATTTTTTCTCTTTTCTCATGCTTCCTTTCCCCCTCACCCCTCCCTACTTGCAATTTTTTTAACACTTTCTTCTTATTTCACAATTCCTATTGTAAACTTTCATCCTTATTTACACTTTTGTTTTCTCACACCAGAGAAACAACATGATATTTATTCATGTGTGTCCAATTTATTTACCTTAAGCGTATGGTCTGAAGGTGCATCCATTTATCTAAAAATGTCTTATGTTTATCCTTTTTCTTTGTGGGTACCGGGGGTGGACCTCAGGACCTCATGTGCCAGCAGGCAACCATGCTGCTGAGTGATATCACCAGCCCCTTTTATTTTTTCATGTGTGGGTTCCAGGAGTCGAACTTGAGCCCTCATGCTTGCCAGACAGACGCTTATGCCACTGAGCCATCTCACCGGCCCTGTTTACCTTTCTTTATGGCTCAGTAATACTCCATTGTATAAAAAAAAACACATTTTTTCTATTCATTCTTTGGTTGATGGGCATGTGGGTTTTTTCCAAGATTTAGCTATTACTAAGTGTGCTGCTATAAACATGGGTGCACATATATCACTTGCTTTGATGTATTTAATTCTTCTGTGATGATACCAAGAAGGGAAATAACTGCTTCAAAGAGGACCTGTACTCCTAGATTTTTGAGGAATTTCCACACGGATTTCTGTAGTGCTTCAACCAGTCTACATTCCCATGAACAGTGGAGAAATGTTCCATCTCCCCCGCAGCCTTGTCAGCATTTATTATTGGTTGATTTCTTGATGATAGCAATTCTATCAGGAGTGAGATGGAATCTCAACATTTTTTAAATTTGCATCTCTAGAATGCTCAGTGATGTTGAACATTTTTTCATATATTTATTTGCCATTTGTGCTTCTTCTTCTAAGAAGTGTCTATAAATTTCAGATGCCCATATTTGAATTGGGTCTTTAAATTTGGAGGTTCTGATATTTTTCAATTCTTCATATTTTCTAGATATTAGTCCTTTGTTCAAGAGACAACTGCTAAAAATTTTCCCACTCTGTGGGTTTTCCTTTTACTTTTTTGGTAAATTCTTATGCAGTGCAAAATCTTTTTAATATGATAAGATCCCAGTTCCTGATTCTTTGTAATATTTCCCAAGCAATTGGGATTTTGTTGATGAAACATTTGCCTACACCTGTTTTTAATAGTTCTACCTATTCTCAATTCTAGCAGATTTAGTGTTTCTGTTTTAATATTTACATCTTTGATTCATTTTGATTTTAGTTTAGTGCATGGTGATAGCCATGTGTCTAGTTTTAATTTTCAGTATGTGGAAAGCCAGTTTTTCCTGTTCCATTTATTAAGGAGGCTATCTTTTTCCAGTGAAAGCTTTGGAACCTTTGTCAATGCTATGGTGGCTGAGCATGTTTAAAGTTGTTTCTGCATCTTTCAATCTGTTTCATTGATCTTCAGGTCTATTTTTTGCCAGTAATATGCTGTATTTATCACAGTACCTCTGTAGTATAATTTCAAGTCAGGTATTATGATGCCCTCTGTCTTGTTTTTGCCTAGAATTGTTTTTGCTCTTCTAGGTCACTTCTGGTACCAAACATATTTTAGGATTGTTTTCTCTAGTTCTTTGAGGTATACTAATGGTATTTTAATTGGGATTGCATTAAATATGTATAACCACATTGAGAGTAGAGCCATTTTCACTATGTTGGATGTTCCTACATATGAGCAAGGGATATCTTTCCATTTTCTACTAGCAATAATTGTGCCTCAGATAAACCTCATTGTATACAATACTGCCACTATGCAAAGCTGTCTTTCTGCTATTTTATATCCTCCTCAATCTCCTTTTACAGATTCCTGTAATTTTCAATGTATAGAATTTTTACTTCCTTTGTTAGGTTAATTCCTTACTATTTAATATTTTTGATGCTATTGTGAAACATATGGTTTCATTAATATCTCAGTGCATTTGTTATTTGTGTACAGGAAAGCTATTTATTTTTGAGTGTTGACTTTATATCCAGCTATGCTACTGAATTTGAATATTAAATCTGTATGTCTTTTGCTGGAGTTTTTGTGGTCATTGATATAGAGTATAATGCCATCTGCAAATAATGACAATTTAATTTATTCCTTTCCTATCTTCATTTTTTGCATTTATTTTTCTTGTCTATTTGCTCTGGCTAATGTTTCCAGAACTATATTAAATAGGAGTGGTGATAGTGAATATCCTTGTCTTGTTCAGGATTTTAGAGTGAAAGTTTTCAGTTCTTCACCACTTAGTATGTTTCTGGCTATTGGTTTGTCAGAGATGGCTTTTAACAGATTGAGCTAGGTGATGGACTTTGTCAAATGCTTTTTCTGCATCTATTGAGAAGATCATGTGATTTTTTTCTTTGGCTCTGTTGTCATGGTGTATTACATTTATTGATTTGCATATGTTGAACCATCCCTGTATCAGAGATGAATCTTATTTTTTCGTGGTGTGTAATCTTCTTCATGATTTGCTGCAGTCTGTTTGCCAGTATCTTACTGAGGATTTTCATGTATATGCGTATTAGGGAGATTTTTGTATACTTCTTTTTTTTTAGGCAGGTCCTAAAAAATACTTGCTTCCAAGAATGATTTTGGGAGTATTTCTTTCCTTTCAATTTCATTGAAGATTTTCATCAGTAGTCACATTGGATCTTGCCTGAGTACTTGCCTGAGTATCTTGTAGAATTCAGCAGTGAATACACCAGCACCTGGGCTTTTCTTTATTGGTAGTTTTTAATTAAATTTTCAATATCATTGACTGATATTGGGTTATTTAGAGTTTTTATAATATTTTTGATTCAGTTTTCCCAATTCATATGTATCTATGGATCAGCCCATTTATTCTGTGTTTTCCATTTTATTAAAGTTTCTGAAAGTAGGTATTGATGATCTTATGGATTTCCACAGGATCTCTTGTGATTTCACCCTTTCATTCCTAATTGAATGAATTTAAATCTTTTCTTTCCAGTTTTTGATAAGTTTGGTTAAAAGTTTATCAATTTTATTTCATCTTTCAAAGAACCCAGTCTTTAATTCATTGATTATTTGTATTGTTTTCTTAGTCTCTATTGCATTGATTTCTGCTGTGATTGCCACAATTTCCTTTATTGTAAAAGCTTTGGGTTTCATTTGTTATTCTTTTTCTAGAAGTTTGAGGTTCAACATCAGGTTGTTTATTTGAACTTGTTCTTTTTTCCTCATGTGAGAATTCACTGCTTCATATTTCCCTCTTAGGACTCTTTTCATTGCATCTAATAAATTCTGGTATTTTATTGGCTTTTTTATTTATTTGTAGATACAGTTTAATTAATCTTTAATTTCCTCTGTTACCCATTGATTGTTCAGGAGAATGTTATTTAATTTCCATATGTTTGTGGAGTTTTTGTGCTTTCTTTTATCATTGATTTCAATTTTCCTTGCACTATGGTCAGAGAATATGAATGAGATAATTTCAATTCCTTTGCACTTACTTATGTATGTCCTATGGGATAGTATATGGTCTATTTTGGAGACTGTCCCATGTTCAGCTGAGAAGAACGTGTATTCTGATATTGTGTGGTGGAACACTCTGTAGACATATACTAAGTCCATTTGTGCACAGGTTTGGTTCAGCTCTGACATTTCTTTGTTGACTTTTTGCTTATTCAACTTCTCTGTTTGTGACAATGTGTATTAAAGTCCCCCATTACAATTACGTTAGTTCTTATTTGATTTTTCATGTCCCTTAATATTTGTTTTATGAAGTTTGGTGCACTGGTATTTAGTGCATATATATTTATTGTTGTTATCTCTTCTTCTTGGAGTTTTCCCTCAACAAGTATGTAGTGACCTTTGTCTCTTTTGATCAGTCTTAGTTTGAAGTTCACACTGTCTGCAAGTACAATAATGACCCCTCTTTTTTTTCTGAGATTCTGTTGAATGGAGTATTGTTTTCCTTTCTTTGACTTTCAGTCTACAAATTTATTTTTGATTTGCATGTGCTTCTTGTATTCAGCATATACAGCATATTGTTGGACCTTGTTTCTTGATCCATTCTGCCAGTCTGTTTGTTTTGATTGGTGAATTGAGAACATTGACATTGATGGTTATAACATATGTGTTGGTTTCTTTTTGTCACATTATTGTCCTGCCGCTGCGGCCCTGTCTTTGCCCTCTGATTAATTGCTTGTCCTGCCTGGTGCCTTCTTTCTGTTGCTGTTCTTGGAATTGTGGGCTTCCTTATCGCTTTACAAAATATCATTCACAGCATTTTGTAGAGCTGTTTTGGTGGTCATTAATTTCTTCTATTGTTCTCTTTCATGGAAGTATCTTATTTCTCCATTGAAGTTGAAATATAATTTTGCAGGGTACATCAATCTGGGTTGGAGTTTGTTTTCTTTATGGCCTTCAAATACTTCACTCCAAGCTCTCCTTGACTTGATAGTTTGTGTTGTGAAGTCTGCTATGATTGTAATGGGTTTTTCTTTATAGGTGATTTGTTCCTTTTCTCTAACCAATTTTAGTATCGTGTTCTTGGAATAAAATTCTGAAATTCTGATTGTTATATGCATTGATGTAGACTTAATTTGACCATGGCTATATGGAGATCTGTATATCTCACTTATTTGTACGTCAAGTTCTTTACCCATGTTTGGGAAGTTTTCTGCCATTGTTTCTGTGAAGTGATAATTTATGGCATTTACTCTATCTCCAGCTTTCTTCTTGACTTTGATAAATCTTATATTGTTCTTCTTTGTTTCATCTTGTAGCTGTTGGATTGATTTTTTATGGTGTTTGTTATTTTTAATATATTTTTGTTTTTGTTGTCACAAGGTGCAATCCTGTCTTCTAGATGTGATATTAGATCTTTGCCTTCACTCAATCTGTTCCATATACTTTCACTGGAATTTTTAAAGTCTTGAATAACTGTTTGGATCTGTTTCATGGCTTCCATGACTTTGCTATGTGTGACATTCATGGTTTCCATCATTTTCCTAAGCTCCTTTCTTTTAAATCAGTGTCTACTCTGGATTCCTTGGGCATGTCTTTCATTTTGAGCATTATTTCTTTTTTACCTGAGAGATTATTATTTTTTTAGCCACATCCATTTGTTTTTACACTTCTGCTGCTATCATTTCTGAAAGTTCAAGTGTTTGGCTTCTGATTTCTTGTATCTCATTGTGCTCTTGGTGGGTTGGAGGTCTGGGGTTGCAATTTGTTTCTGCATGTTGTCATTTTACATTTTGTAATTTTTTTTTTATTTTCTGTGTTGATGCTTGTAGATTTCTTATGGTAGATAGCTTTTTCACTAGTATCGAGGCTTCCCTAGGAAATATCTATTTTTTCAGAGATGTCTTCTAGGTGTAGTTGGTTCTTGTATTTTGTGTCTGTCTGAAGATTCTACCTTCTCAATTTATTAGTGATGAGATGTTGCTATCTTTTTGGCTCAGCACCCAGTCCTTTGGAACTGGACTAAGTTGATTGTTATGACCCCAAACAATCACAAGGGAGAACACCTGATTATAACAGGTATGACATCCTCGTTAAAGTGGTGCAATTACCAATAACAATAACATAAAGCACAGTCTAGAAACTGACAAACTGTGGTAACACTTGATTTGGTACCTTTAACTATAAGGGCAAGATCTACAGTTATATAACAAACCCAACATAGATCAGGAACTTACGTGCAATTTTCTCTCTATTAGTGTGATTTTACCTTATAGTAGGGAAATTTAAGAGGTATAGCAGAAAAAAATAGAGGGATAAATGAAGAGAAATATAGCTGAAGCCTGGCCAGAGGACAAAGGATGATCATGCATGCTTTGGGAAACTATAGAAGAGAGCAGTAGAAAAAGAATGAAGGAGAGAAAAAAGGATTATCAAAGTGAGCCAGAAAGACTAGAGACTATGTTCACTCAAAAGAAAATATAAGATCAAGAGTGATAGTTGAGGAAAATGAGAAAGGAGATGCTTTTTTTCTGTCTTTTTGAGACAGGGTCTTGCTATGCAGTTCAGGCTGGACTTGAACTCATTTTGTAGCCAAGGCTGGCCTTGAACTCACAGCAATCCTCCTGCCTCAGACTCCCAAGTGCTGGGATTACAGGTGTGTGCCACTATACCCAGTAAAAGATGAATAGAATATAACATAAATATATGTATAAACATAAACAAACAAACAAAAATCCCAAACAGACCAAAATTGGAAAATGATACATGCAAACAATAAAAACAATAAATTAACATTCCTCTGGTGTCCACCGTTCTGTTGTAGTGTTCAAATCAAAGCCTCACCAAGCCTGCAGTAGAATTATTTCTGGATATAAGGTTGATCTTGGCCTCCAGATATGGGGGATGAAACCAGTCTTTAGCCAGCAGTTTCTTGATGGTTTGCCCCTGTCTCCTTACCCTCTTTGTCCTACGTTGCTCTCCTAGTTCCTGTAGTGCCCTCAGACAGACACAGCCCAAAGCTGCTCCCAGTCTCATATACAGTTGGCCCTTCCTGGTCCTGGCACAACCTGCTTTATTCCACACAACTGGCTCCTCTCATACACTGCCATTCTTGTCCTGTGGTGGTGGTCACAAGGTGGAGGGAGTGTTGACTTCCTGACCCAAGGGTGCTTGTTCTGTTGTTCACAGGGGAGGAGAATGCTTGTTTCCCACTTTTTGTCTCCTCAGCCCCACACTGCTTACACTACTGGTTGCAACTCAGAGGGAGTGCAAGGGTACTTGTGCCACTGTTTGCTTGTCACAGGGGAGGGAAGGCTAATTTCCCACTCCTTGTTCCCACGTGTGTCCCCACAGGTCACCGCTGCTGCCACATCCAGTGCAGCTCTCACGAAACTCCCAGGGAAATGACAGTGAATAAATGAAGGCAACAGTGAAAATGCAGAAAGCTGAGGTCTAGTGGAACACTCTCTCTTGGTTGGAGAAAAAAGCAGCCCTATGACTGCAGTGCATTTATTTATACACTTGTCAGATTGATGTCAGGTGAAACCCCTCTGCCTAAGAACGTTTTCCCCTAGCTCACCTCAGCTGCCTCATGTTCTTGGGGCTGGAACAACTTATTCACCTGTTTCGCCTTGGGTGCCCCCATGTTCTCAGGACTGGCCTTGCTCTACCCCTACACATGTAATCAATCTTCAACTTCAGCTGCTCCCCTCAAGCCAATCCATGGTCAAGTCCCTTTCTTGCACTACTCTAAGGCAGGAGGAATTATGTTGCTTCACTAGGAATCCTCACTACTGCTGTCAGTCACTAACCTTATTGTAGCTAGAGGTTCAAGTGAGCAGTTGTGGTGCACGACAGAAAAACAAAAGAGAATAAAAACACTAACAGCCTGTCAGGGAGGGAGCAGTCACTCAACCCTATGTGTGCCAGTGAAATTTGTTACCACTCTGCATGTCCATAGTTTACAGGAAATAAAAAATGCAAGGGGAGTTATATTCTAGATCTATCCTGTGTGGATTGAGTTTGCCACACATTGGCAGTCTCTCCATTTTGCGGGGTACCTTCCTGGGAGTGACAGTTCCTGCTCTGATTCTGCCAGTGGTAAACCTATGGGCAGTCTGTGAGGTGGATTATTGGTTTATAAAGTCCTGTGCCTATGTTTTGTTTGATCTACAAGTTTTTTATTTCAGATTGACTTTGGCATCAGGATGTGTGTCCCTCTTTTCTTTCAATTACCAGTGTTTTTAGTAGATTTTCTTTGAGAAGCTCCAATATGACTCCTCCTTTATTCAGCCATGTTGAATACCCCTGGTAAATGTAGTTTTACCATATATTTTGAAGTGAGGTAGTATGATGCTTCCAGCCTTGTTCTTTTTGCTCAAGATTATATTGACAGCTTGAAGTTTTCTGGTTCCATTGAAGTTTGAGTATTTTTTCTATTTCAATGAAAACACAGCATGGGAGTTTCAATGTGGGTTGAATTGAATGTGTTTATTTTGGGGGCATTATGTACATATTAAAATATTAATTTTTCTAATTCATTAATGTGAAATATTGATCCATTGGTTTGTATTTTCTTTAATTTCTTTCACTAATATTTTATGATATTCAGTGTGGAACTCTCATCTCCTTGGTTAAATATATTCCCAAATATTTCATAGTTATTTTATTTTTATACTTATTTTAAATAAGATTTTTTTTGCTTTATTTAATAATTCCCTCTTTGTACATAGAAGTAGCACTGATTTTTGTATGTTGATTTTGTGCAATGCTGCCTTAAGGAGTTCAATTTATTAATTCTAACCATTTTCTTCAGTGAACTCTTTAGTTCTCTCATGATCTATATATATGAATATGCTGTCTGAAAACAAGGACAATGTAAATTCTTGTCCTGTACATTAGAATACACTTATACTGTTTTTTTTTTCTGCCTAATTATTCTGGATATGATTTTTAGAATTATGTTGAATAGGAAAGGTGAGAATTGATAACTTTGTCTTGTTTCCCATCTTAGAGAAAAAAAATTCAACTTTCTTCCATTGACCACTAAGTTAGATTCCAATTTGTCATACATGACCTTTATTGTATTAAGGGACATTATTTATATGTCTACTTTTTTTTGTGGGTACCAGGGGTCGACATCAGGACCTCGTGTGCCAGCAGGCACCCATGCTGCTGAGCGATATCACTGACCCTTTTTTCATATGTGGGTTCCAGGAGTCAAACTCAGGCCCTTGCACTTGCCGGACAGGCGCTTATGCCACTGAGCCATCTCACCGGCACTATGCCTACTTTTAATCATGAAAAAAATGTTGAATTTTGCAAAAAATTTTTTCTGTATCTATTGAGATCATAAAATTTTCCTTTGTTGTTGATATAGTGTACATATTTATAGATCTATGAATGTTGAAATATTGCTCTACTGCTGGAATATATCTAATTGATGGTGGTGAATGTGTTGTTGATTTTAATTTTCTAGTATTGTGTTAAGGTTTTTACATTTGTTCATCAGACATTGTTCATCAGACATTGACCTGCAGTTTTCTTGTAATCTCCTTGTCTGTCTGCAGTCAGGGTAGTGCTGGCTTCTGAAGCTGAGAAGAATTTCCTACTCTTTGATTTTTTGTAGCATTTGAGAAGAATTAGTATAATTTATTTTCCTTTGAATGTTTGACAGAACTCAGCCAGGAAGTCATAAAATCCTGTGCTTTCTTTTATATGAGACTTATTACTGATTCAATGTCATTGCTCCATATTAGTCAATATGCTCAGATTTTTTCCTTTATGATTGAATCATGTTAGGCTGTATGAGCTCAATAATTTGTCCACTTGTATTACTTTATCAGTGCTTGAATATTCACGATAATCTATTTTTACCCTGTATCAATTTTAATGTCTCAATTTTCACTTCTGATTTTATGAATCCTCTCTATCTCTCTCCCTCCCTCTTTCTCCCTCCCTCCTTCCTCCACCTTCATCTCTCCTTCTCTCTTTCTCTTACAGTCTCCTTAATGATTTGTCAATTTTGTTTATCTTCTCAAAAACAACAACTCTTGCCAGGCATAGTGATGTATGACCATAATACCAGAACTTGGAAGGCTGAGGCAGGAGGATTGCCATGTGTTTGAAGACAGACTGGGCTGCAAAGTGAATTCAAGGCCAGCCTTAACTAGATAATGAGTCCTTCCCTCAAAACAAACAAACAAATAAAACCTTAATTTTGTTGACTTTTGCTAGTCTGTATTTAATTTTTTTCTTCTTTGTACATTATATCCTTTCTTCTACTAGGTTTTAACATAATTTTTTAACTTCCTTGAGATGCAATATTAATCCATTTATTTGAGATATTCTTTCTTTTTAGATGTAGCTGGTATTGTTGTGATAAATTTACGAACTGCTTTTGCTGTGTCCTATAATTTTTAGTATGTTGTGTTTCCATTGTCATTTTAGGTATAATTTTCAATTTCCCTTTTAATTTCTTTATTGATCCATTGGTTTTGATGTATGTGTGAACTTTCCAAAGTTTCTTGTATTCATTATATTAGTTTTATAACATTGTGTTCAGAAAAGATACTTGATATAATTTCATTTCTCTCAAATTTCTTAAGACTTGTTTTGTGATCTAACACATTTATCCTAGTAAGTGTTCTATGTACTGTTAAAAAATGTGCATTCTGCTGGTGAGTGGAGTCTTCCATATAGATAAGCTAAGTCAGTTTGGTGTAGAGTATATTTAATAACAATTTTTCTTTGTTTATTTTCTTTATTCTGCCCATTCATAAAAGTAGGGCATTGAATTCCTCTACTATTACTGCATTACAGTTTAATTTTCCATGCTGTTTTAATATTTGCATTATATATTTAGGAGCACTAATTTTGGGTTAATATTTATTTACAATTGCTATATCCTCCTGATGAATCAAACTCTATTGCCTCTTTTTGCACCTGGTGGTGTTGACATAAAATATTTTTTGATTATTTGAATTTTTATATCACCTTCACTTCTAAAATTAGACTTTCCAACTAATATATTCATGGTTCACAAATTTTCTTTGTCTTTCAGCACTTTGAATATATCATCCCACTCTCACTGGGCTTACAATATCTTTCCTAGGAAATCTGCTTCTAGCTTTATCAGAACTCTTTCACATTTAGTTAATTCTTTTCTCTTGAGTTTTTTATTCATTCCTTCTAGTTTACTATTATTCATCTTTATTTTCTATTAATCTTTTGCTATTGACAGTTTGATGATAGCATGTCTTAGTGTAATCTTATTTGAATTGAATCATATGTGTGACCTATGAATGGTTTTGGTTCAACTTGTGAGGTGTCATAATTACATTTTTTAATATGGTTACTGGTCCATACAGAATGTTATACTCGCATTCAGCCTTCCTGTATTTCACAGCAGACTGTAGCATTTCATCTGCTACAATTTCCAACACTGAATGGAAATGCTGGCATTCTGTCCAATATATTTCACCACTGCCAAGACTTTCACTATATTTTCACACCTAGTTCTAACATTGGATCATTCCATTTGGTTATGTGGCCATTTTGCAACAGTTCAAATAGTCAAATATGTACTAACATTCCTTTTTTCTTTGTTATGTGAATTAAGAAAGTTTGCATTTCCTGTGTCAGTATCAGTCAATTCTTGCTCCGTGGATTTCACTGTCACAGCAACTTTGGCTTACATGGCCACTGTCAAAGTCATCATCATCCACCCACACCACTCTTCTGTTATGAAGCAGGTATTTTACCATAATGAATCATCTTCATCATCCACACGTGAGTAATCTGATGATTCACTTTTGACCTCCTCCAAAACTTGAAAATCTGGTTTTTCAGGTGCCATTGTACTGAATTGGGCTACTTCTACCAGAAAAATCAAAAGAAACCTTTTTTTTAAAAAGCAAATCCTGGAGTGGTGTGGGTTTATTGGACCCTGTGTGATGCTTGGGTAAAGATACACAAAAAATGTTCCACAGAGCCTGAAGGTGAATCCAAATCCTGTTTTGCTACTTTTGCACACGTGCTCACTCCTTGTCATTCCTCATACCAAGTGGGTAAACACATAGATCGCTTCCTGCCTCCCTCAGGTAAAGGTACTGAGATGCACAGCCAGCTACTCAAAATTTATATTAGAAAAGTAAGTGATGGGTCTGCTGGACCCAGGCTTATGCATTAAAGGATTCATTTTGACTTTTTGTTAGGCAGTTTTCATACCACTTTTTGTTTAAGTTTGGTCACTCATATTTCATATGGTAGTTTTGGTGATGTCATGTTGCCCTGCTTGTTCTTATTCCTTGTGGTCATGTGTTGGTTTTTGTGCCTTTGAAGTTGCATGTATTTTTTCCAGTCTTTATGAAATTGTTCTGTCTGAGAAATTTCTATACCTGTCAGAGCTGGCCATATGCCACAATAATTGATATACTTGTCCTCAAGTTCTTGGATATATTTAGTTGCTGCCTTAGTTCACAGGTGTATGGCATGGGACACCATATCCACTAGGTAGACCTATAAATTGAGCCTCCTGATTAAGCATGGAGCCTATATCCCCAGGGGCTAGCCTAAAGTCTTTGCATTTAGCAACAAACCTTGCTTTGTAGCAGAACCAGAGCTTAGTGCTGCTAAGGGCATACTGGAATTTAGGCATGACCAGATGCAAGACACAATGGATATGGTACTGAAAGTAGACCCAATGTCTAGTCATAGGTGCTTCCATGAACCTAATGCACAGGGCTATTGAGACTGAGCTGGCAGTGGATGTGGACAAAAGTCTGGGATATCTTTGTCCTGAAGCAAGCCAAAAGTCAGGGTCTCCAAACCAGTGATAGAGGCCCAAAGCCAGGGGCAACTAAGAGGTTATAATTGAGTATTCTTGAAACTCATAGACACTAGGTACACATTGTGGTACAGCAATCGTGAAGTGAAGGTCATTGGGACTAATCCAGTAGTAAGCAGACACTAAAGCTGGGAGTATTGACATAAGCATAATTCTTACACAGTCTTGAAGCATGGTGCCTGAGAACTTATCTGTTAGTAGCATAGACCTGACACACAAAGGCACTGAGGCCAGTCTGGCAGTGTAGGAGGCCCAAAAAATAGGGACACTGTAGCTGGCCTATTCCTGAGGGGGTTTCTAGAACTTCAAGTTACTAAAGTAAACTGAGTGGTGAATTCAAATTGTTGTTTTTAGGGATAGCCAATTGCTAGAGAGTCCTTTTCCACCATCTTATTTTTTTTAATGTGGGTACCAGGAGTCAAACTCAGGACCTCGCCCTTGCCAGCAGGCACTTGTGCCACTGAGCGATATCACTGATCATTGTTTTTCCTTTATGTGGGTTCCAGGATTTCAACTCAGCACCTCGGGCTTGCCAGGCAGGGGCTTATGCCGCTGAGCCATCTCACTGGCCCTATTCCACCATCTTGATCTATTCCTTCTCCCCACAAATATTCTTTGCCTTTATGTGGTGAATATAATTCTAGACACTAGTGATATTCTTGAGAACAAGAGAAAAAAAATAAACTGACATTATTGAGTTCATATTCTAGCAGGAGCAGACAATATATTTTATGGCATAAAAGGGAAAATTGCTAAGGAGAAAAATTAATAATAAGAGAAGATAGGTAGTGCCAACATAGGAATTGCAGATTTAATTTATACTAGAATGGTCAGAGAAAAACTAATTGAGAATGTGATATTTATACGAAAATCTAACAGAAAGGACAGAGTGAGTCAAACATGTAAGTGTAAAGAATATTCCAGGATGAATCTGAGAAACAGAAGATAATTTATATAGTACAGAGAGGATGAGAAAAAAAAAGATGGAGGCAGACTGCGAGAGGTCATACCAGGTAGAAATTGTAGGCCATTGTTTCAATTTTGATATTCACTCAGGGATGGAAAGTCACTGTACAGTTCTGAAAAAGGATAAACAGTTTCTTAATATTATGTAAACAGGAATTGTGAGTTGTTAGGAAACTATAAAAAAACTTGGAAAATTTGACATATGGAATGGGTTTAGTTTGACTGTTTTAACATTTGAACTTTTATAAAATTTACATGAATTTATAAAATCACCTGACAGAAATGAAAATATTTATAATATTGAATAATGCAGATTATAAGGTGTGTAACGTTTCCACATTCAAATTTATTATTCTTCAGTAGCATTTCTTCATGTGTTTTGTGCACTTATTTTTGCTTTTCACGTATTTTTATAATATGCATTATATATGAATGAGATAATTTATATTATATTTTTGAATGATTATTTTTGGTATATAAGGAAAAGCTCACTGTGGGAGGCTGAAGCAGGAGGATTGCAATTTCAAGCATGGCCTGGGCAAAATAGCAACTTAGTAAGGCCCTGTCTCTAATAAAGAAACAAACAACTTAATAAGGCTGGAGGTGTAGCCCAGTGCTAAGGCCCTGGGTTCAATCCCCAGTACCACATAAGAGAGAAAAAAAGCCATTGACTTCTTTATGAATAATTATTTAATTGGCAGCTTACAGAGCTAATAATACTTCATGTATTCCTAGATTTTGAGGTCAATTACCTGCAAATGATAGTAACTTTCTCTTCTGTAGGTGCTGCACTTATTTTTTTCTACCATTGAAAATCAGAACTATAGGTTCCTCAGCCTTCAGACTCAGATTTGCACCAACAGCTCTCATTTTCTCAGACTTTGGCTTTGAACTTAGAGTTAACTCATCATTCTTAGGTATTTGAATTTGAGATGAGATATGCCATCAGTTTATCCATTCTGTCTCATTCTCCAGCTTGCAGATAGCATATTATGGGGCTTCTCAGCCTCCATATTAGCATGAGTAATTTTTCCTAATAAATCCTCTCTCATAATTCTCTGTGTTTCTCTTTTCTCTTTGTGCATATCCGCCTCTGTCTCTGGTTCTCTGTCTGTGTGTCTCTGTGTATATCTGTGTGTGTGTCTGTGTGTATCTGTGTGTGTCTCTGTGGGTGTCTATGTCTGTCTGTATGTCTGTCTGTCTGTCTCTCTCCTCTCTAGTTCTGTCCCTCCTCTCTTCTACCACTGATAGAGCTGTCTGGCACCTCCTCTCTTCATTGGACTGCATTAGCCCTTCAACAGATCCTCAAAATTCTGGTATCTGTAAGTAATAAATTTCTTTAGTTGGTGCATTTTCATTTTAATTCCTCATGTGTCTCAGCTTAATAGTACACCTGAACCTAACTTTCAGTCAGTCATTACTCTCCTACAATGTCTTTCTAGGTACATGGCCACACTAAAGATAGGTACTCAAGTCCAAATTTACAAAGAAATTGTAATAATAGGGCCGGTGAGACGGCTCAGTGGCTTAAGCGCCTGCCTTGCAAGCGCGAAGGCCCGAGTTCGACTCCCGGAACCCACATACGAAAAAGGGGCCGGTGATATCGCTCAGCGGCACGGGTGCCTGTTGGTGCGCGAGGTCCTGAGGTCGTCCCCCCGGTACCCACAAAAAAAAAAAAAAAAAAAAAAAAAAAAAAAAAGAAATTGTAATAATACAAATCATAATATTTCAGACTAAATATCTTTTCCAAAACTTCTGTTATACTTTAATTGCTAGTGTGATTGTATTAAGAAATGGGATCATAGGAGGTTTTTGGGAGTAGGGTTATCATCACCTTCATGCATGGTTTAAGGCTGTTATCACAGAAGTAAGTTAATTGTGAAGGAAGAGAATTTGAAATTTTTTCCTGTGATTTTTGTGTATTCTTCCACTATGTGATATCTTCCAAAATACAATGTAGCAAGAAGGATCACACTAAATGCATCCCCACAAACTTGGACTTTCCTGGCTTCAGATTCGTTAGACAAGGATATTTCTATGGTTTATAATATACCCAGTCTGTAGTATTCTGTTATAGCAGCAGTAAATGTATTAAGATACACAATATTTCCCATTTACTGTTTGATTTTAGAAACATTTCCTGAGGCTCTCAATAGTTGAGGACTTCAAAAATAATTTTCACAACTTTTGTTGAGCAGTAGGACAATAGAACTCTTCAGATTCACATGAAACAGACAATCCACCAGTTATACCTTTAAATTTTTATCATTATCAACAACTGTCAGAACAACACTAAATATTAAGGATTAAAAACCAAACACTAAATATTAAGGATAAAAACCAAGGAAAAAATAAAAACTTTATTTTTTCTGTTAACACAATGAAAGAGATTGGGATGTTTTGTCTTTAAATATGATAGATGCTCCTGAAATAATATAGAAATACTTTATTATGAAAAATTATTCTCCTCCTACATTGCATTTCCTTAATATTTAAAATCAATTGAAAATAACCTGTGTCAGATTTTTTCTTAATTTAGTAGCATGATCATAAATAATGATTTGATGAATTATATCATCGTGTTTTCAATTATCATTAGCTTACACCTGAATTAATTGAACTGTAATGAGTGGCACTTATGTAACATATAGAAATAATATTTCTTTAATAATTTATTAAAGATGTTGTATGTATATCTTTATGTAATATTTTTGTATTTATGATCGCTGTATATAATTTCTCTTGGTAAATTATTCATTATTGTGTAGTTCTACCATGCATATGAAATTGTAATTTTAGCTTATTCCCCTTGATAATCTACATAGACACTTCTCCATTTTATCAGTTACTGTCTGTTCTTTGATTTATTCTTTCCATAAGTTTGTTAAAATATTTTGTCGCTAATACCCCTTTCATAAATCATTTGGAGAATAATGCCTTTTGTTTTATTAGTTTTATTATCATATGACCTTAAGAAGAGATAGAGAATGTTTATTGATAGTTAATAATATATAAAGGGTATTAATGGTTATACTTTCAGAATACTTCATATTTTTATTCTTCCCTCTAATTATTTAAACAGCGCATATTCCTATTCTGTTTTATTGTTGATTATATTTAAACTAAAATATATATTTTTAAAATTTATCTTTGTCAAAAACTATTTACTGAAATAAAATAATTTATTTTCAGGGTTATCTTATATTTGCACCCTATTTTTATTTTCAATTTATGCATATTGATACTTTTTTTATACACTTCATTTTGTTTTTATACATGCAATCAGTATCTATATTTAAATATTTTAAGAAATTGTTCACTTCTTAATTTTTCTCTATAAATCCTGCAATTATTTATATCATATTTTCTGCATTTTCTAGTGCATTATTTGGATATGTCTCTTGTATTGGCATACATACTTTTCTAGTTATTCTCTTGTTTTACTTATTTCCACAAAAGCACATGATAGTGTATATTCTGGAAATTTGCAGAAATAATAATGTCTTTTTTGAAATTATATGACATTAATCATACTTTAGCAGAAACATTTTGTGAATAAAGAAGTGTTTTCATTAAAATTTCTGACATTATCACCATCTAATATTTTGTATTTTTTAAATAATGCTTGTGTCATCCAGACTTATCCTTTTTGTAGGTAATCTGTTTTCTTCTATGTGCTTGTAATATTCATTTAATCATTGAGGCTCAAAATTTTTCACCAGCTGTTTTGTGTGTGTGTTTATCTGTGTGTGTTTGTGGTTGTGTATGTATGTGTTTGAATATTAGACTCTTTTACAATTATTTTTGTATCTAGCAAGCAACTATAATATTCAAATTTGGTTCATTTTCCAGATCCAAAAGGTTTCATCTGTTACATTTTAAAATTTACCTTGGTCATTTTTATCCTTGTCAGGAGCATTGATTACCTGCAAGTTGTCTTATTCTACATCCTCCATCTTTCATCATTTTTGTTTCCTTTACTATTCTTTTGCATTCTGGGATAGCTTCTTAAGTTTTCTCTATATTTACCTTGCTCAGTAGTCTTTATAATGTTTTCTGTTGCATATTGCTTCTCACATAGTTTTAAATTCTACTGTCTCAATTTTCTTTTGTTTTTGTTTATTAGTACATATTCGCTGTAATGATACATTTACTGTGAGTTTTTGGTATATTTAAATACCACCATTTAATTCTCTTTTTGTCCCTTACTCCTCAAATTCCTCCCTGCTCCTTCCATGTCTTGGTGTTCTTCCCATTTGTAAAAGCTCTATTTTGAATTTTTTCTTTCAATTTTTCCATTCCTTTTTACCCTTTTCCCTTCCCCCTCCCTCCATCACTTTTTCCCTTCCCATTCATAAAAGATCTCCCTACTTCCTATTATCTATCTTGCATTTTGCTCTTTATTTATATTTTGGGTTTCTCATATAAGGGAAAGCATGTGATATTTAAGTTTGTGTGTCTGATTTATCCCACTAAATAATATGTTCTGAAAATACATCCGTTGGCTTATGAAGGCTTCAATTTTATCCTATATGTGGCCGAGTGAAACTCCATTGTGTATATCTACATTTTTTATCCATTCATCTGTTGATGGGAATATAGGCCATTTCCATGATTTAGATATTATAAATTGTGCTGCTATAAATATGGGTATGCATAATTATTTTTCTAGATATTTTACATTCTCTCTATGCTCTTTTTTTTTTTTTTTTTTTTTTTTGTGGGTACCGGGGGTCGACCTCAGGACCTCGCACGCCAGCAGGCACCCATGCCGCTGAGCGATATCACCGGCCCTTTTTCGTATGTGGGATCCGGGAGTCAAACTCGGGCCCTCGCGCTTGCCGGGCAGGCGCTTAAGCCGCTGAGCCATCTCACCGGCCCTCTCTATGCTCTTTTAACTTTAGTGTATTAGCACATTTCTATAGTACATAAAGTTTACATTCCTTGTGGGAAATTGGTGCAGGTACATAACACACCTTAATTCTTTTTTCTTATTCTTGTTCCCTTCCCTCTCTTCCTCACCCATCCCTTTATTCCCCTTCCTTTTTTGTACATGTTTGCATTACATAATATTTGAATTCCTTGTGTGAAGTTGGTTCTTGTATATAATACATCTTATTTCATTTTTGAATCCTTTATCCCTTCTCTCCCTTCACTCTCCATCTCTTGATCCCCTCCTTCTTTTAGAATGACTTTTTTCCCCATGCCCTGTTATCCATCTTTTGTTTTTCTCTTTATTGTACTCTATGTTCCTTATGCAAGAAAAATGGTATGATATTTAAGCTTGTGTGTCTGATATATTTTGCTTAACATTATTTTCTCCAGGTGCCTCCATTTCCCTACAAATTACTCAAATTTATCTTTCTTTGTAGCACACTAGTACTTCATGATGAATAAATACCACATTTTCTTTATCCATTCATTTGTTGATTGGCATAAGTCGGGGCAGTTCCAAGAGTTAACTATTATAAAATGTGCATCTATAAACATGTGTATGCATGTATCTCTTTAATATAATGTCTCTAACAGTTACATGAAGATACTTACAAGGTGAATAGCTATGTTAAATGGAATTTCTAGTTTTAGTCTTTTGGAAATTCTATGCTGATTTCCATAATGGTTGTACTGAAGTGTCTGAAAGTCTTTGCCTATCCCTATGACTTGAAGAGTTTTACCTATCTTGTGTTCCACCAGGTTAAATGCTTCTGGTTTAACATTTACTTCTTTTATCCATTTCTTTTTTTTTTTTAATGTGGGTACCTGGAGTCGACCTCAGGACATCATGCTTGCCAGCAAGTGATTGTGCAGCTGAGCAATATCACCAGCACCATTTTTTCCTTTATGTGGATTCCAGGAGTCAAACTCAGGACCTTGTGCTTGCCAGTCAGGTTCTTATGCCACTGAGCTATCTCACCGGCCCCTTCAATCCATTTCAATTTTAGTTTATTATATGGTAACAAATATGGGTCTTGATTCAATCTTCAGCATGTGGATAGCCAGTTTTCCCAACACCATTTATTAAAAAAGCTATCATTCTTCTAGTGTGTAGTTTTGATGACTTTTTCAAAGATCAAATAGTTGAATATTCTTGGTGTTATTTCTGCATCCTCGATTCTGTTCAGTTCATCCTGTCTGTTTTTGTGACAGTAACGTGTTTTTTGTCACAGTAACTTTGTAATGTAACTTTAAGTCCTGAATCGTGATACTGGTTTGCTATTTTCACCCAGGAATGCTTTGTTATTCTTCTTTGTCTCAGTCATTTTTTATTTCCAGTTGCTTTTCTATTTTGTCATTTCATCTTTTGTTTTACCTTTTTCATGTTTTTTTAAATTTTGTTTAAAACATAAAATTGGATCTGCCTAACACTCCTTATTGTTTCATACAGTAAATTAAATTTTTTTCTAGAAATAATGTTTACCTTCCTTATAATTTATGTATATATATTTGAATAATGAAAGTTTTATCAGAGTCAGATATTTACTGCCAAACAGTGTGAAAGGACTCATAAGATGAACATAGTTTTCTACTATGCAGTGTCAATATATTTTTCCATATCTTAAATTGAAGGCCTATTCATGACTTAAATATCCTCAAGAGCAATGAGAAACACTCTCCTCTCATAGTTTATTCAGTGATGAAATCATTTTCCCATTCTATGTGTATTTTTTTGGCTCAGCCTTTCCCCCAAGAAGTGTCTGGATATGGCAATAAATGAACCCTAATATTGTGAACAGAAAGAGTGATTTACAGCCTCTCTACACTATCCTCTGTTTTGGGATTGTTACGAAGGGTTTCTTGAAGAACTGTTTCTTTTGTAATTGTTAATATTGTGTTTATGGGGTTGTAGGTTAGTGTGTTTTATCTGTTTCCCATATCTTCAAATCTTTCTTACAATATTTACTTTTTAAATTGAATTTTGTATAACCTAGAAGTCATCTAATAACACAGATTATTCCATAGTTCATTCACTATTGAATATCAAATAAACAGATTGGATTCATTTAAAGTTCAGGATCATACCTTTTAAATAACATGCTAATGAATATTAGAAACATATTCCATATCCTCTTTAAGCATGTTTTCTCACTGAGATAACTGTAGAGGCAAAAATAAAAACAGCCAACAAATATAGAAAAAATGTTCAACATCACTGGCAATTAGAAAAATGCTAATTAAAACACCACTGAAATTTCTTTTTTTTGTGGGTACCAGGGGTTGACTTCAGGACCTCATGCACCAGCAGGCACTCATGCTGCTGAGCGATATCACTGGCCCCTTTTTTTGTATGTGGGTTCCAGTAGTTGAACTCAGGACCTCGTGCTTGCCAGGCAGGCACTTATGGTGCTGAGCCATCTCACCGGCCTGTGAGATTTCATCTTACACTAGAAAGAATGGCAATCTTCAAGAAATCCAAATATAACAAATACTGGAATAGCTACATTGTTGGAGGGAATGTAAACTATTACAAACATTATGGAAATCAGTATGGAAATTAGTTCTAGTTTCTCAAAGAACTAAAATTAGAAATTCCATATGACCCAGTTATCCCTATTCCAATTATCTTCCCCAAGGAGTTTAAGACACAATACTACAGTGATGCATGCCCATATTTATGACAGCAGAAGTCATAATAGCTAAATCCTGGATGCTACTTTATACCTATCAAAGATGATTGGATAAAGAAAATATGGTATCTATATATAAAAGAATACTACTCCGCTATAAAGAATTACAAATTGAAGACATTTGTAGGCAAATGGATGCATTGGAAAATATAATATTGAGTGAAATAATCCAGAAACAAAATCTTTTTTTTTTTGTGGGTACCGGAGGTCGACCTCAGGACTTCGCACACCAGCAGGCACCTGTGCCGCTGAGCGATATCACCGGCCATTTTTTGTATGTGGGTTCCGGGAGTCAAACTTGGGCCCTCATGCTTGCCAGCCAGGTGCTTACACTGCTGAGCCATCTCACCGGCCCAACACAATCTTAAATACCATATGGTATCGCTCATTTGAGCAAAGCTAAGTACTAACAAAGAGCTAAATAAGTGATGGATAAAAAGGGAAGAGATGGATCTTTTGCAAACAGGAATGGGTCCAGGAGAAAAAGGGGGGAGGAGAGGGGGAGAGGAAGGTGAAATAAGTACAGTAAAGTTAAGCAGTGTACAGGAATCTAATTACCTTAATGAATGTAAATATTATATGTCATGAAAAAGAGCTAAGATTAATTATGTTAACAAGAATGAAAATAAAGCAGCACAAGTGCCTGCCAGGCAAGCACAAGTTCCTGAGTTTAATTCCTGGTACCCTCCCCGCAAAAAAATATGAATGCAAACAAGGTAAAGGGAATTAGAGGAGGAGAAAGTGATAGGGAGGGAGGAGAAAGGGGATTTAAAAAATCGAGCTGTATTATGTACATTTTCTTAATTAGTTTTCTCATTGCTGGACAAAATACTAACATGCAAATTTAAAGAGGAAAGGATTTAGTTGGCTCACAGTTTGGAGAGTTTTAAATCCATAATGGGCTGGCTCCAAGCCTGGGTGGCATGGCAGACAAGCCTCACATGTGAGAAACATTCATGGTGGGCAGAAACTAGCAAAGAAACAAGGGGGGCAAGACTCTTTCTGTCCCTTATATTGTATGCAGACCACCTGGCCTAAGGTGGGTGTAGCACTCACACCCTTGATCTTAGCCAGAACTAGTGTCAAACCAATAATTGGACTGATTTACTAATCACACACCCTTAATCGCAGCATAACACACTCTAGATTCAGCATGTCTGAAAAAGCCCTATGGCTGCATGAGGCTTAGGGGGCACATCTAGACACAAACCATAACATACATGTACCCACTCCCAAAGATGATTGTAAACTGCATGTACTGCAAACATGTAGAAATTTAAGAAAATAAATTAAAGAAAACCCCCAAAGTTAAAACATTTAATATTTCCATTTGCTCCCTCATTTTGAGCTGAGAGGTTTTATTGAGAAGATAGAAGGCAAAATACTGTCATTTATGCAGCATTGGGTGTAATATATTTTTCCAAATCAATGTTTTCCTTCATGCAAAATATATCCCTTACTAGTTGTAGCATATTTGACAAGTCAATTGAACTTTAAATTCCTCATTTAACTTTTTCTGTATAACAGTGTTAATAATAGTCACTTGTCTTAGTAACTTTCTTGTCACTGAAACAAAATACTTGACAGCCACAACTTAAAGAGGGGTGGGGTTTTGGTTGACAGTTTCAGAATCTTCAGTCCATACTTAGCAGGCTCAAATGCAGAAATGCTATGGTGGAATGGTCTGTAGGGAGGAAATATCTTCAGTTCATAGTGCCCAGAAAGCAGAGGGAGAAGGAAGGTGATGGGAAGGGAGACATAACCTTTCAGCTCACACTCCTCAGTAACCTATCACATCTGTTCAGGTCTCACCTCCTAACAGCATATAAACTATATTCCCTCCATAATCCAATCAGCTTAAAAAGCCACACTACTGAACACATGAGTCTTTTGAGGGGAATTCTGTATCTAAACCATGACATTTCACCTCTGACCCCCAAAAGACTCATTTCCATCTCTTTACACAAAATGAATTTAGTCCATTTCTATGAGCTACCAAGTTTTAACAGTTCCACTATTGTTAAAAAGTCCAAATCCAATGTTTCCTATGAGACTCAAGGCAAGCATGTAGCTGTGAGCACTGTAAAAAATCAAAATGAAAAGAAGTGAATTGTGATTTTTTGTGTGCATGCACTAATTCCCTATGAGGAATATGAGTATAATGAAATATAAACATGCAGAAAACATATAAAGAAGGTGTCCAGGAGGTGGAGGGAGTGGGATGGATGGAAGGGGAATGGGATAAATAAAGAATTCAGTTAGGTCATGTATGTGTACCAATTCCCCAGAATGAAAGTAATCACTATGTAGAATAGAATTTTACTAGTAAAAACAGTAATAAAAAAGAAATTTAAACTCTGCTGATATACTATGGTACAGGGAAAATATATTTTTCAAAAGAAAAAAAAAAAAATAGGAGTATAGAAAATCATGGGACCAAAACAAAAATTAAAACACAGTAAGAGAAAACATTAAATTCAATGCTTCCATTTTTAGCACTTAGGGCAAGTTGTTACAAGATGAGAACATCAATGTTCTTGGGCAGCACTGTCTCTATAGCATTTCGGATTTATCCCTCATGACTCTTTCCTGTATTGGTTCTGCTCACTGTCTGCAGCTTTCTGGAGAAAATATTCCACATTTCTGGCTTCTCCAACTTCCTGGATATCCAATGTACTTTTGATTTTACTCTTGCAGCTTCCAGCACTGAACTTTCAGGTACACACTAACTGGTCTCTCAGGTCTTCTTTTGCAATATAAGTAGAAGCCTCTCTGACCCTACAACTCTTACATTCTGCATGTGTGGAAAACCAATACCACAAGGGTGATGCCAAGATCTGCTGCCAACTTGAAAATAGCCTGGCCCCCTTAAATCATGGGCATAGCAACTTCTAAGTGCCTGGATGGCTGAGAACTGTGAACCAAATCCCAGGGAATCAACTCCTGATTCAACCACTCTTGAGCAGTGCAACTTGGGGCTCTTTTCTCAAATCAAATTCTTGCAAAAATATTTACCTTTACTTTTTACATACTTGAGCCAGTGAAAAGTGGGGTCTTCTTGATTTCTGACACACTCTCAAGGCATTTTTCCTACTGTGCTGGTGCATATTACTTTTCTTTGGTTTAATGCTAATCTTTTTATTGACCATGCTCTCTCTAGACCTAAATATGCAGGTATCCTTTCTGGCAAAACTCCAAAGTTTTACTTAGGTTTCTCACTGTGAAACAGGCTGAAAGCAGCAAGATATACTCAACTCACAGCCTGAACATAGGGTGCTTTAAATAGTCCACTGATTAATTAATACACCACCCTCAATTTCAGTTTCCTGCAGTCTCAGGACATGCACAAAATGTAGACAAATTTTCTGTTATACCATAATACAAATTGTTTGGAGTCCTGATGGAGTCCTTGTTCCAAATTGAATGATTGTGTGTCTGGTCTTTAGCAATTTCATTTCTTTCAGCATTTTGTTCTTCCGCACTCTGACCAGATGCTTTCATCTAGCTTGAACTAGAGCATTGCATTGCTTCTCTAGATGACATCTACAAAATTTTCCAAATTCTTCCCAAGAATCAGTTTCAAAGCCTTCTGAATCACATGGTTAGATAATCACAGCAAAGATCCCACTCTCAGTACTAAATTTGTCTTACTCAATTTCTCATTGCTGGGGAAAAATTTTAAAAGATTGTGATTTATTTTGGCTCAAAGTTTTAGTCCATGGTTGGCAGGCTCAAATGCATAACAGGCATGGTGGAGAGCCTTCTAGGAGGAAAATTGCTCATTTTTTGGCTTCTAAGAAGTAGAGAGAGAAGGGAAGTGCTTGGGGAGAAGAATATACCAGTCCAGGTTGCACCTCCAGTGACACACCTATTCTGATCAGGCCCAGAAGCTCCAAAGCAGAAAACTTGGCCACCAAGTTCAACAAAAAACTTAAAAGAGAGCTAATATCAGCACTCCTTAAATAATTCCATAATATAGAAAAGGAAAGGAATCTTCAAAACACATTCTAGAAGGCCAGCATTACTCTGAATCTAAAGCTAGATGGGAACACAGATAAACACACACATATAAAGACACGTGCACATACACAAACATACACATGCATAGATACACACACAGACTTACAATCCAATATCATGGATCATCCTACATACAAAATCCTCAGCAACATACTAACAAACCATATTTTACCAGGACATTAATAAAACTTTTCATCATCATCAAGTGAGAATCATCCTAGTGTTGTTACAATGGTTCTGTACATATTCAGATCAATAAACATGACATACAACATAAACAAGATGAAAGGTAAAAGCTATATAGTCATTTCAATAGGTGCAGAAAATGCATTAGATAAATTTCAACATCTCTTCATTATAAAAACACTGACAAATTAGATATGGGAGGAATATACCTCAACATACTAAAGGCCATTTATAATAAGAAAATACCTAAAAGTATTCCAAATGTCTAAGATCTGGAACAAGACAAGGAAGCCCACTTTCAAGGAATTTATTGAACAAAGTGCTAGAAGTCTTAGCCAGAAGAATCAGAAAAGAGAAGGAAATGAAGGGCAACCTAATTGGAAGAGAAGAAGTAAAATTATCACTGTTTACATTGACAGGATCTTTTATGTAGCAAACGCCAAAGTTATCACCAAGAATATCCCAGAACAAAAAAAGGAACACAGCTAAGTTACAGACTATAACATCAACACAGAGACTACTATTAATGTTTCTATATGCCAATAATGAATTACACAACACAGAAAGTAAGAAAGCAATCTCATTTACAAGAGCCTCAAAAATTAAAATATGCAGAAAAATTTAATGAAATGACTGAAAGAGCTTGAAAATAAAAATTATAAATAATTGATGAAATAAATTGAAGAAGCCAGAAAAAAAATGTAAAGCCATCTCATGTGAATGTACTGAAAGAAACAACATTTTTTTTTTTTTGTGGGTACCGGGGGGTCGACCTCAGGACCTCGCGCACCAGCAGGCGCCCGTGCCGCTGAGTGATATCACCGGCCCCTTTTTCATATGTGGGATCCGGGAGTCGAACTCGGGCCGTCACGCTTGCAAGGCAGGCGCTTATGCCGCTGAGCCATCTCACCGGCCCAAGAAACAACATTTTTAAAATGTCCATTCTGTCAAAAGCATTCTATAGATTCAATGCAATTTCTATCATAATGCCAATGATATTCATCATGGAACTAGAAGATAAAATCCTAAATTTTGTATGGAAACACATACACAAAAACCCTAATTATCAAAAACTACACTGAGCAAAAAGAATAAAGTAGGAAATATTACAGTATCTGTCTTCAAAACATACTAAAAACTATAGTAATCAATACAACATACTATTAGTAAAAACAATAATAAAACAAAACACATAGATATTTAGATTAATAGGACTGAATAGAGAGCCTCAAAATAAACCTACATATGTATAGGCAGCTATTTTTCACAAATGTGTTAAAGATATGCATTAGAGAAAATACAGGTTTTTTATTTTTCAGAAAAATATGGTGCTGGGAAAATTGTATATCCACATTCTGAAGAATGTATTTAAAATCCTTTCCATCTCTACTTAAAAAAATCAAGGGCCAGTGAGATGGCTCAGCGGCTTAAGCACCTGCCCGGCAAGCGTGAGAGCCTGAGTTCGACTCCCGGAACCCACATACGAAAAAGGGGCCAGTGATATCGCTCAGAGGCATGGGCGCCTGCTGGAACGCAAGGTCCTGAGGTCGACCCCCCGGTACCCACAAAAAAATAATAATAAAATAAATAAAATAAAAAATCAACTTGTAATGTATTAAATACTTAAGTGTAAGATTTAAAAATATGAACTAGGTAGACAAAAACAAAGTGGATTATTCAGTGTATTGGAATGGGAAAGACTTTTTTGACAAGACATCAAAAACACAGCCAACAGAAATGAAATAGACTAATGGCATTATATCAATGCAAAAATGCTTCTGCACAGCAAAGGAAAGAATAATCAAGAGAATAAAGATACATTCTATGGAACGGAAAATGTCATCTGGAAACTATGCATCTGACAAGGGGTTCATACAAAGAAAATACAATGAACCACAAAACCTCAATAGCAAATAAATGTATCAGTAACCCAACTTAAAATGGGAAATAGACTTCAGTAGATATTTCAGAAAAAAAAAAAAAAACAGAAATAGAAATAATCAATGGGTATATGAAAAAATGCTCACCACAAATAATTATGTGAAAAGTGCAATTCAAAATCACAATGATCTATCAGCACTCATCTGTAAAATTGGCTTTTAACAAATACAAGTGCTTGAGGACATGGATTCAGGGAATAATTGCACACTTTGTAGGAATATACATTAGTACAATTATTGTAGGTAATAGTGGGGAGATTCCTCAAAAAATTCAAAAATAATCTACAATATGCAGCAATATTATTCATGGGTATATAATCAAAGTAAATAAAATAAGTAGGTGGCAGGGACATCTGCACTGCCATGTTCATTTTGTCTCTATTCACAACATCTGAGGTATTATAACAATAAAAGTGTCCATCAAGTAATGAGAGAAGAAAGTAAATGTGATACATATACACAATTGAATGCTATTCAACCATAAACCATAATGAAATCCTGTCATTTGCAGCAACACGGACAGAAATGGAGATCATTATGTTAGATGAAATGAGGCAGATATGGAAAGACTAGTATTAGTTTCTCATTCCTATGTGTAATCAAAAAAGATCACCTCAGAGAAGTTCAAAGTAAAATGGTGGATCCCAGGACTGGGAATGTTAGGATGGAGGAAGAGATGAGGAAGATTGATGAATGATTACTAAATTACAGTTGGAAGAGTTTAAGTAGTTCTGGTGTAGAGTACAGTAGGATGATTAGTGTTTTTGATGTGATCTGAGGGGTGAAGGTCTGTGGAAATTGTGAATTTAAAGTAAAGCAAAAAAGACATGGCTTAATGTACAGGAGAAAGGCAAGAGACCATTTACAGGTGAAGGGCCCCTTTCAGAGAACAAAAGCACAGGCCCAATCTATTGTAATTTTAAGAATCAGGAATTTAGTAATGAGTAGCCTAGAAGGGAAAAATTGTAAGCGGCACTATTTAAATTTACAATTTTAAAATTATAATTTTTCTTTTCTGTCTTTACTTCCTCTATCTTACCTTAAAATAAATAAGATTAAATAAAATAATTATTTGAAGGACATAGATTTCCAAACTTTAGGAGAAATAGAAAATGTGAATAAATCTATAACAAGTAAAAAGTTTGAGTTCATAATTTTAATTATTCACTCAGAAAACACAGACCCAGATGGCTTCATATATTTATTCTAGCAATTAAAGAAATATTAATACCAGTTTACTCCAAATAACTCCCTATCAACACAAAAGATGGGAATATCATATTTCAGGAAGAGAACACTTATTTTACATTTAATTCTATGAGACCAGTATTTCATAATATAAAAACACCAGAAAACATCACAAGGAAATGCTACTGTAGGTCAATAACTTTTATGAGTATCAATGCAAATATTCTCAATAAAATTCCAAAAAAATCCCTAATATCCAGAAAGAGGATACATCAAAACCACATGAAAATTATGGAGATACAAGTTTGTTAAAACACATAAAAATCAATTAATCTAACACATCACTTCAATAGAAATAAAGTAAAAACCTACATGAACATCTCGGAAAATGCATTGATGAAATAAAATTTTTAAAAATATAATGTACTAGGAAGAGAACTAAACTTTCTTAATCTGATAAATGAAATCCTTTAAAAATGTAGAAGTCCATAGATAACATCATACTCTGCAGTGTAAACTGAATACTTTCACTCTAGGGTCAAGAATGAGATACAAAAAAGTATTTCTGCTCTTAACAATTCTATTCAAAAATTTTCCCAACTAAAAAACATTGTTCAAAATTTTTCTTTATGGACTAAATTCAAATATTGTGCATTTGAATCATTTTTACAGACATGCTCATATTTCTGTATTTTGACTTTAATTCCTAATCTTATCACTCAGAAGATTCTTCCTTTTATTTAAACTTTCTATGCAAATTGGGAAACTGTTTTCTAGACACCTGGGCTGAGTTATTTTCCTAAGCAGACTCTCAATTGTTATAAACAAACCCTGATGTAAGGAAGAGATTTATTGAGAATTCACTACTTCCTTAGTGGAACTTCAGGTTACATTATAATAATACCTAACTAACAAATAATTACTGTGTTTTTGTTTCTGCAGGTAAATATACCTTCAAGGAATTCTGCTAGGTCAGGCCCACATTGTATTGGACTAATTAACAGTGTGTCATGGGTTTAATTACAATTTCAGAGGATGCTTGCTACTTCATTTAAGAAGTTAGCTAGGAACATTCTCTTTTCACTTAAACTGTATGATTGGTGTTTAGCAAGCCAATGAATATAGAGATTCAACATGTTTCTTTTTCTTTTAGTTCACATTTTTCTGTGTGTGTGTATGTGCATGTGTGTCCTAGGACTGATACTAAAAATTTGCAGTTTAAACCAGCTACTGAACTAAAATGTGCCATAAATTATTTCTGTGTGAGCTTAAAGAGAAAATAACAGCATTCTGGCATAACCACTATTTAATAATATTTTTCAGTTTGAATATGGTGCACTTAGAGAAATGTATTTACTCAAAGTACTGTATAAAGGACTTTCCCTGAATACTTTGGTAAATTTCAGTACTAATATTGCACAAAGTTTTGTAAAACAGGCTCTTAAAAGTTATATCAATCTCCCATCTTCCTATTATCCATCTTTTATTTTGCTCTTTATTTTTACTCTGGGTTTCTCATGTAAGAGAAACACTGTGATGTTTAAACTTGTGTGTCTGATTCAATTCACTGAACATTATGGTCTCAAGGTGCATCTTTTTTCTTACAAATGACTCAAGTTTACTTTTCTTAATGGCAAGAAAAGGAAGGGGGTCAAAAGATGGGTAGAGGGGATGGAGAGACAGGAAATGGGATGACAAAAAGAATTAAGATGTGTTATGTATATGTACCAACTTCACACAAGGAATGTAAGCATTATGTACTACATGTATGAACTAATAAACTGCAATAATTAAAATAAAGATTATATCAAAAGATTAAAAGGATAGATACTCTGAATGCCCAATGTGATATTCATGAATTGCATTGGATGCCAATATGAATTCAATGAACTTTTTTGTTGCTGGTGGTGGTAAAACAAAATTACTAACCATTGTTACCCTCCTATTATGTTGTTTTGAAAATTTGTTCTTCTTTTGATTTGTTTTGTTTTTTCTTTAAAATAAAAAAAATAAAAAAACAAAATTACAACCTCTTCTGAGCACACAAACATATTAATAAAATAAGATCGGAGTTGTAGTCAGGGTTTACAATGGAAAAGATTAAATACAGGACACATAATTTATATGGTTATTTTATAATATCCACCCAAAGTGTCAAATGAAAAAGAGTGTGGAAGATCTGTCCACACACTAGAGGCACAAAGAATCCAGCTAAGGACCTGGATCCCACAGCAATGTCCTGCATGAGTTCAGATGTAGACCTAGAGCCCATAGCAATGTCCTCCCTGAATCCAGCTGGAGGCCTAGAGCCCACAACAATGTCTCATGCAAATCTGTATCAAGGGCCTGCACTGGGAAGGCCCAAAGATCAGTGGTGAAAGTTAGAAAGTCCAAACCAGTTGGATGAAGGATTTGTGCCAGTAGGCTGAGGGATCTGCACTAGAGCCAGGAAGCAACACTGAATGTAAGGACCAGAGTTCTTTTGGAAAGAGCCACAGCCATCCTCAGCTTCAGTGAGGACCCAAACTCCTCCGATGGGAATAGCGATGTTCACATTAGGAAAACCAGCATGACAAGCTTCTCCAGGAGAATCAACAGCACATCTTCCCCTCCAGATCTCCTTTTATGCTGTTGACAACAATCCTCAGGTGGGCCTTCCACACCCAGCACCACACTGATTCAATTCAGCTGGGTGTTACAAGTTGACCATTAGTTAATCCACCACAGTGGGTTTTCTTGGTCACAGACTTTACAAAGCTGTATATGTGGATTACATAGGTCTCCACAGATTCCTTCACTTCTTTATACAAGGGATAAAAATATACTCTCATAATGAAAAAGCAATAGATCTATGGTCCTCACCAATAGCAGATGTGAGTATGATCTCATATGGATATGACACCTCATTTATTGGAGAATATGACTTATGAAAGAACCTGATTGTCTAGGTAAGTGTTGCACTTCTATTAAATCATCTATAAGTGTTTCTGCTTGAAAGTTGCCCTGGCAAGGGCATAAGGATTAAAAAAAGAGCTAATAATGTGGACTACATCACTGATTTGTAGTCATAATGTTTTCATAATTAATATCTCCCTATTTTACTTAGATTTTTCTTTTATTTTCTTTCAGTTTAAACAAGAATTAATAAGTGTTAATATCAACTTTTTTCTTACTAGGTACACTATTCTAAGTATGTTGCTTTACTATGTATTTCAGCCTTATAACATATTATTACTTGATCACACACAAACTCACCCAAAGTCACAAATATTGTTACTTGAGGTCAGCCACCAAAGGTCACACACAGTGTTCTAATTTTATGTGCATGTGTTGAACCTAGGTTATTAATCATTATGTTAAGTTACTATCTAGAGTAGTTAAGTAAGGCAAATCAAGAGATCCTGAAAAACCATGTATTTTCTGTTTAATTGATTTTTTTTATGCTTCTTTCCATTACCTAACAGAGTGACATGGATATAGAGACTCAACTCTAAGAAACACAGTGTTCATTAAGACTTTCAGCAGGAACCATGACAGACTGTCTTTCCTCTTTTCTGGGCACAAAATCAGCGTCAGGATCTTACTGCCATCATGGGAAAAGGAGGTAAAGTACACATGAGTAATGACTTAGAATTGTAACTGCAATTCTGGTGAAATGAAGCATCAGATTATGTTGATTTTAAGGAGCAAAAGTAAAGATACATACACACGTGTACACATACATTGTGTGTATATGTGATTGTAAAATGTGATACTCATAAGACTTGCACCTTTAAATGGAATAATGGGATGCATCACTATTGCAATCTCACATATTGACAGTAGGCAGTCTCTAAATATGGCAAGTGTTTTGAAGATGACAATGTACCTATAGACCAGTGATGATAACTTAACTTTTAAACCAGGAATAGAAGTTTGAAGGAATGATACATAAATATTGCACAAAACACAGTGTTATAAAAAGTTTTTTATTCAAAATCTTTACAAGAACAAAAAGGTAACACTAATGTGTTTGAACATATGCTATTGGTAAATGCAACACTAGATGTTAAGGTTTCAACTACACTTTTTTCATTTCTAAGCTTCTGTATCTTCCATTTTGTGTTTCTGAAAAACAAATAGAAAAAGTAACTTTGAAAATATTCCCAAAATAAACTGAGTAAATAAGAAAATGGACAGTAATTAATTGAAATATATACTATTTTGAATTCAAGAAATTTATTTGAATGACTTCATTTTACCAGTAATGTGCTTTGTTTAGTATTGTGATTTTATAGACTTGGTAGTTTATATATTCAACTATGTTCTCTTCACTTCCACATATGCATGTTTCTTTCAATGACATATTTAAAAACAAGACAAACCTGCTTCCTTATGTTTTGTAGTTCTAACACAATTTCAAGGTTAAAGGAAAACAAAACTGAAGTTTTAGGTCATCTGGGTGTGTCAGACTCACTGAAATTTTCTTACAATCAAGAGTTTGACACTGGGGCTGGTGAGATAACTCAGCGGCATAAGTGCCTGCCCAGCAAGTGTGACGTCCTGAGTTCGACTCCCAGAACCCACATAAAGCAAAAGAAAAGGGCTGGTGATATCGCTCAGCGGCACAAGCGCTTGCTGGCAAACACGAGGTCCTCAGATCAAATCCCAGTACCCGCATTAAAAAAATAGAATTTGACACTGATAATGAACTTATCTGAGATACAAACTGAATGCTGTTTAATTAAAACTTAGCATTAGCCGCTGCCAAATAATAATAAATTTAAAATATGAGGATGAAATAGAAGTTGAGTGGAAATGATAGGGAGAAAATTTTAATTCAAATGTTTTCATTTGCCCTCATAGCAGCACATTTTCTAGAATGGCTAGGTTTGGAATGATTTGGCACGTTTACCTAAACCTAATGTGAATGGAAGAATTAATAGAGAAATGATGTGAAGATGGAGCAGAGTATGGGAGACATATGTCCAAAATTTCTTCAGCAAGAAACAGCATAATGTAGAGATTAGGCATTTGGGGTCTGGTATCAAATGGCCTATTTAAGTCACCATTTTCAAGATCTTGTGTGAAGTCCCAATAACTCAGTTCTTCCAATGGTAAACTAGAGGAAGAATGCATTCCTTTAGGAATGTTCTGAAGATTAGTTGACATAATATTTGTGAGGTATTCAACATAGTGCTAGCATGTAGTATGCTTCCAAAACATACAGCTATCCATATGAAAAATACTAAAAATGAGCAGCAAGATAAATAATATTGTACTTAGCATTTCAATTAAAATGACAATGTTAATTAGAATAAAATAAAATAATACTGTACAGAAATTATAAACTTTAATTTTATAAGACAATTTATAAATTGTAATAAAATTAAATTGTTTTCTTTTCTAAGCTCAAAGAAAAATATTTGAATATTATTGTGATTACTGTGAGTACTCAGTTCCATGCATGACTGAGTAATTGTGCCATGTCCACTCAAGAAAAATTAAAAGCACAGTGGTTTGAATGATACTGAGAAAAATTAAAAGCAGACAGGAATAAAACAGAGCAATATTATTCAAAAAGAAAACACCCATATAAGCACCATATTTATCACACTTCCTTCCTTAAATCATTGGTTAGAGCAGGAAGAACATGAAAGAAAATAGTTGAAAAAGCATCTGGCTATCTTAGTCACTTTTCTCTTATTGCTGAGACAAAATACTTGACACCCAAAATCAAGGGAGGAAAGGTTTATTTAGCTCACATTTTGTGGAGGTTTCAGTCCATAATCAGCTGGCTCCAAGGCAGGGTAGTGTGGCAGAGGAAAAATGTTCATGGCAGTGGAAGACAGCAAAAGCAGCAAAAGCAAAAAGGGAACAAGACTCTTTCTGCCTCTTTTTATCTTGTCCAGACTGCTGGAATTAGAGTGGTGCCAATCCAATCAGTGTACTGGTCCAGCAATCACCCAGCCTTAATCCCAGCACCCTTAATCCCAGCATTACACTATGGATCAGCCACAAACTCTAGATTCAGTGACCTCTGAGAAAGCCTACCCCCTCATGACTGCATGAGGCTTTGGGGGGACATCTAGACACAAGCCATAACACTGGCCATCATGGGTCACATGTTTAATCCCAGCACTGTCAAAGGCTAAGACAGGAGGATCATAAGTTTGAGCCTACTGGGCAACCTACTAATTTGATGAGAACCAGTACAAATTAAAACATAAAATGGCTAGTAATGTATCTCAGTGCAAAAGCCCTGTGTTCAGTCTCCACTACAGGGAAGAAGAAGAAGAAGAAGAAGAAGAAGAAGAAGAAGAAGAAGAAGAAGAAGAAGAAGAAGAAGAAGAAGAAGAAGAAGAAGAAGAAGAAGAGGAAGAAAGAAACTGTTTTGAAAGAGACAGTTATAGTCGTATGAGTCTATGGATATTAGAACACCTGAAAATGGAAAGGATGATCCTGGAAAGCTGATGGTACAGACAGAGAGGACCCAATATCTATTTACAAGTTATATTCAAATCTGTGTTTGACTACTATAATAGTGCACACTCTATGTAAGATTTTAAGGAGCTCAGCAAAAAGTAAAAGATTAGAGACACCGATTTCAGCATCTTACTGGTTTGAGGGATACAACATTTGGAGTTCAAGTATTTCCAAGTTACAGGAGCTTGGAAAATATCTAAAACTTTCCTTCAAAATCCTAATAGAGTTGGGCCGGTGAGATAGATCAGCGGCATAAGCGCCTGCCTGGCAAGCATGGGGTCCTGAGTTTGACTCCTGGAACCCACATATGAAAAAAGGACCAGTGGCATCGCTCAATGGCATGGGTGCCTGCTGGCGTGTGAGGCCCTGAGGTTGACCCCGGTACCCACAAAAAAATAAAATCCTAATAGAGTTTTATTTTGTGAGTAACAACACATTGAAAAACAAGTACAGAGGATTAAAAATGGTGGAGTTAAAGCTAGATGCAAAATACAGTCTGTCCAGACCTAGAATCAAGACACTTAGAAAAGAATGACTTAGTGAAGAGAAAAAGGAGAGCTGTAGGAATTGTAGGGACAGTTGGGACCCTTAGGTACGGTTAGAGAGCTGGGACTCTTTAAGAATTAGAAAGAAAATAGCTTCTGTGTACAGCAGGCAGTTCACCTAACAGTTTGCAGGGCACTGAGCTGACAGCCTATGGTTTAACTCTTGTTTATACTGTCTCACCTAAACTCCTCATTAAGTAGGTTACTTCACCCCTCGAAATTAACTCAATAAAGCTATTCAACTAGCAAAAAGTCCAATAACCTATCAAGCAGTGATCCTCTTAAGGGGGAATGGGGATGGGGCCCCAAATTTATAAGTACATAACTGCTGGCCTGCACTCAGCAATGACCCAGCTCTGAGCACCCCCACTCTTCTGAAAGGCTTTGTACCACTTCTTGCAATGCCTGTAATAAAATTTTTGCTTTGACTGATGTTCTGTCTCCTCTTCCTCTTTAAGCATTAGAGATAAAGAGCCTAGCCAGGGTGAGTCTGGAGACCTCTAGACCTCAGAACCCCTGGAAACAACATAATTTGGGGGCTTGCCCTGGAGTAAAAGACCACTGGACATAGTCAGCATACCCAACCTAAATAGGAGTGAATGCAGAGGACACTCTGACCTCTCCTTGGCTCAGTTTCCAGAGATATCTCCCACCATGATCTAGCACAATAGAGTCTTCTGTCTGGGCCATTTTTACACATTAGGGGACCCTGGTTACTGGGAGTATTGAATGCAGTCTCTGCCCAATGAAAAGACTCAGGCTTTTTCCTCATATGGCTTAGTGGCAGATCCACTTAATTGTAAGAATGCCTATGCTAAGAAGGGATCCTTCAGGCCTGTCTAGTGTCAGTGTCTATGGGTGAAGTGGGAGGAAGGGAAGAATCCCACCATGTCCAGAAGTTCACTCTGTCCTTGGCCCCAGGGATGTGATTTTTTAAAAGTTATTTCAGATCTTTATCTGATTCCTTATCTTAGATGCCTCACTTGTAAATTGGCATTCCCCTCTAATCACTGTGCTTTTGTTTTGATGAACACCTAGTGATGAGTTTTTAAACCAATTTGACCCTTCAGTTCCCTGAATGCTATTGGTTACAACCTGAAAATGAGGTTCATTTGGTTTGTGTAATGGTTTGTGTCTGGATGTTTCCCCAAAGCCTCATGCAGTTATGGTTGGCAGGCTTTTCCGAGGCTGCTGGTTCATTGTCTACTGCTGGGATTGGGGTTGTGAGTGCTACACCCACCCTAGTGTGGGTAGACTGCATACAATATAAGGGAGGAAAAGACAGTTGCTCCTCCCCTTTTGCTGTTGTTGCTTTTGATGTCTTCCACCACCATGAACTATTGCCCCTCTGCCATGCCATCTTGCCTTGGAGCCAGCCAATTATAGACTGAAACTTCTAAAAACTGTGAGCTAAATAAACCTTTCCACCCTTAATTTGGGGTATCAGGTATTTTGTCTCAGCAATGAGAGAAAAGTAATAAGCGAATTTGGAACAAGGAATGGGGTCATTGCTGTGACTCTACCTGACCATGTGGTTTAAGAGCTTTTGGGAAAGGCTTTTGAGAAGAGATTGGAAATGTCCATGCCTGCTGAAAATGTAGAGCTGGAATGCCTTATGCTGTTCAATAAAGAAGATTCTGGTCAGAGGTCAGAAGACCAGAAGGCTGATAGAAAGCTGACAGGTAAAGACCAGTCTTGGGAAGTTTCTGATGGAAAGGACGGAGTTGGTTGTTAGACTCCAGATGATGTATGTTGTGGCTTGGCAAAAAGCTTGTCTACATTTTGTTCGTATCCAGAGACATTTACTGAAACTGAGATTAAGGGCAGCAGACTAATCTGGCAGGAGAAATTTCAAGGTAGTTGAATATTAAGGCAGTGGCATGGCTACTGTTGGGGGCTTTTAGCCAGATCTATGTTGAGAATCAAGAGCAAACTGTCCAGTAGAATAATTTAAAATGTTGTGAGTTTGGTCAAAATTGAAGCTCCAGTAAAGCTGTGGACTGCAAAGATAGAGCAGGGAGATCTTGATTGCTGAGAAGGAACAAGAGAATAGAAAAAATGGCTGAGGGTATCACAAGAAGCATCAGGACTCCACCCTTTGCAGTCTTAAAATTCAAAAGTGAAAGACTTTGCTTTGAGAAGAAAGCTGCAGAGCATCGTGTTCCAGAATGGCAGTGGCAGCACCATTTTCCAGAATGGTGTCAACATAGAGAATTTGTTCCTCAGAATTGGATTCAGAGTGCTCAGTAATCCAGGCACTCAATCACTACAGCCAAGAGATAAGAAAGCCTGGATGCTGCTTCAGCTGGGAGCAGACTTTGGCATCATCCACCTGGTGCTGGTCTTAGGTGCATGCAGAATGCAAGAGTTGTGGGGTTAAGAAGACTTCCACCCACATTTCAGAAGAAAGCCTGGGAGGCAAAGTAATGTGCCCCTGAGATGGCAGTGCATGAAGCTGTGAATGTGAAGCCAAAGATGCAGTGGAGACCCCAGAAGTTTGGAAAATCCAGGAATATGGGTAATTTAAGGAAAGCTGCAAGGAGGGAGCAAAGCAGGCCTAAGAGAGAAGCCATGGGAGCTACAACTGGAAGAGTGATAGGGTTGGAGCTACCCAAGCCTTTTGAAGGTCACACCTTGCCACAGATTGCCTCAGACACTGCACCAGGAAATACAGGACTTAATGTTTTCTCCTGCTGGATTTTGGACTTGTTTTTGACCAATTCCATTGTATCCCCCTGTTTGTAACATTTGGAATGGAAAAGTTTATCTTATGCCATGAATGTTGGAAGAGTTTAACTTTCTTTTCATTTGTACAGGGGATCACAGCTAAGAGTTTGCCTTATACCTCAGAAGAGACTTTGGACTTGGACTTTTCAGCAATGCTGAAACTGTTAGGAATTTAGCAACTCTTGGAGGACTAAATGCTTTTAGTGTAAAGGGATGTGCATGAGTCTTTGGAGGGCCAGGGGTAGAATGTTGTGGTTTGTGTCTGGATGTCTCCCAAAAGCCTCATGTGGTCATGGGGGGTAGGCTTTTCAGAGGTGGCTGAATCTAGAGCTTGTGGTTGGTTCACTGTCTAGTGCTGGGATTGGGGGTGTGAGTGCTACACTCACCCTAGGGAGGGTAGCCTGCATACAATATAAGGGAAGAAAAAAGCTTGCTCCTCCCCTTTTGCTGTTGTTGCTTTTGTTGTCTTCCACAAACATTAACCATTGTCCCTCTGCCATACCACCCTGCCTTGGAGGCAGCCGACTTTGAATTGAAAGCTGTACAACCTGTGAGCTAAATAAATCTTTCCTCCCTTAATTTTGGGCAGGTATTTTATCTCAGCAATTAGAGAAAAGTAACTAAGACAGTTTGCCATCTGTTTTGTCACTGAGCAGCCATTCCTAAAGAACTATTTCATAGGTGAAACAGCCACTTAGACTTGAGAGAAGATTTAGTGAGTGTACCTCTGTTTCTTTTTCACAAACTGGAGGTATTACAGAAAAAGCGCATCTCGGAATACCACTGGGCCTCTGATTGGCTCTGACCCTGCTTGACTCCCTGTTGGCCAAGTTTTACCCAATTTCTTCTGTAGACCCCTGAGAGCCTATGTGATTTGGCTTTACTGACCCTTTTAGGGCCCATTAAGGAAAGAGCCTTTGGGGAATGCCATATCTTTGATGAGTGGAGATACCAATGTTATCTGGGGCATAAGAATAACTACTCAAGTCCTGGACCTTCTAAAAAAGAAAATTTCATCTGCCATGGGCTCTAGCACAGCTGAGCTGTGTGGCAGGTGGGACCTGGTTTCCCGTGGCCGGGTTCCAGGCCTTGAGGTAGGGGATCCCCTGCCTGATGCCAGAGAGAGAGACTTTGAGGATGCCTGTGAAAGTTCTACCTCTGTTGGCCACTTAAGAGATGAGCCTAGGCTTAGAAAAAAGTCTCCCTCTCTATTGTTTATTTTCTCTTCCTCTCATAAATGGGAGCCAGATCCTCAGCCATTCTATCATACTTTCCTCTGGAACATCTCAAGCATTGAAAATAATTATATCCCCAGTCCTTTAAGAAAAAATAGGCTCTTATAATTTATCGTATTGAAGCTTGTGTATAGTAGCAACTGGGGGACCAGGCTCAGGGACCCTATGGGCACCCTAAATAATAACAGAATCCTCCTTATAGATTTCTTTTACAGAAAAGAAAGAAAGAGTGAGATGCCCTATGTCCAAATTTTCCCTACTCTTTGAGCTCATCCTGAATGCTTTTCTGTGTGTTCCTTGGATCCCCCATTCCTAGTGACCTTGTTGCTTTTCTCCTCCTCAGGGAAATGCACATGCTGGGAAGGAGTGAACCAGGACCCTGTCCCAACATACTTGGAGGTTATTCCTCAGACACTTACAAACCTGTCTGAAAAACTTCTTCCCCTAGATTCCAACCTCAGGGGGATACCAGAACAGGCCCATTCACTTATACAGAATTAGGAGAAATAAAATAAGACATGGGAAGTTTCAGTGATGAACATGATGGATATATTAGGGTTTTCAAAAGAGTGACCTTGCTGTTTAAACGGACATAAGAAGATGTTATGTTCTTTTTCAGTGAAACTCTCCATCATGGAGAAAAAGAACGGCTTTCCTGTATAGGTGGGAAATGCCTACTTTGAGGCCTATCAAAATATTCCATGAATATTGGGAACTCCAAGATTTTTTTTCAAAGACAACAAGTAAACATTCTTATGTATTAAAAAAACTCAAGCATTAGAGAATGTACAAATACATTTGGAGAAAAATATTACTCAGTATAAGATTAAGCCATGTAAAACCTAGGTAAAAATAGAAGACTAAAGAATGGAATAGCCACAGTGAAATTGTATTTTCATACTAGGGAGACAATACAATGTTTAAAAATGTGCATCCTGTTTATTTCGCTTGTGAGTATTTTCTCGATTTACATCCATTTACCTATAAAAGTTTCCAGTTTATCTTTCTTTATGGCTGAGTAGTACTCCATTGTATAAAAATACCAAATCTTTTTTATCCATTCCTCGGTTAATGGACATTTGGGTTGTTTCCACGATCCAGCTACTACGAATTGTGTTACTATAATCATGGGTGCACATATACCGCCGTGGTACGATGTTTTTAATTCTTCTGGGAAGATACCCAGAAGGGGAATAGCTGGGTCAAATGGGACCTCCAATCCTAGGTTTTAGAAGAGTCTCCACAAGGATTTCAACAGTGGCTGCACCAGTCGACACTCCCACCAACAGTGGAGAAGGGTTCCTTTTCCCCATAGCCCCTCCAGCATTTGTTATTAGTTGACTTCTTGATAATAGCCATTCATTCTGGGGTGAGATGGAATCTCAGTGTTGTTTTAATTTGCATCTCTCGAATGACTAGTGATGGTGAACATTTTTTCATGTATTTATTTGCCATTAGTATTTCTTCATCTGAGAAGTGTTTATTCATCTCACATGCCCATTTTTGGATTGGGTCTTTAAATTTGGGAGGTCTGATTTTTTTGAGTTCTTTGTATGTTCTCGATAGTAATCCTTTGTCTGAGGAACAGCTGGCAAACATTTTTTCCCACGTTGTGGGTTGTCTCTTCACTCTGTTAGTGGTTTCTCTTGCTGTGCAAAAGCTTTTTAATAACATGAGATCCCAGTTGTTGATTCTTTGTGATACTTCCTGTGCAATGGGGGTTTTATTCATAAAGACTTTGCCTACACCAATGTCTTCAAGAGTTTTACCTATTCTATTTTCCAGGAGATTTAATGTTTCTGTTTTAATATTTAGTTCTTTGATCCATTTTGAATTTAGTTTAGTGCACCATGAAAGATATGGGCCTAATTTTAATCTTTGGCATGTGTAGATCCAATTTTTCCAGCACCATTTATTAAAGAGGCTATCTTTCTTCCAGTGAATGTGTTTGGCACCTTTGTCAAAGATAAGGTGGCTTAGTATGTCTGGGGATGTTTCAGCATCTTCTAATCTGTTCCATTGATCTTCAGGTCTGTTCTTTTGCCATTACCACACTGTTTTTATCACCGTAGCTTTAGAGTATAATTTCAAGTTGGGGATTGTGATGCCCCCTGCCTTGCCTTTGTTGCCCAGAATTGCCTTTGCTATTCTAGGTCTCTTCTGATTCCAAATGAATTTTAGGATTGTTTTCTCTAATTCTGTGAGATAGGCTGTTGGAATTTTGATTGGAATTGCATTAAATCTGTATAACAATTTTGGAAGTATGGCCATTTTCACTATACTGGTTCTTCCTATCCAGGAGCAAGGGATATCTTTCCATTTTCTGATATCCTCTTCAATCTCCTTCTTCAGAGTACTGTAGTTTTCAGTGTAGAGGTCTTTTACTTCCTTTGCGAGATTGATTCCTAGGTATTTCATTTTTTTAGATGTGACTGTGAAAGGTGTTGTTTCCCTAATTTCTCTCACGGTGAGTTTGTTATTGGTGTACAGGAAGGCTATTGATTTTTGTGTGTTGACCTTGTATCCAGCTACACTAGTGAATTTCCTTATTAAATCTAGCAGTTTTTTAGTGGAGGGTTTGGGGTCTTCTACGTAGAGTATCATGTCGTCTGCAAATAATGATAATTTAACTTCTTCCTTTCCAATCATAATTAATTTTATTTCTTTCTCTTGTTTAATTGCTGTGGCAAAAGCCTCCAGGACTATGTTGAACGAGAGTGGGGACAGTGGACATCCTTGTCTTGTTCCTGATTTTAGAGGGAAGGCTTTCAGTTTTTGTCCATTTAGTATGATATTGGCTGTTGGTTTGTCATAGCTAGCTTTTATCAGATTGAGATAAAGACCATCTATTCCAATTTTCTGTAAGGTTTTTATCATGAATGGGTGCTGACTTTGTCAAAAGATTTTCTGCATCTATTGAGATGATCATATGATTTTTGTCCTTGGTTCTGTTGATATGTTGTATTACATTTATTGATTTATGTATATTGAACCATCCCTGAATCCCTGGGATGAATCCACCTTGGTCATGGTGTATAATCTTTTGAATTTGCTGCATTCTGTTTGCCAGTATCTTATTGAGGATTTTTGCATCTATGTTCATTAGGGAGATTGGCCTGTAGTTCTCTTTCTTAGTTGGGTCCTTCTCTGGTTTCAGTATCAGGGTAATGCTTGCTTCCAGGAATGAATTTGGGAGTATTATTTCCCTTTCAATTTCATTAAAGAGTTTGAGAAGTAGTGGTGTTAGTTCTTCTCTAAATTTCTTGTACAATTCGGCAGTGAATCCATCAGGGCCTGGGCTATTCTTTGTTGGAAGGTTTTTAATTACATCTTCAATTTCATTGATTGTTATTTGTTTAGGATTTTTATATCTTCTTGTTTGAGCTTTGGTAATTCATATGTATCTAGGAATCTGTTCATTTCTTCTGCATTTTCCATCTTAGTAGAATACAAGTTTTCAAAGTAGGTATGGATGATCTTCTGGATTTCTGCAGGGTCCATTGTTATATCACCCTTTTCATTCTTAATTGCGTGGATTTGAGTACTTTCTTTCCTTTTTTTAATAAGGTTGGATAAGGATTTGTTGATTTTATTTAATCTTTCAAAGAACCAACTCTTTGATTTGTTCATGCTTTGTATTGTTTTTTTAGTCTCCAATATGCTAATTTCTGCTCTGATCTTTATAATTTCCTCCCTTGTATGAGCTTTTGACTTAGCCTGCTCTTCTTTTTCTATAAGTTTGAGATTCACCATTAGGTTGCTTATTTGTGCTTACTCTGTTTTCCTGATATAGGAATTTAATGCTATAAATTTCCCTCTTAGGACTGCCTTCATTGTGTCCCATAAGTTCCAGTATGTTGTAGTGGTTATCACTCAGTTGCAGAAACTGTCTAATTTATTCTTTAATTTCATCTGTGACCCATTGGTTGTTCAGTAGGGTACTATTTAATTTCCATGTGTTTAGCAAACTCTTGTGGTTTATTTTGCCATTGATTTCCAATTTCATTGCACTATGGTCTGATAATATACATGGGATAATTTCAATTCCTTTGCATTTACTTAAGCAGGTTTTATGAGCTAGTATGTGTTCTATTTTGGAGAATGTCCATGTGCAGCTGAGAAGTATGTGTATTCTGATGTTGTGGGGTGGAACACTGTAGACATCTACTAAGTCCATTTGTTCCAAAGTTTGGTTCAGATGTAATAGTACATTGTTGATGTTTTGTCTAGTTGATCTGTCTTTTGTGACAGTGGAGTATTGAGATCCCCTAATACAATTGTATTAGTGGTTGTTTGATTTTTCATGTCCATTAATATTTGTTTTATATAGTTGGGTGCACTGGTATTTGTTGCATATATATTTATGATCATTATCTCTTCCTCTTGGATTGTTCCCTTTACAAGGATGTAGTGACCTTCTTTATCTCTCTGAATCATTCTTGGCTTGAAATTCACTTTGTCTGCATAAAGAATAGCTACCCCTTCTTTTTTCTGGGTTCCTGGTTCATGGAGTATTGTTTTCCATCCTTTGACTTTCAGGTCTATGAATTTCTTTCTGAATTAAATGTGTTTCTTGTATACAGCATATTGTTGGATCTTGCTTCTTTATCCAATTTGCCAGTCTGTGCCTTTTGATTGGTGAATTGAGACCATTAACATTAATGGTTAAAACTGATATGTATTGACTTACCCTTGTCATGTTATTTTCTTGACGTTGGCTCCCCCTCTTTTAATTTTTATTTTTCCCTCCCTCTCTTTAATTATTTTCTCTGTCTGGTGTATTCCTTCTGTTGGGGTTTCTGGAGTTGTAGTCCTTGTTATCCCTTTCTAGAATGTCCTTCAAAATATTTTGGAGTGCTGGTTTGGTGGTTATAAATTTTCTCAGATGTTCTTTGTCATGGAAGTATTTTATTTCTCCATCAGTTTTCAAAGATAGTTTTGCTTTGTACATCAACGTAGGTTGAAGATTACTTTCCTTTAGAACTTGAAATACAGCATTCCAAGCTCTTCTTGACTTGAGGGTTTGTGCTGAAAAGTCCGCTGTGATTCTGACAGGCTTTCCTTTATAGGTGATTTGTTTCTTTTCTCTAACAGCTTTTAAGATTCTACTCTTATGTTGAATTACTGGAATCTTGGCTATGATATGCCTGGCTGTAGATTTTTTTTTGATCATGGCTAAATGGAGTTCTGTAAGCCTCACTTATCTGAACGCCAAATTCTTTTTCTCTACCAGGAAAATTTTCTGTGATAATGTCTGTGAACAGTGTTCTGGTGTCATTTATGCTATCTCCTGCTTTTTCATTGACTCCAATCAATCTTAATTTATTCTTCTTTGCATCATCTAGCAGTTGCTGGATTGATTTTTCATTGTCCCTTGCTGTTTTTAAGAATTCTTTCTTTTTATGATCACTAATTGCAAGCCTGTCTTCTATATCTGAGATCCTGTCCTCACATTGGCTTAATCTGCTACAAATACTTTCAATGGAATTTTTGTTCTCCTGGATATCTGCTTGAATCTGCTTTATGGAGTCCATTTCTTTCCTATTCTCTGCATTCATGACTTCCTTTATTTTCTTAAGCTCATCTATTTTTTTGTCTGTGTCTGCTCTAGCATCAAGCATGGTCTTCATTTTGGACATTATCTCTGCAGTTATCTGAGAAATTATTTCTGATTTAAATTTTTGCAGAGCCTCATTCAACTGCTTTGTTGTTACCACTTCAGAGATGTCAGGTGGGTGGCTTTCAGTTTGTCCCACCTCACTGCCTCCTGGGTTTGCCTTTGGTGAAGTGGATGTGTGGGTTTACATCTTGTTTAGTGTCCTCTCATTTTCTTTTCTTTCTTTAGTTTAATTCCTGGGTTGCTGTTTGTGAACTGCCTATGGTAGGTTGCTTTATTGCTAGTATTTCAAATTCTTAGGAGATGGCTACTTCTCTGAGGTATCTTCCACGTGTAGCTTATTTTTGGGTTTTGAGCTGCAATATCCTACCTCTTCAATTTGTTGGAGATAAGAAGTTGCTGCCTGTTTGGCTCAGTCCTTGGTTCTTTGGTTCTGTGCCACAGTATTTTCTGTGGTCCTTAGACAATCTCAGTCTTGGAATACCAGGAAGAAAAGCACAAGTCAGTGTTTCCCTCTCGGCTGGTGCTTCTCTGTACCACGGTGTCTCGCATTCCTCCATGGAGGTTCCCACTGGAGCCATGGATGGATTGGTGGCTGCCCTGAGTTCTGAGCTGAGCTGCTGCCCCCCACCATGGCACCCAGCTAGTGGCTGTCTTTCATGCCTGGCGGCTGGGTGTCAGCACTCACCACAATTCAGTGTGTCCTTCACAGCCACCGCTTCTGTGTACTAGGGTGTCTCGCGTTCCTCCACAGAGGTCCCCGCTGGAGCCATGGGTGGAGTGGCAGCTGCCCTGAGTTTCAAGTTCAGCTGCTGCCCCTCCATCAATGGCGCCCAGGTAGTCGCTCTAGTGTGCCTGATAGCTGGGTGTCAGCACTCACTGCCAGTCAGTGTGTCCTTCACGGCCGCTGCTTCTCTGTTCCTTGGCAGCTTGAGTTACCCTGCAGAGGTCCCCACTGGAGCTAAGGGAAACTCCAAGGTTATATTCTCCGATGGGTGATGAGGCAGTACCTACAACCAAGCCTCAATGGGAATATGTGGTACCATTAGGAGAAGAAGCCCAACTCCACTTCCTTTACCACATCAAGGAAGGTTAAAGGAGCTAGAGAGAAACCTGTCAATTGTGGAAAATTGGGCCAGACTTATGAGGAGAAATAAGACCCTACCTCAGTGCTTTTACAGTACCTAAAAATGCCATGACCAAATTCACCCTGATAGATCTAGACAGTCCTGGGGGATGGTGCTGCTCTGAGATAAAATGTTGATACTGGCAGCTTCCAATATCCACCACAAACTTCAAAAGCTGGTGGCAGATCTTGAAAAAGATTGTCTAGATCAGTATGACCTTGTGAGGGAGGCTACCAAGTTCTTTTTTTTTGTGGGTACTGGGGGTAGAACTCAGGACCTCAGAACATGCCTACCTGCAGTTGCCCATGCCACTGAACAGTATCACCAGCCCTTCTTTTTCATATGTGGGTACTGGGAGTTGAACTCAGGACCTCGCACTTGCCAGGCAGGCACTTATGCTGCTGAGCTATCTCACCAGCTCCCAAGTTCTTTTATAAATGAGACCAAGTGGCTCAACAAGAACAGATGGGCAGACACAAATTGTTGGTGGCTGCTCTGACAGACTTATTAGGCGGGAAACCCAATAATAAAGATAAAGGCTGCCAGTTTTGTGAGTCTCCTGGTAACTTCAAAGCCAGTTGCACTGGCCCTTAAACTTGGAAGTTAAAGCAAAAATTTCAGCCATTCAAACCTTGCCTATACTGTCAGGCCCCCATTGGAATGAAAAGTGTCCCCAAAAATAATGAGCAGCCTCCCAGGAGAGGCTTCCCCTCTGATGGCCCCAAGGGTGCCTCTTACAGGACCCCATGACTGCTGTTTTGCCAGCATAGTCACAGGGTAATTTTCCTCACCTGAAACATTATACTCTTCATCAACAGGTTACAGAGGCACCCACCACCCAGGTATTACAGCACCAGAGACACTTGAGGGAGACTCTCAGCCCCTACAATAGCCCTATAGTTGGCATGAGAATGGGATCCAATTAGTGGAGGATAGTACAGGATCTACACCTTATGGATGATGCTGTGGTGCTCTTCCACCGAGCGGGCTCTATTTGCTACTCCTTGTTGACACAGATCCCAGCCTCAGCTGGAATGCTGCCAGTTCTGGACCTCAAAGATATCTTCTTTTCCATCCCTTTGGTGTCCAAAAGCCAAAATCTGTTTGCATTTGAAAATATCTTCACTGGAGTGGGGCAGCTGACATGGACAGTACTTCCTCTGGGTTTTTGTGACAGCTCTAACCTTTTTGGTCTGGCCTTAGTTCAAGACCTCCTACAATAGAAGGAGGAAGCAGTTACCCTCCTACAGTATGTGGATGACTTGATAGTCTGTGGGGAGACCAAGGCATTGGTGCACAGAGCCACAGAGTCTCTCCTTCATTTCTTAGCAGCCTGGAGTTAGAAGATGTCCTGTGAAAAACTCATATTTGCCAGACTTGGGTCACTAACCTGGGGTTGTTTAGCTTACCTAGAAAGAGGGCTCTGAGCCATGGAAGAATTCAGCCTATAATAGACTTCTCACAGCCCAAGCATACAAAATTTGGCTTCTTGAGAGCCATACATACAGGCTTCTTGAGTCACCGGGTTTTGCAGAATCTGGAATAGAGGGTATGCAGAAAAGGCCTGGCTTCCTTATCAGCTTCTCAAAGGGAATCAGAAAGTTCAGATTTACCTCCTCACCTGGATTTCAGAGGCCAACTCTGCCTTCTTGGAGCTAAAGCAGACACTGCTGAAGACCTGCACATTAGGGTTGCCCAACCAGGACAAATACATTATCTTTTTGACAGAGAGACAGGGGTTGCCTTGGGGTTCCTCACCCAATTTCTGGGTCACAGCCAACAGCCTGTGACTTATCTAAGCAAATAATTGTATCCAGTAACTATAGGGTGGCCATGCTGCCTGTGAGCACTTGCTGCCACAGGAATCTTAGTACCTAAAGCCCATAAACTCACTCAAGAATTGGAACGTACTATGAAATCTCCTCATGACATTGGGAGGCTCCTGAATGGACCAATCCATTCCTGGGTCTCTGATACCCAGATTTTAAAATACCAAGTCTTCTTATTAAAGAGTTCTGATGTTGATGTTGAAAACTGTCAAGGTCTCAACCTGGCCACCTTTCTGACTGTTCCCCGGGAACTAACTGAACACCAGCATGATTGTGCTGAGATCCTAATTCAGACAGTTGAGCCAAGGGCTATTTCATCAGTCTCTTGAGGACCCTGAGGTTGAGGTGTCTACAGCAGAAGTTCCTTTGTCCAACAGGGAGTGGGGAAAGCTGGATATGCAAAAGTTGGACACTCAGAGGTACTACAGTAAGAGTCCCTGCCCCCGGGCACTAGAGCCCAGATGCTAGAACTCAAGGCCCTTACTAAAGGTCTCTGGTTAGCTAAGGGCAATGAGTTAACAGCTATAACTCTAAGTATGCCTTTCATGTGGTGAATGCCAACACTGCTATATGGAAAGACCAAGGCTTGTTAAACTCAAGGGGTTTGTAAAACATGCACTTAATTTTGAGAAATTGTAGTATCTGAAGACAACTCAGAGTAAAGAACAAGGCAGTTTGCAACACTAATCCTGGCTCCCAGGGAGGATATCTTTTCTCTGCAATCACACACCTGGAAAGAGTTGGCAGTCCCAGGGACAAAAAAAGCTGGTTGTGCTAGTGCCTTAAAATCTCCAACACAGTGTATTGTAAGCTAGAAATACAGTGTGGGTTTGTGCTATTAGAGTGACTCATTCAGCATGGACAATTACAGTTGAAGAAAAAATTCACTATCATGTCCATTATACTGGGGAGTTACATAATCAGAAGCCATTTTGCGGAGATGTTTTTGTTTAAGACTGAGCTACTCTGGAAAATAAAAAACACAGAACAACTGCATTTCAGGTTTTCTTTGGTCACCCTAACACACTGACTGGGTGGGAGACAGCCAAAAGAGACAGTTGTGGAGAAGGGAAAAGTTGGTGGCAGATCCACTAAAATTTTAAGTGGTGGCAAGCTCTGGTTGTGAAGGACAAGGTAGCTCCATCTTTTGTGGAGACAACCCAAAATAATCATGTGGTTTTCTTTTTTTTTTTTGTGGGTACCGGGGGGTCGACCTCAGGACCTCGTGCGCCAGCAGGCGCCCGTGCCACTGAGCGATATCACCGGCCCCTTTTTCGTATGTGGGATCTGGGAGTCGAACTCGGGCCCTTGCGCTTGCCAGGCAGGCGCTTAAGCCGCTGAGCCATCTCACCGGCCCCAATCATGTGGTTTTCTGAGAGGCTATGTCTAAAAGTGCTGACATTAAGTCCAGTAGACTATTTGACCCCCTTCCCTGCCTACTTACAGTACTGGCAGGTGGCCTTTCCCACCTGCCAAATTGATCAAAGATATGCCTCAGCTTGGACAGTTCCCTTGTTCTCAGCTATAGATAGGACAAAAGGACTTCTGGAGGAAGGTGATACCTCATGAGTGCATATTGTATAAAGCTTGTCTAAGGATGTAGTGACTAGGGGTACACAGATGGGCACAAACACTAAAAGTTGCTGGAGTGAATACAGCCCTAAGGCAGACACTACAACATTGACTGAAGACACCCAATATAAAATCTAGGGATATAATTGGATATTCAATTAAGTTGGACATTGAACCCCAAATAGACATGACAAGAAAAGAACCTCATGATGATGCATCATTATCAAAATTCCAGAAACTCAACAAAAGAGGAAAATACTAAAAGCTGTTAGAGAAAAACAGCAAAGAACCTATAAAGACAAGCCCATCAGAATAACTGGATTTTATAGCATAAATCTTAAAGGCCAGGAAAGCTTCACACGAAGTTTATCAAGACCCACCCCCAAAACAATTGTCAAACAAGATTTCCATATCCTGAAAAAAATTAACATTCAAAATTGATGAAGAAGTAAAGACTTTCTATGACAAAGAAATCTTAGAGAAATATATGACCACCAAACCAGCACTGCAGAAAATAGCTAAGAAAAGCTAGATGGGGCCTGAGTGGTTACTAGCAATAAAGCATTCAAAGGAAACTATGAATCTAATTGAGAGAATAGTTAAACAAAAAGAAAATAAAGGAAAAAATAAAAGAAAAAATTCAATATTGGGATTAAAAGGACACCTTAAAATGAAAATTCTTAATGTCAATGGTCTCAAATGACACGGACTGGCACTTTGGATCACAAATCAAAATCCAACTATAGGTTGCCTGCATGAGACAAATCTCATCCATAAAGAAGTACATAGACTGAAATTGAAAGGATAGAAAATCACATGCCTTTCAATCAAAAGCAAGAGGGGGTAGTTATCTTATTTTCAGTCACAGCAGACTTCAAGTCAAAACTGATTAGGAGAAACAAAGATGGCCACTATATAGTGGTAAAGTGAACAATTAATTAGGGAGCTGCAACACTTGTAAATATGCACCAAGTGTTGGCACACCCAACTTCATAAAACAAACCTAGTAGATTTAAAAGAACAGATAGACACCAATACAATCTTTGTGGGGGGACTTTATTAACCCATTCTCATGATTGAACAGGTCAACCAAACAAAACTCTAAATAAAGAAATATGAGAGTTAAACCAGGTCACTGAACAAATGTAGCTAAAAAGAATCTGTAGAGTGTTTCACCCAATGCAAGAATACACATTTTTTCAACAGCATGTTGAACATTTTCCAAAATAGACTATATCTTAGGTCTTACGGTCTCATTAAATGAATACAAACTAATTGAAATAATCCCCTACATACTATCAAATCATGGAGGAATGAAGATAGAAATCAAGAAAAACAGAAGCCATAGAATAATGTAAACCCGCAGAGATTAAATAAAATATTATTGAATAATCAATGAATCACAGAAGAAATCAGGTGAGAAATTCAAGTTTCTAGAATTAAATGACAATGGAAGTACAACATACCAAAACTGACAGGCCACAATAAAAGAAATTCTAAGAGGGAAGTTTATAGTTGTAATACACATATAAAACTTGGAGCAATCCTAAATATATAATTTAGTGTGCATTTCAAGGTCATAGAAAGATTAGAACAGTCCAAATTTTAAACCAATATAACAAAAGAAATTGCAATAATCAAAATGGAAATTAATGAAATTGAGAGTAATAAAACAATATGAGAGATCAAAGAATCAAAGAGCCATTTCTTTGAAAGGATGGGAATGCAATCTTGGGATGAGGAAGATGGGAGAGAGGGGATGGGAAAGGGAAGCATCTTAGGTGCTTTCTCATTGGTGGGACAAAATGCCCTACACACACAATATAAAGGAGGAAATGTTCATTTTTAGCTCACAGTTCATGGAAGTTTCACTCCATAGTTGGCTGACTCAAAGGCAGAGGGGCATCAAAAACAAGAAACTTTTCAGTGTGGCAGGCAGGGGGCAACAAATTTTCTTCTGCTTTCCCTGTTATTCTATCCAGGCTACAAGCCTTTTGGATAGTTCCACCTACACTCAGATCGAGGGTCTTTCCTCTTCAGTAAATTCATACTCATACCCAGAGCTACGCTAAACCAATCAGTAGATATTATGGCTTATGTATAGATGTTTCCCCAAAGCCTCATGCACTCATAAGTTGGGCTTTTTCAGACGTGGCTGAATCTAGAGTGTGTGATTGATTCTTGGTACAATACTAGGATTAATGGTGGGTGATTATTAAATCAGTATGGTGATTGATTTGGCACCACCCAAATCCTGGTAGCCTGGATAAAATATAAGGGACAGACAGAAGCTTTTCTTGTCTCTTACTTGCTTTGCTACTTTCTGCCCAACCTGAACTGCTTCTCTTCTGCAATGCCTGTCTGCCATGACACTTTGCCTTGGAGCGAGCTGATTATGTACTGAAACCTCCACAAAATGTGAACTATATAAACCTTTCTTACCTTAATTTCAGGGCATCAGGTATTTTGTCTCAAAAATGAGAAAATTAACTAAGACAGAGTTGAGTACCAGAAAAGTGGGGTCCTTGCTGCAACTATACCTGACCATGTGGTTCAGGACCCTTTGGGACTGGCTTGTGGGGAGTTTGGAAAGGATCAAATATACTGGCTGAAAATGTGGAGCAGGAATTCCGTAGGCTTTACTTGGGAGATTCTGGTCAGATCTCAGCAGACCATAAGGCTGATAGAAATCCTGGTTGTAAAGACCAAGCTCAGGAGATTTCTGCTGGGAAGAAAGAAGGCATTGGCTGTTGGAATCCAGAGCATGTGTACAGTACAAAGATTGTCTGCATTTTGGTCATGCCCAGAGTCTTTGCCTGAGACTGAGATTAAGGGTAGCAAACTAATCTTGCAGAAGAAATTTCAAAGCAGTCTAATATCAATGCTGTGGGATGGCTGTTGTTGGAGGCTTTCAGCCAGATCTATTTTGAGATCGAGAGCAGAGAGGCCAGCAGAATACTTTAAAATGTTGTGAGTTTGGCCAGAAAAGAAGCTCCATTAAAGCTGTGGACTGAAAAGAAGGGCAGAGGAGATATTGATTGCTGAGAAGGAATAGAAAAACAGAAAAGATGGTCTGAAGACTTCAAAGAACCAGCAGGACATAAAAAAAAAAAAAAAAAAAAAAAAACAAGAGACTTCATCCTTTGCAGCCTCAGAGTCACAAAAGTGAAAGACTGCTTTGAGAAGAGAGCCCCAGAGCACCATGTTCCAGAATGGTGGTGGCCTAGAAAATTCGCTCCCTGGGATTGGGTTCAGAGTGCTCATGGAGTTAGGCACTTGACTCCTACAGCCAGGAGAGAAGGAAGCCTGACTACTGCTCCAGCTGGCAGTAGGCCTTTGTGTCATCCACAAAGGTGCTGGTTTTAGATGCATGCAGAATGCCAGAGTTGTGTGGTCAGGAAGGTTTCCACCCACATTTCAGAAGGTCTGCAAGACCAAGTAGCGTACCACTGAGGGCAGTGTGTGAAGCTGCGAGTGTAAAGCCAAAGGTGCAGTGGAGACCCCAGAACTTTGGAGAATCCAGGAATGTGGATTGTTTGAGGAAAGCTGCAAGGAGGGATCAGAGCCAGCCCAAGAGAGAAGCCATGGGAGCTACAACTACTGGCAGTGGCATAGTAGCAGAGCCATTCAAGCCCTTTAGAGCTCACAACTTGCCACCGATTGCCAGGGATGCTGGACATATAACTATGTGACTTAAAATTTGCCCTGCTGGATTTTTGACTTGCTTTGGTCCCATTCCTGTTTATTACCCAGTTTGTACCTTTGAGAATGGAAATGTCTATCTTGTGCCATTGAATGTTGGAAGTGTCACTTTCATTTAATTTGAACAGGGTCTCACAGCTGAGTTTGCCTTAAATCTTAAAGGAGACTTTGAACTTGTACTTTTCCACAATGGTGAAACTGTTGGGAATTTAACAACTCTTGGACATAGACTAAATGTCTTTTGCATAAAGGGATGTGCATGAGACCTTTGGGGGCTATGGATGGAATATAATGTCTTATGTCCAGATGTCCCCCCAAAGACTTATGCAGTCATAGGTTGGACTGAATCTAGAATGTGTGATTGAATCATGGTGCAGCGCTAGGATTAAGGGTGGGTGATTACTAAATCAGTCTAATGATTGATTTGTCACTGCCCTAGTCCAAGTAGCCTGGATAAAATGTAAGGGACATACAGAGGCTTGTCTTGTTAGTTGCTTGCTTTGCTACATTCTGCCCACCATAAACTGCTTTTCTTTTGAAATTTCTGTATGCCATTCCATGCTGCCTTGGAGCCAGTGATTATGGACTGAAACCTCTACAAAAATTGAGCTAAATAAAGCTTCCCCCTTTAAATATGGGTGTTGAGTATTTTGTCTCAACAACAAAAGTAAAGTAACTAAGACAATAAACTAATCTGTTGTCACACATCACTGTTTCAGTATCATACACCCATGACCCAGTCACTATCAAAAGCCCCTCCTATGAGCCCATGTGGCTTTGGGGGTACTTCTATACTCAAGCCATAGCAGGAATGAAATATATATATATATATATATATATATATATATATATATCCCTACAATAAATTATTTACTACATATAATAAATATATACTAATAACAAATTGAGAAATAATAAAAACAAGTGTGAACAAGGTAAGGGTAATATTTTGCCCTATGAAATACAAGTGAAAATGAAACAAAACTCTTCTGAAAAATAAAATAAACATACATGGGATTAAGATTATATGGCAAATATTAAACTCCTGAAAATGTGAGTAAAATCATTCTTTGTAGAATGATATCAAAATCTACAACTACAATGTATTATCTACAAATAAAATTTTCTACAGGTTAGTGTACACAAGATATGATCTATAGTCTCCAAAAAAGGTCAATAGAAACAGAAACATTTAAACAAGATACTGGAATTTGTAAAATTTTATTTTAAGTATGGAAATATTCTCAGAAAAATATCAATAGAATGGGTGAATAATGGTTGAACATGAACTGATAAAATAATAAATAAAAAAAAGAATTTCATATAAATAACTGAAATTAATAACTCTTGGGGAAAATAAAGAAATTTTAAGAGACTAAAAGGTAGGTGGCATGCCAAAAAGAATGATCAATTATAGAAATTTCTCAATCAAAAACATGGAGAAAAATATTCAATAAAAATGCACGGTAAATCTGTAACTTTAAAACACTGAAAAATAATGCAATATATTTGCAGTTGATATACCTGAAAGAAAGGTGAAACAGAATTAAGCACATAAATATTTGAAAAATATTGTTCATGACATACAGTGAAAAATACCAAACAAAATTCAAAATATACAGTGAGCTGTAAGTAGGACAAATACCAATTAAATTACTTAAGTTCATTATAGTCAAACTGCTGAAACCTAAAATTAAAGAGGAAAAAGAAAATGTGGTAGTTATACACAATGAAGTACTACTTTGCTGTAAAGAAGAATAAACATGAGTCATTTGTAGTAAAATGAATGTACATTGAGACTATAATATTGAGAGAAGTAAATCACACACACAAGCTTATATATCACATGCTTTCTCTTATAAAATAATAATATATAAATAATATATGAAGATAAGAATTTTGAGGGAATTCAACATGACTGAAGAGAGGAAGAGCCACGTTGGTATTACTCAAAGAAAATCAACTAAAAACACAGGTAATTGGGAGAAATTGAGGGACATACTGATGCCAAAATCAACCAGAAATAAGAGACTTGTAGACCAAACAATACATAGGCATAGTACTTTATAAAAAGACAAAGCAGGGCTGCTGAGATGGCTCAGTGGCTTAAGCGCCTGCCTGGCAAGTGCAAGGGCCCGAGTTCAACTCCCGGAACCCACATACAAAAAAGGGGCCGGTGATATCACTCAGCGGCACGGGTGCCTGCTGGCACGCAAGGTCCTGAGGTCGACCCCCCGGTACCCACAAACAATTAAGACAAAGCAGTTAACAGGGCAGCTTGTGAGACCTCTGCTTCCACATGCCACAGGAACTGCCATTCTGGGAAGTTCCCAAAAAGATGATGAACTTCAGTAGCATGACAAAATCAAGCCACACAAGATAAGCCTGCATTGCCCAGCCCTTCATCTCTTCTGCCTTCCTCCAAACAGAGGACACTGCAGCCAGGCAGCAAATTTTACTGGGACACATAAGGTAGAATGTTCCAGATGCTGTGCCACTCCTATGGTCTGCCAGGTTTTTTCCATCGGACTACAAAAGGATAGGAAAAAAAACTCTAAGTTGAAAAACACCAATATTGGATTCATGTGTCCAGTTCATGTGTGAGAGTAGAATATGGAAATTACAGGAGCACACTGAGAGTGAGGAATACAAGAGACCCCCCCAGGGAGAAACACACAAGTGGAGCAGAACAGTAAATGTCGCATGCCACAGCAGCAAACTGGGATCTCTAGAGACAACAAGGTGAGAGACCAAGGCGGAAAAGTAGGTAGTGAGTTGGAGTGCAGCACTCCTCCCACACTGTTCCCAGTGGCTTGTGAGAGCACAGAGACATAGGACTGGAGAACAACTGTAGGCTGTCCTCACAGCTGAGGTAAGGGCACCACAGCAACTGGGTGAGCAATCAGAAACATACAAGGAAAAGAGGCATGGGTGTGTGGCCAAGGAGCATCCAGAGTTGCTGGCTAAAGACTCTGGCCCAAGTTTGCTCATCCAGAAGCTAAGATCAGTGCCACACACAAAAATAATTCTATTGAAGACTTAGCAGGGTTACCAAGCACAGTTCTGGACACTACAACAGAACTGTGGACACCAGAGGAATTTTGCATTTTTTTCTGTCTGTTCTTGTAGTTGCAATAGTGGTGGATGTGGTATAGAATTTTATTTTTCTTGTTTGTTTCAGTTTTGTTTACCTTGTCTTTTTTCCTTTCTTTCCTCAATTGTCTTTTTGGATTTTTTCATGCAAGTGAACATTGTCTGTAGTTTTCTTCTTCTCTTTGATATTCTTTTGATTTCTCCTTAAATCTTTCTCTCCTGTTTTCTTCTCCAGGTTCTCAAAGCATGTACGATCATCCTCTCTCCTTCAGCCTTGCTTATGCTATGCTTCTCTTCACTTATTTCTCTATTTTTCCCTTAACTCTTTTAAATTCCTCCCCAAAAGATAAAATCACTCTACTAAGGGAAATTCACTGCATTCAAGTTCCCAGATTATGTAGGATTTTGTTATATAACTATAGATATTCCTCCTGTGGTAAAAGGTACCAAATTAACAGTTACCACAGTTTGTCATTTCCAGGGTGTGCTTCATGACATTAGCCAGTGTGTCCTACTTGTTTAATCAGTTATTTTTGTAGTATGACAACATTGTGACTGTATAGTGTCATAATCATTTCCATAGTCCAGCACCAAAGGACTGAGTGCTGGTCCAAACAGCAAATTTTCATCCTTAATAAATTGGAAAGGTAAGATCTTGGGATAGACTCAAAGGCCAAGAGCCAGGTACACCTAGAAGACATCTCTGAGAAAGAGTCATTTCCTAGGAAAGACTCAATACTAATGATAAAGCTACCTACCATAAGCAATTTACACTCATCAACAGAGAAAACAAATTAAAAATAGGAAATAAGACACAGAATCACAATGCAACCCCAGAACTCCAGCCCACCCAAGGTAAGACCAGGAAAAAATGAGGTGGAGGAAATCAGAAGCCACCCACCTGAATTTTCTCAAATGGTGGCATAAGAAGTACAATAATGACAGATGAATGAGGCTCTAAAGAAAATCATATCAGTAATAATCACTCAGTTAAACATAGACATGACAATAATAATGAAGAACTTCCTCAATGAAGCTCAAGTAGACACAGATCACAAATAGAGAAGCTTAGGAAAATGTTGGAAACAATGAATGTCCAACATAGGAAAGAAATGTAATCCATGAAACAGATTCAAACTGATATCCAGGAGATTACAACTTTTATTGAAAATGTATGTAGCAGAATAAATGAATATGAGGACAGAATATCAAAACTAGAAGATAGGATAGCAACTAACAACTAAGAAAAGAAAGATTTTTTTAAGAATAGCAATGTACCACAAAAATTCAATCCAACAGGTGTAAGATGATACAAGGAAGAACATAAGATTGATCAGATTAAAAGAAAAAGCAGAAGACAGTGCAAATGGTATTAAAAAATCTGTTTGTAGAAGTAATGGCAGAAAGCTTCCCAAGCATGGAATAAGAATTTGACACACAGATAAGTGTGTATATAGAACTCCATTTAGCAATGACCAAAATAAATCCACACCGAAGCATATAATAGCCATTATTAGAGAAATTCAGCATGGGAAAAGAATATTGAAAGCTCTTAGAGAAAAAAAAAAAAAAAACAAATCAACAATATGGGAAACCCCAACAGAATCACAGCAGACTTCTCAACATAAAACCTTAAGGGAAGATTGGAGTGAAGTACTTCAAGTCTTAAAACAAAACAACCTCTAACCCAGATTGATGTACTCTGCAGAACTATCATTGAAATTGAATGGAGAAATAAGATACTTTCATGACAAAGAAAAACTTAAGAAATTCATGACAGCCAAACTAGAACTCCAAAATATTATAGGAAGAAATAAGAAAGACTACAATTCCAAAATTACCACTAGAATCCACAAGGCAAGACAAGCAATTAAACAGAGGGGAAAAACAGGAAAATAAAATGACAAGGATAAGACAATATATATCAGGTATATCCATCAATGTAAATGGTCTCAATTCACCAATCAAAACAAACAGAATGACAGAATGGATCAAGATACAAGATCCAACAATGTGCTGCAAACAAGAAACACATTTAACTCCAAAAGAAATTCATAGACTGAAAGTCAAAGGTAGGATAAAATACTTCATGAAATGGGGACCTGGATATAAGAAGGGGTAGCTATTCTATTTGCAGACAAAGTGAACTTCAAGCCAGGACTGATCAAGAGAGACAAAGAAGGTCACTATGTACTTGTTAAAGGAAAACTCCACAATGTAGATTGTATATATTCTAGTCATAAATATATATGCACAAAATACTGGCATATCCAAAATATAAAAAAAAATTAACAGATACGAAAATTCAAATAAGCACTAACACAATTGTAATGGGGTAACTCAATACCCTACTGTCACAAGTAGACAAACTTACTAGGCAAAAATTCAACAAAGAAATATGAGAACTGAACCAAACTTGTGAAACAAAGGACTTTTAGTAGATGTCTACAGATTGTTCTACCATATAACATAGGAATAAACATTCTTCTCAGCTGTCCATGGGATGTTCTCCAAAAGAGACTGCATACTAGCTCATAGAACATGCTTAGGTAAATGCAAAGGAAATGAAATTATTCCATGCTCATTATCAGGCCATAGTGCAATGAAATTAGAATCAGTGTCAAAAGAAACCACAAAAACTACATACACATATGGAAAATAAATAATATCCTCATGAAAAAACAATAGGTCATGGATGAACTTAAAGAAGAAATTAGACAGTTTCTACAATTAAATTATAATGACATAACAACATACCAGAATTGGTGGATTGCAATGAGAACAGTCTTATGGGGAAATTTATAACTGTGAATTCCATATAAGAAAAATGGAGCAAGCTCTAATAAACCACATAATGTTGAACCTCATACTTCTAGAAAAAGAAGAACAAACCAAGCTGAAAGCTCATGCAGGGGAAAAAATTATAAAGATCAGGGCAGAAATTAATGCAACTGAGACAAAGAAAACAATGAAAAGAATCAATGTGTCAAAAAGTTGGCTCTTTGAAATATTAAATGTAAATGACAAACTCCTAGCCAACCTTATTAAACAAGGAAAAAAAAAGACTCAAGTATATGCAATTAAGAATGAAAAGAGTTAAATCACAAGAGATCCTGCAGAAATCCAGGATGCCATCAAATAACTGCTTCAAGAACCTCTATTCAAATATGACGGAAAACAGAACAAATGGACAGATTCTAAATATAAATGAAATATCAAGGCTGAATCAAGAAGATATAAACATTCTAAATAACCAAATATCAGTCAATGGAATTTAAGATGTACTTAAAAACCTACCAACAAAGAGAAGGCCAGGTCTTGATGTATTCAGTGCTCAATTCTACAAAAATTTAGAGAAGATCTAATGCCACTACTGCTAAAACTCTTTAATGAAATTAAAAGGGAAACAATACTCACAAACTCATTCCTGGAAGCAAGCATTACCCTGATACAAAAACCAAAGAAAGATCCAACCAAAAAGAGAACTAACAGGCCAATTTCCCTAATGAAAATAGGTGCAAAAATCCTCAAAATGATACTGGCAAACAGAATGCAACAAATCATCAAGAAGATTATACATGACCAAGGAGGATTCATCCCAGAGATGCAGGGATGTTTCAACATACACAAATCAATAAATTAGATACACCATATTAACAGAGCCAAAGACAAAAATCACATGATCATCTCAATAGATGCAAAAAAAAAAACATTTGACAAAGCCCAGCATGCATTCATGATAAAAATCCTATAGAAAATTGGAATAGAGGGTCTTTATCTCAATCTGATAAAAGCCATCTCTTACAAACCAACAGCCCACATCATACTAAATGGTCAAAAACTAAAAGCTTTCACTCTAAAATAATGAATATGACAAAGATGTCCACTGTCACCACTCCTATAGAACATAGTTCTAAAAACATTAGCCAGAGCAATTAGGCAAGATAAAGAAAGAAAAGGAATAAATTTAGGAAAGGAAAAGTTAAATTATCATTATTTGTGGACATGATGCTCTATATAGAAGACCCAAAATGCTCAACCAAAAGACATCTAGATTTAATAAACAAATTCAATCACATAGCTGGATACAAAGTCAATGCTCAAAAATCAATAGCATTCCTGTACACAAATAACAAACTCGCTGAAAGAGAAATTAGAGAAAATAAAATTTTCACAATAGAATTGAAAAAAATGAAGTACTTAAGAATCAATCTAATGAAGGAAGTAAAAGACCTTTGCATTGAAAACTACAGTACTCTGAAAAAGGAGGTGAAAAAGTATATCAGGTAATGGAAAGTTATCCCTTTCTCTTGGGAAGGAAGAACCAATATAGTGAAAATGGCCATACTTCCAAAATTATACAGATTTAATGCAATCCCAATCAAAATACCAATAGCATACCTCACAGAATTTGAGAAAATACTGCTGAAATGGATTTGAAACCAAAAGAGACCAAGAATAGCAAAAGCCATTTTGGACAAAAAGAAAGGCAGGGGGCATCAAAATCCCTGACTTGAATTTATACTACAAAGCTAAAAGCTAATGTGAGAAAAACAGCAAGGCACTGGCAAAAAACAAAACAAAACAAAACCAGACTGAAGGATTAATGGAAAACATTAGAAGATGCGGAAATAACTCCAAACACACTCAGCCAACTTATGTTCAACAAAGAGGACAAACACCTTTCCTGGAAGAAAGATACACTCTGTAAAAAATGGTGCAGAGAAAAATGACTTTCCACATGCTGAGGGTTAAAAGTAGACCCATATGTTTTACCGTCTACTAAACTAAAATTAAAATGGATCAAATTTCTAAATATTAAAACAAAAACACTAAATGCGATTGAAGAGTGAATAGGTAGAATTCTTGAAGACATAGTTTTGGGACAAGACTTTATGTTCAAAATTCAGATTGCAAAAAGCCCGCACAAGGGAGGAAATTATAAAGATCAGAGCAGAAATTAACGTATTGGAGAATAAAAAAACAATACAAAGAATCAATGAAGCAAAAAGTTGGTTCTTTGAAAGAATAAATAAGATTGACAAACCCTTATCCAACCTTATTAAAAAAAGAAAAGAAAAGACTCAAATCCATGCAATTGAAAATGAAAAGGGTGATATCACGACAGACCCTGCAGAAATCCAGAAGATCATCTATACCTATTTTGAAAATTTATATTCTACTAAGATGGAAAATGCAGAAGAAATGGACAGATTCCTAGATTCGTATGAATTACCAAAGCTGAATCAAGAAGATTTAAAAATCCTAAATAAACCAATATCAGCCAATGAAATTGAAGATGTAATTAAAAACCTCCCAACAAAGAAAAGCCCAGGCCCTGATGGATTCACTGCCGAATTCTATAAGAAATTTAGAGAAGACCTAACGCCCCTACTTCTCAAACTTTTCAATGAAATTGAAAGGGAAGCAATACTCCCAAATTCATTCCTGGAAGCAAGCATTACCCTGATACCAAAACCAGAGAAGGACCCAACTAAGAAAGAGAACTACAGGCCAATCTCCCTAATGAACATAGATGCAAAAATCCTTAATAAGATACTGGCAAACAGAATCCAACAAATCATCAAGAAGATTATACACCATGACCAAGTTGGATTCATCCCAGGGATGCAGGGATGGTTCAACATACGTAAATCAATAAATGTAATACAGCATATTAACAGAACCAAAGACAAAAATCACATGATCATCTCAATAGATGCAGAAAAAGCTTTTGACAAAGTCCAGCACCTTTTCATGATAAAAACCCTACAGAAAATTGGAATAGAGGGTCTTTATCTCAATCTGGTAAAAGCTATCTATGACAAACCAACAGCCAATATTATACTAAATGGCCAAAAACTGAAAGCCTTCCCTCTAAAATCAGGAACAAGACAAGGATGTCCACTGTCCCCACTCTTATTCAACATAGTTCTGGAAACTTTAGCCAGAGCGATTAGACAAGAGAAAGAAATAAAAGGAATAATGATTGGAAAGGAAGAAGTTAAATTATCATTATTTGCAGATGACATGATACTCTACACAGAAGACCCCAAAAACTCCACTAAAAAACTGCTAGATTTAATAAGCAAATTCAGTAGTGTAGCTGGATACAAAGTCAATACTCAAAAGTCAATAGCCTTCCTGTACACAAATAACAAACTTACTGAAAGAGAAATTAGGGAAACAATACCTTTCACAATAACATCCAAAAAAATGAAATACCTAGGAATCAACCTCACGAAGGATGTAAAAGACCTCTATACTGAAAACTACAGTACTCTGAAAAAGGAGATTGAAGAGGATATCAGAAAATGAAAAGATATCCCTTGCTCCTGGATAGGAAGAACCAATATAGTGAAAATGGCCATACTTCCAAAATTGTTATACAGATTTAATGCAATTCCAATCAAAATTCCAACAGCATATCTCACAGAATTAGAGAAAACAATCCTAAAATTCATTTGGAATCAGAAGAGACCTAGAATAGCAAAGGCAATTCTGGGCAACAAAGGCAAGGCAGGGGGCATCACTATCCCCGACTTGAAATTTTACTATAAAGCTACTGTGATAAAAACAGTGTGGTACTGGCAAAAAAACAGACCTGAAGATCAATGGAACAGATTAGAAGATGCTGAAACAACCCCAGACATACTAAGCCACCTTATCTTTGACAAAGGTGCCAAACACATTCGCTGGAAGAAAGATAGCCTCTTTAATAAATGGTGCTGGAAAAACTGGCTCTACACATGCCGAAGATTAAAACTAGATCCATATCTTTCACCATGCACTAAACTAAATTCAAAATGGATCAGAGATCTAAATATTAAAACAGAAACATTAAATCTGCTGGAAGGTAGGATAGGTAAAACCCTTGGAGACATTGGTGTAGGCAAAGACTTTATGAATAAAAACTCAACCGCACGGGAACTATCCCAAAGAATCAATAACTGGGATCTCATCTTATTAAAAAGCTTTTGCACAGCAAGAGAAACCACCAACAGAGTGAAGAGACAACCCACAATGTGGGAAAAAATGTTTGCCAGCTGTTCCTCAGACAAAGGATTACTATCGAGAACATATAAAGAACTCAAAAAAATCAGACCTCCCAAATTTAAAGACCCACTCCAAAAATGGGCATCTGAGATGAATACACATTTCTCAGATGAAGAAATACTAATGGCAAATAAATATACAAAAAAATGTGCAACATCACTAGTCATTCGAGAGATGCAAATTAAAACAACACTGAGATACCATCTCACCCCAGAAAGAATGGCTACTATTAAGAAATCAACTAATAACAAATGCTGGAGGGGCTGTGGGGAAAAAGGAACCCTTCTTCACTGTTGGTGGGAGTGTCGACTGGTACAGCCACTGTGGAAGTCAGTGTGGAGATTCCTCAGAAAACTAGGGTTGGAGGTCCCATTTGACCCAGCTATTCCCCTTCTGGGCATCTTCCCAGAAGAATTAAAAACATCGTACCACAGCGATATATGTGCACCCATGTTTATAGCAGCACAATTTGTAATAGCCAGATCTTGGAAACAACCCAAATGCCCATCAACTGAGGAATGGATAAGAAAGATGTGGTATTTTTATACAATGGAGTACTATTCAGCCATAAAGAAGGATAAACTGGAGACTTTTATAGGTAAATGGATGCAACTCGAGAAAATACTCATAAGTGAAATAAACCAGAAGCACATGTGTAAGCATCGTATTATCTCTCTAGTATGAGAAACTGAAAGAGTAAATAAGATCCAAAATGTACAATAGACATGGTGAATCAAAAAGAAACTGGTCAAAAGGAAAGAGAGACTGGAATAGGGAAAAGAAAGAAGGGAAAGGGAAAAAAATTGTATATATATATATATATATAAGATGGTTAAGATAGATACACCACCATTTTTACTTAGTTCATTGAAGAGTAAGGTTTGTGCCAATAATGTTTGGACAATTGAATGCTAATGTCTGGTGTCCTGAATAACTAACTTAAAGATAGTAATACGTAATGTATTAACCATTGTTACCCTCCTATTATGTTTGTTTGAAAATTTGTTCTTCTTTTGATTTGTTTTGTTTTTTCTTCTCTTTAAAATAAAAAAAAAATTCAGATTGCATAGGAAATATTGCAAAGAATTAACAACTGGGATTTCATCATATTAAAAATATTTTGCACAGCAAAATAAATCACAGAGTGAAAACAACACCCACAGAGTGGGAAAAATTTTGCCAGCTGATCCTCATACAGAATATATGAAGAATTAAAAATATATATATATGAAGAATATGTGAAGAATTTAAAAATATAGATGCGACTGCTCAAATTTAAAGACTCAATCCATAAATGGGCACCTGAAATGAATACACTTTTCTCAGATTGTAAGGGCAAACTTATAGAAACTTTATAGCAGAAATTAAAACTCAGTTTATAGCCTCTGCCTAAACTCATGCTGCCTGTCACATAGTTAGACTCAGCTAGCCTTGACCACCATGCCAGCTATAACTCAGAGACAGTTTGACTCAGCCTTATCTCACTGAATCCAGCTGCATTGCCCATACTTTTCAGGCTATAAGCATATTTTGTTTTGTTTGCTTATTTGAGAAACTTTTTACCTATGACAGAATAACCCAGTCAAGGAAATGCTTGCCTGATTTCATCCACCCACTCAGACAGCCACTTCCCTAGCAAAGTGACATCACCAACCTGGCACTGCCTACAATCATCTAAGGAAGTATTAAAGGAAAAATTAAATTACAAATTTTAATTAATTGGTAATTGTATTTTTGGTTTTCCATTTAAATTTATGTGCATAAAACATTTCTTGTGCACTACAAACTCCTAAATGGCAATTATAAGGTTAACTTGCTCTCTGCTCTGTTGTTTTGAAATCAAAATACTGATGTAAGGCTACTCAGAGGTCTATTGGCAGTAGGCCAAGTTTACTATAAAAAAAATTAAATCCAGGCAGCTACAGTCAAGTTTATTATAAAAGTTATAGTAAGTAAAAAAAAGTATTAAAATGCTATAAATATAAGGGATATACTTTTGATATGAGAAAATTTTATATGATAAAAGTCTTGTCCTGCTAAAGAGATAATAGAGAGATAATGACAAGGCTCAAAAACTTAAATATGTCAAAAAAGCTTATAAAAGTAATTTATTAAAAAATATATGTGTGATTACTTGTTAATTTGGTGGAGCTCATGTTGTTCCTTCTAAAACTCCCATAAAAAATGGTCAAATCAACATAAAATTACCAGTCAAATAATAGCCCTTACAAACTTATATGATGTATAATACTCTATTCTGCAATGTTACTGTATGTTACTCTATTCAATACTAAAATAGACATTTAAATGTGTTACAAAAATAATGTTATCATGATTGTCATGCTAAAAAGTGTGTGTTGCTTTTTATCTCAAGTTTTCTTTGTGGGACTATATGACTGTTGTCTGTTGACATTCTTTAGTGATTCAACTACTAGGACAACCATAATTGCTAAAAATGACAGTCCTTTGCAGTACTTTGTATTTCAAAGTGCTTGATGCTTAGATAAAATTATAAAAATTAAACCCACTACAATACTATTGCCATTGATCTTCCCTTCTGGGTGTTCAACAACTAAGGTTTATAGGCCAAAACTAAAAAGTTGGCTAAGCTAAAAAGGCAATCAATGATTTTGCCCAGCCCTCCAAGGTCAATGAGGACCCAAGACATGAGGATGTAACAAAAATGCCCCCAGCTAGTGTACTTCAGTTTGTTAGTTTCTCAGGTAATAGTTCCTGTTCTAGATCTGGTTGCTCTTGTCTCTTAAAAATGGCTGATCACTGTTTCATAGCTGGTCACTATGATGATAGACTGTCAAACTGATAAAACATACCTCTCCTGCCTGTGAAGCTGATATAAGATCTCTGAGCTATCAATGTGGCCATCATGATCTTACACCCAATGGTCTCAAACCCACACATGCTCCTGGGCTTGTTTCCTTCTGACGTTGCATGGTTTACCTGTTTAGACTTAAAAAATGCTTTCTTTTGCTTATGAGTGGCCCCTGCCAGTCTTCTTCTATTTGCCTTTAAAAAAATTACCATAACACAGGTTTAAAAGGGGAAACTTATATGGACCCTCCCACTTTCAAAGTTTTAAAACTTCTCCCACAGTGTTCACAAAAGCCCTGGCTGCTGATTTGGCCAAGTTCCCCCATGAAAAGTTCAACTGCACTTCCTGCAGTATGTTGATGATACCCTAATTAAAAGCCCCTCAAAAAGACTGTTAAAAAAAACTCGAGCCCTCCTCCACCACTAGTGTGATAATAGGTACAGTCTCCTAAGAAAAGGCTTAACTTTATAGATAAAAAGTCAGATATTTAGTGTTTCACTTAATAAAAGGGACTCCAACACCTAGGCCCCCCACAAAAAACAGCCATTTGCTCCATCGTACAGCCTGACTATAAAAGAAAACCTAGAGAGTTTTTAAACACATCTAGTGTCTGCCAAATTTAGATACCTGGATATGTTTAAAAATGTCAGGCTGCTTTATGACATGTTAAAAAAGGGAGCCCATGACCAAAAGAGATATAATAAATTGGACTTTTAAAAAAATGAGGCATTCAAATAAATCAAAAGATCTCTTGCCTCAGCTCCAGCTTAAAAAATCCCAGATGTGACTCACCCCTTCAACCTGTTTGTGGACAAAAAACAACATATTGCCTCAGGAGTCCTAACCCCAACAATGGGACCCTAAAAAAGGCCAGTCAAATACCTGTCTAAGGCATTAGACTCAGTATATAATGGATGGCCTCCTGGTTTACAGGCACTTGCAGCAACAGCTCTCCTGATCAAAAAAGCAGACAAATTGACTCTGGAACAAAACTTGACTGTCCAGGTGCCACATGCTGTTTTTGAGCCCCACAACAGTCAGGGACATCATTGGCTCTTAAGCAGCTACATTACTCAGTGCCAAGAACTGTTTGCCAAAATCCTTGATTCAACTTCCAGTCAGTCAAGGCTCTAAATCCAGCCACCTATCTGCCCACAGAGCTCAGACAGCCCAAATATGATTGTCTTGCATTGACAGATAAGCTCTTTGCCAGCTGGTCTGACCTCCAGATGGTGCCATTAACAGATGTTTACTCCCTGTTCACAGATAAAAGTAGGTCTGTTAAAAATGGACAATGTGGGCCAAAGATTTAGCTCAGTGGTGCAGTGCTTGCATGGCAAGTGTGAGGTCCTGAGTTCAATTCCTGATTCAAAAAATTAGACAATATAGGGCCAACTATGCTATAATAACCACCAAAGAGGTGCTCCTAGATGGACCTCTTCCCCAAAATTGGTTGGCTTAATGAGCTGAGTGCTGGACACTCATGCAGGCCATCAACTTGGCAAAAGACAAAAAGAAAAACATCTATATAGATTCCAGGTATGCCTTCACTACAGTGCGTGTCGATGGGATGCTATACAAAAAACATAGACTCCTGATGGCAAAAAAAAATAGAAACAAGGATAAAATCACTCAACTTCTGACTGCAATTTAAAAACCTGAAAAGGTTGCCATTATGCACTGTGAAAACATAATAAATAAAAGACACTATTACTCTTGGTAATCATAAAGCAGATGAAGCCAAGCTGGCAGCTAAAGCCTTGGCTTAAAAAGACAATAATTTAATCCAAAATTTTAAAACTCTACATAAAATGCCACCAAAAACTGTTCTTAGCTTGTGCTGAGGTCCCCTCCATTACACTAAATAAAATAAAATAAAATAAAATAAAATGGACACACACAAAAAGAGTTCATACAGTCCAAAATGGTGTCTGGGCTCAAACAGAGGATAAAATGATCATTCCAAAATCTAGCCTACACCTGAGTTAAATGTCACCATGACATCACCCAAGGGAAAAAGACTCCTATGGCTCAGGTTCTGGGTTGCTATTTTATACTCCAAAATTGAGGGCTGGTGAGATAGCTCATCAACATAAGTGCCTGCCTGGCAAGTGCGAGGTCCTGAGTTTGATTTCTGGTACCCACATAAAGGAAAAAAAGGGCCAGTGATATTGCTCAGCAGCACAAGGACTTGCTGGCAAGCATGAGGTCCTGAGGTCAACTCCCAGTACCCACATAAAAAATTGATATCAATTTGTGCAGCCATCAGCAAAAGGTGCCAATTTGCCAAATTTGTGCAAAGACTGAGGCCTCAACAGGCTCATAACCACCACCCAAAATCCAACACATGGGATTCTCTCCTTTTAAAGATCTTTAAATAAACTTTAATAAAACTAAGCTGTGCTGGGGGTACAAATATTTGCTGGTCCTTGTTTGTACTTATTCTGTCGGGCCAGAGGCATTCCCTACTAAGAAGGCCTCTAAAATATAAAAAATATTATTTAAAAAATTATCCCCACATATGGTCTGCCCTGACTATAGATAGTGACAATGGACCACCATCTGTAGCAAAAATTGCTCAAAAATTACAAAAAAAAAAAAAAACCACTAAAAATCAAGACTGGGAAAAAGATGGCAGATCTGTAAGAAGCAGGCAGTGAACCTCTCCAAAAGTCTCCATCTGGACAATGGAATATAGTGACTGGAGGAGGACAAGAAAGAGGGAAGTGGCTCCCCTGGACCCAGGAAAGATCTGAAGCACAGTTCAGGGCCCACAGAGAAAGTGAAGAGAGAAACTCCAACAAAAAAGAAGCAGGTGGCCACCAGCGCCTTTTCCCTGTGTCGAGAATCCCAATGCAACAGAAGTGGTTCAAATATGTGGACACGCAGTGACTGCTCGCACCCCTGGGGGCCTCCATGGAGGAACACGAGAAGCAGTGGCACAAAAAAGCAGCAGCCATGAAGAACACACTGACTGGCGGTGAGTGCTGATGCCCAGCCATCAGTTATGCATGAGAGCGACTAGCCAGGTACCATTGGTGGTGGGGGCAGCAGCTCAGCTCAGAACTCAGGGCTGCTGCCACTCCACCCACAGCTACAGCGGGGACCTCTGTGGAGGAAGCGAGACGCTGCAGTACAGAGAAGCCTTGGCCATGAAGGACACACTGACTGGTGATTTTCTTCCTGATATTCCAAAACTGGGATTGTCTAAGGATAACAGAAAATAATGTGGCACAGTACCAAAGAACCAAGGACTGGGCCAAACAGGCAGCAACTTCTTATCTCCAACAAATTGAAGAGGTAGGATCTTGCAGCAGGCTCAAAGCCCAAAAATAAGCTACAACTGGAAGGTACCTCAGAGAAGTAACCATTTCCTAAGAGCTTGAAATAATAGCAATAAAGCAACCAACCATATGCAATTTACAAACATCACCCCAGGAATTAAACTAAAGAAAGAAAAGAAAATGATATGACACTTAAACAAGATGGAACCCCACACATCCAGTTCACCAAAGGCAAACCCAGGGGGCAAAGAGTTGGGACAAACTGAAAGCCACCCACCTGACATCTCTGAAGTGGTAACAACAAAGCAGTTGAATGAGGCTCTGCAAAAATTTAAATCAGAAATAATTTCTCAGATAACTGCAGAGATAATGTCCACAATGAAGACCATGCTTGATGCTAGAGCAGACACAGACAAAAAAAATAGACAAGCTTAAGACAATGATGGAAGCCATGAATGGTCAGCATAGGAAAGAAATGGAATCCATAAAGCAGATTCAAGCAGATATCCAGGAGAACAAAAATTCCATTGAAAGTATTTGTAGCAGATTAAGCCAATGTGAGGGCAAGATCTCAGATATAGAAGACAGGCGTGTGATTAGTGATCATGAAAAGAAAAAATTCTTAAAAATAGCAAGGGACAATGAAAAATAAATCCAGCAGCTGCTAGATGATGCCAAGAAGAATAACTTAAGATTGATTAGAGTCAATGAAAAAGCTTGAGAGCATAAATGACATCAGAACACTGTGCACACACATTATCACAGAAAATTTCCTTGGTAGAGAAAAAGAATTTGAAGTTCAGATAAGTGAGGCTTATAGAACTTCAATTAGCCACTATCAAAAAAATCTTCACCCAGGCATATCATACTCAAGATTCCAGAAATTCAACATAAGAATAGAATCTTAAAAGCTGTTAGAGAAAAGAAACAAATCACTTATAAAGGAAAGCCCATCAGACTCACAGCAGACATTTCAGCACAAATCCTGAAGTCAAGAAGAGCTTGGAATGATGTATTTCAAGTTCCAAAGGAAAATAATCTTCAACCTAGATTGATGAACCCTGCAAAACTATCTTTCAAAACTGATGGAGAAATAAAATACTTCCACAAAAAAGAACATCTGAGAAAATTTGTAACCACCAAACTGGCACTCCAAAATGTTTTGAAGGACATTCTAGAAAGGTATAACAAGGACTACAACTCCAGGAACCCCAACAGAAGGAATCCACCAGGCAGAGCAAACAATTAAATAGAGGGAGGGAAAAAAATAAAATACAAAGAGGAAGAGCCAACAACAGGAGAATAACATGACAAGGATATGTCAATACATATCAGTTTTAACTATCAATGTTAATGGTCTCAATTCACCAATCAAAAGGCACAGACTGGCAAATTGGATCAAGAAGCAAGATCCAACAATATGCTGTATACAAGAAACACATTTAATTCAAAAAGAAATTCATAGACTGAAAGTCAAAGGATGGAAAACAATACTCCATGAGACAGGAACCCAGAAAAAAGCAAGGGCAGCTATTCTTTTTGCAGACAAAGTGAATTTCAAACCAACAATGATTCAGAGACATAAAGAAGGTCGCTACATCCTTGCAAAGGGAACAATCCAAGAGGAAGAGATAACAATCATAAATATATATGCAACAAATAACAATGCACTGAACTATATAAAACAAATATTAATGGACATGAAAAATCAAATCACCACTAATACAGTGGTATTGGGGGATCTCAATATGCCACATTCACAAAAAGGCAGATCAACTAAACAAAAAATCAACAATGAAATATTAGAATGAGCAAAACTTTGGAACAAATGGACTTAGTAGATATCTACAGAGTGTTTCACCCCACAACATCAGAATACACATTCTTCTCAGCTGTACATGGGATGTTCTCTAAAATAGACCATATTATTATAGAATCTGCTTAAGAAAATGCAAAGGAATTGAAATTATCCCATGTATATTATCAGACCATAGAGCAATGAAATTGGAAATCAATGGCAAAAGAAACCACAAGAACTTCCTAAACACATGGAAATTAAATAACACCCGACTGAACAACCAATGGGTCACAGATGAAATTAAAGAAGAAATTAGACAGTTTCTGCAACTGAATGATAATGACAGTACAACATACCAAAACTTATGGGGTACAATGAAAGCAGTCCTAAGAGGGAAATTTATAGCATTAAATACCTATATCAGGAAAACAGAGCAAGCACAAATAAACAACCTAATGGTGAACCTCAAATTTCTAGAAAAAGAAGAGCAGGCCAAGCCAAAAGCTCATACAAGGGAAGAAATTATAAAGATCAGAGCAGAAATTAACATACTGGAGACTAAAAAACAATACAAAGAATCAACAAATCAAAGAGTTGGTTCTTTGAAAGACTAAATAAAATTGACAAAACCGTATACAACCTTATTAAAAAAAGGAGAGAAAATACTCAAATCCACGCAATTAAGAATGAAAAGGGTAATATCACAACAGACCCTGCAGAAATCCAGAAGATCATGTACACCTATTTTGAAAACTTGTATTCTACTAAGATGGAAATGCAGAAGAAATGGACAGATTCCTAGGTACATATGAGTTACCAAAGCTCAACCAAGACGATATAAAAATCCTAAATAAACCAATAACAATCAATGAAATCGAAGATGTAATTAAAAACCTTCCAACAAAGAAAAGCCCAGGACCTGATGGAGTCACTGCTGAATTCTAAAAGGAATTTAAAGAAGACCTAACACCACTACTTCTCAAACTCTTTAATGAAATTGAAAGGGATGCAATACTCCCAAATTCATTCCTGGAAGCAAGCATTACCCTAATACCGAAACCAGAGAAGGACCCAACTAAGAAAGAGAACTACAGACCAAACTCCTTAATGAACATAGGTGTAAAAATCCTCAATATGATACTGGCAAACAGAATGCAGCAACAAATCAACAAGATTACACACCATGACCAAGTTGGATTCATCCCAGCGATGTAGGGATGGTTCAACATATGTAAATCAATAAATGTAATATACCATGTTAACAGAACCAAAGACAAAAATCACATGATCATCTCAATAGATGCAGAAAAAGCTTTAGACAAAGTCCAGCACCCATTCATGATAAAAACCCTACAGAAAATTGGAATAGATGGTCTTTATCTCAATCTGATAAAGGCTATCTATGACAAACCAACAGCCAATATCATACTAAATGGACAAAAACTTAAAGCCTTCTTTCTAAAATAAGGAACAAGACAAGGATGTTCCCTGTCCCCACTCTTATTCAACATAATCCTGGAAACTTTAGCCAGAGCAATTAGACAAGAGAAAGAAATAAAAGGAATAATGATTGGAAATGAAGAATTAAATTATCAATATTTGCAGAATACATGATACTCTACATAGAAGACCCAAAAACTCCACTAAAAATTGCTTGATTTAATAAGCAAATTCAGTAGGGTAGCTGGATACAAAGTCAACACTCAAAAATCAATAGCCTTCCTGTACACCAATAACAAACTCACTGAGAGAGAAATTAGGTAAACAACACCTTTCACAATAACATCCAAAAAATGAAATACCTAGGAATCAATCTCACAAAGGAGTTAAAATACCTCTACAATGAAAACTACAGTACTCTGAAAAAGGAGATTGAAGAGGATATCAGAAAATGGAAAGATATCCCTTGCTCTTGGGTCGGAAGAACCAACATAATAAAAATGGCCATACTTCCAAAAATTGTTATACAGATTTAATGCAATTCCAATCAAATGTGCAACAATATATCTCACAGAGTTAGAGAAAACAATCCTAAAATTCATCTGGAACCAGAAGAGACCTAGAATAGCAAAGGCAATTCTGGGTAGGAAAAGCAAGGCAGGGGCCATCACAATCCCTGATTTGAAGTTATAGTATAAAGCTACTATGATAAAAACAGCATGGTACTGGCAAGAAAAACAGACCTGAAGATCAATTTAACAGATTAGAAGATGCAGAAACAACTGCAGATATGCTAAGCCACCTTATATTTGACAAAGGTGTCAAACACATTCACTGGAAGAAAGATAGCCTCTTTAATAAGTGGTGCTGGAAAAATTGGCTCTACACATGCTGAAGATTAAAATTAGGCCCATATCTTTCACTGCGCTTTAAACTAAATACAAAATGGATAAAAGATCTAAATATTAAATCAGAAACATTAAATCTCCTGGAAAATAGAATAGGTAAAACCCTTGAAGATATTGGTGTAGACAAAGACTTTATGAATAAAACCCCAATGGCACAGGAAGTATCACAAAGAATCAACAACTGGGATCTCATCTAATAAAAAGATTTTGCACAGCAAGAGAAACCACCAACAGAGTGAAGAGAAAACTGACAACGTGGAAAAAAGGTTTGCCAGCTATTCCTCAGAAAAAGGATTACTATCAAGAACATGCAAAGAATTCAAAAAAATCAGAACTCCAAAATTTAAAGTCCCAATCCAAAAATGGGCATGTGAGATGAATAAACCCTTCTCAGATGAAGAAATACAAATGACAAATGAATATATGAAAAAATGTTCAACATCACTAGTAATTTGAGAGTTGCAAACTAAAACAACACTGACATACCATCTCACCCCAGAAAGAATGGCTATTATCAAGAAATCAACTAATAACAAATGCTGGAGAGGCTGTAGGGAAAAAGGAACCCTTCTCCACTCTTGGTGGGAGTGTCGACTGGTACAGCCACTGTGCAAATCAGTGTGGAGATGCCTCAAAAAACTAGGATTGGAGGTCCCATTTGACCCAGCTATTCCCCTTCTGGGTATCTTCCCAGAAGAATTAAAACATCATACCACAGTGATACATGTGCATCCATGTTTATAGTAGCACAATTTGTAATAGCTAGATGGTGGAAAGCACCGAAATGCCCATTAACTGAGGAATGGATTAAAAAGATGTGGTATTTTTATAAATGGAGTACTACTCAGCCATAAAGAAAGATAAACTGGAAACTTTTATAAGTAAATGGATGCAATTCGAGAAAATACTCACAAGCGAAATAAACTGGACGCACATTTGTAAACATCATATTGTCTCCCTAGTATGAAAATGCAATTTCACTGTGACTATTTCATTCCTTAGTCTTCTATTTTTACCTAGGTTTTACATGGCTTAATCTTATACTGAGCAATGTTTTTCTCCAAAAGGTATTTGTACATTCTCTAATGCTTGAGTTTGTTAATACATGACGATGTTTACTTGTGGTCTTTTAAAAAATTAATGAATTAATTAATAAAAAATAAGAAAATAAAATAAAAATAAATAAATAATAAAAATCAAGACCTCCACCCTGCCTATAGGCACCAGAGCTCTGGTAAAATGAAACAAATAAACAAAACTCTAAAGTCAGTACTGACATAGTACTACCAAGATACTCAGATACATTTGGTAGACTTTTTGCTTATGGCCCTCTTGAAAGTCAGGACTTCACTGGGACCCACTAGATACACACCTTTCAAAGTCTTGTTTGAGGCCCCAGCCATTAATTAAGGGCCTCCAGGGGAATCTACACAAGTTGAAAAATATCACTTTACAGAAACAACTTATTCAGTTAGGAAAAACTTTCTCCCATATACAAAAAAAAAGCAGTAAAATCTCCCATACCCACTGATACACCTGCACATACACACAATCCAGGTGATATGACTTAAATTAAAGATTAAAAAAATCCACTGTCCATAATTTGGGAAGGCCCCTATTTAATTATCTTGACCACTCCCACCACAATAAAAATGGCAGAGATCTGCCCCTACATTGATCACTCTGGAATTAAGTGGGCTCATCCTGATGACTGCTAAATGGACTATCCTAATGAGTCAGCCCTCCCAAAGACCACCCTAAAGAGACAACACACTCAAAGCCCTGCTCTCATCACTCAGAAATCTGATGAGTCAACACATGGCAAAAAATTAAATGGACATCATACACGGGAGCACCTGCTCTAATTGAGTCATGTTCTGATATCCACTTTGGTTCTTAGTCCTTTTTCTCTCATTGATCTTTGTGCTTGCTACAAAACTCTGGGCTATGTCCCTAGAGGACTAAAAGGTTCCCCCCTAAGTTACCTTTTTTCTTTTCTATGTTGGTGTAACTGTTGAACTGAATACGCTCTACTACCACTCCAAGTCTTAAAATGGCTGTTATTCTCCTTCCCTGTTTATCCCTGTCAGCTGCTTAGTTTAGCTCCTATTAAGTTACCGTATAGTGGCTTAACTATTAGTTTCAATACATTGTTATTCTGTTAGGTTCCCAGTTCCTTTTCTCCTGTCAATTCCAGTGTTCATTATCATTCTCTGGGCCACAACCCCAAAAGACTAAAACATCACCAGAAGTCTGCTTTTGTTGTCTATCACAAAAATGTAATGGGTGACTCTTCCTGGTGAGGATCCCTAGACTATCTTCTCTCAGACAGCAGCTTTACTTGCACCCTTAATGGCCCTCCTAACAGTCCTTTTCAACCTGTTTGATTCACATTCTGACTTGCTTCCTGACTAAACACTTTAAAGCTATGCACCACCAACTCCTTTTAAAAATTACTTCCCCTTACTAGCTCCTTAGTACTAAAAAAACTTAAAAAAAAAACTAAAAAATAACTAAAAGAAAATCTTCGAATAATAAAAGCAGGGGGGAATGTAATGCCAAACTTATAGAAATTTCATAGCAGAAATTAAAAATCAATTATTAGCCTCTGACTAAGCTCATGCTCCCTGTCATGTAGTTAGACTCAGCTAGCCTTGACCACCACAACAGCTATAACTCAGAGACAGTTTGATTCAGCCTTATCTGACTGAATCCTGCTGCTTTGCCTGTACTTTCTAGCCTATAAACACATTCTATTTTATTTGCCTATTCTAGGAACTTTCCACCTAGGACAAAATAACCCAGTCAAGGACATGCTTGCCTGATTTCACTCACACACTCAGATGCCCTCTCACTTGCAAAACTTGTCCAGAACAAATATGCCTGATGACATATGCCTTAGCCTATGTAACCAATCATATAATAACCTGCAATAAGCTTTGTATTTCTGGCTTGCAAAATGTATTTAAGCAAAACCCTAATCAGACTCTAGGCTAGTGATTTGGACTTGGTTCCTATTAGCCCACTGGCATCACAATAAAGGTTGCCTTCCAGATCCTCAGGTACAAAGAGTCTTCCATTTGATTTGATATCAGATTTCTACAACAAGATGAAGTAGAAACTGCAAATAAATATGCAAAAAATATTCACAGCAGTGGTCATTTGAGAAATATAAATTAAAACAAGTTGTGTTTCCATATCACCCCAGAAAAATGATGATTATCAAGAAATCCACCAATAACAAATGCTAGTGGGGCTGTGGGTAAAATGTGACCCTTGTCCCCTGTTTGGGAAAGTGTAGCCTGGTGGAATCACAGTGGAAATCAGTGTGATGGTTATTCAAAAATCTAAAACTAGATGTACCATCTGATACAGTTATTCTCCAACTAGTTATCTTACTGATGAAATTAAAAGCATACCTCACTGGTATATTCACACCCAAATTTATAGCAGCACAATTTGTAAAACTTGGAAACAGCCTAAATGCCTATCAATTCATAAATGGATAAAGATGTGGGTTTTTTTAATAGATTGGAGTACTACTCTTCCATTAAGAAGGATAAACTTGAGACATTTCTTGGTTAATGGATGCACCTTGAGATGATACTCTTAAATAAATTGGACACACATGTTCAAATATTGCATGGTTTCTCTGGTGTGAGAAATGGAAAGTGTAAATAAAGACCAAAAAGATATAATAGGTATTGTGAAATAGGAAAAACATATTCAAATTGGAAGGGGAATTAGGGAGGGGGAAGGGAAAAGAAGAAAATCAAAGGAAAGCTTTTGTAAATAAGGAGGGGAAGAGAGTTGAAGGGAGGTGAGGGGAATGGAAAAAAGAATCAAGATATATCATGTACAGGTACAAATTCTCTATGATAAATGTGGTCGTTATGTATATCTAAAATGTACCAATAAAATTAATTAATTAAAAAACATGTAATTAGAGACAGTTCATTGGAAAGAAGAGAGATAACAAGTTACTTTAACCTATTGTGGTCAATGTATCTAAAAGTTTACCTTGACTTTGAATAATTTTGGTATGTATTTTATATGAATTTTTCACCTATTAGTCTGGATTTTATTCTGTATATATGATAATAAACTTTATAAGTTCTCATAAGTTAAATTAATTTGAAGCTGGTAGAATTAAATGGGTTTGGACAGAAGGGGAGACAGAATTGAAATGTGTTATGCACATGTCCTATTTTCCTACAATTAATGTAATCATTATATACTGCAAGCATATACTAAGAAAAGTCTTAAAAAACAGTAAATATGTACATCACAAAAATAAATTGAATCAAGAAGGAATATATCAGAATGATAACTATTTTTTCATAATAATCCATGCAAACTAGAAGAAAATATATTCACATTTCAAAGGGTTGAGAAAAATGAGAAGCAAGTTTAGAAAATATGCAGCAAAAAATCGTTAAATAACAAAGGCAAAATATTTTAAAAATGAAAAATATTGATAGAATGTGTTGCTATCAAACTCCCATTACAAAATATACTGAAGTAAATCCCTTAGTTTAAAAGCAAATGAGAGGGAGAGGAGTCTGTAAATTATAAAGAAAAAGAGATATTACAACTTATACCATAAAAATATAAAGGATATTGGAAGCTATTATGAATAATTATCACTCAACAAATTGGAAAACTTAAAAGATATAAAATCTTGAATGCATGCAACCTGCATGGGTTGAATCATGAAGAAATAGAACTTGAACACACTAATAATAACTAAGAAGATTAAATCAACAATTAAATTTTCCAAACAGAGCAACACCCAGGACCAAATTTATTCACTACTGAAAGCTATGGAAAAAAAAACTTACACCAAATCTTCTTAAACTATTAGTAAAAAATTAGGAGAGTATATTATTCCAGACTTATTCTAGGAATCCAGAATTAGCTCAGTACCCAAACCAGACAAGAAAGTGATAGCAACAAAAGAAAAATGCAGAATAATATTGATGATGAATGTTCATACAAAACAACAACAACAAAAAAAAACTAGCAAACAAAATCCATCAGCACCTCTTGAAAATTATAAATCATTTTCAAGTAGTGTTTATGTTGGGGATGCATGTAACATTTAATATATGCAAATAAATATGTTCTATCACATCAACAGAAGAATGCTCACACCCCCAAACAAAACAAAACAAATAAGGTGGTGGTGCTTGCATCAGGAAGATTGTGGCTCTCAGCAACAACATTGCTTGACTATGAAAAGCTAACATGTGGTGACATTTATAATGATGCTAAGGAGACAATTGACGAAACTTATACAACTTCCATGGGTGATTATGCACGTGGTAGAGGAGTCCTTGCTGTGTGATCCCACAGTGCTATGAAGGCAAGACTGGCTAATGACTGCCATCCTGTCTGCAGCCTGGATGCAACACCATGCTCTATGCTTACTGATCTCATGCACTTTGCCTAAAACCTGTCAGAGCATTTCAGGTCTGATCTTCTTCAGAGTCACAAATAATGAGGTTTTGGATACTTCCAGTCGGCATGGAAAGTTCACTCAAATATAGCACACACAACCATTCATTTTGTCGTTCCCTCTCATTTCCATCTATATTCCACTCACTCAACCCTGTCTAATTTGAAAAATCATTTCTGTTTATCCAGTGATAAAATGTTATATTGTGTCTTTAAAAAATAAAAATCATAATAAATACATATCAGGTGATTATTCACAATGTTTCTTTTTTTGTGGGTACCAGGGGGTCGACCTCAGGACCTCGCACACCAACAGGCACCTGTGCTGCTGAGTGATATCACTGGCCCCTTTTTTGTATGTGGGATCCGGGAGTCAAACTTGGGCCCTTGCACTTGCAAGGCAGGCGCTTATGCCACTGAGCCATCTCACTGGCCCTATTCACAATGTTTCTACACCAGAAAAATTTTCAAAGGTGAAAGAAAAAATATCATCACTTTCTCACTTAAATTCACTAAGGAAAATACTGGGAAAAGTATCTTGTTACCAGTCCAAGCCAGAAAACTAATGCTGAATTGAGGCTTGATTATAAGATTCGTGCCATTTTGTATTCTTCAAAAAATGTACTATTTGGCCATTTCTTGCAAAATACTGTCCTCAGCAGTGAGTGGTATGTAGATGTCTATATTTGCCTCTAGGTTGATTTTCCAAATGACTTGTGAATTTGTTTTTACATGATGAGAAATGAAGGAGCCTTCTGTCCATGTTTCATAGTTATTTGTCTTAAGAATTTTGTTTAGCTTTATAACAATGTCATAATATTTACAAAAATATTTCCCTGTAAATTTAAGAAGTAGGGCTGGTGAGATGGCTCAGCAGCGTAAGCGCCTGCCTTGCAAGCGCGAGGGCCCGAGTTCAACTCCCAGATCCCACATATGAAAAAGGAGCTGGTGATATCGCTCAGCGGCACGGGTGCCTGTTGGCACGCGAGGTCCTGAGGTCGACCCCCTGGTTCCCACAAAAAAAAATTTAAGAAGTAATGTGCAAGGTCCTATTCATATATATCTTTTCATCTGAAAATGAGTCATCTGTCTGAAAATGCTGAATACAATACTAGTATTCTTACACAGAGAAGTTATATGAATACTATGAAATCAAATTTTTCATATAAAATTATATGGATCTCCATGTTAGTATGTACATTTTAATAATATTATGATTTCTAACGGAAAAATATGTAGTAAGAAGTTTAACTAAGGATGGGACAGATCTTGAAAACATTATAAACTACTGATGAAAGAAATTCAAGAGCACAGAACATAGATATCTTGAATTCATGAATTAAAATAGTTTATATTCTTAAAATATCCATATGCCCACAATTATCTATAGATTCAATTCAATCTCTATCAAAATGCCAACAGCATCTTTCCAGAAAATTTAAAAAAATATTTAACTTTTTATAGATCACAAAAGAATATGAATAGGCAATAGAAACAGCTGGAAACATCTCAATGCCTGACTTCAAAGTATATTGCAAGTCTACAGTAACAAAACTAGCATGGTACTGACATAAAAACAAAGACCAATGGAATATTATAAAGAATACATAATTATTTCTACATATTTCCAGCCTCCTGATTTCAACAAAGGTGCCAAGAATAAACAGTGGAAAATGGACAGTATCTTTAAAAATTGTTACATAGAAGGATATCTATATACAAAAGAATAACACTTAAACACTATCTCTCACCTTACACATTAAAGTATGGAAAGCCCTCAAAAGCACAGGAAACAAATGTGAAAATAGACAAATATGATTATACTAAGTTAAAAGGCTTCTACATATTAACAAATAACACACCGAATAGAAAATTTATAAAATGGGAGAAAATATTTGCAAGCTATTCATCTGAAATATATTAGTATCTAGAATATAAAAGGAAATAAACTTAATAGCAAAGAAAAATACAAATATTCCAATTAAAATGGACAAGTGATCTGAATAGACATTTCTCCAAAGGAGCCATGCAAGTGGTCAACTGTGACAGGAAAATGGGTACAGTACCCCCAGTCACCTGGGAAATACAAATCAAAAATCACAGTAAGATACCCTCTCACCCAATTGGAATGGATATTATATTTTAAAAATGCTTCTGGGGATTTGGAGAAAGGGAAACATATGTTTTGGTGGAAATGTAAATTAATATAGAGATTATGAAAAAAATTATGGGATTTCCTCAAAAAACTGAAAAACACTACCATATGATCCACCAATCCCAGTACTGGGTATATACCCAAAGGTAATGAAATTAGTATGCTGAACAAATATCTGTACTCCCATGTTTATTTCAGAACTACATACAATAGCCAGGATTCAAAATTAAACTGTGTCTATCAATAGATGAAAGGATAACGTCAATATGGTATAAATACATAATTATTATTCAGCCATAAAAATAAATACATTATGTTATTTGTGGAAATGTAGGTGATTCTGGAGGACATAAAGTTAAATGAAATAAGTCAGGTACACAAGAAAATATCACACGGTTTTCACTCATACAGGGAATCCACAAGAGTTGGTATCATTGATGAGGTAGAATAGTAGTTAGTAGAGGCTGGGAAAGTTTCAAGGGGAGGGTCATAAAGACAGGCTGTTTTATGGGTACAAATCTACACTAAAGTATGAGGAATGACTTCTAGCTTTTTATCATAAGCATGACAAGGAGACCATAGTTATATCACAGTTTTTCACCATGACACGGTGAAAAAGATGAAATATTATTAGCATCAATGCCAAATTCAAACTTCAAGAAGGCCCAGAGGGACTGCCCTTTACCTAGACCTCTCAGCTTGAGAAAGTCTCATAAAGACATCCCTGAACTGTAGCTTCTTTAGATTTTTAGTGATAGAACCAGGAATCAAAGTTAAAGGACAAAAGAAAGATGTCAGTGCAAGAACTCATGTAGGGGAATGAGGAGGGACAGAAGAATAGGGTAAAGTCAGGGTATTCTGTTACATGACTGACCTTAGGCTAGTCTAAGTAATAAGTCAGTGTATGGGGAGGACAGGCATTGATTTCTTAAGGAAATGCATTTCTATCCTACTTGGACTTGTGGCCCTGTAGGTAATCTTTTAATCTCTAACCTTGCATTCCAGGTTTTGGGTGTGTGTCACTAAAGGTCCCTTACCTCTTCATATCCATCTCATACATACCTCTGGCCAATGCCCCATATAGTTAACACTAGTTTATTGTGTATTTCAAAATATCTTGGAGGATTGATTTTGAATGTTTCAAATGGAAAAAGTTTTGAAATGATAGATATGTCAGTTACCCTGGTTTGATAATTATATATACTGTATACACGTACCAAAATATCAAATCATACCCCATAAACTATACAACTATTATGTATCAAGTACAATTTTAAAATAAACAAATAAAGGATATAATAACAGATACAATTTTGAATCAATAAGATGATTCTACAAAAAGAGCACTAAAACTGGTAAATACATAGACTGGTAAATATCCGAGTAAATATATATTTTAATTCCTTTATTTTATTTTTTTTGTGGGTACCGGGGTGTCGACCTCAGGACGTCGTGCGCCAACAGGCACCCGTGCCGCTGAGCAATATCACCAGCCCCTTTTTCATATGCGGGATCCGGGAGTCGAACTCGGGCCCTCACGCTTGCAAGGCAGGCACTTATGCCGCTGAGCCATCTCACCGGCCCTAATTCCTTTATTTTTAAAGATAAAAATTTGTATTTAAGAAAATTCAAGGTCATATATATATATATATATATATATATATATATTTAGTTCTATGAGTTTCCCTAAAACTATCAAAGGTGGGAATTTTGAAAAGTGGCTAAATTATGAATGAGCTATATTTATCAGTGGAATAACACACTAATATGTTTATAGTTGAATGTGTTTTTAGGAGGTGGAGACTGTAGGAAAAACATTAGTTGGAGGGGGTATATACTCTGTCCTTGGGCCCTGCCTTCCTCTCTATGTTCTAGTTGTCACATGTTTAGTACAATTCCTCCAGACTCTTTCCCCATGACTTTTCTGACTTGCAGCCAGCTGACTATCGACTGAATACCATGAACCAAAAATCCTTTCCTTCTTTAAATTGTGTTTGTCAGATAGTTTGTCCTAGCAATAAAAAAGTGACAAATACAATATAGAAGTACATTTTATGAAAATAACTCAATATTGGAGGAGATAATATAAGGACACGGTTGTAGGCACTTGCAGAAATTATTTGGTAGAATATTAACTTGGTGTGTTCTATGCTAAAGATGAATATTGTAATCCTTAGAGCAACTGCTCCAAATAATATGAGTGCACATAGCTTATTAGTCAATAGATAAAATAAACTGGAGAGACACAGAAAAATAAACATGACTAACCTTTAAAAAAGAATAAGGAATTAAAGATGAAAATATAAGATAAACTTAAAAAAAACCCATACCAATAATTAATATTTGTGGATGAATCAATACAACAATAAAGGCAGGATTGATGAATTAAATAAAAACAATAGCATTTAAATTATTCATATTTTGTGTTTCTCATATTAGAGAAACCACATAATATTTATCTTTAATATTTGATTCATTTCACTTAACATCGTAGTCCCAAGATAACATGTTTCTACAAATGACTCAATGATATCCTTCTTTATGACTAATATATATATCACAGTTTTCTATCCATTCATCTGTCAATAGTCATTTAGGTGATTCCCATAATTTAGGTATTGTGAAATATGCTGCCATTTATATGTGTATGCATATACCACTGCAACATGATGACATAAATTCTTTATGGATGAAACCCAGGAAGGGTATAGCTGGGTCAAGTGGAATTTCTGTTTTCAGTTTTCTGAGGAATCTTCATACTGATTTTCATAATGGCTATACTAGTTAACATTTCCACCAACAATTTGCAAGCATTCATTTTTCTATTTACAATAATTTAATGTTGTTGAGTCCTTACTGATAGCCATTTTACTGGAGGAAGATGAAATCTCAATGTTCTTAGGATTCACATTTCCCTAATGGCCAAAATGCCGAGTATTTTAATATAGTTATTTATGTATTTGTACTTCTTTTGCAGAGTGTGCATTCTTTTTATTTTCCCAGTTTTTAATTGGGTCTTCTGATCTTCGGGGTCTTTTTTGGGTTCTTGATATATTCTAGAAATTAATTCTCTATAAGAGGAGTAGCTGGCAAATATTTTATCCTTGTTTCATATTGTCTTTTCATTCTGTTGTTTCTTTTGCTTTGAAGAAGCTTTTTTTTGTGGGTACTGGGGTTTGAACTCAGGACCTCGCATGACAGCAGGCGCCCGTGCTGCTGAGTGGTATCACCGGCCCTTTTTTCATATGTGGGATTCGTGAGTCGAACTTGGGCCCTTATGCTTGCCAGGCAGACACTTATGTCACTGAGCCATTTCACCGGCCCTGAAGAAGCTTTTAAATTTGATGTAGTCTATTTGTGACTCTTGGAAATCTTTGTTGTTCAATGAAGGTTCTGCTTAGGAAATCTTGTCCTCGATTTATGTTTTTAAACTTTTTTTTGTATTTTACCTTCAAACAGATTTGGTGTTTCTTTTTTTTTCTGTAGGTCTTTGATCTATTTTGTTCTGAATTTACTCCAGTGCCATAGATATGGGCCTAGAACTATCCTCTGACAAGTGGATAACCAGTTTTCTGAACACCATACATTTTTTCCCAGCATGTATTTTTCATCTCTTTGCTGAAAATCAGATAGCTAAATTGTATAGGGCTGTTTCTATGTCTTCTATTCTATTCCATTTGTCTATATCTATTTTTGTGCCAGTACCACGCTGTTTTTATTACTGTCAATTTATAGTATAGTTTGAGCTCCAGGATTATAATTTCTCCCAATTTTATCTTGTTTTATCAGGATTGCTTTGGCTTTTCTGAGTCTGTTATGGTTCCATATGAATTTTGTAATTGTTTTTCACTGAGGTCTCTAAAGAATGCTATTGATGTCTTTATTAAAATAAATTCTGTGTATGATTTTTGATAGCACATCCATTTTGACAATAGAGGTCATCTATCTAGGAACATGAAATGTCTGCATTTTCTAAAGTCCTCCTCAACCCCTTTCTTCAAAGTACTGTAGTTATAGAATTCTTTCACATTTTCTGCTAGGTTGTTTCCCAGGCATTTAATGTTTTGGTGCTACCATGAACGGGATTATTTTCCTGATTTCTTTCTCTATAGATTTGTTACATATATACAGGAACATAATTGATTGTTGTGGGTTGATTTTATAACTTGCCACTTTACTGAATTTATTTATTAGTTCAAAGCCCCTTCTTGTGGATGTTTTTGGCTCTTCTATGTGAAAAATCAAATATCTGAAATTCAAGATAGTTTTATTTTTCCCACATTTATAGCCTTGTTATTTCTCTTTCATAAATGTTCTGGCTACATTTTTGAATAGTACACAGACTGTAGTGGTAAAAGGGGGCACCCTGTTTTGTTACTGACTTAGTGGAAATGCTTTCAGAATTTCTTCATTCATTATAATGTTGGCCATGGTTGTATCATAAATGGCTCTTATCACTTTGAGGTGAGGCCCTTCTCTGTCTGTTTTTATTAGTATTTGTATAGTGAATGAGAGTTGTATTTTGTCAACAGCTTTTTGTTAATCTCTTAGGGGATCATTTCATTTTTATCCTTACTTCTTTTTGAGTGAATTATTATGCTATTGATTTACTTATGTTTTAATATTCTTGCATCCTTAGGAGGAAACCTACTTGGTCGTGATGTGTCATCTTTTAGTGATTTGTTGTACTCTGTTTACAAATATCTTGTGGAGGGTTTATTCATTCATGTTCATTAAGGATTGACCAATAGTTTTCTTTTTTATTGTGTTTTGCCCAGTTTTGGTATCAGGATAATGTGATGGGTAGAGCTCCTTCCCTCTCAATATCATAAAGGAATTTGAGAAATATTGGCATTAATCTCTATTTTACCTTCTGGTAAATATCACTTGTGAATCCATTCTGTCCTGGGCTTTTCTTGGATCATGGTTTTTATTACTGCCTCAATTGCACTGTCCATTTTTAATATATTTAGGGTTTTGGTGTGTTCTTGGTTTATTTTTTTAAGTTATATATATCTAGAAATTTATCAGTTTCCTCCAGATTCTCCAACATATTGACATATACATTATCAAAACTGTTTATTATAATCATCTGGATTTTATCAATGTCATTGTGACTTTGACTTTTTTGTTTCTAATTAAATTGATGTGGTTGTTTTCTTTTCTTTTTTTTTGGCAAGTTTGGCTAACCATATATTCATCATATTTAACCCCTTCCAAGAACGAATATTTTCATTCACTGATCCTTTGTATTTTTTAGTCTCAATTTCTTTTCTGCTCTGATCTTTAAAATATCTCTTCTGTAAATTTTGGGTTTGAAAACCTCTATTTTTTTCTAGGACCTCGAGATATATCACTGGTTTACTTCATTAGAGATGCTCTATTTCTCTAATGTAAGCACTCACAGCTATAAATTTCCTTCTTAGAACTTTTTTCATTGTGTCCCAATGATTTTGTATTTGACTGCCACAGTCATTTAATTCTAGAAAGTTTAAACTTTCCTTGCTTTTTTCTATGACCCATTTATTATTCTTAAATATATATTTAAGTCTCATGTTGGTTTCCAGTTTTATTGCATATTGGTCTGATATGGCACAAGAGATTATTTCAGTTATTTTTACTTATTTAAACATGCTTTAGTATCTAAGATATGGTCTACTTTAGAGAAAGTACTGTGGTCTGCTGACATAAAATTTGTATTAGCTGTTGTTTGATGAAACACTCTGTAAATATCTGTCAGGTGCATTTGTTCAATGATATGGTTCAATTGTGTTATCTCTTTGTTTAGTTTTTGCTTGGTTGATCTGTATATTAGTTTATTAATGACTTTCACTATGATTGTATTACTGTTTAGTTGTTCTTTTGTGATGAGAATTTTTTAATGAAATTAGGTGCACCAACGTTTGGTGAATATGTATATATATATATATATATATATATATATATATATATATACTATATATAATAAAACTGTGGTTGCTGAGGATTACTGCATCAGAATGCAGAAAGGAGAGACTTTAAGGCATGCAGAGCAGCAAAGTATGAGGTCTTGCAGGTGCCCAAATTTTAACATTGATTTTTCTTCAAGCCTTGGTTCTCTAGGCCTCTGTTGGGATGGCAGCATTGATAATCTCTCAAATGTACTTGTGGTCATTTTCCTATTGTCTTGATAAATTAGTACCTAACTTCTGCTTATCTGTTCTAATATTTTTCAAACCATAACTTATCCATGTCCTCCCTTTGTCTCCAAAACATGCCTTTAAATTCTTTATATGGTAAGGCTGAGAATTTTACATATCTTTAAATTGGGTTCCAAATTCTATTTTTAATTTATTTTCTCTCTTCCTGAATTATATCTGGGTCAAAGGAAGACATGCAATGTCATCTACATTTTGTTTATATATGTCTTTCATGCAGTATCCTAGTTCATCATTCCTAATCTTTGCCTTCTACAAAGCATGGGTTTAAGTGACATGATTCAGTCATGTTCTTTGCCCCATTATAAAAAGAATGGCCTTTCCTCTACTTTCCATTATGCTATTCCTTCTTTCTAAGACATCTTCATGATTACCTCTACTGTCAATATGTCTACCAACATTTTAGACATGACCATTTAAGTAATATCTACAATTAAGACTCATTCAACATTTGTCTTCTGTGCCTTCATGAGAATAACATTTTACAGTCTAGCTTCCAACATTTAACCAGTTCCAAAGCTGCTTTGACATTTTAAATATATTATAATGACATCTCACTTTTAAGTACCATTTTTGTCTTTTAATTTGCTTATATTGGTATAAGAAAATATCTCAGACTGAGTAATAATACATAATACAAATTTCTTCTCACTATTCTGGACATTGTGAATTTAAGATACAGGCAGAATCTGTTATATATAGAAAATCCCCAAATCTCTAGAGAATCCTAAAGAAATTGCAGAATTTGCAGAAATTTTATGAAATATTTCAAATGAGTAAAAACCAGCTCTTTGAAAAGATAAGCAGTGTTGTCATGTGTAAAGAGGCTTTTACTAGCTTTTTTTAAAAACTGACAATCACTTTCTATCAATTTAAATAAAAGATATATGAAAAATATAGATATATAAAAAATAAAAATGTAACATTCTTACATAGTGAGTTCATAGTCATTAAGGATGTTCAGACAGATGCTAGATGAAAGTTTTCAGTGTTTAAAGCATTCATGGATCATGTATAATTCTCATTAAAGAACAAGGTAAGTGTATACTTTCCAATATTGGTGCAAATAATAAATTTACTTTATATTGAGGCCTGTGGGATTATGACTTTTTAAAATCATGGAAGCATTTCATCCTACATTATTAAATTGGAATTTTGTAATAAAAATCAATGTACGTTTGTGATCCTAGAACTCTGCAGACTGAAGAAAGATAATAGCAAATTCAAACCTAACCTGGGCAAATTAGTGAGGCTCTGTCTCAATACAAAATAAATAAATAAATGATCAAAAAGTACTGGGGATAGGGCTTAGTGTAAAGGCCTAGGACTCAATCCCAAGTACCATAAAAATCAATATATTGTTCTCATTAAAATGATGTTCATATGATACACAACTTAAGAAATTAAGAAAATGTACAGAAAAAAACTATCCTATATGATACCATCACAACATAGGCACAATAGCTGAATATAATTCCAGGGACCTAATAATAAAGATATAAAAATAAATGAGTCTTTGGATAGATGATTGATAGACAGTTATGTAGACAGAAAGGAAGATAAATATTTAGATAAATATACAAATTGTCAATAAAATATTTTATAAATATTGAATCTTAATACATGCATTATTTAAAAATAAGTACTTAGTAATATAAGTTTACATGAGTTAAATAGAACAAGGAGCTAAAATGAACCTGAAAATGCAGTTGAAAATTCAAATAAATGCTGCTTAAAAATAGTATATTTTTCTACAGCTTATCAATATATATTAAATATTTTGAAAAGATGTTACTTTTATATCTTTGGATTCTATTTGAAATGTTATACTGTATCAATTTTCTGCTACAGAAGATAAATATTAACACTTATGCATTATCTTATCTTCCACATTTTTTCTTTCTTTGCTTCTTGTAATTTATGTTATTTTCACATGACAAATATTTAGCAATTCATATTCTGTTATGTTCCTATAATTTTTACAAACTTATAATTGTATGATTTGATCATTTTCTTTTTTTACTTTGTAGTACTGAGGCTTGAACTCAGGGTCTTATCGATAATCCACGTCTCCAGATGCTATTTATATTTTTACTTTTGACACAGGGTCTTACTAAGTCACTAAGTAACTCAGGCTGGGCTCAAACTTGTTATATGTCTCCTGCAACCTCCGAGAATGCTGGGATCACAGGCATGTGCCACTAATCCTATCTCATTCTGTTCATTTTAATGTATCTTTTTATTTTATTTTATTTTATAAGTAATTTTGGATTTTTTGTTTCAAAAAATTTTGTGGATCATTTCTTCCTCATCTCTTTCATGTTTGAGGATGTTTGTTGTCTTCATATTTCAATACCTTTTTTTCTGGGTAAAGAATTCTTAAATTTTATTTTATTTTCTTTAGGAAAATATTTACCTTGAAATTCTATTAGCTATTCATGAAATATGTCCTAATGTGACCATTTTGTGTCAATTTCTCCTGGAAGCTCTTTTGTTTCTTTCTTCATTTCATGGAAAATTACATTTTATATTTTGATTTTTCTTTTGATCTATGTGTTGCATTACTTACTTTAGGAACAAAAGTCATTCCCATAAGGGATTTTCTTTACTTTCTAAATCAATTTTTTTCTAATTATGTGGAATTTCATAGATGTGTTCACTATAATTATGTCTAGACTTTATCTCTTGTTACCACATATCAATTTTTTAAATTCATAATAGCTTTTGTGCTTTGCTCTTTCTAGGTAACTTATTAGATACACAAATATTTTTACCGTTGATTTATTGTCAATGATTTTATTTTTTCTTTCACCTCTTGGCTCTTTATTTTATTTAATCTTAATTGTTCTACACTACAAAGCATTTGTGGAGGTTTTCATTGTGTTTTTTGGGCTATGTTTTCCTTCTAGTAAAGTTTCTTCCTTAGACTTTTGTGTTGAGAGTACTTTTTTTCTTAAATTGATGTAACACACTGGTGTAATTTCTATGAAAAATTTTTATAGGTTTTTCACACTACGGAAGCTCTGTAGCTCTGTCTAGACACTTCTTCATTACCCTCATATAATGTACATACATTTAACTACCTTTGAAATGTTGGTACTTATATTCATCTTTAAAATATTCTAGGGGCCAGTGAGACAGCTTAGCGGCATAAGTGCATTCCTGGCAAGTGTGAGGGCCCAAGTTTGACTCCTGGAACCCACATATTAAAAAAGGGCCCATGATATCGCTCAGCGGCACAGGCACCTGCTGGTACACGAGGTCCTGAGTTCGACCCCAGGTACCCACAAATAAAAATAAATAAAACAAAAAAAATTTAAAGATAATAAAATGTTCTATTCCTTTTTTTGTAGCTTCTGTTTATGGAAAGAAAAAAAGACAATCCTAAACTCATATTTCTTTCTCAGATTTTGCTACATCTGCTCTGTCAAGATGTAGCCCACCTATTTGTGAGTTGTATTGTATGCTTTTATGTTGTCTTTTGAGTTAAAGTTTACTTCACTAACTCTTGATTTAGTATTAGAAATTGCACTTCTTTCAGAGTAATTCCTTCCCATTGTTGACTTCCCCATTTCATGTGTGTCTCTTCAATATTTATTTGCCTTCCAGATAAGAGTCAATGTTATTATATACAGTTAGTTTGATTTACACATTTGGTAATGTTAGTTAAAATTCTCAAGCTTTCCTGGAGTCACCATCAAGGTTTCTAAAAGCTATGCACTGGGTAGACTTTTGACACAATTTTCTCTAATAATTTGCCGTTCCATAGTATCATCTGTTCCTTGTCTTAGCTTCCATATTTGAAGCTAATTATATTGAGCTATGCCTCTTAAGTTGTTTGACTTCACTATCATTTTCTTAATTATTTTCTAATTTCTAAATGTTTTTGCTGCTGTTTTATTAACTGGTGCTTTTTCCAAAAGTTTAATTGTTCTTTTATTAGGAATTATAGAAGAATTAGACAAAGAATACAATGTTTTGCAGTTTTCCCCTTCCATTTAAAAGTGAAAATCTCAAGATTTGCTTTTATGTGGTCAAGGTTTAAAATTATTAGGGAATAAGAAACAAAACTTTATGATCTTGTGTCTAATAGCTATTAAAGAATCATAATTGTAAATAATACTTTCTATTCGTTTATGAATTTCAAAGACATAGGCTCTGAAAGCATGAAAATTTGTCTCATAGAAATAGCCAAAATTTGATTAATGCAAATTATATGAAAAGGATACATTTTTAAAGTGAATACTCTTCATATGTATAAATATTGTTGGATGCCTTATTTAAAACCTCAGAACAAAAGAAGTATAATTTATTCTTTGGAACATTTTGTATTTATATTTCATTATTATCTCATTTTGGCCTCATCCACTATCTTATGACTATCAAGTGTTAAAATTTCTTCATTTGTAATCATTTTTTTCTTTTGATGTAAGTTAGTATGACATTAATGTGAACAAATGGAAAAGATCTACCATATAATCATATAAATTAGAGAAGAAAAAGACATTGGTCATTTTCTGCCTCCATTTAAAGTAAATATTTTATTTTAATAAGAATCATGTTTATGCTCTGAAGCAGAATACAGATTGATTTTTTGATGCTGAAAGCTTAAAGAAAACTTAATTCCTAAAGGGACAATAAAAAGCCTTACTTTAAGTTTATAATCTTCATCTGATTTTAGTGCAGTCATATTTTCTCATTTTCTTCCAATTGTTGTCCTTATGTTATAAGTTACTATAGTTTCAAGCAAGTTTTGGCTAAATAAATCTTTGACAAAAAGAGTGAATGTGTAGTTGCATTTAGCATGAGTCTTATACCTGGTAACATTTGTATTTTTGTGTATGTAATCTAAAAGATATATATTTCTAAGAAGTGTGTTAGCAAATAAAATTCTGGATTTTTAAAAATTTTCCCTCTCACCTTTTATATTATCAATCACAGTTTGATTTACACATAGCTAGAAAATCAGAAGTCAGCTGTACTAGTCAGCTTTCCTGTCACTGGAAAAAATTACCTGATACTCATTACTTCAAGAAAGAGAGACTTGGCTCATAGTTTCAGAGGATTCTGTTTATGGGCAGCTGGCTCCAAACAGGAACATCGTGGCAGAGGGTGCTCCATAATAATGCCCCTTAGTTGATGGTTGTTGGGAAGCAAAGCAGGGGAACCATGCCAGAAAGGAAGGGCACATATAAGACCACACCTTGTGTCCCTCAGAATCATTCTTTACTAATTTTTAAGCAACCTCATAGTCAACATGACATCCAAATTAATTTCCTAAACCATATTTATTCTCCAAGTAAACACAGTGACAAGTTAAAAATTCTGCCTTACACAATATAACTATCCAACTCAAAATGCAACCACAATTTCTCCAAAGTCTCAACAATTCCCACATTGGGCAAAATTCTATATCCAAAGTCTGTTCTTGGGCTCAAGGCATACTATTGGCTGTGAACCCATATAGCAATAAAAAGCATGGCATAATATCCCATGATACAAAACACAGGGTAAATATTCTGATTCCAATAAGGAGGAGTAGGTTATGAAAAGAATTACACCAGAAATCAGCAGAACAAATACTACATCTAGCATCCGTGGCACCCAGAGCTGAAATGTGAGTTCCAGATGGTTTGAGAGGCCTCACTTCAATGGCTTTACTTGTTGCAGCCCTTTTGACCTCTCCCTTAAGCTGTCTCCATTCACAGTCTGTAGTCTTTTATGGAATACATTGTACATTCATGACATCTTCAACTTCCCTGTATCCCCAAAGCAGCTTCACTCACTGCCCCCTTCAGGGGCCCTTTGTCTGGTGTCTTAGGTCTTCCTTTGAAATCTGGGTGGAAGCCTCTGTGACTCCACAACTGTTGTACTTGACATGCTTATAAAACCAGCATAACATAGACAATGTCAAGGTTTGTTGCCATCTCACACAGTAGCTGGGCACCTTTGAAACATGGCTATAGCAAACTCAATACATGGATGGTTGCATATAGTGAAATAAATCATGAGGAATCAACTAATTAAGTGACCTTCTCAACCAGTATGCCCGGGAGGAAGATTTGTCTCAAAAAAAAAAGGTTTATAACTTTGTACCTTGAACCCATGAGGAGTGAGTCTTGCTGATTCCTTACATACCCTCAAGGTATATTTCTTTTTGTCCATGTACAGAGAATTATTTTTCTACTTATTACTTCTAATCTCTTTAAGAACTACAGTTTCTTTGTCTCCAACTTTATATAAAACTCTTTGGGCCAAAATTCAATTTTTCAAATCATCCTGTGCTGCTTTTTGCTTCTGATTGTCACTATAACACTGGTTAAACAGCTAAGAGCATCCATGCCACTGCTTCAATTTTGGTGTGCCTTGAAATTTTGTCTGCAAGACTAATCAGGACACCACCCTTAACCACTGTCTACTGCAAAGTCTGAAGACATTGGCAAAATTTAAACAAATTTTTGGCAGAGTGAAACACACTTGGTCTGTAGTAGTTACCAATGAAGTGTATGTACTTGGTTGAAATTTCCTGAGCCTTGCCTTTACTGTTTGAGTTTCTATCAGCATTCTGGGCTTTGGAGCCTTATGCAGAACAACCCATAAAGCTATCATTCTGGGTTTTCTTTTGCCTATGTCTCCAAACCTTTCCTAAGTCCTTCCACAAATCAGCTCCAATGACTAGTAAACTACATGTTCACATATGATCATTGCAATGATCATTCCCTTGATGCCAATTTTCAGTATTATCTTCCTAGTTGCTGACACATGGTATCCAATACACATGACTAAAAGGAGAAGAAATTTAATTGTTTCAGTTTTACCCCAATGTCCAGACATTTGATACCTATATTCTGTATTAGTCAGATTTTATGTTTCAGGTATAAATTAACTGACACCCACAATTTAAAGGCTGAGAGGTTTATTTGGTTTAGAATTTTACAGGATTCAGTCAATGGTTAACTTGCTCTGAGGCAGAAACATGGCAGAGGGTTTGGCATAACAAAGGTGCTTAGTTCATGTTCAGAAAGCAGAGCAGGCGCAATGTGTCACGGAGAAAGATATCAGTGAGTATATAGAGTATGCAAAATCATGCCTCATCACCGACCCAGATACACCCAAGACTGTGCTTCACTATTCTAGGCAGCTGCCAAACCAATCAACAGATGGTGTTACCTTCATATGGGTGACCACAGAGGATGTCATATATCATAGTAAACCCACTACACTGCCAGACCTTAGAGAAGAAGTTGAAAATGCATGTACTGCAATATCAATGACCAAGGTTACCCAGGCAACAGTTTGCCATCAATGTAAATGTCTGGAAGCTAATGGCCTGAACTTTGAACACCTCTTGTAATTGTAGAGGCCAAAGGTAACTTGTATTAATCTCATGGTGTCTCAAAAAATCTAGCATTAAAATATTTATACAAGTTTTTCTTTTCCTGAAGTGTGTACACATTTTTGCTATATATATATATCTAAATTTCAAGAAATAATTGATAATCTTAGTCAGTTGAAATTCAGAAAAAATATTCATTGAAGAAATAAATGGTGAATTAAAAGAAATTATGTCAAAATAAAGTTTGAATATCTAGAGGTAAATAAATAGTGATAGTGAAAATGATTGCATGGAATCTGATAATATTTTCAGAAACTGGCATTATATGAATTATCTTAAAACTATCTGTATTCTTAAATAATTATAATAAGACAATAATAAAACTATGATTTCCACTTGTATATTGTTTTACTCTGTACATTTTCATTCTTCTCTTATACCAGATGCAGGGAAGAAGAAGTTCTTTATGAATTGTTTACTAAATAATAAATAAAGTGCTTACTTTCATTGTTTGATAAGCCTTAATATTTCTGCACGTTATGTAATGGAGAAGTATGCAAACATTTTATATGATAAAAATCTCAATTTTTCTTTTAAATTTGGCAACATTATAAGCCAGAAATATGATAAAACATCACATTATATTTCCAAATGTTTTGGATTTAATAGGGTTGAATTTAAGGCAGTAAATAATTTTAGATATTTTCCCTTGTGATGCATAGTTCTTTTCACATGTAATTATTCTCTGAGTGCATTAGATAATGCTACAGTTCCCACAGCTGTATACACATGTATAAATTATTAATGAAGCAGTCAGTGAAAACAAAACTGTAAAAGATTTGCACTACCCAGAAGAATCTTGCTTTAATTGACTTTTAATTACTTACAATTAATTTTTCATTTGAGAATAACTGTCAAAGATTTAGATATTTAGTACACATAACTTAAATGTCTGTTTTCCAAAATTTTTTCCCTTATGAACAGAAAATCAATAACTATTTTGAAGCCTGGTGTAACACTGTTTTACTAAATAAAACCCTCTTCCACACTTATTTTTCTCCATTTTCCTCCATCTCACTTAAAAGGGCAGGTAGAGTTGGCAAGATATCCCTGAAAAAATCAATATGCAATAAATAGTCTATTAATTTCAAAAGGATTATTTTGCTTCTGTTAAACACGTGTTAATGATAGAACCATCATGGAGAAGAAGGTCAGACAGCTTTTGCTAAGAAATATCTAGGAAGGTTATCCCAATAAACCTCTTACAGAGTTTTAAATTCACATTTAAAGAAAACTTAACGTTTTAATAATTTTGTTAATGTTTATATCTGTGACTAAAATTTGTCTCTCAAATTTACATCACATGAAACTAAACATTTGTATATTCCCGCTTGGTTCATGATATTAATAATTATAATTTTAGTATCTCCAGCACCTCAAACAATTAGGAATGTAGCCTGCCACTTAGTTTAAGGATAGTGATTATTAGCATACTATTCTAGAAATTTGGAAGAAATTTGGAAACATTGAGAGATTAAATGGATGCCTCACAAAAGCCAAGGATTCCTTGAGATGGAAGGAGTAAAATGGTGAATTGCTTTCCTTTATAAATATCAACACATAGCCATCATCATGATTGTTCAGACAATGAGTTTGTCTATTTGTTATGCTTGGTGTAATTTGCAATTAAATTAACAGATAAGTGAAATTTTAAAACTGTAATTATCTTTCACTGGGTAAAAATTCATCACTTTCTGCAGGGCTGCTGTAAAAAAACTGTGGAAAATTATTTTTGCCATTATTGTCCCCTATATTCCCACTTCATGAATTTCAATTTGACTCAATTTTAACAGTGTCTTCTTTCTTTCTTTCTTTCTTTCTTTCTTTCTTTCTTTCTTTCTTTTTTTCTTTCTTTCTTTCTTTGTCTTTTTGAGACAAGGTCTCACTATGCTGTTCAAGCTGGTCTTGAACTTACTTTGTAGCCCAGGCTGGCCTTGAACTCACAGTGATCTTCCTGCTTCAGCATCCTGAGTGCTGGGATTAGAGGTGTGTGTCACCACACCTGTTTGCAACAATGTTTTTATTTTCTACCTTTATTATCTACGTGATTAGCTTTCTCACAAGTTTCTCCCAAAATTTTCTTGGCTCAGAATAAAAACTAAAATTATTAAATTTCATGGCAATTTTAACAGAGATTGACATAGTAAGCCTTTCTTATCACATTCCTAGATTTTTAGACAGGAGTCCTTAACAAATTTTAGGACACTTTTTTCTTTTTTTTTCAATTTCAAACAAATTTTCTCCATATTTTTATTTTAGAATAGTTTTAAGTTTATAGAATTATTAATTGAACAGACCAAGATCTTTGCCCATTACTAACCTCTCCACTTCCATGCTTTAGGACAAATGTATTTCTATTCATCCCTCCCTTCCTTGAAACTCCTGATGACCTTTGTTCTTTTTACCGTTTCCATGCTTTTATCTGTTCCAGAACATCACAATTTTTAATATCATAGAGTATGTAGTTTATTTCAATTGTCCTCTTTTACTAATATACAGCCATTCCTTGGTTAATGACTGTTCAAACTTAGGACAAAGGTGCACTGTTAAGACGACAGGGGGCCGGTGAGATGGCTCAGTGGCTTAAGCGCCTGCCCGGCAAGCATGAAGGCCCGAGTTTGACTCCTGGAACACACATAAGAAAAAGGGGCCGGTGATATCACTCAGCGGCATGGGTGCCTGCTGGCGCATGAGGTCCTGAGGTGACACCCCGGTACCCACACAAAAAAAAGGCGACAGGAATTTGGACTTAGGGCAAAGTATGTGAGCAGAGATGTAGCCTTATGGTAGCTTTTTCTACTGCACAGAACTGTAATTTTTGCTGTACTGTACAGAATAGTACTGAAGTTTTATGTTATATTATACATAACAGCACTCCATGTAAAAGTTATGCAAATAAAAGCAAAGTCATGGTATTCTGAATATTGTAATCTATATACTATAAATAATTACTCATTTAGCAACCAATTCACGTACCTACTTGGTCCCAAGAATGAAACCTGGTCTTTAAATGAGAAATGACTGTAAATCATAGTTTGTCTATATTTTTTCATGTCTCAACAGTTCAGTTCTTTTAGTGATGGATAACATACATTTGTCAGGATACACTACACACAACTTTTTACTTTAGGCCCTACTTCCTGGAGGACATATGCTAAGAAAAAATTCTAAAACTTTTAAATTAAATACAAGATATTCTAACTTTTATTTTCCTATATAAAAATCAAAGTACAAAGCAATGATTCTTAAAATTAATCTGTATGAAAACTAAAATGAAATGTTCACCACAAATTTTGATCCCACTTAATATGCTAATAAAGTCATAAATCTAGAATAATGGATATTTTGTATGCCCAAGCACCAGATACAGAAAAGGTGGCTCATGAAATGAATATATATCAACTTTTTGATTTAGAAATTATCCTATGTCAAAAGAGTGATTCATTTGTTCATTCCACAAAGAGTTTGAGCCTTTATTACAGGCCAAGCACTATTTTAGATGTTGGGATTATCAACTCACAGTACATGAAATTTCTGTCTTTGTGAATTTTAATTTTTCATGAAATTGGTACAAAACAAACAAAAAGTTATTTAATGTCAGCTAGTCATAAATTCCATTTCCATTTTCCAAAATATTATGAAACAATGAGATGAAGACAGAAAGTGTCATATTTCTACAGTAAAGTAAAATCTTTATGGCTTTTGATCATAGACCTGAAAAACTGAGGAGTGAGTCATGTGTAAGTTGTGACCAAAAAATGGAGTAAATGTTTAAAATTTGGTGTGTGATATGTGCTCAGATATTTGTCAATTTCTCCTAGATTTGTCAGTTTATTAGCGTATGAGGTGTGATCAAAATTTGTAGTGAACATTTCAATTTTGAAAATGTACTATAGTGTAAGACACATTTCCATGAAACACTCAAAAATCTCATCATTCTTCCCACATTGAGGAAGAGCCAGGAGAAGCATCGTGAAAACAATTAAGTAAGCAAAGTGAGTAGGGACACCCAGTACCATTTTTATGCCTTTCCATTAAGGGCACTTGGCAATAGCATTTAACTTTTTTTAAAAATCAGAACATATAAAGAAATTTACAAATGAGGACTTCCAGAACTGCTTCAGAAAGTGGCAAGTGGATAAAACTGTTTGAAGTGAGGGGGAGTATTTTGAGGGAAATTAATGGCAGTGTCTTTACTATAATAAATGTTTCAAATTTAAATATTTCCTGAATATTTTGATCACACTGCATATATATCTAAAGTCAGAGATTTCTAGATAGGAAGAGTACACTAAAGAATATTGAGCTAATAATCAGCAAGAAAGGTGGTATGCTAGATTACAGTCATGAGTGGGAGCAAGTAATGACACAAAAGTAGTGAAGGTGCAGTTCGGGTTTAAATGTTGTAGGTCTTGGAAAGTATTTGAATTTTATTCTGAGTGAGGAGAAAAGGAATTGGATGGTTGAAACAGACAAATGTTGTGTTTGGATTTATGTTTCTAAAAGATTAGTTTGGTTAAGTATACATGTATGTAAGTAAAATTTTTATATTGGTTTTAATCTTGACACGAAATCTCATCTGTGTCGCATACTAACCATGGAACACTGCACAAGTCACTTACACTTTACTGGCCTAAAGTTTCCTCATCTGTGAAATGAAGATAATGTTATTGCCTACTTCATAACTTACAAGAAGTTAATAAAACACTTGGAGCATTTCAGTGTGAGTGCTAGCTTTGTTTTGGTTTTTCTAATTAACTGAATAATATGAACATCTTTTCAGATTAATGGGAGTTCCAGCAACATGTTAATGGTTGCACACTACTTCTTTTTTAAAATTATGGTGTAAACCATAATTTATTTACAATATGCATTGTTCCAGGACATTTAGGTGATTTCAATGCAGTGGCAGTGATAAATATATTATTTTGCTTACTAAATGTGATATAATCATACTGGTCTCCTCACTGTTAATTAATAAAGGTATTCTTTTTCCTGCCTTGGTGTATAATCTTTATTATGTGCTGTTGAATTTTAATAGAAAGTGCATTTTCAGGTTTTTTTTCCATCTGTGTTCATCAGAAACATTTGGATATAATTTTATTATATTATGTCATTGTGTCACTGTCAAATTTGATAACAGGGTAATGTTGGCCTGGTAGAATGTGTTTGGAAGTGTTCTCTTTCTTTCACTTTTGTGGTATAGTTTGGGAAGCAATGATATTAGTTCCTATTTTTTAGTGTTAGTTATTTAAAAGTTTAGCAAAAGCCAGCAGTGAAGGCATCCATTCCTGGGCTTTTTATTTGTAGTTCAATTTAATTACTCATTATTCATCTATCCAAGTTATTTATATCTTCATGGTTCAAATTTGGTAGGCTATGTGCATTCAGATGTTTATCAATCTCTTCTAGATTTTTTAGTTTATTACATATGAGGTGTGATCAAAATTTAGAGGGACTTTTTCAGTGTAATAATTTTACTATAAGACATACTGCCATAAATCTCTTTAAAATCACCCCCTAATCCTTCAAACACAGATATCCCATCATTTTTTCCACATTCTGAAGCAGTTCTGGAAGTCATTTGCCAATCACATTTCATATAATTTTTCTAGCTAGTCCCAAATAACCTTTTGTATGTTTGTGGTATCATTTGTAATGTCTCCTTTTTAATCTCAAATTTTATTCATTTGGGTTTTCTATTCTCAATTAGTCTAATTATGGTTCACAAATTTTATATATATATATATGTCCAGAGAACTAACTCAGTATTTCATTGTCCTTTTCTGTTGTTCTCTTGGAATCTTTTCATTTATTTCTGCTCTAATCTCTATTATTTCCTTTCTACTAATTTTGGCCCTCATTTGCTCTCACTTCTCCACTGTGAGCTTGACATGAAACATGAGTTAGCACCATGAGTTTGTTTCTCTTAAAATCTTTCCTTTTTTATGTAGGCTTGCATTACTATAGACTTCCCCCACAGTACTGTTTTGTTGCATGCCATACTTTTGACATATTGTGGTTCTATTTTTAATTGTTTGGAGAAATTTTTGACCCTTTGTTCATAAATTTGTTTTTCACTTTCTTTATAACTGTATAGATTCTGAGGTTTCATTGTCTGTTCATTTCTCCTTTGACTTTATTGTGATCAGAAAACATAACAGTATGATTTCAGATTTTTTATTTATTAAAACTAGTTGGTAGGGCAGTATATGGTCTATTTTAGAGAAAGTTTCATGTGCTGATGGAAAGAATGTGTATTCTGTAGCTGTTGGGTGGAATGATTCATGAATGTTAAATCCCCTTGATCTGTCATAGAGTATGAGTCTGATTTTTAAGAAATGCCTGGATGATCTGTCTCCTATTGAGAATATGGTATTAAATTCCTCCACAATTTTTGTGCTGAGGTTTGTCTCTTCCTTTATGTCTATTAGTTTTTGTTTTATAGAGCTTGGTGGTCAAATATTCATTTCACAGTGGTTTACAAAAATTGCTTTTCCTTGATGAATTTTTTATTTTTATAATATAGTGACATTTTTCATCTTATTTGTTTCCTTAATGTTTATTTTCTTTCAGATATAAGTATGGCTACACCTGCTCACTTTATTGTTCTAATTACTTGGAATATTATTTTCCATCCTTTCACTTTCAGCAAAAGTTTTTCCCAATCAAGTGAGTTTCTTATATCCAGAATATTCTTGGGTATTTTTTCATTACCTCAGTCAGGGTGCATGTTTTAGTCAGAGAATGTAGTCTATTTACATTCAAGAGTACTACTGAAAGTTATGGATTTATGGCTGCCATTTTGTTGATTTTCATGTGCTTGTTTCAATTATTCTTTTTTCTTCCATTTTTATTCCTTTGTGAATAATAATTGACCTTCCTATTTTATTCTTCTTGATTGTTTTGTGATTTATAAAAATGGTTATTTTCTGTTTATTTGTGTATCTACTTTTCTAGTGAAATTTATATTTTCACATGCTATGCTATTGCAGTTATTTTTTTTTTTTTATTTTAAAGAGAAGAAAAAACAAAACAAATCAAAAGAAGAACAAATTTTCAAACAAACATAATAGGAGGGTAACAATGGTTAATACATTATGTATTACTATCTTTAAGTTAGTTATTCAGGACACCAGACATTAGCATTCAATTGTCCAAACATTATTGGCACAAACCTTACTCTTCAATGAACTAAGTAAAAATGGTGGTGTATCTATCTTAACCATCTTATATATATATATATACAATTTTTTTCCCTTTCCCTTCTTTCTTTTCCCTATTCCAGTCTCTCTTTCCTTTTGACCAGTTTCTTTTTGATTCACCATGTCTATTGTACATTTTGGATCTTATTTACTCTTTCAGTTTCTCATACTAGAGAGATAATACGATGCTTACACATGTGCTTCTGGTTTATTTCACTTATGAGTATTTTCTCGAGTTGCATCCATTTACCTATAAAAGTCTCCAGTTTATCCTTCTTTATGGCTGAATAGTACTCCATTGTATAAAAATACCACATCTTTCTTATCCATTCCTCAGTTGATGGGCATTTGGGTTGTTTCCAAGATCTGGCTATTACAAATTGTGCTGCTATAAACATGGGTGCACATATATCGCTGTGGTACGATGTTTTTAATTCTTCTGGGAAGATGCCCAGAAGGGGAATAGCTGGGTCAAATGGGACCTCCAACCCTAGTTTTCTGAGGAATCTCCACACTGACTTCCACAGTGGCTGTACCAGTCGACACTCCCACCAACAGTGAAGAAGGGTTCCTTTTTCCCCACAGCCCCTCCAGCATTTGTTATTAGTTGATTTCTTAATAGTAGCCATTCTTTCTGGGGTGAGATGGTATCTCAGTGTTGTTTTAATTTGCATCTCTCGAATGACTAGTGATGTTGCACATTTTTTTGTATATTTATTTGCCATTAGTATTTCTTCATCTGAGAAATGTGTATTCATCTCAGATGCCCATTTTTGGAGTGGGTCTTTAAATTTGGGAGGTCTGATTTTTTTGAGTTCTTTATATGTTCTCGATAGTAATCCTTTGTCTGAGGAACAGCTGGCAAACATTTTTTCCCACATTGTGGGTTGTCTCTTCACTCTGTTGGTGGTTTCTCTTGCTGTGCAAAAGCTTTTTAATAAGATGAGATCCCAGTTATTGATTCTTTGGGATAGTTCCCGTGCGGTTGAGTTTTTATTCATAAAGTCTTTGCCTACACCAATGTCTCCAAGGGTTTTACCTATCCTACCTTCCAGCAGATTTAATGTTTCTGTTTTAATATTTAGATCTCTGATCCATTTTGAATTTAGTTTAGTGCATGGTGAAAGATATGGATCTAGTTTTAATCTTCGGCATGTGTAGAGCCAGTTTTTCCAGCACCATTTATTAAAGAGGCTATCTTTCTTCCAGCGAATGTGTTTGGCACCTTTGTCAAAGATAAGGTGGCTTAGTATGTCTGGGGTTGTTTCAGCATCTTCTAATCTGTTCCATTGATCTTCAGGTCTGTTTTTTTGCCAGTACCACACTGTTTTTATCACAGTAGCTTTATAGTATAATTTCAAGTCGGGGATAGTGATGCCCCCTGCCTTGCCTTTGTTGCCCAGAATTGCCTTTGCTATTCTAGGTCTCTTCTGATTCCAAATGAATTTTAGGATTGTTTTCTCTAATTCTGTGAGATATGCTGTTGGAATTTTGATTGGAATTGCATTAAATCTGTATAACAATTTTGGAAGTATGGCCATTTTCACTATATTGGTTCTTCCTATCCAGGAGCAAGGGATATCTTTCCATTTTCTGATATCCTCTTCAATCTCCTTTTTCAGAGTACTGTAGTTTTCAGTATAGAGGTCTTTTACATCCTTCGTGAGGTTGATTCCTAGGTATTTCATTTTTTTGGATGTTATTGTGAAAGGTATTGTTTCCCTAATTTCTCTTTCAGTAAGTTTGTTATTTGTGTACAGGAAGGCTATTGACTTTTGAGTATTGACTTTGTATCCAGCTACACTACTGAATTTGCTTATTAAATCTAGCAGTTTTTTAGTGGAGTTTTTGGGGTCTTCTGTGTAGAGTATCATGTCATCTGCAAATAATGATAATTTAACTTCTTCCTTTCCAATCATTATTCCTTTTATTTCTTTCTCTTGTCTAATCGCTCTGGCTAAAGTTTCCAGAACTATGTTGAATAAGAGTGGGGACAGTGGACATCCTTGTCTTGTTCCTGATTTTAGAGGGAAGGCTTTCAGTTTTTGGCCATTTAGTATAATATTGGCTGTTGGTTTGTCATAGATAGCTTTTACCAGATTGAGATAAAGACCCTCTATTCCAATTTTCTGTAGGGTTTTTATCATGAAAAGGTGCTGGACTTTGTCAAAAGCTTTTTCTGCATCTATTGAGATGATCATGTGATTTTTGTCTTTGGTTCTGTTAATATGCTGTATTACATTTATTGATTTACGTATGTTGAACCATCCCTGCATCCCTGGGATGAATCCAACTTGGTCATGGTGTATAATCTTCTTGATGATTTGTTGGATTCTGTTTGCCAGTATCTTATTAAGGATTTTTGCATCTATGTTCATTAGGGAGATTGGCCTGTAGTTCTCTTTCTTAGTTGGGTCCTTCTCTGGTTTTGGTATCAGGGTAATGCTTGCTTCCAGGAATGAATTTGGGAGTATTGCTTCCCTTTCAATTTCATTGAAAAGTTTGAGAAGTAGGGGCGTTAGGTCTTCTCTAAATTTCTTGTAGAATTCGGCAGTGAATCCATCAGGGCCTGGGCTTTTCTTTGTTGGGAGGATTTTAATTACATCTTCAATTTCATTGGCTGATATTGGTTTATTTAGGATTTTTAAATCTTCTTGATTCAGCTTTGGTAATTCATACGAATCTAGGAATCTGTCCATTTCTTCTGCATTTTCCATCTTAGTAGAATATAAATTTTCAAAATAGGTATAGATGATCTTCTGGATTTCTGCAGGGTCTGTCGTGATATCACCCTTTTCATTTTCAATTGCATGGATTTGAGTCTTTTCTTTTCTTTTTTTAATAAGGTTGGATAAGGGTTTGTCAATCTTATTTATTCTTTCAAAGAACCAACTTTTTGCTTCATTGATTCTTTGTATTGTTTTTTTATTCTCCAATACGTTAATTTCTGCTCTGATCTTTATAATTTCCTCCCTTGTACGGGCTTTTGGCTTAACCTGCTCTTCTTTTTCTAGAAGCTCGAGGTTCACCCTTAAGTTGTTTATTTGCGCTTGCTCTATTTTCCTGATATAAGTGTTTAATGCTATAAATTTCCCTCTTAGGACTGCTTTCATTGTATCCCATAAGTTCCGGTATGTTGTACTGTCATTATCATTCAGTTGTAGAAAGTGACTAATTTCTTCTTTAATTTCATCTGTGACCCATTGGTTGTTCAGGAGGATGCTGTTTAATTTCCATGTGTTTAGGGAGTTTTTGTGGGATCTTTTGCCATTGATTTCCAATTTCATTGCACTATGGTCTGATAATATGCATGGGATAATTTCAATTCCTTTGCATTTACTTAAGCAGGTTTTATGAGCTAGTATGTGGTCTATTTTGGAGAACGTCCCATGTGCAGCTGAGAAAAATGTGTATTCTGATGTTGTGGGATGGAACACTCTGTAGACATCTACTAAGTCCATTTGTTCCAAAGTTTGGTTCAGTTCTACTATTTCATTATTGATTTTCTGTCCAGTTGATCTATCTTTTTGTGACAGTGGAGTATTGAGATCTCCCAATATAATTGTATTAGTGCTTATTTGATTTTTCATGTCCTTTAGTACTTGTTTTATATAGCTGGGTGCATTGGTATTTGATGCATATATATTTATGATCGTTATCTCTTCCTCTTGGATTGTTCCCTTTACAAGGATGTAATGACCGTCTTTATCTCTCTGAATCCTTCTTGGCTTGAAGTTCACTTTGTCTGCAAAAAGAATAGCTACCCCTGCTTTTTTCTGGGTTCCTGTGGCATGGAGTATTGTTTTCCATCCTTTGACTTTCAGTCTATGAATTTCTTTCTGAATTAAATGTGTTTCTTGTATACAGCATATTGTTGGATCTTGCTTCTTGATCCATTTCGCCAGTCTGTGCCTTTTGATTGGTGAATTGAGACCGTTAACATTGATGGTTAAAACTGATATGTATTGACTTGTCATGATATTTTCCTGTTGTTGGTTCCCACTCTTTGTTTTTCCGCTTTCCGGCTATTTAATTATTTGCCCTGCCTGGTGGATTCCTTCTGTTAGTGTTCCTATCTCTTTCTAGAATGTCCTTCAGAACGTTTTGGAGTGCTGGTTTGGTGGTCATAAATTTTCTCAGATGTTCTTTGTCATGAAAGTATTTTATTTCTCCATCAATTTTGAAAGATAGTTTTGCAGGGTACATCAATCTGGGCTGAAAATTATTTTCCTTTAGAGCTTGCAATACATCATTCCAAGCTCTTCTTGAATTGAGGGTTTGTGCTGAAAAGTCAGCTGTGATTCTGATGGGTTTTCCTTCATAGGTGATTTGTCTCTTCTCCCTAACAGCTTTTAAGATTCTGCCCTTCTGTTGAATTTCTGGGATCTTGACTATAATATGTCTGGCTGAAGTTTTTTTTTGATCATGTCTAGTTGGTGTTCTAAAAGCTTCACTTATAGGGGTGTCAAATTCCTTTTCTCTTCCAGGAAAGTTCTCCCTGATTATGTCTTTGAACAAGGTTTTAATGTCGTTGATGCTATCTCCTGCTTTTTCATTTATTCCAATTATTCTTAAGTTGTTTATCTTTGAGTCATCTAGCAGCTGCTGAATTGATTTTTCATGGTCCCTTGCTATTTTTAAGAATTTTTCCATTTCATGATCACTAATTGCAAGCCTGTCTTCTATATCTGAGATCCTGTCCTCGCATTGGCTTATTCTGCTACAAATACTTTCAATGGAATTTTTTATCTCTTGGATATCTGCTTGAATCTGCCTTATAGATTCCATTTCTTTCCTATGCTGAGCATTCATGGTTTCTATAGTTTTCTTAAGTTCATCTATTTTTTTGTCTGTATCAGCTATAGTGTCTTTAAGCATGGTCTTCATTGTAGACATTATCTCTGCAGTTATCTGTGAGATTATTTCTGTTTTAATTTTTTCCAGAACCTCATTCAGTTGCTTTGTTGTTACCACTTCAGATAGGCCAGGTGGGTGGCTTTCGGATTGTCCCACCTCATTGCTCCCTAGGTTTGCCTTTGGTGAACTGGATGTGTGTGGTTGCATCTTGTTTAAGTGTCGTCTCATTTTTTCTTTCTTTAATTCCTGGGGTGATGTTTGCAAATTACCTATAGTAGGTTACTTTATTGCTAGTGTTTAAGATCTTTAGAAGATGACTATTTCTCTGCAGTATCTTCCAAGTGGAGCTTGCTTTTAGGTTTTGAGCTTTCTGCCAGATCCTACCTCTTCAATTCGTTGGGTATGCGAAGTTGCTACCTGTTTGGCCCAGTCCTTGATTCTTTGGTACTGTGCCACTGTATTTTCTGTGTCCCTTAGTCAATCTCAATCATGAAATATCAGGAAGGAAAGATGTTTAGAACAATTATTTCACATTTGGCTATAATGTTAACTAAAGCATCAAACACAGCCTAAAAAATGACAGACTGAGCTAACCAGTTATTTACCACTTTTAGCTGTATAGAGTTGCGGTTATATAACAAAATCTAAAACACACCAGAAAAATTATATGCAGTATACAAGTCCTATGTATGTCAATTTTTCCTTGAGGAGTTTAAATTTAAGATGAGTTAAGGAGGAAATAGAGTATTGGGAGAAGAGGAAGGAATTAGATGTAAGGTTAGAGGACCAAGAGGGATCCCACTAAAATTGGGACACTAGTGCAGAGGACAGGTGGTAAAAAGAGAAGGAAGGGATAAAAGGAAGAACAGATCACAACCACAATCACAAAGAAGTTAGAGGCGCTGTTTACACTCATATAAAAAACCAGAGAGAATAATGAAGGAAAGAGCAAATACACATACAGAAACAAAAACAAAGATAAAAACAATAAAACAGACAGATCAAAAATAAAACCCCACCAAAAAACAAAACAAAACAAAACAAAAACAAAAAAACCCTTCGCCAGAACAAAAAAACAAATCAGTGAGAAAAAAAATAAAAATAAAAATAAAAAATAAAAATAAAAATAAAAAATATAAAAAGAATCAGTTCCAGGTGTTGACTCTGTTGTAGGCAGGTACCTTGTGACAAAGTCCTGTTCTGTGCAGGTCCGTCCCAGTAAGCCAGGAGCGCCCTCTGGTGGGTGGTGAGCAGAGGCGCGTACTTTCAGGCAGAGACCAGTCTAGCTCGCCTCCGCTCTCGCCGCCCTTTCACGATCCCTGGGCCTGAGAGGCTCAGCGTGCTGTCTGGAGCGCGGGTTCCCTGCACTGGTTCCCGCCGCTCTGGTTTTTCGCCACGCCCCCCACAATGGCGCCGGGCCAGTCGCTCTCTGGCGTGGGACAGGTGTGGCTGAGAGTCCAGTCTCGTTCGCCTGCTGACCTCAGCACACTTTCGTGGGCTCAATTGAGAGGCCCTGTGCTGCCCTGTCCAGAGCACAAGTTCCCAGAGCAGTTTCCGAGCCGCTCTGAGTTTCGCCACACCCCCCACAATGGCGCCCGGCCGATCGCTCTCTGGCGCGGGGCAGCTGTGGCTGAGAGACACTCACCGCTGGTCAGCGCCGTTCTCCGCCGCTCCCCTGCCCCGCCGCTGTCTCAGGATCCTCCGTGGGGGCTCCCTGGGCGCCAGCTGCCACCGTGTGTCCGTAGAATTGAGCCTCCGCCGGCGCTCCAACTCCTGGGATATTAGAAGGTGCACGCGCGCGGTCTGCTCCTTCTTTCCTTCTTCTTTGTTGGAAGTCACCCGTCACTGGTGCCGGGGGTCCCAGATTGCGCTTCAGAACTTTTCTGGGTTTCGGGGAGGCATCTCCCCCCCTCCTGCGCTTTCTGGGTCGCTATATTCCCGTGTTCCAATGGTAACTTTTAGAGAGAGTTTCACTGCCTGCTTCTTACTCATCCGCCATCTTGAGGTCCTAGATCTATTGCAGTTATTTTTAATTTACTTCTCAATATAGTACTCCCTGTAACATCTTTGGTAGTGCTAATCCAGTAGTCATGTATTACTCCAATTTATGATTATATTAAGAGTAATTTTTCTCTTTCACTTACGAAGGATATCCTTGCTGGGTACAGTAACATTGGTTGGGCATTTTTATTTTGTTTTGTTCTTTTGTTTTTATTTTCAAGACTGGAAATGCTCATGCCTTTACTCCTGGACTGCAATAATTCTGTTTTAATATCTGCTATTAGTCTAAGGAGGTTGCCCTTGAAAGTGATTTAATGCTTGTCTATTTTTTGAACCTGTACTTCTACAATATGAACAATAATATATCTGGGTGAAGACCTTATCTGTTCATGTCTATTTTGGGTTCTATATGCCTCTTGTACAAGGATGTCCTTGTCTTTCCCAAGATTAAATAAGTTTTCTCCAATTACTTTTATTAGTTTTTCTGTGTCCTTAACCTTTATTTCTTTGCTTCAGATAAACCAATGATAAGGATGTTTGATCATTTAATAGTGTCTCAAAGGTCTTCAATGCTTTTTAATTGTCTTCTTTTGTTATTGTGTATTTCAAAACACCTGTCCTCAAGAACTAAAGTTCTTTTTTCTGCTTGATATAATCTTTTCTCAAAGCTGCCTATTTTTATTTGACATATTGAGGTCTTTATTTCAAAGATTTATTTTTTGTATCTTTTCAAATTATCTCTCTTATTGATGAATTTCTCATTTGTATCCTGCATTCCATTTCCAATTTCATTTAAAAGTTTGCTGAGTTGTCTTGAATCTCATTGATCTTTTAAAAATTAATAGTTTTAAATTCTTTTTGAAGGATTAATCCATTTTTATTTGCTTGCACTCTGTTGCTAGAGAGTTAAAGCTTTTTGAGTTATCATATTACCTTGCTTTACATATTTCTTACATTGCTGCATTAAAATTTGTATATCTGGTGGCTTGGATATATTGATCAACTTGAGGGGTAACCTTAGTAACTAGCCTTCCCCTGAAGAGTTCTTAGGGTATTGGTTTTTCATCCAACAATAATGTTGTTTCAAACTGGAGAGCAAAACATTTTCTTTTTGTAGCATATTTGGCTCTGATTGGTACAAGTGAAAATATATGGGGATTTCTGACCCTTAGAGCAGCCCAAATTTAGACAATAGCTTTTTTCTCAAGATGGCTCCTGGAGACTGCTTGAGGGTAGTGTAAATTCTATTTCCAAAACCAAACTAATGTGTACATTTTGCCAATCTTAGCTATTTAGCACATAAGCTTCTGAGGTTTGTGTACATTTGCAAAAGCTAGGATTCTCATTACCTGCATTTATAAAGTTTGCTTTACCTCTCACCTTTACTTCTGGAAAGGTGAGAGAAAATTCACCCCAAGCTGCAGAGTTGCTGATAAAGGTGCCACGATATTTTGTTTCTTTTACTACACTGTTGTGTGAGGTAACTGAATCTTGCAAAGTTTTAATTTTTCTCCTGATTTTAAGTGTCCTTCCATAATCATTCATATCCAGATGCAAACATAAACCTGTAGTATTTTCTTTTGTTTCCTTTTTTTTTTTTTTTTTTTTTACAAAAATAGGTGTGTGATTGATGTCAGTATTCAGGAATACAGGTATTTGATAAAAGAAAACAAAATAAATAATATTAATTACTTAGACTGAAGTAAAACCAAAATAATACATATAAATACATGTGTAACACAGGAGAGGCAGAGCTCAAAATTCTATGATTTGAAGTATATACATAAAGTAGGAAAATTATTGAAAACCCAACTATGCAAAACAAAAAATGAACAGGTACAACATTGCCCACAGAAAAATTAAAATCTAGCCTTCACCTATAAATGTAAAGTCCAGGCACATGGAAACATTTTGTGTTACTTTTAGTGCATGTTTGCAAATAATAATAAAAACAACACAGTAATTCAGAAATGAAAGAAGAGAGCAAACTGCAATAGAAGAAAGCTAACCACGCAGCCTACTGAACTAGAAAATAAAATAAAAACAATGGAATTAATGCACTGGAGATTGTTACTTTAAGTGAATAATAAATAGGCACACTTATGTAAAGATAAAAAGAAAAAGGACACAAATATTTTTAAGAACTAAGATAACAATACAATTGAAATGTTTGGAAGAAAATGTTCGAAAGAAGATGCTGTTAGAAATTTTGATGAGTTAGAATGCATGATAATTTTTTCCCATAAATGATTCCAGAAAAGTTAAACAATTCTGAAATATTTCCTGAAAAACAAATATTCTGTAATATCCTGCCACTGGAAAACAACTAATAAATGGATTAAATAACATCTACTGCTTTTCTCAATGGACAAAGTTTAGAGCATTTTTACTCAGAAAATATGGTGTTTACACACAAAGAAAGATAAACCTGAGTCATTTGTAGGAAAATAGATGCACCTTGAAACTATAATGTTAAAAGAAATAAATCAAACACACAAGTTTATACATCACATAGTTCATCTTATATGAGAAACCCAAAATATAAATAAAGAGTAAAATAAAATATATATGTTATGAAGTAGGGAGATGGGTCCTTCTCAAATGAGAAGGGGATCAAAAGATGGAAGCAGGGGAGACAGAGGAAAGAGGAAGGGGATAAAAAGAGTATTAAGATGTGTTATGTACATGTGCCAGCTCCCCAGAAGAAATAAAATCATCATGTACTTCAAATGTAGTAATAAACAAAAAACTACACAGGTATCAGCATGAAAACAGTGGTGGTGTTTCCTTGAAAAAAAATTTTGTTCATTGGCATTGGTGATATAGAAAGTAATAGACAATGCTAATCAACTAAAACTAAGACACTCACACCACATTGTATAATAGATACGTGAAATACGAAGAAATAGTTCAAAAGGAAAGGGATACTAGGGAGGGGAGAGGGTGAAAGGAAGAAAGGGAAATGAAAAAAATGTGAGAAAAGAAGGGTAAAACGGAAACAAAGCTTTGCAAATAAGGAGGGGAGGAGGGGCTGAAGGGAGGGGAGGCAAATGGGAAAAAAGTGAACAGAAGTGGTTCTATGTCTATAGCACATCCTATCTTCCAGGAACTCAGTGAAGAAAAACTTCCTCACAATGTAGCATTGTCATATACCAAGAACTATCAAATATATGTTTGTCATGAAAAATCACACAACAGAAGAATTAAGTCATTAATTTATACACTCAGGGTTCAAACAATCATAATTACTAGATAACACAAAATAACTACACATTACATATTTAAGAAATTCACAATTTAAATCACCAAAATAGTATATAAATATGCAATATGAAAATGATTAAATGTATTGAGATGCATCTACTTGATATTAAAATATGAAATTATTTTTTAAAATTAATAAACATTAAGTATAGCTATAGTTAAAAAGAAGACAGAACTGAATAAATTATCCAGAATACAAATGTATTAAGAGCTATGGAATATAAAATAAACTGTTCTAATTTATACCTGCATTTTAACAAGTACATAACAACAAAATACCCAAAGAAATATTTGATGAAAAACAGTAAAAAAGCTACCACCAAAAAGAAAACTAAAGTACTAAGAAAGGAAAGAAAATACAATCACATAAAATATTCAATTAAATGTAAAAAAGGCAAAAAAATCATGAAATACTATTAAATGTTCCAATGGTTTGAAAAATAAAACAGTAATAAATAAGGTATGTATTAGCCTATATATATATATATATATATATATATATATATATATATATATACCAATGGCCAAAATCAAAAGACATTGTTTGCCACAATGAATCAAAAAATAATGTCCACTAAAATGTCTTCTATTTTAAAAAGTCTTATTAAAACTGCATTAATCACAAATCATATACAGATTAAAATTAAAAGGCTGGAGAAAGATGAACCATGCCAACACTAATCAAAAACTGTGGGAACAGCTATATTAATTTTGGCCAGAGCAGATTTCTGAGCAAGGACAGTTGTCAGGGCTGAAGATGGGTGTTACACAATGAAAATGGTGACAATAATACATGAAGTCATAATAATTTTTAATATATAAAAACAGCAAATTCTAGTGAAGATGCAGAGCCACAGAAACTCTCATACATTTCTGGTGGTAACCTCTAATGGTACACACATTTTCAAGATAGTTTTGCAGCTTTTTATCAAACTAAACATATTCATAGTCTCAAGCAATTGTAGTCATTGGTGTTTGCCGCAACAAGTTCAAAATCATATCTCCATGAAAACCTGCACAAGGATGAACATAAAAGCTTTATTCATAATTTCCAAACCTTTGAAACAACCATGTTGGCAATTTAGTAAATAAATTTAGATCTTCCAGACTGTCAATATATGAAAAGACTTGTAGGAAACATAAACATATATTACTAAATGAAAGTAGCCAATCTTGAAAGGCTGCATACTGTGTTATTCCAGCTATATGACACTGAAAACAAAAAGTATACATCAGTGAAATAATCAATGCATTTTTGGGATTTGATGGAGGGTAAAGGTGAAGGGGCAGGGTGCAGAAGATTTTTTAGGGCAGTAAAACTATTATGGTTAATACTATATTAGTGCATGCATGTAATTAAATATTTGTGAAATCTTACCAAATTTTTAACAAAAATGACCCTTAATATATACTATGGAATTTGGGAGAGAAAAATGTATCAATGTTGGTCAAGCAATTTAAAAAATATAACACTCTGATACAGGATGTTGATAATGAAGTTGGCTATACATGTATAAGGGTAGAAAGCATATGGAATTTATTTGAGCATTCCAGTCAGTTTGGCTGTGAACCTAAAACAGTTATAAAAATAAAGTTTATCAATTTAATTATAATAGGTAATTTTTTCTGAACTTTTGGAGAACAGAAATGTAGAGATGCAAGAAGCAAAAATAAGCTTAATATGTTAGTGAGTTTTCTGTATTAGTTTTGTCAATGCGACAAATTACCTGAGAATAACAACTTAAAGGAGGAATAATTTATTTTGGTAGATGGTTTAAGAGTTTTCAGGAAGAAGGAGGTGGTCACTGGCACCTTCTCCCTGGGTTGGGACACGTGTGCAACAGTAGTTCAAAACTGCAGACACGGTAACTGCTGGCAGCCTGCAGGGCCTTCGTGCAGAGACGTGGTGGTGGTGCAGGGGAGCAGCGGATGTGAAGGACTGCACTGGCTGGTGGTGAGTGCAGAGGCTCAGCCATTCTGTGAGAGACAGAAATTGGCCAGGTGCAATAGATGTGGGGCCAGTGGAGCTCGGAACTCAGACTACAGCTCCATCTATGGTTCCCCGCTCGGCTCAGGCTTGCAGAAGGTGTGCTGATGCCTGCAGGCCTAATGAGTGTGATCTCAGACAGAAAGTGCAGGCTAACTGAGATTATTCACTACCCCAACAATAAGCTGCTGCTTGCTGTCACATATGTGCACTGAATGGGACTCTGTCCCCACACGTTGTCTATTAGCAATAGGAGAGACAAACCTGGAAATGAACTTTTATTTTTCTCTAATTTTTTTTTGCTTTTTTTTGTTCTGGTGGTGGTGATTTTTTGTTTCGTTTGTTTTTTCCTTCATTGTTGATCTTGCTTTAACATGAGTGTGAACAGAGTTTCTAGCCTCTTTGTGGTTGTGTTCTCATCTGTCCTTCCATTTATCTCTTTATTTTCTCTTTCCCACCAGTCTTCTGCACGAGTTTCCCAATGTTAGTGGGATCCCTCTTTGACCTCCAGCCTTACATCTAATTCCTACCTCTTCTTCCAATTCTCTATTTTCTCCTTAATGCATTTAAAATTTAAACTCCTGAGGGCAAAATTGACATATTAAGGACTTGTATAATGCATATAATTTTCTGGTTTATTTTAGATTTTGTTATATAACCACAAATATGGTTTATATGGTTAAAAGTGGCAAATAACTGGTTAGCTCAGTCTGTCATTTTCTAGGCTGTGTTTGATGCTTTTTATACCGCTATAGCCAAAATTAACATCACTGTTCTAAACAGCTATTCTTTCTGGTATTCCATGACTGAGAATGACTAAGGGTCACAGAAAATACTGTAGCACAATGCCAAAGAACTAAGGACTGGGCCAAACAGACAGCAACTTCTCAGGTCCAACAAATTGAAGAGGTAGGATCTTGCAGCAGACTCAAAACCCAAACATAAGCTACACCTGGAAGATACCTCAAAGAAGTAGTCATCTCCTAAGGGTTTTAAATACTAGCAATAAAGCAACCTACCATAGGCAATTTACAAGCATCACCCCAGGAATTAAACTAAAGAAAGAAAAGAAAATGAGATGACACTTAAACAAGATGCAACCCCAAACATCCAGTTCACCAAAGACAAACCCAGGGGCCAATGAGGTGGGACAATCCAAAAGCCACCACCTGGCATCTTGGAAGTGGTAAAAACAAAGCAATTGAGTGAAGCTCTGGGAAAAATCAAATCAGAAATAATTTCTCAGGTAACTGCAGAGATGATGTCCACAATGAAGACCATGCTTAGGGACTCTAGAGCAGATACAGAAAAAAAAATAGAAAAGCTTAAGAAAATTTTGGAAGCCATGAATGCTCAGAATAGGAAAGAAATGGAATCCATAAGGCAGATTCAAGCAGATATCCAGGAGAACAAAAATTCCATTGAAAATATTTTTAGCAGATTAAGCCAATGTGAGGACAGGATCTCAGATATAGAAGACAGGCCTGTGATTAGTGATCAGGAAAAAAAAGAATTCCTAAAAATAGGAAGGGACAATGAAAAATCAATCCAGCAACTGCTAGATGAGGCAAATAAGAATAAGTTAAGATTGACTGGAGTCAATGAAAAAGCAGGAGATAGCATATATGACATTAGGAAACTGTTCACAGACATCATGACAGAAAACTTCCCTGGTAGAGAAAAAGAATTTGATGTACAGATAGTTGAGGCATATAGAACTCCAATTAGCCACTATCAACAAAACCTTCAGCCAGGCATATCATAGTCAAGATTCAAGAAAGTCAATGCAAGAGTAAAATCTTAAAAGCTCTTAGGGAAAAGAAACAAATCATCTAAAAAGGAAAGCCCATCAGAATAATAGCTGACTTTTCAGCAAAAACCCTCAAGTCAAGAAGTATTTCAAGTTCTATAGGAAAATAACCTTCAACCCAGATTGATGTACCCTGCAAAACTATCTTTCAAAACTGATGGAGAAATAAATTACTTGCATGACAAAGAACATCTGTGGAAATATATGACCACCAAACCAGCACTCCAAAATGCATTGAAGGACATTGTAGAAAGAGATAACAAGGACTACAATTCCAGGAACCCCAACAGAAGGAATCTACCACACAAGGCAAACGATTAAACAGAAGGAGGGAAAAAAAGAGGGGGAGCCAACACCAGGAAAATAACATGACAAGGATAAGAATACATATCAATTATAATCATCATTGTTAATGGTCTCAATTCACCAATCAAAAGGCACAGACTGGCAGAATGGATCAAGAAGCAAGATCCAACAATATGCTGCATACAAGAAACACATTTAATTCAAAAAGAAATTCATAGACTGAAAGTCAAAGGATGGAAAACAATACATCATGTGACAGGAACCCAGAAAAAACAGGGGTAACTATTCTTTTTGCAGACAAAGTGAATTTCAAGCCAAGACTGATACAGAGAGATAAAGAAGTTCACTACATCCTTGTAAAGGGAACAAGCCAAGAGTAAGAGATAATGATCATAAATATATATGCAACAAATACCAGTGCACTGAACTATATAAATAAATATTAATGGGCATGAAAAATCAAATAAGCACTAATACAATGGTATTGGGGGATCTCAATACCCCACTGTCAGAAAAAGACAGATGAACTAGACAAGAAATAAACAATGAAATATTAGAACTAAACCAAACTTTGGAACAAATGGACTTAGTAGATGTCTACAGAGTGTTCCACCCTACAACATCAGAATACACATTCTTCTGAGCTGCACATGGGACATTCTCCAAAATAGACCACATACTAGCTCATAGAACCTGCTGAAGTAAATGCAAAGTAATGGAAACTTTCCCACACATATTATCAGACTACAGTGCAATGAAATTAGAAATCAATAGCAAAAGTAACCACAAGAACTTCCTAAACATATGGAAATTAAATAGCATGCTCCTGAATAAGCAATGGTCACAGATGAAATTAAAGAAGAAATTAGACAGTTTCTACAACTGAATGGCAATAACAGTACAACATAGTGGTACTTATTGGACACAATAAAAGCAGATACAAGAGGGAAATTTATACTAAAACCCATATCAGGAAAACAGAGCAGGGATGAATAAACAAATTAATGGTGAACATCAAACTTCTAGAAAAAGAAGAGCAGGCTAAGCCATAATCTCATCCAAGAGAGGAAATTATAAATATCAGAGCAGAAATTACCATATTGGAGACTAAAAAATAAATACAAAAAATCAATGAATCAAAGAGTTAGTTCTTTGAAAGATTAAATAAAATTGACAAATCCTTATCCAACTTTATTAAAAAAAGGAAAGAAATGTCTCAAATGCATGCATTTAAGAATGAAAAGTGTGATATCACAACGGACCCTGCAGAAATCCAGAAGATCATCTATAGCTATGTTGAAAACTTGTATTATAATAAGATGGAAAATGCAGAAGAAATGGATAGATTCCTAAATACATATGAATTAGCAAAGCTGAATCAAGAAGATATAAAAATCCTAAATAAATCAATATCAATCAATGAAATCAAAGATGTAATTAAAAACCTTCCAACAAAAAGAGCCCAGGCCCTGATGGATTCACTATTGAATTCTACAAGAAATTTAGAGAAAATCTAACACCACTACTTCTCAGACTTTTTATTGAAATTGAAATGGAAGTAATCCTCCCAAATTCATTCCTGGAAGCAAGCATTATCATGATACCAAAACCTGAGAAAGACTGAACCAAGTAAGAGAACTATGGGCCAATTTCCCTAATGAACATAGATGCAGAAATCCTCAACAAAATACTAGCTAATGCAATGCAGCAAATCATTGAGGATTATACACCACGACCAAGTTAGATTCATCCCCGAGATGCAGTGATGGTTCAACATACATAAATCAATAAATGTAATACATCATATTAACAAAGCCAAGGACAAAATTCTTATGATCATATCAATAGATGCAGAAAAAGCTTTTTGACAAAGTCTAGCACCCATTCATGAAAAAAGCCATATAGAAAATTGGAATAGATTGTCTTTACCTCAATCTAATAAAAGCCATCTTTGACAAACCAACAGGAAATATCATACTAAATGGACCAAACTGAAAGGTTTCTCTCTAAAATCAGTAACAACACAAGTATGTCCACTCTCTCCACTGTTATTCAACATAGTCCTGGAAAATTTAGCCAGAAAAATTAGACAAGAGATAGAAATAAATGTAATAATGATAGGAAAAGAAGAAGTTAAATTATCATTATTTACAGATGACATGATATTCTACATAAAAGACTCCAAAAACTCCACTAAAAAACTGCTTGATTTAATAAGCAAATTCAGTAGTGTAGCTGGATACAATGTCAACACTCAAAAATCAATAGCCTTCCTGTACATGAATAACTAACTCACTGAAAGAAAAATTAGGGTAGCAACAACTTTCACAGTAGCATCAAAAGAAAAATGAAATACCTAGGAATCGTTCTAACAAAGGATATAAAAACCTCTACACTGAAAGCTATAGTACTCTGAAAAAGTAGATTGAAGAGGATATCAGAAAATGGAAAGCCATCCCTTGCTGTTGGTTAGGAAGAACCAATACTGTGAAAATGGCCATACTTCCAAAATTGTTATACAGATTTAATGCAATTCCAATCAAAATTCCAACAACATATTGCACAGAATTAGAGAAAACAATCCTAAAATTCATTTGGAACCAGAAGAGACCTAGAATAGCAACAAAGGCAAGGCAAGGGCATCACAATCCCTGACTTGAAATTTTACTATAAATCTACTGTGATAAAAACAGTGTGGTACTGGCAAAAAAAAAAAAGACCTGAACATCAATGGAACAGATTAGAAGATGCAGAAACAACTCTAGACATACTAAGCCACCTTATCTTTGACAAAGGTGCCAAACACATTCACTGGAAGAATGATAGCCTCTTTAATAAATGATGCTGGAAAAACTGGCTTTGCACATGCCAAAGTATAAAATTAGACCCATATCTTTCACCATGCACTAAATTAAATTCAAAATGGATCAAAGATCAAAATATTAAAACAAAAACATTAAATCTGCTGGAAGATAGAATAAGTAAAACTCTTGAAGACATTGGGGTATGCAAAGACTTTACCAGTAAAACCCAATGGCACAGGAACTATCACAAACAATCAACAACTGGGATCTCATCTTATTAAAAAGCTTTTGCAGAGCAAGTGAAACCACCAACAGAGTGAAGAGACAACCCACAACATGGTTAAAATATTTGCCAGCTGTTCCTTAGATAAAGGATTACTATCAAAACCATCTAACGAACTCAAAAAAAAAAAAATCAGACCTCCCAAATTTAAAGATCCAATCCAAAAATGAGTATCTGAGATTAATACACACTTCTCAGATGAAGAAACAGAAACAGCAAATAAATATATGAAAAACTGTTCAACATCACTGGTCATTCAAGAGATGCAAATTAAAACAACACTGAGATTCCATCTCACCCGAGAAAGAATGGCTATTATCAAGAAATCAACCAATAACAAATGCTAGATGGGCTGTGGGGAAAAAGGAACACTTCTCCGCTGTTGGTGAGAGTGTCAACTGGTGCAGCCAGTGTGGAAATCAGTGTGGAGACTCCTCAAAAAACTAGGATTGAAGGTCCCATTTGACCCAGGTATTCCCCTTCTGGGCATCTTCCCAGAAGAATTAAAAACATCGTACCACAGCGATACATGTGCACCCATGTTTATAGTAGCACAATTTGTAATAGCTAGGTCTTGGAAACAACACAAATGCCCATTAACCGAGGAATAGTTAAAAAAGATGTGGCATTTTTATACAATGGAGTACTACTCAGCCATAAAGAAAGATAAACTGAAGACTTTTATAGGTAAATGGATGCAACTCAAGAGCATACATATGTGTAAACATCATATTGTCTCTCTAGTTGGAGAAGCTGAAAGAGTAAATAAGATCCAAAATGTACAATATATATTGTAAAGCAGGAAGGAACTATTCAAAAAGAAAGAGAAACTGGGATGGAGGAATGGAGAAAAGAATGAAGGGAAAAGACAAAAAAAGTATAAGTACAAGATAGTTAAGATAGATACACTATTAATTTCTCTTAGTTCATTGAAAAGAAAGGTTTGTGCTAATATTGTTTGGACAATTGAATGCTTATATCTTGTACCCTGAGTAACTAGTTTAAAGATAACTATACGCAGTGTGTTAACAATTGTTACCCTCCTATTATGTTGTTCAGAAATTTTGTTCTATTTTTTTCTCTTTAAAATAAAAAAAAAGAGTTTTCAGTCCTTGGTCATCTGGTCCCATTGTTGTGGGCCAGTGGTAAAACAGAACATCATAGCACATGGTGAAGCAAGCAGTTCATATCATAGCTAATAATGGAGAACAGAGAAGAAAGGATACAGAGACAGAGAAATAGAGACAGACAGACAGAAATGGACAGAGAGAGAATGAGAGTAAAATAAATTGGCCAAGGTCCCATATGGCCTTCAAGGGTACAACCCTGTGTTAAGGCTTAAAACTAAAATGTCACCCAAAAATCTTCTGTTGGAGGTAGAGTCTAGTCAGAGAAGGTGGGTCACTGGTGTGTGACTTTGAAGAGCATATTTTTGTTCCTGGCTCCTTCCTTTTCTCTCTCTGCCTCCTTGACATATAGTGAGTCTTTTCCTCCACCATGCCCTTCTGCCATGTTGCTTCTGTCCTAAAAATGGCCAAACTTAGACTGAAATCACGAGGAAAAATGAATGTCTCCTCTTATAACTTGTGGGTGTCGAGTATTTTTCCCAGTGATAAAAAAGTAACTAATTCATCGAATTACCTACTTCCCCCAACTAAACCACATCTAACATTTCTATCATTTCCCAATATCCCTAAAAGCTGTTTTTAAACACTTGAACACATGAGTCTTTGGGAGATATCCCAGATCCTAAACATAACACTTAGTAAAGTAACATAAAAGAAATATACCTCTGTCTATATTGCAGTTAATCTGTAGAACACCAAAGACATAAACATTTTAAAATAACTAGAGATAAACATAGTTTAACTCCAAGGAATCATCAAAAATATTGACAGAAAACTTTTCAAAAGCAACAAAGAGAATGAACATATGATGCAGTAATATTTGCAGAGTTCTACAAGAAAAAATATAAACATTGAATTGGATACAGGTCAAAAAGTTTTAAGAACAAAAGTGAAACAAAATCACCTTAAGATGAATAAAAATTGACTGTACCTTCGTAAACTTTTATTAATATTATATCAATGTCTTTATTGTAATAAGAGAAAGAATCATCACAAGAGAAAGATCTGAGATACAATAAAGTGTGATAAGCTTATTTTAAATGTTAAGCAGGTAGAGAGAGTTAAACAATAATTTTCTGTATAAAATTTTCATTGTAATGGTGGCTAATTTTTGAATTTCAAAATGACAGTATTAAACATTAGAAAATATCAGTATAATAGCAGAATAAATGAAGTTCAATTATATGAAGAAATTCTGTACAGTTTGAGAGAATGTTTGGATAATAAATTTAGATACATTAAGTATATCAGGGCAGAGCTTCTCTGGAAGCCTTGGGACACTCAGACTTGGTATCTCATGGTTGCAACACTGACTTGCTGGGTGTCAAATCTCCATAACAACCTAGAGGGTGAATGATAATGCTGCCTGGACAAGGGGCCTGTCATCTGTAGAGCAACTTTCCTTTTGGCACCATTAATTATCACGAGTGCCAGAGTGCTTCTACATTAAAGCAGCACTTCCCTGCTGGCTCAGGTGTTCTCTTTGCACACCCTTTCCATTCCTGCTCATTAGGATACATGCATTAGAGGAAGGCAGGCAAGTGACAGAAGGAACCTATCATGGGGATAGTGAGTGAGACCTGGGAGTGCTCCTGCAGCTCCTTGTACAGGTCTGAAATGACAAGGCCAACATCCTACAAAGAGCTGGAGATGATGAGCTAGGTGTAAAAGAAAACCCTTACAGTACTCCCAGCTCCCTTCCTTTCTGCTCTTCACCAACTGCATATGCTTTCCTGAATGCCAGTACTACTCCAGCACATGCCCCCTTGTGAAATAGAAGCTGTTAACGATGTGGAGCTGAGATACTTCATCATAGGGGTCAGATCACTTGATGACTAATGTAGATTATATTTCAGTGAAAGCTCTGCTTTCAGTTTCTCTTCCTCACTAATGCCATGTGTGTGTGTGTGTGTTACTTTTGTATCATACCTTCAGGTGAGAAGCCCTAGGAGTGCTACTTGCTATCATACTCAAGCTGTGAAGGTTAAAAGAAATAATGGTCAGCACCATTTTTCTACCTTGCTGCCTTTTTATTGTACCCAGCCCTCCTAGAAGATTCCTGCAGGTTCCTGTTTGATGGGAAATAGTGTCAGAATGTGTTTTCAACAGTTTTATGACATTCAGTCTCAGTGTCCTACAGGAATTTGTTATTCTTGGATGCTACACACCTGCACAGACTGAATGACAGTTTTGTGGTGCTGTCCACCTGATTTCTTGACCCTCAAATGATTTTTGTATTTCCAATATGAATATATATGTTACAAATTTATGATTTCTCCACTAGCATATGCCACTGCATAAATTTGTATTAATGAATGACACTCTAGTTAAAAAAATACAATAAGTATACATAGTAAAAAGCAAGACAAAGAGAAAATGTAACAGTAAATTGTTTTGGAATTTAATAAACAAAATATGAAAATCCACCTATTGCAGGGCAGATTATCTGAAAAATGTATACAGTTTCATGCAAGTGAATTAATACTTAAAATGTTAGGATGTAAAAATGTTAATAGCAAAAAACTGGAAAAGAGTATAAGGAAAATAATAAACAAAATAAGCTGAAAAGCTATACATCAGACAAAAGAGAATTTAAGAACTAATGAACCATTAAACATATAAACACTACATTATGACAAAAAGTTTTGTTTAGTTTAGCAGCATATATAATAAATTGGAACAATAGTGAGAACATTAGCATTGCCTGTATGCAAGGATAGCACTCAAATTCATGAAGAATTTCATAATTTAAAAAGTTTGTGTTCACATGAAAAACTAATTCTTACTGTATACTGACATAATGAAATGCCTTTAAAATATCTACAGTAGAAAATGACAGAACTACATCAAAAGTGAAAATTCCACTATCACTGTGGGTTATTTCAAAACACCACTGGCATTAATGTATATCAAAAATAGAAGAAAATGCAGATATAAACTTTTTGAAAAACACAATAAATTAAATTAATGAACATTCATAGACCTAAAGGACAAGAAATATAGAATAAACAGCCAATGCAGCCATGCATACAAATTTTACAGAAAATGAACATGTATCATACTCAGAGAACTGGCATAATTTACATTGCATTCTTGAATTACAGTAAATTATTTTTGAAGTTACAACATGGCAAATGAATGAAAAGTCCCCATACAAGTGGATATAAATATTTTTTTAGAACTGAGTGCATAAAGAAGTATAATTACAACATATAAAACTGTGTGAAATGAGATGTAGATGGGCATTTATATTTTGAATGAAGGCAGAAAAGTGTACAGTATTAAAACCTAAAAAACAGAAATACACAAAATGTCTCTGAAGGAATTAGAAATAAAAACAAAGCTCAAATAAGTGAATCATAAAACAGAGAAAGAGAATCATTTCAAAGATTGTTTTGAAAGACTAAGTCAACAAGTATTTGGTGATAATTTCAAGGTACAGAGGAGCCGACACAAAAAAGAACGCTTTGTACAAAACAGTAAAGTCTATGTTACAAGAGATATTTAAAAGGTAATAGAGGGAAAATTAATATCCTTGTTGTTATGGTTTATATCCAAATGTTGACCCAAAGCCTCATGCACCCATAGGCAAGGATTTGGGGAAGCTATTGAATCATAGAAGCATAGTACTCATCATTAGATTAGTCTACTGATGAATTTATAGTTAAATGTAAATTTGAGGTGAAGCTTGTTTGGAGGAAAAGGGTCACTGGGGCATGGACTGGAGGTGATATCTCCTTCCTTCTTCCCTTGGTCTCTCTCTCTCTGCTTCCTGATGCCATGCCATGAGCTGTTTTTCCTCTGCCATGCCCCTCTGCCTTAGGGCCAACCCATAATGGACTGAGACCATTACAATTTGTGAGCATAAATAAGCCTTTCCTCCTTTAAGTTGTGTCAGGTATTGTGTCTCAGTGGTGAGAAAAGTAACTAAGAAAGATTTTGTTACTCAGTAGGGTTGTTGCTGTGACTACCAGACCATGTGGTCCAGAAGCCTTTGGAAATTATTCATAGGAGGAGTTTGGAAGGGTTTGAAGATGCTGGCTGGAGAAGGAGCCCTAGAATGCTGTAATCTGAACTTGATGGGGGATTCTGGTTGGAGCTCAGATCAGAATTTAGACAATAATATAGCTAGTAACTATGAGGCTAAAGTGGTCTCAGTTGGGTAGAAGACTCCACTGAGAGTTGTACTCCAGGCTATGTGTGTTATGCTCTGGTAGAAAAATTGTCTGCTTTTTGCTAATATCTGGAGTCATTGTGGGAGATCAATATTAAGGGAGGTAAAGGTGAATTAATCTGGCAGAGGAAATTTCAAAGCAGCTAAATATTTGGGCTGTGGCTTGGTTACCACTGGGGGCTTTTAGCCAGCTCTAAATTGAGAATGAAGATCAAATCACCCAGATGAATGATTTAAAAAGTTTTAACTTTGGACAGAAAGAAAACTTTGGTAAAGTTGGGGCCTGCAAAATGGAGAAATGAAGAGCTTGATTGTCAGAAGTATTAGCATTAATAGAAAGAAGGTAAGTACTTTGGAACAAGACAATAAAAAGGAAGGCCTGAGGGCATCACAGGCACCAGCAGACCCCACCCTTGGAAGATTCAAAATTGCAAACATGAAAGACTTCTCTTTGAGAAGAGAGCACTAGGGCATGATGCTCCAGAATGGGGGCTAACTAGAGGATGGGAATTGATTTTTCATGATTCAGTTCACCATGTTTAGAAATCTAAGCACTCTGAGGTCACTATATCTACAAACAAGAAGCAAAAAGGCTTCACTACTGCTCAAGCTAATGTCAGAACTTGGCATCTTCCACATGGTGCTTGTTTTATGTGCATGTGGTGTGCAAGAGTTGTGGGGCCAGGGAGGCATCTACCCAGATTTCAGAAGATCTGGGAGGCTAGGCAGTGTGCCCATAATAGGGCAGTGTATGAAGCTGTGAGAGTGGAGCCGAAAGTCAAGTGGGGACCTCAGAATGTGGGAAAAGGTAGGAACATTGACCCTTTGAGGAAAACTGCAAAGAGTGAGCAAAGCCCACCCAAGAGAGAAGCTACAACCACCACCACCGGCAATGCAGGAGGAGAGGTCTGCCCAAGGCCTTTAGAGCTCATGTCTTGCCTCCAGGTGCTGGGCATGTAACTATGAGATTTAATGTTTCCCCTTCTGGATTTTGGTTTTGCTTTTGTACCATTCTTTTCTCTCCCCCTATTTCTACCATTAGGGATGGTAATGTTTGTTTAGTGCTATTGTGTGTTAGAATTGTTCAACTTTCTTCTCATTTTCACAAGGGCTCAGTTAGTTTGTCTTAAATCTCAGAGGAGACTTTGCACTTGGGCTTTTCAGCAATGATTAAACTGTTAAGACTTTGGCAACACTTACAGATGGACTAAATGTATTTAGCATAGATATGCACTTGAGTACTTTGGGGGTAGGGGTGGAGTGTTATGATTTATATACTTATAAAACCAAAGCCTTTTATGGTCATAGGTAGGGCTTTTGAGAGGTGATTTGATCATAGTGATGTGATACTCATCAGTGAATTAGTCCACTGATGAGTTTATAGCTAAATGTAATGTTGGGAGGTGAAGCCTGGTTGGAGGAGTATGTCACTGAGGCATAGCCTGGAAAGGTACATCCTCTGCTCTCCTCCCTTAATCAGTCTCTGTTTTCCACTGCTATAGCATCAGCTGTTTCCCCTCTGCCATGCTGATCTGCCTTGGAAACTTGGAGACAGCAAACTATGGACTGAAATATCTAGAAACTGTGAGCCAAAATAAATCTTTCCTCTTTTAAATTATGGTAATGTATGATATTGTTTATCAGCAATGAGATATTAACTAAGACAGATGTCATTAAAGAAATCATAATGTTTGAAAATCCATAACAACCTACTGAAGAAATCAAAGATAAACATGATAAATGGAAACAATACTGATCACATCTTTAAAAAGGTGAAAGAAAATTCTTTCAAAGTACAGATTATAGGGCCGGTGAGACGGCTCAGCGGCTTAAGCGCCTGCCTTGCAAGCGCGAAGGCCCGAGTTCGACTCCCGGAACCCACATACGAAAAAGGGGCCGGTGATATCGCTCAGCGGCACGGGTGCCTGTTGGCACATGAGGTCCTGAGGTCGTCCCCCCGGTACCCACAAAAAAAAAAAAAAAAAAAAAAAAAAGTACAGATTATAGGTAGTTATGGCCAAACCGTAAGAAGCAGGAAGTGCTGCACAAAGTAAGCAGCTATGTAGTAAGAGGAGGAAAAAAGTGAAAGTATCAATTATACAAGCCAGAGATACAGAAAAATATATCATCAGTAAATACTATGTCTTAAAAGTAAAATACCCTATGTTGCTTGTATAAACTGGCATAAGGATCTGGAAAACAACAAAAATAGAAATGCTTTCAGAATTTTCAAATTGAAAGTGAAAGCAAAAACTATATGTTTGTAACAGAAGAAAAACACTAAAGTAATAAGCCCTCAGAATCTCAGATATGTATAAAATTATTTTTCTTTAAAAGAGAAAACTATTACAGTCAAGATTGTTTAAATTGATGATTAAACACTAGGGAGTAAGAAAGTAAGTTTGTGTAATTTGGTCAGGTGAATATGCCCAAAAGAATCATCACAGTAAAGTCTTCAATTAGTCATGGTTATACTGAGAAACAGCATTAATATGAATAGATAAAAGTATTTAGTATAATGTCTTGACACCCATGATGTTGTAGGCTATAAATTCCTACAATATTCTGTCTACAGACAGGATATCCAAAAAGGCCAGAGATCAATGAAACTGATGTAGTAATAAAATTTGACAAACAAAGGAAAGCACAAGATGAAATGGATTTACTACTGAATTTCACCAGAACTTCAGAGAAGCGCTAAAATGAATACTCCCCAAACCCTTCATATATTGAAGGGGAAAGAGCCCTGTGAAATTCATTCCCTGATTCCATACTTAACTCTGGTACAAAAACCATGCAAGGTACTACAGATCAGTATCCCTTTTTTTATTTTAAAGAGAAAAATATAAAAATAACAATAAAACAGAGTTTCAAAACAAGCTAGTAGAAGAATAACAATAGTTAATACATTGTGTATTGTTATCTTCATAGTAGTTATTCAGAGTACAAGATATAGGTGTGAAATATTGTCCTAAAATTCTGTGTTCAGTCAAAGTATCTTGAAATTGAAGGAAAAATAAAAACTTGCTCAAACAAAAATAGAGAATACTTGTCACTAGTAGACCTGCCTTGAAAGAATTTTGAAAGTTCTTCAGATAGAAGAAAAATTCAAAACCTCAGATCTATATAATGAAAATAAGATTGTTAGAGAAGGAAGAGATGAAAAATAACGTGTATTTTTTTCTTAATGTATTAAAACTTTTTATTCAAAATAATATATTTGGTGCTTCTAGCTTATGGATAAGTTAAATGAATGACTTAATTCCTATAAGGGATGGCAAGAAGAAATTGGCAATATTCTATTTTAAGTATTTGCACTACTCATGAAGATATATAACATTATTTGAAACTGGACTTAGGATATTTGTAATACATTTTTGCAAAACATAAGGCACCCACTTACAATTTTTTTAAAACTAGATTTCATTAGCCATTTAACTGTTTACCCTAGCCATCTCTTGGGTAGTACATTTGTTTATGTATTGACTTCCCAGAGCATTGATCAGGAAGGTGTCACTTCAACCAATTAATTATTTTTTAAATAAATTTGATAAAATTTTCATTTTTATATTTCCTGTTATATTACCTTATAAAAATTAACAAAAATATGCAATTTTTGATCATCCTGTATTTAAATAATTGGACTGGTGAGTGGTTAAAAGAATAAGAGAAAATGAAATCATATAAAATGCATGCTAGGAAGAAGAAATACTAAAAGGGAAAATGACAAATAACAAGGGCAATAAGTTGAACATAGAATTCAGGAGGTATTAGCCCAATGATATTAATGACTACTTTAAATAGGAGTTGCATAAATAGGCCAATGAAGAAATAGAGGTTGTTAGAATGGATAAAAAAGGAACTATGTGTTGTTTTAAATTTAGTGTGTAAAAATGCTTTTAGTACTGTGTTTTATTTTCACATCCATATATTTATCTCAGTAGCAGATAGGATCATCAGAACAAGATGGTGGCTGAACAACATCCTCCAGTTGTCATCTCTCAAGAGCTACATCAATTTGAACAATTCATGAACAAAAAAATACCTACAGAAAAGATAAAAATCAGGTGAGAGACAATAGTGTCTGCTTTTGTATAACAAAATAAGGACATTGAAGAAAATGAAAAATATTTGCTCAAGTCTTCCTTACTCCAACCCAAGCAGCCCAGTGTGGAGACAGGTACCTCCAATTTGGAACAGATAGAATTAATTCCAGGCTTTTAACTTGAATCTCAGTAGAAGGCCAGCTGTGATGAAATCCAGTGCTGAGCAAGACCTATGGCCCCTACCTCCAGGAAAATGCTTGCAGACTGAGCTTCTTCTGAAATTACATTAGGTCTGATGATGACTATTGCCATCAACCATGCTCCAACCATGGGTGATTGAGCAGAGAGAAAGAGTCCAATTGGTAACAGAGTATGAAAGTTATCATGGTGCTTTGTCTTGGACCCAGTGCCAGCTTTACTACCATGAAACCCATGCCCAAATAAACTATGCTTCTATTAAGTAGGCCAGAGTTTGAAGATGGAGACTCTAGACCAAACCCAGCATCAGTCTGAGATACATAGACTAGAATTAATCTTTCACTTAAATTATTTCCAGCCTTAAAGTAGGTCTGGAACACACATGCACACTAACAGAATAAATTTATGTATTTTTTCTGCATCACTGCCAGCTGTACCATGCATAGGCTTTGATGCTTTCCAGAGACTGTATAGGTAGTTGCAACTATGAGACTCAGGCACAACGAAGTTTATCATCAGCCAAGGTGACCAAGGAGCACCATCTCCAGTAATATCTGACCTTGAACAGTATAACATGGAGCAGGACCCCATGCACTCATGATAGGACAGGGTAGTAAGCTCATGGCTTTGTCTTGAAATATAGTTCTGACTTTGTAAAACCTAACAATATACATACCCCACCAACTCCCATCCCAGGCCTTTATGCATATGACGCTTCTGGAATGGCTTCGGCTAGGGAGGAAGGGAAAAGTCCCTAGTCTAGTGAAGGTAAACCTTTTACAGCTTTCAATGATACAAACAGTCTGCTGAAGCATGCGTGCAATAGGTTCACCACTGCTCCCCTGATCTGTCAAACTGCTATTCCAACTGATACCATCTGTGGCTTGTTTTAGCCATATACAAGTAACATGAGAGTCCACCTGAATAATAGGTAGGTAGTCCACTGTGGATCTTAGTTCTACCTCAGTGTTGTGCTGATTTGGCATACTGTGGGTTCAATGTGTGGCACAGGTTGGTGGTATTGGTAGCCACAAGTGGCATATACATAGTTGCCTGTAGCTTCTCCATTCATGGTGACTCCCTACAACCAGGAAGTATCCCATAATACCTGACCATGGAACAGTAACTATGGATGAGGCATCTAAGCCTACCTGGGCCTGAGAGAGTCTTGAAGGGGCACACTACTCTTTTTGGGTACTCACCCTTCTGAACAACACATCAATAGTGTATTTGAAACAAACTTTGGCTTGAATTGCCCTCTAACTGAAAAACTAAAAATAGTCCAACAACAGACGCTTAGCAAACCTGGATCTAAGTGCCATCGAGTGTCCAAACAGTGGAAGTGACTGTATGCTTAAAGAAAACAAGCAACCTAAATAATAGTTCAAAACTGACAAACACAAAAAACAGGAAAATTGGAATAAATAATATTTGAATGAACAGATGATATCAGATGTCAATAAGCATAAAAAACTTTCAGAAAATCATGTTCCTACCTAACAATTAGAATAAGGTAGCAGAAACTGACCAGATAGTAATCAGCATAAGAGAAATAATGTAGGGAATTTAAAATCATTGCATTAAGGGAATATGAGGAATTTGGGAAAAAACACAGAAAATTATTCAATGCAGTATAAGAGAAATTTAAAAAAAAGAAGGAAGCAATTTAAAATATAAAAAAAGTTCTGGAGCCAAAAAATTAATTGAACAAAGTTAAAAATGTGATAGAAGGCACTGAAAGCAGCCTAGAAGAAACAAGAGTGAACTCGATGACAGACTATTTGAAAATATAGTCAGTGAATAAAAAAATAAATGAAGAGGAATGCAGAAAGCTTAAGGAAACTTTGGGACAGTATTATGGGAGCAAACATTCAGGTTATTGAGGTTCAAGAAAGACTCCAGAGGGCCAGTGAGATGGCTCAGTGGCTGAAGCACCTGCCCGGCAAGTGCGAGGGCCCAAGTTCAACTCCCGGAACCCACATACGAAATAGGGGCCAGTGATATCACTCAGTGCCACGGGTGCCTGCTGGTGCGCGAGGTCCTGAGGTCGACCCCCCGGTACCCACAAAGAAAAAGAAAGACTCCAGAATGCCAAAATCACATGATCATCTCAATAGATGCAGAAAAAACATTTGACAAAGTCCAACACCTACTCATCATAAAGCCCTAGAGAAAATTGGAATAGATCATCTTTATCTCAATCTGATAAAAGCCATCTATGATATACCAATAGCCAACACCATACTAAATGGTCAAAAATGGAAAACTTCCATGCTAAAATCAGAAACAACACAAGGATGTCCACTATCACCACTCCTATTCAATAGAGTTCTGGAAACATTAGTCAGAGCAATTATACAAAAGAAAGAAATAAAAGGAACAAAGACAGGGAAGGAAGAAGTTAAATTACCTTTATTTGCAGATGACATGATGCTCTACATAGAAGATCCCAACAACTCCACCAAAGGACTTCTAGATTTAACCAGATTCAATCACATAGCCAGACAAGAAGCCAACACTCAAAAATCAATAGCATTGGGCCAGTGAGATGGCTCAGTGGCATAAGCACCTGCCTGGCAAGCGCGAGGGCCTGAGTTTGACTCCCAGAACCCACATACAAAAAAAGGGCCGGTGATATTGCTCACCAGCATGGACGCCCACAGGTGCATGAGGTCCTGAGGTCGACCCCGGTACCCACAAAAACAAAAAAAATCAATAGCATTACTGTACACAAATAACAAACTCACTGAGAGAGAAATTAGAGAAACTGCCTTTCATAATAGCATCAAAAGAAATGAAGAGCTTGGGAATCAGTATAACACATGAGGAAAAACATCTCTACACTGAAAACTACAGTGCTCTAAAAATGGAGACCAAAGAGGATATCAGAAAATGAAAAGATCTCTTGTTCTTGGGTGGGAAGAATCAATGTAATGAAAATGGCTATACTCCCAAAATTGTTATGCATATTTAATGCAATCTCAATCAAAATACAATTAGCATACCTCAGTTAACTAGAGAAAACATTCCTAAAATACATTGGAGCCAGAAGTGACCTAGAGTAACAAAGTAATTCTAGGCAACAAAGCAAGGCAGGGAGCAACACAATTCCTGACTTGAAAGTATACTACAGAGCTACTGTGATAAAACAGCATAGTACTGGCAGAAAAACAGACCTGAGGATCAATGGAGCAGATTAGAAGACACAGAAAGAACTTCAAACACACTCAGCCATCTTGTCTTTGACAAAAGGGCCAAACATTTTCAATGGGAGAAAGGTAGCCTCTTTAATAAATGGTGCTGGACAAACTGGCTTTCCACATGCTGAAAATTAAAGTAGACCCATGTCTATCATCATGCACTAAATTGAAATAAAATAGGGTCAAAGATCAAATATTAAAACAAAAACACTAAATTTGCTGGAAGAGAGAATAGGTGGAACTCTTGAACACATAGGTTTAGGCAAAGACTTTATGAACTGAACCCTGACTGCATGGGAAATACTATAAATAATCAACAGCTGGGATCTCATCTTATTAGTCCTTTGCACAGCAAAAATAATCACCAACAGACTGAAAAGACAATGCACCAAGAGGGAAAAAAATCTTAGCCAGTAATTCTTCAGAGAAAGAACTAATACCTAGATGATATAAAGAATTAAAAAATATCAGACTCCCAAATTAAAAGACCCAATCCAAAAATGGCATCTGAAATGAATAGATGCTTCTCAGAAGTACAAACAGCCAATAAATAAATGTAAAAATGTTCAGCATCACTGACTATTCAAGAGATGAAAATTACAACAATGCTGAGATTCCCTCTCTCACTCCAGAAAAAATGGCTATTATGAATATTTTATTTTAAAAAGAAAAAATAGAACAAAATTTCAAAACAACATAATAGGAGGGTAACAATGGTTAATATATTCCATATTGTTATCTCTAAATTAGTTATTCAGGGGCCGGTGAGATGGCTCAGTGGCGTACATGCCTGCCTGGCAAACGCGAGGGCCCAAGTTCGACTCCCGGATCCCACATACGATAAAAGGGCCGGTGATATCACTCAGCAGCACAGGCTCCTGCTGGCGCACAAGGTCCTGAGGTTGGCCCCCGGTACCCACAAAATAAAATAAAATAAAATAAATTAGTTATTCAGAGTACAAGATATCAGCATTCAATTGTCTAAACAATATTAACACAAACCGTTATTTTCAATGAACTAAGTGAAATTAGTAGTGTATCTATCTTAAATATCATAATATCATATATATATATATATATATAATATTTTTCTTTTCCCTTCTTTCTTTTCTCCATTCCCCCATCCCAGTTTCTCTTTCCTTTTGAACAGTTTCTTCCTGTTTTACCACATCTATTGTAGATTTTGGATCTTATTTACTCTTTCAGCTTCTCACACTAGGGACACAATATGATGATTATAAATGTGCATCTGGTTTATTTCACTTATGAGTATTTTCTCAAGTTTCATCCATTTACCTATAAAGGTCTCCAGTTTATATTTCTTTATGGCTGAATAGTACTCCATTTATAAAAATACCACATCTTTTTTATCCATTCCTCAGTCAATGGGCATTTGGGTTGTTTCCACAATCTAGCTACTACAAATTGTGCTGCTATAAACATGGGTGCACATACATCGCTGTGGTACGATGTTTTTAATTCTTCTGGGAAGATACCCAGAAGGGGAATAGCTGAGTCAAATGGGACCTCCAACCCTAGTTTTTTGAGGAATCTCCACACTAATTTCCACAGTAGTTGCACCAGTCTACACTCCCACCAACAGTGGAGAAGGGTTTGTTTTTCCCTGTAGCTCCTCCAGCATTTGTTACTGGTTGATTTCTTGATAATAGCCATTCTTTCTGGGGTGAGATGGAATCTCAGTGTTGTTTTAATTTGCATCTCTCTAATGACTAGTGATGTTGAACATTTTTTGTATATTTATTTGCCAAGAAGAATGGCTATTATGAACAAATCAACCAATGAAAAATTCTGGTGTGCTGTGGGGAAAAAGGAACACTTCTCCACTGTTGGTGGGAGTGTATACTGTTGCAACAACTGTAGAAATCAGTGTGGAGATTCCTCAAAAAACTTGGACTAGAGGGTCCATTTGACTCAGATATTCCCTTTTTTGGTATCTTGTCAAAAAAATAAAAACATCATACCACAGCAATATATGCACACCCATGTTTATAGCAACACAGTTTGTAATAGCTAAATCTTGGAAACAACCCAAATGCCCATCACTAAACCATAAAGTAGGATATACTTGAGAAATTTATAGCTAAATGGATGGACTTTGAGACCATACTCTTCAGTGAAATAAACCAGACACATATATGTACATATTGCATTGTATCTCTGGTGTGAGAACCTGAAAGTGTAAATAAGAACCAAAATGTAAATAGATATTGTGAAATAGGAAGTAATTGTTCAAAAGGATAGGTGAATTTGGCTGCGATGGAAGGGAAAAGAAAAAATAAATTATAAAATATAAAGTAAAAAAATAAAGTATAAAATGGAAACAAAGCTTTGTAAATAAAAAGTGGAAGGGGGTTGAAGAGAGAGTAGGAGAATGGAAAAGAAGAGGTGCTGAGATAAATCATGGACAGGTACAAATTTCCGATGATGAATGTAATCGTTATGTATATCTAAATTGTGCCAATTAATTAAAAAAAGATAGCCCTGTTAGCAAATAATTTTGATAAAAGTGGTTATCCACATGCAGAAGAATGAATATTGACTAACATTTCTCAATGTGTACTAAAATTAAATAAAAAAGGTCAAAGACCTACATATAAAAACAGAAAAACTGTCTGCTGGAAGATAAATTATGTAAAGCTCTAGGTGACATAAGCATGAGCAAGGACTTTGTGAATAGAACAAATTTGCACAATAAATAGCACCAACATTCAACAAATGGGATTATAGCAAATTAAAAACCATCTGCACATCAAGAGAAATAAATGACAGAGTGAAAATTCTAGCTACAGAATGGAAAAAAATTTACCAGCTACTCCTTCATTAGAGTTTTAGTATATAGAATATATTAAAAACAAAAAATGGCAGTGGTTATGAACAGACAATTCTCATAAAAGGAAATATAAATTGCCAATAGGCACATTAAAAATATTTAGCATCATTGACCATTAGAGAAATGCAAGTCAAAACATCTCTAGGATTCCATCTTACTCCAGAAAATTTGGTATCATCAAGTACTCAAAAACCAAAATAAATACTGAAATTGTAAGGGAAAAGGAATCCTTCTACACTGTGGGTGGTAATGTAATTTAGTAAAACTCCTGTGGAAATCAATGTGAAAATTTCTCAGAAAACTGAAAATAGAAATTTCGTTTGACCCAGCTATACCTCTTCTTGAAATCTTCTCATTACAGTGATACAACTCATACCCATGTTTTTGATTACACAATTCACAATACAGACATTCTTAGTTTAATGACAGTTATGGTCCTGGGACTAGGTGGTTAATTTCATTGGTTACTAAATGTGAAATTATATGTATTATGTACATTACAATATTCAGAACAAAGGAAACTCAAACTTGATATCTTTTCTTTTACTGGCATAACTCTTGCATGGAGTAGCATAATTTATAACAGAAATAAAACTATAGTAGTGTACTATGCAGTACAATCAGCATAAATCACAGCATTGAATAAACAAGGTATAATGCATAAAAAACTCTACAAAACAAAAAGATAGGTTTTAAGTCTAAGCAGTGGGTGATAAGTCCAAACAGTCATTAAACAGATAGATTGTTAAATGATGAATATCTTTAGCTAAATCTTAGAAGCAACCTATACACCTATCAATAAGTGAATATACATATTTATATATGAATACTTCTGAGGTATAAAGAAAGATAAATTTGAGGCATTTCACTGAGGATTTTTGTTCTGAGAAGAACTCCACTTTTCTAGAAAAAATAAATCTAAATGCATTGGTAGCACTCCATTGCTGAAATGTGTCATTAGATATTTTGAGTCAGATCATGTTACAAATAAATATTTTAAATGTTAAATTATATAGTATGTAAATCTATATCTATAGCAATTTTCACTTTTATGGAATGAAAGATGTTGAAGTGCCTTAGAGCTTCTACAAATGATCCAAATGATCTTCCCAGACTCCAATAACAGCTACACACTTTACTCTTTTCTATGTCCATCACTAGAGGCTTCCTCCAGGAAAATGTTCACCCTGAAAGAAAATCCCACTGAGAAACATTACTGAATATTCCAGCACTCTTTGCCATCCATGAAATGGAAATATTATTATTATTCACAAATTAGCATTGTTTTCTAGCTAACTGTTTCACATGCACAGAGATAGTGTTTAGGTTGTTATTAAATTAAATTTCATAGTTAGAAATGAGTGTAAACTTACTGGTATTAGGACTATGAAAAATCTCAGCAAAACAAAGTATTAGTTATAGATCACTTGATTATATTAAGTTAAGGTATCTCTGCTTTCTGTCCTGGCCCTTCAATACTTATCGGTAGCCTGTTAACAAAACTCAGCAAGAGATTTCTTCTACAAATCTTACCAGTTCCTTATATCTCATTTGCCAGTGTTTTGACAGTTACAGTGTTTGGAAGGGCAAATTACAAATCAATGACATATTCCCCAGATTTACATCAGTACATTTTTGAAAATTGTAATCAAATTTCACAGTTTGAATTGAAAATGTCTCCCAAAGGCTCATTTGTTTTAGAGGTGGCACTTTTAGAATGTGATTAGATATTGGGGAATTACACTTATCAGTGAATTAATCCACTGATGAGTTCATGATTAAATACACTATTAGAAGGTGGGGCCTGGTTTGAGGATGTGTGTCAATGGGGTCATGATCTTGAAGGATATATTATTGTTTCTGGCCCTTCTTGGCTTCTCTAGATCTTTCCCTGTTTCTCTGCTTCCTGGTTGCCATGAGGCGAGTGAATTTTCTCCACCACGCCCTTCCACCATGATTTTTCTGCATTGCAGTCAGCTAACCATGAACTAAAACCTCTGAAACTATGAGTTGTTACTAAGACTACACTTGTGAGTTTTTAAAGAAATGAAGGAAATTGATAAACAAAATTTTCTGGGAAGCAATTATCATTAAAATTTACTTTTAATATTTTGATTCTGAAAGTAGTAATTCACTTGTAATTTAGTGATAAGAGGAAATAGCCATGTTTCTTCTAATAATCAGCATTGTGCAACCTGAAAGACTTTGCCCTGTAGCTTTGTGGTAAGAGTTAATGGGAAGATAGTGATGCTAATGAGCACAAACTGACATTTTATTTTTTTATTTTTTTTTTTTTGTGGGTACCAGGGGGTCGACCTCAGGACCTCGCGCGCCAGCAGGCGCCCGTGCCGCTGAGCGATATCACCGGCCCCTTTTTCGTATGTGGGTTCCGGGAGTCGAACTCGGGCCCTCGCACTTGCCGGGCAGGCGCTTAAGCCGCTGAGCCATCTCACCGGCCCCACAAACTGACATTTTAGTGTATTGAAAAGCTGTCTGTACTGCAATATAAACCTAAATTAAAAATAAAATAAAATAAAAATGATAGGAGCTAGAATGTAGACTTTTAGAGATGGGGATAAGTGAGAGGAGGAAAGAAAGAAAGAGGAAAGTAATGAAGATAAAAATAACTAAAATATATTATATGCTTGTATCAGTATACAAAGACAAATCTCATTATCCTTTATTAGTAATATGTACCCAAAGTTTGCTGTGCTATTGCATAACATCAGATGTCATCCCATGAATATTTTCTTTTTACTGTTTAAATAGAACAGGATTATTGACAACTTGGAATTCAAAACAGTGGTTTATACTGGCTATACATTTTACTATGCAACTTTATAATGGCTAGCAACAATAAGAAAGAAAAACCAAGACTTCCCTGAGGCACCTGGTGCAATGGTATTAAAAATTCTTGGAAGATATGAAATAAAATACTTCATGCCTGCTTCCTAATTTTGGCTATCACTGACAACTCTGATTTTAGCTTAATCCAGAGAGTAAATGAATAACTATTTGTATATGTTCTAGAACATTATTTATTTTGAGCAGAAGGAGACACAGTTGGAGTTTAGTGTATATCCATAGTATTTGATATCAGTTTCAAGAAGCATGCAAGTCATGGTTATTAAAGAAATCATTCTTTTATGCATAACACAAAAATCATTAAAATAATGACTACTATGTGTCAAGTATTGTACCAAGTGCTCAATAAAAGTATTAGTTTATTCAGGTTCAGTTAATACATTTTTATTGAGTGTGCCAGGTGCTATAGTTGATATTATAGAGAAACAGAGACATAATCTCTAACCTGTTGGGGAGATAAGTACAACTAAGGTACTTCTAGTATAATGTCACATGGGAATAATGACAGTAAAATTATCACTTAGAGGATGCCTCCTCTGTGGTAGGCACTGTTCAAATTACTGAAATTCTTGAGCTCTTTTAATCTCTTTTAATCCTAAACATATACATTCTGTTAGGTAGGGAATGTTGGCTATGATTGAGAAAAAGTGATCAGTGCCCAGTTTGATTAAATATTTTTTTTGATGTTTCAGAATTTGAGTTCAAATTTAAGCTTGTCTGTCTCCAAAGCTTGTTGGGAGAAACAAATACAAAGATTCATGAAGATGAGAAAAACATGGGCTTTGGCAGCATTCACAGAAATGTAAATAATAGCATTGGGTCTCAAAGTATGAGGTAGAAGTTCAACAGATGGAGAAATACATGCTGGAAGGACTGAGTCTTACTCTTAAAATTGGCCTCATAACAAATAAAACTGAGGGGTAAAATTCATATTAGCAACTTATTTTTTCAATGAAGGACAGTAATTAGCAAATAAAAATGCCATACCAGGAAAAGAAGACATGGGGGAAAAAAAGCCTTTGTATGTAGCTCTAATGATACTTCTTACCTATTTTTAGAATAACAGATCCCTACATTTCATTTTACATGTGACCCTAAAAATTATATAACTTGTCTTGAATCCTGGTAATTATAGGCAATAAGAGCATGAATTATAAGAAAATTAAAACATTAAATGTACACTGCTTTCTTTGTGAATGAATATTTAGCATGTGAGGGAATTTAGTTGCAATTAAGTTAGAGGAAGTAATATGGCCTTTTTTCAATCCCTAATTTTGGAGGAGGCATTGAAGATTAAGACTAATAAGAAAAAAAGTCAAATAAAATACTAGAAAAAATCTCTCTAGTCATTAGGTTTGTGATGGAAAGGAGTTAGAAAGACTAGTACTCAAAGGGCAAGTTAGACTCTTAAATCCTCCTGTTAGAGTTCTGAATGGAAACATGAGCAAGATGACAAAATAGGATAATCCAATGATCATTTTCCCCCAAAATACCAATTTGAACAGCTGTCAAAACAAGAAAATATCATTAAAAGTGCTTAAAAACACCAGATAACATAGTATCTGATTATAGCAATATAATAGGAAAAGATGCATGGAACAGGGTGGGAAGGATAGTTTGACTTTACCAACATTGTAATTTCCCCATCTCCAGGTAACACTGCATGAACAGAAATAGCATCCAGTTAGGGAAAATATATGGAAGTAAGTGAAATACCTTGCCTTAGACCCCAATACCCCAATACTTGGACTGCCTCAGTACAATCCAGCAATGGAAAGACTGTCCAAGATCCCTAACTCCAGGTTAAAGTGCACTGGACTGTTGAATTGGACCTCTAGACCCACTACAGCACCACCCTGAAATTCATAGCCACTGTTAAATGGACTTGAGTTCTGGCATGCATCATGACCAGCTCTCTACAGTGAAATTGGGCTCAAAATAAGTCACAGTCACAGTCACAGTCAAAAGACATGGACAGCAAGTACCCTAATGAGCCATGGGATTTGTGTGCTATGCAGTTCTGGACCAACCTCAGGGGCCATGATAATCATGGGTTTAGCATCACCCCTACACTGCAACACCTGCATTAGTCAAAGGCTTTTTTGTTGTTGAAGGATGCTCCCAGACAATCTCAGAATGAAGATTTTAATAACTACCTATTTTCTCAATACATTGACATTCATGCATGACCACAAGTATCAAATATGATGTAATCAAATGTGGAGAGTGGCTGAGCCACAGCTGAGCCAGAAGTGGGCAAACTTCTTGGGACTAAAGCAAAGCCAGTCCCAGGAACATGGAATGCCAGAAGCAGACCGTGTAAATAAGTTGACCTATAGCTCAGTTGCATATTAACACATGTCTTGCCTTGGTGTTCTTCCCTGTTAAGTACAGCACAGATAGCTCTGAGAATGTTTCACTTTCAGTGTACTCAGCAAAACACTGTGACCTTGCACTTTCAACTCCATCGCATGCTTTCCCCCTTTTTACTGTGTATAAATAAAGATGCAGACTGTGATGTGTTGTCACTGCCTCTCCATCAGAGAGGTCACCTCCCACCTGGTCCCAGCTTTCCTTTTGTTATGTGTCTCATCTTTTCTTAATCTCCCATTGCCCACTGTCAAAACCCTGCTGGCTGCACAGGATGTGGCAATCAAACATAAAAATAAATTTCACTGAGCACAAAGAGATGCAAATCTTCTTTGAAGTCCAAGACAAAGCATCTAAAATAGATCTTTGTGCTAGATTTAATTTACCATAAGAAATACCTGAAATAAACTTTTTAAAAAGAAGAAAAGTATATTTTGACTGATGGTTTCACTCCATTGGCCCCATTAAGCACATTACAGTCCAGAGATGCAAAACTCATGACAACAAGAAAGCAAAGAGAAAGAGGGAGGGTGTGGGGTCCCAATATACCTTTTAGGGATATGTCTCCAATGCCCTAACTTCCTTGTACTGTGGCCTACCTCCAAAAATTTCATCCCAATAACACTACAGACTGGTGACCAAAATATTCAACACATAAACATTTTAGGGAGTATGCCACCCAATCCATAACATACTACTGCTGACCTACAAAGGCTTATGTTCATCTCATAATGCAAAATGTATGTAGTCTATCTTCAAGAGTCCCCAAAGTTTTAAATGTTCAAGCCTTGCATGAAAGTCTAAGTCCAAAGTCTCCTCTAATACTCAAGGCAAGTTGTAACATTTGAACCCTTGTAAAAATTAAAAAAGTACATTATATACTTCCAAGGTACAATGGTACAAGGTAAATATTCCCATTAAAAAACAGGAATAGAGACCTAGAAAACTCTAGAGGGAGAGAGTTTGGACCAAATCAAAATGAAAATCAGCAAAGCATACAATTCATTCATGCAGCTTCTTATCTAGCACTTACAGCATATGGTGGTGGGATATCGGCCCCCAAAGCCTGGGGCAGCCTTACTCTTGATGTCCTTCCTGGCTATAGCCCACATGGCTAATCACTTAGGTTGGTTCTTTCACTGTTTGTGGCTTCTTTCAGAACGTGTACCATGCTTGTGGCATCTCCAATTCCTGGGGTCACTAAATTAGTTTCAGCTTCACTTTCACAGTTTCATATATCCCTATTAGGGGATGCATGCAGGGAACCTAGACCTGCTACATACTACCATACTGCCACACCTGGTCTCCCAGGATTTCATTTCAAACCTCAGTGAAAAACTCCATGACCCTAAAACTCTTGAATACTATATGGCCCAACTGGATCACAAGGGCAGCAATCTTTCAGTGTCTGAATGACTGAACACTGAGGAAATGAATGCTAGGGAATGAAATCCATAAGCATCCCTGTCCACGCAAGTATCCCCAGGGTTCTTTTCTCAAACAAAAGTATCTGAGCTATTGACAAGTGTAGTTTTGCTGATCTTAAGATGCTCTGGAAACATCTTTCCTATTGTTTTGTTGCAAAGTACTTGGCTTCTTTTTAATGGTTCTAATCTCTTTAGCATCAGAATCCATTTAACTACAACTTTATATGCTCATTTTCTGACCAAACTATAAGTTTCTCAAATATTTCTGCTATACTTTTTGTTCCTTATCCTCACTGTAAGTCTCGCAAAAGAAGACAACAATACCTACGCCACAACCTGAATGCTTTGATGTCTTCAAATTTCATCCTGTAGATTAATAAGTAAATGATCTTTAACTCACCTTACAGAGGGTCACACACTAGGGCAAGGAGAAATGTTAGACAGTTTCTTTGCAACAATGTTACATAAATAGCCTCTAGTGCAATTCAAAATAGAATGCTATTTTCTAATTGAAACCTTATGAGCCTAACCTCTATTCTCCATATTCCTATCAACATTCTGGTCTTCTGAGCTCCCAGCAGAATTGCCCATTAAGCTTTGTTTAGAACATTCTATTTTTTTCTCTAGGTTACTTCACCAAACTTTTCCAAGCTCCTCTTAAAAACCAATTTCAAAGGCTTCTGAACCATATCATGGGATATAGTCACAGTAAATGACCTCACTTTTGGAACCAATTTTCTGTGTTAATTAGCATTCTATTGCTTTGACAAAATGCCTGAGTTAAAAAATTTAAAAGGAGGAAAAGTTTGTTTTGGTTCATACTGTCACAGTTTCTGTTCATGGTCTCTTGCTTCCACTGTTTTAGGTCTATGGTGAGGCAAAACATCCTAGTAATATGGGCGAGGTGGGGCAGATTGGATCAATTCATGGTAGCTGGGAAACAAAGAGAGAAACTGTTGCCAGGATCACAATATACAATATGCTTTAAAGGCATGCCTGCAATCACCTACATTTCTTTTGCTATGCCCCAACTCCCAAAGTTTCACCACATCCCAATAGCACCACAGATGGCAATGAACCCTTACTATATAAGCTTTTGGAGGATATTTAAGATGTAAACCATAATATTGTTTTATGTAAGCTCAAGATATAATTAAGACACAGAAATAATGCAATGATGTCAGAAAAGCAATAAGTAACCAGAACAAAAATTTAACAGACATAATAATAGCAGTCATCATCATCATCATCATTGGTAACTCTGAAGTTCAAAAACACAATGAGCAAACTACAATATCCAATAAAATATATCAGCAGGAGAATGATTAAGCACAAGAAAGAAAACAAATGTTAAAAATAGGGTTTTTGAAAATATGTAGTCATAAGGTAAAAATAAATACAAAGCATGAAAAAAGAAAATTCAAGGCATTTAAGGGATAGCTTCACATGAACAAAGTTGTGAATCAATGGCTTATAGTGCATAGTAGAGAAAGATAATGGACTAGAAAACTTATTTAAAAAATAATAGATTACATTACAAATTTGGAGATAAGTATAAATATATATGTATAGGAAATTAAAAATGTATAATCAGATTCAATCGAAAAAGGCTAGCCAAAGTCAAATTACAATCAAACTATGAAAGTTAAAAGATAGAGAGTGGATCTTGCAAAAATCAAGAGGAAAGTAGAAATGATACACAATGGAGTTCCAATAAACCTGATGGTAATGTTTTAGTCCATATTTTACATGCCCAGGTGAATAAGGTGATTTATTCAAAGTTCTGTAGAAATATAACTACCCAAAAAACAACATTGAATACAGAAAATGTTTATTTCTGAAATAAAGGAAAGATAAAAATTTTCCAGAAAAAAAGCTTGAGGAATAGCATCACCACCAGACCTATTGTACAAGAAACGCTTTTAAAGAGATTTCTTTAAAGTGAAAGAATGGCGAGGAGTAATACAAAATATTTTAGAAGTATAAAAGTCACTGGTAAACCTAGATACATAGTCAAATACAGGATAATTTAATTATGGGGTATATATTATTTACATATTTAGTATGAAATTTAAATGACAATAATTTATAAAAGTAATAACTTCAGTAATTTATTTCAGCATATGTAATTTATAAAATGTGACTTTTGACACAAACATCAATATATGTGGGATAGAGTGGAGTTAAAGTTTAGAGAGTTTCTTATTTTCTTTCTTTCTTCTTTGCAATTAAAATAATTGGTTTTTAGTTTAAAACAACCTATTGTAACTGTAAGATGCTACTTGAAATTTTCATGATAAACACACAAAATACAGTAAGATACACTAAAAACAAAAAGCAAGTATTAAAAATATCATACTAAATTATCACTTAATCAGTCTAAGTCCCAATGGCTGACTAGATTAGGAGACATGTCAGCAGTGTTCAGAGAGAATTCGCTGAAACTACAGGTACTCTGTAGTTGGGGAAGTTTTTACATGCTGAATCAGAAAATTAATCAGAAAGACAATACATGTACATCAGACTTAAATCTGGATCCCTGAAGAGGGAATGCATAGTTGCCATGGCTGGCCCACATGGCACTCTCCCATGACCCCACAGAAAGCAGCCATTATGAGAACATTCCAAAGTACTTGAGGGAATAAATGAATGAAGGAGCACTGAGGACACTCCTGAGTCAGACTGCCCCTATACCAGCACCTTTTCCCCATCACCTCTCTTCCAAACACTGGAGAATGCTGTAGCCTTGGAGCATCCACACCAAGATGCTTCAAGGGTAAGGGGAATCCTTCAGCAGAGAAGATAAACAAGTAAACAAGGCCTGAAGATTCCTCAGGGCTCACTCCTGCCCCAAGACTCTACAGAACCCTGCCTGAGAGTGAACCACCAACTCCACAGCCCCATGTGTGCCAGTGAACCTGCCTGCAGACTCTGCTAGCACACGTGGAGAGGGGTGAAACTCTACAGGAAGCTCAGGAACAGCATCAGATTCTACCTGTGAGCTGGAGGGGAGTGTTGTTGAGATTGGGTTTGTTTGGGTTTTGAGTACAAGGGGAATTAGAAATGTGTTATGGCTGCCTGCAATTTGATGGCAACTAATGCAAGAAAGGAATTGTGTGAACAAGCAGGGTGTTCAGCATAGCAGTCATGTGTGACTCACACGTACATTCTCAGGTTCCATTATTTGATCTGAGTTTGCACTATATATTTTAATGTTTTCTTTTTTTGTTGTTTTTGCTTTCATTTAGTTGGTATTTATTTTCTCTCTTTCTTCTCATCTTGTAATCTTGTTTCATTGAATCAAGTTTACATAGCAATACTATTTTCTTATTTTCTACTTGTTTCTCCCACTTTTTAAATTCTTCCTCTCTGCCGGTGAGATGGCTCAGTGGCGTAAGCGCCTGCCTTGCAAGCGCGAGGGCCCGAGTTCGACTCCCGGAACCCACATACGAAAAAGGGGCCGGTGATATCGCTCAGCGGCACGGGTGCCTGTTGGCGCGCGAGGTCCTGAGGTCGACCCCCCGGTACCCACAAAAAAAAAAAAAAAAAGTAAATTCTTCCTCTCAAATTTTTAGTTCACTGTATTCTGCTCTTTCTCATTCATTTCTACCTTCACTTGTATTAACCTTCTTTGTCCACTCTATTCTATTCCTTTTGCTCTTCCTTATCTTATCTAGTCCTGTTTTCCTTTAACTCTTTTCAACTTTGCATGTTCACAAATATATCAACAGGTTCCAACCACCTTGTAGCTTTTCTCAATCACAAAAATATACCTCTCTCCACCTGTATCCCATCCTTTCCCCAAAAAATATCTTCTTAAAACTCTCAACACTAACCCTTCAGTCCAACTAAAAGATGCCCAAAAGAATCTGACACCATATTTAATTTTTTCATCAATTATATCTTGTAGCTACCACTCACCCTACTAACTTACACTCCTCTTTCATACATCCCTCCATCTCTTCACTCCACTACTCCTTCCACATTTCAAAATATCTGCTAATAACCATATAGCATGCAGAGTATTAATTATGTGTGAAAGTATAAATGTAAGATTTGTCACATATAAGCCATATAAGATTGGATCTGTTAATGCTGTTATAAACAGAAGTAATTCTTTCTTCAAAACATAGGAAAACAGTACAAACCTCTTAAGTTAAATAGTTGAGGAGTAAATACTATTTCAGGAAAAATGAATCTGAGAACACATCATTGGAAAGAAGTATCATAATAAAGAAAAAATTCATATGATTTACAACCTCTTCTAACCTTACTTGACCTCAATCCTCAGTGCCCAAAAAAAAAAAAGAGGAAAGGGAAAGAAAACAATAACAACAACAATGACAGAACACACACAAGAACATGGGAAAACAAGACAAAACACCAAGATCTTCCATCTCTCACCAGGGAGATCCAGGTGACACCAATGGAGAAGAAAGCAAACACCAGGTAGCAGAGTTTTACAAATTGATTAAAAAGAGTTAAAGAAAGTTGCTGAGTTCAAAGGGAAGATGACTTCAATGTATGGAATTATTGTATAAAGTGACCAACATGAAATTGGGGGAAAAATTTGGAATAGCTGACAAAAATGATTCAAAATATGAATGACAAATTTACCAAAGATATAGAATCTATAAAAAGGTATCAGACACAAAATACAGATATAACACTTGTATACAATACAAAAATTGCAGAAATGACCAATATGAACAAAGCGTTTTTGAAATAGAGGGAAAACATGGTAAGTTATGATGAATTATTCAGAGAACCCTTAGAAACATCAAAAGAACAAGAAAAACATATCCAACTGCTACTAGAAGATACTAAGAACACAGACCTAAGGCTACATGGAGTTAGAGTGAAAGTAGAAAGTAGAAGATAGAATAGATTGAGTAATAAATCTGTTTACAGAAATCACAAATTAAAAACATTCTATGTATGAGGAATGAGGCCAGCATACAAGTCAGTGAAGTTTACAGAACACAAACCATAATGAAAAAGAAGCTCCATGTGTCCATTATAATTAAAATGCCAGATGTCCAAAAAACCCCACAAAAAAATAGAATTTAAAAAGTTGTCAGAGAAAAGCAAAAAATTGCATACAAATTTCAACCCATTAGAATTACAGCAGATTTCTCAATACAAACTTTAAAGCCAGAAGAGCTTGGGGTGAACTATTTCAAACCATAAAACAAACAACATCCAGATTAACATATCTGGCAAAACTTTTCCTTTCCTTTTCTTTTCTCTTCTCTTTTCTTTTTTCTTTTCTTTTCTATTAGTACATGTTTGCAATTCATGTAGTTTACAATCATCTTGGTGAGTGGTTACATGTGCATATTACAACTGTGTGCTTTTTTAATCCTCTTCTCCTTCCTTCCCCCTTCCCTCCTCCTCAGGTTTTCCTATCTCCTTTTTCATACTTGTTGATATTATTTGTCTTAGCTCATGGTAAGGTATATAATGTATACATTAATTTAGGTCATTAGGTTTATGTACATGGCATATCTTTATTCCTCTCATTTCTCTTTCCCCTCCTCACCCTTTGCCCTTGTTCCCTTGGACCACTTCCCTATCCCTTGTTTCTATCTATCCACTCTTTATCTTTCTTTGTTTGTATTTTGCCTCAATCAAATGAGAGATACCATACAGGATTTAAGCTTGTGTGCCTGGTTTATTTCACCCAACATTATATTTTAGAGCTGCATTCATTTTCTTACAAATGTCTCAAATATGTCTTTCTTTTTAGCTGGGTAGTATTACACAATATATAAATAACACATTTTCTTATTTATTTTTTATTTTAAAGAGAAAAAAGATAAACAATGAAACCGAGTTTCAAAACAGGTTAGTAGGACATTTACAACAGTTCATACACTGTGTATTGTTGTTTTGTCATTCAGAGTACAAGATAGAGGAATGATATCTTGTCTAAACAATATTAGCATAAATTGTTCTTTTCAAGGAACTAAGAGAAGCTAGCTGTACAACTGTATACATATATATATTTTTTCTTTTTTCCTTTTTTCCTTTCCCCTACCACAGTTTATCTTTTCTTTTGAACAGTTTCTTCCCAATTCATGGTATCTATTGTACATTTCTTTTTGTGGGTACTGGGGGGTCGACCTCAGGACCTCGTGCGCCAGCAGGTGCCCGTGCCGCTGAGCGATATCACCGGCCCCTTTTTTCATATGTGGGTTCCGGGAGTCGAACTCGGGCCCTCACGCTTGCTGGGCAGGCGCTTAAGCCACTGAGCCATCTCACCAGCCCCCTATTGTACATTTTGAATCCTATTTACTTATTTAGTTTCTTACACTAGTGAGACAATATGATTTTTACACATATGGGACTGATTCATATCACTTATGAGTGTGGTCTCGAGTTGCATCCATTTACCTATAAAAGTCTCAAGTTTATTCTTCTTTATGGCTGAGTAGTACTCCATTATATAAAAAACCACATATTTTTACCCATTCCTCAGTTGGTGGGCATCTGGGTTGTTTCCAAGATCTAGCTATTGCAAATTGTGCTGCTATAAACATGGGTGCACATATATCACGCTGGTACGATGTTTTTAATTCTTCTGGGAAAATACCCAGAAGGGGAGTAGCTGGGTCGAATGGGACCTCTAACTCTGGTTTCTTGAGGAATCTCCACACTGATTTCCACAGTGGTTGCACGAGTCTACACTCCTACCAACAGCAAAGAAGGGTTTCTTTTTCTCCACAGCCCCTCCATCATTTGTTATTGGTTGATTTCTTAATGATAGGCATTCTTTCTGGGGTGAGATGAAATCTCAGTGTTGTTTTAATCTTCATCTCTTGAGTGACCAATGAAGTTGAACATTTTTTCATATATTTATATTTTCATATATTTATATTGTTTGCTGTTTGTATTTCTTTATCTGTATTCATCTCAGATGCCCATTTTTGGATTAGGTCTTTGAATTTGGGAGGCCTGATTTTTTCAATTTTTTATATGTTCTAGATAGAAGTCCTTTGTCTGAGAAACAATTTGCTAAATTTTTTTTCTCACTCCGTGGATTTTCTTTACACACTGTTAGTGATTTCTTTTGATGTGCAAAAGCTTTTTAATAAGATGAGATCCCAGTTGTTGATTCTTTGAAGTACTTCCTGTGCAGTTTGGGTTTTATTCATGAGCTCTCTGCCTACACCTAAGTCTTCAAGATTTCTACCTACTTTGTCTTCCAGTAGATTTATTTTTTATTTTCCAATATTTAGATCTTTGAACCATTTTGACTTTAGTTTATTGCATGGTGATAGACATGGCTCTAGTTTTAGTCTTTGGCATGTGGAAAGCCAGTTTTTTCCAGCACCATTTATTAAAGAGACTGTCTTCCAGTGAACATGTTTGGCTCCTTTGTCAAAGGTGAGGTGACTGAGTGTGTTTGGGGATGCATCTGCATCTTCTATTCTGCTGCATCAATCCTCAGGCCTGTTTTTTTTTTTCCAATACCATGTTGATTTTATCACAGTAGCTTTATAGTATTATTTCAGGTCTGGGATTGTGATGCCTCTTGACTTGCCTTTGTTGCCCAGAATTGTTTTTGCTATTCTACATCTTTTCTGGTTCCAAGTGAATTGCATGAATGTTTTTTCTAGATCTGTGAGGTATGTTAATGGTATTTTGATTGGGATTGCATTAAATCTGTATAACAGTTTTGGGAGTATGGCCATTTTCACTATGATGGTTCTTCCTTTCCAAGAGTAAGGGATATCTTTCCATTTTCTGATATCCTCTTCAATCTCCTTTTTTAGAGTACTGTAATTTTCACTGTACAGATCTTTTACATCCTTTGTTAGATTGATTCCTATGTATTACATTTTTTGATGTTATTGTGAAGTGTGTGCTTTCCCTAATTTCTCTCTCTGTGAGTTTGTTGCTTGTGTACAAGAATCCTATTGACTTTTGAGTGTTGACTTTGTATCCCACTACACTACTGAATTTGAGTATTAAATCTACAAGTTTCTTGGTTTTCTTTATCCAATCATCTGTTGATAGGTATACAGTCTGCTTTCAGGATTCAGCTGTTATGAATTGTGCTGCTATAACATTGATATGCATGTATCACTGTAGTATGATGACATAAGCTCTTAGGGGAAGATATCTAGCAGGAGGTTAGCTGTGTCATATTGAATTTCTAATTTAATACTTTAAGAAATCTCCATACTGGTTTCTACAGTGCGTGTACTAGTTTGCATTCCCACAAACAATCCAGGAGCGTTTCTTTTTCATCATAACCATAACAACATTTGTTATTGCTTGATTTCCTAATGATTGCCATTCTTTCCAGAGTAAGATAGAATCTTAGTGTTGTTTTAATTTGTATTTCTGTAATGGCCAGAGATGTTGAACATTTTTTCATATATCTGTTGACCATTTGTATTTCTTCCTCTGTGAAATGTCTGTTCATTTCTCTAGCCCATTTCTTGACTGGATCTTTAATTTTAGATGGTTTAGTACTTTTGAGCTTTTTGTATATTGTACATATTAGTCTCTGTCTGAAGATTAGCTGGCAAAAAATTTTCCATTCTGTAGATTGTGGCTTCACTCTACTGATTGATTCTTTTGCTGTACACTCATTTTTTTGGTCTGATCTAATTCCATTTGTTGATTTTTGTTGCTATTCCTTGTGCAATTGAGGTTCTGTTTAGAAAATTCTTTCCTACACCTATGTCTTCAAGTGTTTTATCTGCTTTATCTTCCAGAAGGTTTAAAGTTTCTGTTTTAATATTTAGATCTCTAATGTATTTTGATTTTGATTTACTATATGGTGAGAAATAAGGATCCAGTTTCATTCTGTTATGAACAGATAACCAGTGTTCCTAACACCACTTGTTGTATAGGCTATCTTTCCTCCAAACGTATGCTTTTGGCCCCTTTGTAAAAGATCAAATAGTTGAATATGTCTGGGAAGGTTTCTGTGACCTCAGTTCTGTTCCACTGATCCACATATCTGTTTTTATTCCAGTGCCATGCTGTTTTTATATCTATTGCTTTGTAGTATAGCTTGAAGTCCACTACTGCTATGCTGCCTGCTTTGCTCCTGTTGTCTGAAATTACTTCTGCTCTTCTATGTTTCTTCTGGCTCCATACAAATTTTAGGATTTCTTTTCTCTAGATCTGTGAATTTTGCTTTGGGTGTTTTGGCTGAAACTGCATTTAATCTGTATAAGAGTTTTGGAAATATGGCCACTTGATAATATTGGCTCTGCCTATCCATTTTCTGATGTCCTCTTCAATCTCCTTCTTCAGAGTACTGCAGCTTTATTTGTAGAGTTCTTTCACTTTCTTTATTAGGTTAATTCCTAGATATTTCAATTTTTTTGAAGCAACTGTGAATGGTATTGTTTTCATTATTTCCTTTTCTTCCCATTCATTGTTGATATACACAAATGTTAATGATTTTTGTGTGTTGATCTTGTATCTTGTTACTTTGCTGAAATTGGTTATTAATTCTAAGTTTTTGGTGGAGTTTTTTGGGTCTTCTGTGTACAGTATCATGTCATCTGCAAATAATGATAATTTGAGTTCCTCTTTTCCTATATGTATCTCTTGTATTTCTCTTGCCAAATTGTTCCAGCTAATGTTTCAAGTTCTATGTTAAATAGTAGAGGTGATAGTGGGCATCACGGTCTTGTTCCTGATTTTAGGGTGAATGATTTAAATTTTCCCCATTTTTTTCAGTTTAAGGCTGGTTAGTTGTTGTTTGCCAAGTATCTTAAGATTTCTCATAGGGTTATTTATTTGGGCTTGGTATATTTTATTAATATGAGTGTTGATTGTGATGAACTTTCCTCTTAGAACTGCTTTCATATTGTCCCAGAGGTTTTGAGTTGCACAGTCATTGCCATTAACTTCCAGAAACTTTTAAATTTCTTCTTTGACTTCTCATGTGACCTATTTGTTGTTTAGGAGCATGTTGTTAATTTTCCAGGAGCTTTTGTCTTTTCCAAGTTTTTTTTTTATTGACTTCCATTTTCATTTCACAGTGATTTGATAGTATGCAGGGGGTGATTTCAATTCCTTTGTATTTACTTAAACAGGCTTTGTGGACTAGTATGTGATCTATTTATAAAAAATACCACATGATGCTAAAAGACTGTATACTCTGTTTTAGAAGGGTGGAATACTCTGTATATATCTATTAAGTTCATATCTTCAATGGTGTCGTTCAGCACTGAAATTTCTTTATTGTTTTTTTTGTTTAATTGATCTGTATCTTTGTGAAAGTGAGGTGTTAAAATCCCCTTCTATGATTGTGTTAATTGATTGTGTTTATTTGATCTTTTAATTTCTGTTTTTTTATGAAGATAGGTGGTCCAGTGTTCAGTACATATATGTTTGTCAGTGTTATCTCTTCTTGTTGAATTGTTCCATTAACTAGTATGTACTGGCCTGCTTTGTCTCTTCTAATCAGTTTTAACTTGAACATGACCATGTTTGATATTAGAATTGCTACCCCACTTGTTTTCTAGTGTATGAAATATTATTATCCATCCTTTAATTTTTAGTCTTATAATATGTTTTTGGATTATGTGAGTTTCTTGAATGCATCAGATTCTTGCATGCTGTTTTTATTTAATCCAGTCTGCCAGTCTATGTCTCTTGATTGGAGAGTTGAGACTCTGAGAGATTTACTATCATTGTCTTATCTGTTGGTGTATCATCTCTTTTCCTGATGTTTTTTGTTGCTGTTTACCCATTGACCTCACTAGTTTCCTCTGTGTTTTTGACCTGCCCAATTCATTGTTTCTATAGAGAATATTTTTGAGTATATATGTTTACTATATCATATATCTTTGGAGCTTTACATGTTTTGTCATGGAAATGCCTTATTTTTCCACCTATTTTGAAGGATAGCTTTGCTGAGTAAGTTAATCTGGGTTGAAAGATTTTTGCTCGTAGGTCTTGATATACTTCACTCCAAAGTTTTCTGGCCTTTAGGGTTTGTGTTGAGAAGTGTTCTGTGATTCTACCTGTATATTTGATTTTTTCATTGTTGCTTTTCTCCAGCCACATTTAAAATTCTTTTTTTTTTGGAATATCTGTGAATTTATATAAGGATATGCCTTGGTGAACTCCTTTCATCATAATGGTTTGGTGTACTATAAGCATTGCTTACTGGTATTTTAGAATCTTTTCTTATATTTGGGAAACTTTCTTCCATAATTTCTGTGAGCAAGTTAGTGAATCTACTGTGAAATTTTCTAGATTTTCTTTATCTCTGATAAGTCTTAGATTGGTCTTCTTGTTGTCATCTAGTACTTGCTGGACTGTCTTCTCTTATTCTCTTATTTTCTTTTTGGCTTCTTTGAGATCATTATTGTAATTCCCTCTTTTATCCTTAATATCAGACATTCTGTCTTCACATTGGTCATTTCTGCAATGTGTGACTTGTACACATCTTTATTTCAAGCATTTCTGTCTGACATCTTTTTGAGGATTCCATATCTTTGTTGTATCTATCATTCAAATTTTGTACTCTTTTGGTTAGCTCATCTGGGTTTTCTACCTATTTCCTCAAAATTCCCCTTAAGGATAATGAATGTAATTGCTGTAAATTTTTGTTTTTTTTCCTATTTGAACTCATCTTTCTTCACCCCATCTAAGAACTTTTCACAGCTTTCTGCTATCTCGTATTTGTTTTCTTCTCCCTTTGTGACCCCTTGCTCTGCCTTAGGGGAGCTGGGGGTTTGGAGATCTTCTACTTCCTTGTTTCCCATTCTTCTGCTAATATCTGTGTATATATATATATATATATATACACATACACACACATAAATGATGTGTGTCCCCCTCTTTCTTATTTTCCATTTTTGGGGTGATTACTGCAGGTTGGGGACTAGAGAAGTGTTTTTGGCTTATATGGAGATTTTTAGTAGGATGTTGCCTCCCTGTGGATAATTTTTAGCTTTGTATGGCCAGTGCTATTGTTACTCCTTCTGTTTCTTACTTGAAGTGATTTTGACACTGACCCTACATTTTGCTGAAAAAACTGCTTCATTTTATAACAGCATTCACAGATTCAATCTTACAACACTTTTATATGATAGCCCTTGCAGTTACTCTTCTCCCCTTTGTCTATTCTCTATTCACACTATAACTGTTTATTGTTTGTAGTTGCTCTGCAGTGAGATGAGTGAGGCGGGATGGGAGAATTGTGAGTGGATGAATAGTGTTAGGCACTATGAGGGAGGTTTGAAAGGAAGTCTAGTGGCAGATGACAAGAAATGATTGATATGGGTTTTTATTTTATTGGAGTACTTTTAGTCGAGTTGAAGTATTACTATTGAGAGTTTTCAGAGGAAATTGTTTCAGAGTAAGGGTGAGATATGGGGGGCAGTCAGTTCACTCTGTGATTGAAGAATGCTGTATGGTTATAAGAACTTGCTTACAGGGATTACAATTATCTAGGTAAGATACGGAAAGGTCAAAGGCTAGGATGGAAAGGATGAAGGAATTATACTAGTGGAGATAGGAGTGACTATGAGGGAGCTAAATATGATAAATTTAAAAACTTGGGAGGTGGAGTTTATGTTTTTGGAAAAAAATAAAGTTATATTAACAATATTGTTGCAGGGGATTGAGTGAAGAAACTGGATAAAGCACTGAGATGAGGGAGAGAACCTAAACACCTATTAAATCAGAGCCAATGAAAGAACAAATATAAAAATGTAACAACCTAATACATATAAGAAACCATAAAATCACAAAACCAAAAATATATTTTAGACTAAAAATCAAAGGATGAAAAAATATATATATTAGGCACCAGGACTCCAAAAATAATGGTGGGTAGCAATTTCACTCTCAGACTAAGTAAATTTTAAGAAAAAAAAAACTGAGCAGAAGAGACAAAGAAGGTCATTACATGATAGTTAAGGGAATAATACTACAAGAAAGATAACACTTGTAAATATACATGCACCAAATACTGGAGGACCTACATTCATAAAACAAATATTACTTGACATAAAGACCAAACAAACACTAACACAATCAGAGAGGGTGACATCAGTACCAATAGCTTGCAAAGAGACAAACTGAACACTAAAATAAATACAGAATTATCGGAACTGAACCACATCCTTGAACATATGGATTTAATAGATATATACAGATTGGTATATTCTACTACAAGAGAATACACATTCTTCTCTGTAACATTCATAATGCTATCCAAAAGAGACCACATGCTATTTCAAAAAGCCAAAATCACCTCAGGGTTGTTATCAGATCATTGTGCAATGAAACTAGAAATCATTCACAGAATAAATAACAGAAAACTTAGAAACCACTGGAAACATAATAACAGAGGCTTGAGCACCCAATGGGTCATAGATGAAATCAAGGAAGAATGTATACAATTTCTGAGACTAAATGACAATGCCAGTAAAAAAACACCAGAAAATATGGGAACCAATGAAAGCAGCCCTAAGACAGAAGATTATTACAATCAATACCTACATTAGAAAATAGAGTGAGCTCTGATAAATAACCTAATGAAAAATCTCAAGATACTTATAAGCAACAACAGTCCAAGCCCAAAATGTAGGTAAGGAGGGAAAGTATAAAGATCAGAGAAGAAATTGATGAAATTGAGACTAAAAAATACAAAGAATCAATAAATTGTTTTGTCTTTTTTTTGTGTGGGTACCAGGGGGTCGACCTCAGGACCTCGCGCGCCAACAGGCACCCATGCCGCTGAGCGATATCACCGGCCCCCTTTTTTGTATGTGGGATCCGGGAATCGAACTCGGGCCCTCGCGCTTGCAAGGCAAGCGCTTACGCCACTGAGCCATCTCACCGGCCCAGAATCAATGAATTGAACAGCAGATTCTTTGAAAAAATAAACAAAATACATAAAACCTGAGCCAAACTTATGGAAAGAAAGAGATAATAAAATCAGATTGATGCAATTGGAAATGAGAAAGGCAAAATTACAATGGACAACTTTGAAATTCAGAAAATAGTAACTACTATGAAAAATTGTATTCCAAAATATGGATTATTTTGAAAAAAATGGAAAGATTCCTAGAATCACATGAACTACTAAAAATAAGCCAAGAGAGCATTAAAATTTTAAATAATCCTATAACAAGCAATGAAATTGAAGCAGTATTTAAAAATGTACCAACAAAAATGCCCAAGATCTATGGATCAACTGCTGAATTCTACAAAAGTTTTAAGGTTGTTATATCACCAAACTCCTCAAAATCTTCAATGAAATTGAAAATGAAGGAGTGCTTCCAAACTCCTCAATGGAAGCCAGCTTGACTCTAATCCCAAAACCAGACAAAACCTGAAGTAAAACAACCAAACAAACAAAGAAAGAAAAACCTACAGGCCAATCTCTGTAATGAGGCTAGATGCAAAACTTCTCAACAAGATATGATCCGCATCATTCAAAAAGATCATACAACATGACCAAGCACATTTCATGCCAGCATCCCACAATTTCAAGGATGGTTCGACATACACAAATCAATAAATGTAATATAAACAGAAGCATGGACAAAATCTACATGATTATTAATAGATGCAGAAAAATCTTTTGACTGTATGTAACATCCCTTCATGATAAAAACTCTGCAGAAAATAGGTATAGAAGAACTTTACTCGAATATAATGAAAACCATTTATGACAAAATTATTGCCAACATAATAGTAAATGAAAAAAATTATACTAAAACCTGTCCCTCTAAAGTTGGGAATAAGACAAGTATCCCCATATGTCACACTTCTGTTAAGGATTTCCCACTGTCACATTTCTGTTCAATATGGTCCTCAAAACATCAGCCAAAGCAATCAGGCAAGAGAAAGAAATAAAATGGATACATATAAGTAAGGAAGAAGTCAAATTATCATTTGCAAATGACATAAACTTCCACACAGAAGAGCCAAAGAATTGCACCAGAAATCCTTACAATTAATAACCAATTTTAGCAATGTGGCAGGATACCAAATCAACATAAAAATATCAGTGACATTAATGAACTCACTCAGAAAAAATAAGGAAAACAGTACATTTCATAGCAACACCAAGAAAAATTAGGTACCTAGGTACAAGCCCAACTAAAGAATTGAAAAATCTCCACAACAAAAACTACAGTACTGTAGAAAATGAAATTTAAGAAGACACTATAAAAATGGAAGGATGTCCCCTGTTCTTCAATAGACAGAATGAATATTGTCAAAATGCAACTCAAAAGTGATATATAGATTCAATACAATCCAAGTCAAAATTTCAACAGCATTCCTGAAAGAACTAAAAAACAATATTAACATTTATGTGGAATGAGAAGAGACCCAGAATACTGAAGTAAATCCTAAGCAATAAGAGCAAAGTAGAAGGAATCGTGATACCAAGTTTAGTTATATTGCAAAGCTACAGTGATAATAATGGCATGGTATTAGCACAAAAAGAAGAGATTTGGATCAATAGAACAGAATAGAAAATGTAGAAACATCCCCAGACACATTCAGCCATGTGATCTTCAACAAAGGGGCCAGAAACAATGGGAGGAAAGATAGCCTCTTTAATGAATGGTGAAGGGAAAGCTGGCTATCCAAGTGCAGAAGATTGAAGCTGGATCCATATCTCTATCCATTCACTAAACTAAAATCAAGATGGATTAAAGATCTAAACAAAACATAATTAGTGAGCCTACTGGAAGATAAAATAGGTGAAATTCTAGAAGTCATAGGTGCAGGCAAGTACTGTCCAAACAAAAATCCAGTTGCACAAGAAATAACAGTGAGAATCAACAAGTGAGATTATAGCAAATTAAAAAGCTTCTGCAAAACCAAGGAAACAATCAAAAGAATGAAGAGGCAAACTACAGAATGGGAAAAATTTTGCCATCTGTTAACCAGACTGAAGTCTAATATCTATAATATATAAAGAACAGAAAAATATTTGACTATGCATAGTAAAAGACCCAATCAAAAAATAGGCAAGTGCAATGAAGCTGAAGTACAAATGGTCAATAGACATGAAAAGATTTTCAACATATCTGGCTATTACAGAAAAGCAAATTAAAACAGTAAGATTTCATCTTAACCAGAAAAAATAACAATCATCAAGAAATCAAATAATAACAAATCCTGGTGTGACTGTGATGAAAAAAGAATACTTCTACATTGTTTGTGGAAATGTAAAATAATACAACCATTATGGAAATCAGTATGGAGATTTCTCAATGACCTAAAATAAAAATTCCATTTTACCCAGTTATTCCCCTTTTAGGTGTCTTGCCAAAAGAGCTAAGGACATCATATTACAATGATACATGCAAAGCAAGTTTTATAGTAGCACAATCCATAATAGCTAAATCCTGGAAGCAGCCAGTATACCCATCAACAGAAGAATGGATAAAGAAAATATGGTATCTACACATAATGGACTATTTAGCTAGAAAGAAGAATAAATTTGAGAAATTTGAGGGAAAATTGGTACATCTGTTAAATATATATTGAGTGAAAAAGACAAACAATTTTAAATACCATATAGTAACTCTCATTTGAGTAAGGCAATGTGTAAATATAGAGTAAAATAAAGCTTTGATAGAAGGAATTGGGGAGATAGATCTTTTGCAAATTATGATGTGTCCAAAAGACCAAGAGTGAGGGTATAGGAGAGGGGAAGGAGCAGTGAAAATATTTAAGATTTATCTTGTACATATAGCAAACACTCACAAAGAATGTAAACATTATATGTCATAAACATGAACTAAATAATAATAATAATAATGAAAATTGTTAAGTGGAATTTAGATATGGAGAAAGGTAGGTCAGTGGGGAGGGGAAGGGGAATAAAAATCAAGATGTGCTCTGTACTTGTACCTACTCACTAACACGAATGTAAAATTTATGTTTTGCAAATGTGTGCTGTTATAATAAAATTAAAAAATAAAATGTCAGTCACAAAAAATTTAGTAACACAGGAAGAAAGGAAAAGGAATCTACAAAATAGTGAGAAAAAATAATGAAGTGGAAAGGATAGGGAAAAGTTGATCAATGAGTACTGTGCTGTATTTAAGTAGGAGTAAGAAGACTTGGTGTACTACAGCACAGTGGGATGACTGTAGAAAATAATAATGAGACCAGATAGACATTCACAAGCCTGGAGACAGGCAATTAGAGGCTACTTGAAAAGCAAAGAACACCTTATGTTCTTTTTGTTCTCCTTATTTATTTCTTTTCTTAATTATTAACTACAGACAAAATTCGCACAACTTGTGGTTCAAACTTTAACTCAAGAGAATATAAATATATTCTGAGGATACTGATAAGATCCAGCATCCTCAGAAAGTCCTGACCATGGATGAGAGGTTGGAAAAACCTCAAGATCACACAACAAGCTAAAAGGAAAACATCCACCTAAGGAGTAAACAGTGACCTAATGTTTACAACCCATTTTATTTGTAAATAAAAATGACTTCTGGGGAAAGAAAGGATATTCTTTGAAACACCCAGTTAATTACACAAATGTAACCAGACACCTCATTCAGTGAAAATGCCATCTTTGTGTTTGCCCACCTGCCTAAAATCATATTTTCCAACTTGTTCTGAAAATTTATAATTTTGCAATAACATCTACCTATACTGTACATGTTGATCATAAGACTACTATGAAAAATTCTGTGATAAAACATGGATAATCTAGAATTAGTGGAGAAATTCATGGACATATACAACCTACCAAAATTTACTTATGAAGAAACAAAAAATCTAAGCAGATGAGGAATTACTAAGGATATTTTATCAGCATTAAACTCTCCCATATGGGAAAGTCCAGGATCAAATAATTTCACTGTCAAATTCTACCAAACAGATGAAGAAGAAAAAATTTGAGTTATTCTCAAATTTTTCCAAACGTTTCAAGTGGACAGATTAGTTTCAGTCATAATTTATATTGCCAGTATTGCCCTGATACTAGAGCAAAACAAGGACACAAGAACGAAAGAAAGAGAGAGAGAGAGAGAAAGAAGAAAGAAATAAGAAATAAAGAAGAAGGAAATAAAGAAAGAAAGAAAGAAAGAAAGAAAGAAAGAAAGAAAGAAAGAAAGAGAGAGAGAGAGAGAGAGAAAGAAAGAAAGAAAGAAAGAAAGAAAGAAAGAAAGAAAGAAAGAAAGAAAGAAAGAAAGAAAGAAAAAAAGGCAGCCAGTCACAGGTCAATATGCCTTATGAATATAAATGCAAAAATCTGCAAAACAAAGCATAAATTCATCAGCAATTTGAAAAGACCATTCACTATGATCAACCCAGATCCATCACAGTGATGTAAGTATGGTTCAATATGTGCAAGTCATTAAATATGTTATATCATATTAAACTAATGAATAAAATACATATGATTATATTAATCATAGTCAATTTTCCTTTTTGATAAAAAATTCTCAACAAATTAGGTATAGAAGGAATGTATCTCAACACAACAAAGGCCATATAAGACATAATCACAGCTAACCTCACACTGAATGGGAAAAATGGAAAAATTTTACTCTAAGATTTGGAACAAGATAAGGATGAACACACTTTCCATTTTAAATCATGGAACTGGCCTATATATCCATCAACAGATGAAAAGAGAAAGAAAATTTGATATTTATACACATTTATATATATACTACTCTGCCATAAAGAAAAATAAACTTGAGGAAAATGGATGCATCTTAAGACTATAATATTAAAAGTAATAAATTAGACACACAACTTTAAATATGATATTTTTAGTGTAAGAAACCTAAAATGCAATAAAGAGAAAAATAAAAAATAGATAATAGGAAATAGGGAGATAGATCTTTTGAAAATGGTAAGGCGAACAAAAGCAGAGGGAGGAGGGAGGAAGGGGAGGAAAAGGGGATGAAAAAACAATTAAGATGTGTTATGTACATGTACCAAATCTCTATATGAAATGCAATCATTATCTACTACAAACATATACTAGTAAAATATAAAAATTGAAGATTATTGTTTTTGAATTTTTAGCTAGAGATTAGGCAAGAGTAAGAAACAAAAAGTATGCAAATTGAAAAAGAAGTTAAGTCATCCTTGTTCACTGAAAACGTGATGTTATATATAGAATGTCCCAGAGATAAATATGTTCAAATTGAGTGGGGAGTATTCTGTGGGGGATAAATGGCAATATATCTTTTAGTGTAATAAATTTTTATAATTTAAATATTCACCATGTTTTTTATTGTATTTTATGCAAGAATTAATAACATGTCTATGCTCTAACAGTAAACTCTGAAAAATAAATCAAGAAAACAATTTATTTACAGTAGCTTTCAACAGTCAATTAACATGAGGCTAAGTTTAACCACGTAGGTGAAAGATCAATACACTGAAAACAGTAAGACATTAATGAAAGAAATTTATGACACCAATAAATGAAAATATATTGCTATGGTCCAAATGACCATACTGAACATATGTGATGGTATCGGAGGGTTAAAAAAAAACAACAATAAAATATAGTCCTGAAATTTAATGGAACATCAAAAGACCTAAAATAGCTGAGGAAATCTTGAATAGTAAAAACAATCATTGTGACAACACATTCACTAACATTAAAAATGTACAACTTTACAGTAAATAAAATCGCATGATACTAATATGAAACACAAAATTTGAATCACTTGTAGGAAAATGGATACACATAATGTTATGTGAAATAAATCAGATACACAAGCTTAAACATCATGTGCTTTCTCTTATATGAGAAGCCCAGCATAAAAATAAAGAGCAAGATAAAAATAGATAATAAGAAGCAGGGAGATAGATCTTTCTCAAACGGGAAGGTGATCAAGAGATGGAGGGAGGGAAGATGGAGGGGAGGAATGGGGATAGAAAAAGGGATTTGGGATGTGTTATGTACACGTACCAACTCCACACAAGGAATATAAACATGTACTGCAAACATGTTCCAGAAAAAGAAAAAGAAGGGATCAAAACTTGGGTGGAGGGGGGTGGAGGGAAGGGAAAGAGGATAAAAAAAGAAATAAGATGTGTTATGAACATGTACCAACTCTCCACAAGAAATGTAAATATTATGTACTACACACATGTAAAATAAACTAAATAAAAAAGAAATAAAGTTAATATACATTTTAAATTGTCATATCAAAAAATGGAAGTGAATAGAGACCACAGAAATAAATTCACACATTTACAGTCAATTTATTTTTGCCAAAGGTACCAAGAACACACAAAGGGGAAAGGACAATCCCTTTAATAAATGATGTTAGGAAACTGGATATCCACAGACAGAAGAATGAAAATTTACTCTTATATCTCATTATATACAAAATCAATTTAAGTAGTAGTCTTAAATATAAAACCACAAATTATGAGACAACTAGAAGAAAACTTGGGGGAGAACACCATTACAATGATCTTGGTGATGATTTTTTAGACATGACCTCAAAGGCACAGGAAGAAAAAACAACATGTACAGAAATAAAATTGCATCAAACTAAAAATCTTGTACATAGCAAAGAACAATCAATAAATTAAAGAGATAATCTATAGTATAGGAGAAAATATTTGCAAATTATACATCTGACAATGGGTTAATGTCCAGACAATATAAGAAACTGAACTCAGTAGCACAAAAATATCCCAAAATATGCAAATGATTTAAATAGATATTCTTCAAAGAAGATATGCAAATGTTCAAAGGTGTATGAAAAAATGCTCAGTATCACTAATCATTACCAGAATGCAAATCAAAACCACAATGACATATTATTTCACTCTTGTTAGAATGGTTTTTACCAAAAAGAGAAAAGATAATGAGTTGAGATGAGAATGTGGAAAAATGGCAATTAATACACACTGTGTGTCATGATATAAATTAGTACAGCCATAATGGAAAACAGTATGGAAGTTATCTAAAAAGTTAATATTAGAATTACCATAAGTTCTAACAACCTCACCACTATGTATCCAAAGAAAATGAAATTAGTATGTCAAATAAAATGTCTGTATTATCATGTTTGCTGCAGCAATACTCACAAAACTGAAGAAATGAAAAAACCTAAATATTCATCAAATGGTGCATGGCTGAAGAAAATTTGGTACATTTGCATAATGGAATACTACTCAGCCATAAGCAAAGTGAAATCCTCTCATTTAAGATAATATGGATGAAACTGGAGATCATTATAAGTGAAATAAGCCAGGCAAAATATGACAAATATCACATCATGTCCCTCATATATAGAATCTTAAAACTTTGATCCTATATGAGCAGATAGTTGAATGGTGGTTACCAGAGGCTGAGGTTGTTAGTGAGGAGAAAGATTGCAGAGATATCAAAGAAAGTAAAATTAGAGTTAGATAGGAAGAATTGTACAGTTATACAGATCTATTGTACAGCATAGTGACTATAAAGATGATAAACTCTATTCCTGAAGAAAGAAAGCAGAATGGATGTTGTATTCTCACTTTAAAATTACTATATAAGTTAATACATTTGTTAATTAGCTAGGTTTAAGTATCTCACAGTGTATGATGATTGATTTCCAAACATCATGTTGTATATGATTAATACATATAATTTTATCTGTCAATTTAAAAAATAATTCCCCAAGTAGGAGATAACAGAAATTTATCTAACACAGTGACTGTCATTCGAATAGAAATTATTTTGAAATATTTATTAAGTATAATGGGATTTGATAACTTGTTTGACATTGGTAATATAGTGAAGGAAAATTTCAGGATGTTTCTTGAGTTTTCTAGCTTGAAAGATCCAGTGATAGCTAAGCCTTACCAGGATTATACAAAAGCACTTTTGAAAGAGAATAGTAAACATTTAAAATATATATATCATGACTTTTATAGGTTATTTCTGAAAGGGTAGATCTCACAAATCCTTGGAAATATGAGACCAGAAATGGTTATGCTCCAGTAAAAAATATTTTGTTATTTTGGTAACAATTCTGAGTTATCTGACTGCTTTCTGTTTATGCATATTATTCAGAATGGGCTTCTAAGTCCAGAAATAAGAACTTCAACCTGATAGTGTAAAATACTGCAACAAAGTCCCTGCACCAAAACAGTAAGGTGTACTTCTTTAGGCAGTGACTTAAGCACTACTCTTATTACAATTTGACCATTGTTCTTTTGGTGAAACCTGTCAGTCATGTCATACTTCTTGGAAAAGAGTTCTGAGGGGCATTACAGATGTTTAATAGAGAAATATATGGAGATGGAGAAAAGTATATCCCTTTGGAAATATTTTGAATAGTTGACGTTAAAAGAATGCATTTATGTAAGGACAATTTGTGAACTGTACACTGCTCTATGAAGTTTACTTTAATTAACCATTCAAGGAAAAATTGGACATCCAAAATTACCAGAGAATAAGGTATTTATCCCTTCTCATAATTGTAGATGTTATAAGAACTAAAGACATGTAGCTTAAATTGGGAGAGATGTTTGTGTCCCTAAGGGCTTTCAGAATCCTTCAAATCCTGTAGCCTATGAAGTGAGTGTCTTGCTCTTAAAGCCACCTTTTACTTTTTGTTTACTTTGTTTTTAATTAGAAAATAATAATTTCAAATAGGTTGGGCAGGTGATATAGCTCAGTGGCATAAGCACCTGCCAGGCAAGCGCGAGGTCCTTAGTTTGACTCCCAGTACCCGCATAAAAAAATATATATATATATATGCATAGATTTAATGTGATTTTATATCTATTTATACATAGTGAAGTTATTGAATTAAGCTAGTTAATAGGATGATTGCCTTATCTACTTTTTCTGTAGAGAAAACATTTAAAATCTACAATTTTAGCAATTTTGAGGCATATGATGCATTATTAACTGTGGCCACTATGTTGTGTAATAGATTATTAAAGACTACCCTTTACATCTAACTGAAACTTTGTATCTTTTTTTTTTTTTTTTTGGTTACCGTGGGTCAACCTCAGGACCTCACGTGCCAGCAGACGCCCGTGCTGCTGAGCAATATCACTGGCTCTTTTTTCGTATGTGGGATCCGGGAGTCAAACTTGGGTCCTCGCGCTTGCCGGGCAGGCACTTATGCAACTGAGCCATCTCACCAGCCCAGAAACTCTGTATCTTTTATCCCAAGTTTCCCCTTTCCCTAGTCATCTCTAGTCTCTTGTACCTATCATTTTGCCCTTGCATTTATCAGTCCAAAATAGTGTATCACAGAGGAGGAAAAAATCAAGGAAGATGTACAGAAAAAAGGATATTGTTAGGTTATTTCCTCATGAAGCACCATGACACAAAAAAGATGAAGAATTTAGGGGAAATAAAGGAATGATTTTTCTGGAACTAAATTGTGTATTCGACTGAAGATGACTACTTCGGTTGGGTAGCTAACTCTTTTTATACTTCAAATTGCAAGAGCAATGCCATTTTCTCTACAAAAACTTCCTTGACCCCTGCAGTTTAGTAGTTCCCTCCTATGCTCCACAGATACTATTATTTCTCCATGATATCACACAAATTAATTATCTGTAAGGACTGCAAGGTCCCTAAAGACAGTGTCCATTTTTGTCATATCCATCCACTCTGACGAATGAATGAATGATTTGGTGCACGGAAGAAACTAATGAGTAAATGGTCTATTTTGTGGGAATTCGAATCTTTGTGTTAATGAATGTATTGGAATGTTAGGGACTGCTACAAGATAACATGTTTTGTCCCCTCCACAATTCACATTAGAATTTCAGTTCCCTTGTCACAATGTTGGGAGATGGTCATTGAGTGGAACTAATACCTTTATCATGACAATGAATTCTCATTCTTTCATTACTAAATTAGGTACCAAATGAGTGCATTCTTATAAAGCAAGGCAATCCTTCATGTTTTCTTTTCTGCATATGTCCACTTGCCCTATTACCTTTTGCCATTAGTTGAATAACAAAAGACCCTCACCAGAAGCTGAGCACATGCCAGCAGTATTGATCTTGGATGTCCCGGGCCCCAGAACCACAAGCAAAAATAAACTTCATTTCTTTGTAAATCATCAAGTCAGAGATATTCTGTTGCACCAACTAAAAATTGGCAAGACAAAGACCCACATGAGATTTTGAAGCTAACGGAAGAATGAAAACTGCAAATAAGGTGATGAGTAAGAATGGACATTATAGAGACAGTCACAAAGACAACAAATTTACAACTATCTGATGGATATAAAACATGGAGATGAATAGGCTGAAAAGTAGTTATTCAAAGCATTTAAGCTCATAGGTAGAAAATCATAAGTCTGAATCGAAAAGAAAATAAATTTAAGAAGTTGTTGGAATAAAGATTATATGGTATATATGTAATTGATTTTATCTTAAATAGTTCCTCCAATATTTTAGTGTTTAAACTAATAATTTCAGTCATTCAGAAAATTCATTTATGGGTCCCACCTTGTTCCATGCCTAATTTTGCGGTATTAATTCTATATAAACCCTTATTTCCAATTAGAATGTGTGCAATAATTTCATAGTTCATCTGGTTGTTTGTAATAAAAATATATTTTTATATAAAACTGGCTATTTATAGTGTCTTCCCTTCTTAAACCAACAAAAATACAATTACATATGTAAGATAATTTATCTATAAATCTATCAGCGCTATAAAACTCCCAACTATATATCTCATCTGCTTTGTCCATGGAAGAAAATTAACTTCATTCTGAGTTCCATATTAGACCCAAAAGATACCAACCAGTGCAGCCTCAGTAACAGGATATGGAATTATTTCTTTTGAAATTCAGTCTTCTTCATTATGGAAACCAGGAATTTCACTGGAGTACGAATATTGCAGAAGCTCTGATTTCATGGTTACCAGAGGGATGGAAAAACAGGTGGCAGAGAGTAGGATAAGATTTCAGGAGAAGATTATCTTCTCGGATAACAGAATAACTCATATCCAAAAGCAATAAAATGAGTGAAAATTCAAAGGATAGGAAGGGAAGTCAGGTGTAGCTTGTGCCATAGTTCATACACAAAGATGTTTCTTTGTCATGCCATTTAGAATTTAGATATTGCCTGCATTAATAAAGATGAAAAATTTAAGTTGAGTTTTTAACACATTTTATTTCAGATAAATCTCAGTTTATGCCTTATGATTTTATTGATAATTGTAAAAGCTTACATCCAAATATTAAAACTTGCCAAGGCTATTTCATCATATTGATTTATCCATAGAATTCCTCACATTCTCATTTTTACGTTTGTAAGCATCTGTGAAAATTAACAGTATGTGTGCCACTCTGAATTATACAATACCCTCTTATTATATTAGAAATATGTTTATTAATCAACTTTCCCATCACTGAGATACTCTACATGTAAAACTAAAAGAAGGAGAGGTTTAATTTTCTGACAGTTTCAGTCCATGATCAGCTGGCTCTATGGCACAGACTTAATAGTAGAATGGCATGGAAGAACAAAGCTGCTTAGTTCATGGTAATAAGAAGTAAAGCAGCTAAAGAGTACCAGAGAGGAAAGGCCAAGGGACCAGGCAGACCCCAACATTATGCCTTCATAACCCACACAGGCACACCTGTATGCATGCCCTACCGCAGTGTGAATCCCAAAGCCAATCAACTTGAAATTGCACCCTAACACATCCCATCCCTTTCCACTTACTACCAAAGACATCCCTTTAAACTATAATTAATTCCAAATAAAAACAAGTTCCCAATTTTGCCTAACACAATACAACTATCCCATGTGCAACTAGAAATGCAATAATACCTTTCACAAATGTTCAACAATTCCCACATTTCTTAAAAGTCCAAGATCAAGTCTCTTGTGAGACTCAAAGCAAATTTAGCTGAAAAACTCTGTTAAAAATAAAATAAAAGTTACCTAAGCTCAAGGCACAATGGAATAGGGTAAATATTTCAATTTCAAATAGGAAGAATAGATGGCTAGAAAAGAATTAGATCAAAACAAGTCTGAAGTCCAGCAAAACAAGCATTAAGTCGTGTAGCTCCATAACAAACATCCAAGACATAGTGTGGTAAAATGTGAGTTTGAAAGGGCTTGACTGGCCCCACACCTATGGCCTTGCTGGTTGCAGGGCATACATCTTCCCTCTTGGGATGGCTCCATTCACAGTCTGTAGCTTTCCTCAGCAAGCATTCTATGTTTCTAGCATCTCTGATTCCTGGGGATCCACTCCACCTTTGAATTTATTCCCACAGTTTCATGCACTGTCCTCTCTAGGTCTCATTGCCTGGCTTTCATGGCCTTCCATTGAAATCTGGGGATAATTTTTCCTTACCCCACAACTCCTGCATTCTACATGACAGTAAAACGAGCATTATATTGATAATATCGAGGCCTGCTGTCAATGGAAGCAGTACCCAGCCCATCTTGGACGATGGCTGCAGCAGCCTCTGAGTGCCTGAATGGCTGAACACAGTGAAATGAATACTGGAGAACAAGTTCCATAAGAAGCCCTTCTCAAGTGTGGGTTCCAGGAAATCAATTCTCAAAGAAAATTTGACAATTTTGTACCCATAATCCTGAAATAGTTGGAGTCTTGATGATTCCTGAAACGCTCTCAAGACATCTTTCTTCTTGTTCATGTACAAAGTACTTGATTTATTTTAATGGTACTAATCTCTTTAACACAATTCCTTTGGCCCCAACTTTACACTTGGTTCCTTCTGGGCAAAAATTTAAGTATTTCAGATTTTTTTGCTTTGACTTATGTCCCCTATTTTCACTATAAGTCTAGCAAAAATAGCCAGCAATATGTATGTCACAGCCTGAATGTTGGGCTGTCTTGAAATTTCTTCTGCCAGATTAATTAACCCACCACCTTTAATCTCAGTCTCCCACAAATTTTCAGGACATGGGCAAAATGTAGGCAACTTTTTGCTGGAGTATAAGACATATGATCTCTAGCCAAATACCAATGATGTTCTTATTCCCAACTAAGACCTCTTGGACCTGGCCTTTGCTGCCTACATTTCTGTCAGCATTCTGTTCTTCTGAGCTCTGAACAAAGTCACCTATCAGACTCCTTTACAGCATTCTAGGGCTTCTCTAGCCCATATATTCAAAGTTTTCCAAACTTCTCCCACAAAACAGTTCCAAAAGCTTCTAAACCACGTGGTCAGATATAAACTCTACTTCTCTGGTCCCAATTTTTTTTTTTTGTCTCTGAGATGCAATACACAATACTCAAAAATGAAAGAAATAGAGGTTTGGTTTGCATATGGTTTCAGTCATGACCAGCTGATTTCAAGGCAGAAACTTTTTTGTCAAAGGGCTTAGTGCAGCAAAGCTGCTTAGATCAGGGAAGCAGAGCAGAAGAGTTCCAGAGAGGGAGGGTTCAGGGGTCAACATAGGCCTGCAATGTCATACCTCTCTGATCCACCCAAACTTACCAAGAAGTGGGTTCCACCAATCCTCAGTGTAAATCATATAGCCGATCAAAGTGAAACTCCATCCTAACCACTGCATATATACAACAAAATCTGAATTTTTGAAATTTTGTGATGTAATTATCCCTTTTCCTGCACTTACTCTATTCAATTCATCTGAAACTTCTTGCAGATTACTTTTCCAAATGAAACCCTGCTATCTGGTCATTGCTTCTAACTCATCGTGTGCTATAATATAGCCCCCATATTAACTATCAAAAAACTTATCTTTCACTAAATCTGGACAAGAATTCTGTCCTTCTTTATAGTAGATTACTTTCTGTTCCATAAATAGTACATGCCACTATTCTCTCTCACTCTGTGGCTTAGCTGATGCTTGTCTCTTAACATTTGTCCTCTTCTCTCAATCATATTTATTCTTTAAGGTTCTAATAAAACTTTACAATACTTATTGTTGTTCTTTCATATAGCATGTTCCTTCTCCTTTGCCTCTGTAGCATTGATATTGGCCTTTATGTAGCATGTGTAGTGACTTCTGTTTATAATGTAAACTGCTACTTTAATTCTTTTGGAGATTTTTTGCTATATAACATATCCTGTTATATGTCAGACACTGAATTGCACTTTCTTTTAGTTTTAATTGCCCTTTTGGCAAATTAAGATGTATTTCACATGTGCTCATATTGCTCTAAATCTTGTAAGATTTTCACATCTTGCCAATATCATAAATGGCATAGCAAACCAAGAGACAAATGTTACCATTTTTTAGCATAATTTTTATCCAAAAATTATGTGTTTAACTCAGTTTTTAAAAGTCATGCAAAAGTGAAGAAATATTACTGTCATAAGAACATAATGAAATATCATAGCATACCCTAAGAATCTCATTTAAGAACATTCATGGTTATTGTAGTTGTCATATTTGATTAAGCAAGAGAAATCGTTGGTGTGGCATAAAGCAATTCTAAAGATACTAATAAATATACCTGATATCTAAAGCTGTCTTTCCATTGTTAACCAGTACATTTTTTTTTGCTTTCTTGGGAGTTTTGTGTTCTATAACAGTGTCCCAGGTCTGGGGTCTCAGTTCTTCTATCATTCAGTCTAAACTAGAAATTTTAGAGAATGATTGCAGGTAACCAAGACAAAAAGTGTAAAGAAAGGAAATTTTATATGATCAGTCTGAACTTGATAAAGTTTTGCTCAAATAATTAAAAAGTGAGTTGAGCTTTAGATTTATCATTATTATCTAGGCATCTGATACTAAAAATGACTGCTGCCCCTCCCAAAGATAGCTGGCTATCTTCATCATGACTTTTATTGTATATCTTGTAATTATGTTGCTCAAATTCTTAAAAGCAAGTTAAAGTGTGGGGAAATGGGAAAAGGCATAGATTTAATTTCATTAATTGTTGACAAAGAACAAAAATATTTTATGTGTATATATTGCTTGTGTGCTCATACATTAATATTAATATGAGTGCAAACAGGAATGAAAACCATACTGATTAATTTAACATTACCTGTAGCATCTGACAGTTTTCTATAGTATTTGAGGAAATCACTTAGCTATATATGTGACTGGGGATAGCCTTCCTCCAAGTTCAAGCTGAAGTGGTAAAATTTTGTCTTCAGTTTCAGTTTTGATAGTTATAATGTTGAGAGCTTTTTTTTTTTCCTGGGTACTGGAGGTCGACCTCAGGACCTCATATGCCAGCAGGCGCCTGTGCTGCTGAGCAATATCACCGGCCCTTTTTTCATATGTGGGTACCGGGAGTCAAACTGAGGACCTCACGCTTGCCAGACAGGCGCTTATGCCACTGAGCTATCTCACCAGCCCCTTGAGAGCTTTTTAACAAAAGGAATTATTTGGAATTATAATCATTCCAGTAATTGTGTACCTACATTTCAGATGTCAAATTATTGATGACCTTCAAAGACTGCTCATGAAGCCTCTAATATCACATTTTATTTTAAAATCTGTTGAGAATACTATCCACAGAGACATATTTCCCTGAGCAAGAAGAGCAAAATCTGGTGTTTGCTGGAGGATAGAGGGGCTCAAAACCAAATCCATTTGGATCAATTTATAAATGATATTAAATATGTGCAATGGCTTGTGTACGTGTCCACCACAGGGCCATATGTTAAATGTTTGGTATGCAACCTATGGGACTATTGGGAGATGGTAGAACCTTTAGGAAGTAGGGTCTAGTGGAAGGTCTTTACATTATTAAGGTGTGTCATTGAAGGGTATAATAGGACTCCTGTGTCTTCTTCCTATCTTTTGGTATCCTAACCATAAGGTGAGAAGTTTTGCTCTGCCACTCACCCCAGCATAATATGCCACCTCACCAACCAATCATATATTGGAACCTCTGAAATTGTGAGCCAAAAAATATTTTTAATTTGTTTATCTTGGGTATTTGCTATAGTAACAGAAAGGTGCATAAACACAACATGAACGGCATAACTTGTGAAGAATGACAAAAGCTGAGTCTTCCCAAAAAGTTAGCTGACTTGAGAGTTACAGAAAGACACTCTTATGCTAGAATAGTAATTAGAGATGATGGTTACATGGGTGTTGCTGGCAATGGGAGCATCTATTCACCCTCGCCACTATTCTATAAACAGCAAAGTTAAGGAGGTGAAAAACTCTGTAGTTTACATGAAACTGATCCAGGTCCAGCAGTCAACTCCTGGGATGAATGTAATCTGTATTTTCTCCAAAGAGATTGTAAAAGAAAAAAAAAAATGAATTCGGGTATTGTGGTTCACACCTGTAATCCCAGCACTTGGAAGGCTGAGGCAGGAGGATTGCCACAAGTTCAAGGTTACCCTGGACTATATAGTGAGTTCAAGACCAGCCTGGACTACACAGAAAAACCCTATCTCAAAAAGAAATAAAAAAGAAAGAAAGAAAGTAAGAAAGAAAGAAAGAAAGAAAGAAAGAAAGAAAGAAAGAAAGAAAGAAAAGAAAGAAGAAAGAAAGGAAGAAAGAAAGAAAGAAAGAAAGAAAGAAAGAAAGAAAGAAAGAAAGAAAGAAAGAAAGAGAAAGAGTAACATTGGTCCTCTCAACTGTAGAAGAGGGTTTTTACCTGAGAAAGAATTGATAAAGAGTAAAAACTCTACCTTGCAATAATAACATTCTTTTCCTGTATAGAGTTCCTTCTAGTAAGGTTAAAGTTTTTTGGCTGTTGAAGGATGGAGATGGTGTTGAGTATGGAAGTAGGAAAAAAGGATCAAGAGTTTTCACTGAAATGGCAAGCAATGTTATACCAGGAAGCTTTTGAGATGCAGAGTACACCTCACTGCAAGTATTTCCATGACTTAGTCTTTTCAGATAGGCCAATACCATGGACTACAAATAACACAGAGATTCATACCATTGCTTCCATTTCCCTGTAAGTCCCAACCAACCACAAGACTGAGCATTGAATTATTTCCATGGGTGTTAAAATAGTAAAGAGAGCTGCTAGAATGTGAAGTTAAATCACAGATATTGCTGGACACCTGGACCCCTAGGAGTTATGCAATTAATGGCATAGGTCTTCTCTTGTCATTACATTATAATGTAAACCTCCATATCAGATGATTGACTACTGGGACCCTGCTTTTTTGTTATGGTGTGGGATATAATATACTACCAGAACAACCCTGCTTATCCAAGATAAACCCTTAGGGATCATTCTCTTCTACATCAAAGGGCTTGTAGTCTTCTCAGGATTCTTAAGTTTTATGTATCATAGGGATGGTGAGGAGGTAGTGATGAGTGGAAACATCTGTGGAAGTAAGAATATGGTTCCAAACAAGAAGACTTATGCTCATGGGTGGCCAGCTAGATGTACTGTGTGATATAATGCATCTCACGAAATAGGCAAGGTATGGAAGTGGCACAACCACTCTGTGGTAAAACCTGAAAGGTTTCTAAGTGAACCTGAATTTGGGTGGGCAACAGGATTTTAGTGGAAGTGAACCAAGGTGAAGATGAGAGCAAACAGATAAATAGATAAATTGCAAAGTAGGGCTATGACTGGCCTTGATTTTTTCAGTACACTGGATTTGACACTTGGACATAAGTAGAGACTTTTAATTATTTTGGGCCAGAGAAGACATAAACATTTGCTCTCATTTTTTGTCTTCCACGGAATCTGGCTGTGCAAAATAATACACATTCAGAATATACTTTCTAGTTCTTGGTTTGCCACATGCAATCTGTTTTCATATGCAATCCCTCCTGGGAGCAGGTTCCTTAAGCATGCATAGGCAGCAAAAAGCAATTAAGGTGTGAGTTAATAGAATAATGGAAGACAAGTGTATTGGCCTCTTCAAATGGGTGAGCTGAAAAAAGATATATGGTCATATCTATTGGAAAATAAAAAAACTGGAAAAAATACTTTCAAACACCTTCCTGTTTCTTATGTTTTCATTTACACTGATTCTACTATGTATTTCAATGATTGTAGTTGACATTTTGAAAATAAAAACTCTGTGAAAATTGTCAAAGTCAAAATTCTTTTATTTATACTGGAGTTTATCAAGTATATTTTAACAAAAGTGTACTCTAACTTAATATATGGCACAGCAGATAAACCATACATATAAGTTTCCAGTTTCTAACGTGATAAAATAAGGTTTTTTTTACCCTTAGAAGACAAAACACCAAGTTGAAATAACCATAGAAAAGCATCAAATACAATCAAGTTACTTTAGCTGTTAGGATTTAGCTCATATTTTTGAACTGCTTAATCTAATGTGAGGACAAAATTTATATCATTGTTTTTAAAATGTACACAAATTTCTTCTTATTTAACACAACATAAATTCAATAGCTGCTTCAGTAAACAAAGTTTTGCTGATAAACACAATTGAAACAACTCCATGTTGAATAGTTTGAGAGATAAACCGGAATCACAAGCATCTTCATTTATGTAAAGCCTGTGAAGAACTTTCAAGCTGAATAAAACTGTTCTGTCATTGCTAAACAGTAATAGTTACCTCCTTTAAGAAAAAGAAAACGAGTTAGTTCTGTGGAATAATGCTGATACATGCTTTAAAATACTGAAACTTCTGTCTTCATGAACCTAAAATGATCTGATGTAACAGCTTGATTATTGGTAAAATTAAGCTTAACATTTTTATGTTAAATGTGCCTGCTTTTAAATATCTTTCAATTTTCATGGTACAGTGCTGTTTTCTTTCAATATCATCGAAGACTTTGACGACTGACAAAAGCTCTACTCAGTGACGATGTTATAAGGTCTGTAGTGATCTATATTATTTTTTTTCTTTTATACATAATGATACCTTTGAATTCATTTTTGTTTACCTAAAAAAGGAGAAATGATGTATCTAGTTTTGATAAATGACAGCTTTATACATTTAGAAATTCCTCTCGCTAGGTTAACTTTAATACTTTGTATACTGCATAAAGGGAGACTAGTTCTGAATATCATTTAACCATAGTGCTTGATCAAACTAGAATTCATTTAAATATTGGCGATCTAAAGAATCCATAACATCCTGGAGTTAGATATCATTTGATTGGTATGGGTAAAATTTATCATTGAAACTTTTGTAGAAAATGTATTCTGCATCTTTTTGTCTAGCATTGCTCTTTTAAATAGCAATGGCTTATGCCCCAAGACGCTATACAGCTAGGTACATCTCAAAATTGGCCTTTGGTTATAAAAGAAATAAGAAAGAAAGTGTAGATTAACTAGTACAAATCCATCACCTGTGCTTAAGGAACATTTAAAGCTACATGTTTGTGAGTCAAATATATCATCTTCACATATAAAGGGAAAGAAAATATCATTGCTGGACTGATATGCCTAGTGTAAATTATTAACTCTCTAGCCAAAGCTTTACATTGTAAGGGAAGAAAGTATACCCTTTTTCAACTTGTATAAGACAACTTTAAAATAATTATTTTTCTGTGTAGAAGGAATCATGGTTACTCATTGGAATTTTCTGGATATCACAGAATTTAAAATAACAATGGGAATATAAAAGAGTTTGAGTTTGTGTTAGTGAGACTAGCAGGAGGGTTAAACACCATTACAGGGCAACCAGACATTTTCCAAAAGAATACAGGAAGTTCATCTCAATTTTTGCAGGGATAAGAAGAAAACAAAGCTAGTATTTTTGGAAACTGTCTAGTAACCAGTTACCTCCCAAAATTGTTCAAACTTCTTTGTGAATAGCCTCTGAGAATATTGCCTCTGATGAAACTGAATATTTACTTTCTCAGTTCACCATTCTACCTCAACTCTGTACACACAATCCAAATGTCAAAGGAAAGTTCTTCAGCATCAAATGACAGTCATTTTTCCAAGATTGAAATTCATACAGTATAGTAAAGCTTACATCATGCAGTACAAATTGTGAACATTACAAAATTGAAAGCAATGGTGAAACAAATAATATTCTCTAAATAGGTACATAAACATGGCAGTGAATGGCAAAAGACAATCTGAAAAATACCCCCCTTTATTAGATTTAATTGTAGTCTTTATTGAAAGAGATAAACATAACTGCCCACACCCTTCAATAAATATGTCCTCTTAAAATGCCTATCCAGAACAGTTTCCACAGCAGCTTGAAAATTGAAAGAAAAACTCAGCTAGCAAGAAGACAATATGAGTCTATCTTTTATCCAGGATAAAATAAATTGAGATTTTTATAGTAATAGATTTTTTTCTCCCAATTTTGAAGATGGTAGAAAAACAAACCTTCTTGTAGCATGATGTATAATGCTGACACCTAATCATTTACTATTTTACATATGCCAGGACTGAATTGTCATAAAGAAGAAAAAAATATTGACCTGGTAACCAACTATGATTCTTGGAACAATCTCAAATTTTGCCACATTTCAACTTCAAAATACATTTCAGCTATAATATGAGTGATTTATCATTTAGCAGTAGCTGTCAAAGTAAACTCCTAGATAAAACAAAAGCATCTGGAATCATAAACAGAGGAGAGCATTAGCTGAATTTTAATCCAAACTCTGCATTACTCACTTCATTAGAACAAAAACCAGCTAATTAGTAATTGAATGTTTCATGTTTTTAAGAAGGTTTGCACTTGAGCTCCAGAGATGATCTCATATGCATTCTGGATGTAAACATGCTTAAAGATCAGGAAGCACAAAGAACAAAGCCTCTCCAGAGGAATGTGAGAAGCTTGGGAATTTACAAGGAGGAACAAACACTGGCATTTGGGGAGAGCAGACAGAGTTTATTGCTTTAAGTTTATGAGATAGGTAAAAGGTGAATTTGATGTATACAAATGTGACCATTGTTAAGAAAAAGTGCAGGCTTTACAGTTCTTCCCTTAACAGCACTGCCTGACCTTTGCATACCCTGTGGCACTGAAGGATGGTGTGGCCTTTTTCACATAGCAGACCCTCTATTCATCAGTGTAGGTATCTTTCAAAGGATACAACTGGATGTTAAACACTTGATAGTGTGAGACTTGTCTGCTATATCATCTCTCTAAAGCTTATGTAAAGGACTAGAAAAATCAAGTTTTATAGACAAGGTGTATTTCTGGGGAAAGGCCAGAAAAAAACATATGAGCTTTCTTTACATAAGAGAAAAGTAAGCTAAAAACATCTATTTGTAAAGAGACACTAGTGTGTTCTAAGTGACTTAATTTGAAAATGCTGTTTAACTTCCCCTATCATTCAGTACATGCTGTTTGGTAATATAATGATAAAACAATTTCAAACATTGTATTTTTAGTCATATCTCATGTTTTTCTGCTCAGATAATTGATAATAATAAAGTTATGATTTTATTTGCTTCAGTGTTTTGTGATTTTTTTTTGTGGGTACTGGGGGTCGACCTCAGGACCTTGAGTGCCAGCAGGCGCCCCTGCCACTGAGCGATATCACCGGCCCTTTTTTCGTATGTGGCTACTGGGAGTCAAACTCAGGATCTCGTGCTTGCCAGGCAGGCGCTTATGCCACTGAGCTATCTCACCGGCTCTGTGACTTATTTTTAATTTGGCATTATTTTGCTGAATTGGTCTAAAACATCACACTTAATCTACATAAGCAGACCTTCCCAAACCCATGGAAAGTACTAGCAGCCAAATGCTGTGCCATAGAAAAAAATGTATTCAGAGAATGGAATGACTAAAACATCACATTTATATGAATTAATATCATATTATAAAGTGTACATGATATGTGGCCATTCTAACATTAATTACATGTACTACGTCAGGGAACACTGATTAGCTTATAAGAGAATTGATAAAATCTCAGGTGGCCTTTTGCATGAGTGGTGCTTTTGTCACAACAGAACTTAATTCTAGGACAGATGTAAATGTAATGGGTTAGATTTTGCTTAGTGTTAGGAGAGCATAAAAAGGGTAGCATTAGGGCCGGTGAGATGGCTCAGCGGCTTAAGCGCCTGCCCGGCAAGCGCGAGGGCCCGAGTTCGACTCCCGGATCCCACATACGAAAAAGGGGCCGGTGATATCGATCAGCGGCACGGGCGCCTGTTGGCGCGCGAGGTCCTGAGGTCGACCCCCCGGTACCCACAAAAAAAAAAAAAAAAAGGGTAGCATTAAATGTTTTAAGTCACTCAAATATTGCTTTATTACTTTTTTTTTTTTTTTGTGGGTACCGGGGGGACGACCTCAGGACCTCGCGCGCCAGCAGGCGCCCGTGCCACTGAGCGATATCACCGGCCCCTTTTTCGTATGTGGGTTCCGGGAGTCGAACTCGGGCCTTCGCGCTTGCAAGGCAGGCGCTTAAGCCGCTGAGCCGTCTCACCGGCCCTATTACTTTTTTTTTTTGAGACAGAGTCTGGCTATGTAACTCAGGCTGGCCTTGAACTCATTATGTAACCCAGGCTGGCCTTGAACTCATGACGATCCTCCTACCTTAGCCTCCAGAATGCTGGGATTACAGGCATGAGACACCACGCCCAGCCTGCTTCATTACATTCTTAAAAGGCATAAAATGATGACCAGGATCTGCTACCACTATCTAGCCAGGTCTCCACTAAGTAAATAGAAACCACTTCAGGGTATTTCTGGGCCATTTAAACCAAATAATCCATTTGGTGCTAATCATTTGATCATGTTAAGCATCTGGCCATATCTAGACTAGAAGATAAACAGTAAAAAATGCCTATTGTGAGAATGACCCATCATATTTGCCTTTCTCCTTTTTTATGTCTATCAATTTTTTGATATTTTTATTGGCTTGTGTGTAGTATAATAAAAAAGGAAGCAAGATAGGGAATGGGAAGAAAGAATAAAGGGAATAGCTTTAGTAGGTTGGGTATCTGTTTTTTATCTTTGCCTTCATTACAGATATGGAATGTACTAGTACAAAAAGATTAAATAACTTGTTCCAGGTAAAATGTACATGTGGTAAATTCTAGAAACTAGAAATCCCTACATTTTCTTAGAGGACACCTTATTCTTTCTTTTACCAAGTGAGCCCCCAAGTATGATAACAAATATTTATTATGTATACAATTGAATTACCTCCTGAGAGGATTCCTGTTACATACCGATTCAGACAAATATAAACCTATTTCACAGTAACAAGAGCTTAACAAGTAGCTGTGTCTGTGTTTTATTTTCTCTCATACCATTTGGAAGTAGCATTTTTGATGTTTTCAAAATTCTTCTACTTACTTCAATAAAACACTATGTAGATGAATGTGATAATGTTTGTGAAGCATTATGAACTCCTTGGAAAAGATGGATTAAAGAAGTATGAAGTATAATGTTCAGAAATCATTTTAAGATTATCCCCCAAAAGTTTGTGAAGTCCATTCTCTAGAACATTTTTCTTATATGTGGATGTTTCTGTGTATGGCTAATGAACAAATCGTAATTGAAATTTTCATATTGTGATAGTTTGAGGATGAATTCTAAAGAATTAGTACACTAGATAAACAGGTAATTGCTACAGTACCCTATTCGTGCCTATCATCAGTTGGAGTTCCAGGATCAGTGTTCAAGCTGCACAGAAAAAACAATAAGATCTTGTCAAGATTTCATTCAACAAAGGAAATCCAAATTCTACTAAATGCATATCACTGAAAACCACAAACTTAGTATTTTGCTGTACTATATATGTTTAAGATTTTAATAAATCCATACTTAATAAATTTTATTAGTTTTATTTATCCTTTAATTAACCATTCATGTGAGTTTCATTCCATTAAAAATGAAATTATATAAAAATGATCAAAACTGTAGATTTACAGTAGTTTAAAACTTAATTTTACTCTCTAGGGGTGATACTGACAATATAAAAATGATGTAAATGATATCTCTAACTCTAAAATATGCTGATAAGCCCCTGGTGCATCTTCTACTGCTTTACTATTTGCAACAAAATACCTGACTAGCTTAATAAGCATGGCATTTAGGTGGTTTTCTTTTTTCCTCCAGTCTAAAACATGAGTAAAGGTCAACACCATTCTATGTAAATCAAAATCCTTGTTAGATTGTGATTTCTCCCCAGGGTGACACTTCATTTTCTGACAGGATGGAGAAAGTTACTGCTCAATTTTAATTTTTTTTAGAAATTACCTACTTCGTTTATAATATTTTGTAGATTAATTTAGGGTAAGAGCAAAATGCATTCGTGATTTTTAAAGGTAGGGCCCATATTTTCTTCCAAGTGTTTCCTTGCCACTTACTCACTTAGATAAACAATAAGACTTCCTTAAGAACTAAATAATCTTCATCACAAGCATACCTGAGGTTATCATCCTTTTTGGGGAGAGTAGATAATTTATTTTCAAACTAATAACAATATTTTTAAATGAATTCTAAGAAGCAAATTCCAAGTTTTCTTTAAGTAGTGTAATTAATGATATATTTGTAATTTTCTAATGTGAAGGATATTACTTGGCAACAACTAAGATTATCTCTGGGAGGTCATGCTTTCTTAACCTGAATAAGAGAGAGAGAAAATAATATGCTTGCTCAAATGGCACACTTCAGTGTTACGTTCAATCCAAATTTAATATGGAATTAATTGTGTGCCTTACTTTCAGCTGTGGAAACATATTCAGTATGTGACATTTTCAAATCAAATAAGCCACAGTAGTTAGTTTAGTTTGGGGTATATTTTATTACTGCAGGATTGTAAATATGGAACTAGTTATTTGATAGTAGGAAAATTGAAACACTGCAAACTAGAGGAAAATAATAAAATGATATAGCATTTGATTCTCTTTTGTCTAGAGAAGATCAATATTTTGGAGTCATTTATTCAGAACAGTCTGTGGTTTATTTTTAGCATGTGACTTTTTAAAAATAACAGACATATGGGCCGGTGAGATGGCTCAGCAGCTTAAGCGCCTGCCCGGCAAGCACGAGGGCCTGAGTTCGACTCCCGGAACCCACATACGAAAAAGGGGCCGGTGATATCACTCAGCGGCACAGGCGCCTGCTGGTGCGCGAGGTCCTGAGGTCAACCCCCCGGTACCCACAAAAAAAAAAATTACAGACATATTTTAAAAGTTTTACTCTATTAGTATGTGATTGAAGTACAGATTTCTTTAAATAATAACAACTTGACATTAGCCCTAAAAGTTTTGGATTTATTGCTGAATCAACACAAGACCAGTGTAGGTCATCTTTTTTTTTTCCCTCAGGTGATATAATAATAGTCTCAACATCTCTTGTTCACTTTTAACTATATTTTGTTAAGTAATTATTTTATTCACCCTCTTCCCATTTATTATCACTCTAATTCTTGCAAGATCAACAATAAAAAGAAAGGGCTAAAATGTAAACATATATTTATCATAACTGTATAGTGAAGAGCATATATTTGAAAACTTTACACATCTATTATATGTGAAATATTTCATTCGTGCTGAAATTTACAACTGCAACCATCAACACTAAGTTCATGTATATTTTGTAGGGCATAGTAATAATAACTTCTAACTGTCATATTTGTCACAGAGTTTGTGTCTAACTTATTGATGAGGAAGTTTAGGCAAATATTATGATATGTAATTGACTAAAATTAAGGCAGAATGAGGTTGGGTCACTTCAGAAGGATAATGACTGAGTTACCCAGTTAGTAATTTAGAAAACTTGACTGATACACCAGTGCTCTTTCTGCAACTTCATTGTGTCTCTCCTTTACCCATTATAATATGGCAAAAAAAAGTATGCTTGTCCAATACAGATACCTGCAATTTTTGAACCATATCAAGAGCTTTAAAAGCTCTTGCTATCTACTTTCTGGGTAAGAAGAGAATGAAATAAAAGGAGAAAAAGTAAAAGCTAGTATTTATGAAATAATGTCTTTGTCAGGAGTCATTCTAATACATATGTCACATGTAAAGTCATTCTCTCTCTTTTACTATTTTCTTCTAAATATTGTTTCTATGCCATTCCCCTAAAGATCTATGGTCCTACTTACATCCCACATCCCATAAATATTTAATTTACAACATGTTTTTTAAATAACAATTTTGTTTACATATATTTAGGTTATATACTGAAAATATTTAAAGTAATATTTAAAATCATTTCAGGGATTTTGTTGTTGTTGTTGTGTTTGTTTTTTGAGACAGGTTCTTTCTATGTAGTTCAGGCTATCGTTGAACTCACTATGTAGCCCAGGCTGGCCTCAAACTCTGAGTGATCCTTCTGCCTCAGCCTCCTAAATACTGGGTTTAAAGGCGTGCACCACCAGGCCCAGTTTAAAACTCATAAATTCTTGTAATACCATTTAACTACTTCTAATTGCTAAACTGATATGAAATCCAATTTCAAAGGCATCAAAATGTGGAGGTAAATGAAAATTAAAGTAATGAAAAAACATTAAAATTGTACAATGTTTAAAATGTCAACATCCAACATCCCCCATAAGTGTTAAAACGCAGTTACCAAGAGATAGAAAGATTTGAGTTTTCATTTTTATCTCTCTCTTACTTGTTTTGCTCCACTCATTAAATGTTTGCTCATGGATAATGAGATCAACATTGTATTCATTCATTTTATTATCCTAATTAAAATAATAGCACTTAAACATTTGTAGGCAAAAAGGGAAGAGATGGAGAAGAAATATTTTTAAACCATGAAGCTTTCTTTAACCCTAATACAGGATTTGATGAAAATGGTGCCCTGACAATCATTTGCATTACTGACAAAAGGCACACTATAGTTTCATATATGGATTATTACCAATGTTAATTTTTAAACACTACACAAAAACATGAACTCTGTGTAATCAAGGAACTCTATATGAAACTCTAAAGACATTTTTCTTCAAATTCACTTTAATTTCCAACATTGAATGTTTTATGGCTTTTAGTATTGAGAAATAAGCTCCTTACCGCAAACAAAGAAAATTCTATACTAATGGTCCACATAAGGAAACCTCAGTGAAAAATTAGGTAATTAAGGATCTGTTGAAATCTGGTTTTGACAGGGTATTCTGTGAGTTTAGAAGAAAAAAAGATTCCTTCTATTACTGTTTCAGCTGCTTTGTATTATTTTCAATAGAAAGAGACATGCATGTTATTTGCCTAATTTTTGTGAATATTATCCCAAACTCTACAAAATTTTAAGGCAGAAGTGATTACTGAATTGCAGTAGATTTTAGACTAATTGATTAACTAACTACAAACTGAAGAAGCTTCCCCCTCCATGTACTGTTCTGTAAGGAATAATAATATTGTCTTGTTAAATATCCTAGCTATCTGACTATGAAAGAATTCACATATACGGTCTGCTAATCACACACAGTGAGAGCAATGAATGAGTAGTTAAGATTCATATGTCTTAGTTCCCACTATCAGTAGCAAGCAAATCAACTTCTGTTGGATTATTTCCATATTTATAAAACTAGGGTGAATCACGTCTTTCCAAACTACCACATAGGAATAATCTTGCTAGAGGTCATTTTTATTAAGAATGACACGAAATCACCATGTTCTCTATATATGTCAGTTATTCCTTTTCTTTTTTCCACCATCTCAATCTGAGTAACTAATTTAAAGATAACAATACACAATGTATTAACCATTGTTAACCTCCTAATATATTGTTTTGAAAGTTTGTTTTTTTCTCTTTAAAATAAAAAAAATTGGGGGGTATGAATTGCTCATTCTGGGAATGATAAGTATCTTAGTACAGGACTGCCACATATTTATGCAGCAGCAGTAATATTTTAAAGATTTTAAAGGTAGAACTAGAATGATGATATAAGATTACAACCTTCTGAAAAAAATTTGTTTTATTTATTAAAATACAAGTGTGGAGGTGAAAAAATGAAAAAGTTTTAATCAAAAACAATTTTTTATGCAGTTTGTCAGGTATATACAATGAAAGATAGGATACGGTGAATCCCAAGCTTAACACATATGTAAAGAAGATAGGGTAAAAAGTAACTGGTCAAGCAGCTATGTGACTTAGGTTAAGCAACCTTTTCTAGATTGCATTAAAAGAGCTGTTCATTTGTTTGTTTGTTTGTTGTTGTTGTTGTTATTGTGGGTACCGGGGGTCAAACTCAGGACCTCACGAGCCAGCAGGTGCCCATGCCGCTGAGTGATATCACCAGCCCTTTTATTGTATGTGGGTACTGAGAGTTGAACTCAGGACCTCACGCTTGCCAGGCAGGCGCTTATGCCGCTAAGCTATCTCACTGGCCCAAAAGACCTGTTAATTAAATAATTATTCCTGGAAAGTTAAAGTGCACAACAACCTATCTTGTCTTGCAATTTTCATTGCCTTGTTATCACTACAAATTCATGTGTTATGTATGGGAGCTATAGCTGGAATTGTAAGCCTTAAATGTGTATATGAGTTTTGATGTTATCGTCATAATTAGTTCCATTACAAATAATTTTGTATCTTGCAAGTAAATGGTGCAATGTACTTTGTGACAACCAAGCCCTAAGTGATCATATATTGTAAGATCCTGACATTGTCCTAAGAAAGAATTAAAAGCACAATATATACTATAGTGTGATAGATATTTTACATGAAAAGGGATGATAGATTAGGTAGTACCTAATATAATCAAGATAAAATCAAGATAAAATCAATCAAAATAAAAGTCCTGTGGAGGATGAAGAATAGACAAATTCTCCTTAGGTTTGAAAATAGAAAGACTCGGGCCGGTGAGATGGCTCAGCGGCTTAAGCGCCTGCCTGGCAAGTGCGAGGGCCCGAGTTCGACTCCCGGAACCCATATACGAAAAAGGGGCCGGTGATATCGCTCAGCGGCATGGGCGCCTGCTGGCGCGCAAGGTCCTGAGGTCGACCCCCCGGTACCCACAAAAAAAAAAAAAAAAAAAAAAAAAGAAAATAGAAAGACTCAATTCTTAATTAGCCCTATAAGGGGAAAAATATTCTGCTTTTGTAGAGAAAGATGTTGGGACCTTCTCTGCAGGGCAGACCCTTTTTCCACTCTATGATGGCAATTACAGTAATCTTTCTCTGGGTAGTAAAAGGTTTCTACTTTCAAATCAAGCATTTAAGAGACCATCATTTAAAAAAAACTACTTTCCCCTTTAGTATCTGACTTATTACATATCTACTTTACAAGAGAATGTTTCCGCTGAAAAATGGAAACATTTAGAATGCTTTATATATCTTCCACAACTGGAAAAGACATCAAACAGAAGAATTAATGGTTGATGAGGTTAGGGTGGGAAGCAATTTGTTGTAACTCTAAAAATTGGTGGAGAAGATTGTGGTGAAATTAATATAAAAGTCTAGTATAGAAATTCTATCTGCTGTCCTCTTTTTTATTCTTATATCACATTCAAGGCAAAAAATGTATAAGATTTAGCTCTTCCTGTATGCTTTTCTCGTCCTACCATTACTTTCCTTACTATGCTTCCAATTTCTACAGCCTCAATCATATCTTAAGAATAGTTGGTTTTTACTAAACATTGGTATGGCATCTTCTTTGGAGAAATATTGTTTTAGGTTAGTGAATAATCAGCAAAGAGGAAAGATAATAGAAAGGTCTCAAAGAAATCTCAGGGGTCAACGAAAGCTAAACACAGGCCAAGTTAATTTTGAGAGGACAAATAAGAATACAGAATGGGGGTCAGTGAGATGGCTCAGTGGCATAAGCGCCTGCCTAGCAAGCGCAAGGTCCTGAGTTTGACTCCCGGTACCCACATACAAAAAAAGGGCCGGTGATATCACTCAGCAGCACAGGCGCCTCCTGGTGCACAAGGTCCTGAGGTAGACCCCTGGTACCCACACACACAAAAAAGAATATACAATGTATGATCAAAATATGGTGAATGTTTAAATTTTTTAAAAAATTTATTACAGTAAAAGACATATTGCCATTAATCCCCTTCTAAGGGCTTCCATTTGAGTATATCATAATTTTCCCATCATTCTTGCCACTTTATGAAGCAGTTCTGGAAGTCCTCTCTCATGAATATCTTTAGTTACACTGTTATGGCTGCCTCAATGTCTTTAACTGATTGAAATTTTACCTTTCATGATTTTTTTTTGACTTTGGCGATATGTCAGAAGTTTCACAGTGCCGGATATAGTGAAAAGGTGGATGAATATACACCATAATGTTTTTACAAGGCTATCTTTCTGTTGGATGGCACTTGGCAGCAGCATTCACCGTATATTTTTGTCACACCTCTCAGACACTCATGATAAGTGTATTCAATGAAAGAGGGACTAATTTGAGAGGGATTATGGGAATCTGTCTTACAGTAACAAAATTTTAAATTTTAAACATTCACTGTATGTTTTGATCACTTCTTGTACATGCCCATGTATATTTCGAATTAAAGTATGTATTTGAATATTCATATTATAATTATATAATACATATAATTATGGAATATACTATAATTAAATTATTTTTAAAATATGTTATTTTTATATAAATAATTTAACATTATCTCTGCTTATAATATATAATGTTATGATGTAAAATGTAATTTTTAAAATATAGAACTTAAAATTGTATCAGCTACTATTACAGTCAAATGGCACTTTAGTCACTTTGCTTGTAATTTTCATTGGTATCTTTAATAGTAATGTATAAGTGAGATCATGAATTTCATATGATTGAGTTATCAGCCTGTACTCAGAATAACCTGCTACAGCTTTTTATCTGAACAAAAATGGCTCGGAGGGAAAAAAGAAGGTTTAATAAGTTTAATTTTACATGAAATTTTACTTTAGCATGTAGGTTGGTTTTTACACTACTTCTAGTGTGTTAGTAGAAAAAAGCAGGAAAAATATTTACACTTCTACCATGTTTATAGAAAAGTATCAGAAGAAAATATATTCTAGTGTTAAATCATCTTGTGTCTTTATCAAACATGTAGGCAAAAAAAGCAAATGTAAAAATTTTTCAGAGATACTGATATTTCATTTGGAAAAAAGAATTTCCTAGCTTTTTTTTTTTTTTTTTTTGTAATCCAAACTGATCCAGTAGCAGAACAAGAAACAGTGTATTACTGTGCACTTGGACTTCAAGATGTTACCTCCACTGAGCATTTTTATTGTTTTCTTTTATGACTAGAAAGTTCATGAATGCTGTTTACTTTAAAAAATATAGGAGCCTCATATTCTGTGTCTGTTTTACCTGTGATTATTAAAATGATGTCCATTTTCAAAACTTTAAGAAACATGCACTGTCAACTGTACCCAGAGCACCTTAACAATAAAATATAGTGATGCAAAAGTTAACTAAGTGTAAACCTGCAAAAGGAGAAGTCTCTCTGCTATCATAAAATGATGTTATTTTCTGTTCAGCAGTTCATGTTACTGCTGTTCATGCTAATTAATTAAAGGAGCTGTTGCAGTAATGTGTACACAGGGAATCTGTGAAACTGAAACAGCTTTTAAGTCTCCAAGTGAAGTTAAGTCAATCTGAGCACAAGCTATCAAATGTAATGAAATCACTTGTCAGTGCTAAGCTTGCAAAAACTGTGAAGTTTGACTAGGGAGTAAAAGGATTATAATTAGATTTCCAGTAGGATAATAACTAAATGGCAGAATGCAGTAAAAAGAAAATATTACTTTGTTAGCTAATGGTACTGCTATTTCATTTTAGTTATCAGCTCACTTGTAGGTGTACTAATTTAGTTTGCTTTTATCAGCAAAAATGCCCACACAAATGGCACTTCAATGTCATTTGCAAAAATCATTGATCTGAAGATGCACTTAATGACAGCTGGTGTGTTATTTTATGTGAAAAAGAGATTGGTTGATAAGCTAGTTGATATGCTGTCTTGTAGGTGCCCATCTGAGTTACAGGAATCTGAATGGGACTATAGTGCTTTGCATACCCCACTTAAAACTTCACCTCTGGAGATAGTGCACACAGACATCAGATTGAGTATATACACATTGTGAGACTAGTTGAAAACCTTCAGAAGTTGCTATGGTAGACTGCTAAAATACAAGTGGTACAGATATCTTTTTACTGGAAAGTAGTCTATTGATAATATCTTGTTTGTCATCACATTGAAATCATTTAAGGAATGAAATAATTAAGTTGATTAAATTTACAGTACATATATCCTGGTGTATCAGTAATTTGCACAAAAAGTTATGTGGAAATTTTGACAAATAAAATAGGATATAACTTTATGGCTTCTAAGGATGGCCACACATTTTTCCAAGTATCTTTTATATTCTCATAAGGAAATGTCACAGAACTAATTGAATTCAAAGGGAGTATGATGACTTAATTATAGATTTCTATCCATCAACGCTATTGACAAGAGTAAGAAAAGGGCTTAAAAGATGTAGGAATTTTTTGCTATTAGGGAGATAAATTTTGAAAATGGCTTTGCCTTATCATGCATAAATTGACACTCAAAACAATGGTAGGAAATAACCTTTCAGGTTGAAAAAAATGGGTTCCTGAAGGAGATAGAGAAGATGAAAACAGCACTAAGATACATCCCCCAAAGGAAAAAAAAAAAAAAACTATTACGCACAGAAACAAAATTATTAGCAAGAAAGAAAAGATAATGGCTAAACTTGCATTTCATGTTTTTCAAGCATTATATTTTTGTGAAAGTCATAGGTAAATATAATCTTCCGACTCTAAGCATCTCAAATAATACGGGAATTAATTGGCATATTTTGGATAATGATTTGACCTGACTGATTTGAACTATTTTTTTTGTGGGTACCAGGGGTTGAACTCAGGACCTCGCATGCCGCTGAGTGATATCACCAGCCCTTTTTTCGTATGTGGGTACCAGGAGTCGAAATCAGTACCTTGCGCTTGCCAGGCAGGCGCTTATGCCACTGAGCCATCTCACCGGCCCTGAACTATTTTTTATAAGACACTCACTCTAATTTTCCATAAAATGATGATGGGTATTTAAATGCTGTGCTAGGAGAGGAGAGAATGTATGCTTTTCCATTTTTGTCATATTTTTCATGAATACTATTACATGGAATCTAAGCGGCAGATATATATTACAGAATTAATAACTCACTATATTTTATTTTATGCAACAATAGTAATGATAGATATTAGACAATTTGATTTTTTTTTTGTGGGTACCGGGGGGTCGACCTCAGGACCTCGTGCGCCAACAGGCACCCGTGCCGCTGAGCGATATCACCGGCCCCTTTTCCGAATGTGGGATCCGGGAGTTGAACTCGGGCCCTCGCGCTTGCAAGGCAGGCGCTTATGCTGCTGAGCCATCTCACCAGCCCGACAATTTGATTTTTAATTTGAAAAAGCAATAAAAGTCAATTCCCTTGCTTTAAAATAATTTTATCATTAGTCATTTTAAAGTTGTATCTAATTCTATTATATTTAGTCAGCAAAATATAGGAGAACTTATTTAAAAATGCTCAGAGAAAACAAATATTAAATGTGTTCTTCCCTAAGTACAAGTTAATATTCAAATGCCATTGTTTTCGGACTTCATAAATTTAAAAAATTTGAGTCAAATGAAAAGTGAATCTACTTTTGCATATATCATCAAAATGACCACCCACTAATAAAAATTTGTCTATTTTATGAAAATGAAACAACTTTAGGAAACTTTAAAAGTTTGCATTTATCCCCTGGTTGGGAAAGATGTTACTACTACTATGATTTAAAGACATCATATAAATTAAACAGACAGCAAAGAATTGGATGGAGGTAAAAGGCTAAACCTAATAAAGGTAAGAACTACTGAAACTGTGTTTGGTCTGTTCCCTCCAGATCCAAAGCTGACCTTACACACCACTCAAAGTAGGGGTGCAATCATGTTCATTGCTCTTTAGAGACTCTGTTCATAATTGTGTGTCATTAATTCAGAAAGGATCAAATAAATGCTTCAGGTTATTCATCCCAACCATGGCCCTAGTATATGAGGGCAACCTCAAATATCAGGCCTACAAGTAGTGGAACTTTCTGTATGAATTTAGCTTTGGTGAATCAGTTGGGCAAACACTGAAGACCATTTGCATTGGCTTTGCTCACATAGACACAGCCATTAAATTGAGGGAAGAAACCAAAAAGGTGATAAGAAATAGGAAAAATTTCACTGAATGAGTGTGCATGCTTTCACATTTAACACAGTTAATACATTAGTTAAGTCTATCCAGCTGCAGTAGAATCAAGCATTACCAGAAGATCCATGAGCTCTAACACTCATGACTTTGTAAAGACTTTCAAAACCAGGTACATAGGAGTTTATAAATTTCCTGAAGCAGCTACATAAAATGGTGACCTTCAGATAAATCCAAATATAGCTTTTGGTCACACCTAGCTCTGTTTCCTTCACATAGATGCAGTCATCCCAAAGTAGAAAAGTACCAATTTACTAAACCTCTGGCAAGCAACAGGTTGATGGTTATTTTTGTTTTACAAAGCTGGGAAATAATTTTCTTGTAGAAATGTCTTTTCTATTACAGTGTGGCTTTATTTTACAATAAATATAAAACTAAATATAGTCTATATAAAGTTGTAAAGGGCTGGAAAACAGCATTAGTATTAAATTGAAAATTTTTCAATGGTCAAATTTAATTCTTTAAGTGTTTTTGAACTCCATTAAGACTCCATACTGATATGCTTCATCTGTTTTGTTACTACTGCATATTTTTAAATATTTAAAGGATCTAAGCATTTATGCCAATCATGTATATTATGAATTACATGTCATGCTCTTATTTTCACATTTAAGTTGTTTCTAAAATTAGCATCAAAATTTAAATGCTTATAAAAATATTGTCTAGGGCCAGTGATATAGCTCAGCGGCATAAGCACCTGACTGGCAAGCGTGAGGTCCTGAGTTTGACTCCAGGTACCCTCATATTAAAAAAAAAAAATGTCTAGCACACTTTATTTTCCAGACAGGGTCTCACTTTGTAGTTCAGGCTGGCTTGAAACTCATGGCAATCCTCCTGTCTCAGGCTTCCCAGTGCAGACATTATAGACATGGGCTACCATGCTTGGCCAGACACTTTTAAAATATTGATAGGTTATGATTATTATAACTTATGAACAGTAAAGTAGTGAAGTTTTAAAAAGTACATGTTGTACTTCTGAAAGGAACATTACATTTGCATTTGTACATTTTTAGAACATATGACTAACATATGAATGCATATCCTCTTAAAAGCTAAACCTACAAGAAATTTATTTACAATGTGTATTGAAATTTCTAGTCTTTATGTATCTCTATGGTCACTGGGTTTTCAAAATCCAATTAACTATATAAGTTTTTCTAAAGGAAAAAAAGCACTGTAAATAGCTTTCTATGTCATAGAGCAAGAATAGTTAAATTTCTTTATTCTATTTATATGAAGAGTACCAACAAAGGAGGTCATCCTCACTCTACCACAGGGGTAACATTGCAAGTATTTGTGGGAAGAAGTATGATGTTAACCATACCTTGCATAGCAGCACTATCATGGGGAGTCCCATTGTTTTCTATTTCAATATCTGGAATTCCAGTATCTGAAAGAATTGACATTCAAGATTAAGACTCTGATTCTATTTAAAAGGAAAACTTCAGTAAGTCAAAACATTGGTCCTTATAGTGCTGGACCTTTGACATCATTGTTTTAGTTTTGTGAATGCCTGTTTGCTTTTAGTGGTACTGGAGATTATAAACTATAGCTGAATTCTAAAGTTAAGTATATATTTGCAGGTATATAGTAAGTACTTCTTTATCATTTCATTTCCTACAGATAAGTTTTAGGAAATTAATCTATTAACAACCTCTAAAATTATCAGTTTGACATGCCCTGACTGTAGAACAAGAAAAAGATCATGAGTTCAATTGCTTAAGTAGAAGAGCCCTATCCTTAGGGTATATTTTCTATTTGTAAGATGTGATAGATGATATTATCTCTATGGTATGCTCAACTTAAGACCAAAATGCACATTATATTTGTGATCTCTATACAATACTGATTCCAGGAGCAAATGTTTTACTATTTTGCTCTTCAAATAAACTACGGAACCTGGAAATCATGATATAAAAAGATTCTGTGGAAATCAGTACGGAGATTTCTTAAAGAACTAACATTTGAATTTCCATTTGACCCATCTATTCCCCTTCTAGGTATCTTCCCAAAAGAGCTAAAGACATTATATTACAGTGATACATGTATACCATTGTTTATAGTGACACAATTCATAATAGCCAAATCCTAGAAGCAGCCTGTATGTCCCTCAACAGACAAATGGATAAAGAAAATGTCATGTCCATACACAATGTAATACTAATAGGCTATAAAGAAGGACACATTTGAGACATTTGTAGAAAAACACACACATCTGGAAAATATAATATTAAGTAAAATAAGTCTGATGCACAAGCTTAAATACCATATGGTATCACTTATTTGAATAAGGCAAAGTGAAAATAAAGAACAATATAAAGTCTTGATAGAAGGAAATAGAAAAAAATAGACCTTTTGCAAATTGGAAAGGGTCTAAGAGATTGAGGGTGGGGGTGAGGAGAAGGAGAAGTCAAAAGACTTAAGATGAGGGCCGGTGAGATGGCTCAGCGGCTTAAGCGCCTGCCCGGCAAGCGCGAGGGCCCGAGTTCGACTCCCGGAACCCACATACGAAAAAGGGGCCGGTGATATCGCTCAGCGGCACAGGCGCCTGTTGGCGCGCGAGGTCCTGAGGTCGACACCCCGGTACCCACAAAAAAAAAAAAAAGACTTAAGATGTGTCATGTACCTGTACCAAATACCCACAGGTGAATGTAAACATTATATGTCATAAATATGAATTAAAATAATAATAATATTAATAATAATGAAAATGGGTAACAGGGATCTAGAGGTGGAGATAGGGAGGTGAGTGAGGATGGGAAGGGGTATAAAAAGGAATCAAGATATGTTATGTACATGTACCTACTCCCTAAAATGAATGTAAAATTCATGTATTGCAAACATGTACTAAAAATATTTTTCTTAAAGACTCTGTGTGTTTGTACGGATGTGTGTATTTACTTGAACATTTACTTGGAAGGAGATGAAACAATATTATGTGGTTTCAGATTTAAAAATGAAATAAAAATGTTTAGAATTAAAAGATTTCATTATTTAAGCACCTTTTCCCACAGAATCTCCAGAGATTTACTTTTTCAACCAGATGTTCCTTAAGGACTTCAGCATTGATGCAGTCTGCATTAAAAGAACCAGTATTGTATAATTAATCAAAATCAAACTCCCTAAACACTAGCTTGTCTAATATGAATGGACCTAAAGGACTTACATTTCAGTTGTAGGGGAGAAATCAGTGCTACTGCCTCTATTGCAAAAAAGTCAGCAGGATTTCTGGTTATTCCTACACCTTTTGTATCTCTCAAAATAGATATTATTTTGACTAGTTTAATTCATGATCTAAAGCACTTGGATGCAAATGGATTGTTTTTTGTGTGTGCGTGTGGGTGGGTACAGGGGGTCGAACTCAGGACCTTGCCTGCCAGCAGGCGCCCGTGCCGCTGAGTGATATCACCGGCCCTTTACTTGTATGTGGGTACCAGGAGTCAAACTCAGGACCTTGCGCTTGCCAGGCAGGTGCTTATGCTGCTGAGCTATCTCACCGGCCTGGATTTTTTAATTATTCCCAACCAAACTTTTTCCTTCCCTCCCTCCATCCCTTCCTTCCCTCCCTCCATCCCTTCCTTCCTTGCTCTGCCTGTCTTTATTCACTCTCTCTTTCTTTCTTTTTTTTTCTTTTTCTTTCTTTTTCTCTGTCTCTCTCTCTTCTTAGTTTGATTCAAGTTTTGCTTTGTTTACCTTGATGGTGAAACTCCAAATCAGATATTACCTTTCAACATCCTCAGGCCACTGTCACTAGTAGCAGTTTGCTTAAGTGCCTGCTCCACTTGCTCCCGGCGCTTTGATTCAAATTCCAAGGCTTCCTGAAGTTTTCTCTTGGCTTTCTTCTCCTTCTTCAGGCGCCTTTGCATGGCAGCTGAAATGCGGAAAGGTAGTTTGTAAAGGCTGTCAGTATAATATGTTTTTCACTTTTGATGAATTATAAACCATAGAAACATGTATGAAAACTGAGAGAGATGTAAACGTGCCAATCGACATATGATTAACCTCTTTTGGTCCTAATACTTATTTGGCTCATGCAAATACATGTTATATTTACTCTAGATCAATCAAACAACCAGCTTTTATATTTTTACATTTGCAGTAATGGCAGTAACATTTGGTTCAGATAATTGTTTTCTACTTTGACTCACATGTAATTAATGATAGTATTAAATATTTTTCAATAATTTTAAGAAAGTTTTTCTTTTTACTGATTGGGTTATTGCTATTATATTTCAAAATACAAAAATGTATCCTGAAAATGTCAGTTGGGTTTTATAACCTGGTCTTTAAAACTGAAAGTAGCAAGTGTTTATTTGCCTGATATGTTAACAGTTGCAAAGACAAATATCTACTTTTTAAAATATGTCCTCTCTCTCTCCATATACACAACACATATACACTTTAAAGAGAATAATTTTTGAAAATTATTACACAATCAAGTAATAAATGTGCAACCATGACTGTGTTTAATAAACAGAAAAAGGAAAGAGCTAAAGAATAGCTGTACCTCTGTTTTCAAGATTTTGTGCCACAACAAGGAAATTTAACTGCCTCAATGCATTTCAAAACTCAGAAATCTTAAATTTATGATAGATTTTCAAATAGGATTTTCAAATAGTTTCAGCAATTTATTTTTTCCTAGCAAAGTTCTAAGTAGATAGAAGTTTTTCCTAAGTAGGATTTTTGAAAATTAAGTTATTGATGCTATGGCAACAGAAAAACACTTACAGCATATTAACCAAAATAATTGTGATATTTAAAAATGTTAAATTCATTAATATATTATTTAATAATTTAAATGAACTAAAAGTGTTGCTAATTTAAATTTCAGTTATATTTATTTCATAATTCAATATCTTTTCGGCAACTTGAAGAGAGTCAGTTACTCAAGTAAATTGCTGTGGAATTGAAACAAAAATTCAGAAGTGTAAGGTAATAACACACTTCTGGAAACAAGGCAATGAAAAGATATGGTTTCTATTATTTTTGATGAAAGATTGCTAACTAAGATAGAAGATAAAATTATTTTACCGTCATAATTGTATTTATGCGATCATTCAAATCCATCATAAACAAATTATTTAAATCATAATTCTATATGTATTGAAATTATTGCCAGCAGTGTCTTTGATAAGAAAAAATTTACTTTCAGTAAGATTAAGAGTTCAAAAATATTCCATATGTTGAGTCAGTTGAAATTTATGATTTCATACATTTTAAGTAAAGCTACAACACACTATTTTTTTTTTGTGGGTACTGGGGGTCGACCTCAGGACCTCGTGTGCCAGCAGGCGCCCGTGCCTCTGAGCGATATCACTGGCCCTTTTTTTTGTATGTGGGATCCAGGAGTCGAATTCTGGCCCTCGCATTTGCCAGGCAGGCGCTTACACCGCTGAGCCATCTCACCAGCCCAACACAATATTTTTAAAACTATATAATTAATAATAATTATAGTTTCTTCAGAACCTACTATGTAATGAGCAATTTGCTAATAGTGTAACACATTTAAGTCTTACAACAACCTGCAAAGAAATCACTATCACTTCCATTTTGTGTTCTTGAGAGATCAAGAAATTTACCTAAGATCACATAACTACATAAGTAGTTACTGCAAAGCTTAGGGGCAGAATTTGTTTAAGGACCAACACAGGTTATCCCCAAGGATTCCCGTAGGTCTGTCATTCTTTCATGATTTTAAATGTTTAATCTGTGAAGAATATTACTACATATCATTATACATGTATATGTGAGATTAATTCAAGTAACATTCTTGCTATTAACAAAAAGGGAACTAGGTAGGATTTTTTTTAAGCATGGAGCATTCATTTCCTTCCTTCCTTTTCTTTTTTTTTTTTCTCTTTTTCTTTCCTTTTTTTTCTTCAGTAGTGGGGAGTGAACCTAGGGCCTTCATAATGAGCTACATTCCCAGCGCTTTGTTTAATTTTTCTTGTTCTTTCAATTTTGAGACAAGATTGTGCTAAGTCACTAAGGTGATAGGATGGGCTTGAATTCACACTCTTCCTGCCTCAGTCTCACACATTTGCACCAGCCCACCACCATGCCCAGCAAGCATTATTTTCTTTGATTGAAACAAAAATGTCAGTAGGGATTCTTTATATATATAATTTTATGTGTAGTGATATATACTTTTATATATTAATTATATGATATATATATATAATTCTTACTACATCCTTGGAGAGATGTTAATTTATAACCATGGCATCAACTTTCTGCCCTGTTCTTCTATTATGCAATCTTAGATTATACTTTTTCATAAAATGTTTGGTATATTAGTATGAAATAATGAAAGGAGTAGAAAGGAGTTTAAGTAGTTAACTAGTTCAGCTATTGTAATAGAGAGGTTACTGTGATTCATAGAGATGAACTAGATAATTTCTCTAACTCAATGGGGATAACAGCATACTTTTCTATAATTATGTTAGTCATTAAATGTAAAGTGTTAGAAACATTGGTTGGCACAATTGTGCTAGATAGTTGGTAGGCATTAGCTTAGAGTAGCAGTAGTACTGATGATAATTTTAATTATAACAATGACTATTAATAGTAATGGCATGGGCTGGTGAGATAGCTCAGCGGCGTAAGCACCTGCCTGGCAAGCGTGAGGGCCTGAGTTCGACTCCTGGAACCCACATACAAAAAAAGGGCCTGTGATATCACTCAGCGGCACGGGCGCCTGCTGGCGTGCGAGGTCCTGAGGTCGACCCCCAGTACCAACAAAAAAAAATAGTAATGGCAGTAAGAGTAATAATGATAATGGTAGTAGTGATGTCATTATTTTTTGTAACAAATGCTACATTTATGAAATACAAATGACCTCTGCATATATTTGAAAACAGGTACAATATTATACCCATCGTATCTAGGATGTTTTAAAGGTCATTAGATATGATAATTTTAAATATAGGCAAAAAAGACTTATGAAATGTTACTAAACAGAAATCAGGATGAGTAGAGTCCTAAAAGTGTGAAACTAATTGTACTATATGCAGTATATTTTTATAAGTCAATTTAAAGATCTCATTATATATAATATATTTTGGGATTTTTAAAAATAAAAATACCCCCTATGTAAGAAACGTAAATCATGACTTTAAGATATTATATTGTTCAAAACAAATATCAGACATATGCTAATTTTTTCAAAATTGAAATTGACAATTTAGCCTTTGCTAAGTAGTATTTAAGAAATTTGATAAGTTAAGGAAAACATTTAATTCTGTTTAAATGCAGTGATTGAAATTCCGTTTTGAATTGAAGCAATGATTTTTAGGCCTTAAGGAAAATACACACAGTATTTTTTCAATCTCTTGAAACAAATTTCAGAGTACAATATGCTACTATGAATTAAAATAAAGTTAATGTAGTAGATTTTACTGAACTAGAATCATCCTTACTTGTTCACAGTGTTATCTAGATTGTTTACTTATATTTTCTCTCCCTTTCTTTGCCTCTCCTTCCCACTGTTGTACTCTTTACTTGTTTTAGGCTTTGTGATCCTTACATAGAAGGGTAAACAGGGAAAGAAAAGAAGTTGAAATTAACTATTATATTTTATGTTGTTGATGTTTAGTATTTTATGGTAAATATAGGGAAGATGTGGGAATTTTTGAATTTACTGTAGTTTTGATATAAACTAGTTTCATTTATATATTACCGTGGATAATCAAGTCCCTCCCTTCCGTTGTTGGAAAAAATAATTTTATTTGGGAACAATACAGCATTTCTCCTCTATACCCTTTATATCCATTTATGCTTCCTCTACCTTAATTAGTCTTCATCATCACTGATTGGAAGACAGCAATCTACTTTTGGGAAGTTTTCTTGCATCTAGTACTCATCTTCTAATACTTCCAATTCCCTATAGGATAAAATACGAGGTATTCTTCTACATGATTAAAAATATTCATTATAATTTAACTTCTACCTTCATCTTCCTGTATCATTTCACACCACTAACTCCACAAAACTCAAAACTACTATAATAACAAATTGTATGTAGCCTCCCTCTTTGAAGTTTCCTTTCTCCATGCCTACACTGATACCACTGTCTAGAATGATCAAATTACTTTGTTACTTGAGTACTCTGTTTTAGCTTATTGATCTTTTAAAACTCAGATAAAGGTGTCAGCATCCGAATATATTTCTCTACATTTTCCACCACCATAAGCTAAGCTAACCAACCCTCCTCCCCTTAGAAATATACAGGTTCTGCATAACTGTTCTTGCCACTTTTCTTTGAAATTAATTGCTTTTTTCTAATCATATAAAATGTAAGTTCCTCAAGGACTGGGACTGAGTTTTATTCAATTTATCTTCACAAAATTTGTCATTATACCTAGCAAAGAGCAAGAATTTCATATATAATGAATTGCAATATTATCTTTATCCAGGTGCATTTTACGAAATGATGAGAAAACTATAAATATTTATATTTCTAAATTTGCAGCAAAGCCCAAGTATAAATACAGTGTTATTTATTTTTATTAGAAATACAGATAATATAAATTCTTACCTTGTGGGTTATACGCAGTATTTTGTTTGTAGCTTGTCACTTGTTTTCATTAAAATTTCCAAACTATTCCTGATATTTCCTTTACTAATAACATATATCCAATATAATATTCACTCTGCAACTAAATTTGTTAAACTTACTTCTGTTTTGAAGTTCAACTGCAAGTTGTCTTTCAAGATTTTCTCTGATTTCTTTCTCTCTATGGAGCTCCATTCTCAGTTCCTTCTTTTCTTGCTGAATCTGCTTCTCCTGGACACGGGCATTATCCAAAGCCACTTTCAGCAGACCCTGTCAAAGTACAGTAAATGATATGCAGTTCATCTTGCCTGTTTTAATTTCTCAAATATTAAATAATTTATGTAGGTGCTAATGTCTTGTATTACATTTATTTTGTTTATAGAAATATTGTTGACCTGAATGTTGGTCAACAGAGTTTCCACGGAAGACAAACTATCAGCAAAAATGAACGGTCCAGGGAATCCAGTGGGTAATGCTTGCCCAGGAACCAGTTGGATCTTGTCCAAGGGTGACTTCATCATTGGAATTTGAACTGGTACCTCTTCTGTGAAAAAAAAATTAATGTCAGAAGATTTACAAATTAATAGCTCAAACGTTTCACTAAGTCACCTCTAGTAGACATCTATAAAATTTTGTTCCAAAAAGTAAATGATGGACACTCAGAATGCAAAGTCATACCTATTCTATAGCTGTCCCCAGTTTCAATACAGAACCCATGATACAGAAACAACAGTTATTTCTAAAGAGGCATGGAATCTGAAGAAACAAGTTTAAGATACATAAAATTGACATATGTGCTTATGAATATGCATAAATTAAATGATATCACTGTCTCAAAAACATAAAATGCTTTTATTTTTTCTCTTCAAATCTATCTACCTACCCATCTTTATTCTCAACAGCTTCATTATGGCACAATTTACATATGAATAATTCACCTATTTTAAGTCTACACTTCGTTTTTAGTAATTTTACAGAATAGTGTAACCATCGCCACAATTTTATTTTAAAGTATCATAATCCTCCTCCTCCAAAGATTTCTCATATTTATTTATACTTAATATCATTCTCAACCCTAGGCCCTGGCAGTCATTATTCTACTTTCTGTCTTTTAAGTGTTGCTTTTTCTGGATATTTTACATGAATAGAATAATACCATATGTAGCACTTTGTATCTGGCTTTTTCACATAAGATCCTGTTTCTAAAGCTTATGCATACTGTAGCATGTATCAGTAGTTTCTTCCTTTTTGTTGCTAAATAATATTGCAATGCACAGTTATATCACATTTTGCTTAAACATTACCTATTTGGTGGGGATTTAGATTTTTTCCAGTGCTACTTTTAATTTTGGAGAATATTCATTATGAGAAAAATAATACCTATGACACAAAATGAAAATTTTATCTACTCTCATTTTTTATTTTTCTCCCTCATTGTCATTACTTTAATGAAATTCTCTGTTAGTTTCAGATAAACAGATATGAAAAGAATTTATCTATTGAGATGCTTCAGATTTGTGTTGCACAGACACAAAAAAATTCTTCCTCTGGAAAGCCTAACTGCATGTCAATCTATATGAAATCTAGCTGACAATTTTTAATATAAGATGCTTAAACAATATAGCACAATCTGATTTGTAACAGGGAATGGGAGTAATTTGTGACATATGTAAAATAAAAATAATCTGCCGCAGAGAAGTAAAATTGTGGATGTAACCAGACTATTACTCCTAAGTATATAGTTCAACAATAGTGCAAGAGAGAGTGAATCATACACATCAAACAGTTACTCTACTCACTGTAGTCTCTAATTTCAGTAATGACATAAGAAAAGTTATAAAAAAAGTATGTCTCTATGGTCACAAACATTTTCAGTGACAAATTATATTGTAATGAGATTCAATCAAGAAAAAACTTGGCTTGGATTTAGACCTGACCAATTTTCACACAATTAAGAAACAAAAATGTCTAGGTTTTGATCTGGTTTCTGTAAGGCTGCAAATAGAGATTTGTCACACAGTTACACTTTACTTTTCAATTGCAAGAAACCTTGGGCCGGTGAGATGGCTCAGTGGGCGTAAGCGCCTGCCTGGCAAGTGCAAGGGTCCGAGTTCAACTCCCAGAACCCACATACAGAAAAAGGGCCGGTGATATCGCTCAGTGGCACGGGCGCTTGCTGGCCTGTGAAGTCCTGAGGTCAAACCCTGGTACCCACAAAAAAAAAAAAAAGGAAGCCTTCATATGTACTGTGTAGAGGATTGAACCCCAGTGATTTTGCAGTCATCATGACTTTCTGTAGGATTACTCGTGTGGGAAGTTATGGCATAGAATCGTAGGAAATTTCAGGAAGATTACAAAATGGTATACCATTATCTCTAAATAAAATGTTCTTAATATAGTTTGTCTTTCAATTACTTGTTTTTCCAAAACCAATAGGGATAAAAATACTAAAAGATTGTTTTTGAGATTTAAGTATCACCTCATTTGAACCCATTAAAAAGAATATTTATTAATCTTAAAAAATTAAATAAAATGCATAAACTACCCAATTAATTTTTGTTAGCACAGAAAGCTATGTCCAAATTTCTTTCCAGGAATCATTCTTTAGAAAATTTTTGAAAAGTAGTAATTTGATCAAATATACATGATATGTTTTCTACAACTTATACTTTTATTTCCATAATATTTAGTTATATTAATTTGAGAATAACTAAACATAAGTTAATTAAAATTAACTCTGGCTTGGGCTGGTGATATAGCTCAGTGGCATAAGCACCTGCCTGGCAAGTGCGAGGTCCTGAGTTTGACTGCTGGTACCCGCATATAAAATAAATAAATAAATAAATAAATAAATAAAATTAACTCTATCTTCCACAAACCATCTCTCTTTCTCTCTCTGTCTCTCTCTCTTTCTCTCTCTCTCTTTCATCACTGGTTGTCCTGGAAGAAGTAAATTATTCCAGAGAGAATCAGTACATTATCACTAATTTTGTGAACTTACTCAACTTCATGGTTTCATTTAAATATTATAATTGTTTTTTTAAACGTAATCCTAACAGTTTCTCAATCAGCAACTCTAATGTTTTCATAGTACATTTCTAAAAACTAGTCAAGCAGCACTACAATTTTTTTTTGTTTGATTTGTGTATTTGGGTAGTATTCTGTCTTCTTCACATGAGTGCATTAAATGGACAGAATAAGTTCATAATAATCTATCAATATTAATAATAACTAGAGGGGTTTCACATTTTTAATTGATTACTATAAAGCATAAAGTATGAATTTATATAGCCTGGAAGATATATTTTTACAAAATGAGCTGCTACAAATTTAGAATACTCACTTCCTGCTGATTCAGAGACAATACAGTATTTCTCCTGAATAAGAATTTTGTATCAGGGACAGATTTATTTTACTTTATTTATTTTTTTTGTGGGTACTGGGGGTCGACCTCAGGACCTCACACGCCAGCAGGCGCCCATGCCGCTGAGCGATATCACCGGCCCTTTTTTCGTATGTGGGTTCTGGGAGTCGAACTTCGGCCCTCGCGCTTGCCAGGCAGGTGCTTAAGCCACTGAGCCATCTCACCGGCCCAGGGACAGACTTATTAAAATTAACAAATTCCTTGTTATACATCACTCTACACATACATGTAACCCCAGTATTGAGAATTTAATTGGTAGTTTTCCTGAAATGAAAGCAATACGTTAATTATGCATAAAACAAAATTATAAACTACATTAAAATTGCTAAAAATCTTTCATTTGGAGATGAAAGAAATATTAAATTAGTTGAAATATTACTATTGACTATGAAGACAGGTTGCATGGTCTATGCTTGTAATGTATCTCTATAGTAGATTGAAGTTTCAAAATTGTATTACTCTTCTTTAAAGAGATAGACACAGCTGAATTAGGTGTTGCCTGCTGCAGTGCAGATCAAATGCAAAAGGAATCATATTTCATCAGATCTAGTCAACACCAGGAAAATAAATAGAAATATAAGAGGCATGCAGGCAATGATTCATTGTGATAATCTGGCCCAAGAGAAACACACAGAGACAGCACACAGATCTAAACTTCTACCAAAAGACAAATAGGACACAGAGGGTGGGAACTGGGATGACAGTGTAGCAGAGGTCACATTGATTTTTAGCAGTAGTTTCCACAGAGATGAGATAACCCTGGACTCTATTTGGCCCATTGTTCATATCCTACCTGTCTCACGAGCAATAAATTTCCTAGTCCTGGAAAAGAGGCAGTAAAGAAGGATTCTACTTATGATTTCTTATGATTAAGTTTCTGAACTAACCAAATGTGCTCTTCAGACCAAGGTCAAATTGCACGTTAAAGTCTGTAATAGCCAAAACTAGTAAAAGTATATTTTTTTAGTGTGAATGTGTGGAAGCTGTCAAGTATTCATTAGTGGTTTTTTTCTGATTTAAATCATATGCAACAAAAATGAATAATAAATATATTAGAAAATGATTTCAGTCTTATAATAGGTGTTCATATCTAAGTGGCAACTACATTTTACTCAGTTTGAATAAATGCACTATTATGTAAACATTTATTATTAGATAAGCTTAAAGATACAAATGGACAATGAAATTAAAAACGGGCAAGTATTTAAAACATAGATTGTCAGTTAACTGAGAGCATCTTTTTATAAGCTTAGGAGAAATGGATTTGATTATGTTGCTTTAAAAAGCTGGCGATCAAAATGCACATGTTAAAACATTTATCAGCACAAACAATGCAATTGTAAAAACTAAAAAATAAAGATAGGGCAATTGTTATCTAGTCAAGGACATTTACTGAGGTAAAGTGGAGAAAACTTTTATTGAACCTGTTTGTTAAACTTGTCATACTTTGTAATAGTACTTTGGGATCCACTTTGAGAACACGCTCTTAATTTTATTCCCACTTGAACTGATGTAAAAGTTAACAAGAACTTCATTTGTAGAAAAATCATATTTTAAATACTCTGAATGGAAGAGTCTCCTTGAAAATTAAAGTCGAGGCTACTAAAAATATTTTAGATGATTCCACTGCTTATCCTTCCACTTTTTCATGGAGTTAATGTCTGCCCATTCCTTTGGGCTTTGAGGTATATGATACCGGAATAGAAACTGAATACAGCCGACTCACTGAGCAGTGGAAAAAGTGCAGCTACCTACCAGGTCATCAGTTTTATTCTTTAACATGTAAGTTATATTCCATTATTTGACTTGAGAGCATTCCTCTAATACAGTTGGCCCACAGGATTCTCCTTTGTTGATGTCATTAGTACTGCATTCAGCACAAGCAAAACACCTGCTTCCCTCTTCCAAACTGACTAACAATAACAAAATTTATCAACTGCTGTGTAATGATGTGACCTGCATGAATAAAAGGAAGAATTCATAGTCTCAGTTGAACAATAACTCCTCAAGTGTTGCCATCACCAAAAGTGGAAAAGAAAAATTTGATCCCCAAATTGTTACATTTCTTCAGGGAAATAAAATAAAAATAATGTAGATAAATGAAAATAGAAAGGCAATGTCAAAAGAAGAAATGACCATCAGCCTGAGAAACTAAGATAGATTACTGCTAAAACCAATTTAGCTTCTGTTTTTCTCTGGATCCTTAGATTAACAACTTGGCATAACAGACTCTTTTGTAAATTATGACTTATGATTAAATTGTCTTGTAAATAGAATATGCAAATGACAAATAGTATGTTCAAGAAAAGGATAGAAAGAAATATGATAATAAGTCCCTGACATTATGGAACTGGTATATTATTTTGGAAAATAGTAAATTAGTTACAGAAGTAGACAATTAAGCATAAATCTTGTACTATAAATGTAAACTGCTTCAAGTTCAAAGAAGGAAACATCATAATCTGGAACGATCAATCAAATGTCTCTTCACTCTGGCCAAAAAGCGTTCTCCCTGTCCTTAAATTAAATTTGTACAGAATTGCCAAAGGGTACTAGGCATGGTAACAATAAAAGATTCTGCTCAAATTAGTGTTGAAAAACTGGGCTAAACAATGCTAAACAACATTTTCCTTAGAGCAAGGATTATCAGATAATTATGGGGTGTTCAGTGAAATATGAATTTCAGAAAACCAGCAAATGATTTTTTTTTTTTTTTGTGGGTGCCGGGGGTCGACCTCAGAACCTTGCGCGCCAACAGGCGCCCGTGCCGCTGAGCGATATCACGGGCCCCTTTTTCGTATGTGGGATCCGGGAGTCGAACTCGGGCCCTCGCGCTTGCAAGGCAGGCGCTTATGCCGCTGAGCCATCTCACCGGCCCAGCAAATGATTTTTAATATGGGTCTCTTCAAAATATTCCATATGATATCCTTTACTAAAAATCAATTTGTCACTTGTCTAAAATTCAAATTTGATAGAGCACAGTTTTCCTTTTTTTTTATTTCCTAAATCTTTTAAAGCAGAACATCTCAGAACCTTTAAAATGCTAATGCTAATTACCCTGATTTAATCATAGCACACTGCCTTCTTGTGTTGAAAGATCACTCTTTACCCCATATATACAGATATTGTATGGCAACGAGGCTGAAACATATTACTGCTAAATTGTAACATGTATTACCTGATAAAACAAGCAGCACAGAACATAGTGATGAAGAGCCAAAGTTACTGGAACTTCAATGCTCCTGTACTGCATAAGTGGTCTATGAGTTTGAATATTTCATGACTTACAAGCCCTGGGGAAAAGGACTTAACCTTTCTGTGTTTCAGTTTCATCACCTCTAAAGTTAGGACAATAAAAAATCTATATCTTAGGGTTGTTATAAAGATTAATAAGCTATAATTTATAACATTCATAGAACAATGCCTGACTCAAAGTAAATGCATTTATAAGTGTTTTTAAATAGATAAATGAAGCTGGGCCTGGTGGCACATGCCTGTAATCCCAGCACTTGAGAGGCTGAGGCGAGAGGATTGCCTCAAGTTTGAGGCCAGCCTAGGCTATACAGTGAGTTCAAGGCCAGCCTGGACTACAGAGTGAAACACTGTCTCAATAAATAAATAAATAAATAATAATCAAAACTCTTCAAGTGGGAGAGGTATATATATTAATGCATTTAACACCTTTAATATCTATTTACACTTTATAAGCACCATGTTTGAAAAGATCATTTTCTAGGTAATAACTAGATAAGCTGAAAGTAATAATTGAATCAGCCAGGCTTCATTTTCAATTAGGTAAGTTTTATTTTCCCAGTCATTACATTTCTGAGGAGTCATTAAATGTCTGAGGAGACTTAGGCCATTAGTTCTTAATCAGGGACCATTTTGCTACCCACAGGACATTTGACAATAGCTGGAGCCATTTTTCATTGTCAAAACTAGTGGCAGGGGTGGAGAAAGTAGCCTGTTACAGATACATATTGGTAGAGCTGAGAAATACTGCAAAATGCCCCACAAAGCACAAGCATCCCTTCTCCCCATTACTAACAAAGAATTTTCTGACCAAATGTCAATACCAGTTGAGAACCAGTGCTCTCTAGAGTTATACAGGAAAGTATCAATGAATGGACAGTTAATGAAAGGGCTCTTTTTGTACCAAATTTCTACTAGAGCTAATAAGCTTAATTAGAAAACAAGTTAAAACTAATGATTTAGAACTAACAAAGTGTTTTACAAGATACGTTTTGAGTGTTTATGGATCTAATATGGGATCATGGCCTTCATTTTTGTTCAAATGTCACCTTGTTTGTGAAACATTTTGTCTGTCCTAATTAATACTGTCATCTATATCCCTATACCCACACCTGTTATAGAGTTTCCTTTTTCCTGTGAAATTGATTACCATACAATATACATTATAATGTACTTATTTCTTATTTATTATGTATTCATTCTATTACAATATAATCTCAAATTTGGGAACCTTTGTCTGGTTTTCATTTTCTCACTGTTTTTCTCAGTACCAAGAGCACAAACTATGTCATATCTATGTCCCCTATGGTGACTTTGGATAATGTAGACTGGTAGCCTTAAAGTCACATATTTCTAATTATCAGATTAATTTTAATATATCTGCTTAAAATATAAAATTGTATATAAATACATAATTTTAAAAGTTTTTCCCAATTATGTGGTAGAGGGAAGTAAGAAAGGTTGGAGGTAAAGTATTTCTCTTCTATTCTCAGCCTTTCCAATAAAGGAAATGATTATTATAAACTACAAATACTATAACAAATTGGAATTTTATAATTTTGAAAAATAGCTCATACAGTTTTCATAGAATGTCTGTCATTCATTTACTGAACTAATCTACATATCATAGCTTTTGAAATAATAATCACAAATTATGAATATTTATGGCCCACACACATCTCATTACATCTGAGATGGTCTTTCAACATATCAAGTATAAAGCAAACCTGACCGATTTGTTTTGAAGTACTTCTAAATTTCCTGAAGCCTAGAAAAAGACAGAGGCTAAGGTTATAGAATAGAAAGAAGCTTCACATAAAGACTAGTATTTGACTAAAAAAAAAACCTGCAAAGAAGACAAAAATTTCTGATGAAAGTAACAAATAGCATCAGAGGCATGTACAAGTCCCTTGTCCAGAAAACCAGTCTGACTAGTTATGTGTAAAATATTACAAAGAGGAGACCATTTCATGAGTGGAAGGGACTAATACAACAGCCTACATCATAAATTGTTAAACAGGAGGCAGGATTGAAGCAGGGGTATTGTGGGAAAGAACTAACATTTTAAGGAGATGTTTTGATGGGGAGATGGAAGGGTAGGGTGGGGAGTAAAGGGAACAAAAATTATGTTACATATATTTACTAACTCCCCAACATGAATGTTACTATTATGTTTTCTAAGCATACACTACTAATACAAAGGAAATGTGGTTTTGAGTACATAAAATATTTAAGCTCATAAAGGAAATCAGTTATATCAAAATAGAGTAATAAAGATAGTAAAATAGGGGCCGGTGAGATAACTCAGCAGCATAAGCGCCTGCCTGGCAAGTGCAAGGGCCTGAGTTCGACTCCCAGAACCCACATATGAAAAAAGGGCCGGTGATATCGTTCAGCGGCAGGGGGGCCTGCTGGCGTGTGAGGTCCTGAGGTCAACCCCCGGTACCCACAAAAAAAATAGTAAAATAAAAACTTTGATAAATAATATATGTACTCTATTAATTTAAAAGACTAACTTAGAAAAGGGGTGAATAACTTTAATAACTTTGAAGCTATGGTGAATATAAATACATTTTTGAGTTTCAAAACAAAAAATAAAAGGATGTGTTTAGTATAAACAGCAGGGGTGGTACACATTTCCATCAATTAGTTGACCCTTCCAGGTGATAATGTTTTATAATAATGGTTTATCTGTTAATGTCCTCAGAGTTTGAATATAAACTAGCCTTATGCCTTCCTGGAGGTTCTGTCATCTACCTGACTACAGAGGCAGTAAAGCAGATTTCTCATTTTGCTTCACTGTCAGGCAATGTGCAGTCCTTTCCATCACGTGGAGAGAAAAATCCTCTCCTTTTAATCTGGCACAAATAAGGAAGATAAATTTATTGCTGTGACCTGGCAATTCAAGCATCACCTTTAAAATCACTGACCCATTTTAGTTAACATATCTGAGTAAATAGGGTTATTGGAAGGTACAAAGGAAAATGTTATTAATCAAACAATGTAGAGAAATAGTTCTCAATCTTTATCATGCATAAGAATGCCCTGGAAATATTTTAAAAGTGAAGTCCCCACTCCTACAGTTTCTGATTCAGTAGGTGTAGGGTACAGCCTGGACATTGGAATTTTAAATAATTGTCCAATTAATTCATGCTGATGTTGCTGGTGTGGGAATTACACTTTGAAAAGCCACTGTGCTATAAAAAAGATAATTTTTGTTACATTTCAAGTTATTAATACAGCTTCTTATCACAGTATCTTTTCAAGTTATCTTTTAGATTTCAATAAATAATTTTAAATGAAAACTAATTTTAAGTATGCATCATGAAAACTTCAAGAAATAGCATGCAATTAAGAAGGCACATCAAACAGCCTGTTGTATAGATTGAGAGATTCTGAGAATCATTTGTGCTGCAGAGAAAAATGTATGATGGAGCTATTTGTAACACAGAGTCATGAAATAAAATAGTAAAAACATGAGTATACACAGGTAAGGGCAAAACATTTTTTTGTATTAAGTAAAGTCATTTAATGAAGAAGACAATTGTTCCATGGATTCAATTTAGATACTATTTATTTACATCCAAGAAAGGTGGAGGAGTGTCTTTGCAGAAATAAGGTTAAAATCAAAGTTGACTGAAACTTGGAATGACACTCTCATGAGAAACTTGAACAATCTATGTAACAAACAATTTCTGATTTGTCACCTCTTTTAAATGAATTAATAAAGCATGCATAGTTATACATGCTTTGTACTCATACCAATGTGCTTACTAATAACTATGTAATCATGTCTATTTACAAAATTTGCATACTCATAAAATTTTTAAGGTTAGTACAGTACTGATGTTATTAAACTGGGAATATTCTGTTTTCATCAGCAGTCTTTTTCCATCTCTCTTGCTCTGGAACATACACATACAATCAGTAAGTATATATACTGATTTTTCAGTCTTAGCTAAAGATTGAGGCACTGAGTCACCATATTTTATGATCAAAAAAAAGTATTTTCCAAACAGATGAGTCTTGTGATCAGAATTGCAATGCTATTGTAAGCTTAATGAATTCAAATTGACTTCAATCATTTAATTTATTTTACAAAGCTGAATTTTCTTTAGAATATATTTTAATTATTAGGGTGCAGCATTGCAATTTTCATATTTTTCTTGTCCTGTGTAATACCATAATTCCCTGAAAATAAGACCAGGTCTCATATTAATTTTTGCTCCAAATGAAGCAATAGGGATTGTTTCCAAGGGATGACTTATTTTTTCATGTGCAGCAATCTACATTTACTCGGGTACAACAATCTACATTTATTTATTTATTCAGGTACAAAAATCTACATTTATTCATGTATGAAAATCTACATTTATTTAAATACAGTCATATCATCTTCTTCTGAAACATTGCCATAACTCTCCAAACCCCAAATTCTGGCTTGAATTTCTTGTGACTCCATTTCCTCTAGAAGCATTGGCTCCAAACTGTCGTGTCCAGCCATAGTGCTCTTCTTAAATGTACACTTCTTGTCCATGTAGCGTGCTCATAGTGCGTCATTACAACACATGACTTACTAAATTATGAAGATTCATATTAGACATAACCATGTTAATTTGTTATCAACTGTGCATGTTATTCATGCATTGTGTCTATACACTGGTCATTGGCAGTAAGTCTCAAGTTCATCTGTTTACATAGGCATTTACCTCTCATCCAAATGTACCCCCTTGAGTACATTAAGTCCTGAACTTGTGAGCATTAGAGTTGTGAACTTTCACAGATAAGAATGGATCTCGCATTAAGAACATTTGTAGATATGAACAAATCATGGAAGTGCTACACAGTTACCATTTTAAGGTAACTGTAAAAGTAAAAGTTTATTTACAGTACTTTTGTGTGTTTGTTTGTTTTATGCTTTACATTGCATAATTTGTGTCAAAAGTGTATAAGACTGACTTAGGAACAAATCCAATTTACAAATGTTCTCCCAGAATGTAACTGTATTCATTCAGTACAGGGACTTACCATATTTAAAAATACTTAATTATAATTTATATTATCATTTAAGTACTAAAGTCAATAATATTGTTTACTTATATTTAATTATATTAATATAATTATTTTATAATTCAATGCATCCATTGTGTGTTGCAATGGGCATACTAAATGCATCTATCTGGCTGATGAGCTCAACTGGGATTTTGTTGGGGGTAGGGCTCATATGATGAGCATTCTCAAAAATCATGCTAGAGTTTATTTTTTTGTTAGGTCTTATTTTCAGTGAAATACGGTATAGATCTTAAGATCATAAAATTGTTCTAGTTCACCTTGAAATTTTCTGAAGTTTTGTCCAAAAAATAGCAATCTTTTAACAATTTTCACCAAATCCACAGTCTTGTTTTCAATGTTGTATATTACCCCTAAAGTTTATACAAACTGATAAGCAAACTTTGTTTTGGGTAAAAAAAAAAAAAAAACAATAATAATAAGTATGATGCAGACAAGAAGACAAGGGGAGGTAAATACCAACACTAGAAAATATTGTATCATTTTGTTTCATTTTTTAACACTGCCTCATCTTCATTTCTAGTTAATTTGTAGGGCTTGATTCAATTTTGCCCTCTTCTTTTTCAATATTCACATCTAATTTGATGGGTTTTTATCTGAAACACTATTTGGAGTAGTCAGTTGTGCACAGCATTGAGTGCGCATTAAAGTGAGTTCACCCAATTCTAAAATGAACAATTTGGTAGTTGTCCTCTAAATATGTTAGACAAATACGGACTGTTTTATATGACAGTGGAGTATTTTTTAAATTATGGTTTCACAAAAATATACAATTTCACAAATGTGTCATGCAGTTGAACTTGAATAGGTATATAAGGATTAATGATCAGACACCTCTTTTTAAAGTTTTCCTTTTTCTCCCAGATGAGTCAGCTATTCTATTCATAGCACAATACACATGATTAAATCTCTGTGTGTTGGGGTGTTACATTTCCAAACTTCTTCCCTAATTATAGAATAAAACAAACTACCTGAAAGTGTTTATGAGAAAACAAACCTGGAAACACCTAGTCTGATTCTTAGCATATAGTAAACCCTCAATAAAGATTGGCTAATCTGAAGCTATATCAGTCTTTTAGATATGGAATATTCAGGAAAAAAATCGCATTGAATATGCATTGATTCCAGGATTTGCCTATGAAATTTATTTTTAAAAGATTTCTTCTAGAAAACTGAGTGCAGAACTTAAGTTAATGTATCAATAACTAACTAAAGTTTTATGGCATTATATTTTCCCAAATAACAAGGCAAACACTCCCCTCAAAATTTGCATTTTTAGGGGTCTGTAATATAGCTCAGCATCACAGCTCCCACCTGGCAAGTGCGAGGTTTTAAGTTCGATTCCTGGTCTCCCCCAAATTGCATTTTTTATAAATAATATCTCCTAGATTGGTACCAAGGTAGTAGGAAGACTACATTATGTGAGTTGAAATTTTTATTAAATTTAATTGAAGTTGAATTTTTATTCTCATGGAGACTTTAAACTTTAAGTTAAATGTGCTGTTTACTAAGAAAATAGGAAAAATCTACCTTAAATTTTTTCTTGCAAATTTGGCCTTATTTTACTAATGCTGAGTTTCTTTCACTCACTGTTTGATACGAATATTAATAGATCTATATGAAAAGTTAAAGCAGACACTGCAGACCTTTTTATTTTCCCTAATAACCTTAGTACCTGAGGAATTTTTTCTCATCTACTATATGCCCCATAGTTTGACAGAAGAATCTTAAAATGTTCACTGAATATGAAAGCTAAAATTATTACAAAATCATGTTTATGCAAAGGTTGGGTCTGTGCACAAATATAAAGTTTGATGCTTTTCTAGGCTTGTAAATATAAATATTAACATATGTTATATTTACTTATATAAACAAAATATATTAGAAGTATTTAATATGTTTCAAAGCTTGAAATATAAATGATAAATTGTTTAATCAATTTCTCAACTTACAGTGGCATTTTAGATCACCACGAGTTTTTCCTCTTTTCTTTCCCTATCCTTATATATACTCATCACCAATGATATTTTTTAGGGAAACAACCATTTGAAGATATACTTTATATAAAACCCCCATAAATTCAAGGATTAACATTAAATTCAGTAGCCTACCATTTTTTTATTTCTATGAATGTTTAAATACTATGAATTTAATAGTCAGAGAAATTTTGTGATGTGAAGAAGGAAACATAAAGTGTAAATTAAGAATATCTAACATCTTTGAATAATAATACATAAAAATTAGAGTGAAAGGAATGACCTAAACTTTCTGCCTTAAATTCCGTTAAATTAGCATATTTTATTTTGGATTTATTTCAATAAATTGCTTTAAGAATCATCATAACATTCAATTCCAATGAAGTTATTTTCAGTTTAGTATCATCTGTTAGCCATTAGCACTTGTCTCCATGATTGTTTCAGATGACATTAAGAAGCATTCTTCTATCACTTCAGAAGGTGTATCTATTGAGCTCCCTTAGAAATTGTCATTTTCCTAATCTTGTTTGTACATGATCATTTTGTTCACTGCCTTGCTGCCTCTGTGTCTTGTCATCTTCACTACATTATTCAGTTCCTATTTGGAATTTTACAGTGTGAATGTCTAAAAACAATATTTTATGCAAAATTGAAATCACCTTTTGTTCATGGTTAATGACAACTGTTTGCATCTTATTCTCAGTTAAAGTACTTGTATTAACAGATGCTGAAATACGATCTTATTGGCCTGTGATTCTCGAGCAAAATCTCAAGCAAAATTAAAAAAATGTATCAGTCTCTTGGGAGAATTTACTAAAAACCTATGTAACCTTCTATCTACTTTTGCCTACCAAAATTTCTAAAGTATTCTGTATGTTTTAAGAAAAATCATCAAAGAGTAAAAGACAGTACAAGTATAGTATTCAAGTTAGAATAATTTTGTGCATTACTTCACTGCTTTGACTACAATTTCCCAGAAGATACTTTCTTATTTGGATACCTGCAGTACATGTGATTTCCTCTATTTGTGTAGAAAATGGGTAATGTGTGTGGTAATTTTTTTTATTTTATTGATATCTTATAGCTGTTTAAACTCTGTTGGTCTTTTAAATGTTTCAAGTACATACAGGCAAGATTTTTTAGGTCTAAGATACTTACTTATTTACTTTCCAATAAAATAAAACATGTCAAAATAAAATTTTGCCATTATGCCTTTCTTTGTTTAGACTTCATAAATATTCAATCTCACATAATCATTGAAACCAAGAAGTGTACACAAAATAGTGTTAATATCTTCAGAGGTGTAAAATATCTAAAATAAAATATGTAAAGTATGAATAATAAGTAAGTTCTGTGTTAATGAAAGAGTGGCATTAAACAGTATTATTATTGTGATACTGATATTCCCATTGGTACTTGGTGTACAATTTTTGAAAGTTGTATACCCTTTTCAAATTACAAGGAGTCTTTTTGTAATATCGTTTGTGTAAGTAGATTCAATGATTGAAGAGAATGCATCAAGGGAACCATAAAACTAGTGGAAAACATATTTCTCCATAATGTTTTAGTACTTTGAAAAATTCAATCACAGGGAAAAATGTTTTGCTGTAAACATCTTAAAAGATTTATAAAGGCAATGGTTTCTCACAGCACCTGCTTAAATAATTTTAAGAATAAAAATGGGGGGCCGGAAATATAGCTCAGCAGCACAGCACCTGCCTGGCAAGTGCAAGGTCCTGCCTTTGATTCCCAGTACCAAAAAAGAATAAAAGAAAAAAAAGTGGGTGTTTTTGTATATTAAGGCCCAATTTTTAAAAAATATATTTGATTTATACAGGCTCGGTTCATGAAATTTTAAAAGGATTTAGGTGCAGTACAGTCTGTGTGCTAGTATGACAATGAATAATCTGACTGTCCATTTGGAATATTACAACACTCCTTAAATGAAGTCAGAAAAGGTAGTCTCTCTTTAGCATTTACTCTTTCTGCACAAGGTATTATTTGATTGCTATAATTTTGCAAAGGAAAATGACAGTTTACATGCTCAATGTGCTCCATATGTTTGTGTAAGTTTCAAAGAACCGGTATGTGAAAAAATGCCTTCTCGTATTTCTTATGTATTTATCAATAATTAAATTTACATATGCTAATATCTTAAATCCGTAATTAGATATTAAATTGAGAGTGGAGACAATTGTTTTAGCATTTGCTTTTTCTTCTGCAGGAGCTACTATTTTGCCTTACAAACAGTAGATATTTAACAAATGTTTGTAATTTGCTCTTTAAAATACATAGGATGGGAAGCCATAAGGACATTCTAAAAAGGCTAGGGCTGCCTAGAGACCATACATAAAGGCCAGAACATACAAGCTTAAAGGTAAATAGATGTTAGACTAAATATTTGGGAACTACCTGTGGTCCTTAACTTAAGGAAAAACTGCTCAATAAGATAACATCCTTTTTTATCATTACAATAGAATTGGAACAAAGTGTGGATGTGTCTAGTGGTAAGAAGGTCAGTACCAACAAAGGAATTTTAAGGTAATTGTTGTCCCATATCAAATCCCAGTTCCCTAAATCCAAAATGATTGGCTTTGTATGTGGAAAAGACAATGAATGATCCTCCTAGAATTATTTGACAAGAACATCTCTTTAAACAACTCTTTAAGCTTCGTGCAAGCTAAACTCTTGTTCTTTGGGAGTTAATTCTCTAACTGTGGATGATCCTTGGCAGCAACATGCTGCTTACAATTAAAATTGGAATCATTCTTTATTTAATTTCTACTATTTTGAAAAATTGAATTTTACATTTGTAAATTCTAAGCTTTGGTATATTTGCTTTTTATTATGCACAACAAATCTAATGTAATTTTGAATGCTGCACTTTTTTTTCTTTTTTGTGGTACTGAGGATTGAACCCAGGGCCATTGCAATGAGCTACATTTCCATCCAGTTTACTGTTTAATTTTGATACAGGGTCTTGCTAAATTGCCCAGTCTGAGCTTGACTTGTGATTCCCCTGCCTCAGACTCCCAGAGGGAGGGATTAAAGGACTGTGTCACAAACCCTAGCTAATTCTGCACTTTAAATAAAAAAAATACTCATAGTAGTAAGACAACTTTAGTTGTATCTATACATAAAACTAAATTGATCCTTTTCATTGAACCATTTTGGTGTAAAATATGTAGTATGTTTAGAGGGAAAACCAAGTTATTTTGCAAATTTCATGATTTTTCATCAAGTGATACTGTGCTGACATATGCATGTGGAATAGCCAACTGTATTAAAACATAAAGGCACCTTCATTTCTAGCAAGTAATATAGCACACATAGAATATTTTCCTATAAAAAAAGAAAGAATTTCTGTAGCACTGAAGTATTACTCAAAATTGAAACACAGTTGGGAATTAAATAATTTATGGTTGTATTTCGTTCATTAATTCCACACCTCCACGTTTGTCCAATTGGTAAATAAGTAACATCTATTTCTAGTACCTTAAGAAAAAGGTAGCTTTGAGTCTTTTAGACATCATATCTTACAAGTAGAAAAATGTTAAATCTATTCTGCAGTATCTCCATATGTGGAAAATATATTTATATTTAAGTATACAGTATTTAATATGCAGTATTTATCTTTTTGTCTCCCATCAGTGTTCCACATATAGCAATAACTCAAACCTTGTTCTAATGCAATTAGAAGATACAGGCTCAATCTATATGCTGCTATTTAGGGTTTGAATATGTGAGACTGTTTTTCATTATAGCTTTGGACTAAACACAATAATTTTAATATTATAATTGAAGATAATTAAAAGGCAGGGACATGTATTCCAAATTAAATATAGCATTTAAAAATCAATTCCATCTATAGATTTTTAAATCAAAAGAATTATATTTTTATTTTTAAATTAATTTTATTGGTACATTTTAGATATACATAATGATGATATTCATCATAGAGAATTTGTATCTGTACATTATATATCTTAATTCTTCTTTTTTCGCATTCTCCCCTGACCTTCTAGCCCTCTTCCCCTCCTTATTTACCAAAGCTTTGCTTCCATTTTTTCCTTCTATTGTCTTTTTTCCTTCTTCCCTTCCCTTTGCCCCTCCCTAGTTCCCCTTCCCATTTGAACACTTTCTTCAAATTTCACAATATCTATTACTCATTTTTAGTCCTTATTTACCCTTTCAGTTTCTCTCATCAGAGAATAATGTGATATTTAAACTTGTGTTTCCAATTTATTTCACTTAAGAGTATGGTCTTAAGGTGCAGCCTTCTGTATGGCTAAGTAGTACACCATTGTATATTAAAAAAAAAACATATCTTCTTTATACATCCATCCATTGATGGACATTTGGGCTGTTTCCAATATTTAGCTATTAAAAACTGTGCTGCTACAAACATGGGTGAGCATATATTGCTGTGGTATGATGCTTTTAACTCTTTCAGGAAGATATCAATAAAGGGAATAGCTGGGTCAAATGGAACCTCTAGCTTTAGTTTTTTCCCATTAATTTCCACAGTGGTTCCCACCAACAGTGGAGAAGTTGTCTTTTTTTTCCTGCATCCCCACCAGCATTTGTTATTGGTTAATTTTTTGATAATTGCCATTCTTTCTGGAGTGAGGTTGAATCTCTGTGTTGTTTTAACTTACATCTCTCAAATGATCAGTGATGTTGAACATTTTTTCAGATATTTATTTGTCATTTGTATTTCTTCATCTGAGAAGTGTCTGTTCATTTCAGATGCTCATTTATGGATTGGATCTTTAAATTTGGGGGGTCTGATATTTTTCAATTTTTTTTTTTTTTTTTTTTTTTGTGGGTACCGGGGGGACGACCTCAGGACCTCGCGCGCCAACAGGCACCCGTGCCACTGAGCGATATCACCGGCCCCTTTTTCGTATGTGGGATCCGGGAGTCGAACTCGGGCCTTCGCGCTTGCAAGGCAGGCGCTTAAGCCGCTGAGCCGTCTCACCGGCCCTATTTTTCAATTTTTATATGTTCTAAATAATACTCCTTTGTCTGAAGAACAAATGGCTGAGATTTTTTCCCATTCTGTGGATTGTCTTTTCACTCTGCTGGTGATTTCTTTTGTTGTGCAAAAGCTTTTTAATAAGATGAGATCCCAGTTGTCCATTCTTTAAAATCTAATTTTTAAATACATGATCCTGGGAAGTCATGCAAAAATATACATCATAGACAATGTTGATTCCTTTCATGAGAAAGATAAAATTACCTTATGGGTATCACTGTCCTTTTCCATTACTGAAACCACAGAGAAGCTCTGAAATTTAACCACTTGAAATAACAACAGCAACTTTGCTCTTGTTTCATGAATCATTAATCACAGGTACATGTATTTTTCCAATCATGGCAAAATTGTCCTAGAGTAATATAAATTGAGGCTTAAGATTTGGCCTAGGGCCGGTGAGATGGCTCAGCGGCGTAAGCGCCTGCCTTGCAAGCGCGAAGGCCCGAGTTCGACTCCCGGAACCCACATACGAAAAAGGGGCCGGTGATATCGCTCAGCGACACGGGCGCCTGTTGGCGCGCGAGGTCCTGAGGTCGTCCCCCCGGTACCCACAAAAAAAAAAAAAAAAAGATTTGGCCTAAGGGGGTAGGAATCTCCTAAAATGTAGATATATGAAAACTTTTCCCTCAAAGACTTCTTGAAACCATGACAAGATAGAAAGTTAGCCCTATATATAAGGACAAATTAGAAAGAAGAAAAGTATAATGAGGTGTACGTTAGGCATAGAGATGGCCTATGTTAAAAACAAATAAATCCTAAATAGTTTAGTCTCTTTCAAATTTAAATTTAAATTTAAATTTTTGTTTTATTGAGGTGGATAAATAAAAGAAAAACTTAAATAAAGTGAGACTCTGTTAAACGTGCTGATGGTCTGTGCCTTAGTTACTTTCTTGTTGCTGGAACAAAACACCTGAAACCCAGAATTTAAAAGAGAAAGGGTTTATTTTAGCTCACACTTTGTAGAAGTTTCAATTCATAGTCAGCTGGTTCCAAGCTAGAAAAGCATGGTAGAGGGGCATGGCAAAGGAGAAACAATTCGTGGCATGGCAAGCAGGAGGCAGCAAGCAGAGAGCCCTCCTTTCCCTTTTCTTCCATCCAGGTTACAAGCCTATTGAATGGTGCCACCCACACCCAGAGTGGGGCTTCCCATCACCCACACCCAGAACTATGTTAAACCAATCAGTGGACTAAACCAGTTATAAAATCCTTAATCCAGTATCACACATCCATAACCAGGTATGCTCAAAAGCCTCAACTAGGAGCACATGAGGCTTTCAGAGACATTTTAGATACCCATAACAGTTACTTTCTTGTCTCTGAGACACAATACCTGACACTCACAACTTAAGGAAGGAAAGGTTTATTTTTCCTCACAGATTGTAAAATTTTCAGTCCATATTTGGCTACCTCCAAGGCAGGGTGGCAGGGCAGAGGGACACGGCAGAGGAGAAAGTGCTCATGGCATGGTGGCAGAAAGCAGAGGGGGATCAAGGGAAGGAAGAAGATACATCCTTCCAGGCCCTGCCCCCAGTGATACACTTGTTCCAACCAGGCTTTACCACCCAAAATCATATTTAGCTATAAACACTGATGACTATCACACCTCTGTGGACCAATGAGGCTTTAGGGTGAATGAGTGCATGAGGCTTTAGGAAGACAACTAGGTATAAATCATAATAGGTACCTTTGGTATAGTGTGAATATAAATGCTTTCCTTTATTGATTGTTTCCAAGCTGTTGTTTTCTTTTTACTTCTGTAGTTCAGTAATGAGTGTGAGGGAAAACTCCATTTAAGTAATGGTAAGGGGAAAGTTATTTTTCATTGAAAGTATGGGCACTATGAATCAGAGTAAAAGAAATGATCATACAGAAAGTGAAAATAGGCAAATGGTATCAATATAAATAATATTTAAATATCATTGCAATCCAAAAATTGTGAAAAGATATGCAACATTCAAAAACAAATTCAAAACCATGTTCCATTACAGTGATGTTTTATCACAAAATAATACTATTTGTTCTGTATCATATTCTCATCAGTGGATCTATATTTCTTTTATTTTGTAAAATAAATAATTACACATTTTCTAGCCCTGACAGAATAAATCAAAATTTTCCTTTTCACTCCAAAGCATCAGAGCACATTTTTCCCCATTTGACCCTTCAGAGACATGTTTCTATGCTGGCACTAGATTTTGGCAGAATCACTTGAAGATTTATTTCTCAATCCCTCATTAGATGCAATGATGAAAGAAAATTATTTTAGAAGAAATACTCTTTACCTCTTTAGTCTTAAATTTGTTCACAGTACCTGTTCATTAAGTTAAAATAAAACTCTTCACCTAATAGCCACAGTATCATGTTGGAATTGGTATTAAAATACTAACAGGAAAATGTTACTTAGATGTATTTATAAGTGCTTTGTAAACAGCCAACATGATTGTGAGCATTTAAGATGCTACAATTTCATTTTCCTTTTGGACCTTGTAGTCTTTGTAATTGAGAAACAAGTCCGTGTTAAATCAACCCATTAGTGATACTCTTGCTACACCAGCCCAAAGTGACTAAAATATACCACTTTCGTGTTTTTCTAAAAATGGTATATGATTTTCTCTACTTCCTAAGTCTAGTGTCTAACCCAGATAATCTAAAAAGACAAGTGTTCTAGTCATAAAGTGTAGAGGCACTGGAGTCAGTGAGGGTAGGTTCAAATTAAGGTTCATCCACTTACTGAGTGACTTCTGGGAAGTGTTTTCTCTATATGGCTGTTTTATTTTGTGTAAAATGAAATTAAAACAGTATCTACTTCATAGGATGATTTTGAATTTTAAGATAGTTAAAATTTATAAGTGCTTAGAGATATATGAAGCATGAAATAAGATCTTACTAGGTTTTGTTATTAATCGTATTTTTAAAAATATATGGGAGGGCCGGTGAGATGGCTCAGCAGCGTAAGCGCCTGCCTTGCAAGCGCAAGGGCCCGAGTTCGACTCCCGGATCCCACATATGAAAAAGGGGCCGGTGATATCGCTCAGTGGCACGGGTGCCTGTTGGCGCACGAGGTCCTGAGGTCGACCCCCCGGTACCCACAAAAAAAAAAAAAAAAATATGGGAAAGCATGTAAAAAGAACAAAGACTAAAGGTAAATTCAATATTTTCTTGGTAGTAGCACTGTACTTTCTTTCTTTTTTTTTTTTTTGTGGGTACCAGGCGTCGACCTCAGGACCTCATGCGCCAGCAGGCGCCCGTGCTGCTGAGCGATATCACCGGCCCTTTTTTCATATGTGGGTTCTGGGAGTCGAACTCAGGCTCTCGCGCTTGCCTGGCAGGTACTTACGCCACTGAGTCATCTCACCGGCCCAGCACTGTACTTTCTATTGCCATCAAATATCTACTGCTTTGTTCTATTAAAAACAACATGATAAACTAGTAATATAATTGAAACAAATTAGCACATATATTAAAATATTTTTGAAACAACAGAATAGATATTTTGAGGAAGTACTTGAATTTTCTCCCTACTTCCTATTTATCTCTCTTCTATTTTACTCTCTCTCTCTACACACACACACACACACATATATATGTTATCTGTTTCTTCTTTGTAAAAGCCATTTTTATCTATGTCTTCTACTCTACTTTGAAGATGATACACATTATATTAACTATTGTTATCCTCTTTTTGTTATGAATTTTTGATTTTTTCTGTAAAATAAAAAAACAATATAAGTTGGTCATTATTCTCTTCTGTACATTTATCCACATCAACTGCAGTAGCTCATAACTTTATTTAATCACAACATACTTTTTCTTTAGTATTTCACTCAAGTCCTACCTCTTCCATAAAGATTTTCGAGACTGTACAGTCCATTCCACCTGCACTCAAGCACTGATCACCTATACCAGTCATTTGCAAAATAATGCTTTTCTGCCTTGTGACATTTATTTTCTCAAGTCCTTATTATCCCTAAACATATTTCAAGTTCCAAGTAGGAGGAACCTGTATGAAACCCCCTTATATTTCTGTAACACATAAAACACTGCTTTGCATACATGGTATATTCACAGTGATTATTTGTGGACTGTTTTACTTCCATTCTCTTTTGCATGTAGTAATAATACAAAATAAGTTTGATTTCTATAACATTCATATACCAAAAACAACTTTGCACAACTGCTTCACGAGTTTAAACTCACCACACACCCACACATGCAAATGGTTCTTTGTGTGCATTTACACATGTATTCACACATATTTATAAATGATATGATATAGTTGCTTTTCTTAATGAACTTCCACAAAACAGAACAGAGCTAATGCCTCCCACTTACCATTTCCACTGAAAATACATTGCAGCTTGTTAGCAGGAAAATACTATGTAAAAGATTCAAGCCATTGTGTTTAAAAATAAAATTGATTGTCTTTATAACCCCTACCCCCAAATATAATAAAAAGTAATATGATCATAGCCCTTGGCCACACAATTAAACCACGCAGTGAACTACTTCAAATAGCTTTAAGTGATAAACAGTAGTTCAGCCTTAAGTAGGCTAGCTTTAACAGCCAAATGTGCACTGCAGTCTATCTGAACATTCAAAGAATATATCACACTTAATTTTACAAAAATGTCAATGACCAGAACAAACTATTGAGGGCAAAAAGAAAAGTAATTATTTCTCCAGATGGAAGGAAACAATAAATGAAGGCTCCTGTTTAAAAAGCACTGGGAGGCAGGGGAGCAGTAATATTTCCATTTAAGGAAGTATTCTGAATTCAAAACACCATGAAGTCATAGGAATTATACTCATTTGCAAATACAATGCTTAGGAAGGAAATTAACCGTTTTGCTAAACTTGAATTTTAAGTAAATCATCATCGGACTATTTGTTTTCAAAATGGAATTTAGTTTCTAAATGTCTAATTTAGTAAACTTTTACAATGATGAGAAGTAGGAATTAATCACAGAGATAAATGGGTATGATTGAAAGGGGAAAGGAAATTACAAAACCTGACACTATGAAGACAATAAATTTCATTGCCTTTCCCAATGCTATCAGTGGGTGACTCTGTGAATGTATTGGAATATTAAACAGAGAGACAAAGAATATAAAAATTGGACAAAATCAAAATCTTAGAATTGTTCTCTTTAATGCTATGTTGATATTTACAAGTTCAAGGTATATATTGAAGTTATAAAAAAGTGTCAAATAATCAAGTCATGATAATGAAAAATACTTTGAAAGAAAATACACAATTATTTGATAATAAAATGTAATTGGTAGGGGCCGGTGAGATGGCTCAGCGGCTTAAGCGCCTGCCCGGCAAGCGCGAGGGCCCGAGTTCGACTCCTGGAACCCACATACGAAAAAGGGGCCAGTGATATCGCTCAGCGGCATGGGCGCCTGCTGGCGCGTGAGGTCCTGAGGTCGACCCCCTGGTACCCACAAAAAAAAAAGTAATTGGTAAAAATCAGATGTTTAGTGCACCAAGACTAAAGGATACACATTATATGTGTGTATATATATAAATTTTCAGCACTTTATTCTAATAGAAATTTTCCTTCAAGAATAATGTAACCTTGCTGTGTTAAAACCAATATGTAAATTTTACTCTGGAAAGTCCAAAAAGAAAGGGAGGCACTCAAGATAAGCTAATATGTAAGTGTTCTTGTTTCCTAGGCATTTATATATCTCTGCAAGTTTTATGCATCCAAGTTGCCAAGTCTTAGTGCTACACACTTGATATTCATAACTGTAGTTAATTTTCATACCAACAGTATAAGTACTATTTCCTTGACTTTCTACTGAGGAAATAGGCTTTGAGCAGTTGAAGATACTTGCCCAAATCACACAGGAAATCTTAGAAGTGAACCCAGTTCTGTCTGACTAGATTCTGAACTCTTAGCAACTATCTCTTAATTATGCAGCATAATGCCTGGTTTGTCATAAGCTGATCTAATATAGCAATTTCTCACAAAATCATGTTCAGAAAAATAACAGCCATTAGGCCTATGCAGCTTTTGTTTTCTTGGGGCAAAGATTCTCAGTCACATTTGTTGTATAGGGATATTCCTAAATTGTGTGTGTAAGGAGGTAGATGGAATCCATGGAGCCAAGAGATTAAAGCCACCAGGTTTATCCATACCTAGATATACACATTTCTATAAAAAAACAATGCAAAATAAAATCTTCCACAAAAGGAGCAATGTCATGAGAAAATTTGGGCTTCAAGTTTTATAGACACTGCATTTTCAGTATTAGAGTGTCAGTCTTCATTTATTCTTTGACAAGGTTGTCAATCAAATAGCAATCTAGTTTCATAAGACTTTAAACAAAGATCAAAGCAATGATACTGCTGAGTTAACATTATCTTTCCACTTAAACACTTTCATACTTCAGCATTAATATTATATTCAAACTATTCTTTCAAAGCAAACAAAAAAAGTAGAAACTTTACTATATCCCAAGACTATGGAAACCATAATTTCCAGATCCATTTTGGGTCTTCATGAGCCAGAATTTAACTTATGCATTTAAGAAATTGTAGGGAAAAAAGTAATTTGAGTGTCTGTCATTAATCATTTTGTATATTTTAATAAGAGAAAAATGCAGTTAAAGAAGGGATATAAGTATTTTCATTCTCACTTGTAAAACAATGGCAAATAAGTAAAATTTCTATTTAATAGATATTAAAGATATTAATAGATATTAGAAGAAATTCAGGAAATTAAGGCAATGGAAATAAAACTTTTGTCACCTTCTCATGTAGCTGACTTGTAAACAAAACTGAGCTTAATTTCTGAATACTATGTCATCACAAGCCTCATATGGCTTCTAAGCAAGCCATATGACATTTCCATGATTCTCACATAAGAAAGCTATGAATATTTTGTTTTGATTTTCAAAAGCATAACATGATAAAGGTCATCATGAACTCAAAAAATGTCACAAAAAAAAAATAGAGGAAATATGGAATGTAAGCAGGCACTTATGTTATATTAGACTTTCCTGGGAATTATGCATGCACTGAATGCTTTTCAAAAAATTGACCACATACTAACATTTGGTGAGTACCATGAGGGGATAGGACACCATATTAGGAGTTATCACACTGAAAATAAGGACATAACCCTCAAGAAATGTTTCTAATTTTAAGAAAGCATCAGAACACTTCAGAACTAAAAGGAGGATATTGAATGTATTCCTCAGCTATAGTAAAAGCACCCCAAAAATGTGTTTTCTTTTAAAAATAGGGTATATAGCTGTATTGGAAATTTTACTTTGTTATCTGATCAACTAGTGATATAAACTATCAGGTAAGACATATCCTTGAGTCATCTATGAATAAAGGAATTGATAGATTTATAAATGTAAAATTAATTCTTATGTACCATTTAAAGGTCAGAATTGGAAAAGGAAGAAAGAGAATTTTGTTTTATGTTTGTAATTTACTAGGAAAAATGAGCTAATTGAACGTGTGGAAACCAGAGGCAATTAAAATAAATTGCTTATAACTACCTCAAGTCAAAATCAGCCAAGAGCTCAGCATGATTCTTCAAAAGGTGTTCTGAAGCTAACATTTGAGTATTCTTTAACATCTTGAACTTATGATGTTTCCCCAGCATAGTTTCTTAGTGCCAGAAGTAACTTCCCAAGATAATTTGTTGGGAAAATATAGGCATCCATATGAATATATGGGCAAAAGTGCTCCTGAATGAAAAAAACTAATGAGTGGCTCATATCTAGCTACTAATGAGTGTTTGTATGCTTTAAATTTCATGGTGACTTCATGGGGCATTTTCCATGTAGAATGAGGGCAAATTAATGGATCATTTTAATTATCATTTTCCATCATTGGAAATGCCAAAGGAATGTCACAGAGCTTCTGGCATTATTTTGAAGGTCAAATTCAAGAACAGCATCTTGTCATTAAAATAATAAATATCCAACCTACTCTGATACTGCCAGGAATATGAAAACATGTCTTTGATTTCTAAATGATTGTATGACTACAGATACATGTTCCCAGAATTAAAATAATAATAGACAATGTAATAATTTCTAACTCATCTCAAATGAATTAGTAATATACTTTTTTCTAAAAATTATTTGGAAAACATTAAATGTAATATTATTTTCAATTTTATACATTAATCATCTAAGTTAATTTTATCATAAGGCTACTGAACCTTCTGCAAACTCAATTCTTTCAGATAACTGAAAGCAAACTCTTTCTAGATTCCACCAAAGTTTTCTTCCATATAGAAACAGTTTTAAAAACATGGACTTTAAACATAGCTGACAGTTTACAGTGCTTTCTTCAAAATGAATTTGAAAATTTTGAAGCCTTAAAAAAGCAATGTAAATATGATTACTTTAGAAACCTGAAATTACTAATCATAAAATTGTGCAGAACACACAATCTCTTTGTTATTATATTGGTGATTTAGTAGTACTACAAGAAAGTCAATTAATCAATTTGAAGTATTAGATGTGAAGTATTTAAATTCTTAAATTTGGTTTGAAGCTGTGAATTTTGTCACTTAGAAATACTATTCTATATACTAGTATACAAGGAAATATTTGTTATGATATAGAACTGTTCTTAATTAACCAGGAAAAGGTAGGGTGACAAAGAAAGAAAAATCTAAGAAAGAATAATGTGACAAGTTCTTTTTGCTGTGGAATATATGATTTTTTAAAAATTCCTTTGCTATTTCTTTGCTTACATGCCCTCAACTCTCAAATTTCGGAGCAAATGCAGGCTTAGTTTACTTTCTTCTAATCCATCCAACAAGTAACCACGAGATTTACTTTCCTAAAAGAGCGCTTTGATCAGTTTGCTCTAAAACTTGTTAAATAATATAATATCCCATTACTTTGACTCTACATTTACCAAACCCCTCCCTGGGCTTTTCCTGTCATTTCATTTAGAAGTCACTAATGGACAAATACTTTTTTTTTAACAGAAAAAACAAACCTGAAATGTCACAGTATAGAGCACATTTTATGAAGATCATCATGCAGTGTGGTATCTAAACCACACTTTGCTTTAGAGTATCTCATTAAACTCATTGGTTCTGTTTGAGTAAATTGCATAACCTTATTGTTTCCCAATTTCCTCAACTCAGTATTTGAACATAATCCACTTATTGATATTTATATGCATTTGGTTGCTTAAATTATTAAATGCAGGTGAAGATAATCTAGATCAATTGAGATAATCTGAGATTAACTTTGCCAAAGAGAATTCATAAAGTAGCAAATAGCAGAAAAGTAAATAATTGACATCTGTGTGTCACCATAGTTTACTAGTACCTGGAAGAGACATGTCTAAAGGCCTCCATGCTAGTTATTCACACAAATTTTCAAAGGACCCACTCACCCATATTTATAGCAGGTGCTCTCTTTCTTTGATACTTTACAGGAAAAATGTAAGTATCATTTGAAAACTTAAGAGAAATGTCTTTCTTTATGATATTTTCTTTAACTTGGGAGGAAACAGAAAAACACATGTTTAAATAATGCTGCAATTATAATACAAATTAGCATCATTATCAAAAATAAATATTGCTTGAGATGCTCTATCCAGTGTATCAATCCCCTGCTTACATCTTACACAACCCATAAATCAATAAACCACAGAAGTTCAAGTCTTGGTGATATTTATTTTTCCATGATAGTAGGATTAAGTGCAATTAAATTTGTAATATTAAATTAATTATTAAAGACAACTGTTCATTGCAATGATCACTTGTCTAGAGGTGAGGTCTATGCAGTATTAAAAACTGGTTCTTTTGGAAATGGATGATGGGAAAAATTTATTTCTGCTACTTAATAAAATGTGGAGGGAGGAAGTTTAAATGCACCACTAGAATATATCAAACCATATTGACTAGCTGCAAATGAGAACTCGGTTTCATCATAAGCTATAAATTTGTTTGAACTGTAGATATTAAGGGGCTAAGCAATACCCTGGGCTAAGTGCTACTGGGAGGAAGAGCATACCCCCAGACTCAAAATATTTAAAATATTATTGGTGAAAAAAAAGGCAGGTTTGGAAATTAAAAAAGGAATTCACAGAAAAATATTACATGGAGTAAATTCATATGGATACCAAGAACATCTTAATTGGGCATTTGAAAAGTTGACTGATTAGGGTATCGATAAGTAAAGTTGGGCTATAGGGTTTTTCCAAATAGAATGAAAAGCAAGAACTAAATAGCAATGTACAAAATATTTTATACTACAGTCATGTACAAAAAAGGAAGAGGATCAAGAGATGGATGGAGAGGGGAAGGAGAGAAGGGAAAGGGAATGAAAACTGAAATTAAGATATATTACATAACTATACCAACTTCCTACAAAGAATGTAAAACATTATGTATGGCAAACATGTACTAACAAAGAAAGTGATCTGAAAGAAAGACGTAATCATGTGGTCAGCATTTGGAAAACAGTTTTTGATCAAGTTCGGTGGAGAAAGATAAGACTGGAGATAGATTTTGAAAACAATGGGCTGGGGATGTAACTCAGTGGCACAAGCACCTGCCTGGCAAGTACAAGGTCCTGAGCTTGATTACCAGTACCAAAAAAAAAAAAAAAAAAAAAAGAATTTGAAAACACAAGGTAAAAGCAATAATGTGTTGGAAATACCTCACACCAGTTTGCAGGAGGTGTGTGCATTAGCATATTTTGGCATGTCTGAATTTTGTGGCATCATGCTGTATCTTTAAATTCTGGATGGTAGCAAAATCATGATACAATTAGAAGACATTGAAGAATATTTACCAAAGAAATATAACTTGAGAGTCAGCTATCCATAGAGCCAAAAGTATAAAGCCATGGGTATTGTTATGGTTTTTTTCTAGATGTCCCCCACAAAGCCTCATGCCATCAAGGGGTTTTTCAGAGGTGGCTGGATGTAAAGTGTGTGTTGCTGAGATTAAGTGTGTGCAATCAGTTCACTGAGAGATTTGACACCACCCTGATTCCAACAGTCTAGAGTATAAAAGGGGCAGAATGATGCTGTTATGGTTTATTGTTGATTTTGATGTCTTTTTCCTGCCATGAAATGTTCTCCTCTGCAAAGCCATCCTGCTCTGGAGCCAGGCAATTATGGACTGAAACCTCTACAAGCTGTGAACTAAATAAATCTTTCCTCCTATAACTTTGGGTGTCAGGTATTTTGTCTCAACAATGCGAAAAGTAACTAAGACAGGTATGGACAGGAATTCAAAAAAAAATATTTAGAGACAGAAGAGATTTGAGGAAAATATATTTAGGTACAACTAGACATGGAGAGAAAAGGGAAGAAGCCTGTAAATGAAGTACAGAAAAAGAGTAGCGAAAAAGGTCGGGAGAAAAATTAAGATGGATCCAAGTCATAGAAAAAAAAGAAAAAAAGTTTCAAGAATAAAGTGCTAGTGGTGAAAGACATTAACTTTCAAGCATCTTTAAGATTTGGAAAAGGCCCTAGGTAAAATATAAGCACATGACCTACTATGGTCACATTAGCTACATAGTTTCTGTACAATTGGTGTATAACATTCACATCACTTACATATTGAAAAATAAGAGAGTAGTATGAACCAAGTGTCAAATGGGTTTTCATTGAATGTTATTAAAAATACAGTAATCTCATTTAAGTAATAATTTATGAACAAAGGAAAAGATAAAGAGAAAACAAAATAATGATTCATTAAAGAATACCATATTATTATGTCAAATACCACATTATAGACATGGTGTTGGGGTGGATTTCTTCTGAGATGAGTCTTACTATTACAAATCCAAATAGTTACAATGAGCCCCACCTAACATTTTTAATTGAGATTGCATTAAATCGGCATAGTAGTTTTGGGAGTAAGGTCATTTTCACTATGTTGGTTGTTCTTTGATCTTCTATTTCAGAGTACTGTAGTTTTCAATGCATAGATTTTCACTTCTTTTGTTAGATTGATTCCTAAGTATTTCATTTTTTGGATGCTATTGTAAAGGATGTGGTTTCCCTAATTTTTCTCTCTGTGAGTTTGTTGCTTGTGTATGGCAATGGTATTGATTTTTGAGTGTTGACTTTGTATCCAGCTACACTACTGAATTTGGTTATTAAATCTGTAAGTCTTTTGGTGGAGCTTTTGGCATCTTCTCTGTAGAGTATCATGTCATCTGCAAATAATGATAATTTAAATTCTTCCTTTCCTATTCTTATTTTTTTTATTTCTTTCTATTGTCTAATTGCTCTGGCTAATGTTTGCAGAACTATATTGAATAGAAGAGGTCACAGTGGACATCCTGATTTTAGAATGAAAGCTTTCAGTTTTTGACCATTTAGTACGATGTTAGCTGTTGATTTGTCATAGATGGCATTTATCATTTTAAGTTAAAGACCCTCTATTCCAATATTCTGTAGGATTTTAAATTTGAATGGGTGTTTGACTTTGTCAAATGCTTTTTCTGCAAATGCTTTTTCTGAGATGATCATGTGATTTTTGTCTTTGGCTCTGTTAATACAGTGTATTACATTTACTGATTTGCATATGTTGAACCATCCCTGCATCCCTGGTATGAACTCATCATGGTGTATAATCTTTATGATTTGCTGCATTCTGTTTGCCAGTATCTTATTGAGGATTTTTGCATCTATGTTCATTAGGGAGATTGGCCTGTAGTTTTCTTTTTTGGTTGGGCTGTTCTCTGATTTTGGAACCAGGATAATTCTTGCCTCCAGAAATGTTTTTGGAAGTATTGCTTCCTTTTCAATTTCCTTGAAGAGTTTCAGCATTAGTAGCATTAGATCTTTTCTAAATTTCTTGTAGATTTTAACAGTGAATTCATCAGGGCCTGGGCTTTTTTTGTTGATAAATTTTTAATTACATTTTCAATTTCATTGGCTGATATTAGGTTATTTAGAATTTTTGTATCTTCTTGATTTAGTTTTGGCAGTTGGATTGTGTCTAGAAATCTGTCCATTTCTTCTCTTTCCCATTATATTACAACACAGGTTCTCGTAGTAGGTATTGATGATCTTCTGAATTTCTGTAAGATCTGTTGTGATTTCCCCCTTTGATTCCTAATTGCTTGAATTTGTGCTTTGCCTTTCCTCTTTTTGATGAGGTTAGCTAATGGTTTATCAATTTTATTAATTCTTTCAAAGAACCAACTTTTCAATTCATTGATTCTTTGTATAGTTTTTTAGTCTCAATTGCATTAATTCCTGCTCTTATCTTTATAATTTCCTCCCTCATATAACCTTTGGGTTTGATTTGTTCTTTTTCTAGAAGTTTGAGGTTCAATGTTAGGTTGTTTGAGCTCGTTCTGTTTTCCTGATGAGAGAGTTTATTGCTATAAATTTCCCTCTTAAGTCTGCTTTCATTGCATCCCATAAGTTTTGATATGTTGTATTGGCATTATCATTTAATCATATATACTGTGTAATTTCATGTTTAATTTTCTCTGTGACCCATTGGTTGTTCAGAAGTGTGTTGTTTAATTTCCATGTGTTTGTACAGTTTTGTGATTTCTTTTGTCATTGATTTCCAGTTTCATTGCATTATGGTCAGAAAGTGTGCAAGGAATGATTTCAATTCCTCTACATTTATTTAAACATCTTTTGTGGCTGAGTAAGTGGTGCATTTTGGAAAATGTCCCTTGTGAAGCTGAGAAGAATGTGTATTCTGATGTTTTGAGGTGGAACACTCTGTAGACACCTATGAAGTCAATTTGTTCACAGGCTTGGTTTAATTCTGATATTTCTTTGTTGATTTTTCTGTCTAGTTGAGCTATCTATTTGTAAGAGTGGTGTATTAAGCTTCAGCCACTACAATTGTGTTAGTGCTTATTTGTTTTTTTATGTCTGTTAATATTTGTTTTATGTAGTTGTGTGCCCCAGTATTTGATGCATATATATTTATGATTGTTATCTCCTCTTGGAGTTTTCCCTTAACAGGTATGTAGCGAACTTCCTTGTCTCTCTTGATAAGTTTTCACTTAAAGTTTACACTGTCTGCAAGTAGAATAGCTACTCCTGCTTTCTTCTGGGTTCCTGTGGCATGCAGAAATGTTTTCCATCCTTTGACTTTTAGTCTATGAATTTCTTTTTGGATTAAATGTGTTTCTTGAATGCAGCATATTGATGGATCTTGTTTCTTGATCCATTCTGCCCGTCTGTTTCTTTTGATTGGTGAGCTGAGGCCATTTACATTGATGGTTATAACTGATGTGTGCTGGCTGATCTTTTTCATGTTATTTTCCTGTTGTTCGTTCCTGTTTTTCTCCTCTGTTTATTGCTTGCCCTATTTGGTGGTTTCTTTCTATTGGTGTTCGTGTGTTTGTAGTCTTTGTTATCTCTTTCTCAAGTATCCTTCAGAGCATTCTGTAGTGCTCTGAAGTGCTCAAAGAACATTCAGTTGTTCTTTGTCATGGAAGTATCTAACAGCTCCGTTGAATTTGAAAGATAGTTTTGTGGGGTACATCAGTCTGGGTTGAAGATCGTTTGCTTTTAGGGATTGAAATACCTCACTCCAGGCTTTCCTTGATTTGAGGGTTTGTGTTGAGAAGTCTGCTGTGATTCTGATGGGCTTACCTTTATAGATGGCTTGTTTCTTTTCTCTAGCTGCTTTTAATATTTTGTTCTTGTTTTGAATTTCTGGAATCTTGATTATTTTATGCCTTGGTCTAGATTTATTTTGGTCATGGCTACTTGGAGTTCTATGTACTTCATTTAATTGTATATCAAATTCTTTATCCATGTTTCAGAAGTTTTCTGCCATTATTTCTGTGAAGAGGTTTTTAATAACATTTGTGCTGTCTCCAGCTTTCTTGCTGACTCCAATCAATCTTATGTTGTTCTTCTTTGCTCCATCTTCTAACTGTTGGATTGATTTTTTGTGGTCCTTTACTATTTTTAAGATACCTTTCTGTTCCTGGTCACTAGTCACATTCCTGCCTTCTAGGTCTGATATTCTATCGTCACCTTCATTCAATCTGTTGTATATCATCTCAATAGAGTTTTTAATCTCCTGGATTTCTCTTTGGATCTTTTTCATGGATTCCATTTCTTGTTTTTATTGGGAGTTCATGGTTTCCATAATTTTCCTAACCTCCTCTATTTTTTTATCTGTGTCTGCTTAAATTTCTTTCATTTTGATTGTCATGTCTTTTTGTACCTTAAAAATGGTACCTTTGTACCATTATTTTATCTATGGTCTCCTCCATTTGTTTTTTCCCTTCTGCTGCTATCATTTCCAAGAGTTCCAGTGGTTGGCTTCTGATTTCCTCTGTCTCTTTGTGCTCTGGACTTGTCCTGGGTGGGCTTGGCATTTGGCGTTGCATTTTCTTTCTTCCTTTTGTCATTTTCTACTATTTATTTTTACTTTTTTATTTTTTTTCTGTCTTGATGCTTGTAGATTCTTTACATTAGATAGTTTTGTCCCTGGTGTTGAGGCTTTCCTAGGTGATGTCTATTCCTCAAGGATGCTTTCTAGATATAGGTGGTTCTTGGTTTTTCTGTCTATCCCAAGAACCTACCTCCCCAATATATTAAGAATGTGGAGTTGCTATCTTTTTGACTCACAGCCCATTCCTTTGTTGTGGATTATGGTGGTGGTTATGGCCCCTTGTGATCTCAGTGTTGTCATACAGGGGAGAAAAAACTGATTATAAGAGGTATGACATCCTGGTTAAAGTAGTACAGTTAGCAATAACAATAGAGTCAAGCACAGCCTGACTACTGACAAACTGTGGCAACTATAGTCCTGATATCTTTAACTATAGGAACAAGTTCTATAGTTCTATAACATAATCCAACTTATAGCAGGAACTTGTATGCAATGTTTTTTCCACTTATTAGAGTGATTTTACCCTGTTGTGGGAGGGTTTAAGAGGGGTAGGGGGAAGTATAGAGAGGTAGATGGGGTTAAATATAGTAGGAGTAAATTTCATGGGTAAAGGATGATCATCCAAGTTTTGGGTAATTGTAAGATATGAGAGAGAGGGGTTGGAAGAGAAAGCCTAGGAAGTGAACCAGAAAGGGAGGTGACAATGTTTATCCACATGAAACTCTCATAAAATCAAGAGAGATAGTTGATGAAAAAAAAGAAAAAATTGAGTAGAATAATACAAAGGGAAAGTTTAGAGATCAAATCATGAATGAGAGAGAAAAGAAGGTAGAAAAAAGAAAGGAAGAAAAAAGAGAGGAGAAAAAAGAGAAAAGAAAAAATACAGGAGACAAGAATAATCACACACATGGAAAGAAACAACAAACATACAGAAAGATAAAACAGGGCAAAACAGAACAGAGAGAAACAGAGAAAAGAAAAGGGAAAAAACACAAACAACAACAACAAGAAAAACAAAATAAAATAAATAAACAGCAGAAAAAACACACTAATACAATCGACTACCAAAAAGAAAACCCATCAGAGAAAAATAAAAGTAGTGAGATTCTTCTAGTGTCTACAGTTCTGTGTTAGGTCCAAGTCTGATCCCAGAATATGTACTCCAACTAAGATTGCTGGTAGATTTGTGCTGGGTCTGGGTCTGATTTTTTCTCTGGATTTGGGGGATATGATCAGTTTTCTGTGGCTGGAATTCTCCCTAGCCATTTCAAAAAGAAAAAAGAAAAATAGAGAAGAAGAAAAAGAAAGAAAGAAAGAAAGAAAGAAAAGAAATAGGGAAAAGAAAAGGAAAGAAGTTGGCACTATCCACCCACTCCTATTATACATATCTTTGTCCCCAAGCACAAAGCTGGTTCACCTAACTTACCACCTGGTGGCTGATATTGTTACTGTTGTTTCAGACTTTTCTGTGCCACTAGTCCCACCTATCCATTGTGTGCACTCTAGCTGGGGTCTTACTGTGTTGCTTGCTTTCCTGATGGTCTCCTGTCCCTGAGTCCCATCCATGGCAAGAACAGGAGCCCATCTTGTACCCCTTTCCTTCCAGTCTCAGCAGCTCTGGGTCAATAGTGGGAACAGGAGCCTGTCTTGTACCCCCTTTCTGCCAGTCACCACAGCTCTGAGTCAATGGCATGAACAAGAGCCCTTCTCAGACCCCTTCCTGCCAGTTGTAGTGGCTCCAGGTCAAGGGTGGGAACCTCCTAATATTTTTAAAGGCTTATAACTGATATTCATTTATTTATTTATTTTGGGGGTTTTTTGGGGGTACTGGGAATCGAACTCAGGACCTCACACTTACCAGGCAGGCACTGTGCCACTGAGCTATATCCCCAGCCCTATAACTGATATTTAATATGTGCACAGTTCAAAGTACTTTCATATACTCATTTTCTTTAAGCTTCTTAATAGTATAGTGAGGTAAATTTTGGTTTTTTTGGAATCTGGGGATTAAATCCAGACCTTTCTGCATTCTAGACAAGCAGTCTATCACTGAGCTCCACCCCTAGTCAAGTAAATAATGCTCTCATTTTATCCTTGAGGCAACCAATACTGAAAATCACTAGTTGATTTATCCAAACTTATATGTTTGATAATAAAAGAATGAAGGTATGGAATCCAAGTCTTTTAATTCAAAGCTCAGAATTGCTTCTCTTACAACATAACATTTTGTACATTTATATTTTGTCTTAGTACTTATTAAACTATTTGGCATTGCTCTTTCATTGATTTAATGCCTCAATTTGATGTTTTGATATGTTTTTGATATATTGAGTTTAGACACTATTGAATAATGCATAAGAATGTGTTCATTGATCTAGGTATGAAACAAATATACTGAAAATTCTGCTTTTCATATTATGTCAAGTTAGATACAATGAAGGGACCTCTTACTACAATAGGATTAGTTCATAGTTAAATTAATATACTTTTTAGTGCATTTTGGACTCACAAGAGGTAAGCCATGATAAAACAACAAAGGGAGAAATATAGAGAGAGAAATACAAAGACAGAGAGAAAGAAAGGAAGAAGGAGGAAAAGGAGAAAGAGGAATGGGGGAAGAAAGTACACATGGAATCACAAAGTGAGAATTCCAGACAGTTGTCAAAAGTTCAAGACAGTTGATATAAATAGTAATAGATGCACATGAAAAGTAAGTTGCCATAAAAATAAATGCCCATAATGGTGGTGAGATCAAGAGATAAAGCCTTGAGATCAGAGCAAGTTGAAGATGCTCAATTAGACTTCTAAAATAGGTCATCCATCCCACATCTTGCTTTAGACATTACCACTGCCTAATTAAACACAGGGACCTCTATAATGAAGGGGGGAACCATGAAAAACATAGTACTTAAGGATAAGCAGAGAAAACAGATAATTGTTAAACTCTAAAATTACATATCACAGAAGGAAACTACTCATTAAAAAGCATGGACAAAAATTCTTTTAATTCTTTCCTTTTTTTTCCCTATTTCAATACCAGGGGTTTATGGGAGTTTGGGGAATTTTCCATTGTCTTTATTCCTTTTTAAACATTTCTCTTCATTTATATTCTTTTTCCTTCTTTCCTTTTCTCCTATTTTTTCCTTTAGATTTTTTTAAATTTTTAGTCTCCATAGTATTTCTTTTTTCTCTTTTTAAAATCTTCTATTTCTTTCTTTTTTTTTCCTTTTACCATTACCAAATTCTATAAATATCCTCTGCTCCTTAATAGGATGTCTTTTCTCATTTCTCTCTTCAATTATTTTTGAATTCTCTTCTTGTATTCTCTCCTTCCCAACATCCTATATCATTAATAGATTAAACATTGAGCTTTATTAGTCTTTATATTGTTAACTCTATATAATTACTGATGAATATTTTCCCACCGTTCCAGGAGATATAGCTGTCTCATTTAGTACATATTAACAGTACGTCAATATCTGGTTTACCTCCATGTTTACACTATACTTGTGGATTTCATTTCTTTTAAGGGGAATATTATTATTTCTTTTGTTATGTCAATATCCAATTTATCTGGGATGATACTACTGTAGCTTATTTGCTTGATGTTGCCAGGTTCACATAACTGTTGCTATCAATGGATTTTCTCTGTATGTCAAAATCCAGATTACCATTATGACATTAGGACACCGGGGTCCATTCCAAGAGAACGGCTTTTGGACCAATTGCACTACACCCTACCCTCCTAAATTAACGGAGATGAACAGACCCTGGGGAAGATGCAAAAGTCAGTATTTAGTCATATCCAAAGTACATCACTGAAAATAACACTAGGAGATCCCCACAGTAACAACAAAATCTTTCCATTATGTATAAGTCCCCAGAAACCTCAGTACAACTCCCCCCTGAAAAAAACAATAGAAACATGAAAACATAAAGCAACAAAATTCCTCCCAAATCTCTCAAACCCATTACAGGGGACACTGAGAGGGAAGAGAATAAAAGCCACACAGCCAAATTATTTGAAAAAATAACAGAGGAGGTTAAAAAAAACAAAAGGGTGTTCAGTGAGATCACAGTATATATAACTAAATAGATAATGGAAGTAATAAAATGATCAGTGAGCTCTCAGAAGTCTCTAATAAAAGGGTAGCTGAGCCAAACAAAAAATACAAAATATGAAAAATAAGGTTAGCAAAGAATTAGAGTCCATGAAAATGTTCAGTCTGAAATCCAGGATATTAAAATTTATATTAAACCGGGGGGATATAGCACAGCAGCACAGTGCTGGCCTGGCAAATGCAAGTCTTGAGTTTGATTCCCTGTACCAAAAAAAAATTATATTATAGTATGGGCAACAGAAGTGACCAATGTGAGGACAGAATTTCAGAATCAACTATTTAAATATATCTTAAAAAGAACATGAAAACCGATCCAACGTCTGTAAGACAATGCAAAGAGGACTAACCTAAGATTAATTGGAATAAGTGAAAAATAAGAAAACAGCACAAATTGCATGAAAAGCCTGTTTATAACAATGATAGCATAAATTATCTCAAATATAAGAAAAAAAACCAAACATACAGATAAGTGAGGCATGTAAAAACCCCTAATAACCAAGATCAGAAGAGAACCTCTCCATATCACATTATAGTCAAAATACCAAAAGTCCAAAGCAAGGACAAAATCTTAAAAGCTGTTACACAAAAGAAATGAATCACTTAAAAAAGTAAAGCCATTAAAATTACAGCAGACTTCTCAACACAAACCTTAAAGGTCAGAATTGCTCACAGTGAAGTGTGTCAAGCATTAAAAGATAACAATTTCAGGCTGGTGATATAGCTCAGTGGCATAAGTGACTGCCTGGCAAGCGCAAGGTCCTGAGTTCAACCCCTGGTACCTGCATTAAAAAAAAGATAAAAATTTCCACCCCATATTTATATATACAGCAAAACTATCCTTCAAAATTGATGAAGAAATAAGGTATTTCTATGACAAAGAGCACATCAAGAAATTCATGGCCAACAAAATAGAAGCAAAAAAATTTCTCAAGAATAACCTAGAAAGAAAGACAATGAAGCCAACAATGTCAATAAGTTAAATAGAATGAATAAACCTTGCATGGTGAACAATTCATCACAAGGAAAAAAATAGGCAGGCAGCAATGCAAAAATAATGTGAAAACAAGACTGATTCCATAACTTTCAGTAACAACTAACAATGTGAATTGTCTCAATTATCCAAAGATGCAGATTGAGAGAATGGATCAAAAAACAAAACAAAAAAATGTGCAGTATATGAGAAACACATTTAATTCAAAAATAAATTCACAGGTTAAAAATCAAAGGAAGGAAAACAAAATTCCATGAAATGAGAACCCAAAGAAAAAGAAGTCACTACGGTAATTTCAGACAAAGTGGATTTCAAGCCAAAACTGATTAGAAGATAAAAATGGTCACTATTGGTAAAGAAAACAATTCAACAGGAAGAGGTCACAATTATAAAGATATATGCCCTAAACACCAGCATGCCCAACTTTATAAGACAAACACTAATGGACATAAAAAATCAGAATAACACCAAGAAAATTATAATGGGGTAATCTCAATACCTCATTGTCACAAATACAGATCAACTATACAAAAAAATCAACAAAGGAATATCAGAATTCAACCAAACATTCAAACAAAAGTACTTAATGGATTTCTACAGAGTAATCCACCCCACAATAGCATGCATATTCTTCTCAGCAGCCCATGCAAGTTTCTCTAAAATAGAATACATGCTAGTCCATAAAGCATGCTTAAGTAAATGCAAAAGAATCAAAACTATCTTATGCATATAATCACTTAATAGTGCAATAAAACTAGAAATCAGTGGCAAAATAACCCACAAAACTATGCAAACACATGGAAATTAAGCAATACCTTCTTTAATAGTCAAAGGGTTACAGATGAAATCTGGGAAGAAATTACACAGTTTCTAGAATCAATAATGCTCGTACAACCTACCAAAACCTATAGGACACAATGAAAGCAGTCCTAAGAGGGAATATTATAACTGTGAATGCCCACACCAGAGAAACAGAGTGAGCTCTAAATAACTTAATGATGCACCTCAAAGTCCTAGAAAAACAAGAATAATCCAAATCCAAAGCTCCAACAAGGAAAAAAATTATAAAAATCCAAGACAAAATTAACAAAATGGAGAGAGCAACAAACACACAAACACACACACATATCAAGGATTCCATGAGTTGGCTGTTTAAATGAATAAACAAAATTGACAAACACTTAGGCAGTCTTACCAAAAAAGGAAAGAAAAGCCCTAAATCAATGCAATTAGAAATGAAAAGATGAAATCTCAATGGACTCTGCCAACATCCAGAAGATATTTGATAAGTTTTATGAGAACCTGTTCTCTAATGAAATGGAAAAATCAGAAGACATGCATAGATTCCCAGATACATATGAACTACCAAAGCTGAACCAAGAAGATATAAAAATGCTGAATAATCTAATATTACACAATAAAATTGAGAAAGTAATGAAAAATCCTCATAACTAAAAAATGTACAGGTCCTTGTGGATTCACTGCCAAATTCTATAAGAACTTATGAGAAGATCTAATGCAAATACTCCTCAAACTCTTTCATGAAATCAAAAGGGAAGAAATACTCCTAATTTCATTCCTGCAATTTAGCATTACCATCATTCTGAAAACAGAAAAGGGCCAAACCACTAAAAGGAACTACCAGCCAGTCTCTTCAATGGACATAGACACAAAAATCCTCAGTAAGATACTTGCAAACCGAATGCAACAAATCAAAGAGATCACACATCATAACTAACTAGTATTCATTCCAGGGATGCAGGGATAGTTCAACACATAAAAATCAATAAATGTAACACATCACATAAACCAAAGTACAAACAAAAATCATATGATCATCTCAATAGATGCAGCAAAAAGCCTTTGACAAATCCAATATCCATTCACAATTGAAAACACTGAAGAAAATGGATATAGGAAGATCTTTTTTTTTTTTTTTTTTTTTGGTGGGTACCGGGGGGTCGACCTCAGGACCTCGCGCGCCAGGAGGCGCCCGTGCCGCTGAGCGATATCACCGGCCCCTTTTTCGTATGTGGGTTCCGGGAGTCGAACTCGGGCCCTCGCACTTGCCGGGCAGGCGCTTAAGCCACTGAGCCATCTCACCGGCCCCAGGAAGGTCTTATACTAATATGAAACAAGGTGTTTATGACAAATCAACAGCCAGTATCATATTAAATGGGGAGAAGCTAAAAGATTTCCCTCTAAAATCAGAAACAAGACAAGGATGTCTACTATCACCAAACTTGTTTTATACAGTTCTCAAAACATTAGCTAGAAGAAAAAGGCAAAATAAAGAAATAAAAGACATATTTATAGGAATGGGAAAGTTAAATTATAATTATTTGAAGATGACATAATCATATAAATTGAAGACCCCCAACTCCACCCAAAGGCCACATTAACCAAATTCAGTAGTGTAGCAGGATACAAGGTCAACAGACAAAAATCAATAGTGTTCCTGTACACCAATAAAAAATCTCACTGAGAAAGAAATTAGGGAAATAATAACTTTCACAATAGCATCAAGAAAATTAAAATACACTGCACATAGTAATTAACCAAATGAAAGAAGGGAAAGAACCCTACAATGAAAATTACTGTACTCTGAAAAAGTAGACCAAATAGAACATCAGAAAATAGAAGAATAACTACTGTTCCTGGATATGTTGAACCAATATATTCAAAATGGTCATACTTACAAAAATGATATACATAATTAATACAATACCAACCAAAATACCAACAGCATTCCTCCCAGATCTAGAAGAAACAATCTTAAAATTCACATGGAACCAGAAGGGACTTAGAATAGCATAATCATTACTGGGCAATGAGAACATGCAGGAGGTATTACAATCCTGGAGTACAAGTTATACTACAACTACAGTGATAAAAACAGCACGTACTTGGGGAAAACACAGACTTGTCGATGAATGGAACAGAACAGAGGATGCAGAAACAACCCCAGGGCACACGTAGCTACCTGATCTTTGACAAGGGGACCAAAAATTTTTGCTGGAGGAAAGGAATGGTGCTGGGAATACTGGCTATTGACATGCTGAATATTGAACTTAGATCCATATCTCTCACCATGTACTGAACTAAAATAAAAATGGATCAAAGATCTGTTTTAAAACAGAAACACTTTCCTGGGAGAAAAACATAAGTAAAACTCTGAACACATAGGCAAATGAAAGGACTTTCTGAAAGGAACCCCAATTGCACAAGAAAAAATTCTAAAAATGAAAAGGGATCATATCAAATTAAAAATCTGCATAGCAAAGAAAACAGCCAACAGAATGAAGAGACAACCTCCAGCATGGGAAAAAATGTTTGCCAGGTATTCCTTAGACAAAGAACTAATATCTAGAATACATAAGAGTTCATAAAAATTAGACCTTCCAAATTAAAAGACACAATCAAAAAATAGGCAACTGGGGACGGTGATATAGCTCGACTCCCAGTACCCACATAAAGGATAAAAAGGGCTGGTGATATCACTCAGCGGCAGAAGCACCTGCTGGCAAGTGCAAGGTCCTGAGTTTGACTCCTGTACCCGCCTATTAAATAAAAAGTTAAATAGGCAACTGAAATGAATAGATACTTCTCAGGAGAAGAACTACAAGTGGTCCATAAATACATGGAAATTGATGATCACTTGTGAAATGCAAATTAAATCAACACTGAGATTCTGTCTCTCCCAGAAAGAATGGTTATCATCAAGAAATCAATTGACAAATGCTGGTGAGGCTGCAGGGGAAAAAGGAACAATCTTCATTGTTGCTGGAAGTGTAAATTACTACAACAACCATGGAAATCATTATGGAGATTTTTCCAAAAGCTAAAACTAGAAATCCCAATTGTCCCAGCTATTCTCCCTCTAGGTATCATCCTTAAAACTGTTAATATCATATTTCAGTGATACATGCATACTTATGTTTATAGCACCACGATTCAAAATAGTTAAAACTTGGAAACAGTATATATGTCCATAAACAAAAATATGGATTAAAAATTTGGTATTTGTACACAATAGAATACTGCTCTGCCATAAAGATGGAAAAAATTGGGTCAGCTTCAGGAAAATGAATGCACCTTGAGAACATAATATTAAGTAAAATAAGTCAGACAAACAAGCTTAATTATCACATGGTTCCTCTTATATTAGAAACTCAACATGTAAATAAATATTCAATCATAAGATAAACAATAGGAAATAGCAAGATAGATCTTGAGCATATGGCAAGGGAACCAAGAGAAAGAGGAAAGGGGAGGGAAGGGATGGAAATTGGAGAAAGAAAAGAGAATTGTTTTGTACTGTGTACATTTACCAAGTACATACAAAGAATGTGATCATTATGTACAATTAGGTAATATATTCAAGAGATGGAGGAAGGTGGAGAGTTGGGTAAGGGAAGGGGATAAAAAGAATTAAGATATGTAATGAATTTTTATCCATTCTCCATGATGAATGTACTCATGTACTACAAACATGTACCAATAAAGTATTGGAGAACCAAGATGTACCACATAGACAAGAGACCCTTTCTCAGAAATTAAAAAAAGCCAAGTATTCTAATTTTCAAATAGATGAAGGGTTAATTGATCTTTCTCCTTAGAAGATAGATGGATAGACAATAAACACATGTAATAATGCTCAAAATCATTATTCTCCAGGGAATGCAATTCAAAATGACAGAAAATGATAAGTGTGAGAGAGAATAAGGAGAATTTGGAACTTTCATTCCTTGCTGGTGGGAATGTAATGTGTTATAACATTTTGTAAATGTGAAGTTCCTCAAATGTTTTAACATTGAGTTCCCATATGATTCATCAATTCCGTTTCTAGTTATATGCACAAAAGAACTGAAAACAACCAAAAATTACACCTAAATGTCATAGAAGCATTATTTATAACATTTATAATAGATAAGAAGTAAAAGTATCCCAAATACTCATCCATTAAAAAATGGATAAGAAATATGGTATATCTATGCAAAGAAATAAAATTCAACCACAAGAAGGAAATAAAGTTCTGAGCCATGGTACAATTTAGAAGATCTCTGAAATAATTATGCCTAGTTAAAGAAACTAGGCACAAATGGTTCCATATTGCATTATTTCATTCCTATGAAATGTCCAGAATAGGCAACTCCATACAGAAGGAAATAGGGTTAGTGCTTGCCAAAGAATGAGTAGAGACAGATAATGGGTACAATTTTGTTTGGTTTTTTGTTTCTTTGTTTTTGCAGTTATGAGGATATTCTGTAATTAGGTAATCATTATGTTTATAAAACACTGAGAATATACTAACACCCTTACAATTGTACACTTTAAATGGATGATTTTTATGGTATATGTTGTTCATTTCTGACTGATTTGACACCACCTGCTCCTCCAAGCCATCTGAATTCCTGAACTTTGAGATCACAGCTTGTTCCTACATCCTGCAGTGTCCCCCAAACTGAGCCCAGGAACAATGCCTACTCCGCTACACCTGCCCCATCTGCTAGGTCACAGTGCCCATTGCTATTGTTATAGCCACATACTCAGGCATTGTCCCTCCCCCAAACTTATGCCCTACCATTCTTATCATACCACCTAAGCCCATCCCACTAATTCCCTTACCTTACCCATAAAAAACACAAAATACACTGGACTCAGATTCTCCTTAGAATTGACTGCAGGAGGTCCTGCCTGGAACCCTAAAATTTATACTGCCTATGTTCTTTACTGGGTCATCACCATTTGCCTAATATCTGGTGCCCCAAACCCAGGAGGTGGTAGTCTAGACTGCCCCCCTTCTGGGGTGTGGCTCCCCCACCTTGACCTCTTCTGGGTGATAAGAACCAGTGGGCCACGTTGCAAGTTAGATGGTCTCTCTTTGGCCAGAACATGATTCATTGGAATTTTCAGATACTCTCTGACCTTGATCACTTACTCTAGAATTCAAAAATATAAGAAGAGGTTCCCCGTGCTCAGGCTTTTTTCACCCTGTCACTCCCTGTATTCTGCTCCATCTTATACCATGTAATAACTTGCCCCCTACTCATGCCAGCCTTAGGCTTTACTCTTCCTCATACAAAAACTTCAATCCCACAGACTTCCCCTTCCATGCCCCTCATCCCCTCCTTTGCTGCCTATGACCCAGTCTTCCTCCCAACAGACCACCCCTACTGAATCTACCAAACCCCCTACCTAAACCCCCTCTACCCTTGACATCAAGGCCCCCATATTCATATCATTCTCACCACCAGTCTCCTCCCCGGTAATTGACAACAAGTTTGCAAAATGGTTGCCCATACAGCCATGAGGCCCACACCCAACATAATCACAAAGATCCCAGACAGTTGCTGTTTCTAGACAAGAACCTAGATGGAGACACAAGCCCAGTCACAGAGATTTGGGTAACTGCCAAGACGTTATCCAATATATTCTCACTGGGCTGACAGGGCTTCAAGTCCATGAACTTTGACAAACTCCAAAAATCAATCAAGACCCCCCAAAAAGCCTGGCCCAGTGCATGGACTGATTCAAAGAGGCACTAAAAGCCCACATCCACTTAGGTGCCTCCTCAGCTGAGGGGTGAGTTTTTCTCAAGGTTTATCTAATTTCCCTAACATCAGGGCAAAGCTTAAAATATTCAAGGATGGCCCTCAAACCCCTATGGCCAATCTCATGACCATTGCTTTCAGGGTCTATCAAAACCAACTACTTGACAGGGAGGTCTCAAAAGAAACCTTCAGTCCCAGTGTGCCTACCCACCCACCCTCCATGCCCCAGACTTCTTCCATACTCAGCTGCTGTTTTAAAGTTTTTCTTCTCCAAATTTGGATTTTTATTACAGATCTAAAGCTCTTTCAATTTTATACTTATTAAATCAGTCCTGTAGTATTTGATCAACAAGAAGAAAGAAAGAAAGACAAAAAGGAAAGAAAGAGACCTTCAATAAATCTCACCTCCATATTCTCACAACAACACTCTGGCCAGGCCAATTACTCAAATAAAAATCTTAACAAATGCCCTGCATGTTGTTTTGATGTGGCAAAATGGGACACTGGGCAAAGCAATGCCAAAATCCATAGTTCTCACAAAGCCCTGTCCCCTATGCAGTTTAAGGAGCCACTGGAAGATGGACTGTCCTGGCTCTAACACAGTGGTGGTGGAGGCATCCACTGTCACACCCTCCCTTTCCGAATTAATAGGACCTGTTCTTCTAATCAAACTGACGGCCTTCTGCTCTTGCACCCCTAGTTGATCACCACACAAGAGTCCAGGGTAACTTTTCTAGTTCAGGTTGTCTATCTCATTTCTCATCACACAGGGGCCACTTATTCATTTATTAACATTCTCAGGACCTAACATTAAATCTTCAATACTGGCACTGGGAGTTGACAGCCTGCCTTTTCATCTCTACATGACAACACTCTAAAATTATTCTCTAATTCACTCCTGGTGATCTCTTAGTGCACAATTCCCCTGGGACAAAACCTGCTCAAGCTCTGGGTAAATGTCATCTTCCAAAAACCTCCTTTCATCTCCACACATTCTACCTTTCCCCTCATTACTCCTCCCTTCAATCCCTCATCTCACCCCAATTACCAAGACCTTTTCACCTTCACTTAGACCGAGCCTGCCTTGGGTCATGCCACTCAACTCACCTCAACAGTCCTACCTCAAGGCTTTAGGAACAGTCCCCACTTATTCATCCAGGCTCTCAGCTGCAATTTTGACCCAACTCCACCTCTGAACAATAAAGTGCTCCAATATGTTGATGATATCTTAATCTATAGCACCTCTACCCAAGAATGTCACTCTTATTTTCTCCTTTCTCTTCTCTGCAGGTACCATGCCTCACTTTCCAAGGCACAATTAGTCCAGACTACCATCAATACCTGGGGATATTTCAAGACTACATTCAGTATCTGGGGTTTCACCTTGCCTTCACTTTGTGAGCCATAACAGACAATCACAAAACTCTCACTTAATCAATTCCCCTTCCCACAAACAAACAAAAACTGCTCCCATTCCTCAGTCTGGCTGGCTTTCTCCGTCTCTGGGTTCCCAACTTTGGCCTCATAGCCAGAATCCTTCATACTGCCTCCCAGAAATACCCATACCCTCAGTCTCTCCCCAGGTCAGGATATCATTCACAGCTGCCTTCAAATCATCCACCATGATCTTAACAACTTTCCCATAAAAACCCCATCCCACAGGCAACAAATACCTGCTTCATAGATAAAAATTCTTTGAAAACTTCCAGTGGCCTCCGGGTGTTCTGACTATAGACATAATTGAGACCCAATCACTTCCCCCAAAACCACCTCACAATAGGCAAAACTCATGGCTCTATCCCAAACATTTATCCTGGCTTCCTACCAAATTTCTCATTCACTCAAACTCTGACAGATCTTGATCACCTTGCTCTACTTCTTCTCTTGTTCCCAGATAGCAGTCATTAAACTTCATCATCTCTGGCCAGATTTATTAACCCTGTCCCCTCTCCATACATAAGCTAATATAATGATTGCCCTTTTCTTCTGGGCCCCAGTCCTCCAACACATTCCTTAAGAGATTACTTCCAGTCACATCAGAGCACTAGAGTTCTCCTACAAACACACACTGACTCCTCTCCTTCCCTAGCCTTCACAGTCACTATTCCCTTACCCCTTCATTCCTGGCCAACAGGTCCTGCTCAAAACCCTCAAAAAGGCCACTCTTCAGTCAACGTGGGAGTCTTCAGTCTACATGGTCCTTTTTACTATCCCAGTTCCTACTGCTCTTCTCACTCCTAAAACCCAAGAATGTCAGGCTATTCTGTGCCTCTTCCTCACAGGTTTCTCACAAAAAGCTACCTCCCATCCTCATGACTCTCTCACTCTTTGAATTTGTCACTTTAACTTTTCACTCATATAAACATCCTTTCTTTTTCCCGGCCTCAACTTCTCTCCCAAAATTAATCACCCACTTCTGGTTCCAGGTTACCTTCATGGAATTCATTACAATACAGATCAGCATCTTTACCTTTTGCCTCCACTTTATATTAATCCAGCCAGCATAAGAAACAATAATTTTCTTGGGTTGTTCAGTTAAGTCTCCTGGCAGGAATCAGAATAGCCACCTTTATTGGCACCAGGTCAGACAAAATAAAGTCTCCATTCACAGTTTCTCATCTCTCTCCCTTAAACAAATATCCAACAAAATCTTCAGTCTTCAAGACCAAATTAACTCCTTAAAAATAGTGCCTCCAAAACTAATTGCAAAACCAATCACTGCTCTGCTGCACACAAACCTGCTACTGCTCTGAACTCAACATCTCCTTGACTGCTCTGCAATGTGCCTTGTCTGACTAAACTTCCCCTCCCCTTCACCATTTCTCTACCCTCTCTCTATTCAGCTCACCAACCTGCAAGATTAAATAAACTTGTTGGTTGCTATCGTGCTTCAAAACCACTAAGGCCTAAACTAGCTCACCACCAAAAAGATGGGCTTTGTGCCTTTCTCCAGGAGACTTGCTATTTATTCACCAACAAGACTCATAAGAGATGGCATCAAAAGGTTGTGTGATCAAGCCAGCACTGTACTAAATCAGGCCTCATCCCAGATCCTTCCTGGCTGGCTGACCACTTCTTGAAGCTCTTAGCTCGTACCCCTTCTTGGGCCCATTGTTTCAATACCCCTCCTAATCACATCTGCCCCTTTGTCTCTCTCAGATCCCATCTAGCTTTGTCCAAACACAGATATCTTGCTTCAGTTCTCAAGTGGCCACTGCACTGCTTCTTACCAATCCTCCCTACTGGGCTCACAACTTTGCCCTCCTCAGAGGAAAACAGCTCAATGAGAACTCCATTCCTCCATACCCAAGCTTTTACCTCCTTTTTACTCTATTATCTTTAACAGTCATGAAATGATAGGTCTGACCTCATCTGCATCTCCCAGCCACCTGAATTCCTGAGCTCTGACAATCACAGCCCATTCCTGCATTCTGCAGGCCCCCAACATAGCCAGAGAAAAATGCCTATTCTGCTACAAATGCCACACCTGCTAGGTCGCAGAGCCCATTGCTATAGCACATACTCAGCCATTTTCCCTCCCCCAATCTTATGACCCCTCTTTGCATCACCCCACCTAAGACAATCCCACTAGCTTCCTTACCCTAACCATCAAAGGCCCAACTCAGTAAATTGGACTTGGAGTATCTTTTGGAGATACTCCAGGAGGCCCCCCTCAGAACCTGAAAATTTAGGCTGGGTGTGTTCTTTACTGGGTTTTCACCATTTGCCCAACAATCTCAATTTTGAAAAATGAAGTTAGGAAGACCCCTTCTTTCAAAAGGAAGGAATAGATGGTAACTTTCCTTATTTCTTGAAGTATAATGCTAAAAACCCTGGGTATTAAATATAAAATGAGATGATTCTGGAAGTGTAGAGAAAATAGCTGACCATCTAGAAACATAAAGACTTATGAAACAACATAGAATTTAATTCTCTGGGTTTTTCTTTTTCCTCATCTATCCTATACTGGATACTGGAAGGTGGCAAACCAGAAATTTCAATGGACACAACAAAAAGAATAAGCAATAGAATGAAAATTCTCTAGCTAAAGTACAAGGTATATGTAACATAGCAAGACTGAAAATGTGTAGAAAATAAGTGCTTTACTTAAATCAAATACCACAGAACTCTTACCCTACTAGCAATGGCCTAGTAGGGAGCTTAAATTTCACCTTTCTCAGTCATTAGTGAGATATGCCAGGCAAAGTTGGTGGTGCTATCAGAAAGGTTTGGTGGAGATTCAGGCTTTAATCAGTGCTTAGTAACAATAAGGTCGATCCCCTCAAAGGCATCAATAAGAATATATGGAGAATTTGGTTCTCCCCCTTCTCTCTAGGGCTCTTTAGCTTCTCCTTTAGGGTGGTATCAGAGAACAGACACTGGAAAGCCAAGACTTCACAGCTCACAAAGGATAATGTCACATATCCTGGTACTGCAATATAAAGACAGACCACATGGGGAGCATATATTCATTCCAGGAATGGTATCAACAGAATGGAGAGCCTGGACTCCTACCTACACTGAGCAATAATGTGGAGCCATTCTAGGCTCTGGGTGTGAATGAAGGTAGAAATGAGACAAGTTTCTACACTTTACTCCACTTATGTCAGAAGAGTCTTCAGAAAACATAAGATTTAGGTAAGAACAAGTCTCATGAAAACCAAAATATCTAAGTTTCAATAGAAAAAGTTACTTGTCATACAAGGAGTTAAGTATACCTGTACTTAAGTGACAAAAGACAATGAACAATCACCAATACCAATATTACACACATATTGTAATTATCTGAAAGGAATTTTAAGCAGCCATCATAAACATTCTTCAATGAGTAATTACAAAAATGCACGAAATAAATAACAGAAGAGAAAATCACAGCAAAGGAATAGAAAGTCGCAGCAAAGAAGAGATTACAAAAAAAAGTGGAAATTTGTAAATGTAAAAGTATAAGAATTTTTGGGTTGGTGAGATGGCTCAGTGGCATAAGTGCCTGCCTGGCAAGCTTGAGGTCCTGAGTTCGACTCCCAGTACCCACATATGAAAAAAGTACTGGTGATATTGTTCAGCAGCACGGGCACCTACTGGCACGTGGTGTCCTGAGTTCGACCCCTAGTATCCACAAAAAAAGTATAAGAACTTTTAAAATAAACATCAGTGGATGAGCTCAACTGCAGATGGGAAAGAGAACAAATGAGAATCTGTATACTTAAAGACCGAACAATAGCAATTATGCAGTTTGAATAACAGGAAGCAGTGGACTTTAAGAACGGCAAACTAAAAGAAAGCCACAGAGACTTGTGGAATTCTGAAACAAGATATGGCATTTTGTGTCTTCAGATTACAGAAAGGGAAGAGATAGGAAGCAAGGCTGGAAAACTACTTAAAGATCCAAGAACTACAAACAACAAATTTGTTTTTTTTAACCTAATAGATTTGAGAAGCTGAGCAATCATCAAATAGAAAATATGTGAAGAGATATTCAAGAAGACATATAATAGGCAAACCTCTAAAATTAAAGACAAAGAAAGAAATCTTTACAGCAGCAAAACCACATTTAATTGTTTATCAAAGGCAACATTATTTAAACAGCAATGGATTTCTCATCAGAAACCAGAGAAACTTGAAAGAAGGGCTACATCATTTTCCAGTGCTAAAAATCCATAAACCAAGTGTTGGATATCTACTGAAAATATCCTTTAGAAATGAAGGGGAAATGGAGATATTCTCAGATCAAAGAAAATCAGAAATATTTGTGGCCAGCAGGTCTAAACTAAACGCATTTAAAAAAATTAACTAAGAGAAATTATTTAAAAAAGGAAATTTTAAACATCAGGAAGGAAGAGAAAGTACAGAAAGAACAAATTTGTAAGCAAATACTTATGAAATACTTTGATCTGAATGAAAATGAAAATGTCAAAATTAGAGGAACTCAGCTAAATAGTACTGAGAAGAAATTTTATGGAACTGAATTATTGTATTTGACTTACGAAAAGTTCTCACATCAGCTATTTTCACATGTTAAATGTAGAGAAAACAGTAAAATAAAATTAAAGCAAGCTAAAAAGAAATAATAAAGATAAGAGTAGAAATCAATGAATTGTAAAGAGGGGAGTAATAAAGACAGTCAGGTATGAAAGCTGGTACTTTCAAAAGAATGATAAAGAAAAAGAAAAAATATGAATCACCATTATCAATATCCAAGTAGGATATAGTATTACAGACCTCGCAAACATCAAAACATAAAGAGAATATTACAAAACATGCTAAATATAAATTCATCAATTTAGATGAAATAGAAGTCCTTTTTTGAGGGACAATTGGCTAAAAATTTTTCCTACTCTGTGGGTTGTCTTTTCACTCTGTTGGTGATTTCTTTTGATGTGCAAAAGCTTCTTAATAAGATGAGATTCCAGTTGTTGATTCTTTGGAGGACTTACCATGCAATTTGGGTTTTGCTCATGAAGTCTCTGCCTACACCTATGTCTTCAAGATTTCTACCTACTTTCTCTTCTAGTAGATTCAGTGGTTCTGTTTTAATATTTAGATCTTTGATCCATTTTCACATTAGTTTAGTGCATAGTGATAGACATGGGTCTAGTTTTAGTCTTTGGGATGTAGAGAGCCAGTTTTTCTAGAACCATTTATTAAAAAGGCAATCTCCCTTCCCGTGAACATTTTTGGCTCTTTTGTCAAAGATAAGGTGGCTGAGTGTGTCTGCATCTTCTAATCTGTTCCACTGATGCTCAGGTCTTTTTTTTTTTTTTTTGCCAGTGCCATGCTGATTTTATGACAGTAGCTTTGTAGTATAATTTCAAGTCAGGGATTGTTATGCCTCCTGCCTTGCCTTTGCTGCCCAGAATTGCTTTTGGTATTCTAGGTCTCCTCTGGTTCCAAATGAATTTTAGGAAATTTTCTCTAGTTCTGTGAGGTATGCTAATGGTAGTTTGATTGGGACTGCATTAAATCTGTATAACAATTTTGGGAGTATGGCCATTTTCACTATGTTGGTTCTTCCCATTCATGAGCAAGAGATATCTTTCCATTTTCTAATATCCTCTTTGATCTCCTTTTAGAGATTACTGTACTTTTCAATGTAAAGGTCTTTTACTTCCTTTGTTAGATTGATTCCTAAGCATTTAATATTTTTGGATGTTATTGTGAAAGGTGTGGTTTCCTTATTTTCTCTCTGAGTGAGTTTATTGTTTGTGTACAGGAATGGTATCAATGTTTGAACATTGACTTTGTATCCAGATACACCACTGAATTTGATAATTATATCCAGAAGTCTTTCGGTGGAGTTTTGGGGGTCTTCTATAAATACCTTGTCATCTGCAAATAATGATAATTTAACTTCTCACCATGCACTAAACTAAAATCAAAGCAAATCAAAGATCTAAATATTAAAACAGAAATACTAAATTTGCTGGAAGCAAGAATAAGTAGAACTCTTGACATAGGTATAGGCCAAGATTTCATGAACAAACCCCAGATTGCACAGGAAATAATACAAAGAATTAACAACTGGGATCTTATCCTATTGAAAAGCTTTTGCACAGCAAAAGAAATCACCATCAGAGTGAAAAGACAAACCACAGAGTGGGAAAAATTTAGCCAGCTCTTCCTCAGATTAATATCTATAATATATAAAGAAATGAAAAAAAATCAGATACCTAAACTTAAAGATCCAATCCAAAATGGGCATCTGAAATGAATAGACACTTTTCAGATGAACAAATACAAATGGCAAATAAATATAGGAAAAAATGTTCAACATCACTGGTCATTTGACAGATGCAAATTAAACAAGCTGAGATTCTATCTCACTTCAGAAAGAATGGCATTACCAAGAAATCAACCAATTAACAAATGCTGATAGGGTTGTGGGGAAAAAGGAACCCTTCTCCACTTTTGGTGGGAATGTGGACTGGTGCAACCACTGTGGAAATCACTGTGCAGATTCCTCCAAAAACTAAAACTAGGGCCAGTGAGATGGCTCAGTGGCATAAGCACCTCCCCGGCAAGCAGAGGTCCTGAGTTCGACTCCTGGAACCCACTTAAAGGAAAAAAAGGGCCGGTGATATTGCTCAGTGGCACAAGCACTTGCTGGCAAGCACGAGGTCCTGAGGTCAACTCCCGGTACCCACATAAAAAAAAAAAAAAAAAACTAAAACTAGAGGTTCCATTTGACCCAGCTATTTCCCTTATTGGTACCTTCCTGATAGAATTAAAATCATCTTACCACACCCATGTTTATAGCAGCACAATTTGGGAGCAGCCCAAATGCCCATCAACTGATGAATGGACAAAGAAGTGTTTTTTTTATACAATGGAGTTCTACTCAGCTCTAACGAAAGATAAACTTGAAATATTCCTAGGTAAATGGATGCACCTTGAGATGCACCATACTCTTAAGTGAAATAAATTGGACACACACGTGTAAATATCACACTATCTGGTGTGAGAAAATGAAAGTGTAAATAAGGACAAGAATGTATAATAGGTATAGTGAAATAGGAGAAAATGTTCAAATGGGAAGAGGAACTAGAAAGGGGGATGGGGAAAGGAAGGAAAGGAAAAGGAAAATAAAACAAAAAAGAAGGAAAACATTGAGACAGAACTTTTGTAAATAAGGAGGGAAAATGGGGTTGAAGGGAGGGGAAAGGAATGGGAAAAAATCCAAGAATATCGTGTACAGGTACAGATTCCCTATGATGAATATGATCCTTAAGTATATCTAAAATGTACCCTTAAACTTAATAAATTAAAAAAAGAATTCTCAATATTCAGTAATAAGAAAACAAACCATTTAGAAAATGGGCAAAAGACATAAGAAACATTTAAACAAAGGGAATATACTCACAAGAGTTTCACTATCATAGCCATCAGGAAAATGCAACTTAGAACCACAATGAACTATCACCACATAAAACTTGAAAAGAGCTAAAAGTAAAAATAAAATAAGGACAGCACAAAATTCTGGCAAGGATGTGGAGAAATTGGTATAATCATATACTGATTGTGTAATGTACAATGGTATTGACAGTCTAGAAAATTATTTGTCAGTTTGCTATCAAACTAAACTAATGCTTACCATTTGCCCATTTAAGTATTTATTCCAATGAAAAAAATAGGCATATTCACACGAGAACCATACATGAATTATCATAAAAGCTTTATTCATAATAGTGAAGATTTTGAAACAAAGAGATGCCATACAATGGATAAATGGTTTTACACTGCATATTCATATTATGGTATAGTATTCAGCAAGAAAGAGGAAAATTGACATATGCAACCATTTAGGCAGATATCAAAGGAATTATGCAGAGTGAAAAAAGCTAACAATATTCTTGGAATTATGGAATTATAGAACTGGACTACAGATATATTTGTTGCTGTTCTCAAGAATCAGACATAAAGGCCAGTGATATGGCACAGCGTCATAAGCGCCTGCCTCCAAGTGTGAGGTCCTGAGTTCAATTCCTGGTACCCACATAAAGAAAAAAACACCGGTGATATCGCTCAGCGGCACAAGCGCCTGCTTACAAGCACGAGGTCCTGAGTTCGACTCCCGGTACCCACATTAGAAAAAAGAATCAGAAATAATTGAAATCACAAGGTGGTTGAGACAAGTAAAAGCATGTTGAAGACCCCTGTGATTAGGAACAATCTCTTGATTGTGGTAGTAGTTACACAAATATACATGTGTGATAAAATTCCATAGAAGGATACATACACACCAGTGAATGCATATAAAACTTGTAAGCTCAGAATAAGGTCTGCAGATTATAGCAAGGTAAATTTCCCAATTTTGATATTATATTACAGTAATAGAGATTATTACTTTTGAGAGAAATTGGGAAGCATGTACAAGAGATTTCTGTTTACTTTTGGTAACCTTGTAAATCACTAATTCTTTATAAGAAAAAAATTTATAAACACCTCATTGAATAGAGTATATTTACATCATTATAGGGCCAATATATAGGCCAAATCCTCTCCTAAGTTGAAATTGCTTTAAGTTTTCATAAACAATATGACAACACTTTTATTTTCAATGAAATACACTTTAGATTCTTATGATCAAAGCACATAAAAAGTATTAGCTGTTTATCTATAGCCAGTGGATTGATTTAAAAGAAAATATTTTAGTGGGCCCAAGTCTTGGGCTGTATAATATAATTATTGGGGCTGTTCCTATATAATAGCAAATATGATCATAAGTGTTCTTTGAGCATCTTACACATAGAAAATGTTCAGTAAATACATTTTATATCAAGTGCAAACTAACAAAGATCCTATTCTTAACAGTTTGAGAGATGAGTACCTGCCAAGGGAGGAATGTTTTGCTTTGTGCCTTTGCCTCTATATGGATAAACTAGAGTGGATAGTCCCAAGTGCTCTACTCCACAGAATACCAGAACTGATGGTTAAAGATCATGTACATAATACAACAGGAAATTGATTTGGTTAGTTTACTTGACAAATTTGTTTGAAAAATAAAATTAAATGCTTGATTTTATTGACCAGTCAATTTAGTCAAAACACTTGATTTAAAACTAAAATGGTGAATTTCATAAGTTCATTTGGATGCATTCTAAATGGACATCACAAACAGTAAAACCCAGATTGTATAGACATTTACATGTTTGCATAGTAAAATCCCATGCAAAATTAAAATTTTCATTGGAGTCATGCATCATGCTGTCAGCCAATTTTATAAGGTGCATAAAGGGCTAGGCTAGTGAAACATATTCTAATAGTATTTTTTCATGTTCTGATTTTTTTCCTAATAGCAAAGTTGGCATTTCAAAAATTCCAGAGCTATAAACCATTTTTAAAATCCTTATGCTATTAGTCAAAACAGATGATAAAATATATGCTTGTCATAGTTGTACAGATTGATTTCTTGTCATACTGAAAAACTACTGAGATTTCTACTTTAACTTTTTCCCCTTTAATCACTAAAATTTATTTGAGGAAAATGTATTTTCCTGATAACAAATATGACTGGTAGAATTTGACATTTAAATTTTCATTTAATAGAAAACTTTCTACTATAAATGGAGTGCAGATTAATATGCCACTCCTCTTTATTAATCTCATCATGATGTGTGGTGAAATGATTTGATTGGAATGAGTAAAACTGCGCCATTGCACAGCAAGATTTGGAAATGCCAGTACATACCACTGTGTATTTTATGAATGTCAGTTATTGTACATCTGTACTAGTGTTCCAGCTGATTTTTCGTAAGACACAAAGGTGTATTCTTGAGTACAACACACAGACATGTTCTAAATGCCATTTTAACTTATGAGGTTTGCAATTCCAATAAAATCATATGTGCCCTGTACATCTTGAGATCTTTCCAAAAAAGATACTTTACTATTAAGCTGTCCTTCAAATAGTTGTGACAGGATGGAAAGAAATCTCAGGAACAAATTGTTGCTGGGTTATAAACAAAATTTCATCTCTCACTAGAATTTCATTACTTTTATAAGAGTTTGGTTAGGTTAATATACTGAACATTACTTCTTTCATTATAACAGCCCTTCTGAAATCCATCATTTGCATCCTACAGCCCCAGAGGGTATAGCCTTTCAGCATCTGGCTAAGAAAAGACTACACATGTAGCAAGGAAACCAACCAGGCATCAATGAAATTACAATCATGCACTGTTCCAAATTCTAATTGAAATACTCATCTAGGTAATTAAAAGCAAATTCAGCCTCAAAAAGAAAGAAAATAATTGTCAATTAACTCCTCAGCTCTTGGAACATTTTTTCTAATAATACATAGCTTGTAACATAGGATTATATGTATTTCTTTTTTCCCTTACATTTAATTTTTTTATCAAAATTGTACTCAGCTTTCATTACAAGGGAACATTATTTCCTAATTTTAATTCTTCCTATCTTCCTTAAATAGATATCTTAAGACAAAAGTGAATATTATACAATGGTAATATGTGCTCCTCAGGAAATTAAAGGCCAGATTGAGAGCTTACCTATCTGTATTCCAAGTAAATTCTTGTGGATTAAGATGAAAAACTTTTGTTTCAAATGCCCAAATTAGCATATATTTTTGAAATAGTTTTTGAGATTTGAGAGGAACAGCACTACGCAGGTCTATAACCCAGTTTTTGCATATATATATGCATATGCATATATATATATATATATATATATAATGTCATATATATTTATATATATGACATATTTACATATATATAGTGGCACTTCAGTTAACAAATGCTTTTGTTGGAAAACAATTTGGTTTACAAACAGAAGTGTTTGGCAAATTTTGTTTTTGTTTGCAAACATTGCATCAGGTGACAAACACGACTGTGGCCATCTTTCCCACATGAACATGGACATAGCCATCTTTTCCAGAATGGTGAAATGAATTAAGTTTGTGAACAGAATTACCACTCTGTGTGTATGTGTGTGTGTGTGTGTGTGTATGTATATATGCTTATATATAATGCAAAGAGAGTCATTAATAACTAAGCAGGAATTATGACAGTGCTCAGAGTGAAGTTTTCAACCACGTGGTCAGACAAATTTCAGGTTGATATATAATTTATAACATGAAATAAAAATGCTTCAGTTAGATAACATTTTTTATTACTAAAAGAATATATCCAAATTAGTATGAATGTATTCTGACTTAGTCAAATGTGGATGAAATATACAGCACAGTTGTTAATTAAGTTCATATCTATTATTGTATTTAAATCAAATAAGCAAAACTCATTTTACCTTTATTATCCATTTGGAATTTTTTCATTATTGATCCATTATCCCAATCAACAATAAGTTCTTCTCTATTGTAGGACACTATAACTATAAAGAAGAGATGTACCTAGGTAACTTTCTTTGTAAAATACTCCCCCAAAAGTCAGAAAGGTATCACATAAATACCTAATATTCTCCAATAACAACTAAAATGAATTGTGTATACTTTCTAACAATGGTAATATTTTTGTTGGTCTTGATCATATTATTTAAAAAGCAATACGATGCTTAACCATACAAATTTTAAAGTAATTGACACATAGTACTTATATAGTTGCCAACACAATCCCATTAAACCATGTAAAATGTTCATTCTTTTAAAACTATATGAAATTAGTTATCTACCTCCATAATTAATGTCTCATAAAATGCTACTAAAATAATTTATCAATTAATAGATCATGAGTTTTAAAAATTATGCATTTCAGGCCAGTGAGATGGCTAAGCAGCATAAGCGCCTGCCTGGCAAGCAAGAGGGCCCGAGTTCGACTCCCGGAACCCATATATGAAAAAAGGGCCGGTGATATCGCTCAGCGGCACGGGCACCTGCTGACACGCAAGGTCCTGAGGTCGACCCCCGGTACCCACAAAAAAAAAATTATGCATTTTATTTGCCATGGAAGATTTTGCAAATATTATAAGTAGAAAGATTAACAGATAAAATATAACTTTCTGGTAATTATTGTAATTTCTTATTAAATATCGCTATTGAAAGATGTTAACTATGCTAATTTTCATAGTTGTCATTTCATTCTCTGTAATTATTTTATTAAAACATGTAACTATTAATAATACTTGGTCCCTGTAAATCTTAAGAATTTTCAACCCTTTTTATTCATTTGTATGTAAATTCACTATCACGTTTGGACAACTTTTGAATACAGAGCATAATTACTATGAATGGAATTAGGAATATATGATGTTGTTAAATTTGTTTTTCTAAGGCATTACATTACTTGGAAATTTTTATTTTACTTGTAATTTAGTTACCCAATCTCTTATGATGTATTTATCACCAAGTATATCCCATTATGTGCTTTTCTTTTATCCAGAACTCAATAAATTATTATATATTCCTTTCCCTTCTTTTGTTTCCCTTTCTTCACCCTCACCAATAGAAAGATGATGCCAACAAAATAATGCGTGCTTTAATTTCAAAGTTCATTATGATCATCTAGCTATAGCTCTTCCTCAGACTCTCTTGAGTCAGTTGTACACAAAGTTGTACTGTGTGCAGAGAATAAAGCTAAAAGATCTCTGTTACATCTTCTAGGCATTAAAATTATTCCCACAGATCCATGGGCCTCAAGCTCTATGTCACTGGTTCTTCACTGTGGATGCACATTAGAATTTCCTGAAGAGATACTGAAAATCAAAAAAAAAAATACTGCTACCCAGACTGTATTATAGACCAAGAGAGGCAAACTCTGAGTGCATCGCCTGCGTATCCAGAACTGTAAAACCTCCACAGTTGATTATAATGCAGAGCAAGATTTAAGAATCACTGAGTTCATTATGAAACTAGAGATCCACAAAAATATGTATAATAGTGACAGGCTAAGTGAGACTTGGATGAATTCCCACAAGAAAATGTTGTCTATTTCCTTCTTAAACACAAATCCAGAATTGAACACTTTCTTTCATACTGAAAATTCCTTTGCTACCTTCAAAACACATTCCTTTGGGGTGTCAGAAATTGAGCATCGTTTTGCCTTTTAAATTCTAGAGTACATTTAATATTGTGGTCTCAAATTGAGTCAGTTTTCCTACAAAATACTCAAGTGTATTCTTTATAGCAGAGTAGTAATCCATTGTGTATAAATACCTCATTTTCTTTATCTAGTCATCTGTTGATGGATATACAGGCTATTTCTAAGATTTAGTTATTATGAATTGTGCTGTTATAAACATGGGTATATATGTATCACTGTAATGTGATGTCTGCTTTTGGTAAGATTCCTAGATATAGCAGACACAAAAGCTTAACTATCGCATGGTTTCTCTTATTTCAGAGTTCGAAAGTATAAATAAATTAAAAAGCAAAATAAAAAGATAGATAACAGGAAGCAGGGAGATAGATCTTTTTAAATGGGAAGGGGGACCAAGAAATGGAGGGAGGAGGGAGGAGAAGTGGACATGAAAATAATTAATAAGTGTTAATGTACATGTACCAACTCCTCACATTGAATGTGATCATTATGTACTGCAAACACATACTAATAAAAATAAAAATTAAAAAAAATCTATAATATGTATCTTATCCATTATAAGACTAAAAGAAAATCAGGAGTCATTTTCCCTAAAGGAAATGGACACTTAGGAAATTGGATTGTGCAGTTTTAGGAGATTAATGAAGACTTTACCTAATTCAACACATCCACAATTATCATATACTAAATGAGAATGTTCTGGAGCTGAATGCATCTGTTAATTTCTGTAAACTTGTGTAAGATCAGATAGCAAGAGATTATAAGCAATCAAAATAAAGTCACCCATGGAAAATTAGGGTTTATCACCTCATGTGTCCTTAACACTTCAAATTTGTGAAGCATTATTCTACATAATATTTCATTTGATCTCATAATAATCCAGTTCATTAGGCAGTCAGGTAATTATTTTAATATAGTAGGTAAAGAAACTCATCATGGTTAAATGATATATTCAAGATGTTATAGCTAGTTAGTGCTAGACTTATGGCTAGATTCCAGTGTCCAATATGCCATATCATATACAACTAATTTCTGGAATGTTGTTTATGATGTAACACATCCAAGACCATAAAAAATGTAGGGGAAATCATGTTCAATGTTTGTGATCAATATTGTTGAGACTGACATATAATATATTATCTCACTATTTAATTACTCTTAAATAACCAATTATTTAAAGAATATTTTATCTTCCATTATTCCAAAGGTTGTTGGAAATGCAACAAGTGTATTATATGGCACTAGCTGTTATAGTCTAATGTATTGAACTAACAGATAATCAAAAATCCCATGAGATTGAGTGATAAACTAAACCTATTGCATACACCAAACATAACACTAAAAATTGGTCTTATTGATTCAACAATAAACAATGACAACTTCAAAAAGCCATATACAATATATTAAACAATTTCCAGCTCCTCCCTCCTTTTTATGCCTAATGAGAAATTTCTTGAAAAACATCTTCAAATTATTTGTTTCAGGCATGACACTCACCCATTTTCTCCAAATGATGATCCCTCTGAGAGGGTGAGCTTGACACACTGTTGCTGGGGTGGGAGGAAGTTTGGCTCCCAGGGTGATGATTTTCTTCCAGAGAGGGAGCAGGAGAAGGACTTCTTAAGATCCGCTCCTAACACAGAAAGAAAAACAAAAGACAATGCCATCCATTTGCCAGTTTTCTCCAACATTTGAAATCTTGATATCTCACTTGTTCTGAAATTGTTCACATCCAAAGCACATAGGCCTTACATATCTTTAGACAGAAATCCATTTTTGGTTCCTGTCAAATTAATGGGATATTGTGAGAGTTAAATGAAAGAAGAAGGCAAAAGGCCTAGAGCCATGCTGGGCACATGGAGAAAGTTCAAGAAAAGTTAATTTCCATTTCTTTTCATAGAAAACTTATAAATATAAACAGAGATGTTTGGTGAAGGTTATTTTTATTATAAATATCTAGATTGATGTAAAATTCATGCTAATTTCATGAAGTTATACTAGTATCTAATTAGGATACTAGTTCTTCCAAATGTAAAACTTGAAGAATCTTGAGGGGAAAACCTCTAAATTGTGCCAACTAATATATGTATAGTTTCTCTGCACAGACAAAAATTAGACAAAATATATACCTCTAATCTGTCAGACCTTAGAAACCTATGTTAAATTCTACCAACATAATGTTTGAATAGTCATAGGAACACAATTTTTTTAACAGACAGTAAATTCTGCTAATGCCAATTGATTAGTGTTGCTTAAAGATTTCTAATTTCAAATAAAGAATTTGAAGAAAACTCAAATATTGTTGCATACTTGTACGGTATCTGCTATGGCTGTCAAGACTTTCATGTTTATGGACATTGTTATAAAACCTTGAAATTATTCACTATATGCATCTCAAATAGATGGATATATCTGAATCATTTGAATAATTTGATCAATAAAATAACAAACTTGCAATGAGTATGCATATAATGCAAAGAATATGAATGAGTGGTAGACATGCTGGGACAGAGAATGTTTGTTCTGTAAAATATATAATTCATCCATAATACATTTCTTAAATTAACTGTTCTGTCCATTTATCTATAATTATATCAGTATTCTAATCATAACAGTATGGATTAATTTATTAAATGTGTGCTTCTCCATTGATTTTGTATGAGAAGACTATAATTTACAAATCTCCTAAAGAAAAATTGTGTTTGTTTAGTGCAATAGTAATAATTTCAGAGCTAAAAATTACTATTTCATTTTGATAGTTAACATTTTGGAATGTCTGTCATTTCAGCAGTCAGAATGTCCTCTTCCCCATAAGATGTACAGTCTACATACATCTTAATTTCTTGAAACTGTGAATGTTACATTACATGGCTAAACAGACTTTGCAGATATGTTTGAGAACTTTGAGATAGGGAGATTACACTGGATTATCCCAATGGTACTCGGAAGTGGAAGATAGGTGGAAAAAAGAGTCAGTGGTTCAACATTGTAGGCTTTAAAAGTGAAGGAAGGAGGGCCGGTGAGATGGCTCAGTGGCATAAGCACCTACCTGGCAAGTGCAAGGTCCAGAGTTCGACTCCTTGTACCCACATAAAAGGAAAAAAGGGCCAGTGATATTGTTCAGTGCACAAGTGCCTGCTGGCAAGCACGAGGTCTTGAGTTTGACCACCAGTACCCACATAAAAAAAAAATGTGAAGGAAGGAGGCCATGGACCAAAAACTGTGAGTAGCCTCCAGAAGCTGTAATAAGCAAGGAAATATATTTTCCCAGGAAACTACATAAAGGAATGTAGCTTTTCTGGCAACTTGTTTTTAGACTTGTAAGACCCCTGTCTGAATGCTGACCTACAGGAATATAAAGTAATGAATTTCTATGGTTTTGATTCAATTGAATTTAGGGTTAGATGTAGCATCTAGTGTAGTGCATTAGAACACTAATACATCCATCAGTGTTCTATATTCATTTTTAAATGTTGTTTTACATTATTAGAATTTAATTAGCATTCAATAACTATTGAAACTAATAGTAGGTTATGAGTATATTAGCTGTAGTATTATGTTGTTATTAAGTAACAATAATTGAAAATGTTTGGTACATATTAAAGATTTCATAGATGTTATCAAGCCTTACAAACAATGTTTCAAAACAGAGTATGTATGAAAATATCTAGTTTTAACAATGTACATGAGGCACAATCAAAAGAAAAATTATAAACAAAACAGGAAAATAATCAATTTTTCCCCCAATAATTGTACTTCTGTTTTGTAGAGATGGTATGGGGATAGAAAGGAAATCCTTAAAGCTGCTATATCACCATATTTTCACTTTTTGAAGAGAATATTTCATCAGTTGTGAAATCCAATCAAAACTACCATGTTTAAATATGTATTCTCTAGATAGTATATGTGCATGTACACATACATGTCCACACACATTAATGGAAAAAAATCATATTGTTTTGTTTTTCACTGTGTTGTAATCTCATTGATTTATGCCAAAATATGTGTGCAAAATACAAAATAGTCAGTATTTTTTTTGGATTCTATCATTTAAATTTTTCTGCAAAATATATAAATCAATGAACTACATTTATATCTAATCAAATTGAATGAATGGATAGCAACGCAGTACAACACTGACTATGAAAAAACCAAACTGAAGAGTAGCACTGTGTAGTGGCAAACAGAAATCTTTTCTAGAGCATTATACACTGCCATTAAAAATGGAAAAATTTTCAGCAATTCTTATAGTCGATGGTTGACAAAAGCAAAAAATCCAACTGAGAGTGACACTTGATCTTGTCTACTCTGCTAATAAAAAGAAAGCTCATTCTGAATTTTAAACAACTGGAAGAATGTCTACACAAGTAGAGAATTTGTGAGTAATAAGAAAAAATACAATGTAATAATAAAGGATTCCCTTGTGTTTAATATTAATGTATGTCTTAGTTACCTTTCTCTCATTGCTGGGACAAAATACCCAACACTCAATGTTAAGGGAGGAAAGGTTTATTTATCTCACAGTTTGCAGAGGCTTCAGCCCATAATCAGCTGGCTACAAGGCAGGATTGTGTGGCAGAGGGGCAAATGTTCATGGCGGCAGAAGAAAACATATGCAACAAAAGCAGAGGGAGGAGCAAGACTCTTCTTCTTTATATTGTATGCAGGTTACCTACCCTAGGGCGGGTGTAGCACTCATACCCCCAATCCCAGCACCAGATGATGAACCAGTCACAAACTCTTGATTCAGATGCCTCCAAAAAGCCTGCCCCCATGATGACATGAGTTTTACTGTAACATCCAGACACAAAAAATAACATTCTGACCCTGGCCTCCCAAAGTCTCATGCACACCCTTTATGCAAAAGGCATTTAGTCCTCCAAGTGTTGCCAAAGTCCTAAAATTTTCAGCATTGCTGGGACAAAATATCCAACACCCAGTGGTAAGGGAGGAAAGATTTAGCTCACAGTTTGTAGAGGTTTCAACCCATAATCTGCTGGCTTCAAGGCAGGATGGCATGGCAGATGGGCAAACATTCATGGCAACAGAAGACAGCAAAGGCAACAAGAGCAAAGGGGGAGGAGCAAGACTTTTCTCCTCCCTTATACTGTATGCAGGCTACCTGCCCTACAGTGGGGTAGCACTAATACCCCCAATCAGAGCACTAGACAATGAACCAATCACAAAGTCTAGATTCAGCAACCTCTGAAAAGCCTGTCCCCCATGACCATATGAGGTTTGGGGAGACACGCAGACACCAACCATAACAGCATATGATCATATAATATGAACATGGATAATTTACCTTCGAACTTCTTTGCAATTTTCAAAACCATCTTATGTAAAATAATGAACTAAATTTAAAAACATTATTTAGAGAATGAATATTAAGAGAGACAATAACATTTCACATGAAGCAATATTTCTGTTTTAAGATTTTGTAATGTAAACTTTCCAAATTTGACCAAGGCTTAGTTTATTTATAGTATTTTCATAAGGCAGCCCAGAGCTCAGATTTTTTTCACCATGTAAACCATATTAGATGAGTCCAATATCTTATATTAATTTAGAATTATGTGAGTTTAAAAAAATATTGTGTGGAACTGAAAGGCTTAATCTCTCCTGAAATAATAGTAATAGTTATATGGGCAATTACTTTCTTTGCAATAAATAAATCAATTTTTCAGAACTGTAATCAGTATGCATGTATCTAGATGCTTAACTGCAATGTGCTGTGGTTCATTAGGCAGCTACTGTTGTTTCTCAGCCTAGTTAAAATTTCACAGCAAATTAATCTGTTTTATTACAAATGAGAAGACAAGTGATAATGTCCTCACCGTTTGTCAAATAGAGTTAACACTATTTGCAACAAATCAATATAGGCATTTAAAAAGGGAAATTGCAAATCTAAAGCTGCAATCACTTTTACCCATTGCTGACTTCATTTTATGTGCCATTTATGACTTTACAACTCTATTACTCTGTGTGTATTTCATTTACGCTCATCCAAATACAGTTGAAACTTCTCTAAAACAATGCAAAGTCTTCTCCAGATTCAAAGTAGCAAAAGAGGGAGATTACCAAAACTGATACATTCTTACACAACTAAATCCCTTTTTAACCCCTTCAATTTGTAAAATAATCTTCAAAAACTCAGATTCTAAAATGTACTTATAGTTCAATGTCTAAAAACAAAGAGTCATTACATGAATTGTATCAATTGGTACATATATTGCCTTCCACTACCAATTTCCTTTTCTGTTGCGATATACCACAAACAAAATGGACTATTCATCATACTAAATCATTTGCAAGTACATTGCTTCTTTATAAAGAGCAAGAGCAATGCTTAGAAAAATTTAGATTTTTATAAGGTTCAACATGATTTGGTTTAAGATTCAGTTTATTGGCAGGAAAGTACCAACTGTGACCCTCTTCAGGGAGATCATTTATTTTACCTGAATGTATTCTTTTATTTTTTTAGAAATATGGTAGTATACACAGAATTTATGAAGGACTAATATATACGCATTAATCATCTCTATACTTTGGTATATGTATATACACATGTGTTTGATTACCTTTTAGTAATAACCATATGAATTTTGACTTGTTGCATCTGGTATTTTATTCTATTCATTCTGATAAAGCACTCAGTGAAACAATGTAATATATATTTTGTCCCTTTATTTTTATTTAGTTTGAAGTCAACTCACTGTAATTAATATTCCAAATATTAATCAGTTAATGAACTCCTAAGGGATTTAATGGTATTTCACTGCTGTGCAGTGGCTTTGGGAAGTTTATCTGAATACTAGATATTTTATTCATGCATTTGTACTGATATTTCATATTTAATTGATGTGCTCCTTCTGTACAGTCACCAGAGTTCTGCAGAAGCAGAACAGATTGCAATGTGACATACTTTAAAAATAAATCCAGGGAAGGAAAATAAAATGTTTGTTCATTGTTGATAGCAATTACTAATTCTAGAAAAGAATTGGAAATCCAAGCTTGGTATCTCTAAATACTATTGAAAGCATGATGATGTTTGATTGGGCTTTATGATCCAATGTAGGTGTTTATGTTCCACAATCTCCAATTTGACACAGTATATAAGTTAACCTAGATGAATACAGAGTTTCCATGAACTGAGGGTGGGTGGGGGATGGCTAGGAAGCCCTTGAGCTAAATAAGAGAAAACAAATGTAATTTAGCAATTGTTAAGTTCCCTATTCCAAGATAGAAATTATCACCATGTATGTATTTCACAGTTCATGAAACAACAAATCCACAATATTCTTTTATCTCCAAGAATAACTAAGTGCCTTACCATTCAGAGAAAATATGCTAGATATTGGGAGTTTTCATTCTGCACTGATTTTGAAGGCATGATATCAATCTTGTATTAAAAGAGGTGCATAAGGAACAATTCCAAATTGAGGATGCAGCTTGACCATGCAACCATGAAGGATTTCAAAATCATAACCATACTCTATTTGTAACCTATGTTATATATGGAAAAAGGACCCCCTCACATCTTCAATGTCATCAACTTGTCCTGGAAAAGGCTAACAGATTAAGGGAATTACATGCTATAATGTATAAATTGTCTTATAGATACAATGTATAATCACTGGGAACATGAAAGCTTCTAAATTATGTTGTAGGTTTGGAACTCTGCAAGATACCCACCTACACAAAACAAACAAGCAAACACACACACACACACGACACTTATTCTCACTTAATGGGTTTTCATTTCATGCTTTAAAAGATACTAATAGATTTGCCTTTCCACGGAGAATTTAGAATGCCACATGTAGTGATTTTTTTCAGTGAATTTGAATTATATCCCACCAAAATTAGTCTCTGTGTTGACTAATTTTAATACCAGATGATCACTTGATAACACCAGTGCTATTTGACCATTTCCTATAAACTCATTAATTGCCAGCTACTTAACCAAACAAAAAACTCAGTAATCAGATGTTATTGATAAAGAGCCAAATAATAACTGTTGTCTGTTTTCTACTTAAACTTATTAAATATATCAGAGAAAAATTGTGGTCCACTGACATGCAAGTTTTCCTACAAATACAGAAAAATGACATGACATTTAAATGTCAAACAGGGAATAGACTTCCATACCACTAAGATATTTTACTTATTTTGACTTAAAAGTTTTGCCACATTTAATGATATAATTGAAGGATGAATAGTTTTGCAAGCCTAGTGATTATAAGGAAAATTCAAATTCAAACTTATATTCAAATTCAAACTTATATTCAAATTCATATTGCTGCTATATTAAGAATTAGCTACAAATGCTAAGACCTAAACCAACACTAATGAGATCTGAACCAGGACTAAAAAGTAATATGTGTTTGGCATAACATTATTCCCTAACTAGTTTGTAGCAAAATGACAACAAAAACAATAAACATTAATTTATGACCTACAATGTCTTTTCCAATTTTGGAATGAAAGCCTGCATTACTAATCATTATTGATGTTAGAAATACACTCCCCATAGTTTAATAAACAGTGAATTCTTAGCTTTAATTCATTCATGCAACAGATACTTACTGAGTGATTAATGTACCATATTAAGGATAGAAGGAAGGCCTATGGGTGTTTTTGCACGGTATATAGATGTGTATAGTCCAAATTAAAGATGGATCAACATATAAATATTCAAATTTATTTAAAATAAAACACAAAACAGGTCAACTTTTATATCAGAGTGAGCACACCTTCACCAGCTATTATATAGCCTCTTATCCTTCTTGGGGGTATTAATTTCAAAGCACCATTAAGATGAGCAAATATTCTCTAGAGAAAGTTGCTACTACTTATAAGTGACTCTAATCATGGAGAAGCCATAGGTCCTGTTACTGACAAGGCATCTCAAAGAAGAACCTATAAAGAGGAAGATATTTTTGTCTAAGCTAGCTCTTGGCCATGATATTGGTTCCTGTTTATTACTATTTTATATGGATTCTGGAATATAAAACAAATATCATTAGCAAAGATTTGCTAAGTACATATGCCAAAACTTGTCCTAAGTGTATTTACATTTTATGTCATTTATCGAAGTAGGTACAATTATAATCCCCATTTCATTGAGAGATGAACCAAACTAAGACTTAGATAGGTTAATGAATTTGTCTAAGGTCACACAACAAAAAATAATAAAATCCAGGCAGACAGTCATTATGTCATACTTCCTCCATTGAAATTTTATTCTGAATCCATCTTCACTAACAAATTATAATGTCTCTAGCTAGAAATGGTATATAATTCTACAAATCCTTTTGGGAATCCTCATGTCTGTTTCATTTTCATGTTCTTTATAAGACAGTAAAACATAATTCTTCACACATATTAAACATTTGCTAAATCAGTGAATTATGTGTTCTCTGCCTCTGTTTTACATCAGAAAATGATGAAATTAATAACTTTCTTTTTTTTTTTTTTTTTTGTGGGTACCGGGGGGACGACCTCAGGACCTCGCGCGCCAACAGGCACCCGTGCCGCTGAGCGATATCACCGGCCCCTTTTTCGTATGTGGGATCCGGGAGTCGAACTCGGGCCTTCGCGCTTGCAAGGCAGGCGCTTAAGCCGCTGAGCCGTCTCACCGGCCCGAAATTAATAACTTTCTATAAGAACTATACTTTCTCTGCAAATGTAAGTCTAACTGCAATAAACATGATGATTTTTTAATTAGCATTATCTTTTTATTGAAGATGACTGATGGTCCTGTACCTTTCTTTGTCCATACTCAATGTAGATCTTTTTAACAGAACTTTCTGCAATGATGGAAATTTTCTATACTTGCTCTGTTTAATAAAGTAGACACAAGTAATATGTGGCCATTGAGGATTTGAAACATGACAAAGTGGAATTGGGTAACTGGAGTTTTAACTTCACTTAGCTAATTTAAATTGGCATAACCACAGGCAACAAGTAGTTACCATCTTGGGCAGCCTTGCTTTATTGGGAAAGTTCATCTAAGGTTTGCTTTTTAATTGTTTATATACATGGAGGTGAGGAAATATATCAAACATTTAAAAATACTTATTTTTGTTAGAAGTCTAAGTTTCTAAAATTTATGTCACTTTTCAGAGCTTGGTAAAACTATGATTTTTTTCTCTCTATGTTAGTTCTGACTATGCCAGGGGAGTCTATTCTCCCTTTTAGTAACTTTTACTTCTTAAGTACTGTATATTTGCAAGCATCAACACCTTTAATCATCAACCATTTTTAACACTGGAGTGGAAATATTTACACTATGATTGAGGAAAATTACCTAAATGCAATAATGCCCAAATAGCTTCCAATTTGACATAATTCTGTTTTAAAACGGTATGCTCTTAGCTGAAAACCATATTATTTATTTATTTTATAGAGATTTCTCCAAATTTTAGTTAATTTATTATGTTTTTCTAAAAGGATATAATTTTATAGATATACTGGTTATGAAAATTTATGTTTTTGCTTAATGGATATAGGGGAAATTGGCATGGAGAGTTTGATTTGCTAAACATTTCAAATTTGCTGTAGTACTTTAAAAGGAGAGTTTTCTCTTGGAGCCTACTTGATCAAGAGTCAATTCTTAAATATTCAGCAATTTTGTGAGCCAGTTGTTAAAATGCTGGTAACTTGAAACCAATGAATGTGGGAATATTTATACCACAGAAATTGGCAAATATTACCAATCATATTTTCTCTTTCTTTTGTCTTGATTTTGTAGAGTTGTTTTATAAGCCTATCTTTGAATAATGGTCCAAATATAAAATCTAAAACACTAAAGTTGCAATTCCATTGCAGAAATTAGAGGCTTTTAATTTACTCTAATGTTTAACATTACTCGACTAAGAAAATATTAAGTGTATAAGTACACTAAATGCTGTGTTCTTCAGAGTCTATAAATATTCAAACAAAACTGGACTGTCACATTAAGAGAAAATATGTATATTCTGTCAATATGAACTTAGTAACACTCACCTACATACTCAAACTTTCCTTTTAAATAAACTGAAAATTTAGAGAAAAACACAGCACAATAGGTACCAGTAAAATTTTAAGCACAGACAAGGTAGGAGAATATAAATCATCCTTTGTAGTTTTTGTTCATGTTAAGAATCAGGAATTCTGTGCTTTTTCTCCAAGAGAATATATGTGAGTTCAGTTTGTCTATACACATTTTAATTAAGAATATATGACTATTCAGCTTATCAGTTGTCTCTCTTCATTAAATTGTAAACCTTGACAACTACCTGACATAAAAAAAAAAAGGACTCCATAATTGGACAGCGAAAACTAGGGAAGGACCAATAAACTTTTTAAAACATATATTAGTGGCCTCTCATTCACTTAGTTGTCAATAAATGGGCTTGTTAGTTGATGCCAAATTGGTTTGTCCAATTTAAAATGAAGAAGTAAGGTGGCTTAGTGACATAGATAAGCCTAACTACTTGGAGGGGGAATAGACTATCTATAAACCAAATTTGAATTCTATATGTAAATACAGAAAGAAAGTATGATCTGCTTTGCAGAAAGATAACTTAAGCACAGAGAGATTAAAATAGTTTTTCACAAGCTCTTTGATTAGAAATGCTAAATGCTGGATATAAGTACAGTTTGTACAGCCAGTAAGTCATTCACTAACTGGATATATTCAATGTATGATATACTCTTAATATTTAAAGCGCACACTGTGTGACTGATTTTCAGTGGAATATGTAACCAGAATCTCACAGTCATTAATAACAAGCATTAGCCCAGGAAAGAACTTAATATGAAACATACTAAGAATAGAAAGATGACTGAATGTAAGTAATATTTGGGTAACTCAGTGGTTGAGCAATATCAGCCCAATTAAAAAGAAACTCTTTCCTGTCCAGTAGAAGTGGGGAAGAGTTATGGGATTCAATAGACAAAAGTGAAAGAAAACCTAAATAGAATGGAAATCAGTAAAAGCAACTCAGACAAGGGTATGGAGCAATTCTCACAATTTCAACCTGGGCTGTGCAGCTGGGGGACAATGATCACAAAGTTTGTAAGCATATGGTAAATGGCCAGTTCAAGCAAGTCTAGATATTACAAGCTGGCTTATGGTCTTATTGGCAGAGGAAAGTTAGGAAACATATAAGCTTTTGTCCCAGCTAAGGGATTAGATTTGAAAGTGACTCTATGTGCACAGCAACCTGCCATTAGATTGTGCAAGCTTTCAGAAGGCTATAACGAAAAGCCATTTTGAAAGCAGTCCTATTATTGGTGACTAATTATCACTGGAGAAAGGAAAGCCACATAGCAAAGTTAGAGCTTCTGGTTGATGCCCTAATGCATCAGCTGTGTGGGAGAAGGCCACATGAGACAGTCTGGCTGAGAAGACCGTGGAATAGGATCTCTTTAGGAAGTTTCAACAGCAGGGAGCATAAGATTGTGGTGTAGACCAGAGTAGAGTAATGGATGTGACCTTGATATTGAAAAATGAATGCAGTATACTTGAGAAGTGTGTACAGTATTTGAGTGGGATGATTACAAAGGGTTGGGTCCTCTTGCCACTTCTGCACAGAATTTAATGGCTTAAAATTGCTCCCTCCCACACTCTGGGGATTCTCAGGGACTTACAGCTGAGTTGAAGTTTGGCCATTTTCCATGCTCCACAGGTGATCTGTATAGATTTATCTGGGCCTAACTGGAACACCCCACAGTGGCTAAATTTTAGAAGTTAAAAAGCACAGGCCATGGTATAAACACAGAAACCACTGCTGATTGTGTACCATGAGGACCTCAGGAACAGTGGCACAGCTAGTGTTCATGCCTTTTGGCAGTTCTTCAATTTGCCTCCTTCCAACATATCTGAATATGTTAACCTATTTAAATAGTCTGGGGTGGACTGCCCCATCCACTTCCTCAACCCATCCTCCAAGGTATGCCATTGCTCAGAAGAGACTGAACTGAATTCTCACCCTGCATGTTATTGAGGGAGCCAAGCCCAGATCAGTGACAAGGGAATGCAAAGCCACATGGTGTTTTAACAAATTGCTAGGCCCCCAGACAAGGTGGTCTAATGAATGTGCACCTGCCCTGTGAGCTCCAGGCACTGCTCAGGCTCTGTTGGAGACAAGGGATGCTGACTGCTATTCAGGCTATTACCATACCTCTAAATGTGAAAACAAATGTCCATAGGATTTAAATTCTGAAGCTCAGTCATTATAATCTCAACTTGCTCAGTAACAGTGGCAACAGGCAGAAAACTGCCCTAATTCTACACAAACTGGGAGGAAGAAAATAGAATCAACCCTGTATATGCAAGCAAAATTCTCAGATGCAAGGAATTCTTGACTAGTCTTTAGTTTTTATCTGTTTTTCTTCTATTTCTTGCATATTTTCATCTGTCTATTCTGTCACCAACTTTCATTTTTATGTTTTGTTATTTCTTACTATTTTTCTTGCATTTATTTTAACTACATCTCTTCTTTAATTGGATTTTATCTTTTACCCTCTTTTCTTTTTTTCTCATTTTTCTCCATTTTTCTTATACCTTCCCTTTACTTTTCTTCCTCTGTTATACATCGCTTCTGATATTTGTTTTTCTTTCTTTTAACTTTTATTAGTACATGATTGCAGTTTATAATGATTATGAGGGGAGGTGGTACATGTGCATTGTTATGCTTTATGTTGTTAATCTTTAACTTTTTAGTATATTGCACGCAATCTGTGTTCCTTTTTCTTATTGTTATTGGTGATGAAGTTATTTTTTAAATTTGTTTTCTGCTGTATTGATACATTATTTTTGTTATATTTGGAAATTGTCACTGTTGTTGGTTGGCTCCCCTCTGATAAGTGCTCAGGATTAGGCCAGCTACTACAAGCATTTTGGAAGGTGTTATGCCCCTTTCTCAGCTACAACTCAATCTCATTGAGAGAAATTGCAATTTACTACAGCCACATCTCAGACCCACTGGAATTAAATTAATTAATGATTAAATTAATAATTCAACTTAAATGAGAGAGATAATTAAGTTCCCAAGCCAACAATCTGGTCCCAAGTAGGTGCAACTACAGATGTTCAACATTTCTGGCTATTAGAAAAATGCAACATAAAATAACACTGAGATTCCATCACACTCCAGAAAGAATGGCTATCAGCAGGAAGTAAAATAGAATAAATCTGGATGAAGCTGCAGTAAAAAGAAACTCTTCTACATTGCCGGTGGAAATGTAAACTAGTACAACCACTAAGAAAATCAGTATGGAGATTCCTCAGAAAATTAAAACTACAAATTCCATCGACCAAGCTATACACCTTCTAGTTATCTTTCCCAAAGAGTTGAAGACATCATATTATAGTGATACATGCATACCCATGTTTATAGCAGCACAATTCATAATATCTAAGCCTTGGAAGCAGCCTGTATGGCTATCAATAGATGAATGGATAAAGAAAATGTGGTATGTATAGAAAATTAATTACTTCTCTGCCATAAAGGATAAATTCTAGTCATATGTAGGAAAATGAATGCAACTTGACACCATAATATTAAGTAAAATAAATCAGATGCACAAGCTTAAATATTACATACTGTCTCTTACATGAGAAAACTAAAATATAAGTAAAGAGCAAAATTAAAGGTAGATAATAGGAAACAGGTAGATCTTTTACAAAGGGGAAGATGACCAAAAGATGCAGGAAGGGGGAACAGAAGAGGATGAAAAAAGAATTAATATGTGCTATATACATGTACTACCTACCCACAATAAATGTAATCATTATGTATTACAAACATGTACTAATAAAATTAATAATTAAAACAAAATACAATGTGGAGGGCCAGTGAGATGGCTCAGGGGTGTAAGCACCTGCCTAGTAAGTGCGAGGTCATGAGTTCAACTCCTGGTACCCACATAAAGGAAAAAATGGGCTGGTGTTATCGCTCAGCAGCACAAATGCCTGCTGGCAAGTGCGAGGTCCTGAGTTCGACTCGCAGTACCGACATAAATAAAAAATACAATGTGGAACAGAGATTCCCATTCAAAAGTGACATATATACATGAAGATAGAGGTAACTTGTACTAAGTAAATTCAAAATTCAACAAATAACTTTAAGCTTTATAAGAAGAAAATTCACCAAATCTCGAAAAGGATATAATTGTCAAGGTAGAGGTTGAATTTAGAACTCCGAAACAAGCATTACTTGAAAATAATCTACATATGTCATATCATAGTTAAGATTGCAAGAGTAGGGGCCGGTGAGATGGCTCAGAGGCTTAAGCGCCTGCCTGGCAAGCGCGAGGGCCTGAGTTCGACTACCAGAACCCACATACGAAAAAGGGGCCGGTGATATCGCTCAGCGGCATGGGCGCCTGCTGGCGCGTGAGGTCCTGAGGTCGACCCCCCAGTACCCACAAAAAAAAAAAGATTGCAAGAGTATAGAATAACGAAAGAATGTGGAGAGTTTGAAGCGAAAAATGTCAAATCATCTATAATGGGAATTCCATCTGAATAATAGCAGATCTTAACTAAACTCTGAAAACCAGGAGAGCATGGAATAAAGTACATCAATACCTGAAAGAAAATTACTGCCGACCTACATTACTATATCAAGCAAAACAAATTTTCAGAATGAAAAACAAATAAAGACATTCCAAGCTAAGCTGAAATTAAAGGAGTTTATGAACACTAAGCCAGAATTACAGAACACTCTTAATGGAACATTACACAAAGAAGAGGCAGCATAAACTAACAAATAAGTATCAGGAAAGTATCAAATATTATAAAAATAACAAAATGTCAATAATCAGTACATGCCATTAAATAATGACCCAGAATGTAAGTGGTCTTAAATTTCCAGTTGACAGGGACAGATTGGCAGATTGCCTTATGAAACAAGGCCCAAATATATCCTGCCTGCAAGAAAGAAACTTCATCCTCAAAGACATCCACAAACTGAAAATAGAAAGATAGAAAGTTATATTCCAAACAAACTGTATCCTAAGGTAAGCATGAATATATATATGTATGTATGACAAAACAAACTTACAATGAAATCACTCAGAAGAGACAAAGAAGGTCCACTACATTTTTTTTTTTTTTTGTGGGTACCGGGGGGTCGACCTCAGGACCTCGCGCGCCAGCAGGCGCCCGTGCCGCTGAGCGATATCACCGGCCCCTTTTTCGTATGTGGGTTCCGGGAGTTGAACTCGGGCCCTCGCGCTTGCCGGGCAGGCACTTAAGCCGCTGAGCCATCTCACCGGCCCGGTCCACTACATATTGATAAGGGAAACAAACTACCAAGAAGACATAATGAATGGAAACATATATACATTGAATGTTGGCACACCTAATTCTATAAAACACTTCCTGACAAAACGGGACTAAAGGACTCCAGTGAGTTATAGTGGGTGACATCAATACCCCACTCTCATACATACATATATCATGCAGAATCTCCAAAACTCAAAAAACAAACATCAGAGTTTAACTATACTTTAGAACAAATGGACATAATAATAAATATTTGCAGAGTGTTCCAGTCGAAAAGAGAAATCATTCTTTTCAGGAGCTCACAGAATTTCCTCCACAATAGGTCATATTTTAGGTCATAAAGCAAGTCAACAAAAACAAGAAAAGACTCCTGTGCATCCTATCATGTCACAGTGGAATAAAATTAAAAATCAAAAAAAAGAAAGCACAAAATACTCAGAAATATGAGAGGACTGAATAATATAATATTGAAGTCGGTCACTCATTAAAGAAACTAGGGATGGAATTTAAAAGTACATAGAATGAAATGAAACTTACCAGAATCTGTGGACACAGCAAAGGAAGACCTGAGAGGAAAATTTATAGGTATAAATGCCTACATTAAAAAATCTGAGAGACCTCAAGTACATAAACTATGATGCATCACAAGATGTTATAAAAGCAAGAACAAACCAGATCCAAAACTAACAGAAGGAGAGAAATAATATAGACCAAAGCTGAAATTAGTGAAATAGGCACTAAATGAACTTAACAAAGACTTGGTTCTTTGAAAAGATAAACAAAGTGTCTAAATGCTTAACCAAATGAGAGAAAATAAAGATCTAAATTAACAAAATGTGATATTTAAACAGACAATATTGAAATCCAGAAGATTATAAGGAGCTACATTTAAAACTTATATCCTAGTAAGTTGGAAGATTTAAAAGAAATGGACACATTTTAGATACAGAAAACCAAATCAAAATTAAACCAAGAAGATATAAAAAATCTAAACAGAACAAGAGAAAGAAAAGACTGAAATAGTAATAAAATATCTCACAACAAAGTAATATCAAGGATTGAATGGAATTATTTCTGAATTTTACAATACCTTTAAAAAAGAATTGGCATCAATTCTACTCAAACAATTTCATGAAACAGTTAAGGAATCCTTTCAAAATTTTCTGTGATGGCAGTATCACCTAGATACCAAAACTGGATAATGACAACATCGAGAAAACATTGCAAACCAATAGAATATAGATGCAAAACTACTTAATAACATTCTTGCAAAGAGCATTGAATGGTGCGTGAAAAAGATATTATTCCATAACCAAGTTGATTTCATCCCATAGATGCAAAAATTTCTCTAAATAAATTAATAAATAAATGTAATACACCACATGAATAGAATCAAGGAGAAACCTATCACATGATCATCTCAATAGGTACAGAATAAGGCCATGACACAATTCAACATGTCTTCATAATAAAAACCTGAAGAAAATGTAAAGAACTTACAACAGTATAATAAAAGCTAAATTCAATAAAATCAAAGTCATATGGAGTGGAAAAAATTGAAACTATTTACTCTCAAATAAGGGATAAGGATTTCCACTCTCATTTCTGTTCAATATGATCATTAAAAATTTAGTCAGAGTAATAAGGAAAGAAAAAGAATTAAAAATAGGAAAAGAAGAATTAAATTTCCCCTATTTGCAGATAGCATGATTCTTTACTTCAAAGACCCTAAAATTTTTTTTTTGTCTTATAATCAGTTCTTTATTTGACTTTAGAAAACAAGACTATTATTTAAATGGTGAGCTCTTCCTATATGACCAGGGGAAATACTATAGTGTGTGATAATAATGGCATTAGTGATGTAACGAGGTACAGTGAAATAAGATTCCGTGAGCTGGTTTTGTTTCTTTAAAGCATGTGCTCTTCTGTGTTTGAAGCCTTTCTTAACTGTCTCCAGTAGATTGCACAGTCCTTTTCGCCCGGACCTATTGACTGTAGCCTTTGCATGGTATGCTTATTTGGTGATCACACAGTAAATGTCTGCTGATAGTATCTTGACAGTTGGTATTTCGGAACAGATGAGAGAGTATGAGTTGATCTACTTTTTTTTTTTTTTTTTAAAGAGAAGAAAAAAACAAAACAAATCAAAAGAAGAACAAATTTTCAAAACAACATAATAGGAGGGTAACAATGGTTAATACATTACGTATTACTATCTTTAAGTTAGTTATTCAGGACACCAGACATTAGCATTCAATTGTCCAAACATTATTGGCACAAACCTTACTCTTCAATGAACTAAGTAAAAATGGTAGTGTATCTATCTTAACCATCTTATATATATATATACAATTTTTTTTCCCTTTCCCTTCTTTCTTTTCCCTATTCCAGTCTCTCTTTCCTTTTGACCAGTTTCTTTTTGATTCACAATATCTATTGTACATTTTGGATCTTATTTACTCTTTCAGTTTCTCATACTAGAGAGATAATACGATGCTTACACATGTGCTTCTGGTTTATTTCACTTATGAGTATTTTCTCGAGTTGCATCCATTTACCTATAAAAGTCTCCAGTTTATCCTAAAGACCCTAAAATTTCACAAGAAGAATTTTATATCTGATAAATTCAGAAAAGTGGTTAGGACACAACATAAGATGAAACAAAAACTTTACTATATGCAAATAAGGAACACCGAAATTAAAGCCAGAAAAATATTTTTATTTGCAACAGCTTCCAAAATAATAAAAGGATAAATCTAACCAAGGAGATGAAAGACCAATGAAAATTACAGAACGATGAAGAAAAATAAAATGAGGAAGACATGAGAAAATCAAAACACTTTTCTTGTTAATTTATCAGCAGAATTAATATCATTAAAATGGCTATTTTATCAAAAGCAGTCAATCAGTTCAATGCATTCCCAATCATAAAAACAATGACAGGATTGTACTGGATAATGGCAGAGTGGTGAGCAGCAGAGAGAAAGCATCTCTGAGAGTCATCCTCCAGATGCTGGAATATAGCAGCTCAGGGAGGACAAGAAGGATGGAAGTGGGTCCCCTGGACCCAGGAAACATCTGAAGCACAGTTTGGGGCCCACAGAGAGAGTGAAGAGAGAAACTTCAACAAAGAAGTAGGAGATGGCCACCGGCACCTTCTCCATGGGTTGGGACTTGCTGCAACAGGAGCTGTTCTATCCTGCTGACACAGGATGACTGCTGGCAGCCCGAGGGTACTCTGGAGAGAGATGTGGGAGTGCAGGAGAGATGCGGACATGAAGGACTGCACTGGCTGGCTGTGAGTGCTGAGGGCTCAGCCATCTTGTGTCAGAGAGCAATTGGCCAGGAGCCATCTTGTGGAGGGCAGCTGAGCTTGGAACTCAGGGCAGCAGCCAGCTCCATCTATGGCTCCCAGCTGGGCTCAGGCCCATAGACAGTGTGCTGATGGCTGCAGGCCAAATAAGCCTGGTCTTAGCCAGAAAGTGCAGACTCACTGAGATTATCCACTACCCCGCCAAAAAAGCTACTGCTTGCTTGCTGAGACAGATCGGCAAGGAACAGGACTCTGCCTCCCCAATTTGTCTACCAGTGACAGCAGAGACAAAACTGGAAGAGAATTTTTTTTAATCTCTCTGGTTTGTCTTTTGTTGTGGTGGTGGTGTTTTTTCCTTCATTGTATTTTGTTTTTATATGAGTATAAAAAGAGCTCCTAGCCTCTTTGTGGTTGTGGTTCTGAACTGTTCTTCCTTTTATACCTTCCTTCTCTCTTTTCAGCCAGTCTTCTGCACGAGTTCCCCAAAGTTACCATCATGCCTCTTTGTCCTCCAGCCTTACATCTAATTCCTTCCTCTTCTTATACTTCCCTATCTTCTCCTTCACTCATTTTAAATTTTAAGCCCCAAAGGAAAAATGAACATAATAAGGACTTGTATACTGCATGTACTTTTCTGGTATGTTTTAGATTTTGTTATATAACCACAAATCTAGTTTATACAGTTAAAAGTGGCAAATTACTGGATAGCTCAGTCTGTCATTTTCTAGGCTGTGTTTGATGCTTTTGGTACCACTATAGCCAAAAGTCACACAATTGCTCTAAACAGCTGTTCTTCCTGGTATTCCATAACTGAGATTGACTAAGGGTCACAGAAAATACTGTGGCACAGTGCCAAAGAACCAAGGATTGGGCCAAACAGGCAGCAACTTCTCAGGTCCAACAAATTGAAGATGTAGGATCTTGCAACAGACTCAAAACCCAAAAACAAGCTACACCTGGAAGATACCTTGGAGAAGTAGTCATCTCCTAAGGGTTTTTAATACTAGCAATAAAGCAATCTACCATAGGCAATTTACAAGCAGCACCACAGGAATAAAACTAAAGGAAGAAAAGTAAATGAGAAGGCACTTAAAGAAGATGCAACCCCACACATCCAGTTCACCCAAGGCAAACCCAGGGGGCAGTGAAGTGGGACAATCCAAAAGCCACCCACCTGGCCTCTCTGAAGTGGTAACAACAAATATATTGAATGAGGCACTGGAAAAAAATCAAATCAGAAATAATTTCTGGGCTGGTGAGATAGCTCAGCGGCATAAGCGCCTGCCTTGCAAGCGTGAGGTGCTGAGTTTGACTCCCGTTACCCACATGTGAATAAATGGCTGGTGATATCACTCAGTGGCACGGGCACCTGCTGGCGAGTGACACCCTGAGTTCAACACCCACACAAAAAAAGGAAATAATTTCTCAGGTAACTGCAGATGATGATGTCCAAAATGAAGACCATGCTTAGGGATTCTAGAGCAGATACAGACAAAAAATTAGATGAGCTTAAGAAAATTATGGAAGCCATGAATGCTCAGCATAGGAAAGAAATGGAATCCATATGGCAGATTAAAGCAGATATGCAGGAGAACAAAAATTATATTGAAAGTATTTGTAGCAGAGTAAGCCAATATGAGGACAGGATCTCAGATATAGAAGACAGGCATGTGCTTAGTGATCATGAAAAGAAAGAATTCCTAAAAATAGCAAGAGACCATGAGATATCAATACAGCAGCTGTTAGATGAGGCAAATGAGAATAATATAAGATAAATTGGAGTCAGTGTAAAAGCAGAAGATAGCATAAATGATATAAGAAAACTGTTCACAGATGTCATGGGAGAAAACTTCCCTAGTAGAGAAAAAGAATTTGACATACAGATAAGTGAGGCATATAGAACTGCAATTAGCCACAATAAAAAAAACAAAAACAAAACAAAACAAAACAAAAAAACACCTTCAGCCAGACATACCATTGTCAAGATTCCAGAAATTCAACACAGGAGTAGAATCTTAAAAGCTGTTAGGGAAATGAAACATATCATCTATAAAGGAAGGCTCATCAGAATCACAGCTGACTTTTCAGCACAAACCCTCAAGTCAAGAGCTTGCAGTGAAGTATTTCAATTTCTAAAGGAAAATAAACTTCAAGCCACATTGATGTACCCTGCAAAACTATCTTTTCAAACTGATGGAGAAATAAAATACTTGCATGACAAAGAACATCTAAGGAAAATTATGACCACCAAACCAGAACTCCAAAGTGATTTGAGGGACATTCTAGAAAGAGATAACAAGGCCTTTGACTCCATGAACCCCAACAGGAGGACTTCACCAGGCAAAGAAACAATTGAACAGAGGGAGGGAAAGATAAAAGAGGGGAGCCAACAACAGGAAAATAACATGACAAGGATAAGTCGATATACATCATTTTTAATCATCAATGTTAATGGTCTCAATTCGCCACTCAAAGGACACAGACTGGCAGAATGGATCAAGAAGTAAGATCCAACAATATGCTGCATAAAATAAACACATTTAATTCAAAAAGAAATTCATGGACTGAAAGGCAAAGCATGGAAAAAAATACTCCATGTGACAGGAAAACACACACACACACACACACAAAGCAGAGATACCTATTCTTTCTGTAGACAAAGTGAATTTCAAGCCAGAGCTGATTAAAAGAGATAAAGAAGGTTATTACATCCTTGTAAGGGAACAATCCAAGAGGAAGAGATAACGATCATAAATATATATGCAACAAATACCAGTGCACCCAACTATATAAAACAAATATTAATGGCCATGAAAAATCAAATAAGCACTAATACAATTATATTGGGGGCTCTCAATACCCCACTGTCACAAAAAGACAGATCAACTAGAAAAAAATCAATAATGAAATATTAGAATTAAACAAAACTTTTGAACAAATGCACTTAGTAGATGTCTACAGAGTGTTCCCCCCCACAACATCAGAACACACATTCTTCTCAGCTGCACATGGGATGTTCTCCAAAATAGACCACATACTAGCTCATAAAACCTGCTTAAGTAAATGCAAAGGAATTAAATTATCACATGCATATTACCAGACCATAGTGCAATGAAATTGGAAATCAATGGCAAAAAAAATCACAAAATCTCCCTAAACACATGGAAGTTAAACAGCACCCTCCTGAACATCCAATGGGTCACAGATGAAATTAAAGAAGAAATTAGACAGTTTCTACAACTGAATGATAATGACAGTACAACATACCAGAACTTATGGGATACAATGAAAACAGTCCTAAGAGGGAAAATTATAGCATTAAATACCTATATCAGAAAAATAGAGCAAGCTCAAATAAACAACTTAATGGCGAACCTCAAACTTCTAGAAACAGAAGAGAAGGCTAAGCCAAAAGCCCATACAAGGGAGGAAATTATAAAGATCAGAGCAGAAATGAACGTATTGGAGACTAAAAAACAAAACAAAGAATCAATGAAGCAAAGAGTTGGTTCTTTGAAAGAATAAATAAGATTAACAAACCCATATCCAACCTTATTAAAAAAAAGAAAAGAAAAGACTCAAATCCATGCAATTGAAAATGAAAAGGGTGATATCACGACGGACCCTGCAGAAATCCAGAAGATCATCTATACCTATTTTGAAAATTTATATTCTACTAAGATGGAAAATGCAGAAGAAATGGACAGACTCCTAGATACATATGAATTACCAAAGCTGAATCAAGAAGATTTAAAAATCCTAAATAAACCAATATCAACCAATGAAATCAAAGATGTAATTATAAACTTCACAACAAAGAAAAGCCCAGGTCCTGATGGATCCACTGCCGAATTCTACAAGAAATTTAGAGAAGACCTAACACCACTACTTCTCAAACTTTTCAATGAAATTGAAAGGGAAGCAATACTCCCAAATTCATTCCTGGAAGCAAGCATTACCCTGATACCAAAACCAGAGAAGTACCCAACTAAGAAAGAGAAGTATAGGCCAATCTCCCTAATGAACATAGATGCAAAAATCCTTAATAAGGTACTGGCAAACAGAATCCAACAAATCATCAAGAAGATTATACACCACGACCAAGTTGGATTCATCCCTGGGATGCAGGGATGGTTCAACACACGTAAATCAATAAATGTAATACACCATATTAACAGAACCAAAGACAAAAATCACATGATCATCTCAATAGATGCAGAAAAAGCTTTTGACAAAGTCCAGCCCCTTTTCATGATAAAAACCCTACAGAAAATTGGAATAGATGGTCTTTATCTCAATCTGATAAAGCCATAGAGACAAACCAACAGCCAATATCACATTAAATGGACAAAAATTGAAAGCTTTTGCTCTAAAATCAGGAACAAGAGAAGGATGTCCACTGTCTCCACTCTCATTCAACATAGTCCTGGAAATTTTAGCCAGAGCAATTAGACAACAGAAAGAAATAAAATTAATAACAATGGGAAAGGAAGAAGTTAAATTATCATTATTGGCAGATGACATGACACTCTATGTAGAAGACCCCAAAAGCTTTACCAAACTACTGCTAGATTTAATAAGCAAATTCAGTAGCATATCTGGATACAAAGTCAACACTCAAAAATCAATAGCCTTCATGTGCAAAAATAACAAATTCACTGAAAGAGAAATCAGGGTAACAACACCTTTCACAATAGCATTCAAAAAAATGAAATACCTAGGAATCAATATAACAAAGGATGTAAAAGACCTCTACACTGAAAACTACAGTACACTGAAAAAAGGAGATTTAAGAAGATATCAGAAAATAGAGGGCCGGTGAGATAGCTCAGCAGTATGAGCATCTGCCTGGCAAGCACAAGGTCCTGAGGTCGACTCCCAGTACCCACATAAAAAAAGAGAGAGAAAATGGAAAGACATCCCTTGCTCTTGTGTAGGAAATACTAATATAGTCAAAATGGCCATAATTCAAAGGTGTTATATAAATTTATTTCAATTCTGATCAAAATTCCAACAACAAACCACACAGAATTACAGAGAACAATCCTAGAATTCTTTTGGAACCAGAAGAGACCTAGAAAAACAAAGGCAAGTCTGGGCAACAAAGGCAAGGCAGGGGGCATCAAAATCCGTGACTTAAAATTGTAATATAAAGCTATTGTGACAAAAACCACATGGTACTGGCAAAAAAAAATGACCTGAAGATCAGTGGAACACATTAGAAGATGCAGAAACAACTCCAGACATACTAAGCCACCTTAACTTTGAAAAAGGTGCCAAAGATTAAAATTTGACCCATATCTTTCACTGTGCACTAATTTAAATTTATTTATTTATTTATTTTTTTTTTTTTTTTGTGGGTACCGGGGGGTCGACCTCAGGACCTCGCGCGCCAGCAGGCACCCGTGCCACTGAGCGATATCACCGGCCCCTTTTTCGTATGTGGGATCCGGGAGTCGAACTCGGGCCCTCGCGCTTGCAAGGCAGGCGCTTAAGCCGCTGAGCCATCTCACCGGCCCTACTAATTTAAATTTAAAATGGATCAAAAATCTAAATATTAAAACAGAAACATTAAATCTGCTGGAAGACAGAATAGGTAAAACTCTTGAATACATTGGTGTAGGCAAAGACTTTATGAATAAAACCACAATCACACAGGAACTATCACAAAGAATCAACAAACTGGGATCTCATCTTATTAAAAAGCTTTTGCACAGCAAGAGAAACCACCAACAGAGTGAATAGACAAGCCACAACGTGGGAAAAAATGTTTGCCAGCTTTTCCTCAGACAAAGAATTACTATCATGAACATATAAAGAACTCAAAAAGAATCAAACCTCCCAAACTGAAAGACTCAATCCAAAAATGTGCATCTGAGGTGAATACACACTTCTTAGATGAAGAAATACAAACAGCAAATAAATACAGGAAAAAATGTTCAACATCACTGGTCATTAGTGAGATGCAAATTAAAACAACACTGAGATTCCACCTCACTCCAGAAAGAATGGCTATTAACAAGAAATCAACCAATAACAAATGCTGGATGGGCTGTGGGGAAAAAGGAACCCTTCTACACTGTTGGTGGGAGTGTAGACTGGTGCAACCATTGTGGAAATCAGTGTGAAGATTCCTCAAAACCCTAGGATTGGAGGTTCCATTTGACCCAGCTGTTCCTCTTCAGGGTGTATTCCCAGAAGAATTTAAAACATCATACCACAGTGCTATATGTGCACCCATGTTTATAGCAGCACAATTTGTAATAGCTGGATCTTGAAAACAACCAAAATGTCCATCAACTGAAGAATGGATAAAAGAGATGTGGTATTTTTGTACAATGAATTAGTACTCAGCCATAAAGGAGGTTAAAGTGGAGACTTTTATAGGTAAATGGATGCAACTCGATACCATACTCATAATTGAAATAAACTGGACCCACATGTGCAAACATCATATTGTGTGCCTAGTGTGAGAAGCTGAAAGAGTAAATAAGATCCAAAATGTACAATAGATATCGTAAAATGGGAAGAATCTCTTTAAAAGGAAAGAAAAACTGGGATGGGGAATGGGGAAAAGAAGGAAGGGAAAAACAAAGAAAATATATATATAAGATTGTAAGTTAGATACACAACTAATTTCTCTTTGTTCATTGAAAAGAAAGACTTGTGCTAATATTGTGTGGACAACAGAATGCCAATATCTTGTTCTCTGAGTAACTAATTTAAAGAAAACAATACACAATGCATTAACCTTTGTTACCCTCCTATTATGTTGTTTTGAAATTTTATTCTATCTTTTCTTTTCTTTTTTATTTATTATTTATTTTGTGGGTACCAGGGGTTGACCTCAGGACCTTGCGTGACAGCAGGCGCCTGTGCTGCTGAGCAATATCACCAGCCCTTTTTTCCTATGTGGTTTCCAGGAGTAGATCTCAGGCCTTCGTGCTTGCCAGGCAGTCACTTACCCTGCTGAGCCATCTCACCGGCCCTATTTTTTCTCTTTAAAATAAAAAAAAATATAAAAATTAAGAAAAAATAAATAAAAATACTACAAGACAAAAAAATGACATTTTCTGCAGAAATAGACAAAAAAACCCTGATGTTCATATGCAAGCACAAAAGACAGAAAATAGCTAAAAAAAATCCTGAGTAGAGGAATACCGGAGGGATCACAACACTTGATTTCAAAACACAGTAGAAAGCCATAATAACAAAAGCAGCATTTTACTGGCACTAAAAGTGACAAATAGGCAAGTGGAATATAATAGAGGAAACAGAATCTAAGCCATCTGGTTCTGGACAAAGGGGACAAAAACATGCATGGGAGATAAAACAACCTTTTAAACAAATGATGCTGGAAACAATGGCAGTGTCTTTAAAGCATGTTGCTGGGAAAACTGGATATACATATGCAGAATACTGAAACTACATCTCTACCATGTATTGTTCAAAATGAATGCAACTCTTATCTCATTTTGAAACTTTCTTTTATCTCTTTAAAATAAAAAAAATAATTCAAAACGGATCAAAGATCTGTAAGACCTGATACTTTAATAATGCTGGGAGAAAACACAAGAGAAACACTTGAAATAATAGACACAGGCAAAGACACCTGCATAATACACCACTAGCAAAGAAAATAGCTTAAGTCAACAAATGCTACTGCATCAAACTGAAAAGCTTCTGCAGCCAGTTGTAGTGGTGCATGCCTACAACCATAGCTACTCATGAAGCTGAGGAAGGAGTATTTCAAGTTCAAAGCCAGGCTGGGCATCTCAGTGAGACCCTGCCTCAAAATTTTAAAAATAAAGATTTAGTAAAAGGAGTGAGGCTGTAGCTTAATGTTAGAATGCCCCTGGTTTGATCCTCAGTAATGCAAAATAAACAAACATACAAACAAGCAAACAAATAGCTTTTCATCAGTAAAAACAATGAATGGAATGAAAAGACAGTCTACAGAAGGGGAGAAAAATCTTTCCCAGTTACTCTTCTGACAAAGAATTAATATCTAGAACATACAAAGAATGCAAGGAACTTAACACTCATAAACCCTGATTGATAAATAGGTTAATGAGTTAAACAGAGAGTTCTGAAAAAGAAAAGTACAAATTGCTAATAACAATATGAAAAATAATATTCAACATCTTTAGCCATTAGAGAAATGCACATAAAAGCCACTTTGAGAGTCTCTCTTAACCTAGTCGGAATGGCCATTATCAAGAATGCCAAAAATAAATTCTGGTGAGGATGCAGAAAAAATTGATACTTACACATTTTAGGTGGGAATGTAAACTACTCTAACCACTTTGGAAATCAATATAGATGTTGCCAATAAAACTAAAATGAGAGCTACCTTTTGATCTAGCTACACCATTCTTTGATAGATTACCAAAATATTCAAATCAGCATTTTATAGTGACACCCCATGCTCATGCTTATTACTACACAGTTCATAGTAGCTAAGCTGGAGAAATAACATAAGTGCCCATAAACAGATGAATGAATAAGAAATGTAGTTTATTTACCCAATAGATTATTATTCCCCTATAAAAAAGAACACAATTACGTTATTTGCAGGAAGAAGGATGGAATTGAAGATCATAATGCTATGTGAAATATGTCAGACTCAGAAAATAAAATATTGCATGTTTTTCCTCATATGTGGAATCTAGAAAGAAAGTTTTAAAAGAGAGAAAGATGCCAGAATATTAGATAAATGACTTTTAGAGAAGAAGAATGGGATTAGGAAGGCAGGAGAGGAAAGGGAAGGGTATAATGGTGGGGTGAACATAATCAAATTATGTTACTCATATAAACATGTGAATGTGCTGAAATGAAGCCTACTATTCTGCATAACTAACATGCATGAATAAAAATTTTAAAAGAAAAATAAAATAATATCCAAAGAATCCAACAATCATGAAACATTTTTATAAAAATTATAACAAGCATTTTTTTTAGAGAGGGTCTCACCATATAGTGGAGTCTAGTCTTGAACTCACTATGTAGCCCAGGCTGGCCTCAAACTCACAGTGATCCTCCTGCCTCAGCCTCCCAAGAGCTGGGATTACAGGCATGTGCCCCCATGCCCAGTGCATTTAATTTTCAATGTTATTAAAAATTTATTTTTATAAAAGCTTATTTTAAAAAAAAAGTTTGCTTATGGAATATCCAAACCAGCAATAAAAATATATGTTCCCATCAATTCAATAAGTTAACAATAGAACAACATTTGGGTTAAGGGAAAATAATTATCCTTTCCTTATCCCTAACTGTAATCACCACCAACAACCAAATGGTAGTTATAGGCCTCAATCCAAAGTGTATTTTAATCCAAAGTATTCAACAAAAAAGGTAACTATTTCACATTGAGTAATGGTCCTTATGAACACTAGCCAAAATCACTTTTGAAGAACAATAAACATGTATCTATTAATTGCATTCTTCCTTCATTTCCAAGCAAGTATGACAACACTATTACTTTGAAATATGCTTTTATTTCCAAATATAATTTCCAAATTTGTATGTGAGGTCATATGTTCTCACTGCTCATGCTCCTGCCCATCCAGTTTCAGAATCATAATATTCACTTGGAACTTAGTTCTCAAAGAAAATGCCAATTGCCAGTTTTTACTCTTGGCCAGTATTCAAACAAGTAGGACAGAATAACTCATTAACAGTTAAAATCTTTACTAGAACTACACTTTCACCTAGCCATTAAACTATGTATGGAGCTTCACAAAGCATCACGTTTTTTCTTCCTTTCCTGTAATGGTTATGTTTTAAATTTTCTTCAGTGATTTAAAAACCTCCCCCCAATGGAAGTTAATTTTAAAATGAGAAAAATAGTCCTAGATGTCCTATTTCTTCTACCTTCACTTCTCTCATCCACATGCCTATCTATTATAATCACAACAATATTGCAAAACTCAGTTTGAATTGATCAGTTGTAACATCTTTCCTGATCCCTGGCCCCATCTACTCTCCATGGTAAGTATGATCTCCTCCTCTAATTTCATGTAATATTTGGAGTTTTCTTAACTTATTCATGACAATTAGTCTTCCTAGTACAAGTTAAACAGGTACTTCTTTATTTCCTATTTAGCTTGTGAGAACCTGGTAGTTAGAGAATAAGTTTTATTTATCAGCTTCCCATATTGCCCACATAACAATATGCATTTATCAAGAGTATAATATTTGTTGAATAAATTGAGGAAGAAAGAAACACATAAATGGATAGCTATGATTAGCTATACTGTTAGGATACTATATATCCTTATATCATCTCCTCACCAAAAGAAAAAAATATTCAAAATCTTAGATTGTAGGATATTAAAGAAAAAAGCAGAGACTATTTCCCAAAGTAATAAGAAACAGAAGGAGAAAGTGCAACATATCCTTTGTGTTTTATTAATCATTGGTCATAAACTTTTGAAAACATTACAAAGTATTCTATTGATGATAATTATAACATAAAAATTGTCATAATTTTTTAATATTTCAAAGTTTTTAACACATATTTTACTCAAATGATCACCAAAGAAACAATGAAAAATGTAGCATAATTTACTACTATCGCCTTCATTTTAGAGTTGAGGAAACATATTTAGGTGTGTTAAATGTTATACACAAGATCATTCAGCTTGTCAGTGGCAAATCAAAATTGGAATCTGAGTGTGTCTCACTACAAGTCTTGTATGGTGTATCATATCTCACAGCTGCCTCTCAAACTCCAAAAAGATACGTAGTACTTACTTTAATTGATCATAGTAATGGGAATTTTTGCACACTCTTCTGTCATTAATCTGGCCATGTTTTCCACACACTGTGCACATGTTTCCAAGAAAGGAATCCAGAGTTAAAAGTGAGAACATTTTAAGGATCATTATCTCTACTTCCTTGAGAAACATTATTGGTATTTTAATTAGGATTGGGTTAAATCTGTGTAACAGTTTTTGAAGTATGGTCATTTTGACTATATTGGTTCCTGGGCAACAAAAACAAGACAGGAGCCATTGCAATTCCAGATTTCAAGTTATGCTACAAAGCGACAATGATAAAAACAGCACTGTACTGTCAAAAGAAGAAACAGACATTTGGATCAACAGAACAAAATAGAAGATACAGAAACAACTCCAGGCACACTCTGCTACCTTATCTTTGACAGGGGAGCCATTTCCTTTTGCTGGAGAACAGAGAGCCTCTTTTACAAGTGGTGCTGGGAAAGCTGTCTATCCACACGCTGAACATTGAGACTAGACACATACTCTATCACAATGCACTAAACTAAACTAAAAATGGATTGAGATCCTAAATATCAAACCAGAAACACAATCTGCTGAAAGACAAAGTAGGTAAAACTCTGAAAGACATAAGCATAAGAGGTTCTGAGCAGAAACCCAGCTGCACAAGAAATAATACCAAGAATCAATAAATGGGATCATATCAAATTTAAAAGCTCCTGCACAGCAAAGAAGGCAACCAACAGAGGGAAGAGACAACCTATAGAATGAGAAAAAATTTGCCAACTGCTTCTCAGATAATGAGCTAACACCTAGAATATACAAAGAACTGAAAAAAATAAACTCACAAATTAAAGACTCAATCTAAAATAAACATATGAAGTTAATAGACACTTCTCAGATGAAGAAATACAAATGGCCCATAAATATATGGAAAATGTTCACAATCTCTGGCCATTTGAGAAATGCAAATTTGAACGTTGGGATTGCATCTTACTCAAGAAAGAATGGCTATCTTCAATAAATCAAATAATATATGCTGTCAAGGATTTTGGGCAAAGGGAGCCCTTCTTTATTTTTGGTGGGGGTGTAAACTGGTACAACCATTATGGACATCAGTGGAGATTCCTCAAAAAACTAAAACTATATGTTGTATTTGACCCAGCTATTCCACTTCTAGGTATCTTCTCAAAAGAGTTAAAGACATTATATTACACTGATACATGCATACCCATGTTTATAGTAGCAAAATTTATAATAGTTAAATCTTGGAAGTGGCCTATATGTCCTTCAACAGATGAATGGATAAATAAATTGTGGCATTTAGACACAATGGAGTACTACTTTACCATAAAGAAAGATGAAATTTAGACATTTGTAGGAAATAAGACCATAATACTAAGTATAATAAATCAGACACACCAGCTTAAGTATTGCATGGTTTCTCTTATATGGGAAATGCAAAATATTTTATAATTGCAAAATAAAAATAGACAGTAGAAAATAATGAGATATAACTTTAGGATATGGGAGGGGAACCAAGATATGGAGATAATCAGGAGGGAGGAGAGAGAAATGATATTTTATAAAGGAAGGAATTGGGAAGTGTTGTGCACATGCACCAAATTCCTATGAGGAACATGTTCATTATGTATTACCAACATGTATTATATGCATATGAAGGGATTTAAAATATGCAAAGAAGGGGGATTGAGGAAAAGGAAAGGGGATAAAAATGATTTGATATATGTCATTTACACCTACCAATTCCCTATGATGAATATAGATGAATGTAATCATTATACATTGCAAACATGCACCAATAAAATTTTTAAAATTTAAAAAATAAAGTGAGATTTGAAGCTACAGGATGAAAACAAACAAAAAAGTAACAATAAAAATAGAAAACCTGGCAGACCTAGTCTGAAACTAAATTAATTGATTCTGGATAATAATCAAAGAAATTAATGAACTTTGTGTTACTATTGAAGATTCAGTTGTATTTCTGGTATTGTATCAATATTTATTTAATTAACACCCTGGTTCTTTTCTAACAATGATGCTTACCTTTATAACAGAGGCACCAGCTCTGGAGAGTGGACTATGAATCTGGGCTGCAGCCATGTTGGCAATAGTATTGAGATGGTTCATCTGATTCATTGCCATGGCAACTGATGCAGGAGGTAAGCTGACTGGAAGTAGGGGATGAGGCATCATCATAAATGGCAGATCCAGTCCTAAAAGAAACAGTGTATGTTAAACTTGTTACATTATCATGCTGTGAAGTTGTTTTTAAAAAATTAGATAAATTAATTTTTATTTGCTATTTTTTTTAAATCATGTTTTAATGTATCCTAGTATCTCTCTTTGGGTTATGATATGCAATCTTTTTAACCAGAAAAAAATAAAAATATTTAAACCAAACATCACTGCATTTAACAAATAAGAAGTAATTCTCTTTTTAATCATCATAGTATATTGATTTATCAGTTTCTGGCTTGGAGGCAGGATATAGAATATGAAAGATTCAAAATAACTGAAGAAAAAAATACTGAAATATGCTATACCCTCTTGGATATAAATCACTAAGATGGCTATATATAGTTGTAGTGTGAAGTTTTTGTCAATAAATAATAAATTACTTATCAAAATACCAAGCTGTTTTTCATTTTAATAATAAATATCAACATTGATGACTAGTATCAAGAATTCCATGTTTTTGTATGCAAGTTGAAGTAATTTTCAAACAGCCTAAATATTTTAAAGAATATCTCTCAAGTGTTATCAACATTCTACTTGTGGTAACCACAGTTATGTAATTATGTAAAAGATAGCAAATTTAAGTAGCTGTCTCTTAATCCATAGTAGGTTGGGATTTGGGAGAGGAAATTCCTTTGAGCAGAGGCTATAAAAACATAGCCTAACTTTACAAATGATTGTAAGTAAACCACAGCAATATACAACATATTTTAAACAATTATCTCTACAGTAATCATGCCTTCTATTCGACAGTAGCCTAGAAATCAGATATTTTTAACACATATTCCAAAACAACCTGGAATATAATTTTTCTAAATTTTTAAAGGCTATAGAAATTCTATTATGGGGAACATTTATATAGGTCCTACATACACGTATCAACTACTAATAACATCTCATTTTCTTCAGTGACATTCCTTCCCTTTTTCTCACTTCCCATGTCACTACATAAAGAGAAAAAGGAATCTATGAGAAGTGTTTCCAGAGGTTGCCTAAATCTCAGTTTTCAAAATAACAGCAGAAGAATCACAAACACTCAAAACACATATTTTTAGTACAACAATTTTCTCCTACCCTGTTTCATTTACTTAACGGTATGTTTCTCAAAGTGGTTTTTAATTTTAAATGAAATCCAATTTAAATGGAAACCAGAATGAAGTAGTGATGTGAATTTATTTGAGGTCCACACCTTCATTTCAACTATGATGTTTAATTTAAAGCCATTAATAAGAAATTGCAAAGTGACACATTAAGATAATATATACTTCTAGATAGGACAGTTCTCATACAACACTGAAGTGATCATCTCAATTAAAGAAATTGCTAAATACTGAACACATTAGTCATAAATGTTTCTGATAAAGGCAACCAAAAAATATAGTTATCAGAGTTATACAAGTACCAAAAGAAGCCCAGAAATTTAAATTCTGCATAGAACAAAAGAAATAAAATTAAGAGAACTTCCTCTTTATTCCCTAAGATTTCATATTTCAACAGAATATCAATAAAATTCCCTTATCATTTTTCACTTATGACTTACTATGTCTAAGTACTTTTTAGGAGTAATCTACCACATCAAAACTATCAGCAAGGACAGTTTTTTCTTGGTATTAATAACTTGAAGAAACTTCAATGCAATGTTTTACCATAAAACTCAATATGTTCTCCACCATTTCATTTGTATTTATTATACTTTTTTCCTTCAGCAAAAGCCCTAATAAGTCTTCATTAATGTTAACGAGGTCTGTCTAATCCATTATCAGCTATAAAATCTATTGAAGTAAATGTCTCTTAAGTTCTTTATATAATTTTTAAATAAATTGACAAACTATAATGTATGTATTTATGATACAAATTTATATTATGATACATGTATACAATATGGAATGATTAAATATATGTAACCAATTAACATATCCATTCCTTCAAATACTTATCATTCTGCAAGGCATTATGCTAAGTGAAATAAGGCAACTACACTAAGTGAAGTACTGCATATTTTTACTTACATGTGGAATCCAAACTTTTTAAGCTGAAGTTAATTTTCAGTCATCCAAAATTAGATACATATGTATTTTATACTTTGTTTCTCATATAGCTTATAATATAACAAAGGGATATTTTACAATATATATTACATTAATCATTGTGTATCTTTTCCCTAAAACCTTCACATTATGCTCAACATAATAACAACGATCAATGACCTAGCTAGTTTTCTATATACCACAAATCCAAGATAACCTAGGACTTCAATTCTTCTCTATATATACTGTGTTTTAGTCACAAACTGGTCAAATCCTACATGAAAATTAGCCGTTAGTACCTGTTTGTCATTCAAATGCTTAAATAAACTTTTGTTCAATTTATACTTCCCTTAAAAATGTAATAATATTTCTCCATTCTCCAAAGATTTTCAGCATCACACAGACACTATCTGGCCATATCAAGAAATTTGCCTACCTAAAATCCAATTGACATGAAAACAAAATGCAAACTGCAAACAGAATCTAACAAACACACTGCCCATTTTAAAATATAATTCATCAGATATTTCAAAGAGCCATGAAGGACATAAAAGTCACACTTTCAAATTATGATTTAAATTAACTGTTAATTAGTTTTAATGTCTGAGATTCTAAGCTAACATTTATACTACAGGCCAGTTTAACAGTGATCCCAAATGAGTTCCACAAGCAAAGCATATGCAAATGCTGAATTATATAAGTCAAATTTTCCCAATGCTGAAAACATTAAATTAAAAGCCATCAATATTACACCACACTCCCACAATCTGGTTCACTTCTTCACATGCCAGATATTTACATAGACTTTTTTTTTTGTGGGTACTGGGGGTCGACCTCGGGACCTCGTGCACCAGCAGGCGCCTGTGCCGCTGAGCGATATCACTGGCCCTTTTTTCGTATGTGGGTTCCAGGAGTCAAACTCAGGCCCTCGTGCTTGCCAGGCAGCTGCTTATGCTGCTGAGCCATCTCACCAGCCCCATACATAGACTTTTAATACTATGGTAATTAGTTCAATTTTTTTAAATCACCAAATGTGTCATCTCATTCTTGTCAACTTCAAGGACATTATGCAAACTATTAAAAGCATTATTTCTAATCCATATTGGTAGTCAACCAACTCCTAAACTTTTTATGGCACCATTTCTTCCTAGCTGTGAAAAGTACAAATTTCAATAATACTATTAATGTTCTTCTAAATCTCACATTTATTTGATTTCCAAGTTGTTATGGCTTGTGTTTAGATGTCCCCCCAAAGCTTCATTGGTGAAGCTTTTTCAGAGGTGTCTGGATCTAGAGCGTTTAATGGATTCAGTATGCAATGCTTGGATTGATGGTGTGTGATTACTAAATTGGTCCACTAATTGGTTTGATACCACCCCAATCCCCGTAGCCTAGATACAATATAAGGGGTAGAAAGAGCCTTGTCTTTGCTTGTTAATTTGCTATAGCCTGCCCCCAATGAACGGGTCTCCTCTGCCAAGCCACCTTGCCCTAGAGCCAGCTGGTTATGGACTGAAACCTCTGAAAAATGTGTGCTAAATAAACCTGTCCTCCCTTAACTTTGGGCATTGGGTATTTTGTCTTAGCAGCAAGAAAAGTAACTAAGACAAAATTTGGTACCAGAGGGCCGGTGAGACGGCTCAGCGGCTTAAGCGCCTGCCTTGCAAGCACGAAGGCCCGAGTTCGACTCCCGGAACCCACATACGAAAAAGGGGCCGGTGATATCGCTCAGCGGCACGGGTGCCTGTTGGTGCGCGAGGTCCTGAGGTCGTCCCCCCGGTACCCACAAAAAAAAAAAAAAAAAAATTTGGTACCAGAGAAATGGGGTTGTTGGTGTGACTATACCTGGCCATGTGGCTCAAGAGCCATTGGAACTGGCTTGTGGGAAGAGGAAGTTAGGAAATGTTCATAGATGCCTGTTGAAAATGTAGATCTGGAATGTCTGAACTGTGTGGGAGATTCTGGTCAGAGCTCACAAGACCAGAAAGCTTATAAAGACTAGGCTTAGGAAGTTTCTGCTGGGAAGAAGGACGGTATTGGCTGCTGGACTCCGGTGATGTGTGTTATGGCTTGGCAGAAAGTTTGTTTACATTTTGCTCATGTTCAGAGATTTGCTTAAGACTGAGATTAAGGGCAGCACACTAATTGTGTAGAAGAAGTTTCAAGGCAGTCAAATGCTGAGGTGGTGTCATGGCTACTGTTGGGGGCTTTTAGTCAGATCTATGTTGAGAATAAAGAGCAAAGAGCCCAGCAGAATGATTTAAAATGTGAATTTGGCCAAAAAAGAAGCTCCAGTAAATCTGTAGGTAGCAAAGATAGAGCTGAGGAGATCTTGATTTCCAGAAGGAACTGGATGCCTGAAGGCATCACAAGAAGCAGGACTCCATCCTCTGCAGCCTCAAAATTGGAAAAGTGAAAGATTTTGCTTTGAGAAGAAAGCCCCAGAGCACCATGTTCCAGAATGGCAGAGGCCTACAGAATTTGTTCCTCAAAATTGGGTTCAGAGTGCTCAGACATCCAGGCACTCAACAACCTCTACAGCCAAGAGACAGGGAAGCCTGGCTACTGCTCCAACTGGCACCAGACCCTTGTATCATCCATGTGGTGCTGGTTTTAGGTGCATGCAGAATGCAAGAGTTGTGGGATCAAGAAGTTTTCCATCCCAATTTCAGAAGGCCTGGTAGGCCAGGCAGTGTGCCCCTGAGAGGGCAGTGTGTGAAGTTGTGAGTGTGAAGCCAAAGGTGCAGTGGAGAACCCAGAAGTTTGGAGAATCCAGGAACATGGATCATTTGTGGAAACCTGCATGGAAGCAGCAGAGCAGGCCAAGAGAGAAGCCACAGAAGCTACAACCACCAGCAGTGCCATAGAGGAGGAGCCTTTGGAATTCACAACTTACCAGTGATTTCCAGGGATGCTGGAAGGGGTACTTCGGGTTTTAATGTTTTCCCTGCTTGATTTTGGTTTTGATTTGTTCCCATTCCTTGCTATTCCCTTGTTTGTAACTTTTGGAGTGGAAAGGTCTATCTTGTGTCATTGAATGTTGGAAGCATTCTTTTCATTTGTACAGGGGCTCACAGCTAAGAGTTTCCCTTAAATCTCAGAGGAGACTTGAGACTTGGACTTTTTAGCAATGCTGAAACTGTTAGGACTTTGGCAACTCTTGGAGATGGACTAAATGCCTTTTGCACAAAGGGAGTGCATGAGTCTTTGGGAGACCAGGGGCAGAATGTTATGTTTTGTGTCTAGATGTCCCCCCAATGTCTCATGTGGTCACAGGGATTTTTTCAGAGGTGGCTGAATCTAGAGTGTGTGATGCTGGGATTTATGGTGTGTGATTACTAAATCAGTCCACTGAGTGGTTTGCCACAACCCTAATCCTGATAGTCTGGATAACATAAAGGGACAGCAAGAGGCTTGGCTTCCTCTTATTGCTTTTGTTACCTTTCACTGCCATGAACTCACATGTGCCACCCTGCCTTGGAACCAGTGGGTTATGGACTGGAACCTCTACAAACTGTGAGTTACGTAAACCTTTCCTCCCTTAACTTTAGGCTTTTGGTATTTTGTCTCAATGAGATAAAAGAAGACAAAAGTCATGCTGAACTTTGCAATATCTTGGTATTCTACAGTGACTGACAGGAACAATCCTCTCAGTACCAGTACCATGTCTTCTTGTTTAGTCTTCCTATGCCTTTTTATTTACTATTTCACATCAATTTAAAGATTTTTTAAAGACTTCCAATAACTACTTACTTCCCCTTAGACTAATATGCAATCTCTTAGATTCCAACCATAATTACCTTTCTAGTTTTGATATCACATTATATTCTAATTGTGGGGGACCACCTGGATGACTTTCCTTGAAAGAAGAGCAATTATCTCCATCTTGGCTGAACCTGGCTCTATTTCCACCTATTGATATGTACAGAGCTGGCTAGGACTTTTCCTTATCTCTTTAATTGGCTTTAGGCAATGCAAATTGGTCCAGCCAAGGTCCTGATATGTAGTCTTTGAAGCAAGGTGACAGGCCTGTGTTTCCCTGCACCTTTGCTCCCAATACATGGTTGAGCCTGGCGGGATGGAGAGCCGTGCTCCACGCTGTCAGCTGGGATCAAGCCTTGAGAAAGAGGTTATGACTTCCCAGGGCATAAAAGATTACACATCAGAGCTGAAGCACTGACCCCAAAACATTAGATACTATCTTGAATTGTGTTATGCAGATTACTCCTTCTGCATATCCTTCCATCTGCATTTGCAAAGGTGATTTCAGGCCTAGCCCAGCTCATGAGACTCACATACTTCCCGTCACTCTCACAGTCACTCATCCCTGAGACACTCCCCTCCTTCAGAATTAATAAAACCTGGGTTCAGCCCTGGGTCAAGGCCTTTGTTCCAGTAGCCACCATCTTGGCTGGACTTAAGACCCCTTGGCTTGCCACAACTATAAATATGCCTTAGTGTCTTTATTCTCTCCATGGGTTGCACTGGAAGTGGTAGATTGGAATTAACTCTCTAGAATTCCAATAACTTTTCCATGGGATTACAAATATAAACTTCCCAGACTGCATCAAGGACCGGGAGGGCTCTCTATACTAATATGTATTCAGAATTCTAGCTCCACAGACTCTTTGTAGTTCTCTACCCTTTTAATTCACCTTAGTATTCCCTCATGTTAATGATTATCTCTAGATTCTATCTCTCTGGCCCAATTTATTTATTTGCCTGTGCTTAAATTCCCTTCCTTCTTAAAAATTAAAGGACAATTTAAGGCAATATTTATAGAGCAGTATGAAGTTCACAGAAAAAAATGAACAAAATTTCCTTATATACTAGCTCTACTATGAGATACACATACAACATACACAATTGTCTCTGTTACATTATATTAGTGTGATATATTGATACTATTGATAAAACAAGATTGATATATTTTTATGAACTACAGTCCACAATTTACATTAGAATTTACTATTTTTGTTGTACACATCTATTGGTTTTCATAAATACATAATATCACATATGCACTATTACAGTGTCATACAGACTATTTTCACTACATTAAAAATCCTCAGTGCTGTACCTATTAATCTCTCTTCTGCCAACCTCTGGTGACTACTGATCTTTTCACTGTCTATGTAGATTTTCCTTTTCCTGGATGTCATGTACTTAAAATTATACACTATTTAGCATTTTTAGACTGCGTTTTTCACTTAGCAATAATATTTAAATTTTATCAAATTATTTTCATGGTTTTATAGCTCATTCAACAATGCTGTTCCATGGAATGTATGTGCCATCATTGGTTTATACATTCACTTATTATGGGATATCTCTCTTGCTTCTAATTTTAAACAATTATGAATACAATTGCCATACATTATAATGTGTAGATACTTTTGTGGGCATTTTTTAAATTCATTTGGTAAATGGGGAAAACTGTTTAGTTTTTTAAAAATTGACAAAATTTTCTTCTAAAGTAGCTGTACCATTTTGCATTCTCACAACCAGTGAATTAAAACTTATTCTTCCTCCACATCCTTGCCAGCAATTGTGGACAGAGCTTTGAATTTCAATTATCCCAATAGATATGTGTGGGTATTCTAATTGTTGTCTTAATTAAGAATTCCCTAAATACATATGATGTCAAACATGTTTTCATATGCTTATTTGTCATTCAAATGTCTTCTTTTATAAAGTTTCTGTTCAGGTCTTCTAATTTTAATTGGGTTGTTTATTCTTTTTTGAGCTTTGTGTATATCCATTTTTGTCATTAATGTGTTTTATGAAAAGTTTCTCAGGCACTATGGCATATACTTTTATTCCCTTAATAGTGTGTTCTGCAGATCAGGTTTAAATTTTAATGAAGTTCATCTTATTATTTTTCTTTTAATGGTCATATATAGAGAAATTTTCATGCTCCAAGTCATCTACATTTTTATTTATATTTATCATCTAGTAATTTTAGAGTATTTCACAATAGGTATTCTCATACTAGGTCAATGGTCCATTTTGAGTTAATTTTTGTGAAATGTACAAGACCTGTATCAAGGTTCTTTTTTCATTCTTTTGGCATATGAATTCACAGTTGTTCCAGTGTGACTTATTGAAAAGACTATGATCTTTCCATTGTACCATCTTTGCTATTTCATTAACCACTCATTGACTGCTTTTGTGTGGGGTTAGTTCTGGTTTCCCCAGTCTGTATTGTTGATCCATTTGTCTAGTAAGTCGTGCAATGCAGTACTATTATTCTACATAATTTTTCTCCCATACTGAGTTAGGTATTTTGGTCTCTGTTTTAAATATAAATACTAATATGTTTGTCAGTATTCCCAAAATAATTTCTACAAGTTTTGACTCAAAATGTATTTAATCTATAAGTCAAGCTTGAAAGAACTGATATCTTGATGATATTTAGTTTATCCATGAAAATATAATGCCTCCTATTTATCCACACTTTGATTCCTTTCATGACAGTAATTTCTTATATAGTACTTATACTTAATTTTTAAGTTTATATTTAGGTATTGCAGCTTTTGTTGATAGTATAAATAATGCCAGATTTCCAATTTTAAATTGCAATTATTCATTGCTGATATATAGGAAAATATTTTATATTAATTTTGTATCCTGCAAACTTATTGTAAAATCTTTAGGATTATTTACACTAACAATCATGTCATTTTGGAACAATGCGAGTTTTGTCTTTCTCAATCTGTAGAACTTTTATTTCCTTTTTTTTTCTGTGCTATTCTATTAGATAGAACCTCCAGTAGAATGATGGATAAGAATAGCCTCCTAATTTCATTACTGTTCTTCAGGGAAAAATATCTCATTTCTCCCCATAAGAACAATGTTACCAGTATGATTTTGTAAATGTTCTTCATGAAATTGAGGTCATTCTCTGTTACTCTCATTTTCCTGAGAATGTCTATTGTGAAAGATTATCTTTTGTGTGTGTGTGTGTGGGTACCAGGGGTTGACCTCAGGACCTCATGCACCAGCAAGCGCCCGTGCCGCTGAGTGATATCACCAGCCCTTTTTTCATATGTGGGTTCTGGAAGTTGAACTCAGGCCCTCGTGCTTGCCAGGCAGGCACTTATGCCGCTGAGCCATCTCACCAGCCAGACTATCTTTTTTTGTCATGTTTTACTTCAGCTATTTTTAGGAAGATATGATTTTCTACTTTAGCCTCCTTAGGTTACAAATTATATTTATTGATTGTTGAATGCTGAACAAACCCTGCATACCTGGGATACATCCCATATTATCATGGTATGTACTTATTTTTACATTAATAGATTCAATTTGTTAATATTTTGCTGAAGGTTTTTGCATTACTTCATTAGAGATATTGATTTCTAATTCCCTTTTTTGTGATGCATTTGGTTTTGACATTTGTCTAATGCTGGCTTTATAGAATATGTTAGAAGATTTTTCTTCTGTTTCTGTCTTTAGGGAGAGATTATACATCCCAGAAATTATTTTTATCTTAAGTGTTTGGTAGAATTTTCGAGTGAGCCCTTTTCGACCTGGTGCTTCTGTTTTTGAAGGTTATTAATTTTAGATTCAATTCATTTAACATATATGAGATATGCTAAAAAAAAGAATGAAGGTTTAACTTTTTGGTTTTTTTAAATAACTTAAAAGTTTTATTAATATATATTTGCAGTACATAATGATTGCATTCACTGTAGAGGATGTGTACTTGTGCATAACACATTTCTATTTTCTTCTCCCCCCTTTTATTTTTCCAGTATCAGATTAATTTATTTATCTTATAAGACCTTTTAAGTTAATTATCATATATACAGGTTGAAAACCAGACTGATAGGGCAAATAACATATAAAATATGTAAGAAAATTGTACTAAGTCAAGGTACACTTTTAGATACATTGTTCACACTGTGTTATAGTGTCATTTTTTGTCATTTTTCCTATTACCTTTCAAATTATGTATATATATATACATATATATATATGTGAGAAAGAGAGAGAGAGAAAGAAAAAGTTTTTCACATAAGAGAAACCATGTGATATTTAAGCTTGTGTGACTGAGGTATTTCACTCAATATTATGCTTATGTGACTGAGTTACTTAATATTATGGTCTGCAAGTGCATTCATTTTCCTTCAAATGACTCAAGTTTATCCTCCCTTATGGCAGAGTAGTACTCTATTGTGTATAAATACATTTTGATCTATTTATCTGTTGATAGACATACAGGCTGTTTCCAAGATTTAGCTATTATAAATTGCACTGCTATAAATATGGGTATGCATACATGACTGTGATGTGATGTCTTTAAGACTTCTAGGAAGATACCAAGTAGGGGAATAGCTGGGTCAAATGAAATTTCCACTTTTAGGTTTTTGAGGAATTTCTATACTAATTTCTATAGTGGTTGTATCATTTTACTATCCTACCAAAAATGGAGAAGGGTTCCTTTCTCCCCACAGCCTCACTGGTATTTGTTATTTGCGGATTTATTGAGAGTAGCCATTCTTTCTGGAGTGAGATATAATCTCATTGTTGTTTTAATATGCATTTCTCAAATGGCCAGCAATGTTGAACATTTTTTCGTGTATTTATTGGCCATTAGTATCTGTTCCTCTGAGAAGTGTCTATTCATTTTAGATGCTCATTTTAACTGGATCTTTAAATTTGGGGGCCTAATATTTTGAGTTATTTATACATTCTACATATTAGTCCCTTTTCTGAGGACTAGCTGGCAAAAATTTTCCCATTCTTTGAGTTTTCTCTTCACTGTGTTTTTGGTTTTCATTTCTGTGCAGAATGTTTAAAACTTTTAGTGTGAAAAGAAAGGTGGAATTGCCATTTATGTCCCTCGGATTACTCTCACTCTTTTCAAACATACTTATTTCATCCTTCTTGCTGATGTCTGAAACACTTCTGGAAGTCCTCTTTCATGAGAATCTTAAGTTGTATTCTCCTTTCTATCATGATATCCAGAATCCATTCAAAGTATTTACGTACAATGCACATTTTTACTTTGGTGAAGAGCCAGAAGTTGCACTGGGTACATGGCCAGCTACTTTGTGCCATTCTTTCTCCAGCACAGTTAAAGACATATGATCAGGAAACATGTTAAAAAGTAAAAATTCCAGCCAGCCACACACACAGAAGTGCAAGTGAAACCAAGCAGAGTACTGCCTACAGAGTAAAAGTGGCCTGCTTTGTGGTCTGTGCAGACATCCCCTGCAAATCATAGTTTCTCCATTTGTGAATGTAAGGAGAAAAGCACACTGATAAAATTCTGACTGCAGTATATATAGGACTGAGAGGATTTGTTTATGAGCTTGTATGTGCATGGTTTTTATCTGAGATATATATATGTTTTTGTGTTTTGTGTGCATTAGTGAAAAGGAAAACATGAATTAGTTCTTTATTTTAAATAGTATCTATGGCCATGTCCTGTTAACCATCACCAAAAATTGTGTATCAAGGATTCAAACAGAAGTTTTCTATCAGCATATTAATTGGTTCTTATTTTCTCATCACTACCTTCAATCTCCAATTATACTTCCATTATGCTTCTTCTTTTGCCTGTCCCTTGGAAATATCCTCTCAAATTACCATTCTCCACCTCCATTCCAGATATAGAAATAATACCAACAATTTTCTCTCTCTCTTTCTTCAACACAAAAACAATAGAATCATGAGAAAAGAAGGCAACAAGATGCCTCCCAAAATTCTTAAGTCCACAGAAGCTGATTTCAAATGTACTGAAGATAGGAAGTAAAAAATTAATTTGTTAAAATGTTTGAAGAACTCAGAGAAGAAGCAAAGAAACAAATCCGTAAGATATTGAAGGAGCTGAAAGAGGATGTACATAAACTGATATAGGATTTATTTGATAAAATGTTCAGTGAGCTGAAAGAAGATGAACAAAAAGATGATTGAATTAAACAAAAGGTACAAGACATGAATCACCATTTTAGTAAAACATTAGATATCATGAAGAAAAATTATACAAAAAGATAAGATATAAAAAATTCTATTGGAAGTATGAGCAGCAGAAATGACCAATATGAAGAGAGAGTTTCAGAACTAGAAGACAAGACTGATGTAGTCAAGACTGGGGGGAAAATTAAAACTTCCAGGTAAACAGGGCATATAGAATCTTAAAAAAATGGTGAGAAAAAACTTCTCCACAACAACTAATAATTGAAACACCAGAAATTAATCTTAAAGAGAAACTATCAAAATGTTGGAGAACAATATCAAGTGACTTATGAAGGCAATAGTATAAAAATAACAAATTTCATGACTTAAACTTCAAAGGCCACAAGAGGTTGAAGTCTTTCAAGCCCCAAGAAAGACTAACTTTCAACTCAGGTGAATCAATCTTGAAAAATTATCTTCTATAATTGATAAAAAATGAAGTCATTCCATAAGAAAAAAAAAAACACCTAATTCAACAAAAACAGCATTGCAGAAAGTACTCAAAGTTATCCTATAAAGAAACAGCAAAGACAACATTGCCAAGGATCCCAAAGGAAAGAATATACCTGTGAGTTGTTAAACAAAAGGGAAACAGTAAAAGGATCAACAATGAAAAAACAATGCAAAGAAAACATTCGATAAGTACATTTCAGAAATAAAACACTCTATGTAAATAGTCTTACCTCCTCAATCCTAAAACATACATTGACAGATTAGACAAAAAAATACTCACCTGTATTCTGCCTACAAGAGACACACCTCATCCATAAATAAATAAAAATATAGACTAAAAATGATAGCAAATAATATTCCATGCAACAGGAGCCTGAAAGCAAGCAGAAATAGCTATCTTACTTTCAGAAAAAGTGATGCTCAAGCAATAACTGATTAGAAGAGACAAAGAAAGTCAGTATGTACCATTAAAGGGAACAATTCAGCAAGAAGTGATGGGAATTGTAAATATATATGCATCAAAAATTATTGTGCCCAATTTCATAATAGCAACAATACTGGACATATAGATCAGATAATAATAATAGTAGAGAAGTTCAATAATAAAATGTCACAATTAGGAAAATAAACCAGACAAAAAAGTCAACAAAAAATATCAGAGTTAATCCACACCATTGAACAAATGCACATAAATGTTTACAATATTTCATCCAACATAAACAAAATACATATTTTTAACAGCAACATGCAGAATTTTTTCCAAAACAAGCCACATCTTATATCATAAATGCTTAAATAAATACAAAATAATTTAAATAATCTTCTGCATACTATCACGTCATAGCAGAATGAAAGTAGAACTCAATACAAAAAAATGAAAAAGTACAGAAACTAGGCAAACACATAGAGATTAATATACTCTTGAAAAAATCAATGAACTGCAGAAGAAATCAAGAATTTAAAACATTCATGGAATGAAATGAAAATAGCAGCATACCAAAATGAAAACCTCTAGGACAAAATGAAAGAAGTTCTCAGTGGAAATTTTTAGCTGGGATTGCCTATGTTAGAAAAATAGAGAGATTGCAAATAAATAACCAAATATTGCAGCTCAAGGTTCTAGGAAAAACAGCAGCCCAAATCCAAAACTAGTAAAAGGAAGAAATTATAAATAAGATAGCAGAAATTAATAAAATTAAGCCTAAATAAATACAAATAGTCAATGACTTGCTTATTTAAAATGATAAAATTTACATGTCATTAGCCAAAATTTTCAAAAAAATGAAGGAAATAGTCATATCAATTGAATGTGAAATGTAAAAGAAAAAATCACCATGAACATCACTGAAAACCAGATGGGTATAAAAAAATTCACTTTCAAAAGCTTATAGTCCAATAAACTGGGGAACCTAGAAGAAATGGATACATTCCTATACATACATGAATTGCCAAAACTGAATGGAAATGATATAAATCACCTAAAGAGACAAATAACAGGCAATGAAATAGAGGTAGTAATAAAAATCCTACCAAATAAGAGATGCCCAGGGCCAGATGTATTCACCACTGCTCCTTACCAGAACTTCAGAGAATATGTAATGTCAATACTCCTCAAATTCTTCCATGAAATTAAAAGGGAAGAAACACTGCTGAACTCATTCTTTGAACCTAGCATTGCCCTGGTACCAAAAACAGACAAGGATTCCACAACAACAAAACTACAGTTCAATATCTTTAAATAACATAGATGCAAAAATCCTCAAAAATTACTTGCAAACAGAATAAAATAAATCATTGTAGATGCTATGTACCATGACTACTAAGTCAGCTTTATCCCAGGGATGCAAGGATGTTTCAACATCCACAAATCAATAAATGTAATATATTACATAAACTGAAGTAAGGATAAAAGTCATATGATCCTGTCAATAAATACAGAAAAAGGCTTGGACAAAGTGCAATATACATTCAAGGTTTAAAAATAAAAACCTTGAAGAAAATAGGTATATAAGCACCTTATATCTAACTGATAAAAGCTATTTGTGACAAAACCGGTACCAATATTATATTAAATAGGAAAATCCAAAAACATTCTCTCTAGGATATGGAACAAGACAAAGCCATCCATTCTCACCATTTGTATTCAATACAGTACTCAAAACTTAGCCAGAGAAATCAGGGAAGAGCCAAAAGAAATAGAGATTTGAAAATGTAAAAGAATTCAAGTTACACTTACTTGCAGATGGCATGAACATTAAGTAGAAGATCCAGAAAACTCTACAAGACTCTTTAAATTAATAAATTCAGTAAAGTGGAAGGATAGAAAATAAACAGACAAAATTTAATAGCATTTCTGTACACCAACACTAAACCCAATGAAAAAGAAATCAGGGAAACTATCCCATGCTGATAGATTAAAAAATTAAATATGTAAGAATTAACTTAACATTAGAAGTGAAAGACCTCTATTAGGAAAATCATATTGCTCTGAACCAAGCAATTTAAGAAGACATTAGAAAATGGAAAGTCATACCCAGTTCTTGGATAGGCTCAAACAATTTTTTCAAAATGCCCATATTACTAAAAATGGTATATAGACTTAATACAATTTCAATCAAAATATCAGGAGTATTTTTTCACAGAACTACTAAACAACAATTCTAAAACTTATATGGCATTAGACAAGATTCAGAATATCCAAAGTAATTCTGAGCAATATGTGCAATGTAGGAGGCATTATAATATTGGACTTCAAAATATGCTACAAATCTACAGAAAACAGCATGATACTGGCACACAAAGAGACAAGTTGACCAAAAGAACAGTCGAGAGGGTGCAGAAACAGCCACAAGCACCTTCAGTTATCTAATATTTTTTTAATGTGAGTATCAGAAGTCGACCTCAGGACCTTGTGCTTGCCAAGCAAGCACTTGTGCTGCTGAGCAATATCACCAGCCCTTTTTTTTCCTTTATGTGGGTTCCGGGAGTCAAACTCAGGACCTCGTGCTTGCCAGCCCCAGTTATCTAATTTTTGAGAAGGGGACCACAGACATGCTGTAGAACAGTCAGCCTCTTTAAAAATGGTACTGAGAGGGCCGGTGAGATGGCTCAGCGGCGTAAGCGCCTGCCTTGCAAGCGTGAGGGCCCGAGTTCGACTCCCGGAACCCACATACGAAAAAGGGGCCGGTGATATCGCTCAGTGGCACGGGTGCCTGTTGGCGCGCGAGGTCCTGAGGTCGTCCCCCTGGTACCCACAAAAAAAAAAAATAAATAAAAATAAAAAAATAAAAATGGTACTGAGAAATGGATTATGTGCCTGCAGAAGAATGAATCTAGATCCATATCTTTCATCCCACAGCAAAATCAAATCAAAATACATCAGAGACCTAGATATAAAAATATAAACACTGGCAGGACCAAGATGGTATAGTGGTGAGCAGCAAAGAGCCTTTGTGAGAGTCACAATCCAGATGCTGGAATATAGTAACTCTAGGAAGAAAAGAAGGAGGGAATGTGTCCCCTGGACCCAGGAAGGATTTGAAGTGCAATTTGAGGTCCATTGAAACAGCAAAAAGAGAAACTTCAATAAAGAAATTGGAGGTAGCCACTGGTGCCTTCTCCCTGAGTTGGGACTTGATGCACAACAGGAGCAGTTAAAATCTGTGGACATAGGGCCGGTGAGATGGCTCAGTGGCGTAAGCGTCTGCCTTGCAAGTGCGAGGGCCCGAGTTCGACTCCCGGAACCCACATACGAAAAAGGGGCCGGTGATATCGCTCAGCGGCACGGGTGCCTGTTGGCGCGCGAGGTCCTGAGGTCGACCCCCCGGTACCCACAAAAAAAAAAAAAAAATCTGTGGACATAGGTGATTACCAGAGACCCCAGGGGCCTCCACAGAGAAATGCCACAGTGCAGGGGAGCAGCAGACATGAAGGACTGCACTGGCTGGCAGTGAGTTCTGAGGGCTCAGTTGCCCATGCAAGAGAGCAACTGGCCTGGAGCCAACTTCGGGGGGTAGCTGACCTTGGAACTCAAGGCAGTGGTTGGCTCTATCTACAGCTTGAGGCTGGGCTTAGGCCTGCAGAAGGTGTGTGGACAGCTGCTGGCCAAATGAGTCTGGTCTTGGCCAGAAAGTGCAGGCTCACTGAAATTATCCACTACCCCACAAAAAAGCTACTGCTGCCTTCCTAGGACATATCTATCTCCACACGTTGACTACCAGTGACAGCAGGGACAAATGTGGAAGTGAACATTTTTTTTCTTTTTTTTTCCCCTCTGTCTTGTTTGTTTTTTGTTGTGGTAGTAGTTTGTCTTTTTGTTTCTTTATTTTTTCCTTCATTGTTTGACCTTGTTTTTACATAAGTGTAAACAGAGTTGCTAGCCTCTTTGTCATTCTGGTTATGTTCTATTCTTCCTTTTATACATTTCTTCTCTCTTGCCCTCCATTCTTGTGCACCAGTTTGCCAAAGTTAGCATCATCCTTCTTTGTCTTCCGACTTTATTTCTAATTCCTTTCTCTTATACCACTTCTCTATTTTCTCCTTAACTAATTTTAAATTTTAACCCCCAGAGCAAAATTGACATTAAGGACTTCTACACTGCATATAATTTTCTGGTTCTTTTTAGATTTTGCTATAAAACCCAAATCTACTTTATACGGTTAAAAGTGTCAAATAATTTGTTAGTTCTGTCTGTCATTTTCAAGGCTGTGTTTGATGATTTTGGTACCACTACAGCCAAAAGTGACATAATTGCTCTAAACAGCTTTTCTTCCTAATATTCCATGACTGAGATTGACTAAGGGTCACAGAAAATACTGTGGCACAATGCCAAAGAACCAAGGACTGGGCCAAACAGGCAGCAAATTCTCAGGTCCAACAAATTGAAGAGGTAGGATCTTGAAACAGACTCAAAATGCAAAAAAAAAGGACACCTGGAAGATACTTCAGAGACATAGTCATCTCCTAAGTGTTTTAAATACTAGCAATAAAGCAACATACTATAGGCAATTTACAGGCATCACCCCAGAAATTAAACTAAAGAAAGAAAAGAAAATGAGAAGGTACTTAAACAAGATGCAACCCCACCCATCCAGTTCACCAAAGGCAAACCCAGGGGAGAATGAGGTGGGGCAATCTGAAAGCCACCCACCTGGCCTCTCTGAAATGGTAACAACAAAGATATTGAATGAGGCACTGGAAAAAATCAAATCAGAGCTAATTTCTCAGGTAACTGCAGAGATGATGTCCACAATGAAGACGATCATTAGGGACACTAGAGCAGATACAGACAAAAAATTAGATGAGCTTAAGAAAATTATGGAAGCCATGAATGCTCAGCATAGGAAAGAAATGGAATCCATATGGCAGATTCAAGCAGAGATGCAGGAGAAAAAAATTCCATTCAAAGTATTTGTAGCAGAGTAAGCCAATATGAGGACATGATCTCAGATATAGAAGACAGGCTTGTGGTTAGTGATCATGAAAAGAAAGAATTCTTAAAAATAGCAAGGAACCATGAGATATAAATCCAGCAGCTGCTGGATGAGGCAAAGAATAACTTAAGATTGATTCAAGTCAATGAAAAAGCAGGAGATATCATCAATGATATAAAAAAAAACTGTCCACAGACGTCATGGCAGAAGATAGCATAAATGATATAAGAAAACTGTTCACAGATGTCATGGCAGAAAACTTCCCTAGTAGAGAAAAAGAGTTTGACATACAGATAAGTGAGGCATATAGAACAGCAATTAGCCACCAAAAAAAAAAAAAAAAACTTCAGCCAAACATATCATAGTCAAGATTTCAGAAAGTCAACACGAGAGTAGAATCTTAAAAGCTGTTAAGGAAAATAAACAAATCATCTATAAAGGAAAGCCCACCAGAATCAGTTCTGACTTCTCAGCACAGACCCTCAAGTCAAGAAGACCTTGCAGTGAAGTATTTCAAGTTCTAAAGGAAAATAACCTTCAACCCAGACTGATGTACCCCACAAAACTATCTCTTAAAACTGATGGAGAAATGAAATACTTGCATAACAAAGAACATCTGAGGAAATTTATGACCACCAAAGCAGAACTCCAAAATGTTTTGAAGGACATTCTAGAAAGAGATAACAAGGCCCTCAACTCCATGAATACCAACAGAAAGAATTCACCAGGCAAGACAAACAATTAAACATGGAGAGGTTAAAAAAAGAGGGGGTGCTAGCCACAGGAAAATAATAGGAGAAGGATAAGTAAATACAAAACAGTTTTAACCATCAATGTTAATGGTCTCAATTCAACAGTCAAAAGACACGGACTGACAGAATGGATCAAGAAGCAAGATCCAACAATATGCTGCACACAAGAAACACGTTTAATTCAAAAAGAAATTCAGACTGAAAGTCAAAGGATGGAAAAAAAAATACTCTGTGTGACAGGAACCCAGAAAAAAGCAGGAGTAGCAATTCTTTTTGCAGACAAAGTGAATTTCAAGCCAAAGCTGATTAAGAGAGATAAAGAAGGTCATTACATACTTCTAAGGAAACAATCAAAGTGGAAGAGATAACAATAATAAATATATATGCAACAAATACCAGTGCACCCAACTATATAAAACAAATATTAATGTGCATGAAAAATCAAATAAGCAATAATGCAATTGTATTGGAGGAACTCAATACCCACTGTCACAAAAAGACAGATCAACTAGACAAAAAATCAGCAATGAAATTTTAGAACTGATTCAAACTTTTGAACAAATGGTCTTAGTCGATGTCTACAGAGTTTTCCACCCCACAACAACAGTAAACACATTCTTCTTAGCTGCGTATGGGACGTTCTCCAAAATAGACTACCTACTAACCATAGAACCTGATTAAGTAAATGCAAAAGAATTAAAATTAATCTACACATATTATCAGACCATAGTGAAATAAAATTCAAAATCAATAGCAAAATAAATGACAAGAACTTCCTAAACACATGGAAATTAAATAGCACCCTCCTGAACAACCAATGGGTCACAGATGAAGTTAAAGAAGAAATTAGACAGTTTCTACAATTGAATAATAATGACAGTACAACATACCAGAACTATGGGACACAATGAAACAAGTCGTAAGAGGGAAATTTATAGTAGTAAATACCCATTTAAGGAAAACAGGGCAAGTGCAAATAACTTAATGGTGAACCTCAAACTTCTAGGAAAAGAAGAGCAGGCTAAGCCAAAAGGTCATAAAAGGGAGGAAATTATAAAGATCAGAGCAGAAATTAATTCATTGGATACTAAAAAATTAATACAAAGAATCAATGAATCTAAGAGTTGGTTCTTTAATGATTGAATAAAATTGAAAAATCCTTATCCAACCTTATTAAAAAAAGGAAAGAAAAGACTCAAACTGATGCAATTAGGAATGAAAATGTTGAAATCACAATGTATTCTGCAGAAATCCAGAAGATCATGTACACCTACTTTGAAAACATGTATTCTAATAAGATGGAAAATGCAGAAGAAATGGACAGATTCCTAGATACATATGAATTACCAAATCTCAATCAAGAAGATATAAAAATCCTAAATAAACCAATACCAATCAATGAAATTGAAGATGTAATTAAAAACTTACCAACAAAGAAAAGCCCAGGCCCTGATGGATTCACTGATGAATTCTACAAGAAATTTAGAGACCTAGCACCACTACTTCTCAAACTCTTCAATAAAACTGAAAGGGAAGCAACACTAGCAAATTCACTCCTGGAAGCAAGCATTACTGTGATACCAAAACTGGAGAAGGACTCAACCAAGAAAGAGAACTTCAGCCTAATCTCCCTAATGTACATCAGTGCAAAAATCCTTAATAAGATACTGGCAAACAGAATGCAGTAAATCATCAAGAAGATCATACACCATGACCAAGTTTGATTCATTGCAGGGATGCAGGGATGGTTCAACATATGTAAATCAATAAATGTAATACAGCATATTAACAGAGCCAAGGACAAAAATTATATGGTCATCTCAATGGATGCAGAAAAAGTTTTTGACAAAGGCCAGGGCCCATTCACGACAAAACCCTACAGAAAATTGGAATAGATGGTCTTAATCTCAATCTGGTAAAAGCCATCCGAGACAAAACAACAGCCAATATCACACTAAATGGACAAAAATTTAAAGCTTTTGCTCTAAAATCAGGAACAAGAGAAGGATGTCCACTGTCTCCACTCTCATTCAACATAGTCCTGGAAACTTTAGCCAGAGCAATTAGACAACAGAAAGAAATATAAGTAATAACAATAGGAAAGGAAGAAGTTAAGTTATCATTATTGGCAGATGGCATGATACTCTATGTAGAAGAACCCAAAAGCTTTACCAAAATACTGTTAGATTTAATAAGCAAATTCAGTAGCATATCTGAATACAAAGTCAACACTCAAAAATCAATAGCCTTCATGTACAAAAATAACAAATTCACTGAAAGAGAAATTAGGGTAACAACATCTTTCACAATAGCATTTAAAAAAATGAAATACCTAGGAATCAATCTAACAAAGGATTTAAAAGACCTCTAAAGTGAAAACTACAGTACTCTGAAAAAGGAGACTGAAGAGGATATCAGAAAATGGAAAGATATCCCTGGCTCTTGTGTAGGAACAACCAATATAGTGAAAGTAGCCATACTTCCAAAATTGTTATACAGATTTAATGCAATTCCAATCAAAATTCCAACAGTGTATCTCACAGAATTAGAGAAAAACAATCCTAAAATTCATTTGGAACCAGAAGAGGCCTAGAATAGCAAAGGCAATTCTGGGCAACAAAGGTAAGGCAGGGGGCATAACAATCCCTGATTTGAAATTATACTATAAAGCTAATGTGAGAAAAACAGCATGGTACTGGCCAAAAAACAGACCTAAAGGTCAGTGGAGCAGATTAGAAGATGCAGAAACAACTCCAGACATACTAAGCCACCTTATCTGTGACAAAGGTGCCAAACACATTCACTGGAAGAAAGCCTCTTTAAATTATGCTGGAGGGCCGGTGAGATGGCTCAGCGGCGTAAGTGCCTGCCTTGCAAGCGCGAGGGCCCGAGTTCGACTCCCGGAACCCACATACGAAAAAGGGGCCGGTGATATCGCTCAGCGGCACGGGTGCCTGTTGGCGCGCGAGGTCCTGAGGTCGTCCCCCCGGTACCCACAAAAAAAAATAAATAAATAAATTATGCTGGAAAAACTGACACTGCACATGCCAAATATTAAAATTAGACCCATATCTTTCACCATGCACTAAACTAAATTCAAAATGGATCAAATATATAAATATTAAAATGGTAACATTAAATCTGCTGGAAGATATAATAGGTAAAACTCTTGAATACATTGGGGTAGGCAAAGGGTTTATGAATAAAATCACAATTGCACAGGAACTATCACAAAGAATAAACAATTGGGATTTCATATTATTGAAAAGCTTTTGCTCAGCAAGAGGAATCACCAACAGAGTGAAGAGATAACCCACAATATGGGAAAAGATGTTTGCCAGCTGTTCCTCAGACAAAGGATTATAATCGAGAACATGTAAAGAACTCAAAAAAAAATCAGACCTCTCAAATTTAATGATCCAATCCAAAAATGGGCATCTGAGATGAATACACACTTCTCAGATGAAGAAATACAAACAACAATTAAATATAGGAAAAAATGTTCAACATCACTGCTCATTCATGAGATGCAAATTAAAACAACACTGAGATTCCACCTCACTCCAGAAAGAATGGCTATTATCGAGAAATCAACCAATAACAAATGCTGGAGGGGTTGTGGGGAAAAAGGAACCCTTCTCCACTGTTGGTGTGAGTGTAGACTAGTGCAACCACTGTGGAAATCAGTGTGGAGATTCCTCAAAAACCTAGGATTGGAGGTCCTATTTTACCCAGCTATTCCCCTTCTGGGTATCTTCCCAGAAGAATTAAAAACATCCTACCACAGTAATATATGTGCACCCATCTTTATAGCAACACAATTTGTAATAGCTAGATCGTGGAAACAACCCAAATGCCCATTAACCAAGGAATGGATAAAAAAGATGTGGTATTTCTATACAATGGAGTACTACTCAGCCATAAAGAAAGATAAACTGGAAACTTTTATAGGTAAATGGATGCAACTCAAGGAAATACTCACAAGTGAAATAAACCGGATGCACATTTGTAAACATCATATTGTCTCCCTAGTATGAAATTGCAATTTCACTGTGACTGTTCCATTCTTTAGTCTTCTATTTTTACCTAGCTTTTACATGGCTTAATCTTATACTGAGTACTATTTTTCTCCAAAAATTATTTGTACATTCTCTAATGCTTGTTTGTTAATACATGAGAATGTTTACTTGTTGTCTTTAAAAAAAATAAAAAATTAAAAATTAAAAAATTAAAAAATTTTAAAAAAGTAATAAAGGGAGATGAAGCCACTCCCATCTAAGTTCCTGAATTTTGAGGAAATTATAATGAAAATTAATCATTTCCTTCTGAGGAAATTATAATGAAAATTAATCATTTCCTTCTGAGTTTCCAGCTTCTTATAAAACCTACCTGTCAAAGAAATGGGCTAAAAGCCTGAGTCCCAATTGATCATTTCAAATCTTCGGAGCCACTTTTGATCAGTGACACTAAGCAATTGAGCAATTAATATTCTCTATTTATTATTAGCTCTACATAGGAGAACCATATGGTCACTCCATTTGAGACCTCTCCTGGAAATCCAGGATCTCTTCTCCTCCTTATTTCAAAAAACTCCCCTTCTAATCTCAAAATAAACAAACAAACAATCATGTTCAGCATCTTTGGACACTAGAGAAATACAATTCAAAACAACCCTGGGAGTTCACATTACTGCAATAAGAATCACTGTTATCAAGGTATCAAAAATCATAAAGGGCCGGTGAGATGGCTCAGTGGCATAAGCACCTGCCCAGCAAGCGTGAGGGCCCAAGTTCGACTCCCAGAAACCACATATGAAAAAGGGGCCAGTGATATCACTCAGCGGCACAGGCACCTGCGGGCACACGAGGTCCTGAGGTGGACCCCTGGTACCCACACAAAAAAAATCATCAAATCCTACACTATTGTTGGAAAGGTAAACTAGTACAACCAGCAAAAGCATCAGTATAGGGATTCCTCATTAAACTAAAAAAATATAAATTCCATTTAACTCAACTATTCTTATCTTTCCATAAGAGTCAATGTTATCATATTATACTCATGTGCATATCCATATTTATGGAAGCAGAACACCTAATATCTAAATCAGGAAAGCAACCCATATGTCAATAGATGAATGGATGAAGAAAACATGGTTTATATAAAGAATGGACTACTACTCAGCCATAAAGAAGGATGAATGTTACAGTTTTGTAGAAAAATTGATTGATCTTGATATCATAATACCAAGAAAAATGAATCACACACAGGTTAAATATTGCTTTGCTTCTCCAGTATGAAAGACTCAAAATATAAATAATTTTAACAGCAAAATAAAAATGAAATGGTGAAGACAAGGAAAAAGATTCTCTTTTTAATATTTAATTCAATGTTATAGATTTCCCTTTTAGCACTACATTTGCTACATCTCACAAATTTTGTCTTATATTTTAATTTTCATTTATTTAAAATATTTTTTAATTTTTTTGAGAATTCTTTAAACCATATGTTATTTAGAAGTGTGCTGTTCAATATATATATTTTTTTGAATTTTGTGCCATATTACTCTTATTTTTTTACATTAATTCTATTATTACTTAGAACATGTTCTGGATGAATCCTATTCCTTTAAATTAGTTATGGTGCATTTTATGGTACAGAATATGTTCTATTTTCATGAATTTTTTACATGAATTTAAGGAGAATGTGTACTCTCCTGTTGTTGAACTACTCTAAGTGTGCATTAGATTCAGTTGATTGATGGTTCTGTTCAGTTGCACTATGTTCTTTCTGTTTCATGCATTTTAGCTGTGTCACTTACAGATAGGTGGTGAAGTTTCCAACTATCATAGAGGATTCACCTATTTTCTTTATAATTTTATCACTTTTTCCTTGTATTGTTAAGTGCAAACACTTTAAGGCTCATCTTTTTTTTGAGAATTGAGACCTTTAATAACATTACTCTAAAATCTACTTTCTCTGAAATTAATATTACTACCTTTACTTTTTCTTGATTAGTTTAGCATACTATACATGCTTCAACCTGTTTATGTTTGATCATTGTGTGTCTTTATATTTAAAGTGAGTTTCTTTTTTTTTTTTGTGGGTACCGAGGGGTCAACCTCAGGACCTTGCACACCAGCAGGCGCCCGTGCCACTGAGCGATATCACTGGCCCCTTTTTTCATATGTGGGATCCGGGAGTCAAACTCGGGCCCTCACGCTTGCCAGGCAGGCGCTTACACTGCTGAGCCATCTGACCGGCCCTAAAGTGAGTTTCTTAATGTCAGCCTATATTGGAGTTTATTTTGTTACCAATTATGACTCTCAAATATTTTTTATCTCTTTTTTGTTTTATTTTACTCAATACATGATTTTTTAGAAAGCATGTTTGCATTTAATAAAGACAAATAGCGTTGAAATCAAAGATCACTAGAACACGAGAGCTGGACCTTGCCTTTTAATTTGTGTAATTAGATCATTCACGTTGCAAGTGACTATTGATATAGTTTGACAAAGGTACCTATATTTATTGCTATTTTCTGTTTGTCTTTTTTCTTTTTTTTTTGCATTTCCCATGTGTTTTCTGCTTTCTTTCATTTTATATGATTCTTCTCTCTCTCAGCATATCATTCATGCTTAAATTTAATTTTTTAATTGTTACCTTAGTGTTTTCAATGTACACTTAGAACTAATATAAATGGACTTACAATTATTATTATACCACCTCATATGTAGTATATATACCTTATAAAAGAGAACTTTCAATTCACATCATGGGTAGTATAAGTACATTATTAAAGAGAACTTTCAATTCTTCTTTCCCATGACTTATAACATTGCTATCATTTATTGTACCTATCAAGAAGGTAAAATCACCCAGTACATTGTTATTATTTAGAACAAAATATTGCCCATTAGATTAAGGATAGAAAAAAAATTTAGTATGTTCCTTTTTTATGTTCCCCCATCTTATTATAGGTAAAAATTTTGAAGTTATATCACTTTACTTTGCTCTGAATAACTATTAAAATATCTTACAAGGTAATGCTACCGGTATACTTTTAAATTACCTCAGTTTCTGTTTGTTTTACACTCCATTTTTCTCTACATTTAAAAGGAAATCTAGATGGATACAGAATTGTTAATATTGTTTTCTTTTAACACTCTAAATATTTTATATTACTGTTGTCTTGCTTACCAGAGTTCTGAAGAGATGTCAAATATATTTCTCCAGTGCACTAAGCTTTTATTTTCCCTTTCTCCTCTTTGAACATTTTTGTCTTTCATATTATTCATTTTGAATGTAATATGTATATGTATAAAGGGTTTCTCATGTTTGTTTTTGTTTTTGTTTTTTGGTATTTGCCCTAATCATTGTTTTCTGAGCTTCTTGGCTCTATAATAAGGTACCATTGGAAAATTGCTATTTGGATAATTCTGTCACTGATTCATTTTTTCTGTTACATTCTTCTTTTATTTTCCTTCTTATATTTCCATTTTATGCACATTATAGCTTTTGTAACTCCTACCTGTTTCTTAATTATTCTGCTTTTTTATGATATTTTCTTTGCTTTTTCAATTGGAAACATTTTTATTGACATATCTTCAGACTTACTGATTCTTTCTTCAGAGTTTCCTAAAGGCCTTCTTCAGCTTGTTGCCGTGTTTTCTTTTTTAGCACTTCATTTTGCTTGGATTTTTTTTTTTTTTAGAATTTTTACCTCTCTTCCTTAATCTTATGTTCATGTATGTTCTCCATTTTTTTCCATTCTTAAAATATATTACCTAAATATTTTAAATTCCCTTTCTGATAATTCTAAAATACTTGTTATGTCTGAATTTGGTTCTGATGTTTGCATTATCTGTTCTTTTGCCATTTTTCATGCTTTGAATTTTTTTTTAAAGCCCAAAAATCTTTATCAGGCAAAGGGGCCAAAGGTAAATAGACCTTTATTATTTATTTATTTTTTTTTTTTTTTGTGGGTACCGGGGGGACGACCTCAGGACCTTGCGCGCCAACAGGCACCCGTGCCGCTGAGCGATATCACCGGCCCCTTTTTCGTATGTGGGATCCGGGAGTCGAACTCGGGCCTTCGCGCTTGCAAGGCAGGCGCTTAAGCCGCTGAGCCGTCTCACCGGCCCAAATAGACCTTTAATAAGGAGATATTATGCTGGGATTTAGGACATCTTAGCTACTTAACCTGCAGTATTAGAGGCCAAATTTTTCTCTAGTGTTTTTGCTTTTCCATACCTTACTTTTTGTCTTTCTTAGGGAACACATCTTAAATTAGATTTTAGGCTTACAGTTCTTTCAGCTGTAATTACTTCTGAATATACAAGTCCCTTATTGTGGCAAAACATGACATGGAGAAGCAGTCAATAATTCTAAGATTTCATAGTCTACAATCCCTAATGAGCCATGATCTTTGGGCTGTAATTTTAATAAGAACTTTTTTATATTAAAAATAATTTTGTATTTTATTTGGGTGACATTAAACTTTGAATTGCACTCACTCTGTATTCCATATAGAATGTAATACCTTGAATATTTTATGAGTAATACAACACAAACTAAAAAAAGATGTTATTTATTTACTTTGGCTGGAATTATTAGAACAGTTATGATGAGGCTAGTGTCCCCAAACAGGGAGGACCCTGTGACTAAACAACCATGCACTCTGCCCCAGCTGACACCAGTGCCACTGCACCCAGTCAGGGTCATTGCCACCTCTGCTCTGTGGGTCCCCTCGCCACAGAAGAACAGAGGTGACAAAAAACAGACTGACATGATGGAAGAAGAGAAAAACACCCAGGAGGTGAGTTTTGCTTCAGGACTAAAGTGTCATTGTATCACAGAGATCAGGTGAGAGATAACCTTGGCAGATATGCTTGGAAAAGGGAAGAGCTAAATAGGAATCCCCTGAGATGCCTTGGGCAGCCTGAGATCAGACCAGAAAGTTTCCAGAGCCATTGTGAAAGGTCAGGTTTGGAAGAAGAAATCATCAAAGAGTGTGGTCCTGAAGGGGAAGATAGTTGGTCCAGAAGTATCTTTGAGCTCTGGCACTAGCAGGAACAAGTGGTCTGAGGTATTATAAGCTAATATACAGTTTGTCTAACTATCTTCACTGAAATCATAATCTTAGTTCTGGTTAAGGTATTTTCATGATTGGGTCCTAGGATTTCTCAATATCAAGTACATATTTGATGCCACTGGTGCCACTGAATTTACTACTATAACAAAGGTAACATATTATTGAACGATAACTGCTTTTCTCTCTATGCCAATATGTGGATTTCCTGAGGATCACAAACAAGAAAACATGTACATACACAGAGGAACATGGGAAAGCAAGGCAATGAGAGACTTCCAAAGTCTTCTAAATCTCCTACAGTAGATCAAGGGCACATAAATGGAGAAGAAAGCAAATAGCAGGAAGTGGAACTCTCCAAAAAGTTATAGAAAAGATGAAGAAACTAGAAATGTTCAAAGAGGAAATGAACCAAAAGTTCATGGATATACTGCTCAAACTACCCAAAGTGGGTATGGAGCAAATTAGTAAAAAATGGAAGAGATGACCAAATTGGTTGAAAGCATGAATGACAAATTCACCAAAGATTCAGAATCCTTGAAAACAGTGCCAGACAGCAATACCTGAAATAAAAACCTGGATAGAATTTATAAATTCCAGAAATGACCAAGGTGAAGAGAGAGTGTCTGAAATGAGGACAAAATTGTCAATAATGAAGTACTCAGAGAAGTTACAAAAAAGAAATGTATTAATAGACATGAAAAATCAAATAAGCACTAACACAATTGTAATAGGGGCCCTTAATACCCCACTGTCACAAATAGATTAATCAGACAAAAAAACAGAAAAGAAATATCAGTGTTCTACAAAACACCAGAATACACATTATTTATCAGGTAGACATGGGGCATTGTCTAAAATAGGCAACATACTAGCCCTTAGTACATGCTTAGGTAAATTCAAAGAAATTGGAATTATCCCATGCATATTATCTGACCATAGTGCAAAGAAATTGGAAAATAATGTAAAAAGAAATGACAAAAACTCCACAAACATATGAAAATTAAATAACACCCTCCTGAACAACCAATGGTTCACAGATGAAATAAAAGAAGAAATTAAACAATAGTTGCAATTAAAAGAAAATGCTAATACAACATACTGGCACCTTTGGGAAGCAAAGAAAGCAGTATGAGGGAAATTTATAGCAGTGATTCTCATATTAGGAAAACAGAACGAGCAAAAATAAACAACCTATTACACCTCATCTAGAAAAGGAAGAACAAGTCAAGCACAAAGGCCATACAAGGGAGGAAATTACAAAGATCAGAGCACAAATTCATGCAATTGAGACTAAGAAAACACTACGAAGAATTGATGAATTGAAGAGTTTGTTCTTTGAAAGAATAAATAAAATTGATAAACCCTTAGCCAATCTTATCAGAAAAAAGGAAAGAAAAGACTCTAATTCATGCAATGAGGAATGAACAGGGTGAAATCACTACAGATCTTGTGGAAATTCAGAAGATAGTACCTATTTCAAAAAAATATTCTCATAGGATGGAAAACAAGAAATGAACTGAATTCTAGATATGTATGAATTACCAAAGCTGAATCAAAAATATACAATAATTCTGTGTAACTCAATATCAGTTAATGAGATTCAAAATGTAATTAAAAACTTACCAACAAAGAAAAGCCCAGTTCCTGATGGATTCATGGCTGAATTCTACAAGAAATTCAGAGAAGATTTAAAGTCAATACTCAAAATCTTTAATGAAATTGAAAGGGAAGCAATACTACCTAACTCATTCCTGGAGGAAAGTATTACCCTGATACCAAAGCCAAAGAAAGACCCAATGAAAAAGAGAACTATAAGCCAATCTCCCTAATGAACATAGATGCAAAAATCCTCAATAAGATACTAGCAAAGAGAATGCAGCGAATCATCAAGAATATCATGCACCATGACCAAGTGGGAATCATCCCAGGAATGCAGAGACGATTCAACATATGCAAATCAAAAACTATAATACACCATACCCACAGAGCCAAAGAAGAAAATTACATGATCATTTCAATAGATGCAGAAAAAGCTTTTGATAAAGTCCAACACTGATTCATGATAAAAACCCTACACAAAATCAGAATAGATTGTCTTTACCTCAATCTGATAAAAGCCATCTATTACAGACCAACAGCCAACATCATACTAAATGGTAAAAGACTGAAAACTTTCACGCTAAAATCAGAAACAAACAAGGATGTCTTCTATCACCACTCCTAATCAGTATAGTTCTGGAAACATTAGTCAGAGCAAGTAGACAAGAGAGAGAAAAAAGGGAATAAGGATAGCAAAAGAAGAAGTTAAAATTATCCTTATTCACAAATGACATGATGCTCTACATAGAAGAACCCAAAAACTCCACCAAAAGACTTCTAGATTGGGCCGGTGAGATGGCTCAGCAGCATAAGTGCCTGCCTGGCAAGCACAAGGGCCTGAGTTTGATTCCCAGAACCCCCTTCCAAAAAAGGGCTGGTGATATCGCTCAGCGGCATGGGCACCTGCTGGCACACGAGGTCCTGAGGTCGACTCCCAGTAACCACAAAAAAAAGACTTCTAGATTTAATAACCAAATTCACTTGTGTAGCTGGATACAATGCCAACACTCAAAAATCAATAGAATTCCTGTACACAAACAACAACTCACTGAGAGAAAAATTAGGGAAACCACACCCTTCACAATAGCATACAACAAGAAACATAAAATACTTAGAAATCAATCTAACAAAAGAAATAAAAGATCTATATATTGAAAATTACAGTACTCTGAAAAAGGAGATTGAATAGTATATCATTAAATGGAAAGAAGTCCCTTGCTCATAGATAGGAAGACCTAACATAGTGAAAATAGCCTTACTCCCAAAATTTTTATACAGATTTAATGTAATACCAATCAAAATACCACTAGCATACATCACATAACTAGAGAAAACATTCTTAAAATTAATTTGGAAACAGAAGAGACCTAGAATAGCAAACACAATTTTGGGCAACAAAGGCAAGAGACAAAGCATCACAATCCCTGACCTGAAATTACACTATAAATCTACTTTGATAAATCAGCATGGTACTGGCAAAAAAAAAACAGACCTGAGGATCGGTGTAAAAGATGAGAAGGTGCAGACTCAACTACAAACACACTCAACCACCTTATCTTTGACAAAGTGTCCAAACATGTTCATTGGAAGAAAGATAGCCTGTTTAATAAATGGTGCTGGAAAAACTGGCTCTCTACATGCCTAAGACAAAAACTAGACCCATGTCTATCACCATGTACTAAACTAAAGTCAAAATGGATAAAGGATCTAAATATTAAAACAAAAACACTAAGTCTACTGGAAGAGAAAATAGGTAGAAATCTTAAAGCATATGTTTAGGCAGAGACTTCATGAATAAAACCCAAACTGCACAGGAAATACTTCAAAGAATCAACAACTGGTATCTCATCTTATTAAAAAGCTTTTGCATATCAAAAGAAACCACCAGTGGAGTGAAAAGACAACACAAAAAGTCAGAAATTATTTTAACCAATCATCCATCAAAGGACTTCTATCTAGAACATATAATGAATTGAAAAAAATTAGACTTCCCAAATTCAAAGACCCAATCTAGTACTGGGCATCTGAGATGACTATGAAACTAAGAACTTCTCAGATGAAGAAATACAAATGGCAAATAAATATATGAAAAAATGTTCAACATCATTGGTCATTTGAGAGATGCAAATTAAAACAACACTGAGATTCAATCTCACTCTAGAAACAATGGCTGTCATCAAGAAATCAACCAATAACAAATGCTGGTGGGGCTCTGGGGAAAAAGGAACTCTTCTCTACTGTTGGTGGGAGTGCAGACTTGTGCAACAACTGGAAGTCATTATGGGTATTCCCCAAAAAGCTAGAATTAGAGGTTCCATTAAACCCAGATATCCCCCTTCTGGTTATCTTCCCAGAATTATTAAAAATATCATACCACAGTGATATATGTACACCCATGTTTATAGCAGCACAATTTGTAATAGATAAGTCTTGGAAACAACCCTAACACCCATCGACAAACAAATGGATAAGAAAGATGTAGTATTTTTATACAATGGAGTATTACTCAACCATAAAGAATGATAAACCTGAGACATTTATAGGTAAATGGATGCACTTTGAGACCGTACTCATGTGACATAAATCAGGCTCACATTTGTAAACCTCGTATTGTTTCCCCTGAAAGAGTAAATAAGGTTTAAAATGTACAGTAGATATTGTGATACATTGAGAAATAGTTCACAAGTGAGAAGAATCTAGGATGGGGAAAGGGAAAAGTAAGGAAGGGAAAAGGGAAAAAATGCAAGTTAGATATGTTATTAGTGTCTCTTCACTGAAAAGGAAGGTTTTATTTAAATACACCATACTTTAATATTTATTTATTTATTTATTTATTTATTTATTTATTTATTGTGGTGCTGGGAATTGAACCCAGGGCCTTGTTCATGCAACGCAAGAGCTCTGCCACTGAGCCACATCCCTAGGACTTCAAAAGGAAGGTTTGTGCTAATATCAATTGGAAAATTTTTATGCCCATATTTTGTACTATAACTATTTTAAAGATAACAATATGCAATGTATTATGTATTGTTATTCTCCTATTATTTTGTTATGAAAAATTTTTAAACTTTTTTCCATAAAATAAAAAACAAATAAATAAATAAAAGCCTGCAAAAAAGTATATTCATTAGAATTACACCAGAGTATATTAGAAAAACACACTCCTAAACATCAACGCAAACATTGATGGTGAGAATAGCCTAGACTGAAGTATTACAAGCCCTAGCTGCAAACAACTTCCAACAGAGATTAACATACCCAGCAATACTTTCCTTCAAAATAGATGGAATAAAGAGGCATTTCATGAAAAACACCAACTCAAGTTATATATGACTATGAAACCAGCACTCCAAAAATATGCAAGAATATTTTAGAAAGAAAAGATGAGTTCATTAAGGCTAAGAATCCAGATGAAATGGAATCGCCCGTCTATGTCAATGGATAAACATCAAAAATGACAAGACTAGAGAAAAAAGTAGTCGCTAACAGAGAAAGAATGCAATGATAGTGAATAATCAGCATATGTCATAAATATATCTCAATGTTAATGGCCTCACCTCTCCAATTAAAAGAAAATGATTGAAAAATTGGATCAAAAAACAGGACCCAATATTCTGTTGCATTCAAGAAACTCATCTAATCCAAAAAGATATTCATAGACTAAAAATGAAGGAGAAAAGCAATATTACACACACCAGGACCCCCATGGTAAACTTCTTCCAAAAACTGACTATAAGAAACAAAAGTCACTATGTAGTATTTCATGGAAAAATCCAACAAAAAGAGATAATGTTTATGAACATTTAAACAGAGAACACTGGACTACTTATCTTCATGAAAAAAAACTGCTGAACATAAAAGATCAAATTAATACTAACAAAATAATAAAATGGTATTTGAACACCCCACTTTTGTAAAAAGATATGTCAAATATAAAAGCAATAAAGAAATATCAGGGCTGAACCATACACTTGAACAATGGATTTAATAGACATCTACAGAATATTCCACCTATCCCAACAGAATATGCTTTCTTTTCTACAAGCACACAGTGCTTTCTCCATAATAGATCGCATACTAATCCACAAACCCTGCTTAAATAAATACAACAGAATCAATTCACTCCATGTGTGCTATCAGACCACTGTACAATGAAATTAGAAATCAATGAAAAGAGAAACTTCAGAAAAATTAGAAGCACGTGGAAAGTTACTAACACACTCTGAAATAACAAATGGATCACAAAAGAAATCAAGAAAGAACTTTAAAAATTTCTTGAAATTAATGACAATACCTGTACAACTCACTGGATCCTCTGGGACCCTATGAAAGCAGTCCAAAAAAAGTTCTTTGCAGTCAATCCTTACATTAAGAAAACAGAGTGAGCTCAAATAAATAACTTCATGAAGAACCTTAAAATACTTGAAAAATTATAATTCCAAGCCTAAGCCAAAATTAAGGGAAATCATAAAAATTAAAGAAATCAGTGAAATTGAAAGTAAAATCAATACAAAGAATCAACAAATCAAAGAGCTGGTTCTTCAAAGAATGAACAAAACAGATAAAGTCTAACAGAGAGACAAAAAAGATTCACATCAATGCAATTAGACAAAAAAGGGTGAAATCACTATAGACACCATAGGAATCCAGAAGACATCTAGTAAATACCATGAAAAATTGTATTCCGGTGAATTAGAAATTTTGAAGAACTAATACCTAGACTCATACAAATTAGCAAAACTATCTCAAGAAGACACAAAGATACTGAACAACCCAAAAACAACCAATGAAATTAAAACAGTAATAAAGTATCTATGAACTAAAATGCCAATGATCTACAGGATTCACTGTTGAATTTTACAAAAACTTTAAGGATATTTTATCACCTATACTCCTCAAACTTGCCAAAGAAATTGAAAAAGGAGTACTTCCAAATTCATTTATGGACACCAGCATCATTCTGTTTCCAACTCTGATAAAGACCCAACTAAAAATAAAACTACAGGGTCAATCTCCTGAATAAACATAGATGCAAATATTCTCAACAGGTTAGCATATAGAATGCAGTTCATCATGAAAAAGATTACATATCATGACCAAGTAGTTTTCTTCCCAAACACGCAAGGATGGTTCAACATGTACAAATCAATAAATGTAATATGTCGCATAGACAGAAGCAAGTTTAAAAGTCACATGATCATATGAATAGATGTGGAAAAGCTTTTGACAAAATCCAACACCCCTTCATGGTAAGAGAACTGAAAAAATAGGTATAGAAGGAGTATATCTGAATTTGATAAAAATATTTATGACAAAGCAACAGGTAACATCATATTAAATGGAGAAAAAATAAAGTATTGCCTCTAAAATCACTAACAAGACAAAGATGCCCACTGTCATAACTTCTATTCAACATGGTACCTGAAACATTAGCCAGAACAATCAGGCAAGAGATTGAAATAAAAGGGATACATATAGGAAAGGAAGAACTCAAATTATCATTATTTGCAGATGACATGAAACCCTATATAGTAGGTTCAAAGCATACTACCAAAAAAACTCTTGAATTTAACCAACTTCAGGAATGTAACTAGACACAAAATTAACACACACAAAAATAACATTTGTGCATACCAATAATGAATTCAATGAAAAGCAATTTATGAAAACAATACCATATATGGTAGTGTCCAAAAAAGGAAATACCTAAGTATTGACCTAATTATGGAAGTGAAAGACTTCTACAAAGAAAACTACAGTACTCTGAAGAAGGAGACTGAGAAAATAAAAAGATGTCTGCTGCTCCTGTATAGGCAGAATCAATATTGTCGGAATGATCATAATCCCAAAACTGTTATACAAATTCAAAGTAGTTCCAAGCAAAATATTAACAAAATACTTTTAATACCTGGAGAAAAACATCCTGAAATTTGTATTGAACCAGAAGAGACCAAGAATATCATAAGCAATCTTGGGCAATAAGAGCAAAGTAGAAGGCATCACATTACCTGACCTCAAGCTATACTACAAAACAATAGTAATAAAAAGAGCATGGTTCTGGAGCAAAAACAGACATGTAGATAAATAGAACAGAATAGAAGCTACAGAAACATTTTCCAGACACATTCAGCCTTTTGATTTTTGACCAAGTGGCCAAAAGAATACATTGAGTGAAATATAGTTTATTCAACAAATGATGCTTTGAAAATTGGTATCTCTTGGCAGAAGATTGAAACTGGACTGATACCTCTCACCATGTATCAAACTAAAATCAAAATAAATCAAAAATCTCAACCTTAAAACAGAAACATTGAACCTACTGGCAGATAAAATGGATAATACACTTGAAGTCATAGGTGTAAGAAAAGATTTCCCTAAACAGAACCACAATTGAACATGAAATAACAGTAAGAATCAGCAAGTGGGATTACATCAAATTAAAAACGTTCTGTACAGCAAAGGAATCAATCAGTAAAGAGATAACTTACAGAACAGGAAAAAATTTGCTAGGTATTCCTCAGACAGAGGCCTTTTATCTAGAATACATAAAGAATTCATGAAAATTAAACCACCTAAAATAAAAGACCCAGTCAAGAAATGGGCAAGTGAAATGAATAAGACAATTCTCAGAAAAAGAAATGCAAATGGCCTTCAAATATATGAAAAAATATTCAGTATCCCTGGCCTTTAGGGAAATGTAAATTAAAACAATTCTAGGATTCCATCTTACACCAGAAAGAAGGACAATATCAGGAAATTAAAAAAATCAAATATTAGTTTTTCTGAAAGAAAAATGTACTAATCCTCCTGCACTTTTATTGGGAATGTGAGCTAGTATGTACTACTATTCCTCTTATTTTTTTTTACTTAAAATACTAAAATTAGAAATTTACAACTCAGGTATCCCTTTTGTAAGTATCTTCCACAAAGAGATATAGATATACTATAGTGATGCATGTATGCCAGTGTTTATAGCAGCACAATTCATAATAGCTAAATCTTGGAAGCAGCCTGAATATACATCAGCAGAGAATTAGATAATGAAAATGTATTATCTACACATAATGAATAGATAGATACTTAAATACATCTAAATATATTATGCTATAAAGAAAGACAATTTGAGATGTTTGTAGGAAAATGGATGCACCTGGAAATTATAATGTTGAATGAAATAAATCAGACATAGAAGCTGAAATAACATATAGTGTCTCTGTTTTGAGTAAGACAGAGTACAAAGAGCACAATAAAGGATGGATGGAAGGCAACAATGGTGAAGATCTCTTGCAAATGAGAAGGGGTCCAAGAGAATGTGGATGAGAGGAGAGAGGGAGGGGAAGGGAACATAAATGGAATAAAGTTATGCCATGAATAGGAACCTAATAACCTCAATGAATGTAAACATTATATGTCATAAACATGAGAGAAGGTTAATCATATCAACAAAAATGAAAATAAGGAGGAGGGAGGGAGCAGGTAGGAAAGGAGATAGGGAGAATAAAAACAATGTATATTATATATATACCCACTCACAAAAATGATTGTAAACTGAATGCATTGCAAACTTGTACCAATTTACAAAACGATTTTTTAAAAAGGAATTTTTACGCTAATTCCTTATTTTTTACTGTGTTCATGTATTTTTCTTCTTTTTCTTATTAATATATGCTTGGCAAGCATAGCGAATACATTCATTGTGGGTAAATGGTATATATATGTAACACATTTTAATTCATTTTGTATCCCCTTCCCCCATCCCAAACATCTCTTAGTCCCATTTCCATTTACAAAGATCTATCTCCTTATTTTCTATTATTTATTCTGCTCTTTTATTACACAAACTGAAAAATTGTATTGTTCCTTTTATATGAGAAACCTAAGTATAAATAAAACAAGTGCCCTTTAGTTCCCACCTCAACTTAGGTGAGGAGAGAAGGCTTAAGACCAGGGAGATGTATTTTCCCCTTTCCTCACATCAAAGGTTAGAAAGAGTAGGATTTTAGTATAAGCTCCCCAATGCACACACACATCAGTTAGGCTCTGCTAAAATCAAATAATTTAATCTCAGGTGAAATAGTTTGCTTTGTAAGTGGGCCTTTGTTAAGGAGAATGGAGCACTCTGGGTATCAAGATGGTTAGTTATAATTTATCACTTCTATAAACATGAGGGGCATTTCTCAGATTTTCACCCTCAGAATCTGGTAGCACTGCTAGAGCTAAAATTCATGAAGATGTAAGTCTTAAGGAGGATTGGCCTCTAGGAGTCCTTATCTGTCAGGCTACCCATAGTAAGTCTCCTGTGATTAATAAAGTGCCCTTTAAATCCTTCCACTAGGGTCCAGCAGCGATTTTTGGTCTTTATAAGATGGGATTATCTGTCTTTCCCTCTCTCTCCAGTTTTTGGCATGGTGGTGCCCAGTAAACACAAACTCTGATGGGTATGAAAAATGCTGGTGATTTTCAAGATATTCAGCTTTTCTTTCTTGTTGCAAAGATGAGAGTAATGACTGTGAAACAAACTCTGTGTGTGTGTGTGTGTGTGTGTGTGTTACTGGGGATTGAACCCAGTCTTTGCACTGAGCTACATCTCCAGCCCTTTTAATTTATCTACTTACTAACATTTTGAGACAGGGGCTTGCTGAATCACTAAGTTGCCCAGGCAAGGCTTAAACTTGTGATGTTTCTGCCTCAGCCTCACAGAGAACTGGGATGACATGCATGTAGAATCAGAACCAGCACACTCTGAAGAATCTTTAAATGTCAGACTGGAAATCAGATGTCAGAACAGAAACCAGAAATCCTATGTGTCACCCTCCTTCATGCCAGAAGTCTAATTTAAGCAGTCTTTTTTATTCCCCTTCTCATAATATGTATAACTTCTGGCATTACTTGTATTTGCCTTTGCTTAAGATTTTGTGTTGTATAGATATTTTCCCCTTGAGATTTAAATTCTTAAAGGGAAGATATTATAACTGATGAGTCTTATCAAGACTTAGGACATAATATTAAAATATTCAGTGTTCCTTTGTTGACTTAACCACAGGCAAGTCTTGGGAAAAGAGAATGGAAATCTTCTCTTGGACTTTCTCTTTTTAAAAAAGGTAGCATTTTAGCCAAGTAATATATACAGAAACGGTTCTGCTGGACAAACATTTTTGAGACTTTGAAGTCCCTAAAACATCACCAAATTTGTATAAATTATCTTTAGTTATATTATAAAGCAATAATAATGCTCATAATTTATAACAGTAATTTATAATACTATATGCAATTCACTATTTTTCCTTTAACATTTTTAACTCATAATAATGTTAATTGGGTTTATGTATACACTTGCACTATAGTTGTGGAAACTACAATTTGGAAAAATGTAGGTGTCTTCTCCCGAGTCACTGATCTGGAATTCAAATCCAAGTTTATGTGATTCTAGCTAACATTCTTAATTACTCTGCTATGTAGTCTCACATGTAGTTTCAGTTTTCTTGGTCTCCCCAGCTACAACCACCCTATAAATCCCATATTGTCAGATGAGTCCTTCTTTACCTCCCCTTCTTGTTTCAGATTATCCAACTTTATCAATGAGAAGTAGATGAAGCTCTGCCACCCCAGGGTATTTGATGAATCTTTGTATTTTTCTCAACACATATACTTTGGGGAGTATAGTATACATACGGTTGGTTAACAAGTGGTTCTGCTGAAGTGGACTGAGGGTAGGAGTGCCCCCAAGACCTCGCTGGCCACTTAGGTCTGCATAAGCAATTCCATTTTGACGTCCAGGAGCAGCAAAAGAAGATTGCATCTTATCCTTATTCCAGGAGGATTCACTTCCACCTGAAAAATATATATATTCATAGGAACAGAATGCAATTTGACAATTTCCATTTGAAGACTAAATTTCTTTTTAAAAATTGTAATCTTTAATACTACCTCCTGGAAAAATTATTATTGAACATATGTACCTCAGTTTATGACAGTTTTGAAAACTTTCAGTAGTCTAGGGAGTTAAGAGACCACTGGGAAGACATTTTCACTAGTATGATTGGACCCACTACTCTTACTGGTTCTCTCAACAAACCTGGCATCATAGTAAATACCATTTGGAAGCACATTACATATTAAAGGCCATTAAATTACCATACTGACTTACATACCATATCTCTAACATACATATTTATTTTTATTTATTTTATTTATTTATTTATTTACTGTGTGTGTGTGTGTGTGGATACTGGAGGTTGAACTCAGGACCTCACGTGCCAGCAAGTGGCTGTGCCACTGAGTGACATCACCAGCATTTTTTTGTATGTGGGTACCAGGAGTCAAACTGAGGACCTCACGCTTGCCAGGCAGGTACTTATGCTGCTGAGCTATCTCACCAGCTCCATATGTTATATTTTAAAGAACAGTTTCTGTTCATACAAAAAAAAAACACATTCATTGACAAGAACACAATAACACCTAAAATACATAAGGATTAGAATTATCACTCACTTTTAGCTTCAACTTCCACAGAAGAAAAGCTTTTCATACATAGCAGTCTTTTGTACAAAGATGGATAAAAGCTGAAACCATGGCATTTAATTTGAACTGTACTTTTCTTTAAAAGTCTATATTGCAGAGTGTATTATTTTGATCTATAGTGTCATAAGTATTTTGTTTGGCATTTAGCACATGGTAAAGACTGAACCATTTCTTAAATCTATATAGGAAGCAAGTACAAGGCCACTTTTTAAAGGAAACTATTTTAATCTGAGGAGAAAAGGGTTGAGTTCCAATCACTGCAATGCTAGTCTGGCTTTAGAAAACAGAATAGTTTTTTGGGCAACTCCACCTGTTTGCTTGATGTGCTTTATTCATTTGGGAATCAGTGGTTCTGCCCCCATTCCACAGATTGGCAGACTGAATTAAAAAACAGAATCCTTCAGTCTGTTACATTCAAAAGACTCATCTAATCCAAAAAGACTTTTATAGACTAATAAACGATGGAAAACAATATTTGATGCACCAGGACCCCTAAAATAAGCAGGAGTAACAATCTAATAACAGATACACTTAATTTCAATTTAAAACTGATTAGAGAAGGCAAAGAAAGTCAGTCACTACATACTAATTAATGGAACAATCCAACAAAAAGAGATAATATTTTTAAACATAAATGCACTGAATACTGAAGCACCTATCTTCATAAAACAAAAACTGCTGAAATTAAAAGATTAATTGCAAACACCAACATAGTAAGGGGTTTAACACCCCACTTTTACAAAGTGATAGATCAACTAAAGAAAAAAGAAATATCAATAATGATGCACACCCTGGAATGTATGGAATTAATAAATATATACAGAGTATTCCATCACTCTACAACATAGTATACATTCTTTTCAGCACAACATAGAACTTTTTTTCCAAAATAGATCACATACTAGTCCAGAAAGCCTCCTTAAGTAAATAGACAATAATTTAAATTACCCCATGCATACTATCAGACCACTGTGCAATGAAAATACAAACCAATGACAGAAGAAATTTTTAAAAAGGTAAAAGTTCCCTGAAAATTAACAACATACTCCTAAACAAAGAATGGGTCACCGAAGAAATCAAAGGAGTCAAAAAATTTCTGGAAGTCAATAAAAATGGTACAACTCACTAAAGCCTCAGGGACACTATGAAAGCAGTTCTAAGATGAAAACTCATCACAATCAATGTTCACATTAGGAAAACAGAACAAGCAGAAATAAATAACCTTATGAGAAGTCTTAAGAAACTTGAGAAACAAAAATAGACCAGCCAAAAACAAAAATTAAGGACAAAAATTATAAAGCTCAGAGCAGAAATCAATGAAATTAAGGCTAAAGAAATAGTCAAAAAATGAATTAATCAAAGAATTTATTATTTCTTTGAATAAATACAATAGATAAGCCTTTAACCACACTCACCAAAAGAAAGAGAGAAAAGACTCACATAATGCAATTAGAAATGAAAAAGGTGAAATCACAATAGGCACTGTTAAAATCCAGAATTTAGTTTGTAACTACTTTGAAAAATTATATTCCAACAAATTGGCATATTTTGAAGAAATGGACAGATTCCTAGATACATACAAATTATGAAAACTAACCCAAGAATACATAAATATTTTTAATATGTGTAACAAAATTGACACAGTAATAAAGAACCTACCAACTAAAAAAAGCCCAGGAACTGATGGATTCACTGCTGAATTCTAAAATGTCTTTAAGGATGTTATATAACCAATACTACTCAAGCTCTTCAAAGAAACAGAAATGGATGAAGTACTTCCAAATTCATCTATGGAAACCAGTAGCACTCTGATCCCAAAAACAGATAAAGGGCCAACTGAAAAAGAAAACTATAAGCCAATCTACATAATGAACATACATGCAGATACCCAACAAGATACTAGCAAATAGAATGCAACACCATATCAAAAAACATCATATATCATCATCAAGTAGGTATCATCCCAGAGAAGCAAGGATGTTTGAACATACGTAAGTCAATAAATGTAATACATCACATAAACAAACACAAGGTCTAAAAATATGATCATGTCAATAGATTAAAAAAAAAGGCTTTAGACAAAATTCAACAGCTCTTCATGATAAAAACCCTGAAGAAAACAGGTCTAGAGGGACCATATCTGGATTTGACAAAAACTATTTATGACAAATCTAGCCATAATTTGACTAAATGAGGAAAAAATAAAAGCATTCCCCCTAAAATCAGAACGGATGTCCACTGTCACCTCTTCTGTTCAACATAGTACTTGAAATATTAGCCACAGCAATTAAGCAACAGACAGAAGTAGAAAGGATGCACATAGGAAAGAAAGAATTCAAATTATCATTATTTGTAAATGACATGATACTCTACTGAGAAGACACAAAGAACTTCAGTGAAAAGCATTTCAAATTAATAACCAACTTCACCAACGTAGCAGGAAACAAGATCAACACAAATAAAACTTAACATTTGTGTACACCAATAATGAACTGGGTGAGAATGAAATTATGAAAACAATATCATTCATAGTAGCTTCAAGAAAAATGAAATACCTAGGAAGTAATCTAACCAAGGAAGTGAAACACTTCCACAAAGAAAACTACAGAACTCTGAAATATTGAAGAGGACATCAGAAAATGGAAAGATGTCAACTGCTGCTGCATAAGCAGAATAAGTATTGTCAAAATGGCCATAACACCAAAGCTGTTACACAGATTTAATGCAGTCTCAATCAAAAAATCAACAGCATATTTTACAAAACTACAGAAAATAATCCTAAAGTTCATATGGAGCCAGAAGACACTGAGAGTATCCAAAGCAATTTTGGGTAACAAAAGGAAAGCAGGAGCCATAATAATACCTGATTTCAAGCTGAAAAGCAATTGTAATAAAAAAATGGCATGGTACTGGTACAAAAACAGATACATGGTTCAGTGAAACACAACTGAGGATAAAGATACCTCCCCAGACACATTCAACTATGTAATCTTTAAAAAAGATTTCAAAAGCATGTTTGGAGAAAGATAGCCCCTTTCAACAAGTGGTGCTGGGAAAACTGGTTATTATTGGAGAAAATTGAAACTGGACCATTATCTCTCACCATATATTAAAAATAAAAATGGATCAAAGATCTAAACATCACTCATTTAACTGTTGACACTGATTATCACTGAGGCAGCACTTTTGTTATGTACTGACTATCCCAAGTGTCACTTGACCAGGTGTCATTTCAACCAGTCAATCCTTTTTTTTTTGGTGGGTACCGAGGGTCAAACTCAGGACCTTGTGCTTGCCAGGCAGGCACTTATGCCACTGAGCCATCTCACTAGCCCCTCAACCAGTCAATTCTTGCACTGAATAAATTTGATAAAATTTTTGTTTTTATATTTCCTGTTATACTATCTTATAAAAATTAATGAAAAAATATGCAATTTTTGGTCATCCTGTATTTAAATAATTGGACTGGTAGGTGGTTAAAAAAGAAACATTAAACCTACAAGAATATAAAATAAGTAAAACACTTAAAGACATAGGTGTAAGAAAGGATTTTCTAAATAGAACCTCAATGGCACAAGAACTAACAGCAAGAATCAACAAATGGGATTATATCAGACTAAAAAGGTTCTATACAGCAAAAGCATCAATCATTATATCGAAGCAACAACCTACAAAATGGAAATAAGTTCTACCTACTACTCCTCAGAGGACTTATATCTAGAATATACAAAAAGCTCAAAAAATTAAACCAACTAAAATTAAAGACCTAGCCAGGGATGTAGCTCAGCAGCACAGCACCTCCCTGGCAAGTGTGAGGCCCTGAGTTCAATTCCCAGTACAAAATTAAATAATTAATTAATTAATTAATTAAATTAAAGACCAAGTCAAAAAATGAATAAGAGAAATGGACACTTCACAGAGGAAGAAATACAATTGGTCAATAATATAGAAAAAATATTCAACATCTCTGGCCATTAGAGAAATACAAATTAAAACAATGTAAGACTCCATCCTACTCCAGAAAGAATGGCAATCATAAGGAAGTCAAACAATAACAAATGCTGGTGTGGCTGTGGTGAAAAGGAGCCCTGCTTCATTGCTGGTGAAAATGTATACTAGTACAACCATTATGGAAATCAGTATGGAGATTTCTCAGAGAACTTAAATTAGAAATTACATATGACTCAGCTATTCCCTTGCTATGTATCTTCCTCAAAGAGGTTAAGACATCATACTACATCATTGTATGCATACCAGTGTTTATAGCAGCACAATTTATAGCATCTAAATCACACAATGAGCCTATACAACCATCAACTAATGATTGGATAAAAAATTGTGGTATCCATGTATAATGGAATACTACTTGGCTATAAAGAATAACAAATTTGAGACATTTGTAGGAAAATGGATGTGCCTGAAAAATACTGTATGTAATGTAATAAACCAGACTCATAAGTTTAAATACCATATGGTATCTCTCATTTGAGTGAGGCAAAGTACAAAGAAGGAGAATATCAAAGGATGGATAGAAAGAGACAACAGGATGGATCTCTTGCAATAGGGAACTTTTCCAAGAGAACAAAGACAAGGCATAAGGAGGAGGGGAAGTGAAAATAAGTAGAATAAAGATATGCCATTCACAGGAAACTAAAAGACTCAATTAACATAAACATTATATGCCATAACATGAGCTATGATTAATAATATCAAAAAGAATGAAAAATGGGGTAGGGGAATTGGAGGAGGAGGAGGGAAGTAGGGAAAGGAAAGGGGAAGGGAATTACAAAAAAAGAAACAAACTGTTGTATGTATATGTAACCACACCCTAACGTGATTGTAAATTGTATGAACTACAAACATGTACTAATAAAATAAAAATTTAAAAAGTCTACATTCTGTTACTAATTTAATTTAATATAATTTATTTCAAAATGTGTCACTATTGTAATTTATGTTTTGGTGCATTAATATAATTTAGCATTCACAAATTTGAAATCCCAAATAAAATCAATAGGACAATGTTATGCTGAAATGAAGTGATGTTTGGGGAAGGGGAGTATCCTATATAAATGATGAAAATAATCACACTGTAACAGTGAGAATTCTTCATACAAATATTGGGCCAATAAACATGATTAATACCAAAAAATACAAAAATTTAACAGATCAATTGCTGAGCAAAAATGGAACCACTTCATCACTGTATCATTATATTTGAGATATGAATTTACCTCAGTATTGCAAAACTGTAATTTGTAAAGTGAAGCACAAAAAATTGACAAAGAAAGATAAATTTAGAAGACAGTTATACCACATGATATTGAAATGATGTTCCATTATCAAGGTAGAAACAACACAGCAATCCTAGGGCTGACACTATGACAAGATTTATTTTATAATTTGAAAAACTTTTAGTCGGCATTCAATGTTAAATGTTACATCAAAGCATTATTTCTAATATTTTTGTATAGTGTATATCCCTAATGAACAAGAATAGAAACTTTGTAAAACCCCATTACAGAATTCCAAAGTATATTTATGTTTATTTGGATGAGCACTTTGTATTCACCTTTTGCAACAACTTACATCTTTGTTAATTATTGTGCTAATGATGGAATCAACATGGTTTCCACCTATTTTCATCTTCACTGAGCATAGATATAAAACACTATTCTGTACTCTGAAGGAAAGTTTTATGAAGCAAGTGACTGAGGAGTGTGGGGCAATCTTGATATTTGGATTAGTTGATGCTAATGTACCAGACATATATTTGTTGTTTGGCCTAACACTCTTACAATTTGAAGTATATACAAATTGACTTTTGACTCCACCTGGAGTTTCTGGTGGTTGCAAAATTTGCATCATCCTGTGATCCTTTGTCAAGATATAATATCCACTGCTCTTAAAGATAATCATATGATTTTACTAAACTAACTTAGGGTTCAGCTTTTTTACAAAATCATTTTGTGGAAGATTTCATTATCCACCTTCATCCATTTATCTATGTATCTAAAAAATGCACTAGTTTGCTGTGGTTGCCAAAAGAAAATATCACAGGCAGTGTGGTTTAAGAAAGAAAAATTTTCAGTTTAGCACACTAAGATTGGATCAAAGATTCAACATGGCTGACTAGAGTAGTAGCCATGTTAGAGCTGCTCAGAGAAAATCAGCTAAAAACTCGGATAATTAGAAGAAAGTGAAGCACTTACATTTTGATGCCAAAATCAATCCAAAATTAGACTTGTAAGTAAAAAAATAGACATATGGCTTTAGAAAACAGCAAACCAGCCTACAGGCTGTCAGTGGAACTGCTGCCTGTGCATGGAGACATGAACAGAGGAGGAAGGACCAGGAGGTGCCAACTGTACACAGGACTTGGAGCAGCTCTGAGCTGTCTGTTTCAGGGCACCAGAGCAACTGGGAGAATGATGCAGAGACAAACAGGGTAAGGGGACATGAGCATGCCAATAAGGGACATAGAGAAAGTTGTTGGCTGAAGACTAGCCATGGCCCCCACATCCAGAGGCCAACGTCAGCCCCATAGTCAGCACTAATCCTACTGCAGACTTGGTGGAGTTACCCAGAAGTTTGCAGCTCTGATTTGAACACTACCATAGAACTGTGGACACCAAAGGCAATATTTTTCATTTATCTCATTTCCCTTTTTCTGGCTGGATGTTGGTTTTTGTTCATGTTGTTTAGGTTTTGTCTTTTCTGTTTCATTCTATTCATCTTCTTTCTATCTTTCCTCAACTATCTCTCTCTCTGTCTCTCTCTTTTTCATTTGGGCACTGGGAATTGAACTCTGTACCATGCGACTGCCAAGAAGGTACTGTGCAACTGAGCTATATCCCTCATCCTATCTGTCTTGATTGTATGATATTTTCATGTGAGTGAACATTGTCTCTAGTCTTTTGGGTTTGGCTTGATAATATTTTCTTTCTCCTTCATTCTTTCCCCCTGCCCTCTTATTCAGTTTCCCAAAGCTTGCATGATCATCTTTCATCCTCTACCCTTGCTTCTACTACCCTTGCTTCATTATCTGTTTTGTCCCCCATCCCTCTTAAATTTTCCCATCACCGAGTAAAATCACTCTACTAAGGGTAAACTCTTACATAGAAGTTCCTGATTTATATTGGATTTTGTATATGACTGTAAATCTTACCCCTATGGTTAAAGGTACCAAATCAACAATTTGTCAGTTTCTAGGCTGCACTTGATGCTATTGTTAATGCTAATTGTACAAAATTACTAGGATATCATACCAGTTGTAATCAATTATTATCCCTAGTATGACAACACTGTGATTGTCTGGGATCATAAACATCACCATACTTCAGTACCAAAGAACTAGATGCTGAACCAAATAGATACCAACATCTAATCCTTAATAAATTGAGAAGGTAGGATCTTGGGACAGACACAAAAATCAAGAACAATCTACACCTAGAAGACATCTCTGAGGAATAGATATTTCCTAGGGAAGCTTCAATACTAGCGATAAAACTATCTACCATAAGAAATTTATAAGCATCAACACAGAAAATAAAATAAAATTTAAAAATAGAAAATGACAATGTGCAGAAGCAAAATGCAACCCCAGACCTCCAGCCCACACAAGACAAGTCCAGTGGACAAGATAGAGGAAATCAGAAGCCACCCACCTGAATTTTCTAAAATGCTAGCAGCAGATTTTAAAAAACAGATGAATGAAGTTACAGAGAAAATAATATCTCAGTTTAAAAAAATGATGGGGCTGGTGAGATGGCTCAGCGGGATACGCACTTGCCTGGTAAGCACGAGGGCCCGAGTTCAACTCCCAGAACCCACATACAAAAACAGGGCCAGTGATATCACTCAGCAGCATGGGCACCTGCTGGCACACGAGGTCCTGAGGTTGACCCCCAGTATCCACAAAAAAAATGATGAAAAAATGAAGGACTTCCTCAATGACACTAGAGTAAAAACAGATTATAAAACAGAGGAGATTAGGAAAATGATGGAAATCATGAATGCCCAACAAAGAAAATAAATAGAATCCATGAAACAGATACAAGCAGATATCCAGATTTAAAATTCCATTGAAAGTGCATGCAACTGATTGAAGGAAGCGACAGAATATCAGTTGTAGAAACAGGATTGTGGTTAGTGACCACAAAAAGAAAGATATCTTAAAATAGCAAGTGAACATGTAAAATCAATCCAACACTTGCAAGATGATGCAAAGTAGAACAACAAATGTTTGATTGGAATCAATGAGAAAGCCAGAGACAGCACAGATGCCATAAAATAAAACTGTCCACAAAAGTAATGGGAAAAACCTTCCCAAACATGGAAAAAGAAAATGACATACAGATAAGAGAGGCATATAGAATTCCAATTAGCCATGACCAAAATAAATCTACACTGAAAGATATGATAATCAAGAATCCAGAAATATAGCACAAGAACAGAATATTAAAAGTTCTTACAGGAAAGAAACAAATCACCTATAAAGGGAAGCCCAAGAGAACCACAGAATACTTCTCAACATAAGCTCTTAAGTCAAGGAGAGCTTGGAGTGAAGTATTTCAAACCCTAAAAAAACAACCTCAAACCCAGATTGATGAACCCTGCAAAACTATCTTTTAAAATCAATAAGTAAATAACATGACAAAAAAATTTAAGAAAATCATGAACACCAAACCAGCTCTACAAAATGTTCTGAAGGATATTATAGAGAGAGATAATGAAGACCACAATTCCAAGAATACCAATAGAAAGAAGCCACCAGGCAAGTCAAGCAATTAAACAGATGGGTAAGACAGGGAAACAACAACAGGAAAATAATATGACAAGAATAAGCCAATACCTATCAGTCATGCCCATCAATGTAAATGGTCTCAATTCATCAATAAAAAGAAACAGACTAGCAAAATGCACCAATAAACAATATACAACAATATGCTGCACATGAGAAACACATTCAAATCAAATACAAATTCATAGACTGAAACTCAAAGGATGGAAAACAATACTCCATGCAACATGAACACAGAAAAAAGCAGGGGTTATTCTATTTACAGACAAGGTGAACTTCAAAGTGAACTTTACCAGAACTGATAAAAAGAGACAAAGAAGGTCACTATATATGTGTTAAGATACAACAATCATAAATATATATGCACCAAACCTAGGTGCACCCAACTATATAAAACAAATATTAAAGGACATGAAAAATTAAATAAGCACTAATACAATTGTAGTAGGGTAACTTAATACCCCACTGTCACAAATACATATATCAACTAGACAAAAGATTACAAACAATATCAGAATTGAATCAAGCGTATGAACAAATGGGCATAGTAGATGTCTGCAGAGTGTTCCATCCCACAACATCAGAATGCACATTCTTCTCAAGTGTGCATGGGGTGTTCTCCAAAATAGACCACATACTAGCCCATAGAACATGCTTCAGTAAATGCAAAGGAATTGAAATCATCCCATGCATATTATCTAACCATAGTGCAATGAAATTGGAAATAAATGGGAAAAGAAAACACAAGAACTGCATAAACATATGCATATTAAATAACATCCTCCCAAATGACCAACGGGTCCAGATGAAATTAAACAAGAAATTAGACAGTTTCTACAATTAAATGATAATGCCAAACAGCATACCAGAATGTATAGGATGCAATGAAAGCAGTCCTAAGAGGGAAATTTATAGCAGTGAATCCAAAAATCAGGAAAACAAAGCAAGCTCAAATAACCTAATGTTGAACCTCTAACTTCTAGAAAAAGAACAAGTGAAGCCTGAAGCTTGTATGAAGGTGGAAATTATAAAGATAAGAGCATAAGTTAATACAATAGAGACTAATAAAACAATACAAAGTCAATGAATTGAAGAGTTGGTTCCTTTAAAAATTAAATAAAATTGATAAAACCTAAGCCAACATTAACCAAAAAAGGAAAGAAAAGTCACAAATTCATGCAATTAGGAATGACAAAGTTGAAATTCAAAAAGATCCTGTGGAAATACAGATCATCAATACCTACTTTGAGAACATGTACTCTAATAAGATGGAAGACACAGAATAAATGGACAGATTCCTAGACACATATGAATTACCAAATCTGAATCAAGAAGATATAAAAATTCTAAATAACCCAATATCAGTCAATGAAATTGAAAATATAATTGAACTTAACCAAGCAAGAAAAGCCCAAGTCCTGATACATTAACTGCTGAATTCTACAAAAATTCAGCGAAGATATAATGCCACTACTTAAAGCAATCCCAATCAAAATGCCATTAGTATACCTCACAAAACTAGAGAAAACACTCCCAAAATTCATTTGGAACCAGAAGAGATGAGCATAGCAAAAATAATTCTAGGCAACAAAGGCAAGGCAAGGGGCATCATAATCACTGACTTGAAACTATACTGCACAGCTACTGTGATAAAAACATGGTACTGGAAAACAAAAAGCAGACCTGAGAATCAGTGGAATAGATTAGAAGATGCAGAAACAAGCCACCTTATCTTTGGCAAAGAGGCCAAACACGTTCAGTGGAAGAAAGATAGCCTCTTTAATAAATGGTACTGGAAAAACTGGCTTTCCACATGCCAAAACTAAAACTAGATCCATATCTCTTGCCATACACTAAACTAACATCAAAATGAATCAAAGATGTAAATAGTAAAACAGAAGCACTAAATCTGCTGGAAGAGAGAATAGGTAGGACCCTTGAAGACATAAGTGTAGGCAAAGACTTCATGAACAAATCCCTGATTACATGCAAAATATTACAATATTTCAACAATTGGGATATCATCTCATTAAAAAGCTTTTGCACAGAGAAAGAAATCACAAACAGTGAAAAGCCAAAGCACAGAGTGGGAAAAATAATTTAGCTAGTTGTTCCTCAGACAAAGGACTAATATCTAGAACATATAAAGAAATGAAAAAACTCGGATCCCCAAATTTAAAGACCCAATCCAAAAATGGGCATCTGAAAGGAATACATACTTTTCAGATGAGGAAGTACAGATGGCAAATAAATATATGAAAAGAAGTTCAACATCACTAGTCTTTCAATTGTTGCAAATTAAAACAATGCTGAGATTCCATCTCATTTCTGAAAGAATGGCTCTTATCAAGAAATAAGTCAATAACAAATGCTGGCGAGGCTGTGGGAAAAAAGGAACACTTCTCCACTGTTGGGAGTGCAGTCTGGCAAACTGTGGAAATCAGTTTGGAGATTTCTCAAAAAACCAGGACTGGAGCTCCCATTTGACCCAGCTATTTCCCTTCTGGATATCTTCCCTAAAGAATTAAAAGCATTATACCACAGCAATATATGCACACCCATGTTTATAGCAGCACAGTTTGTAACAGCTAAATGTTGGAAACAACTCAAATGCCCATCAACTGAGGAATGGATAAAGAAGATGTGGATTTTATTTATACAATGGAATACTACTCAGCCATGAAGAAGGATAAACAAGACATTTCTATGTAAATGGATGCACCTTGAGACCATACTCTTAAGTAAAATAAATCAGACACACATGTGTAAATATCATATTGTTTATCTAGTGTGAGAAACTGAAAGTGTAAATAAGGACCAAAAATAGATATTGTGAAATAAGAAGGCATTGTTCAAAAGGGAAGGGGAACTAGGGATGGTGAATGGGGCATGTGGAAAGGAAAGAAGGGAAAAGAAAATATGAGACAAGAAGGATAAAGTGGAAACAAAGCTTTCTAAATAAGGAGGGGTCAAAGGAATGGGAAGGGAATGGGAAAAAAGAGGAATCAAGATATACCATGTAAAGGTGCAAATTCCCTATGATGTGTGTGGTCGTTATTTGTATCTAAAATGTACCAGTAAACTTAATTAAAAAAAAAAGTCCAAGATTAAATTTTCACATTTTGGTTCCTCCTGATGCTTCTCTTTTTGCAGATGACTACTTTTTTCCCTTTCTCTGTGTGAGCTCACTCTGCGTCTTTTTGTGTACTCAAATTTCCTCTTCCTATGAATCCAGTCAGATTGGGTTAGAATTAATCTTAGGTCTCTTTTTAACTTAACTACCTTTTAAAGGACCCATATCTAAATATAGTCTCATTCTCAAGTAACTGAAAGTTAGAGATTCAATATATGAATTTTAGTGAAAAGAATATCAATCCATAACTATACAATAAGAACCTTTCACCAAATTAGGTCATACCACATTTGCTAGGGAATTCCTACAATAAAGCATAGAGAAACTAGATAGCATTTTTAATAGAGCAGGTCTAACAGATTGAGTAGGCAGTGCATTTGGGAAAATAAAGAAAACTCATTAAATCTCTACTTCATGAAATTAGTATTCCTTATAAACACAATACAACCACATGTCTATATGAATAGGAAATAAAAAATATAACAAGTACTTAGGAATTAAATTAATGATTTGAATTTTTACATATTAATTATTTGTTTTGCAAACTAATGCTCAAACAGTATATGGCAATAGATAAACTGTTACTATATCAACACTATACCTGAATAATTGAATCTCAATTTACCAACAGAAAGCTAGAATAAACAACATTTTTACAAACTCGTGATATACATATATATATATATATATTTCAAATAAACTATGAAGAAGTATCAATCTGAATAAATACAGTATCTGAAAACATTTATTGTCTTAGTTAAAATCATCTACCTTTACAATTTAAAATCTTTTCTTTAAAATACATTATAGGCAACCCACTTGGTATCCCTCCTGTCTCTCAGGAGCTATTCCTATTCCCCTTTCCTTTTCACCAATAAATTTTCCTACTCTTAAAAAAAATTAAATACATTGTAAATTGTGGGATTTCCCAGAAGATTGTTTCCTTTCTTACTTTTTCTTTGTAGTATAAAGGAGCAAAGGTAAGAGACCTATAAATCATTGAGGCTTTACAATAGAAACATGGAATTACAGTGGTTGAAACAAAATTTATATCTACTTAAGAATAGTAATTTAAAAAAGAAGCAGAAGCGTAACATTGGTAAGATCCCAAACTCTATTTTAGTATTGTTTTAATAACCCTTATTAATTGTGCATACTTAGGGTTTCAGTGTGATCTTTCCTTACATAGCATGTACTAATCATCTCCAAGCATTTTTTTTTTGTGGGTACCGGGAGTCGACCTCAGGAGCTTGCGCGCCAGTAGGCGCCCATGCCGCTGAGCGATATCACCGGCCCTTTTTTTGTATGTGGGTTCCGGGAGTCAAAATCGGGCCCTCGCGCTTGCCAGGCAGGAGCTTATGCCACTGAGCCATCTCACCGGCCTCACTTTTTTTATCCATTGTCTCACCAATGTCCTTCCCAATTCCTATAAATCATTATTATTCTTTGAGTTAGAATATTTTTTAGTTTTCACAAGTGAGAGAGAACATGTCATATTGCTCTTTCTATGTCTGATTTAATTCACTTAAACTGATGCCCTCTAGATCTACCCATTTTTACAACAAATGATAAGATTTTATTCTTCTTTCAAGGTGAAAAATACTCCACTGTGTATATGTACCGTATTTTCTTTATGCAGTCATCTGATAGTGGGCACCTATGCCATTTCCACATCTTAGGTAATGTGACTAGTGTTGAAATATACATGCACATGCAACTATCTCTTTGGTATTCCTATTTTATTTCCTTTGAATTTATACCCAGGAGTGGGATAACTGGATTATATGACAGTTCTATTTTTAAATTATTATAAGTCTATAAACAAAAATGCCAAAATATTTCAAGTGGATATAACAAAATCCAGCAGTAACCCTCCAAATACAAATACTCAACATCATTCCAGTTCTTAGCACTCTTATAATATCAGATTGCAGGTCCTCGTTTTCTTAATGTGTTTTGCTATTAAGAATGAGTAAATAAAGTTGATAAGGTATTTATTGCAATCTCAAAAAGTATATGATAATATAGTAAACAACCATCATGCTCTACTCCTCCCGGTCCCTGATCCTTTCTATAAATGTATAAACTAAAATTTCTGTGGGTTTTAGTTTCTAAGACCACTAGGTTTAAGTGATTTTTATGCAAGGATTCATATTTTAAAGGAATCTTTGTTTCCTGAACTCAAAATGGGTATTTCTTTTAAGTTTAATGGCAACAGTATAGTAGAGTAGCTATAATATATTAAAAAACATAAATTTAAAAGCCATCGACTAAGAAAAAATAATTCACATATTTAAAAGAATGGGCTTGGATATGGAAAAGGTGAATATTTATACAAGCTGTTTTCCTTTGAAACATTGTACTACACAAATCTCCACATAAATCCATGTTATGGTTCAGATATGGGGTATTCCCCAAAAGCCTCATGTGCTTGGAAGGTGATTGGATCAGGGAAGCACTATAGTTAATTTTCTCTTAACTTTTCTGTTAACTTTCTCTTCAGAGGATGGGCTTGTTTGGTTGTAGGTCATAGGTCATGACCTGGAGGGCTATATCTCCCCCTAGTTCCTGCCTTCACTTTCTGCTTCCTGGCCAAAATGATGTCAAGCAGCTTTCCTCCACCAGATCATTTCACCATATTATTTCTGCCTTGGAGGCAGCTGACCATGGACTGAAAACATGAGTGAAAATACACCTCTTCTCTTTTAAATTGTGGGTGTTGAGTATTTTGTCCCACCATAAGAAAGAAACTAAGACAGATCTTGGTAACAAGAGAGTAGTCATTGTTGTGATTACTTAACCATGTGGTTCAGAAGCATTTGGAAGTGGTTCCTGGGATGAGTTGGGAAAGTAATGGAGATGTAGGCTGGAGAAGCCCTAGAATGCTGTAAGCTAAGCTGGACTGGATATTCTGACTGGAGCTCAGTAAACCAGGATGCTGACAGAAAAGCAAACAATAAATGCCAGGCTCAGAAGTTTTCATCTGAGAACAAGGACTCCATTGGTAGTTGGACCAGAGACCATGTGGATTAGGCTCTGACAAAAAATATGTCTACATTTTGCCCATGTCCTTAGATTTTGTGAGAAACTAAAATTAAGGGCACCAGACTAATTAATTTAGCAAAAGGAAATTTCAAGGCAACCCAATATTCAGGCTATGACATGAACATTTCTGGTTGCTTTCTGCCAGTGTTATAGTGAGAAACAGGATCAAAAAGCCCATTTTAAAAGTTTTCAGTTTTGTCACAAAGGAAGAACCTGCAAAGTGGGGCAAAGAAGGCCACAGTTGCTTTAAAAAATAACATTAAAACAAAGCCAAGTACTTTGTTTCAGGACAATAGTAAAGATGGCTTGAAGGCATCTCAGGAATCAGGAAGACCCCAAGCCATTGAATAAGACAGAAATTTGGACTGTTTGCTGAACAAAGTCACAGGTACTGAGCAAAGACAGTTGAGAGTGGTCATAAGGACTGCTACCAGCAATGTCATACATCAGGGCAGGGCCTGGCTTTTGTAGCTCACTTTATATAGGAGCTGAATAGGGAGCTACAAGATTTAAAATTGGCATGCTGGGTTTTAATCTTGACTTGGTACCATTCCTTTCTATTCTCCTATTTCTCTGTTTTAGAATGGGAAGGCTTATTCTAGGCCATTATATACTGGCAGTGTTTAAGTGTATTTTTTATTATTATTTTTGGTTATTTGTTGTTGTTTTGACTCACAGCTAAATTTTGCCTTGAGTCTTAGATGAGACATTTGACTTGAACTTTAAAGCAATACTGGAACTGGTAAAATTTGGCAACTCTTTGATGTGGGCTAAATATATTTTGCATAAATAGAAGGACATGAATCTTTGGAGAGCTGGGGTAGAATGTTGTGGTTGAGATCTGGGGTGCTTCCTAAAACCTCCTGTGTTTGGAAGGTGAATGGATCATGGGGGTGTTACTATTTAAATGCTGTTAGGAGGTGGTAAATGATTGGAGGTAGATCATTGAGAGCAAAAGCTGGAAGGGTATAAATCCTTCCCTGGTTTCTCCCTTCACTCTCTGTTTTTTAGTAGGCATGACATGAACAGCTTTTCCCTACCAGACCCTTCCACCATACAATTTCTACCTTGAAGTCAGCTGACAAATGGACTAAAAATGTGAGTGAAAATAAACCTCTCCTCCTTTAAATTGTGGGTGCTGGGTATTTTGTCCCAGAGATGAGAAATTGAATAAAACACTCAGATTATTTGGAATTGACCGTGAATCTATTTTTTTCTTTTATTTTTACATTTAATTCCAACTCCACAAGCGGTCCTCTATTACTCAAAAACCAAAATATGTTTCAGTAGGTAAAGGCCCAGGCATGATCCAATTTTACTTTATTTTATTTTATTTTATTTTATTTTACTTATCTTTTTCCCTTATCAATGTCTGCAAGTTTTTAATATATTTAAAATAAATAGTAGTTTCCACCACGAATTTAAATTGACCATATTTCCATTACTCTCATGTACATAAGGAAAACAGCAAGCAGCCAAATGCAAGTAATACATGCAGTGTATATCAAGCTTGTTCTCCCAGTCATATAATATTTTTTTAGCTGGAATTCTGAATGAATACAGATTGTTTTATGACATTAAACAATATTTAGCTTTTTTAGTAAAGTATGTTTTAAATCATAATTAAAACATTAAGGATTTCCTTTTTCCTAAAATGTAATATAGTGTGCATTAGAAAAGATGTGGAAAAGATCAAGCACATATATACACACACAGAGAAAGAGACTGAAATCAGAGTTTAGTCCATTCTAAAGCGCTAATATATGAATAGAAAACTAGGGTCATATATATAGGTACTGTAATCAGCAAGCATTAACATATTATGCTTCTCCTTGGTATTTCTAAATATGCATCCAAGAATAGAATACTTACCAACTTTCCATATTGGTACAGATCAGTAATGCAATACATGTGTGATATTTTGCGTTGATATTGATAAAAATAGGTAACAATTACCTAAAGATGCTACAGTATTTCAACAGTTTATCTTCATTTTTCCTTTGAAAAGTTACACAGGATAAAGCCACATGAGCTAGAAGTTTCAAATATAATCAAGGATACAATTGTAGCTCATTGATGAGGTTCTAAGCCTCCAATCTCCAATACATTTAAATTTAAAATTTAATTAATTTAAGAAGTAAAGAGCCAGGTGTTGTGGCACAAGCTTGTAATCCCAGCAGTTGGGAGGCTGAGTCAGGAGGATCACTGTGAGTTTGAGGCCAGCCTGGGCTACAAAGTGAGTTCAAGCCCAGCCTGAACTGCAGAGTGAAACCCTGTCTCAAAAAGACCAAATAAATAAATAAATAAATAAAAGAAGAAGAATAAACGACAAATTCTGCTCCTCAGTTGCACTAATCAAATTTTAAATGTTCAAAAACCACATACTGTTGGTTACTACCACATTGGAAAGTGCAGATATCTATTTTTTATTTCCTTTCAGGAAGTTATATTGTACAATTCTATTCTAAAATCCAAGTAGTCATGGGTTAGTTTGTGTAAAACATTTAAAAAGCAGAGGTAACTTTAGCATTTTCAATTCAACATATCTGAAAATAAATTGACTATAATTCAATAAATATGACCTCACTCCCTTAATTTCTACATCTATTAGAAACATAAGTCAATTGCTTCACCCGGGAATTTTTGAGTTCCTAATATATGTCAGATGCTCTTCTTATGTACTAAAAATACAGAGACAAAAGATAGAGCCCTTGCCCTCAAAGATCTCTCACTCTAATAAATATCCTTGCCATTTCTTTACACTTCACTCACTGCTGAAGTGGCCAGATTCTCTGGAATTGACTTTACATTGAGTTCTTTTCATTCCTACTGACCCGGCCTGTATTTGAATCCTAATTACTCTCTCACTTATATTCAAGAGCCTCTAGATGGTTTTCTTAGGCACTTCTCCCATGCACCCTTGTCATTTCTGCCAAAATAAGCTAGCAAAAACAAAAAGAAAGAATATGGAGTACCAGAATGTACAGTTGGAAAGTAGGAAAATAACTGAGTATCTAGGAAGCAAGAAAGGAATACTGTGATTCCATGAGCAAAATGTTTACTTAAAATAAGCACTAGGCAGCACTCAAAGGTTTCTAAGTATTGTGCAAAGATTCTGAGTGTGGTAGATAGCCCAACATGTTCTGCAAGTGTTGTGCAATTGTATCAATATCACCATAATAGGCAGAAAAACAACAAGATTCAACCAAAAAATATCAACAAACCAAACAAAACTCTATAGTTTTATCATAATCCTAAAGGATCTGAAGTCAAGTCCAAAAGTTTCCAAAATTAGTTTGAATAAATCTGTTTCTGCATTTAATAGGAACTCATTGCTGAAAGGTATACTTTAAAGTTACTTGTTCATCACAGGCTTACTCAAATAAACTGTAAGTGACTCATATATACTTCTAAGAATTTTGCTGACATCTTTTACTAAATAAATGTAAAAATTTTAAAAAAGTCCAAGTACATTTGTTTCTAAACCAAAATGCTCCAAGGTGTATTGCCTGCATGCCATTTTGAGGCACAATGGCTAAAATGTGAACATACCATTACTGAGTTTCAAAGATAAATTTATATTCATAGGTAATTAAATCACATGTAAGAAAGTCAGAGTACTTTCCTATATGAACTGCTGAGTATGATCACACAGTTGGAGAAACTTTTACTAACTATTATTTTGTTGGTTAATCTTCACTGTAAATTGGCTTGAAAAATGCCTAGAAGATTAATAAAGCACATTTCTAGGCGTGTCTATGTGAACATGGAAGTGTGACCTTAGGTACTATATTTGCTCACTGACCCTTTCCTCTCTGGGATCTTCTCCTATTCCCAGAATTTTGGATGTCATGAGTTGAGCAGCTTTTCTCTGTCATGTCCTTCTACCATGATGTTTCTGCCTTGAAACCAGCTGATCATGGACTTAAGCCTCTGAAATCATAAGCCAAAACAAAAATCTCTTCCTTTAAGTTTTGGAGGTGGGTGTTTTGTCCCAGGAATAGAAAGCTGAATTATACAATTAGTTTACATAATTTGAAAATGACTCTATTAAAAAGAATTTTACTTTATACATTGGAAGAAAATGGGGTTTTGCCTGTTATTACTTTTCAATTTCAAATGATACATTTATCTTACTCTTTTGTGAATGCCACAGATATTATTTATTGTTTTCATCCTAGTTTTATATTTTTTTTGTGGAGCAGAATTGTTTTTTAAAGTATATTTTCATATAAGCTATATGCTGGGGCCAGTACAGAAAATGTTTGTGTTTGTGTGTTACAAGGTCATTGTTTTGAAGTTTGAATTCATTTCTTGCTTTTGTAAGTAGTATACATCAAAAGATACTAAAAAAGCTAATATAAGTTCAAGCTAGTGACAACATTTTTTAATCTGAATTTGAATTATTTCTGTCAAATATGTGGCTTGTCTAAATTAAAAAACATATTATCAAGTCACTTTGCAGTAAATAATCATATACCACCATCTATCATCTTCTTTGTCATATGTCTGAAATATTGACTATCTACTGCTAAGAATATGTGATGAGGATTTATTTTTAAGAGCTAGTTCCTAGAATTCTTAAGCTGTGAATTTGCTTTTATGAAATATAATTTAAATTACAGCTCCCTAAAGTGAGACAAACATATCTAAGAAAACACAAGAGTTGGTTTATAAAGATGGAACCAGATATTAGAATTTTGATTTCCATTTTATATTTTAACTAAAAGGCAATGTAAGTATAATATTACATTTAACTAAAACATAAGATATTGAACATTGCTGATTTCTCTTTTATTTTAGTTATTTTGTCATCACTGAGATGCAATACCCAACATCCACAACTCTAAAGGAGGAAAGGAGTATTTTGGCTCACAGTTTGTAGAGGTTTCAATCCAGAGTCAGCTGGTTCCAAGGCAGAGTACATGACAAAGGGGCATGGCAGAAGAAAAACAGCTCACAGCTTGAAGGTGAAGCAGAAACAGTGATTCAAGGAAGACAGGGGAAGATTTAACCTTTCTGGCCATGACCCCACTGACCAACCTCCTCTGACCTGGCTTTACCTCCCCAAATCATGTTTTGCTGTAAACCTATTAGTGGACTAATCCAATGAGGAGTTTCATGCCCCCATGATCTAATCACCTCCCAAAAGCCCCACCTTTGAGTTCCTGAGGCTTTGGGGAGACATTTAGATATAAACAGTACTACTAGTCACTTATTAGAGGAACTCTGGAGGAAGAGGAAGAGATCTCAGTAGGGCAACTCACTGGACTTTGACAGCCTCACTGACATTATAGTATGTTCTGTATATGCCCACTTTAGTGAGTTTACAGCTATATATTGTTAATTAAAGTAGGCAACACAACACAACTTCCAACTGACGATAATAATGCAAACATAGGAGTTGAGTAATAAAGTAGCAAAGTCGATACTTCTGCTTCAGGCAGGAACTCTTTGCAACCTTAGTTAAGAGATAAAGATAATTATAAAGATCATCACTTGTGACCTATTAATCCCATTTCTCCCACTGACACTTATATTTTATTAGTGAATAAAATGCATTAGTTAAGTTTTTTTTTATCTTGGTCCTGCATTTAATTTGTATCTTGTGTACATTTGTCACTGCACTTACATAACTCATAATCAAACATATGCAGGTTAAGGTAGGGTGCTCATTATTTGCCTGATGGGGCACATGAGAAAAATATTTCAGAAAAATGCATTAAAAATTGTTTAAAGAAGGCAGAAATTTGTATTTCTTTTTACCAAAAATAAAAAATCCTCTCAAATACTTCCATAATGCTAAATTTTTACAACTCCAATTTTCATCTTACTCATTAGCACTAAAAACTTACTTGATAACTTAAAACTTTTCCTTTTACACTATTAATTTAGTTTAAGCAAATAAGCCATACTTCCTCATTTTATGAGTTAGAATAAATTTAACAAAGGACAAGACTGAACATACAGAATAAGGCCAAATAGTTCAGCTTTCCTTTTTTTTCCTTCAGTAGACATAATACATTTATTAATATCACTCCTACACGTGTAAATATTTTCCTATCAGTGTAATCCTTACTGATGTAGTTACTTTTCTCATTGCTGAGACAAAATAACTGACACTCAAAGTTAAGGGAGGAGAGGTTTATTTTAGCTCAGAGTTTGTAGAGGTTTCAGTTCATAGTTGGCTGGCTAGAGGCAGGGTGGTGTGGCACAGGGACAAGGTAGAGGAGAAACAGTCCACAGCTAGGGAGGCAGGAAGCAGCAAATGGCAGCAGCTGGCCTTCCTTTTCTCCCTTTATACTCCATCCAAGCTACAAGCCTAATGATTGGTCCCACCCTCACCCAGGGTGGGGCTTCCATTATCCACACCCAGAGCTATGCTAATTCTAATCGGTGGACTAATGTAGTACCAGACACCCTTAATACCAGTATCATGTGCCCTAGATCCATCCAATTCCAAAAAAAACCCACCTATAAGTTCATGAGGTTTTGGGAGAAGATCCAGATACAAACTGTAACACAAATGCTAGATAATTATTTTAGGGAACCATGAAGTACTTTCTGCATGAAAGAATTAATTATGCAAAACAAAATGAAATGAAATCATGTAAATTATTTAGCAAATAGTGAGAATTAATTTGACTCACATGACATTTCTTGTTGCGATTTCAGCCTGCATATTTGTGTGCCTCATAGTTGTGAAGTTATAGTGATCTTACTGGACTGGCAGTTGTTAACAGGCAAATGTCTATGAAATGAAGTGGCACATAACGATAGGTGCAAAATAGAGAGTGATGGGCCATTTCTTCTCAAAATCCTAATATCATAGTGGAAAGAGTATTAAATAGACCTGGGGTTGAATTCTGGTCCTTCCAATTTTTATCTGTGCAACTTGGGATGAATACTAAAGCTCTCTGTGGCTGTTTCCTAATATATAATATGGTAATAATGATATTTAACTGCTCTTGGTCCTTCTAATGATTAAGATACAACACATAAAACTCTTACCATAATAACTGGGAATGTTAAGCATTAAATAAGTGTAAGCTATTATCATTTAAATTATTTTACAATATAAAAGAAAACGTAAAGATTTTTAGTTATTAACCCTATTAATTTTTTCATAGGATAAATATATTTTAACAATACTACCAACAAAATGATGAAGGCCACTAATGACCTCAAGAATTAATAAATCATAAAAGCAACACTACATCATTTTTGCAGTTAACACATTTATTTGCATTGCTATATGCATTTTAACATATCACTCTTATAAGTTGAATCATCATGTATGTTACAGCACTAAAATTTCTTAAAAATCCAGATATGGCTTTACAGGGTTATTTCCAACAACATATCAAATGTTTCAGCAGATATCATTACTGACAAGCTTTGCCAAGTATTTGAATATTCCCATTAATTCAGCAATCCCAAATTGACCCATTAGTCAGTTGTACTTTAAAATGTCTGTCACAATATACGTGAACAAATATAATGACAATTATGCAGTGAAACCTCTATTTTATTAGTATGTGTTTACAGTACATAATGAATACAGTCACGGTGGGTAGTTGATACATATACATGACATATCTGAATTATTTTTGCATCCCTTTCCTCTCTTTCTACTCCCTCCCAATGTATCTTTTTTTTTTTTTTTTTTTTTTTTTTGAACCTGAGGGCTACTGAATTACCCTCCTTTTTTTTTTTTTATTTTAAAGAGAAGAAAAAACAAAACAAATCAAAAGAAGAACAAATTTTCAAACAAACATAATAGGAGGGTAACAATGGTTAATACATTACGTATTACTATCTTTAAGTTAGTTATTCAGGACACCAGACATTAGCATTCAATTGTCCAAACATTATTGGCACAAACCTTACTCTTCAATGAACTAAGTAAAAATGGTAGTGTATCTATCTTAACCATCTTATATATATATATATATATACAATTTTTTTCCCTTTCCCTTCTTTCTTTTCCCTATTCCAGTCTCTCTTTCCTCCCAATGTATCTTAGTCTCCTTCCCATTTACAAAATATCTATTTCCCTATTTCCTATCTTCTATCTTTTATTATGTGCTTTATTTATACTTTGGTTTTCTCATATACAAGAACTTATATGTCATTTAAACTTGTGGGTTTCATTTATTTCACTTAATATTATGGATTTATTGTGTATTCATTTTCCTAAAAATGACTTAAAATTATCCCTTATAGTGCATTTGTGGTCTAATCTATATAAATTCCCCATTTCCTTTATCCATTCATCTGTTAATGAACATTCAGGCCACTCCCACGATTTAGCTATTATGAATTCTGTTGCAATAAGCATGAGTATGCATGCATCACTGTAATATGATGCCTTTAACTCTTTAGAGATGATATCTAGAAGAGGAATAGCTGAGTCATTGGAATCTCTATTTTAATTTTTTTTTGAGGAGCCCCCACATTGATTTCCATAGTGTCTGTACTACTTTACATTTCCACCAACAATGTAGAAGAGTTCTGTTTTGAAGATGTAAATGTATACTCCATACTTTTTAATAAGGCATTGTATTAGCTGTATCAAACTTTGTCTAAAAAGCAGATGCAAGAAGCAGATACTGAAAATAGTGTGTATCTTGGAAAGTTTACTGTCATATATGTGTATATGTACAAAGATATATATATATTTATGTACATATATAATCAAAATATACCTGAGTGTATTAAGTAGGGGAAATGAGAACTAATCAACTATGTAAAGTCTAGGTTTTTCAAGTAAAGTAGAATCAAATGGTTGTTTTTCTTTTCAGCACAGAGGAGACTGGGTTTGCCTGACAGTAGTTCTTTTTCTTAGGATTTCTTAAATGAAAAAAACTATAAGGAACAACATAATAATATGGGGTAAGTATTGAAATAAGAATATTGCAAAAAGAATGAAGATGAACTTTTTTTCAATATTTTTAGATCTTTCTAAAATAAATATAAAATATAATAAGAGATAGGTGAGGAAAGGTAGGCTGACAACATGGAAGTATGACATACAAAGAGAAAAGAGAATTTCAGTCTGAAAAATTAATCATTTTACACAAATCACAAAATCTACAGGCCCAAGTTCACAGAAATCTATAAAGCTGGGCAAAATGTAGTAAACTGAAGTACAAAGCAAAGCTTAGTTTAACAATGAAAGGGGAAGAAAAATATATGGACATGCATCACTTAACAACAGGTACTTGTTGGGAGAAACACATTGGGTTATTTTGTTCTATGCAAATTTAATAAAGTGTATTTGCACAAACTAAGTGGCTATGACATCACTGAGCCATATAATCTAATGGGACCACTGTCATATATGTGATCAACTGTAACTGTAGACTTAAATTCATTACATGTGCATGACTATTTTGTTAAGCTGAGGTATGAGAATGAATGTACCACAATCTATTCTAGATCAATAAAAGAAATGATAAGAGAACAGTTCTTGAAAAATAAACAGGAAAAAGAATAAGAAGGGTGTGGAGTAGAAAGCAAATTATAATTATTAGAATCCAAATAATACTGAATAATTACAGATTTTAAAAATATTTGCTAAGTTTGTGGGGGTTTTGCCTGTTGATATATGGAACAAATATTTTACTTCTATTACATTGAAACTTATAAGTTATTGCTGATAATATCTAAAAAATTCATAAATGAACTGTATGAGTTTGTTGATTAAAACTACAATGATCAGTTATAGGCTAAAACTTAGAAAAAATTATAACGCATAAGTATATGCCTGTGAGAATAAAATACATTGAATATTTACTATGTAGAAAGAAAATGTTCAAAGCACATTAAGCATTTTATACATGCCAAAAACTATTCATCTATTCCTCAAAACACCCTATGTGGTAGATAGTATGAGCAGCCACATTTTATTGAAAAAATCGAGACTCAAAAATATTAAGTGATTTATCCAGCTCAAACCAAGAAGGAGACCAAGAAAGTTATAGAAGGCACATAGTAAGCCACTATTCTTAATGGTTGATTACATGAGGCATATTGTTAAAAATACTTTTAATTGAAGCTTTGGTTGTGAATGCACAGTTTAGCTCTGAGGATCAAAAAGAAGCACTTTGATGATGTGCACCAAGAGAGTAGCAGTTTTCAAAGAGTAGGCAGAGATCTACAGTGGCCAGATCTGTGAATGATGTAGTGGGAAGTACTTCAGAAAAAAATCACTCAATTGCAATAGGTAGAAACACTACTTTCTTCCCTAAGTGCCCTCTTTTAAAGGAAGCCCTTTAAAAATATAAATAATATGAAACAAATATATATAGTAATAAATTGTTGTGATTCCAAATTATTATTTTAATATATTTTCAAAGAAAAATCAAACACTGCATAAAACTACTTAATACAATAATAGTTTAACTGCACATTTTTACTACAAACATGCACATGCACAAATATATATGTACATATATTAAGCACTTATGGCTGGATAATCCTTATTTATGTTTAACAGCTTTTAGTTTCTCAAGGGCAGTTGTAATTTTTAAAGCTTTAGCATCATTCAATTATTTTTCAATACTCAATATCAGCATTTACTAAGACTTAGAGGAGAGAGATTGATTTAAAGCAGCAAACAATAATACAATTTAAGGTGTTTGGACTTTTTTGACCAATGAAACAGTTTGCCGTCATTAAATTATTTGAATTGGTCTCCCTATAGTATATATGGTATGCTTAGAATAGGAGTAGAGTTTAAACAAATTAGTTTAGTTTGCCTAAACATGTAAATTAGTAATAGACTATATATTCTTTCATAAGCCCTGGTTTAGTTGAATTATCTAATGAAATACGTAATTCTATATGTATTGTCTACAGTCTACCAAATCCCAATTCATAACCACCATTAAACAGACTGATTCTCATAAGGATGAAAGATTAAAAATGCACCAGCACACCACACAGGCTTATTTTATTATGACTGACTGTAGAGCAAAGGCAGCACAAACAGCCAGAAGTCATCTGATGCTTTCAGTTAGTTTACAGACTCTCATTTCCAAAGCAGACAGACAATCAAGCATGATTAATATCTTTGGAAAAAATACTAATTACCTAACCCTGGTACTGAAAACAAAGTCTGCATACTGTTTCATATCTAACTTTTTGAAGTTTTATAAAATACTAGTAACATTAAAGTTAATAACATTATAAAACTATAGGTAACTGAAAGTTTGAATTTGTGCATAATGATTTGCACTAACTCATCACCACTAATGATAACTATTGTTCTATTTTTGAAAAAACAGAAAACTGCACAGATTTAATCTCTTAATAAAAAAGTAATGATGAGCTCTTAATAGATATATTTGGGAAAAGTTTATATTTATGATTCACAAAAATTTCCTAAAATCTGCTAACTTAACACTGAACAATATGCAGGAGAGCCTAGGATAAACTTAAGAGCAAGTTGGGAAGAGGAATTAGAAATTATTATTTTCCAAGCTTAATTAAGCTTAATTCATTTGTGCTTATTTCATGCTGTCTAGCTAGTTCAGACAGATTTTATAAAGAATAAATCTTTACATTATCATAGAAACTGAGGTGAGAAGGAATATTTCTAAGATGTAACAGGTAGAACCGTGTAGGGGAGGATGGATGATGTAGGATATAGTTGCCCAGATGAAGCTTAAAAAGGAAAAGGGAAAAGCAAAAAGAGGTCTGGAACTCAACATGCCAAGGGAACAGGCACCTCAACAGATTTGTCCACTTTTGCCCTTTGTCACAGACAAAAGTGTTAATTTCCAGTCATAAAATTCATTTAAAAATCTAGTATTTATGTGATGAAGAGGAAAGAGATACCCGTTCCTTAAAGCAGAAATGGTCAAAGATAAATTCACAGCTCTCTTAAAAATATCCTTAACTTGTTAATAAAATACACTAAGGTGTATTATTCTATGTTTCCTTTCAAAGATTGCTCTTATTTATGTACTTATTTATTTTAACCATTACATTTATAAGATCATATCTATAGATCATATGGTTCTGAAAGTTAAACTCATAAAAACATTTGTTATGTGATTTTTTCTTCAAAATCACCAAATCTGTTGATCAGTTGAAAAAAATTATTTAGATTTTATTATTGATATTTTTATAAATGCTTCAAAATGAATTCTTGTTCTCTTATTTGTACCAACTAAAATTTTTAATAATTTTAAATGTTTACAAACATTGTTTCCTCACTAATATGCTTTCTTTCACTGTTCAACTTTTTTTCCAATTTGAAACATATTTCTAATTTGGCAATAAACACAATAAACATTGCACAGTCTGGTATTTTATTTCAAAGAAAAATAAATGACATCTTGTTTTTGAACATAGAACATGAGTATCTTGCTTCAAATGAAAATAGGCTGTTATTATCAGAAAATATTATGGCCTAGAAAGATTTTATGGCTACAATTCTCAGGGGGAATACATGGCCTAAAACATATTAATCTTTTGAATTGATGTGAACACATACAACTCTGCATTTTTTCTTTAAAATATGGGTTATATTTTTACCATGTGCCACCTTGATTATCATCTAAAAAGTATTAACAGCTTGCATCCTTATACCAATGCCCAGTTACAATTTCCAAATAATTTGTCACATTTCTTATGTGCAATGCCATCTGTCCAAGGTGGCATTTCATGGCTGTTTACCCTGACTCCCTCCAACAAATCATCTGCCACTATCTAATGCTGCTTGAATAAAGAGGATTAAGACTCTGATGCAACAGAGGCTATTGATAATTTGGTATAATTGGTAGGAAATGAAGATAAATAAGGTTGAGGATGGAAAAGCAATTAGTTGAGCCGTCTGTACAGCTGCGTTCTCGGCCTAGCTCCCCTGGCCTTTTTTCAGTGAGGTATGTGCAAATTAACTGTAATGAAAAATGCATACTTCCCAAAGATCTTGTACTGTGTAAAACTGAATAATTCACTTTTCACTTCTGATCACTGAGTTATTTAGTAAAGTTGTGTCTACATGGTCTCTTAATGTCATTACACAGGGCTATTGCACCTACTGTACTTGAGGAATAATTCCCACACATATAGGTCACTTCCTTGCTTTCAGATAATGTCAGACTACTGTTTATATCCTGAGTACACTGAGAATGGGAAGCCTATTTTATCTCAATTGTGGTACAGTGTTTAAGACAGATTTGCAATGCTTTCATTTTTACATGGTTAGAAGCAAAGAGAACACCTCAGAATCAATAAAAATAAGGTTTTCTTTTAATTTAAGGAGACTAGTCTGCAAACAGAATTCTTTTCCATAGTTTGTAATGAAATGGCAGGGCCACCTTTATAAACAAACTCTAAGATAAGTGTAGAAATTGGCAAAACTAATATTTTTAAGGATATAATTATATATTCATATTCAGGTTTTCATTTTCTTTATTATTATGCTTTCTGAATGAAAATGGCAAATCAGTAAAAAGTTATCTGTTAGTATGTTTATCCAGTAACTAGCTTAAATCTGAGTTTCCTTTTTCTAAACATAGAAATGGTTATACTCATTATTTAGTTAAAGATGATACCATAGGAATTAAAATATTTTGAAGTTTAGTATCATCATTGGCATCTTCTCTATTTTTCTACATGAAAATCACTCACTCATTATTTCTTGTACCTAAGGAAAATAATATCACTGGCTTTTTATGGTAATAAATTTAGTATAGTAACTGTACTAGTAGAGCATGAGGTGATAGATGTCTTTGCTCATTCTATGAAAAATGGTTTGAGAACAAAATTGATTTTTCTTTTTCTCTCTTTGTTTCTTTCTTTCTTTCTTATTTTTTTGTTTTGTTTTGTTTTTGGTTAGAGGCAGGGTTTTGCTATGCAGTTCAGACATGCGCCACCACTCCTGGTTCTGGTTTTTCAGTTATTGATTTATTTCACTCACATAAAAACCAGTGTACACCTATTTATTTCAAAACAAACAATGTACTAGTTACAGATGCATATCAACCCAGGCAAAGGAGTCTAGCAGTAAAACTCTTTATAGTTATATTCTTATATCATGAAAATTACAAAAGTAACATTTTATTAGCTTTTATCAGGGCTGTGTAACACAGTAGGCACTGGACATGTATAACTATTTCATTTTGAATTAAATTTAGAATTCAATTCTTAAATTACACTAGCCACATAGCAAATGCTATATAGCCATATATGGCCAATGATTACCATGATGGATAGCATAGAAGAACATTCTCATTATCACAGAAAGTTCTGTCGTCACTATTCTATATTTAAAGTACAATCCTTCCATTAATTCAAGTTAGTGATTTTGAACTCTAGGCAAACTATAAATTTAAGAGCACATAAATCAAAATCTGGGTCTTCAATTTACAGAATATTCATGGTTTCTTTAATTTCCTTAGTAGGAATGCAAGGAACACCACTTTATATAGCCATAGCTGATAAACAATTAGAAAAACATTATGGGTGAGCTTACAAAGCACCAGTTTCTTTTTAAAACTTTGGTAAACTTTAACAAAGGCTATTCTTCAGCTAAGTCACTGCCATTTTACTCACAATTCCTATTAGATAAGCCAGTAGCCAAAGTACAGTGTATGACAATAGCAAGTCATCAGTAATAAATTTTAGATTATTGATTTTACAAAAAAAAGGGCATAAAATCAAAGGAATAACATGCTACAATTTCCAGAGATTATTTTGGAAATTAGTACTACACTTTGTCAGACTTAAAATTTTACATATAAATAAGCATGATCATACACACACTCTTGGACATATGATGTCAATTCTCCAGTTCAACATATTATTTTAATGCATACAGCAATAAAATTCTAAAGAAAATCAGAGCAGATATTTGTACCTAAAATCATACTTCATTGCAATTTTTCCTTTAAAACTTTTTATCATTTGCTTTAGTTTCTCATTTTTCATGCGACCAAGGCTTTGGTTTTGTAGTATAATCCAAAGACTAATATACAAAATAATACATGCAGACTTGACTGATAAGCAGCTTTTTATGAACATGTTTTTATGTATTTTCTATTTTTAATCTACAAAAATGTGTAATATGGGCCTGGTGAGATAGCTCAGCGGCATAAGAGCCTGCCTGGCAAGCACGAGGTCCTGAGTTCAACTCCTGGTACCCACATAAAGGAAAAACAGGGCCAGTGATATCGCTCAGCAGTACAAACGCTTGCTGGCAAGCACAAGGTCCTGAGGTCGACTACCGGTACCCACATAAAAAAATGTGTAATTTGAAAATATAGCACCAAATTTTAGTGTTTTGTATTTAGTGTATTCATTTATTTATTTGTTCATTTAGATATCTGTTGGTAGCATTGGGGTTTACAGTCAAGTGTCTTTGTAGGGAGCTACATATCGAGTCCCTTTGTTTTATTTTTTTTCAGACAGTGTCTCTTTAAGTCACTAAATTGCCTAGGCTGGGATAAAATTAGTCACTCTCCTACCTCAACTTCCCAGAATGGTGGAATTACAGACATGTGCCTGGCTTATTAAGTATATTAATATCAATTATGAAGTTGCAATTATCACTGAATAGGTAGTAGATTCAAAAGGTACTGGTGATTTTTCAACCTCTCAACATATGATTAAGTTCCCACTACTCTGTCCCCTGTGAGTTTCAAATTTTGTAACATAAAATGATGGAATCGAGCCTTTAGGGTAATCACAAAGATGCCTGTTAGTTATGGAATTATATGGTTCTATAAGTTGCATCTATAAATATTTTTCTTAAAAATAGTGTAAAAATGCTGAGATATTGAATACGAAATTCTAGATAATGTTTACATGTGGTGGGATAGAGATGAATGAAAAGAGATAAGCATGCAAGTAAATAGAAGCTTTTGATAATGTTTTAGTTTTTGAGGTGTGCAGTAGTCATTAATATTTATATTATGCTTTATGTACAATTTACAAATATTACATATTGCTTTCTTTCAGATACTTCTAAAATATAATAAAGAGGAAATACAATGGTTTCTGACTAAGAATCAAAATATTTCATTTCAAAAGGTGCTACACGGAAGTGCAACACAAGACTTCTGTCAAGCAAATACAGGTCAGAGAAGAATACTCGATGTATTCAAATTGACCACACAATAAAAAAACTATCTCAAAATACCTGTCCTTTCCTTATAAAGAAAATAAAAAGTATTTTTATGAGTTTGAAATATAACAAACAAAAATGCAGAAGGGTAACTGATCTGTAATCTGTGCAGTATGTCATTCTTAAGCAACAAAAGATAAACATTAGTATCTCAAGAGATTTCTATTCACAATGGTATTACTTATCTGTAATAAGTTCAATATCTAATGAGTGGATCCTGAACCACAATTTATATCAAACATAATTCTGGTTTGCCTGTTTGGTTGTTCAGGTATATAGAATCAAAACTAACTCTATGTACACACTGATAAAAATCAATTCAAGATAAAACGCACTCCACAGCCTTAATACCCCTCATTGCTGCTAGAACATTTGGACATTTACAGTTTCTCAAGTTCCAATCACTGCACAATTCCTCAGCACAATGGCTACCAAAATGTCCAATAAATTCTGACATCCGTAGTTTTCAAATTAGAGGCTACAGTGAGTTGGGGTAAATTATTTATTTTTTGAGAATTTGTAGTTACTTTCAGACAAGTATAATAAATTATGCCGCCTAAGTGCGCAGGCAAAAATCTGCAAATGATACATTTTACCTTTAGCCAAAGACAGGAAAGAGAAACAGAGAAGAGCTGGGGGTTGCAAGAAGCCTTTAGAATTCTGAGGAATTATATAAAAAGCAAAAGTCACACAATTTCTGCCTTTGTAACACTTTTGTGTCAAAGATAATCTAAAACTATTTAGATTGGTATTAACAAACTGATGATTTTTTCCTGTTGTGCCACATGTATTTTTAACAGCAAAATTAATGTGGACTACAGTTTGTCCTAATTAAATTAGAAGGTATCACATGCATGTAATTAGGAGAACTGAGAACTCTATGCTAGAATATAATTATATTTATCTCTAGATTTATTCAGTCTGTTTTATATTTATATAGTACATATGACACACTGAGTTTTAGTCACTATACCTAATGTGATTGACTTGTTATGTCACTGAATCAAAGGCAATAATTCAATGTGAGGGAGTACATATAATTTGGATTGTGAATGTGTTTTATTGGAAACACCCTATCCCATTTATTTCTGTCACCAACAGTACTATCTGCACCAAATGGTCACACTGTATTGACTACTCAGAAAAGATGATGGATCCACAATAAGGGATAAACTAAAATTTGCTGGTCAATTTGGTCAGTGATACATTGTCCATACCCTATTTCTTCATGTTGTAAGAAAAGAGTCAGCAAATTCTGATTTGTGCTTATGGTAGTAGAATATATTTCACCTGGAAGAAAGTTGATAAATGATCATTTTATATATGGGGAAACCTGAGATTCATATCAGTGAAGGTCAAGGTCACTTGCTAGTTAATGGCTGAATAATTACTACTAAAATCTTTTTGGTGTGTTAAAAATAATAGAGAGGTGTGAGACTGCCCTAGGATATAAGGCCTAAATAGGGACTGAATTTGTATTGGGATCTGGGTTGGATTCCAAAAGTGTTATGAAGTATGTCTCTATACAATTGGCATAGAAGAAAAAAAATTTATATTCTCAAAATACATAAATATCCATTCCTCTTGTTTTTCCAACTCTTAGAATTTATATTCTTCACATTCATAGTCTCATTTAATTTATACTGCTTCAAATTGATATAAGGAAGTTATATATAACCTACATAACTATAATGTGCTATTATCACTATAATATAAAAAACTTAGTACCACATCCTTTCCTTGTAATGCCTAATTTGTAAAAATAGTCACAGGGACTAATTTGCACAAATGAATTGCCTGTACACACTATCCAAGTTTTTGAAGTAATTATCATACATACATGGAGTTTGCAATAAAAATAATTAGCATTTGTACATTTAAATTTTGAAAGAAAATCTGAATCTGTCACATTTTATTTTGACAACAGTTTTACAAACATCTCCACAGAAAGATATGCCTTATGCTCCATAACTTCAGTGCCAGTCAGTAGTTGATAATTGCTCTTTGAAGGAGTACAGGTGCTTCTGAACCTATTATGGGATTATATTTTGATAAGCCCGTTGTAAATTAAAATTATCATAAGTAAAAATGCCTTTAATACACCTAACCTGCTGAACATCATAACCTAGCAGCACAGTTCACTGTAGAGTATCATTTGTTTATTCTTTTGATCACATGCCTGACTGTGGTTCTCTGCTGTTGATCTGTATTGTAAGAGACTATCTGGTACTGCATATTGCTAGTCCAAGAAAAAGGATCAATATTCAAAATGCAAAGAGTGGTTTCTACTGAATGTGTATGGATTTTGCATCATCATGATGAAAAAACTGTACATTAAACCATTAGGCAGGGATTCTCTGTATATTAATTATAAGATAGTGTAAAAGTAGAGTGAGTGAATGCATAAATGAGTGGAGAAAAAGTAAGTCATCTGTTATTTCTTTTGGGCAGTATTATACAATAATCTGTATATATAATACTGCATTTGTAATGATGCCTTAGATCCCTAAATTCACAATCTTGATGTCCTTCTTTATTAGTATTAAACTTTTTTATTTTATTTTATTAGTAAATATTGGCAATGCATGAAGTTTACATTCATCTTGGGGAGTTGTGTACATGTACATAATATGGCTTGTTTCTTTTTTTAATCATTTTCCCTTTTCCACCCACTCTCTTCCTCCTCTAAACCCCCTTTCTCCATTTTCACTCTTGTTAATATTGTTAATTTTAGCTCACATTTATGACTATAATATTTACATCCATTGAGGTTATTAGGTTCCCATACATGGCATATCTTAATTCTACTTACTTTCCTTTCCCCTCCCTCTCTCCTCTCCCCCTTGGACTCCTGGACTCTTTCCCATTTGCAAGAGATTGATCCCCTTGTTTCCATCTACCCTTTATTACATTCTTTCTTTTTACTTTGCCTTATTCAAATGAGAGATACCATGCAGTATTTAATTTGTGTGTCTGTTTTATATCACTCAACATTATATTTTCCAGATGCATCCATTTTCATGCAAATGTATCCTTCATAGCCAATATTCCATTATATATAGATACCACAATTTCTTTATCCATGCATCTCTTGACGGGTATACAGATTGGTTCCAAGGTTTACCTATTTTGAATTGTGCTGCTATGAACACTGGTATGCAGGTATAAACTGTAGTATGATGTCTTTAGCTCTTTGGGGAAGATATCTAAAAGGGGAATAGCTGGCTCTTATGGAATGTATAATTTTACTTCTTTCAGAAATCTCCGTACTGATTTCCATAAAGGTTATAGTTGTTTACATTCCCAGCAACAATGTAGGATGGTTCCTTTTTCAGTACAAACATGACAGCATTTGTTATTCTTTGACATCTTTTCTTTATTTTATGCAGGTATCGGAAGTCGAACTCAGGACCTCACACTTACCAGGCAGGAGCTTACGCCACTGAGCTATATTACCTCTTTGACATCTTGATGGATGCCATTCTTTCTTGTATAAGATTGAAAGTTAGTGCTTTTTTTTTTTTAATTTGTATTTCTCTAACGGCCAGAGATGTTGAACATTTTTTCGTATATTTGTTGGCCATCTGTACTTCTTCTGAGAAGTATCAGTTCATTTTGTTTATCCATTTCTTGATTGGGTCTTTAATTTTGTGTGGGCCAATATTTTTGAGTTCTTTATATATTCTACATATTATTCCTCTGTCTGAGAAATAGCTGGCAAAAAAATATTTTCCCATTCTGTAGGTTATTTCTTCACTCTACTAGTTGATTTGCTTGCTGTAAAGAAGTTTTTAATTTTAAATAATTCATTTACTGACTCTTGCTGTTATTTCTTGTGTAATTAGAGTTTGCTTCCGAAAGTCCTTGACTAAACTTATGACTTTAACATTTTTACTATATTGTCTTCCAGTAAATTCAAAGTTTCTCTTCTAATGTATAGATCATTGATACATTTTAGTTTTAGTTTAGTTCATGGTGAGATATATGGGTCCAACTTCAATCTTCTGCAAACAGGTATCCAGTTTTACCAGCACCATTTGTGGAATAGGCTGTCTTTCCTCCAGCATATGCTTTTGGATCCTTTTACAAAGTCAAAAACCTTAATGTGTCTGGAGATGTTTCTGCATCCTCTATTGTGTTCCATTGATCCACATGTCTGTATGTGTTCCAGTACCATGCTGATTTTATCACTCTGCTTTGTAGTATAGCTTGAAGTCAGGTATTGTGATGCCTCATGCTTTGCTGTTATTGCCCAAGATTGCTTTTGCTATTCTTTGTCTCTTCTTATTCCATATAAATTTAGGATTTTTTTTTTTTGCTGTAGATCTGTAAAGTAGGCTGCTGGAATTTTAATTAGGATCGCTTTGAGTATATCTAACAGCTTTAGGAGTATGGTCATTTTGACAATGTTGTCTCTGCTTATCCAGTAACAGAAGACATCTTTCCATTTCTGATGTCCTCTTCAATCTTCTTTTTCAGAGTACTGTAGTTTTCTTTGTAGAGGTATTTCACTTCCTTGGTTAGGTTAATTCTTAGGTATTTAATATTTTCTTGGTGCTACTGTGAATGACATTGTTTTCATAATTACCTTCTCGTCCAGTTCATTATTGGTGTACACAAATACCAATGATTTTTTGTTGATTTTGTATTCTGTTACAATGCAGAAGTTGGTTATTAATTCTAAGAGTTTTTTTTTTTTTTTTTTTTTTGCTGGAATTCCTTGGATCTTCTCTGTAGATTATTGTATCATCTCCAAATGATGACAATTTGAGTTCTTCCTATCTTATATGTGGCTCTTTTATTTTTTTCACTTGCCTGATCACTTTGCCCAATATTTCAAGTTAGTACTGTATGTTGATAGTATGTTGATATGTGATAGTGGGCATCCTTGTCTTGTTCCTGATTTTAGAAGAAATGCTTTCAAATTTTCCTTACTGAATATGATGTTTTTCTTTAGTTTGTCATAAATAGTTTTCGTCAAATTCAGGTATGGTCTTCTATACATATTTTCCTCTGGGTTCTTATCATGAAGGTGGTTGGATTTTGTCAAAAGCATTTTCTGAATGTATTGATATTATCACATTTTTTCCTTGTTTGTGTTTATGTAGGGCATTACATGTTTTGATTTGTATATTATGAACAATCTTTGCATCTCTGGACTGGAAATTACTTGGTCATGATATACGATCTTTTTGATGTCGTGTTGCATTCTATTCACTAATATCATAGTGAGGATTTATTAAGGAGTTTGGCCTGTAGTTTTCTTTTTTAGTTGACTCTTTATCTGATTTTGGGATCAGAGAGATGCCAGCTTCCATAAATGAGTTGGAAGCACTCTGCCACTTTTGATTTTTTGAAGAGTTTAAGAGGTATTAATGACATGCTATCTTTCAAAGTTTTGTAGAATTCAGCAGTGACTATATCAGGCCCTGGGTTTTTACACTGTATCTTATTGTGTTGTTCAGCATTTTTGTGTCTTTTGGGGTTAGCTTTGGTAATTAGTATGAGTCTAGAAATGTATCCATTTCTTCAAGATTTTCCAATCTGTTGGAATACTATTTTTCATAGTACAGTGGTACCTCAGTTCATGAACTTAATTCATTCCACAATTCTGGGGAAGATAGCCACATCCGTGTTCTTGTGGGGAAGATGACCATGGTTGTTCTCATCACCCAAAGCAGAGTTCACAAACAGAAGCAAAATTTTGACAAGTCCTTCTGGTTGTGAAACAAATGGCTTGTGAGCAGAAACATTTGTGAACTGAGGTATTACTCTAGTTACTAACTTCTGGAGTTTGAAAGTGCCTGTTGTGATTTTTCTTTTTCATTTCTAGTTGCACTGATGTAAGTCTTTTCTCTCTTTCTATTGGTTTGTTTCACTAAGGTTATACCTACCTTTTTTATTCTTTCAAAGAACCAGCTGTTTGATTCATTGATTCTTCATATTACTTTTTAGTATAGTTTTGTTGATTCCCACTCTGGTCTTTATGATTTCCCTCCTTAATTTTGGTTTTTACCTTGGTCTTTTTGTTGTTTTTTCTCATGTATCCTACAGTTCTTCATAAGTTTATTTATTTGGGTTCATTCTGTTTTCCTAATCTGAGCACTGATTGAAATGAACTTCCATCTTAGGACTACTTTTGTTGTGTCCCAGTGATTCTGGTGTGTTGTACAGGTATCATCATTAACATTTAGTTATTTTTTAGTTTCTTCCTCAATTTTTTTTTTGTGACTCTTTGGGTGCAGAAATGTGTTATTAGGTTTCTAGGTGATTCTAAATTTCCATTTTTTCCCATGTGGCTTGTCTGACAATAAATATAGGGTGATTTCCATTCTTTTGTAATTATATATGCAAGCTTTGTGTACTAGTATGTGATCTATTTTGGAGAAAGTATAGTGTGGTGCAGAAAAGAATGTATACTCCATAGTAGTATATTGGAATACTCTGTAAGTACATATTAAGTCCCTAAGTTCAAATATGTGCTTCAGCTCTGCTTTTTTTATTGATTTCTTTTTAATTAATCTGTTTGTGAAAGTGAGGTACTAAAATTCCACACTATTCTTGTGTTAGTATTTATTTGGTCTTTTAGGTCATAGCAGCATTAATTTTATGAAGATAGATATTCCACTATTCAGTGCATAAATATTTATAAGCATAGCCTGTTGTAGTGGTGGATGCCTCTAATCTCAGCAGTTGGAAAGCTGAGGCTGGAGGACATCACGAGTTTGACGCTAGCCTGGGCTACATAGTGAGTTCAAGCCCAGCCTCAACCACATAGAAAGACCACCTCAAAAAAAATATTTATAAGCATTATTTCTTTTTTTACTGTTCCCTTAACTATATGTAGTGACTTTTGTCTCTCCTAATCAGTTTTAGCTTGAAGTTTACATTGTCTGAGATTAAAATTGTTACCCCTTATTGTTTTCAGGGTCCTGGTGCATGAAATGCTGTTCTCTGCCCTTTGATTTTTAGTCTATCAATAATTTTTTGGACTGTATGAGTTTCTTGAATGGGACAGACTGTAGCATTCTGGGTTTTTCATCCACTCTTCCAATCAGTGTCTTTTAATTGGGCAGTTGAGGCCATTAACACTGAAAGATGTCACCGATAGATGTTGATTATTTACATCATTTCAACATTTCTCTCCTAGTGACTTCTTTGTTTTTCTTTTCCTGTCATATTTTTTGGTTCTCCTTTATCCATTTACCTTCCTTGGTGTTTTCATTCCTTCTGAGTTTTAACTTTATTGGTTACATGGTTTCTGTCTAGAATATTCTTAAGTATTCTCTGGAGTGTTGGTTTAGTATTCATAAATTTCTTGAGTTGTTCTTTTTCATGAAATGTCTTTATTTCTCCAACTATTTTAAAGGAAAGCTTTACTGGATATGTTTATCTGGATTGGAAGTTGTTTGCTCTTAGGACTCAAAATACTTCACTCCAAGATTTTCTGGTTCCTGAGGTTTGTGTTGAGAAGTCTGCTGTAACTCTAATAGACTTACATTTATATGTGCATTTTTGTTTTCCCCTGACTGATTTTTAAATTGTAGTTTCTTTTTGTTAGACATCTGGTAATTTAATAAGAATATGCCTCGATAAGTTTCTTTTTTCATCGTGGTTGTTTGGTGTTATGGAGCCTTGCTTACTTGTATGTTGAGCTCTTTTTTTAGTGTTTGTAAAATGTTCTATTATGATTTCTGTAAATAAGTTAAGAATTCCTTCTGTATTATCTTCTAGGTTTTCTCTAACTCCAATTAGACTTAGGTTGGTCTTTATATTGCTGTCCAGTAGCTTCTGATATTTTTTTTCTTGTTCTCATATATTTTGTGGCTTCTCTGAGTTCTTGTCATAATTTACCATTTTGTCCTCAATTTCAGAAAGCCTGTCTTTACAATGGTCATTTCTGCAACTTATGAATTCTATGGAGTTTTTTTTATTGCAGGTGTTTCTGTCTGATATCTTTTCATGGATTCTGCGTCTTTGGTGAATTTGTCTTTTATGTTTAATGATTTTGGCATGTTCTTCAAATTTTTTGTTTCCACAATATCCATGTTGTTCATTTGGAGTGATAATTCCATAAACTTTTGTTAATTTCTTCTTCGAACTAGACAAGTTTTTTCATGTCTTCTTTAAAGTTTTCATAGAGCTGTGCTCTCTTGTATCTGAATTCCTCACCATTTGTGCTCCCTTGATCTGCCTTAGGAGAGTTGGAAGACCTTGGGTGTCTTATGTTACCTGGCTTTTCCATGACTCTGTGTGTGTGTGTGTGTGTGTGTGTGTGTGTGTGTTTGTGTGTGTGTCTGTTTTTAATTTTTGTTTTTTAACCTCCCACTTTTTCCCCTTTTTGGTATTAAGAGCTGAGGTCTAGTAGAATGGGGAGAGCTTGTAGGTTATATGAAGATTTTTAGTATGATACTGCCTCCCCATGATGTGTTCTCAGATTTATATATCCAGAGATAGTATTCACACCTTCTGTTATTTAAGTGATTTAAAGTTTTCCCTATATTTTGCAGAAAGAATAACTTCTGCTTATAATAGCATCAACAGATTGGCTAATAATCACATATATAAGGTAGAACTTGTATTTACAGTTTCACACTTTATCAATACTCTACACAGTATTGATTAGAAGTTTATTATTAAGAGTTTAGTTATTATTAGGAGTTGTTCTGGCATGTGGCAGAAGTGGAGGGAAGAGATTGAAAGGTGGGTGCAAGAGGACCATAAATCTGCAAAATGGAGGTTGATAGGAGTGATAATGATAGGTAACAAAAGATAAATTTTTCAGAGTTAGGTTCTGTTGGAATACTTTTTGTTGGGTTGTATTGTTAGTGTTGAGGGTTTTAATGAAATATTTTTGGTGCCAAGGATGAGATATAAAAGGAGGGAGGTATAATTTGTGATTGAGGAAAGCTATGTGCTGTCAGAAACTGTTGATAAATTTATGTACCTTTAATATGGATAAACAGTATTGGAGGATATAGGGCTATGTAAAATATGAAAGAGCTAAAGAAATAAGATGGGGAGGATAGAGGGTTAGTACAGGAAAAGATAGAAATAAATGAGAGAGAACAATACAGCAAATTGGAAACTTGAGATGAGGAGTTTATGCACTGCCCAAAACTATTAAGAAATAAGATAATAGTATTGCTGTGGATCTTGAGGTACATAAACTAGATAAGGAGGTGAAAAGAGGGAGAGAACTTACACAGCAACAAAATCAAAGCAAATAGAAGGAAAAAAAATTAAAAAGCATGAAACCAATGCAAAGCAGGTGAAACAAAACAAATCAAAAACTCCAACCCAGGGGATATCTGGTGGAAACTCTGTTTAAATATTCCAACAAGAGAATATATATTGATTCATACATAACCTCTTTGCCAGAAAGTGCACTCATTCCGTTTTTTTCTTGCCACACCAGTATCAGCTCTGACATTTCCAGTGTGAAACGGAAGGTCATCAAGTCTTAGGGCTTCATTCCATGAGCTTGCAGGCATGCAGGTATAGTTTGACACTGATGCAGTTCTTGGGTTAGGAACTCTTTCCATCTCCTCCTTGTACATGATGGTGGAATCAGCAGGCAGATTCCCTGGCAAGTAAGGGGTCTAAGGGATTACTGATTTGGATGTGCACTCATGCATGTTCTCTGATAGGTATCCTCAGAGAACTGCAAATGGTTTCATGCACTGGCTAGGGACTCTGCAGGAGATGACACTGCAGAAGATGACAGTAACTGGTGTAAAACTTCTTGGCTTCTTGCTCCCAGAAGTCTAAAGATTCTCTGGGGCATGTGTGTCTTCCAGCTGGGTTCCACAGTCCCTGCTGCTCTGCCAGGGTGTAGGTTGGATTCTTTAGCCTTCGGTGAGTAGTGGTGGGGATAGTGCAAGGGATGGCAACAGCTGCATTTCCTTCTTTACCACTATTCCAAAAAGCCCATGAGTCTGAACAAGTTTCTTCTTGTCTTCATTGCAGGCTGGTTGCAGGTGACCACCCATGTTCTCTGCAAATGGGCATGTGCTCTGGTGACTGAGTTGGCCTGTCTTTTAGGCTAGCACCTGTGACCCAGCAGTTCAGTATACATGCAAGTCTCTTGCTAGGCAGTTCAGACATACTGCCTATGACTCAGCTGAACTGTGCATCCACAGAGTTGGTGCCAGCTGGTCTGAATGTACTTGCGTGTGACTCAGCAGGCATTCTAGTTGAGTGGGATATTTAGGTGACTGTTGGAGACTGTGTGTGTGCATGCCAGTGAATTAGCTGGTGGTCTACACAGACAGGCTTGAGAGATCAATCTAGTCAGCAGGATGCCCATCTTCTGTGTATCCTCTCTCTAGCATGAGTGTGATGATTGGAGGGTACACACTGAGGCAGAGAACACAGTAATGCTGCTTTCCTCAGTGTTGGGGGTTTGTTGAGTGGAGCACTGGTAAATACAAACTTTGTCCCAAGAATCTGGTCTCTGAAGAGCTAGATTAGTCCCTCAGACTTTTTGCCTCACTATCAAAATGCCTGCTCCCCAGAGGAGCAGAGAGTAGGGGTAAGCAGACTCACTGTGGCAGCACTACTTCCCTTTCTGAATTGTCAATTTATTTGACTTGATCTATGTATATTGTATTTCTTATTAATTTTCTGTTTCAGTGTAAGAGCCTCTCTCACCTTCTGAATACCTTTTTTCTCAGTGGATCCTGAGTGGATCTGAGCTTCTCCATTGTGACTTCTCTCAGCAGTATTTCTTTTTCTTCAGTTCCCATCCTGTTTGGCTAATCACTTTAAACTTTTAAGACTGTTTCCTTTCCAGCTTATATTGCATTCTTATCTTTAGAACTATCTTAATTCAGTATTATTTGTGTAAATGAATTCAACTCGTACATGATATAATTCTCTGTGTGCTTACACAAAAGTTTGAAGAATGTAAGCATGCCTATACAGGTACTTGTTCTTAGGCATTTCTACTTTGCTTCTTTTATTGGCCATTCTAACTCAGCATTTTTAAATCTTATTTTATTTGAGCTATTTTTACATCTAACATTATTGCTTTCCACAAATTTCAAATGACCCCTTTCAACCACTATTTAATTTTTGCTTTTGCAAGATCTAGGCCCTGATAGTTTGACTTATGCTATTCCAATTAATTGCACCTGGACCAAAAGCCTGTCACAACCTTCTTCCATTTACCCTGACACATGCTATCAACACTATCAACAGCATGTCAAAACACCTTACAGTCTAGTACTAGTAGTTGTTTGAATTTTCTCTAAAAAGTGTATGATCACCTAAACTCTCTATGATCACCTATTAACTACCATACTTAATACGCAAGTTTCTCTGTTCTCAAGCTGCCTTCACTGAGACAAAGCTTAGCTTTCAAGTTGGAAGTGATCCAACATAATCTGTTGATAAGAACTGTTGTGACTGACTTTACAGTAATAAATTATAGCAATAGATTTGACATTTTGCTTTGAAGTTTCCAAGTTGAAATGTATCATGGATTTGTTCATTATTACTATTTACCTTTAAATATACTTTCTAGTAGGCTGTTTAGAGCACCACTATTCATAAAATTTCTTTTTCTTGGTTTTACACTTCATAAAAAAATGCAATTCCTGTTTTTATTAAGAAAAGATCCTTTGTCAATAATGAAGACAAAGTTAGAATTTTAGTATGTATTGCAACATAATAATCAACAGGACTATCAGCATCATATACAGAATACAATGGCACACTAAATTAACAGCATTCACCCAAAACATACTGAGTAACTAGTTGGTTCCAGGAATATCAGTTAAAGTTGATATAATAGATTTACCTTTTATGTATTTATCATGCTAACTTTATGTAAAATACTATTCTATATTATGATAAGAAAGAGAAATACTCAAAAATTGTATTATTCCAAAAGTATAAGATTTCTAGTATTTCATAATGAAGCAGCCAAAAGGCCTATAGTGGATTTATTCATTTGAGTTAAATAGGTCATATTTTATTATTCCTTATAGCTAACAGATCATGTGCCCAAAAAGCAGAAAATTTGATTTTTAAAGTCAGAAAAGGAGAACCTAATGAAAGCCTCCACCACAAATTTTTTTTTTTTTGTGGGCACCGGGTGTCGACCTCAGGACCTCGCGTGCCAGCAGGCACCTGTGCTGCTGATATCACTGGCCCTTTTTTCATATGTGGGTTCCGGGAGTCGAACTCGGGCCCTCACACTTGCCAGGCAGGCGTGTATGCCGCTGAGCCATCTCACCGGCCCACCACAAATATTTTTGATTTTTGCAATATGTTGCAACAGAAGAGGTAAAGAGCAGGTACCTTGTTTTTTTATCTCAAGAAACAAGGATTTTATAATTGTTGCTTTGTCACTGATATTCTCATTGATTTTGCTTGCAAGGAAAAGTTAGAGAAACCTGTAATGGTCCTGTATTGCATAAAAATAATGCTAATCATCACAGCAAATAAAAGATTCTGTTCATTGTCATTAAATTGAAATCTACCCCCTTGTTTGGCAATGTGAGCAGAGTCATGAACTCACAGTGTGGGGAAGTTCCATTTTAATTACATCGTTTTCTTACCCATTATAACTAAAATCTATTAACTTGTACATTGATGCAATCATACATGTTTTCTATTTAATTTATTCTCAATCAATTATTTTACCATTAAAAACTGTATGCTTTTGATTTAAAAGTCATATTTGACTATATACTATGTTCTTGAACTTCACCAAATCTCTGAGCCTCATTGGGTCATGGCTCCTTCTGCTATAAAAGATGGATCATGATAAACTTGCTCTGCTTATCTTATAGGACATTCAAAATAATCAACAGAAATAAGTACATATGAAACTGAGTTGTAAGCCCAATTGCTAAGTAAGTTTGAGCTTGTAGTAACCAACAAAAATGTTTCTCCTCTTTTGCAAATTCTTATATCTGCTAAGATGGGACTAATATGTGACTTAGAAAACAAAATAATGAAATAAGTCCCAACTTAATCATTATGTACTATTAAATATATATAATCAGAATCTCAACTAAGGGTATGTCATTATATGCTAGCATTCTTATCACTATCAATGGGAAAACAGATGTTTTTGAAGGGCAGATGAAATTTATTCATAAGCTTATATTTTTGTCTACTTCTTACAGTCCCTGGAGGCTATTAACATAAAACAGAAGAAAATCTAATACTTAAAGTCATTCCTAAATCTTTAGTAATCAAAACAATTTGTGACAGTAGCCTTTGCTGACAATGAAGAATGTGAGGTAGTGAACAGCTGTTGCATTCAGCCTGTCCACTTTTTAAATTCTGTTTAAATATAAAATAGTTACTTAAGGCAATATTATTTTATGGGCCGGTGAGATGGCTCAGCGGCTTAAGCGCCTGCTGGGCAAGCGCGAGGGCCCGAGTTCGACTCCCAGAACCCACATACAAAAAAGAGGCCGGTGATATCGCTCAGCAGCACGGGCGCCTGCTGGCGCGTGAGGTCCTGAGGTCAACCCCCCGGTACTCACAAAAAAAAATTATTTTATATAATCACACTGCATATGATATATGGTTAAATGATATATCTGTCACTTAAAGTTATCTACCTAGTCTTTTCAGCAACAGTCAAAACTCATTATCAGAAACAAAACAATACATTTAAAACACTTGTTTCCTAAAATTAAAAACAAGGTTCATGGGGCTGGTGAGATGGCTCAGCGGCTTAAGCGCCTGCCCGGCAAGCGCGAGGGCCCGAGTTCGACTCCCGGAACCCACATACAAAAAAGGGGCCGGTGATATCGCTCAGTGGCACGGGCGCCTGCTGGCATGTGAGGTCCTGAGGTTGACCCACCAGTACACACACACAAAAAAAAAAAAGGTTCATATTCTTTCCTTCCCCCATGTTAATACACTAAATGTAACACTAAAACACTTGCATAGGAAATTATTATTAAATCATATTTCCCCTCTTTTTAAAAATCAATCTATTTGTTCCTTGCACACATCATCTTTCAGTAAAATGGAAAATAATATGGGTTTAAGATGATAGTGGTCTTGGCGTAGCATCTCTCATATTATTATTCCAGTATCATCTGTTACAAAGTAAGACCAATTCCCACATCTAATTACAAACAGGATTTCAGAGTCATTAAACAAAATACATTTCCATTAGTGCTGCTGTAAGAAGACAGGGGAAAAATGAGGATTAGTTCATGCTGCCCCTCTATTTTTTAAGCTTTGAAATTTTAGACCTCTGTACTCAGAGATTATAAATTTGCAGAAGATCAGCAAAGTAATAGACATATGAAATCCTTTAAATCCTTTAGTCTGTACTACTTGTGCTTTATCAGTAGTTTTTGTTGTATTGCATTTAGTTCTCATAGTAAATATAACAAGAAATTAAAAAGTTCCTTCTCCATTACTTTGCAGGTGCCTGGAGGTATTTTCTTGTGCTCTACAATGGCATGTTCCTTATACTTCCCAGTAAAATTGCTACAACAAAGCTTACATATAAAAATAGATTACTTGCAAGAAAGTAATATGGATTCAATGAAATAGGGCTATTCTTTCTGCAATTAAAACACAGTAGTAGTTCTTAGAATGCAAGGAAGGTTACAGATTAGATAAATCAAGTAAAGCATATTCTACAATATTCTTAAATGGCTGAAATACAAACTAAGAGATATATATTTTCCTTCAGTGGATGCATGCAGTTCCCATTAATGTTAATGCATCCAGGGATCACTATACCTGAAAGCATTGCTGAATGGCTGCAGTATATAGTCTCTTGCACTTTATTTACAACTTTTCTTAGAGGAATGTAGTCTCAGGCAATCCAAACACAGATTTAGTGTGGTTGTTTATAATATTTTTAGCCATATAGCTCATGGAGATCAAAGCTTTTCTAAATTGAAGAAAAATAAATATATTTCTTCTGGCCCTATAGACAAAAAAGAAAGGAAACTTCTCATTTAGTTTGTAACTCTAAAAAGTAATTACAAGTAGAATATATTCCACTATTATTTTTATCATTTTATTGTGAGGGAAAGGGGATTAGGATGACGGTCACTTCCCTTAGCATGCATTACATACTGATCCAATGTTTTCTAATATGCATGAAAAAGAGGTATCCTACTTATTCTAGAATACTAAACATAAATTGAAAATAGACAATAAAATTTTCTAAAAAAATAGTCTCTGAACCAAATGGACAGCCTTATCAATGTATACATCCCTCTTTCCCCCTTATGCAGTTAGAATGATGGATTACTACTTATCATATGCATAAAGGAAACTTGCCATAGCTGAAATTCTTCTTAAATGTAATCTAATCAAAATATTATTTTTATACACCAAAAACCAAGGCTCATTTACAAAAGGACAACTGACTAGAATCTCAGAGATATTTTTAGACAGAGGTGGTTCTAGAACCCAGCTCTCCTCACACTTAGTACTGGGTATCTCCCTTGCAAAATCCCAACTAAATTTCAAAGATATCCTCTTATTTGCTTTCTTTTCTTTTTTTCTTTATTTCTTTCAAGGTTTTGGGTTTGTTTGTTTGGTTGGTTGGTTGGTTGGTTTTTTTGAGGCAGGTTCTCACTATATAGTTCAGGAAGGCCTTGAATTCACTAGGTGACCTAGGCTGGCCTTGAACTTGTGGGGATCTTCCTGCCTCAGCATGCTGAGTGCTGGTATTAAATGTGTACACCTCTATGTTCAGCTATTTTTCTTCACTCTTAAACCATCTTGGAACTATCAGTTTTATTCCTAGCTTAAGGGACTGATTAAATGTAATCCAATTATACATAATCAAGTCTACTATTACATAAAGTGGAGTATGAGCCAAATGCATTTTCATGAATAATTCTAAAAGTTAATAATACTATCCAAACCAGAAAAAGACTTTGCTTGCCTAGAATATGACTGTAAAGATATTCACACAGGCAATCCTACATTTGCACTTAAGCACATATGTGCTCTTTTACCCCCCTCCCCCACCAGAGACATTACTGCAGGAAATGAAATGAAATGCTTCACAAATTTGTTAGTACATTTAACTACTAAGTCCACAGAATAACAGCACTGGAAAACATCCTCAAGAAACAAAGTAGAGGGCTGGTGAGATGGCTCAGCGGCATAAGTGCCTGCCTGGCAAGTGCAAGGGCCTGAGTTCGACTCCCGGAACCCACATATGAAAAAAGGGCCAGGGATATCGCTCAGTGGCATGGATGCCTGCTGGTGCGCAAGGTCCTGAGCTCGACCCCCAGTACCCACAAAAAAAGAGAAACAAAGTAGATGGGCAAAAGTGGTAATTTAGAGCTCACACTATTCCAAATGTCACACAAAGATATTAATTTTGCTCCTTAAATTTTTCACTTGTTTTGATTTTTGCCAGTAGAAATGGAAGATAATTGTAATCATGACTTTTCTGAAAATAAGATGTGTAAATTGATGCTCCTTCCAGTAGAACCCTCCTTGAAACACAAAATCCACAAGAACTTAAGAAAGTTCAAATATCTGTATGCTAAAGTATGAACATTTGTCCTCATAGTAAGGCTAGAGACCCAGAAACCAGGGAATAGTATGTGTTTTATAAATTGTACCTATGCATTATTTCCAGGGAAAATCATATCAGAAGGTTTTATGGTTTTCTAAAATTATAAGATTCAATTTTAAATTTTACCCACTCATCAGCAATTCATATCCTGCAACATATCAGACAGATATTTTCAAAATATAGAGGACATGAAAAACCTTAGTTTTGAATTCTATGCCATTTCTCCTGGCTCAGCGGCATAAGCACCTGCCTGGCAAGCGCGAGGGCCCGAGTTCGACTCCCGGATCCCACATACGAAAAAGGGGCCGGTGATATCGCTCAGCGGCACGGGCGCCTGCTGGCGCGCGAGGTCCTGAGGTCGTCCCCCCGGTACCCACAAAAAAAAAAAAAAAAATAAATAAATAAAATAAAAGCATGATTTTTCTTTATTGGCTATAAATCAGAAGCTAATATGGAGTAACAGATTTTTACTAAGAGTTGTCTGACTTAGAGTCAATTAAGCACAGTGGAAAAAACACAGTGGAATTGAGAATATGTGGGACAGAGCAGTAAAGCAGATACACTAGAAGCATGAGTCTAAAAAGATAATATATTATTTCTTTTTATAATAATTTTTTCTTGTCAAAATGTGTAACCTTAAGGAAGGCAATGGATTTGTTTATGCCCTTTTTCATACTTCTACAATAAAAGGAAGAGTATTGACCTCTTACTTGCCTCACAATTGTAATACAAAGGCATTAGGAGTTCAAGAGCTACATTATGTCATTAAGGTGCTAGAGAGATGGTACTCTGTATTCAGCCAAATTATTTTAAAAAGGCTGATTGCCATCATATATATAACCCTTTTTTATATTAGAAGACAGTCTTTCTACACTTATAAATAGTATGGTAATATGCTTAAATCATTAAAACAAAGTGGTTCCTTGTGTTTGTTGAAAGCAAAACAGTTAAGAAAATATATTGTTAAAGGGATAAATGTCTAAAAATAATATCTACTTTAACAATCAAAAATCTGAAAAATCCTGGGAAAACTGCATAGCACTCAAAAACATGAAAAATGATCTTTCTTTTGTCTTGTCATCTTTAACACTAAAATGACAGCCTACACAATTTGCTTTTCAGAATAAGAGACCTACCTCTTTAGTCTTGTAAAGCACTTGAATATTTAAAAGAGAAAAACTAAAAAATGATGACCTTGCAATAGCTGAGTATTCACAGTGGGTGTAGAACACGAAAGGTTACAATATAGATCTGTGCCTACGAATTTCTTTTCAACTTGAGCAGGATCCTCCTGCTTCTGCTAACTTGGTAATCATGCAGCTGACAAATTTCTGGGTTTTCTAAACAATACTTGGGCTTTTCTTTTAACATGTCAGTGCAAAAGTATCAGTTCTGCCCCAGTGTCATTCATGGTGCTGAGTTGCCTTGACAGCATTCCATTAAACCAGTGAGATTTCCCCCCTCCTGATGTTTCCTCAAATATTCCTCTGAGTGATATATTTGTGATTTTTTAAACAGATTGTAAAGGATGTCTGCATTTATGAGAAAAATTCATGGCAGTTTAGTCAGAGAAAATGTACAACAATAAAATTTTACAAGACACTTTTCTCTATTCCTTTTATTCCTTTAATATCACCCTCAACACAACACCCTGAACACCCTGCCCCCCAAAAACAGTCTACATTCTGTTCTCAAAGAAAGAACATTAAAATATTTAGTACTATTTGATATCTCTTTTGGGAAATCAGAAAGACATTTTAAAATCATTCATGTTAACTTCAGTGTCAATATAAGGAAAATAAATGTTTTGTTCTTTGTTCAGTCATTTTTGAGAGTAAGCACTATCTCCAGTACAATGCATTGAAGCTCCATTGATTATTTCCCAGCTGAGTATAAAGCAGCTTAAGTGAAGGGAAGAGTATTTGCACTCTATTTTTATAATAAGGTACATATGTTTCATAGATCTGCTTCCCCTATAAAATGCAAACCTTGAGCATCAGAAGAAAATAACTTTTGCTTTCTAGAAAAAAAATGATTTAAATGCAAACTAGCCCTGGGGATTTCTAGAGATTTCTTCACAAATTTCTGCAAACCATTTAAGATAAATAGTAGTATATTATAATGACAATCAAGGAAAGGGATTTAAAAGGTTTTATGACCCAGCTAGAAAGGCATGACAATTTAATTCATATAGAAAAAGAGATCTGATATAGATTTCATCAGACAAAATAGACATGGGCTCAATTTACAAGTGGAAAACAGTCCTTGCCGAGTGACAATCTCCATTTTTTTGTCAACAGCCCACCCAAAAACACTATTTAAAAGGCTGTTAGCTTGTAAGAAACACCTTCTCTGTTCTACTCTCACAGAGAGGTCCCTCTCAGGTTTAGCAATAAACCTGCTTAGACTCCTGAGTTCATGTTCTCCTCAATCATTTTGGGTCAGAAATTGCCCAGTGAACTCGGTCCTGTCATCAATACCAGCTCTGAAATTTTCATTCACACTAAGATGTAAACAACTGATAAGAGTGAAAATTATAATACTTCAGACATCCTTTATTTATTTATTTTTTTTGTGGGTACCGGGGGGTCGACCTCAGGACCTCGCGTGCCAGCAGGTGCCTGTGCCGCTGAGCGATATCACCGGCCCCTTTTTCGTATGTGGGTTCCGGGAGTCGAACTCGGGCCCTCGCGCTTGCCGGGCAGGCGCTTAAGCCGCTGAGCCATCTCACTGGCCCCAGACATCCTTTAAATTAACTTCATATTTTGGATTATGTAAGTCATAGGAGAATTGAGAATGCCAGAAACACTGCAATTTCCCAGAGTCCATGAAATTGTCTTTATACAGATATAGCTATGTCTGAGGAAGTGTCTTCTATTACCTTGGTTATTGTTTCTAATTCTGCTAAAGAAAACATGCTGTTTGAGAATCTATGCCTGATCAACTTCCTTCAGCAAGATAAAAATAAAAAACTTTTACACATGAATGAAACAAATGCTACCTACAGTATCTGCCTATACTGTTTCTGCATTGAGTTCTTATTATAACGTCCAGGCATGAACAACAAACCACTGCTTTGCTGGAAAAATCAGGTCCCAGCATTCCTCAGCATTAGTAAAGAATTAAAGTGGCCACATTTAAAGTAAAATTACTGTAGACAACTAAGTTAGTTATAAATATTACAAGCAGTTAGACAGGGCTGGGCCCTTAGCACAGAAGACAACTGTGGCAGGAGGCACATTCACTGAAGATCAGGGTATAAGAAAAACAGGAATGACTACACCCACATATTTCTCCTAGGGATGAACAGCAGTGACTGATATTCTAAATAGGCATCAATCACTTTGGGTAGGGGACCAAAACCTCCCTAGCCCACTCTTTCCTGGAAAATCCTAGTTCCATTTATGCTTGCTACATGACTTGCTTCCCCATTTGATCCCTGTTTTATCACTATCACCTAAGCGACAATACTTGTAATCTTACTTGTTCACCATAGTTTTGTCCCATCTCACATCCACCTTGTGGTTTCCCATTGGATCAATATTATCTAAGTGACTATACTTGTAATCTTATTAGTTGACTATAGTTTCGTCCCACCTTGAACCTGCCTCACCTCATGGATTTGCTCAATAAAACACCCTTGAGAAGTGAGGTCAGCAGGCCACCCACTTTCTGGGTCACTTTCTGTTTCTCTTAGATAGGAGCTATCTTTCTCTCAATAAATTCTTCCTACTCTTAACTTCCACCATTCCTAGAATTCATTCCTTGATTTTACAGAACATGAACTTGGTGTTTCAAACATCTAGCAGGTTGGGAGCTATATTTCCCTTATTTGGAGGTCCATGCATCATCCCTATATCACATACGCTATATCAAAAGACAATTTTTTTGAAGATGGGAAAGGAGGAAAAGAGAAATGACAGACAGCTACTCAAAACAAGTAGGGAGAATTCAAAAGTGAATTGCTTGTGGGCTCTCGCCACCAGCTCTTTTTATCAGGTTTATTCTTCCTATGCAGGCTACTGGAATCCGATTGGCTCCCTCGCTTGTCTTTCAATTTAACCTTGGATTTCTTCTGGCTGTGATACATTTCCCTGTCCTTTGGTGGAGGGTAAGATTAAGGGTCGAGGCCTTAAGGACAGGTTACTTAGGTTTAAGGATTAAGTAAAAGGAAAACTTGTGATTCTTAGGTTAATCATGCTACCTGGGAACTTCCAGGTCCTGAGTTATTTGCCTTTGTCTTACTACTTACTTGGGTTTAGCTGCCTTTGTCTTTCCAATAACTCAGAGTCTAGCTGCCTTTGTTCTTCTAATTGCAGGAGTCTGGCTGTGGAGGTCGAAGGTGTCATTAATTTTTAATAAAGCTCAGTGAGGCCTTCATCCTATCTTTTCCCTACTTATGGGGACCCCTGTCTCCACATTATTGTGTGAATAGTGGTTTCCGGAAAGTTTCTGCAAATGTATTCTTTATTCCTAGACAGCTACAGATTTTATTATGTATCCCAGGGTTTGGGTTTTTTTCTTCAAATTATATTTCTTTTTCTTTTTTAAAGTTTATTGGTACATTTTAGGAATAAGGATCACATTCATCATAGGGAATTTATACCTGTACATGATATATCTTCATTCTTTTTTTTCCTCATTCCTCTACCTTCCCTTCACCCCCTCTTCCCCTCCCTATTTACAAAAGCTTTATTTCCATTTTTTCTGTCTTTTTCTCATTTTCCTTTTTCTTTTCCTTTCCGTTCTGGATGATTAGTAACATAATTTAAACTGAAATATATTTTGAGTTTTTTTGTAAATATTTATTGTATATGTAGCCTTTATCCTTTTATCATTAGTATATGTATATATAAAGAATATATATATATATATATATATATATATATATATATATATATATCTTATCACTATCACCATTTTGAGATTTCCCATAAATTCTTTAGGGATTGGCCATCCTCTCCCACCCACTAAGACTAAATTAAAACCACTAAGATTAAAAAACACTCCAGGGCAAGATCCTTCTTAGCACTGGATCATCTCTGCCCTCTTCAGTCATCCCAAGATTATCCCCTGCCCCCTGAGTCATTGAACTCTGAGTCTTCCACCAATTTGAATCTTCTGCTAGCCTCACCTATCATTGTATACACCCAATAAATAGTGGCTGGCTTGTGGTGTCTTTGTCTCTGCCCATCCTGAGGCATTGACCTCCCAGCCCCCCTTCATGCATTACTAAATTGGTCTTTGTTTCTTATTTCATCCTTTTGCTGTATTCCTCATACAGGCAGTTAGGATCTTGGCCAAGTCCCCAATATATGGGTGTGTGAGATACATAAGGTAAATATTGTATATGTAATTTTTGGTTTGGTAGTTCCTTTAGAAGAACTTTTATTTTTGCTTTGTTACAGTTTAAAATTCAAGCTTAAATTTCCATGGTAAGCCAGGAAAGAATGGGAAGATCCTAAGAATATACAGTAACTCACTTGAGGATTTACCAAAATCCAAGAACAATGTACTTTAAGACAGTTTAGCTATTTGCAACCTTCCTAGGGTTTGCTTTTTATTTGCTCCTTCATTATGCCACAGTTCATGCTATTCCCACAGGAAAACCTTGGACAATTCCCATCTCTTTGTCCTTGGATACAAATAGACATGACATTATTCTAACTATCATTACAGTTGTACTCCTTTATTTTCCTTATAAGTAATCTAATCCCATTGTGTGACCAGTCAAGTGTTACAATGTTGAGCTAATTCTAGGAGAAATGTATCTACTAAATCATTGTTTTGATGAAAATATTGCTATGATGAACGCTTTGTGGTGTGATTTATTTTCCTGCTCCATACTCATATCATGCAAGTTTTAGAAAAGTCAGAGGTCAGTTCCTCTCTTCATCAAGAAAACTATAATACTTCACTTCTTAAATGAGTTTTAAAGTCACAACTATTGCTTTTTACATTCCTAGGAGCATTGTAATTTTTGCTACTTGGCAGAATCAGCTTTGCTTTATTAAGTGGAACTATAGTGTCAAAATGTCATGAAATTTGCACAACAAAGCCCATAGAGTACAGAGCATCCAGGAAATGCATGATGAAAGTAAATATATTTGAAACCAATCTGTAAATGTATAATCTGAAATATTAACTTCAGAAGTATAAAAGGTTACAGTCACTTTGGGAAACTAGCATTTCCTCAGAGTGTTAAACATAGTTATGTTTCAACCCAGAAATTTTACTCCTAGGTATATACCCAAGAGAAATAAACATACATTTTTTCTGCTACAAAAAATGAATGAATTAATTAATTAAAAACACTAGCACATGGCTATTGATAGCAGCATTATTTACAATAGACAAAAAGTAGAAATAACCCAAATGTTCATCAACATGTAAATGGATAAGCAACACATGATGCATTTGTACAGTGGAATTTTATACAGGCATCAAAAGGAATGAAGTTCTGACATCTGCAACAATATGGATGAATTTTGAAAACATTATGCCAAGTGAAAGAAGCCATACACAAACAGTCACATATTGTGTGATTCCATTTATATGAAATAGGGCTGGGGATATAGCTCAGTGGCACAGCACCTGCCTGGCAAATGCAAGGTCCTGAATCTGATTCCAAGTACTAAAAAAAAAATTTTGTATGAAACATCTTCAATAGGTAAATTCTTAGAGATAGTATACACATTAGTAGATTAGTAGTTTCTAGGGCTGAGGATTGGTGGGAAATGGGGAATGAGTCCTAATAGTTATGGAATGACAATTAAATTCTGGAATTATTAGTTGTATAATTCTGTGAATATACTGAAATCAGAGAATTATGCATTATAAAGGGCTGGATATTTGGTATATAAATTGTATCTCACCAACACTATAATTTTGGATACCAAAGAAATATCAAACTTTCCAATAAGGATCCACATGTTTATTGAACTTAGGTTCAGTGTATCCATTAGGCACATAGTATACACAGCCATATTTCTGACTTCAGAATTGATGAATCCAAGTGTCATAGAGCCACAGAAAAATGAGTTTAATTATTAAAATGTGATTATTTCCAAGTCCCTTATATTGTATATCCACTTTTATGTAGAATCCATTAACTGTGGGTTAATAATGTACCCAAATTTATCCAAAATTTTAGGTTTCTTAAGCTGCATTTTATAAAAGATATAGGAACAAATCATGACAGTGTATAATGATCATCATTTAAATATTTTGATGTGTATATATCTCTAAAGAAGTGGATACTCAAAATCAATATAAGATGGAAATTGTTTTTTGGAATCTGGCAGAATACTAAGCATATTACTATTGAATATTTTGTCAAGTTCCAATTAATTCACGAATAAACATTTTTGAAATGATAAAATATGCCAATAGTTACTTATTGCAAACTTTGTGAACACAGTCTCCCAACTAACATAAATATGACAACTCATCTACATACTTTTCTCAGACATTTTAGAGAAAGGAATTAAAATTCTATTTTGCTTGGCCAGTTTAATATCTATTATTTACATTTTCCCTTTCTAGTATTTTTATATTTGTTTAGATTTAGTTTGTAAGAATGGTTTGTGTGCCCTGAAAATATCACTTTCCAAATAACTTGCAAACAATATGCTGGGTTACACCTAGCAAGGGTTCATAAAGATCAAGTCTTGTCAAATGAATCTAGCCTCCTTTCTGTTACAGAATGGGAGTATGAGAGATAGAATGGAGGAAATATTTGACTTATTTGACTTTGTAAAGATTTTGGAGAATAGTCTAAACAACTTCCTAATCAATAAACCCAAAAGCCAGGCAATTCACCCACATGGAAAGAGTTCCCAGCAGTCAAGAAAGGGAATCCAAAATCCAAAAAGTAATTTCCCATGGATAAAAGTTAATTGGATTCTACAAAGAAAATCTCTCAGATTTCAAGGGTGGACAAGGCATTTCTATCAATGCCCTGAACATGAAAAGAGGCATATTTTGATTATGTGATACAAACATAAAACTTTTGAGGGTGAGTTCAGAATTTGAAGTGACAACACTAAATGAAAGAATTAGTGAGAAATAAGTAGCATGGTTTGTGACAGCACAGATTCAGGAGAGTTTCCATTAACTGAAAACAATACAAATAGAAGAAGGGACTGGACCAATGATGGTCAAGAATCATAAAAGTGAAAATCAGAATTCAAAGCCAATAAGATTATCCCAAACTCCTTCATTGTATCTAAGCTAGAAAGAGAGGTGTAGACTTGCTAAGCATCTCAGAAGAAACCTATAATAGAACTAATTATTTAGCATGAACGTACACAAACCAAGAGACATTCAGGAAGAATAGATTGCAGGAACTAAAACTGTAGATATTTTCTTTTAAAGTTGATTTATGTCCTTTGGAGTACCTGGTACTCCACAGAACCTGGTTGAGAGGAAGAGAAAGGTGGAAGATTAGGAAGTGACTACAATGATTATGTGTTGGTAGATAAGATTTTAAGGAAAGATACTATTTTAAATTTGACATTGTGAAGAAACTAAACCCTAAGGTGCTTTTTATAGAAACTGACCTTAATAACAGTGACAAAACAAAAAGTGCTTAATCCACTACATGAGGTATTAAGAGTAGATAAAATAAACAATTCTCTTGTATTGAGAGTTTCTTGTTCCTGAAATAAATTTTAGAAAGATCTTGAAAATTACCATATGGTCTCCTGGCTTACATATTTTTTAAGGGTCCATGGGCATGGAAGAAAGATAGAATAGTAACATTTACCATTTTATGAGGAAATCTTATTTAAAAAGTTTTTTGGTGTCAAAATCTACTAAAAATCATGCTTCCCTTAATTCTCTAGAAGCATCTTGCTCCGTATATAATGAGGCTGTTGGATAATATAATGAAAGAAGGTAATCTTGAGATTTCCTAATTCAAGTTTACAAGTTGATCAACCCTATACTCTGTAGTTCTTTCCACTATAAACTTTATTTCCTTTCTTTTTTCTTTTATTTTTTGGTACCGGGAATCAAACTCATGACCTCATGCTTGCCAGGCAGGCACTGTGCCACTGAGCTATATCCCCAGCCCTAAACTATATTTTCTAAAAAGTGAAATACCCAATATCTGCTGTACAGAAGATAAACCAAAACAAATGTCAGAACAAAGCAGGTACTCAGAGGATAAAAATTTACATGGTTATCATAGATTCTCTACAGAACATCATTGTATACAGTTCTTCCTAAAATAAGCAACACAGTTAAAATTACTTCATTCATTTCTACAATTAATTTCTACAATTAAATGAGCAGCTTTCAAAGTCTTTGTTATAATTTAAAACTAAAGGACTGCTGCTATATAACTGTATTTCTGCTTTGACAGCTACAATTATAATCATACAGACATCTATTTCCCACAAGCTCACATATCCATAACCTTTAGTGATTAATTGTAAATCCCTGGGACCAATAGTACACAGACTAATTTCCTAAAACAATAAAATACAGAATTTCTCATTTGCAGCTAAATGAAACATGAACAGGTTTTTATTCACGCTGGAATCTTGATGCAGAATCACGGTGCAGCCATTATAAAAGCTATTAAGCAAAACCCCAAATCAAAAAATCCATAGGTGTATCTTCAAAAGAGAAAATGATATTCTTGTATAGGTATCTTCTAACACCTATGTCTTTTTTCAGCCTAATATTATTAATTCTGTTTCTTCCTCTATTGCCTCTGTTCTTACAGAATCATCAGAATCTATCTATCTAAATAAAGTAAGAGGCTATGTAGAAGAAGGAAAGTTCCCCTTCACTGACATTCAGATATGTCAACTAAATACAGTCTTCATGTATTTTTAGGATAGTATACTCTCTATTACAGGATGTGTCAATAGATTTATAATTTTCCTTAGGTCATTGATTATGTGCTCTGTGGCTACCCTATTTGTTTTCTTGTGAAGAGCAAATTGCACAATGGTTAATCTCATATCCTCTAAGAAAATGTTACATGACTGCACGTTGTCTTGTGGAGTTCAAGTATGTAGAAGATCATGTTCCAATTTATATTTTAATAAAGCTTATAATAAACAAATAAAAGCCAGGCTATTCAGAATTAAATATCAAGAGTCAATGATAACAGCAGGGTTAGAATAAGAATTTACAAGGAATATGTAGCAAAAATAATCATTTTAGAAATGATAAGATAGGTAAATATATTAACACCAACTGAAAATTTTAATTTAATATTTGATATGTTTTTATAGCTGTCATACTTTTTCTACTAGGAATTTAAAAATGATAAAATGAAGCAGCAATCCTGTCACAATATGGCATTTAAAACCAAGCATATGCCTTCCAAAATTAAAAAGAATAAAACTCCTTCTTAAAGTTTTCTTTTTATGTAGATCAAAATGAAAATGTTTTTTAAGCACCCAAAATGTTTCAGGTAAAATGTTCATCTCACCATAAATGAAGTGAAGCTCATTTATTTCTATTTACAATTGCGTATTATAAAAACAAATGTTGCCATAAAGGGAAAAGAAAATGTTCACACAGCTTGATATCATAGCTGAGATCTATGTCATCAAGTATCTACTTAAAAGAATAGAAAATTCTAAATCATATTGAAAACCAGACTTGTAGGTGAAAGAACAAACATGTAAGACAATTGTACTAAGTCAAGGTACACTTTTTAGATACACTGCACTGGATTGCAATACCTTTTATTTTCTTTCTTTTTCTTCCTATTATGTGATATATATATTCCTATCATATATATATATATATATATACATATATATATATACAACTTTTCATATAAGAGATACTATGTCGTATTTAAGATTGTATGTCTAGTTACTTCACTTAACAGTATGGACTCAAAGTGCATCCATTTTCCCACAAATGATTCAAATTTATCCTTTTTATGGCAGAGTAGTACTCCATTGTTTATAAATACATTCTTTATCCATTCATCTGTTGATAGACATATAGGCTGTTTTCCAGATTTAGCTATTATGAACTGTACTGCTATAATCATGAGTATGTATACATCACTGTAGTATGATATCCTAATTAACTTTATAAGGTCTTATAAGATAAGTGAATTTGATGTAGTAAAAATAAAAAGGCAGTAGATGGAGGGGGGAACAGAAGGGAATTGAAACATGTTATGTACATGTACCAATCCCCTACAGTGAATGTAATCATTATGTACTGCAAAAATGTACAAAAAAAGTAAAAAAAAAATCTTGGGGAAAAAAAGGAAAATTCTAAATCATATTTAATCACATGGAATATTAAGAATCTAGTATGATTTTATGACTTGATTATTTGAAAAAGTTTTAGAATTCCAAGTAAAATATTTATTTTCTGTTCCTCACCTTGTTGAAAAGAGAGAATATTACAGAGATATAGACTATCAGAGATATAGTCAAAATAGTATTGTCCAGAGTACATATTTCGATCAGGCCATGTCTGACCTGAGGTCTAGCACCCATTTTGTAAAAAGAACTTTGGTCAGGGCAATTTTTTAAAACAATTTCCTTTATTAGATGCATCTTTATCTCTAGGCAAATTGATCAAGATTCAATTGCAAATAAATTCCACTAGACACCTTAGAGTGTAGTAGAAAATCAATTCAAATGTTGAAAGCATCAAAGAAAGATCAAGACACTTTGAATCAGTGCCAGTTCTTGGAGTATATAGATGTGTGATGGCATCCCAATTTCTTATTCTACAAGCATCATCTGTAGTATGAGAGGGCTACACATAATTATCTCAAGTCACTTAATGTCTAAAATTTAATTTTAGAAATGCTTGTCAGTAAGTTCATAAATAACAAGGTGCTTTAGAGTTAATATAGGAATGTAACTAATCAAAATTTTCTAATCATTAAACCTTTCCTCAAGCCATATCCCCAACTCTGAGACATGACCTGAGGACCTTCAGAATCATTATTTAAAAACAACTGCCTAGTGGATTAACCTGGTCTGCTTAACACATCCTTTAAAGCCATCTATTGTGCAAGTTCCATTTTAATGTCATTAAAAATCAGTTCAAATACAATATTTTATACTTAAATCTATGGTAGATTTGCTTAGACAGAAGAAATTTTTTTTCTTTCTGTATATTCTATTAGTATTTTATTTCTCTTATTGTTTTTAATCACATTCCATCTCAGAGTATAGCCATTTTATAATGATTACTTTTTATTTATCTAAATTATAAGCATTTGAAATGCAGTAAGTTTTGTCTTCTCAGAGTATCAACATTCTGCCTTTGTGTTGAAATATTGTACATTATGGATGCTTTATAAATATAAAGTTGAAATTTTTGAGAATTTTATTTAAAAATTAATTCTAATCCCTCATGGAGTATCTTAGAAATGGTCACCAGCCACATTGCTTACTTAGTTCACACATTTGCCCTTTATGATATGTCTATTTTTTGCTAGTTGCTGCAAATATATCACTAAGATTCTGTGTAATAAAGCACAAAATAACTGCATTAGATCATAATCTAATGATCACTTCTATGTCACTATACACAGATGGAAACAATTGATATGTTTTTTATATAACTCACAACTCACTTACATAAATACAATTACTTAATTGACTGATCTTCCTATGTCTGATAATATCTGGTACCCATCTTGCAAAAAAATCTTAGCAATTCAATAGGACCTAGCTTTTCTTTGGAATAAATTTATTTCCCAGTTCTAATTGAACCATGAGCATTCAGGAAGACCAGGCTCATACTGGTATTCAGCTGCTAAATAGTTTCTGTGATCAGCCTTGCCAAATTATCTACTTCTTTACCTTCTTGGAAGGAACTAATATGCCAGATTTGAAAAATCAAGCCCAGTCTTTGATGGCAGTTTAAATCCTGAGTTAGGAGACACAATGAACATGAAAGACATATTAGTCCTCCAGATTACCAAAAATCTTCAGACCTAAAATGATCTAAAATTCTTAAAATAAATTTCTATTTACAATGATGACTTGTGAAACTATAGTTTATCATTTTGCATTGTGCAGGTATTTTATCTCCTCAGAGACTTAGTGACTTAGTGTAAATCTTAGTGACCTCAGAGATTTAGTGTAAATCTATGTAATGCTAATCACAATATCATATAGAATTAAGTCTGCTTCCCTTAATTACATTAATGTAACAATAGTTATGTTACAATCTCTTCATTTTCAAGGACAGTGACAAAAATATTCTGTCTATATAGCACTACATATAATATCATACACAAATAGAAACCTAATACTTTCTTTTATTGCAATAGTGCATATTTGGAACTAGGCCAGATAATAAATAGCTAGGAAAATTATTGTTAGAAATTGGTACACTATTATATATTTGAAGATCTTCTATGATGCCTTGTTATAAAGGAGGAATCTAGAAATTTTACATGAAGTCTTTTTCAAAAACTTACATACAAGAGATAAACATGACAAAAATTCTTGCATCAATGCACACTAATTTTTATTCAGATCATTGCTTTACAATGACATTTAATTATAAGAGGCTTTTTTCAAATGTTGCTCATTTCTAAGACACTTTAAGATGTGAAAGTCAATCTGAGTTAAGAGGCATTTGAACTAGGAAACTGATAATCAGTTCCCTCAGTGTATCCTCATTTTAACAAATTTTATTCCAATCAATTGATCAAATCAAAATCCCATTACAATACAGCATTGCAGATGAGGCAAAATGCAGAAAGAAGAGACACTCTGGACTTAAACAAACATGAGATTGAAACTTAATCCTGCAATATAATAGCTGTATGACTGTGGACAAAGTTAAACAACTCTGTGCTGCTGTTTCTTGATCTGTAAAATGGGAGTATTCACATAAGGAAATTTACTCTATAATACAATCAAAGTAGTTTTACATATTGGATTGAGTTAATAATTCCCCTACTTAATTATGTTTCTCAATTCTCTTCAAAATAACTTATGTCATTTTTAAATATCTAGGAGCCTAAATGAGAAGTAATGATGCCACCAATATGCTTGTCATATTATATTGACTTTAAGTGCAGAATTGGCTTGGAAACTTGTACCTCCTAAGACCACCATTGGTCACTGCATATTATTCTCCACTAAAATTTATTCATAATTTATCCATCCATTTATGTTGATCATTATAATCACACCTACCTCCAAAAGAGAACTGAGGGTTCACATTAAGACCAAGGTACAATTATCACATGGTAAAGGTGGAAAAAATATGTGATATGAGGGGAGGAGACATTTCACTCCACACATATTTTTCTCTTCTTTTTGCTTCTTCTTTTCTTACTTGCCAGCTACCTGTTCTACCTCTTTCTTTTGTCCTTGTCTATAATGTCTGGAGTCTGCCAACAAATTCATCTAGCTAAGTAGATGGTTCTCTAGGTAGAGACCACTAAATCTAGGTTTGCAGCTTGCCTCTCAGTGGGAATTATATAGAAAGGGTAGAGTAAGAAGCCTGGTGTGAAGCAAGGAGAAGACAGACTTTAGCAAACAGAAAATGCAATGGCTAGCATTGTAAGAATTATAATTTAACTCCACTGCAACAAAGTGATGAAAATATCTAAATGTTTCTGAAATGGGATTCTGATCTGTAATGTTTTTCTAGTTTCAGTGTATGAGTCAGTACAGTTAATTATCTTTCTAGAGTAGATGTTTCTAATCAAACTATGTATATTATTCTTTCTTCCTATCTTATCCTTCCTCTTTCTCACTCCACAATGAAATAGAGTTACAGATTGTGAATACTAAAGACACTCACCTGTGTTAGAATTAAAATCATCATGGTCTGATTCAGTCCCATTTTGGTTTCCATTTCCCTGAAGAGTGTTCAGAGACATAAGCTTCATCTTCTGCAGCTTCATTGCCTCAGCCATTGCTGCAGCTGTTATACCTAAAACCAGAATCATCTTTTTATAAAAACAGGGACCATGTTTTAGTGTAATTGAAAGTTGGATACATTTATTTAGTAGAGATATGCTATACGGGACAAGAGAAGAGTAAACCAAAGTTGAGCTTATGAATATTTTTAACAATTTTCAACTCTTATAATTCCTTCATCTTAAAATGAACATTTTTTTTTTTTTTTTTTGTGGGTACCAGGGGGACGACCTCAGGACCTCGCGTGCCAACAGGCATCCGTGCCACTGAGCGATATCACCGGCCCCTTTTTCGTATGTGGGTTCCGGGAGTTGAACTCGGGCCCTCGCGCTTGCAAGGCAGGCGGTTAAGCCGCTGAGCCATCTCACCGGCTAAAATGAACATTTTAAAAAACTGAAAAGACAAAACAAAAAACATTAAATATAAGTCTGATCCCTAATTCAAAATACAAAGAAAACAAAGGAACTAAAATTAAAATTGCTTGGAAAATTCCAAGAATTGTTTTAATGTGTTATTTTGTCTGGTAAGAATACTGGAGTACTGTGTTGTTTCAAGCAGTACTCACCACTTTGTATTTAAAACAACAGTGTAAGAGGAAGGCAATTAAAATACTAGAAGGAGTCCCTTTGTATTTTGCAACTTTGTTGCCACTTCTGCTGTGGACTACCTTGCCTGCAAGAGTCAGCTTAGAGGGGAGGGAGGGAGGGAAGAAAACACAACAGGTAGTCTTAACTTTTTGCTATCCTCATACTCATAAAATAAATGAAAATAACATCACATCTCTATAGCCAGCCCCATATTATGATTACATAATCTTGTATTAATGTAAGGTATTTATTTTTTAAAAATTATTTCCATATGATAGGACATAGTGGGAAAATAAACACACAGAAAAAGTGGGTGTACAAATTTGAAATTATTTTTCCTAGGCAGTCCAGAGCAGGCAGTAACTCAAATATATATATATAAAGGAGTAGGCACTAAAAGCAACAGATCAAGCCATACTGCAAGATCACCGTCCAAAAACTCTAGTGAATTTAACTTAATTATTTTTAGATAATGTGCAAATCCCTTAACATCTAATAGTACAATTTTGTCATGGGCCAAAAAGAAAAAAATAAAAATCTGGCCCATTTAAAAATACTATTTCAAAATACAAAAAATTTATTCTTGGGCCAGTGATATAGCTCAGAGGCACAAGCACCTGCCTGGCAAGTGTGAGGTCCTGAGTTTGATTGCCGGTACCCACATTAAAAAAAAAAATCTATTCTTCAATGCAAATACAATTTAGGGAAAATGAGGTGCATATTACTCAGTTGTCCAAAAAGAAACATAACTGTTATTAGAAGACCTTTGTTCTAAGAGACAGAGTGGACTCTTACAAAGATATAAACAGAAGTAAATTCAGCCTAAACTATCTATGTATATTTGAGAAAATAGCTACATTTCTATTTTACCACACTATACTCTTTTCCATTCATGAAAATCTTATAATGAAGCAAAATTTTCACAATGTTAGCTTGTTTATAAATCATGGCAAATAAAAGTTTTGAAAGAAAATCACTTTATTCTCTGAATGTTGAAATACTTTTGAACATTTTTCAGATGCTATCAGAGATTTTATTACCATATGCAATTTAACTTTTCTGAATTCCCATCCTACATGAATAAGTCTAGGCAGAAAACATGACAGGCAAGAAACCTGCCTAGAAACACCAGGGCTGAGTACTTCATACAAAGCACATATCAGTAAAAGTTGCCAGAATTTGTATTAGTTCCTTAGAATTGAATCCTGACAATGATGACTTTTTAACTAATGGTTATTTCCCTAGTTGTATAAAAGTCAGTTTATGTGAATAATACATCTTATTCTATACAAAATAAACAGTGGAATACTACTCTGTCATAAAGAAGAATAAACTTGAGTCATTTGTAGGAAAATGGATGCACATGGAGATCACAATATTATGTGAAATTAATCAGGTCCACAGCTTAAATACCACATGGTTATTTTTATATGAGAAAATAAAAATATATATTAAAAGCAAAATAAAAGATAATAATAAGAAATAGGGAGACAGATCTTTTGAAAAATGGAAGGGGACCAAGAAATGGAGGGAGCCAGGAAGGAGGGGAGGGGAAGGGGTTTAAAAAAATTAAAACATGTTATGTACAGGTACCAACTCCCCATGAGGAATATAATCATTATGTGCTACAAATGTACCAATAAAAACTTTTAAAATAAACAATTAAAAAGGAAAAAATCCTGAACTATCTCATTGACAAAAAAATTCCATACAAAATGTATGTGTATCTAAGACAATGAAGTTAAGAGAATAAATGACACCACAACCCAAAGACCAAGGACAGCCAACTCCGGGCATGTGAAGTAATCAGCGAGACTAGCAAAGTGGAATTATCCAAAGCAGCAGTGAGGAGCCAGCATCTGGGCTCTGGAGAACTCCACCAATGGAAGACCTGTCCCAACCCCACATCCAGAAGCCAAGATGAGCTCCATACCCAGCACAATTCCCATGGCAAACTTGGCTGGAGTACACAGCACATTTATGGGATCTGACATGGACACTATCACAGAACTGTAAACAACACAGGTATTTTACTACATGTATTCTCCCTTGTTTGTCTGATTGGTTACCCCTTTCCTGTTGGTTGGAATTAGTCTTGTTTTGTCCAGTATTTTGGGGTTATTTTTGCTTTTGGGTTTTTTTTTTCTTCCTGTCCCCTCTTTCTCAGGTCTATATTTTTTTCTTAATTTTCTTCCTTTCTTCTTCTCTTTTCCATTCTCCTTCTCATTTTTCCTTTTTTTTTTTTTTACTGTTTAGGTTTCTTACCTTTCTTTTTCATTTTCTTCTGTTGATCCTCTTTTTCTCCTTCCTCAACTACTTTATGAATTTAAAATTTCATGTGAGTAAACACTGTCTCTTCCTTTTCTGATTACTCCTTTGCATTCTATTTCATTCTTTCTCTCCTGTGTCCTCTGGTTTCCCAAAATTCAGGTGATCATTCTTTGACTTCCAGCCTTGACTATACTATATTTGACCTCATTCATCACTTTATCCTGTCCCCTACCCATCTTAACCAGCTTCCCCCCACAGAAGGGTAAAATCACTCCACTAAAGGGAAAATCATTGCAAAGAAGTATGTGGCGTATGTTTGATTTTGTTATATAACTTCAGAGTTTGTTCCTGTGGCCAGAGGTAGCAGGTTAATGGTTACCATAGTTTGTCAGTAGTTAAGCTGTACTTGAAACTATCATTATTACTAACTGTACAACTTTAGCCACAATGTTATACATGTTATAATCAGATTTTCTCCCCTGTATGGTAACACTGTGATATTATGGGCCATAATCACTACCAGAGCCCAGAACCAAAGGATTGGATGCTGAACCATGTAGTAACTATTCATACTTTACAAATTGGGAATGTACATTCTTGGGATAGCTATAAAGAACCACCTATATCTAAAGGACATCCCTAAAAACAGATATCTCCTAGGGAAGCACCAATACTACTGACAAAGTAATCTACCATAAGAAATCAGCAAGCATCAACATAGAAAACAAAATAAAATTAAAATGAAAAAATAGAAAATGACAAGATGCAGGAGCAAAATGCAACCCCAAACCCCCAGCCAACACAGGACAAGCCTGGAAATCAATGAGATAGATGAAATTGGAAGTCAAACACTGGAACTTCCTGAAGATATAGCAACAGAAGTGAAAAAACAAGTGGAAAAGGCTATAAAGAAATAATCTCTCAGGTAAAAAAAGAAATGATGCTTAAAATCAAAGATATTAGAGAAGACACAGATAAAAGAAGAGATGAGCTTAGAAAAATGATGGAAACAAAAAATGACCAACATAGGAAAGAAATAGAATCCATGAAACAGATCCAAACAGATATCTGAGAGATTAAAACCTCCATTGAAAATATATGCAACAGATTGAATGGAGAGGATAGAATATCAGATCTTGAAGACAGAATTGTATCAAGTGATCATGAAAAGAAAGATATCTTGAAAATAGCAAGATACCATGAAAAATCAATCCAACAACTACAAGATGAAGCAAAGAAGAATAACGTAAGATTGATTGTGGTCAATGAGAAAGCTGGAGACAGCACAAATGCCATAAAAAAAACCTCTTCACAGAAATAATGGCAGAAAACTTCCCAAGCTTGGATAAAGAATTTTACATACAAATAAATGAAGCAGGTAGAACTCCAAACACCCATGATCAAAATTAAACTACACCAAGACATATAATAATCAAGATTCCAGAAACTGAGCACAAGAACAGAATATTAAAAGCTGTTAGAGAAACGAAACAGATCACCTACAAAGGAAAACCCATCAGAATCATGGCAGACTTCTCAACAGAAACCCTCAAGTTAAGAAGAGCTTGGAGTGAAGTATTTCAAGTCCTGAAAGAAAACGCCTTACAACCCAGATTGATGAACCCTGCAAGACTATCTTTAAAAATTAATGGAGAAATAAGATATTTTCATGACAAAGAACAACTGAAGAAATTCATGACCACGAAATCAACCCTACAAAGAGTACAGAAAGATATTGTAGACTGAAATAAAAATGACCACTATTCCAAGAACAGCAGAAAGAAACAACCAGGCAGGGCAAGCAATTAAACACAGGGGAAAAGCAGGGAACGAACAGCAGGAAAATATCATGACAAAGATAAGCCAATACATATCAGTTATAACCATCAATGTAAATGGTCTCAATTCACCAATCAAAGAAAATAGCCTGATACTGGCAGAATGGATCAAGAAAAAAGATCCAATAATATGCTGTATACGAGGAGCACATTTAACTCAAAAAGAAATTCATAGACTGAAAGTCAAAAGATGGAAAACAATCTTCTGTGCAACAGGAACCCAGAAAAAGGAAAGGGTAGCTATCCTCTTTGCAGACAATGTGAAGTTCAAACCAGGAATGATCAAAAGAGACAAAGAATGTCACTACATACTTGTTAGGGGAAAACTTGAAGAGGAACAGATAATAATCATATATATGCATATATATGCACCAAGTATGTGAGTGCCCAACTATATAGGCAATTATTAATAGACATAAAAAAACTAAATAAGCACTAGCACAATTGTAATGGGGGACCTTAATATCCTATTGTCACTAAGAGATAGATCAATTAGACAAAAAATCAGCAAAGAAATATCAGAACTGAACCAAATCTGTGAACAAATAGACTTAGTAGATGTTAATAGAGTGTTCCATGCAACATCATAAGAATACAAATTCTTTTCAGCTGCATGTAGGACATTCTCTAAATAGAGCATATAATACCTCATAGAAATGCTTAAGTAAATGCAAAGGAATTGAAATTCTCCCATGCATATTATCTGACCATAGTGCAATGAAATTGGAAATTAATGGCAAAAGAAACTGCAAAAACTGCATAAGCACATGGAAATTCAATAACACCCTCCTAAACAACCAATGGGTCAAAGATGAAATTAAAGAAGAAATTAAACAATATCTACAACTAAATGAGAAAGCAGATACAACATGCTAGAACTTATGGGACACACTGAAAGCAGTCTTAAGAGGGAAAATTATAGCAGTGAATTCTCACATCAGGAAAACAGAATGAGCACAAATAAAAAACCTAACATTGAAACTCAATCTTCTAGAAAAAGAAGAGCAAGACAAGCCCAAAGCTCATAAAAGGAAGGAAATTATAAAGATCATAGCAGAAATTAATGCAATTGAGACTAAGAGAACACCACAAAGAATTGATGAATCAAAGAGTTGGTTCTTTGAAAGAATAAATAAAACTGATGAACCCTTAGCCAACCTTATCATAAAAGGAAAGAAAAGACTCAAATTCATGCATTGAGGAATGAAAAGGGTGAAATCAGTACAGATCCTGTGGAAATTCACCAGATCAACAATACCCACTTCAAAAATCATTACTAGCATAGATTGGAAAACAAATAAGAAATGGACAGATTCCTAGATATATATGAATTACCAAAGCTGAATCAAGAAGATATAAAAATTCTGAATAACACAATATCAATTAATGAGATTGAAAATGTAATTAAAACTTACCAACAAAGAAAAGCCCAAGTCCTGATGGATTCATGGCTGAATTCCACAAGAAATTTAGAGAAGATTTAATGCCAATACTCTTCAAACTCTTTAATGAAGTTGAAAGTAAAGCAATCCTCCCTAACTCATTCCTGGAGGCAAGTATTACCCTGATACCAAAACCACAGAAAGACCCAACCAAAAAAGAGAACTACAGGCCAATCTCCCTAATGAACATAGATGCAAAAATCCTCAATAAGATACTAAAAACAGAATGCATTAAATCATCAAGGAGGTTACACACTATGATCAAATGGGATTCATCGCAGGAATGCAGGGATGGTTCAACATATGCAAATCAATAACTATAATACACCATATCCACAGAGGCAAAGACAAAAATCACATGATCATCTCGATATATGTAGAAAAAGCTTTTGACCAAGTCCAATGCCATTCATGATAAAAATCCTACAGAAAATCTGAATACCTCAATCTGATAAAAGCCATCTATGATAAACCAAAAGCCAACATCATACTAAATGGACAAAAACAGAAAGCTTTCACTCTAAAATCACTACATACAAAGATGTCCACTATCACTACTCCTATTCAATAGAGTTCTAGAAACATTAGCCAGAGCAATTAAACAAGAGAAAGAAATAAAAAGAATAAGGATAGGGAAGGAAGAAGTTAAATTATCATTATTTGCAGATGACATGATGCTCTACATAGAAGACCCAAAAAGCTCCATCAAAAGACTTCTAGATTTAATAAGCAAATTCAGTAGTGTAGTTCTATACAAAATCAACACTCAAAAATCAATAGTATTCCTGTACACAAACAACAAACTCACAGAGAGAGAATTTAGGGAAACAACACTGTTCACAGTATCCAAAAACTGAAATACTTAGGAATAAATCTAACAAAGGATGTACAAGTTCTATGCATTGAATATTACAGCACTCTGAAAAAGGAGACTGAAGAGGATATCAGAAAATGGAAAGATGTCCCTTGCTCATGGATGTGAAGAACCAAGATAGTGAAAACTGCCATACTCCCAAAATTGTTGCACAGATTTAATTTGATCCTGATCAAAATAATATTAGCATACCTCACAGAACTACAGAAAACATTCCTAAAATTCACGTGGAAAGAGAAGAGACTTAGAATAGCAAACACAATTCTGGGCAACAAAGGCAAGGCAGGAGGCATCACAATGCCTGACTTGAAATTATACTACAAAGCTACTATGAGAAAATCAGCATGGTACTAGCAAAAACATATCTGAGGATTAGTGGAACAGATTAGAAGGTGCAGACACAACTACAATCTCACTCAGCCACCTTATCTTTGACAAAAGCGCCGAACATGTTCCCTGGAAGAAAGATAGCCTCTTTAATAAATGGTGCTGGAAAAATTGGCTCTCTACCTCCTGGAGACTAAAATTAGACCATGTTTATCATTATGACAAAGATCTAAATATCAAAACATAAACATCTGCTGGAAGAGAGGATAAGTAGAAATCTTGAAGACATATGTGTAGGCAAAGATTCCATGAACAAAACCCTGATCACATGGGAAATACTACAAAGCATCAACAACTGGGATCTCAACTTATTAAAAAGCTTTTGCCAGCGAAAGAAAACACCATCAGATTGAAAAGACAACCCAAAGAGTGGAAAAATTCTTAGCCAGGCGTTCCTCAGACAAAAACTAATATCTAGAACACATAAAGAATTGAAAAATATCAGACCACCCAAATTTAAAGACCCAACCCAATAATGGCCATCCGAGATGAATGCACAATTCTCACAGGAAGAAATATAAATAGCAAATAAATATATGAAAAAAAAATGTTCAACATCACTAGACATTTGAGAGATACAAATTAAAACAATGCTGAAATTCCATCTCACCCTAGAAAGAATGGTAATTATTGAGAAATCAACTAATAACAAATGCTGGTGAGGTTGTGGGGAAAAAGAAACACTTTTCCACTCTTGTTTGGAGAGTAGAGTGATATAACCACTTTGGAAATCAGTATAGAGATTCCTCAAAAGTAGGATTAGATGGCACAAGTGCCTACCTGGCAAACACAAAGTCCTGAGTTCGATTTCTGGTACAAAAAAAAAGTAGGATTAGAGGTCACATTTGACCCAGCAATTCCCCTGCTGGGTATCTTTCCAAAAGAATTTAAAACATCATACCACAGTGATATATGTACACCCATGTTTATAGCAGTACAGTTTGTAATAGCTAAATCTTAGAAACAACCCAAAGTCCATCAATGAATGAATGGATAAAGATGTGTTTTTTTTAATATACAATGGAGTACTATTCAGCTGTAAAGATTGTTAAACTTGAGACATTCTCAGCTACAGAGATGCACCTTGAGACCATACTCTTAAGTGAAATAAATCAGACACACATGTGTAAATATCGCATTCTTTCTTTGGTGTGGGAAACTGAAAAGGTAAATAAAAACCAAAGTTTATAAAAGATCTCATGAAATAGGAAGAAATCATTCAAAAGAAAGTGGAAGTAGAGAGGCCTGAGAGAGAGGAAGAAAAAAAAAACAATAAAAGAAGAATAAAATGGAAACAAAACCTGATAAATAAGGAGGGGAAGAGAGGTGGAATGGAGGGGAGGGTATTAAAAAAAGTGGAACTAGGACACATCATGTACAGGTACAAATTCCCTGTGATGAATGTGATCATTATGTATATGTAAATTGTACCAATAAAGTTAATTTTAATAAACAGCAATATTTGAGCAATTACTTCTATACATCTAATATCACTCATTACTGTTCACCAAGTTTCACTATCGGATCAAACTCTATTTACTGTAATCACTTTCCAAGTAGTAATACATAGCTCTTACATAACTCTACAACCTCTTCTTTTTGTAATTTGCAAATACTTATTTAATGATTTTATTTTCTGTTTATTTCTTTCAAAATCCTTTAGGTATGATTTTTATACAAAAACCTGTAAGTATATAAAGTATAAAATTTGGTGAGCATGGAAGTAATTACACACTAATGAAACCATGTCCATAATCTATGGCATAAATCTATGCATCAACTCAAAGAGATTAATCCTACCCACTTTATTTTTTTTTTGAGTATGATAAAAAATTAAGATAAGGTTGAAACTCTTGTAAAGTTTTAACTAGAGAAGCTTTTGGATATCCGTTATTTTGTACTCTGACTAACAGGCCCCTGTTTCATTCTCTTCCCCACCTATGGAAACCTCTATTCTAATCTCTGATTCTATGAATTTGACTATGTTAGATTCATTGCATTAGGTGCTATCAGGTAATGTTTTCCTTCTATGTGTGTTTTATTTTATTTAGCATAATGCCATTCAGGTTTATCCATACTGTCACAAATGGCAACTGTTCATTTTTTAACAGGATAAATAGTATTCTGCTACATATAATATACCACATTTTATCCATTCATCTTTTAATATAAACTTTGCTTCTTTTTTTCAGATCTTTTTACTGAAATATTTTCTCTTATGCTTCTTTGCTAGTAGGGCATTTCACTGCACCATTGTTGATGTCATCTATGATGTCTTAAGCATGCTGGCCATCAACATTACAGCCCACACACTGGATAGTCCCTGTCATCCCACTTATGGTTCCAGAAACTTCTTGGGCTAAAGATTGGTGCCTCATCTGTTGGGCATTGTTGGCAATCTCATCAAAAGTGATATTTTCACTATGATTAATGTTTTTCTGTTTGGGTCTATTGGCCCCTTGAGAGCTTTGATGATTAGGTAGAGGTAGAAGGTACCACCTCAGTCTGGGCCAGTCTGTTCTAAGTGGTCAGTTTCACTGTAATCCTCTGACCTTTCCAGTCATCAGATGCCTTGGTGATGTCATCACCCACGTTTTTTTGGACACAGACACAGGGGGACAATCCTAGGGACCAGGACAGAAGTGGCACCGATCTTGCCACTGATCCACCTCAGTGGTACACAATGTTGATCTTGTCAGGGTTGTCAAACTTGGGTGGCATGGTAGAGGTGTCTGGTGTCAGTGGAACCCGGTTTCAGGACAACCAAAGAAAGCTGCACCTTAGCATTTTCCAAGCCAAAAGCCAAAATCTCTTGTGAAAATGCTATAATTAAAATGGAAATGAATATATCTACTTGAGACCTAGATTTCGATTCCTTTGGATATACATCCAGAAGTGGATTGCTGGATCACATAGTAGCATTATTTTTAAATTTTAAAAACCTACATAGAGTTTTCCATCGTAACTGCACCAGTATTTATTATCAATAGTGTGCAAGAATTCCTGATTCTACATATCCTTGCCTATATTTATATATTAAAAATAATACCTATCCTAATAAGTGTGAAGTAATATCTCATGTCAGTTTTGATTTGCATTTCCCTGATGATTACTGGTGTTGAATATCATTTTATATACCTGTTGACCATTTGCATATTTTCTTCTGAGGAAAATCTAGTCAGGTTCTTTGCCTATTTTTAATGGGGTTATTTGGGAGTTTTTGTTATTTCTGTAGCTTTCAAGCTGTAAAAATTCCTTGTATGCATTGCATATTAATTTATTTGATATATGGTCTCAAAATATTTTATCCCTATCTACTGGTTGCCTTTTCATTCTGACAATTCTTTTCTTTTCAGAAGCTTTTTAGCTTAATGTAATCCCACTTTTCTGTTTTGTTTTGATTTCCCATGCTTTTGGTGTCATTTCAAAAGATCTATTGCCACTGGGCACGGTGGCTCATTCCTGTAATCTCAGAACTAGGGAGGCTGAGGCAGGGGGATCAGCCCAAGTTTAGGGCCAGTCTGGGCTATATAGTGAGTTCAAGGCTACTCTGAACTACTTAGCGAGACCCTGTCTCTAAAAAACAAACCAAAAAAGAGTCACTGCTAAAGCCAATGTCAAGAAGATTTTTTTTATGTTTCCTTCTAGAAATGTTATGGTTTCAGGTGTTTTGTTTATGGTTTTAATTTATTTTGAGTTGATTTTTATGTTTGCTGCAGTGTCCAATTTCCTTCTGTTTGTGGATATCCAGTTTTCCCAACACCTGTTAGTGAATAGACTACCCTTTTCTCATTATGTATTTTCCACACACTTTTCTTAACCTAAATATTTTAATGTAGTTATATGAAAAGGTTTACAGATCATAATTATATGTGTGTTTATAACTTATTATGTTTTTAGTAAGTATACAAGATCCTACTTCAGGATAGAAGTAGGAGTAAAGTTAGAGTGAGGAGTAAAGTGCTTAAAAGTGAGAAAATCTATGAATATCTGTACCATTTTTTTCTCAATTTTATAGAAGAAAAATTCTGAGATCAAGAGAAGAAAAGTGAGTGATGGGTCCTAAGAAAATAGCCCTTCAGTATTAGGTTAGGAGGGAACTCCTTTCATGACTTCTTTCCTAAGTATTTGTCTCCTACTTGTTACACTTGCAATATTGATTTTAACTTTTTAAAAACTGTCTAATGCAAATCACGGCTGTATGGGACACTGAAGAGAACAAAGGAAAAACTTTATCCTGTACATTTTCTGTACTTCACTTTCCAGCCACAAAATGAAAAAATTCAGCTAGATTGTCCTTAAGCTTCTTTATGAAATAATGATTTTATCTAAACTTGCATTAAAACAGATGTTTTCTGAAATGCCTATGGTTTCTTGTCCATGTATGCTCTAAAACCAATTTTTCCTTGCACTCCTTTCTCACTAGGGAGCAAGCATTAGAAATGACTTAATGTGATTTATAATCCTTAAACACTAGAAGTGTGAGAGGAAAATATACAGCCTGTAATAAAATTTACAAAGAAAAAAATTCAAATTAATGAGTTTGAGCTTTCAACAGTGATCTGAACAAACCATAAGGAAGTTTAATAGTTTTCTAATTGGTTATATTGTGCCCATTCCTTCTTATTAGTTTGAAAGCTAAATTTACTACATTAACTAAAGGACAAATATAAGTAATCAAAGTTAGCAATTAATTAAAAGAAATGGTTAGTCAGTTCACTGAAATTGTGCTTTATACTTAAAATAACATTTAATTAAACTAATGGTGAATGCATCCTAATTATTAATACCCCATAAAGAGAAAAAGGATTTTAGGTCTGTCACATAATTTCAGTCTACCCATCAAATACTGTATGTTAGCTTGTTTGTTATTTCAAATCTACTTTGGGTCAAGTATGTTGTATTAAAATATGAGTAATGAAATATCTGGTGGTGTGAAATGTTAATGTGATATACCACATTGAATTTACTGAGAATGGTTTTGAAATTCCCTAAACCAACTGGGAAAATGTAAATCTTTCCAAGCAAAGTAGTATTCATTTTAATTTTCAGGAATTGCTGATGCTCTGAGCTCTATTCAGAAACATTTGGACACTAAAAGATTCAGAATGCAAATATGGTAAGAGGAATGCCATGAGGACCTAAGAATAATAGAGTGAAAGAGCAGAAAATTTATGTGCAAGTAGTTATAGACCAATACTATAATGGTTCTTAGAATCACCATTCAAGGATAGATATAGCATTAAATATTACTTAGCTTAGTTCTATGGCTGTAAGGGAAAGTTTAACATAATGTGATTGCAGGAAGTTCTCACAACACTAGATTACAGCTGCATTTGGCCAGGTAGCAGCTAAGTCATCCAATGGTGGGGGCACTAGAAGTCAACTGACTACATTGGCAAGGATATTTTGCCAACTTGGTTGAGTTACAGATAAATATTAAGAGGGAACACAATCAATCTGTGCTAAAGTTCAAGTTTGCTTACAAGAACAATAGATTGGAGGACATACAATGTAACAGTGAATTTATGGTTCAGAATAGAGCCAGCTAGAGACAAAGAAATGACAGGAAGCATTGGCAGGCAAGCAGCACAGCATTCTAGAAAGTGCAACCTAGTTGGAGCCCAAGAGAAGGCTGGATGTTGTTTCAAAAAAAGTGCCATTCCACAGCCTAAAATGCTGTGGAAACAAAATTCTGAGCTGCTAAGGAATGGTTAATTTTCTTGTAGAACCTTCTGAAAGGGCAAAATAGTCATTTAAAAGTTTTAATTTCTAATAATCTCTTTAAATATTCCTATTTCATTTTCTCTTAAAAGATTGTAAAGAAGAAATAGCAACATATCAAACTTGACTTCCATCAACATTTTCCAAACTATGATCCATAAACTGTTAAAAGGGAAACTTTTTTAAAAGGAGGGTGGAGAGGAAGAGGAGAAAGAAAGTTCAAAAGCCAAATTAGTCAACACTAGGTTCATAAGCAAAAGTAAATAAAATGAAAACCTTGTATACCATGCATTCTGGTAAGTTTTTACAAATATTAACTCATTTAATAACCACATGAAACTTAAGAGAATATCATTATTCTTCTCATCTCATTTTTCAGATGAAGAAACTGAGGCACAAAACTTGAATAAACTATCTAATATCAAACAGTTAGTAAATATTGAAGTTAGGGTATAACTGAGGTACTGTACATATTTTCAGGTTTCTTTGCTGCAGATTTTTTAAAGCTTTTCATAGTAATACTTACCATTAATTTCTTAAAGAAGCATAGAATATTTATTATCTCTAAAGACACTAATATTACATGGAATCCAGTTTTGGAAATGCTGCACTATATTTTTAACAAGGATATAAGCTGAACTTTAATTCCTTGGATACTATTTTTATCTGCATTTGAACATTTCATTAAATAATCATTTGAGGGCTGGTGATATGGCTCAGCAGCATAAGTGCCTGCCTGGCACGCACGAGGTCCTGAGTTCGACTCCCGGTACCCACATAAAGGAAAAAAAGGTCCGGTGATATCACTCAGTGGCACAAGTGCTTGCTGGTAAGCACGAGGTCCTGAGGTTGACTCCCGGTACCCACACACACACACACACACAAATCATTTGATATACCTGATGTTCATGATAACATTTTAAGTTGGAAATGTTCCATCTTTTTGTGTTTAAACACTGAGAAAATTATCAACAATCTTACTGATACCACTCAATAAATCATTATCTTTTTTCAGAAAATTTGAGCTACATGAACTCTTCTGATAGTACACATACTTTCCTTAGATTAAACAACTCCCAAGGTGACTTATTCAAGCATTTTTATTTAGTGTTATTAGATATTTTAAGATAATTTCTAAGGACCTTCCAGCCATGAAAATCTACATTATGATTTTTAAACCAGTAAGCAGTGGCATGTTCAGAAAATGTTGGTGTTAGTCCAGGTGACAATACGCATTGGATATGGAATAAGGATGACAAAATACCTCATTAGAATGTGAATGTTCACAAATTTTTCAAAGGAATTCAGGAAGACTCTGAATTGTTGGGCTCCCAAGAAAAATTAGCAGCAGCCTCTCTCAACAGCTTTTCCATCATCATGTATAGGTTTACTTCAAAGAGACCACCACACCAAATAATATACCTAACAGATATTCAATCATATAGCATGGCCTCTAAGACTTATCTTAAATTCACTAATCTAGGGGAAATATTCTTATATTTTCTTATATAGAGATTCCAGGCTCTTAAAAATATTTGGGACTCAAGGACAAAAATCACATTATCATCTCAATAGACAGAGAAAAAGCAGTTGACAAAATCCAACATGTGTTCATGATAAAAACTCTGAAGAAAATAGGAATAGAAGTTATTTACTTAAGTCTGATAAAAATGATCTAGGACAAACAAATGGTCAACATTATGTTGAATGGGGAGAAGCTGAAAGCTTTCTCTCTAAAATCAGGGACAAGACAAGAATGTTTAGTACCACCACTCCTGTTCAATATAGTGCTCAAAACATTAGGCAGACCAATCAGGCAAGAGAAAAAATGAAAGACATATGTGTAAGAAAAGAAGAAGTTAAATTATTATTATTTTTAGATGACACAACCCTCTACATAGAAGACCCACAAATCTCCACCAAAACTCTCTTAGAATTTATAATAAAATTCAGTAACATAGCAGGATATAATGGCAACACGTAACAATCAACAGCATTCCTGTACACAAAAAATAAATTAACTGAGAAAGAAATTTGGAAAACAATAACTTTTACAACAGCATCAATAAAAATTAAATACCTAGGGATTTGTCAAACCAAGGAAACTACATTATCCTGAAAAAGGAGATTGAAGAGGGTAGCAGACAATGGAAAGATATTCCCTCTTTCTGGATAGACAAAAACAATAAAGTCAAAATAGCCATAATTCCAAAACAGCTATATAGATTTGATGCAATCCCAATCAACATACATACCAATAGCATTCATCACAGAACTAGAGAAAACAATCATAAAATTGATATTGGAACAGAAGAGACCTAGAAAAGCAAAATTAGAAAAGAAATTCTGGGCAAAAAGGACAAGAGAGGAAGCATCATAATCCCGGATTTTAAGTTAAACTACTAATAGTGATAAAAACAGAATGGTATTAGCAAAACAAACAAACAAAAAGATTTGGGATCAATGGAATAGAATAGAGAATGTAGAAACATTTCCAGAAAGACTCAACTAATTTATCTTTGACAAGAGGGCCATATACTTTCACTGGAACAAAAATAATATCTTTGACAAATAGTCCTGGGAAAGCTGGCTATCTATATACTGAAGATTTAACTTTAGACACATATCTTTCACCATGTATTAAAGTAAAATCAAAATGGGTCAAAGATCTAAATATCGAAACAGAGATACTTAATCTGCTGGAAGACAAAATAGTTAAAACTCTTGAAGACAGACATTGCAAGAGCTTTTTGAACAGAACACAAGTTGCACAAGAAATAATACCAAAAATAAACAAATGGGATCATATGAAATTAAAATCTTCTTCACTGCAAAAGAACCAACAGATAGAAGAGACAATGAATAAAATGTGAAAAAAAATTTTTTTATGTGGGTACCGGGAGTTGACCTTAGAACCTTGTGCTTGCCAGCAAGTGCTTGTGCCACTGAGCGATATCACTGGCCCGTGAAAAAAAATTTTGCCTGCTATTTTTCATACAGAGGACTAATATCTAGAAATATATAAAGAACTTAAAATATTACACACCCCAAACTAAAAAACATAATGAAGAATTTGGCATTGGAAATGAATAAACACTTCCTAGATGAAGCATTACAAATTGGCAATAAATACCTGAAAAAATGTTTAACGTAACTGGCAATTCAAGAAACGCAAATTAAAACAACACTGAGATTCCATGTCACTTTAGAAAGAATAGCTATTGTTAAGAAATCAACCAATAACAAATGCTACTGAGGCTGGGGTGGAGGGGCTTCTCCATTGTTGTTTGAAGTTTAAACTAATACAATCACTAATGAAATCAGTATGGAAATTCCTCAGAAAAACTAAAACAAAAGATTCCATGCAACACAGCTATTCCCATTTTAGGTATCTTCCCAAAAGAGTTTAAGACATCATATTATAGTGACATATGAATGCCCAAGTTTATAGTAGCTCAACTCATAAAAGCTAAATGTTGGAAGCAACCTATATGCCCATGAAAAGAAAAATGGATCAAGGGAATGTGGTATTTATACACAGTGAAGTACTACTCTGCCATAAAGAAAGAAAAATGAGTCATATACATGGACGCATGTTGATAACATAATATTAAGTGAAGTAGATCAGACACCAGCTGAAATATTACACAGTTAAATTTACATAAGGATCCCAAAATATAAACTATAACATAAAAGATAAGAAGAAAATATGAGATGTACCTTTAGAATATGGGAAAGGAACCAAGAGACAGGAGGAAGGAGGGAGGGAAGGAAATGGGATTTTAAAAAGTAGAAATTGTGAAGTGTTCTGTAGTGTACCAAGTCCTTGCAAGGAACATAATCATCATGTACTACAAACACGTATATATATATATATATGAAGCAGTCCAAGAGATTCAAGGAGTTGGAGGAGAAGGGGATTAAAAAAAGTATTAAGAATATACATATACCGATTCTCACAATGAATGCAATCATTATGCACTAGAAAAAATGTACTAATAAAAAAATTGAATTCTTCCTTCAGCATGTAGGGACAGGGGCACTGTAGGTAGAGAAAGCATAAGAGGAAGGCCTCATTGAGCTTTATTAAAAATTAGCAGCAGTTTTGACCTCTGCAGCCAGACTGCAGCAATTAAAATGGCAAAGGCAACTAGACTATGAAGAATTAGAAAGACAAAGACAGTTAAACTCAAACAATTAGGAAAACAAAGACAAAGAACTCAAGTCAGGGAAGTTTCTAGGTAATATGATTAACATAAGAATTGCAAACTTTCTCTCTATTTAATCCTTTAGCCTAAACTACCTCCTTAAGGCCCTCACCCATAATCTTACCCTCTACCAAAAGACAAAGAAAGGTCTCATGGTGGGAAGAAATCCAAAGTTGGGATGAAAGACAAACCAGGGTGCCAATCAGATTCCTGGAGCCTACATGGGACAAGGATCTCAATAAAAGGAGCTGTAGACAAGAGATCCATGAGCATTTCACTTCTGAATTCTTCCTACCCTTTCATAGTAGGTATTTGTCATCTTTCTGTTCCCCCTTTCCCATCTTTATATAAACCATCTTCTTTTATTTTAAACTGCTTCTTTGGTTCTTTACCAATGCTGGGTTTAGGATCAGTGCAAGCTGTATGTTCCAGCAAAGCAGTGTCATGATGCACCAGAGCTGTGCCTTGTTGTTCACCCCTGGACATTACAGTGTGGTATAGCATGGAATGATGTACAACCCTCCCCAGATGTTACAAGCAGCACATATACTAATGATAGGAACAATATAGAGGCAATTAACATCACCTGTCCATAAGAATAACATAAAAATAACGTAAAAATTTGTGAATTATTCCATATTTTTAGTGAAGGTGGCACAGTATTGCAAATGTACTCAGTGCCTCTGATCTACATAATTTTACTGCAATAAAAATATATTTTACCACAATAATAACATAGTTGGTCAAGTAAGTGATCACCTATAATTAAAAAATAATATCAAGGATATAAAAGAGAGAGATGATGAAGGTAGAACAAATAAGCATTAATGGGAGTGAAAATTGAGTGAAAACAAGCTAGTTGAATTCAAATGTAGAACAAAATTAAGTTTGCCTAAAAACAGTTTCTAGACTAGAAAGAGATTCAAGTGGGCCAGGGATATAGCTCAGCAGTACAAGTGCCTGCCTGGCAAGCAGAATGTCCTGAGTTCAATTCCCAGTACTAAAAAAAAGAAAAAGAAAAAAAAAGAGATTCAAGTCATTACATGTATTTTTGAAACATATATTTCAGGAAATCAGAAAATATTTAAGATACATTTAATGCTCCTTGTCAAGGATGTTAATATAAAAAGTGATAGGCAATTTCTGTGGAATTTAATTTACTCCATGTGGCTTATCCTCACTATAGCTGAGACAAATTTCTGCTGGTTTGGGGAAAGTCAGTTCTGCCTCTGCAGAAAACAAATAATATTTCCAAAATAAAATATATTTTTTGTTTAGAAAGCAAAATCAGGAGGAAAATTATTCATACTTTTTCCTTTACAAATAGAATAAATGGCAAATTAGTCTCAATTAAAAGTGTATTTTAACCAATAATTAAAGGATAGTGCCAACTTCCATGTAGCGGCTAGTGAAAATTGAAATGTGGTTTGTATTTCTAAAAGGTATCAACCAATGAGAATATTAAACATTAATAATGAATCACCTTCCAGAAATGGAATTACCTTCCTGAAGATCACTGCCTCTTGTAGCTTGTCAGTAGTTGTTCTCTATTGGGATATTCAAAATAACTGCCTGAAAATCAACTGTGCAATTAATTCTCCATTCTTCAAGATAATGGTTTTTAACCACTGTTCTCTGTTGCCCTGGAGAGCTACTTCTATAATTCTTTGTTATTTTCTTTCAACATTGTGAGATTTTGTTCTAAATATTTACATGCTACTTAAATGAAGATCAAAATAATCTAGCAAAACATCTAGAAACATTGATTGTTCTATAAAACCAGCATATTTTTTGCCTGCATCATATTTATGATAGTCAGATGTGTAAATTATAACATCAGAAGGAATCTGTGAAAATAGCAATGGTAGTACTTTCCTGATCCAAATTATGATGTAAAAAGTACTGCAGGAGGAATCAGAAAGAATGGATATGCTAATTTGTCTTATCTATAGGTAGTTTTTTGTCTATCACAAATAACTTTACACTAAGAATCAATTTTCTTATCTATAAAAAATGTTCAACCCATCCTTAACCTTCAATAAGTCTTTGATGCAATACTTCTAAAAGAATCACTTTGTTGACTTGTTATTTATTCATTTTATATGCTAATTACATACACTTCCTTTGCAAAGGTTTCAAACTTCTTACTGGAAGAAACTTTTCTTAACTTTTTTTCCTTAACTTTTGTACTCACTGGTGCCTTACACATTAGACAACACCAGATAAGAGACAACAACAGAAGGAAGAAAATGTGAAAATTTACAACACTAGTAATTATGCATGCTTCTCTAGTTGCAGGTCTATTTTGCATTCTCTCAAAAAATCACATTATAACTGACCTGACTCTGCTAAAACATAACAACAAAAACAAAATGTGGGCAAAGACAAAGATGGTTCACTCAAACACTGAAAGTTCCAGTAACAGTGCCTTTGTTTTACTTGTAGAGTGCTTAATGATTCCATTCTTTATCATCAGTTTATGTTTATGATTACTGAGGTAGTGTACCTTAAGGATCTCTTTTAGAGAGCAAAGCAATATGTTATATAGAACATAGTTACATGGAAACTTTATGACAGAACTTGTCTTATATCAATATAAGGAGTACATGAATTTAACTATAGCTATATTGATGTAAATATATGAAAAACTTATAGTCACATCTTAGAGGCTTCTGTTTATACAAAATCTAAGAATTTGAATCCTAATTCTTTTCCATCTAAAACTATTTTTTATGAATTCTAAAAAGTTTGCTTTTTGACTGTGAGAAAGAGCCAGAAGCCAACAGTGTGAGATCCTTTGAAAAAAGTGGATGAAGACACAGTGTAATGATTTCATTTGATAGGAATTGCCATAAAACTTTTGAATCAATTTAGGGCATCCAGGCTGCCACAGCAGCACAACTAAAGACACTCACAAAACAGAACTTCCAGGGCTGCTTCAGAAAGTGGCAAGAGCAATGTGATAAGTGTGTTCAAGGCAGGGGAGAGTTATTTTGATGAGGATTAATGTTAGTGTGTCATTTACTGTAGTGTTGTTTTTACCTAAGCACACACCATGTTTTGATCTACTCTCGTATATCATGGAAATGTATCTATCCTTAAGTACTCAATGACAGTAAGAATGAAAGTTTTAATAATTCTTCCTGGAGGAATTAAGACATTTTTAAACAAAGTTTTGCTTTTTTTTAATGTCTAAGTTGAGGAAGTATTTACCCTTAATTACCTTGTTTGGTGCAATTATCTCAGATGTAAAAAAAATTGTATTACAAATGAGTAGCTACCTGTTATCAAATTACACTGCATTTTCATCACAACACTAAAAATGGCAGTAGACCGACCAGTTAGCATTTCCAATGACATAGGAATTTTTTTCTCCAAGTAATAGTTTCTGAAGAAGGCTTCCTTTTGATTGTTGTCTCTGATGTGAAAGTGATTGTCCTTTTTAACCAGTCTTCTATCACATGTATGAGAGAATGGTATTTACTCACACACTACTGGAACATTAAAAACACAACATAGTGATTTTTATAAGAAAAATTTAAAGATTGATTTTTATTTTTTTACCCCAATGGGGGTTGAGATCAAAATTAACTTTAATAGATGCTTGATTAAGTCATACTCTTAGGAAATAAAACACTTAAAAATAGGTTTGGCTTTTGACATAAGCCAATTCATTTGGCATTGTTTAACTTTTATATAATGCTGCAGTTTTAGATGATATTATGACTGAAATGAATTGGCTTTCTTCTTGAGGCTTTAATAGCCATATATTACTTTGGCAGTGAGGCAAATTTAGTAAAACAATTCTTATTTTCTGGACTGACATTGAAGTATTAGTTGTAAATCGGATTTCTTTATCTATAAACACCACTATCATATGATATCCATGAAAGATTTCCAAAAAATGTAGAAAAGAACTCAAAAATGAATTCTAATGAAATGTTCTTCAAAGAAAATCACACTGAAGCTGAAGTCACTAATATTTGAATGTAACATAGTCTCTTACTTTTAACCTATATTACGAATGCACAGCTGCCATGTGCTATAACAGTTTGATTGTTACTTTGTAGCTCACCAATAGACAGAGACAATATTAAGAAAACATTGAATTGAACATCCACTGCTATATGTCAAGCAATGTTTAGAAATTTTACCAACTTTATCTCATTTAATCTTCAAAGCAACTATATGAAAATGTGAGAAATATTATGCTAGTTATAAAATGAAGAAAGTAAGACTGCAAGAGATTGATTAGCCTGGGTGAGATACATAGCAAATAAGTAATAAGGCAGAGATTTGAATCAAATAATTGAATTAAATAATAATCTAAATCCAAAGTGCTATTCTTTCCATAATGTTTTATAAATAGTAAAATATCAGAACAAAAAAGTATTTTTTCTTAAATTGATTCTCAAAAACATAGCAATAATTACTTAGGCTTATCTATTCAGTATAGGATGTTATTCAAGATGTGGAAGAAAAATTATACCATTTAATTTAGCAATCACTTTTCTAGAACATTCATACCTTTCTACATTATGTTTTATGTAATATTTATAGATTGTCACTGTGAAAGTTTAAGACATTGTGTCTTATATCACAAATTATACTAATAACTATTTTAATGTGCCACTTCTCTTCACAGTTGCATGCTCTTCATATATATCTAACTCTTGTAATGGCTTGGGAAAGAATAAAATAAGAATTTTCTGGATCATAGCTTCCAATATTTATCAAAAGTTTTTTACTCAGTCTATGTTTTTTAAAGAGAATGATCATCACAAAGATCAGAGATTGAAATGAAAAGCTGGAGTTTCCAATTAATATATTAACTAATGTTTTCAGAAGAAAATAGAAAATGGTCAAATGAACGATATACAGCCTCTTCTTAACATATCTTAAATATTTAACTTTTTTAAAAGACACATTCAAAGTTCTTATGTTACACTAGAAAGAAGGATTCCAATTAGACTCTCTAGACTAAAAGCTGACAGCTACTCTGAATTACAGATACCAAGTCTCAAATCTACTTGTCTTTGTGAAACATGGAGATTAGGATGTAATTTTTCTTTCTTTTTTTACTCTTTTGCTTGCAAAAGATGATTTAGTGCCCTTTACTTCCCTCATACACTGTTTCCACTTCTCAGTACCCTGCCCTAGGCCTTTCCCAGGCCTTCTCAATCACAGACAGAAGCATAATGGAGAAAATAAGATAACTTGTAACTCTTCTCTAGAGTAAATCGAAGCTTAAATGCCTGAGCATAGAAGGTTCAGATTAAAATAATTTTGAGTCTCAAATAATTGGTAATATAAAATCCTGCCATTCCAGTTTCAGGGGAACAGTGTGGGTGTTTTCCCATCTTTCAAGGTAAAAATCTCTGTAAGAGGAAGCATGCCACTAAGATTGAGTGATTATATTTTCTGATGCATTTTTCCTGAAGATGGGTATGAGAAAGGTAGGAAAGACTGGTGCCTATGCTGCGTATATAAAAGGAAAATTCATCCCAATGTTTCAAAACAATTAATCAACACCACTCCTCAAAGTGTCAGGGAGCCAAATTCAACAGCATGTAGAGCATTCAGTGGTAGAGCACTTGCCTAGCACACAAAGACCTCAGTTCAATCCCCAGAACCACAAAATAATCCACTTATGAAAATCTGGATTTCAAAATACTATCGTTAAATTTATATATTATCATCTATGAGTTTAGTTGTCTAATTAAAATATCAATTAATAAGATGCATCTATAGATTCACAATTTATGTAAAACATTCACACACATATTATCTAATCATTGATAATATCTACAAAGTACTTCACTCTAGACCTAGATCATGTCAGTAGGTTTTATAAAATTATGACTCATTCTTCCATTTTTTTATTTTATTAATATTTAACAAAATACAGCAGTGTTATTTTTATGGAATCTTCAAAATAATGCTGCAATCTTATATTGGAGACTGAGTAAAATTATGAACTATTTAATTCAGTTGGCTCATTTTTAATATTTGCATATATTTAATTTTATGTATGTGCACAGTATTATAGTTCTCAGAAATGTCAACATTAATTTATACAAAATTTAAATTCTGCACTTTCCTTTATGAAGTATATAAGAATTACATACAATTAGGTTTTAAGTGTAAAATATACAAGGACTTACTCTATCTGCTCTAATAGATTATGCAACTGATTTATGTCATAGGTCCTGAATTATTTATACATAGATATACATATTATAGTTTATAAGAGGTATCAAGGGATTGCACTACCTGTCAAGAATACATCAATGATAATAACTTTATTTCAGCAAAAACTAGTATCCCAATAAACCAATAATTAAACACTTTTTAAAAATTAAGTTTTTTTGTGTGTGTGGGTACCAGGGGTCAAACGCAGGACCTCACGTGCCAGCAGGCACCCATGCTGCTGAGCGATATCACCGGCCCTTTTTTCATATGTGGGTACCAGGAGTTGAATTCAGGACTTCGTGCTTGCCAGGCAGGCGGTTATGCTGCTGAGCTGTCTCACCAGCCCAAAAATTATTAAGTTCTGCCAATGTAGCGAAAACAAAAATTTGAGATGGATGATACTTTTCACCTTTTTAAATCCAAAAATTTATTCACTGAGCAGCTTATAGCATACTCCACTGAGAAGTCCTTGTCTATGATTGATATCAAATAAGATATTTTATTCTTAAGTAAAATTTTAAATTCAAAATATTATAGTGTATAATAATAGGATAATGATCTAAACAGAAAATGTATGAAAATGAAATTAAAAAAATGAAAAAGCACTGAAATGGAAAGATGGTAGTAGAAGGAGCATATAATAGAGGAAGAAAATATACAGATTGAAAGGAAACAGAAAAATGAGAATTAGAAGAATTTTAGCACAAAGAGGAAATGAGAAATTGTAAACATCCCGAGAGTCTTCTATTTGAGAGACAGACTTGTTTTAACCATAAATAAACTAAAGATGGTTTAAATCAAAAAACTACTGAAAGAACAGCATTTATAACCATGAATGAGTACAAAATACCAGTACTAAGAATTAAAAAGCTTGCAAAGTAGAAAGTTTTATACAATAAATTACCTTATATAACTTCTAATATTCCACTAAGAGTATAATTTTACAAAATTATAGTATTCTACTCACATTTCCTATAAGGAAGAAATCTGCCATGTTATCACTACTCCAAGAATGAGGATTTTGCCAAGAAAACTTACAAACATTTTCCCAGCAATCAGAGTAAGAATGCAATAGAAGAAAATATTCTTGCCAGGTGGAACAAATGAATGCTAGTCCCTGCATTGTCACTGAATCTCTCTTTGGGGCAATTCATTGTACTGTATATGTTTTAATGACCTGATCAGACACATAGGAGTTTGAAATAGTTGAATTAAACTTTACTTCCCAGTTCTAACACCTCACAAGTAATATTTTACTTTCACCATAGAAACAAACCTGCATTATAACAAATAAAAGAAAAGCAAATCCCCTTAACTTCTAATCTTTTGAAACAAAAAGACAGTACTCCAAATCCATGATGGCTAGAGAGGACAAACCACAGATAAGAATGACCTACAAAGGATGATATATGAAATTCTGGAGCTGATATGGATAAACTTTGTTATTGAAACCTTTAAATAGACTATGGTGGGAAACTTCTAGATCACAAATAAAAACTAGTATGGGGTTTTATGTCAGTTTATTTTCCTCTCCTTTATAGGAAAATAGTTACAATGTATTTTAACATTCTTGTTTGTCGTAAAGAATTTTAAGAAAAAATAATATTTCAAATATTTCTTTATTCAGTTAAATCTAATTTCCAGGGACTCAGGTAGGTATGAGGTAAACAACTAAAGATGTTATCATATAATATCACTTTCACAAATTCATTAAAAGCAAAAGCTTGTAACACACTCTCCTTACATGTGGCTTGTAAAACAGCTCAGAACTACCTACCTTTCCTATGATAGCCTATTTTTGTCTTCCTTAATTCATTCAAAGGCTTGTGCTGACATTTCTCATAATAACTTGTTAAAAAAAGAAACACTGCATAGTTCCCCATACAATTTTGTGGTTTTTAAAAGACATTTAAAAGTTTGGTTTCCCCAGTTAGGCAATACTAGCAGATGCCCAAAGTAATTGAACAGGTATGCACTCTAATGATGTGTTCAACTCTTTCAGGAAGATACCAGAAGGGTAATAGCTGGGCCAGATAGACTTTCTAATTTCAATTTTCTGAAGAATCTCCATATTGATTTCCACAGTGGTTGTACTAGTTTACAACACACCAACAATGTTGAAGAGTTACTTTTCCCCAACAGTCTTGACAACATTATTTTATTATTTGATTTCTTGACAATATTCATTTTTTCTTGAGTAAGGTGAAACTTCAGTATTATTTTAATTTGTATTTCTCTAATGGCCAGAGGTGTTGAACATTTTTTTCATTTATTTATTGGCTATTTGTTCTTCTTCTGATAATTTTCTACTCATTTAAGTTGCCCATTTTTGATTAGGCTTTTATTTTGGATGGTCTAAATTTTCAGTTTTGATATATTCTAGATATTAGTTCTCTGTCCCAGGAATAGATGACATCATTTTTTTTTCCTGTTCTGTAGGTTGTCTTTTCACTTTTTGTTGTTTCCTTTGCAGTGCAGAAATATTTTAAATTGATATGATACTATTTTTTGATTCTTTGTATTATTGCTTCTCTAATTTGTGTGCTGTTCAGAAAGTACTTGCCTACACATATGTGTTCAAGAGTTTTACTTATTTTGCCTTTCAGTGAATTAAGTTTTTCTCTTGTAATATTAGATCTTTTATATATTTTGATTTTAGATTAGTACTTGGTAAGAGACATTGGTCTAGATTCAATCTTCTGGTTGTGGATAGCCAGTTTTCTTAACATTATTTGTTAAAGAGGCTGTCTTTCCTCCAGCATGTATTTTTGGCCCTTTTGTCAAAGATCAGAGAGTTGAATGTGCCTGGAGTTTTTTCTGCATTCTTTATTCTTTTCCATTGATCCACATCTGTTTTTTAACAAACACCACGCTGTCTGAATTACTGTAGCTCTGTAGAATAATTTGAGATCTGGGATTGTGATGTCTCCCGCACTGTTCTTGTTTCCCAGAATTACTTTTGATATTCTGGGTCCCTTCTAGTTTCATATGAATTTAGGATGGTTTTCTCTACTTCTGTCAGGAATGGTATGGGTATTTTGATTGATATGGCATTAAATCTGCATATCAGTTTTGTAAATATAGCCATTTTGGCAATATTCATTCTGCCTACCCAGGAACAAGGTATATCTTTAATTTGCTGATGTCTTCTTCAATAACTTTTTTCCAGAATACTGTAGTTTTCATTGTAAAGGTCTTTCACTTCCTTGGTTAGGGTAATTCCTAAATATTTAATTTTTCTTGATGCTATTGTGAATGGTATTGTTTTCCTAATTTCTTTCTTAGTGAGATCATTATTGGTGTATATGAAAGCTATTCGTTTTCATGTGTTGATTTTGTATCCTGTTACTTTGCTTAATTTGGTTAATTTTAGAAGTCTTTTGTTTGAATATTTCACCCATACTCTAATAAATTGGAAAAGCTCAGAATAAATGGATGGATTCCTAGATATTTATGAATTACCAAAACCCAACCAAAAACATATAAACCCTGAGTATCCATTAACAGACAATGACATTGAAGTCTGCCAACTAAGAAAACCCCATGTTGCCATGGTTTCACTGCTGAATTTTCCTGAGAACTTTATGGATGAACTAATGACAACGCTCCTCAAACTCTTTCATGAAATTGAAAGGGAAGGCATACTCCCAGAGTAATTCTTGAAAATATAGATTGTCAAACTTTTGAAGATACTATTATGCAGTGCTTTGAAGGAAATTTGTAAAATGGTATGAATGCATTATAAAGAAGAATGAAATGAAACAAATTATTTAGGGTTTCTCTTTACAAATCTAGAAAAAAAAAGATGTTCAACTGTAACCCAAAACAATAGGGAAAAAAGTAATAATAAATTTAGAGCAGAAATCAATGAAATTGAAAACATGGAATCAATAAAAACAGAACCTGTCCTTGCCTGGCCTAAGGGGAGGAACTGCTGAGCCTCCCAACATAGCTGAGCTACGTCCAAGTATCAGCCATGTAGCATGGGGGAGCATGGGGAGCTTCCCCATGCTCCAAACCCAAGGCCCCTCAGAGTGATGCCATAAAGATCAAGGCTGTCAAGAAGCCATCATTCCCGTGGTTTGGCATGGACACTGGGGCAACTCTACTAAAGCTCTCATACTTTTAACCCATCAATATGACAGCAAAGGAACAACAAAATGAAGTTGAGAGTTTAAATAGTAATTGGAAATACTTGACTTCGAATGAATCATATAGATTCACTGTGTTTCAGGATGTATACCTTGAACTGAAGGGTTTAACACTTTTTGGCCAAAGAGGGAACTTGCACTTTATCACATTTCCAACCCAGGATCTGACTACTTTTATACAAAGGAGAAGCAATAAAAACTTCTTAACATTTTACACAGTGCTATATGCTACAGGAGGTTGTGGTAACAAGTTTGAAAAAAACTTTTCATACAATTGGAAACCTTCACCAGCATAAACTGGATGAACTTGACAGCCTTGTAAAGGGCTTGCTGGATGTAGATTCTGTCAGTTGCAATGGACAAGCAGAGTGCTATTATTTTGCTACTGACTCAGAATCTGAGAGATCCCAAAAGATGCCTTTTAACCTAGATGATCCTTTTTCACTGCTGGTAGTCAACTCTCAGGAGACAGTAGCTCAGCAGTCCATTCCAAAGACATACTATAAGTGAGTGACCTGGACAAGAATTGGGGGTAGCTTTCTGGGCTTATGGAGTATATTCACTGGCTGTTAAAATTTTGAATAAGCTCTTGAAAAGGCATCCAAAGTTGACAGTATCCAGAGCAACAAACTGGTCTGAGATATTAATGGAGGAGGTTGTGAAAGATTTGGTCTTCCAGGTTGGGCTGTACCAAATAGTTTTGGGAATATGATTTATAAAGAGAAGCTAGAATCTATTAGTAAAGGAGATCTGGTAAGAGTTACTTCACAGCAGTTACTATCAACAATGGTTCTGTGGCACAAATGTGTGCTGTAAATTACAAAATGGGGAGTTGTGTTTGTTGGAAAATGTTTTACATGTCAATAATCTCTGAGTGAAACTTTTAGCATATGCACTGGATTATTGGCTAAAGGGTCAGGAGAAAGCATTGTTCCTAGAACGTGAGGGGTACTTTGGAGCAGTTGGTGCTCTTCTTTGGCTGTCAAATTTCAGCTAAAACACCAGAGAATTCTGTGATAACAAGTGTCATAAAAGGAACTGAATTTGGAGACATCATTACTCCGTTAATTGCCACTGAGAAACAAAGGATGCAGGAGTAGTATTGTTCTCATTGATTTTAAATGTCTGAATGGTGAACTCATGAATATTGCCAAATTAAAAATGAGAGCTCCGTAACATGTGTAGTATATCTCACTGAAGTGTTTCTTTGAGCATATAGTCAGCATTCAGTCTTTAAATGCAGTCTGGCCTCTGATTATTGAGCTTCCCTTCAAAAAGATTTTCTATTTTATGTAGCCAACATTGTAGGAGTGCATACTCTATTGTGAGTCTTATAGTCTGAAAAATGTTTTACTTTTGAAAAATGATTGATTCTGGGTATTTGTTACAAATCTGTTTTATGTGTGTTTTGATTAGTTGTGAGCAGATAGTAACATACTCTGTATCAAAATTTATTGTAACAACAATCAAAGACAATCATTTTATGTGCATTTAGAAATGTTGTGGAGTTGTTGTTTTTCTAACACAAACCCACTCAGAAAATATGTTTATATGATCTTTCTCCAGAAGTATAACGTTTCTCAAATGCCATAATTTAATTGAAAACAAAATCTAAGGGAATAATGTTAGTAAATGTTAGCCTGAATTTCAAATTGAATCTTGGGAAATACACATATTTGGTAATACTATAATTCCTGTATTTTATGACTTGATAACACATGCTAAGATGTTTAATAGCTTTAAATTGGAGTTTTAATCAGTTCGGAGTTTGTATAGTGAGGTCCTTGGACTGTAAAACTACACCAAATATTAAATCACATTTGACCATTGATCTAAACATAAAACTTCAAAGAATTAGATGGAGCCTTTTTTAAAATGATGCTAATAGTGTGATTCACAAAGCAAAGAGCAATAAATTGAATTTCATCAAACATTATATTTAGCTGGAAAGTAAGTACATGAAAATATAATCAGCAACATTAGCCATTAAGGAAATGCAAATTAAATCCATGATTACATACCATGGTATCTATAAATTAAAATTTTATAACATTGTTATTGATAAAATTTTAAAAAATCTTGTCAAGGATGAAGAGCACACTAACATTTCTGGAGGGAACACAAAATGGTGTATCTACTTTGAGAAAAATATGATTTCTTATTTTCTTATATGTCATAAAATTCAATAATTGTGATCCTTGATATTTACTGAAATGAAATGAAAATTTACCTATATACAAACACCTGAACTATAATGTAGCAATTGTATTCATAATCACCAAAAATTGGAGGCTACAAGATATCCTTAGGTGAATGGAAAAGTTGCAATATATCCATATAAGTAATCTATCCAGATATTTAAAAGAGAGTGAGCTACCAATCCACAATATAACACAGATGAATCTTAATCACATATTGCTAAGTGTACAAAACCATTGCAGAAAAGCTACTCAGTGATTCCAATTATATAACTTTTTTTGATACAAAAAAACAAAATAAATGTAATTAAAAACTAAAGAAATGTGAATAACTTTCATTAATAATAATGTATCAATATTGCTTCAAAAGTAGTGACAAAAGATGTACTATAGCAAAAGATGATGCTAACGATATGAAAAATTGAATGTGGGATATAAGGGAACTCTCAATACTATATAGCCAGCATTTCTGTGAATCTTAAAATATTTTTAGATTCTATATTAAAACTATTAATAAAATTATACCAAATCTTCCAATTATACCATATTATTTAAAAATAAAATTTAAAAAGTTAAAAATTGATAGGAAAATACAGATCAAGATTGTAAATAATGGAGAAACTTAACTATCAAAAGGTTATAGTATTAATTATAAAATCCTATTTTTGAGAGACAGGATTGTGAGAGACAAATATATGTATATCCAAAAACCTTTAGAAAGTAAAGTTAATAGCAAATCAAAATGGGGCCAAGAGGACAAGTGTGTGAGGGGGATAAGTAGAATAAAAATATGTCATGTATAGGAACCTAGTAAACTCAATGAATGTAAACATTATATGCCATAAAAACAAGCTAAGAATAATATCAAACAGAATGAAAATGGGGAAAAGGGAATTAAAAGAGGAGCGAATGAAGGGGGAGAGGAGGGGAAAGGAATGAAAAAAAGTGAGTTGCATTAGTACATAATACCCACTCCTCAAGATGATTGTAAATTGAGTGTACTGCAAACATGTACTAATAAAAAAGACAGAGAGAATAAAACACATTCATTTGAATTAGTTCATTCTAAATTGAATGCTTTGCCATTACATTATACAGAATATAGATCAAAGTAAATATTTATTGAATATAATCAGCATAATAATTAAAGTAAATGGTATCTAGCATTTATTATGATTCTCAAATTTACTTTTCAAAAATAAATTTTAAAATGTTATTTGGAGATTAAACCAATTGTACAGATGAGGGAACAAAATAGGAAAATTTCCTATACTTAAGACATTCTACATATTTTGTTGTAGTCTATGTTATAGACAAATTCAGGGAAAGGCTACATATTTTAACAAATACCAATAGAAGTGCATGTTTAATTTTCAAAAAAATATAGAACTACTATATGACCCAACAATCCCTCTACTGGATATATACAGTCAAAGCAAATGAAACTGAAGATTATTATTTTAAGTGAACAAAAGTACAAGTACAGCATCATCTTAATTGCATTTGAAATCTAAAAATGTTGATCTCATAAAAGGTGAGAGTATAATGACAGTTAGCAGAGGCTAGGGAGAATAAAAGGAATGAGTGTTAGGGAAATGTTGGTAAGTGTTAAGTTACAGTGAGAAAAGATCAAGAAGTTCTGATGTGCTACTGCATGTAGAATGACTATAGATAGCAATTTATAAGGAAAATATATGTTTAACCTGATTTAAGCATTACACAATGTACACATGCATCAAAATATCATATGGTACCCCAGAAATGTGTATTTTTTCAGTTTTCATGTATCAATTAAAATACATTTCATTTAAATATTTCAAAATATGTGTTTTTAAAAAAATATTTGTAATGTTAGATTAAAATATGTTAATAATGCATATGAAGCAAAATCAGGTACCATTTTCTTATTTCTGGCATTAGCACTTCTCTATTATGATGTGAGTTCTGATTCCTCCACAAAATTACGATAGCACACTTTTCTTTGCCTCTGTCATAGTATTTTTATTCAACATTGACTATTTGTTAATGATCTTAGCTCTCTAAATTTTTCAGTTATGTAAAGACAAATGCTGTCATCATTTATTCATGACCTGTGTTTTTCATGTGAAGTATTTTTGAATGAATGAATGGATAAAAAGGAGTAAGTACAAGTTACTGGGGTTATATTTCTTTGAAAAATTAGAATAAAAAAATAACATCTTAGAGTTTAGAGGGCTATCTGCATATATATATATATATATGCATATTTCTCACCTAACTTTCATATTGATATAAAAATAACTAAAATATATTCATAAAATAATTATTAGTTAATACATATTTGTGCACTCTTTTTGTGAGTTTTTAAAAATTTGACTTTTCTTGCACTTTCATGAGCTAATAAATAAAACATTTTAAACAGAGAAATAATAAAAGTTTATTATAAGGTTTCTGGTCAAACCTTTCTTCCCCTTTTTATCTACTTTAATCATGAACTCATATTCTGTAATAATTCAAATTATTTCTTTGGCAATTGAGAAATGGAATTTGAAACAAAAACAGGTCTAAACTTATGCTTGATATTTTCATTGAGAAAAGAGCAAATTCTTATGAAGTCCAGTATGGGTTAAGTAAAATGGCAGAGAAACAGTTGTGTTTGAATATCCAATCATAACTTTACCCTTTAAAATTGTATGTGTTTGGAAGATTTTCTCAATAAAATGAGCAAACTTTTCAACAATTTTGTATAAAAACTTCCTTGCCTATATCCTGCAAAATAATTTAGTTTTATAATATAAATGTGGTGTGAGAAAATAAACTGTTTTTCTCTCACTTTTGCAAATGATGAACAGTTAGTGGGATTTTTAGTGTATATTCTGTCCTGTGAGGCTTCAATATAGGCATACATTATTACCCCATATTTGTAAAAATGGTTAATAATCTTTCTTTGGCATTGTGGTTATTCTGAAGAACAATAACACCTATGAAGTAAAGAATTTTATTTCAGGGATCTAACTTTAAGTACACAAATGGAGCCTGGTCATTTTAGGAGATATGTGTGTAAGCTTTGCCTGAATGTGACTAGCATGGATCTAGACCAATAATGAATTAACTCCTTGGCTTTTAGTAGTTATCACACTCCTTTCTAAGAAAAAAGTCCCTGGATTTTTTCATCCCAATTCTTTTAGAAATCTGCTTAGTGCATAGGAGGGCTTTGGAGGATGACTATTTTCAAAGACTGCAGTTGACAATTTCTCATGTGGATGGTGTAAATCAGATCTAGTCCTACTCTAGGAACGCAAATATTTGAACTCTTTTATCCAGTTAAAATTACATCTTAGTTACATTTTTCTCATTGCTGAGACAAAATACCCAACACCCCAAATTAAGGGAGGAAAGGTTTATTTAGTTCACAGTTTGTAGAAGTTTCAGTCCAAAACTAGCTGGCTCCAAGGCAGGGTGGCATGGCAGAGGGGCAACAGTTCATGGCAGCAGAAGACTGCAAAAGCAGCAAAGGCAAAAAGGGAGAAACCACCCTCTTTCTTCCCCTTTTATCTTATCCAGACTGCTGGGATTAGGGTGGGATAGATACCAATCCAATCAGTGGACTGATCCAGCAATCACTCAGCCTTAATCCCAGTACCTCACTATGAATCAATCACACAATCTAGATTCAGCTGCCTCTGGAAAGCCCACACCCATGACTGCATGAGGCTTTGGGGGGTCATTCAGGCAGAAACCATGACAAATTATAAATGGTGATCTCCAAGGAAAATATCTTGACCTCCCTTCCACCTTCTCCATGTTCTCTCCCTTCCTTCTTCCTCCCATTGCTTCCTTTCTTCCTTCTTCCATTTCTTCAATATTTCTTTTTCCTTTTTCATTCTAATAATGGTTGAGCATCATTTTTATTTGACACTGAAAACACAGAGATTAAAACCAAATTCTCTGATCTTAGTAACACAAGTCTAATAATGAAGAAAAGATAATACAATTACTATACATAAGGATGGCTACATTTTTATGGTATGCAGAGAGGGAAAAAGGGGAAAACCCTTAATTCAGTTGGCAGTTGATCATGAGGAGGTTTGTGGGAAGAAGAGATAGCAAATGAAATCAGTAAATGTTTTCATGAAAACAGAATTTTTCAGAGCAATGATAATGAATTTAGAATCAGGTAATTGAAGCTCAGGGCACAACATTCAAACATGCAGATCAATGAGTATGCAAAGTAAAAGAGCTCTGAAGTAGTATTGCATGCTGAAGAGGCCTCCAACCTGATATATATGGCTAATAAAGAACTATGAGAAGGGAATGTTAAAAAGATAAGATTGAAGAGTTAGGTAGAAGTAAGATCAAGAACCTTGCAGTGACAAAAACTAACTTAAGGAGAAAGAGAAAACATGAATAGATGCATATTTTAAACATTAAACATGAACAGAAAACTAAAATCAAGATATCAGTGTATAATAGAACCATTGATTAATTACAATGCAAGAGCAATTTTTTCAAAATACTGAGGAGGCATGGACATTGTGCAAATGATTGTATAAATTCAATCTTACCTTGATAATAAAATCACACAAATGCTTTACATAACTACAGAACAATATCCCTCATGAATGTCAATGCAAAATATATGTAATAAAATATTAGCAACATTAAAAACACCAATATTTGAAAGGATAATAGATCATAACCTAGTGAAATTTTTCCTGGAACAAGGTTGGTTTAACCTTAGCATAAAGAATCAAAGGGATCCATTATTTCTTTTTATGTGGGTACTGGGGGTTGAACTCAGGACCTTGCACTTGCCAGCAGGTGCTTGTGCCACTGAACAATATCATCGGCCCTTTTTTCCTTTTTATGTGGGTACTGAGAGTCGAACTCAGGACCTTGTGCTTGCCAGGAAGGCGCTTATGCTGCTGAGCTATCTCACCAGCCCTCCATTATGTTTTTGGCATTAATTTTAAAAATTATGTTGTCAGGGCCGGTGATATAGCTCAGCGTCATAAGCACCTGCGTGAGGTCCAGAGTTTGACTCCTGGTACCCACATAAAGAAAGAAAAAATTCTGTTGTCAGATTAACTCTATCAGTGTAAAGATAATTAGCAAAATATGGCCTCTCTGGGCCCTGGAACTGAGACATCTAGAAAGAAAAAAAAAAAAAAAAAACCTTGTGAAGAGGAAAAAAATGAAGTAGATCTCTAGGAATTGTGAGGGAGCTAACAAGAAAACTAGAAACTACAGAGAAGCTGTAGGGACAGAACACAACACAGAGAAAAGAACAAAACAGTCTGGAAAGCTGACCCCGGCTCCTAGAAAAGGGAACTTGTCTCTACTCACACAACCTAAACCTGGAGGTGGATAGCAGCTCCAGAGAGAAAGAATGAACCAAGCTGGCAGTGTTAACTCCAAGAAAATCCTACAGCTACTGTAAACTGCAAAAATCAGTGTGGGATTTTACTCTGAAAGTGAATCTTTCCACAAGGCAGGCTACAGTTGGAGAACAAATCTAGTGCAGTTCCTACCATATTTAAGAGAATTTCATCAGGAGCCATTTGGGGAAGGAGTTAAATGTTTGATCTACAAAACAATCACAGAACAACTATACTTCAGCATTTCTGGTTTCACCCTACAACAGTGACTGGATGGGAGACAGCTATAAGACATATTTGTGGAAAGTGAGTGGGTTAGACATAGGCCCCCTGAGAAGTTTAAGCTCAGACTGTGATGGACACAGGTTTCCCTCCTCCATGGTAAGAAACCAGGTCAGATATGTGTGGAGTTCATAAGCAGCTGGCATGAAATCCAGCTGCCTGCTTGAATCCCCCCAATGTAGACTACATCCAGAACACAACTCAGTGGTCTATAGTAAAACCTTAGATTATAACTTGTTCTGCAAGTGTTCCACAAGATGAGCAAACATTTCTAGGAAATTTTAATTTGATAAATGATTGATGTCTACACTATAATTATAAATCTTTTTTCCATGGTTAAGGGTGGTAGAGTGGTGCATTTTATGGCTTTCATGCTATGTTAATATCGAGTTTGCATGTGCCTCTATTATTGTTGCTATCACCAGGGTGGAACAGCTGTTGCTATTAATTTTCTTTTTTCTGTTTGGAAATATCTGGTTTGTCTTTGTGTCATCGAAAATACTGTAGTCCATTTAAAAAGAAGTGGGTGCTGTACCCTCCCCTTTCAAATTAATAGAGGTGGTTGTATCTTGTGAAAGAGGTGAAGGCCTATAGTCAGTCATGCCCAGAAAGCATCAGTGAAAAGAAGACAGAGTAAAGACATCTCCACTCTAGCGATGCAGTCTTTCTACTATAATCTACCTGAAAAACTCAGCACACACACACATATGTGCACACACAGACACACACAAAAAAAAAACATGAGAAAACAAGGCCACAATACACCTCCCCAAATTCCCACCTCCCCCAGAGTTGATCATGGAACATCAATGGGGAGGAAGTCAAAAGTCACACAGCTGAATTATTCAAAATGATAAAAGTAAAGTTAAAAACCAGATGAATAAGTTGATAGTTGAACTCAAAGAGATATAACAAAATAGATAGTGGACTTAAGCAAAACAATCAGTGGGTTTATAGAAAACATTAATGAAACCAAGCTGAACTAAAGAAAATGAAATAAAACATGAATGACAAGTTTAGAAAATAATTATATTATATGAAAAGTTAACAGAAAGAAATCCAGGAGAGTAAAAATTCTATTGAAAGTATGGGCAGCAAAAGTGATCAATGTGAAAACAGAGTGCCAAATTTAGAAGATAGGGCTGACACCAGTGATGTCAGAATACTTTAAAACAAAAAGAGAATATGATAAATGGATCCAATAGTTGCTAGAAGACAGAAAGAATAATAATATAAGATTAACTGGAACTAATAAAAAATCAGAAAAAAGCACAAATGGTATAAAAATACTTGTTTCCACAAACAATAACACAATGCTATCTAAATATGGAGAAAGAATTTAACATACAGATAAAAGAGGCAGATATAAACCCAAGTAGCCACTTTCAGTGAAGAACTTCTCCATGACGTATCAGTCAAAATCCCAGAAGTCCAACAGGACAGAATCTTAAAAGCTGTTAGAGAAAAGCAACAAATCTCTTATAGAGGTAAATCCATTTAAATTACAGTAGATTTCTTAACACAAACCCTAAAGGCCATAGGAGCCTGAAGTGCCATAAGAACATAAGAACTGCTTTTTTTTTTCATTGATTTTTTTCTGTGACACAGAAATCTAGTACAATGAAATTGGAAATCATTTGCAAAAAAACCCCACAGAAATCATGCAAATAAATGGAAATTAATATATTCTTGAGTAATGAATGGGTCACAGAAAAAAATCAAGAAAGAAAAGAAACAGTTCTTAGATTCAAACTATAATCCTGATATGAAATACCAGAACATATGGAACACAATGAAAGAAAACAGTCACAATAGAGAATTTTTGAACACTAAAAGAAACCAAGTTCCAACCCAGACTGTTATATCCTGCAAAATTATTTTTCAAAATGGTTGGAGAAGTGAGATCCACCCATGACAAAGAACATAAGAAATTCATGACCAACAAACCAACACTCCAAAAAATATGTCAAGGATATCTTAGAACAAGAAAATGAAGCCAAAATTGTCAAAATGTCTAATTGAATGAATACACCAGGCAAAGTGAATGGGTAAAGAGAGAGAGAGAAAAGTAATCTGCAGTAGGGAAATAATCCAGTAACAGGAATAAGTCAAAACCTTTTGGGAATAACTTTACATGCAAATGGCCTATATATGACAATCAAAAGATACGGATTGGTATATTGGATCATAAAACAAAACCTATGAGTATGTTATATACAAGAAATACATTTAATGCAAAATAAATTCATAGACTAAATAATCAAAGGCTGGAAAACAATATTCCATGCAACAGTAACCCAAAATCGAACATGATAGTTATCCTATTTTCAGACAAAGTGGACTGACTATAGGCCAACACTGATCAGAAGAGGCAAAGAAGGTCATGACATATTGGGTTAAGCAATGACTCAAAAGGAAGAAATAACAATAACAATTATATATGCATCAAACACTTGTGGGCCCAACTTCCTAAAACAAACACTATTGTACATAAACAAATTAGATATTCATCAACAGAATTATAGCAGTGAATTCAGTACTCCACTGTCATAAATATACAGATCAACTTCACAAAACATCAACAAAGAATTATCAGAGATGAATCACACCTTTGAAAAAGAGACTTTATAGATATCTATGGGGTGTTCTGCCCAACAATGACAGAATACACATTTTTCTCAGAAGCACATGGAACTTACTCCAAAATAGGCCATATACTAGCCCATAAAGCATGCTTACCTAAATGCAATACAATCAAAATTATCCCATGTACAGTGGTACCTCATGCATTTATTTGCAAACCATTTGGTTCCCAAACAGAAGCATTTGGAAAAATTTTGTTTTTGATTGCAAAATCTGCATTGGGTGATGAACATGACCACAGCCATCGTTCCCACATGAAATTGAATGCCATTTTTCAAGAATCGTGGAACAAATTAAGTTCATGAACCAAGGTACCACTGTGCATTATCAAATCATAGTACAATGAAACTGGAAATCATTGGCAAAAGAAACCTCAGCAATTATGCAAAGAAATGGAAATTAAACAATAGATTATTGAGTAATGAATGGGTCACAGAAAAAATCAAGGAAGAAAAGAAACAGTTCTTAGATTCAAACTATGATCCAGTTATAAAATACCAGCACATATGAAACACAATGAAAGGAAGCAGTCATAATAGGGAATTTTGTAACTGTGAATGCCCACATTAGAATAAAAGAAAGTCCAAATAAATAACCTAATCATGCACCTCAAGGTCCTAGAGAAATAAGAACAATCCAAATGCAAAGCTAGTACAAGGAAGGGAATTATAAATATCAGAGAATGAATTAATGAAATTAAAGCTAAATAAAAAGAATAAACAAATTAAAGAGATAGTTCTTTGGAAGACTAAACAAAATAAACACAGCTATTCATAATAAAGAACATTAGAAAAGAATATGTGAAATCACAATGGACACTGACCAAATCCAGAAGACTATTAGCAACTACATTGAAAGCCTGCATGTCAACAAATTGAACAAATTAGAGAATAGAGAAGAAATGCAATATATTTTTTTTCAATATTGAACCAACAAGATATACGAATCCTGAATAACTCAATAACATGCAATTAAATTGAAGCAATAATGAAAAAACTTACCAACAAAGAAAAGCGAAGGAGCTGGTAGAGTCACCACTGAATTATATAAGAACTTCAGGGAATATCTAATGCCAACATTTTTTTTATTTTATGGAAAAAAAATTCAAAACAAAATAATAGGAGAACAATAGTTAATACATTGTGTATTGTTATCTTCAAAGTAGTTATTCAGAGTACACGATATAGGCATAAAAATTTCCAAATGATATTAGCATAAAACTTTCTTTTCAGTGAACTCTGAGAAATTTGTAATATAATTATCTTGCATTTTTTTCCTTTTCCCTTCTTTCCTTTCCCCCTTCCCCCACCATAGTTCCTCTTTCCTTTTGAACAGTTTCTTCCCATTTCACAATATCTATTGTACATTTTGGATCTTATTTACTCTTTCAGTTTCTCATACCAGGTAGACAATACGATGTTTTACACATGTGAGTCTGATTTATTTCACTTATGAGTATGGCCTCAAGTTGCAATGCCAATACTTTTAAAACACTTAAATGAAAAAAAAAAAAAGAAATTCCTGAAAGATACAACTATCCTGCTTTCAAAACTAGACAAGGATTCAACTAAAAACAAAACTGAACCATAGGTCAATCTCTTTAATAAACACAATGCAAAAATCCTAAACAATCAACTGGCAAACATAATGAAATAAATTATCAAAAAGGTCATACATCATGATCAATAGAATTAATCCCAGGGATGCAAAAATGGTTCAACATATTCAAATCAATAAATGTAATACATGACATAAACAGAAGCAAGGAAAAAAATCACATGATCATTTCAATAGATGCAGAAAAAGCCTTTGAAAAAACTCACATATGTATTAAAAAAACTGAAGAGAATATGTATAGAAGTACCTTAACTCAATCTGATAAAAGAAATTTATTACAAACCTATTGCAAACATCATATTAAACTGGGAAAAGCTAAAAGCTTTCCTTCTAAAATCAGGAGCAAGACAATGATGCACACTATCATGTTTTGTATTCAATGCAGTAGTCAAAAGATAAGCCAGAGTGATCATCCAAGAGAAATAAATAAATGCGATGTGTATAATAAAGTAAGAAGTAAAATTATCATTATTTACAAATGACATGATCCTTTATACAGAAGACCAAAAATTTTCAACAAAACTCCTACAAGTAATAACCAAATTAAGCAATGTAGCACAGTATAAAATCAGCATGCAAAAACCAATACCATTCTTTTCCATCAATGATAATCCCATTGAGAAAGAAATTAGGAAAATAATACCATTCACAATAACAAAACAAATAATTAAGATTTAGGAATTAATGCAACCAAGGAAGTAAAAGATATCTATAATGAAAACTACAATTATCTGATAAAGGACATTGAAGAGGATATTGGAAGATGGAACAATACCCATGTTCCTGGATAGGCAGAAACAATATTGTCAAAATGACCATACTTCCAAAATTGATATAGAAATTTAATCCAATCCCAACCAAAAATACCAACAGCATTCCTCACAGAATTAGAGAAAACAATCCTAAAATTCATATGGACCCAGAATAGAGCAAGAATAGCAAAAGTAGTCCTGGACATCAAGATCAAAGCAGGAAGTGTTACCACCCCAGATTTCAAGTTATATTAGAAAGCTAGAGTGTTAAAAACAGCATGATACTGACATAAAAACAGACAGGTGGAACAATGGAACATAACAGAGGACACAGTTACACCTGAAGACACATTCAACCATTCTATCTTTAACAAAGCAACAAAAAACATACACTGGAGCAAATATAGCCTCTTTAGTAAATGTTGACAGAAAAAACTGTCTATCCACATGCAGAAGACTGCTCTCCATGCAATGCTCCACATTGCTCTCCATGTAATAAAATAAAACTGGGTGAAAGGCCTAAATACTGAAATAGAAGCACTTCACCTGCTAGAAGATAAAATACATGAAACTCTTTAAATCATAGGTATATGTAAGGACTTTCTGAACAAAACCTCAATCGCATGAAAAATAATATCAAAAATGAACACATAAGATTACATCGATTTATAAAGTTTCTGCACAGCAAAAGAAAAAACCAACAGAAGGAAGAAGCAACCCAGAGAATGGAAACAATTTTGCCAGCTACACCTCAGACAAAGGACTAATACTTTACATAAAGAATTCAAAATATATCCCCCAAAATAAAAGACCAAATAAAAACTGGGCAATTGAAAAGAATACACACTTCTCAGAAGAAGAATTCAAATGGCTAGTAAATACATAATAAAAATTCAATATTGCTGCTGAAGAGAGAAATGCAAATTAAAATAACACTAGGATTCTACCTCTCTCCAGAAAAAAATTGCAATCATCAAGAAATCAAATACAGTGCTACCTCAGTTCATGAGCTTAATTCTTTCCATGATTCTGGGTTGCAAACTGAATTGGACTAGAGCTAAATCAAATTTTCCCACAAGGTCAACATTGAACCTAATCATTGAACTTGATTATGTTCCCATCCAATTCATTTTGCAACCAGAATCATGGAAAGAATGAAGTTCACAAACCGAGGTACCACTGTACTGTAATAACACATGCTGGTGAGGCTGCAGGGAAAGTGGTATACTTCTACATTGTTGGTGGGAATGTAAACTGGTACAACTACTATGGAAATCTGTATGAAGATTCCTCATAAAACTAAAAATAGAAATTCCAAGCAAGATATTCCCTTTTTAGGTATGTTCCCAAAATGGTTAGACATTATATTACAGAGATAGCAGCACAACTAATAAGAGCTAAATATTGGAAGCAGTCTATATGTCCATGAATAGATGAATGGGTAAAGAAAATGTGGTATTTATACACAATGGGATAATACTCTGACACAGAAAAACATGAAGTTGAGTAATTTGAAGGAAAACAGATGCACCTTGAGATCATAATGTTAAATGAAATGAAGCAGACACACAAGCTTAAATATTGCGTGGTTTTATTTTATATGAGAAACACAAAATATAAATAATTTAAAGAGAAAAAGAAAAGTTAGATAATAGAAAACAGATGTTTTGCAAATGTGAAGGGGACTAAGAAATGGGGGTAGGAGAGAGGGAGGAAAGAGGCAAGGGATGAAAAAATAATTAAGATATGTTATGTACATATATCAACTCTGCAGGCTCAATGTTATTATGTACTGCAAACATGTACTAATAAAAATAAATAAGGCATAATAATTATATTTTCATTTAAATAGGTGCAGGAAAAAATTTGAAAAAATCAAACACCATATTATGATTAAAAACTACCAGCAAACTGGAATTATAAAGGACCTAATTCAACCAGATATAGGACATCTATAAAAACCCTTTTGCTAGCATTATGTTCAGTGACTAGTTATTGAATGTTTTCCAACTAACATCGGGAACACAACAAGGGTGCATATTCTCCTAATTTCTGTTCAATTTTGTATTAGAAGCCTCAACCATTTATATAAAGCAAGACAAAAAGAAATTCAGGATAAAAAGGAAGTGATGCTATAATTTTTCATATATACCATGATCACAAATGTAGAAAATACTAAAAATTCTATGAAAAACTAATAAAATTGATTAGACTCTAGCAAGCTCATAGTATATACAAGCAACATACTGTAATTTTATTTCTATATGAGATGTGATTGAAATACATGATGAATATTTACATAAAAATTTATTACTATTAAAAATACATTGTGAGGCTGGTGATATAGCTCAGCAGCATAAGCGCCTGCCTGGCAAGTGCGAGGTCCTGAGTTTGACTCCGGGTGCCCGCATATAAAAAAAAAAATACATTGTGATTAATGACCTTCAAAATATCCCCTCTCCTTTTGAACACTTATCATTCTTGCCACTTTCTGAAGCAGTTCTGCAAGTCCTCCTTAGCAAGTGAATTCACAAAGTTTGATCAAAAACAGGATGAATGTTGCTACTGATTGACAGCCAATGGAAAGGCAGGCTCCTAAATACATCACAGTGTGTCATCATCCACTTTATTCACTGTATCCGGCACCATGAGATTTCTGGTCCTTCCACTTATTCAAAAAGATTATAGAGGGTAAATGTTTTGAATCAATTCAGGACTTCCATAACAGCTTTAGAAAGTGGCAAAAATTATGGGATAACTGCATTCAAAGCAAAGGGGAGAACTTAGAGGGGGATTAATGGCAATTTGTCCTTTACTGTAATTTTTAAAATTTAAATATTCACTGTATGTTTCAATCATACCTTTCACAGTAGCAATGGTCATTTGAATAATGAAATTTTTAAAATATTTTTCAGTTGCATTAAAATATACAGAACTGAATTTAGTAAAATGTGCAAGTTTGGTGCCTTGAATATCACAAATTATTTTCAAAGAAATGAAATAATACCTAAATAAAGGGAGCGATAAATGTATTCGTGTATTGGAAGATTCATTATCATCAAGAAGTTCATTTCCCCAACTTGATCTAAGGATCTAATATAATTCCAATCAAAATCATTGCAAACATTTTTAGAAGAAACAGAAAATTTGAATTTATATTTATATAGAAAAGCAAAGGCCCTAGGAATGCCAATTTTAAAAAGTATTACACTACCTTATTTCAAGAATTACAAGCAAGAATCATCATGATAGCCTAGTACTGATGAGAAAGTAGAAATATAACTCAATGGAATCAAATAAAGGATCCAGAAATACACCTGTATGTATATATAGCCATTTTAATTTCAAAAAAGAGGCCAAAATAATTCAATGGAGAAAGAATTTTCAAAAAATGTTTCTGGGGGGCCGGTGAGATAGCTCAGCAGCATAAGCACCTGCTTGCCAAGCGCAAGATCCTGAGTTCGACTCCCGCAACCCACATAAAGGAAAGAAAAGGGCCAGTGAGATAGCTCAGCAGCATAAGTGCCTGCTTGCCAAGCGCAAGGTCCTGAGGTCGACTCCCGGTACCCACATAAAAAAAAAAAAAGTTTCTGGGAAAGTTGGACATCCATAAGGAATAAAATAAAACTTAAATATTCTCTCATACTATTGAAAGTAATTAACAAAATGGATCATAGATTCAAATGTACGAGCTAAAATAACAAAATTTCTAGAAGAAAACATAGTAGAAAAACTACATGACATTACATTAGATGAAAATTTATTGTATGGAACACAAAAAGCATGAGCCATAGTAGAAAAACAATTAAACATTGTACTTTGTCAAAATTACAACCATAATTCTTTGAAAAACAATGTTGAAATAATGAAAAGAAAGCTGACTTGTTGGGTCAAAATATTTGCAAAATATATATCTGACAAATAGCTTCTATTCAAACTATAAACCAAAGCTAACCTACATTGGAAAATGTTGTGTGGGGTGATTATCAACAAGGAAAATATATCTCTCTCTTATATTGAAGCTCTGAAAGACCAAGTCACAGTACCATTTCATAGAAATGTATCTAAGGATTCTGGGCTAAATCCTTTCTGTCACATTGAACTACAAAGTGAATGAGCTTTAGCTTGTTCACTGGAGAAAAGATCTAGAAGGTGAAATTAGAAATGATAAAGACAGATTTAATGAAATTCTTCCCAAATCAGTGTCTCCATAGATCAAAGACCCCTGCAGTGAGCCGCCAATCTCCTGTGAGGTGTTACTGCACACTGTGAGAAAGAAAGAAAGAGTAAGAGAAAAAATGGCGGTACAGTGGGGGTCTGGGATGACTAGTTGTGCATGAGGAACAAAGGCAATGAGGCAGCCAGAACTTCAGCATTTATTGATTGAGGAGGGGATTATCAGACAACCCAGAGGGTGGTAGTAATCTTAAACTAATGAGGATCTTGCCCTGGAGCATCTTTAGTCTTAGTAGTTTTAATTTTAGTCTTAGTCTTAGTCTTAATCTTAGTCTTAGTGGTTTTAGTCTTAGTCTTACTAGGTGGGAGAGGATGGCCCACCCCTAATGAGATAATGGAAAATCTCAAAAGGGTGATACCAAAAATCCCTAGCCTCTGTTCATCCCCTAGGGAAATATGTACAACTAGCTACTGTGAATTTGTGGTCCCCAACATCCAGAACTTTGGGGTTTTGATATTTTATTTATATTCTTATTTCATTGCCCATACATAATTTTGTTAATGACAAAATCATCAAGGAGTTGTTATATTTGTTAACTAGTGGTGTCTAAGTTATAGCTCTTCATCCCCATATTTAGTGATTGGCAATCTACCACAAAGTCACCAACCATGCATGAAAAATCAACCTCATGCAAAACTTGAAATTTCACACATTAAATTTTCATCCATATAAACTGTGGAAAAGCTAAAAAGGTTTGATATTATTTTCCTAAAAACATGTAAGTTAGACATTCACTCGGTAACTTTCTACTCTAATCTGCCTGTCTCTTGACTTACATGTGAATTAAAACAAATAACTATAGTTTCAATATCTAATGGACTTTTAGAAAACCTCAACCACAAATTCCAGCCTTAAAGTTATATCAGTAAATGTCATTACCTCATCTGCTTTATTTAAACACCAAGAACATTTCATACAGCTGCTGAGTTAACAGTATGTATTGGATATCTATGGTAAGCAAAGCACTATACTTTCCATGCTATACGGAAGATATGTGGAAAGCTGTTAATATACATAAGAACTTGCAAAAAATTTTATAAACAAGGGAATGAACACACTCCACACATATGCAAGGGAGGAACTCACACATCACTCTTTTCTGTTGCCACAGCTGATATACCAACTCAGGCTTTATCTTCTCAAACTGAAAATATTGCAATATCTAAAGCTCCAGAAATGTCTCATTCTCACCCCTTGGATGCAGTGTGAACACCTACACCTTCCAGATAAAGCTGCTTAAATTTCCTATGCCAGTAACCTCTGTTCAATGGGAATTTATTGGTTACAATCCACTATAAAACCAAGTTTAAACTCCAATTTGGAAAAGGACATTCCAGCCCCAACCTGTTTTTTCAGCCTCACCTTCCACTCTTCTCCAAGTAAATTATTCATTCATTACTCATTCTTTGGATTAAACCACAACTCTCTTTATTACCTTCTCATTCCAAACTATATGTATTTTTAACTTACCAACTGTCCCAATATTATCCATACTTCAAACCATACATTGAATGTATCACACACATGTATACCTAACCATAGAATCTGGCATATAGTAGTCACTCCATATATATTTGGTCAATGAAATTGAATTCATACAAGTGAGGGAGAAGAGTGATAAGGCAGAAGAAGCACTTGACTAGAATTCAGGCAACCTGGGTTATAATTCCAGCTTGATCATTTCATTTCAGTTATCTGGGTCTTGGTTTCTTCATCTGTAAAATAAGGATAATATCTGCTGTGACTATCTTATATAATATTTTTGAGGATGAATTAGAAATTCAAAGCAAAATGATTTGAAACACATAAAGGCTTTATTATGACATTGATCATTGTGATTATATACACATATATATTCAAAATTGCCTATTTATAAAATACCATTAAATGGACATGGTATACATATATGCATGAATTCATATCACCAAAATACCTGTTTTCTCAGACATCTCCTTGAGCAATATGATGAGTAATGCTCTTACATAACAGTTAACACTTTGTAATGCACCAAGGCTTACTTTCTATTTCTGAAAAGCACATGGAGTCTGTAGATAGAATAAAAATGTTGCACTACAATGTCACTTGAGTTTTTTGGGCTCTATGGCTGATATACTTCTTCCCAAAAGTTATTATAGCCCTAAGAAATTCACTAGAAGCCCAGAATGAGTTTGCTCAAGTAGATTAATGTTATAAGCAAATGCTGTAGGCAATAGTGGGAAATAAAAGCAATTAAGTCTTGGTAACATCTAACGTAGTGGAATAATAATATATATTACTTCTATAATTGTGATTCATGTCATATGAGATAAAATGTATTTTCAAATAACTAGTTTGACAAAATATTATTTTCATTGGTCTCATTTATTTATATATTACTAATCTATATTAACATATTTAGCTAATTTAGTATGTACAGCTAAAAAACAAATACCACAGAAATTGTTGCATGTAATTTTCATGTGTTTAATAAAAGTCATGAGAATAACAAGAAAGGATGATAATTATTAATATTTAAGAGAATTAAGTCATCTTTGTGGCACAAGATATTCTAAAGTTTGTTTTTTTTTCCAAAAACATGACTTCCAAAGAGAGAAAAGAAACTAAATGAATCTTTCGAGAATATTTAGAATCATACATCTGTGGGATTTGACATTTCATGATCAGAAAGAATTGGTACATTGATACTTTATGATCTTTGTTTCACAATTTAGAATAAAGGATCTATTCTTTTAGAGAAACACAATTTGCATTTCAATTTAATAAAGTGGCATCTGGACTTGCATTTCCATAGTGGTCTAGGTTTTCTACTTTTGCATATTATTTATCCCATCTTCTTGTAACTCATTCAAAACTTTTTGAGTACCTATTATATGTTACTATATGCTACTATATGTATCTAGATGATGATTTTAAAAGTGGATAAGTAGTTGCTGGTATATCCAAAATGTTCACAGCCTAGAATGGTCCTCAAACATTATTGTCCATCAGAATCACCCAGAGAGCTTACTGCAACAGAAATTTCTAGCCTACTCATCTTCCCACAATTCCCATAGGATTCTGATTCAGCAGCTGTGAGATGTGAGACTGAAAGTCAGTATTTCCAACAAACTCCCACGTGATGCTGATGGCTCCAGGGAACACACACTGAGAAGCACTAGTCTAATGAGTGGATATAGACATGTTAACAGAAATAAAAGCCAATACAGTCCTTGAAATGACAGATTATTATAAATTGTTATACTAGAACAGAAAATAGAATGACTAAATTTTCATGTAAAGTATCAAAATAAACTTCACAGAGGAGGTCATAAACAAGTAAGGAAAAGGTATTGCAACACAATAATTGGTATTTTTTTCCTATAAAGGTTGCATCACGAGATTTGTGCAGTAGTCCAAGTGGAAAGAGATGATAGCTGTACTAAGACTGGCAGTGTGGATGACAAAAAATGGGATGGATTCATCACCTGTCTTCCTAGTGCCTCCGTATATGAAGCCAATGAGATGCTTATTTTTCAACTGTCACACCTGATTCTCAGTACTAAGTAGAGCAATTAAATGAAGTTTAAACCTAAACTGCACCCCTGCTTGTGTGGCAATATACATGGTTGCTGCTGTTGGAGTATTTCATACTACATCCTTAATTGTGGACATTTAACAAACAGCCTGTTATCATTAAGATACTGCTGACTTTTATTGTCTATGTGACCATAGGACAAAGCTAATAATTACCAGCACCAGAAGCAGCCTGTGGTTTTATATTTCATTGAGGTAAATTACACTGGAATTAGAGTGGATTACTTTTACCAAATGAGGAATAAGCTGTTAATTAACTCCCCGCTGTAGCAATCTTTTTCTGAGCTTGCAACTGTTATTAGGTCCAGATTAAACTGTTGAATTAATTTCCCACTTACTATTTCAAGAGTTTTTAATTTACCTACAGCAGTTTTAATGGGAAATTGTATTAGTGAGCATAAATTGTTTTGGGGAAGGGTAAATAGTTTGTGATAATGTTTATTAAGTTGTTTTGTTTGAGCAAAAATATAATTGATGTTTTAATTACTGCATGGCTGTTGGAATATTAGGTTTGAGATTACATTATGGATTTCTGAGAAAATAATCACTCATGTAATCCCAGCATATTTAATTGATAGAAAATAGAATTGTGATGTCAATATGGCATTTACTTGGATTTTGTACCATATCTGAGGAAAGAAAATATCTAAGTACATCTCCATTAATTATATTGAGGTTTGTCGCCTGCTCCCAAATATCACTGTCTCCTGTGACATGCACATACTGACATAATACATTTGAAGGGTCAACTGACACAATTAAAAAATTAGAATATGCAGATTTCTTTAGTGTAACACAAAAATATGGAAATAAGGACAATTTATTTAAATAACATATTTTTGTGATTTGGTATTGGGTATAATGCTGACAATATTGTGTATAATAAAACCAATAATAATAATATATTATGCTTGTATGATGTTTTACAGTGTTAGACCAATGGATATTGAATATAGAAGGGATGTGAGAGATGGCAGCACATAGTGAAAATTGAAGTCTAGAGGAAAGACTTGTGCAAGGATGTAGAGATATCAAGTGACTGAAATAAGATAAAACATGGAGTTATATATATAAGTACATGTAAATATAACTACATGTTCACTTACTCCAGCCTTTTATATTTCTTTCCCAAATTAAATAATGTTGAACTCCCTTTGTAAATAAAATATTATGATCTATGGGAATTGTTATATCCCAAATTAGCTGGAAACATTTCTCTTTGAAGCTTTTAATATTACATATTTAAATTAATATTACACATTTAAACATGTAAAAAATATTACTATTTGATTTATATATGGCTGTTTTTTATGACCAGATTTTGTATAACAATGAGTGGCACATTCAGGGGGCATTATTCATTGAAGTGGTGAAGATCAAAAAATAAATGTAATATTTTTTTAAAATTTATTTTAATCCAAAAATAATTTTGATAATATTTTAATTTGTGGTGAAATCATTCATATAATAACAAAACTTCTTTAAATTAGGTCAAAAGCTTTGACTCCATAAAATTATCTAGTCTTGAAAATTCCACTGGTCAATCTACCCTAAGTACCTATACTATACATTATAAAATGATGTCTGTTTCACAAAAAAGATAACCCTCTTAAAAAGTCAAATATGAAACAAACTTAAATTTCTCTTACTATTTTCTTCAAGAGATGCAGATCAATCTAAAATGTTGTGCAGCAAAATAGTCATGTAGTCTTATTCCTCTCCATATGCCTTTCAAGTTATCATTTGGTCATTCATAATACTTTTTTCTATTTTTTATACAACTATGCTTTTTTTTTTTTTTTTTTTTGTGGGTACCGGGGGGACGACCTCAGGACCTCGCGCACCAACAGGCACCCGTGCCGCTGAGCGATATCACCGGCCCCTTTTTCGTATGTGGGTTCCGGGAGTCGAACTCGGGCCTTCGCGCTTGCAAGGCAGGCGCTTAAGCCGCTGAGCCGTCTCACCGGCCCACAACTATGCTTTTGATATTGATCTCCTTCCATGTACTTACTATCAATAAAATGAATTTTGAATAAGAAAATAAAAATGAGAAACATGCATTCATTACGAAGTTTAGTTATGATATTGCCAAAATATCCTGAAGACATTAGGAATAACTTGCAGAAGCAAAGTTCTGGAAGCCCACCTTTTTTTAAGTGGGCTTTCTTGAAATTTATTCTAACAATAGCCTCTTAAATTTAGATTTAAATTATTTTTGTTAAAAACTAAAAAAACAAAATTCATATATATGTATACATATTTAAATATTTTATGTGGATATACATATGTGTAAACATATATATACACACATAAAATAGACACTTAACCAAGTCCTTGTGGCTATGTATGTATTATATGTATGTAATTTTAAGTAACATTAATATATATTTTAGATATGAAATATAGACCATTTATGTAATGAAATTTTAGAAAGATTAATATGTTTAGCTATACCGTGTGGTCTTCACTACTCAAAACATTCTTAATTCTTCTTTTAAAATTATGTGGCACTCATAAGAACCACATAATTAGGAAAATATCCCCAATCTTTTATAAATGATATAAAAGTTTGTTGTCTGTTCACAGTGGAGCATTCACAATATCATAGATAAATTGAGAGGACAAAAGGGAGAAAAAAGACAAAAAAAATTTTACAGGTAAAGAAATGTGCCTTCTTCTACTGTAGTTATTAAGACTACCTGAATAGCCCCATGGGAAAAAAAGAAAATACAATCCAACACCCAAGTACTGAAAAATGAATACTGATAACATAGAAAATTTTCACCCAAATGAGAAAAATAAGGGAAAGATGTTTTTTGTCTTCTGAATACAAATTAATTTCCCTATAGTATCTTCAGGTTATTTTTGCAAAGCGCACTCACATGTTGTGATGGTTAATCTTTGGTGTCAACTTGATTTTATTAGAGGATAAATAACAAGATCAGCTAGTAAAATATTATTTCTATGTGAATGTGTGAAGGTACATTCAGAAGTAATTAGCATTTGAATCAGAACTGAATGAAAAGATTACATTTACCAATGTAGACTCATCTTATCTATTGAGGCCCCAGATAGAAAAAACAAGGCAGAGCATAGACAAATTTGTTTCTGTTTGAGCCAAAACATCTATTTTCTCCTGCCTTCAGAAACCTCAGCTCCTATTTCTTGGGCCTTTAGACTCCTGGACTTACACCTGCAGTGACATTCAATTATTAAGCCTTGTCTCACACTGAGAGTTACACCACAGACACCCCTGTTTTTCACACCTTGGGAATCAAACTGAATTATATCACTAGGCTTCCTGGTTCTTTGACTTGCAGAAAGCACATTGTGAGATTTCTTGGTCTCCATAATTGTGTGAGACAATCTTTTATTAAGTAATTAATTTCATTGATGCACTTTAGATATACACAATGATCACCTTCATCGTAGGGAATTTGTACCTGCACATGATATATATTGATTTTTTCCCATTCCTCTCCTCTACCTTCAACCTCTATTTTCCTCCTTATTTACAAAAGCTTTGTTTGCATTTTTTTGCACTTTTCTCTTTTTTCTCTTTTCTCTTCCTTTACACCTCCCCCTCCCTAGTTCCCCTTCCCATTTGAACATTTTCTTCCTATTTCATACTATCTATTATACATTTTGGTCCTTATTTAAAATTTTGGTTTCTCACATTGGAGAACAACTATGCAGTATTTGAAAATGTGTGTCAAATTTTTTCACTTAAAGATATAGTCTTGGGCTGGTGAGATGGCTCAGTGGCATAAGCACCTGTCTGGCAAGCACGAGGTCCTGAGTTCAACTCCCAGTACCCACATTCGAGAAAAGGGCTGGTGATAACACTCAGCGGCACAGGCACCTGCTGGTGTGTGAGGTCCTGAGGTCAACCCCTGGTACCCACAAAAAAAAATGATATAGTCTTAAGGTGCATCCATTTACCTAGAAATATTTCAAGTTTATCCTTCTTTATGGCTGAGTAGTACTCCATTGTACAAGAAAACAACATCTCGTTTATCCATTCCTCAGTTAATGGGCATTTGGGTTACTTCCAAAATTTATCTATTACCAACTGTGCTGCTATAAACATGGATGTGCATATATCGCAGTTGCATGATGCTTTTAATTCTTTGGGGAAGATACCAAGAAGGGGAATAGCTGGGTCAAATGGAACCTCTAGTTTTAGATTTTTGAGGGTCCTCCACACTGATTTCCACGTGGTTGCAGCAGTCTACACTCCCATCAACAGTGGAGAAGCGTTCGTTTTTCTTCACAGACCTGCCAGCTTTTTTTTTTTTTTGTGGGTACCGGGGGTCAAACTCAGGACCTCGCATGCCAGCAGGCGCCTGTGCTGCTGAGCAATATCACCAGCCCTTTTTTCATATGTGGGTACCGGGAGTCAAACTCAGGACCTCACGCTTGCCAGGCAGGCACTTATGCTGCTGAGCTATCTCACCAGCCCCAGCATTTGTTATTGGTTGATTTCTTGATAATACCCATTCTTTCTGGGGTGAGATGGAATCTGTGTTCTTTTAATTTGCATCTCTTAAATGACCAGTGATGTTTAACATTTTTTCACATATTTATTTGCCATTTGTACTTCTTCATCTGAGAAGTGTCTACTCATTTCAGATGCCCATTATTGGATTGGGTCTTTAAATTTGGGGGGGTCCATTTTTTATAATTTATATCTATATCTCCTGTATCCGTCCATATTTATATCTACTTTATTGACTTTTTTCTGGATAACCCTGACTAATAAATATATTTCACCAATTTTTTTCTAGCAGTGACCAATAGGAAGAGATCATGATCCTCATTTGTTAGTGAGGAATTATGGTGCATGGTACGATTAAATTAAGTGATCTACTCCAGTTCAACATCTGGCTGGAGGTACATCAGAGACTAGAAACAGTCCACACTCTTTCTGAAAGTTCTATTATCCACACTGAAGAGCAGGTGTCATAGTTGGGACTTCCTTTTTGCCAATATTTGGAATCTGAGAAAGGTAACATGAGCAGTTGTTAAGAGTGTGATCTCAGAAATACCATGTAGACTTGACATTAATTTTCTAGCAGTGTGACTTTTCTGAACCTCTGTTCCCTTATCTCTGAAACAAATATAATGAATTCCTACCTCATAAATTTCTTATGAGAGTTAGATCATATAACGGGCATAGAGTACCTAGCACAGTTTCTGGCACATAGTAAACTTTTGTGAAGCTGTTTCTAGTATTACTGTGTAACTATGTTAACATGTTTTTAAATAAACAGAATTGTTTATTCTGACTTCAGAGTAGGCAATAATTTTGTTGCATTCATGAGAGCTAGCTGTCCTTTCATTATATACCCCTACTGAGTTGCTTCTTTCTGTGAAAAACAGGAGAGATTTGCCTATTTTGTTTTTCCATCACCTCATCCTCCACTGCTGAAGAATGACATTTTGGTGAACACAGAGATTACATGAGTGCATGCAGACCCCTGATATCTAGGATTCTTTGAGAGTTTTAGAATTAGAATCAATAAGTCATCCCAAGGATTAAAAAGGATGCCTTTAAATTGGCAAATGGCTCACTTTTACTCATTACTGCATCAGTTATTTTTTGAGACTGTAGGAATAAATAGCTACTGCAGAAATCATAGTCTTTATTTTGGGTGGGAAATTGAATTATTCAAATCTAAATTGGATATTGTAGATGTTGCCATTAAAGTTGACATTAACTTTGTAAACATATTGGATTTAAAAGCTGAAAAGAAATGATGCTTCACATGACATCAGCATTGTTTTTCCTTGCATTGCATTAAAATGGGAGGGGTGGCCACATTAGCCACCATCACCAACACTGAAATGTTTACAATGTACTTTAAAAAATGCACACAAAAACATAAAAACATTCAATTGGAGTTTATTCAATTAATTTTAATTTCTAATTTATAAAGTTTTTATTACTTAAGCATAGGAAATGAGAATTAAAATGTTTAAAGGCACAGTGTGCTGACACCCAGAACAATTTTACAGCCTTTTTAATACTCAAGTAATTTAAAAAATAACAGGCTTAAAATAGTAAAAACCCCAAATCTAAGTTTTGCTAAATTACACTTTTGTTATATACTATCAATTAGTATTATCCTCTCAAAGATACAAATTGTGCTTTTTTACTGAAGTAAATTACAGGATGGTAAAAATGAAGAAGAGTGGCTGCCCAACTGATAACATATGTAGTATTCCCCCCCATGAATGATTTGCTCTTGTGAATACCAAAAACATTATCTATTCAGAACATTGGTGAATTTCAAACCATATATAATTATCATATATAGAAAAAAATACCTTTCTACAAAACTCATTATTTTTGCATTTAATAAAGACACACCCAAGAATTACAAATAATAAAATGTTTTCAGCATGCATGCAATTTTGGATATCTTTTAAGTCCTTAGAAACCTGCTATAGTCGTACTTAGGGTATTATGCTGTATTATGAAGAACTTGGCACACTGCATGAATGTAGCTGATTTATTCCATGTGTTATTCAGTATCTGAGTTATAAACAGTGGATGAATAATACTTTGTTTATGGTTGTGAAATATATCTCACAGATAAGGAAAAAAAGACTACAGCTTATGAAGTAGTCAGTGATACCCACAAAATCATTTTTTTTCATTTGTCAAGAAAATCTATACCCTTAATTACATAATGAAGCACACATTCATTGCCAAAAAGCAAGTAATTTAAAAGTACAGGAAGAATAATACCAATTTCAACATTTTCTATCATTTTACAATTAAAATATTTGAATGTACCTCTTAAAACCTAAGATGTAAACAGAGTAAGCATGACTATCTACTTTTTACAGATGTGAAAAATATTCCTTAGATAATATAAATGATATCAGAAATGACACATAACTGATTATTAGTTAGGGCCCAGTCCATTATTTTTCTATGGTATAATAATTCCATAACAAATTCAGAAGAAAGATGTATCATATGTCAACGTTGTAATAGAAGGTAGCATAACTACTTTCCACTGTCCTGCTCCTTTCCCATCCATAATTTATAGTTAGAATATTTCCCCATTTATCTCATAAAATACTATAGACTAACACTACCCCTGAAAAAATCTGTAGAAGTAGTAGTTTCCCTAGGTAATATTGTTTCCACCATTATATTCCTAGCAAACAATTTTATAATAAATTAACTTAACCACTTAAAATACTCAGAATAAAGCAGAATGTATTTTTCTAATAAAAGAGCAGCTACAGGGCTGGGGATTTAGCTCAGTGGCACAGCACCTGCCTGGCAAGCGTGAGGTCCTGAGTTCGATTTCCGGTACCCGAAAAAAAAAAGAGAGTAGCTAGACTTTATATAACATTATTGTTCCTGTTACTGTTGATATTACTATAAACAGATTTTTTACTTTTTTATTGTATAAAGACAGCCTCAGATGATACCATCACACCATTCTACATACTGATTGACATTCATAAAAGTACTAACAAACCCAACTAAAATGTTGAAAGTATAGTATTAACTTCTTATTAATGTTTATATAACTCTTACATAATAAAAACACGCCAGCTTTTTTTTTAAATGGTGGAGTAGAAAAAGGATAAACTTGGGTCATCTGTAGGAAAATGGATGCACCTTGAGACCATAATGTTAAGAAAAGTAACTCAGACACACAAGCTTAAATATGACATGGCTTCTCTTATAAGAAAAATTCAATATATATGTAAAGTACAAAATAAGGTCAAATAATAGGAAAAAATAGAAAAAAGGTATTATAATCCGTGTAGAGAATATATCTAAAAGTAAACCTTGATTTAGTACAATTGTCTTACATGTTTTATATGTTCTTTGGCCTATTAGTCTGGTTTTCAATCTGTATATATTACTTACTTTATAAGGTCTTATAAGATAAATGAATCTAATGCTGGGAAAATAAAAGGGGGTTGGAGGGAGAGGGGGAAAAAGAAGGCAATTGAAATATGTTATATACATGTACCAATCCCCTACAGTGAGTGTAATCACTATGTACTGCAAAAATGTACTAATAATTTTTTTTTTTTAAATTAGAAATGTACCATAAAGGGAGCAAGGTATTAAAACCTTCAGGCTACAACTCAAATATGTTTAATATACAAGTATGGACATTAAAAATAAGACAAAAATAAAAAATACACCTGCTATCAAATGTTTCTAAATTAGATGTATTTGAAAATTAAAATATTACAACACACAAGACCCAAAAGAAACAAAAGAAAAAAACTGTTCTGATTAGTCAGTCACTGAGTGAAATGCTTTTTCACCTCACTACTCAGACATGAATTGTAGTAATTTTCCTTTCTCGTAGTTATCCATAAATCATTTGTACTTGGCAAATACAGTTTAAAAATATCATTTAACTCTGGTCAAGGAAATCTCTTTGCCACTAAAGAGCCGTAAATAGCCTGGAAATAGGAATCAGTAGTTTATCAACCTTTATAACTGACTGTGTGAAATGACAATTATCTAATTCATTTGAGTTCTAAACTTTCCTATGGATCTACTAAATTTTCCTACCTACCCGGAAATATCTAAAATCATTTATTTACATAGTATTGATTTTTTACATATTTAAAAAAATATAAACTCTGTTCCCAAAATGTGTTTGCTGCTTCATCCTTGACTATTATAATATGTAACAACTGAGGTATATTTAGTCATTAAAATGCACTACATAAATAACAATAAGCATCATTATATTGAGAATATTTTTATTTTGCCATGAGAGTTTTAGTGCTGTTAAGTTGTTACTATACATGAATGTAGAAGCTGAGAAAGCCTATTATATATAAACATTTTAACAACCATTGGATTAGATTAGATTCACATTAGCTTTAGATTTTATGTGTAACAAATCTTGCTATAAATTTAACAAAGGCATTGCTCAATCAAATTATAGTACATTTTGCTCTCTATGCAGCTATATTTAAGCATACCATGTATTTCATAGCAGGAAATACATTAATTATAAATTTTTAAATGTTAAAAATTTCTGATTAAAGCAATTCAAAGTGTTTTGCATTTTAATCTTTTCTAAGAAGAGGCCCACCCCTGCTTCTCTCATTTGTTGTGCTGCCTAGGGTGTTTTGCAATAATGCCAGTGCCTAATGCAGTGAAAAGAAACATATCATTAAATATGTCTTAATGCTTCACATTGTGACAGTATAGAGAAAAACTGGGGTATATAAAATCCTAGCTTTTAACTATGTTAGGGTGAAGATCAGTAGTTGGTGCAATGGTTTAAACTTTTTAGACCCAATTTAGCTTTATGAGTGCTTTGTAAGAGCTTCTGAAATGATATGCCCATCTATGGATTATATGCCACTTTATTTTAAAGTCAGAGAAGTGTTGAGTTGAATGGTATTAACTAGGGAAATAAGAGGTCAAGTCAACTTTTAAAATTCATTTTATACCTATTAAATTCTAAAAGACACTCCTAGATCAACTTGTTTAAATAAAGATTAGCTAGTTTAATAACTAGGATAACTGTATTGTCTATCTTTCAAACAAGGACACTTTTAAGACTGACAAGCACTAAATTAGGCAGGCTATAAAATTGGCGTAGATCAAGGATATCCCTCAAAAATGCATCACCCTAGGTATAACACATATAGAGCCTCCTAAAATCAAATTGACTGGGAATCAGAAAGTACTTGGAATCAGGCCTGCAAAAGTTGAGAGATTCAGGGTTCAACCACCTGGAAAAAGCACACACAGCATATTTTCTACTGAGCGCAAGACAAAAAAAAAATGCTTCATTTAAGTCATCATAAAAAACATCATATATTGAGGCTGAAAAGAAATATCAACAAAAATAGAAGTTGCTGATTCGCTGAAGCTATACATTTATATATATATATATATATATATATATATATATAATTGCTTGTATAAAAGGCTTTGCATATAATATCAGGTCTTTCTAATGCAAAATGTAACCTGTAAGAGGGAAACAAAGTTTTAAAGCAATTAAATGAAAAATATTGACAGAAAAACTCCTTGGTGATATTTAACAAAGCTAGAAATCCTCAAGTGACAGATACCACTCTTACACCTTGTCATAAAACTGCTTATCAACTCAGTTGATTATCTCTAATCAGTTCCCTAAATTACTCAAAGAACAATAGTCAAGGCCATGGTGCAAATAGTTGTGAACATAACTCAAAATCAACAATATTTTGTATGAGTTAGGCATGCTCTAACATTTCAGCGATGCCTTTAAATTCTAATGGCTCAAGCTTGTCCAAACTCCTGTAGCAATCAAAAATAATCTGTCATGGGACCAAGGGCTATGAACATCATGTCTTAGCCATTATGCTATTAGATTTATTGGAGGGTAATTCATGTCATTTATGCATCAACTCACAGGAGAAAAAAAATCAATCCCTAAGAAGTTAATCTAATAATAGACTGGAAAGCAATGAATACCATTTCATGTACACTAGCTATCTGTAGCAGTGGTTGGCCTAATTCTTTCTGGCCTTACTTGTCAGAGCTTTGGGATTAACAACTGTTTAGCAGGTAAAGAATAACTGGATCAGTTTTCTACATAATAGTAGTTTCTACAATAGTGATCAATGATTTAGTCAGTCTTTTTGTTTGTTTTGTGTATGCTACTGGGAAATGAACATAGAACCTTTGTACAGAGCTACATCCCCAGCCTTTTTTATTTTTGTTTTGAGAGAAGATCTTGCTAAATCACTATGTTCCTGGGACTGGGCTTGAGCTTGCAATCCTCCTGCCTCAGCTTCTCAGAGTACTGTTATTACAGGTGTGCACCAATACACTGGGCTTAGTCAGTTTTTTAGTTGAAGAACCCAAACACTTGATGTATTTAGAACTGATCTTCTCATGGGGTGCTCTCTTCTTGCAACTTTGATAAAGTGAAAGGAACCACTCTTATGAACAGACTGACTTGTTTTTAACACATAAAATGTTTTAGGTGCAGAATATTTTTCCCCAGGAAGGCTAACAGCATTGGATTGTCACAACCTGAGAACAGCACAGGGAAATCACAACATGTCCCAATATAAAGAAGAAAATTAAGGGACAATTTTTCTTTTTTGGAATCTTCCTTCTACTGGATTTTCATCTCTAAAATAAGTTGCAAATAAAAAGAACAATTATGTGAAAGAATACTTCATTACATCTATCTAATACTTTGCTCCCAGAAGCTATTATCCTGCAATAAGGATACATAAACATATTTCTACTACTTTATCCTGGAGGAAAAAAACCTATATATATATATATATATATATATATATATATATATATATATATATATGATATATTTGTGATATATTTGTGATATATAATAAATATATCAAATAAAACTTTTCCATAGAAAATATTAAAATGTATTTTATAAAATGCAAAGTTTCAAAAACTTAAAGTCAAATCATTCACAATTATCCTGTCTGCCTTGCCTTAAATATTTTTCATCAATTTTCATATGATTTATTTAAGTCTAAAAGATCCAAAATAGATATTTCAATATAATTTTATTAGAACTATAAAGAAATTTACAACACTCAAGTTGTAACTCACTACTGTATAAAATTTTGCAGTTAGAGATAACATACATTAGACTCCAAACACTCTAATTATCAACACAAATATAATTGCAACAATTTTTTCATGTACTTATTGAGACAGAAAAATAAGCCTCATAATTTGTTGATAAATATTTATAAAATATAATTATTAAGGATTATTATGAGTATAAATCTAGTCATTTATTAAATGCACATGCAAATTGATTAATAACTATTTTAGTGTATACTTTGACTCCAAATACTACTCAAGGAAACTAGATTTTTTTTTTATTTTAAAGAGAAGAAAAAACAAAACAAAATAAATCAAAAAAGAACAAATTTTCAAAACAACGTAATAGGAGGGTAACAATGGTTAATGCATTACGTATTGTTATCTTTAAGTTAGTTATTCAGGATACCAGATATTAGCATTCAATTGTCCAAACATTATTGGCACAAACCTTACTCTTCAATGAACTAAGTAAAATTAGTAGTGTATCTATCTTAACCATCTTATGTATATATAAATTTTTTTCCTTTCCCTTCTTTCTTTTCCCTATTTAAAAATGAAACCTGAAAAAAGATGAAACCTAACCTAGTAATATGCAAATATATGTTCCAATTAATTGTTCTTAGGACAATACTAGTGATATTAAGTGTTGACTGAATAAAATATAATTGGTAATTTTGACTACACTTTTAGTGATATTCTAGGTTAAAAAAGACTTAATAACTGAAAATTCTAATAAAAATGGCAGTGTAAACTTATTCCTAGAAGAATATAGAAGAAAATAAAATAATTTTTTCCTTGAATCCTGATTTTTATTTTTGATTTTGAAAAATTCACTTAATGTGCACCTAACAAAATCCATGAAAATTTTAAATGACTGTCAAATCAAGGCATAATACAAAAAGTAATGATACATTTTAAATACTTTTGGACATTGGTAGAATTCTATAAAAATATACTTCAAAATTATAGAAAACTCTATTAAATGTGAACAAAACTATTTCTTAGTGACTGTCTTTCAGACATTGAAAATATTAATACCAGGAACAAAACACATTAAGGATCTAAACTGTGCTATCTTAGGGAAGAAAAATGAACATTATCATTATTTTTAAAATGGTAATTTTGGGCACATTGCTCTAAGAACAAAGGACTCATAACTGTATATCTCTAAACACACAAATGCCTCTTGAGATAGCAAACAAAATATGCAGAACATGAGATTTTAGCTTCCATTTTCCAACCTAAATAAATGTATGTATATGACACCTGAAATGTAATACATAACATACTAAATTATAACTCATACATTTCTGCAAATATAATCTAATTTTGTTAGATTAATATGTGTACAGAGAAAATTCTCAATAATTCACTACCATTATACTTCAAAAATGTAAGGGATGATCTATAGAAAGAAAAATTTTTCATTGTATTTACCAGATCACTAAAGAAATAATCTCTATCAGACAAATATATGAAAATACTGGCCATTGTTTAAACCTTGATGTCAAGGCCATGTTTTCCATTGCTACTAAAAACTAGTACTTTTTTTATTGTGTGCAAACAATGAGCAGAAGTGGGAAGAAAAGCTAATGTTACACAGATTCTTTATTAAATACTTTAGTATATTTGGTATAAATGGCTTGTTTCATTTAAATGATAAATAAAGCAAGTTGACTTGTAATTCTAGGAGGATATTGTGGTATACACCTGTAATATCAGCTATTTAGAAAATTAAGGCAGGAGGATTGCAAGTTCAAACCCAGCCTAAGCAACTTGCTAAGACTCTTTCTCAATATGAAAAAAATAAAATAAAAAGAACTGAAGATTCAGAGGTGATAGAACACCCCTGTATTCACTCCCCAGAGAAAACATAAAAAGTTTCTAGTGTGCATTTTAAAAACACAAACACACACACACATGTTCTCCCTTATTATTTTTGAAAATAGAGAAAGGTGGGTTCAGTGTTCCAGTAGTATTCATAACTAAAGATTTTCTGGCTTATTAATAACAATGATAAAATGATTCTGTTAGCAAGTATTAAATCTGGTCAAGAAATTCTAAAATATGTAAAGAACTGGTGGTGTCCTGCAGAGATAGAAAGGATTACTGTATATGGCTGACAAATAATAAATTATATCTCACAAAATAATCTGCATTTAACCAAATATATGTCCCATTTTCTAAAGGTTAAATGTCTGTATTTCTTTTAAGAAAAATGTAGTACGTAACAGAAGTAAAATTTTATTAAAGTTCATCTTATTTAGTCTGTTTTTCTATTTTGTCTCCTTTTTAAAAAATAAGTGTTGCTTTGTAGCAGCTAGAAGTTTGAGTCATAATATATTTTGGAAGTTTCCTAAATGAATTGCAAATCTAAAATACTTCAGTAGTATTAGATCAGGAGGTTGCATATCTAAAATTGCCTAAGCCCCTTGTCTGATTCACATTCACTAAGCAGATTAGCTAAAATTAGCATAATAAATGAAAGAGAATAAAATAAAATAAAATAAAATAAAAAACAATTTCACCTAACTGAAAGCTTGACTTATAGGAAGTGGCAGTCGTGATGGCCTAAGGCATAGAATTAGTTTTGCCACTCTATAATTTACTCGAGTGGCCAGAAGAGCATATTTTTTGCCTGATTTCAGCAAAATTAAGGCATGTGCTTAATGATTGCACGGGCCAATACCATCGTACTCCACTGAGCACCAAGTGTGTTCAGGGAGTAAAAAGAAGAGCATCTTTCTGTACATATGTGCAGAAACACTGAGCATTAATGATAGGGGGAACTGGGGCCAGTGAGATAGCTCAGCAGCATAAGCACCTGCCTGGCAAGCTCAAGGTCCTGAGTTTGACTCCCGGTACCCACGTACGAAAAAAGGGCCGGTGATATCGCTCAGCGGCATGGGCGCCTGCTGGTGCATGATGTCCTGAGGTCGACCCCTGGTACCACACACACAAAAAAGAAAAAATAATAATAATGGGAATTAACTCCTCCTAACACATTATTGTGCTCTCATTTCCATGTGAGATAGAATATGAAAAGGAATTAGCCACCTTAATTCCTCAAATGACCACCCATTCCAATCAATGCTAATGGCATGTTATTTTCCTTTAGTAACAGATTTTAAAATACAAACATAAAATAAACCAAAAAAAAAAACATTTTAAGTAATATTATACCTCAAATGTGAATTTCAGTAATGAGTTTCACAGTATGTAGCTGTGTGTAGGTAGCTGTGTAGGGTGTGTGTGTGTGTCTGTTGCAGCACTTCAGTTTTCATTTCTAAGGTGACTAAAAGAGCACATCTCCACCCAGTGGATTGATGGAGTCCACGTCTGGATGTGTCTGTGTGAATCATGGAGATGTGATCTCCTGTACTGTATGTGGTCCTTGGCCCTTTCCTCTTTGGCTCTGTTCCCCTGATCTCTGCTTTCTGACTGCCATGAGGAAGCTCCTTTCTTCCACCATGCCATTTCTGCCTTGGGGCCAGGTGACAATTAACTAAATTCTCTGAAATTGTGAGCCAAAAAACCTCTCCTCCTTTCAGTTATGAGTGTTGGGCATTGTGACTTAGCAATTTGAAAGTTAATGAACACATGTTTGTATCCATAAATTCACCCTTCTTTTATATAGTGGAAATCGCTTCTAAAATGTTAAAGGGGTAGCAGTAAAAACATTGGATTAGGGAATTGGAAAGTTTTATGTTATTCTCTCCTCTAAACTAAAAACAAGTGCATATAGTCCACAGGTCCATGACCCAAATTTGTCTATGCTGTAAATGTCCAGGGATTTTAAGTGAATGAAATTAGGAAGTAAGAGTGACACAAATAGGCCAAGGGAAGACAGGGTCAAGTACTGCAGTGATATGGATTAGAAAGTGAAAGTGGGCACAGTTCAATTGATTTATAACCTGCAAAATACTAGATTAACAAATACTTGCAAACAGTAGCTCTGAGGCATCTGTTCTATGAGGCACAGTTTGAAATGAAGATGAGTTCTACATCGCTGTGTGGAATGTAAACTAATAAAGACACTATGGAAATCAGTATAGAGATCCCTCAAAACCAAAAATAGAAATTTCATTTGACCCTGCTATACTTCTTTTGAGTATATTTCTGAAATTTACATCAATACACACATACCCATGTTTATAGCAGCACGAGTCATAATAGCTAAATCTTGGAAACAGTTTATAGTAGTATCAGTAGATGAATGGATAAAGAAATGTAATATACATCCACAATGAAGTAGTACTAAGCCATAAAAAGGGTAAATTAGAGTAATTTGTAGGAAAATGGACGCAACTTGAAACCATAATGTTAAGTGAAATAAATCAAACACAGAATGCTAAATATCACATGGTCTATTTTATATGAGAAATCCAAAGCATAATTAATTTAATGAGCAAAATTCAAGATAGATGATAGGAAACAAGAAGGTAGACTTGGTGGAGATAGGAAAATGATTTAGGAACAGGGGAATACAGAGGGTAGGAGAGGGGAAGAAAAGTAAAATGGATTAGTGCAATACAAATATGTATCAATCCCCCAAGACAAATGTATCTTTTTTTTATTTATTTATTTATTGGTTTTTTTTTTTTTTTTTGAGACAAGGTCTTGCTATATAGTTCAGGCTGGTCTTGAACTCACTATATAGCCCAGGATGGCTTCAAACTCATGGCAACCCTTCTGCCCCAGCCTCCTGAGTGCTGGGATTACAGTTGTGCACCACCACACCCAGCCATGAATGTAATTATTATGTATTACAAATATATACTAATAAAAAAACTTTAAATAAAGTGTTGAGGAGGACTCAAATATAAGGGGATTATTAAATCACCAAGCCAAAAACTGAACATTGACAACCTTAGATTGAATCCACTAGCTCTAAAAATAGTTATTTTGGAAAAGCATAGTCAGTCAATCTACACATTAGTCCCACATTAATTGAGAAATGAAGGAAATAAGCCTGTTACAAAAACAACTGAAAATAACCAATATTAAATTCCATGTAAGTTGCTATTATTTTAGCCCATTTTTACTCCATATTGCATGATGCAACTCATTCATTGTTTTCCTTAGGAATAATTATACAGATGACCTTGCAAACCATTTGTGTTAGTGAAATGAAAAGATAATTTTATCTACCTTAATAGGAGTGTATAATTTTCTTTCAACATACGAAGACTTATCAAAGTTAATTGTTTCTTTTCCTGAAGTTATATTTTCAGGGTCCACTTTTAATCTGTTTTATTTCTCAGTTATAATAACATTACATTATATGATCTCTTAGTAAAGATTTTCCTAATAAAAGTCTCATTTTATTTTAAATTATAGGTATACAAATAACAGTAATACTACCTATCTAACTACCCAGAATGGGAAGAGTGGGAAGAAAATTTTGATGTTTACTTAAAAGAAAGTGAACTCACTCTAAATCACTTTAAGATCTTTGCCCTTAGTAATGCTTTTTAGATAGATGGATTATATTAAATTTTAGAGAACTTTGTTATTTGGTGGAAGAGTTATTGAAATGCCAAAATAAATCTGATACCTTATTCTTGCTCCAGGGAATTTCTCTTTCTTTTCTACCTTACCTGTTTGGTGGAGAAGCAAACAAGCAGAGAAATGGACAAAGAGGAGACAATAAGAGGGAAGATAGAGTGACAGAATTTCCTACATCTTTACATCACTGTCTCTGCAAAACAAACAAACAAACAAAAAACAAATTGTTTAAAGTAAAATAATGAGGCAAGAATTGGCTGGAGATGGAGATTTTTTTTAAACATTTAAATATTTTTAAATTCTTCAGATATTGATTCCCTCCTAAACCTCAAACAAAAATCTTTTTTAATCATTCAGGGATTAAGTCATTAAGTATAACTCTGAAGCTAAAATCTCAAGATTTATGACAGATTGAGTCTTGGAAAAGAAACACAGCATCCCACCACACACACACACACACACACACACTTCTGTGACTCAATTTATCTATAATATTGAAATGAAAAGTGTATCTCTCTCCTATAGTGTATGTGAAGATTACATGTGACAATGACCAGTAGGCATATAGGGTGTTTAGTGAATGTTATCTATTATTCTTATCCTAAATATAATGTCAAATAAACTTAGCATTATTTATCTTCTTAACTTATTTTTATATTAATTCTTAAACTAAAATCAGATATTTACTTCTTCAATTTATCAAACTAATGTTTATGAATGTTAACCCAGGGGGCTCTGGATTCTCTATCAAAGGAAAATGTGAGTAGATAACCAAGTTTCACCTTTCTTTTCATCTGCCTTATTTAATCACATATTGTTTTATTCCTATTTCAGTTTAACACAGACATGGTCAGTACCTTTTAAAGGTGGTATACTAGGCTAGACATGGGGTTTGAGGGTGAAAGAAAATAAAATATAATACGGTAAGAATTGGATCACACTGAACTTATAAACTAGGGTGGGAAGAAAGCAATTATTTTTTAGTATAGATGTAATGATGCAGTATTTCAGAGGCCAAAACTGCATGGCATGGAGCACATATCCTAAAACCATCAAGTAACATATATTCTCCTGTATCATGTAAGTTAAATAAAATAAAATGAAAATCTGATGTTTACAGTATGCCACTAATTTTAAGGCAAGACAGGAAATCTTTGCACACCAGTGTTTCTGATTTATAGGTTTATCCAAACACCATAATCATCATATAAGCATCCACATTTTTAAAACACTCAGCTTTTTCACAGGTAAGCATTTGGTCATGAATGTTTTAGTTCCTCAGCTGGTAAGAATAAATAGTGAGAGATGATACTCATTATTGGATGAAAACTTTGTTTAGTCCTAACATTCTTGGAAGCCAACTAGGCATCTCATCAGCATCCATAAACATATATACTACTACTTCTCTAGGACAGTAGTTCCTGACAATTTATTGTATTTTTATGTAGTGAATACCCACATCTCTTCACAGTCTGTCAGAGTAGCAACAAATTACAGCAATCGTAATACTGAAAATTAAAACACAAAGCAAATATTTATCGAATTTGGAGTTTGTAATTTTCAGACTATATATATATATCTTGCCATCTTGTAACTGAGGAATAGCTATCAGTCCAGCCATTTAATTTCTAGATCAGCAGTGACAATTGGGATATTTACAAGAAGATGTGGCTTTACTGAGTGTGCTAGGAGAAGAGATCAAGATGTATGTTGTCATTCTTCATATTTGACAATGACTCTGCTTACAGGGATACTTCTTATGCCTACAATTGTAATTAAAAAGATGGACCTGAAACTGTTAATGTTTCTCACATGGGTTACAGGATATGCATTTTCTTGACATGATTGTTGTGCACTCTGTCCACAGGTTCTTTCAATATTTAATATCTCATTTCTCTATTTGTGATCTTCCTAGCATTTTATTTCACACATTAGGTCCAATGTAGACTGATGAATATTCATAATTGGAGAGTGTTCCTGATTTTTCTCAAAAGAAGAAAGAAGGTAAATTGGTAGTATATTTAATACTATCTGAAAATTGGCAGGTAGCATCTACTTACTAGTAGAAAAATGATGATTCAAATCCATTCTCTGTAACGCCCAGGCAAAAATCAAACAATACTTGCTCATACATTTTTGAAAATGTATTGTATTATTTATGATAGCTAAATGTAACATCCCTTTGACACTTCTAGGTTGAGAAAAATTAGCCATAAATTTGTAGTTACTCAACTTTTTAATAAATAATCACATAGTTATTAAGCATTCCAAGTCAAGTTGTAAATGAAGGTACCTCCCTTTGATATGGGTCAGCTGTTACATAGATATTTTATGCCATGGCTGAATGATTCTGTCAGATTTTCCAAATCAATAATAATAACAATAGTAATATTTGACCATTATTGAACACTTACTATGCCAGATACCATGCTAAATTATTTACATGCATAATTTCCTTTGATTCTTACAACAAATTTATAATGTTGGCATTTATTGTCTTCACTTTATATAAGAGGAACATCAGGCACAAGAAGTAGAAAGTGTAAGGGGAAGGCGTCTGTAGGCAGAGAGAAAATACAATAAGGTCCTCATTAGTTTTCAAGCTAACCCCTGACTAGATGGAGTTAAAACTTTACCAAATGAATTACCCTGGGAGTTAAGGACAGGGGTAGAGAAAGAGAAAACCAGAAAAAGAAAGACACCAAATGGCCTTTGCACTTGCACCAAAAGACCAAAGAAAGAATTTACAGACTGAGAAAAGAGAGAGAGCCAAGTGCACAAAGGTGAAAAGCTGTGATAGCTATCCCAACCCACCTCCAATAGGATGCAAGGGAGGCAGAGTGGGTGAGGGGGGCTGACTAACTTTGGGGAAAGTTCTTATTCAGTATGTACTTATACCTATGCACTAACACACACATATACATGCATACATATGTACAATTATATAGAGATATATCTAGATCTAGATATTGTCCTAGATAAATAGATAGATGTAGATATAGATGATATAGATATAGACAAAGACATAGACATAGACATAGACACAGATATAGATATATTCTACTCTAGGGTCATTATATTCAATAGATATCTACACATCCCTTTACTAACTCTAAACTAATCATAAATAAGGCCCCCCTTTGCCAACCAGATGCTCACCCTGGAGATAAGATCCTGTCAAGGACAAATAAACAGAGAGAAAAAAGTTACACATAGACCACCAGATGGAATGATGTAGACAAGTGGGAGCATTCTAATCCAAAGATACCCCAGAGAACAATCAGGTTATGGCAAGTACCAGGTAGGGAAAGAGTCTCTAACCCCATATAAGAGGGGCCAGGAACAAAGGGCCCATGGGTCCTGCATCTTTCTGGAGCCCCCTAACCTGATTTTTATCTGGGTATCTATGTATCTTCTCCTTTTTCCTCCTTTCCAATAAACTTGGCATCTTTAATTTGTTACTGACACTGAATTTACAATCCCAGTGAACTGTTTGTCCAAGCAGGAATGGTGCTCATCTCCAACACAACAGAAAGTAATGTGTTCAGAGCCCTAAAGTCAGTTATATAGCCTACTTTTGTGCCTCACATTTAAATATGGTCACTCAGTTCTCAGTATGGCAGCCTTTCATTATTTTGTCATTGTGAGCAAGCATTAACCATTCAGTTATGAGTTATATTTCCATTTTATTCTACTGCTAGTTTGTTGTATATTCTAGAGAAAATCCTTTACAGATCATTTCTCTAGGCCTCTGATTTTCATCAGAAAAAATGTTAGAATAAGTATTTTAAAGCCAGGTGTGGTGGAGCACACCTATAATCGCAGCACTCAGGAGGCTGAGGCAGGAGGATTACCATGAGTTTGAGCCCAGCCTGGCCTACATAGTGAGTTCAAGGCCAGCCTGAACTACATAGTGAGACCCTGTCTCAGAAAAAAAAAGCAAACAAACAAACAAGCAAACAAAAAAGAACTAGAGAAAACGTTCCTGAAATTCATTTGGAGGCAGTATTTTATCCAATCTATCTTGAAGGATTTCATGTGATAGTTTTACTAAAGTTCTTCAAAATCTCTAAAGTGCTTAAAAGGGAAATTAAAAGGATAATTTTCATCAGCAACATCAAAACAATAGAATTTCAAGTTATTATAAAATGGATATGGGAAAGTGATACTCTTAAGTGATATTTTTGGACACTGTCTTCAAACAGAACATACCAGATTTTCTTTACCCATTCATCTGTTGACATTAAGGCTACATCCAAGATTTAGCTATTATGACTTATGCTGCTATAAACATGGGTATGTATGTATCATGTGATATGATGTCTTTAACACTTTGGGAAAGATATCTAGAAGTATAATACCTGGGTCAAATGGACTCTCTAGTTTTAGTTTTGTGAGGGATGTCCATACTGATTTCCATTGTGTTTGTGCTAGTTTACATTCCCCAAACTTTATTGAAGGGTTCTTATTTTCCCTACTGCCTCACTAGTATTTGCTATTATTTGAGTTCTTGATGATAGCCATTATTTTTGGAATAAGATGGAATATCAGTATTGTTTTAATTTGCATTTCTCTAAGTGCCAGTGATGTTGAACATTTTTTCATGTATTTATTAGCTATTTGTACTTCTTCTGAGAGATGTCTATTAATTTCAGTTGTCCATTTTTTATTAGGTCTTTCATTTAGGGGAGGACCTAATTTTGTATAGTTCTTTACATATTCTAGATAATAGTTTTTTGTCCAAGGAATAGCAGGCAAAATTTTTTTCCCATTCTGCTGGTTAGCTCTAGGGTATGTACACACAATGGAATATTATTCTGCCACAAAAAAGGATAAACTTGGTCATTTGTAAGAAAAAGTATACTCCGAAAATGCACTGTGTTATGTGAAATAAATTAGACACACAAGCTTAAATATTGCATGATTTCTCTTATATGAGAAACTCAAAATATAAATAAATTGTACAACAAAATAGAACATAATAGGAATCAGGGAGATAGACTTCTTGCAAAAAGCAAGGAAACCAAGATAAGGAGGAGAGGAAGGAGAGGAGGAGAAGTAAATGAAAATGAATTAAGATTTATATATATATATATATATATATATATACACACACAACATACCGATTCCCCCTAAGTAATGTAATCATTATGTACTGCAAACATATACTAATAAAAATATAAATTAAAAAATTCAAATGGAATACATTACCAATGAAGACTCACATCTTCCAGAAACTATCTCCATCTGCCTATTTTGCACTCATTATACTCTAAGAGATGTGCCTCACATTCTTGCTCTTGTAAACATCTTTGGCTACCAAATCTTCAAAGTTTTCTACTGCATGATAATTTTTTGTTCTGAAGTATTCAGTCTATTTATAGGCTTTAAAAATTCTCATAACCAATTACTTATTAGAACAGCCTCTAAATGGGTCCCTCAAAAAACATGTCTTAGAAATGTAATTCCCAACAAACACTGTTATGAGGTGGAGCCAAATGAGAGATATTTTAGCTGTGAGTGAAATAATGTCACTTATGAAATTTCTTGAGACTGTGAATTTGCTTTCTTGCCTTTCTTGCCCTGTCATCTTCTGCCATTTTATGATGCAGATGATGACTTGAACAATCTTGGGCTTCCAAAACTCCAGCACTATAGGCCAATGAATTTCCATTTATTATAAATTACCCAGTGTCAGGTGTTCTGTTATCATAGCAACAAATAGCCCTGACATAATCATGGTACCCAGAAGCTAGGCTTTATAATAAATATGTGAAAAATTTTATTTAGCTTTCAAACCAGGTAATGAGCAGAGGTTTGAAGAATTTGGAGAAGCAGAATGGAAAAGTAAACCTGTATTGTCACAAACAGAGCTTGGATTCTGGTGAGGTCTCAAAACAAGAGAATTATATGGAAAGTCTTATATTTCTTAGGTTACTTGACTGGCAGTTATCAGCATATTGGTAGAAATATCAACAGTAACTGTAATCTTGGTGAGGGGAAGATAGAAATGAGGAAGGAGGTACTGGAAATTGGAATAAAGCCTATGCTTATTAGGAAGTGACAAAAAACTTGGCTGAATTGTGTCCATGCCCAAAGGCTTTGTGGAAAGGAGAACATGAGACGGATGAACTAATATAAGTGGCAGAAGAAATATCTAAACAGCAAAGTATTCAGAGCACTAATGGCCTTTTAACTGTATGTAAGATTTGAAAAGGAAAAAAAATGATTTGAAGATGCAATTTATAATTAAAATGAAATAAAAACTTACAGTTTTGAGGGATTCTGAACCTGGCCACAGGATCAAGGAGGAAAAAAGCATTTTTAGGAGGAAAAAGTAAAGAATATGACCAAGCAACTATTTGATAAGGAAGTAAATATGGGTACAATGAAGCCAGAATCTATTTATCAGGACAATAGGGGAATTACCTCAAAGGTATTTCAGGAATTATTAATGCTACCCCCTTCATTAGAGGCTCAAAGTGCCAAGGTCTGGTGCAAAAAAGATGCATAGGGTATCCTCAAGATGTGGGTACTCACTGCCCACCTCATATCTTAGGGTATTCCAGAACAGTACTTCTCAGCCACCTCAGTCATAACTTAAGTGGGTCCAGGTGCAGCTTGATTTAAAACTCCAGAAAATCCAATCCACAAACCTTGGCAGCATGGTACACAGAATGCAAGAGTTGTGGAGGCATGGTTTCCTTTAACTAGATTTCAAAGGACATCTCAGGCAGCCTGGGTACTGAGGCAGAGACTTGTTGCAGGGCTGCAGCCACCACTGAAGTCCCCACCAAGTCAATGCCCAACAGAAACATAAAGTGGAAACTGCCAAATAGAATCTCCACTACGACAATGTCTATAGGTGGCAGGATGACCAAGCTACCCTCAAAAATCCCCAAAATGTGAAATAATAAATTTATGTTCATTATATATTACTCAGTCACGGCTATGTTCTTATAGCGTAGTAATATGGATTTCGACATTCTTCTAATCATGAGGATGAGTTTTTTGAAGGCATAGACCATGTTATATTAATTAGAATCCTCATTTCCAGGCACGTAAGTGATGGTAACTAAATGTTAAATTAAAAATTTAAATGAAGCAATAAACAAATGAAACTACTACTTGTACCCATTTTCCTTGAAAAGTAAAATTAAACAAAGCTACACAAATAGAGCTATTAATAACTGTTAATTAAGACATTTCTGGAGTTTGGAAGATTGTAGTTTAAAGCTAGCAGCACTCATAAGATGCTTGGAGGTCCCTTATGCTTGTCAGGATCTGCAGATATGCAAAAATGGAAATGAAAGAAAAACCCAGACATGGAAAGTCAAATTAAAGGAGAAACTCACCAGACAATATCCAGTATCAGAGGTTTTCTGTGGGAAAAAAACATGTTTTTTTCTAAATCTAGAAACTGCATATAGCTCAGCTCTTGAGAATACATCATTTTGGGTAAGTAATCCCCACCCCAACTGCCACCACCAAGGGAAAAGCTAAAGGAAGTTGCAGGAAGCCAAGGAAAACAAAAACAGCTGGCTGGTGTGATCCAGGCTCAGGCAACAAAGATCTAGCCCCACCTTAGCACCTCAATGTCTAGTGCCCAATGATTCCAGCTCCTTTCCCATGAGATAGGGTGCACAGACAGATACAGGAGATTCCTCAATTGAGGGCACCAAGGAAGGCTGGAGCCAGAAAATCAAACAAAGAGTGCTGATTGAGTTGGGATGGACAATTTCTTAGAACAGGAAAATGCAAGGGCTTGGTTCTGGGCAGGGAATGGGAAACAGGCAGGGGCATGGAGTGGCTGTGACCAGTTGATCCAAATGTAGGCAAGAGACAGTGGAGTGGTGCCAGAGTGGGCATATTCTCACCCCTCCTCCAAATGCTACGAAGATCTGTGTGTGTGTGTGTGTGTATATATATATATATATTCCAAACACCACAGAGCTCAGCTCTCTTATGGGACCCATCCCATCAGCCACTAAAGACTGGCAAGTTGAAGCCCATGTAAATGCCTTCCCTTTGGTGCCAAGACTCTACTGTCTTCCAAGAACGGCCCTAGCCAGCCAAGCTTTAGGTACACTGAACTGCTGGCTGGATAGAGAATGTATGAAAGCCATAGATGGAATGCTTGGGGAAGGTCAGAAACAGAGGGACAGCAGAGTGATTAGAGGGAGATACATGGCACACTCACCTGCAGTGGAATGGAGAAAGCAGGCATAAACAATTTCAAGGGTTGCCACAAGGGGAAGCACACTGAGATCGAAGAAGCCTCCCCAAACATCAGTAGAGGACTGAATGCATAACCAGTCCTGCTCTGCTGTTTCATTCACCTCCAAACCAATTAAAGTTGTCTGTTCATATGGCAGAGACAAAACATCCAGCTAATCACGCCTACAGGAGCTCAGATAAAATCTAACAGAGCTCTGTCAGCCTAGAGAGGACACTGTATGTTTATATATCTGTATTTTTGTGTCCTTCTTTTTGCCTTTTCTTTTAATTTTTCTTTTTCATTTTTTTATCTTTAATTTTTCTTTTTCTTTTTTTCTTTCTCTTTTTTTCCTTTCATGGTCTCCTTTAATCTGGTGTGTGTGTGTGTGTATGTGTGTGTGTGTGTGTGGCATTTGTACACATGACATAAATAATATGAATTAATTGATTTGTTTAGTTTAAAAATTATATTTCATTGTCCTATTAGGGTAACCTCCACCAAAAATTGTGCATGGGGATTCAAACACAAATTTTTTATCACTTTATTAATCGGTTCTGACCCTCTTAGAGCTTCCTTAATCTCCAATCATATTTCTCTACCAGATTTTTTCTGTTCCCTGCATCTCCTCCAATAATTCCATATAGAAAAATAACATTGCCAAATTCATATCTCTTTTATTACTTTGATTTGCTGTTATCTCTGTTTCGTCCTCCTTTCTTTCCAACTTATTTCCTTGTCTTCTTTCCCTCTTTTTCCTTCATCATCTACCTGCCAATCTGTTTGTCATCAACACAAATTCATTGTCTTCCCAAATTATTAAAAGGAAAAAAAGTGTGAAATTGTTAAACTAATTCCCAAATTGCATGATTGGTACATGGTTGATTCTATAGATGCTGATATAACTGATAGTTGTTCTGCCCTTGGAATGCAGCAAGTGGAACTGAATCTATTACAGTCAGTATGTTGACAGAGTTTTTCTACCATTACTGATCTTCAACCCACAGCAAAGGAAACAAAACAAAACAACAACAACAAAAAAAAACCAAGGAAACATGAGTCAGAAAGACAACAAGATACCTCGATAAACCCTTAACTCACCAAAAATTGATCTCATGAGATCTGAAGTAAAGTCCAAGTAAAAAATTGAAAAACCAAATATTCAAAGTGTTTGAAGAGATCAAAAATGAAACACATAAGCAAATTCATAAGATGTTTAGTGACCTTAAAGAGGACTTAAACAGATAAAGGATTTAGTTAATTCATTGAGCTTAAAGAAACAAACTGATTAAATTAAATGAGACAATTCAAGATATAAATGATCATTATGAAAATAAATCGAGCAGATATCCTGATATGAAAAAAATAAATAGAAATCTTGGGTGGCAGTTTCTAATAATATGAGGATAGTGTTAGAATTGAAGACAAGGTGGACATAGTACATCATATACAAAGAGGTACTCTAAAACATGATAACATACTATGAAAGCTGGACCTAACAGCCACCAGATGAATCAAAAAGATCTCAGAATCATATGAATAAAGGAAAAGTTAGAAGATGATATAAAATGTGGCCTCAGTGGTTTGAGTCACTCAGGGTGGGAGCCAAGCTGCTTTCCAGGGCTGTGGGAAGGTGAATAGCCCACCTGGCTGTTTCATAGGACTGGACTAACCAAGCTGCCCAGCTGCTTTACAGGATCATGAGTTGACAGGTTTTCAAGTGGTACCCTGCAGCAGGCACCTGGGTGGGGGCAGGCACCAGGATGTCTAGGCACCTTCTCCAGGGTAATGTAGTGATATGTTAATCCAGGAGCTCCCTAAACTGGTCTAAGGACTTCTGAAAGCCTTAGACTTCTCTAGTGGTAAATGCTTCAATGTCTGTAGCATGAATGGAGACTGGAGTTTCCTGCTTACCCCTCCCCATCTAATGATTGGCTTGATTTCAAGAGATGGGACATTAGATGCCATATACAATACTTAGTTCTCTTTTTTATAAGGCTGTTGTATAACACCATGCTATGAAACATGTCTGTCACATCCCCACTGCATTTCCCTGTACTGCTTCAAACACTCCAGTGGATTGACTGTTGTTTTTTTCTTGCTTTTGGTCCTTTGTTGTGGAAGGAAATGTTCCAGCCATCTCTAGTCAGCCACCCTGTTGACATCCTTTGCTTCAAATTTAGTTGAGGATCAAAGCAAATTTGATAAAACAAATTAAAATTTTAAGATTGATTATTTTGAAGAAAAAATAATTTGATTTAAACTAGCTTATATTTATTAAATTTCTTTAAATTCTATGCAAAAGATAACTGAAATAAGAAATAATTTGATTAGGAGAAAAACATCTACAGTATACAATCTTAAAGTTATAAAACATAATAATAAAGCCAGGAGCATAGAAACATTCAAGAAGAAAGGTACAGTCAAAAACTGCAAATCCATAAAGAAAAATTATTATAAAACATAAAACACTTTAGTAAAGATATGGCTACATGAAATAGAATTTTAAGTCATTCTTGGAAGATTCAGCCATAGAAAGTAAAAGAGGTATTTCTGATTCTGGAAAGAAATATTTGTGTAGTTTAATGTATGGTGTAGCTTAAGCAGAATATTATCTGGCCAATAAGGCTAAGTTGTAAACTGTTGTATCATCAATGTATATTCATTTTTGTGTGATTGATATGTCAGATATCATTGAAAGACAAGACATGATGTACTTTTCAAATAATTTGCCACCCAATTCTTTATCTATGTGTGTGTCATCTTACTATACCAATGCAGGCGATAAAACTCAGAAATAATTTTTAGTTTGCTATGATGTGAACAAGAGTAGTTTACATAACCCACAATTGATCATAACTAGATAAATACAAATTGCCATTAACATCTTTTTTTCCTTCTCTTTAATTCCATGCAACTTTAACTGTACTATGACGATGCTTCAATTTTGGGTACTTTCTACCTCACTACCTTTGATTTCAACTTGCTCTCCACAACTCCATCATACTATCCTGCAAAGACAAGTGATTGAGATTTCAAAATAATAAATCAAAATAGAAAGCAATCAGACTATATGGAATTTGCTACAGATGAAATAATTTTCCTGAGAACATTGAAGAATCTCAAGCTGCCATTCCAATTTTCTGGGTAGCACAGTATTATAAGAATTCCTGAGTCCAAAAGTGGTTTTCTCATGTAATCAAATCAATGAAGAAGTTATCACAGAAGTTCTTCCTTTCAGAAACATTTCACATGCCACAGATTGATATTTCACAGGAAACATCATTAACTTTATCTGGATTCAAAATCCTACCACCCTAGAATCAAAATCCAAAAATGACATACAACTGGTGACACAGAGGAACTTGTAAGGGTTCAAAATGTAGTTGGCACTCAATAATTATTGGTTAAATAGTGTTATAAGGAGAACTTGCTATGCATGATAAATTGACAAAAAGATAACTAGTTTTTGTGTATTTAATTTTTATTTTAAAAAATAAAAATGACAGCATATAATTAGTATCATGCTGTAATAATTTAAATTATTATAACAAAATAACAGTATGAGCCAGAGGAAAAAGCAAACAAAAGTAATGGAAGTGTGAAAGTGCATTCCTGAAGTCCTTTTTCATGAGTGTCTTTACTTGGGCTATCACAGCTGCCTCCATATACTGAATCAATTGAAAGGTCTACCTTTCATAGTCATTTTGACTTTGAGGAAGAGTAAGAAGTCACATGGTGCCAGATTTGTTGAATAAGGTGATAAGGACACACTATAATGTTTTTATGAACTTGTCTTCCTGTTGGATGGGACTCAGTGGTGATATTCACCAAATTTTGGTCACCTCATGAGGGCATAAAAGAAGACTTTGAGAACAGTTTCAGACAGCAATAAGAATGATGGGGTAAATGTGTTCAACGTGAAGGGGAATATTTTGAAGGTGATTAATGACAATGTGTCATTTACTATAATAAATATTTTATTAGAATATTCACTGTATATTTCAGTCATACCTCATACTTTCACATAAGGCACAAGATGGAAAGGACTCTATAAAAAAATACAGTTCTTCTCTATTGTTCTTTGTGTTATATATAGAACACTACTAAAAATGAAAATGTTGTTACTGTTGAGGATTCAGAGTAAAAAGAAAGCTGACAGAGTTTAACTACCCCTTTTTATTTTGACATTCAAATCTGAGAATGCTAATTTTATTGCAAATGATGATGTAAGAAATATTATTTGCTAACCTGAATTAATCATAAAGAAAGAAAAACACTGTCAACCATCGCTTTCAGTTGTATATTAAATGAATTAAATAAAAATACTCTGGGAAAACCAAGCATTAATAATGGTTTGAGCTCTATGCTTGAGCATTGTCCACATTGATTCAGGCATGGATACAAAGGAATAATAAAAATTTTGCCATGAGAACTCTCAGGATTTTTGTCTACATTGAAAATAAACTTACAATTAGTTTAACATATGACACAGAGTATATCCTGCAAAAAGGGTAGAAAATATATCACAAAATATTTTCACCACACCGCAGTAGGCAAAATTTACTGACACCCTTTGGTTGATAGTGAAAGTAATGATACCTTATGGTCTATCCATTTTTCAAAGGTGAGTTCTAGGTACCAAGGATTTTTTTTTTACTCATTTTAGCAAAATTATACAGGTGATACTTGTATACGATAAATCGTATTACCTTTTACCCCTTACATTGCAAATAATAAACATAGTTTATTCTCCAGGATTCCATGGATGATTGGTACTTAATATATAACCATACAGAATATATTTCCATAAATTTATCTGCATTCTTTAATATAATGCATTTTTTTAGTGTGATATCCACTGTATATGATAAAGTAATGACAAGACAGCTTATCATCTGACAGGCATATCATATAATAGAAAGTTTTGTTGGGTTATTTAAATGTACTCTTTCTTTCCTAAGGGGAGCACACCAGCATAAAGAGCAGACACTGAAAGAGTAACAAAATTAATAAGTAAAGAGCTGTGTATTTCAATCAAGTTATATATGTTGAGGGAAATGGGTTGGAGGATGGACCTTAGAAGAGGAAATATCTTTCTATAATCCAACAGACTTGGCTTATGACTATGTGATTATTAAAAAAGATCTCTCATTTGGGGATATTTTGAAGATTGGCCAGATGGAAAGCAGGACATTATGGGACAGTTATTTATCACAATGATAGCGTACAGGCATCTGTAATCCTCTCAACACAGGGGGAAGTTATAAGTGCAATCATGAAGCAGCATTGCAGCTGGACAAGTGGAGTTTGGCAACACTTGTATTTGTCATCAATTTAATCACATTAATTCATTAGCTATATATTAATTCACTCAAGAATTGTCACCGCAAATAATTTATAACTGTTACTTTTCTCTAGATTAAAAGTAGATTACATTCATTAAGAAGATTATTTTTATACTTTTTGGAAAAATTATAGCTTCACCTAATAATATAAATGATCTTCAGTTATTTTTCCATTGACATACATTGTAACCTATTATAAGAACCATAAAAAACAAAAATTAAAGTTTTTTAATGAAGTTATACAATTACCAGTACTTAATTAGATGGATTATTATTATTTCTTTTCATTAAATTTTCTTCATTTGCTGATTAGAAACGTTAACAAAAATAACCTCACCCTGGAAGTGCTTGCATGTCCCCTGTGGCCAATTCTGAATTGGATTTTTTTGCAGAGAACTTAGAAGACTTACTTTCATCATCTGAATAAAATCCAAAGACAGTCTGACATTTCTTTTGTGCAAGGCAGTGACATCTACTAAAAATTGCTGAGGTTAGCACCCATGTGAGCTTGCTCACAGAGACATCAAAACACTAGTGAATTCCATAAAGAAGGGCTCTCCTCCACTGAACCTTAAATGTATATATGAAGAAGACATAGACTACTTGAGAGGTGTGGACAGAGTTTGGCATGGGGAGAAAGCCAGTGAGGTCAGAAGGTATTTTATGGCAATTCAGCAAGAGGCAATAAATATCATAAATAAATATATATATATATATATATATATATATATATATATATGTTAAAATTTGGCATATCCAACATCATAAAACAAGAAACTAATTGACACAAAAGAATAGGTAGACATCAATACAATCATAGCAGAAGACTTCATTACTCTACTCTCACAAATATACAGATAAACCAGACAAGAAATTCAACAAAGAAATATCATAAATGAACCACAACATCAAATTAGTAGACTCAACAAATATCTGCAATGTTTCATCCAACATCAGCAGCATACACACTTTTCTAAGCAGGACACAGAACTTTGTCCAAAATCAACAATATCTTTAGCCATAAATCAAACTCAAATAAAAACAGAAGAACTGAAATAATCTTCTGCATCCTGTCAGATTATAATTGAATAAAAGTAATCCAAAGGGGGAATAACACAGAAATTATGTAAACATATGAAGACAAAATGATATATTGGTAAATAATCAATGGGTTCCAGAAGCACTCAGGGCTCAAATTACAAATTTCTTGGAATCAAATGACAAGGCAACAAAAATATCAAAACCTTTGGGAATACTGAGAACAGTTCTAATAGGGAAATAAATAGCTGTAATGGCCTACATTAGGAAAAAGAGCTATCTAAAGTAAATAACCTATTGATGCATCTCAAGGTGCTAGAAAAGAGCAATCCAAATCCAAAATTTGTAGAAGGAAAGAAATTACAAAAATCTGTAAAGAAGTTAATGAAATTGAGGCTAAACAAACAATACAATGAACCATTGAATCAAGGAGTTGTTTCTTTGAAAAGATAAACAAGAATGATAAGCCCTTAGCCAAACCTACTAAAAGAAGGAAAGACTCACATCACTACAATTAGAAATGAAAAAGGTGAAATCATAATGGACTCTGCCAATATCCAGAGGGTTGCAAGATACTATTTCAAGAATTTAATTTCAACTAATTTGTAGAACATAAAGATATGGATAAAGTGTAAAACATATATGAACTACCAACACTGAACCAAAAAGGTATAAAAACCATGAACAGACTAATAACAGGCAATGAAATAAAGGCAGTAATAAAACCCTGAGCAAGTAGGCAAGGTCCAGGACTGAATGGATTCACTACTGAATTTTACCAGAACTTCAGAGAAGCACTAATGCTGATTCTCTTCAAATTCTTCCATGACGTTGATAGGCAAGGAACACTGCTGAAGTCTTTGCTTGACCCTAGAATTAACCTCAAAAGAAAGCTAGAAAAGAATGTGATGAAAAGAAAAATAAAAGAAAAATTAGGCCAATTTTCTTACTGAATATAGATGCAAAACTCCTGAACAAGTGACTTGCAAACAGATGTAACAAATCATCAGTAAGATCATATATTATCTCCAACTTGACTTCATCTCAGAGAAGCAGTAATCAATAAATGCAATACACCCCAAAAATAAAGTTAAAAATCAATTATAATCTCAACAGATGCAAAAGAAACCTTTCACAAACTCTAGCATTCATTTTTTTATAAAATCTTGATAAATATGGTTATACAAGGACCTTCCCTCAAACTGATAAAAGCCAATTTTAACAAATGTATTGATAATATCATACTGAATGGGAAAATAAAGAGAGCATTTCCTGTAACATCAGGGATAAGACAAAGGTATCAATTATCACCACTCCTATTGAGTATAGCACTCATTAATTTAGCCAGAGCATAAATCAAAATAAGAAATAAAAGGAAGAGAAAGAGGATAGGAGAATAAAAAATGTCTTTATTTGAACATGACATGAGCCTTCACATAGCTAACCCTCCCAAAATCCATCACAAATCTCATAAAACTAATAAATAAATTCAGCAAAAGTGGCAGGATACAATTTTAACATACAAAAATCAAGTGATGTTGTACATCAAGAATGATCCCACCAAGAAAGAGATCAGGAAAAAAAATTCCATATATGGTACCTTCAAAAAGTTAATTACCTAGGAATTAAACTAATAAAGGAAGTCAAAATCTCTATAATTAAAATAATAGTACTCTGTAGAAAGAGATTGAAGGAAATATCAGAAAATAGGAAGACATCCCCTGTTCTTGGATAATGTTATAGTTTATATTTGAAATGCCTCCCAAATCCTCATGTGCTCATAGGTGGGGCTTTTGGGGGCTGAGTGGATCATGAGTTGGGATATTCATCAGTGAATTAGTCTGCTGATGGATTTGGAGCTGGGTGTGATGTTGGGAGGTGAAACCTGGTGGGAAGAGGTGGGTCATTGTGGGTGTGGATATATATATATATATTCTTCTTCCTCTCTCTCTTTTTTTTGTGTGTGTGTGTCTTTTTTGAGACAGGGTTTCACTATGCAGTTCAGGCTGGACTTAAACTCACTTTGTAGCCCAGGCTGACCCCGAACTTTCAGTAATCCTCCTCCCTCAGTCTCACCAAGTGCTGGTATTATAGGTGTGCAGCACCATGCCCAGCACTTCCTCCTGTCTTGATCCCTCTCTTCTTCCTGTCTCCCACACCATGAACTGTTTCTTACTACCATGACCACTGCCATGCCTCCCTACTTTGGAGCCAGCCAACTATGGATTGAAATCTTTACAAATTGTGAAGCAAAAATGTATGTTTGGTCTTTTATGTTGTAGGTGTCAGGTATTGTGTCTCAGTAAGGAAAAAAGTAATTAAGATGGGCATAATTAAGATTACCAAAATGGGAACATTACCAAAAATGATATATAGATTAAATTCAATTGTAATCAGTATACCAACAGCATTCTTTGCAAAACTAAGAAAAGCAATTTGAAAATTTATATGGAACCAAAGAGACCCAGTACAGCCAAAGTAAACCTGAATAAAAAGAGAAAATCAGGAGGGATTACAATACTAGATTTTAAGTTATATGACAAAGTTACAGTGATAAAAACCACATGATATTGGCACAAAATAGATATGATGCTGCCTGGCATGCTGGCATACAGCTGTAATCCCAGCACTTAGGAGGCTGAGACAGGAGGATTGCTGCAAATTCATTTGAGGCCAGCCTGGCCTACATAGTGAGTTCAAGGCCAGAATGAACTACATAGGGAGACCCTGTCTCCAAAAACAAACTGACAGACAAAAAAAAGACATGTTCACCAATGTAATAGAGTTGAAGATGCAGAAATAGCTTTAAGTACCTTCAGACATCTGATTTCTGACATAGTGGTAAAAAAAACATTTGCTGGATTAAAGACAGTTGCTTTAAGAAATGGTGCTGGGAGGGCTGGTGAGATGGCTCAGTGGCATGAGTGCCTGCCTGGCAAGCTCGAGGTCCTGAGTTCAACTCCTGGAACCCACATACGAAAAAAGGACCTGTGATATTGCTCAGCAGCACGGGAGCCTCCTGGCATGCAAGGTCCTGAGGTCGACTCCCGGTAAGAACAAAAAAAAAAAAAAAAAAGAAAAAAAGAAATGGTGCTGGGAAAAGTGGTTTTTCACATGGGCCAGAATGAACTTAGAACTATATCTCTCACCATGTAATAAAAGAAAATCAAATGGATCAATAAGACACAAAAATAGAAAGAGTGAATCTTCTAGAAGATAAAGTAGGTAAAACTTGAAAACATAGGTAGAGGCAAGGACTGTCTGAAGAGAAACCTAAGTGCACACACACAAAAATAAGCACAACAATAAAACAGTGGGTTACATCAAATTAAAAAGCTTCCTCACAGCAAGGAAAACAACCAGCAGAATGAAGGGAAAACCTACAGAAAAAAAAAACTAACAACTACTCCTCAGTGGACTAAAATCTAAAATACATAAAGAACTCATAAAAATTAGACTCCTTACAAAATAAAAGACCTAATCAAAAAACAGGCAACTGAGATATGTATAGATACTTCTCAAAACATGTAAAAATAGCCAACAATTACACAAAAAATACTCTGCACCTTTGGTGATTACAGAAATGCAAATTAAAACAACTTTGAGATTCTATTTTATCCCAGTATGAATAGCTACCATCAAAAAATAAAAAAATAAAAAAATAAAACAAGAAATGTGTGTAAGATTCTAGGGCAAAGGAACCCTTCTAAATTTTTTTGGGAATGTAAACTAGTACAACCACTGTGTAAATCAGTATAAAGACTGCCCAAAGAAACTATAAATAGAAACTCCATGTGATCCAGCTATTGCTCTTCTGAGTATCTCTCCAAAAGATTTAAAGTCATCATATGACAGTGATACAAGCATATCTATGTTTACAGTGGCACAATTTTTATTGTTGTTAATGAAATGTATTAAGGTTGAAAATCAGGTAATGAATTTTTATAATTATTTCAAATAAACATCTTTAAAATGTGTCATTAGATTTCAAAAAAATGATAGCCTCAGTGCTGGGGATGCATTTCAGTGGCAGAGAGCATGCTTAGCCTGAGTGAGCCTGAATTTCATCTCTAGCAATCTAGTGATATTAATAATGATGCTAACTTTACATGGTATTTAAGATGATCCATGGGACTGGTGAGATAGCTCAGTGGCATAAGTGCCTGCCTGTCAAGCGTGAGGTCCTGAGTTCGACTCCTGATACCCACATATGAAAAAAGGGCTGGTGATATCGTTCAGTGGCACGGGCGCCTGCTGGCGCATGAGGTTCTGAGTTCGACCCCCAGTACCCACAAAAAAAAAAAAAAGATGATCCAATGAGGAAACAATGAAAAATAGCTCTTTCTGAACATAAAGTGTAGCTACACACGCGTGCGCGCGCACACACACACACACACACACACACACACACATTAACGTTGTAGCAGTGTTTTGTAAAGCACTAGATTATCATCTCTGTATTGTCACCATTAACATTATTATATTCATCATTACCATCACAATCAATATCAACACCATCGTGTAAGGTCTCCTTAAATTTCAAATATCTGCTTTCTAACTATATTGAATATAAGGAATAGCTTCTGATGTATAAGCCACAAGCACAGAGGAACATTGATTGTCAAGAGCATGAAAAACTGACTGGAAATATTTTTAAGTAGAAGTAGTCATACTCTGTAGAAAAAAGCACAGAGGTATTAACAGAAAAAATGAGGTTTGAGAGATTCAGAATCAGTTCATAAAATGAGCAAAGTTCTTACTGTGAAACTGATGTACTTAAGCTGTCAATTTAGTAGTGAAACTAGAAATGCATATTAGTCCAAAACCCCTACTTTGTATTAGAAATAGTAGTAATTCAACTTCTGGCTCCTAATAGGCCCATATGACTTCCTGAGTACACAAGAAATAAAGAAAATGCAATGACGTAAGTGACAACACCTCCTATTTGTGTGACATGAACTGTGCTTTATAATATTGTTCATTGAATAAACTGAAGATGGTCATAGAAATGGACATATTTTAAGTCAAGAACCAAAAAATTGATTTGATTTTTAGAATGAATATTTGATCTATTTTTTATGGTATAACTTTTTATTTTGTCCCTGAAAAAAAAAGTCTTACAATTTTCCTTATAAAGCTCTTACACATGCTTAGATTTAACTCCAAAATCTTTGCATTTTTTTTAGAATATTTTTAATTTTATGGAAAATAATTCAAAACAAAATAATAGGAGACTAAAAATAGTTAATTCATTGCATATTGTTATCTTCAAAATAGTTACAGAACAGACAGATACGGGCATAAAAATCTCTCCAAACAATATTAGCACAAACTTTCTTTTCAATAAAATAAGAGAAACTAGTAGTATAACCATTTTGTTTTTTTTTTCATTTCCCCCCACCCTAGTTCCTCTTTCCCTTGGAAAAATTTCTTCCCATTTCATGATATCTATTGTACATTTTGGTCATTATTTACTCATTCAGTTTCTCACACCAGGGAGACAATATGATGTTTACACATGTGAGTCTGATTTACTTCACTTATGAGTATAGTCTCAAGTTGCAACCATTTACCTATAAATGTTTCAAGTTTATCCTTCTTTATGGCTGAGTAGTACTCCACTGTATAGAAAGACCACAACTTTTTGATCGTTTCCTCAGTTGATGGGCATTTGGGTTATTTCCAAAACTTAGCTATTATAAATTGTGCTCCTTTAAACACAGGTGCACATTTACTGCTGTGGTATGATGTTTTTAATTCTTCTGGGAATATACCCAGAAAGGGAATAGCTAGGTGGAATGGGACCTCTACTTCTAGTTTTTTGAGGGATATCCATACTGATTTCCACAGTGGTTGCAGCACTCTACACCCCTACCAACAACGGAGAAGGGCTCTTTTCCCCACAGCCCATCCAGAAATGGTTATTGGTTGATTTCTTGATGATAGCCATTCTTTCTGGAGTGAGATGGAATTTCAGTGTCACTTTACTTTTCATCTCTCAAATGACGAATGATGTTGAACATTTTTTCATATATTTATTTGTCATTTGTATTTTTTTCATCTGAGAAGTGTGTATTTGACTCGGATGCCCATTTTTGGATTGGGTCTTTGAATTTGGGGAATCAGATTTTTTTCAATTCTTTATATGTTCTAGATATAAGTTATTTGTGACAGGGACAACTGACTAAAATTTTTTCCCAACTTGTGGGTTGTCTTTTCACACTGTTGGTAATTTCTTTTGTGTGCAGAAGCTTTTTAATAAGATGAGATCCCAGTCGTTGATTCTTTGTAGTATTTCCCATGTGATCTGGGCTTTGTTCATGAAGTCCCTGCCTGCACCTATGTCTTCAAGATTTGTAACTATTTTCTCTTCCTGAAGATTCAGTGTTTCTGTTTTAATATTTAGATCTTTAATCCATTTTGATTTTAGTTTAGTGCATGATTATAGATATGGGTCTAGTTTTAGTCTTCGACATGTAGAATGCCAGTTTTTCCAGCACCATTTGTTAAAGAGGCTTTCTGTCTTCCAGTGAACATGTTTGGACACTTTGTCAAAGATAAGATGGCTGAGTGTGTTTGTAGTTGTGTCTACATTTTCTAATCTGTTCCACTGATCCTCAGGTCTGTTTTTTGCCAGTACCACACTGATTTTATCACAATGGCTTTGTAGTATAATTTCAAGTCAGGGATTGTAATTCACCCTGATTTGCCTTTGTTGCCCAGAATTGCTTTTGCTATTCTAGGTCTCTTCTGTTTCTAAATGAATTTTAGGAATGTTTTCTCTAGATCTGTGAGGTATGCTAATGGTATTTTGATTGGGATTGCAGTAAGTCTGTATAACAATTTTGGGAGTGTGGCCATTTTCACTACGTTGGTTATTCCTATCCATGAGCAAAGGATATATTTCCTTTTTCTAATATACTCTTCAATCTCCTTTTACAGAGTACTGTAATTTTCAATGCATAGGCCTTTTACTTATTTTGCTGGATTGATTTGTAAGTATTTTATTTTATTTATTTTTTTGGATGCTATTGTAAAGGGTGTGGTTTCCCTAATTTCTCTCTCAGTAAGTTTATTGTTTGTATACAGGAATGCTACTGATTTTTGAGTGTTTACTTTGTATCCAGCTACACTACTGAATTTGCTTATTAAATCTACATGTCTTTTGGTGAAGTTTTGGGGGTATTCTATGTAGAGTGTAATGTCATCCACAATTAAAGATAATTTGAATTCTTCCTTTCCTATCCTTATTCCTTTTATTTCTTTCTCTTATCTAATTGGTCTGGCTAATGTTTCCAGGACTATATTAAATAGGAGTGGTGATAGTGGACATCCTTGTCTTGTTCCTGGTTTTAGAGTGAAAGCTTTCAGGTTTTGACCATTTAGTATATTAGTTGTTGGTTTGTCAGAGATGGCATTTATCAGATTGAGATAAAGACAATCTATTCCAATTTTCTCTAGGGTTTTTAACTTGAATGGGTGTTGGACTTTGTTAAATGCTTTTTCTGCATCTATTGAGATGATCATGTGATTTTTGTTTTTGGTTCTGTCAATATGGTGTATTATATTTATTGAATTGCATATGTTGAACCATCCCTGCATCCCTGGGATGAATCCTACTTGTATATATTGTATAATCTTCTTGATGATTTGTCTTTTTTAATTCAATATGATCTGGAATCTGTCTTTAAGACTACCCATTAGCATCCAAACTAAATAAGTGAGAAAATTAAATAAATCCACCATGTGAGTGAGGGATACTTAGTCTAATGTGCCTATGAGGATCACTGGCATTATATCACACCATGAATGTTAAATCACCCTAGCAACACTAGGCACACATTCACTTTGGCTCTGTTAATCCTAAATTGAGCTTGGTACTTACTAAGTTGGATAGCCATGGTCTCAATTACTCAGTGACTTGGATGACAGCTGACATTCTCAAAAATATTTTGTCACAATACAACAAAAAGAAAATATCCAACTGAGGTATATACAACTTTTTAGAGAATGAACATTATGGGAGCTTTATCTGAAGCACTTTTTTACATCCTTGTAATCTATCAGTTTAAATCTCTCTCAGGGCAAATTCCACATCTGTCTATTTGAAATAATTTATAAGCTGATGAATGAAGAGTAGTCAGCTGCTGAGAAATTCAAAATTGTCTACAATTAATACATCAATTCAGTATGATCCAGGATATTAACACTTCAGAGATGCAGAGAAGGATGGGGATATCACCTTTTTCCTCTTTATAGCTCAAAATATTTAACAGAAGATACTAGAATATAAGATTTGTATGTATTAACATTATATCAGGAAAGTAAGATTTTGATTAAATAATAGAAATAGAAACATATGACATGAGGATAGCAGTAGTTCAAATATATGACAGCAAAATGCAATCAAACATCATCATTTTGGGATAAATAATGAAAAAGTTGGGTGGGATTTGGGAAAACTGACTCACAAAATCAATTTTATTTTGATGTTAAAATGTTTTTTTCTTTAGAACAGAATAGATGTTCAAAATATATGTTAAATGAAAAAAATGAATGCATACATATGCATCTCTATATCAATTTATATCTAATTCCTATATGTTTACAGTTACACAGAAAAAAATCTAAAGTAAAATTTGAAAATATTTTCAAGAATAGATCCTGTGGGCCCTAAAATTATGAATAGTTACCAATCATTATTAATTAGCTTGTCAATTATTTTTATAACAGATCTTGTGAAAGTGATTTAGGGAATTAAATAACCCCTAAGTGTCTTAATACCTCTGTGCACACACACACACACACACACACACATGCACACAGACATGAACACACACATATATACATTAAACACAAACACTTCTTATTTATATATTTAATTTGCTGAATAGGTATTTTCATTAATAACAGACACCTCAGCATAGCCTCTGTATATATTATCACAAATTCTGCTCTAGTGGAGTATGAATGAATAAGGTTTCATTATGCTGGGAAATTTAACCAAAAAGAAATAAATATCTTTGAAATTAACACAAAAGTACAAATTAGAAGAGGAAATAAAATCAGAAAAGATTTTACTTTTATATTATGTAAATAAAACAATATGGCATATACTACATCTTTAAGGCTTCACATATCAAGCAGTACACAATGAAGGACCATTCTAAATAAAAATTATTTTTCCTAGTATTATTATTATTTGCAACTGCTGAGGGAAGATAATCTACAGGCAAAACATAATAATATATGACTCATAATACTATAAGACATCACATTACATAAAAAGAGATACTACAATCATTCTTTTTGGTACTTTTGATCTCATTTTCAAATTATAAAAAGTAAAAAGAGGGGCCGGTGAGATGGCTCAGCGGCGTAAGCACCTGCCTGGCAGGCGTGAGGGCCCGAGTTCGACTCCCGGGACCCACATATGAGAAATGGGCCAGTGATATCGCTCAGCGGCACGGGCGCCTGCTGCTGCGTGAGGTCCTGAGGTTGACCCCCAGTACCCACAAAAAAAAAGTAAAAAGAAATAATACAAAGAGATGCACCACAAAATCCTTTGCTTAGGCAAATCAGGCAGGGTTCAAACATTATTTTCCATACATATGACATGAAATAGTAGGTCCCAAAAGCCTCTTTGCAACAAATAATTTTCAATTGCATGTAAATTCTTATGCATATGAAATGACCTTATGCACACTAAGGAGTGAAATTACACTACAGCCGTGCATATTCCTCCAACTTCCCTTGATAACTTTTGTTTCTACTTATTTGTATTTCCAACAGATACGTTCTTAACTTTCCCCACTCAGCCACCTGTCTATCTCTATCATCTCTTTCTAGGCACAAGCAAAGAATGAAACTTTGTGTTTTATCTCAGTGGCATACTTGTGATAAATACAAATTGAAGAACAGAAGGGCAAAGTTTGAATCCAAAGAGGAGGCATCATTATCTTGTAGCAGGTGATGTAAATACGTAAAATAAAAGAGTGGGGATCTAGAGCTAAAATGACTTGGGTTTGAATCTCAGGTCTGCCACTCATTTGCAGCATGAACTTAAGCAACTAATTAAACTCAGGAGCCATAGATTGTTTACATGAAAACTGAAGATAATAAATAACTTTATTGTAAAGTGTATATTAAAACAATTTGCACCCATGCCTGATACATAGTAGGAACTAAATATACATTGGAGCATTTCCTTGATAGAGAAGCTATTAATGTTCACTCAATAGTGGATTAGCTACAAGGCATTTTTAAAATTCTTTCTTTTATCTGCACATTCTCTCAAAACCCGAACACAGACTTGATTATTTATATGGTGATATTTCTAGGCTGTAGTTTAAAAGTCAAGAAATAGATCATGATTTATCAAGCACCAAGATATATTTTGGGCACCATTACATCTTCTGTATTTATTTATATGTACAGGAAACCATTCATATCAGAATTTGTTTATAAATACTTAAATCCATCACATTCATTATCCTCCCCCAAAAGCTTGAGTCTGTATACAAGTTCTCCATTTTAACTAATGATACCATCACACAGCCTGTCGCCCAAACTACAAATGAAAAATCCTAGACTTCATCTTGTCCACATTTTCATTTAATCAATTATCAAATGTGTTTAATTTTAATTACTATAAACTCTGGAACCTCTTTTCTACTCTATTGAATTTGCCTTAGTTCACATTCTCAGTATTTCTCCCTTGAACTGCAGCAAGAGCCCTTCCTTCCTGTCATCACCTTCCATGCTGTCCACCCTCTGTAGCAATTGTTTACAGACTATTTACTCAGTTATCTGCAAATGGCTTCTTTTTTCTATAAAATTTTATTTCAACAAAAATAAAATGGTAAGTTAACAACAACTTACAAAATTCTAACTGAAGAACAAGTGTGAGACCTAAAAGTACTTTCCCAATTCCATATCAGCCACTAAGGAAAATCCTGAAATACATTTTGGAAACCACTAGTATATAGGGAAAAAATTAAACTCTTTGACAAGATAAATCAAACCAGCCTCACAAGCTTTCTTTTCCTCCCTTTTTAATCTTAACCACATAACTTACTAGTGTCCTGTCTCAAATCTCTCTTCCAGTCTCTTAAACTTAATTGTTATCTTCCACATCACGCTGGGCTTTTTTCTCATCACTGGGTATATGTATGTACTCTTCTCTGCTGGGAATATTCATCTCCTGGTTCATCTGTCCGACACTCAGCCTTTGACATGTACCTCTAAAGATTACATCTCTGTGAGAATTACCCAGTTTACTAAATTGATTTACTTGCTTCTATCTTTATGAGCTTACAGTACATTGTATGGATTTCTATTATAATCTTTATCACCTTTTAATGCAGATATTAGCTTACATTCCTTTCTCCTTATTCCTATTGTGACCAGGATTACTGCTCACATATTTTTCATTGCTAGAAATTAAACCCCAAATGCACCAGATGCTTTATAAATGTTTCTATCATTGGGGGTATATATGAAGATGTTTTGACATTTAATCAATTTTTGTGGGATGATAGCCTTAATAAATTTAAATTATTACATTAAAGAAATTTTAAGCTTATTTTCCAAGTATTTCTGTATATTTGTAGGTACTTTTAGAGAAATAAGGGAGTTCAATTATAACTTACAAAACTAGGATTTTTACCAGTTTATCAGTATTCAATAAAGAACACTAAGACATTATTCAGGACAATGACTAGCTCCAGTTTCTTCTTTTCTAATTATAATGCTTATCTATTAAAGATGCATTTTCTTTCTATTTAATAATCTACAGTAATAACTTGGACAACATGAATGGATGCCTAGAACCCTGAAAACAGAAAAAGTATTACTGAGAAATATAAAGTAAGCAGATCTTCTGCATCCTATAGGAGACTTTGAGATGACGTTAATTTGGCCAGTGGCCTCCATCCCTGACCCCAACACACAAAATATATATGTATATACATACAAAAGGGCCAGTAAAGGAATTTTTTTTCTTTTTTTTTTCTTTTTTTTTATGTGGGTACTGGGAGTTGACCTTAGGACCTTGTGCTTGCTAGCAAGCGTTTGTACCGCTGAGCGATATCACTGGCCCTTTTTTTTTCTTTATGTGGGTACCTGGATTCAAACTCAGGACCTCGTGCTTGCCAGGCAGGCACTTATGCTGCTGAGCTATCTCACTGGCCCAGGAATTTATTTTTTAAAAATCACATCTATTTGATTTAAGTCACTGGAGTAACAAAACTTGTTTTCATAAATATTCAAAAAATTCAATAATGTAACTTCTAGGAGAGCATGCAAAGCTCTGAAGGACAAGGCAGTTAGATCAATATTAGTTTATTTCAAATGCTGGCCAGTGTGAAGAGAGAAATTTGAGCATCAGATGGATTTTATTACCTGTTGGAGTGATAAGTCCCGGTGATAAGAGTTTTGGGATTGCATGGGGCAGAAGGCGGGCAGTGTCTTGCAACACTCCTAAAGAACGCTTTGGGGGCCTGCCAGGCCTTGAACTGTGGAGAAACAGATAAAGATCAAGTTAAAAATGCATGCAATTTAGAAATACTATAACTTGCTAACATTCGTCATCTAAATTTTGTTTAGTTGTCAAGAATAATAGGACTTTACATTAGACACTATGTATTTTCATGGATTATTAAATATTCAATAATTTCATGAATTTTCCAACATAGTTATGACAACCATTAAAGTTATAAGGGATTAATTTTTTTCTTTTTTTTTTTCCCGGCTCTGGCACCACTCACTGACAGACACCAACCCCCGCGGCCGCCATGATTATAAGGGATTAATTTCTAGTTTAGACTCCATTTGCAGGCCAGCACTGTGCAAGGCAGTTCATCTGTTGGGAAAAACCTTAGGATACCTCCTGCTCTTAAAGCTACACATGATCCCTAATTTTAAATTATGCTACTAAGACATGAGATGCAAACTCACCATATTAAGATTGTGCGGAATATAAAGTGATTCAATCTCTACTCAGCATGCCAATAGTGATGGTTAAAGAGCTGAGAGAAGTAGAATAATACCTGATATTTATTAGCATTTTCACACCTTTTAGGAACTCATGAGGAACAAAGGACTCACTCTCAGTAGTTTTTCTCCTATTTTTCTAAACCAGACTATGTTTACCATCTTGTGCACTCTCTTGGAGTGACTATACTAATAAAATCTGCCACCTTTGCAATCCAGGATATCTTTTTGGTGGTTTTAACTGATAAATTGAGGTTAAATTTGAAACATTAACCTAAATTAAGGCATTTGCACATTTTTAATCCTAGTACAGACAATGTAGAAATTACAATTGCAAATGTTAATCCATACCATAATAATATAAAAATCAGCATCCATTGTCTACAGTTTATACCTGATACAGTCAGACTACAGAAAGCATCTTTTGGAGGCCACTACCACAATGAAGAAACTTATGTTATTACACATCAGAATCAAACCATTCTTAAGTCACTCAGTATATTCAAAAATTACTTTTTAATGTTGCTTAAGCAGCAAAAGATATATGAGCTTCAGACAGACAACATTTCCAAAAATAACTTTTGGTTCACAAAGAAATTTAAGTTGAACCACATTCTGTCAAGTTTGCAGTAGTAAAGTTCTGTATCAGTATAAGACAAACTCTGCTTTTAATTGAAGGCAACTTCTACTACACTTACATAGAGGTACTATTACCCAGTTCATTTTTCTTACACCATATAAGTGTTATTTTCTTTCATTAAATATCAGTATTGCATATCAATGTAACACAATAATTATTTTTCTCATTTAATGCTTCAATTTTATAAACTGACTCTCCACAACTGAGTAATTTATTTTATTCAGTGTTGTTACCTATATTCCCTTCCCCACTTTTATAGTTTCCTAACTCTTTTAAGGAATGCTTAAAGGAAAATTTCCTAAAGGATCCCAAGATGACTACATAATATTCATCAGGGTATATCCAGTCATTTTAAAAGGCATAATATTTTGTTGAATAATCTTCACCAAATCTATGTTTTTCAAGTGCTTCCTTGTATGTTTTCATTTGTCATATCTCAGGACTACTATATTTAAATCTACCTCATTACATTTTTTTTTTTTTACTTTCCACTATAAACATTTCAGTGCAGTTTGCATCATTAAGATCATTTTCAGGTAGGCTGCCTCCAGAAGTAAGCAGTCTGGTGCTCCTTCTACTCCATATGATGAGCCACATGACTGCCAGCTGTGAACAGTATACTTTAATTGCTAGAGTTTCATTAGTTCTGTTCCAAATTTCTTAATTACTCTTAACTATTCAAAACAACTATCTTCCAATAAGTCAACACAAGTTCAGAGGACATTAGAAACCTTTGAGTTTAATGGTTTAACTTTAAATTTAACCAATTTTGAAAAAATTGGTCAAGTCTCCCATCATTGGATATCTCTTGAAGAATTCCTGGATTATGTCACAAATGGCTTGGTTATATTCTTAATTCTAACAAAATTCTCAGTTTATAATTTTATGTTATTGGTATGATTACAAGTCTCCCCAATTAAAATCTAAGCTCCATGAAGGTAATATACATGTCTGGTTTTGTCACTTAATTCTAAGCAGTTTTCATGATTTCCAGCACACAGGAAGGGCACTAAATGGTTAATTAAATCAAAACATAAGTAGAAAACATGATTTCACTGTTTCTGCACTTTCCAAATATTCCTTGGATTGTTCTGTTTCCCTTGACAGCATGAACAGAGAAGCCAGTTTCATCATTTAATGGTAAAGGAATATTTTATAAAATTTAGACTCCACAGTTGTAGAAGTTTCAAAGCATGATCCATTCAAATCTGGCTACATACAAATGTAAAGAAGGTTACAGATAGATGCTACTCTCTTGTGTTGTCAAAGGCCCCAAAAGATTGAAGATTTAAGAACTAAATGCCCCTGCAGTAACACGTATGTGGTGAAAATTACTTACTCAATCACCTAACAAACAAACATGCACTAGATGTCTGTTCAGTATGTGTCTGGCATGGAGGTTAAAATGTAAGCTCAAAAGGGAAAAAGGCTTTTGGTGTTTTTTATTGGTGTATTGTAAGAACCTATATCAATTTCTTCCCTTGAGGAGCTTGTGGCCTAGAGAGATACATGAGTTTACCCTATTATTTAAAATTTCTGATTGATTCTTTAGTGAGTGTACTTGTGTGATACCTGCTTCCAAACTTGTCTAAATGTATCAGTGAGCAAAAACCACTTGGATGCATTTGTTTCTCATTTTGGAGGTAGACTTGGGTGTCTAGAGTATATTAATTGGAATTAATTTTATGAAAGTGATTTAAAATTAATAAAATTTCATACAAATATAAGTTTAATTCTAACTTTTAGACTTCATAATCCTCTTTGGCAAGACATTCCAAGCACAAAATTTCCTGAATTTTATTTCCATGAATACAATCATGACAATATGATAAAAAAAAAAAAACTGGAGGATTCTGTACAAAGTTAGGTAAGATTATTCTTTTTTTGTTGTATTTGTTTTTGCTTTTTGAGACAGGGTCTTGTTATGTAGTTCAGGCTGGTCCTGAACTCACTATGTAGCCTGGGCTGGCCTTGAACTCCATCAATCTTCTTGCCTCAGCCTCCCAAGTGCTAGCATTACAGGCATGGGCCACACCATGCCCAGTAGTTAAGATTATTCTTGATAGAAGATCCTGACATACTTCTTAACTTTAAGAGCTTTATCAGCATCAGGAAGATATTTACATATTAATCAAGACTAGTAAATGTATAATGATTCAACTAGGAAACTTATTAAAAGACATTTGGCATAGGTTGAGAGGTTCATCACTGCAGCATCCTGTTTCTGCTAAAATATTGATTGCATTCCTGATCTCAGTAATACTTTACTGGGCACAAATAACCATGTAATTACTCTTTAATTGAATGATAATTGCTTCTTGGCAATTATTTGTTGTTATTTTAATTACCAGGCTATTTGTGTTACATAAAGTAAACAGGTTTTTTTTTTTTTCCGAAGTTCCCACTCAAATAGCTCGGCCAATATATCACTCATGCATACTTTCAAGGAAAGTCATTAAAATACAAGGCAAATAACCCCATAAAATAACAATAACTTTCTTAGGTAGTTCAGCTAAATCTTTGGGATCTTCAGTTTTATGAAACTAATATTAGATATAACATTTTATTTGCATTGAAATTATACCAAATAATTCTGATTTTCTCTGGGTCCATTGTTTAATATAACTTATTCTGACATGGCTTTCCCCTTCATTCTCTAAACTTCTTTAAAAAGAAATGCTGTAGTAAAAAAGCAACTTAAAATATATTTCAATAGTTCTTCATTTTTCTGCAATTGCATTGGATTGTCATCAGAGCATTATCTTCTACATATAAGCTATGTAGAACTGGTAGTTCTCTAACAGGGAAATTAGATTTTCTAGTGTCAATAACACAACACATTCTGTGATATACCTATTCCAAGTTGTAACAGACAAATAAGCTGATATTTGATCACTAAGTTTATGAAATTTTAGTTAGATTTTTATTTCATGTCATCATCCATTTATGAATCAAGGAGTAAGCAAGTAAAGAAGATGAGTCATTTTATTCTGCCAAAGAAGAAAATCCACTAAATTATTTGATATAAGTCATATAGACAATATTTAATTTAGTAAAGACCAAAAGTCATTTCATCCTCATCAAAGAAAGTTTATCTTACTATCCCTTAAAGAAATATATAACATTCTGGGACAGACTGAGTAAACTGCTGAGAATATAGCAACAGTAAGTGTAGTATTAGCATCATCTTATAAAGCCCACTGCAATTGCATTCCTAAAGTGGGAGCTATTAACAATGACCTGGAATTCACTGTTCACTTTGGAGAAGTGTCACTAATATTTCAAATCCCTGGAGATGGTCCCTGAATGTGTCATTTTTTACCTTACTTTACAAATCAACTCTGATTTTAGCTTTGAAGGGGTTGTTTACCTGCTGTGAGAGCACTGTCTGACTTCCAATTTGCTTGTTAAATAAAAATCATTTTGTCGGAACATAAAGACTTTTAATTGCATTGTGGATTAATACCAATCTCTTAGATCTGACATTTATTACACAATTTCAAGGATGCCAACAGTAGTTAAACTCTGCCTGATCTTTCAGTGTCTATGAAGAGAAACTAACTCTGACCTGACAGCAAACTGAATCTATCATTTTTCAGCAATAGCAAACTAATCATTTATCTAACTATTGCACTGGATGGTATTCCTCACCAGATCAAACATAGCAGCAACTAAATCAACATCTAGGAAAAAATTCATCCATGAGAAATGGGCAATTAACATTAATCATATATGAAACTGTTCAAGATGATAAATGGAAACTTGTCACTATGGTAACTTTCATATAATGCGAATTATGTTAAACTGTACTTTGGTCATGTGAACTTAGAGTATGGTTCATCATGTCTCTAAGGAACAACAACAACAACAAAAAATGGAAGGAAGATCATTTATATGCTATTACTATTTATTCCCTTTGACAGAACTTATGAACATATCCAAAATTTAAATGCCAATATAGTAAAAGCAACAACAGCAGCATATTGTTAGAATTAAGCAAGTTAAAGAAATTATCTTTAAAGATTTTTAAGGGGATGAAGGAAAATCTGCAGTTTTAAAGGACTAATGCATTAGAATATCGAGTTTTATGTAGGAGAATCTATGTTTACACATTAACCTTAAAATTTCAATAAATTGAACTATTCATAGTTATTATTTGAAATTGTGATGTTTCATCCCCTTGCTAATAGAAAATATCTTTTAAACTTCAACAAAAATGGAAATCTTATGGCAGATAATGTAAGGGTTTCTATTCACTTGACACAAAGTATTACTGTTAGGCTATTTTATACATCATTTACTTGACTCTGTTCCATTTTCTACATGAAATGTGCTCTAGTCCTGGTGTTAGCACTGTTAAACAAATTTAGTTTTGTCATAAATTTACTGAATTCTAATAAAGGTTTTAGTATACAAGGGTCATATGACAGAAATGGTAGAGTATGGCTTGAATCTTTACCAGCCTCCTCTCTTTTCTCTTGTATAATTCCTATTAACGTCAGTAGAATGAATGCACCTTAAGAAATCTTACAGTAAATTAAAATAAACAATGCTCTCTGACATGTACCATATTACTGTCATTACAACATTTGTAAAATAAAGGGATTATTGAGTTTACACATCATATCAGTGTGGAAAACTTCTGATATCAAGACAATAGACGAGAAGTTAACACTGACAGTTGGACACATTCCATTTGTATTTCAAATTCAGCATATGCATCCTCAAATCTGGAATGTTCTTTTTTGCCAAAACTAAGAACTTTTTTACTCGTCTTCTTTCATTTTCAGTCTCCGATATTTTTATCCTATTGTAATATGTGTTACAATACTCTATCTTTCTCCATTCCTAGTTTGGACAAACCACTTCATGTCTTTACCACTTCATACACCAGCTACCTGTAACAAATCACTTAATTGTGTTCTAAATCATTCTACATAAATTGATCTAGGAATTTTGTTGAAATATCACTTTCAGTATGTCATTTTTTGTTTTAGAACTTTTAATGCTTACTGACTGTGTATAAAATAATGTCTAATTGCCTTAATCTGGCAACATGTCCAATATAACTCCTTTAACTTTTCTCTAATTATTTCTTAAATGACACTTCCACTCCACCTGCACTATTCATCATATTGTAAGAATAATATATTTTGGTAATAAGAAATACTTATTGAACACTCACTATTGCCAGATATGATTTTAAATGTTTTGTATGAAGTCTCTAATTTAATTATTTTCCCTTTTATTTCCATACCATTTATTTTATTTTTTTATTAGTGCATGTTGGTTGTACATGAAGTGTACATTCATCATGAGGAGTAAGTAGATCTATATAACACAGTTGTTTTCTTTCTTTTAAACATAGTATTTGACCCTAGAATCCTTTCTTCATGAAACATCTCAAGGTAGTATTAGAGTTCTTGCCACCATGTTTTATTAAGCTCCACTATATTTAGAAGGCTTCCATCTATTTGTTGTAGCTTGTGCTTTTTTCAAAAAAAAAGAAAGAGGGGCCGGTGAGATGGCTCAGCGGCTTAAGCGCCTGCCCGGCAAGCGCGAGGGCCCGAGTTCAACTCCCGGAACCCACATACGAAAAAGGGGCTGGTGATATCGCTCAGCGGCATGGACGCCTGCTGGCGCGCAAGGTCCTGAGGTTGACCCCCTGGTACCCACAAAAAAAAAAAAAAAAGAAAGAAAAAAAGAAAGACCCACTGCCTTTTACTTTGTATAATCATGCAGTTGTTGCAAAGTGCACTTTTGTACTAGCATTAGAAAGCCTAGTACAACTAACCAAAATACTGTTTCCCATGTAAGACATATGAAGTCCTATCAACGATTGTCAGTCTTTGTATAATCCATGATGATCTTAATAGTTAACATTACTAGTTTGAATTCATCAGCAAAAGCATCAGTTATTGTGTAAATATTATATTTTAGGAGCTATAAGAAGTTTTTAGCAATTCCTTTAGAAAGCAGGTCACTATTAACTTGAATGCATAACTCCCTATAGATAAGTATACAATGTAGAAGCATTGCATTCAATCGATGAACAGAAAAATCAGTTTTTAATTTTTAGTACATGTTTGCAATGCATGAAGTTTACATTCATCTTGGGGAGTGGAGGACATGCACATGATACACATTGTTTCTTTTTTAAATACACTTCTTCTCACACATCTCCTTCCCTCCTTCTCTAAATCCCCTCTACCCATTTTCATTCTTGTAATTATTATTCTTAGCTCATGTATATGAGATATAATGTTTACATTGATTGAAGCTATTAGGTACCTGTACATGGCATATTTTAATGCTACTTACTCCCCCTCCCCCTCTTTCCCTCCCCTTAATCTCCTGGACACTTTCCCATTTGCAAGAGTTCTATCTCCTTGTCTCCTATCAATCCTTTATTATTCTCCTTGTACCGTGACTTACTCAAATGATAACTATCACATGGTATTTAAACTTACGTGACAAATTTATTTCACTCAACAGTATATATGAGGTTCTGGCACACTGCGTACAATTCAGTTGACCTGTAGACTCACAGAGCTGTTGCCATCCAGTCTGTAAGCACTTGCCTGTGACTTGTTGGGCACTCAGGTCAGTCAAGCTATTTAGGTGAGTGTGGAGGGCCACGTGTGTGGATTCCTGTGAATCGTCTGCCATTCTGATCGGGCAGGCTCATAAGGTGGGCAGATTTAGCTGGGATACCCTTCTGTGTATCCTCTCTGCCCCCGGAGTCTGTCAGCTGGACGGGTTTAGCTGTCCACAGTATGCGCTAGAACAGAGAATGCAGCAAGGCTGATTTCCCCAGGGTTGGGGGGGGTGCGCTATGTGAAGGGAGCTGGTGAACACAAACTCTACCTGATGAATCTGGTCTCTAACGTGCTACACTGGACCCTCAAACTTTTCGGCCCAGTATCAAAATGGGTGCTCCCTGGAGGAGCAGGAAGTGGGGGTGGGAAGACCCAACACATGGGCACCAGTTCTCTTTTTCATTTGTGCGTTCTTTTTTTTTTTTCACTTGATCTACACATATCTTGTTTCTTAACAGTTTTCTGTTTCTGTGTGAGACCCCTTCCCACTTTCTGAATACATTTTTTTCTCAGTGGATCCTTCCAAGCTTCTCCAATGTGACTCCTCCTTTAGTCAGACATGTTAAATCTCCACAAAAGACAGTTTTCTTGTTGATTTAAAATTCTATAAAGTTTTTCTCTTCAAGGATAAAAATTAGCAACTCATACTAAAATCAAAACACATCTTAGCTATTAAGTGCAGTGTGGTGGAAAACATGGGAAGCTAAAAGTGAGTTCTAATCCCATCTGCAGTAGGTAGAATTCAAAATTATCCTTCATCTCAAGATTTTAATGGCTAGAACTACAAATATGAGCTATCATGTGTATTGTTGTATTACATGACAAAAGGGATTTTGCAGATGGTATTATGGTAACTAATCAAATGACTGGACTAACTGAAAAGATATTATACAAGTGGGCAAAAATCTAATGACATCAGTCCTTCAGAAATGGACAGGAAATCAGAAAACATAGCCTCATTTTGTAAAAGAAATTCACATCATCCATTAAACTCCCAAGGTACTGTTTGCAATTTCTATTTTGCGAATAGACATATAGTTTGAATTTAGACTGGTTGAAGGGTCAGAAACATTTACCTATTCCCATCTCGAAGACCCTACAGACATTTCATTGCACTAGCTCAGCAAGTAACTGCTCATAAACCAAATTTGACTCAGTGGAGGGACTGACACAAACACCTTGATAACACTGCATTGTAGGGAAAAGGTTTTTTGATATGTAGGTGAACAGAGAGCACCATCCTCAGGAACTGAGAGCCTGCTCTTTGAGACCAGGGACATGGTCAGTCACATATGGTTTCACACCAGTGCAAAGACTGAAGAGAGTTACAAGGTTCCTGTCACCCCCACGCAGTGTCAATGTTAGGACAGGGAAAAAATTCTTGTCCCACTGGCCACCTGCCCACAGAGGTATTCTGGGGCAGTCTTGAGCAAATCCTCTATGACTCCAAGTGGCACCCAGCCTATTGGGAACACAGCCTAAGAAGGCCCAGAGAAAAAATTTTGCCTGTTAGTGACCATATTCTATTCTTGCTCACTCCCATGAACCCTTCAGTTGGGAGGAATTGGAACCAACTCCGGCTATGATCTGGTCCTGCTTGATTCTAGGAACTACTGTTAGAAAAATCAGGGGAAAAATCCCAGGTTGCCACCCCGTCCACAGACACACATGGCTCATGAAGATCTGATTTCCCACTAAGGCAGAAATGACCACAGCAGCAACAGAATGGAGCACTGCAACTAATGCCAAAAGACATTTTAGGTATTTGTCTTATAATCAGGCAGCCAGCAAGGGACAGGACCTAAGACAGAGTTAGCTGGTTACAAGGACAGCATCACTTAGTCTTTTTATACAACCATATATGCCCTGGACACCCCCTGGGAAATGGAGAAAAGCGGTTGTCAGAGAAAAGTAAAAGTTGTAACACTGTACCTTTAAAGAGTCTGTCCCTCTGGAAACATTTATATAAAAAACAGTTGTGGTTATTAAAGGAGCACTTTCCCTATAGTGTCACTATTACAGAGGACTCCAAGAAATCAACAAGTGTAAGGGAACCTGTACTGTAGTGACAGCTATTTCAAAGATTAAGGTACTAATTCCAAAGGTCAACTGAGGATCTTTCCTAAATCAATCCTTTCTTTCATGGGTGTAGAAGAGAAAAGGCCTCAAACTTAGTTCTATAATAAAAGGGGATAGCAAATGAAGATTCCATCTAATAATCTATAGCTCCATTCTCTTTCCCCCTTCTAACTCTTATTGATTATAAGTTGATAGTGTTAACTAACAGAAAAAAAAAACTCCGAGTAGGTTAAAATATTAAAGAAAATACTGTTAAGACTTACATGAAGGGCCGGTGAGATGGCTCAGCGGCGTAAGCGCCTGCCTTGCAAGCGTGAGGGCCCGAGTTCGACTCCCGGATCCCACGTACGAAAAAGGGGCCGGTGATATCGCTCAGCGGCACGGGTGCCTGTTGGCGTGCGAGGTCCTGAGATCGACCCCCGGTACCCACAAAAAAAAAAAAAGACTTGCATGAAAAAAAGGAGTGCTAATTGATTAGCCCTAGGGAAAGTTCTAACTGACTAGTCTATTTATAGTTACAGACATAACACTATAGAAAAGTTTATTGTAATTTAACATGGCTAATACATGTAAGAGTGCACTCTAATGTAATCGTTTTAGGTGTTCTATATATTTTCTTCTCCATTCATCTGTTTGTTAATCTGTTTTAATAACTGTTTAAAGTACCTACAGCTGCTTCATTAAAGCTTTTTTTGAGCTTATATCAAATTCATTTTTTATTTTTGTTTTTTTCCTTAGAAATTCCTGGCTTCATTGGGGTTTTCTATGAAAAATTGGTTGTATAGGTTTTTAGGGGTAGCCAAACTCACTTAAAACATTACAGAATAGGGGCTTGTAGGCACAAGGCTCACACGAGACTTGTAGATTAAAACGTTGAGGTTAGGTAACATAAAGGTTATATATGAACAGGTTAATGTGTGTGTTTCTGTGTGTTAACTTTCAGGTATATGTTCTATTTAAGTTGGCTTATAGATAAATAGACATTCATGATATTAGCTCATTTATTTTGTTCACATGGCCTAACAGTGAGCTAATTTAAATTAGTTGGTGAGATAAGAGTAAAGAGCTCCTTCAATTTAGTGACATGTTTTCATTCAGGTTGTTAGCCAATCAAAATAATATTCATTGAAAACATAGTTTTATAAATGCAATGCCCATTGATTTCTGTAGACAATAACTGAAAGGTTTTTCCTTGATGACAGATAATATCCTAAAATGAACTTGGTTTGTATAGTCAAAGCTGTTTCACTGCTATCAACAGTTTAATGCGAGTCCCATTCTCTACCAACCCAGCATCTTGTTCACTGTTGACAAGACTAGGTATGAACATCACACAGTGGGTGCTGTGATTCTTGAACCCACTTTTCCCCATAAAACACCGAAACCTATACCACTTTCTAGTCACAGAACAAGTGCTACAGTCCCTTTACTACTACTGGAGCAGCCAGTTCCAGAGGCCCACATTAGCAACAGAGCCAATATGAACAGTGCCTGAAGAAACTTCCATCATCCCATAGAGATCACAATTTACATGTAAGATTAGCCACACAGGGCCGATGAGATAGCTCAGCATTATAAACGCCTGCCTAGCAAGCTCGAGGTCCTGAGTTCGACTCCCGGTACCCACATATGAAAAAAGGGCCAGTGATATCACTCAGTGGCATGGGCACCTGCTGGTGTGCGAGGTCTTGAGTTCAAACCCGGCACCCACAAAAAACAAAAACAAAAACAAAGATTAGCCACACAGGGTACACCTTGTACACTCTGCTATCCATACCACACCTGCCTGAATTGGGAGCATCCTGATTGTTGTATGAACTGAAGAGGCAATGGGTTTCTCCAACTCCAATATGGTGTGCACTTTGCCTAAAATAATTTACAATAGCCAAAGAAGGCACAGAGAGGTTACAAAATATTCCCACCTGGAAGTAACCTCAACATTGAATAATATACCAATACCCCAAGACACATAACAGGAGAAACCTACTTACTAAGAATACCATTCTATAAAATTGGTAGAGATATCCATTATATCTGATATGCAAATAAAAACATAACGTCACAAGTAATATGAAAAACAAGGTAATATGACAGCTTGATAAGATTACAACTCACTAGTAACAAATTTCAAAGGTAGAAAAATAAATGAACTGCCTGATAAAGAATTCAAAAGAATTATTTTAGAAAGCTCAAAGGCAGCCAAGTTAAATGAAACAAGACAATGAAGAATATGAATGAGAAATATACAAAAAAGATAGATAATATAAAAAAGAATCGAATATAAATCTTGGAAAGGAAGAGCTCAATAAGTCAAATAAAAATTTAGTTTAGAGCTTCAACAACAGATGAAAGTAGCAGAAATGATACCAGAGCTTGAAGAAAAATAACCAAAGACATTACAAATAAATGAACACTGAAGTCCTATACCCCTAATGAATTTAGTTTCAAAAATCCTCAAAAAAGCACTAGCAAATAAAATTCAACAGTACATTAAACACATCATGTATTAGCTGGCCTGGGCATATAACTCCGTGGTAGACCACTTGTCTGGCATGTGTGAGGACCTGAATTTGATCCTTAGCACTGCAAAATAAAAATTAAATAAGTAAATAAAAACAAAAAAATATCATTCACTGTGATCAAGTAAGATTTGTCCAAGGAATGTAATGACAATTTAACATAAGTAAATAAATAAACATATCACATTAACACAATAAAGGACAAAAACAACATGATTATTTAAAGCATTGACAATATTTAACAGCTTTTGTGAATATCTCTCAATATGTTTTTTATATTGAAGGAATGTAACTCAATACAAAAAATGACAAAACCCAGCTAACAGCATACTAAGTAAAAAACTTGGAGATGATTTTTCCTAAAGAACTGGAAGAAGCAAGTTTGCTCACATTTAGCACCACTATTCAATACCGGAAATCCAGACACAGCAATAAGGCAAGAGAAAGAAAGAAAAAGCATCTAAATTGGAAAAGAAGCTAGATTTCCCCACTGGCAAATGTGATTTTACATGTAGAAAATCCTTAAGATTTCACTCACGCAAAAATATACCTCAATTAATAAATTCAGAAAAAGGGCATGACACAAAATCAACATACAAAAATAATTAGCATTTCCATATGCTAATGGCCCATGATCTGAGAAAGAAATCATGAAAACCAGCCCAATTATAATAATTATGGAACAATAAAATTGTTTGCAATACACTTAATTAAAGAAATGAAAGATCTTTATGAGGCAATGTATATGACACTAAAGAAAGAAACTGAAGGAGATGCAAATATATCCCATGTTCTTGGATCAGGAGAGTTAATATTATTAAAATATTTATGCAACCCAAATTGACTTACAGTTAATCCATATCAAAATACCAATGACATTCTTCACAGAACTAGAAAAAATCCTAAAATTCAAATAAAACCACACACACACACACACTCACATAAACACAACCGAATTGGAAGAGCAACAGAACAATTGTGAGCAAAAAAGAACCATGCCAAAGACAACCCATTACCCAGATTCAAAATATACTACAAAGCTATAGAAACCAAAATGGCATTGTACCGGATGAAACAAATACATTGACCAATAGTATAAAATTGAGAGCCACAAAAGGAATCCACATATTTACAGAGAACTTTTAAAATAAAAGTTCCAAGAATGTATATTGAGGGTGAAAGAGTCTTTTCAATAAAAGGTATTGGGAACATTGAATATTGACATATAGAGGAATGAAAATATACTCTTACCTGTCACTACATACACAATCAACTCAAAATATATAAAGACTTAAATGTAAAATCTGACACCAAGTAACTGCTAGTAAAAAAATAAACTGGGGAAATAATTTTGACCTAAGATATGTAAGGAACTCAAATAACTGAATAGCAAGAAAACAAATAATCCTGTTAAAATAGGTAAAAAATTCTGAATAGACATTTCTTAAAAGAAGACACGCAAATGACCAACATGTATATGAAAAATGCTCAACATTATTAATCAGAGAAATGAAAATCACCACATCTTTATTAGAATAGCTATTATGAAAAAGGTAAAATGTAAAAGATAACAGATATTGGTAAGGATATTGAGAAAAGGGAACATTCCTAAACTATTAATGGGAATATAAATTAATATAGCTACTATGGAAAACTGTATGGAATTCCCCCAAAATATGAAAAAATATAACTATCACACTATTTTGTATATATAGAAAGAAAATGAAATCAATACGTCAAAAACTTATCTGCATTGTCTTGCTTATTTCAACACTATTCAAAATTGACAAGATGTGGAATAAATCTAAGTGTCTTACAAGAGATGAGCAAATAAAGAAAATCTGGTGTGTATATACAAAATGGAATACTATTCTGTAATAAGAACAAAACTCTTTCATTTGTGAAAACATAGATAAATCTGGAGAATATTATGTTAAGCAAATTTGACCAGGCACAAAAAAATTAATGATTGCAAAATCTTACTCACATATGAAATCTGAAAAACAAAAGTTGATTTGACAAAAATATAAAGTAGAATGGGGAGGAAGGGAAGGGAAAGTGGATGGTAAAAGTAATTAAGATGTATTATGTAAATGTATCAACTTCCCACAAGGAATGTAGACATATACAACACACATGCACTAATAAAAATGAATAAACTAAAATGAAAAAATGTAGAAAGGTGGTTATCAAAATCGGGGGTGGTTAGATGGGTAGGAAAAATAGGGTAATATTGGTTACAGGATATATAATTAAAGTTTAATAGGAGGAGAATTTTAGGATGTGTTCAGAGTAGGCAAATATGGAGAGATACAAAATAGATAAGTGGTTATCAGAAGTAAGGGAATGGGGGTGAGAGGATAGCTGGGAGGAGAAAGAAATGGGGAGTGGTTATTAATGGTTATGGAATTTGTTTTTAATTTATTATAATGTCTTAAAATTGTGTTGATGGCTGGGCAACTCTGTGATCATGCAAATTATTATTGGATTGTGCACATTAACTGGGCGACCTGTATGTGAATTATGTATCAACTTTTTAAAAGTAGAACATTTTAGATAATAGCAGCTCATTAGGAAATAGAGAAGTTAACTTCTAATCCTTTTTGTTGCTGATTATTGCTTAATTATGGATAAGTTGCTAGACCTTAATAAGTGAATATGAATATTTTTAAGGCTGCCAAGTAAATGGTCATTTTTGTAAGTAACTAGAGGTTGCAAAATGAAAAGTTGTAGAGCACTCTTGCACAATCATATGAATATAGGTCACACTACTGAAAAATAGTAAAGATGGCACATTTTATGTTATGGGTATTGTACTGAAATTTTAAAATAAGTAAAATGGTTATTTTGTTTCCCCTCCCTCATTTTCATTTTGAAATGACATAAATTTGGGTAGATTCAAATAGTACAATGAATATTGAGAAAGTGCAGACCAGACAGCTGAATCAAAACTAACACACCTAAAAAAGTCATTTTTCTTTCTAAAACACAGTTATTAATTCAGCTTGTGACACTGAGAAACTCAAACCTTTTTATGCTAGAGTATCATTTTCTGCTAAATAGGTACCAAAATTATTGAGCTCAAAGAATTTTGAGGACTTTTTAAATCATCTCTCTAAAATATTTGATTATAAAACAATACACTAAAGCAGAAATAGCCAATAGGTGAGAATCTTTGAACAGAATTTCCAGTTTAAATAGATTTTATTTTTATACAGTAGTGATGGCACCATTCAATTTCTTATACAGTGTTTTATAGAGGTGCTCTTAAAGGTGTGTTTTCCTTATTTTAGCTTTTCTGAGTCAACAACCATATCACTTTCAGGTATTTCTTTATTTTTTCACTTTTGTGGAAAAAATAAAACAAAATTTTATAACAGAGTAATAGGAGAATAACAGTAGTTAATACATTGTATATTGTTACCTTCAAAATAGAGTATAATATATGGGTATAAAAAATTCTTCAAATGATATTAGCACAAGCCTTTCTTTTCAATGAACTAAGATAAATTAGTAGTATAATTATCTTGTATTTTTTTCCTTTTCCCTTCCTTTCTTTCCCCTTTCCCCCACCCTAGTTCATTCTTCCATTTGAAAAATTTCTCCCCATTTCACAATATCTATTGTACATTGGGTCCTTATACACCCTTTCAGTTTCTCACACCAGGGAGACAATAGGATGTTTACACATGAGTCTGATTTATTTCACTTACTAGTATGGTCTGAAGTTGCATCCATTTACATATAAATGTCTCAAGTTTTTCCTTCTTTACACCTGAGTAGTACTCCATTGTATAAGAAGACCACAACTTTTGATCCATTCCTCAGTTGATGGGTGTTTGGGTTGTTTCCAAGATTTAGCTATTACAAATTGTGTTGCTATAAATATGGGTACCCATATATCACTGTGGTATGAAGTTTTTAATTCTTCCAGGAATATACCCAGAAGGGGAATAGCTGGGTGGAATGAGAACTCTAATCCTAATTTTTTGAGGAATCTCCGCACTGATTTCCAAAGTGGTTGCAGCACTCTACACTTCCCACCAACAGTGGAGAAGGGTTCCTTTTTCCACAGAGCCTCCAGCATTTGTTATCACAAAATAGAAAGATATCCCTTGCTCGTAGATAGGAAGAATCAAAATAGTGAAAATGGCCATACTCCCAAAATTATTATACAGATTTAATTCAATTCCAATCAAAATATCATTAGCATGCCACACAGAACTAGAGAAAATATTCCTAAAATTCTTTTGGAACCAGAAGAAACATAGAATAGCAAAGGCAATTACGGGCAACAAAGGAAACTGAGGGGGCATCACAACCCCTGAGATGAAATTATACTACAAAGCTACTGTGATAAAATCAGCATGGTACTGGCAAAAAAACAGACCTGAGGATAAGTGGAACAGATTAGAAGATGCAGGCACAACTACAAACACACTCAGCCACCCTATCTTTGACAAAGGGGCCAAACATGTTCACTGGAAAAAAGACAGCCTCTTTCATAAATGGTGTTGGAAAAACTGGCTTTCCACATGCCAAAAACTAAAACTGGACCCATGTCTATCACCATACACTAAACTAAAATCAAAATGGACCAAAGATCTAAATATTAAAACAAAAACACTAAATCTGCTGGAAGAGAAAATAGGTAGAAATCTTGAAGACATAGGTGTAGACAGAGACTTCATGAACAAAACCTAGATCACATGGGAAATATTACAAACTGGGATCTCATCTTATTAAAAAGCTTTTGCACAGCAAAAGACATCACCAACAGAGTGAAAAGACAACACACAAGGTGGGAAAAAATTTTAGCCAGTTGTCCCTCAGACAAATGACTTCTATGTACAGCATATAAAGAATTGAAAAACATCAGAACACCCAAATTCAAAGACCCAATTGAAAAATGGTATCTGAGATGAATATGCACTTTTCAGATGAAGAAATGAAAATGGCAAATAAATATATGAAAAAACATTCAGCATCATTGCTCATTTGAGAGATGCAAATTAAAACAATTCTGAGAGTCCATCTCACTGAAGAAAGAATGGCTATCATCAAGAAATCAATCAGTTATTTAATTCTTTATAGTCTCTTTACACATCACTACCTTCTTTAAGTAAATAAATTGACTAAATCCCATAGCTGACAAAATTATTTTCTTATTTTATTCTAGATACATTACCTAATATGAATAAATTATTATCATAAAAGAGACCTTTTTCCTAAAAATATGGTATTTTCTTCTCATACCAATAATTTACATCTTTTGTTTAGTCTCAAAAAACTATTTAAATTTTTTTTCTCATTTAAGTATTTGCTTTTTTAAATTCTCTTCTGACTCATATAAAATACTTTGCCATTTTCAGAAGCTAAATTAACTTAATAGTTGGCATGAGCAATGTGAATCTCCATTTCAGTTGAGAATTTTTTGATACTACTGATGATAATTTGATCTTATATAATTCCTACTAGCAAAAAGCTAATGTTGCAGAAGAGGAAATGTGATCCATCAGGGATATGATATTCTGGACAAAGTTCTTGATAGCTAAACCCACAGCTGAGTTCAAGCTTAGAAAAATGCCCTCATGCAGCTCAAATTGTAAAACCAAAATTTATTGTGATCCAACAAATAACACACACACACACACAATTATGTTCATTGGTTAACACTTGAAAACACACAACTTATACCCAAACATAGGGAAAAAGAGTAGAAAGCATATTAAAAATCTCTTTAAATTTCACATGAGAGAATTACATTTACAAATAAGATATGAGATCATATATTTATTCTGTTTTTAATTTTTATCGTGATTTCAACTAGTTCATTACTCATATTAATACCATAATAATTATTGTACTAGACAATAATTTTTGTTATGGGAATACATACTTTATGCATTATCTTTTTCTCAGAGTTATAGTTCAGGAAAATGCTATTTTTTTAGCACAGCAGTCTAGACAACCACAAATATGCTGTTCAATAACACTCTTTCAAGGCAGGAGGAGATAGAGAAATGCACTCTTATATATTGAAATTAGAAGTGTTTCTTCATTGATATTTTTTTCTAAGAGGATTCACTTAACATGTTCCTATTACATAATTACTAAACATGATTTGAACCCTAGTCTAAGGAGCAAAAACTTAATGTGTGTTTTTCCTTTGGGATAAAAAATACTATCCCTCAAAGTCAAAAATATGGAAAATTTTAAATTTTTGAACATTTTTGTCAATTGAATCTATCAATGGAGTGGACTGAGCAATAAATCCTCCACCTTATGAAAGAGTTTGTGATAACTTTTATTCTTAAGCTTCTTGTCACACTCAGGACAAAACTAGGTATTTCCTGCCAGTTGATGAAACTTTCATTCTTCCAGGAATTTATGAATATAAATTCATCTCAGTACTGTGGTAAAGTGAACAGTTCATCTCATGTTGCCTAATGTAAAAAAAATTAAACATACATGGATACCACTACTTGTACAGTCTATAATTTTTTCTTAATAGAGTCTATCATATGTAAGTATTGCTTGAATATATCTAACATAGTTCTTGGTATAAAGTAAACATCATCAAGAAGGAAAAAAGGAAAGAACAAAGAAAAGAAGGTAGGAACGGAGGGAGGAAGGAAGGAATGATAAGAGAATTACTCAGAGTGTTTTGCCAGGATACTTTGTATTGTGTTACTCTAAGCACATTCATGAGCCAGATTTGGAGCTTTGGAGGTAGACATAAGAGCCAAGTATATCGAATTTTATACGAACTTGCCCGTAACTGATTTAAAATACAAGAATGAACCAGTAATAGGGATACTAATTAGTACAACAAATGAGAAACAGAGAATATTTCACAATCTAAATTTAGAGAAGGATTTTTTGAAATGCTTTCAAGATATAAAAACTTACAAGTGTTTTTCTTTAGTTTCTTATTTATATAAAAATATTAATTCTGCTTCAACTACATTTGGTTAGAAAGGCCACATATTAGCTTGAAAAGTAAGAAAGCAAGTTCAGCTGATCAGCAAGGTAACACGGTTTCTATTTAATATTCATTTTACATTAAGCCACAGGAAAATTAATGTTTCCAAATAAGCTTCAAAGTCACAGAAAGCAAGGAATGGGTTTTGATTTTTCTTAAATCCTTGCAGAAAGGCTTCATTTTCATCTTTCCAAAAATTAAAAGATGTGTTTAGCCTAAGCTACTCATTTACACTTCAGATATATTATGAGATTTTTTTCAATGAATATTAGCCACTAAAGAGTCCAAGTCCTCTGACAGCTTCCTTTAAATTCTTGTGGTTACATGGGTATTTTACAAAGCTTTTCAAACTACACACATCATAATACAAGAGTTTCCCCTTAGGCCTCCTGCTTAGAATAATCACTTTAAATCTTTTTATCCTCAAATAATTATAAATGTAAAAGTGGCAGCAAAAGAAAGGTGTTAAGAAGCATTTAAATAATGTTCTTCATACGATACAGGAAGTCTGATGAATAATACCATGGGAGGAACATCATTTTTTTTTTGGTGAGAGAAAACATGCCAATTGCAAAGCATGACACATTTAATTGCAGGTGTCATAAATCTGTCTAATCATCCCAAAGCACAATCAATCTGACTTTGTGCTGAAAGAATAGAAAAGCTCACAAACATTCCTCCTTGGTATTTATTAGTAAAAAACCAAAAATGAAATATACATGCAAAGGTTGCTTACTACTTATACTTCCCTGGAGTTAAGGCTATCTAACAATTTAGCAACTATATTTTCCCTGAAGACAAATGGTGTGCTCATTTAATTTGTCTTTTGTTATAACCTGAAATGTGCAAAGTCTAATCTTGTAGTTGCTTCCTCCACACTACAGGTGCTTCCCTTTTGCTACTTAAGCATTAACACTGTACAATTGTTGTTGCTGTAAAATTGGTGGTTAAACCAAGTGTGGTGTTGCATGCCTGTAATCTCAGCACTTTGGAGGCTGAGACAGAAGGATCCCTGTGAGTTCAAGGCCACCCTGGGTTACAAAGTGAGGTCAAGGCCAGCCTGAACTGCATAGTGAAACCCTATCTCAAAAAGCCAAAAATAAATAAATAAGTGAAAATAAATTTTAAAAATTGTGGTTAATCATTGCAAGATTACTACAAAAAGCCTGATTAAGTTGTATTCGACATAATTTTCAATGAATATAAGGTGTTTCTGTCCTCTGAAACATTACACTGGAAGTCATTATTTTATTTTTCAAGATTTATATTCAAAATGGAATTGTTTTCCACAATTTTATTCCTTGGAGAAGTGAGGAGGAGTGTGAGATAAGGATAAAAGATGTTCCTTAAAGTTAAGTATGTCTTATTATTTGGGATCTAAAATCTGAGTGAAAAGCATAAGGATTTTGTCTAAATCTTGCTACGTGTATTGTTAGGAAGTTCCTTCTCTTCTTTAAATTTTTTTTCCCAACTGAAATGTAATGATTAATGCCAGGTTTTCATCCTCCCAGGAACACGTGGATATAACTCAAAGTAATACATTTAATGTTTGGCAAATTATTAGGTTAACAAAAGATTAGATACTGGGTTTTAAAGAGAATACATTTTAAAAATATAAAATTAGGGAGTATGCACCGATACTTGATTGTGTGCAAACTGAAAGTCATGACTCAAGTAAGAAAAATAAAAGACCCTGAATTGGATCCTTAGTATGTTGTTTATTTCCTTAACACAGTGATGTGATTCAACCAGCTTGCTTCCAGTTGCAAACACCAGTTGTATGTTTCAAATCTTTGCAACTTCATATGAAGGACTTCATGTTGGTAGCTTGAAATTATCCATGCTGAGGTTATTTGCAAGTGGAAACCAGCAATGCTATACACATCAGGGCTACATGTCACAACATCCAATCCCCAGCCAGCTGTTAAACATTTACAAGAACACAACCTTCTGAAAAGAAAGCACTGTGCTCATGTTTTCTAAATCAAGTGCTCCTTTCTGGCTTGCTGTTTTCATTATTTATATAACTGAAGTTAAAACATATCTGCCACAAAAAATCATGAAGAAAGACATAATAAAGTGTATGGTTTCAGCAAATCTTAGTTGTGGAAAACATACCTATGTGAGAAAACATGTGAAGAAGCTGTTTTCCTATGCAGTTAGGAGTTATACAAATGAGTATAGTTAGAGACAGTAGAGTGTGGCAGCAGATTTGGAACCTGTATTTTTAACTCTACAGTCTTAAGCCAGTTATCTAAATCCTCTGGACAGCCATCTTTTTACTTGTAAACTGAAGACATTTTCTTAAATGACCTGTCTATTCCTTGTGGTTTAAAATTATTGTATCTTTGTGAGAATATCATAGAGCTCTTTACTTTTCTCCACACTCATCAATTTTCTGCTTTTGTAGGGGGGGAGACACAGGAGGAAATGACCATTTGAAATTGTTAATGGAGAATTCAATACAACCTTCTTTCTTTAAGAGTCTTTTTTCTTATATTCCTGCCTACATTATCAGTAATTCTCCTTTTCTATATGTTAACTAGCCATAAATATTGAATAGATGCTAAACTAACTGTATTCTAAATAAAAAATCCTTAATTTCACTTAAGACTGGCTATTTTAAATCCAAATTTTATGTTTCATAATCTGGGTAGGAAATTTCTGAAGAAATAAAGAGCCTATGCACACATTGGTAGTTAACGAACAATATTTTCATTTTAGATTTTTTATATGATTCAAATACTTAAGATATTTAAATTATTCATTTTTTTAAAAAACTTTTCAAGTATGTATGGTAAAAAAAGTAAAGCAACTAAGTTATCAACCCTTGTGACCAAAACAAATATTTATACTGTACATATTGAAACTGAAAAATTAGGAATGACAGAGACAAAACTTAATTCATTTAAATACTTCAGAATCCACAATCATATATTTTGAGAGAAATACTACCCAACAGGTAGACAAATAATACTTTAATAATAAAGGAAAAATAATGACATATGTATGAAATGATTTAGGTCATAAAATAGGTGAAATTCTTTAAAATAGATACTTAAAATTCAAATTTTAAAAATGAGTAAAATATGATCATTAATTAACTGCCAATTTCCTAAGTAGCAACAACTCTGAGGACTGAGTCACATCATGTTTGTTTGTAGCATTGGAAAGTGTAAATAATGTGATATACAGAAATGGGACATGTTTCCAAAACACAAACATACAACATATTAATTCTGTGCTTATCAAAATTTTTTCTTCATATCAGTTTAAAAAAATATTAGCATATATTTGTAATATATGATACATTCATCTTGAGGAATTGGTACATATCATATCTTGAAATATTTTACTTCGCCTTCTCCTCCCTCCCTCTCATCTCCCCAACCCCATGCATTGTAGTCAGGGTTTGCAGGGGAAACAATACAATATGGGACACATAATTTATAAGATTATTTTATAATAGTCACCCAAAGAGTCAAATACAAAAACAGTGCAGGAAATCTGTCCACACACTAAAGACCCAAAGAATCCACCTGAGGGTCTGGATTCCACAGCAATGTCCTGCATGAGTCCAGCTGAAAACCTAGAGCCTGTGGCAATGCCCCCCACGAGTCCAACTGGAGGCCCAGAGCCCGCAACAGTGTCTCATGCAAGTCTGTTTCATGGATCTGTGCCAGGAAAGCCCACAGGTCAGTGGTGGAAGCTAGAAAGTCTGAGCCAGCCAGAGGAAGGATCTGTGCCAGCAGGCTGAGGGATCTGCACTGGAGCCAGGAAGCAATGTTCAAAGTAAGACCCAGAGATCCCCTGAAAAGTACCCCAGCCATCCTCAGTGACAACAAAGTCCTGAGCTCCTCCAATGATGAGAACAGCCAAGTTCCTATCAGGAAAGCCAGCACAACAAGCTCCTCCTCAAGGAGAACCAACAGCACCACCTCTTCTGCATCAGTTCTTTTTTATGTTGTTGGCAACAATCCTCAGGTGGGCCCTCCACACCCAGCACCACACTGATTTAGTTCAGCTGGGTGTTATGAGTTGACCACCAGTTGTCAATCCACCACACCATATATCTCATTCCCATCTCTATGAAGACTCTCTCCCCATTGCCTATCATCTATCTTTTATTTTATTTTTACTTATACATTGGGTTTCTCATATAAGAGAAACCAAGTATTATTTGACCTTTTGTGTTTGATTTCATTCACCTAGCATTATGGACTCAAGGTGTATCTCTTTTCCTACAAATGACTCAAATGATCCTTTTTTATGTTTGAGTAGTACTCCATTATCTTTATAGTACACTTCCAAAATTGAGCTATTATAAGTTATGCTACTATAAACAGGGCTACGCATATGTAACTGTAATATATCATCTTTAACTCTTTTGGGAAGGTACCCAGAAGTGGTATAGCTGGGTCGAAAGGAAATATTCTTGTAAATCATTTGCCATAAGTTAAAGCTATGGTCCTCTCACAAACTTTCATTTGCTTTTTTAGTAAGGATGTATTTATAAATTTAAAAAGATCATTATAGTCTAACTTTGATAAGCATATACTTTTCATTTAAATTGTACTTTTACACTTTAAAGACATTATTTTAATTATTATAAATGAAATATATAATCTTATGTATACATCAAAATATGTCCTTTTTTATAAGTAGTGTAACACAATGATGTCACTCTACAATGATTGCTAATGTTGACCACTCTTGTTCTAAACACTGTTCTGAATCTTTCTAAATATTTATTTAATCTCAAATTTTGTGATGTAGATACTGTTATTGTCCCATTTTTCAGAAGGGAAATGTAAAGCAAAGATAAGTTAAATAGTCTGTTTTAATGTCACACAGCTTGAATTTGTTATTTGTTTATATAAGCCCAATAAGGTAAACCCCAGCCTCAGGTAGCAACTGAGCACTCAGAATGTGTTGAGTCTAAACTGACATGTATTGCAACTATAAAATAATACTGGATTAAGTCTTGGCACACAAGATAACAATAATGAGAACTACCTCACTCATATGTTTATATTATTATATGTTATAATGATATTATTTTAGATACATTGGGATAAATAAAACACTATTGAAATTAACTTCACCTGATTATTTTTACTTTTTAAATGTGGACATAAAATCTTAAAATTTCACATGGGGTTATATTTGTGGTTCACAATATATTTCTACTGGATAATGCTGGTTTAGTATATACATGTTTACACCTGTAAATATTGATAAATCACTCTACTTTATGATTATGTTTTTAAATCTCATGTCATTGACATAAAACCCAAGAAGTGTCTATATTACCCATTGTCTCTGAACAAGAAAAAATGAAATGAGTATCACTTGTTGATTGAGAGATGGAAAAGGATTATGTGTAGTTCATACCAGAAAAAATGTAAGATTAAGTATATTATTTAGAAGATGTAGAGTTTGTGAATTAAGTGATCAATCACAGCTGTGAAGTTACACTTTTCTGGCACCATTATACTCATGTATTCTTTGATATATTTGTGTTACTCTCAAATTCAAATTTTTGCTAATGTTTTACTTTTCCTGTTTTTCAAGTTCTTTGAGCATGCCTGAGTCTTTTTACTTACTTATATTTATCTTTGATGTTAAAAAATGTGTTAGCCTTAATAATAAACACTCATTAACTATTTATGAGGTTTAAAAGTTGACCCAGTAAGGAAAGCATCTAAAGAGCAATTAGAAATCAAGAATAGTCCTGAAAAACAAATGAAATTTAAAAAGCCACTTCCTGATATTTTTCTTCTTTTCCTAAAGCTTTGTTCCACTTATGTAAAATTCCAGAGCTACATATTTTTGTAAATTTTTTATATAATTTGTTTGTTTGCAGCCATGTGAGTTTTGCTGCCATTCAGAAGTATGCTGTCAACAACCATAGACAGGTCAGAGCAGAGCCTTTAGACCACACTAATAGGATAAAAGCAACTTGTGGCCTTCTAAGTCACAAGGCATGAACAAATAAATCTCCAAGAATTATGACCAGAGCTTGACATTGGTGCCTAGCTTTGAACAATCATTTGTCAGGGAAATCAAGACTTCTTCTATCCTAGTCCCATTCTAAAAGTGAAAAAGTCTGTAGGAACTAATGAAACTGTCTAGCTTACATCCTTCAAGTACCTATTGCTCTAGTAATATAAAGTTTGTGACTTGCTACATTTGTGTGACATGGAAAAACAGAAGTATTTTAAAATTATTTTAATATCAGACAGACCAGGTTTTGAACCTATTATCAACTGTTTGACATTAGGTTAGATGTTTGACACTAGGTAAGTCCTTCAACTTCTTCAGGTTTCAGATACTTAATATGTAAACTGGAAGCATTAACACCTACCTAGAAGAGTTGTAGTAAAAACACACATGCAATCACACACAGAAAAGAGACACAGAGACAGAGACAAAGAGACAGAGAAACATGGAGACACAGAGAGAGAACACACCACAGAGTGTTGCCCGGGAACAACACTCTGGGAAAATGAGACAAGGAGAGAAGTTGTTTAAATTGGTTTTAGAAGTAATTATGTTATAGTAGAAAAAATTTGAATTCATCCACAGCTGCTAGGAGACAATATATATTGCTAGCAAGACTTACTCAGGTTTTATAATGTTATGGTGGTTTTATGTTTGTTTACTTTATTTATTTTTATTTTTTGTGGGTACCGGGGGGTCAAACTCAGGACCTCGCATGCCAGCAGTCGCCCGTGCCGCTGAGCGATATCACCGGCCCCTTTTTTGTATGTGGGTTCCGGGAGTCGAACTCGGGCCCTCGCGCTTGCCGGGCAGGTGCTTAAGCCGCTGAGCCATCTCACCGGCCCTGTTTGTTTACTTTATATTTTAAATAAAACACAGGCAAAATAATTTACCATTAGAAAAATTTTAGAAGTTAAAAATATGATACAAATTTCTTTTTTTTTTCTATATGTGGGTACCAGGATAGTTTTTTTTTTTTTTTCAAATTGTTTATAAAGTAACACCCAACAATTTGGATAAACCTTGAGGACATTAAGCTAATTGAAATAAGCCAGTCACAGAAGGATAAATACTGCATGATTATACTTACATAAGTTATAATAATCAAGCAATCCAAGAGTATAATAGTTGTTACCAGGGGCTAAGGCAAGAAGAACTGGGTAGTTGTTCAATGAGCATTAAGTTTCAATTAAACAGATGACTAAATTCTGGAGATCTGCTCTAAAACATAGTTCCTCAGTTAACTATATTTTACAGTACATTTGAAAATTTGCAAAGGGGGTAGACCTCATGTTAAGTAATCTTACCATGTCAAATAAAATTTAAAATAGTGAGCGGAGTGCAGGAGGAATAGGTCAGTGATCAAGTGCTTACCTAACATGCATGAGGCTTGGGTTTGAGCCCTGGCATCACAGATTAATTAATTACTTAAAAATAGATATTTTAGTGTTAAAAGATACATATATTTAGTCTATGAATATCATTCTTATGGAAAGAAGTGCAAATATAGATGAGATATAATATAACTACTTCTTCTGGCTGTAATATGAGGAAAGCTGTGAAAAGTGAAATGATCAGACACAGGTCACTTAGAAGTAAGTTGCAGAACCAACACTAGAACCTAATTCTGTTGTTTCTAGTGTTCTTTAAACTGCTCCATACCATCACTTTTCTCTTTCTTAAGCATTGAAGGTATCCTTTCAACACTTATGAAGACAATGTTTTCAAAATGCTTTTGCTATTTTCATGGTTAAATTACATTAAAAAATATTTCTGTAAAATGATGGGTGGGAAGGAGAAAGACTTTTTTGAGAGAATAAAGGGTGGAAACATTTTGAAAACTCTATGAAAATATTTGTCTACCTTAACAGCCTAATAGAAAATATTTATTTTGGCCATAGTGACCAAAACATTTGCTTCTTTTGAAAATACTTGCTGCCAACATAAAAGTTTGTTCCTTTTTTCATATAAAAGCAAACATTTTGCTGGATAAAATATTTTATGTTTTTGTATAAATTATTTGAATATTGATTAGAAACACTCTTAATAACGTCATTGTACATTGTACATTTAAAAAATTGGGGTCCTTTCATTTCAAAATTCCCCATTTCTGCATAGATGTAACATTCTGAGATGGCAAATGTGTTGCAACAGAATATTGACATACATAAAGAGAAATTCAACCATTTTGTTAAGAAGTAAGTCTCATATAATGGTTATGTTCATGCTCCTAAAACAGACTAGGTGGATAAATTTTTCACATTTTAGTCAATAGTTTTATTTTAATGTGGAACTAGTCTAAGAATTTCTGTATAGTGAGTTCATAATATATATTAAGCAACTCAATTTGCTTCTACTTGGAGTATATTTTTGATATTCAGTCTGATTTTAATGTACCTTTTACTTTCATTTGGCTAATGGGTTCCAATTCCGATCCTCCAAATCCATTCACATACAATTATACTCATAAATTTATAATGCATCCATTGAAAGGACCTGCCTACTTATACAAGAGTTAGGCTAAAACTCTGCCAAAAATATCTGGCAATTTTAATATGCAAATGTTTGTATCATACCATCACTTATAAATTAATAACCATACACCCTAAAATTAGTTTCATTTGAAGAAAATAGAAGATAGAGATGATTTTTATCATACAGAAGAGTAACCTGGAGATTTTTAATCTATACATCAGAATTATATGTGAGACTTGTAAAATTTACAACTGCTTAGGTCTTCAGAGTTGTTGAAAAGAGAAGGTAAATCTTAGACAACAAGGTAACATAATAGATTCTCACCAGTACATAGCCAATTGAATTCCAGATAACTCAAAGGGACTGAAGTCTCTAGCTTTAGAGTCATTCTACTAGAACCGACCAGAAGAAATAAAAAATAAAACTTGACCAGAAGCAATTGCTATTTGTCAGAACTACATCTCTTCTCACTATTATTCAGATACAGTAAGATTCTCTGACTGTCCATTTCTACTTCTGAGAGTAATCTCCTGTATCTTTTCCAAATTATGAGATCAGTGCTGATACATAGTTCTAAGATCCACAACTGCCCCAAGCACAGGGATCTGCAGTTGAAGTTTACCCTGTTCTTTACTATGACAGTCAGCAAACTTAGTCTGGGCTCTGTTTTTAAAATGAGATGTTATATTTTGCTTAGCATGACACGAATGTCTATTGAACAAGACAAAACAGAGATATCTGTACTTTCTATTTATTCTGATTATAAAAAGATGATAAAAAAAAAACTTGTTTCCACATTACAACATCGTAATTTGGGTGTTCTGAATTAAAGTGTGTGAAGGTAAAATAAATTGCAAAGTGCATAACAAGGCGTATGGATGCTTCCTGCAGTCAAGCCCAAATGATGTCAGACAAAAAGTTTAATATTCCTTTTAAAGTGCACTACAAAGGGCCAGGGATATAGCTCAGTAGCATAGCACCTGCCTGGCTAGTGTAAGGTCCTGAGTTCGGTTCCCAGTACCAAAAAAAGTAGTTACACTACAACTTCCTGGGTTTGATTATATAGTTTTTTTCTTAAGTAGATATTAATGATAAAGTGAATACCCTTGTTCTCCAAGAGGTTGTATTCTAAACTATTTGTTTTAAGGCCTCATGCAAACTATGCTAAGTAAATATCTAAATAATTATAAAGAATAGATTTAGAAAAAAGAAAAGGAACCATGATTTGGAGATGGAGAGGGAGAAGAAGGGAAAGGGATGAAAAAAGAATTAAAATGTGTTATGTACATGCACCAACACCCCACAAGAATATAAACATTATGTACTGTACAAATGTACCAATAAAAATAAAAGAAATAAAATAATAAACATAAAGTATAAGTAATCCAAAACTTAATTTACATTTCAAAAACGTATTCTAACCTAATTATGTAACACATGGCTTCACTATAAAATTAAAATGTGCTTTTTTACTAAAAGTTATCAAAATAGCAACTGGAAAAATAAAATTAGTGGTTTTAAGGGAATCAGGCATTCTTATCTGACACTGTTTTCAGCATAGATATATTTTTTATAATATTTTAAGACAAAAAAGAATATATTTAGAGAGACTTTCAAATTCTATCTATACAAAAATTCTCTTTTACCAACAAGAAAATATTTTCCAATTTTAATGCACAATATGAATATTTGATATCTAAGAAGATAATATAAAGAGATGTATTATTGCTAAAATATCAGAAAAGTGACAGTGAAAGCAGTTTAACCTAAAACTTAATTAATGAAGTGACATAATCTATCATCTACATTTATTGATTTAGCAAATACAATTACTTTTATGGTATACAGGATGTTTTGATATATGTCTACATTGCAGAATGGCTCAATCAAGCTAATTGATATATTATTATCTCACTTATTTATCAGATTTTTACAATAACACTCAAAGTCTACTCTCAACAATTTTCCAGTGTACACTATATTATTCCTAACTATAATACCATGGTAATCGATATAGATTATCTATAATCTTTATCATTCTCTATCATCCAATATTGTCATTTCCTCATGTTTCAGACTCTGTTTTTAATATGTATCTGATATTTTATTAAATGCAAAAATGAGAAATTTAGAGTTTTAAAAAATGTAACTGTCCTATTAAGAATGAATAATCTGTATCATTAATCACCTATTCATAAGCATCTACTAGTCCTGAATAACTAACTTAAAGATAGTAATACGCAATGTATTAACCATTGTTACCCTCCTATTATGTTGTTTTGAAAAGTTGTTCTTCTTTTGATTTGTTTTGTTTTTTTCTTCTCTTTAAAATAAAATTAAAAAAAAAAAAAAAAGCATCTACTAGATGGAAGGTCTAACATCAGGTGATCTGAATTGTTAACAATAGGAAGTTTAAGATATGAATTTTGTGCCCAAATACTATGGAAATTATTTTTTCATTGAAATATGTAAAATACAAAGTATTTATATTGAATACTGAATTTGTATTGAAGCTGAATACATAGCATTCAGCTCTATACACATTTAAATGAGGAGATCTCAATATGAGAATAGTTGGATAAGCAACAATACTGAATTGTTGGTAGTAGCCACCTTATAGATATGTGCTTGGATCATCATAATTTGAAATTAGGGAAGCATATTTTGTTAGCCATATCTCTGCACTTTATGAAATAGTAAGAAATGTTTAATGATTGTTTACTATGCACAAGGCATTATTCTAAGTTCTTTACATATTATCTCATTTAAAAATTTCAATAATACAAATAAGTCCTATTGTTACATGCTCTTTTATGATTTGTATTCTTTTAATTATTATGTTTTATTTTATTTTACATTGACAATAATTTCATTTTTTTTATGAGGTACAATGTGAATTGACCAAATCAAGCTAGTTTACATATCCATTACCTCAAATATTTAAAATTTCTTTGTGGCCAGAGTATTTGAAGTCCTCATTTTGGCTATTGGTACTATGCTCATTTTATTTATTTATTTTTATTATTAGTATGTGTGTGCAGTACACTCACTTCACAATCATCTTGGAAAGTGGTCACATGTACATAATACAGTTTGATTCTTTCTTTAATCCTCTTCTTCTTTCCTCTCTCCTCCTCCCCTCCTCTAAATCCTCTTTCCCCATTTTCACTCTCATTGATATCGTTAATCTTATCTCATGTTTATGGCATATAATATTTACATTCATTTAGGTTTAGGGAGTTAGGATTTCCCACCAGAAATAAGTTTTCAGTCAACATATTTGACAGAAACCATGTGCTCTGCTATGAAAGCTGAGACAGCATAAAATTTTTCATGTAGATAACTCCATGTTTGGATTGCAAAAGTCCAAAAACAGATGCATCCTGATTTTGATCCTTCTCATTTCTTTTACAAAATAAATAATATGTGTTAAAATTAGGTATCTATACATCCTGGTCCCTTCAGAGAAGAAATTAGAAAACTTAGTACCACACAGCTCCTGGAAAAATTCTTCACTGTTCCTTCTATTTCAGATCTCAGTTAAGGAAGAGCTTTGATTCTATTGTAAAGTACATTGTGTTTTGTCACTGTTGTTAGATGATTAAAAAGAAGGAAAATTGCTGGTAAATTAATACCTACTATGTGTCTAGGCATATGGTAGAGTTCATATGAACTTCCTTTAATTCCCTAAATTTTCCATGATATGGCTTCTATTATCCCTATTTGAAAATGCAAAACTAAGCCTCAGAGAAGTAAACTTACTGAAAGCCATCCACAGAGCCAGCACTGTAGCCCTCATCTGTCTGAACTGATACCCAATTTATAGTATGCATTTCTTTCTCAAAATGAGACAAATTATCTACTTTTTGATAAGCAGAAAAGCATCTGCTCAGAGTGGAAGAAACGATCTCAACCATAACAAAATCAGAATAACTAGGGGGCTGAAAAAGGAAATGTTGCATGGACATCTCAGAGATGGAAACAAGTCTCTATCATTTATCCAACCTAGATAAAATCAAATTAGATATAAGGAGTTAGGATTTCCCACTAGAAATGATTTTTAAGTGAACATATTTGACAGAAACCAAGTAAGAGCACTCTAAGTTTCACAGTGGTAAGTATGGTGCAAATAAAATAATGATTAATCAACAAAGGCTATGGTAGAAAACTGAGAAAAAATGAAGCTGGTTCATAGGAAGGAGCCAATGAATACATCGTTGAGGAGAGAAACCCTTAATCATGTTTCAAGATTGGATAGAACCTGGACAGGAAGAAAATACTTGGCAGTCACATTCCACATAAAAGTATGGAGAAGTAAATGAAGCTGTCCTGGAACCAGCAAGCAATAAAAAATCTTGTTAGGTAAAAATGCATGATAGGAAAGGTGGAGGGGAATAACAGTAAGTTACTTACTACAGCTAAATATTTCCATTAAAATCACATAATTCTAATGACAATGCAGAAACAGGCACAGTTAAATGTTCTGCTCAAGGTCATATAGCAAGTAGTGGGATTGGGATTTAGTTGGGATTTGAGATTTAGAACCTGGAACCATGAAATGTTATTCCAGATATTGTGCAATTAATTAGCCCTTATAATGATACATCAGAGGAAAATATATTCAAGTGAAGAGGTATAGGTAGCCATTTCCTGCAGTCAAAATTTAAGTTCTTGAAAGTAAATTTAAAAAAGCAAACATGTAGGGAAAACAAAAAGTAGCCAACTAGTTATTATTCAAGAGTTTCTTAGTTTAATCACTTAGGGGAAATGTGATTGATCATATACTATAAACAAAATGAAATATATTTTAAAAGTATTAACAGCACTCATAGAAATAACAACATTTAGGACACCTTATGTAGGTTTATTAAAATTCATGTATTTTTGGTTTATTATCTGATCATACAGGATGATAGAAAAAAATGCCTGTAAGCTTTAAAGACTTTTAGCTTCTTTTTATCTCAATATGTGCATTACATACAATTTGAAACACTATTTTGCCCATATGCAGAGGTATACCTGTACACACTACATATCTAAGCAAAAGGAGAGAGACAGCTCCATATCCATTAACTTTGTATTTTGGCTATTTGTAAGGAGCTAATATTTTAAAAATAATATGCAGAACTAATATTCCAACAATCTGGGCTAAGAAATTCATTGACAATTACTATTACTCAATTTGGCATACTAAAAGACATAGTAAAACATAAAATATTTTCAAAAACTATGTTTGAAGTTTAAGTCATTAATTTTCAAATAGCTTATATTTTTCTATATCTATAATACATGACAAAATGCAACCAATGTACTAGAACAGAATTGCTTTTATAACTAGGGACAAATGCCTTTTTTCTTTAAATACTTTGATTTTTTTCTATGAAGGAATGAGCACTTAAGAGGAAAAGTGAATAATATGTGTAAAATTATGATTTAAACCTTCCTCCACTACTTTATAAAGATAGTAGTCAAACAACTGAGTAAGTCAGGGTACCTTTGAAGATATTTAATTAACATCTAATCCCATATTCTTATAAGCATACATAAATTAATCTGTCATTCAGAAGATTTATGCATTCAAATTTACATGTTACATATGTCATCAATTACTCATGTTTGAAAGTGATGCATTTTCCAGGAAACTGAACTGCCAAAATACCAGCAGACACACTGCAATACACAAAACCATACCCAGTGGTACCTTGGAGAAAGTCATTCCCATATGATCCTTCCTTTGCATATCCAAAGATCTCCAAGCATGCTTAGAAAATTATGACAATACTCCGTTTGACAGAGATGAACATTTACTTAATCCTGGTGCAACTATATACTGATGGCAATTCAATAACTTTCTTCCACTCATGGCAAGTTTCAAAGTTACAGTAAATATACAATATCATTGCTAATCTTCAACATACCAAGAGGTTAAACTAAAATTATCCTCTCCAAGCTGATAGACAACAATTGTTTGGTTAGCATGACATACATATACATGTATGTAATAAATAAGTGTATGTATAGGTGTATGTACAAATATACATATATACACATACATTTATAACATTTACACATATATAAACACAGAGACAAGTAGAGAGCCAAAAAATCAACATATGCAGTGGTTTGTTCAAAAAAACTTGAAAAGCTTTAGGTGTGGCAAAAATAAAATGCTCATAACTTTTCTAGACTATGTTTTTTCCAATTAATAAAAAACCTCATTGACTAGGATACTGCCACTGCACAAAGCTTAGACTATGTTTTATCCTAAAGATTATTTTTAGAAAAAGGTAGGTTTTCAGAGTACCATTTCCATAAGCAAAATAATTCAAAAACATATTTTCCTCAATTTAAAGTTGTATGATATTATTAACCCTTTATTTGTACTGTGAAGAAACATCATTATAATTATCCCAAAGGACAAATGGTACCCTTATAAGATACTACATATCATGAAAAGAAAGAAGCAATCCAAATCATGTAATGGAGTAAAATATTTCCAGCAAAAACAATTATCACAATATTTGGTATGAATTTATTACTTAAAATTAGATTTTTAAAAATTTTCAAACCATTTACTGGCTTAAAATTGTGCTACACTGATCAGGTACATTTCTCTTTTCACATTTGATTCTTTCCTTTCAAAAATATACCATGTTCCTTTATCATCATCACCCAAGAAACTCCCAAACTAATGGAAAATGAAGAATTTAAATTATCTTCTCTCATTTATCTTGTACAGGTTATTTACATATAGAGAGGCTGCCATTCATATAGACTTATGTATTTGTGTGTGTCCTGCCCTTACTATTCACCTTCATAAAGATGTTTGGAGTGCTCACTAAAAACAAAGGGCTATGTTAGATGCAGTGGACAATATAAGGATGTACAATATATCTCATGAGAAAGATACACATGTACATCAATTACTAAAGAACTGGCCTAAACAATTCATTATGGAGTACAAAATATTTCAACCTGAGGAACCCAAAGGTGTCATTTGTCATTTTAAAGATGAGTACAAACCAAAGGAAGATTTTCATAAACCTACTTCCATGGAGACAAGCCATGCTATCATTTTTCTGTATGACTATTTTAGTGCATGTGCTCCTGAACAAGTTTTTATACAGAACTAGATTGAGATTTTTGCTAAAATTAAGAGAAGACCAATGAGTGTTGCATATTATAATCTCCATGTTGTAAATAAAACACATAGAGTAAAAGTGAAAGGATGAATAAACAATACTCCATGGAACAAAAGCCCCAAACCAAAACTGATCACAAAAACAAAAAAGGCTACCATATACTAGTAAAGTATACTAGTAAAGGGAACAATTCAACAAGAAGAGATAAAATTTGTAAATAGTATGCACCAAATATTCACACACCCAATTTCAAAAAAAGAAATGTTAGTTCTGGATATAAAAGGATAGATAACAATATAATTATTTTGAGGGACTTCGACACCCCGGTCTCACATATATACAGGTCAACCAGACAAGAAAGTCAACAAAGAAATGAGACAAGTACCACATTATTGAGCAAATGAACATTATAGTTTTCTATAAAGTGTATCATCCAAAAACAATAGACTGCATTTTTTTCTCAGCAACAAACAGAGAGGACATTCTCCAAAATAAACCACTTCTAAGGCCATGAAGCATGGATAATAAATACAAAATAAATGAAACAATCACGTGCATACCATTGAACCATAGGACATTGAACTAAAATTCAATAGCAAAAGAAACCACGGAAATTATACAAACATCTGGCGATCACATAACACACTCTTGAATAATCAATGGGTCACAGTAGAAATTAGAAAACAAATTAAAAATTCCTACACTTAAATGATAATGGCAGCACAACACAACAGAAATTATAGGACACGATGAAAGTACTTCTAAGAAAAATGTTCAGAGCTTTGAATTCCCATAAAAAAAGAGTGATCCTAAATAAATAACTTTAATTATGGATCTCAATTTCCTAGAAAAACAAGAAAGCTCCAAATTAAAAAAAATGTAGAAGAAAAGAAATTTTAAAGATTAGAGCAGAAATTAATGAAATTTAGACTAAAAAATAATATAAAAGGTCAGTGAATCAAAGCATTGGTTCTTTGAAAGGATAAACAGGATTGATAAACCCTTAGCCATCCTTACTAAAAAAAGGAAAGATGAGACTCATAGCAATACAATTAAAAATGAAAAAAGAGAGGCTGGGTGTGGTGGCACACACCTGTAATCCCAGCACTCGTGAGGCTGAGGCAGGAGTATTGCCATGAATTTGAGGCCAGCCTGGGCTATATAGTAAGTTCAAGTCCAGCCTGAAATACACAGTGAGACCCTATTTCAAAAAAAAATAAATAAAAGGAACCTAATGGACACTATAAAATATAGTACTACAAAAATTATTTTAAAAATTTATATTCCAATGAACTGGAAAATCTTGAAGAAATGGACAAATTCCTAGACAAATACAAGTTACCAAAAATGGAACCAAGAAGAAGTCAAAACCCTGAACAGACCAATGACAGACAATGAAAGAGTGCCAGTAATAAAAACTGTACCGACAAAAAGCCCAATACCAAAGGGATTCAACACTGTATTTTACCACAACTTCAGAGAACAAATGCCACTATTCCTCAAACACTTCCATGAAATTGAAAAAGAAAGGGCACTGCCAAATTCATTCCTTGAAATTAGCACTACCCTGATACAAAAACTGAAAAAGTACTCAAGTAAAAGAAAACTACAGGCCAATTTCCTTAATGAATATAGATGCAAAATTTCTCAACAAGGTACTTGCAAACAATGCAGCAAAGCATTAGGAAGAACATATATAACAACCAAGTCAGCTTCTTCCCTGGAACACAAACATGGTTCAACATACCTAAATCGATAAATGTACTACACCTCATACACAGAAGATCACATGATCATCTCAATAGATGCAGAAAAAAGCATTTGAGAAAATTCAGCATCTATTCATGATAGAAATTTTGACTAAAATGGGTAGAGAATGATCTTATCTCAAATTGAAAAAGCCATTCATGACAAAAGTTACTGCCAAAACCATTTTAGTGAAACAGTATGAGGGTGTCCACTATCAATACTCCTATTCAATATACTTCAGTACTAGAAGGTTTAGCTGCACCAGTCAAATGAAAGAAATAAAACTAAAATGTATAAGAAAGGAAGAAGTCAAACCATATTTGGAGAAGACATAAACCCTTACATAAAACATGCTAAAATCTCCACTAGAAGACCCTTAGAATTGATAAATAAATTCAGCAAAATTAGGACAAAAAATCAACCCAAAAATTCAATAACATTCCTCTACACCAACAATGAATCCACAAGAAAGAAATCCTCAAATCAATTCCACTCACAATAGTTTCCAAAACATTGCCAGGCATCATTTTTCATGCCTATGATGCTATGATGCTTATGCAGCAGGATTGCCATGAGTTCAAGGCCAGCCTGGTCTAAGTAGTTAGTTTAAGAACTGCCTAAACTACATAGTGAAAGCCTATCTCAAAAAACATTAAATCTAGTTATCCACATGAATGTGTCTAGATCCATGTCTCTCATTTTGTACTAAAATAAAATCACAATAGATATAAAAAAGAAACACTGGATCTGCTGGAAGGAAAAAATAGTAAAAGTATTGAAGACATAGGCATAGGCAAATGCTCCCTTAACAGAACCCTAACTGTAGAATATTTAATATGAGGAGACAACAAATGGTATTATATTAAATTAAAAAGCTTCTTCACAGCAAAGGAAACAGCCACAGGCTGACAATATAACTTACAGAATAAAAAAAAAAATTGTTAGCTATACCTTGGCCAGAGGACTAAAATCTAGAATGTATAAAGAATTCAAAAAATTGAACTTCCCAAAAGACTTAGTCAAAGACTAGGCAACTGAAATGAATAGACACTTTTCAAATGAAGAAGCAGAATTGGCTAATAAGTACATGCAAAAGATGTTCAGCATCTTTGGCTATTAGAGAATTGCATATTAAAACACAAGATTCTGTCTTACTCCAGAAAGAATGGCTATCAGCAAGGATTCAAAAAACAACAAATGCTTGTAAGGTTGCGGGAAAAAAGGAATCCTTCTACATTGTTGATTGGAAGGCATTGTGAACATCAGTATGGAGATTCTTCATAAAATTAAAAATAGAAATTCTATTTGATATAGTTATTTCTCTTTTGGGTATATTCCCAAAAGAGTTAAAGAAAACATATTACAGTAATACAAGAATATCTATGTCTATAGCAGCCAATTCACAATAGCTACATTTTTGAGGCAGCCTATATGCCCATCAACAGATGAAAGGATAAATAAAAACATGGTATATATACAAAATGGTGTGCTACTCATCCATAAAGATTTTGAAACAACTATGTTAAGTGCAATAAATCAGGCACAGAAATTTAAATATTACATGGTTGCTCCAATATGAGAAACCCAAAATATAAAGAATTTAAAGAGCAAAGTAAAAAGAGAGATGGTAGGAAATACGGAGTTAGAGTATGTGGAGATGGTGAGGGGACCTGGGAAGGAGGAAGGGGGGACAGGGAGTAAAGGGAAGTAAAAATGACCAAGGTGAAATATGCACATCCTCCAAATGAAAGCACATATTATTAATAAAAATATTTTTGCCAGCAGTGTGTGCACTGAATGAAATATTGTTCATTAGAGAACCTTTTGATAAACATTTTTGACAATTCAATATTGAAAATATATACATTCAATTCCAGCTCTAACTGCATGACTAGATTTTTTAAAACTAATTAAGCTTTTGGTTTAGTGACAATAATAATGATAATAATTTGGGGGGCTGGTTCCTGCAAATTTAAAAGATTTACTAGATTCTTTATTATATTGTTTAATTCCATAGATCACAGCAAAGGGCTAGACAAACATAAATTATAGCACTGTAAAAAATACCTTTTATTTTTGACATATATTTTGTATTTTTAATCTAGCATAATATCCTTCTACAGTATATTCTTTTAACGTATTTCCTCCTTATATTCCTAAAACTGCCCTAACTTTAATTTATGTAATAAGTATGCCACATGTAATTATTTTCACAAGTCAGATAATATTAGATGATGTGACTACAAGTGCAAATATTATGATGGAAATGATATCACTGACCAAGAAAGATAAATGATCTGTTTTGATAAAACTCAGTCATATGTTGTTTAGGCAAGATAATAATTGAAAATGACAAAAATTATGTCAATCAAAATATAGATATTAAAATAGCTTACATAAATTGATAATCCATACAGGGTTAAAAGAAGCACAATAAGTAGAGTACTTTCTCAATTACAAATTTAAGAAAAATCATAGTTCTTTCCACAAGCATACCTAATGGTAAACCTTTTTATCACTGTTTTGCAACACTCTCACCATAAGAAACCACCAATTTTCCTTCCAGGATCCTGTTTCAATCAAAATGAGATTAACGGTGCCACAGCAGAATAAAAAAAAAAAAAAAAAAACAACCAAACAAACAAACACACACACAAAAAATACCTCTGACAGAACACATCTGTCAAGACAGAAAGAGAGTTCAGGAAAGAAACAGAGATTATTAAATTCCCATTCACTAGTTTGAATGATATGGCAGTTACTGATGATCTCAATTCAAGTTGATATGGCAAATATTTACTGAAATATTAATATCTGCTGTTGATCAGCACTCATTGTAGATCCAGAACAATTTGGAAACTTACACACACACACAAACACATACACACACAAAAAAAAATGTGTGTATACACATCTCCACATCAGGAAAGCATAGTAGAATTCATGATATATAGATATAGCAAATTCCTAATCAATGCTTGTTGAATGATTTAAATGCCTAATCCACTTTAATTTTTTGCAAATAACCCTAGAAATTTATTGTCTTATCTTGTTTATCAATTATATTATCTTTGAGAGGCTCATTAGGGACTCTGGGTTAGAATGGAGGACATTAAATGTTTTCCTCCTCTAACTACTAGTCCTTGTCTATTTATACTTCCACTTTCCTTCCTAAACTGTGTAACAAGGTAGGCAACTCTTTAATTTTCAATGTATTACAGAATATCAAGTTGTAATTGGCTTTTAGGTGTTCAGGACTTTGTAATTAAAATTATATATATATAACATGACACTAATATATGTATATATGTGCATATGTGTATATGTGTATATATATGTATATATTGTATATATTGTGGAGTGGGTAAATCTATGACCTCACACATTTATAATTTTGTTGGAGACCACTTAAAATCTCTTTTAGCAGATTTCATTTGTAGAATACTGTATATTTTTATTAACTGTAGTCACATATTCCTTCAACTTATTCCTCCTATTTAACAAATTTTGTTTTCTTTCTCTAGCATCTGTCTCACCAATTCCCATTTCCCTGCACTCTGGGAACCAACATTTTATTCTGTTTCTATGAGCTCAACTCTTTTAAATTCTGTATATAAATGAGATCATGTTTTTCTGTGCCTGGCTTATTTCATTTAACATAATGTTCTCCAGTTCCATCTATGTTACTGAAAATGGCAAGATTTCATGCTTTTCTGGCCAAATAGTATTCCGTTGTATATATGTGACATGTTTTCTTTACCTGTTTTTAAGTCGATGGGCGCTTAAACTGTTTCCATTTCTTGGCTATTGTGAGTAGTACTACAGTAAATATGGGAATGTAGCTCTCTCTTCAAGATCAATAATTTCATTTTCTTTGGATATATACCCAGTAATGGGATTGCTGGATCACATGGTAGTTCTGTTTTTCACTTATTAGGAACAACCACACTATTTTCCTTGATGGCTAATTTACATTCTCATCACAGGCCTTGTTGGAATTTTAATATGATGCGAGGCTTTAACATGTTGAGATCTGTTCCCTGACATTTAAGGTGTAGAACACTGAGCCAAAAAGCCTTGCACATACTGGGCTAGTGCTCTACCATCTACCACTGAGCTATGTCCCTAGGCCTTTGTATTTTATTTTTTAGACCATCTCACTAAGTTCCCCAAGCTAGCCTCAAACTCACTATCCTCCTGCCCCACCCTCCAGAGTAACTGGGATTACAGGCATATGCCACCACACGCAGTTTAAGAAGTAAATCTTTATACTTCATAGTATTTGATTTCTTCTGTTTTATTACCTAAACACTGATTAACTTGACCCAAAACCATTCAACATTTTATGTTTGTAGATTAAAATATTGTTCAATAATAGTGCAGTAACCAATGGTTGCTGTAATAATGTTTTCACATCTTTCATTATTAAGCAGAATTCAGATTTTTAATCAATTCGTAATGCTGCTAAGAGAAAATAATATGTTTGGGGGAAAAAAGAAATTTCAGCATCATTTCTATTGGCAACATGATTTTAACCTTAGAACATATTCTAAACTACATGATTAAGTATTTGAAGCCAGTTTCTTAAGCATGTAAAATGTAACATGACAACAGTTGTGTGAGCTTGAAGGTTTGCCAACTATATTCTATCAAAGTAAAAGCACTCCACTTCGAACACCCAGTAATTCATCTATGAAATCTATTCATCTTACCCACAGTGTTAGATTTGTATATACATTGTACAGCTATGGGAAGTAGCATAGAAGTGTTGGACCCCTTCAAATTCCTGGCTGAAAACTGTAAAAATAAAATGAACCCAAGGTCTTTATGGTTATTTTTAATGATGATTGTATAGGAAATAATAGTATAAAGGCAAAATAAACACATTATCCTATATTTGTACTGTACTACTCAGAAATCTCCATTTGCAAGGTGTTCAGGTCACCCATTCTGAAAAAAAAATGAAAAGAGAATATATAAAAGCAAACCCCTCTATTGAGATTAAAAGAAGGGAATTCTCTTCTGATATAATAAATACTTAGAACTATCTTTTAAAACCTATTGAGACTTAAATTAGGGCATGAAAGGCTTAAGTCATCAACTTAATATCCCACATTTGGAACACATTTGGAAGACCAGACAGATTTGGAACACCTTACTCCAAAGAGATTCTAAGTACAGTATCTGTCAGAAACTATGGAACCTGTCACAAATTCAAAGCCCTCAGTATACCTGCTCTAAGCACCTACATGTGATATGATTGGCATTCCAGGCTTCTTTTAAACAAAGTTGATGGAAACATGCAAGTGTCTCTAACAGTATCAAGACACAAGGATTTTGGCAAAGGAGGTGAATGTAGCTTATCTTTTTTTGTACTTGAGCATCTATGCAAATATCTCTTCTTACTCATTTTCTTGAAAGGACAGAGGAGTTCAAATATACCCAAAATCCCCATTTTAAGATTCTGATTTAGTGTAAGTTTTATGACTTCACCAAATATTTTGCAGTTTGTATCTTTCTCCAAATTTATATCTGTACCATATTTTAGGTTTTATATTTTAACAATGGTAAAAATAAAATACTTTCATGGAATAATAACACAAAAATAACAACACTTACAAAAATAACAAAACTGAGATTTCATCTTGCTCCAGAAAGAATGGCTATCATTAAAAAATCAAATAAGGCTGGTGAGATAGCTCAGCAGCACAAGCACCTGCTGTCACGTGAGTTCCTGAGGTCAACCCTCAGTACCCCCACACACAAAAAATCAAATAATAACAAATGCTATTGAGACTTTGGGAAACAAAAACCACTTCTACATTGTTGGTGGGAATGTAAACTAGTACAAACATTCTGAAAATCAGTACAGAAATTTCTCAAAAAACTAAAACTAGAAATTCCATTTGATCCAATCATTCCTTTTCTAGATATCTTCCTGAAAGAGTTAAAGACATTATATTACAGGGATACATGCATACCTATATTTCTAGCAGCACAATTTATGATAGCTATATCTAGGAAACAGCTTATATGCTCATGAACATGTGAATGGATAAAGAAAATGTGGTATTTATACACAATGGAATACTATTTTGTCATAAAGAAGGATAAACTTGAGGCATTTGCAGGTAATTGGATGCACATTTAGACTATAATATTAATGAAATAAGTCAGGCACACAAGCTTAAATATCACATGGTTTCTCTTATATGAGAAATATAAAATATAAAGAGCAAAATAAAAGACAGATATTAGGAAGTAAGGAGACCTTTTTCAAATGGGAAGGGGATTGTGAGATAGAGGGAAGGAAAAAGAAGGAAAGGCAAGGGAAGGGAAGAAAAGGGAAGGGAAACAAAGTGAAAATATAAGAATATAAAGGAAAAAATGGAAATAGATCCTTTGCAAATGGGAAGAGGACCAAGATATGGAAGCAGCAGGTAGAAATCAGAAGTGTAGGGGACAAAAATAATGTGTACATGTACTATCTCCTTATGAGAAATGTAATCATAAAGTACTGCAAACATGTACTAATAAAAAATAAAAATAAACACTAAACTTATTTTAAAAATTATTTATTTGAAATCCTTTTTTCATCCCCATTGCCTTCCCTACATCCCCCATCCATCTCTTGATCTTTTTCTTTTTTGGGTGCATGCTGGCAATAGATAATATTGACATTCTGTATATAGAATTGGTACATATATATAACACATTTTATGGTGATAAAGAGGTGGAGGGAGGGGGAGAGAGGAAAGGGGATGAAAAGTCATTAAGATGTATTATGTGCATGTACCAGTTCCTCGCAAGGAACATAAACATTATGTTTTACAAATATGTACTAATAAAAAATCAAAAAATATTTATATTAAATTATGATTTCTAAAAATAAGGGAGTCAAGGAAAAGTGAAATACTGATTTCAACCTTTCTATCTGTTACCACATGAATTATTTCTCTTACTAGATTCATCAAGAAAGAAGCCATAACTAAATCTGTGTCTACTCACACTCCTACAATGTCTACTATAGTTCTTTGAATGTTATCATATAAATAAAAGTACAATTAATAAAGCATAATAGTTTTAAAGGTACTTAAACCTATTCCTCAAAGTACAATAATTAACAAGAATGTTCAGGGAATACGGTACTATGGTAGTACCTATCATACAACCTTATCATCAGAATCTGTTAAAATGACATTTTTAATTATTCCAAAAGTCCTCTATTTGAATATCATTACAGAATACATTAGAATAACTTCCTACTTTTGTAAGTACCAGCTTTAAGTAAAATGGGATCTTTCTCAAATGACCACAGATTTTGCTGTAGCCTAAAGTCATCACTGTGAACATAATTAAATAATGTTCCACACTAGACATGCAGAAAGCAAATAAAACTAAAAAAAATGCACTGATCCCAATGTGCTTCTTGCCATGTTCACCTCTACACTAAGTACAATTTCCCAGAAGAATTTGTCTATTTAAGGGTTTAAAATAGTTATTTTTTAGTTAATCATGGTTTTGCTGTACCATTAACAAATGTTTCCTATCAACAAGGCATCCAAACACAAATTTTGTTTTTTGATTTTTTGTGGGTACCAGGGGTCAACCTCAGGACCTTGTGTGCCAGCAGGTGCCCGTGCCACTGAGCGATATCACTGGCCCTTTTTTCATATGTGTGTACCGGGAGTTGAACTTGGGCCCTCGTGCTTGCCAGGCAGGTGCTTACACCGCTGAGCCATCTCACTGGCCCAAACACAATTTAAAAGTATTTACTCTGCAAAAAGATATATATAATCATTGTGATAAGAAAGGGTCTGTACTGATGATCAGGCAGTATACAATCTTCATGGTAATTATGGACTCCTGTGATTATTTACAGAAAGGATTTAAGGGTGTATCAATTAGTTGTACAATGCATGTAGAAGCCAACCAATTGTATTTTTTTTTCTCATATTAGTGGGAAAATCATGTTGGTGCCTACTCTTTTTCAAATTTCAGTTTTGTATTCTGTACTATTTTTCTCATTCATTGTTTACATTGATTTTAATATATATTTTTATTGTCAATGTGTTGCACAAATATAACACCAAAAAATCACTCCTAAGAAAGGAATGTGCTCTACTTTAAGGAGAATATTTGTTTTATACAAAAAATTCATCAAAGAAAAAAATAAACTATTCAGTTCAGAGTGAGCCAGTAAGATACTCTTTTGATGTGATATTTATAGCTTTCTGTGCTATTTATTTCTCTTTATTCTCTGTCATATAACATTTGTTTTTATATCATTAAACTTTTCAAATAAATGGAAAATCATCAATGCCTCTTTGTCCATATGGGTAAGTGCCAACTACAATTTAATTATGTTTCTATGTTGATAAATTCTGTAGTTTGTACACAAAGTTTTTGGTCAAAATTTTGCTAAAACTTTCCAAAATAATTTTCTTTTTTGTAAGTAGTTCTGAGTATTACTTTTTCCATAGGTAATAGGAAAACTTATCCAGTAACTGTGAGCTAAAACTTGAAAGGATAACTGTCAAAAGCAAATTAGTCCTCTGATGACATGAACTCCAAGGAACATCAAATACAATACTTCTACAAATGTGTAATTGCATGCCAAAAAGCAAAGAATAAGATAGACATTTTTCTGTTTGTATTTCACTTTCACAGAAACTCCATCCTTAAATGCTTTTAGATGGCCAAGTTTTGCTGACAATTATAAACTTTTCACGTTGATCTTACATGGGTCACATCAATCATCTATACAGTTTCAATGACACTTTGTTAAATAAAACATCATGAAATATTTATAAAGAATTTGATAAAAGTAAAAAGATGTTCAGCTTTTTTAAAGATGCATTATCCTTTTACTGAGATGTAATATCACTACTAAAATATCAGTAAGAATTCTAGCAATAAAGAAAAAGAAAATAAATCTTTTTCTTCCACACTATTATTTACATAGCATTATTCTTCCTCCAGATATTGGGGCTTTCATATGGAAGAAAATTGCCTTCCCAATTTGATAGTCTTTGGATATAATGATTGAATACTTATCACATTTTTATGAACATTACACCTAAAGTTAAACATATTCAGAATTTATTCACTACTGAAAACTAAGTAGTTAAGATTTCTTAATTCATTCAATATAACAAATACCTCTGAAACATTGAAGTTCTTGCATTTTATATTGGATGATGTGCAATGATAAAGTGAAATATTTCCTTCTACATTATTTAGGCTATTAAGGGAAAGAAAATTACTGAAAGACAACACTAGAATTCATGGGTTTTAACATAAGTAACTACAATATGATATCATTTAATTGAAATTAAACCACCAGCTGCCTTAAGCACTTGGATATATTTGATTTTTTTTCCATGAAATTAAAAAGTGTTACTTTTAACTAGACTTGTAAAGAGCCACTCAATCTCTATCAAATTTGTGCAAGGCAAGCAACTATAAGGTTATGTTGCAATTATTTTAGTAATTGTATACATAATTGGGATAAGACACAGGCAATAAGGACTTTAGTAATGTCATCTATCTCTTTTGTTATTTTTCATGTGAAATGTGTTGAAAACTCCTAATTTAGATCATATTTTTCTGTTCTCATCTCTATTATAAATTTCATTGCTAAATGCACTACCTGGTGATGTACTAGTCTACTTCATTTGCAATCATTTCTCAGGAAAATATTAAATAAGTCATTTTTGTTGCCCGTAACACAAGAATACATACAAGTAATGAATAATTTATAATCTAAAAATTTTAGACATTTATATTTAAAATAGCAAACTATGAACATTTCATATGACAGAACCCAAGAATGTAAGTATACAGTACAATATCTTTCATAGGATAAATGCATAACTACTATTTAATTTTAAAGCATGTTTCTGTTGTATTTCTAAAAGTAGTATATGACCTATAGTACATCAAATGTATGCTTTAAAATGAGCTATACTATAGTGACTTTAGCCCTATAAAAGGAAGGAACACATAAAGCATTCTTTATAAAAGAAATCCCAGAAAAAAACATTTTACCCATTCTTTATTAGTATGTTTGCAATACACAATAGTTATGGTTATTTCGGGGAAATGGTACATGTAGATAATATAACTTTATCATTTTCAATCTCCATGCCTTCTTCCCTAAGCCTCCCCTCTCACTCTGGACTCCTCATCTACAAAAAGTCTGTCATTTTTTTTTTAACTACTTGCTTTAATTTTAGTCTTTTATTAATTTATATTTTATTTCATTTTATTTATTTGTTTTTTTGTGGGTACCGTGGGTCAAACTCAGGACCTCACACTTGCCAGACAGGCCTTTATGCTGCTGAGCTATCTCACCGGTCCTATTCATTTGTATTATAATTTTCTCCTTTAAGAAAAATTTTGGAATGTTTTTCTTTCTGTGTCTTATTTTACATAACATTATGGTCTCAAGTTCCATCCATTTTCTTACAAATGCCATTATTGCATTCTTTAAGGCTGAATAATATTCATATATATTCATATGTATGATATCCTTACACGTATATCACATTTTCTTTTCTTCCCCCAATTCTTATTTTATTAGTATATGTTAGTAGTACATAATGATTGCATTCATCATGAAAAGTTAGCACATGCACATAATACATCTTAATTCTTTTCACGTTCCCTTCTCTACCTCTCCCTTTCTCTTTCCTCCACCTCTTGGTCTGTTTTCCTTTGTACAAGATCTATCTTTCTGTTTCTTATCATCTAATTTTTAATTTGCCTTTTAATTATATAAGAGAAACTATGTGATATTTAAAACCATATATCACATTTTCTTTATCCATTTGTCTGCTGATGGTCATGTAGGCTGTTTGTAGAGTGAATTGCACTGCTATAAATATGCATATGTGTATATGACTAGAGCTTTAATGTTTTAAATATTTTAGGAGTATATCAAGAGAGATATAGTTGGGCAAAATAGAATTTCTATTTTTAGGTTTTTGAGTAATCACACTGATTTCTAAAGCAGGTATGCTTGTATAGATTCTAATGAACAACATAGAAATTTTTCTTTTTCCCCACATCCTTTCCAGGATTTATGGCTTTTTCTGTTCTTGTGTTTCATGTACTTATTGGCCATTTATACTTCTTTTGAGAAGTGTCCATTCAGTTTATTTTCTCCTTTTTTTGAATGTATTGTATGTTTTATTGAGAAAAACCCACATTTTAAATATAATACTCATAATTTGTCCACACATAGCATTTTGAAATTTAATAGTCTTATAAAGATGAAATAGTATTCTATATAGAGACACACCTAGATTTATTTTCTATTTCAAGAATTACATTTTCCCTTTGATAACATTTGCTAAAGTGTTGTTCAAACTTTAAATATCAAATACCTTTATCATAAATCTTTTTCTTTAAGAAACCAAAGTTATTTGTGGATTTTATTCCACCTTTTTTTGTGGGTACCAGTGGTCGAACTCAGGACCTCACGCGCCAGCAGGCACCCATGCCACTGAGTGATATCACTGGCCCTTTTTTCATATGTGGGTACCGGGAGTCAAACTCAGGACCTAACGCTTACCAGGCAGGCACTTGTGCCACTGAGCCATCTCACTGGCCCTATTCCACCTTTTGAAGCTCTTTTATTTTTAAGTAACTAACTCTCCATTTGCTATGACACCAGGAAAGGAGATCTTCAGTTGTTCAGAATGAAGAAGAAACTTTTATTTTTAAATTAACTGTTCACTACCAATTTGGTTTAGAAACATCTTGAGAATCACTAAACAATTTTGCAGGAGTTAAATGGTGAGTAATGAAAAAACTTAATGTAAAGATAGCTTCAGATAATGGCCCTATAAATAGGTTGAGATCCCCTTAGTGACATTTTTTTTTTCATCAAAGAAATGCTGAGTAAGGAATTTCATTCAGGAAATAGGAATGGTAAGAACTCTACCTAATAGTAAAAGGTCTACATACTTAGAAACATGTCAAAGCTGTTTTCACTACAATATCATTGCATGATAATCATTACATTTGGTGAACTAAAATGTAAGGGGTATCTCACTTCCTTATTAAAAATAAATATTATCTAAGAAAGGATCTAAAGATCACATTAAAGCAGTGAGTGAATTTAATTATCTTTAATATTTACAAGTTCAGTTTACCTAAAACTCAATGAAATGTATTTGCATCACACATTAGTTATTCACACAAACTCAGATGTTATGTAATACTGTAAAATCCTCATGAATCCAAATAAGCAAATACATACCATCAACACCATGGTTCCAGGTATATAATGGGTGCTCAAAGGCTGTTTCCAAATAAGCAATAGGATTCTGTCAGAGAGCAAAGTATTTCAAAGAACTATTTAAACTTCCTGCACAACTATAATTAACTCTTTTATAAATTGCTTTCAAGAAATGTCTGGAAGGTTTTTGATGGTATTTAAGGATTCATTTAGCTTCTATAAATATCTCTTTTGCAGTCTACAACTTAAAGTTCGCAAGAAAACCAGTTTTTCATTAGTAAAACATTTTATAAAATATTAGAAAAGTAAAATAGCATGTTGTTTTCATATCTGAGGTGAAAGATGTTTACTTTAAGAATGCTTTCAAAAATTAAAAGCAATTATTAAAGAATTTAAAAAGCTTCCTTGTTAGTTTTATTTTAAAATATCTAAGCTTTTATATCATAAATAATGCCTTTTTAGAGTTTGCTCAGTATTTTTTATTTATTTTTATTTATTTATTTTTATTAGTACATGTTTGCTGTACATGAAGTTTACTTTCATCATAGGTAGTAGGTAATATATATAACAAATTTTCCCCATTTTCATTATTATTGTTATTCTTAGCTCTTGTTTATAACATTTAATGTTTATGTTCATTGGGGTTATGACAGACAAATGGATAAAGAAAATAAGGTATCTGTATGTAATGGAATATCACTCAGCTATAAACAAGGGTAAATTTGAGACTTTTGTAGGAAAATGGATGCACCTGGAAAATATAATGTTGAGTAAAATAAATCAGAAACTGAAGTTTAAACACCATATGGTATCTCTCATTTGAGTAAGGAACAGTATAAACAAAGAGCTGGACAGAAGGAAACAAATTGTTAGATCTCTTGCAAATGAGAAGGGGTCCAGGAGACCAAAGGGAGTGGGACAGGGGAAGGGGAAGTAAGAAGAGCTAAGACATGCCATGTATAGGAACATAATAACTACAATGAATGTAAAATAATGCCTTTTTATGGTAAATTCTGTCTCACATACTTAACCACTTATCTTCAAAGAAATCTATAAATTTTTCCATTTATGCTATGTCTGGCTCTTTCTATTATAAACTCAACATTACATTATGAATATGTCCTATTTGCATAAAATGAGAATTCACTGAGAACCAAAATGCTATATTGCTTCATGACCACATCGTCACTATCAGTAATCCTAAAGTGACCTACTAATAGGTTTCCTTCATGAATATACACTGCATTCTGTAGCTTGCATTAAAAAAAGCTTCATTCAAAATGTGTCCTCTGTTTCTATATTTCTTCAGTCCGTAATCTCCTTCATTAATCAGATTCTATCAGACCCTGACCCTGGGTGACCAGTTTTATTTCCAGACTGTGTTACACTTTCAAATTACTTAAAGGGCCTTAATCTTCTCCTACAGTTCCTATATTGAATGTCAAAGTAATTGCTTTTGACTTGAAGTTATACCAATATTTACATTGTAAATGGAAATTTTATCTAGTAAAAAATGCAAAAAATATCCCCTAAAATGAAGAGAAATATATTGGATGATTTAATTATAAATTTTTACTCTGAGAAGGTGAAAAAGACCAATAGTTATGAAATATAGTCTAAAAGATAAATGTGTCCTTCATGTTTTTTGGTGATGCAATTCTCAGAATTATATACAATTGACTAAAATACAGTTGCTAGGTAAAATGAGGTATTGTATTTAAACTTGACCACTGTAATATTTCATATATTATAGAACTACTGATTGGTATTCCTAAGGACAACTGCATTTTCAGATCTGTCAATCTTTAAGCAAATACAAATTGGTAAAAAAATTTTACTCTTTTTTATTATTGAGTTTATTGGTACAATTTAGATATACATAATGATCACATTCATCATAGGGAACTTGTATCTGTACATGATATATATTAGTTCCTCTTTATTTTTCTCCCATTCCTTCTCTCCCCTCCCTTTAGCTCCTCTTCCCCTCCTTATTTGCAAAGCTGTTTCCATTTTATCCTTTTTTTCTCATCTTTTCTTTTCCCTTCCTTCTCCCCCAACCCAGTTCCCCTTTCCCTCTGAGTAATTTCTTCCTATTTCACAATATCTATTATATATTTTGGTTCTTATTTATACTTTCAGTTTCTCACACCAGAGAGACAAAGCGCTATTTACACATCTTTGTCCAATTTATTTCACTTAAGAGTATGGTCTCGAGGTCCATCCATTTACCTAGAAATGTCTCAAGTTTATCCCTTTTATGGCTAAGTAGTACTCCATCATATAAAGAAAACCATCTTTTTATCCATTCATCAGTTGATGGGCATTTGTGTTCTTTCTAAGATTTAGCTATTACAAACTGTGCTGCTGTAGACATGGGTGTGCATATATTGAAGTGGTATGATACTTATAATTCTTTGTGAAAGATACCAAGAAGGGGAATACCTGGGTCAAATGGGAACTCTAATCCTAGTTTTTTGAGGAATCTCCATACTAATTCCAACAGTGGTTACACCAGCCTATACTCCCACCAACAGCGGAGAACTGTTCCTTTTTCCCCACAGCCCTGCCAGCATTTGTTCTTGGTTGATTTCTTGAAGTTAGCCATTCTTTTTGGAGTGAGGTAGAATCTCAGCATCGCTTTAATTTGCATCCCTTGAATAATGAGAGATGATGAACTTTCTCAATATATTTATTTGCCATTTGTATGTCCTCATCTGAGAAGTGTGTATTCATTTCAGATGCCCATTTTTGGATTGTGTCTTTAAATTTGGTGGGGCTAATTTTTTAAATTCTTTATATGTTTTAGATATTAGTCCTTTGAGGAAAAACTGGCTAAGATTTTTCCCATTCTGTGGCTTGTCTTTTCACTTTGTTGGTAATTTCTTTTGCTGTGCAAAAGCTTTTTAATAAGATGGGATCCCAGTTGTTGATTCTTTGTAGTATTTCCCATACATTCAGGTTTTGTTCATGAAGTCTTTGCCTACACCTATGTATTCAAGAGCTCTATCTATTCTCTCTTCCAGAAGATTTAGTGTTTATGTTTTAATACTAAGATTTTTGATCCATTTTGATTTTAGTTTAGTGCACGGTGATAGACATACATCTAGTTTTAGTCATTGGCAAGTGGAAAGCTAGTTTTTCCAGCACCATTTATTAAAGAGGCTATCTTTCTTCTAGTGAACATGTTTTGTCCCTTTGTCAAAGATAATGTGGCTGAGTGTTTTCAAAGTTGTGTCTGCATCTTCTAATCTGTTCCATTGATCCTCAGGTCTGTTTTTTTGTCAGTCCCATGCTTTTTATTTTTATCACAGTAGCTCTGTAGTATACTTTCAAGTCAGGGATTGTGATCCCCACTGCCTTGCCTTTGTTGTCCAGAATCATATTTTCTATTCTAGGTCTCTTCTAGTTCCAAATAAATTTTAGGAATATTTTCTTTAGTTCTGTGAGGTATACTAATGGTATTTAGATTGGGATTGCATTCAATCTCTATAAAAATTTTGGCAATATGGCCATTTTTACTGTGTTTGTTCTTCTTACCCAAGAACAAATGATATATGTCCATTTTCTGATATCCTCTTCAATCTACTTTTTCAGAGTACTATAGTTTTCAATGTAGAGATCTTTTACTTCCTTTGTTAGATTGATTCCTAAGTATTTTTTCTCTTTCTTTACCAGTCTAGGCTTTAAAATGCCAGCTTTAGGACCTTTGCATTTGCTATTCTCTCTGTCTAAAACATTCATCATTTTGGTTGCTTATCCACTTATTTATTCAGGTTCAAATATCACTTTATCAGAAAGGCTTTCTTTGACCACACTAATTGAAAGAGCATCTGAAAGTTATTCTCATTTCTTTTCTCTTACTTTTCTTCACAACCTTTATCTCAAAGGACTTATAATGCATTATTTTGTTTTGTTCATTACTGGCTAGAAGAAAACCTAGGGGTTGACTTATCAGTAAATAATGGGTTGTATTTAAGCACACATCCTACATTTAAAATTTCAAAATTAGTATAATTTAAATTGATTGGTGAGATTTGAAATGAATTTGTCCATGAATGCTTAGCTGCTCTATATCAGACATAACTATGTGCAGTTAGTCCCATAAACACTGATGTCTCATTTTTCTCTCTTGATCTGACTGAGGTAATAGGCAATGTAATACTCAGGTCCCTAACATTACTGTTACTCACTGAACTGCTGTGCATCCTTCTGCACCAGAAGGACTCGCTAAAGGCTAGGATGACTTATTCACCTCAATCCCACTCCATTTTGCTATCAGTCTAAGACTGCACTCTGACTAAAGTAGTGAACAACACCTACGTTGCTGTTCTCATATACTATTCCATAGATGTCAGGAGGTAGAAGACAGTAAAATTAAAACTGCATTTGACTACCTTGGCATATCATATTCAAACTGCAGAAAATCAATGGTAAAGAAAAAATCTCAATGGAAGTCCAGTAAATGGAAATAAAACTCTATTACAGAAGAGCAAAGATAAGATCATGATCTAACTTTTCCTCAGACACCATGCAAGCAAGAAGGGAGTAGAATGAAATACTGAAAGTGTTGAGAGAGAGAGAGAGGGAGGGAGAGAGAGAAAACACAAACAGAATTTTGCATCTTGTTAAATTATCCTTCAAAAATGAAGAAATATAGACTTTCTCAAACAAAAGTTGACAGAATTTGTTCCCCATTCTTGTAAAACAAAAATTCAAATGATAAGGAGAAGGAAAGTGATACAATTTGGAAACTCAGAGCTCCAGGGGTAAAAAAGCATCATATAAGAAATAAGTGAATGCAATTAAAAGCATTTTTATTTTTATTACTCTAATGTAACATAAAACCATTTAAAACAACATTAATGGATAACTTCATAACAGTTTACATACAGACTAAATGAATGGTGAACATGGTACAAAAACTTGGAGAATTAGGAATAATTTACTAGATGATAGTTACACTATTCATGAAACTGTATAGTGTTTTTATAATATGAGCTTGGATTAGTTTTAAAAGTATATTTCAAACAATAAAAATATTAAAAGTTTAAAAAGAAGAAATAACATGGTAAGAAAAGTATAGAAGGAATGATATGAAATGCTACATTAAAACTATAAAATGTAGAAAAAGAATGGAAGACAAATGTAGGATCAAAGAATGAGGATAATGAATAAAAGCAAACAACAAATATGGTAGTTATTAATAAAACCATGTCAAATGATCCTTTTAACCTTCCATGGTGTAAATACACCCGTTGTATGATAGAGATTGTCTGAGTCAATCAAGAATCAAACCTAATCATATGATGCCTGTAAGACCCACTTTAAATATAAAGACAAAGACAAATTAAAAGTAAAGGGATGAATAAAGATATATCATCTCTCAGATCACAATATAATTATTAGAAATTAATAACAAAAACATAACTAGAAAATGTCAAAATACTTGGAAACAAACACATTTTTTAAAAGTACATGGGTAAATGAAGAAATCCCAATAAAAACATATTTTAAACTAAATAAGACTAACAGCACAATTTATCAGAATTTGTAAGATGCAAAAAAAATGCTTAACAGAAATTTATTGAACACAGGTATTGAAAATGAGGAAAGATGTAAAAGTAAACTTTTATTTTCACCTTAGTATACTAGAAAAAGGACAGTAAACTAAATCTATAGTATATAGAAGAAAAGATTTTAAAAAGTGGGTATCAGTGAAATTAAAAAAGAATCACAATAGAAAAATCAATGAAATCAAAACTTGTTCATTGAAAACAGAAACAAAAATCAATGAGCCTTTAGCCAAAATAACTAAGAAAAAGGTACAAATTACTAGTACTAAAAATGAATGAGAGTGCCAGTGAGATGGCTCAGCGGTATATGCGCCTGCCTGGCAAGCGCAAGGGCCCAAGTTCGATTCCCAGAACCCACATATAGAAAAAAGGGCCGGTGATATCACTCAGTGGCACGGGCGCCTGCTGGCACACGAGGTCCTGAGGTCGACCCCCGATACCCACACAAAAAAATTAATGAGAAGGCAATCAATACAGATCACATGGACAATATAATAATAACAAAAGAATATAAGAAGTGAATGCCACCGAATTAGATAACCTAGATGTAATGGAAAAATTTTTGAAAACAAAATTTGCTAAAATTCACAGAAGAGGAAATACACAATTTTTAATGGTCTATATCTATTAAATAATCCATAATTAACAACCTTGCAAAATAGGGAACACCAGGCTCAGATGGGTTCATTGATAAATTCTAGAAACTATTTAAGGAAAAAATTATAACTATTGTTTAAATTATTTCCTGAAGGGAGATGCACAGGGAATACTTACTAATTCATTCTGTGAGACCAACATTACCTTGATAGCAAAATAAAAGATATTGCATGAAAAATAAAATTACAGGTCAAATCAGTCAACAAAATATTAATAAATTGGATTCAGAATACCTATGCACCACAGGGAAGTGGGATTTATTCCAAGTCAATAGGCCTGGCTCATCTTTTGAAAATCAATTAATGAAATTCATCACATCAAAAGTAAATAACAAAATTATACTTATTCTACTCAAACTTGTGTTTTGCTATTTAAAAAAGAAAATGCAGGTAGAGAAAATGCACAGTCTCTGTCCCACGTTCCCACAGAAATTTAGGCTTGAAGAAGATAAAATAATTCACTGATTTTGACAACATGTTGATCACATCCTTGAATTAAAATGCTGATTGATAACATTTCCTTATAATTTCTAAATTGTTCATCAAAAAAGATTTTGTGACTATGCTAAAATCCTGGGAAAAGTATACCATTTAAAATATTTTCCATATTTCATAATTATATACTAACAATAAAGAATTGATGAATTAACATCTTTAGGACAAATACAATAGACACGCATGTTAACATATTCTGGAATATATTTACTACTATAAAAGATTCACTTTAAAATCAGTCATTTCTCTCATAATTTATTACCAAATAAAGATATTAACAAATGGAAAATGCCAAAAATTGAGGGTAGACATATTTCCAGTATTTGGATCACTAACTGCTTATCAAAACACAGACATAGGGCAGATCCAACATGGCTTAATAGAGGAGGAGCCATGTTTGAGAGACTTGGAGATCAACTAAAAATATAAGTAATTGGAATAAGAGGGCAGACATACACCCTGATACAAAAAACTCAATTTGAAAGAAGAGACTAGTGGACCAAACAAAACATATGTATAATTACCAGAGTGAAAGCAGTCCAGCAGGACTGGCCCACAAGTCCTCCACCCTCACCCATCACAGGAACAGTGATTTTGAGAAGTTCCAAAATATCTGGAGAGTTCTAAGGAATGCAGCAATCTAGCTTCACATGATAAACTTGGGGTATATGGACACTTCATCTCATTGTCCCCTCTCCAAACACAGAGCAGCCTGCAACCTGGAAATATTTTCACTGGCACACACCAAGGGCGAGTGATCAGGGACAGGAGCAGCTTCTTCCCCAACTGCCTGATCTTGCTATTTCTTAAAAATAGCAAGGGGCTATGAAAAATCAATCCAACAGCTACTAGACAATACAAAGAAGACTAATAGAAGTTTAAATGGAATCAATGAAAAATTAGAAGATAACACAGAGGGCATAAAACTCTTTTCTGAGAGGATAAACAAGCAATCACTGCCTGTATCAGGATCTTCAATATTGGACTCCAGGCACACCTGAGTCACCTCCAGGAGCCTGTAGTTTATCACATACCAATTGGGGCATTCACCTAGTACACAGAGCTAACACTGTTCAAGTTTGAGTCTGTACTTAGCAACCCAGTCTCCTTGAGCCTACACCAAGCTCACACTGCCCTCCTCCAATCATAGACTGGTCAGAGACTGTATGACACCTAGCAACAGTCCCTTGGAAACCTGAGCTTACACGGGGTGTTCCAATCCCATGTGAATCTCCACCTGGTACACCTGGACTGTAACAGCATCCATTCAGCAACAGGTACACTGCCTCCACAATAGGGGCATCAGAGTCTCCACACTACCTTCTTCAAGACTCCCAGGTACAGTCCTTGTCTAACACAATAGGACAGTCCTCTGGCTGGTTAAGCAGCAAGAGTTAAGAGTCAGCCTCTTTTGCCTGGTACTGCAGATGCTCATGAGATGTTCACTAGCCAGTGGCCTGCAACATCACTGGGCCTGCAGAAATCTTACATTATTTTTGGGCAGATCTGGATCTTTTGTGTCAGAAGCCAGTCCCAGTGACACCAAATATACATTGGGTAACCAGCATTGATCAACAACCTTCAGTAATCAAGGAAAGGAGCCTCAGAACCAAGACCTCATACCTTCCCTGGTCCCATACACCAGTTTGAACATCTGCCACAAATGGGATTATCGACAGAGGTCCCCTTGAACTAAGTAATCTCCCTACAAACGCACGGATTATAAAGAGGAGCAAAGAGAAATGTGACTTGTAAAATTAAAGACTACTGGCTCTGGAAGGAAACACTGTTCTGGAAATACATAGGAACATTTTTCTTTCTTTTTTTCTTTTGCATTAATTTAAGCTATTTATTTATTTATTCCTCTACTGGTATGTTTTTGAATTTTTACTATTTTTTTCTTTTGGTGGAGGCTGGAGTTTTACTGTCCATTTTCTTGACACCCTTTAATATTACTTTGTTTTATTTGTTTGAATAGGCCCTACTTTTATTACCCCCCTCTTCTTTTCTCACTTTATCTCTTTCAACTTGTTTCCTTAGTATTTTTTTCCTTATTTCCATTTCCTCTAGTTTAATCACCACTCTCTATTACTTATCCTTTTCCTAGTTGGTTTTCCTTTTTACTGTTGTCTAATACCATTAATTTCCCTTTGCTCCTTAACAAGAACTTTTACATCAATCTTACCACATTCTTCACATCTTCCATTGATTTAATTTTCATAATCTATTTCTGTTCTATCTTTTCTTCATGCTTTCACACACATGCAATTTACTCTTATGAATCTGTAGATAGTTAACTGTGTATTACTAAGGCTGAATATTGCGCTATGGTGAAAGGAGGTAAAATTGCTCTAATGAGTGGAAATTACTATATATAATTTTCTGATATTCTTAGATATTGTTATATAACTATGAATCTTGTACTTATGGTTATAGGTGGCAAAGTATTTGTTATTACAGTTTGTCATTTTCCAATTTGTGTTTGATGCTACTGTTATTACTGACTGTACTACTTTAGCCAAGGTGACATTGTTGTTGTGTTCAATTGATCTTCCTTGTAGGCCAATCTAGATTTTTGGGAGTCATAAACAATACTACAGTCCAGTACCAAAGAATGGGGTGCTAGGCCAAACAGGGTGCAAACTTTCATCCCAAATAAACAGAAGAGGTAGGATTCTAGGACAGACAAAGGCAGCTATGCCTAAAAGACAACTGTGAAAAGTAGTCATTACTTAAAAAGGTCTTGATGCTAGTAATAGATCTATCCACCATAAGCAATTTAGAAGCCTCAATGCATAAGACAAATAAAAAAATAGAAAATGAGAAAATATGAAAACAAATCCCCAACTCCCCCAAATCAAACCCAAGAGGCAATGAGATGGAAGAAATAAAAAAACCAACTAGCTGAATTTTCTGATAAGATAGCAGCAGAATTAACAAAACAGATGAATAAGGCTCTTGACCAATTCAAAGCAGAAAAAAATCACACAGATAATTAAAGAGATAATGAACATAATAACAAAGGTTAGTGAATCTAGAATAGATACAGATAAAAATAGAGAAGCTTAGGAATTCAATGGATTCCATGAATTCCCAAAATAGAAAAGAACTAGAATCCATCAAACAGCATCAAACAGAAATCCAGAAGATTAAAAATTTTATTGAAGATATTCACAGCAGAGTCAACCAATGTGAAGATAGAAAATCAGATCTAAAAGGCAGGGTTGTTGTTGATCAGAAAATTAAAGATTCTTAAAAATAGCAAGGGAGTATGAAAAGTCATTCCAACAGCTGCTAGATAATGTAAAGAAGACTAATATAAGTGTAATTGGAATCAATGAAAAATCAGAAGATAGCACAAAGAGCATTAAAATCTTTTTGTAGAAGTAGTAGTAGAAAATTTTCCAAGCATAGAAAAAGAATTTCACATACTAAAATGCAAGGCATGTAGAAATCCAAATAGCTATGATCAGAAAAAAATTACACCAGGGCATATAAAAGTCAAGATTCCAGAAATTCTATACAAGAACAGAATTGTAAAAGCTGTTAGACAAATGAAACAAATCACCTATAAAGGAAAGCCCACCAGAAAACCAGCAGACTACTCAGCACAAACCCTAAAGTCAAGGAGAGCTTAGACTGAAGTATTTCAAGCCCTAAAAGAAAACCTCCAACCCAGATTGATGTAACCCACAAAATTATCTTTCACAAATGATGAAGAAATAAGATACTCCCTTGATAAAGAACACCTGAAGAAATTTATGACCACCAAACCAGCACTCCAGAAAGTTCTGAAGGATATTCTAAAAAAATAATAAAAACAGGACAATAATGCCAAGCATCCCAGTAGAATGAATCCACCAGGCAAGGCAATCAAACAGAGGTGAAAGAAGGAAACCAACAGGAAAATAATATAATGACAAGGATAAGTCAGTAACTATGGGTTATAGCCATCAATGTGAATGGTCTCATTTCATCAATCTAAAGAAACAGATTGGCAAAAGGAATCAAGAAAAAAAATCCAACAATAAGATGCATACAAAAAACACATTTAACTCAAGAAAAATTCATTGACTGAAAGTAAAAGGATGGAAAACAACTCCACGGAACAGGAACCTGAAGAAAGCAGGAGTACCTATTCTAATTGCAGACAAAGTAACTTTCAAGCCAAGACTGATCAGAATGGTCACAGAATGTCACTACATTCTTGTTAAGGGAGCAATCCTAGAGGAAGAGATAATAATCATAAATATATATGTACCAAATACAGTCATGCCCAACTACATAAACAATAATGGATATGAAAAATCAGATAGGCACTAGTACAATTTTAAGGGGGGATATCAACTCACCACTGTCATAATTAGACAGATCAATTAGACAAAAAATCAACAAAGAAATATCAGACTTGAACCAAAACTTTGAACACAAGAACTTGATAGATACCTACAGTGATCCACTCAACAACAACAGAATACACATTCCTCTCAGCAAATCATGGTACCTCCTCCAAAATAAACCACATAAAAGCTCATAGAACATGTTTAAGTATATGCAAAAGAATTGAAATTATCCCACGCATAGGATCAGATCAATTGGAAATAAATGGCAAAATAAGCCTCAAAAACTACATAAGCACATGGAAGTAGAATAACATCCTTTTGAATAACCAATGGATTACAGATGAAATTAGAGAAGAAATTAGTTTCTACATTTAAATGATAATGCTAATATGATTTACGAGAACTTATGGAATGCAAGGAAGGCAATCATACAAGGGAAGTTTATAGCAGTGACTTTCCATACCAGATAAAGTAAGCTTAAATAAATAACTTAACATTGAACCTCAAGATTCTAGAAAAAGAAGAGCAACTTAAACACAAAAAATTGTATGAGGAAGGAAATAAAAATGATCAGAGCATGAATTAATGCATTTGAGACTAAGAAAACAATACAATGAATCAAAGAGTTGGTTTATTGATAGATTAAAAATAGACAGAACTTTAGCCAACCTTATCAAAACAAGGAAAGAAAAGACTCAAATCCTTGCAATTAGGAATGAAAAGGGTGAAATCAGAACAGATCCTACAGAAATCCAGAAAATCATTAGTACCTACTTTGAGAATCTGTACCCTAATAAGATGAAAAACTCAGAAGACATGGATAGATTCTTAGATTCATATGAATTACCAAAGCTGAATGAAGAAAATGTAAAAATTCAAAATAATTCAATATCAGTGAATGAAAGTGAAGAAGTAATAAAAAAAGAAAAACTACCAACAAAGAAAAGCCAAGACCTGCTGAATTCTACAAGAACTTCAGAAAATATCTAATGCCATTACTCCTCAAACTCTTTCATAAAATCAAAAGGAAAGCAATACTGCCAAAGTCATTTCTGGAAGCAAGCATCATCCTAATATCAAAACCAGAGAATCACCTAAACAAAAAAGAGAAATACAGGCCAATCTCTTCAATAAAAATACGTGCAAAAATCCTCAATAAAATATTGCCAAACAGAATGCAGTAAAATATCAAGAAGATTATACATAAGGACAAAGTAGGTTTCATCCCAGTGATGCAGGGATGGTTCAACATATGCAAATCAATAAATGTAATACACCATATTAAATGAACCAAGGGAAAAAATATGATGATCTCAATAGACAAAAATATCATTTGACAAATTCCAACACCCATTCATGATAAAACCCTACAGAAAATTGAAACAGAAAATCTTTATCTCAATCTGATAAAAGACATCTATGACAAACCAACAGCTAACATTATACTAAATGGTCAAAAACTGAAAGCATTCACTCTAAAATCAGTGGACAAATATGCCCACTATAACCACTGTTATTTGACATACTTCTGGAAACACTAGCCAGAACAATTAGCCAAGAGAAAGAAAAGAAATAAGGGCAGGATAAGAAAGGATGAAGTTAAATTATCATTATTTTGCTGATGACATGAACTCTACAAAGAAGACCCCAAAAACTCCACCAACAGACCCCTGGAATTAATAAGCAAATTTGATGACATAGCAGGATTACAAATACCATAACTGTACATGAATGACAAACTCACTGAGAGAGAAATTAGGGAAACAACACTTTTCACAATAGCAGCAAGAAAAATGAATACTTAGAAGTCAATCTAATAAATGAAGTAATAGCCCTTTACATTGAAAACTATAGAACTCAGAAGCAGGAGATGAACAGAGGATATTAGAAAATGGAAACATATCCCCTGTTCTTGGATAGGCAGAAAGAGTATAGTAAAAATGGCCATTCCCCCAAATCTGTTATTCAGATTTAATGCAATCTCACTCAAAATATCAATAGCATTACTCACTTAGTTGGAGAAAACAATCCTAAAATTTATATGGAACCAGAAGAGACCTAGAATACAAAAAGCAATTCTCGGTGGAGCTCAAGATGGCGGATGAGTAAGAAGCAGGCAGCGAAACTCTCTCTAAAAGTTACCATTGGAACACGGGAATATAGCGACCCGGAAAGCACAGGAGGGGGGTAGATGCCTCCCCGAAACCCAGAGAAGTTCTGAAGCGCAATCTGGGACCCCCGGCACCAGTGACGGGTGACTTCCAACAAAGAAGAGGGAAAGAAGGAGCAGACCGCGCGCGTGCACCTTCTACTATCCCGGGAGTTGCAGCGCCGCGGAAGCTCAAATCTACGGACACACGGTGGCAGCTGGTGCCCAGGGAGCCCCCACGGAGGATCCTGAGACAGCGGCGGGGCAGGGGAGCGGCGGAGAACGGCGCTGACCAGCGGTGAGTGTCTCTCAGCCACAGCTGCCCCGCGCCAGAGAGCGACCGGCCGGGCGCCATTGTGGGGGGTGTGGCGAAACTCAGAGCGGCTCGAAAACTGCTCTGGGAACTTGTGCTCCAGACAGGACAGCACGGGGCCTCTCAGGCCCACGAAAGTGTGCTGAGGTCAGCAGGCGAACGAGACTGGACTCTCAGCCACACCTGTCCCACGCCAGAGAGCGACTGGCCTGGCGCCATTGTGGGGGGCGTGGCGAAAAACCAGAGCGGCGGGAACCAGTGCAGGGAACCCGCGCTCCGGACAGCACGCTGAGCATCTCAGGCCCAGGGATCATGAAAGGGCGATGAGAGCGGAGGCGAGCTAGACTGGTCTCTGCCTGAAAGTACACACCTCTGCTCACCGCCCGCCAGAGGGCGCTCCTGGCTTACTGGGACGGACCTGCACAGAACAGGACTCTGTCACAAGGTACCTGCCTACAACAGAGTCAACACCTGGAACTGATTCTTTTTATTTTTTTTTATTTTTATTTTTATTTTTTATTATTTTTTTTTCTCACTGATTTGTTTTTTGTTCTGGCGAAGGGTATTTTTTTTCTTTTTGTTTTGTTTTGTTTTGTTTTTTGGTGGGGTTATATTTTTGATCTGTCTGTTTTATTGTTTTTATCTTCGTTTTTGTTTCTGTATGTGTATTTGCTCTTTCCTTCATTATTCTCTCTGGTTTTTTATATGAGTGTAAATAGCGCCTCTAACTTCTTTGTGATTGTGGTTGTGATCTGTTCTTCCTTTTATCCCTTCCTTCTCTTTCTACCACCTGTCCTCTGCACTAGTGTCCCAATTTTAGTGGAATCCCTCTTGGTCCTCTAACCTTACATCTAATTCCTTCCTCTTCTCCCAATACTCTATTTCCTCCTTAACTCATTTTAAATTTAAACTCCTCAGGGGAAAAATTGCCATACACAGGACTTGTATACTGCATATAATTTTTCTGGTGTGTTTTAGATTTTGTTATATAACCGCAACTCTATACAGCTAAAAGTGGTAAATAACTGGTTAGCTCAGTCTGTCATTTTCTAGGCTGTGTTTGATGCTTTAGTTAACATTATAGCCAAATGTGAAATAATTGTTCTAAACATCTTTCCTTCCTGATATTTCACGATTGAGATTGACTAAGGGACACAGAAAATACAGTGGCACAGTACCAAAGAATCAAGGACTGGGCCAAACAGGTAGCAACTTCGCATACCCAACGAATTGAAGAGGTAGGATCTGGCAGAAAGCTCAAAACCTAAAAGCAAGCTCCACTTGGAAGATACTGCAGAGAAGTAGTCATCTTCTAAAGATCTTAAACACTAGCAATAAAGTAACCTACTATAGGTAATTTGCAAACATCACCCCAGGAATTAAAGAAAGAAAAAATGAGACGACACTTAAACAAGATGCAACCCCACACATCCAATTCACCAAAGGCAAACCTAGGGAGCAACGAGGTGGGACAATCCGAAAGCCACCCACCTGGCCTATCTGAAGTGGTAACAACAAAGCAACTGAATGAGGTTCTGGAAAAAATTAAAACAGAAATAATCTCACAGATAACTGCAGAGATAATGTCTACAATGAAGACCATGCTTAAGGACACTATAGCTGATACAGACAAAAAAATGGATGAACTTAAGAAAACTATAGAAACCATGAATGCTCAGCATAGTAAAGAAATGGAATCCATAAGGCAGATTCAAGCAGACACCCAAGAGATAAAAAATTACATTGAAAGTATTTGTAGCAGAATAAGCCAATGCGAGGACAGGATCTCAGATATAGAAGACAGGCTTGCAATTAGTGATCATGAAATGGAAAAATTCTTAAAAATAGCAAGGGACCATGAAAAATCAATTCAGCAGCTGCTAGATGACTCAAAGATAAACAACTTAAGAATAATTGGAATAAATGAAAAAGCAGGAGATAGCATCTACGACATTAAAACCTTGTTCAAAGACATAATCAGGGAGAACTTTCCTGGAAGAGAAAAGGAATTTGACACCCCTATAAGTGAAGCTTTTAGAACACCAACTAGACATGATCAAAAAAAAACTTCAGCCAGACATATTATAGTCAAGATCCCAGAAATTCAACAGAAGGGCAGAATCTTAAAAGCTGTTAGGGAGAAGAGACAAATCACCTATGAAGGAAAACCCATCAGAATCACAGCTGACTTTTCAGCACAAACCCTCAATTCAAGAAGAGCTTGGAATGATGTATTGCAAGCTCTAAAGGAAAATAATTTTCAGCCCAGATTGATGTACCCTGCAAAACTATCTTTCAAAATTGATGGAGAAATAAAATACTTTCATGACAAAGAACATCTGAGAAAATTTATGACCACCAAACCAGCACTCCAAAACGTTCTGAAGGACATTCTAGAAAGAGATAGGAACCCCAACAGAAGGAATCCACCAGGCAGGGCAAATAATTAAATAGCCGGAAAGCAGAAAAACAAAGAGTGGGAACCAACAACAGGAAAATATCATGACAAGTCAATACATATCAGTTTTAACCATCAATGTTAACGGTCTCAATTCACCAATCAAAAGGCACAGACTGGCGAAATGGATCAAGAAGCAAGATCCAACAATGTGCTGTATACAAGAAACACATTTAATTCAGAAAGAAATTCATAGACTGAAAGTCAAAGGATGGAAAACAATACTCCATGCCACAGGAACCCAGAAAAAAGCAGGGGTAGCTATTCTTTTTGCAGACAAAGTGAACTTCAAGCCAAGAAGGATTCAGAGAGATAAAGACGGTCATTACATCCTTGTAAAGGGAACAATCCAAGAGGAAGAGATAACAATCATAAATATATATGTGTCAAATACCAATGCACCCAGCTATATAAAACAAGTACTAAAGGACATGAAAAATCAAATAAGCACTAATACAATTATATTGGGAGATCTCAATACTCCACTGTCACAAAAAGATAGATCAACTGGACAGAAAATCAATAATGAAATAGTAGAACTGAACCAAACTTTTGAACAAATGGACTTAGTAGATGTCTACAGAGTGTTCCATCCCACAACATCAGAATACACATTTTTCTCAGCTGCACATGGGATGTTCTCCAAAATAGACCACATACTAGCTCATAAAACCTGCTTAAGTAAATGCAAAGGAATTGAAATTATCCCATGCATATTATCAGACCATAGTGCAATGAAATTGGAAATCAATGGCAAAAGATCCCACAAAAACTCCCTAAACACATGGAAATTAAACAGCATCCTCCTGAACAACCAATGGGTCACAGATGAAATTAAAGAAGAAATTAGTCACTTTCTACAACTGAATGACAATGACAGTACAACATACCGGAACTTATGGGATACAATGAAAGCAGTCCTAAGAGGGAAATTTATAGCATTAAATACTTATATCAGGAAAATAGAGCAAGCGCAAATAAACAACTTAAGGGTGAACCTCGAGCTTCTAGAAAAAGAAGAGCAGGTTAAGCCAAAAGCCCGTGCAAGGGAGGAAATTATAAAGATCAGAGCAGAAATTAACGTATTGGAGAATAAAAAAACAATACAAAGAATCAATGAAGCAAAAAGTTGGTTCTTTGAAAGAATAAATAAGATTGACAAACCCTTATCCAACCTTATTAAAAAAAGAAAAGAAAAGACTCAAATCCATGCAATTGAAAATGAAAAGGGTGATATCATGACGGACCCTGCAGAAATCCAGAAGATCATCTATACCTATTTTGAAAATTTATATTCTACTAAGATGGAAAATGCAGAAGAAATGGACAGATTCCTAGATTCGTATGAATTACCAAAGCTAAATCAAGAAGATTTAAAAATCCTAAATAAACCAATATCAACCAATGAAATTGAAGATGTAATTAAAAACCTCCCAACAAAGAAAAGTCCAGGCCCTGATGGATTCACTGCCGAATTCTACAAGAAATTTAGAGAAGACCTAACGCCACTACTTCTCAAACTTTTCAATGAAATTGAAAGGGAAGCAATACTCCCAAATTCATTCCTGGAAGCAAGCATTACCCTGATACCAAAACCAGAGAAGGACCCAACTAAGAAAGAGAACTACAGGCCAATCTCCCTAATGAACATAGATGCAAAAATCCTTAATAAGATACTGGCAAACAGAATCCAACAAATCATCAAGAAGATTATACACCATGACCAAGTTGGATTCATCCCAGGGATGCAGGGATGGTTCAACATACGTAAATCAATAAATGTAATACAGCATATTAACAGAACCAAAGACAAAAATCACATGATCATCTCAATAGATGCAGAAAAAGCTTTTGACAAAGTCCAGCACCTTTTCATGATAAAAACCCTACGGAAAATTGGAATAGAGGGTCTTTATCTCAATCTGGTAAAAGCTATCTATGACAAACCAACAGCCAATATTATACTAAATGGCCAAAAACTGAAAGCCTTCCCTCTAAAATCAGGAACAAGACAAGGATGTCCACTGTCCCCACTCTTATTCAACATAGTTCTGGAAACTTTAGCCAGAGCGATTAGACAAGAGAAAGAAATAAAAGGAATAATGATTGGAAAGGAAGAAGTTAAATTATCATTATTTGCAGATGACATGATACTCTACACAGAAGATCCCAAAAACTCCACTAAAAAACTGCTAGATTTAATAAGCAAATTCAGTAGTGTAGCTGGATACAAAGTCAATACTCAAAAGTCAATAGCCTTCCTGTACACAAATAACAAACTTACTGAAAGAGAAATTAGGGAAACAATACCTTTCATAATAACATCCAAAAAAATGAAATACCTAGGAATCAACCTCACGAAGGATGTAAAAGACCTCTATACTGAAAACTACAGTACTCTGAAAAAGGAGATTGAAGAGGATATCAGAAAATGGAAAGATATCCCTTGCTCCTGGATAGGAAGAACCAATATAGTGAAAATGGCCATACTCCCAAAATTGTTATACAGATTTAATGCAATTCCAATCAAAATTCCAACAGCATATCTCACAGAATTAGAGAAAACAATCCTAAAATTCATTTGGAATCAGAAGAGACCTAGAATAGCAAAGGCAATCCTGGGCAACAAAGGCAAGGCAGGGGGCATCACAATCCCCGACTTGAAATTATACTATAAAGCTACTGTGATAAAAACAGTGTGGTACTGGCAAAAAAACAGACCTGAAGATCAATGGAACAGATTAGAAGATGCTGAAACAACCCCAGACATACTAAGCCACCTTATCTTTGACAAAGGTGCCAAACACATTCGCTGGAAGAAAGATAGCCTCTTTAATAAATGGTGCTGGAAAAACTGGCTCTACACATGCTGAAGATTAAAACTAGATCCATATCTTTCACCATGCACTAAACTAAATTCAAAATGGATCAGAGATCTAAATATTAAAACAGAAACATTAAATCTGCTGGAAAGTAGGATAGGTAAAACCCTTGGAGACATTGGTGTAGGCAAAGACTTTATGAATAAAAACTCAACCGCACGGGAACTATCCCAAAGAATCAATAACTGGGATCTCATCTTATTAAAAAGCTTTTGCACAGCAAGAGAAACCACCAACAGAGTGAAGAGACAACCCACAATGTGGGAAAAAATGTTTGCCAGCTGTTCCTCAGACAAAGGACTACTATCGAGAACATATAAAGAACTCAAAAAAATCAGACCTCCCAAATTTAAAGACCCACTCCAAAAATGGGCATCTGAGATGAATACACATTTCTCAGATGAAGAAATACTAATGGCAAACAAATATACAAAAAAATGTGCAACATCACTAGTCATTCGAGAGATGCAAATTAAAACAACACTGAGATACCATCTCACCCCAGAAAGAATGGCTACTATTAAGAAATCAACTAATAACAAATGCTGGAGGGGCTGTGGGGAAAAAGGAACCCCTCTTCACTGTTGGTGGGAGTGTCGACTGGTACAGCCACTGTGGAAGTCAGTGTGGAGATTCCTCAGAAAACTAGGGTTGGAGGTCCCATTTGACCCAGCTATTCCCCTTCTGGGCATCTTCCCAGAAGAATTAAAAACATCGTACCACAGCGATATATGTGCACCCATGTTTATAGCAGCACAATTTGTAATAGCCAGATCTTGGAAACAACCCAAATGCCCATCAACTGAGGAATGGATAAGAAAGATGTGGTATTTTTATACAATGGAGTACTATTCAGCCATAAAGAAGGATAAACTGGAGACTTTTTTAGGTAAATGGATGCAACTCGAGAAAATACTCATAAGTGAAATAAACCAGAAGCACATGTGTAAGCATTGTATTATCTCTCTAGTATGAGAAACTGAAAGAGTAAATAAGATCCAAAATGTACAATAGATATGGTGAATCAAAAAGAAACTGGTCAAAAGGAAAGAGAGACTGGAATAGGGAAAAGAAAGAAGGGAAAGGGAAAAAAACAATTGTATATATATATATATAAGATGGTTAAGATAGATACACTACCATTTTTACTTAGTTCATTGAAGAGTAAGGTTTGTGCCAATAATGTTTGGACAATTGAATGCTAATGTCTGGTGTCCTGAATAACTAACTTAAAGATAGTAATACGTAATGTATTAACCATTGTTACCCTCCTATTATGTTGTTTTGAAAATTTGTTCTTCTTTTGATTTGTTTTGTTTTTTTCTTCTCTTTAAAATAAAATAAAAAAAAAAGCAATTCTCAGCAACAAGGAAAGACAGGAGGCATCAAAATTCATGATTTGAAATTATAGTACAGAGCTACAGTGATAAAAACAGCATGATACTGGCAAAAAAATAATTTGAGGATCAATGGAACAGAATAGAAGATGCAGAAACAACTCCAAGCACAATCAGCTACCTCATATTTGACAAGTGACCCAAAGCCTTCACTGAAAGAAAGATAGCCTCTTTAATAAATGGTGCTGGCAAACTGGCTTTCCATATGTCAAAGATTAAACCTAGAAGCATATCACTCACCATGCACTAATATAAAATTGAAATTAATCAAATATCTAAATATTAAAACAGGAACACTTAATCTGGTAGAAGATAAAATAGGTAAAACTCTTAAAGACATAGTTGTAGGCAAGCATTTTATAACAGCCCTATTTCACAGGAAATATTACGAAGAATCAACTACTTGGATCACATCAAATTGAAAAGGTTTATTCAGAGTAAAAGAAACAACCAACAGAGTGAAGAAACAACCCACAGTATAGGAAAAAGTTTACCAGCTATTCCTCAGAAAAAGGACTAATATCTTGAATACATAAGGAACTAAAAAATTCAGAACCCCCCAAATTTAAAGACCCTGTCCACAAACAAGCAGCTAAAATGAATAGTAATTTCCCAGTGAAGAAGTACAAACACTAAATGAATATATGAAATAATGTTCAAAATTTCTGATCATTCAAGACATGCAAATTAAAACAACACTGCAATTCCATCTCACTCCAAAAAGAATGGCTATCATCAAGAAATCAACCAATAACATATGCTGGCAGGACTGTGGTGAAAATGAAATCTTCTCCATTGTCGAGTGGAGTGTAAATTGGTACAACTACTATGGAAATCAGTATGTAGGTTCCTCAAAAAACTAAAAGTAGTGGTTCCATTTGACCCTGCTATTTTCCTTCCAGGTATCTTCACAAAAGAGTTAAAAACATCACACCACAATGTTATATTCATACCAATGTTTCTAGAGGCACAACTTATAATAGCTAAATCTTGGAAACAGCCTATATGCCCATCAACTGAGGAATGGATAAACATGATGTGGTATTTATATACAATGGAATACTACTCTGCCAGCCATAAAGAAGGATAAACTGGAGACATTTTTAGGTAAATAGATGCATCTCAAGAAAATAATTTTAACTGAAATAAATCAGGCACACTATTTTAAATATTGTATTGTTTATGTTGTGTGAAAAACCCAAAGGGTAAATAAGGAGATAAATGAAAAGTGGAACAAGGGGGGGCAGAAGGAAGGAAGGGAAAAGGGATTTATTAAAAAAGAGAATGGAAGAGAAAAAAAGAAAGTTTTTGAAAATGGGGAAAGCAAGAGAGGTTGAAGGGAGGGTAAGGGAATGGGAAAAAAATGAATTAAAATATATTATGTACAGGAACAAATTCCCCATGATGAGTGTGATCATTTTGAATGGCAAACATGTACTAATATTTAAAAAAACACACACACACAGGCATAAGCCAGGCATGGTGATGAAGGCCTGTAATTGCAGCACTCTGGAAGCTGAGGCTGGAAGTTTGCTGCAAGTTCGAGGCCAGCCAGGCTTACATAGTGAGTTACAGGCCAGCCTGAACTACATAGAATGACCATGTCTAATTAACAAAACAAAACAAAAAAACCCAGGAATCACCCACTTAATACTATATTGTACATGCAGGGTGTCATTTATTTATACAAAAAAAAAAGCTGGACTGACTGAATGAATGCACAATTCCATTTTGACATTTATAGACATTTTTCTCTAAGTCAAACAAACTAATATTCTACCTACTAAGTGCAAATTCATTTATGTACAATGCTACAGGTTAGCAGATATTTACAGATAATACAAATTCACCCACCCAACCAAATTCACAACCATAATCACTATTTGGGGACACCAAAGCAAAACTAAATGCAGTTAAAAAAGGAGAGAGTTTGGTCAATTGATACTTAATTTCACTTAGATAGAAGGAATAAATTCTATTATTTTATTTCACAGCATGGTAACTAAAGTTAATAATGTATTGTACATTTCAAAATAAATAAGAGTGTGGTATAAATACTAATAAATAATCAATATTTGAAGTGGCTAATTAGACTGATTTGACCATGCCACAATTTATACATGTATCCAAGCTTCATGTTGTATCCCATAAGTATATACAATTATTGGTCAACTGAAAAACATAATAAAACAAAATTTAAAAATTAAAAATTAAAAAGAGATATGTCAACTAGTTTCAATTAATGTGCTAAATTTGACAAATATCTTTTAAAATTTTGATGAATCATTTCCTACTTTAAAAAAGTAGAATTTTCTTCTCTATACAGGCAAGATATGGATCAAAATATCAACTGTATAAATGAATCACCAATTGCATGGCACAATCACAATAAATAAGTGTCTTCATGTGTGTAAAGTCACTTAATGATACAGATACCTTCCATTAACATTGAGCATAATTTACACAATGTTCTCACAAAGAATTGACCTGATAATATCTCTAATATGTTTATACATTCTCCAGCCCTTTTTGTTAAGTACAGTAAATTTCTGCTAATTTTCTTTCATGTTGGGTCCTTTCTTAGTATAACAAATACCTGATAAACTACCACTGCTGAGAAATTGATTGGAATGTTAACTTCCCATACTAATTTTACATAACAGTTTAACCACCTAACTACAAAATTCCAAAATAAAGGCATTAAAAGTAAAATTCCACCATGTGTTTTTCATCATGATTATAGCCTGAATGGTCTGATCTGTTTCCTTCATTAAGCCATCTATTGGGGATACCATAATTTGAAAAACTGGACCTTCACCCCCTTTTATTTTCTCTGTCTACGATCTCTGTAAAGCTCTGACTCCCTTGCACATTGCCTGGTACATGGAAATTGAAAAAAGAAGAGAGAGAGAAAAGAAACATAACAAACTGCTGATAAATTTCTAAGAATTATCTTTACTTTTTCTTACAGGTGGACATTATTTAGTTCCACATACCCTAAGATTTACCTTGAATAATTGGAAGCACCCAGTAAATTTATCAAACAAATCATTATGCTATATGTGAACTTTAAACATTTAAACCACATCAACCTAATCGGATGATTTATTTTTCTGGATGCCACTGCAGAAGATAACAGCCTATAATTTCACCAATGAGAGCTGAAATTGTTTCTTACCCACATCATGTTTGTGTATTTAAAGGGCCCATACAATATGCACTTATTCTATGTATCTGTTACTTTTCTAAGGACTGCACAAATAATAAATACTTTAATTCTTAAAACAGCCCTATAAGTAGTTATAATTTTTATCATAGTCCCACTTTTACAGGTTAGGAAACTGAAGCAGACAGAGTTTAAGCAACTTATCTAAGACCACATAGCCAGTAAAGGATGAATCTGGGTTTAGAGTCTGAAAAATCCCGGTCCAGAGTCAATGTGTTCCACCATCACATTATGCTTCCTCTAAGTATGATTTTACTGAATTTATGCAAACTTCTAGTGATGGAATTGTGTCCTGCAGTCCTAATAGTTTCATTTTCATAACGTGATTCAAATGCACAAATGCAAGTTTTAATGCATGTCAAACTCATTTGACCATGCAAGTGTCAAATTCTATAAAACTATCAAGTATAGGGGTCAATGAAAGATTTCATGTATAAATAGAAATTTGATTTCTTTTAAAAATAAATTTATTTTTCTTTATTCATGTTTATTCTATAAATGGCAAAAACAAAACAAAAAACCTTTGAATGCTTTAAATGACTGTTAAGAAAAATATCAACCTCAAAATAAAAAAAAAATGTATGTTTGGACAAAAAAATTCTATAAACCTATAAATAAAACTCTAGATGGAAGAAATTTTATAGATAAGGTTCTTTACATATTTACATTAATATTTCACAGGCTAGAGCCATGATAGACCTGCTTCATACATAATTTCATTTCATAAATGAAATGCGTAAAGTCTCCAATGTGTATTGTCAAATGTAATTCAGGTCTAACAACTAAAATGTCTGCTAACCAAGGTCTCAGTTTTGCATGTTTGGAACACCTAAGTGTCTTTCAGTGCCTCAAATGAATGACATATCTTCTCAGTCTGGCATCTGATGTATGGCATGTGATGGTATATTTACCATCGTGTATCACAAACAGTGAAAGGAAAAACATAATACGATTTACTAATGGCAGTAACCCTCTTTTATCAGAGAGGATTACTGTCATTGAGTATCAGGGGAAATTGAGAACCTTGTGGACACTTAGTATTTTTTTTGTGGGTAATGGGGGTCAACCTCAGGACCTCACACACCAGCAGGCACCCATGCTGCTGAGCGATATCACTGGCCCTTTTCTCATATGTGGGTTCCAGGAGTCGAACTCAGGCCCTTGCACTTGTCAGGCAGGTGCTTATGCCACTGAGCCATCTCACCGGCCCCCAGCACTTAGTATTTATTTAACATCCTACTCTGTAATTTGGTTAAAAGAGTAGCAACACAAAATTTCATGGGAAGATGTAAATATACATTACATTTCTTTTTGTACTTACAAGTAAATCTAATGGAAAACAGCAAAATCAGTTTGTTTCCTGCTGCTCAAACTGTCGCAAGATTCTGATACTATAAGTTATTTAATATTTCAGCTGATGTTGGGGATTTTGTAGATTTTTCAGATGAGGCATGCTTCAGAGACACCTAGCTGTATATACCGGACATGCTTGTCAATCCAAATAAAACTAGCACCTTTTTTTTGGTGAAATGAATATTTTCTAGACCTTAAAACATTCACATTACTAAAAAACTGACAGCTAAGGAGGAAAAAATACTTTTTATTGAGACCATAAAATCTTAAATTAAATATGAAAAATTCTTCATTAATCCTGACACTTCTGTCCTAATGTTATGTTAGAAGTTTTCCCACAAATAGTGCTACCTTTTTTTGTGTGTGTGTGGGTACTGGGGGTCGAACTCAGGACCTCGCATGCCAGCAGGCACCTGTTCCACTGAGCGATATCACCAGCCCTTTTTTCATATGTGGGTACTGGGAGTCAAACTCAGGACCTCGCGCTTGCCAGGCAGGTGCTTATGCCGCTGAGCTATCTCACTGGCCCAGTGCTACCTTTAAATGTTCAACTTTATGAGTTTAAGGTAGAAGAGAATTTAGAGAAGGAGGGAGGGAAGTGAGAGTGAAGGAGAGGGGAATTGGATTAAATAAAGTATCTGTTTTATGTTTGTATACACTCTCTCCAAGAAGATTGCAAACTGCATGTACTGCAAATATGTATTAAAAATAAAATTTAAAAAGGAAATGGATGTTTCCTGCAAAATTGAAAATGGCCATTATATGTTTGTGTTACAAATTATACAAATAGTTTAGTTTTAAAAAAGTAACCTCTTTCAGGAACAAATTCTAAGACAATGTATAAATGATTGTATTATTCCCATTACATTTGTCATACTGCTTGTATTATCACTATTATTAATGAGCTGTGGTGTTGTATAAATTATAACAGAGGAGCCAAATTGCTCTGTGTATAGCATTTAGATAATTTTATCACTACACTGCCAATCAAATTCACATCTATGTCTTATCTGTCATGTTCTCAGTTTGATACCACATCTCAGAAACTCACGTTATTCTTCTTTATTATTGTTGATTATATTTATGACAAATTTTGTGGTAATTAAATACATTTGAACAGAAATTCTAAATGAAGTACTATTTGTTTTACTTTGTTTTCCACCTCTTTTCTTCAATTTGCTTGAAAAAATGTTCTAAGCATTACACAACCCATTACTTCATCCTTAAATTATTTAATAAAACCAATTTGGTGGAAATAATAATTAACCAAATTTTCCCAGCAACACAAAATTTATGTAAGACTGGCCACACACTTTTAACTCATAAAAACCATTATAAGAGGAATGTAATTTTGCTTTCTGCAGCTTCTTGCCTTTCTGAAGAGGAACTATGAACCCATAAAAAACATCACTACAGATGATTACTATTTCTAGATTATGCACTTTCAAACCTAAAGAGCAGAGGAAATTTACTCCATGAAACTTACTCCATAAAATCAATGAAGAAAGGGCCAGTGATATGGGTCAGCGGCATAACTGCCTGCCTGGAAAGCGTGAGGTCCTAAGTTCGACTCCCAGAACCCACATAAAGGAAAAAAAGGGCTGGTGATATCGCTCAGCATCACAAGGGCCTCCTGGCAAGCATGAGGCCCTGAGTTCAACTCCTGGTACCCACATTAAAAAAAATCAATGAAGAAAGTGTAGACAACTCCAACTCAGCAAACAATAGTAGGATTTAGTCTCTCACAACAATAAAGTTAATTCTTATATGGAAAGGGCCATAGATACTCTTGCAACCTGAATAGAACCATAATTTTAGGTAACCTATTTTATAGGATTTCATCATGACATAAAATGACTATTTGCATACCTGTTTATCACTATTGGCTAGAAAATAGGGATAGGTTTGCAGTACATGAATACGTTGTGAAATATTTGTAGGAATGGGCTGAAAGATCAGAAGCAGGGAAAGAATGCTTTTCATGGTGCTTAATTAGCCTGGCAAGCTCCATTGTTACAGAAGGTGAATTAGGAAAAAGTGAACAACCAAATGTGACCAGTGCAATTACAGGAATTCTCAGTTGGCAATAGGAAATATCCATATGGCTAAGATTTCCACAAAGCCAGCACCTACCTTTCACAAGAAAATTGCCAGATTTAGATATAATTGCATTGAAACAATTTGGGAAAGCACCATAAAATATAAATAAATATAATGTGACTAAAATATGAAACTTTAAATTATCTATTAGCCAAATTTTTAAAAATAAACATAAATCATTTAACCTCACTAATACTTTAATCCAGTACAGTGCTACCTCATTCCATGATTCTGGAAGTGATGGCCATGTTTATGTTCATGTGGGAAAGATTACCATGGTCCTGTTCTTTATCCTATGCAAAGTTCACAAACAAAAAGAAAATCTTGCCAAACACTGATGTTTGGAAACTAAATTGATCACATAAAAAGTGTTCATGAACCGAGGTACCACTGTATATCCAAAATATTATCATTTCAACCTATATCCATTGTGGGGAGCAGCTGAGCTGCAGATGGACCAAGTGTTCAGGGCTAGAGCAAGGCCAGCCCCAAGAACACGAAGCACCAGAAGGGAGCCATGTAAACAAGTTGTTGGGACTAGAGCAAAGCCAGTCTAGCAGATGTCTGCCATTGGTGTTCCTCCCTGTGAACTGCAGCACAGATAGCTCTGAGAATGTTTCACTTTCAGTGTTCTCAGCAAAACACTGAGACCTTGCATTTTTGGCCCCTTCATGCACTTCCCCCCTTTTTACTGTGTATAAATAAAGATGCAGAATATGCTGGGTTGTTGCTGCCTCTCCATCAGAGAGTTCAGGTCCCACCCCAGTCCCATCTTTCCTTTTATGTGTCTTGTTTTTCTTAATCTCCCATTGCCCCCTCTCAGGACCCCCCTGGCTGAGCAGGTCATGGCAATCCAATATCAAAATTATTTTATATTTAATATTTCCATTTTTTCTTACCAAGTCTTTGAAAACCATTGTGTATTTTATACTTATTACACATCTCAATTTCTACTAGACACATTTCAAATTCTCAATAGTCACATAGGGGTAAGCAATTACTAGATCACAGTTTTAGAACCTCACCATACAGAATTACTACAGTGTAGATAAATATCTCCCAAAGGTCTATGTGTTTAATTCTTGGTCCTGAGGGTGGAACTATTTGGAAATTGTGGATTTTCAGGAGGTAGGACCTTATGGGAGGTCCTTAGGTCATTGGAGGCATACCTCTGAAGAGTACTGTGTAACACAAGCACTTTCCTGTCCACGAAGAAATTGGTTTTGCTCAAACATGCACTCACATCATGATGTGCTGTTTTATCACAGGTCCAAAGCCAGGAGAGCAATCATGGCTAACCATGAGCTGGAAACTTCAAACTAAGAGCCAAAATAAAACTATTATTACAATGTACCTCCAGTTACAATGATTGAAAACTGGCTAACATAAAGACTATAATAGGTACTACATAATGCTTTACAAATACACAAGTATAATGAAAACTACAAAAAGTTTAGGAATTCCAGAAAAGTTTGCACAACCTCCATCCAACTGTGCCAGATATAATTATATTTGTCATTAATTATTTCCTGGAGAAGCAACAAGTACCAAAAGGCACAAGTACAAACCAAATTATTTTGCTCAAAAACTACCATGTCAAGAGGCAATTGACACCAACAAGTTCTAGATCGCATGTGGAGTACCAAACAATTAAAATTCCTGGAGTACCAAATTTAACAAGATTCACAGCAGTTGAGTACTAAGGTATACTATATTATATAAATTTTAAGGAATGCATCACTAGAATTTATTGAAATCAGGTGTATACCATAAAAGTCTGTTTGAAAGTACTTTGCATTCTATTACAGTATCAACATGAAGAAAATTCACATTTTTCTCTACAAAGTTTAGTTTTCTTCAGATTTGAGTAATGTTCTATTCAGTCTTATGTTTCACAAAAGAAATAGAATCAATTTTGAAATTTACTTCATAATATTTTCATTAAATACAATATGTAAGCCCTCAGGAGACTTATCTTTTTTCTTTGAACTACAGAATTAAAGATTAAAACTTCATCCTCCAAACATCTGTAGATTGCATTTGGAATCAGAGATTATTTTAATGCCCAAGGTGCTCTTTCTTTTCCAAAATCAAAATCAACTTTTGTTTCATACTCTCTTGGTGGGCACAATTTATAGCACTTCTGAGGAGGAAATGCAATAATTAGAAGCTAAATAATAGGAAAAATTGAAAATGAATTCACAGAGATTCTCCCCTCTAAAAATTTTTAAGTCCCTAATTTTTGTGTTCATCAGAAGAGTATACACATCTCCTCTGCATTTTCCCAAATCAAAAACTTGATAAAGCCCAACACAGAGAATATAAAATTGGCTTTTATATATTTAGAAACTATATATGTCATACCATGCATCATTTTTGGTGCTGACATTAGAATGAAAACTAAGTTTGATGTGGTCTTAAAATAATGTAGCCTGTAGCTATGTACATGATTTCTTTGCATAAAAGAGAAGTAAATTGTTTATGTAAAATTTTACAACAGCTAACATCTTTGATACTGAACTTTAACATTTACTTATTTTTTTATTTTAGAGAGAAAAAACAATAAAAATAATCATACAGAATTTCAAAACATGGTAGTAGGAAATTAACAAAGGTTAATATATTGCATATTGTTATCTTGAAAGTAGTTGCTCAGATAAGGCATGTAAAATTGATCAAACAATATAAGCACAAACCTCTGAACTTTAACATTTAATATTATCATTACATTATAAAATGCAATAGCAAAAATAACAAGGTGAATGAGCAGCTCACATAATACAGCTGTGGAAATTTTTTAGACAAATCCATATTTTTTTTTTTTTTGTGGGTACCGGGGGGATGACCTCAGGACCTCGTGCGCCAACAGGCACCCGTGCCGCTGAGCGATATCACCGGCCCTTTTTCGTATGTGGGTTCTGGGAGTCGAACTCGGGCCTTCGCGCTTGCAAGGCAGGCGCTTACGCCACTGAGCCATCTCACCGGCCCGACAAATCCATATTATTAAAGAGTTTGATATAGTTTTCAAAATATAAGTGAATAATAAAGCTAACAATGCAAATTAAAACAATATGTTGTACATTCTTCTCCGGTATAAAAAATATGTATCAAGTAAGATACACATAAAAAAATAAATACCTAAAGAAGAAAAGGCAAAGATTAGCTTTCACCTCCAGGATATTCATTTGAATGTTTTCCAATTCTAGTAATACACATTATCAGATGGATTCAGAAATTGAATTCACAGAAAGAGACTAGCTTATAAGCCCAAAACATCATTAAATGTATTTAGTCAACTATGTAAAGCTGAACAATAATCAAATAGACATTAGTAACTCTGGCTTTTGTAAACATAAAACCAAAAAAGGCAGCACTTCAGAACTTGAAATCAGTAAAACTATGGGGAAAATATGCAACTATAAATTGTTATACTTTTAATAATCTACGTTTAAGCTTATCCTTTTATATGGATTTTTAATGACATTTAAGTAAATATGCATACTATCACTATCAAAGTTTATTATTTATTCTTAAATGCTCTACACTTGTCAGATTTCTTCAAAGGCCAACCATTCAGAAACACAAAGCCCTAAATGAGATAATATAGATTGCACTAAAACCAAACAAAATAATAGTTTTTAAAGAACACTCAATCAAGGATTCAAAATGATTTTCATAGATAAGAGACAATTCTACTAAAGCACAGAATTTCAGTATCACAAAAAGTTCCAAATATGTCAATACTCATCATTTTCAATTTCCTCTACAGGAGGAAGGGAAACTATAGCCAAAGAAGGTACATAATGGAATTAGAATATTAAAATTCAAGTATGAATTAATTTATTTTAAAAAAATGATCATGCTTATTGATTCAGGGAAAAAAGTTCAAATAGAAATATGGATGTGTAACTTTTGTTTCCTGTAGATTTATTTTACTCATTTCATCATGCATATTATATATGTCAATTCTTTTCTGTTCTGCACTAAATTCAAAAAGAGTTTCTTAATTGAAAGGCTGCCATATCCTTAAATATCAACTAACAATGAACAATACTAACACAGTGAGTTTTTTTCTTACATTTTTTATTGTTGTTCCTCCGTGAACATTGTTGACATAAGTTTAAGTTTTCAGTTTTATTTGGGTTGATTGCCTCAACTCTTCCCAGGTGCTTTCTAACTTTTTTGTTTTCTACTACACAATGAAGCTATTTACACATCTACAATGTCAATGTTAGGATTTAAGTATTATAATGTCACTTTGTATGATTAATCTGGTTTTGTTTCCAGTACAATCAGCTACAATAAACAAGGTATAAGTAATACATCCATTTTGTCTGAAGATTTTCTCTCTCTAGTTAAGATTAGTATCATTTGAAAAATAGAATTATTTTTGTAATAGAAGTAAATTTAACAAAGTAAGATCATACTAATATACTCATACTAAGAAAGATTTTTAAATTAATTTAGAAATTAGTCATCTGAATGAATATTCTATGAAAAAATCTCCACTAGCCAAACATCAATTCAAAATAATAACTTCCTGTTTGGGGAATTTTGATTTACCTTCAAAGAGATGAGAAAGGTAATATTCTTCTACCAGATTCTCACATATAAACATTCAACTTGATTTTTTTATCTTGCTATCTGAACAGAATTTTTCTGCAATTGTCAGATACTTCCTATGATTTTGTATCACTTTACTCTTGCTTATACAATTTCTTTCACCTCAAATACCCTTAATTCCAATCTACACCTCTATAAATCAATCACCCTTCTAGGGACTGTTCAAATTCTACACCATTAATAATCCTAGCATTCTCGTTCTGTAAATCCTAAGAGATTATTTAGTATTACCTAGCATATGGGGCTCTTTTAAAAATACAATGAGATGACATGAGTCAAGCCATTCACTAAATTATGGAGCATTATAATTGTGAACTATTATTGTGAGAATTCAAAAATACTTGTATAATGCATTAATGAATGCAATTTCCCAGAACAATGTAATATTTTCTTAATTTGCAGGCACTATAAGGAAGTCCCACAAAGTTCACATTTACAGGTTATAATTTACTTTTTCTGAAAATCTGAGTACAAGTGTGTATTATAATGTATCATGTGCTTTTATTCAAAAGGGTAAAAAAGGAAAATCAAGAAGAGAAATACATTTTATGCTGTATAAGTGGATAAAAATTGGCCTTTCACCATCAGTTTTTAAACTCCTACATAATATATAATCATTTTTATTTTTTTCTATTTGATCATTATATAAAGTCATTTATGAACCATATAAGGGTAGCATACAATATACTAAGCTTCTTTAAGGATTGTTCAAAATATTCTATGAATAAAAGATAGGTAAAATATAATCAAAATTATTAAAATCTAAGAACTAGAATTCTTAGGTTCGAAACCTTATTAATTCATGCATTTTCAAGCAAATAATTTTAAACATTTACAATTTCTTCTGTTCTTTCAATTTTACATAAATGTAAATGAGTTATATTATTATTATTAACTTCTGACATTAAGCAATACACTTTAGGTACATGTAAATATGACTAAGGGTTAGACAGGGTAAATTTTCTGTAACACAATTATAGCATAAAAATAAGCTACTGGGAAAATGTGACAGGTTCTGTTTTTTTGTTCATGTAAATGTGTTATATTACAAAAAGAATAATGCTTGGGCACAAATACATGTACAATACTTGTGATTTTATTAGACAAGGCATAAACTCCATGGAATATCTTAAAGAACCTTCACTAAAAATGCTAATTTATAATTCTGTAAGGAAAAGAAAGTGTGCATGTTTGCATCTGTCATGAAAATTTAATGGTTTGCCTCCTCATTTATGCATCACAAGAAAATAAAGTCATCAGTGATGTTTATTTCTAGTCAAAAGAAAAAAACATCTTATTCAGGGACATAGAGCATAATAAAATATAGAGACATAGTAAGTGCTGTTGCTTATTTAACTGACATATGGCACTGGCACTGTGCCTTCACTAGCATGCCTCCCCTTCATTGATGTACATGTGATTGAGTACCCATATTGCCTTATTCCTTAATTGTTTCTGTTCTCCATAGGGATCTGAAGTGAAAAGGAAAACCACATAACTGAGGATGTTCACTGAAAGTTAGACTGCCATTTATTGAACACTGACATGTGTCAGTTCTCAACAAATCACCAGAATGAGCTTTCAGTTTACTTTTAATTTTGCATCTTAGAATGATGAGTTCATAGAGTTTCAGTAAGGAGAAATAGTATGAATCAGAATTTATCTGATGTCCCAGTCTACACTCCCACCAACAGTAGAGAAGGGTTTCTTTTTCCCCACAGCACTGCCAGCATGTGTTATTGGTTGATTTCTTTTTTTTTTTTGTGGGTACCGGAGGGTCGACCTCAGGACCTCGCGCGCCAACAGGCACCCATGCCACTGAGTGATATCACCGGCCCCTTTTTTGTATGTGGGATCTGGGAGTCGAACTCGGGCCCTCGCGCTTGCAAGGCAGGCGCTTACACCGCTGAGCCATCTCACCGGCCCCATGGTTGATTTCTTGATGATAGCCTTTCTTTCTGGGGTGAGATGGAATCTTAGTGTTGTTTTAATATGCATTTCTCAAATGACCAATGATGTTGAACACGGAAATCAGTATTGAAATCAGTATGGATTCCTCAAAAAACTAGGATTAGATATCTCATTCAACCCAAGTATTCCCCTTCTGGGTGTTTACCCAGAAGAATTAAAAATATCACACCACAGTGATACATGTGCACCCATGTTTATAGCAGCACAATTTGTAACAGCTAAATCTTGGAAACAACCCAAATGTCCATCACCCAAGGAATGAATAAAAAAGATGTGGTATTTTTATGTAATGGAGTACTACACAGCTATAAAGAAGGATAAACTTGAGGCTTTTATAGGTAAATGGATGCAACTTAAGACCATACTCCTAAGTGAAATAAATCAGACTTGCATGTGTAAATATCATATTGTCTCCCTAGTGTAAGAAACTGAAAAAGTAAATAAGATCCAAAATCTACAATAGATATTGTGAAAGGGAAAGAAACATCTCAAAAGGAAAAAAAACACTGGGATGGGGGAAAGGAGAAAAGAAGGAAGGGAAAAGAAATATATATATAAATATATATATATAGACACACACAAGATAGCTAACTAAAAGAAATACTACTAATTTCTTTTAGTTCATTGAAAAGAATGGTTTGTGCTTATATTGTTTGATCAATTTTATATGCCTATATCTTGTAATTTGAGCAACTACTTTGAAAATAATACACAATATGTTAACAATTGTTAATCTCCTATTATCTTGTTTTGAAATTCTGTATCATTGTTTTTATTGTTTTTTCTCTTTAAAATAAATAAAAATAAATAGAAGAATTTCTCTGATGTCAAAGTCTGTGCTCTTTCTGTTAAACCATGCTACCTCATGTAACTGGGTATCATTCATATCACCCCATGGCTGCCTCTCCCCAGCTCAAGAATCAGGAGATTTCTTGGAAAAGGAGCTATTTAATGATGCTACCATTCCACATAATTTCCTGAGGCCCCCTCAACAGCTACAATTTCAGAAACTTCCATTCCACATTGCAAATGTTGATCACAAGTAAATCTAGTGTTTCATTTTCTCCTTGCTGATGAACAGGTATTCCTGCATCTTTTTCCTAGTATAAGCAGAAATGGAAATTAAAGGCATTCAAGTCTGTTAAGAAATAGGAAGCACATTTAAATAAAATTGCATGCATGCACACATTAACATGCACACCTAGAATGGAGTCTTTTTTTTAATTAGTATATATAAGTTGCAACAAAAAACACACAGAATTTAAATACCTATGCAATAAATGCCATTTAAGGGTGACAAATGATTTGAAATTATTTACTATTAAAGCAAATTTTCTGAGATATATTTCTCTCTCTACCCAATATCTCTGGAATTTATAAGAACTACTCATTTCTTCAAATACACAGTTTCCTTTATTTCTATCCCTCTGTAGACTTTCATTTTGGATACAACTTGTTATCAGTATATGCAATTTTGTTATATTTCTAAGTTGTGTTATTCAATTTCACACACTCTGCTGTTTGATTTTTCTCTATTTTTCATTTATCATTCTCAGATTAGCCTGCCATCTGGTTTTCAATAAAGAGCAGGAATTTTCTGTTTAACTACAAACCAGAAATATAATCATAAAGAGATTTAGAATCTTGAGTACAAAATGGGAATAATACTATTAATTTCATTTTCCTCCTTTCCCTCAGAAACCTCTTGGTTTATGAAAGCAATATTTTCTTGTACATACATATTTTTGTAGTTTCTCAAAACATCTGGCGAATAACTCTCCCAGATTTGCTCTGACTAAAAATTCTCTGTTAAGACTTGGGCTGTAGCTCAGTACTATAGTACACACTTAGCATACATGAGGCCCTGGAACAATCTTCAGCATACAAAATAGTCTCTATGGTTAGAGAAAATATTTTAATTTCTCTTTCACTAAAAATTATAGGAAAGAGCAAAAGTAACAGAAGAGCCACATATTTTGTCCAGATGAAGTTTTGTAATGAGTACATAACACTTAGGTGACATTTCTGTATTTTTAAAATATAAATTTGAGGAAAATATTTGAAGTATTTTCTTATGATGCACAAAATTGAATGCTTGTTGTAAGAACTAAGGAGAGAGGAAACAGCAAGCAAGGAACAACTTCAAGAAAAAAATACACCAAGCCAACACCCAAAGCACGATATCACCTGAATTAAAGTAAAAAAACTCATCATGATGGCCTATTAAAGTTAAGGTGTTGTAGAAATGGAATATACATATATAGGGAAATCACAGTTCTGTTTTTTATTTATGAAAAAATATAAAGGAAAATAATTTCAAATTAAGCAAAATGAAAACAAATATGACTAATTTGCTTCCAACTGAGCTCTATTCTCCAGGGAATGATGTACAATTCAGAGAACAATGGGAAACTACATAAACTTTACCAGGTGCTTCTAACAATTTTTCCAAAAGTGTGCCCTGTATTGAAATAAAAAATATCCCTCAGCTATGAGAATTGTACAGATCAAACCTGATTAAGTCTCAGTTTTTCCACCAGTGTTAGACTATGTAATAAGACACAGGTGCTAAGGATATATTGACAATAAATCTAAACAAAAAACAACATTGTCTTATAGACTAACATTTGATATTGTTGTTAAAGCCAGATCCTGAAACCAATTTCATGTCATAAGCACAGTTTTGACAATAAACTGCTTCATTACTATTGACTAAAACTCAGCAAGGGATAGGTAAAAATGGGCACGTTCACTAATTATAGATTCTCAGAAACAGGACACAAAGACACTGTGGAAATCAAGATAATGCAGATGTTCTACAGGGAAAATAGATAAATCAGAATATTATTTGGGAAAGGAAAAGGTGAAAGAAATAATTATAATTAGTATTGGCCTCCTAGATCCAAAAACACTTCATTTGTGATTTGGGGAAACTAGGAATTAATCTAATATCTGGTGATCAATATCATGGTAATGGCAGGAAACCCATACAGAAAAAAAAATTGTCTGAAAAGATGTTACCATATGTCCTAGTTACATTTCTCTCATTGGTGGAACAAAATACCTGACACCCAAAGTTAAAAAGGGAAAGGTTTATTTAGCTCAGAGTTTGTAGAGCTTTTAGTCCATAATTGGCTCACTCCAAAGCAGAGTGGCACATGGCAGAGGGGCAATAGTTCATGGCAGCAAAAGACAAAGAAATGTGTGAGAGAGAGAGGGAGAGAGGGAGACAGAGAGAGAAAGATAAACCTCTTTTTGTCCCTTATATTATATGCAGGCTACCCACACTAGGGTGGGTGTAGCAATCAGACCCATAATCCCAGCATTGGACCATGAATCAATCACAAACTCTAGATTCAGCCACCTCTGAAAAGCCCATTCCCATGACTGCATGAGGCTTTGGGGGGACATCCAGGCACAAACCATAAAATCTCACCCCTGGCCCCCCAAAGGCTCGGGTACATTCTTTTACACAAAAGGCATCTTGTCCAGGTTTTGTCCATTTTTAAGAATTGCCAAAGTCCTCAAAGTTTCAGGATTGTTGAAAAGTCCATATCCCAAGTCTCCTCTGAGATATAAGGCAAACTCTTAGGTGTGAGCCTCTCTACAAATGAAAAGAAAGTTAAACACTTCCACCATTCAATGTCACAAAATAGATATTTCTATTCTGAAAGTTACAAACGGGAATACAAAGGAATGGGACCAAAGTAAGTACAAAATCCAGCAAGACAAACATTAAGTCCTGTAGTTCCATGTGCAGCATCTGAGAGAATCTGTGGCAAGATGGGAACTCCAAGGGGCTTGATTGGTTCCACCCCTATGGCACTTCCACTGGTTGTAGCTTCCATGGCTTCTCTCTTAGTTGGGCTGGCTCTGCTCCCTCCTTGCAGTTTTTCTCAGAAAATGCATGATCCTGGCTTCTCCAAATTTCTGAGGTCTCCACTGCACCTCTGTCTTCACACTCACAGCTTCACACACTGCCCTCTAAAGGGCACACTGTCTGGCCTCCAAGGCATTTTTCTAAAATCTGGGTGAAAGCCTTCCTAAAACCACAACTCTTCCATTTTCCATGCACCTAAAATGAGCAACAAGTGGATGATACCAAGGTGAGCTGCCAGAATGTGCCGTAACCAGGCTTCCCTCTGTCTTGGCTGTAGGCTTCAAGTGCCTGGATCGCTGTGCACTCTCTATCCAATTCTGAGGAACAAATTCTCTAAGCTGCCACCATTCTGGAACATGTGGCTGCTGTCATTCTGGAACATGGTGCACTGAGGCTTTTTTTCTCAAATTAAAGTTTTTCACTTTTGCATTTTGAGGCTGCAAATGGTGGAGACTTGCTGCATCTTGTGATGCCCTCAGGTCATTCTTTCTATTCTCCTGTTCCTTCTCAGCAAACAAGATCTCCTCTGTCCTATCAGTGCAGTCCACAGCTTTACTGGAGCTTCCTTTCTGGCCAAACTCACAATGTTTTAAATCATTCTGCTGGGCTCTTTGCTCTTGATTCTCAACATAAATCTGGGTAACCCCACACACAGTAGCCATGCCACCACCTCAACATTTGACTGCCTTGAAATTTCTTCTGCAAGATTAACTCATCCATCACTCTTAATCTCAGTCTCAGGCAAAATCTGTGGACATGAGCAAAATGCAGACAATCTTTCTGCCAAGCCATAACACACATCATCTGGAGTTCAACAACCAATGAAGTCCTTCTTTCCAGCAGAAACCTCCTGAGTCTGGTCTTTATTGCCAGGATTTCTATTAGGCTTTTTGTCCTCTGAGCTCTGAACAGAATCTCTCATACAAAACAGCCTAAGGAGTTCCTGCACTTTTTCAGCCAGCATCTCCTAACCTTCCCAAAATCTTCCCACAAATCATTTCCAAAAGATCCTGAACCACATGGTCAGGTATAGTCACAGCAACAAGCCCACTTTTCTGGTACCAATTTCTCCCTGTTACTTTTCTCTCATTGCTGGGACAAAACAGCCAACATCCAAAGTGACAGAGGGAAATTTTATTTAGCTCACTGTTTGTAGAGCTTTCAGTCCATAATCAGCTGGCTCCAAGGTAGAGTGTCACATGGCAGAGAGACAACAGTTCATGGCAGCAGAAGACAGCACAAACAAAGAGAGAGAGACAGAGAGAGAGGCAGGGAAACAGAGAAATGGAGACAGAGACAGAGTGAGACAAGCCTTTTCTGTCCCTTATGTTGTATGCAGGCTACCCAGCCTAGGGTGAGTGTAGCACTAACACCTATAATCCTGGCATTGAACCATGAATCAATCAACCTGGGAAAAGCCTGCCCCCATGATTGCATGAGGCTTTGGAGACATGCAGACACAAATCATAACACCATAAGATTACTTTGGTAATTCCCAAACAAAATAGGATTAAACTGATGTAATTTCCCATTGTAAAATTCTTGCTGTATGTGCAGAGTTGAGGTAAAACTATTAGAAAAGCAAGTATTCGCTTCCAACTAGAAAAAGTTATTTTGCAGTTAAAATTCATAAGACCAAAATATTAATTTATTATGGAACAATGTCTAACTTAGGTAAGCAGAGCAATATTTTCTCATAAATCATTAGTTTTTAAAGAAGCTGTCATTGTTATTTGGCATAAATAATTTAATATGATGAAACAGTTTATTCTCTATTGTTAATAAGGAAACAGCTTTATCCCATATTGAGAAAAAACTACTTGTCATAGTTTGTGTCTAGATGTCCCCCCAAAGCCTCATGCAGTCATGGCGGCAGGATTCCACAGTTTGTGGCTGATTCATGGTCCAATGCTGTGATTATGGGTGTGAGTGCTACCCCCACCCTAGCGTGGGTAGCCTGCATACAATATAGGAGATAGAAAGAGTCTTTTCTGCTCTCTCTCGCCTCCCATTTTGCTCTTGTTGCTTTTGCTATCTCCGCTGCCATGAATGGTTGCCCCTGTGCCACACCACCCTGCCTTGGAGCCAGCTGATTATGGACTGAAACCTACACAAACTGTGATCTAAAAAAATCTTTCCTTCCCTAATTTTGGGTGTCAGGTATTTTGTCCCAGCAACAAGAGAAAAGTAACCAAGACACTATTTCCTATAACTCTCAACTGTAAAGGACTGTTCCTTAGCAAAGAAAAAACCTGAACTTCATTGACAGTTTCCCAAAAGCTTCACCTAGCAAAGAACAGCTTTTTTTGCAATATGAAAAATATATTTTGCTATCAAAGCTGCAAGTTAATAAATGACAATAAAAAAGTGATGCATACATCAATAATGACATATTTATAATGATATCAAGATATAGGTTATCAGACATTGACATTATTCACATATGATAGCTCCCTAAGACTCTCCATCAGCATTATTTTCAGTTAGGAGTCAAATAATGACCACAAACTAAGAATGCCTTTGTGGAACTGCTTTTTCTTACATACTGTTCACTTGTTTACACAACAGCAAGATTTCAGGTGCTTTTGCATATGTTTTTCTTTGGACAGATAATATTAGTCAACTGGAAACAGGCTTCAGATCAATTCTATTAAAAAATGTCAGTTTTTATACTCCTCTTTTTTCATTTGCTGTATGACCTTTTGTATAGCAATATAAAGGGCCATGATACCCAGTTACTACTCCAAGTATTTTCAGTCATCAGTGGTTGCATAATAATGAGTAGTCTTTTTAACAGTTGCTTAACACACTAAATCAATGCAACCTGTGAAAGATAATGGGATGTGTAATGGTCTGTAAAAATATCTGAAAACTATTCAGCCTTCTCTAAATAACTTGACAAACTATCACCAGAGTGATGGCCATTTCTAACCAATAGATAATTGTCCAAATATTCCTGTCACTTTATCAGTATCAAAATTAAACATGAATCATGAAGTATTGGGGAAGAATAAATGAAAATAGGCTCCTGAAGATATTTAATGCACTTCCGCTTAACATTGTTTTCTGTGGTGGTTTAATCATTTCTTTTAGATTGTTTACAAAAAATCATTTCTTTTATTCTATTCATATTTAATCTTTAATAATTCACTTATTTATTTCACAGTTGTTCACTGAGCATTTAATGATGTGCACAATATTGGATACAGTGTAACAAAACTATTTTATGAACTCCTATCCTCCAAAAGTTTACAGAGTTATCTAGGGAAACAAAACATATACAATGCATGTGACTGAGAATTATTTAAGGACTGTCTGTTGTTCATGGCCTGATGGGTAAGTACATCTAGAAAAGACACAGCCTAGAGAGAAATTTACTTCAAGATTTTTTTCCCACTTTACTTCAACTTTTTCTAAACTTCTACTTCTCAATTTTTACTGTTTTACTTGATTACATTACTATGATAATAAAACTTTTCAGTCTAAATCATATTTATTCTAGCACAAATGCAGCTGGTTTACTTGAAAGGTTATCACTTCTAATTTCCAGTGGAAGCATCTATCCCAATCCTAGGAAAATGATCTAAGGTGCTATTATTTGTGTAAAAGAAAACATGTATACAAAATAATATAATTTTATGATTTATAAATTTTATAAGAATTGGCAGGGTTATTTATTGAGTATGTGTTTGAGTTTTCCTGTTTGAGGTTGTAGGAGCAATCCTTTCACATGTTCTCATAGGACTTAACTTATACCACTAGCATAACTTTTTATCACATTTCTGATCCCAAAATTCACAACATACTTAACTACTTAATAGTAGACATCAGGAAACATTCATCATTGATTCCTCATGTTTAATACCATCTCTGGCCCAATAGTACATTCTTATTAAAAATTTCTCTTCACACATTGCTAAATCTGGTCATGGAGTATTCAAATACAAGCATAGGCAAGACTCTACAGTTTCTAAAAGACATAATTGAGAATCCATCAGTATTCAATAATATGTTGCCCCAGTTGTAACATTCTGGTTTGAACATGGGGCATTGTGACTTCATAGCACTCAGCTGTGCACTGTAACAGAAGGAATACTGGACCTTCAACTTAATAGTATTGTTCCAGTTGCACATATGTCATTTAATAATTATGGAACCCATAAAATTCATCTCATCAGATAAAAACATTTATCCTTGCCCTCTTTACACAAACAGCATGAAAAATGAATGGTTTAGGAGAATCAGAAAGTTTTGTAAATTGGAAAATGAAAGTCATGAAGAACCATTTTAAACTGCTCAGGTGTTTATCTCAGATTGTTGTGAAAAACTATTTCAATTTGCTTCAAAACCATCATTCACCCTTGAAGTTGAATTCTTTGCTTATATTTTTCACAATCATTCCCATGATTCCAAAATTTTCTGCCTTGAGGCCCTAGAAAAAATTGCCTTGATTGACTAATAAAAATATGCTGCCCTATCTCTGCATCTTTGGTTATGGTTTACCCCCATTCAGCAGCTTTCCCCATCCATTATTAATTGAATAGAACTCAACATTCAACAAAAACTCCATGCTATTCCTCTATCCATAGAGTCAGAAAGCATTCTAGGCCACAGCAATCTTGCCATCTTCAAATGTTTGTCTGTACTATTCATGTCTGTCTTATAATAAAAAACAGCACGTTCAAATTTAAACATGTTGAGAAATATTAATAGGAAAAGCCAAACTTTTTTGACTGAGTACTGAGAGATGAGCTCTTTATATGCATTACACCTCCCCAGAGCAAAACAACAATATAGGAAATAGTATTACTTATTATAAAAATAAGAAAATCATGGCTCAACCAGATTATATAAGTGGCAAAGGGTCAGATAGCAAGTGGCAGTCCTGGGGATAGAAATCCAGTTTTGGACGTGTGCAGAAGATGGCGGATTTGTAAGAAGCAGGCAGCGAACCTCTCTAAAAGTTGCAGTCCGGACACTGGAATATAGTGGCTGGAGGAGGACAAGAAATAGCGAAGTGGCTCCACTGGATCCAGAAAAGTTCTGAAGTACAGTTCATGGCTCATGAAGAGAGCAAAGAGAGAAACTCCAACAAAGAAGTAGGTGACTGTGGGCACCTTCTCCCTGTGCCAGGAATCACGGCCTGACAGAAGTTCAAATTTGTGGACACACAGTGACTGCCAGCACCCCCTGGAACCTCTGTGGAGGAACGTGAGACAGCGGCAATGGAGGGGAGCAGCAAAAGACTGCACTGGCTGGTGGTGAGTGCCTATGGGGCTCAGCCATAACATGCGAGAGGAATTGGATGGGCGCCATTGTAGGGGTAGCAGAGGAACTGTGCTCAGAACTCAGCATGGCGCTGTGGCTCTCAGGTCCCTTGAAAATGTGCTGACAGTGGCAGGCAAATGAGACTGGTCTCCACCACACACCAAAGGGCTGCTGCTGGCTTGCTGGGACAGATCTGCATGAAACAGGACTCTGTCACCACACAGTGCCTGCTTACAGCAGAGTCAAAACCTAGAAGTAAACCTTCCTTTTTTTTTTTTTTTTTTTTTTTTCTCTCATTGTTTTTTGTTCTGGTGAAGGTTTTTTTGTGTTTTTTTTTTTGTATTCATTTTTGTTTTTGTTTGTCTGTTTGTGCTTTCCTTCATTGTTCTATCTGGTTTTTATATGAGGGTAAACATAGCCTCTAACCTCTTTGTGATTGTGGTTCTGATCTGTTCTTCCTTTTATCCCTTCTTTCTCTTTTTCCCACCAGTCTTCTGCACCAGTTTCCTAATGTTAGCAGGATCCCTCTTTGTCCTCCAGGCTTACATCTAATTCCTTCCTCTTCTTCCAATTCTCTATTTCCTCCTTAACTCACTTTAAATTTAAACTCTTGAGGGCAAAATTGACATATTAAGAACTTGTATACTGCATATATTTTTTTTTGTTTTTGTTATAAACACAAATCTAGTTTATATGGTTAAAAGTGACAAATAACTGGATAGCTCTGTCTGTCATTTTCTAGGCTGTGTTTGATGCTTTTGGTACTATTATAGCCAAGAGTGACATAATTGTTCTAAACAGCTTTTCTTCCTGGTATTCCATGACTGAGATGGACTAAGGGTCACAGAAAATACTGTGGCACAGTACCAAAGAACCAAGGACTGGGCCAAACAGGCAGCAACTTCTCATGTCCAACAAATTGCAGAGGTAGTATCTTGCAGAAGGCTCAAAACCCAAAAATAAGCTACACCTGGAAGACACCACACAGAAGTGGTCATATCCTAAGGATTTTAAATACTAGCAATAAGGCCAGTGGGATGGCTCAGCGGCTTAAGCACCTGCCCGGCAAGCGCGAGGGCCCGAGTTCAACTCCTGGAATCCACATACGAAAAAGGGGCTGGTGATATCGCTCAGTGGCACGGGCGCCTGCTGGCGCATGAGGTCCTGAGGTCGACCCCCTGGTACCCACACACAAAAAAAATAAAAAATAAAAAAATAAATACTAGCAATAAAGCAACCTACCATAGGCAATTTACAAACAGCAACCCAGGGATTAAAATAAAGAAAAAAAAAAAAAGAAAATGAGATGACACTTAAACAAGATGCAACCCCACACATCCAGTTCACCAAAGGCAAACCAAGGGGGCAATGAGGTGGGACAATCCAAAAGACACCCACCTGGCATCTCTGAAGTGGAAACAACAAAGCAACTGAATGAAGCTCTGGAAAAAATTAAATCAGAAATAATTTCACAGATAATTGCAGAGATAAAGTCCACAATGAAGGCAGTGCTTAAGGACACTAGAGCAGGTACAGACAAAAAAGTAGAAGAGCTTAAGAAAATTATGGAAGCCATGAATGCTCAGCTTAGGAAAGAAATGGAATACATAAGGCAGGTTCAAGCAGATATCCAGGAGAACAAAAAATCCATTGAAAGTATTTGTAGCAGATTAAGCCAATGTGAGGACAGGATCTAACTGTAAAAGACAGGTTTGTGATTAGTGATCATGAAAAGAAAGAATTCTTAAAAATAGCAAGGGACAATGAAAAATCAATCCAGCAGCTGCTAGATGATGCAAAGAACAATAATTTAAGACTAATAGGAGTCAATGAAAAAGCAGGAGATAGCATAAAGGACATCAGAATGCTGTTCACAGACATTATCATAAAGAAGTTCCCTGGTAGAGAAAAAGAATTTGATGTTCAGATAAATGAGGCTTATAGAACTCCATCTAGCCATGATTTAAAAAAAAATTCAGCCAGACATATCATACTCAAGATTCCAGAAATTCAACACAAGAGCAGAATTTTAAAAGCTGTAAGGGAAAATAGACAAATCACCTATAAAGGAAAGCCCATCAGAATCACAGCTGACATTTCAGCACAAACTCTCAAGTCAAGAAGAGCTCGGAATGATGTATTTCAAGCTCTAAAGGAAAATAACTTTCAACCCAGATTGATGTACCCCACAAAACGATCTTTCAAAACTGATAGAGAAATACAGTACTTCAATGAAAAAGAACATCTGAGAAAATTTATGACCACCAAATCAGCACTCCAAAATGTTTTGAAGGATATTCTAGAAAGAAATAACAAGGACTACAACTCCAGAAACTCCAACAGAAGGAATCCACCAGGCAGAACAAACAATTAAACAGAGGGAGGATGGAAAAAAAGAGGGGGAGCCAACAACAGGAAATTAAAATGACAAGGATAAGTCAATACGTATCAGTTTTAACCATCAATGTTAATGGTCTCAATTCACCAATCAAAAGGCACAGACTGGCAAATTGGATCAAGAAGCAAGATCCAACAGTATGCTGTATACAAGAAACACATTTAATTCAAAAAGAAATTCATAGACTGAAAGTCAAAGGATGGCAAACTATACTACATGTGACAGGAACACAGAAAAAACCAGGGGTACCTATTCTTTTTGCAGACAAAGTGAATTTCAAGCCAAGAATGATTCAGAGACATAAAGAAGATCACTACAACCTTGTAAAGGGAACAATCCAAGAGGAAGAGATAACGAACATAAATATATATGCAACAAATACCAGTGCACCTAACTATATAAAACAAATATTAAAGGACATAAAAAATCAAGTAAGCACTACTACAAGTGTATTTGGGGATATCTATACTACACTGCCACAAAAAGACAGATCAACTAGACAAAAAATCAATAATGAAATATTAGAACTGAACCAAATTTTTGAACAAATGGACTTAGTAGAAGTCTGCAGAGTGTTCCACCACATAACATCAGAATACACATTATTCTCAGCTGCACATGGGATGTTCTCTAAAATAGACCACATACTAGCTCATAAAAACTTCTTAAGTAAATGCAAAGGAATTGAAATTATCCCGTGTATATTATCACACCATAGTGCAATGAAATTGGAAATCAATGGCAAAAGAAAGCACAAGAACTTCCTAAACACATGGAAATTAAACAGCACCCTCCTAAATAACCAATGGATAACAGACAAAATTAAAGAAGAAAGTAGACAGTTTCTACAATTGAATGATAATGACAGTACAACATACCGGAACTTATGGGATACAATGAAAGCAGTCCTAAGAGGGAAATTTATAGCATTAAATACCTATATCAGGAAAATAGAGCAAGCAAAAATAAAAAACTTAATGGTGAACCTCAAACTTCTAGAAAAAGAAGAGCAGGCTAAGCCAAAAGCTCATACAAGTGAGGAAACTATAAAGATCAGAGCAGAAATTAACGTATTGGAGACTAAAAAACAATACAAAGAATCAATGAATAAAAGAGTTGGTTCTTTGAAAGAATAAATAAAATGGACATACCCTTATCCAACCTTATTTAAAAAAGAAAAGACTGAAATCCATGAAATTAAGAATGAAAAGGTTGAAATAACAATGGACACTGCAGAAATCCAGAAGATCATCTATACCTATTTTGAACATTTGTATTCTAATTAGATGAAAAATGCAGAAGAAATGGACAGATTCCTAGATACGTATGAATTACCAAAGCTGAATCAAGAAGATATAAAAGTTCTAAATAAACCAATATCTACCAATGAAATCAAAGATATAATTAAAAACCTCCCAAAAAGGAAAAGCCCAGGCCCTGACAGACTCACTGCTGAATTCTACAAGAAATTTAGAGAAGACCTAACACCACTACTTCTCAAATTTTTTAATGAAATTGAAAGGGAAACAATAATCCCAAATACATTCCTGGAAGCAAGCATTACCCTGTTACCAAAACCAGAGAAGGACCCAACTAAGAAAGAGAACTACAGGCCAATCTCCCCAATGAACATTGATGCAAAAATCTGCAATAAGATACTGGCAAATAGAATCCAGCAAATCATCAAGAAGATTATACACCATGATCAAGTTGGATTCATCCCAGGGATGCAGGGATGGTTCAACATATGTAAATCAATAAATGTAATACACCATATTAACAGAACCAAAGACAAAAATCATATGATCATATCAATAGATGCAGAAAAAGCTTTTGACAAAGTCCAGCACCTGTTCATGATAAAAACCCTACAGAAAACCCAACAGCCAATATCATACTAAATGGAGAAAAACTGAAAGCTTTAATTCTAAAATCAGGAACAAGACAAGGATGTCCACTGCCCCACTTTTATTCAACATAGTCCTAGAAACTTTAGTGAGGGAATTAGACAAGAACAAGAAATATAAGGAATAATGATTGGAAAGGAAGAAGTTAAATTATCATTATTTGCAGATGACGTGACACTCTACATAGAAGACCCCAAAAACTCCACTAAAATATTGCTAGACTTAATAAACAAATTCAGTAGTGTAGCTGGATACAAAGTCAACACTCAAAAATCAATAGCCTTCCTGTACACGAATAACAAACTTACTGAAAGAGAAATTAGGGAAATACCTTTCACAATAACTTCCAAAAAAATGAAATACCTAGGAATCACCTCACAAAGGATGTAAAAGACCTCTACACTGAAAACTACAGTACTCTGAAAAAGGAGATTGAAGAAGATATCAGAAAATGGAAAGTTATCCCTTGCTCATGGATAAGAAGAACCAATATATTGAAAATGTCCATACTTCCAAAATTGTTATAATGATTTAATGCAATTTTAATCAAAATTCCAACAGCATATCTCACAGAATTAGAGAAAGCAATCCTAAAATTTATTTGAAACCAGAAGAGACCTAGAACAGCTAAGGCAATTCTGGGCATAAAAAGCAAGGCAGGGGGCATCACAATCCCTGATTTGAAATTATACTATAAAGCTACAGTGATAAACAGTGTGGTATTGGCAAAAAAAGACCTGAATATCAATGGAATAGATTAGAAGATGTTGAAATAACTCCAGACATACTAAGCCACCTTATCTTTGACAAAGGTGCCAAACACATTCACTGGAAGAAAGATAGCCTCTTTAATAAATGGTGCTGGAAAAACTGGCTCTGCACATGCTGAAGATTAAAACTATACCCATATGTTTCTAAACTAAATTCAAAATGGATCAGAGATCTAAATATTAAAACAGAAAAATTAAATCTGCTGGAAGGTAGGTAGGATAGGTAAAACTCTTGAAGACATTGTGGTAGGCAAAGACTTTATGAATAAAACCTCATTGGCACAGGGACTATCACAAAGAATCAATAACTGGGATCTCATCTTATTAAAAAGCTTTTGCACAGCAATAAAAACCACCAATGGAGTGAAGAGACAACCCACAACATGGGAAATATGTTTGTCAGCTGTTCCTCAGACAAAGGATTACTATTGAGAACATATAAAGAACACAAAATATCAGACCTCCCAAATTTAAAGACCCAATCCAAAAATGGACATCTGAGATGAATACACATTTCTCAGATGAAGAAATACAAATGGCAAATAAATATACGAAAAAATGTGCAACATCCTTAGTCATTTGAGAGATGCAAATTAAAAAACACTGAGATTCCACCTCACTCCTGAAAGAATGGCTATTATCAAGAAATCAACTAATAACAAATGCTGGAGGGGCTGTGGGGAAAAAGGAACACTTCTCCACTGTTGGTGGAAGTTTTGGCTGGTACAGCCACTGTGGAAATCAGTGTGGAGATTCCTCAAAAACCTAGGATTGGAGCGTTCCACTTGACCCAGCTATTCCCCTTCTGGGTATCTTCCCAGAAGAATTAAAATCATCCTACCACAGCGATATATGTGCACCCATGTTTATAGCAGCATAATTTGTAATAGCCAGATCTTGGAAACAACCCAAATGCCCATCAACCAAGGAATGGATAAAAAAGATGTGGTATTATACAATGGAGTACTATTCAGCCATAAAGAAGGATAAAATGGAGACTTTTATAGGTAAATGGATGTAACTTGAGAAAATACTCATAAGTGAAATTAACTAGATGCACATGTGTAAACATTGTATTGTCTCCCTAGTGTGAGAAACTGAAAGAGTAAATAAGATCCAAAATGTACAATAGATATGGTAAAACAGGAACAAACTAGTCAAAAGGAAAGAGAAACTGGAATGGGGGAATGGGGAAAAGACGGAAGGGAAAAGAAAAAAAAATATATATATATACAATATAGTTCAGATAGAAACATTACTAATTTTTTTTTGTGGGTACCGGGGGTCGACCTCAGGACCTCATGTGCCAGCAGGCGCCCGTGCTGCTGAGAGATGTCACCAGCCCATTTTTCATATGTGGGTTCCAGGAGTCGAACTAGGGCCCTCGCGCTTGCCAGGCAGGTGCTTATGCTGCTGAGCCATATCACCGGCCCCCAGAAACATTACTAATTTTGCTTAGTTCATTGAGAAGAAATGTTTGTGCTAATATTCTTTGGACAATTGAATGCTAATACCTTGTACCCTGAATAACTAGTTTAAAGATAACAATATGTAATGTACTAACCATTGTTACCCTCCTATTATGTTGTTTTGAAATTTTGTTCTAATTTTTTTATCTTTAAAATAAAAACTAGGGCCGGTGAGATGGCTCAGCGGCTTAAGCGCCTGCCTGGCAAGCGCAAGGGCCCGAGTTCGACTCCCGCAACCCACATATGAAAAAAGGGCCGGTGATATCGCTCAGTGGCACGGGCACCTGCTGGCGCGCGAGGTCCTGAGGTCGACCCCCGGTACCCACAAAAAAAAAAATAAAATAAAATAAAATAAAAACTAATAAAAAAAGAAGTCCAGGTATGTCACGTTCATTCAAATTTTATGCTTCTCCAACTAGATTTCTGATATTTAAAGTTTTATTCCTTTTACTTTGTAAAACACTGTAGGTTCTCAATATTTTTATGTATGTGTTAATACTATTTTTATTATAATACTATGTGAACTAAAACTTCTCATGCTAAATCATGTTAGTTCAAGTTTGTGTATTTAGGTAACTCTATTCTAGGTTGCCAGAAAAGAATAAAAATGAAATTGAAGAAAATAATCCAGTCCAACACTAATTCTAAAGCCTATTTCACTAGTTGATTTGCATGTGTTTTCCCTCCCAATTTCTTTTTTATGTTTTTAAATTTTTTAGATATATATATATATATATATATATATTTTTTTTTTTTTTAATTTGTATCTAAAACTATTATTTATGGAAATCTGTGTATGGAGATATCTCAAAAAGCTAAAATGGAAATTACATTTGACCTATTTCCCTCCTAGATACCTTTTCAAAAGAGTTAGACATCATACTATAGTGGTATATGCATATCCACGTTTATAGCAGCACAATTCATAACAGCTAAATCTTGGAAGAAGCCTATATGTCCATCAACATATGAATGGATAAAGAAAATGCAATATTTATACACAGTCAAGTACTACTCTACCGTAAAGGATAAACCTTACTCATTTGTGGGAAAATGCATGCATTTTGACACCTTAATGTTAAGTGAGGTAAATGAGACACATTAGCTTAAATATGGCATTGTTTCTCTTATATGAGGAACTCAGTATGTAAAGTACAAAACAAAAACAGCTAATAGGAAAAAAGAGAGAGAGAAAAGGTTACTGTAATGCAGCGTGGGCAATGTAACTAAAACTGTACCTTGACTTAGTATATGTTTTGTTTTTGCTATTGTTTTTGTTTTATATGTTTTCTGGCCATTAGTCTGGTTGTTAACCTGCATGTATGATAAGTAACATTATAAGGACTTATAAGACAAATAAATGAATCTGATGTTGGCAAAAAATGGGGCGGGGTGAAGGGGAAAAATGAATTGAGATGTGCTAGGTACATGTACCAATTTCCCACAACAAATGTAATCATTATGTACTGCAAAATAAATTAACATAATCAACATAATTAATAAATATAAATTTAAAATTTGAAAAAGAAAAAAACTCATTTATACCAGGGTCCAGAAAATATACATACTTAACCTTGCAGAAACTTTGAAAATAGGGATGAGTATCTTTTTCTGTTAGAATATAAAAATCTGAAATACATTTTCCCAGCACTCAGCTCAAAAGTTATTATAGGAATGAGTCATTTTCTAATATATTCTGGCCACACCTTAGCATTTCTGAACTAACATTCATTTATACCTCTATCTTACATTATGTCTATTTAAGCTGAAAACATGCCAGTTTTATTAGCAACACCTACAAGGGACTTCTTGATTAAATTTACAATACCGTTATATTAGTCAGTGCTTACTAAAGAAACACATTTAATGCAAGATATATAAATATATAAGAATTGAGAAGATTGGCTTTCAATGGCCGCCCCCAGAGTAAGGTGTAGAAAAGTTCAAAAGGACTGTCTGTATGCTGGAGATCCAAGGATCCAAGGCTGAGCGCTCACTCTAGTGTCCCTTGTGAGTCTGTATCAGGAGGCCAATGGGTTTACCATGGAAACCTGAAAGGTCTGCAGCAGAAGGCTAAAGGGTCTGCCCTAGAGGCTGAAGGGTCTGTGCTAGTAGCCAAGAGACAACATCCAAGGTGAAGGTGAAGACTTGTGCTACTCCAAAGAAACAGAATTGAGCCTTCTTTTATTTCTCTTTTACTTCATTTGGGCAGCCAGCCTATTTGTTGCTGTCATTCACAACCAGAGTAGGTCTTGTGCTTTCAGTAAATCCCTTCAGTCACATGCAGAACTATGCTGATCCAATTTACTTGGGTGTGTCTTACTCAAATTGACACAATCAGTTAACTATCACAATCCATCCCTTGTCAACTTGACAACCAGACACATTTCCTTAAATCATAGTCTCCAGATACAAAGACAAGTTCATAATTACATCTAACATATTACAAATATCCTGCACACAAACCAAAATATACTAATTCCTTCCCAGAATGGAAGGCAAGTTTTCTTTGGGTGATGCATGCTCCTAAAATTTCATAATTTGAATATTATAACACAGGTTTAACAATACTTAAGAACCTATATGAAGTCTATCAACATAAAGTATTACACTGGAAGTGTATTAGGGGAGAACTATTACAATTACAATCCTCACTTCTGTAAATGATCACAAGGTCATGCCTGGTATTTAGAATTACCTTTTTCTACTACCCATTCTGCTTTCCATTTGCCTTCAGCAAGCACTTCAGCAGGTCCTGGTTCATTCCCTGGTGGGGTGACCCATACTTTCACCCCTAAAATTTCTGGGCCATTTGTTATCTTGTCTGGGTTGTGGTACTTTCCCATTGCCCTTAATAACAGTCCATGTTGACACTAGGAGGTGCCACAAGGGATCTCCTCCCCACCAAGTATATTCTTCCTTTCCTCCATTGTGGAGTAATAGTCCATTTTCTCCTTGATAGCCTGGGTCAATCACATTTGACAACATTGTAACTCCCCTTTTCTCTTGTTTCCTTAGAGGCATGAGGACACCAAAATTACCAGGGGGAGTCTCAGATTCCAGTTCAATGGTATCATTGTTGTGTATAAGCCTTCCCTCCTCAGGAACTAAGACTTCTTTGCCTGCAGGTCGTGGGAACAGGAAGCAAAAATTTTGCTACTGGATCCCAAGGGGTAATAGTGAATGGTACCATTCCCACTTCCACACCTTGATTCCTGGACAAGTGAATCTTGGCAGTGGGAGAAACAGGACCATATAGTGGATGATGATGCAAAGCATACACAGCCTTTTGAAGAACCTTGCCCCATCCCTACAAGTTACTGCCACCTAGCCAACACCTATGTCTTCAAAGAACCTTCCACCTTTCTATAAATCCAACTGTCTCTGGATGGTGAGGACCATGGTAAGACCAGTGAATTCCATGAGCATGAGTCCATTGCCTCACTTCTTTGGCCACAAAATGTGTTCCTTGGTCAGAGGCTGTGTGGAATTCCATGACAGTGGATAAGGCATTCTGTGAGTCCATTGATGGTAATTTCGGCAGAAGCATTACACACAAGGAAGGTAAACCCATAGCTAGAATAAGGATCTTTTATACCAGTAAGGACAAAGTGCTGTCTTTTTCATGATAGAAGCTGTCCAATACATTCAACCTGCCACCAGGGTAATGCTTCCATATCAGGGACCCAGTGTTGATCTCTGCTGTTGGCATATTTGCATTCATCAGTGGCTGTAGCCAGATCAACCTTGGTGAGTGGAAGTCAATATTGCTGAGCCCCTGAACAACTTCCATCCTTGCCACCATGGCCACTTTGTTCATGAGCCCACTGGGAAACGATGGGGTAGCTGAAGAAAGAGGTTGACTACTATCTAATGTATGGGTCATCCTATCCACTTGATTATTGATGTCCTCTTCTGATGAGGTTAATTTTGGTGAGCATTTACATGGGGTACAAATATTTTTTATATCCCTTGCCCATATGGAGAAGTTTATCCTCATACCTCTTCCCCAAATACCTTTGTCACCAATTTTCCAGTCATGTTCCTTCCAAGTTCCTGACCATCTAGCCAGATCATGGGCTATAGCCCATGAATCAGTATATGTCAGGCCTGATCTGAGAAAGATCTTCTCAAAACATGCTGCCCTCTACAGACAATAATCCATGCTAACCTTAGACAACAGAACTGATGGCCATAAAGTAATTTAGGACTGTATCTGTAATCTCCCTGATGCTGGAAGACCCAGCTTTATATGCACAACTCTGTTGATCATCCTTGCAAGTTTGACCTCAAACATTCCATCTAGATTTCTTGGGACTATGACCAACAACCCTGAATCCTATATATACTTAGCTTCCCCTCACTTCACTGATATCAATCCACTTTCAGCCTGGTGTACCTAGATGAAATTAAATCCAATCTTTCCCACAGTCTCAGTCTCCAGGTGTTTCCTCACATGCCATTAATAAACAGTATACAGTTACACATCTGGCCACTTTTCCCTCCAGGAAAAATATACTATGAAGTGAACTGCCAGAAGTTCTCTGAATGTAAAGCTTTCCCTTCAAAACTGCCCTTCAGGGATGTCCTGCAAAGGGGCAGTAATTCTGCAGCTGTCCACTTGTGGGTAGTGCCTGCATAACATGCAGAACCATCCATAAACCAATCCTTAGCCTATTCTTTCTCTGACAGTTGATCATATGGCTATCCTATGAGGCCACAGGTGCATGCTGGGAGACAGAAGGCAATATAGCAGGAGTAGGAGCCATGGGCCTCTGGGCAACTTCTTGATGAAACTTATGCCCTCTGGACCTGGTCTGGCTCAATCATATATGTGCCATTTCCATTTAATGATGTACTGTTGCTGTTCATGTCCAAATTTATGACTCGATGATCAGATATAACTCAGCTCATGGTGGGCAACTCAGGTTGCATGGTAACCTGGTGTTCCATACTCAAGCTTTCAGTTTCCACTAAGGCCCAGTACGAGGCCAACAGCTGTTTTTCAAAGGGAGTGTAGTTGTCTGCAGATGATGGCAAAGCCTTGCTCCAAAATCCTAAATTCATCCCTGCAATTCACTTCTGGGGGCCTGCCAGAGACTCCAAACAGCATCCCTAACTGCCAGTGACACTTCAAGTATAATTAGAAAAGCTGGATAGTATGGTCCCAGTGGCCAAGCAGCTTGGACAGCAGCCTAGACCTGTTGCATAGCCTTCTCTTCTTCTGGGCCCAACTTAAAACTTGCAGCCTTCTGAGTCATTCAGTAAATGGGCTGGAGTAAAACACCTAAATGAGGAATGTGTTGCCTCCAAAAGCCAAATAAACCCACAAGGTTTTGTTCCTCATTTTGGCTGTAGGGGGAGCCAGATGCAACAACTTATTTTTACCTTTGAAGGGATATCTCTACATGTCCCACACCACTGGACTCCCAGAAATTTCATTGAGGTAGAAATACCTTGAATTTTAGTTACATTTATTTCCCATCCTCTAGCTTGCAAATGATTTACTAACAAATCCACAGTGGTTGCTATCTTCTGTTCACTCAGTCCATTCAGCACAATATCATCAATAAAATGGACCAGTGTGATACCTTTGGGGAGAGAAAGGCAATCAAGATACCTGTGAGCTAAGTTGTGACATAGGGCTGGAGAGTTAATATAACCCTGAGGTAGGACAGTAAAAGTGTATTGCTGGCCTTGCCAGGTGAAAGCAAATTCTTTCTGATGGGCCTTATGGATAAGTATGGAAAGAAGGCATTTGCCAAATCAATAGCTGCATACCAAGAACCAGCATATTTGTTAAACCGATCAAGGAAGAACACCACATCTGGTACAGTAGGTGCAATCAATTACCACTTGATTCATTTTATCATAATCTACTGTCATTCTCCAAGACTCATCATTCTTCTGCATAGGCCAAAAGGGAGAATTAAATGAAGATGTGGGAACCATCACACCTGCATCCTTCCAGGCCTTGGTAGTGGCACTAATCTCTGCAATCCCTCCAAGGATGCAATATTGTTTTTGGTTTACTATTTTCCCAGGCAAAAGTAACTCTAATGGCTTCCATTTGGCCTTTCCAACCATAATAGCCCTCACACTACTGGTTCAGGAACCAATGTGAAGATCCTGACAAGTACTAACTATATCTATCCCAATTATGCATTCTGCAATAAGGAAAATGACTACAGGGTGGATTTGAGGATGCACTGGACCCACTGTGATTCAGATCTTTGCAAAAAATGCCATTGATCACCTGAAATCCATACTCTTGAGAGCCACGACATTTTGGATCCCCTGGAATCAGCATTAGTTAAGAACTAGTGTCCAGTTGTCCCCAAAATCTGATCATTTCTCTCCCCCCCACTATGTATAGTTACTCTGGTAGAAGGCCTTAGGTCCCTTTCAGGAAGGATGGGACAAAGATTGACAATATAAAATTTTTGGTGGTGGGTCCAGGTTCTTCCTCTAGGGGACCTGTCCTCATCTTCATTCAGGGAGTTCTGGGTCTATAAACTGGCTCAAATCTGGGAACTGATGGAGGGGCCATGATTCCCTCTTACAATTTGAAGTACATTTCTATTCATTTGCCCTTAAATTTTTTTGATTACATAAATCTAGTACAAATTTTGTAGGCTTCATGTCTATTTCACTTTGGGGTACTCTCTGACTAATCAGCCAATGCTGATTAGTTCTACACCTGTCAAATCATTCTGATCATTGTTCTGCCTCTGTAGTCCATAACAATAAGTATGTGCACCTTGCCTTTGGTCATTAAGTGCTGCCACTTGACCCCTGCCACTCCAGGATCCAATTAAATAAATTTTCCTTAAGATTTCTAGTTGAGCAACCATGGTCCACACTGTAAGGTCTAGCATACAGAGATGTGCAATGACAGGGCTCTTCAGGGGTTTCAGAGCTCCTCTCACAAATCTGTTTCTCAAGGTGCTAGTAAAGGGTACATATTTTGGATCATCCCAGTGTGGCAGATTATGTTTAACATGACAAATCCACTCCAGCATTTCCATTTCCCTAAGCCTCTGAAATCTCTCATCAACAATAAAGTATGAAATATCAGGTATCTCTAACTAATTCATGGTGGGCCATGTTTTGATCTATACTTCTGCCACCAACCAAGTAAACTGTTAACACCTTTTTTTAACTCTATTAGTTGCAACATTAAATTCAGAATCTCTGCTAAATGGGCACATATTGACAAACTCAGCCTGATCCAGGTGTATGTTTTTTACCACCATTATCCCACTCCTATAAAATCCATTTCCACACTTGCTCATCAGGCCTCTGCTTATAAGAGTTAGAAAATTCAAGAAGGTCTTTGGAGGAATAGAAGACCTTCTCATGGGTCACACTATGTACCTCACCCTTAGGAGTCTTCTGTGATTTGAGCCTTGTTGTAGGCCTAGAGGCAAAAGTGAGTGTAAGTCCTGAGGACTGTCGACATTATCATGATTGGTCAACATGGGATTAGATTCTTCAGGTATACTAAGAGAGGCTATGGGATTGGGTGTGGGAATGGCTCCACCACTGTGGGTGGGGAAATATCTTCCTTTGGCTAAACAATCTCATTAGAATCTAGGTTAGAGCTCAATATCATCAGCCTTATCAGGATCCTCCCAAATATCTCCATCCCACTTTACAGGATCCCATTCTTTTCTGATCAGTGCCATCACCTTTACTTCAGATATATTTTAAGGCTGAGCATTAAACTTACAGTGTATTTCAGGCAATCAAATTATGAGGGCCTGTGTTTAGGATTCTGCAATCTCAGCCCTGTGGCTAAAGAAGAGGATATTCTCTTTCAGAACATACTTGGAAACGTTTAAATTCTTCATGTGTGTCTGAAGCTGAGAATTTGAATCTTTGAGTTCCTTATTATCCTTCATTAATTTGTCCACACATTTAGAAGACTTTATATACCAAATGGATGTTTTGAGTTCATTATTTTCCTTCACCAGTTTGTCCAGAGATGCTAAGAGCAATGAGATAGCATCGTTATATTTCTGATTTTTCCAAAAATATTAAAGTATCATATATGGAGCCAATAAATTCCTTACATCTCACAAATGGTGAATTAGGATAATCTAATGGGTCTATTTTGTGTATTACTTTAAATTGTTCACACCAAAGACTACCAGTATTCCCCACAGTATCAGAAGGAGAGACCATAGCATCTTTAGGTCTCATCAAATTAGACAGCCAATTCCAGAAACCACTAAAGCCATTAAATCATTTCATTTTTATAATTTTTTTTCTCTAGAGTCACTCCTGGCACCAAAATCTATATCAGTCAGTGCTTAATAAAGAATCAGATTTAATGTAAGATGCTGCATAGAAATATATACAAATTTACAAGTTTGGCTTACAATGGCCACTCCAAGAGTCAGGTGTGAAACATGCAAAAGATCTCTCTGTGCACTGGAGATCTGAAGGATCCAGTCAAAGGCCTGGAGCTCATTGTAGTGTCCTGTGCAAGTCTGTATCAGGAGGTCAATAGATCTATAATGGAAGGTGGTATGGCCTGCACCGGAAGGTGAAGAGTCTGCTCTAGGCTGAAGAGTCTGTGTTGAAAGCCAGAAGACAACGTCCAAGGTGACAGTGAAGACTGGAGCTCCTCCAAATAAACAGAAGTGATTCTTCCTTCATTTCTCTTTTATTCCATTCAGGTGGCAAGCCTATTGATTGCTGTAACTCACACCCAGGGTGGGTCTTCTGTCTTCAGTAAATCCCTTCAGCCACACTCAGAACTATGCCAATCAAATTTATTTGGTTATGTCTTACTCAAGTGGACACAATCAATTAACTATCACAACTGCAAATATCATATTTTAATATTATTTTTAGTAATGAGTGTCATATGAGTATCTCATCTTCATATCATTCTATTATTTTCCCTAGCCACAATAATTTGGTAGGTTCCATGGATGAAGCATTTTCCTATCAAAGAAGAAATAATACATCTTACATACAATGAAAATCTCATTGTTTAAACTTAATTCAGTTCATATTGTAATAGAAATTTTTTTTAATTTCTCAGTACCAGAAATTTTTTTTAAATTTCTTTTCAATTGCTTGAATAATTGATAACAAAATGTTTGTTTTTACCTACTATGGCTTGTCATATCACTATAGATTTTAAAGTAGTGATGATTAACTATACTGTCCTCTTTTTGCCTTTTATGCATTAAATTAATTTTTTTTCTTTCTTGGGGTTCTCTGTATGCTTATATGACTTTATTCTGTCATAATGGAATGATAGTTTCTCTTCTTTTGTAGTCTATACTACTAACACATTTTTAAAGAAAACCTTGTTTCTTTGAAGAATAGTCAAGTTATGTTATGCCCATCAATTTAAATGGTTATTATTTGTGATGCTTTGCTTCATATATAAGGATCTTCTCATATGTTGAACTTGCCCTTAATGACCAGGAGCTTACAAATATGGGAGGCAATTACATGCATAGCCTGGAGAGCTGTACCCTCCCACCTCCTCATGTAGTCCTACACATAAGACTTTCAATAAGACCCACATAGACTACAAGCAAAGACATTTATATTATATGAAGGTATTCAAGCATTGATTCTTTACTCTTTGACACCCATCATATTACAGGGTAGAAGCAGCGTAGGTGTCTATTTGCTCTTCATTTTTCCTTCTAGGTCATTTCTAGGTCATTTTTTAACACTCAATTTTGAATCCCATGTTGTCAAAATATATCTAAATATATCACAAATGTCAAGTTATGTCACAAACAACCCCTTTTTAGAGTCATCTAATGATTTACAAATTACTCTTTTTCTTTCCTTGGAGTTTTTAGCCACACAGATAATCCCATGACTTTACAACTTTCCTGTTAAAACTCTTGGTTTAAATGTCCTATTAGACTAAAACTTTTTTTTTAAGATTACTTGTTCAAAATTAAACAACATCTTATCACTGTCTTTTCAAACCCTCCAATGGCTTCTCAATTCATTAAAGTAAAAGCAAGATTTTACATGCTCTGGTCCTTTGTTACATTGCTTCCCTCATTCACACTGTTCCAGCCACTCTGTCTTTCTTGATGTTCTTTGACAGTCAAGGCTCCTGGGTGAGCAACTTTGTGCTTTACTATAACTTTTGCCTAGGGCACTCTTGCCCTACATTGCCAAGTGGCTGGTTACCTTATTTTCTTCAAGTCTTTTCTCAAAGGTACATCAGTAATGATTTCCCTCCTTACCATATTCAAAACTTCAACCTACTCTGTTAATCAAATTTCAAATTCCATTTTCCACTTTTATTTTTCTCTTTAACACTTATAGCTACATAATAAACTATATATTTTACCAGTTTATTTTATATGTTGTCTGTTTCTACCCACTAGAACGTAAGCTTGTGTACATGGAGTTTTTCTTTTTTTTTTTTTTTTTTTAATTTGTGCTTTGTTCATTAGAGTATGCCTAATAAGTGGAAGGGCCTAGGAAATATAGGTGCTCAAGAATATTATAAATTAACTACAAGAAAGAATACATATGAATGATAAACAATAAAGAACATAAGAAGAGTGCAGAAAAGGGTGAATGATAAGGGGGAAGGAGATTTCAATGAAAGTTTCATAGAGTAAGTGAGTTAGGATCTAGGCCTGAAAGGATGAAAGAGACAGACAATAAAGGTATTTATACTAAAGGACACTTTTCCCATTATAAACCAATTTGTTGAATTTAACTACATTCAAATTTCATTCAGGTTACTTAAATAAACATTCAATAACAGGATTTTTTCTAGTCTATAGTATTTTCATATGTTTGTGAAATTACATTAAGTTTTGGCCCTTGCCTTTTATCTGCTTTGAGGTTAACCAAATATTGATAGATATTTATTGAATAATACTGCCTCACTTATTTAATTATCTATATTGGTTTTTGTCCAGCTAAATGTCAATGTTTCAACAAAATTGTTGAATCATGTTCATGAATGGTATAATAAATATTGATATTTTCTCATTCTACTTTTGCCTTTTCATAAATCCTCTATAAAACTCCACTCCTTTCTTCCTTAAAGCAACTGTAAGCATCATAGGAAAAACGTACATATGGCAAGTAGTTGATCACAAAAGAGATTATCCCAAGTATCTAAAAGAACTTGATTAATTATGCCTACATTAACTAAAGCTACTGAATATTTGGAAAGGTTTTTTTTTTTGACTATGCAGTTTCACTATGCAGTTCAGGCTGGCCTTGAACTCACTTTGTAGCCCAGCTAGTCTTGAACTTGCAGCAAGCCTCCTGCCTCAGCCTCATGAGTGCTGGGATTACAGGCATGCACCACCATGCCAGCCTTGGCTATGTTTAGTTATTTAAATTTTTTGGTACTGGGAATCAAACTCAGGACCTCATGCTTGCCAAACAGGCTCTGCACCACTGAATAACATCCCCAGCCCCTGGTTATGTTTCTATAAGCTTAGAGTGAAATTGCTTAGAAAGAAATATCATAATAAGTTAGAATTTATTTCTTCCAAATGTTGCTTCATCTAATTTGATGTTATACACTAGCAATTATCACTATATATCAGAGATTTTTATCATATAAACTTTCATTTATGATCCACTTATAATACTGTCCTATTATACATCTAGAACAAAGGCAAAATATATCCCTAAGAAGTGCACTTAGAGTCCAAATTCAATTTAATGGCACTTGTACTCACATGAATTGTAAAAAATGTTGTCTCGACTAGGGATCATGTCCATATATAATGTAGACATTATAGATATAATATACTTCCCTATGCATAGAGCACTTTATTGAATCACTAAATAAAAGTAAACTGTGTGGAAAAGACAAGAAATAATGCCTTGAGTTTAAGTTCTAAATATATAATGTAATGACAAATTTCTCCAGACATCACTGGACAATATATTCTGAACCTGGTTCTGAATACCTTGCCTACATGATATTTTATATCTTATATCTTAAAGGAAACTGGAGGGATGTGCATGGTTATAAATTCATGGGTGTCACTTGTTTTATTTTTTAAAACTTCTATCTTTATAGTATCTTTTAACACATCTATTTCTTCAAAGATTTGCCATTTTAAAAATAGTCTTTCATATCTTATAAACCAAAGACAATTCATTATTAGTTAACAGCCTGAAACCATCTAATTTTTCAAAAGAATACTCCTTTATCAGAAGAGCTTTCTTCTAATACTGGAATTTAACTAGCACCAATTAAATACATTTTACATTATTCAAATTACTTAGCATTTACTCAATTTAAAGAGATGCTATGTTCTATTTCATAAAGTATTTGCTTTGAAAATATTAGAAGCATTAAAACTGAGTATAAAGGAGAAAGCACATTAATTCTAAGAGTCAACTATCACTCCTCTGTTGATAACTCTCCAGTAGTAATAATAATGACAATTAATCATAACCTATTATTTATTTAACACTTAGTATATATCAGGAAAATATGAGTAAGTCACATTCCGACCCTCAAGGTACATACAATATAATAGAGATTGCAATGCAGATATCAATGAAATTGTAGCATTGGGTAGTACATGAAAAGATAAATAAACAAAACGCTGTAGTTCAGAGGAGGGAGGTGATCACCATTCCTGTGAATAATTATAAAAAGCCTCAACCAAGAGGTGGGGGATGTACAGAAGGGTATCAATTCAAAAAGTAAAGGCCAAGGAAGGGAAGGACCTTCATAGTAATGGAACAACAGTCTATATTTATTAAAAGCCTAACTATGTGTCCAACACTGGGATAAGGATATTTTACATGTGTTAACGAATTTCATCTTTAACTACCTGAACATGTAAGTAAGTATGTATTCCCTCTTCATTTAGCAGATAAACAGGGTGTTGTAGTCAGGATTTATAAGGAAAAACATTTAATACAGAACATATAATTTATAGGATTATTTTATAATATTCACTCAAAGAGTCAAATGCAAAAGAATGCAGGAGATCTGTCCACACACTAGAGACCCAAAGAATCCAGCTGAGGGCCTGGATCCCAGGGCAATGTCTTGCACAAGTTCAGCTGAAGACCTAGAGCCCATGACAATGTCCTCCATGAGTCCAGCTGGAGGCCTAGAGCCCATGGCAATGTCTTATGCAAGTCTGTATCAAAGAACTGCACTGGGGGCCGGTGAGATGTCTCAGCGGCATAAGTGTCTGCCTGGCAAGAGTGAGGTCCTGAGTTCGACTCCCGCTACCCACATATGAAAAAAGGGCTGGTGATATCATTCAGTGGCATGGACGCCTGCTGGCACATGAGGTCCTGAGGTCAATGCCTGGTACCCACAAAAAAAAAAAGATCTGCACTGGGAAGGCCCACAGGTCAATGGTGGAAGCTAGAAAGTCTGTACCACTGGAATGAAGGATCCTTGCCAGCAGACCGAGGGATCTGCACTGGAGCCAGGAAGTGATGCTCAAGGTATGGAACAGAGCTCCCCCCAAAAGAACTGCAGCCATCCTTCTTGACAGTGAGGACCCAAGCTCCTCCCACAATGAAAACAGCTGAGTTCATATCAAGAAAACCAGCATGACAACCTTCTCTAGGAGAATCAACAGCACACCATCTTCCCATCCAGCTCTCTTTTTAAGCTTTTGGCAATAATCCTTAGGTGGGCCATCTATGCCTGGCACCACACTGATTCAGTTCAGCTGGATGTTACAAATTGACAATTGGTTAATCCACCACACAGGGTTATATAAATGAGTTGCCCACAGTCACATAGCTAGCAGTTTCATCCAGACATAACTCTATTGCTAGATGCATATAGGTATCACCAAGTCCATGACCATAGATTTAAATTATCTGACTCCTCAAAATAAAGTTGCTGTGCCAACTCTCAAATTTTGGTTCCCATTCCCCCAGTCTTCCTGGTATGTAGAAACCATACTTGACTCTTCTGTCACAATCCACATCAAAACAGTGACCAAACTGTAAGAATACTCACTTGGTAACATTCCTCATTTACTATTTTCTCTTCATTATTACAGCCATTATACATAATCACCCCAAACAATGAGAGCATTTATTTAGCTTAGCATCCAAACTCTCCACCAACATATATATTTCTTTAAGAAGCATTTACTGTGTCTCAAACACAATGCTGAGAAGTTGGAATGCCAATAAGGTTTAAAACATAGTTCTTGCACTCCAAGCATCTAGTGGATGGGCATATACAGAATGATAGATTTAGCTAGATGTGCACATATATTGGGAGAAAGGAAAGAGAAGTGTGTTCCAAGTAAGGAGAGCATTTAAAAAATTCTGAAATGTTCCAGGGCACCAAGGTGATTGAATTCATTGTAAGGGAGAAAGTAGATTTAGATGACACCAAAAATGTAGGTAGATATTAGATCTTATAAGATAGCATTTTTCATTTCTCAACCTTAGCACTACAGATATCTTAGGCCAGATATTTCTTTTTATGGGGTGGGGGAGATTGGTGCATTTTAGGATGTTTAGTAGCATTCCTATATGCTACCCACTAGATGTCAGTAGCACCATCATAACACAGTGTGGCAAAACATGGCTTTAAACATGGCCAAATATTCCATAGGAGTAAAATCATCTTCACATGAGAACTGCTGTCATAAGCCTTCAAAAGGCTTTTCAAGATATTTGAACATTATTCTCCAGTCAAGAAAGGTAATGTGCAGCAGTATGGAGGAAGACTCAATCTCACAATTAGTCAAGAATGGAAGAGGGGAATAAAATCAGGGGAGTATGCAATATCTAAATGATGTTCTTATTATTCCCAAGTGGTACCACTTCAGTCTACATGACAAAAAGATCTTTCACATTCCCATCATATGCCATAAATATTTATAACTCTGTCTTTTTTCACAGAGGCTCTAAAAACCTAGAGTATCACTATTCTGACAACTCAATTCTAAATTTACTTAATTCCTGAATGCCAATATTATCACCTCCCTACTTGCTTATCCTCTATTATACAAATTAAACTAATGTTTTCCCTTATCATAATAGCTTCAATTCTTATGCCTGCAGCCCATATAAAATGCAATATTACACTTTTTAAATTCTTTACCTTTTCCTTATTTTGGGTTTACTTCATGCTTATAGTTAGGATCACCATCATTTAATCATATATTTTTTAGAAAACAGAAACAATGTGTTCTATATCTTATATACTCCAGATAAATAAGTAAAATTTTGGGGTAGTAACAGGAGTTATTTTAATTAAACTGAGACAGAAGCATTACTTCTCAAAATGAGTAATATTTGTAATCTTCAACTAAACAGTTCTTCTAATATAAATCTATTAGAGGAAACAATAGAAATATAAGATTAGTACCTGAAACAGTATGTTACAGCAAAATGTTGAAGAAGCTGTATAACCTTTGATAAAGAAAATTAAAAGTAGTAAATGGCAAAAATGACATGCTTTTGTGATTTCTCCACCATTTAGAAGATTTGGAATCAAAATTAAATTTAGCTGTTTGTTTTAATCACAAAAAGCTAAAAAGACAAGGAAAGTTTCTAGTTGTCAAAATACAATATGACATCATTTTTGATGAATTGATAGTAAAACCAAGGAAAGAGGTTCAATACATTTCTAATATTTTAAGTAATCTGCAATAAAAATACTGATAAAAGATCATTTATAAGAAATGGCCACCTGTTATTCCCTGACCTAACAAACACTTTAAGACCAGTCTAGGAAATCCAGTTACACTTTTACTCTACTTTTATAAATACTTCAACATTAAAATAAGGTTTTTAAAATTTCCTCATGAATTCACAGCAACACAAGGTACACTGCACTCTCCTGCCTCTTCGCCTGCCTCCTAAAAAGGAAATTATTAGACATCAAAACTTTAAACAACCTCACAGCCTACACTTAAAATTAAGAGGGGGAATGATGGATTTTCTTTGAAAGATTAAATGATAGAAACAAATCATCAATTTTCAGCTATTTAACATGCTTATTAATTTAGTAGAGACTTTTTAACCAAAGATATTGCCAGCTTTCATTTTGTCAGATGATTCTGCGAATCTCAATGTTTCCAAGAGTGTTAAATTGAGAGCTAATGAATTAAGATACAAGTAGACCTTGTATGCTATGTTGGAAACTTTTCACAGGCACTTTCAAGTCCCTGATATGAAAGTACCCAAGGGGTGCCAGTGATGAAAGACTTTGTTGCCATGGTGTCATCCCATAAATCATCAATTGTTGTCTTTTATTATGAATGTGAGAGCCACATACTGTCATAAAAGGATCTGCATTTTCATCAAGATTTAAGAATTTTTCCAGACATCATTTACATTGTAAAAGAAATGTCATGACAACCTTAGAATATTTAAGCTTATTATCAAGTATTCTAGCATCCATTTAGAACTTGTCAGTTTGTCATTTTAGCATCCCAATCTCTTTTTCATTATTGAGTAGTTTATCTTTACTTTTCAAAAATATATTTCTAAACATAGGTACATAGTATAATAAGCTAAACCCAATACAAGTAATGGAACTCTTTTGGCTGCTATGACAACTTAAACTGATCAATTTCCTGTCACTGTTTTAAAAGAGGCACTCCCCTGTGGTTGTAAATACTAATTGCAAAAGCAAGCCTTTTACTAACATATTCAGTTTGCAGATTAAAACAGTTCATGACTAATTTATAATTTAGCATGTCTTCTACATCTATAGTGTGTTACAGAACAAATAATAACTTCATTTGTTTACAACATTTTCAACTTAATTTCACTAATTATTTTTGCTGTAGCTGGAATTTAGCTATTTTAGTACAAGTTCAGTAAACACAATAGATTTGCAAAACACAAAGAAAGATTCTTAAATATAATTTCTGAATGAAGGTTGCAAAGCTTTCTTAAAACTCCCTGTAACTGCTCAGTTAAAAGAAGGCAGTTATATTTTACCCAGAAATTTTCAAAAAATACATGAAAAAGAGTCTTGTTCCACCATCTATTCATTTCAATTAGAAAACCAATGTATTTGCTTGAAACCTGCAGTAGATAATACAGTGAAAGTACAAGTTGATACACTAAATGAGCAATGTAGCTATTGAAAAAAAAATAGTTTCAGGGGGAATAATAAATATTTCAGGCATTCAGTCACAGCACTCATAATCTACTATTAAGCACTCCCTTTCCTACCCACACACATATTTTATATGAGCTTTAATGTCTGTTCTTTATCTTTGAGCAAGAGAGAAAAAGAGTGAGAGAAATGCTATTTTAGAGAATGAATAAGAGCAATGCTACAAAACTGTTAAACAGTTATTAAATCTGACCATAACCTATAGAAATTTTAGGATATCATTATAACATATAGTTTATTTTTTTTACCTGAAACATTTTCCTGTTTTCTAGAATTGGTGAATTACATATTGGACAAAAGTATGCTTGTATATATCATATGATTTAAAGATTGATATAAGAAGACTTTAGACTGACCTTGTCCATTGGCTCACTAATCCCAAAGCCTATAATTTGATTAAAATAATTTTGCAATTTCCAAAACTGAATGGGTTCTTCCTAGACTTTAAATATTCACCTAGTATTTTTAAGGAGGCTGTGAACTTCCTAAATTCAAACAGAATAAGCATGCTCCAGTTGATTTTCTGAAAAGAGAAGCTGGAACCTAAAAGCGTTTACATCTGGGCATAATTACTGAATACATTGTTTTGTGTAGAATCATGCAAAAAATGATGTAAGGTCACAGGATTCTTCATACCAAAATGTATCACTTAATAGGGTCCGCCACCCTTACTAGAGCATCCACCTTACCTTGAGTTTTACAAGAGGGATCCTTCCCATAACTATGGTTAATTGACACAGATTGTATATCCAAAAGAAAGTAAAAATTTTTTAGTTTGTCTCCTGTGATTGTACAAGAAAGAGTGACAAAGGCCTTCCAACTGCTTCTCAATCCAGCAGCTGTAGCCTCAACACTCTAGTGCTCTAAGGGCCATTTGACAGCCTGTGATCACAGGTGCTCCTTTTCTTCCAGCGCCAGCTCAGTGACTGTATAGCCGGAGATTAACTCCACCACAGTGTCTAGGTGAAAGCTCCAGTGCCTTTAATTCAAAGGAAAATCTGGTCAGCTGGAAGCCATGAAAACTACTCAGAAGGCAGTGAGCATTGGCTAGGAGCACATCCTGAGCAAAATAAAGGCTGAAACAAAGATGTGGTATGGGGGTTTTTGAGGGAGAGAGAGAGACAGACAGAGGGTGCTGATTTGTACATTTATGCCTATATCTTGTCACATGGATGCTTAATCTAAAATAATGTATAAAGTATCATAAACTTATTTAACACCTTGTTTTTCAACCTTATTTGACCCCAGAATCCTCTTTGAGAAAAAAATATATCCTTGATGACTAAGAAACTGATGATAAGCTGGATTTGGGTGGGGAGGTTGTGTATATTAGTGAATGCATAGTGCATTTGTAATCTATGTATAACAATGAATTTTGGGATTCTTTTCTTAATAGACATTATGAGAAGGATTGAAACAGATGTTTATGGCAAGAGAATGAGGTCTATGTCCATTATTAGGATGATGTAAAATTTAGGATGATAATAAGTAAATGGAGATAAGATGGATTCAGACCCTTTTCCTTGTACTTGCTCAGGATTGAGATAAAAAATTACCCAAACCACTCCTTGGAGAAATTGCTGATTCAAGACATGGAGGGGCCAGTGAGATGGCTCAGCGGTGTAAGCGCCTACCTTGCAAGCACGAGGGCCCGAGTTCAACTCCCGGAACCCATATATGAGAAAAGGGCCGGTGATATCACTCAGCGGCACGGGCACCTGCTGGCATGCGAGGTCCTGAGGTCAACCCCCGGTACCCCCAAAAAAAAAAATAAATCAAGACATGGAACATGTTCTAGTTAAAGAAAGTAAAGAAATGCAAGAAATCCACAGTGTTGGTATCATGTCAAAGTGTATATTCAATCAACTGACTTAGCTCCGAATGGCCAAAGCAGAATCTATTTAAGAAATGAAATAAATATTAACTATTGGGTTATAAACCAAAATATGCAATTAATATCTAAATAAATGATTGATTATACTGATATAAATAAATTATTAAATAAAGTAGAAGAAATAAATCTCACAACCAGACAGATTCCAAATAATTTTTTCACACAGTAACTGACTTGCAAAAGTAAAGTATGGAAAGGGAGGGGGAAACAATGACAAATAGCTCTGCAGTGTACAAAATCTGACAAACACTACTTGACCCAGGAAAACAGTCAAACTGCACAGTAATAAATTATAATGATACTAGTTAACCTTGACACGATGTGATAAAATGGTATTATGCCTATGTTGTTTTCCTCCCTAAAACACATAACTCCAGTTTTACAATGAGAAAAGCATCAGAGAAACCCGTGAGGGATCTCCTAGGAATATCTTACAATCAAAGGGAATACGTTTGGGTACATCAACCAAATATAATGTGGTAGCCTACATCATAGAACTGAAAACAGTCATTAGGGGAAAACAGACAAAGTTTAAGTAAAATCTAAAATTTAATTAGAAATAGTGTATCAAAATTGGTCATTTAAATTTGACTAATTGATTCATTAATGCTAAGATATTAACAATAGAGCAAACAGTACAAGGCATATGTTCACTCTCTTTACAATCTACAAGTTTTTTGTGAATTTATAACTGTTTTAAAATAAAATGTCTTTTAAAAAGGCTGGAATTAAAGTTCAGTGATAGTCTACATGCTTAGTAGGTATGAGGCCCTGTGTCTAATCTCCAGCACTACACACACACACACACACACACACACACACACACACACACACACTGCTGCTACCCATCTTTTTGTTAAGCTCGCTTTAATAAGAAATGTTTTATCCATACATTAATTGATGTCTAATTTAGTTTTAAAAATCACAGGAAGTAAATATTTAAGAGGGAGAGCTGGACAAATATAATCTAAGAACAGTTTTTTTAAATGCAAGTAGAAAAGTAAAATATGCATAGGTTATTTTTATATGGACTGTTTAATTCAGATATGCTGTGTACATGTACCAACTCCCCATAATAAATATAATCTATATGTATTGCAAATATATAGTAATAAAATAAAAATTAAAAAAAATCAGATGTCCTGTCTCTTCACATAATGCTTGAATGCAGTAGATGCTTTATTGTCAAATATAATTCATTAGAAAATAATAAAAATATATCTACTTTATACTTTGTATGTTGGATATATCAATATATAATTTCACGTATATTTGTAAACTTACAGCATAAAGAATATGAGATGATTTTTGTAATTTAATTTCTTTTTAAAGCAATAGGACAACACAGATCTTTTGATCAGGTATATTATTATAGTAATATACTATATGGCTAGATACAGTATAGCCACTTAAAGCAAAATGTCCAAATATAAATACAAAAATAACTTTACATATATAAATAAAAATATTTGCTAGAAGAAAACTACTTTCTAATGATAAATCTGTTCAAAATACCCTTAAACTCTCCCAATTGCAAAGCATGGCTGCTATAATTAACAGTTTTCACTATTTTATATTTTAATAGATTTTTACATTTTTTAAAAGTTTCAGAACACTACATAACAGGTAATCTAAAACTATATTTCTTGAATTATCAAAAATGTATCACATGAATGTGTTGATTGAGCTATACTGTTTTTTCATCTCAGCTTTCTTACTTTTAAAAAAAAATATTTTAAACATTTCCTAATAGTATTTATACTTTCCTCCTTTGAACATTAAAATTACTTAACAAAAACTCTTTATGATAATTTAAAGTAACAGTATTTTGGTGCTCTAATATGCTAGGAAGAAGAGAATACCTGGAGGAAGCAAATTCTTTATGCTGAAAACTCAGTGTTATCAAAAACATAAAGCAGGATATTTCTTTAGGGTATTTCACTTTTATCTGCAGGGCTTTAGAACATGTTGTTATGGAACATAATTCCTTTAAGACTACAAACCAACAAATGGCCATTTTGGTATAATAATCCCATTTCTTAATATTGTTTTGTACCATTCATCAAGATATATTACAAATCATACCAATTTAGACACAATGCATTGCCCTTCCAAGTACATTTATACTGGCTCTTAAAATCAACTCCATTGTAGGAACTAATTAGTCACTCGGACAATTTTTTAAGAATAGGCCTATACACTTTTAGAAAATGTCATCACTCTCTTGGTAAATTAATGATATTTTCCCCATTGCACAATAATAGGTGATTATCAGCCTTTCCTCTTTACTTTATCTCAGTCATGTAGTTAAAACTACTCTGTGCCTTCCAAAGAAATTCATGATCTGCCACTCTACTCACTGGTGTCTAAATTTATAGATATTTTAGCAGTTCCTTCATTTTTATATCACTAGGCAACTCTTCAGAGTTTAAAAGGACAGAATTCACCTGAACATTTAGACAAGTATTCTATTTCAGAAGAGTGTTCTCCTTCCATAATTCTAATTTCATTTCAATTTTAAAGAAACACAGACTAAGACCTTAAGCATTGCACCTTCACAATATTAAATGTAACATGCAGAACATTACATTATCATGCTACATATGGCTAAGAAACTTTAGTATTCAAGGGATTATGGTAATTAAGTCTTCCTTCACTTTGGGTGATGTGACACTTGCTTGACTATAATGTCCTTCACTTAAAGTCTGTGTAAACAACATTATCTTAATCACTGTGCATTATATTTCCAACTGTGAGCAAAATTAAAAGGTCAGAGTGGACAAGAATGTATATAAGTCCCAAGGAAACATCACGTAAATGACTTGTTCAAGGTTAAAACTGTGTTTTGAATAGTAGCAAAATAGAATATTTTCTATAGCGATATTATTGTATTACTATCTAGGTGCCATCTGTGGCAAAGCATATAGGTATATTTGGAGGTAGTGGTAATGACAAAAAGAAAAAAATGTGGTTTTGAGCTTTTGTGGATAAAAGGTAAGAAATACCATTTTCCAAAGCTTCATTCAGACTAAGGAAAATGGATACTTGGAAGTGATATAAGGAATGATACATGGAAGGATTGCAATTGATTTTGTAAATAAAAAGCCATCAATATCATAAATACATATAGTATTTTAAGAAATACAGATAATAATTGCAAAGTAAAATTGTAAAATGTAAAATTCTCATGTTCTGTTTTTAATAAATATTGAGCAATCATAATTTTCATTTCTTTGTAAAAAGAGTAAAGCTTTGCCATTAATTTTGTCAGTCACAGTAACACAATGTCCAAGAAGTGCTGTCTTAAAAGTGCTCTCATCTACATCTTTGAATCTTACATGAAGGTTTTGGGATATCTTATATTTTAAATGATTTACCTAGTGATTAGTTAAAAAGTTAGATAACATAATTCAAGTCTTCACATAGGATAGGCAATATCTAGGCAAAAAAAATCTACATTATCTTTCACTGAACTAGTGGAAGTAATATTGTAAACAAAAGTTTTATAGAGCATGCTTAAACTACAAAACATGAAGCTGATTGGCAAAAATAGGAATAAAAGTTATAAAATATGAGACCTACAATAGGCTCACAAATAGGACAAAGTGGGTAAAAACCTCAAAAGAAACTTATGTGGGCTTATTGTCATATTGGGAGAATGAGGTATACGTGAGTTGTATTAGTCTGGAGGTTATCCGAACAAAGTGTGTGAACTACAGTTTTCTTCTAATATCTGATGTTGAAACTCTGTTAGAGCTGAATTCATTTTCTAGAAATGCAATAGTCCAAATATATTCCCAGGACTGTTGACAGAAAGAAAGGCCCCTAAAAATGATTGCCTCACAAGATATTAAGTGATTTAGAATTGATTTGCCAGAACTGCTTCCACTTTCCAAATGTAAAACTTCACGCATAAAATAACTGATATTCAATGTCATTGCAAGCAAAAGAAAAAGAATTTTCCATTTAAGTCACTGAAAATAACAGGTACTCTGTGCTAGAGAGAGGATACGTTGAGTGTATGGGGTGAGGATGTGATATACTTGCATTTCTGGGAGTTTAAATTATATCAGTTTCAATCAATTGCCTTTTCTAGTTCAATCTCTCATAATACTAAGTTAAACAGATTTTTAACTGAATGTAGTTCCCAGTACATTTAGAATTTTTACAAACACTAAAATTCTGTATTGAGTCTCAGGACAAAAATTCAGATAAAAGAAGTAGAGGTTATGACTAATACAAGTTGAGTAACCTCTCTAAAGAGGTGTGAGCACCACCATGAAAGCACTGTTGGAATCAAACATTAAGCAAGCTGAAAATATTGAATCTTCTCTGAATCAAAAACTTGCAGAAAAAGCACTTGAAATCAAATACAAAGTCATAATAGTGTTTGAGCTTTCATTGTATTTTAGCATTTAGAAAATGATACTTCAGAGTATGAAAATGAAGATGAATTCAAGGTGGTGTAGCACTACTATCATGTCCTTAAAATACTGAGAAATTGCTCAATCTTCTTCCCCATTGTCTAAAGCTAAATATTTTTGAATAAGGAGAGACACAAAGATAAATAAAGTCAACTTGTGGCATTAACTAAGCCAGATACTATTATGTTAGCTTTTACAAACTGATGAAATTCAATTTTGTCTTTCTTTTTTGCACAATAATCAAATTACAGGCTTAAGGAAGAGAGAATTCAGAAGATGCCACAACAGTGATCCAAAGTCACAGAGTTATTTGCTAGGTGGTTTTGAGTCCATGAAAATTTGACTCATTTTCCAAATGCTCTCTCTACTGAACCACCCTATCTCATCAAATAGAAATTTATATGAAAGTGCTTTCTAAGCAAAAAAGCTTTATAAATTTAAAATAGTATTATTATACTTATCTGAACTGCATCTGTTTTAAAATGAAGAACAACAATACAAATAGTATAGTAAATATTTCATGCTCACTAAATGATCAGAATGAATATTTCATCTGTATAATGATGAAAAGAATCAATGAATTCTTTTCATTATTAAAATATCTTTGATATTGAAAAGAATGTGGTGAAATTGGAATTCTTATATAATGCTGCTGAGAAGGTAAATCAGAACAACTATGGACAGCAGTTTGACAGTAACTGTTAAAGTTGATGTGCATAACACAAAACACAACAATTGTACTTGTGGCTTATATTCTAGACAACTTCTTCCTCATGGACACAAGACAACATAATGTCCCTTGCAGCATTGTTTGGAGTAACAAGGTGGTATCTATACATAATGGAATATTACTCAGCTCTAAATAAGGGTAAATTCGAGACATTTGTAGGAAAATGAATGCACCTGTAAAATATAAATTTGAGTGAAATAAGCCAGTAACATAAATTTAAAGACTGCATGGTATCTCTCATTTGAGTAAAGCAAAGTACAAAGAGAATAATAAAGGATGGATAGAAGGAGACAAGGGGATGCATCTCTTGCAAATGGGAAGGTGTCCAAGAGATCAAGGTCGAGGGTTTAGGGAGAGGGGAAAAGGAAAGAAGTAGAATGAAGATATGCCATGTGTAGAAATCTAATATCCTAAAGGAATGTAAACACTATATACTATAAACAGGAGCTAAGGTTAATAATATCAACATGAATGAAGATGGAGAAAGGGGAATTAGAAGAGGAGGGAGGGAGTACAGAGGAAAGAGAAGGGGATTAATAAAAAGAAACAAGTTATATTATGTACATGTACCTGCTGACCAAGATGACTGTAAACAGCATGTATTGCAAACATTTACTGATAAAAAAGGAACCAACCTAAATATTCACCAATATAAGAAAGACTAATAAAAATGTATATACACATACAGAAAGTGTATAATGGACAATTAAAACTGAATGAGCTAAATCTACATGTATCTATGTAGATAAATTTTGAAAACACAATTATAAAAGTATAATACATTACCATACCTTTTAGATGCATTTAGAAAACACAAAGTTCAGTATTGCATATTGTTTTTGTATAAATACATTTAAAAATTCAAAGTAATGATATATATCAAATTTATGATAGTGATCACATCTGAAGAAGGATTGAGCGGAAAGGTGGTGCTTGCTAGTCATATCATTAATGTTTGACAGATGTAACTGTTTAAAAATTTAGCTTTGAATCAAGTATATCAAACTATAGATCTGAGTGTGTTTTAACAGTTGACTTTTTTCCTGCTTTATTTGAATGTTTTATAATTAAGCTTTCTAACATTTTACATTATTAAACTGGTATTACAAAAAGTTATTTCAGAACAGAAATGCAATTTATCACTAAGTCAGATATATATATATATTCACAAAAACTAAAATTAGTTATTTTAGTTTTATATATATATATATATATATATATATATATATATATATATTCACAAAAAGTAAAATTAGGGCCGGTGAGATGGCTCAGCGGCTTAAGCGCCTGCCCGGCAAGCGTGAGGGCCCGAGTTCGACTCCCGGAACCCACATACGAAAAGGGGGCCGGTGATATCGCTCAGTGGCACGGGCACCTGCTGGCGCGCGAGGTCCTGAGGTCAACCCCCCGGTACCCACAAAAAAAAAAAAAAAGTAAAATTAGTTATTTTAGTGGTTAACATGATTCCACTTTGCAGGTTATAAAATATATGGGTCCAAAGCATATGCATCTTGAAATGCAACTGCCTTCATTCAATTGCTGTCTCATAATTGTAGGTTGTATGTTCTTGGACAAATCATTTAAACCTCTCTGTGTTTCAGTATCATCATCTGTAAAACAATGATTATAACATGTTAATCTAGAGATGTTAAGATAATTTGATGCACTAATATATGGAAAGTCACATCAGATCATGGTGATGAATTGTAGATATTATTATGTTTTGCCAAAACATGTCCTTGTTCATCAAAAGTTTTATCACAAAGTACCTTATTCATATTTTTACACTGGTCAAATTTTATGAACAGGATTAATTAATATATTTAAATGTATTCTTAACATATTAATATATTCAAACATATTCTTGTGGTCAGAACTATCTAATAATCTACAAAGGGCAAAACTGTCTATGCCAATTTAAGTAAGCTTAACTATTTTGTACAACATCATATTTGTTGATCAGTTGTCTGACATCATCTTTCATGTGTCTGTGTTAAATCTTCAACTGCAACAATTTGTCACCAAATGAGGGCTTCTCTTAGTCATCTGGAATTTGAGATTATGCCTCTCTCTCTCTCTGCCTCTCTCTCTTTCTCTTTCATTGCTTCTTTTTTCTAAAAATCTCAAATTTCCCTTGAGAAATGACAACATTAACTTACTACCCTGACTAAGGATTTATGATGAAAATCATGAGGATTGTTAAAGTAAGTTTAGCAGTGGGGTGTTTTTTTTTTTCTTTTTTTATCTAGAGACATTGGAATTTGTTTCCTTTTTAGACAAATATGCTTTTGGATTGCCAGTAATGAAAGCAGCATACACATGACAAAAGCATTGCAGCACAATGCAATTACATACTAAGGTCAAAGGCAGGACAGACATACCAGCAAAGGCTAAGGTAAGTAAAACAGTTACCTCTTAATAAAATCCAGGATGACTGATTTTATTTTATCTTTACTAATGCCTACCAAAAGCTCAAATGAAAATTTTTTTTGTGGGTACCGGGGGGTCAACCTCAGGACCTCGTGTGCCAACAGGCACCCGTGCTGCTGAGCGATATCACCGGCCCCTTTTTCATATGTGGGATCCGGGAGTCGAACTCGGGCCCTCATGCTTGCAAGGCAGGTGCTTATGCTGCTGAGCCATCTCACTGGCCCCAAATGAAAATTTATTATGCTAACTACTGACATTTCTTTTATTTCTTATCTAAGCCATTTGTAAAATTAAAGGAATTTTTCTAATTGAAATTGGGAGTTTGTTTAAAGGAAAACCAATTTAAAATAAAACAACACATGCTATACATATGAGTATCTTCCCATCAAAGCAAAACCAACTGAACTTTACTAAAAACCTAATTAGGTTACGTGACAGAATTATGCATATTCTCTTTTGGACATGGCAGTAATGATTTGTTTTATGCTGCATTTCATTCATAAAAATAAAAACAAAATTCGCTATTTTATTGTCAAACCACTTCAAGGGAAAGCTTTATTAGCATTTTATGTAACTTTTAAAAATCATAAAGTACATAACCACCATTTTGAATACTAGAAGTATTATTTACAAGCACTCCGTTTAGTGTTTGTTTATTTTACAAAATTTTCAAACTTTGAGAGCTTCAAGTGAATTTATAACAAACTGTGTATGCATGTGTCTGTGTTTGTGTTGTAATTGCAGTACCTTGTTGAGTTAAAATTTAGACCAGAGGTTATGAGCTGAAGCCAATAGGCTAGATCCAGACCCCAGGTGGGATTTATTTTGCCTTAAGTGTTGCTTTGTTCTTCTTTTTATTGATTTAGTTACCAACATTAAAGGATTGGATAATTTCATAAAAAAATCTGGATTCTCAGCTTCTTTTAAAAAATAAGACCATAGTGAAACTTAGCCTGCATTCCACATGGTAACAATCAGCTGAGGTAAGTAATAGCTACCACCTTGAGAAAAAAGTATATACTTTCTACTTGACCATAGTTCTCACTACTTCCTGTTTCTGGTTTCATTTACATTACCAACCTTGCCTCCATTGGTATCAGAGTATGTGACCCTTTTTTTTTCTGTTGTTTATGTGAGTGACTTGGTACATATACTTGCAAAACACTTCATAGTTCTCATATTTCCGTAAATGTAAAATCTCATTACATATATACATACATTTGTAATATGATCCATAAATAAATCTATATAGTTTTAAAAATGCTGTTACATTTAATTAAGAAGTTAAACCTAATTTGCATGTCACTTACTAGGAAAAAATGAGAGGTATTTCAATGCCAGAATTTGACTACATTCATATAATCTGAAATATTTTCAATATCCAAATTTAAACTTGAAACTAAAACAATTTTTCACTTAAAATCATTCATTAATAAAGTCTAGTGGAATCTAACTCCCCAGCATTGATGTCACATTCAAATACAAAATTTGGCACTTACGGAGGCATGTCTACTGCTTCAGGGTCACTAGGGTATTAGTTATTGCACATGATATTTAAGACTCATTAACATGTGATATTTCCAGATATTAGAAATACCATCATAATGAATTTCATTTTCTATGTTGAAAATTCAGGATAAACAACATAGTATACTCCCCACCTCCCCCAAAACCATATGATGTTTTCTTTTTTTTCTTTTTTTTTCTGTTGGGTACTGGGGGTTGAACTCAGTACCTCACATGCCACCAGGCATCCATGCTGCTGACCGATATCACCGGCCCTTTTTTTGTATGTGGGTACTGGGAGTTGAACTCAGGACCTTGTGCTTGCCAGGCAGGTGCTTATGATGCTGAGCTATCTCACGGGACCATATGATGTTTTCTTGCAGATAAAATATCAACAAAACTTGAATCAAAGGCATTCCAAAAAGAAGAAAAAAATTATTACCAAAAAGTGATTTGGTCTGATAAAAATGTGTTGAAATTGAGAGGGGGCACTATTGCCAGACAATATTAAAACATGCTTTATGATCAGGGTTGTCCTCTTTCTCTTTTGTCTCTGAGTCACTGTCCAATACTTCCCCTATTAGTATCTAAAAGGTATGAGGCCTGGAATAATATGGTATCTCTACTGGTATGGCAGTCTAACTGAAATTTTCATAGATCTTTTTGGAGGTTTCAAGTGTAAATCTTCTTGGATTTCCGAACATTTTTTTAAAATGTATCAGAAGAAAAATAATTTCACATATTTTAGAACTATTAGCATGTCTATAAAACAGCTATGCTGAATATTTAGAATAATTCCTATTTAGAAGCCTAGTTCTTTTCCATTATTGCTGTAGTACACTTAATAGCCTGTGCTGCCCTGCAAAAGTGAATGCACCTTCCTAAGCATTCCACAGTCAAGAGGTGTAGAGGCATCTGAATTACTTTCCAATTACTTAAAAAAAAAAATGGCATGGTTTTTATGTCAATGACACTTATTCAATGCCCATGATTTTGCAGTTTTTCTTTAACATCTGTTTTAATTCTGAGGGAGTGAGTTGCTTCTTGTGGCTGCAAACCATCACCCCACTGTATGGCTCTGTAACCTACTCCCAGCTAATACATTAAATGATGACTAAAAGGAAATAATGAAACCATGCAGATATCGATTAACTAGAACTTTAAAATAGACAGACAAGTTCTAGTTAACTCTTTGGATTTCATTTTTCTTATTATCATGAAGGATTAAGCAAGATTCGACATTCTCTGCTGAAAATTTTAATGGCTCACCTTTTCTACTTTAGTAAGTACAGTTTAGGGAACAAGATTATTTCAATTGGGCTGAATCTGTACAAGCTCCAGGACATTCCCAGGAAGTTGATTTTTAAAAAATAAATACATAAATACCTGTTAACAGCTTGTTTTCTTGTCACTTGCCTCTTCCTTCTAAAAGGAGAGTGTAGCAAAAAATAAATAAATAAAACTGGTTAATTGAGAATTCTCATTAATTAACTTCCAATTAATCAAGGCTTTATAATATTTCACAAAAATAGTCTTAAATTCTGCAGATACATTAGATACATTACACACAATGAAATATCAGTGGGGAAGAGCAAAACAATGTAGAAAAACCTGAATTGATAGTAGATGTTATTTTAAATACATGGGTAATATTATTACATTTCTGGTTTAATCCTATTGAAATGTCATGTTGTATAGGTATTTTCTCTATATGAAGGCAAGGAAATAAGGTTATAGATTTCTGCTGAAGATAAAGGGCTTGGGTCAATTCTAAAAGAACATTCAACAATATTGTCTTTTCCTTTTCTCTCAAGAGCCTTCCTTCCTATCTCATCCCATTGTGTATGCCAATATTTTTGAAGGGAGAAAAGAACATCTACTTTTTTCTCATTTTTTATTTGTCCAACAGAATGATGGAAATAAGCCAATAGTAATGTGCTTATTTCCTAAACATGGAGCCATTAATCATGCAGCTCACTATATATTTACTTCTGGACAAATACTGAACTAACTCACATCTTCCCCACAAGGGTTATACATTCATTCACTCATGCTACACACACAAACACACACACAAGCACAAACACAGTTTTACACACATCTACACAAGAAATCAAACACTAACAAAAGATATGTATTTAAAAAGAAAGCCAGATAATGAATGTAGATAACAAAACAACCATTCTTTCCAGCAGTATAGTAATTTTCAGTATTCCCTAACCCTTTAATGAAAAACAACAAAATCTAAATTGGGAGGCTAAAAAAAAAAACTGTAAGAAATATAATCAGTATCTTTGAACCTCATGCATGTCTTAGTAACAAAGTAACAAGGACCTAATATGAAACCCATTAGAAATACATGTGATTGGTTCATCATTTCTCTTTCTTCTAATGACCTTTTTGTTAAGAGTCTACTTCCAGGTTTTTGTTAGCATTTCAATAATTTTTTTTGGTACTGGGAATTGTACTAGGACCTCATGCTTGCCAGGCAGGTGCTGTACCACTGAGCTATATACCTGGCCCCAGATTATTTTTTAAATAAATGTTTCTCTGCTTCAAAGACATGCAGAAAGTTATCAAAATTACTAACATGCAAACATATTTCTGAGATAGGTAGGAAGTGGAGATGGAAGGGAAGGCAAACATTCTTTCACCTGCTCTTGTGTTCAGTCATTTTACTGTCAGAAATACATGATTTAACTTTACAGTTCACTAATCCAACCTGTTATAGAAATGACACTTCTCTTAAACAGAATGCATTCCTGAGTGCCAAATCAATGAAAATGCATACTACTTTGTTTAAATGGGAAATGCATCACTAGATTTGAGTGCTTTTATTCACATATCATTGAAAATTCTACTTTTTCTTATTTATAAAATTTTCCAAACTTAACAGAACATTTTGGCTATTATTATATGTATCTAATAGTAAAACTCCCTAAATGACAAAAATGATTTAATTCTATGGTATGGGCTGATTATTTAAATTGAGATTATAAAATTGCTCACTTCTGGAAGGTTCTAGTTACAATTCTCCAATAAATCTACAAAAGTTCATAAATTAACTGTCCTTTTTCAAAGACTTAAAACATTTTTAGAAAATTGTATTTCCATTGATATATAAATATTCCTCATTTGTCTTATCCAATGTGAAAGAATGTATTTCATACTGATGACTAACAATAGCTATAATTATAGAGCTTAAGTTTTACCAGCTAAATGCATATGTATTTATCCTTCAGTATCTGTGAGGGATATGGGGCCTCTTCCACACACCAAAATATGTGAATGTTCAGATCCATATGTAAAATGGCACAGTATTTGTATATAGTGCATGTACACCCTCCTGCATACTCTAAAGCATCTTTAGATCATTTATAATACTGTGGAAATGATATGTAGATAGTTGTTCCACTGTACTGTTTAGAAAAAATTTATATATGTTCAGAACATCTACAATTTTTTCTAAAAATTTTCAATCCACAGTTTAATGAATTCATGGATGAAGAACCCACAGATACACTACACTTTATGGCTGAAATTCTTAGTAGAATGTTGTTCCTATACTTCTGAATTTGTACTTTGTGTGATAACAGCTAATTCATTTTAGATTTCCTAATACTTTGCCAAATAACCAATACTTTGGAAGGTTCAGCTCCACAAGATCATGATATGCAAATATCAGCTCAGTATAGAATATCTGATAATGTGAAGAAAATCATCTTGCTTCCCTGGAGTTAGCCTAGAGTGCTTGCATCACCTCTACTTTTTCTTTTTTTGCTAAGCATTTCTATTTACTATCCCTCCCCACTTCTGAGTCTGGCTATAAAATTAAAATCATAAACAAAGGGCCTGAAATTAACTAAAATTTACCTTTGTAGCTAAAATGTACATATGACCATAGTCTTATGCAGCCATTGACAAAAAGGAGTTTCACATAGTCAAAAACATTGCACCAGATACTACATGCAGTATACCACTAATAACAATAGAACTCTTACCAATATTGGCCCTACAACATTTGGTAATATGTAGTGAGGATTCTTACATAGCTTACTAGCTCCTATCATCATCATTGCTTCAACTTATTAAGACATTGATGAGCTGTACTGTAAAGAGACCCTAACCCTAGGTACGAGTTATAATTAGATGTGATTCCACTCTGGCTGACACCCCAAAAGTCAATAATTAAGAAAAGTCTACTTTTACTTAGTTAAGATCATCTTTACTTCAAACTACTAATAAATAAATTTTTGTACTTTGATTTTTTAGGTTTTTGGTGTGTGCAGGCAAAGCTCATTATACCATTCAGCTTTCCTGTTGGGACATGCTATGGAATGCCCACAACTCACAGGAGGAAAAAATTAATTTGATGCATAGTTTAAGAGGATTCAGTCCATGTCTGGCTGACTCTGAAGAAGGAACATCATGGTTGGAGGGTGTGGCAGACCAAAACTTCTTACTTCATGGTGGCCAGGAAAAAAATGGGAACAGTGCCCCTAAGGAAAGGGTCAGAGACCATATATAATATGCAAGATTGCACCTCCATCACCCACCCCCACACACATAAGTACGCTTTACTACTCCCCTCAGTGACTCCCAAGCCAAACAAGTTGAAACAATCACTCTTATCCACTATGTTCCAATCCTTGTCAACTTGACATGCAAACACATACTTTTAAACCACTTAATCTTCAAATAAGCACAATAACAAGTTAATAATTCTGCCTAACATGTTAACAACCAGCCTTTGTACAACCAAGAACGGAATAATCCCTTTCCCAAAGTCTCAACAGTTGCTCAAAAGTCAAAGTCAAATTCTCTTCTGAGACTCAAAGAAAAGTTTGAGCAGTGAACCTTATGTTACAACCTCTAGTTCCGTGTCTGGCATCTGGGGTACATGATGAGAAAATGCAAGATTCCACGGTTATGTGTGGTCCCACTCCTATGGCCTCTTTTATGGGCTGGCATTTCCCACAGACTGCAGCTTTCCTTGACAGACATTTTGTGTTCTTGTTGTTTCCAATTCCCTGGTGTCTCCACTGCACTTTCAACATCATTTCCACAGCTTTACACATTACCCATTTAAGGGGTTCTTGACTGGCCTCCCAGACCTTCTTTTGAAATCTGAGTGGAAGCATTCCTGACTCCATAACTCTTGCATTATACACACTACTAAAACCAGCATCCTGTGGACAATGGCAAGGATTTCTGTCAACAGAAGCAGTAGCCAGGACCTATTGGGTTATGGAGACAGTGGCCTTTAAGTACAGTGGTACCTCAGTTCATGAACTTAACTCACTCCACAATTCTGGTTGAAACCAAACTGCTTGCAATTCTGCAACCAATATATTGGAAAGAATTAAATTCATGAACTGACGTACCACTGTACCTATATGACTGAGCACAGAGAAAGGAATCTCAGGGAATCAATATCCTAGGTGGCCCTTCTCAAGCAGAGGGTCAATTGACTGTCTTCTCAGATTAAAGATTTACATTTTTGTACCTTTAAAATTGTGATAGGTGTGGTCTTCCTGAGTCCTGAGATGCCCTTAAGGCATCTTTCTGCTTGTATCTGTACAAAGTACATGGTTTCTTTTTTAAGAAACTAAACTCTTCAGGATCATACACTTGCTTTGACCCCAAAGGACACATGGTTCCTTCTGTGCCAAAATTTAAGGTTTTCAAATTTTCTGTTCTGCTTTTTGTTGTAGATTTTTATTTTAAATTTGCCTAAATATAGCAAGCATTAACTATGCCACATCCTGAATGTCAGACTGCCTTGAACTTTTATCTTTCAGATCAATTTGTCTTAAATGCAGCCTCCCACAAAGTCTCAGGACACAGGCAAAATGTAGATTTTTTTTACCAGAGTGTAATATGCATGGCTTCTAGTCAAACTCCCCAAAGAATCTTTGTTCCCAACTAAAGCCTCCTGAGCCCAGCCTTTACTGTTCATATTCCTATCACTATTCTTGATTTCTGAGCTCTGACCAGAAGCACGCATGAAACTCTGCTAACAATATTCTACAGCTTCTCTAACCTGAATCTCTAAACCTTTTCAAACTATTTCTGCCAACCAGTTTCAAAGACTTCTGAAATACATTGTAAGGTACAGTCATAGCAACTATCTCACTCCTGGTACAATTTTCTGTATTAGTCAGCTTTCCTGTCACTGAGACAAAATGCCTGACACCCACAACTTAAAGGAAGAGAGATTTAATCCGGCTCATGTTTTCAGAAGATTCAGCCCATGATTGGCTAACTCCAAAGCAGGCAAATCATCCAGAGGTCCATGGCAGAGAAAAGCTGCTTAGTTTATGGTGACCAGGAAGGAGGGCAGGGAACATTTCCAGAGAAGAAAGGGCAATAGACCAGATATAATACCCAGTGTCTTGCCTCAAGGACACACCCACACATCCAGAAGACTGCTTTAGTATTACTTCTTTGGCTCTTAAACAAATCAAGATGATACAATCAAGTTTAATCAACATACTAATAAAAGTTAATGGCAGTGATTGCCACCCAGCGCACCCATCTTTGATTAGAGTCAGTTTTACATAAGATTGAAATATAGAATTCTATTAGAAGTGAGACAGTTTTATAAACTCTCCTCCCAAAGGGTATCACATCTGTCCCATCCCCATGGGAACATATTAAGGTCATATTATCTATGCACTTATTGAAAGAGACAAGATTTGTGGTGCCCTTTATCTCTAGCCAGTGGTGTTTATGAAATATACTGGTTTAAAAGTAGAAGCTATAAACTTACAACCCAGACCTGACAAATATACTTTGTATTGCCTGGTGCTTTGAAAATATGGGAATTTACATAAAAATTATACTTCAAGATCCTCATTTTAAAAAGGGAAAAGCTAGCTGGGTGTGGCGGCAAATGCCTGTAATCCCAGCACTTGGGATGCTGAGGCAGGAGGATTGCTGTGAGTTCAAGGCCAGTCTAGGCTACAAAGTGAGTTCAAGGCCAGACTGAAGTGCATAGTGAAACACTCTCTCAAAAAGACAAAAAAAAAAGGAAAACCTGGCAAAACTACTTCCACATGCTTTATTGGCACAACTAGAAGAAATAGAGAAGCAGTGGCTGCCCATAGACACACATTATTCTGTACCTCACAATTCCCACAATTTCTCAATCTGAAATTTTAATGAATTTATGTTATCTTTGGTATCTGTAGGAATTTCAGTTTTGTGGCTTCTTTTTGAAAATTTTAGTGTATAATTTACCAAAATATTAGTTGATATTGTAAAACAAAGTGTGGGAAATCTGGAAACTTCCCTGTGTATAAGCTATTGATTTAAGATGTACTAATAGTACTAGACTATCCACCTAAGAAAAAGTTATATGTGGTTGTTATAATGAGGAACAGCAAACTATTGACCCTTGGAGTTGACACTATTACAAACAGAAAAACTCCTAAAGCATGTTATGTAAGATGAAAAAAGATTACACAAAGACTGATTACACTTACAGAAACAATATCATTCAAATTAATAGTTATACATTTAAAATTCCATAAAATAATAAAAACATTTCCTAAGTTTTGAAAGGAATGTCAGCTATTAAGTTGGTGTATATTGCCAGTTTGGAGGCTGTGCTTAATTAGGCTATTCCTTACACAAATAAGATTTAATTTGCTTCTCTGGCCCCATACAATAATGAAGAGATTGAGTTGAGTAACAATGTAGAAAATAAAGAGTGTAAGACAAAGCAATACATTTCTACTTCCATCCAACATTGGTATGTAATAAATTTCTAATAAATATGTGTTGATAAAACCTTTAGGTGTTATCTTTGCAAACAGGAGCAAATCATATTAACTGTTACTTCCACTTTTGCAACTTTTAGGATTCTCACTCTTAGCTAAAAACTACATATGTTATATTTCAACTCTTGGTTTATAGCAGCTGGTTTAAAGTTATTTAATTTTTTAGGAGTCCTGAAAATTATTTTTCAGGCATGTATGTTAAAAGAAAAAAAGAAACTGAAAATATTTTCATTTTAAAAGTATCATAATAATGGCTTGAATATTCCTGTCCTATTTAAATTTCTAGAAGGCATCAAACAAATTTATGGTCAGTTAAGTCTCCAAAGACAATATCTTCTGAATCAGACCCAAAGAAACATTTTCCTCCTTGCAGAATCTTTTAGCCTGGATAATTGGAAATCACAATTTTTTATATTAAATGTTGGCTTTTTCTTATAAATTTTAGTACATAAGCTTGAGGCTTTTAAAAGTCAGTATTATGCAAAATCAAAGTCTAGAGAAAAAACAAAAAATTGAATATGGAATGAGGCACTAGTGAAGATAAATGAGCATATGGTACTTTAAAATACTGTTTTCAGATGATGGGGATTCAAAATATATATATATATATATTTAACATAAGCTATGTTTATATATTAATATAAGCTATATATTTAACATGATATAAATATATATATATAAGACTCTATGCCAATTTTCTCTGATAAATGATCCTTTATACAAACAGTAGATTAGCAGTCCAATTTGAAGAACCTCAGAAATTTCAATATTTCTCATGTGCCTTGGGATGACAAAGCATCTGAGAAATAGGATGTGCTTCACAGCATGAAATGTATTTTTCAAGAAAATGTTCATAAAATTTTGAATGACTTATTCTTCTCATGCTGCACAATAATTATTTCAGTTTGTGTACAAATATATGTCTCCACAAAGATAGAGCCAGTTAGCCATCATTAGTATGCATCCTGTGATAGTTAACTGATTGTGCCAACTTGAGTAAGAAAGGCTGAACTAAATTGGATCTGCATAGTTCTGGGAGTGACTGAAGTGATTTGCTAAACACACAAGACCCACTTTGGGTGTACACGGGAATAAAAGGGAAATGAAGAAGGAAGACTCGCTTCTGTTTCTTTGGAGGAGCTCCAGTCTTTACTTTCACCTTAGACATTCTCTCCTTGCTTCCAGCACAGACCCCTCAGTCTTCCACCACAGAATTTTCAGCTGCCTGACACGGACTCTCACAGGACACTAGAGTGAGCTCCAGGCTTTTGACCTTTGACTGGATCCTTTGGATCTTCAGCACACAGACATACATTTGGCACACTTCCGCACATGAATCTGAGGGCTGCCATTGTAAGTCTATCTGGTAAATCTTTATATATTTATATAACTTGCATTAAATCTGTTTCTCTAGTAAGCACTGACTGATACACATCCCAAATAGTATTTTCAATAATATTCTTCCATATATTCAAACTCAGTAAATATCAGTCATATACATGAATTATTACATAACATACATGAAATCATTTATATTGTATAATGCTTTAAAACTTAAAATTTAATTTTTTTATTTATACCTTAACCTTTTTCTCACATTTGACTTATTTATCTGACAAAGCTTAAATTACTTATAAAAAGCTGAACAGTTCAATAAGCAGCACTCATTTAAGTTGTTTCTAAGAAAATGAGTTTATTTGCCAATTGATCATTCTGCTACTCTTATCTGGCTTATTATTGTTGCAGTTGAAAACAATCAATCAGAGTCTGAGCAAAGAAAACTTGGCCTGGACATGCTTCTAATGTGTTATTGTGTGGCAGAGTGGGAATAAAGTGGATTACTGTTTTGAAAGTGTGTTAAATCCCTCATATTCATCCCCTGACCTCATCCTTGGCAATAATCACTCTATTTAAAAATGAAGTGAAAAGTATATTCCTTACCAATTGAGAGAACATAGAAAGATACTTAAAATTACAAATGATACTATTTTGAAACACTAATGCAGCTTGTTTACAAGTTTAAAATCTCACATTTAAATAATAAAACCATCTTACTACTCTGTAGTTTTACAGCTAACAGAACATTTCCTCTGAATTAACTAATGTAGCACACCTATTTTGTGTACATAAGTGGGTTTGAATCATTGTTCCATTTTCATAATATGTAGAAACTTGAGACTGAAGGGTTTTTAATCTGATTCTTTGTTCTACTTCTTGATGATATTTATCTATCTGAATGACCTAATTACCATTTCATCTTGATTTTCTTCATAAACTTCTTTTATTTTTATGCTATGGAAAGAGTCAAATTCTTTAAGAACTGAAGGAAGTTCTTCAAACATATTAATAATTGTTATCTAACTCTTTGAATATCAATCCCATGGAGGCCACATTTACCTCATTACCCTAGCATAGAAGCTTCTTAATTCAATATTTATTCTACAAGTGCCTACTGATCTGCCACTATTCACAAAAAGCAATGTGTTGTAGTCTATGATGAATACAAATATTTTCAACTACAGTTCCTGATATCAAGACTACAACAGCCTAAACAGAAATAAAAATCATGGTCACAAATTATTACACTGAAAATTTGTAAGTGAAAAACACCACATGAATTTTTGGTATATAGTAGACACTCAAGTTTATCTTATTAATGAATGTTGAATGCACGAGTGATATTAGCTAAGTGCTGGAGAAGATGACAGCATCATTTTTACATGGAGTGATCAGTCAAGTCAATAAGGGAGAGATAAAATTTAACTTGCATCTTGAAAGATAATTCTGAAAAACAAAAACAGTGAAAAGGCAAATAATGTTTTAGGAAGTAAAACTGACAGGACAGATAGAATAAAATCTTAAAAGAAAGTTTTGTAGTAAGGAGGACAAGTAAGAAGTTACTACAGGAGAGTGGAGATAAAAATGAAAAACAATGAACATATGCAACAGAAAGTCTAAACCCAGTATTAATATGATGTAAGCTTTACTTACCATAGAAACCAGGTATAGAATTAAACAAAATAAAACTCTGAGCTTATAATTTAGTTCCCATAAACATTTATCCTGTGAGTTCCATGATACCATGTTATAAATTAACAACCACCAAGTCTAGAAGTATTGGTGTTTAGAGAAAGAACACAAAATAAGGCATAAGGAGACTGATTGGTATTAATCCTAACTAGACAAATGACTGACTGTGTGACTATGAGAAAATCATGTCTTCTCTGTAGATTCCAAGATCCTTACTTGTAAAGCCAGAGTAGATAAATTAACCTTTCTACCCACCATCCCTCAAAAGCTTTATGGATCTCTGATTTTTATGTTTTTAAAAAACCTGCCTGTAATATTACCTCTTTCCTCTGAGAAGTCAGCAGCTATTTCACAGCATTTCACATTCCTCATACATATATTTTTTGTCTGATTCACAGTTATTGCAGTACCAGGTAGCAGTATTCAGCAAAGAGGCATACACATTCTACATTTCAAAAAGTTCTAAAACTACTTCAGGCATTTTACTTCACAGAGGAAACCAGTAGAGCACTATTCTTTTTGCGCCTACAGAAAGAGGGACGTGAAAAGCTATGAAGATCAGGTGTTTGTTTAGCAAAGTTCTCCTCTGTTGAAACTTACACATCTCTTTTATAATGTGCTGTATTGGAAAAAAAACAAGGTTGATATCATATATACAGTAAAATTTTGCTTTGCAAGCACAATTTGTTCTGGAAATATGCTTGTAATTCAAAGCACTTGTATATCAAAGTGAATTCCCCAATAAGAAATGATGGAAATTCAGATGATTTGTCCCACAATCAAAAAATATTCATATAAAATGATTACAGTACTGTAATATAATACAAAATAATAAAGAAAATACACAAATTAACTTGCACTTACTTTCATGGCTGGTGTCAGGGAGACAAGAGAGAGAATTATCATGTGGGATGACTTTCTCCATCATTAATGGAATCATTGGTATCTATTGGCTCAATAGAATTTTTCTCTTTTCTTGCAATTTTAACAAAGAAACCGATTGAATGGCACTTGATTTTGCCTTCTTTTGAGGATTTAACAGAAATGTGACATAGAATTTTTATTAAACAGTTTCATCACCTCACTGCTGTAGCCTTATTAAGGAGATGATTTTCTATAAAATTTTCCAGCCACACTTCCCCACATTTTACACAGTTCCCTAATCTCCTTTTAAGTGAGGGATTCCTCTGCCTTTTACCCTTGCTCCTCTGTAGATGAGATTTCCTCCATAATCTCTTGTTGTTGCTCATGATGAAGATCCATCAGCTTGTCAGTGGTCAGCTCCTGGCCATGTTCCTCCACCAGCTTTTCAATATCATCCTCATTCACCTCCAGTCACATGATATACCTCAAGGACACAATTTCCTTGACAACTGGTGGCTCCTATTCATGAGCAAGCCCCCTACATCATGTCCAAGAATACAAGCAGGTTACAGTTTTCTTCAAGCAGAATAGAGTTCTCTTGGTGATGCCATCCCTGGCTTTCCCGATGATCTTGAAGCAAGTCATGATGTGAAAATGATTTTTCCAAAACTGTGAGAGGGTAAGGTTTGTTCCTTCAGTCACCTAGATCTATCACTGAAATAGTGCTTTGGTGTAAAGCTTTTTAAATTTCAAAATTACCCACTGATCCATGGGCTGGAGGATTAGAATGGTGTTGGGAGGAGTGAACTTTACTTTAATAAACTCAAATTCCTCCAGTAAGCCTTCCTCAAAGCCTGGAGGATGATCAGGATCATTATCCATATCAACAATACTTTGAATGGCAGGTTTTTTTCTAAAAAATTATTTCTTCATTGCAGGACCAAAGACCTTGTTGATCCATTCAACAATCAAGAGACAAGTGAACCAAGTCCTGCTGTTGGACCTCCACATAATATTTAACTGACTCTTTTGCACCTTGTATTTCTTGAAGCCTGGTGGATTCTCAGAATGGTACATGAGCAATGGCTTGCTTTGGAATCCCCACTTGCATTCCCACAAAACAAGAAGATGAGACAGTCTTTCATGGGCTTGTGACTGGGCATTGCATCCTCTTCTTCTGTAATATAAGTCCTCTTTACCATCTTTTTCCAAAAAAACCTCCATCTCATTGCAATTAAAAACTTGCTCTAGCAGGTAACATATAGAAACCATGAGCTTATGGAAGTAGCAAACACCTCAGCTGCCTTAGCATCTGAACTCATAGCCTCTCTGTGTCTCACAACACTATGAGTGTCATCTCTCCCCTTAAAGCTATCAAACATCTCATTTGCCTTGAAGCCTTCTTCATTTTCTGTAGATATAGCTGGCAGTTTACTTACAAGACCTTGTAAGTTGGTGTACAAGACTTTTGCCTTCTCACAGATAAAGTTCTTGGTCACAGTACCACCTGCTAATTGCTTCCTGTTTATTCACACCAAAAGCAACTTTCCTACATCTTTCAGAACACATAGCTGTTGCTTTGATATGCTTATGACTTCTTTCACTGCATCTAGCCCCCTTATTTCTTTCTTCTTTAATATTGTGCAAATGATTGACATAGACTTCTTGTACAATCTTCCAGTTCTGGACACTCATATGCCTCATTTGTACTTCTTGATGATTTACTTCTTAACTTCCAACATAATCATCATCTTTTTGCTGCCTTTCCTGTCAAACTTTTTCTCCAGAGAGGCCATTGTACAAACTAGCACAAATGTTGACTACAGTACAGTATTAATAAACTCCAAAAGAAGTTACTTGCAACCTAAGGTTTTGCTGTATATTGAAGTGAATTTATATTATTTTCAATTAAGGCTTCTTCAGCATTTTCTTTTTAAAGGTTTCAGAAATTTAGTATTCTATCCTGTCTTCACAGCTTACACCTTGTAGTCCCAAGATCAATCTACTTCCACTTTGCACATGGTACAACTTTTCTAAAATTACGATAAACAGAAATAAATATAATATTCTAAGTGGAGTGACAGGAATGATAAAATCTCATCATATTTACTGGAGATTTTTATGTCTTTGTTACAAATACACGTTTAGGTAAAAATAAGGATGCCATTTATCATGAAGGCCACTGTGTTATTGTTTATATCTAAAGTGTCCCCCAAAGCCTCATGAGCTCATGGGAGGGGACTTTTGGGAGATGTCTGGGTCATGGGTATATGATAACTATCACTGGATTAGTTCACTGATGTGTTTAGAGCTGGGTGTGATGTTGGGAAGTGAAGTCTCATGGGAAGAGGTGTATCACTGTGGGCATATGTCCTTCTTCCTCCCTTGATCCTTTTGTGTTTTCTGCCTGACATTTGACATGCTATGAACTATTTCTTCTTTGGCTTGCTCCTCTGCCAGGTCACCCTGCTTTGGAGCCAGCCAACTATTTTTTTTTTTTTTTTTTTTGTGGGTACCGGGGGGTCGACCTCAGGACCTCGTGCACCAACAGGCACCCGTGCCGCTGAGCGATATCACCGGCCCCTTTTTTCGTATGTGGGATCCGGGAGTCGAACTCGGGCCCTTGCACTTGCAAGGCAGGCAGGCGCTTATGCCACTGAGCCATCTCACCGGCCATGGAGCCAGCCAACTATTGACTGAAAGCTCTACAAATTGTGAGCCAAAATAAACCTCTCCTCCTTTAACTTGTGAGTGTTGGATAATTTGTAACATCATGAGAAAATAACTAAGACAGATTTTGGCACCAGAGAAGTGAGGTTGTTGCTGTGATGCTACCTGATCACGTGGTTCAGAAATCTTTGAAACTGGCTTGCCCAAGGAGTTTGGAAAGGCTTAGAGATACTGGCTGGAGATGCAACCCTAGAATGCAGTGAACTGAGCTTGATGGGAGATTCTACTCAGAGCTCAGAACAATCAGATAGCTGATAGAAATACAGCTGATAAGCCCCAGGGTTAGGAGTTTTGTGAAGTTTGATGTGATTTGGTGTAAAGTTCAGTTTGCTGTAAAATTCATGTAAGGGTTATACAACTGTAATTCTGATGTGTTAGGCTGAGTTACAAAATGGCTACTATTGCCACAACATGTTTGCTTACATTTCTGCTTTTAGTAGATAAGTTTCTGTTTCCCCACATCAGGGTAAATTCCTGAAAATCATGTGGTTTGGACTGTTGCCCAAGCCTGCGCACGGGCTGCATTCCCACACCCGGGCTCCTTTGTTAGCCTTTTTCAAACTGATTGGTTGCCCGTTTGCTGAACTTCCCTGCCCATAGGTTCCCCTAAGTAACCAATAAATGTACTAGATACCCTTTAACTCCCTGCGATTGGCTTCTGTAAACTTCGCTTGCCTATCCCTCATTACCATACCCAACCCTATAGAAACCCCTCGCTTCTGCCCTTCTGGGTCGCCTCAGCACATTCGCTGGGTGACCCTACACCGGTGTAGCCCTTCAATAAACCCCGTGCCTTTTACATAAGAGCCTGTGTGGTTCTTGGAGCATCTCCCTTCACAGACCCCTCTTCTACGGACTTTACAGTTTCAGTTGGGAAGGACTGCATTGGTAGTTGGACACCAGGCCATGTGAGATATGCTCTGGCAGAAAATTTGTCTACATTTTCTTCCTGTCCTGAGACATTAGAGGAGACTGAGATTAAGAGCAGCAGACTAATCTGGTAAAAAATGTTTCAAGACACTCTAATGTTGAGGTGATGGCATAGCTACTGTTGGGGGCTTTTTGTCAGCTCTACCTTGGGAATCAAGAGAAAAGGGCATAGCAGAATTGTTTAAATAGTTTTGAATGTGGCCAGAAATGTAGCTCCAGTAAATTTTCAGCCTGCAAAGATATAGCAGAGGAGAACTTGGTCGCTGAAAAGTTTAGCATTAAAAAGCCAGGTATTTTGGACCAGAAGAATAGAAAAGATGGCCTGAGGGCATCACAACAACCAGCAGTACTCCATTCTTTGCAGCCTCAAAAGTGCAATAGTGGAAGTTTATGCTTTAAGAAGAGAACTCTAGGGAACCATGTTCCAGAGTGGCTGCAGCTCAGAAAATTATTTCCTTGGGATGGCATTCATAGAACTCAGCCATCCAGGCATTTGATCCCTACAGCCAAGAAAGAAGGAAGCCTAGCTACTGTTCCAGTTGGGGGAGAGCTTAGCATGATCCACACGATGCTGGTTTTAGGCACATGCAGAGTGCAAGAACAGGAATGATTCTGCCCAGACATCAGAAGAAGGCCAGGGAGGTCAGCAAATATGCCCCTGAAAAGGCAGTGCAGCAAGCTGTGAGTGTGAAGCCAAAAGTACAGTGGAGAACCCAGAAATGTGGAGAAGCCAGGAAAGGCAGAAGTAATGAGCAAAGCCAACTCAAGAGAGAGGCCATGAGGTCTACGATGACCACTAGTGTAATAGGAACGGTACCATCCAAGCCCTTTGTAATTCATATCTTGCCACAGATTGTGTCAGGTGCTAGACATAGAACTACAGGGTTTAATGATGTGTTTGCTAGATTTTATTTTTGCTTTTGTCCTATTCCTTTCTATCCCCTTATTTGTATCTTTTGGAGAATGTTTATCTTGTGCAATTGTATGTTGAAAGTGTTTAACTTTCTTTTCATTTTTTACAGAGGATCACAGCAAAGATTTTGCCTTAAATTTCAGAAGAGAATTTGGACTTGGACCTTTCAGCAATGCTGAAACTATTAGGGCTTTGGCAACTCTTAGAGATAAACTAAATGCATTTTAGATAAAGGGGCACACAGAAGTCTTTTGGGTGCCAGGTGTGGAATGTTATGATTTATAACTAAAAATTTCCCCAAAGCCACACGCACTCATAGGTAGGGCTTTTGGGAGGTTACTGGATCATGGATGTGGGGTACTCATCATTGGATTAGCCTGCTGATGGTTTTAGAGCTGGGTGTGATTTTTAGAAGGTGAAGTCTGGTGGGAAGAGGTGGGTCACTGTGGGCATGGCCTGGAAAGCTGTATATATCTCATTCTTCCACCCTTGGTCCTCTTCTGCTTCCATGCCATGGATTATTTCTCCTCTAATATGACCCTCTGCCATGCCTTGGAGACAACTGACTATGGACTAAAACCTCTACCAACTGTGAGACAAAATAAACCTCTCCTCCCTTAGCTTGTGGGTGTCGGGTATTTTGTCCCACCATGAGAAAGTAACTAAGATGCACTGCTATTTTAATAGTTTTCTGTTGAATTTCATGAATGAAAACTTTTCATATCTAAAGAGAATGAATTAGACTTTTTGCATAATAGTTATATAGAGAAAAAATATCCCACTACTACTAACTACTGACTTCCAACCTACATCACCTTTCTTGGATAAAAATGAAAAGTCCTAAAAATATGTACCTTTTCACATATTTGTTATATGCTCATTACCTTACCCATGAGTGTGTGTTACTTTTTTCTTTTAAAATGTAAACAATAAAAAAGATGCTTAACTACAGAATATCTCCTTGAATTGTTTAGCCAATTACCAAGTACACATAAGCGTATAATTACAGTGTAAAGAAAATATGGCTACAAAGGACATTTAAAGGGGCTGTGAAACTTTCAGTCCCTTTTCTTTGCTGTGAATGAGTTACTGTATTCTTTTCTAACGGTGATATCAAGTAAAATAATACACTAATATTAATATTAACCCTGGTCACTTCATTTTGTTTTTCATTTCTTTTTTTTTTTTTTTTTTTTTGTGGGTACCGGGGGGACGACCTCAGGACCTCGCGCGCCAACAGGCACCCGTGCCACTGAGCGATATCACCGGCCCCTTTTTCGTATGTGGGTTCCGGGAGTCGAACTCCGGCCTTCGCGCTTGCAAAACAGGCGCTTACGCCACTGAGCCATCTCACCGGCCCTGTTTTTCATTTCTTAAACATACAACCTGAATTCTGTCTCCTTCCTCTCTGCTTAACTAGTCCTTTGTATATGTCTCTGTTAGAGCACCGTCATAAGCTCCTTACACTCATGAGCCTGTTATTCCTCAAGCAAATTGCTCACATGTGAATCTTATGTACCTTCTCTTCTTAGAGTATTAGAACAGAGTTCCTGCTGGATATTTTGGTTCATTTTTTAAAATTTTAATTGCACTTAGTTGTCTCATTCTCTCCCTCTTCTCATCTCCTTATCGATTCCTTGACTCAAGCTCCTGTAGCAATACTATTATTTTATGTGTTATTTCTCTGACTAAATTCCTCTTCTCAAGATATAAGGTCACCATATTCTGTTGTCTCTCAGTCATTCCTATCTTCTCCTGTACTGACCCTCTATCCTCTCCATCCTCTTACTTTTGTTCATTTATACCTTACCTGGGCCTCTGTCTTCCCTTGCTGCTTTTCTGAATTACAGTTGCACAAACTAATCAATAGGTTCTATAAACCTCATAGTTTTCCTCAATCCAAAAGTACACCTTCCTCTTCCTATATCTCATCCTAGCCCACACAAATATCTTAAAACCATCAAAACTACCCTTTAAGCTTATATAGTGAATATAATACAACATCAAATTATACTTTTTACCTAGTACTATTCTCCCTACCATCCTCCCCATTGGAGACTTTGAATCCTCTTTCAACTATCCCTCAATATTTTCACTCCGCTTAACCTGCCATATCATAGAACAATGACTAATAATAATTAAATACAGGCTACAAAAATATTGCTAAAGTGTGAAACTATAAACACAATGTCTATCACATGTAAGTGATATATGATTGGACTTGTTGATACTGTTATAACCAGAAGTCTCTTCTCCAAACAAAGAGGGAGAATCTGAATCACATAAATTGAATAGCTGAAGGGTTAAATACTATCTTTGGAAACATAAAGCAGAAAACACATAATGAGAAGACAGTATCTTACTAAAAATAACTTTGTATCAGTTAAAAGATTGCCCAACTCTACTAGACCTTGACACTTGTATGAAAAAAAAGAGAGACAGACAAAGAGTGGAAAAATAAAAAAAAAGATATTCATACACACAGGATCAAGAGAAAATAAGGCAACAAAAGACACAAAACTAACACTCTGAAGGCAGATACATGGTGCAAAAATGAAAAGGAAAGCAAACACTAGGTAGTAAAGCACTGGAGCACTACATATTGTTTAATGAAGAGATGAATAACCTTGACAAGTTAAAAGAGGACATGACTCAAAAGTTCATGAATGTGACACAAAATCAATGTGGAGTTGGGGGAAAAAAATTGGAAGAGCTGATCAAAATGGTTGAAAACATGAATGACAAATTCACCAAAGCTTTCAAATACACAAAAAGGTATCAGACAGAATTTCCAGATATAAAAAAGGAATAGAATTCATAAATATTCTAATCACTGTGAAGACAGAATGTCAGAAATAGAGAACAGAAAGGTATATTGTGTTGAAGCACCCAGAAAAGCCTCAAAATGACAAAAGAGAAAGAAAAACTCATGTAACAGCTACTAGATGACAGTAAAAAGTACAAGCTAAGGTTAATTGGAGGTAGAGAAAAACTAGAATGTAACATGTATGGAATAATTAATTTGTTTACCAAAATCATAATAGAAAATTTTCCAAATATGAGAAGAGTTCAACATACAGATAAACAAGGTATCCAGAACACCAACCATGAAGAAAAAGCTTTCTAAGCCACATCAAATTTAAAATGCCAAATGTCCAATGAAAAACACCAAAATTTTAAAAGAGGTCACAGAAAAGCAAAAAATCACATATAAAGATAAACCAATTAGAATTACAGCAGATATCTCAACTCAAACTTTAAAGGCCAACGAGCTTGGAGTGAAGTATGTCAAGCCCTAAAAGCAAAAAACTTCCTATCCAAATGAACATATCTGGCAAAATTTCCTATAAAGGAGAAAGAGAATTAAGGGCATTTTATAAAAAGAACATCTCAGGAGATTCACAAGTACCAAATGAGCACTCCAGAAATTGTTCAACAATATCCTGGATAGAAACCACATGACCAACAAAGCGGGAAATCCAGGTGGAATGAGTACACCAAGAACGAAGAATGGATAAAAAATAAAAAAGGGGAAAAATGAAGAACTTAACAACATAGAGCACAATGATAGTAAATAATCAACAACTCTCAGTAATATCTCTCAATGTTAGTGGCCTCAACTCTTCAATTAGAAGACACAGAATTGCAGATGGGGGCCGGTGAGATGGCTCAGCGGCTTAAGTGCCTGCCCGGCAAGCGCGAGTGCCTGAGTTCGACTCCCGGAACCCACATATGAAAAAGGGACCGGTGATATCGCTCAGTGGCACGGGCGCCTGCTGGCGCACGAGGTCCTGAGGTCGACCCCCCGGTACCCACAAAAAAAAAAAAAAAGAATTGCAGACGGGGTCAAAAGTAGAACCCAACAATGTGTTTCATTCAAGAAACTCATCAAATTGAAAAAGATATTCATTGGCTAAAAATTAAACACGGAAATAAAAATTTCATGCACCAGGAAAATGAAAACAAGCAAGAGTAGCAATTTTAATCTCAGACAAAGTGAACATCAAGCTAAAACTGATCAGAAGTGACCAAGAAGGTCACTACATACTAGTTAAGGGAATTATCCAACAAGAACCTATAATGCCTGTAAATATATATGAACTGAATACTGGAGCATGTACATTCATAAAATAATACTGCTGGACATAAAGATAAAAAACACTAACACAATCATAGTGGGTGATCAAGACCTCACTTTTGCAAATAGATAGATCAACAAAACAAAAAAAACAGTGAAGAAATATCAGAGCTGAACCACACCCTTGAATGTATGGACTTCATAAATATCTACACAGTGTTCAACAATACTACTAGAGAGTATACATTGTTGTCTGCAGTACACAGATCTTTTCTCGAATACATCGAATACCATTAAACAAAATATGCTGTAATGCATATAAAAAGATGAAATTACTCCATGTTTACTATCAGGCCACAGTGCACTTAAAATAGAAATTAAATATAGAAGAAACCACAGAAATTTTAGGTGCACCTGGAAATTAAAAACTCACTTGTGAACTTCCAATAGATCACACAAGAAAACAAGGAAGAAATTAAGCAATATCTGAAAGCAAATGATTATGAGTGTATAACACACCAAAACTTATGGGACATAAAGAAAGCTTTCCTAAGAGGGAAGTTCATTGCAATTAATGCTCAAATTAGGGGAACTCTTAGAATTAATATACAATTTCAGTAATGTGGCAGGATACAAAATCAACACACAAAAATCAATAACATCTGTATACACCAATAATAAAAAAGAGAAATATATTAGAAAAATACCATTCATGATAGCATCAATGAAAATTCAATATCTATGAATTAACCTAACCAAGGAAGTGAAAAATCTCTACAGTGAAAATCACTGTACACTGAACAAGGGAATTAACTCAGATATAAGAAAATGGAAAGATGTCCCCCTCTGCTGGATAGTTAGAACCAATATTATCAATATGGCAATACTCACCAAACTAATACATAGATTCAACACAATCCTAAACAAAATACCAACAATATTCTACACAAAACTGGAGAAAATAATTCTAAAACTCATATGGAATCAGAAGAAGCCTAGAATAGCAAAAGCAATTTGGACAATATAGCAAAATAAGAGGCATCACGATATCTGACTTTAAGTTATAATACAAAATCACAGTGATTAAAAAAAGCATGGTATTGGCACCAAAATAGACAAGTAGATAAATGGAATAGAATAGATGATACAAAAACATCTTCAAATACATAGAGTTATTTGACCTTCCAGAAAGGGGCCACAACATATTTAGAAAGAAAGAGCCTATTTCACAAATTGTGGTGGGAAAACTGGCTATTTTCAGAAGACTAAAGCTGAACACGTGTCTCACAGCATATGCTAAACTGAAGTCAAAATATATCAAAGATCTAAATATTAAAATGTGAATGAGTGTAGGACTTTATCTGATAAAAGCCATCTATGACAAACCAACAGCCAACATCATACTAAATGAACACAAAATGAAAGCTTTCACTCTAAAATCAGGAATAAGACAAGAATGTCCACTATCACCACTCCTATTCAATATAGTTCTGGAAACATTAGCCAGAGCAATTAGACAAGAAAGAGAAATAAAAGTAATAAAGATAGGAAAGGAAGAAGTTAAATTATCATTATTTGTAGATGACATGATACTCTACATAGAAGATTCCAAAAACTTCAACAAAAGACACCTAGATTTAATAAGCAAATTCAGTACTGTAGCTGGATACAAAGTCAACATTCAAAAATCAATAGCATTCCTATACACAAACAACAAACCCACTGAGAGAGAAATTAGGGAAACCACACCCTTCACAATAACATCCAAAAAATTGAAATACTTAGGAATCAATCTAACAAAGGAAATAAAAGACCTATACATCTATACACTTAAAATTACAGCACTCTGAAAAAAATCAAAAATATAGCAGAAATGGAAAGATATCCCTTGCTCATGAATAGAAAGAACAAACATTGTGAAAATGACCATATTCCGAAAGCTGTTATACAGATTTAATGCAATCCCAATCAAAGTACCATTAGGATACCTCACAGATCTAGTGAAAATATTCCTAAAATTCACTGGGAAACAGGAGAGACCTAGAATAGTAAAGGCAATTCAGGGCAAGAAAAGCAAAGCAGGAGGTTCACAATCCCTGACTTGAAATTATACTACAAAGCTACTGTGATAAAATCAGCATAGTACTGGCTAAAGAACAGACCTGAGGATCAGTGGAACAGAATAGAAGACACAGACACAATTATAAACACACTCAGCCACCTTATCTTTGACAAAGGAGTCAAAGATGTTCACTGGAAGAAAGATAGCCTCTTTAATGAATGGTGCTGGAAATTTGGCTTTCCACATGCCAAATACTAAAACAAGACCCATGTCTATCATCATGCACTAAACTAAAGTCAAAATGGATCAAAGATCTAAATATTAAAACAGAAACACTGAATCTACTGGAAGAGAAAGTAGGTAGAATTCTTGAAGACATAGGGGTATGCAGAGAGTTCATGAACAAAAACCAAACTGCATAGGAAGTACTTCAAAAGAATCAACAGGTGGGATTGCATGTTATTAAAAAAGTTTTGCACATCAAAAGAAATCACTAACAGAGTGAAAAGAAAATCCAGAGTGGGAAAAGATTTTAGCCAACTGTCTCTCAGTGAAAGGACTTATATATAGAACATATAAAAAAATTGAAAAAAATCAGAGCACCCAAATTCAAAGACCCAATCCAAAAATGGGCATCTGAGATGAATACACACTTCTTGGATGAAGAAATACAAATGGTAAATAAATATATGAAAAAGGGTTCAACATCATTTGCATTTGAGAAATGCAAATTAGAACAATACTGAGATTCCATCTCACTCCAGAAAGAATGGCTATTATCAAGAAATCAATAAATAACAAATGCTGGCAGGGCTGTGGGGGAAAAGGAACACTTCTCCACTGTTGGTGGGAGTGTAGACTGGTTATAACCACTGTGGAAATCAGTGTGGAGATTCCTCAAAAAACTAGTATTAGAGGTCTCATTTGACCCAACTATTCCCCTTCTGGGTATTTTCCCAGAAGAATTGAAAACACAACACCACAGTGATATATGTGCACCCATGTTTATAGCAGCACAATTTGTAATAGCTAAGTCTTGGAAACCACTCAAATGCCCATCAACTAAGAATGGATCAAAAAGTTGTGGTATTTTTACATAATGGAGTACTAAGCTATAAAGAAGGATAAACTCATGGCTTTTATAGGTAAATGGATGCAACTAGAGAGCATACTCATAAATGGAATAAAGCAAACTCGCATGTGTAAACATTGTATTGTCTCCCTAGTGTAAGAAACTGAAAGAGTAAATAAGCCAAAATCTACAATAGATATTGTGAAAGAGAAAGAAACTGCTCAAAAGGAAAAAAAAAATAAAAAAAAAAACAACTGGGATGGGGAAAGGAGAAAAGAAGGAAGGGGAAAGAAAAATAAAAAAAAATATATATATATATACACAAAACAGCTAAGATAATTATACTACTAATTTAGCTCATTGAAAAGAACAGTTTGTGCTTAAATTGTTTGATCAATTTTTCATGCTTATATTTGTAATCTGAGCAACTACTTTGAAGATAATAATTTGCAATTTATCTGCCATTGCTAATTTCCCATTACTTTGTTTTGAAATTCTGTATCATCATTTTTATTTTTTCTCTTTACAATAAAATTCAAATAATAAATATTAAAACAGAAACAATGAATCTATTACAAGATAAAATAGTTAAAATACTTCAACTTATAAATGTAGGCAACTACTTTCTAATCACAACTCAAACTGCACAAGGAATAATGGCAAGAATCAATAAGTGGGATTATTCCAAATTTCAAAACTTCTGCATAGCAAAGAAATTCTATTAGTAGTGTAGAGATAGCATACAAAATAGCAAAAAAAATTCTTGCCAGCTATTTCTCCAACAGACAACTAATATCTAGAATATATTAAAAACTCCAAAAAAGTGACATCTCCCAAAATAAAAGACCCAACAAGGAAATGGGCAAATGAAATTAATAGACACTTCTCAGAGGAAGCACAAATGGACAAAAACATATGAAGAGATAATAAACATCTCCAACCACTACAGAAATACAAATTAATGAAAGCAACACTAAGACTTCATTTTGCACCAGAAATAGTGGCAACAATGTGGAAGTGAAAAATAACAAATGCTGGCATAGCTGTGGTAAAAAAACAAACCCTCATACATTGTTGGCAAGAATGTAAATTAGTATAACCATGATGGAAATTAGTATGGATATTTCTCAAATAACTAAAATTAGAAATTCCATTAGCCCCAGCTATTCCACCTCTAACTATCTTCCCCAAAGAGGTAAAGACATCATATTACAGTGATACATACCAATATTTTTAGCAGAACTATTTATTATAGTGAAATCCTAAAGCAGACTGTATGCCCATCAATAGACGAATGTATGAAGAATATGTGGAATATATACATGATGGACTATTACTCAGCTAGAAAGGATAAATTTGAGATGTTTGTAAGAAAATGCTCCTGGAAAAGTTAATATTGAATGAAATAAATCTGATGAACAAGCTTAAATACCACATGGTATCTCTCTTATGAGGAAGGCAAATTACAAACAGGGACCAAAATAAAGGAGGGATATAAGGAAACAATGAAATCTTTTGCAAGTGGGAAGGAGTCCAGGAGACTGAGAGTGAGGGGAGAACGGAGGGAAAGAAGTAAGATTTAAAATGTGTCATGTACAAGCACCAAATATACACAATTATGTAGACAATATATGTGATAAACATGAACTAAGAATAATAATAAAAATTAAAATGTAAAAAGAGATTTAAATATGGAGGGAGTGAGGTGGATGGGAAAGGGAAGCAGATTTTTAAAACTTAATCTGTGTTATACACATACACCTACTACCTAAAATAAAGAAAAACTTCATGTACTGCAAACATATACTAATACAATTAAAACAAAAATAAAAATTTTAAGAATGAAAACACAACAAAACCTGACTACTCAACAACCTTTACATGTCAAGGTCAGCCCAAATATTGTAAAATGGTTTGAAAGTCTTTGGAAGACTTAAATTGGATAACAGCTATTTGAAGAAATAGTATTGATTTCAAATGGAGCTTGCAAGAAAAAAGCTCATTTTTTTCCAGGATTGGTTTTAATTTTTCAATGCAAGGAAATACTGCTTTTTTATTGAAAAATTTTTTTAATTAATTAAGTTTATTGGTACATTTGAGATGTAGATAATGATCATATTCATCACAGGGAATTTGTGATTGTACATGTTATATATTGATTTTTCTTTCTTGCCCAATTCCCTCCTCTCCCTTTGACTCCTCTTTCCTTCCTTATTTAGAAAATCTTTCTTTCCATTTTTTCCTTTTTTCTCTTTCCCTTTCTTCTTTTCTCCCTCCCTCTCCCTTGTTCCACTTCTCATTTGAATATTTTCTTTCTATTTCACAATATTATACATTTTTGTTCTTATTTACACTTTCAGTTTCTCACACTAGAGGAAACATGTGGTTTTTAAACATGTGATGTTGAAAGAGTTTTGCAGGGTACATCAATCGGGGTTGGAGGTTGTTTTCTCTCAGGACTTGAAACAGTTCACTCCAAGCTCTCCTTTACTTAAAGGTTTTTGTTGAGAAATCTGCTGTGATTCTTTCCTTTATAGGTGATTAATTCTTTCCTCTAACAGTTTTTAAATTCTGTTCTTGTGCTCAATTTCTGGAATCTGGAGTATTATATGTCTTGATAAATATTTATTTTGGTTATGAATAATTGGAGTTCTTTATGCCTCAGTTTTCTGTATGTCATTATTTTTCCATGCTCAGGAACTTTTCTGCCATTAATCCTGTGAACAGGTTTTTTATGTCATTTGAGCTCTTTGTTGCTGTTTCATGATTCTAATCAATCTTATGTCGTTCTTCTTTGCATTGTCTTACAGCTGCTGGATGGATTTTTTATGGTCCCTTGCTATTTTTAAGAATTTTTTCTTTTTGTGGTCGTTAACCACTTTCGTGTCTTCTAGATTTGATATCCTGTCATTACCTTGATTCATTCAGCTGCATATACATTCAATTGAATTTTTAATATCCTGGATATCTGTTTGAATTTGTTTCATGGATTCCATTTCTTTCCTGTGTTGCACATTTATGGTTTCCTTCAGCATTTCCCTAAGCTCCTCTATTTTTTTTATATGTGCCTAGTCTAGATGTACTGAGCGAATCCTTCATTATGACTGTCATCTCTTTTTTTAGCTGAGAGATTATTTCTGACCTAATTTTGTCTGTAGCCTCATTTGTCTTTTTTTCCCTGTTTCTACCATTTTAGAAAACTAAGTGAGTGGCTTCTGATTTTCTGTAGCTCGTTGTTACATGGAATGTACTGTGTGGACTGGCCCTCTGGGGTTCCATTTCGTTTCCGTGTCTTTTTGCTTTCTATTTTTTGAATTTTAATTTGTTTTCTATGTTGATGGTTGTAAATTGCTTATGGTACCTAAATTTCTCACTAGTATCGAGGTTCCTCTAGGCAATGTCTAGTCCTCTGAGATGTTTTCTAGGTGTAGCTGGCACTTGGACTTTGTAGCTGTCCCAAGATCCTACCGTCCCAATTTATTAAGGATGAGAAGTTGCTATCTATTTGGCTCAGCACCCAGTCCTTTGGTACTGGACTATGGTGATGATATTGACCCCAGAGAGTCAAAGTTGTTCTCACAAGAGAGAACAACTTCTTATAACAGGTATGATGCCCTGGCTAAAGTAGTACAATTACCAATAAGAATGGCATCAGGCATAGTCTAGAATCTGACAAACTGTGGTAACTATTAATTTGTTACCTTTAACCATAGGAGCCAGACCTACAGTTATATAACAAAATCTAACATAAACCAACAACATGGGTGCAGTGAGTTTCCTCTTAGTAGAGTGATTTTATCCTGAGAGTGAAAATTTAAGAAGGATAAGGAAAAAAATAGAGATAAATGAAGAGAAATATAGTAGAAGCAAGGCTGAAGAACAAAGGATGATCACTAAAGCTTTGGAAGAGTGGAAAACAGGACAGGACAGAAGGAATAAAGAAAAAAAAGCAAAAGAATATCAAAGTGCACCAGAAAGACTAGAGACAGTGTTCACTCACATGAAAATGTCAGAAAAGAAAGACTATTGAGGAATGAAAGAGAAAAAAGACTAACAAAACAAAGCAAACAAAAAAGTAAAAACCTAAATAGAAAAAAATCCAGACAGTAAAAGGAAAACCAACCAAACAACCAAACAGAAAAAAATAAAATTCCTCTGGTGTCCACAGTTCTGTGCTAGTGAACAAGTCAGACTCCAAATCTATATTGGGTTACACCTGTAAGGCTGCAATAGGATTAGTGCTGGGTGCAGTGTTGATATTGGCTTCTGGATATGGGGTTGGGGCCAGAGTCTTCAGCTGGCAACTTTCTGGATGTACCTCAGTGGCTTGCCCAAGTATCCTTAACTTGTTTCTCTGTGTCACTCTCCCAGTTGCTGTGGCACACTCAGAGACAGCTGGAGGCTACTTCTGGTTCTGTGTACAATTGGACCCTCCAAGTCCTTGCAAAACCTCATCTGTTCCACTCTGCTGGCATGTCTATCTCCTATCTCACAATGCTGGAAGCACGTCAGGGGAAGTGCTAACTTCACACTCATTGTCCTACAGTGGCCCAAGGCTGCTTAAGTCCCCCATCCTTCTCTTCTCTCACACCACTGGGTGCAGAGCAAGAGGAGTGGTATTGTTGAATACAATACTTTCATCCCTGCCACTATGGTCCCTGATGTTATTGTAGCTAGGGGTTCCAGTTAACTGCTATGGTGCCTGACAAAAGAAAAGAAAAGCACTGGTAGCCCACAAGGGAGGGAGTGGCTTCCTGGTCACTCACCCTGTGTACTTGCAAAATTTGCTGCCAGGCTGCAAAGTCTACTGTTTCAAGGAAGGCAAAAGAGGCAAGGGACCTTATATCTCAAATCTATCCTGTTTGGCTTGAGTTTGTCATGTTATTGCAGTTCCTCAGTTTTTTGAAAACTTCCCACTATGGAAATTCCTGCTCTGCATCAGTCAGAGGTTGCACAGGCAGCCCTGTAGGTTGCTTCAACATTTTATAAAGTCCTATGTCTATGTTTTATTTGATCTACTAGTCTCTGATTTCAGATTGATTTTGGCATTAGGATGTATGTCCCTCCCTTTCTTCCAATTACCTGAGTTTTTAGTTGGTTTTCTCTAAGTAACTCCAATATGGCTCCTCCTCTATTCAGCCATGTTGAAGCCCAATGAAAGTTTTAAATTTATCTTCATTTCTTTTATCATTCCCAAGTATATAAAAATGAATTAATGTTATTAAAATTAATACTACTAAAATCTTTATGAACAGAGCATAAATTTTACATTTTTTTACTTTAATACTATTTTATCTTGTTTCTGTGCCATAAATTTTGAATTTTAGGTTTCCCTTACTGAAATTCTCTTCCCTAATAAATATTGTATTATTGCCAATCTCTGTAGTTTTGGGGTTGTCTCAGAAGCATTCCACAATATTTTTAATCATGTAATTATTTTCTCTGTATCTGTCAATACCAAATTTAAATAGAATTTCCCTTTGGTAATGTTATGGTTTGTGTCTAGATGTCCCCACAAATCCTCATGCAGTTATATGGCTTTCTTGGAGGTGGCTGAATCTAATGTGTGTGATTGGTTTGTGGTGCAATGCTGGGGTTAATGGTGCTGGGTTTATGGGTGTTAGTGTTATAACCACTCTAGGGCTGGTAACCTGCATACAATATAAGGGATAGAAAGTGTCTTATCTTCTGCTGGTTGCTTTTGCTATTTTCCACTGACATGAACTAATACCCCTCTTCCATGTGCCATTTTTCTTTGGAGCCAGCCAATTATGGACTGAATCCTCGAACTAAAATATCCTGTCCTCTTTTGACTTGTGGGTGTTGGATATTTTGTCTCAGCAATAAGAAAAGTAACTAAAACAGAATTTGATATCAGGAGTGGAGCTGTTGCTGAGACTATACATGATCATGTGGTACAGAAGCCTTTGGGAATGGCTTGTGGGAAGTGTTAGAAAAGGTTCAGAGATGCCAGCTGAAAAAGTGCAGCTGGAATGCCTTAGGCTATATTGTATGGGAGATCTTGGTCAGAGCTCAGAATTAGAGAAAGCCAATAAAGACCAGACTCAGGAGGTTACTGATGGGAAGAAAGACTGCATTGGCTGCTGGTCTCCAGACAATGTGTGTTATAGCTTGGCAGAAAATTCTCTGCATTTTGCTTATGCCCAGAGATTTTGCCTGAGACTGATTAAAGGCAGTGGGATAATTAATTTTGTAGAAGAAATTTCAGGGCTGTTGAATGTTGAGGCAGTTGCATGGCTACTGTTGGGGGTGTTTAGTCAGATCTATTTTGAGAATCAAAAGGAAAGAGCCCAACAGAATCATTTAACATGTTTTTAGTTTGGTCAGAAAAGAAGCTCCAGTAAGGATGTGGACTGCAATGATACAGCAGAGGAGATCTTGATTGCTTGAGAAGGAACAGAATTGAAAAGATGGCCTAGGAGTATCACAAGAAGCAGCAGGACTCCACCCTTTGCAACCTTCAAATTGCAAAAGTGAATAACTTTGCACTGAGAAGAAAGCCTCAGATCACAGTGCTCCAGAAAGGCAGCATGGTGGTGCATGCCTGTAATTCCAGCACTTGAGAGGCTCAGGCAGGAGAATCACTGTGAGTTTGAGGCCAGCCTGGGCTACATAAGTGAGTTCACGGCCAGCCTGCACTACACGGCAAAAAAAAAAAAAAAAAAAAAAAAAAAGAAAGAAAAAGAAAAAACAAAAAAGAAAAAGAAAAAAACCAGAATGGCAGCAGCTGTCACACCATGTTCCAGAATGGTGGTAGCTTAGAGAATTTACTCCTCAGAGTTGGACTCAGAATGCTCAGAGATCCAGGCACTTGACTGCTACAGCCAAGTGAGAGAGAAACCTTGCTACTCTTCCAGCTGGCAGCAGACCTTGGCATCATCCACGTGGTGCTATTTTAGGTGCATGCAGACTGGAAGGGTTGTGGGGTCAGAAAGGCTTCCACCCAGATTTCAGAAGAAGGTCTGGAAGGTGAGGCAGTGTGCCCCTTAGAAGGCAGTGTATAAAGGTGTGAGTGTGAAGTCAAAGGTACAGTGGAGACCCCAGAAAATTGGAGAAGCCAGGATCGTGGATCATCTGAGGAAAGCTACAAGGAGTGAGCAAAGCTGGCCCAATGAAAAAGCCATGAAAGTTACAACCACTGGAAGTATCATAGGGGTGGAGCCACCCACATCTTTTGGAGTTCACATTTTGTCACAGATTGCCTTGAATGCTGCACATGGAACTACAGGACTTAATGTTTGCCCTGCTGGATTTGGGACTTGCTTTATCCCCATTCCTTTCTATCCCTTTTTTTACCTTTTGGAATGGAAAAGTCTATCATGTTCCATTAAATGTTGGAAGTGTTCGACTTTGTTTTTAATTGTACAGGGGATCACAGCTAAGAGTTTGACTTAAAACTCAGAGGAGACTTGGAAGCTAGACTTTTCAGCAATGCTGAAACTGTTAGGAATTTGGCAAATCTTTTGAGATAGACTAAATGCCTTTTGCATAAAAGGATGTGCATAAGTCTTTGGGGGGGCCAGGGATTTAATGTTATGGTTTGTATATAGGGGTCCCCCCAAAGCCTCATGCAGACATAGGGCTTTTTCAGAGGTGGCTGAATCTAGAGTGTGTGATTGGTGGTACAATGCTGGGATTAAAGGTGCTGGGATTAAGGATGTGAATGTTACACCCACCCTAGTTTAGGTAGTCTGCATACAATATAAGGGACAGAGTCTTGTCTCTTACTGTCTGCTTTTGCTGTTTCTGCAGCCATGAACTCTTACCCCTCTGCCATGTGCCACTGTACCTTGGAGCCAGCTCATTATGAAATGAAACCTCTACAAACTGTGAGCTAAATAATCCTTTCCTCCTTTAACTTGCAGGTGCTGGGTATTTTGTCTCAGCAGTGAGAAAACTAAGCCAGGTAAGAATAAACAGATTGACATATTTTTTATTTTCAGTGTAAATCTAAATGATTTAGCAAATGAAACAGTTCCACTAAGTCTCAAAATAAAATTTCTAATACTATATGAGTATCCAGGAATCTAATTTATATGCAAGTGTCTTTGATAAATTCACCCCAAAGGTTATGATTATCACAAAATATGCACCTAAGAAAGCTCTTAGTTCTTTCCTACTGGTCACCCCATTTAAGATACTAGTGGATTTTTTCTCCTTTCCAGAATCTGTATTGTATTTTCTGCACAGTTATCATTTCCACTTTAGCAATTATGATAGATTACTCCAATAGCTCTCTTCTCATATAATGCTTAAACATATATATAGTTACATGCATTTATTTCCAATATATTACCCTTCAAATCTAAAGTAACACCAGGCATGCATTTTAACCTAAAGGTCCATCTTCAGTCATACCACAGGGTTTTGAAGAAAACTCTTTCTAGCACAAATAAAAGAACATGAAAAGAGTGAAACAAAAAAGAGAACACCTCTGTCATGTTAGTTATGTGACAATGAATCATTTTTAATAGAGATGATTGGACACTACCCAGCATGTGTTATGAGTCCTTCTTTTCATAAAATTATGCTTCTCCTGAAGTCTCTATTGTCACTCTTATTTAGGACTCCTTAAATGAGCTGAGTTAAACACAAGTTGCATGGAATCTTTTGTAAAATTTATTTTATGGAAAAAAGTAAAACAAAATTTCATAACAAAATAATAGGAGAATAATTATAGTTAATACATTGTATGTAGTTATCTTAAAATAGTTGCTCAGAATAAAATATATGGACATAAAAATTTCTCCAATTGATATTAGCACAAACCTTCTTTTTCAATGAACTAAGAGACACTAATAATATAAAAGACTTGCATTTTTTCCCTTTTCCCTTCCTTCCTTTCCCACTTTCCCATCTCAGTTCCTTTTTCCTTTTAAAAATTTTCTTTCCATTTCACAATATGTTTTGTACACTTTATACCTTATTCACTCTTTCAGTTTCTCAAAATATGGAGACAATACAATCTTTACATATGTGAGTCTGACTTATTTCACTTATGAATATGGTCTCAAGTTGCATCCATTTACCTATTAAAGTCTCAAGTACATCCTTCTTTATGGCTATGTAGTACTGCATTGTATAAAAAGACCACATCTTTTTGATACTTTCCTCTGTTGAGGGGAGTTTGGGTTGTTTCCAAGATTTAGCTATTACATGTTGTGCTGCTATAAACATGGGTGCACAAATACCACTGTGGCATGGTGCTTTTAATTCTTCTGGGAAGATAGCCAGAAGGGGAATAGCTGAGTTGAATGGGACCTTTAATCCTAGTTTTTTGAGGAATATCTACACTGACTTCTACAGTGGTTTCACCAGTCTGCATTCCTACCAACAGTGGAGAAGAGTTCCTTTTTCCCCACAGCCCTGCCAGCATTTATTATTGGTTGAATTTTTTGTTTTATTTTTTGTGGGTACTGGGGGTTGAACTCAGGACCTCGTGTGCCAGCAGGCACCTGTGACACTGAGTGATGTCACCAGCCTTTTTTCATATGTGGGTATCAGGAGTTGAACTCAGGACCTCGTACTTGACAGACAGGCACTTATGCTGCTGAGCTATCTCACTGGCCCCAGTTGAATTCTTGACGACAGCCATTCTTTCTGGAGTGAGATAGAATCTCAGTATTGTTCTAATTTGCATTTCTCAAATGACCAATGATGTTGAACCTTTTTTCATATATTGATTTGCCATTTGTATTTCTTTATCTGAGAAGTGTGTATTCATGTCAGATGCCCATTTTTGGATTGGGTCTTTGAATTTGGGGGCTCTGATTCTTTTCAATTCTTTATATGTTGTACATAGAAGTCCTTTTTCTGAGGGACAATTGGCTAAAAAATTTTCCCAATCTGTGGGTTTACTTTTCACTCTGTTAGTGATTTCTTTTGACGTGCAAAACCTTTTTAATAAGATGAAAACTCAGTTGTTGATTCTTTGAAGTATTTCCCTTGCAGTTTGGGTTTTGTTCATGAACTCTCTGCCTACAAATATGTTTCAAGATTTCTACCTACTTTCTCTTCCAAAAGATTTAGTGTATACATTTTAATATTCAGATCTTTGATCAATTTTTACTTTAGTGCATGGTGATAGGCATGGGTCTAGTTTTAGTATTCAGCATGTAGAGAGCCAGTTTTTCCAGCACCATTTTTTAAAGAGGCTATCTTTCTTCCAGTGAACATGTTTGGCCCATTTATCAATGATAATGTGGCTGAGTATGTTTGTAGCTGTGTCTGCATCTGTTTGCAGAAAATGTGAATTGCAAACCAAGAATGATCAGAAGAGATAAGCAAGGTCAATGCATACATTTTAGAGGAAAACTTCAAGAGGAAGAGATAACAATCATAAATATGTATGCACTAAATACAGAAGCACCCAACTATATAAGACAAATGTTAATAGACATGAAAAATCATAAAAGCAATAACACATTGTTAATGGGGGACCTTAATACCATACTGTCACAAATAGATAGAATAACCAGAAAAAATATCAGCAAAGAAATATCAGAACTGAACCAAACCTGTGAACAAATGGAATTAGTAGATGTTTATGAAGTGTTCCACCCAACAACATCAGAATACACATTCTTCTCATCTGCATATGGGATGTTCTCTAAAATGGCATCTTAAAATATTTTATAAAGGAGAATTAATTATTTTCTTCTTTACAGATCACTGTAAATGTTTCTAACTTTTAACTAAAAATAGTATAAAATCTTCACAGCAGCAATGAAATCCACTGTTATCAATTTGCAAAATTCCCTAAACATTGCACTAAATTATGAAACTAATTTATTTTATAGAGAGCCAAAATATAAGCAGAATGAATGACGATCATATTGTTAGGCATACTAGAAGAAAACTAAAATTCCTGAGATAAAATCCTATTATAAAATATGTAGGAAACTGATTCTCTTTTTGAAACATTAGAATAAAATAAAAACATAAAAATTAGTATATACTTTTTTGGAAAATTATTCAAACATTATTCAATAAGCACATGTAAACTGAAAAATATACAATTATTCTAATAACCACCATCCTCAAATATGGATCACACCTTTAAAACCTATTACATTAATTAATATGCACAATTTACCTCTGACAACTTTAACCACTACAATTAAAACAAAGAAGCTAGGTAGTAAGTATACACACAAAAAATATTATGTAGAATTATACAAGGTATACAACATTTGCTGGGCAAATGCTTAAAACAGGTACAGTTTAAAGAATGTTTGATTTTTTTAAAATTTTTTATCAGTATGTGTTTGTAATACATAGTAATTACATTCATTTTGGGTGATTGATACATATCATATCTTGATCATTTTTACTCCCCATTCCAACCTTCCCCATCGTTCTCTAGATCTCCTTCCCATCTCAACAGTCTTCTTCCCTGTTTTCTAATGTCTGTTTTATTTTGCTCCTTAAATTATTTATATTTTGAGCATCTCAGTTTTAGAGAGATCATGCAATATGTAACCTTCACTGTTTGAATAATTTCGGTTAGTGTCATGGTGTCAAGATCCATCAATTTTCCTACAAATAAACAAATTTATCACTCTTTATGGTTGAATAGTACTCCATTGTGTACACGCTCCAAGTCCCTTATCCATTCATCTGGTAATGGTCATATAGGCAACCACCAAGATTTATCTATTGTAAATTGTGGTACTATAAACATGGTTATGTATGTACCAATGTAATATGATGATTTTAACATTTTCAGGAATATACGCAGAAGAGGTATGCCTGGGTCAAATGAAATTTTTAGTTTTAGTTATTTGAGGAATCTTCATGTTGATTACCACCGTTGTTGTACTGTCTACATTCCCACCAACAATATAGAAGTGTTCCTTTTTTTCCAACCCTCACCAGCATCTGTTGTTTTTTAACCCCTTAATAATTATTCCTCAGTGTTGTTTTGATTCGCATTTCTCTGATATCTGAAGATATTGAGCAGGTTTTCATGTCCTTATTCGTCATTTGTATTTCTTCTTTTGAGAAGTGTCTGTTCCAATTACCATATTATTGAACTTATTACTATTGTGGTCTAACTTTCTTACTACTTTATATAATCTAGACATTAGTTGTTTGAGTAGCTGGCAATTTTTTTTTAACATTTTATAGGTTGTCTCTTCATTCTGTTTGTTGTTTACTTTGCTGTACTGAAGCTTTTTAATTTTAGAACAGACAGAAAAAAGACAAGCAGTTTTTACATTTTTGAAAGATTTTGTTTCTGTTTTTATCCTTTACTTTTTTGTTCTTGAGATATTTGAGATTGAACTCAGGGCTTTTGTACTGAGCTACATGTCATCCCTTTTTTATTTTGTATTTTGAGACAGGATCTCTCTAAGTTGCTGCATTACCCAGACTGAGCTGGAAGCTGAAATTCTCCTGCCTCAGACTACGAGAGTGCTAGACTACTGACATATATCATCATACCATCAGACTTCATTCTTAAAAGTTTCTTTCAGGTTGTTTATGTGTTTTGACTCAATAATGTTTGTCTTTGTCAGACCCCCACCCAGAAAGAGAAGAAAAACTCTGTGAGCAGAGCCGATGACTGCAGCTGCAGAGACACAGAGATAACAGGGAACCAGAGCTTGCAAAAGGAGATTAACAAGCAACCGCCCTATGCAGCTGCACCTGCAAGATACAGATGTCCCTAAAATCCCAACTCCCAAGTGTAGACACCAGAGGAAATTTACTACATTTATTTTTCTCTGTTTATCTGATTGGTTTTCCTTTTTCTGTCCAGTTGTATTTTTTTCTGTTTTGCTTTGTTTGCTTTGTTTTTTGCTTTTTTTGTGTGTGTGGTTATTTTTGTTTTTTCTCCATTTTCTCCGTTTATTTCTCTTTTTCTTTCACAATGTAGATTTCTTTTATTTTTGTTTTCTTCTATTTGTACTCTTTCTCTTCTTTGTCAACTATCTTGCTTGATTTTATGATATTTTCATGTGAGTAAACAATGTCTCTTCTCTTTCTGGTTCATTTCAATACTCCTTAGCTTTCTCTTCCATTCTATCCCTCTTGTGTCCTAAAGTTTCCCAAAACTTGGGTGATCATCCTTTGCCCTCCAGCCTTGCTCTAACTATATTTTACTTCATTCATCTCTCTATCTTGCCCCCTATTCCTCTTAACTACCTCCAAATGGGTAAAATCACTCCACTATGGGGGAAATCATTGTATACAAGTTCCTGGTATATGTTGGATTTTGTTATATAATTGTAGAATTTGCTCCTTTGGTTAAAGGTATCAGGCTAATATTTACCACAGTTTGTCAGTAGCCAGGTTGTGCTTGAGGTTATTGTTACTGCTAACTGTACTACTTTACCCCTGATGTTATACCTGTTATAATCAGTTTTTCTCCCTTGTATGACAACATTGAGATTGTATGGGGCCATATGAATCACTATAGTCCAGTACCAAAGGACTGGATCTTGAGCCAAATAGATAGCAAATTCTCATTCTTATTACATTGGGAAGGTAGGTTCTTGGCATAGACATGAAGACCAAGAATCATCTACATCTAGAAGACATCCCTGAGGAACAGATATTTCCTAGGGAATCCTCAATACAAGGGATAAAGCTATCTACCATAAGAAATCTACAAGCATCAACACAGAAAACAAAACAAAATAAAAAAAATGGAAAATAAAAAAATGACAAAACATACAAGCAAAATGCAACCCAAGATCCCCAGCCCACCCAGGACAAGCCCAGATCATAATGAGATAGAGGAAATTGGAAGTCAATGGCAAAAGAAATCACAAAAATTGTATAAACAGATGAAAATTAAACATCACCCTCCTGAATAACTGGTGATCACAAAAGAAATTAAAGAAGAGATTAAACATTATCTACAATTAAATGATAATGCCAATACAACATAATGGAATTTATGGGACAAAATGAAAGCAGTGCTATAAGGGAAATATATAGCGATGCATTCTCACATCATGAAAACAGAAAAAGCTCAAATAAACACCTTAAGGTTGAACTTGAAACTTCTAGAAAACAAGAAAAAATCAAACCCAAAGCTCAGACAAGGGAGGAATTTATAAAAAGCAGAATTTAATGCAATTGAGACTAAGAAAACAATACAAAGAATCAATGAATATAAGAGTTGGTTCTTTCAAAGATTAAATAAAATTGATAAGCCCTTAGATAACCTCATCAAAAAAGGAAAGAAAAGGCTCAAATTCAAGCAATTAGGAATGCAAAGGGGAAAATCACAATAGATCCTACAGAAATCCAGAAGATCATCAATATCTACTTTGAGAACCTGTACTCTAATAAGATGGAAAACACAGAAGAAATGGAAAGATTCCTAGACATATATGAATTGACAAAACTGAATCAAGAAGATATAAAAATTCTAAATAACCTATTATTAGTCAATAAAATTGAAAATGTAATTAAAAACTTACCAATGAAGAAAAGCCCAAGTCCTTACAGATTTACTATTTATTTCTTCAAGGAATTCAGAGAAAAACTAAAGCCACTACTGCTGAAAATCTTTAATGAAATTAAAAGGGAAGCAATATTTCCAAAATCATTGCTGGAAGCAAGTATTTCCCTGATACAAGCACCAGAGATGGACCCAACCAAAAAGGATAACTACAGGCCAATCTCCCTAATGAACGTAGATGCAAAAATCCTCAATAAGATACTGGTAAACAGAATGCAGCAAATCATTGTGAAGATTATACACCATGATCAAGTAGCATTCATCCCAGGGATGCAGTAACACTTCAAAGTATGCAAATTAATAAATGTAATACATTATATTAACAGAGCAAAAGACAAAAATCACATGATCATCTCAAAAGATGAAGAAAAACATTTGACAAAGTTCAACACCCATTCGTGGTAAACAAAAAAAAAAAAAGAAAAGAAAAAAAAACCTACAGAAAATTGGAATGGATGGTCTTTACCTCAATCTGATAAAAATAATCTATAACAAAACAACAGATAACATTGTACTAAATGCTCAAAAAGTGAAAGTTTTTTTATCTAAAATCAGGAACAAGACAAGGATGTTGATTATCACCACTCCTATTTAAAATAGTTCTGTAAACACCCAGAGGAACTAGACAAGAGAGTGAAATAAAGGAATAAGGACAGGAAAGGAAGAAGTTAAATTATCATTATTCATAGATGACATGATACTCTACATAGAAGACCCCAAAATCTCCAGTAAAGAGTTCTAGATTTAATAACCAAATTCAGCACTGTAGCTGGATACAAAGTCAACACTCAAAAATCAATAACATACCTGTACACAAAAAACAAACTCACAGAGAGAGAAATTAGGGAAACAGCACCCTTCACAATAGCATCCAAAAAATGAAATACTTAGGAATCAATCTGATAAAGGAAGTAAAAAATATCTACATTGAAAATTACAGTACTCTGAAAAAGGAGATCTAAGAGGATATCAGAAAATGGAAAGATTCCTTCCTCATGGATAGGAAAAACAACATAGTGAAAATGGCTCTACTCTCAAAATTGTTGTATATATTTAATGCAATCCCAATCAAAATACTATTAGTATACATCACAGAACTAGAGAAAACATTCCTAAAATTCATTTGGAAACAGAGGATGCCCAGAATAGCAAAAGAAAATCTGAACTAAAAATGCAAGTCAGGGGGAATCAGAGCCCTGATTTGAAATTACAATACAAAGCTACTGTGATAAAATCAGCAGGGTATTGGAAAAAAGTAACAGACATGAAGATCAGTGGAAAAGAATAAAAGATGCAGACGCTACTCTAAACACACTCAGCCAACTTATCTTTGATAAAGGGGCCAAAATATTTGCTGGAAAAAGATAGTTTCTTTAATAAGTGGTGCTGGAAATATGGGTTTTCTACATGCTGAAGACTAAAATTAGACTCATTTCTATCACCATGCACTAAACTAAAGTCAAAATGGATCAAAGATCTAAATATTAAAATGTATATACTAAATCTACTACAAGAGAAAAATAGAAATCTTGAAGACATAGGTGTAGGCAGAAACTTCATGAACAAAACTCAGATTACACAGGAAATACTTCAAAGAATCAACAACTGGGATCTCATCTTATTAAAAAGCTTTTGCAGGAAAAGATATCACCAACAGAGTGAAAAGACAACCCACAAGGTGGGAAAATATATTAGTCAGTTGTCCCTCAAAGGAATTATATCTAGAACATATAAAGAACTCAAAAGTATCAGACCCCACCAAATTCAAGACTCAATCAAAAATGGGCATCTGAGATGAATATGCACTTCTCAGATGAAGAAATACAAATGACAAATAAATATTTGAAAAAATGTTAAACATTATTTGTCATTCAAGAGAAGCAAATTAAAACAACATTGAGATTCCATCTTACTCCAAAAAGAATGGTTATCTTCAAGAAATCAACCAATAACCAGTTCTTGGGGGGCAATGGGGAAAAAACACTTCTCCACTGTTTGTGGGAGTGTAGACTGGTGCAACTACTGTGGAAATCAGTATGCAGATTACTCACAAAATTAGGATTAGAGGTCCCATTCTAGGTATCTTCCCAGAAGAATTGAAAACATCATACCACAGCGATATGTGGGCACCCATGTTTACAGCAGCACAATTTGTAATAGATAAATCTTGGAAACAACCCAAATGCCCTTCAACTGGGGAATGGATAAAAAAAGATGTGGTCCCTTTATACAGTGAAGTACTACTCAGCCATAAAGAAGGATAAACTTGAGACATTTATAGGTAAATGAATGCAACTTGAGACCATACTCATTAGTAAAATAAATCAGGGTCACATAATGTCTCCCTGGTATGAGAAATTGAAAGAGTAAATAAGTTCCAAAATGTACAATAGATATTGTGAAATGGGAAGAAACTGTTGAAAAGGAAAGAGGAACTAGGGTGGGGGAAAGGGGAAAGGAAGGAAGGGAAAAGGAAAATAAATACAAAACAGTTATATTACTAGTTTCTCTTAGTTTATTGAAAAGAAAGGCTTGTGCTAATGTTTGGAGAAATTTTTATGCCCATATCTTGTACTCTGAGTAATTACTTTGAAGATAATAATATACAACATATTAACTATTGTTATCCTATTATTTTGTTTTGAAATGTTGCTTTTTTTACATAAACTATTGAACATAAAATGACAGATATCCAAGAATGCAATCATAGAAGAAAACTTTAATTTTCCATTCTAACAAATAGACAGGTAAACCAACTAAGTAATATACACCATTGTTCAACCACACTGTTGAACACATTGATTTTACAAATATATTGATTTATATATATAATGCTATATATTATATAATATATATGATAATATGTCTATATAATTATACACTATATAATTTATTTATAATATGTCTATATTATTATATATTATATAATTTATTTATAATATATGATTGTATGTCTATATAATTGTATTTTATATAATTTATTTATAATATATTATTTTATGTCTATATAATTATATATTATAAAATTTATCTATAATATATGATGATGTCTATATAATTATATATTATATAATTTATAATATATGATGATGTCCCTATATAATTATGTATCATATAATTTCTTTATACTATATGATGATATATCTATAAAATTATATATCATATAATTTATTTATAATATATAATAATATCTATGAAAATAATATATTATAATTATTGTTTAATATACAATTTATTCATACTATATGTAATATTTATCCATAATAATATACACTCTATAATATAATATATATTTAATATAGTATATGTAATATATAAAGTATTTAAATGATTTGTAATACATTATATATTTTATAATGTCAACATAAATATTTTATACAATTGCTTTTTAGTATGATTAATGCATTAATAATATTACATTTAATATATTTAATATTATATTTTCAATATTTTTGACTGTATATTTAAATAAATATAGCTATTTATCTATGTATATCTATATCTATAGATATATATATGTAGTGTTTCAACCGAGAATAACAGAATGCACAATTTTCTAACAAACACACCATACATTTTCCAAATAGACCATTTCTTACACTATAAAGCATTATTAAATAAATACAAAGGAACTGAAATCATCTGCACTCTTCTGATCACAGTTAAATGAAACAATCTATGGCAATAAAACTCACAGACAAAATGCAAACACATGGATATTTAAGGAAACATATCTGAATAACTTATAGGGCACTGAAGAAATCAAGGAACTAATTTAGAGTTCCTAGAGTCAACTGATATTGGAAGAACAACATACAGAAACCTATGGGGTACAATGAAAGCAGCTGTAAGACAGAAGTTGATTGTTGTGAAGGCTTTCATAATGGAACAGGGCAATCTCAAATAAATAATCTAATGATATATCTCAAGGTCCGAGAAAAACATGGAATATCAAGATATGAAACTAGTGGAAGGAAAGAAATTATAAATATCAAGGTAGAAATTAATGAAACTGAGACAAGATAATACAAAAGATATATTAATAAGTTCACTCTTCAAAAGGAAAAGTAAGATTAAAAAACAACCAAACTTACCCAAAAAGAAAAGAGTCATATCAATGAAAATTGAATTGAAAAGGCAAAATCACAATGAACACCACCAATGTCCAGAGTAGCATCAGAAACTATTTTGATAACTTATATTCCAATGAAATGGAGAACATAGAGGAAATTTAAAGATTCTTAGATACATATGAATTACCAAATGGAACAAAGAAGATATAAAAACCCTAATAGTACAATAATAGGCAATAAATAGAGATAATGATAGAACTCTATCAACTAAGCAAAGTCAAAGGCCCAAGGGATTCACTGCAGAATTTTACCAGAACTTCAGGGAAAATTTATTTCCTCAAACTCTCCCATGAAATTCAAAGTGAAGGAACACTGCCAGACCCATTTCTCCATGTTAGCATTACCTTGATACCAAACTTGATAAGGGATCAAGCACAAAAGAAAACTACAGGCCAATTTCCTTATAAAAATAGATGCAAAAATCCTCGACAAGATAGTTGCAAATAGAATGAAATAAATCCTTAGATCAAACATGGTGTCCAAATTGGATTCATCTCAGGGATGCAACAATGGTTCCACATATGTAAATGAATAAATATAATACATGAGAAATACACAAGTAAGGACAATAACCACATGATCATCTCAATAGATGGAGAAAAGCCTTTGACAAAATCCAACATTCATTCATAATTTTTTTTAAAAACCTGACAAAAGTAGGTATAGAAGGGTCTTCCCTCAAACTGAGAAAAGCCATTTATGATAAATCCACTGCCAGCATTGTACTAAATGGGAAAAACTAAAAACATTCCCTCTAAAATCAGGAAAAACATAAGGGTGTCCACTCTCACCACTTTTATTCAATAGAGTACTCAAAACTTTAGCTGGAGTAATCAAGAAAGATAAATAAATGGGAAATGAATAGGAAAGGAAAAACTCAACTTATCCTATTTATAGGTGATATGATCCTTTACATAGAACACACACACACACACACACAAATGCGACAAGGAGACTCAGTACTATTAGGTTACAAAATCAACACACACTAAAAAATAGCATTTCTGTAAACCAACATTGAACCCACCAAGAAAGAAATCAAGAAAATTCCCTTATTCACATTAGCTTAAAAAAAGTTCCTAGTAATAAATCTAACCAATGTAGTGAAAGACCTATATTACAAAACTATAATAGTATGAAAAATGAGATTGAATAGGACATTAGCAAATGGACAGACATCATGTGTTTGAGGATACACAGGAGGCATACTGCCAAAATGTACATAATGCAAAATGATATATAGATTTAATTCAATTACTATCAAAATACTATCAGAATTCTTCACAGAATTAGTAAAACAACTCATTTTTTCTGGATTCTGAAGAGACCCAGAGTAGCTAAAGAAATGCTGTGGAACAAGAAGAAAGCAGGTGGCACCCTGAATCCAGATATCAAGTTATACTGCAAAGATACAGTGGTAAAAGTAGCATGGCACTGGCACAAAAATAAACACGTTGATCAAAGGAAAGGAAGTGAAGGAGCAGAAATAACTTCAGGCATTTGATTTTTAACAAAGGGCCCCAAAACATACACTTGATAAAAGATAGTCTTTTTAACAAATGGTGCTGGGAAAATTGGTTATCCTCATGGAGAAGTGTGAATCTAGATCCATATCACTCACACTGCCCTAAACTCAAATCAACATGAATCAAAGATCTAGATATTAGAACATAAATGCTAAATCTGCTGGAAGATAACATCAGCAAAACTTGTGAAGACATAAGCATAGGGAAAGACTTTCTGAACAGAACCTCAAAAGCACAAGAAATAATATCAAAAATTAAAAATAGGGTTAAATCAAATTAAAAAGCTTTTGCCTAGCAAATGAAACAACCAAAAATTAAAGTGTCAACCTACAGTGGGAGCAAAATTTTGCTATCTATTCCTTTTACAGAGAGTTAATATCAAGAATATATAATGTACTCAAAAAATTATGCCCATCATAATAAAGGATCCAATCAAACAAATGGGCAATTAAAATGAATAAATTCTTCTCAAAAATAAGTACAAATTGCCAATAAGTACATAAAATAATGTTTAACATCTTCAGGCACTAGAGAAATGTAAATAAAATAAAACTGATTCCATCTTACTCTATGAGAATAAATATCATCAGGAACTCAAAAAACAACAAATGCTGGTGAAATGGCGGGAAAAATGTAATGCTTCTATATTGTTGGTCAGAGTTAAATACAACCAATAAGTAAATCAATATAGAGAATCTTCAAAAAACTAAAAACAGGAATTCTGTTTGACCTAGCTATACTTCTTCATCCCCAAAGAGGAAGACATCATATTACATTGATACATACATACCCATGTTTATAGCAGCACAATTCATGATAGCTAAATTTTGGAAGTAGCCTATATGCCCATCACTAGATTAATAAAGACAATGTGATATATATATATATATATATATATATATATATATATATATATATATGTATGTATTGCAAAATCATAAGGAAAGATGAATTTGGGTCATTTGTATGAAAATGAATGCATCTTGAAACCATAATGCTAAGTGAAATACAGCAGACACAGAGGTTAAATATCACATGGCTTCTCTTGTATGAGAAACCCCAAATACTGTATGAAGTATTTAAAAAGCAATAATGAAAGATAGTTGATAGAAGACATGGAGGACAGGAAAGGGAAATAAAATGATTAGGAATATATATATATATATATATATATATATATATATATATATATATATATCTGTAAATTTCCCAAGATGATTGTCATTATCATGTATCTCAAACATATACAGATAGATGATAGATAGTTGATAGACATATGATATAAAAGAATAAAGAAAGTGACAAGAATATATAGGTAAGTGTTCAAAGCCAGAGACAGAATTCTGAAGCGGATTAATGGCAATATTTTTTTTATTCTAATGGATTTTTACAAATTTGAACATTCAATATATTTTTCTATCACATCTCATATATCTGAGTTTGAACTTTTTGGGGAAATCATTTAGCTTTGGCTTGTAAAAACTTTTCATTGTGAGAGATAAAGGAATTTCAATCTCTTCTCAGGAAAGGAGATGTACATAGACAAAAAAGGAATATACATTAGCTTCTGGCATTTGTGAGAATGATATACTATCACATAAATATCACCATGGTAATATTAACAATAGGGTGAAAGTATGTATTGCATTTATGTGATGAATAGTAAAGGTATACATTTTCCATAAATCTTTATATGTCCCTGAAATATGAAATGTTATAAGATCTAATTCCTTGACAAAAAAAAAAAAAAGAAAAACCTGTTAATGAGAAATGTCCACTTAAATCCATGTACTTGAATATGTGTGTGCTATGGTTATGTGTGAAATATTTCACCCTCATGTTCCAAATATCAGACCTACAGTGTTTCATGAAAACATGCTCAACAGAATGGAAGAGCACGGTACAGGTAGAAATGTTCCCTTGGGAAGTGGATCATTCAGTGATAATGTTATAGTAGCATATGATTTTACATTATTGTCATGCAGAGGTTTATAGTGCCTAAAGGAACAACAGACATATACATGTATAGCACATTATTCTGGTTGTCATATATATGATGATATTTAATTCAGGAAAACTATCAAATCACAAATCTAAAATAAACATAAGAATCAAAATTGCAAAAAGGCAAGCAAAAATCATTATGATCAGCTAAAATCTGAGTTTAAATTTTCTTAACTTCCTTTTATTATTTTATGCTACTGTACAAGCTTATGGTTTGTCTCCCTGGTCTAATGATACAATAAAAATATGAATTCTAGAATAATACATAATGTTACAGAATGTGAAAAATGGATATTATAAAAGTACAGTTTCAGGGCCGGTGAGATGGCTCAGAGGTGTAAGCGCCTGCCTGGCAAGCACGAGGGCCCAAGTTCAACTCCCAGAACCCACATACGAAAAAGGGGCCTGTGATATCGCTCAGCGGCACAGGCACCTGCTGTCACACGAGGTCCTGAAGTCAACCCCCGGTACCCACAAAAAAAATAAAATAAAATAAAAATAAAGTACAGTTTCAAAATGTAGCTCTGCTCACAGGTGGCATATCATGTGAAACTACTTTTGCAATATGTTTTCATCTATACTTTTCATTTTGCCTTTTTAATTTTATTGGTAATAATATCTATATTCAACTTCAGAATTAATATAAATTAATCTTATGTGGAATAAAATTACCATTAAAAATTAAAAACATTCTTTAAACACAAACACAAATAAAATGGTCCAAGGTGTCCCTTTTTCTGATGGTAATCCTGGACACATATATAGCATGTCTCATATTCCACTTGCCACTGGCTATGCAACCTGGCTCTGTGATCTTGACTCATAATTTTAAAATAAAATCTGAAATTTTTAAAAATGAAAACTTCTCCAAACAATGAAAAGCCCAGGCCCTGATGGATTCACTGCTGAAATCTAGAAGAAATTTAGAGATGATCTAGTACAACTACTGCTCAAACTTTTTAATGAAATCAAAAGGGAAGTAATACTCCCAAATTCATCCCTGGAAGCAAGAATTACCCTGATACCAAAACTGGAGAAGGACCAAACCAAGAAAGAGAATTACAGGCCAATCTCCCTGATCAACATAGATGCAAAAATCCTCAATAAGATACTGGCAAACAGAATCCAGCAAATCATCAAGAAGATTATACACCATGACTAAGTTGGATTCATCCCAGAAATGCAGGGATGGTTAAACATACACAAATCAATAAATGAAATACACCATACTAACAGAACCAAGGACAAAAATCATATGATCATCTCAATAGATGCAGAAAAAGCTTTCGACAAAGTCCAACACCCATTCATGATAAAAACCTTACAGAAAATGGGAATACGTGGTTTATATCTCAGTCTGATAAAAGCCATGTATGAAAAACCAACAGCCAATATCATAAATGGACAAAAACTGAAAGCTTTCTCTCTAAAATCAGGAACAAGACAAGGATGTCCACTGTCCCCACTCTTATTCAACATAGTTCTGGAAACTTTAGCCAGAGCAGTTAGACAGGAGAAAGAAATAAAAAGAATAATGATAGGAATGGAAGAAGTTAAATTATCATTATTTGCAGATGACATGATACTCTACATAGAAGACACCAAAAACTCCACTAAGAAACTGCTAGATTTAATAAGCAAATTCAGTAGTGTAGCTGGATACAAAGTCAGCACACCAAAATCACTAGCCTTCCTGTTCATGAATAACAAACTCACTGAAAGAGAAATTAGGGTAACAATACCTTTCACAATAGCATCCAAAAAAATGAAATACCTAGGAATCAACCTCACAAAGGATGTAAAAGACCTCTACACTGAAAACTACAGTACTCTGAAAAAGGAGATTGAAGAGGATATCAGAAAATGGAAAGATATCCCTTGCTCCTGGATAGGAAGAACCAATATAGTGAAAATGGCCATACTTCCAAAATCATTATATAGATTTAATGCAATTCCAATCAAAATTCCAACAGCATATCTCACAGAATTAGATAAAACAATCTTAAAATTCATTTGGAATCAGAAGAGACCTAGAATAGCAAAGGCAATTCTGGGCAATAAAGGCAAGGCAGGGGGCATCACAATCTCTGGTTTGAAATTATACTATAAAGCTACTGTGATAAAAACAGCATGATACTGGCTAAAAACAGACCTGAAGATCAATGGAACAGATTAGAAGATGCAGAAACAACTCCAGACATATTAAGCGACCCTATTTTTGAAAAAGGTGCCAAACACATTCACTGGAAGAAAGACAGCATCTTTAATAAATGGTGCTGGAAAAACTGGCTCCACACTTTCCAAAGATTAAAAATTAGACCCATATCTTTCACCATGCATTAAACTAAATTCAAAATGAATCAAAGATCTAAATACTAAAACAGAAACAATAAATCTGTTGGAGGACAGAATAGGTAAAACTCTTGAAGACATTGGGGTAGGCAAAGACTTTATGAATAAAACAATTGCACAGGAACTATCACAAAGAATCAACAACTGGGATCTCATCTTATTAAAAAGCTTTTGCACAGCAAGAGAAACCACCAACAGAGTGAAGAGACAACCCACAATGTGGGAAAAATGTTTTCCAGCTGTTCCTCAGACAAAGGACTTCTATTGAGAACATACAAATAACTCAAAAATTCAGAACTCCCAAATTTAAAGACCCAATCTGAAAATGGGCATCTGAGATGAATACACACTTCTCAGATGAAGAAATACAAACAGCAAATAAATATATGAAAAAATGTTCAACATCACTGGCCATTTGAGAGATGCAAATTAAAACAACATGAGATTCTATCTCAATCCAGAAAGAATGGCTATTATCAAGAAATTAACCAATAATAAATGCTGGAGGGGCTGTGGGGAAAAAGGAACCCTTCTCCACTGTTGGTGGGAATGTAGAGTGGTGTGACCACTGTGGAAATCAGTGTGGAGATTCTTAAAAAACCTGGGATTGGAGGTCCCATTTGACCCAGCTATTCCTCTTCTGCATATCGTCCAAGAAGAATTAAAAACATCATACCAGAGAGATATATGTGCACTCATGTTTATAGCAGCAAAATTTGTAATAGCCAGATCTTGGAAACAACCCAAATGCCCATCAACTGAGGAATGGATAAAAACAATGTCGTATTTTTTTACAATGCAGTAGTACTCAGCTATAAAGAAAGATAAACTGGAGACTTTTATAGGTAAATGGATGCAACTCAAGACCATACTCATAAGTGAAATAAACCGGATGCACATGTGTAAACATCATATTGTCTCCATAGTGTGAGAAGCTGAAAGAGTAAATAAGATCCAAAATGTACAATAGATATTGTAGAATAGGAAGAAACTGTTCAAAAGGAAAGTGAAGCTGCGATGGGGGAATGGAGAAAAGAAGGGGAAAAAGAAATATATATGTATATGTATATATATATATATATATATATATATATATATACACAAGATAGTTAAGATAGATACACTACTAATTTCACTTAGTTCATTCAAAAGAAACATTTTTGCTTTTGATATTGTTTGGACAATTAAATACCATTATCTTGTACCTTGAGAAATTAATATAAAGATAACAATATGCAATGTATTAACCATTTTTATCCTCCTATTTTTATGTGTGCATCAGGAGATGAACTCAGGACCTCACGCTTGCCAAGCAGGTGCTTACACCTCTGGGCCAACTCTCTGGCCCTATTATGTTGTTTTGAAATTTTATTCTATTTTTTCTCTTTTAAAAAAATGAAAACTTCATTGATATTCTACAGGCCTAGCTTATTGTTCAATGAGCTCGAATTCTAATTATGTTTAAAAAACTTAGACTTAGTGTCAATTCCTCTGTCCCTGTATTGCTAATTTTATAAAAGTGACATAAAATATGAAATATACATCTTTATCATATATGACTATAATTTTCAAGTCAGTTCTGAAGTACACAGGAAAAAAATGGTAGGTTGTTTCATAGAAACATGTTTTCACAAGAATATTCTAAGCAGTGAAATAAATAATTTGAATGTTTAAGTCTAATCAGAGCCTTAAATAAGATTTTAAACTGAGGTTGCATCCATCTTTACCTCTGAATAAACTTTGGTGATGTCGTGCACAATAATTGTTTGATGTCTTTTACTTATCTCCCAATAAATACACTTCTAATATTCAAGGTCAAAAACCCACACTTCCCCAGTCAATACCACAAATTATAGGTCTATTATACTAAGTAAAGAAAAATAAGAAACAGCATCGTTCATAAATGTTATGGTAAAGCATGTCAATTTTAGCAATATTACAGGATCATAAGAATCTGAAGGTTTGTTGCTTGATTCTGAGCTAAACTTCAACTAAGAAAAAGACAGATGGTGTAATGCTGATATGTAAACAGTGCTACAAATGGATTGTATGAGCCTGATTATCACTGAAATATATCTACATTCATTAAAATGTGTGGCCATTAGAGTGCATCAGGTTGAAGTGCCTTTCTGAATATATGTTCAAAAACTACTTGCATATTTATAAAATAAATATTGATCTATTACAACTGGAAACAAAAGGTAAGGAACAAAATAAGACTTTAAACAGAAAACCTAAGTTGTAGGTTTTTCAGGAAGTTTTTCCATTAGCATAAACTCTTTGGGGATGGAAAGAATAAAAACATAAAGTACTAGTGTCCTAATGTATTTGATACTGATGAATGGAATGAAACCTGTCTCTATTTGAATCCAAAATGCTGATAGCTTAGTTGCATAGCAACATTTATGTTTCTTTGAAAGGGGATGGTAAGTCTTCAATTATTAAACCAATCATATTTAACAGATGGCCAAAAAAAGTACTTTCTAAAACTTGTCCAGAGGGCGAAATAAAAGAATAAGCTAAAAAAGCTGGCAGCTGGTGCATGAAATCAATAATGAGAAAATGAGTTCTACTGTATCTTTTTTATCATGGTCTGGTTGAATACAGTGAAGGCAACAGAAAAAAGAGGGAATCTACTTGTGAACTTCAGAAATACACTAAATGTATTATGTGTATTGCATTAGAAAGTGTCAAATCTCCTGATGTGAATCTGTAATTAAAGAAATGGTGTGTGTATGTCTGTGTGTATGTATGTCTCTGTGTGTGTCTGTGTCTGTGTGCATGTCTGTGCCTGTGTCTGTGTGTGTGTCTGTGTCTGCATGTGTGTGTCAGTGTGTGTCTGTGTTTCTGCATCTGTGTGTGTCTGTTTCTGTGTCTCTGTGTGTGTCTATGTCTGTGTGTTCACATGTGCCTGTGTATTCAACAGCTGGGAGTGATTCATTGCTTATTTTATAGCCTGAGAAATCTAAATTTCACTTAAAGCCAAATATTTTGAGAGAGAAAAACCAATACTAATGAATAATGTTAATTTGAATATTGATGCTTTCTCTTCCTTGTTATTCTTTTAAGAAATTTCAGAAACTAACATATCTTCAATAAAAAAAAATCCTGCTAGCATCATAGTATCTTTTAGTGACTGACTAGCAACTGCTTTTAACAGAAGAATCATTGGGCCGGTGAGACAGCTCAGCGGCTTAAGCGCCTGCCTGGCAAGCGCGAGGGCCCGAGTTCGACTCCCGGAACCCACATACGAAAAAGGGGCCGGTGATATCGCTCAGCAGCACGGGTGCCTGTTGGCGCGTGAGGTCCTGAGGTCATCCCCCCGGTACCCACAAAAAAAAAAAAAAAAAAAACAGAAGAATCACTATCCAAAATTTTTTGTATTTTTACACTAATAATTATTTAAGGGAAATTGAAATAGAACTGTACATTTGAAATTATAAAGAAATTCTCATTGAAATATTATATCTTCCAAGTAACAAAATTTTAGGAAATAAAATTATATTATAAAATAAAGCATATAAAATTTACTCACTTTCCTAACCTTATAATATAATGAAAAGAAAAACTGTGATAGTAGTTATTTGTAAACTCACAGAGAATGTACACAATTCACAAATGAAATAATCTCTGTTTTGTGATTGCATGTGGCCAAATTTCTCCCATAAGTTTTCAGGGCACAAGACCACCACTTAATAGATACAAACACACAGACACACACAGACAATCTAAATTTAAATCATTTTACCACAAAAGTGCATTATTTTGATAAGAAATGAGAAACTGTAAAACTTCAACAACTGAAGCTGAAAATGCATAGATAGAAAAAGGAAAATAAGAAACAGACTTGTAGTACAGAGATAGAAAATGTTTTAGTTCAATTCAACTGTTTTATTGGGTTTTATCTTAAGATAAAATTGGTACGTAGTGCTTTAATCTGTGATGTTTCATTCAATAAAGTATTATCTTTAGAAGCAAATGATGGCCAGGTGTGGTGGCACATGCCTGTAATCCCAACACTCAGAATGCTGATGCAGGAGGATCACTGTGAGTTTGAGGCCAGCCTGGGCTACAAAGTGAGTTCAAAACCAGCTTAAACTGCATAATGAAATCCTGTCTCAAAAAAGATAAAAAAAGAAGCAAATGATATTCACAACTCTAATTTATATCAGTTTTTATGACAGTAAATGGACCATCTTCCATATCAAAGGCTCTGAGTTTGTCCTGAGATGAGGAAATGAGATTTCCTGTGAGTATCAGGAATAGGGCAATGCAATTATCATTGGATTTTTAAAATTTTTGTCATGGAATGTTTGCCATAACAAATAAAACACTAGCGTTCAACGTGCACAGGTAGAGGGATAGAAATATCCAGAAACTGGAGGAATCTACACCCTAACCACAAGTTGAGCAGATTATTGGACACTGTACTAGTCCACAAGTATGTTTTAAATCAGAGAAAATTTGTCAAATATTATATTTGAAAAAGAAGACTATCTTTGATGTTACTGGTACTCAAGTTTGATGTCATCATATTCTGGCTTACATTTCTTCAAATGTAAATAAAGTTATTTTTCCAGACACCGAATTTTCATTCTGCTATTCACACAGATTCTATATAAATAAAACAGAATCATTTTAATATTTTTCTGTTGTCCAACAATAGTTACTATTAATTGTGCAATATATTTAGGAAATACAGATTGCTACCACCAAGTATTATTTTTCCTTTTCATTTGTTTATTTCAGCATGACTGTAAATTGAAATACACTAGAATAATAAATATGACTACCTCATTTTGTAATGGAAATATCAGCATTCTTGGGTAAACAAGGGACTTGCATAAATCCAGCCTTGCCTTGTCAGAGAGTTCCTGTGTCATGAGACGAGACTGCCTAGTTCTAATTTTCTAAGAGATACTTTATTGATTTCTTAAATAATATTAAAGAAAACCTGAATAATACTAAACAGCTGCTTTCATCTCTAGAAAGTAACAAGTTTCATTCAAAATATTTTCCATGTCCTTTCCTTATTTTTTCTTTCTTTTCTTTTCTTTTCTTTTCTTCATTTCCTTCTTCTATCTTGCTCCCTCAATCTTGTCTTTGCATTCTTTCCTTCCTTTTATTTTCTTCCTCCTATGTTTTTCTGCAGTGAGTTTAAAGTGAAATTTAGGCCATGTCAGGAAGTCTACCAATAAATAAAACAGCTTGTATTTTTAGCTTGCATCATTTTATGTGTGAAAATCTTAAACTCACAGAACTATTAAAATGTAGTTTTTTGCTATAAAAAAAGATGTTACCTGTTATGGTTTTTGTCTAGATGTCCCCCCAAAACCTCATGCAGTCAAGAGGGCAGGCTCCTAGAGTTAGTTATAGATTTGTTGTCTAGTGCTCGGATTATGGGTGTGAGTGCTACACCCACCCTGGGGCAGGTAGCCTGCATACAATATAAGGGAGGGAAAGAGGCTTGCTCTCTTGAGCTCCTCCTCACTTTTCTGCTCTTGTTGCTTTTGCTGCATTTCCCCTGCCTTTAACAGTTGCCCTGTGCCATGCCACCCTGCCTTGGAGCCAGCTGATTATGGACTGAAATCTCCACAAACTGTGAACTATATAAACTTTTCCTTCCTTAATTTTGGGTGTTGGGTATTTTGTCTCAGCAATGAGAGAAAAGTAACCAACACATTACTCAACCACTATATTTCCCATTTCTGAGCCCATAATGACAAAGAAACCTCAGCTGGCTTGTCTACTTCATCCAGATAAAAACATTTGATCCCTAACAACACTGATCAGTTAAAGTTAAATTTAGCCTCTTTGTCTTTATGAAAAGTAGAGAGAAATTTTATAGGTAATAGGAAATAGCTTGAAAGGTTTAATGATTTAAAATGAAAGGAAAATTAATATAATTGTAAAACTCCTCACTCATAAGTCTCTCAAATTCCTGATCATAATTACTCTGGACTACCTGAGGGACATCATCAGTGAAATGAAATCCAGAACCCAAGAAAAAATAATATTTACAATATTTACAATAATACATATCAAAGGTAGTTTAGATTGATTCAGTTGTATGGGCCTAGATATGGAAGAATATAAAATGGAGTTAACTAGAGTGGAAGTGAGTGAGGTGTCATTGTTCTTCCTTGAAGTAATGAGATAAGGAAAAAGACATAAAGATTCAGCAGAAGTGCTCAGGTTTGTCACCATATGTACTTAAGCAAAGAAATGATGTGATGCAAACAGTATTCAGGCAAAAATATCTCCAAAATTACTTTGAAACAAAAAAACTGACTGTGCACATAAGCAAACATGACTGAATTTGTGTACAAGTAATTCCTGATTTGAAGTGGAGAGAACTGAGTAAGGAGGAAAAGTAAGAAAGTAAAATATATCTCTAAAGCACTACAGAATAAAAGTCAATGAGTCTTATTCATATACTGACTGAGGAAAAACTTGAAAAGTAAAGATTTCAAGTCTAGTGAACTCTCAAATTAATAATGTAGAGTAAATGGGCAAAGGGACCAAAAAAGATATCAACTTTCAATGTGATGTAGATATCAATATGTGTGTGTGTGCATGTTTCTATACATAATTGGAAGTACCTTTTGAGTCTACATTATTAAAAACTACCTGTTTGCTACTTCCTTCCCATGTGTTCCTCCAATGATATAATTTTTAAAAACAGTGATCTGAGTCTCCACTATTTGTCCTCTATTTAATAGATGGTTCTACTTTTTGGAAGTACATTTTACAAGGATTTCAATATAGTGAATACTATTTCACAAATAATTTGATCTGTATTTTTGCTTAGCCATCCTGGTGATGAACCCTCAGTTCACAGCTGACTCCTTAATTAAAGATCTTTCCTGCCCTTATTCAAGTCTCTAAGTCCAAACTCTAATTCATAAAATGCCAAAGGAATTATCATGGCTTTAGTTATTATTCAAACAGGTTTGAATTCTGTCTTTTCCTCTAGAAAACAAGTGATAACAGCAGAATGCTGACTTTTAAGAAATTGATACTCCTTCTATTAGAAATGAATGGAAGACTCCATGAATGTAGTTTACTAGACTCTAATTAACCCTATGGTTCTGGACAGATGATATAAATTAGATATGATGCTATACTGAGACCAGTGGCTCATGGAACTGTGTCTTCAATTACATGATTGAGGACTGTTGTTCCAAGATTACTATCAGAAATATAAGAAAATTATAAAATAGCTTCCCTGACAACCACTTTCAGTAACTTATAAACTGCATAGCTTTCTAACACAAGCAGGCTCTTTATAGTAGTGGATACTTAGTTGATATTAACATTTTTGGATAAAAAAATAAGCCAGTACTTAAATCCAACAGTAGTATAAGGCATCCTAGGAAAATAATCCAAGCCAAAATCCTTGGGCCTAAAGCAGAGAAAGAGTTTCTATTGATTTTTCTTAACTGTGCGGTTGTTAAGGTGATGAAATGTTCTCAAAATCTCTTCAGAAAGATTTCAAAATGGTTGGCAATTATTTAAAGTTAATTTGAAAAACATATTAAAGTGCTTTTGCGTCAAAAAGTTCCTGACATAACATGAAGAAATCCCTGTGAAAAAATTTTAATATTTTAGTATCAGTTACCTTGCATCCCATTTTCTAGGGTTTCACTTAGCCTCATAAAAAAATAAATCAGATCACATGGTATTTGTGAATCAAAGTAGCTTTTTTAAGGACTATTTCAGAATTTTAAAGATTTCTTGAAGATCTCCAAATACTTTTCTTCCTTTTTGTAATTTCAGGCAAGCTTACACTAAACCTAACAGGCAGTCAGGTTCAAGAACTCAGATCATGGACTTTGAAACTAAAATTGGCAATGTACTCACAATGCCAGCTCCACCAATTATTAACAGTGTGACTGTAAGCTAATACTGTAAGTTGATTTTCTTGTGCTTCTGCTTCCTGATCTATAAAATGGGAATATTATTTATTATTATATTTATCATTATATTATTTATTATTTCATAGGGCTGCTGTCTATATTCGATGAGTTCAAAATATATTAAAGTGTTTGAATTAGTACTTACAAGGTATTTAAGTACTTTTTATCATTATCAGTCTGGTAACAAGTATTATTACTATAAGAATAAAAGGAGTTTGTTTCATTTGTTTCATTTGCTATATAAGATAGAAAGTCTATGAGATCTACTTTATTTACTAAATGAAACTTCAAAATTGAAAACTCCTGACTGGTAAATTCCTTGACTTGATTTTTTGTAAAACAGTGCTATAAAGAATAAATTAGTAGTCACTAATATAAAATTGTTTTTCTTTGAGAGCTAGTACAAGATTTAAATGTATTCCTTGTTTTATATTGTGTCAGCTAATAAATTCATACTTATATTCACTTTATGTTAATCTTAAACTAAATATCAAAGAGCTAATATTTTGATCTAGTTAACCTTACAGAATCTTCTACTTCAATACTTTTCCCAAATATATATTGCTGTTTAATCAGTATTGAGTAAAGAGTGGTATATAAAGCAGTTTCAAGCTTATTTAAGCCATCATGGTCACTTTTTGCTTATGTTTGGACTTCTCCACTAATTACTAATTTTTATTAGTTTTCAGGCTGTCTTCAGTACACCCTTGCATCCAGTTCAAACTAAACGATCACACTTGCTACTGTTAAAGAATGTGAAAAGGTCAAGAAGGTCATTCTTTCCCATATACTCACTGAAGAATTCACACAAAGATGAGAAATAAGCCTCTACTGCATTTTTCTGCAGTAAAATGGAGGCATTCAAAGACTTTTGAAAATTAACCAGCCTTTTGAAATTAACCAGTAAGATCTTTTTAAAACAGTGTTCATGATTATAAATATGTAATTACTTCATCCTTTAAGTTTTATTGCATTTGAGGATTCAGGAAATGAGATTAAATAGGCATTGCTAAGTATAAAACCTAAAAAAATTGTAAATCAACAGAATAAAAAAAGAAAATGAAAATATAAGAAATCTAAATCTAGAGGTATTAAACCATATATGGATGGTTTATCCCTGGATTTTGAATAGTACATATCACAAGGTACTTTCTTTATGATGTTTTCTTTTCTTTGCAAAATGTTAATATATTATCAGTTTAGAAATTAACTAGTCACAGTAAAAGAAGAGTGAAAAATTAAGCATAAATTGCATAAAGTTTATTTAAAATACTTTAGTAGCATTAAGCAAAATATAACATATGACCAAATACAAAGAAACTTTTCTTACTTTCAATGTATTTTTACTTAAACTATAATCTTAAACATTTGAGGTGATGAAAGTTTTTTGTTATAGCATATTGCACATATATAAAGTCTAACCTACAATTATGGAATTTTATCCTTCTTCTAAACAAATGTTATAGGCAAAGAAATTTTCAAAATTTAATGCTTCATCTTTAAAACTCTTCAGTTAGGTATAATTGCTATTATCATAATTATTTCTCTTATAACAGTGCAAAATTTCAAATGCCTATGATTTAGAAATCTTAGTACTATGTGTCTATAACATTTCTTTAAAGAACTCAAAATACTTTTAGTACATATTCTAAATATACACACATGAAAATAGTACTTGAAGATCTACTGTAATCACTAACTTGAAGATTGACTAACTCTCATTAGGAAGTTAAGTTCAATGTCAGAAGTGGGGAAGCAATCAAAATCTACTTTATTTTATTCTTTATGGATTAAAGTACATGTTGATATGCACTACTAAGCATATTATATGATCATGCATAAAAGGAACTGATAGCTGGTAGTCAGAGGCTATAACAATTATGATACTTTGATTCAATTTAGTATCCTAGGAAGTATTATTTATCAACTATATACTGCTGATCATGAAAAATCAAGGCATTTGAAAAATAAGGTCATTGTATCTGTTGCAAAAATAAAGAGAAAAGTAAATAGCCTAGCACTGTAAAGTGCATATACCAATTTACCATAAAAAGTTTACCCACTGCATGCACTACTCTCAGTGTCTAGAGAACCATTAAGTATAAAATGCTATCAAGAGTTTATATTGAAACTTTAGTCACTATACTGTTCAGGCAAATATGAGCTTTCACTTAGTTTAATTTTCAAGTTAAACAACCATTAAGCAGAAAATTCTCATGTTGGTGAAAATCTTTTCAAAATAGGTCTTACAAGTTTAGATATAAAATGTAATTTCATCTTTTCCTCATAAATGAAAACCTCTGAGGTCCTCAGGGTATTCGCTCTGCATATGTGTCATGAAAAACACAAACAATTTCAGGTGGCAGAAGAGCAAGATCTTGGAGTTGGTCATGTCTTTTCTCTCCTGCAATTCAAACCCATCACACACATTGTAAAACACATAATAATATATTTTAATATTTATGTATAATTTCAAATTGTGAATGAAAATGGATATTTCATAGCAAAATAAGCAAGTGCAATCTATAGAAGTGATAATAATTTCCATAATAAGCCCCTCCTAAACTTATTTCCCTGCCATTTACTCTTTATGTTGAAGTGCAGTTCAGATAAAACCCCCTACTTGATAGCAATGTCAGCCTGCAGGACAAGAACAAAACTGAAACAACTAGACTGCAGGCAGATTATTTATATTTTTAAAGGAATTTACACTGTATTTGAAGTGCTTAATATTCTAAAACTAGAGATAATATCAAGGTTTCAGAAATGCACCCCTCTCCAGAATACTATGCAAGTGGCCTTACTGTTACTTTAAGGCTCAATTGTCATGCAGCAGTATAACTGACTGTACTTTGCTATGTTTTGTTGATGAAGCCAACATTTATTGACACCAACAACTATGCCCTTTGTAAATGTCCCAAGAGTAGTACCTTAAATCTTTCATCAAGAACTGCTTTGACATGTGCAAGGTCCATGGTAGAGTGAATAGGCTTTGAAAGTATCTTTTCAAGTTCACATACAGGCTGTTGTTTTTTATAGTTCTATTAATTTAAACCACAAATTTATCATGAAAAATACATCACCCTATACTATTATCAGAATAATGAAATTGTGCTTATATAAGTAGAATTTCAAGTGTAAATATTATACATAATCCAAATGAACTTCATATGTTTGAAAGTCATATTTTCTGTAGATGTTCAAATGACAAACAAGAGACTATATCCACATAATCATGACCAAACAAGTCTAAAGGATCCACCTTCAGTCACAAAACTTTCATTTTAAGGGAGAGTGATTTCCATTTAGGTATTGTTTAAGCTCCTATATATTACCATCTAAAAGTATTTTAACACATCTACTTATTTCACAAAAATATGAAGCATAACTTCTATACAAAGAAGCCACAAATTAAATGTCTTGATTATTTAAAATTCAATTAGCTACAACATTCAATTGATACCATTTATTTAATTGCATACTATCATCAACAGAAAAATATCTAGAAGCTTGTAAGAGGTGTTATTAGTCATTATTATTTTGTAATGCATCACTAACTTCCAAGAACATTAGACCTTCTATAATTTTAAAACCTCAGAATAGTCATACTAATCAGGTTTTAAAATTTCTATCACTGAAGTAGAGGTGACTGTATTTATGTTTACTATATAATGCTGAAGCAAGCAATGAAACAAGCCAATACATTTTAAAACAATTTCAACAAGGATTAAAAACATAAGCATCTGGGCCGGTGAGATGGCTCAGTGGCATAAGCGCCTGCCTGGCAAGAACGATGGCCAAAGTTTGACTCCCGGAACCCACATACGAAAAAAGGGCCAGTGATATCTCTCAGTGGCACGGGCACCTGCTGGCACGTGAGGTCCTGAGGTCGACCCCCAGTACCCACAAAAAAAATCATAAGCATCTGATTAACTTCAATCATTTGGAAACTTATCATTCTGCATTAAAAATGATTTTTGATATAAGCAGTCAATACCCAACAAAAACATTCTTATTTTTAGTACATAAACTTTTGATGATCTCAAATTGTAGTATCCTTTACTAAGTCAGTTCCTATGAGAAAAATAACTTTAATTGTATCAAAATTTTCCCCTTTCTTAAAACAAGTATTAAAGACAGGAGACTTCTAAGAAGATGGCAGAGTGGTAAACAGCAACAAATCAAACTCCCTGAGATTTGGAATCCAGACACTGGAATATAAAATCTTGGGGAAAAATATAAGGAGAGGGGTGGATCCTCAGGACCAAGGAAGAATCTGAAGGGAAAATTGGAGACCACCGAGATAGTGAAGAGGCAGACCCTAATGCAGAAAAAGAAGGTGGCAAACTGCACTTTCTTCCTGGCTCTGGCTTGCAGCATGAGAGAGTATGCTCAAATCTACAAAGACACAGTGAGGGCAGGTGACTCCAGAGTCCTGCACAGAGAGATGCACCAGTAGAATGGAGCAGAGGATGCTGCAAACTACAAAAGCTAATGACTGAGCCCAGCCCAAGCATCTGTCATGTCCCCTGAAGAGGGTGCTTGGCCAGATGTTATTTCAGTGAGTGGGCAACTGAACACTGGGCTCAGAGCAGCTGTGTGTTGACTTCACTTCAGGGACACAGTGATTGGGTGAGGGACAAGTGCAGGATACATCTAGGGTCAGGGAGCTGAGGACAGTGTGGCAAGAGACATCCAGAGTGTTGTAGGCTGAAAAACTCAGACCCCAGCACCAGAATGGGCACCTCTCCCTATTGCCACTGCAGGCTTGCTGGATCATCCAGCAGGGATCTGGACTCTGTCTGCCTTCATTGTCTACCAGTGACAGCAGAGACATGCCCTGAATTGAACACTAACACAAAACTGTAGACCCCAGAAGATAACCACAGTCTTGACATCACATAGAAATCTTTTTTGCTTAGCTTTTGATTGTTTTACTTTTCTTTCTTGTTTTTGTTTTTCATAAGTGTGAACATCATTTTTAGTGTTTTGTTTGTTTTGTTCTTGTTTTTGTTTTCTCCTTTTTTCTCCTCCCTTTCCTTCCCTTCAGTAGTTTCACAAAGCTTGAGTAATCTTCCTTTGTCTTTCACCCTTGAGTCTAATAATTTTCTCTCCTTTTATTTCTATATTTTTTCCTCTTATCCCTTTTTAATTTGCATCACTGAGGGTAAAATCTCTCTATTGAGAGGATATTTGATGTATATGATTTTCTGATTTATTTTAGATTTGGTTATATAACTATAAATCTTATACCTATCATTAAAAGAGGCAAATGAACAGTTATTACAGTTTGTCATTTTCTAGATTGTGTTTCATGCTATTGTTATTGCTGCCTGTACTAATTTACCCAAGTTAATACAGTTGATGTGATTAAGTTATTCTTCCTTATATGCCAACATCAACATTGTCTGGTGGTCACAAACAATGCCAGAGTACACTACCAAAGAACTGGGTGCTGTGCCAAACAGATAGCAATCTCTCACCCTTAATGTATTGAACAAGCAGGATATTAGAACAGAATCAAAAGTTAAAAGCTAGCTAAACCTAGAAAATATCACTGAAAAGCAGTCATTTCCTAAAGAGGTCTCAAAGCTAGTCTTAAAACTACCTACCATAAGGAATCTATAAACATCAATAGAGAAAACAAATTTAAAAATACATAAAATGGGAAAACACAGGTACAAGGTACAACCCCAGACCTCTACCTCACCTAAGGTAAATATAGGGTGCATTGAGGTGGAGGAAATCAAGATCCACCCAGCTGAACTTTATGAAATGATAACAGTGGAAGCAATAAAACAGATGAATGAGTCTCAAGAAAAAATAATCAGAAATAATCACTCAGATAATTAAAGAGATGATGACCATAATAAAAGACATGGCTAGGGAATCTGAATCAGACACACACACACACACACACACACACACACAAATAGAGGAGCTTAGAAAAGTTATGGAAGCCATGAATGCCCAACATAGGAAAGAAGTAAATTCCATAAAACAGAATAATACAGCTATCCAGGAGATTAAAAATTCTGTTGAAAGTCTACACAGCAGAATCAACCAATGTGAAGACAGAATATCAGATCTAGGAAACAGGTTTGGGGCTAATGAACATCAAATAAAAGACTTCTTAAAAATAGCAAGGGACTGTGAAAAAATCAATCCAACAGCTGCTGGATGATGCAAAGTATAACATACAATTAACCAGAATCAATGAAAAATCAGAAGGTAGAACAAACAACATAAAAACCTTTTCATAGAAGTAATAGCCAAAAACTTTTCAATCATAAAGTATTTCACATACAGGTAAGTGAGGCATACAGCTCTCCAATTAGCTGTGACCAGAAAAAAAAAAAAAAAAAAAAAAAAAACTACACAAAGCATATAATATGAAATGCAAAACAAGAACACAGTATTAAAAGCTGTTAGACAACAGAAACAAATTAGTTATAAAGGAAAGCCCACCAGAATCATAGTAGACTGCTCAACACAACTACTTAAGTCAAGGAGAGCTTGGAGGGAAGTATTTCAATAGCTAAAAGAAAACAACCTCCAATCTACACTGATATACCCAAAAAAATTATCATTTAAAATTGATGCAGAAATAAGATACTTCCATGATAAAGAACACCTGAAGAAATTCATGACCACCAAACCAGCACTACAAAATTTTTGAAGGATATTGTTGGGAAAAAAAAACTATTAAGACAACAATGCCAAAATCCCAATAGAATGAATACAACAGGGAAGGAAAATTATTAAACAGAGGCAAAGGAAAGGGGAAACAACAGGAAAATAATATGACAAGGATAAATCAATACATATCAATTATAACCATCAATGTAAATGGTCTCAATTCACCAGTCAAAAGAAACAGACTGGCAGAATTAATCAAGAAATAAGATCCAACAATATGCTGCAGATGAGAGACACTCAACTCAAAAAGAAATTCTGACTGAAAATCAAAGGATGGAAAACAATATTTCATGAAACAGGAACCCAGAAAATAGCAGGAGTAGCTATTCTATTTGCAGACAAAGTGGATTTCAAGCCAAGACTGATTGGAAAAGACAAAGAAGGTCTCTGCATATTTGTTAAGGGAACAATCCCAGAATAAGAGATAACAATTATAAATATATGTGCACCAAAAAATGACACACCCAGGTATATAAAATAAACATTAATGGATATAAAATATTAGATAAGCATTAATACAGTTGTAATGGGGGACCTCAATACCCCACAGTCACAAATAGGAAGATCTACTATTAAAAAAATCAAAACATAAATATGAATGCTGATGGGCTGGTGAGATAGCACAGCGGCATAAGCTCAAGGTCCTGAGTTTGACTCCCGGTACCCACATGTGAAAAAAGGGTCAGTGATATCGCTCAGCAGCATGGGCGCCTGCTGGCGCATGAGGTCCTGAGTTCAACCCCCGGTACCCACACACACACACACATATATATATATATATATATATATATATATATATATATATATATATATGAATGCTGAATCAAACCTTTGAAAAAATGGACTTAGTAGATATCTACAGTGTTCTACTGCACAATAACAGAATACTTATTCTTCTCAGTTGCACACAGAACTTTCTCCAAAATGGAGCACAGACTGCTGCCTGCATGCCAAGCAAGAATGACCAAACTGGCAAGTCCCCAAAAAACTTATGGACTGCAAAATTGTAGCTACCTCAATATACACAGGATAGGTTTGGGATATAAGGCCCCTTGAATTTTTCTCCTTGCTCCACACAGAAGACACTGCAGCCAGGCATCAAATCTTGCCAGATCACATGGGAGCAAATGAACAGGAAACTCCTCCCTCCCCAATGGGCCACAAGCTTTTTTTTTTTCTGGTGCACCCTAGTGGCTAACTGGAAGACCTAGCAACAATCAGGTCGGGATTGCAGCTGAGATTGTGTGTGACCCTTCCTGTACTGTGACCAGTGACTTAAGAGAGGGATACAGATAGGTGCTATTTAAACAGGCTTCTGATTCAGCACCCGATGGAGAGGAGTTTGAAGGGAGACCGAGCAGCCATGGTTGTCTTTGTGACATCAATGGCACTTCCACCCTGTGACAACCAGTGTCACAGGATAGAGATATGCCAGTGGGGATGGAACAGTGGAGACTGTGAAAGGATCTGAGCTATCTATTCCTGCCTGAAGGTGCCACAGCAGTTGGGGGAGTAACACAGAAAAAATCAGAGTAAGGTGTGTGTGGGCAATGAGGGGATATACAGAAAGTTATTGGCTCAAGACTCTGACACATTTGCCTACAACTGGAGGCCAAGATCAGCCCTGTACCCAGCACTAATCCTACCACAGATTTGGCTGGGTGACCCTGCACTTTTGGGCTCTCTCTTTGACACTACCACAGAAATGGACGCTGGAGGAATTTTATTGTTTTTTTTCTTTGTTTATTTGGTTCATTTTTTTTCTGCTGTTTCTTTTAACAGGTTTTTACCTTTATTTTTGTCGTGTTTTTTTGTGTTCTTTCTTTGCTCAATTATCTCTCTTGATTCTATGATATTTTCATATGAATGAAAAATTGTCTGTAGTCTTTCTGGTTCATTTTGATAATCTTTTGCTTTCTCCTTCATTCTTTCCCTCTTGCCCTATTCTGGAGTTTCCCAAAACTTATGTGGCCCTCCTTTGTATTCCAGCCCTGCTTCTATTATATTTCTCCTCATTTATCTCTCTGTTTTGTCCCCAATCCCTGCTAAATTTTGCCACCACGGGGCAAAATCACTCTACTGAGGGCAAACTCTTTACATACAAGTTCCTGATTTATGTTGGATTTTGTTATATAAATGTAGATCTTGCTCCTATGGTTAAAGATATCAAATTAATAGTTACCACACTTTGTCAGTTTCTAGGTTCTCCTTGATGTTGTTGTTATTGCTAATTGTAGTACTTTAGCCAGGATGTCATACCTATTCCAATCACTTGTTCTCCCATGTATGACAACACTGTGATTGTGGTCATAACCATCACCATAGTCTCCATTATCGAAGGATTGGGTGCTGAGCCAAATAAATAGTAACATCTCATTCTTAATAAATTAGGAAGACAGGACTTTGGGACAGACATGAAGACCAAGAGCAAACTACATCTACAAGATATCTCTGAGGAACAGAAATTCCAATGGGAAGCCTTGATACTAGTGACAAAGCTATCTACCATAAGAAATGTATAGGGATCAACACAAAAAATAAAACAAAATTTAAAAAATATAAAATAACAATATGCAGAAGAAAAATGCAACCTGAGATCTCCAGCCCAGCAAGGACAACTTCAGAGGACAATGAGGTAGAGGAAATTGAAAGCCACCCACATGAATTTCTAAAATGATAACAGCAGAAGTAAAAAATGACAGATGAAAGAGGCTATAGAGAAAATAATCTCTCACATAAGAAAAGACAATCAAAATGATGGACTTTCTCAATGAATCTAAACTAGACACAGATAAAAAACAGAGGTGCTTAGGAAAATGATAGAAACAGTGTATTCCCAACATAAAAAAGAAATGGAACCCATAAAATGATTCAGATATCCAGGAAATTAAAAATTCCATTGAAAATATACACAAATGATTGAATGAATGTGAGGATAGACTATAAGATCTAGAAGACAGGAAAATTGTTAGCAACCCTGAAAAGAAAGATATCTTAAAAATAGTAAGGGACCATGAAAAATCAATCCAACAGCTGCAAGTTAATGCAAAGAAGAACAACATAAGTTTGATCACAGTCAATGAGAAAGCCAGAGACAGTGTAAATGCCATGAAAAACCTGTTCACAGAAGTAATGGCAGAAAATAGGGAAAAGTAATTTGACATACAAATAAGTTAGGCATATGGAACTCCAATTAGCCATAACCAACATAAAATTACACCAAAACATGTAATAATCCAGATTTAAGAAACTCAGCCCAAGAACAGAATATTTAAAGCACTTAGAGAAAAGAATCAAATCAACTATAAATCAGCCCATCAGAATCGCAGCAGATTTCTCAACACAAACACTTTAATCAAGGAGTGCTTGGAGTGAAGTATTTCAGGTCCTGGAAGAAAACAGCCTCTAACCCAGATTGATGTACCCTGTAAAATGATCTTTCAAAATCAATGTAGAATTAAGATACTTCTATGACAAAGAAAAACAGAAGAAATTGATAACTAGCAAACTAGCTCTACAAAAGGTTCTGGGGAATATTTTTGAAAGATATAACAAAAACCATGATCCCAAGAAAACCAATAGAAAGAAGCCACCAGGCAGGGCAAGAAATTAAATGGAGGGGAAAGACAGTGATCCAACAGCAGGAAAATAATATGACAAGGATAAGTCAATACATATCAGTTATAACAATCAATATAAATGGTTTCAATTCACCAATCACAAGAAACAGACTGGCAGAATTGATCAAGAAAAAATATTTAACAATATGCTGCATATAATAAATACATTTAACTTAAAAAGAAATTCATAGATTTAAAGTCAAAGGATGGAAAATAATACTTCATTTGACAGGAATCCAGAACAAAACAGGGGTAGCTATTCTATTTACAGACAATGTGAACTTCAAGCCAAGGCTGATCAAAAAAGATAAAGAAGGTCACTACATACTTATTAAGGGAAAACTCTAAGTGGAAGAGATAATAGTCATAAATATATATGAACTATATATGCACCAAATACCAGTGCACCCAACTATATAAAACAAATAGTAAATGGACATGAAAAATCAAATTAGCATTAACACAATTGTAATGGGGGATCTTAACACCACACTGTCACAAATAAATAGATCAACTAAATAAAAACTAAACAAAATATATATGTTTTAATGTGGGTACTGGGAGTCAAACTCAGGACCTCATGCTTGCCAGCAGGTGCTTGTGCCACTGAGCGATATCACCGGCCCTTTTTTTTCCTTTATGTGGGTACCAGGAGTCTAACTCAGGAGCTCATGCTTGCCAGGCAGGTGCTTATGCCGCTGAGCTATCTCACCAGCCCACAAAATATTTTAGACTAAACCAAACCTGTGAACAAATGGACTTGTAGATGTCTACACTGTGTTCCGCCCAACATCAAAATACATATTCTTCTCAGCTTTACATGAGACATTCTCCAAAATAGACCACATACTAGCCCTTATAATATGCTTAAGTAAATGCAAAGGAACTGAAATAATCCTATGCATATTATCTGACCACAGTGTGATGAAATGTGAACTTAATGGCATGAGAAACCACAAAAACTGCATAAACAAATGGAAGTTATAAAACACCCTCCTGAACAACCAATGGATCACAGATGCAATTAAAAAAGAAATTAAACTGTGTTAATATTAAATGATAATGCTGATTCAACATATCAGAACTTAGGGAATTCAATGAAAGCAGTACTAAGACAGAAATTTATAGTGGTGGATACTCATATCAGGAAAACAGAGCAAGCTCAAATAAACAACCTATTCTTCAGACTCTCAAGCATCTAGAAAACTAAGAATAAGTCAAGCCCAAATCTCATATAAGATAGGAAATTATAAAGATCAGAGCAGAAATTAATGCAATTCAGACTGAGAAAATGATACAAAGAATCAATGAATTGAAGAGTTGGTTCTTTGAAAGACTAAATAAAATTGGTAAACCCTTAGCCAACCTTATTAACAAAAGGAGAAAAAAGACTCAAATTCATGTAACTAAAAATGAAAAGTGTGAGATCATAATGGATCCTAGCAATTCAGAGGATCATCAATACCTACTTCAAGAACCTTTGATCAAATAAGATGGAAAATAAAGAAGTAATAGATCTATGAGAAACCAACAGCCAAAATCATACTGAATTGTCAAAAACTGAAAACTTTCACTCTAAAATCAGGAATAAGACAAGGATGTCCAATATCACCAACTCTATTATGTATAAATGTGAAAATCTTAGCCAGAGCAAGGAGACAAGAAAAAGAAAGAAAAGGAAGAAAGACAGGAATTGAAGAATGAAAGTATAATTATTTGTGGATGACATGATACTGTTCATAGAAGATTCAAAAATTCCACCAAAAGACTTCTAGATTTTATAACCAGACTTAGTTGTGTAGATGAATACAAAGTCAACACTCAAAAATCAATAACATTCTTGTAAACAAAGAATAAAATCATTGATAAAGAAATAAGGGGGGAATAAAAAATGAAAAGAAATTAGGGACACAGCACTTTTCACAATAATCAAAATAAATGAAACACTTAGGAATCAATTTAAGGGAAGTAAAAGATCTCTACATTGAAAACTACAGTACTCTGAAAAAGGAGATAAAAGAGGATATCAGAAAATGGAAAGATATCCTTTTCTCTTGGATAGGAAGAACCAACACAGAGAAAATGACCATATTCCCAAAATTGATACATAGATTGAATGCAATCCCAAACAAAAAACCATAAGCATACCTTAGAGAAATGGAGACAACACTCCTAAAACTCGTTTGGTACAAGAAGAGACCTAGAATAGCAAAAACAATTCTGAGCAACAAAGGAAAGGCAGGCTGTATCACAATCCCTGACTTGAAATTATACTACAAAAGTTACTGTGATAAAATCAGCATGGTACAAGCAAAAAAGCAGACCTGTCAATGGAACAGATAAGAAGATGCAGAAACAACTGCAAACACACTCCACCACGTTATCCTTGACAAAAGTGCAAACACATTCACTGGAAGAAAGATAGCCTGTTTAATAAATGGTGCTGGAAAAACTGGCTTGCCACATGCTGAAGACTAAAACTAGACCCATGACTATCACTATGCACTAAGCTGAAATCAAACTGAATCTAAAATCTAAATATTAAGGCAGAAAGACTAAATCTTCTGGAAGAGAGAATAGGTAGAACTCTTGAAAACATTGGTGTAGCCAAAAACTTCATTAACCAAACCATAATTGCATAGGAAATACTAAAAAAAATCAATAACTGGGATCTCATTTTATCAAAGAGCTTTGGCACAGCAAAGGAAATCACCAATACAGTGGGGAAAACTTATCTAGTTGTTCCTCAGACAAAGGACTAGTATCTAAAACATATAAAGAATTGAAAAATATTAGAAACCCCCAATTTTAAAGAACCAATACAAAAATGGTCATCGGAAATGAAAACATACTCTTCAGATGAAGAAGGACAAAAGGTAAATAAATATATGAAAAAATGTTCATCATCACTGATCATTTGAGAGATGCAAATTAAAACAATGCTGAGATTCTATCTCACTGCAGAAAGAATGGCTATATCAATAAATCACCCAAGAACAAATGCTGGCGGGGCTGTGGGAAAAAAGGAATACTTCTCCTCTGTTGTTGGGAGTGTAGACTCATGCAGCAACTGTGGAAATCAGTGTGATTTCTCAAAAATCTATGATTAGAAGCCCCTTTTGACCCAACTATTCCTCTCCTTGGTATCTTCCCCAAAGAATTAAATGCATCATACTACATGATATATGCATACCCAAGTTTATTACAGCACAGTTTGTAATAGCTAAATCTTGGAAACAACAAATGCCCATCAACTGATGAAGGATAAAAATATGTGCTCTTTTTATACAATGGAGTACTACTCAGCCATAAAGAAGGATAAACTTGAGACATTTGTAGCTAAATAGATGGACATTGAGACCATACTCTTAAGTGAAATAAATTGGACACGTGTAAATATTGCTTTGTCTGTCTGATGTGAGAAACTGAAAGTGTGAATCACAATCAAAATGTGTAATATATATTGTGAAATAGGAAGAAATTATAAAAAAGGAAAGGGCTACTAGGGATGGCAGAGGGGAAAGAAGGGAAGGGAAAACAAAAAATGAGAAAAAGGACAAAATTGAATCCAAGCTTTGTAAATAAGGAGGGTAAGTGGGGATGAAGGGGAGGAATGGGGAAAAAAAGAGGATCAAAATATATCATGTACACGTACAAATTCCCTATGATGGATGTAATCATTATGTATATGTAAATTGTCACAATAATCTTTATAAAAAATAGACCATATACTAGCTCAAAATAATATGCTTAAGCAAATACAAAGGAAATGAAATTATCCCACCCATATTATCAGATCATAGCAGAATGGAATTTGAAATCAATGGCAAAAGAGAAAAATAAAAACTGAATTACCACATGGAAATTAAACAAACTCCTGATCAGTGGGTCACTGGTAAAATTAAAGTAGAAATGAGTTTCTGCAATTTAAAAATAACACCAATATGACATCCCTGATATTATGGGAGGCAATGAAAGCAATCCTATGAGTGGAAATTATAGCAGTGAATTCTCACATCAGAAAAACAGAGTGGGCTCACATAAATAATGTAATGTTAAAAATCAAGGTTCTAGACAAAAGAGCAAGTTAAATCCAAAGTCTGTATGAGGAAGGAAATTGCAAAGATCAGAGCATGAATTAATCCAATTGAAAATAAGAAAACATTACAAGGAATAAAAGAGTTGGTTCTTTGAAAGATTAAAAAAATAGACAGGGCCAGTGAGATGGCTCAGCAGCATACGCACCTGCCGGGCAAGTGCGAGGGCCCGAGTTCAACTCCCGGATACCACATATGAAAAAAGGGGCCAGTGATATCGCTCAGTGGCAAGGGCGCCTGCTGGCACGCGAGGTCCTGAGGTGGAACCCCAGTACCCACAAAAAAAAGATAGACAAACACTTAGCTAACATTATCAGAAAAAGAAAGAAAAGACTTAAATCCAAACAATTAGGAATGAAAAGGGTGAAATCCCAATGGAACTTGCAAAAATCCAGATCATCAATACTAAGAGAAACTGTACTTTAATAAGATGGAAAATTCACAAGAAATGGACAGATTCCTAGATACATATGAATTGCCAAAGCTGAATGAAGAAGATAGGAAGATTCTAAAAAAACCAATATCAGTCAATGAGATGAAAAAGCTATTTAAAAAGTATCAACATAGGGCCGGTGAGATGGCTCAGCGGTGTAAGCATCTGCCTGGGAAAAGCGAGGGCCCAAGTTTGACTCCCAGAACCCACAAACAGAAAAAAGGGCCGGTGATATCGCTCAATGGCACTGGCACCTGCTGGTGAACAAGGTCCTGAGGTTGACCCCTGGTACCTCCCCCCACAAAAATGTACCAACATAGAAAAGCCCAGTACTGAGAGATGCACTGATGAATTCTACAGAAAAATTGAAAAATTTACAGACGATCTAATGCCAGTACTCCTTAACCTCTTTAATGAAGTTGAAAGGGAAGTAATAGTCCCAAAGTCATTTCTGGAAGCAAAATTTACATTGGTATGAAAACCAGAGATAGAGCTGACCAAAAAAGAAAACTACAGGCCTCTCTCCTTAATGAACATGGATACAAAAGTCCTCAATAAAATACTGGCAATCAGAGTGTAGCAATCATCAAAAAGATTATACACCAGGACCAAGTAAGATTCATCCCAGTGATGCAGGGATGGTTCAACATATGCAAATCAATAAATATAATGCAACACAATAAGAGAACCAAGGACAAAAACCATATAATAATCTCAATAGATGTACAAAAAGCATTTGACAAAGCCCAATACCCATTCATGTAAAAAAAAAAAACCTACAAAATTTGGAATAGATGGTCTTTATCTCAATCTGATAAACTTCATCTATGAAAAACCAATAGCCAATATCATACCAAATGGTAAAAAACTGAAAGCTTTTATTCTAAAGTCAGGAATAATATAAGGATTCCCACTATCACCACTCCTATTCAATGTAGTTCTGGAAACATTAGCCAGAGCAATTAGAAAAGAGAAAGCAATAAAAGGAATAAGAATAGGAAAAGAAGTTAAATTGTCTTTATTTGTGGATAACATGATACTCTACATAGAAGACCCCCAAAACTTTCACAAAGTTCTCCTACAATTAATATCACATTTGGTAGCATTCTAGAATACAAAGTTAACACTCAAAAATCAATAGCATTTCTGTACAGGAATAATGAACTCACTGAGAGAGAAATTAGGAAAACCACCCCTTTCACAATAGCATTGTTATGGTTTGTGTCTAGATGTCCCCCCAAAGGCTCATGCAATCATTTGGGTGGGCTTCTAGAGTTCGTGATTGATTCATGGTCCAATGCTGGGATTATGGGTGTGAGTGCTACACCTGCCCTGGGGTGGGTAGCCTGCTTACAATATAAGGAAGGGAAAGAGGCTTGCTCTCACTCCTCCTCCCTTTTTGCTCTGACTGCTTTTGCTGTCTTCCACCACCATGAACTGTTGGTCCTCTGTCACACCACCTTGCCTTGGAGCCAGCTGATGAAACCTCCACAAACAGTGAGCTAAATAAACCTTTCCTTCCCTAATTTGGGCATCACATATTTTGTCTCAGCAAAGAGAGAAAAGTAACAAATGCAATCATCAAAAGAATTAAATACTTAGGAATCTAACAAAGGAAGTAAAAGACCTTTACATTGAAAACTATAGTATTGCTAAAAAGGAGATCAAAGAGGATATCATTAAATGGAAAGATATCCCTTGTTCTTGGATAGGGAGAATGATTATAGTGAAAATGGCCATACTTCCAAAACTGTTATACAGATTTAATGCAATACCAATTAATAAACCAATAGCATACCTCACTTAATTAGAGAAAATGATCCTAAAATTCATATGGAAACAGAAGAGACCTAGGATACTAAAAGCAATTCTGGGCAATAAAGCAAGGCAAGGGGCATGATAAGCCCCTACTTGAAATTGCACTTTATACTATGAAGTATAAAGTAGTATAAAGTAGCATGACACTGGAAAATAAACAGGCCTGGGAATCAATGGAACAGTACAGAAGATGCAGAAACAACTCTGAACACACTCAGCCACCTCACCTGTGACAAAGGGGCCAAATACCTTCACTGGAAGTAAAATAACTTCTTTAATAAATGTGCTGGGAAAACTAGCTTTCCACTTGCCAAAGACTGAGCTTATGACCATATCTCTCAACATACACTAAACTAAAATTGAATTGGTCAAAGGTCTAAATATTAAAACAGAAACAATTAATCTTCTGGAATATAGAATAGGTAAAACTCTTGAAGATATAGGCATAAGCAAAGACTTTATGGACAAACACCCCATCACACAGGAAATATTACAGAGAATAAACAACTGAGAACATATTAATAAGATTTTGAACAGCAGAAGAAATCACCAACAGAGTGAAGAGACAACACACAGAATGGGAAAAAATTTTTACCAGCTATTGCTCAGAAGAAGGACTATTATCTAGTATATACAAAGAACTCAAAAAAATCAGATTTCCCCAAATTTAAAGACCCAATCCAAAAATGGGTATCTGAAATGGGTAGGAACTCTTTAGATGAATAAGTACAAGTAGTAAATATACAAAAAAAAATTCAGTATCACTAGTCATTCAAGAGATGCAAATTTAAACAACCTTGAGATTCCACCTCACTCTAGAAAGAATGACTATTATCAAGAAATCAACCAATAACAAATGCTGGCAAGACTGTGGGGAAAAAGGAGCCCTTCTCCACTGTTGAAAGGAGTGTAGATAGGTGCAACTAATATGGAAATCATTTTGGAGATTCCTCAAGAAACTAAAACTAGAGGTTCCATTTGACCCAGCTATTTTCCTTCCAGGTATCTTCACAAATGATTTAAAAGCATCATACACACACTTGGAAACAACCCAAATGCCCATCAACAGAGGAATGGATAAAAAAGATGTGTTTTTCTTTAATATGATGGAGTATTACTCAGCCACAAAGAGAGGATAAACTTGAGACTTTTATAGGTAAATGGATGCAACTCCAGACCATATTCATAAGTGAAATAAATCAGACCCACATGTGTAAACATCTTATAGTCTCACTAGTGTGAGAAGCTGAACAATAGGACCCAAGATGTAAAATAGATATTGTGAATTGGGAAGAAACTATTCAAAAGAAAAGAGAAACTGTGATGGGGAAAGGAAGGAAGGGAAAAGGAAAAAAATTGCATATATATATGATATAATAAGATATATATATATACTGCTAGTTTTTCTTAGTTCATTGAAAAGAAAGGTTTGTGCTAATATTATTTGGATGATATCTCATGCTTTTATCTTGTACCCTGAGTAACTACTCTGAAGATAACAATATACTATGTATTAATTATTGTTACTCTCCTATTATCTTGTTTTCAAGTTCTATTTTTATTTTCATCTTTTTATAATAAAAAAGCATCATACCAAAGGGATAAATGCACATCCATGCTTATACCAGCACAATTTGTAATATCTACATCTTGGAGACAGCCCAGATGTGCATCAACAGATGAAGGGGTAATGAAAATGTGGTTTTTATATACAATGGAGTACTACAGTGCCATAATGAATGAAAAACTTGAGAGATTTTTACATAAATGGATGCAGCTTGGGAACATAATTTTAAGTAAAATAAATTGGTCACACATGTTTAAATATCACATTGTTTCTCTTGTATGAGAAACCCAAAGTGTAAATGAGGACAAAAATATTGGGAAATAGAAAGAAAATGTTCAAGTGCACCAGGGAATGAGGGTGGGGTTAGAAGAAAGGAAGGGTGGGAAAAGGGATAAAAAAGAATGGAAGGAAACTTTGTTTTTGTAAACTGTTTTTGTAAAGGGAGAGGGGAAGGGTTGAAGAGAACGGAGGGGAATAGGAAAAAAGAATTAAGATGTATTATGTATAGGTACAAATTCCATATGATGAATGTGATCATTATGTATGTCAGGAGTGTACCAATAAAATTAATTTTCAAAAAGTATTAAAGACAGGAAGTTTTATATGTAAAGTAAACATTCCCTTTAATAAAATAGCACATGCTTGCTCAGAAAAATTCCAATATTGTTAATCTTATTTGAGTAACCACTTACCATTGTTCAAATAGTTCTCTCACCAAACATGTGCTATGCTCAAGTTTTAGAAAAATCAAGTCTCTGCAGCTCTAAAACATGAGTCAAAATTAAATCCATCCTAAGAGTTTCTGAACACAGCAATCTCACACAAATTACAACCTTATAAATATCATATAAATGCCCAGGTCAATGTCAATAGTTCTTTGCAATAAATGAGTCCTAGTGAATTATAGTGGAGTTTTAACTCCCACTGGCTGTTGCTAGGCCATGATAAAAAATGTCTTATAACATGATCGATAATAATGTTACAGGTTTTTATTTTCCTAGAAGACTAGTTCCTCTTCAGCTCTTTTTTGGTAAACAGAATTATCACACAGACTTACGCAGTGCCATGCTCAACCACACCCAAATTTAAAATTCACTGGTACTATATACAGCAATGTCAGAATTTTTTAAGTAAGAAAAATGTATTTGATTAATGGTGAGAGCTGCACCATGTTTAGACAGGGTCATGACCCCCAGGCATCCATTTAATGAAATTTCTTTGCTGCCTGTCCCAGTGGAGCCATCACAAGAAACTCTCAATGAAAAGCAGGGAAGGGAGAAACATACTTCATATCTCACATTGTTTATACACTGTTAAGTAATTACTTCACTCTTCCACCCCCACTGGCCATCAACAGACAAATCACCTCCTTGGAGACTCCGAAAAGCCTTTTCTGCTGTACATAGGTCATTTTTTTTTCTTTCATAGTGAAGCTAAATGCTTAGCTTAAAGACTTCTTTGTGGATACAAAGTAAACTCTGTTAAAGATCTCAGCAATTCTATTTATCATATAGATGCTCGACTTCTTTTTATGTTTCTCAACTATGTTAGAGCAATCATTTCTGCACAGTTTCTTCAATGCATCACACCTCTTCAGTCCTTCAACATGAATATCCTCTTCCCATTCAGGCATACAGAGTAAAATCTGTTATTTTGGAGGAATTGCATCATTGTTTCAGTAGTCAGACAAGGTATTATTTTCAATACTTTTCAATAATACTCTGATCTTTAATGTGGTCCTTCTCTTCGGCAAAGAGCAGAAATGAGGCATGTAGATAATAAAGAATTACAATTTGCCTTTATTTAATAGCTGCATCAAATCAGAGTAATAGAGATAGATAGGATGGTACACTATCCACCCAACTTTTCCTAATTGCTGTCCTAGAAAGCAAGAAGGAACTGAGGGGAAGAAAAGATTTATATCTAATTGCAATTCAGAAATTAAAGGTTAATGAATTGAATGCTAAACATAGGCAGAATTCTCCCATACCCAAGTGGAAAGAAACTGCAGAACACACACATGTTTAGAGATCCTACACAAAGCTAAAAAGCAGAAATCACAGGTCTCAAAATCAAAGGCCATATTTCTTTGTGACTTTTTTTATTTCTCCAAATTTCTGTTGAAGTAAACATATGTAAACCATTTTGTTCGTCTTGAGAAATAATAAGAAAAAAGTTCAAAATGTTTATGGTTAAAAAACAAAGCTGCAAGGAAATTAATGTAATGAATAGCTTAGAATTCCTACTTAAAAACTGGATTTTAAATGCTCACTTTTACTTATTTTACCTTTAATTTTTACTTTCCTGTTAATAATCATGTGTTATAATGAAATTCTTCAAGTAAAAGAATCCTCCGTTGAAATGCTCCTAATATTATGTTACATTATCAATAAGAAAGTCACAAATTCACACATATTTTTCTTCAAGAAGTGTAATATGCAGAATACAACAGGACCAGTATTTCTACTCTTTCAATTCTTGCACACCAGCCCAAAAGGAAAATGGTACCCTAACTTGATGTAGCAACAAAGTAAATCCAATCTTAACATGTTGGATATGAATAAAATTATTTTGTTTTTTTCATATGAAGTTATATTAAATGTTATTTATAGTGAAAAGCAAAAAAATAAAAAAGCAAAATGTGCTGAGAATAGTCACAAGTAAGAAAAAAACAATTATTGTGAGAATGGGGCAAGGCTGTATATTATAAGGAAGAGTGGGAAAATATAAATACAGAAAGAAAAGTCAAAAATTATGAAATAATTGTGTGTGATTTGAGAGGAAAATTGTGTTGCAGATACTTCTTATAGAAATGAAGGTAAGGAAAACAGAATAAGCGTGATTGCCAGAAAGATCAGTGATTTTAGTATCAAAAGCTAGCTTTTAATGGCTGTTACTACATATCTGAGCTACCAAAATTAGGTCATTTCAGTTTTCTAGATATTATTTTCTAATCTAAACTAAGAGGTCAAACTATATGAACTCTGACATCCCTACTGTCTCTTAATCATAGTGACTATTCTGAGAACTACCTTAAGGTTAGTATTACTGAGTTTTTTCTACTTTTTTATTAAAATTATGATAGTTTTCCTCTATAATAGGGGCAGAGATAAAATAATATACCCTCAACACTTTCATTATTATTTGATATTTTTACTTAATAAGGAATATTGATTCACCTGGAATTACAATTCAGAAAAAACAATTTAACTTTCATTTAACATTTATTTTTCTCTACAAATCTTTCAATGTGTAGAGTGAAAGAACAGCTTGAGAATGATATATGTGTATGTTGGTGAAAAAAGAAAGCCAGATGTGGAGATAGCACCACAATCTTCAATTAATTAGAAAGAGGGTATTATATTTAAAGAATATATTTGTATTTAAAATTTCCTTTCATTCAAGTTTCAGCAAACATTTTTAAAATATCTAATACGGTATTTCATGGTGACAACGAATGAAATGTTGGGCAATATGCTCAAGTAAAGAGGAACTATAAAGATTTCAAAGTCTCTTACCTAATTCATATCTAACAACAGAGAACTTTTATTTATAAAAAGTTTTAGAAAAACAAATTTTGTAATTTTATCCTTCAGAGTGTTTATTCAAGTTCAAATAATATTTCTTTTTCATTTATTTCCACCAATTTGAGTATTTGTGGTGGTATCTGGCACATGGGCAATTCCTAAAATACATCTATGGAATTAATGAGAGAGTTGGTAGATGGATCGATGTAAAGATTGATGGCTATTTCCTTTTCTTGCCTTCTTCACTACTACAAAATATAATGCCATTTCCAATTGTTCATAACACATCCAATTTGTTACCTCTTTATTATATAGAAAGTAAAGTGCCCTTCAGAAAATGTTTTAAATGCAAATAAAGGCCACAAATTGCACAACTGTAAGAAATATTCATAGTGTATTATGTGTAAATTGTAACTCTTGGAAAAGTTCAGGGGGTAGCCTGACAAAGAGGGGAATTGAAATTCTTCAAAATTAGTCATTTTTCATAAACATTTGATAGAGGTTTTATATGTATTATTTAGTGAAGTTCCCTAACAATTCATTTAGAAAGATATTATTAATCCTCCAAAAAAGAATATTTGAACCTCAGAGAAACAAAGTGATTTTTCCAAATCATAGCTATTTTTTATCCAAACAAGGATCAAACCTGCATTTACATACTCCAAAGCTTATATTTTCCCCCTATACTGCAGTAGTCTATAAGGTCAAAACTATACATTTTGTTATAATTATAGAATATATCTAAATGTAAAAACATTTTATTACTTTAAACTTAGGACTTTGGGGCTGTATTAGGCCACAGTAATGGCACTAGTTGAAATGTATCAAAATATTTAATTCCAGTTTTTATTTATAAATGATAAAAATGACAAGAAACAATTGACCTCATTAACATGGCACAAAGTTGATTGTATAACATCCATATAATGCCAAATGATGACAATGAAAATTAAGACAACAAAGTAATAAAAATAATGATCATGAAATAATAAAACTGATTAATTATAAGGAAATTTTAATTAAAAATAGATTAAAAATTGTCATTCATAGGAATGATCTTAATTCAATCCTCAAGAAATGCAGAGCTCCCAATATCAAATCATAATCCTCCAAGTGAAATTTCAAGAAGAATCAAATCACACATTACAGGTCTTCTTTTGATTTGTTCTACTTGATATAAAAATGGCACTGAAAATCAAAATAATACTATTCTCCACCTTTCTGACCATAGTTAACACCATTCTGACCTTGTCATTTCATTCATTTCTCTTCAACTTTTGATAGGAGCTGTGGAGTACTTGATTTAGCATGAGGTCTCTGGCAAGTGCTCAGGGTGGAAATGGACATGAAAGCCATTTTAGATATCAGATGGTCACATAGCAATATTAACGTTAAAAGAGCCCTAAATATGCCATCAATCTTCTACTACAATGTCTAAGTTGACTTGAGATGATATTAAAAATAAAATAACATATGTATAAAATAACCACATAAAGACTCATGCATAAATAATTTAATTCTAACTATAAGGCAGGTCAGTTATTGCTCCAACTTTAAAAATGAGAAATGTGAGATTTGAAATAATTAACTTACCTCCCACGTTTCACAGAGAGTATTGGTAAGATCTGTATTTAAATCAATGTTCTCTCCGAGAGTCTATGTTTGCAGTCCTTTAGTTGTTTGTAATTGAGGAATGACACTGAAGGAAGTGTCAGTGAAGAACAACTTACCCCCAATGACATCTTTATGCAGTTTCATCTACTTAGAATATGCTGCATTGCAAACTATCTGCTTTGTAGATATCTGAAACATTCTGTGCAACACCATGTAAATACATTTTCTTCCTAAACAAAAGGTTGTAGCTATGTCCTTTAAAATAAGCAAAACTGCCTCTATATTTTAGCTTACTTAGAACTAGAACATCTACCAGCTTGTGTAATAAAATTCATGTAAGAGTCACTCTATAAGTTAGATTCTTGAACACAGAAAAATACATACACTATATTGAAATAATCATATATATGTTTAGATACAATTGCAGATAGATTGCTTCACTTAAATGAATTAAATATTGACATGATTTGAAGAAACACAAAATAGCTAGGCAGAAAGGAACTTAAAAAGTCATCTAGCCTATCACATTCCCCAAATGATACTTAAATCCTCTCTTAAGTACCTCATCAAGTGGTCATATAAACTCTTTTTGAATAGTTCCACTTGATGGTAAAACATTATAAGTTTTAATCAAGTGATTTCATCATGGACAACTCAGATTAATAAATTCTACTTTAAAGTTTTATCAAAATCTCTTTTCCTTTAACTTCACTCTCTATAGGCAACATAAAGAATAAAATATATATTGAAGCAAAAAGCTTTATGTTCAAAGTATGGCTGAAGAAAGAAAGACTGCTTTTGAAGCCTTTGTCACTGTAGATTATAGACCCTTGAATTTGTCCATTTTTCAGGTGAGGAAACTTTGGGCCAGAGAATTACCTTGTGCCAGATCATAGGACTATTTAGTAACTATTAAAAAATAAAAGTACATTTTTCAATTCAGGGACACTGACCAGTTTTAAATTCTCTTTAGAGTTAAATAAATATTCACTATTTGAATCTGGAAAAAAATTAAAGTAGACTAAGGCTAAGGATGTAGCTCAATGTTAGAGCATGTACTTAGCATGCATTATAGTTCAGATTGAGAATGTTTCTCAAAATCCTCATGCACTGTTAGGTGGAGCTTTCAGCAAGTGATTAAATCATGGGGACAATATAGCTAACCAGCCGATGGGAGACGGGGTCTGGTCAGAAGAGGCAGTCTCTGGGGGAATGACTCTGAAAGGTGAATTTCCTTCCCTGGCTCTCTCCTTCACTCCCTGCTTCCTGACCACCACAACATGGACAGCTTGCCTTCCACTATGCCCTTCTGCCATGCCCTTTTTCCTTGGTGCCTGTTGCCCTTGGACTAAACTGTGAGTCAAAATAAACTTTTCTCCCTTTAAGGTGCAGATATTGAGTATTTTGTTTCAGTGACAAAGAAAGTAAGACAGCAGGCTTGAGGCCCTGCATTTGATGCCTAGCACAACCACACACAAAAAATATAGACTAGAATTCAGGTCTCCTGATTTCAAGTATAATCATATAACAATCTTAGTAGTTTAAGAACATATACTCACCAGCCAGATTATCTGGGTTTTAATTCCACCTCCATAGCATGACATCTATGTAACCTGAAGCAAGCCATTTACCATCTCTGAGCCTCAGTTCCTTCATTTGCAAAACAGAAAGAATAATAGTACCTTCCTCATACATTTTAAGGAAAGTATATGTGTTAGTATATGTGATACTCATAAAACAGTGCCAAAATCATAGCAAAATTGACTCAATAAATATTGGTTGCTATTGTTACCATTATGCAAAACAATGCCAGATCTCAATCTTAAACCAATGAATTATTAAGACTCTTTAGTCTCCCTGGAAACATTTTTGACTATGGGGCATTTCTTTTTTCAAGTGAAGAAAAAACAATGTAAACTTCTTAGTTACTATATCTACAACATATACATATACAATTAATATATACATGTATAATTAATATATGCTCTGTTGGCTTTTGTGTTCTACTTTCAAACTTTTCTCAAAGAAATTAGACCTTTTACAGTTTATTAATCCTATGGCCTTAGCAGAAATGGGTAAAATTTATGAATTTAGGTTGCAAATAGCAAAACTTTTCTCCCCAGGAAACCCAGGAATTTTTAAGCACATCAAGGAGAAGATACAATAAATGAGTTGCAAGCAAATAAAAAAGAGAGCATTGTCAGGACTGGCCTGAGAGTGACCTAAGAGAGACCTGGTCTGCCAACTACAAACAATAGACTCCTCAATACTGACAATAGCCTTCGTTTTGCAAAAAAGATCAAAGATCATAAAGAAATTTAGGACTGGACCTGAAGTCTTCCTGGTGCCAGCTCTACCTACATACCTGTGCTGATTGGCTGTACAATTTTGACTTCAAAAACTTCGTTCAGACTCTTTGAAATTCTGACCTGTATACCAAAATCCTATATACCCAGTCTCCCCTCCAGATAGCTGCTGATATCACTCCGATGTCATCTTGCCTATATGTAGGTAAATAAAATTTGATCTTTCCTATAGCCTTGGTCTCTAGATGTTGCTTCATGCCACATTACCTAACAAGCATCATCATTTTAAAAGTTCCTCTCCCTACCCAGGAAAGAATCTCCAAAAGCATGTAGTTAATTCTCTCTAATTCAGATCAGAAGAAACAAAAGACATTTAAACATTTTTCACATAAATAAATAATTTATAAATATAAATAATATATATGAATATATATATAAATATAAATAAGCATCAACCACCAACCACCAAGTATAAATTCATTGCTACATCATTCCACATATGAAGACTCTGGAGGAGCCTTTCCATACTTAGGATAGATAGGTTAGAATATTTCACATAAGAAAGAAGTAATAGGGCCGGTGAGATGGCTCAGCGGTGTACATGCCTGCCTGACAAGCACGAGGGCCTGAGTTTAACTCCCAGAACCCACATATGAAAAAAGGGCTGGTGATATCGCTCAGGGGCATGGGCGCCTGCTGGTGCATGAGGTCCTGAGGTCAACCCCGGTACCCACAAAAAAAAGAAGTAATATGAAAAAGAGATCTATTTTCTAGGTTATGCAGAGTCAGGAAATCAGATTGTATCTACAGCTATTTAAACACTAAAATTGTATATGCAGCTATTTAGAAGTATTTAACAATATCATTTATTGTGACATAAAAATTGGATCTGTGCTATAAAACATCTGTGCAAAATGTTTCACAAACTAAAGATGTTCTCTCACAGTGTGAGAAGTTTGATAAAATAAAAGAAACAAAGAAAATTGTATATAAGCCTGCCTTTTCCTTTCTTTCTTTTTTTCAGGATACATTAAGAAGATAGTTAAGCCAAATTTTCTCAAGAAGGCAGAACACAAAGTATTTTGAAGTAATAATGATGCTAACTACATATTAACACTAAGGCAAATGATAAGTACTAATTCTCCTTATTGATTTTATTACTATATAAAATGACATAAGAGAAAGGAAAAGAAAGAAGTTAACTGGAAAAAATATGGATACACAGGCCTCCCATAAGTGCAAACACAGCTTTTGAAATATTTTAGAAATCTTTTGTGTCTATGGCATATTGGGAAAAATTGACATATAGCAGATGTACTGATAAGATAAAAATTCCAACCATGTAACAAAAATGCAGTTGACAACTTGTATATTATGCAATTATGACCGTCATTTTATTACTGTTATTAATTTATTACTATAATTGCAATTTTTCAATGTCATAATGTGATAATAAAGGACTTGTCATTACTAAGTTAACTTTCTGAACATCTCTGACCTCAGGAGAGGTAGTTCATGCTTTCAGAGCTGTCAGTTATCACAATGACATTTTGATGAGTACATTATCATGTAATTAAATATCCCAAACTTCCACTTTTGATTGACAAGTAGTTAACACTACCACTGACCACAGGGCATTTTCTTTATATTTCAAGAATCATTTTAGCACTAAAGCAGGAAGACAAGCTTTTATAAAATTAAAATGCTTTTAATAATATATTTACTAATCTATACTTGACACTAGAAAAACAAAGAAAATTCTGCCAAATTATGTGTATCTATTGTATAATCCATTGCATGTAGCAAAAACTTAAAGACATTTCTGTGATATTCTTTATTAGCACTACAGAATGTATAAAATAATTCCATCACCTCTCATATGCCCAATTTTTCCATGGCTGAAATAAATGAAAGCTACAAATACTGGATGTTTGTTCATGCTTCCTGATCATTATTTTTCTTGCCTTTCTTGAGTCCAACATGTTAGTTCAATATTCTAAGGGCCAGACAGGTCACATATGACATATACATTGTATTCTTTATTTTTTTCTGTAACCTTTCTTAAAAAATGGACCCTAAAGAATCCATTTCATACTGCATTGTTCACAATAATGACATTAACATTTGCACTTTTTTGAAGCTGTAAAGACATTTCTTAGCTGATGGTAAATATTTGTTTCATTTTAATGATTTTTAAATCATAAACTTAATGAGTAATGAAGCTAGCAAAATAGAATTTTATCATACTCAATGACAGTGAGTTAAATTTAAGATGACCCACCTAGGTTTTTTTTCTATATGCTAGTAAAATATTTTTAAAAAAAATAAAAATACTATACTTGTAAAAAAACATTTAAAAATATGAATTCTCATTATTAAAATAAAATTAACACAAACAAGAACATTCTCCCAGAAAAATGAAATCCCACTAAAACACAAAATTATCATTATTAAAGAAACCTTTGTCTTAAAGACCACAGTGCAATTTTCTTCTACAAGTATAATTCCTTCTCTTCAGTAAGTGATTTATTTAGAAAGTCTGTCTATTTTTAAGTATACATAATGACAACCTCTAAAACAGGTTCTATGTTGACATCTTCAGAAAACTTAACTTTGTGGAAACATTACTTACATGCAAATGCATGCCAAATGGTCAGATATACTACAAATAACCCTGATTTTAAGCTGAGTTCTATGTGATGCATAATATTTGGAAATATTTGCTTCATCATTTGAATGAGCACTAGTAAATTTTTTAAATTATGGTCTAACCTGTCTTCTCAGAATGTAAAACAATTTGGTGGGTGGCAATAACTCTTTCTCCCCACTATAGATAAAACAAACCCTGCCCTAAAACAGCTGTAATTGTTTCCAAATGTCCTGGTATTCCTTAAGTAATCATAACTCAGCACATGAATTATGAGATAGAAAGATAAATTCTATGGCCAACTTTTATCTAGCAAAGAAGTACTGAGCATCTTCCATGTACTGAGCACTTTCACAGTCTCTGCAGAACTGAACGCAATCATTATATGCACATGTCATGGAATATAAGAAAGCACAGATGGAATTAAATCCCTATGTTGGGGGCAGGGAGGTGGTAGAGAAAACTACACTGCAACATAATATAGTGTGAAATTAAAATTGTTACTTATGTATCAAGGAAAGATTGAACCATTGTATGTTAATCATAAAAGGCAACCAAAATTACATATTTGCTTTCAAAAAGATACTATAGGGCCGGTGAGATGGCTCAGCGGCGTAAGCGCCTGCCTTGCAAGCGCGAAGGCCCGAGTTCGACTCCCGGAACCCACATACGGAAAAGGGGCCGGTGATATCGCTCAGCGGCACGGGTGCCTGTTGGCGCGCGAGGTCCTGAGGTCGACCCCCCGGTACCCACAAAAAAAAAAAAAAAAAAGATACTATAAATTCACAAACAACATTTGTGAAATGTAGAAAAGTAAAGCTGGAAGCTACTAAAATATGTGGGTGCAAACATCTTTTTAAAAAAGGTATTGACATAGTAAAAGAGGAAATTTCCAAATTCAGGATATCTCAGACTCTAAAGATAAAATTAAGAATTAATGCAATTTGCAACTTAACATTGGACTGAACTAAGAGTATGCATTTATGATTACATTCCCTTTTAGCTAATGAAGAGGATAATGCAGACTTATTTTTCAACAACACAGTTTCACAGTCATGAAAGTTAAAAACTTAACTGTTTTTCTTCAAAATAAAATGAAAAGCATGTAAATGTAATTATATATCAAAGGTAAAGGAAAAAGATAATAGATATGAGCTAGCCTACCAGCTCAGAGCTAAAATATTTTTGTTGGAGAGGACCTCAAGATGGCGGATGAGTAAGAAGCAGGCAGCGAAACTCTCTCTAAAAGTTACCATTGGAACACGGGAATATAGCGACCCGGAAAGCACAGGAGGGGGGGAGATGCCTCCCTGAAACTCAGAAAAGTTCTGAAGCGCAATCTGGGACCCCCAGCACCAGTGACGGGTGACTTCCAACAAAGAAGAAGGAAAGAAGGAGCAGACCGCACGCGTGCACCTTCTACTATCCCGGGAGTTGCAGAGCCGCGGAGGCTCAATTCTACGGACACATGGTGGCAGCTGGTGCCCAGGGAGCCCCCACGGAGGATCCTGAGACAGCGGCGGGGCAGGGGAGCGGCGGAGAATGGCGCTGACCGGCAGTGAGTGTCTCTCAGCCACAGCTGCCCCGCGCCAGAGAGCGACCGGCCGGGCGCCATTGTGGGGGGTGTGGCAAAACTCAGAGCGGCTCGGAAACTGCTCTGGGAACTTGTGCTCCGGACAGGACAGCACGGGGCCTCTCAGACCCACGAAAGTGTGCTGAGGTCAGCGGGCGAACGAGACTGGACTCTCAGCCACACCTGTCCCGCGCCAGAGAGCGACTGGCCCGGCGCCATTGTGGGGGGCGTGGTGAAAAACCCGAGCAGCGGGAACCAGTGCAGGGAACCCGCGCTCCGGACAGCACGCTGAGCCTCTCAGGCCCAGGGATCGTGAAAGGGCGCTGAGAGCGGAGGCGAGGTAGACTGGTCTCTGCCTGAAAGTACGCACCTCTGCTCACCGCCCGCCAGAGGGCGCTCCTGGCTTACTGGGACGGACCTGCACAGAACAGGACTCTGTCACAAGGTACCTGCCTACAACAGAGTCAACACCTGGAACTGATTCTTTTTATTTTTTTTTATTTTTATTTTTATTTATTTATTTTTTTCTCACTGATTTGTTTTTTGTTCTGGCGAAGGGTTTTTTTGTTTTTGTTTTGTTTTGTTTTGTTTTTTGGTGGGGTTTTATTTTTGATCTGTCTGTTTTATTGTTTTTATCTTCGTTTTTGTTTCTGTATGTGTATTTGCTCTTTCCTTCATTATTCTCTCTGGTTTTTTATATGAGTGTAAACAGCGCCTCTAACTTCTTTGTGATTGTGGTTGTGATCTGTTCTTCCTTTTATCCCTTCCTTCTCTTTTTACCACCTGTCCTCTGCACTAGTGTCCCAATTTTAGTGGGATCCCTCTTGGTCCTCTAACCTTACATCTAATTCCTTCCTCTTCTCCCAATACTCTATTTCCTCCTTAACTCATTTTAAATTTAAACTCCTCAGGGAAAAATTGACATACATAGGACTTGTATACTGCATATAATTTTTCTGGTGTGTTTTAGATTTTGTTATATAACCGCAACTATATACAGCTAAAAGTGGTAAATAACTGGTTAGCTCAGTCTGTCATTTTTTAGGCTGTGTTTGATGCTTTAGTTAACATTATAGCCAAATGTGAAATAATTGTTCTAAACATCTTTCCTTCCTGATATTTCATGATTGAGATTGACTAAGAGACACAGAAAATACAGTGGCACAGTACCAAAGAATCAGGGACTGGGCCAAACAGGTAGCAACTTCGCATACCCAATGAATTGAAGAGGTAGGATCTGGCAGAAAGCTCAAAACCTAAAAGCAAGCTCCACTTGGAAGATACAGAAGTAGTCATCTTCTAAAGATCTTAAACACTAGCAATAAAGTAACCTACTATAGGTAATTTGCAAACATCACCCCAGGAATTAAAGAAAGAAAAAATGAGACGACACTTAAACAAGATGCAACCACACACATCCAATTCACCAAAGGCAAACCTAGGGAGCAACGAGGTGGCACAATCCGAAAGCCACCCACCTGGCCTATCTGAAGTGGTAACAACAAAGCAACTGAATGAGGTTCTGGAAAAAATTAAAACAGAAATAATCTCACAGATAACTGCAGAGATAATGTCTACAATGAAGACAATGGTCTTCATTGTAGACACTATAGTAGACACTATAGCTGATACAGACAAAAAAATAGATGAACTTAAGAAAACTATAGAAACCATGAATGCTCAGTATAGGAAAGAAATGGAATCCATAAGGCAGATTCAAGCAGATATCCAAGAGAAAAAATTCCATTGAAAGTATTTGTAGCAGAATAAGCCAATGCGAGGACAGGATCTCAGATATAGAAGACAGGCTTGCAATTAGTGATCATGAAATGGAAAAATTCTTAAAAATAGCAAGGGACCATGAAAAATCAATTCAGCAGCTGCTAGATGACTCAAAGATAAACAACTTAAGAATAATTGGAATAAATGAAAAATCAGGAGATAGCATCAACGACATTAAAACCTTGTTCAAAGACATAATCAGGGAGAACTTTCCTGGAAGAGAAAAGGAATTTGACACCCCTATAAGTGAAGCTTTTAGAACACCAATTAGACATGATCAAAAAAGAACTTCAGCCAGACATATTATAGTCAAGATCCCAGAAATTCAACAGAAGGGCAGAATCTTAAAAGCTGTTAGGGAGAAGAGACAAATCACCTATGAAGGAAAACCCATCAGAATCACAGCTGACTTTTCAGCACAAACCCTCAATTCAAGAAGAGCTTGGAATGATGTATTGCAAGCTCTAAAGGAAAATAATTTTCAGCCCAGATTGATGTACCCTGCAAAACTATCTTTCAAAATTGATGGAGAAATAAAATACTTTCATGACAAAGAACATCTGAGAAAATTTATGACCACCAAACCAGCACTCCAAAACGTTCTGAAGGACATTCTAGAAAGAGATAGGAACCCCAACAGAAGGAATCCACCAGGCAGGGCAAATAATTAAATAGCCGGAAAGCGGAAAAACAAAGAGTGGGAACCAACAACAGGAAAATATCATGACAAGTCAATACATATCAGTTTTAACCATCAATGTTAACGGTCTCAATTCACCAATCAAAAGGCACAGACTGGCGAAATGGATCAAGAAGCAAGATCCAACAATATGCTGTATACAAGAAACACATTTAATTCAGAAAGAAATTCATAGACTGAAAGTCAAAGGATGGAAAACAATACTCCATGCCACAGGAACCCAGAAAAAAGCAGGGGTAGCTATTCTTTTTGCAGACAAAGTGAACTTCAAGCCAAGAAGGATTCAGAGAGATAAAGACGGTCATTACATCCTTGTAAAGGGAACAATCCAAGAGGAAGAAATAACGATCATAAATATATATGCGTCAAATACCACTGCACCCAGCTATATAAAACAAGTACTAAAGGACATGAAAAATCAAATAAGCACTAATACAATTATATTGGGAGATCTCAATACTCCACTGTCACAAAAAGATAGATCAACTGGACAGAAAATCAATAATGAAATAGTAGAACTGAACCAAACTTTTGAACAAATGGACTTAGTAGATGTCTACAGAGTGTTCCATCCCACAACATCAGAATACACATTTTTCTCAGCTGCACATGGGACGTTCTCCAAAATAGACCACATACTAGCTCATAAAACCTGCTTAAGTAAATGCAAAGGAATTGAAATTATCCCATGCATATTATCAGACCATAGTGCAATGAAATTGGAAATCAATGGCAAAAGATCCCACAAAAACTCCCTAAACACATGGAAATTAAACAGCATCCTCCTGAACAACCAATGGGTCACAGATGAAATTAAAGAAGAAATTAGTCACTTTCTACAACTGAATGATAATGACAGTACAACATACCGGAACTTATGGGATACAATGAAAGCAGTCCTAAGAGGGAAATTTATAGCATTAAACACTTATATCAGGAAAATAGAGCAAGCGCAAATAAACAACTTAAGGGTGAACCTCGAGCTTCTAGAAAAAGAAGAGCAGGTTAAGCCAAAAGCCCGTACAAGGGAGGAAATTATAAAGATCAGAGCAGAAATTAACGTATTGGAGAATAAAAAAAAATACAAAGAATCAATGAAGCAAAAAGTTGGTTCTTTGAAAGAATAAATAAGATTGACAAACCCTTATCCAACCTTATTAAAAAAAGAAAAGAAAAGACTCAAATCCATGCAATTGAAAATGAAAAGGGTGATATCACGACGGACCCTGCAGAAATCCAGAAGATCATCTATACCTATTTTGAAAATTTATATTCTACTAAGATGGAAAATGCAGAAGAAATGGACAGATTCCTAGATTCGTATGAATTACCAAAGCGGAATCAAGAAGATTTAAAAATCCTAAATAAACCAATATCAGCCAATGAAATTGAAGATGTAATTAAAAACCTCCCAACAAAGAAAAGCCCAGGCCCTGATGGATTCACTGCCGAATTCTACAAGAAATTTAGAGAAGACCTAACGCCCCTACTTCTCAAACTTTTCAATGAAATTGAAAGGGAAGCAATACTCCCAAATTCATTCCTGGAAGCAAGCATTACCCTGATACCAAAACCAGAGAAGGACCCAACTAAGAAAGAGAACTACATGCCAATCTCCCTAATGAACATAGATACAAAAATCCTTAATAAGATACTGGCAAACAGAATCCAACAAATCATCAAGAAGATTATACACCATGACCAAGTTGGATTCATCCCAGGGATGCAGGGATGGTTCAACATACGTAAATCAATAAATGTAATACAGCATATTAACAGAACCAAAGACAAAAATCACATGATCATCTCAATAGATGCAGAAAAAGCTTTTGACAAAGTCCAGCACCTTTTCATGATAAAAACCCTACAGAAAATTGGAATAGAGGGTCTTTATCTCAATCTGGTAAAAGCTATCTATGACAAACCAACAGCCAATATTATACTAAATGGCCAAAAACTGAAAGCCTTCCCTCTAAAATCAGGAACAAGACAAGGATGTCCACTGTCCCCACTCTTATTCAACATAGTTCTGGAAACTTTAGCCAGAGCGATTAGACAAGAGAAAGAAATAAAAGGAATAATGATTGGAAAGGAAGAAGTTAAATTATCATTATTTGCAGATGACATGATACTCTACACAGAAGACCCCAAAAACTCCACTAAAAAACTGCTAGATTTAATAAGCAAATTCAGTAGTGTAGCTGGATACAAAGTCAATACTCAAAAGTCAATAGCCTTCCTGTACACAAATAACAAACTTACTGAAAGAGAAATTAGGGAAACAATACCTTTCACAATAACATCCAAAAAAATGAAATACCTAGGAATCAACCTCACGAAGGATGTAAAAGACCTCTACACTGAAAACTACAGTACTCTGAAAAAGGAGATTGAAGAGGATATCAGAAAATGGAAAGATATCCCTTGCTCCTGGATAGGAAGAACCAATACAGTGAAAATGGCCATACTTCCAAAATTGCTATACAGATTTAATGCAATTCCAATCAAAATTCCAACAGCATATCTCACAGAATTAGAGAAAACAATCCTAAAATTCATTTGGAATCAGAAGAGACCTAGAATAGCAAAGGCAATTCTGGGCAACAAAGGCAAGGCAGGGGGCATCACAATCCCCGACTTGAAATTATACTATAAAGCTACTGTGATAAAAACAGTGTGGTACTGGCAAAAAAACAGACCTGAAGATCAATGGAACAGATTAGAAGATGCTGAAACAACCCCAGACATACTAAGCCACCTTATGTTTGACAAAGGTGCCAAACACATTCGCTGGAAGAAAGATAGCCTCTTTAATAAATGGTGCTGGAAAAACTGGCTCTACACATGCCGAAGATTAAAACTAGATCCATATCTTTCACCATGCACTAAACTAAATTCAAAATGGATCAGAGATCTAAATATTAAAACAGAAACATTAAATCTGCTGGAAGGTAGGATAGGTAAAACCCTTGGAGACATTGGTGTAGGCAAAGACTTTATGAATAAAAACTCAACCGCACGGGAACTATCCCAAAGAATCAATAACTGGGATCTCATCTTATTAAAAAGCTTTTGCACAGCAAGAGAAACCACCAACAGAGTGAAGAGACAACCCACAATGTGGGAAAAAATGTTTGCCAGCTGTTCCTCAGACAAAGGATTACTATCGAGAACATATAAAGAACTCAAAAAAATCAGACCTCCCAAATTTAAAGACCCACTCCAAAAATGGGCATCTGAGATGAATACACATTTCTCAGATGAAGAAATACTAATGGCAAACAAATATACAAAAAAATGTGCAACATCACTAGTCATTCGAGAGATGCAAATTAAAACAACACTGAGATACCATCTCACCCCAGAAAGAATGGCTACTATTAAGAAATCAACTAATAACAAATGCTGGAGGGGCTGTGGGGAAAAAGGAACCCTTCTTCACTGTTGGTGGGAGTGTCGACTGGTACAGCCACTGTGGAAGTCAGTGTGGAGATTCCTCAGAAAACTAGGATTGGAGGTCCCATTTGACCCAGCTATTCCCCTTCTGGGCATCTTCCCAGAAGAATTAAAAACATCGTACCACAGCGATATATGTGCACCCATGTTTATAGCAGCACAATTTGTAATAGCCAGATCTTGGAAACAACCCAAATGCCCATCAACTGAGGAATGGATAAGAAAGATGTGGTATTTTTATACAATGGAGTACTATTCAGCCATAAAGAAGGATAAACTGGAGACTTTTATAGGTAAATGGATGCAACTCGAGAAAATACTCATAAGTGAAATGAAACAGAAGCACATGTGTAAGCATCGTATTATCTCTCTAGTATGAGAAACTGAAAGAGTAAATAAGATCCAAAATGTACAATAGACATGGTGAATCAAAAAGAAACTGGTCAAAAGGAAAGAGAGACTGGAATAGGTAAAAGAAAGAAGGGAAAGGGAAAAAAATTGTATATATATATATATAAGATGGTTAAGATAGATACACTACCATTTTTACTTAGTTCATTGAAGAGTAAGTTTTGTGCCAATAATGTTTGGACAATTGAATGCTAATGTCTGGTGTCCTGAATAACTAACTTAAAGATAGTAATACGTAATGTATTAACCATTGTTACCCTCCTATTATGTTGGTTTGAAAATTTGTTCTTCTTTTGATTTGTTTTGTTTTTTCTTCTCTTTAAAATAAAAAAAATAAAATAAAATAAAATATTTTTGTTAACATTTTATGAGATGCATCTGAACTCTGAAAATTTTTTTCTACAAAAATAATTCTGAGGTATCAGAATGATTGATCTGATTGTTCTGATTCACTTTTAGAAAGTGGTAAAATCTTTACAACATTTTGAACAGCAAATTAAAGAATTGAAGATGAATTTTTCATCTGAAAGAATTACATTGTGGCTCTATGTAGATACTTCTGTATATATACTATAATATCTTTCAGCTAAAAATCTAAGTAAACTGCATAACATGCACTTCACTCAGTTTACCATAAAACTTCATAAAGACATCAACATAACAACTTATTCATTTATCTAAGGCCACAGTGAGATATCATCAGAGGAAACAAGAGAACCAAGAATGTTTTTCAATCCTTTTTTTCTTAACTACAATATTTATATTAGTCAGATATGCATAAAACAATAATGTTTGAAGAGAAAGCAAATAAAACATAGCATGTTTTCTTAGATTGGAAATTAGCCTCCAAAAAGAAGTTCTGATAAGGAAACTGAAACTGAAAGTAGTATAAAAAGGTAAAAACACTAGCAGAAATTATGAAATTTTATCATTTGGGTGAGAACCATTTTACCAGGCCCTTTCATCTACTGATGCTGCAACACTTTACCACATTCACAAATTTTAGGCTCAGGAACCAAAACCATACAAATACATGCTCAGGAACCACACTATTCTCATATTATGAAAACAATACTGAGTATCTGGAAATCAATTGATTTATACAAATATCACTTCAATACTCAATAGACAAATAATAAATGAGTTTCACTATTGGCTAGGCCTGAATCACCTCTGCTACTCTCTTGTAAACATTTTTATTTCATTCTTAGTGTCATTATATATTTCAATTTGCCTCTAACATTCTTCCTAGCCTGTGGAGGACCCCTGGATGATTCTCCTTGAAAGAAGAGCATTTGGCCTTACCTCCATGTATTGATATGTACAGGGCTGACTAAGGAATTTCTTTATCCCCTCAATTGGCTTTAAGCAATGCAAGTGGGTCTAGCCAAGGTGCTGTTGTGTAGTCTTTAAAGCAATGGACAGGTCAGTGATGCCCCACCCACAGCTCCCAAGTGGTATGTGTGAGCTAGACCAAGAGATGTGATGCTGTTGGCTGAGAATGAGCCTCTAGAAAGGATGTTATGACTTCTCAGGGCTTGAAAATTACACATCAAAACTGAAGCACTGACCCCAAAACACTAGATACTGCCCCATCAGTGATATGCAGATTACCCTTTCTGCATCTCTCTCTGCACATTGCAGAGGTGATTTCAGGCTTCCTCCCTAGTCCAGCTCACAGGTACTTCCTTCCACTCTCATGTCACTCATCCCTGAGCCACTCCCCTCTTCACGAATTAATAGAACTGGGGTTTGGCCATGAGTCAAGGCCTTTGTTCTGGTTAGCCATAATTCTAGCTGGACTTCAGACACTCTTGGCTCCCTATAACTACAAATATGCCTTAGTGTCCTTATTCTCACCATGGGTTGCACTGGAAGTGGTAGATTAGAATTAATTTATTGGAATTCCAATTACTTTGCCATGGGATTACAAATGTAAACTTCACTGAACCCACAACGAGGTCTGGGAAGAGCTTTCTATACTAGGCTATTACTAGTGTCCCAATGTAATTACTGGCCCCATTCCCTCTTGAAATTCTGCCAGTTTAGAAGATAAATTATATGATCTCTCTGTTAATATCCCACTGACCATTAATAAATACCTAAATTATCTACTAGAGAAAATATCTTTCCCTTGTCCTTTATCCAGAGTGCATATCTATGACACTATAAAGTGTGAACCATTTTCTAAGTCAACATAATATGGTGTGACTACTGGGGATTATCACTTGCAATTCAGCTACCACCAATTTAACATGCTTAATCTCTTATTCATTTGCAGTAGACTAATTGAATAGCCTCATACAATTTGACTAACTTCCAATAAGTTCTCCTTTTGTTAGTCATCTTGTCAGAAATATTTTTTTTATTTTAAGATGTCTGGAATATTCTACAGAAAATGAAATTCTATATTCACAGAACCACCTATTCCTATAACAATTAACCTCCTATGATGGGCTTGCTATATAGGCTTTGGCATTAAGGAAATGGCTCACAGACTAATGCAACTGACAAATTAATTTATTTTGCACCAGAAAGCAGAAGGCACTTTTTATCACTGTGTAGTGAGAAAGGTAATATTAAATCATATTGGCAACCAGATGTGACCCACATACTATGAACTTGTTATTGTTTGTCACTTGGCCTTTGGAAAGAAAGTATACTATATAGGAAAGTCAAATCTCTTATTTTTTAATCTTCAATCTCATAATATTCTGAAAAGTAAAATATTTATCACCCTATAATGTGGTTACCAGGTCAATAATTTATATATATAGAATTGTCTTAATTATGCACATTATATTTCTATATAAGAATGTATGTTTCTGTATATGACTCTGAAGTACAAAAAAAGATGTTTCCATATATATGCATGCATGTGTTATGATATGTGTGTATATATCTGCTTCATTACTCTTTCCAGGTTAAATATCTTCCAAAAAGATACTTCCAGTCATATCTATTATTTATCTTCTGTGTGCAGTCTCTACATATCCCCCATAGCCTGCATTATCAAGAATGATCTACTATAGAAAATAAGCCTAGTAAAGTGTAATAACTCCAGTATGCATGTAATGAATTTCACCAGATCCCTTTATGAATGATTGTTAAGCAATGTGATATATATTTTTAAATCTCACAATCCATTTGAGATCAAAAGGATTCCATTTTTATTCAGTTTCTAGACAAATAGAAAGAAAACATGGTAACAAGGAGTGTATAATAAAAAGTGAGATTATATGTTGATATGAATTTGTGAAATATGCTGCAATTAAATTTAACATTTCATGGGTATATTGGGACATATGATCTATTAAGAAGTAAAGATTAAATTTGGCTTATATAGTTGAAGTGATATATTTGTCAAAAACTAATCAAACTTAATTCTCACATAATTTTCACAAATAGTTTTTGATAAAAATATTATCTTGGACTTGGGGTGTAGCACAATAGTAGAGTCCAGGGGTTCAACCTCAGCACCAAAAAATGTTACCTTAAATTTTATTCCATCCAAAATATGAATTAAATCATTCTAAATTCATACCAAACAACAACTACAATTTACATCCTTAAACAAGAAATAATTTTTGATAGGAAAATATCTGAACATAGTTATGGTATTAAGTTTGTGTAATAAAAGTTTACTGAATTAACAAAGAAGTTTTTTTTTTTTGTGGGTACCAGGGGTCGACCTCAGGACCTCGCACGCCAGCATGCTCCCGTGCCGCTGAGCGATATCACCAGCCCTTTTCTCGTATGTGGGTTCCGGGAGTTGAACTCAGGACCTCATGCTTGCCAGGCAGGCGCTTACGCTGCTGAGCCATCTCACCGGCCCATTAACAAAGAAGTTTTAAGTTATACAATGAATTTGGTGGTTGTAAATCTTGTGTTATATTTCTTCATTATATTTAATATACAAGGGAAAACGTAAAGCACATGCTGCAATATATTCTTCATTCTACCTATTTAGTACCTTCAGTGCTGACTTGTATGAATCAGTCTGTGAAATATGCTGCTAGAACTGTGCAAAGTCAAGTGTCTCATTTAGTTTTATTGTGTCCTGCTGTATTGCTTTCAATACTCTGTGCCACATGATTGCCTCAAGCCTCAAACCCCTTTTGTGTTCATTCACTTAAGATGATTTTATGCTGAATTCTTCTTGTTTTTATTAACTAATTATTCCTCCAAAAACTCCAATTTTATCAATGCTTTATAACTTCAGTATCTACATAGTTGAAATGTTAACATAATTTATAATGTAAAGTGTCAGCTCATTCAGATTTGATCCTAAAACAATGTTACTACTCAGGTTGGAAACATAAAATGGTGCTCCTGAATCTTTTTGTTCAGTACATTCAGTCTGAATGGTTAATGTTACAATTATTTCCATAAAGTTTTTGAAGGAGGCCTGGGTTAAAATTGCTTTCCATCTTATTCAAAATTATGTCAGTCAGAAGGCACAATACATCAGGCTGCTTCCAAGTTCAGTGTATTTTCCTCCATTTAGAAAAGTGCAGTGATTAATCAGTAATTTATCCTACAGACATTCGAAGGTTGGAGAGTACCTCTAAGGGGCTGTTGACCTTCAGCAACTGAAAAAGCTAGAACTCCAGCCTCTGTCAATATATATTTATCTTTCTTTGGGGACTATTAAAACTGTGCAAGGAATGCTGACCTTGAAACTTCTAGGCCAAGATGCACACAATAGTGCTCCCTAAAGGAAAAATATAAAAATACCTACATAGGATACTGAGATCTAAAATGTACATTCTGTAATGATTAAAGGAAAGTAATCTTAATATTAAAATCAATTCCAAAATGGATAAGTGTATTACATCTGTGACCCACTGGTCTGCTCTTAAATATGTAACCCCATTAGACCAGAATCCTAAAATTTAGGAGTGCTAAATATTTTTGATTTTCCCAAATGTTGCTAATCTCAAAAGCCCATATTGTTTTTAGGTAAGCTAATCTTATTTTACTCCCCACATTACTGTACTAGAATAGACCTCTTGAAAATCATATCTTTATTTGCAAAATTTACATCAAAACATACACTTGTTTTTAATCTAGAGAAAAACTAAATGACAACATGCTGAAACTCTTTTCAACTTTGTCCATTTTATTTAAGGAAATATTTACAATATCATAAAGAGATGATTTTCTCCTTATTAGGCATGCTCTGCATGCTTGTTAGGACCAATGGGATATATGTATTCTTCTAGGACATTGAGTAAAATATTGCTAAGCATATAATGATTCCAGTGCACTAAAGAAAGGCCAAAAAAAGACTAAGTGAAAATGTAACTAACTAAAAAGGCATGGGGACCCTAGGAGAATTGGCTGTACATATTATTTCAATAAAATAGAAGTCAGGAAAAAATCTCATCATATATAAACAAATAGGAAATTAATATATGGGTTAATTGAAACTTAAGCAAGATCTTCCAAAAATTGGCACATCTATATATTGAAGACAACCATTTGGGGAGGAGAGAACACTCTTTTATGAGCCTGTCAACATTAAAAATTCCTTAGACTTTCCCTTTCCTTGAAAAATGATTACAGTATTGTCAACAGATACAACAAAAACCAAGAGAGCCACAGACTTGCCAATATATTGATAAAAAGCCAATTATTTTCTTGTGATTTCTGGAAGCAGTACAATGCTAAGGAATTAATTTATTTGAAAACTTTTGTAATTTTTGATGTGAAATCATCAAGTAAACTTTGGGACTTTTTTTCTCTAATGTATATCACCACATTTAAGTTGAATTCTAACTTAATCCATAAAATTTAACAGGAGTCTAAATCTAGTTGCTCTTCAATGTTATTGTATGGTTATGCTATTTACACTCTGCATTAAAAAGAACTAAAGATTTCTCCATTCATTTCATTATCCAAAATGAAAAGTCCTTTAGCAATGATGACACAATACCATTTTGTTCATGGTTGTTGTGATGTTATTGGTGTTTACTGTTGTTTTACATCTAAACTCTAGTTAATTGCAGAGAATGACACCTACAATAAATGTCATGAGTGTCCTATAATTTACACTTCAGTTCCTTTTTAATCAAAGCTGAATTTTGTCATTCCTGACTTTTATTCCCATTTTTCTAAAAATTCTGTTTTCTGCAAAAACAGTATATTTATTACACTAGGCATTACTTTAAGAAGAAAAATTGAAAATATATTGAGCCTTTTTATGCAGCTATCTTTTTTTGCCTCTTTATTTTTATTAGTACACATTTGCTGTATATAATGACTACATTTACAGTGCACTAGGTACATGCAATTATTTGAACTAGGGCGTGGTAAGATTTAAGGTAGCATATTTTAGCTCTTACATTAAAATCCTTTGGTTCTGGGGAGCAGAATGGAAAGTTTTGAAATTATTATATTCAAATAAAAATGCACATTTTGGAGTGCAGTTTTCCTTTGCTCCTACCATTGCCAAAATGCGTTTTCACTCCCATGCTGTGCTTCTTACTTCTGTCTACCCAACCAATTCCTACTCATCTCTCATATCTCAGTTCCTTTAGCAATCCCACCTTTCATAAAAATTCCACTTATTCAACATAGAAGCACTTCTATGAGCACAGCAAAATACTGTGGTCAGCACACTAATTCCAAATAAAATAATAGAATTACCACTATAATATTCTGCACATATAAAAGGGAAAATTAAATCTGTGGTAGTATTTGAATTAAGTTGGAAATATTACAAGTAGAAACATAAGCAAGGAACACTGAAAGGCTGACCTGTAGAGCTGAAAGAACATTAACATGGTCAGAAGGTCAAACAAGCTCAATTTTCATGGGTCTTGAGAAAAACTGATTGCTCTGTGAGGCCCTGGGTTCAATACCCAGCATAGTGAGAGAGTGAGGAGAGAGAGAGAGAGAGAACTAGCTAAAAGACCTTGATGGGCTTTTCTCATATCTATCTGTTCTCTGACTTCTTAGAGTACTTATTCTGGATGGTACATGATTTTTCACTTACTTGCTGTAGCGTTCTTATGCAATGTGATTTTTTTGGTATGTCTTGCTTCTTACAAAAGACTGTAAGTTCTATGAGTGCCAAAACATCTATATTTCTTATAAATTTCCTCTAAAATACAACTATGCAACTACATACTATCTATCATAGGATCAGGACAGTAGACAACAATGATATAGAGTGTGATCAAGCAATATGGTGAATGAATTGTAAAAAATATATTGTGTAAAAAGACACATTGCCATTAATCCTCCACAAAATGTTTCCCCTCACTTCAAACATTTATCCAATTATTCTTGCCATGTTCTGAAGCAGTTCTGGAAGTCTTTTTTGTCTCTCTGTCATGAGTTGATTCCAAATGTTTACCTTTCACAGTCAAGTCGACATTGGGTAAGAGCCAGAAGTCACACATTGCCAGATCCAGTGAATAAGGTGGATGAGGACACATTGCAGTGTTTTTAGAAGCCTATTTTTCCACTGGATGCCATTCGACAGTAGCATTCAGTGTATTTTTGATCGTAACTTTTTTTTTTGTGGGTACCAGGGGTCGACCTCAGGACTTCATGCGCCAGCAGGCACCCATGCTGCTGAGCGATATCACTGGCCCCTTTTATGTATGTGGGTTCTGGGAGTCGAATTCGGGCCCTCGCGCTTGCCGGGCAGGCGCTTACGCCGCTGAGCCATCTCACCGGCCCTTTGATCGTATCTTATAAAGACATTAATGAGGATCTCTAGAAATGCTTCAGAAAATGACAAGAATGAGAAATGTGTTCAAAGTGTGTAGGAGAGACAATTTTGAGGGAGGTTAATGGCAATGCATCTTTAATTGTAAATTTTTGAATTAAGCATTCACCATATACTTTGATTCAAATGGAAGATCCTTACAGCCATTTTTCTAAATAAATTTTTGATATAATTTTATGTTTTTAAAGATGTAATGTTTGTCTCTTTGTGGGACTTAGTACACAAAAAGTGTACATGTATGTATATCATTCACACAGATGAAAACTGCACATTTTCAAATCAGATAGATCAACCATATTTCAAATACTGTTAAGTGTACAGTATCTATTATCCAAAAATAACAATGCATTTGACAAAAGTGATAAACAATGTCTTAAGAGAAAAATTTACAAAATATATAAATAAGTGAAAGTGAAAATATTTGATTACCTGTTTGTGGCTTTAAAGTATCAAAATCAATGAGTACTGAAAATTAAACTCATAAAAGTTATAAAAATTTTGACATGAAGCTAATACCATTCCTAACAATCCATGTTTTTCAATCCAGATGTCTTCTAGAAATATTATTATCTTATACTGGACTCATAAACCTTTCATAGAGTAAGCTATTCACAAGCATATATATGGAGAAAAGTAATTAATGACCAGTCTCATTTCCCTTTTCTATTTTCTTCATTCTCAGAGGCTCCCAGCTATAGTGTGAAAAAGCAATGTATGTGTTTTTTTTTTGTACTCGCTATGAATTTTGAGATACAGACTTTACCATGCAAAGCTATAAGGAACAGTGTATTTGATTAAGAATTAGAAGAATTAAGTTCCAATATCAGCCTTCAACTTTATTCTGTCTAAACTCCCCCATTTCAACATGTGGATTCTAAAATTTGCATGCATCTTCACCCCCCAAGCTAACTCAATTCAATTGACCAATCTTTGGAATTAAAATAATATGTATAATGTTGTTAATACTTTAGGAAAAAATGCAATGAAAAGATTAATTTTATCTTAATTTGTTTCCCACTTTCATGGATAGAAGAAAAGTTGGCTACTTTTGCCTTTCTGAAAGCCTTTTATCTTAAACCAGTCATCCCATTAGCTTAAAACCTTTAACCCACTAGGCAATATAGTGAATATATAAAACCAAACAGGAAAGTCTTAAAAGTCTCAGAGTACTTTTAAACTCAAAATGACAAACCTCAAAAACCCCATCAAACAGCAAATGTAAACTTTTTAGTTTCACTAATTGTGCCATAGTTGAGCAGGCTGATTCTAAATGTCATTTCTAAATAGTATTTCTTATTGTAATATCGTTCTATTTTCTGTCCTGTCTTAGGTGAAAAAAAAGGTGTTAAAAATAATATACCCAGTAAATTGGTGAGTTTTTAAAAATAGGATTTTTTCAGAAAATTTTCTCCCTGCCATTGAAGAATACCAGAATATTCTCTTACACTGAAATTTAACTAGTAGTATTAGAGCTTGTGCCTTTTTAAATTGTATATCTGCTGTCTGAGGCACTAAAATACTGTATATGGCAGTGGATTGTACCTTTATGTGGTATGTAGTATTTGACTGTTAAAGGCTTGAACCAAATATAATGACAGGGAAAAAAGCCTATATCAGCACTTAATACTTATCCAAAGAAAGCAAGTATACAGCACACAACACAAACCTGTGGGAAAGCATAACTGCAATTTAAGCTGCCATCCAAATAAAGCCTAGGTATTAATTTTGAGGAATCATCATGTTTTATTTTGTTTATAAGCTTATTCTAAATAAAATTGTCTATACTACTGCTTTACATTTCATACAAGTGTTTTGGGTAACAAGGGTAATTACAATACTAATAACAGCAGTCACTAAGGAGCACTTCTTACCACTGGAATAATGTTAGGTCCTCAGTTAAGTTTCACCTTTTCCTTGCCAGGTGATATGTTTAAGTTGCTTAACCTTTTTGTGTCTCAATTGAAAAAAATTGGAAATAATGATAGCTCATAGCTCAAACACATAGACATAAAAAATCAGCAAATAGTGCCCGTCTTCAAACATTTTGATGTCAGAATTTAACTACACAGATTTCTGTGTATGCCATTTACACCAAGGCTATTTGTTTAACCCATATTAGCCATGTGGCCTATGTGTGGTGAGATTTAAGTTTATAATGAATAAAATAATAACATTTAGTGTCAGAAAATGAGAGTGGGATGTACATAATCTACTAAGCCAGCAATGTTTTTTATTATTATTTTAAAGAGAAAAAAATCGAACAAAATTTCAAAACAACATAATAGGAGGGTAACAATGGTTAATGCATTGCGTATTGTTATCTTTAAATTAGTTACTCAGGGTACAAGATATTGGCATTCAATTGTCCAAACAATATTAGCACAAACCTTTCATTTTAGTGAACTAAATGAAGTTAGTAGTGTAGCTATCTTAACTATCTTGTGTATATATATATTTTTTTTTCTTTTCCCTTCCTTCTTTTCTCCATTTCCTCATCCTAGTTTCTCTTTCCTTTTGAACAGTTTCTTGCTGTTTTACAATATCTATTGTACATTTTGTATCTTATTTACTCTTTCAACTTCTCACACTAGAGAGACAATACGATGTTTACACATGTGCATCCGGTTTATTTCACTTATGAGTATGCCTTGAGTTGCATCCATTTACCTATAAAAGTCTCCAGTTTATCCTTGTTTATGTAAGCCAGCAATGTTTTTAAGATATTTAGGTAATGAAGTATGAATAATCATTTCTGGAACACTATATTGATAAATTTCATAAAGTATTAATAGTGTAAGAATCATAGAATACTTGCTGAAAGAGAACTTTAAACCATAAATTCTGGTTATATTACTTTACAAATGAAGCAGTTAAGACCTTAAATATTTAAATAAATTGACCAAAGACACACAAGTAGCTGATGCAGGAAGACTTACAGAATCATGTTTGAAAAGGTTTTTAAATCACTAGTTTCCATTTTAGGTACTAATTTGCAAGAAACTAAAGAAAACAAATTAAAAATTCAGGATAAACTGAGAGCTTTTGAAATTCCCATATTTCAATCATCACATTTCTCTTGTGAAATTTCATAAGCATGAAATTCCATAAACATTAAATATATAATTAGACAATCAAAAAAATTTTAGAAGCTGATTTATATTAAAATAAATTATCTTCACAGACTTTTATATGGACATGTGTTTTAACAGTATAAGAGTTTCCAATTAATAATGTTATTCTCACTGATTATAATTTATTTTCTAGCACTTAATGGAATCTTTTATAACTAGACACTAAATATTCTCTTAATTGCATATGTGTACATATGTACACAGATTCACCCATAGTAATGAGTGATATAGTCCTACGAATAATTGCAAAACAATACTAAATCTAGACATTAGTTTTAACTTATAATCATAAACATAAAGTTAATCAAAAAATTAAGTTAATGTAATGGTTGATACATTGTGTCAACTTCAGAAGTTTAGATGTTTAACTAATCAACTCAGCAGGGAGCCAGGGTCCTTGCTTTGTAAAGGTCCTCATCTTGTACAAGAGGAAGGCACAGAGATGGCGTGAGTGCTACACCTACCCAAGGGCAGATAACCTGAATAAAATATAAGGGAGGAAAAGAGGCTTGTCCCCTTTCTGTTCTTGTTGCTGTACTGTCTTCTGCCACCTCGAGCTGTTGCCCCTCACCATGCCATCCTGCCTTGGAGCCAGATGATTATGGACTGAAACCTCCACAAAGTGTGAGCTAAATAAACCTTTCCTTCCTTAATTTTGGGCTTTAGGTATTTTGTCTAAGCAGTTAGAGAAAAGTAAGACAATTGAATAGACAAATCTGACTTCAAACATTTACAAAATGTAATTTAGAATGTACTCTGATGTGCATCAGTATGTTATTTAAAATAATTTAAAATATTTTTCATCCATCAAATATATTATATATCAAACTAAAAAATTAGTTGAACATTCTGAAAAATATGTGAAAGAGATAACAAATTTATATAATTTGCCAATACTATTAGTAAATAGTAGACATATTGTAATTACTGTGGGTCAGGAGCATTTTTATGCACTTTTAATGTATAGTATATGTTATTACTTATAACCCCATAAGGTAGGAATCATATAACATGTTGAAAAAAACTAAAGCATAGAACAGTTAAGTACAGTCACACTTCTCATTAGTGGCATAGTCAACACTCAAATCCAGGAATATGTTTTTTGAGAATCGAAACCACTTACTACTAAGCTATATGGCCTCCAAATCATGCTACAAATTTACACACAACAAATTGCATGAAACATCACATAAAGGTGTATTACAGATACAGTTAGATACTTTGATATTATCAGTTGCTATTATGTTATACTGTTTTGAGAATGTCAGTTTTGTAGTGGTCTTCAACATTATCCAATTCTAGTCTCTTCATCATGCAGAAAATGATACTAAGATTTAGTAACTTAATTTTTAAAACCATTTTGTTGTCAACTAAAGGTAGAACACTGATTACTAGACATTGGGAAGAGTGGACTTGGACAAGGAGGAAAAAGGAAGGCTGAGTTTGATCAGTGCATGTTGTATGCATTAGGAAATATCACATGAAACAACATTAATATGTACAGTTACTCTGTGTTAATTAACTCACATTGATAACTATGGTTATAAAATCACCCTTGTTTCCTACACAGTCAAGACATATTGAATATAAAGTGATCTAATAGATTGATTTTAGACTATTTCTTCTCAAAGTTTGGTCACTGGAACAGCAGGATCACATAGCTTGCTGTAAATACCAAATATAAGTCCTATCTCATACCTGCTAAGTTAGAAAGTTTAGGTGGACAGAAATTTCTGTCCTAAGAAGACTTCTAAGTAATTCTGTTGCATGACAGTTTGAAAATCACTGGTCTAGAACAAACTTTTTCTCTAAACTCAATTTATAGTTTTGGACAAGTTCATTTTCTTAACTGAAATCCCTGCAGTTTTACATGCAGTCTAAGAAAGCAGACCTATGCCTATTCATAAATGCACAAGTCATATGTTTGTAAACATATGCAGATACACACAAACATAAGTAATAAGTACATTGTACACATAAACAACATTATTATATCTATAAATATCACTATTATAACTATAAATATTATCTACATAACACACAAAACAGATTATGATCATGCTATTTATGTGTATTATGGGCATAGCTCTGACATACTCTAACCATGTTTCCACTTCAACCTCCCCTTTTGCTTCTCTTTAAAAAGAAATATCTTCTCTATGAAAGTTACTCTTTAAAGGAGCTAAATATTTCCTTTTTGTTCTCTGATCAGCATCTGCAGAGTAAACTTTAAGAGGCAACACTACTCCTCTCTCATATGATTTAATGTTGTTAGAACAACACACAATCTAAGAAAAGTGCTGTCTAAAGAAACAGAGATGCAAACTTAATGTTCAGTCATTTATTCTCTAATTTTATGGTATGTGCATATGAAATGAAACAAACAACACCCAAAATGTTGATGCAAAGAGAGAGTGTACCCACCTATTACTTTTATTCAGATACTAGTCTTTCAAGTTTTATTTTATGTCTTCATTGTTCCATAATAATCATGTTATGAAGGATAAAAATGTGTATCCATTTTTTAAATTTGTAACATCTAAAAGAAAGTAATATTTTAAAACCTGCTATGCATAAATTATATTCAGAAAATCATTTGGTTCCCTTGTGATTAAAAAAATTGAATATTCTTTAGGTTTTAAAAATATTCAACCATCTATGACTTCTTTATAAAATTATACTAAGCTTGACATGTATTTTAGTTACTTTTCTTGTTGTCAAGACAAAAACCCAACACCCAAAGTTACAGAAGGAAAGTTTTATTGTAGCTCACATTTTGTAGAGGTGGCTCCAAGGCAGAGTGGGATGGCAGAGGGGCATCACAAAGGAGAAACAGTTCATGGTGGGCAGCAAAACAGTGAGGTAGCTAAGCAGCAAGTGACAAGTGACCACAGCAGCCCTCTTTCTGTCCCTTATATTCTGTTCAGTCTACCTGCCTATATGGTGAGTAGCACTCACATCCAGGGAGGGCTATCCCATTATCCACTTCCAGAACTATGCCAAATCAATCAGTAGACTAATTTAGTAAACACACCCTTGATCCCAGCAACACACACTTAATTCCAGCTGCACACACTCTAGATCCAGCCATCTCCTAAAAGCCCCACCTATGATCACATGAGGCTTTGATGGGACATCTAGACACAAGCCATAACATTCCACCCCTGGCCTCCCAAAGACTCATGCACATTCCCTTATGCAAAAGGCATTTGGTCTATCTCCAAGTGTTGCCAAAATCTTAACAGTTTCAGCATTATTAAAAAGTCCAATTCTAAAGTCTCCTCTGAGATTTAAGACAAGCTTTTAGCCTCAAGTCCCTGTACAAAAGAAAAGAAAGTTAAACACTTCTAATATACAATGGCACAAGATAGACATTTCCATTCCAAAAGGTACAAAGAGGGGAATAAAAAGGAATGGGAAAAAAGCAATACCAAAGTCCAGCAGGGCAAAAAAAAAAAACCCTTTAGTTCCATGTTCAACACCCCCACAATCTGTGGCAAGATGTGAACTCCAAAGGGCTTGGGTTGCTCCACCACTATGGCACTTCTGGTGGTTGAAGCTCCCATGGCTTCTCTCTTTGGCTCATTTTGCTTACTCCTTGTAGCTTTCCTCAGATGACATGCTCCTGCCTTTTCCAACCCTCTGGGGTCTCCACTGCACATTTAGCTTCACACTCACAGCTTCACATAATGGTCTCTCAGGGGCACACAGACTTGCCTCCCAGGCCTTCTTCTGAAATCTGGTGGAAGCTTTCCTAGACCCACAACTCTTGCATTCTGCATGTGGCTAAAATCTACACCATGTGGATGACACCAAGGTCTGCTGCCAGCTGCAGAAGTAGCCAGGCTTCCTTCTTTCTTGAATGTAGGTGTTGGGTGCCTGAATCACTGAGCAGTATGAACCCAATCCCTAGGAACAACTGCTCTAGTCCACTGCACTTCTAGAACGTGGTGGTCTGGGCTCTTCTCTCAAAGCAAATTCTTTCACTCTTGCAATCTTGAGGAGGCAAAGGCTGGAGTCCTGCTGTTTCTTGTAATGTCCTCAGGCCATCTTTTCCATTGTTCCTTCTCAGCAACCACATAATCCTCTCCTCTATCATTGCAGTCCACAGCTTTCCTGGATCTTCCTTTCTGCCCCAACTCACAACATTTTAAATCATTCTGCTGGGTTTTTTACTCTTAATTATCAACATACATCAGGCTAAAAGCCCCCAACAGTAGCCATGCCTCCCCCTAAACTTTAGACTGTCTCGAATTTTCTTCTGCAAGACTAATTTGTTCACCACCCTTAATTTCAGTCTCAGGCAAAGTCTCTGGACATGAGCAAAATGCAGACAAACTTTCTGCCAAGGCATAACACACATTGTCTGGAGTCCAACAGCCAATGCAGTCCTTCTTCCTGGGAGAAACCTCCCAAGCATGGTCTTTACCAGTAGCATATCTATCAATATACTGCTCTTCTGAGCTCTGACCAGAACCTCCCATAAAGTACAGTTTAAGCCATTCCATGCCCACTTCTTCAGCTCGCATCTCCAAACCTTTCCAAATTCTTCTCACAAGTCAGCTGCAAAGGCTCCTAAACCACGTGGCAAGGTAATGTCACAGCAACAATCCGATTTCTGTGTTAGCAAATTGTTTTAGTTACTTTTCTCATTGCTGAGATAAAATACCCAACACCCAAAGCTACAGAAGGAAAGGTTTATTGTAGCTTACAGTTTGTAGATGTTTCAGTCCATAGTTGGTTGGCTCCAAGGCAGGGTGCCATGACAGAGGGGCATCACGGAGGAAAAACAGTTCATGGTAGGCCACAAAGCAACAGAGTAGTGAATCAGCAAAGCAGGAAGTGTCAAGCAACCACAGCAGCTCTCTTTCTGTCCCCTATAATCTGTCCAGGCTACCTGCCCTCAGGGTGGGTAGCACTCACACTCAGGGAGGGCCATCCCATTATCCACTTCCAGAACTATGCCATATCAATCAGTAGACTAATTTAATAAACACACCCTTGATCACAGCAACACACACTTAATCCCAGCATCACACATTTGATCTAGCCACCTCTGGAAAGCCCCACCTATGATTACATGAGGCTTTAGGAGGACAACTAGACAAAAACCATAACAGCAAGTAACTATCAATTGTCTCTGGAAGTGTATATCTCAAACATCTGAAAGAGATGAAAATTTGGGAGCAATGAAGGAAGAAAATAACCAATCCAAAAAAAGCTGTGACTAATGGTTCTGTTTTTCTGTGACTTAAAAAGATTCTATTTTTATCTGTTATAAATTCACTTGATTTTTACATAGTGAGTAGTAATGGGTGAGAGCCATTAAGCTCTTAGATTCACACAGAGAATAGCAAAGGGAAAGGCATCCTGCTGCAGCCTAGAAGGTAGCTAAAAAATTTGGTCAACAACATCACTCAAATCAAGATACCATTTTTACAGCTTGAACAACCACAAAAATGTGGGTTTCTTTTACTTGAACTAATTAATATTTAATTTAATAAGATTTGAGAAAATACATCAACTCCTTATGAATGTACTTGGTGACTCCAATGTGAATGCATACACATGCTACATTTAATACAAACCATCCCAAAATTAAAATGATTAAGACAAAATACTCTTTCAATGAATATACTTTAAAATCATTATTGAAAGCTATTTTAGCTAAATGAGACAAAACTTATTGTAAAAGCACTGGTTCCTTAGGTGTAAAATACAAGTAGTAAATTCATTTTTCTAAATTGCTTCATTTATTATATTTAGTCTTTTGTAATCAGGAACATTGAAGTACACATTCATGTTTGCTTTCCTTTGACATGGTTCTTTTATTACTGTCTCTTTTCCTTGCATAATGTCTTGCAGCAGCTGGCTTATTGTTATGTTTTTCTCCTGTCTTTTTCCTCAGTGATTTTACTAGCACAAGTGATTAAAACATACTTACCTTTCACTGCTTTGGCTGCAACTAAGGGTGTTTTGGTGTATATGCCTGGGAGTGGGGTGGGGAGCAGTGTTAATGTGGAGGGGAGCTAGTGTTGTTGTTTCTTTATATTTTATTTCTAAACAGTGACAAATTAATGTTTCAGATAATAAATCTTTCTAATTTGTTCATCCCTGCAAGCAGTGTTTTCAATCTTCATTTATGACTTACAAAGTCCGTTTTGTTAGAAGCATTTGATAAAATACTCAATTACCATTTTTTACACTGTAGTTCAATTGCTGTGATGATAAAAGGCTCCAGCTCAGAAGATAAACTGCAAATAATTCCTAAAGAACTAATGTCAGAGGTGGTATACAATGAATTTTTTAGCAGATTATTCTATCATCAATGTGACAGAATGGTTCAATATTTATTTGGTTGAGAATATCATTTAAATATTGTTTGACACCTGCTCCCTAAGGCAACTATCATCACATTATAATTTCAAGGAATTTGAAAATGAGATTTAACTCTATATATAGTAATAAAACATAAACTCATTATAAACCAAGATCTGAATATATTGTTGATATACACAAATTATTTAAATAAATAAAAGTGCATTTGATTTAGTTTTGTGGATCTATATGGGCAAAGAATATTTAAGCCTCAGTGCCTTCTCTTGCTCTTACCTTTCAAGTGTTTTGAAATCTGCCCAAGAATGCCTGCCTGTTCTTTCATTAAATTACCTTTTTCTAGGCAATCTACAATTGAAAATGATCACTTCACTCACCCCCCTTCAATTTTCCTCCATATAGAAGCTCAAGGTGGCATTAGTCATTGGCTGAAAAGACAAGTCATAGTGCAGAAGGCTAAAATAAGCTAATTTTTCTTAATGGAAAGAGGATCACTATATTCATTTCCATTTGCTCAAGTTGAAAATTTCCAATTAAGTGCTTAGCAAGTGGGGATAGTTATCATTTCAAGTATAGACTCTGATACAACATCCTCCATTAACTATTTTCCTCCCAGGAATTTCTCTCCATCCTCCATTCTTAGTGAATCACTTTTCACAATTTTAAATGCAGCACTTTCTTGTGGTTAATTGTAAATAGTCAGAAGATACCTCCAGATAAAATCAAGCTTTAATTGCTGCTTGCTCTTTGATAAACAGCAAGACAGTGGAAAAAGGAATAAAGACAGAAAGGAATAAAAAAAATTAGAGAAGAGGAACTAAAGAATTGCCTTGCAAAATTTTCTGTTTACTTTGCTACCAACTGCTTTTATTCTATGGCTTTATTTTCCATTAAATTTCTTTATATTATCTCAACTAATTACCTCATAAATCCAATACATGTCATATATTTTCATATTACCTTCGCTGTAAGCAGAATTTCATCTCTTTTGAATGAAACAATAAGAAACTGCAGCATTGAAGAAAAATGCCAAGATACTACTGAGTGAAGAGGTATAAAACCATGAACATATAATTATTTGGCTCTTAAAACTTTTCTCAAGTATGTGAGAATTCTGATCATAAGAAATAGCTCGATTTGAACCACTGATAAAAAGTGATGGAGGGCCAGGGATACAGCCCAGGGTCATAGCGCCTGCCTGGCAAGGGTGAGGTCCTGAGTTCGATTCCCTGTGCCAAAAACAAACAATAAAGATATAAATAACTAACTGTGTCTACTAAGTAAAACAGCCAAAACTACTGGAATTAACATAGAATCTGCTATATTGGGCAACATTAAGTATAATTTGAACTACTGTTGCCAAACTTGAAGGGTAAGCACCCTGGATTAGATCCTCCTTCATTTTTATACCTTGGACTATTTTAAGTACCTTTGTAAGCACATTAGCTCTATTCTTTAATATGAGACAGCATGAAATGGAAGAATAAGCAATTCTTTGAAGTAAGACTCCTTTGGGTTTGAATTCTCATAAATTGTCCTTGGGCTAAACATATAACCTTACAGAAGCTCAGATTTTTCATCTTCAAAATGGATTTCATAATACAGGAGTATGTGAAGATTAAGTGAGATATTTGGAGTACATAAAAAGACATAGGAAAAAGTATGGAATAAATAAATACATATTAAAGAGATTTATTAAATTAATGGTACCTGGCACTCTAAAATTTTCAAATCACTAGATTTCCAATGCAAAAACTCTTCTTGTTGCACTAAATGTTAACCCTAGTGGCTTTATAAAGTATATGCTTAATACAAAAATTGTCTAAAGTAGTTTAGCTACTTGGAAAACCTAGCTAAGTAACCTCTGAAATCATTACAGTCTTTGCTGAACATTAAAGGGTTTTATCCATAGTTTCACATAGGAGAATTTTTTGAGAATATTGGATTTGTAGGAGATGGTCTTTTGGAGAACAAAAAAGGTCAATCCCAGCACGATTTTGGGAATTTTCCATAATAATTACTGATCCTATTGAAAAAGGGCAAAAAGAGTTTGAAGACCACGAATTGCTCCAGGAATATTATAATAGCTATTATATTTTATCTGGTTTAAACACATTAATCACGAGTTTTGATATGGAAAATTACCTATTTTGAGTAATTCTTTCAAAAAATATATTGAAAATTGAAAGATCAACTTAAAATTGGCCTATGTCCATTATAAACTTGAGGGTCATTTATTACATAATATAACTTATTAAAATCTTTCAGATATATTAATATTCCTTATAAAATAAGGAGAAAATATGTCATTTACGGTTATTTATATCTGAAATTACATGAATCTGACCAAGAATATCAAATAAAGCTACATGAATGGACAAGACATGTACTTTCAAAATATGGTGGTATGCATGTTATGAAGAAACAGAAACAATATGAATCACTTAAAGAGAATTTGCTTAAACTTCTTAAAATTTTATCTACTCTTAAAATATATTATCATCTTCAAATTCAAGTCATTTCATTTTAATAAACAGTTTAGTTCCTACTAAGTTTAAGGCACTATGTTACCTTGTTAATATATTTCTTCTCCCAGTAGTAGTATTATCAAATGCTACCCTTAAAAAAATTATTGCTTTTCACTTGCTTCTCAGAGAGTATTAAAAATAATGAAGAAATGTGATTCTAAACATTTCTTATTTTCTCCCTCAACATCAATACAGGCATTATTTCTCTGCTAGTGCAGTGCTTCTTTTCATCATGCCTAAAACAACTCCAGCACAGAGATTAAATACAATCTACATCCACATAAATCATTGAATAAATGAGTCATGAAATTAATATGTAAATTGTGTCTTTAACCTCTATTTATATAGCGCTGGCTGTCACCATATTGTAAATCTAAAACTAATTGCAAATTCACAACTCTGCAAAAAGAACACTATGGTAGAAGCTTGACATATTTATTAACTAAATGTGGAAGTATATTAAGTAATCAACAGTCATGCCAGAGCAGGGAAAGAAAATTATATTTAACCACAGATGTCACCTGTAAGAAACAGCTAAAACAATTTTAGATTAGATTTTGATATTAATCAAAGAGTATTTTTATTTAATTTTTGACAGGCAATTCTATTCCCATTCATTCATGACTCCATTAAGCATTTCATTTTTAAATGTTCATGTCACTATCATCCATAGAAATAAAAGTTCTCTTTAATTTATCTCCTTAGAGAAAAGAAATTAACAATTCCCCCCAAAAGCTAGATAAGAATAAATTAATTTAATGAGTATTCAAGGTTTCCCCAATTCACCACCTTAATATATTTTATATTTAATAAGCAACTTAAAATGGACAATTTCCTCATGTATTTTAATGACACCTAAATAAAACTACTTAAATGTTGAATGGGTCATGTCCTCACATTCTGAAAAAGTATTTTGTTCTACAAATAACAAGTTATTTATGGAATAACAACTTTGAACCTAACATGGCACACAAGTAAATATATACACAAGAAAATGTGTTAGACTATTCTTGTCCCTTCTTGGATGTGGGTCAATTGTTTTAAGGATATGGTATCACTGTTAGCCACTGTACTTATAACCTTAGTGTCTCTTAGGATGATAGACTTTGAATAGCATATAAAATGCACATAATTTAACTAAAGGAAATGGTATTAAATATTTGTGATTTTATTTAAATTTATAATTTTTATGATCATAATGAAAAATAATCACTTATTTCAATTGTCATTGCAAATGCTGATGAGAGGCAAATCTGACCCTTATCTACTTTAATCCAACTCCCTCATCCCATTTAAAAAAGGCAAAATAGAAAATATTTTAAATTTAGCTAAAGAAATTCCTTTCCCAGAGTTTTATACTTCAATAAACTAGTGTTTTCAGGTTTCTCATATCTGGACACTTTACAATGTGTCTGAATACTTTAAAAAAAACCTAAGTTGGCAAGCTAGACTTAAAAATATGAATAACTTTTTGATAAAAAATGTAAATGAATTTGTATAAAAATAAAGCAATCAATACTCATAGTTCCTATACTGGAAAATATTTTTCTGTTATGCAAAAAGAAGTCATTAGTATTCAACTATTTGTGTGGATGGCTTATACTGAGCTATCCATTTTCTCTTGCCTGATTATCCTAATAACCAGTGTCATGCATTCTTAAAAGAGCAAACTGGAGACCCGGGAACTATGATGCATCACTATCATCTCAGCACTCTGGTAGGCTGAGGAAGGAGGATGGCATGTCAGAGATCAGCCTGGACGATGTAACCCTGTTTCAAAATAAAGTATAAAACAAAAGGGCTGTGAATGTAGTGGTTCAATCCAGGGAGAGACAGAGAGAGAGAGAAAGAGAAAGAGACAGAGAGAGAGACAGAGAGACAGACAGACAGAGAGAGAGAGAGGGAAAGAGAGATTTATTTATAAATTTAAGGCCATGTGGTCCCTATTAGATATGGATCCATGTCTCTGGTGCTTCTAATCAAACTGTTTAGAGAAAATTCTACCACCCACGAATTCAAAAGAGAAGAGAGAAACATAGGGTCTTAGCTAATCATATCATTCAGAAGCAGAAAAAAATATAGCCACAATATTTTATAGAGATATTGTTCATTGCAATGAGTTAGAATGCAATAACTAGACATATTTTCCTTTTGGTTCTTATATATTAAAAGCTAGAGATGGGTCAATAATTATCATTCCCTTTTACATATGATCAGTCAGTTAGATTAAATGAGAAAAATGAAGGAATTAATGAAAGATCATGTCTTAGAGGAAATAGCTAGAAATCCCAAAAATGTGTTAAATACAATAAGGCATACAAGAAGTTTAACACAGCGTCTACAGAATAATTGGAGCCTAAGAAATATTAGATATGATAGCAATAATGATGATTATTACAAAGATAACAACATTAAAAATATAATAATCTATATGTATGTCAATAGAATGTGATATTTCTGGACTATAATAGTGGATTTATATTTGACTTTACATAAATTCCCAAATGTTCTCTAATACACATTTACTTTCATAAGCAGATTACATATACACATACACAATGAGATGAAGATCTAATATCTATTTGAATTTTTATTTTAAAGAGAAAAATAGAACAAATTTCAAAAGAACATATTAGGAGGGTAAAAATGGTTAATATGTTATGTATTATTATCTTTAAATTAGTTACTCAGGGTACAAGATATCAGCATTCAATTGTCCATACAATATCAGTGCAAACCTTTCTTTTCAATGAACTAAACAAAAGTAGTTGTGCATCTATCTTAACTATAAAGATCTAATTTTTAAGCACAAATAAAAAAATATTTGTTTTAAGCAGTTCTCAGAGTTTTTCTCTCAGGATCTTTTTCTATCTTAAAAATTAATCCATCAATTAATAGTAAAACCATTACAAAAATAAATAACACAATTTATGAAAAGAACTACTTTCCAAAACAAACAAATAAATAAAAGATTTAGTGAAAAGTATACCACTGTTTTACCTTTCTGTAAATCCACAATACAGCTGGGTTCTCACATCTGCTTTTCATTCAACCTGATGCATTATGCTGTTTTACTTGAAAATGTACAGGGAGAAAGTCCAGCCTTACACACACATGTAACTGGAAAACAGGGACCCTAGGGACCCTTTGAAAGCCTCTTTAGGGGCCTCTAGTGATACCTTATAACATACTTTTTGGACTGCTGCTTTAATTCAATACATTATTTTATGAGAATTTTTCTACATTTTTCTTAAAATTCTCATCTTGGAGATCAGTGGCATCTCTCTCTTCTGGAAAAAGTTTTGATTTGTTATTTTGCTCAAAATACGTTTGGTAAAGGTGCACTATGCTGCTCTTCAAGAAGTTGTAATATGGTCTCTATTGCAGACAAGTAGGTTGGATAATTAGTACATATATCAATTAGTATTTTCACTGATATTCTGTATTTTCCCTAAAAGTTGTACCTCAGTTCATTTACATGCTTTTTTCCCCACTTCTTATAATTTCTGTTATACTCTTCTTTTTTTAAGAAAATCCCTATGTTAATATATCCTCCAAGGGACAAATTACATGAATCAAAAGCTAGAGCACCAAATGTAAAGAAAAAGACCTGCTACTCTCCTCTACTTCTGCTAATAATCTCCTGTGGAATTTTAGACAGGTCATTCAATTGATGCGTAGCCAAAATGAGGATGATTGACTTATAATTCTTGCAATATTATGAATTTACCCTAGATATTTTGTTGCAAATTTTTATTTTGTAAATTAGGTTTGTTTCCTTTAATTTTGTTTATTAACTTGGTAGCTCACATAGAACTTTACTAATATCTTGATGCAGTTCAAATGAATTTTTATAAGTAATTAGGAAAAAGCTAATTTTGTTTCCATTTAATTATTTCTAAGAAAAGGCAAATGTTGGCTACACATGTTAATATAGACTGTGGGGAAGTGGCTAACATTTTTCAAGTGCTCGTTATGAACAAAGTACTGTGCAAGGTTTGCTTTAGATATCACCTCACATATGATATAATTATTACCCATTTACTCATCAGGAGTCCTACACTCAAAGAAGGTATCTAGCCAAAAATTACAAGGCTTCTTATGTGGAAATACTGGTTAGGCAGACATCAAAACCTGGGCTCTATATATTTAACTGCACACTCTGCCTTCTTTTAACTGAATCACATCCCAGCTCAATATGTATTTCATTCCAAATCAAGAGTGTGAGTCCACTCAAAGATTTTGGGTATAATTTAAAAATAAAAAAAATAAAAAGAACAAACTTATACCAGGAAAAATAAAGAATTATCATAATGTACCAATTCTACATGCTAGTGTTAGAAAAAATTGCTAAAAGGGGACATTTTCTTCACCTTATGTTTAAGCTGTAGATTGGCACTATGCTGTCTGTTACCCCTGGAGATTTATAATGAAGAGATAAAACTTTCTCTTATTTTTTGTTTTGATCTGTTCCTTGTCTCTGTCCAACATTTCATTTGGGAAAGGAGAAAGAGCTGCTCATCTCAATGGCAGGAAAGAACAATCTTTGATTTATAACATGCTAGGAACCCATCACTATGATAGAACTATCTTTCCCCTAGACATCTCTCCATTACTGAGGTTGATACCTCCCTGCCTTGATGCCGCCTCAGTACTGATCTGTCAACCCCAACAGCAGGGCTAATGGCACCACCTGCCCCTCTGTGCATTTTTCATCTTTATCTCAACAAAACTTCTTTTGTGGGTTCTTATCTGTGTAAACTGTGAAACTATACTTCCCACAAATTTTTGTTTTACAAACCTCCTTTCTTATATATATATATATATATATATTTGAATGACACAGCACATACTTGGCAGAATATCCAAAAAGTATGTAGAGAGGCTTCATTTTCAGGATGTTTTAGGAATATTAAACCAAGTGATGGTTTAATTACTGTATAAGTCATTTTACAACAAATATTTCAGGAAAAACACAAAAGAGGGTGGGACCATTACATAAAAATCTAATTTCTACAAATATAATGAATAAAAGAAAGAAAGATTGATAAAGAGTAACCCATACTTAGGCAGGCAGCAACAAATTTGAAGATTATTTTGTTGTACTCTGTAGTAGATAGAAGAATATTAAAGTAACACTATTACACTAATTTGTTTGTATGTGGTCTACAATATGTGATCAAGTTCACTTATACATATGAGAGTGTCAGCCAATTGTCAAAAACTCCAATTTCCCTGTGTTCTGAAATGGAGATACTATGTTCTAAGTAGAGCACATTATGGCTAGAACTGCTTACCTAACAAGAGATTTGATGCTCTCTTTAGACACAAATACTGTTTGTGGAGTTGTTTCCTTTTATTTTAGTAGTTCCTGATTTATAATACTCCTAGAAATTATTTTAAAATACAATAAATCAAACAGAATATTTATAAGGATTTCATACATTTTTCTAAAAATGAGTGAAATATATTAACCATAGTGTCAAAGTATAGGTAAAATTACCCACAAACATATGTGACATTTCCTTTCTGGTATCATCTTCCTAATACAGTAAACATAAAGAAGCCAACCAGATATCTGAGTAGCTTATGTGGCATTTATGGATTTAGCCTTTCTTCATCATTTTTCTCCATTCCACAACTATCGGTTATTCAAATACCCATCTGGTTCTTTTTTTTTTTTTTTTTTGTGGGTACCGGGGGGTCGACCTCAGGACCTCACGCGCCCGCAGGCGCCCGTGCCGCTGAGCGATATCACCGGCCCCTTTTTCGTATGTGGGATCCGGGAGTCGAACTCGGGCCCTCGCGCTTGCCAGGCAGGCGCTTATGCCGCTGAGCCATCTCACCGGCCCCCCATCTGGTTCTTAAACTAAAGATAAATTCAGATAGAGGTAAAAAAGATAAAATTAAAGATAAATTCAGACAGAGGTAAAAAAAAAAATTCTTGAGGACACAAGTAGCACATTTGTCTGGGAGTCACATGTTTATACTAAGTTCCCTTAGAATTCCTGAAATGAAGCCATAAAAATCTATTACTTACCTCTTCTGTCAAAAATGAATTACAATTTTGTATTCCAGGGTTACTTAGATAATAAATTTGATTTGTTCATCAAAATGGAAAACACATATTGATCAACACATATTGATCTCTTGAGCAAAGCAAAATAGTAGAAGAGAAAGTAGAAGGCAGTCTTTTAAAAGATAATAATATGATTATCAATAAATTACAGACAACATTGCAAACAGACCAAAGTATTTCTTGATTTAATTAAAATGAGAAAAAGTTTGCTGCTTTTAAATCTTTTTTATATCCATAAGACCATGAAGGTAAGCCACCTCCAAGCTTCATTTAACACGTAATCCTATTTTAATACAGTAATACATTTAAATATTCAGAGCAGATGAGGATATGTTGTACTACTGAAAAGATGATGCAAGTAATAATCTCATGCCTGCAGCATCTATCAAAGTTAGAAGTCAGGATTCCTACCGGGAAATGTGTTTCATTGAAATTAACTGGAAACTTCACTTTGCAGCTCCAGTGAGATAATCAGTTTGAACTTTATTTTATCTTGAGGTAAACTGACAGCAGTAAGACTTTTATAATAAGCATTATGACCAATGCTTTCTGTAGTCTCAGGTGTTAGAATTTTCTGTACCTTTAAAAGTAGATGTAATAACAAAGAAAGATCAATATTATAAACTCTATGTATTCGGTATAAAATTAGTGTAGATTCATTGTGTTAATTTGATGCAGTGTTTTATAAGAGACAGTAATTTAAAAATTAAATACATGTGTTTTTGCAATGATGTATCTTAACATTTCTACTCATGGAACTTTATACTGTATTTATAAACACAGTTTATAATAATAATGTATAGAATGCAGGCAACAGGTTCAGAATGTGTGATAATTCAAATGAAAATGAGAAAAATTTAAAAGTACTGTGAAATAATATGAACTGCCTTCAAATGTGTAGTATTATTAATGCTTGTTTTTATAACTGCAAATAATTTTATGGACATCCATATAACAACATGGACTTATTGGCCAAGAACAAGGTAATATTCTGATTGAGATAAATACCTCCAAGTAATAAGTACTTATTGATATTCCTCTTGTTATAGCAAAATAATAGACTCTTGGCTCTCAAATATATAGTCACTGCATATAAAATAGCCCCACTCATGACATTTTAATTAATTCTTTTGATAATCTTTAATCTTCAAACTTATTTTTATAGTGATTTATTATTTTTTTACTTTTATTGGTACATGCTTGCAATACATATTGATTACATTCATTGTAGAGAATTAGTACATGTACAAAACACATTTCAATTCTGTTTTCCCCCTTTCCTCTATCCCTTTTTCATTTTGCCAACATCGGATTCATTTATTTATCTTATAAGACTTTATAAAGTTAGTTATCATTAGAGAGAGAGAGATTAAAAACCAGAGTAATAGGCAAAAACACATATAAAACACATAAGACAATTGTATTAAGTCAAGGTGCACTTTTAGATACATTGTGCTAAATTCTAATAAATATTTTTCTCTGTCTTTTTCTTATTATCTGTCTTTTATTTCATATTTTATTTATATAATGCTTTTTATAATAATATAAGGGAAACCATGTGATATTTAAGCCTTTGTGCCTGATTTACTTCACTTGATATTATGGTCTCAAGGTACATCCATTGTCCTACAAATTATTCAAATTTATCTTTTACAACAGAGTAATACTCTACTGTGTATAAACACCACATTTTCTTTATCCATTCATCTGTTGATAGACATATAGCCTCTTTCCAAGATTTAGCTATTAGGGATTGTGTGGCTATAAACATGGGAATACATGCATCACTGACATTTGTTTTAATTTCCTTGCTGTAGAAGAAAAGAAAATGTGACAAAGAATTCATAGTGAAAGTTTATTTTCTCAGTGTGTCCTCAAAGTAAGACAGCTATAACAGATCCTTTGGTTTATTGGTTTTATCATATTATATCCTAGATTATTTTCTGTAATAATTTCAATTTTGTTCTTGTAATTCTGCCTTAAATCCTTTATCAGACTATATCTTTGTTTTTGTTTGTTTCTTTTTGAGATAGGATTCACTATGCCATTTAGGCTGGCCTTGAACTTGTTATGTAGCCCAGGCTGGCCTCAAACTTTCCTCAATCCTCCTGCCTCAGCTTCCTGAGTACTGGAATTACATGTGTGCACCACCATGCCCAGCCAGACTATATCTTGTGGATAGCACAAAACTACATGAAATAACTAAGATTGCATAATCTACATATAATACAACTATGAATGCATTTTTCTATTTTCTGTCTAATTATTTCACCAGTTACTCTAATGTGTATGTATTAGGAACCAAGTTTTTCTTCAAAAAATAATATTTGATAGTAATCTTCTTTAGACTTGTAAAATCCTAAAAGTCATGTACTACATTTACAGAATATTACAAATTTGCAAAACATATTAATGTTTAGCATGAACATAGACATTAGTTAGGGTAAGAATTTCTTTACATATAATTGATGAATGAGGCAAGATCAAGAAAAATTCAATACAGCACCTGACCCATTCAACTCAGAACTAGAAATTTTATGCTGCCTAGTCCAATCCTGTTTCCACTACAACACACTCCTTCAACCTTGATCTAATCAATTATTTACTGTATCTTTCTAAAACTTTTAATCAGTAGTAGAAGTAGTATTAGGGTACTCAATCGACTGAGAATTTGATTATACAATAAAAAGGTTTCTATTCTTTTCAAATTTGCTGTATAAATGCAATAAACACAGACTGATATAATCAATGCTTTTGATTGGCTTTTTAATGTGGCCTCACTTAGCACCTAATAAAAGATAAAATCTCTTTTTAGAATAAGCCCCTCCTCTTAATACAAAATAATAAATTCTTATAATGTATTACAATGCAGTCAGTCCTGGATTATAATTATTGCTTTGTAAATATACAAGGCTGCTTGAATTTCCCAGATAATTGGACATTGACATATGGGAAAATAACAATAAATTATTCTAAAATACCAACAGCAGAATTAATATTATTTTAACATTAAAGTTTTAAATATCATGCAATAAAAATACTGTTAATTTCTTAATGTAAGGATGACTGGTAGAAATGTAAATAATTTGGTGGTTTCAGATGAAAAATGTAGATTAATTCCTTGACCATGAAAAGAATTTCACCTCGTAAGTAATTTATAATCTGGTTGGATATTCAATTATAAATTTCCTTTATAAACAACCATCAGATATCGTTCATGTATCTCCTTTTTCTATGTTCTATTTACAGTGTTATTCTGATGAACTGAAAAAGATTTCTCAGTCACAATGAAGAGCATCCCTTTCTTGGAAGGAATACTGAGAGGTGATAGCACCAAAGAATATAGTCTCTTCTTCTGTAAAGTCTATTTTTTTAACAAGCAGGCAACTTATTACATTGAAATGGACAGTCTGTTTAAAGCAGAAAAATATAATTTCACTGAAGGAGTGTCTTAGCTACTTTTCTCTTGTTGCTGGGACAAAATACCCTGATACCCAAAGTAAAAGGGGGAAAGGTTTATTTAGCTCACAGTTTGTAGAGGTTTTAGTCCATTGTTGGCTGCAAGGCAGGGTGACAGATGGTAGAGGGCAACAGTTCATGGTGGCAGAGGACAGCAAAAACAACAAGGGAGGGAGACAAGCTTTTTTCTGTCACTTATGTTGTATGCAGGTTACCCCCCTAGGGTGGGTGTAGCACTCACACAGTTAATCCTAGCATTGGACCATGAATTAATCACATATTCTAGATTCAGCCACCTCTCAAATGCCCTGCCCCTCATGACTGCCTGAGGCTTTGGGGGGACATTTAGACACAAACCATAACAAGGAGGTACTGATTGGAAAACAATGTCTTACAGAGCAAACATCTATTTACTGTCAGCAAGTTCTAGAAATAAAGTAGTACAACGTTGATCCAGCAGCTTTTGTGATAATTTATTTTATTACATTGACATGTGAAATGCCTTCTGCCCAAAGAACTTAAGTTTGAGGATATCCAACTTAAACATTCCAGAAATGCTTGACAGAGTTCTAAAATTCGAGGACTACTTATTGATCCTCCAAAACACAAAACTCTACAGTGTGATGAGTACATTTTCAGTTCTGAATTGAGTTTAACCAGATCAGTCTTTCAAGACTATTAAAGATTTCACTTTAAGGATTCATACTAGCTTATTGGGCTGGTTTCATATGATAGTTGAAATAGAAACAGTTTTGTAGGTCATTTCCTTTTGGATGTAATTGCTGAGATTAAAAAAAACTGAGTTGAAGTGATGACAGTAAGACATGGAAAAGTGGTGACAATAAGATGGGCACTGGTTTTTCCCAGTCAGAAGACTCTATAGTAAATATTGTGCTGTCACTTACAGATGTTCACTGAACAGAATTTTCTATACTTAAAAATGCTTATACAGACAATATTTTTCCTGGAATGAATTTAGTAGAGTTCATTACACACCAAGGAGAAAGATGAAAGTGAAAAAGATGGATAGTGCCAAGCATTAACAATAATGTAAAGAAACTGGAACTCTCATACTCTGCTTGCTGGTGGAAGTATAAAACTCTTTGGCAGCATATTTGGAAATTTAAAATAAGACTAAGCCACATCCAGCAGAAATGAACCATATTCATGAATATGTACACAAAAATGCACACAGAGGCAGGGTTAATAACAGTCCCACACTGGAAACAAGGCAAAAGTTCAGCAGAAAAATAAATGAATTTTGACATATTCACACAATGGAATATTATGTAGCAGCAGAGAGTAAATCCACGCTACATGTAAAATATGGATTCTTTTTTTTTTTTTTGTGGGTTCTGGGGGTTGACCTCAGGACCTCACATGCCAGCAGGTGCCTGTGCTGCTGAGCGATATCACCGGCCTTTTTTTCGTATGTGGGTTCCGGGAGTCAAACTCGGGCCCTCGCGCTTGCCAGGCAGGTTCTACACTGCTGAGCCATCTCACCGGCCCCTAAAATATGGATTCTATTTAGATTAAGTTAAGTTATATGCAAATAAATATATGATGATAAATGCCAAAATTAAATTTACCCATTGGCAGTGTGGTAGTATCTATAACATGGCCAAAAAGTGGCTTCTGAGTGTCCATAATGTTCTAATTTTTAATCTGTGGGCTACCAGGTCATGCATATATTGCCCTCATGAAAATTAAATGGCATAAATATGAATTACTCCTTTCTATGTATATTTCAGTTAAAAGGAAAAAAATCTACAATCTAAATTAGTCACTTAGCAGCTCAACCCAAATATCATTATTGCTTTATTCTATCATTCTTATCTATAATAATACTATATCAGGTATGATATAACCTATAATGGAGAAGATGTGTTATTGTGACCTTACATCTTCCTCTGTTAGATGAGAAGTGTTTCACTGGCTACAAGATTGCAAATCCTTTGCCTTTTTTGACCTTTAGTGCTACTCACTTTCTAGTAGTCACCCCATGAATCCTCATAAATTTACACACTAAAGCCATCCTATTCATCTTATCACAATTTCCATTTCCTTGTTTATTTAAAGAATAATGTTGACAAATTTTCAAGAAAAACTCTATTTATTGAATTTTAAATAATATAAAATTCAGTTATCCCACTAATTGACTGAACTCAAAGAGGAAACTCTACACCCAATATTGGGAAAAAAACAAACTTTGTATTTTTATTAATTTTATGTTCTTGCATTATGTACTGGTAGGGATACACATGGTAGGGGTGCCATGAAAACTACTAGTATGTCTGAATTGCTCTTTCACCCAAGTACAGATACAAACACAGAGAAGCAATGAGCTATTTTATTAAAGTAAATACTATCCAAATGTTGAGTTTTCATTATGTAAACACAGTACCATTATAGTACTTTAATAAATGGGAAATAACTTTTTTTGGAATATTATAAATATTTAACAACTTATATGTGTGTGTGTATATATATATATACACACACACATATACATTTTCAAACTTAATATGTTTTATAACTATAAAATCTTTTAGTTCAACATTTGCGCCCTTCCTATGAAGATCTTGATTATTTCATAGTATCAAGAATGAAGTAAGTACATATCACATGTGTTTAATGCCATGAAACTATTTGAAGGTCTTCAGAGGGAATATAAAGCTAAATTGAAAAGTTTATCAGCCTAGAGAAAATATTAAACCAAGGATAACATCTCTATCTTTTTGTCAAATGCCTACAATGAACACTTCCCATTAAAGAAAAATCTAATAACATTTAGAAAATGTATCCTATAAAATGGCATATAAAGATACACAAAAATGAGATCAATGAAGTAAAAAGAGTGACTTGGGATCAGTCTTTAAAAGTAAAAAATATTCATTGTTGTGAATATAACCCTGCTAAAAATCTGTCAAGTGAAGTAAAATAAAACCTTCATAACCAGAATAATTGGAGAGTGGGTTATTCTGATTAAGAAAAATCTGATTACCTGATTATTAAGTTGAAAACTACTTTACTTTCAAAAATTGATCAGAATTAATCTAAAATGAACAAGGATTTCACAGGACCACAAGATCATAATTGTGTGCATTAATGGCTACATTGCATATAGAAGGAAAGTACAACATATGTACTGCCAAAGGAAATCCCAACAAAGTTATTTGTCTTTGCTTTTCACCAAATATATAATTGCTTCCCTTTTTAAAAATAAGCCTCTTTCTTTAGTGCTGAGGATCGAAACAAGGGCCTCATGCAAGCAAGGGAAGCACTCTACTACTGATCTATACTCTCCCAGCCAAAATCTCATTCTTAATTTTAAGTTATAGGGGAAAATAATTATATGAGATTCATATCATATAGACTTTTACTAATAACTATTATTTCAACCTCATGTTTCTTTTACTCACTCCTTTATTTATTCATTTAATAACTATGTGCCACATGTTCATAACATATGAAAATACTGTATAAACACAAATAAGACATGGTTTTTATCCCAGAGCTTACATTCACTGGGAAAGCTGAACAAGTAAAAGTAGCTGTCAAACAGCATAATAAGTGGGATTTAGGGACATGAATGGTGTTATATTAGAAGTGAAGGGGATCAACTAAATCTGACTGAGCAGAGATGCCCTGAAAAGTGCTATTTCTAAATAATGTGAATATATGACCTAGTAAAGGTAAGTAGAAAGAATGCAGAGAACATAGGTCTAAAGTGGTGAAAAAGTATGAAGTACATGAAACAAAACACAAAAATTCAAACATAAATGGCACTTTCTGTGGTCTTCCTTTCACCAGCCCGTAACCCAATACTTACAATGAAAAAGAACATGATATGAATCCCACTGATGGACACTACAAAATACCTGAGCAATGCTCCAAATATAAGCTATTATTTCTACATGTGAAATAATTTTACCCATTAAATTATTTTCATAATGGCATATATTTGAAAGAATATTGATCTTCATATTCGAAAGAGTGGGTAAAGTATTTTACTATGAAACTAAATGACAAATGTATGACTGCAGCCAAAAGCTGTAGGGCAAGGGCAAAGTCTTAAAAAAAAAGTGTGTCAATATTTTTATAATGGGACTTTTATTTACTTAATATTAAAAATTATAATTAGCAACTAATGTTACTTGCCAATGACAAATAATGGTGACACTATAATACATAATCCTATATTTGGAGTAAAAATAAATAATTATTTCATACATAACCTGTGAATAATATAGATATATTAGAAGCACACTGTATACATGGGCACAATTCTTGAGTTCGAACACTTGGGTTTTCTTTTTTTTTCCTAAATCTATTTGTTGGAATACCAAAAGAAAGAAAGCAAGATGCAAAATCTCAAATAGAATGGTGATTATATGAAGAAATTTGGAGGTCTTTTTGCAAGCATTTTTCTATTGCAAAAATTGCCTTACATGAGAAATGTTTAAAAGTAATGATATTCCATACTGAAGATTTAATCTCACATCACTTCCGTAAGAGAACGATAGATCAGAGTATAATTTTCCCTTATCATATAGCTCATCTCCTATGTTGAAAAAAAATCCTCCTGTTAGATTTTCTTAGACAAATGTGATCCCAACCTGATAGAACACTTTATTTCTTCAGCTGCAGAATAACACCATAAAACCAGGTTCTTTAAACATATATTATACAAATCCATGAAAATTTTGCATTGATGGCTGCAAGTTTCCAGACATTTTAATCCTAAATTTTGTTCATTGCAATAAAAAATCCACCTAAATTAACACTTTTTAATTGAATTATAGTCTATCATTTGATTGTTTCAGACATTCAAAACTGCCTTCTTTTTTATCCTGAAATATACATTCTGACTCTTACAATGCTTTTTTTCTTGTTTCAGTATTCAGTAAGTATGTTTTAATAAGTTATTAATGCTTTCACTTCCAGCATGATGTTTCTCAGAGAGAGGTAATAATCATTTTGCTACTGTTTTCAACTATGAATATTCATCATTTAAAACAATTTGAGAACCAGAGTCCTTGACAACCTGTTTTAGTACCTGCTAGTTGTAGAATTTTGCACCATATCTCGGATTTATAGCTCTCATTTAGCCATCGTGGTAGTCAAAATCCTGGCTTTAAATATTCATGACATAGACATGAGTAACAAAAAGAGACAAAGTGTAGCTATTGCACCTTCAAAGAAAAGCAATAAACCATTTTCGTTGCTCTTGTTCATGCTCTTTAATTCATTTCATTTCATTTTAACTACACAAAACAATTTCACCAGCCATTAGCCTTGAAAGAAACCTTACAAAGGCTGATCATGCTTTCAAGAGTAGTCCTAACAGTCCCTCTCTCTCTTTTTCATTTTTGGGACAAATAGTCTACTTTATAGATTAAGACCTGTTTTTGTTTAAAGGAGAAACCTTGGAAAGTAAAGGATAAACATCTTTGTATTGATGTTCCAAAACTTCAAAGTACTACCTACTGAAAATAATTTTGCATCACATTTTTCAAACTGAGACCCCTTAATGCAAAAAAGAAGTAATGTGAAAAATCTCTTGGTAAATTCTAAATCTAGACAATTCCCAGGCTGAATCTGAAATTAAAACATCCCAAGGACCTTATGATCAGAGTCATGAAAATAGTCTTGTTTAAGTTTATTTTTTTAATTCTTGCTTTGAATATGGATTAGAACTTTATTCTATAATAAAATATCTGAATTTACTAAACTTTTCAATGCAGGTTATCAGCATATTTGAAAATGCAATCTCTCATTTTGGATGTGCATGAATTTTGGGTGTTCCAGGTTAAATCACCATTTCAAGGACAGGATTAACAGAATGATGAATTGGTTGAAAATCTGGATGCTCAATCAGGTGTGGTGGTGCATGCCTGTAATCCCAGCACTCAGGAGACCGAGGCAGGAGATCACTGTGACTTCAAGGACAGCCTGGGCTACATAGTGAGTTCAAGGCCAGCCTGCACTACATAGCCAGACCCTGTCTCAAAAAACCAAACCAGGGCCGGTGAGATGGCTCAGCGGCGTAAGCGCCTGCCTTGCAAGCGCGAGGGCCCGAGTTCGACTCCCGGATCCCACATACGAAAAAGGGGCCGGTGATATCGCTCAGCGGCACGTGTGCCTGTTGGCGCACAAGGTCCTGAGGTCGACCCCCCGGTACCCACAAAAAAAAAAAAAAAAAAACCAAACCAAAGCAAAACACCTGAAAATCCAGTTGTTCTCAGCATATAAGAATTTTTTTCCTCTTATAAATGTTTTATGAATTACATTTCTAAACTTTGCCTCACAATAAAATATAAGAAAAATCCTAAGTTTTTAAAAAAGGAATTCACTTGCCACCTCATTTTTAAGAGATTAACTGCCATTTAAAATGGAAGAATAAGAATGGTTACTAACTTCCCTCTGCAACTTCTAAATAATTCAGATCATCTACTGATATTGTTATAATTTAGTATGAAAGGTACTGCCTTGTGAGTATGAAGTTACAAAATCTACATGCATCAGAATTAACCACCAGATATATGTGCAGCATGCTTCCCAGCCAAGAACTGATGGATACATTATCAAATAAAGAAATAAAAATCAAATCAATTTTGAGGATACTTCTCAAGATTTTTGATATTTAAAACAAAGAAAAATTTACCAAAAATGCACATTCTTTACTGATTTCTTAAAATTTTATTCCCAAATAAATGTGCATATCTCAGTCCATTTCAGTTTTAATCTGAAAAAAATTCTCACAATAAATAAACTTAGAATCTCATATTATTTTTGAATGACAGTTTTCCTTCTTACAGGAAAGGGAAAATATTAGATCAAAAGCTATAAAACAAAACAGAAACAACATTCCAAACATAGAGAAAAGACTACTGGGGAAAGTTATTAACTAGAATTTCAAAGAGAACACTCTTTGATAAATGAAGAACCATGATTCTTTGTCATTAAGACATACAAGTGTCACAGCAACACACCAAGGCCCTATTTCTCAAAAGATGCTCAGTCACTGGAAATAGTCCAACATCCAATGCTTTAAATGTGCACAAGGCAAAATAAATAACTACAACTTCAACAGTCAAATGAACAGCTAAGGGCTATTTCTCCTTAAAACTAAATTCTATCTTTCCCTTTGGCAGGGAGACAAACCATGATGTCATTTTTAGTTTGGACATTCCTTTGAAAACAGAAGTTATTATAAGCTGATAATAAGCTCATCATTATAAAGGCATCTCCCAATTCTACTTTCTAGTATAGAGAAAAGAGTTTTGTTTTATCTAGCACCAAATAAATGCTGGAGAGAAAATAGTTGAGTTGTTCTTTACTATACATATATACAAATAATATACATTTACTTACATAAGACACATAATTATGTAAGATTAATTATAGGAATCAAAATTCTGTGTAGCCTTGAGCTCAAAGACTGGAATTCTTAATTGCTAGAATATCAAGGTAATGTAGGAGATTTAACAAAAGTGGTACCATGCTAAAATTTAAAAGACATCTAGAGAAGACAAAATCTACAGGTTTAAAAAAAAACTTACCTTTTTGAGGTCTAATGTAAAAGGAAGAATATACATGAAACATATGAAGCTCAAGGTATGATTGTACTTCAATCCCTTATATAGACAAGATAAATGGCTACAGTTCAGAGTCCTGTAATTGAGTATCAGTTAGTGATTATTGAGTTCTTGTTTACAAAGCAATGAATTACTCATTCATGAGTTACATTATAAACATTTAGCAACATATTTTTGGAATACTGCTCTACTTTATAAATAAAAGCTGTATGTAATTAGTTTGTGATGTTGAGGCAAGTTTACACTGTATAATAAGCTAATGCTTATGTCCTCTTTTTAAGACACTTTCCACACATGCCACTTTTTACTGTACATTTTGAAGTATTTTTCTTCTGTTATTTTCAATTATGGCTCTTATAAATTGATTTTCTTCATTCAAGGCTGATGCAAGTTACTTTCTTTATTTTTTGGCACATTCTCACACATTTCTCCCAATGAATGCTCTCCTGGTTGATGGTCACTTATACTAATCCAGATCTCTTGGTTAAAGTATTTGCTTTGCTGACCATTCACAAGTGCTATAGTTCCTTCATTAGACTTCTATTAACATTCTTGTGAAAAATTATGAAATTAAGCCTGCCTTTTGAGGCTCCTCCATTACCATTTTCCTGTCAGCTCCCTACCATGAGCACTAAGTAAAGTGTCTTTCTGCTATTCCTAAACACCTGAGACCTCCAACCCAATAACATCTCAACAACTCTGTGCCATAGAACTCTCAATACTGAGTCCCAATGAGTTTGTTTTTTACCCAGACCCCTAAGAAATCTATTCTTTACCTACCTTGACCCACACATTGTAATATTGGCTCTTGGGTTACTTTTTCATGTGCTGTAAAACTAGATCTTACCCATTCTATTTTTCCAGAATGGTTTTATAAATATATGTGCAAATCTTTATATTTAATGCATCACAAGTCATCTTCTAAAGTTGACCAGTCACTCCAGTCTGTCAAAATCTGAAGCAATAATTTCCAGAAATGCCACCTATCTTGGTAATATTTGAGAGGACAGAGAATTCTCTTCAAATATTTTAATCTGATTTAATGTATTTCCATTATGTTCATGTACAGCAAATTATATCTTAAATTGGAGAGTTTATCTAGTGTTATAGGCTGGTTTGTGTACCTTTAAATTATTACACTGATGCTCTATCCCCCAATGTGACTGTATTTGGAGATAAGTCATTTAAAGTTATAACTAAAATTAAATCAGGCCATAAGGATGGTGCTCTAATCCAATATGATTGATGTCCTTATAAAAAGCATCAGATAATCTCTGTGTCTCTCTCTTACTCTTGCTGTCTCCCTCTTTCTCTCTCTGTCTTCCTGTCCATGGGCACACAAAGGCAAGACCATGTGAAGATACAAGCAAGAAGACAGTTTTCTGCAAGCTAAGGAGAAAAGTTCCAAGAGAAACTAAAGCTGTCTGACACCTTGCACTTGGAATTTAACCCTCCAGAAATGTGAGAAAATAAACTTTTTCTTGCTTATTTCACCTATTCTGTAGTATTTCATTAGTAGCAGCATTAGTAGACTAACATATCTGGACATATGCATATACTATGACTGCAGTTTGTTATATATGTTACTAAAATGATTATAAATATACCAACTGCTGAATAACAGTGATTATAAATTCATTTTCACTCATAGTCAATGTCATTCCTATCAAAATCATAATATGATTTATAGAAATAGAAAAATATCCTAAATTTCATATGAAACCACAAAACTCCCCAAATAGTAAAAGAAATCTTAAGAAAGAAGAACAAAGCTAAAGACTTTATGCTTTCTGATTTCAAAATACACTAAGAAGCTACAGTAATTAAAATATAATGTATTGACATAAAGACAGAGATATAAAACAGAACAGAGAATACAGGAATAAGCACATAATATGGCCAACTGATCTTCAACAGTGGTAATAAGAATGTGCAATGGGAAAAAGCTCATGTCCTCAACAAACGGTGTTGGGAAAAGTGGGTATCCACAAGAAAAAGAAAGAAATCAGTCTCTTATCATAAACCATACACCAAAATAAAATCAAAGGAGTTAAATACTTAAATATAAGTCCTAAAACTATAAAACTTCTATGAAAAACATAGGAAAAGAATCATGACATTGATCTTGGCAACAATTTCATGGATATGACACCAAAAGCAATCAAAGCAAAAACAGGTGCAAAATTATATCAAACTAAAACAGCTTCTGCACAGGAAATAAAACAATCCATGGAATGAAAAAGTAACCTATGGAATGAAAAAATATTTTTAAAAAATCTGTGATGGTTAAACTTCATTGTCTCCTTGATTGGCTTGAGAGATTAATAAACACACTTCTGCATGGGTGGTGAGGAAATGACCTTAGGGACTATACCTTGTCCCTGGCCCATTCCTGTCTAGCACTATTCCCCTGGGCTCTGCTTCCTGTCTATGATAAAGTTAGCAGCTTTCCTTCGCTATCCCCCTCTTCTATGATGTTTTTACCTTTGAGCCAGACAACCATGAACTAAATCCTCTAAAACTATGAGCCAAATTAAATCTCTCCTCCTTTAAATTAAGCATCAGGTATTTTGACCCAGCAATGTGAAAGTGGACAAATACAATATCTGATATAGTATCTATCTATCTGTCTGTCTATCTATCTATCTATCTATCTATCTATCTATCTATCTATCTATAACTCTCTATATACATATAGATAGATATTGTCTTGTAGTATTTGACAAAATTTCCTTCATTTTAAAGGTTGAAACATTATATATATATATATATATATATATATATATATTTGTTACAACTCCTCAGTGGCAAAAAAGATAACCCAATTTAAAAGTGGGCAGAGTATTTGAATACATAATTCTCTAGAGGAGGAATACAAATAGTCATTAAGTATGTGAAAATGTGCCCAACATCATTAATCATTAGAAAAATTCATGTCAAAATCACAATGAGATATTGCATCAAATCTGTAAGGATGGCTATTATTTTTTAAAAAATGATAACAAGTGTTGAGGATTCAGCAAAACTGGAAACTTCATAAATTGTTGATAGGTATGAAAATAGTTCAGCCACTATAGAAAACACTGCTTCCACAAAAATTAAAATAGAATTCTCATATGATCTAGTAATCACTTTTCTGTGTATATATAAAAAAAGTGAATTCAGCATCTTAAAAAGATATATGCAATATCATATGCATAGCAGCATTATGCACAATAGACAAGATGTGGAAAAAATCTAAATGTTCATCAATGGACACATAAAACAAATTATCTGTATGTATATGTATGTAGATATGTATGTATATATATACATATATACACATACATACATATATACATATACAAAATATATGTATGTATATATGTTTCAGCCTTTAAAATGAAGGAAATTTTGTCATATATTACAAGACAGATGAAGTGTGAAGACATAGTGCTAAGTAAAATAAGTCAGTCACAGAAAGGCAAATATTGCAGGACTGTACTAATATGAGATATCTAAAACAGTTTAATAATAATTAAATAAAAATACAATTATAAAATAATAAAATAGTAAAATAGAGTAGAATTGTAATTTCCAGGGACTGAGGGAAGAGAAAAATGAGCAGTTGTTCTGTGAGCATATTTGAGTTATAAGACACTTGAGTTCTAGAAACCTGTTACACTACACAGTGCCTATTACATCTATAATGTAAATAATAATGCACATACAAGTAAATTTTATTAAAAAGGTATATCCTAAATTAAATGTTCTTCACACACACATATACACACAACAAAAGATCAAGAGGAACTTTGGAGGTTCCAGCTTTGTTTATCACCTTGATTATGGAAGCGGTTTCATGGGTTTATTCATATATTGAAATCCATCAAATTGTATACATTACGTATGTGCAGTCTTTAGATAATAGATACATTTATTATATATGTGCATATATACATACAAAAAAAAACCTCTTTCTCCATTCTAAGTATCATTATTACAGTTTTAATTAGCTTTATATCAAAATGATGTATATGTATACACAAACTAAGTCAAAAAAACATTTAAAGCAGGAATTAGAACTCAGTATAGTACCATATTCTCACTTAACTATTTATTTTAATTTAATGGTATTTTATATCTATTTGGCCCATAAATTTAACTATATAATATTTAATGTTTTGCTTAAATACTTACTTCCATAATTCGTATTTCAATTTGTCAAATATTTTGATTTAAAGGAGTTTGGTCACAAGTCCCTTAACATTAAACCAACATAACATAAAAAGTATTTCCACAGAAAGCATCTTTTGGATCATAAACCATTTTCTAGCTAGTTGTTACCATGTGAATCTACTCCCTATGATGCATTCCCACTTGAAATAATGCATGAAAATAAAACTAACATTCTAGAAGCGTTAACTCACATTCCGAGTTTGTACAAATGCTTCACTAGAAAACTGACATTTTGTAGTTTGTAATAGTTTCAGTTACTGTGAAAATCATATACTAAAGGAAAAGATATAAAAATGGGTCAGATATCTTATTTCTAACAATATGCATTGCAAAGACATTCAAACTACCTCATAGGATCTATGATGATTTTAAAAAAGATCTGAAAGTAGACTGATTATGCATGTATTTCTTTAAATGTAGTTGTTTTAGTCAGGGTTTGCAAGGGAATAAATTTAATACAGGATACATAATTTATAGTATTTTTTTAATATTCACCCAAAAAGTCCAATGCAGAAGAGTGCAAGAGAGCTGTCCACACACTAGGGACCCGAAGAATCCAGCTGAGCGCCCGGATCCCATGGCAATGTCCTGTACAAGTCCAGCTAGAGACCTAGAGCCCATGGCAATGTCTCATGCAAGTCTGTATCCAGGATCTGCACTGGGAAGGCCCAAAGGTCAGTCGTGGAAGCTAGAAAGTCTGCACCAGCAGGATGAAGGATCTGTGTCAGCATGCTCAGGAATCTGCACTGGAGCCAGGAAGGGACACTCAAGGTAAGGACCTGAGCTCCCCTGAAAAGAACTGCAGCCATCCTCAGCATCATTGAGGTCCCAAGCTCCTCTGATGCTGAGAACAGCTAAGTTCATATCAGGAAAACCAGCATGACAAGCTTCTCCGTGAGAATCAACAGCATACCATCTTCCCTTCCAGTTCTCCATTTATGCTGTTGGCAACAATCCTCAGGTGGGCCTTCCACAGCCAGAACCACACTGGCTCAGTTCAGCTGGGTGTTCCAAATTGACCATTAGTTAATCCACCACAGTACTTCTGCCAGGTTTGGTGGTACATGCCTGTAATCCCAGCACACAAGAGGCTGAGGCAGGAGGATCACCATGAGTTTGAAGCCAGCCTGTGCTACATAGTGAACACAAGATCAGCCTGAACTACACAGTGAGACCCTATCTCAAAAAACAAAACAAAACAAACAAACAAGCAAACAAAATATATATATACTTCTATCACATTTTTTAGTAATTACAAAGCAAGGGTGAGGATTCAGGATTGGTGAAGATACCAAAGTATTTCCCTTAAAGAATGAACACTATTATAAATAAAAAGAAATTTAAGCTATATTACATATAATAGATATTATGAAAATAAAATTCCCTTTTTAAAATATCTAAACCTATAAAATGTGCAGATTCTAATGAAAAAAATCACAAGAATAAAAAAGGAGTTGGAGGAAACTGTACAAGCCCTTAAGAACATTAAAGTTTCACAACTAAAGTGCAGCTTGTAGTACATAGAATTGTGCTTCATTCTTCCTTAGAACTCATGTAAGTGTACACTCCATTTTTACCAACAACTATCAAACATTAATATGAAGGATAATCAGAAAGCATTAGCCATACAAGAAATGTGATAGTGCTGATAAGTTACTTCAAAGTCAACCTATACAGAATTTTACTTCCAGTAATGAAAAGAATTTCTGATAAAATTATCATTCTTACATAAACATTTTCTACAATTATGAGAAAGTTAATAGAATATTTAAAAGCTATTTTGAGTGACAAACAATAATCAAAACTAGTATAAAATATTAGTATGACAAGGAAACTATTTATTAGTAAGCTCCTTCCTTACAAAATTGACAAAGAGCTATAATCAAGTATCTTTTAAGGATTAAATTGCTTTAAGGGACAATAAATTTATATATTATTCTTGGCTATTTTGCTTAACACACTATCCTAGTTGTAATATACTGCATGTCCTACATATGTATTCTTTCTACTAGTTGTGATACCTTGGGCAATCATTAACCTTTTTTTCTCAATTTCCACATCTATAAAATGAGAGAACAGGACAAAATGCATTTTTTATACCTTATACATAAAGATAGCCAGACCAAGTATGAAAGCAGAAAAGAGAGAGAAGACATCTTAACAATTCTACCTGGAAGCACAAAATGTAAGAACTGCTCTGCTTAAAATCCTTTTATAACCACTGGACCCCACCAATGGATATGTAAACTAAAAGATTAAAATATGCCATCGTATTTGTTATTTGCATTCAGTTAGCTTATAATTTCTAACCAATTTCTTTTGTATGCTTTCTCCATGATTATCATTTCTTCATCAACCTAATAACTTCGATAATTTTTTTAATCTTACTTTTTTTTGTTTTCTAAACTATTTCTTTTATAATGGTTTTGCATGTACCAAGGATCTCGATATTTCTGTTTTTCTATTTTTAATTGTCTTTGTTTTTCTTGAATGTAGGCTCATATTTTACTGCCAGATTTGTTTGACTTAACTAATAATTTCTGCATTTTGCATGTATGTTTATATGTTCTCTGAAACACTAGCATACTATGCAAGTAAATTAATCTTTCATTCTCTAAATACTTATTGCCATCTGAAGTTACCACTGTAAACATTGAGTTTGCAACGTGCTATTTCTGTAGTTTTCTTATTAATAATGAATTACACTTGCTCATTAGTTTCTAAGTAGGTCATTGTTTAATTTAGTAAACAGATTTTTTTTTTCTTTTTTGAGACAGGGCCTCACTCTGTAATTCAGGCTGGTCTTAAACTTACTATGTAGCCCAGGATAGCCTTGAACTCATGATGGTCCTTTTGCCTTAGCTTGCTGAGTGCTAGGATTACAGGTGTGTACCACCATGCCCGGCTTAGATATTCTGAAGCATAATCATTTTCTTACTAGATTAAGAGTAGAAAAGTAGTATGGAGTATAGTGATTTGCAAATTAACCTGTTTTTCTCAAGTAGGATGTTCATACTAAATGGCAAGACATTTTAGTTACTATATTTTATTCTTATTTTTTCCATTCTTTCTATTCCTTTTTATATTTCTTTATAATTAACTCCTTAAAAATCAAATTTTATGGGCCAGTGATATAGCTCAGCAGCATAAGCGCATGCCTGGCAAGAACGAGGTCCTGAGTTCGACTCCCAGTACCCACATATGAAAAAAAATTTATATTTCATGGCTATATTGAATAAATAAGTCCCTATAGTTATCTTACTTCTGTTACTGTTCAATATTTATAACAATCGATATTCACTTGTGCTATCTCCCTGCCTTCTCAACTATATAAATTTTTCCAAATCCTATTTTAAAAATCCTGGGAGCAGTATTTGTGGAATTCAGCAATCAATCTAGATACTGTTTTCCCAAACAAAAATTACCAAACAACAATCCAGAAAAATGTATCTCATAAATTTTGAATCTTTTGTTTATATTTCCTAAAGCCATGGTTATCTCCATGGTAATATTGATGATCTATCTATATATTTTCAACCAAATATTGCCTCAAATTTAAGATCAATAATTTACTTAATGATGATTTTTATAGTAAACAAAGAATCCTACTATTGTTGCACAAAATATCATCTTATTGCTGGAGTAATATATTTAATTTAGAGTTTCATAAGTATACACATTCAAGAATGGAAGAAATACTCATTGGATATAGATAAACTTTTTTATTTTTAAAGAAAGCTGGCCCATTTAGTCATATCTGAAAAGTTGTCAAGCAGAAATGCTGCTTTAATAATCAGCAATGGTTCATTTATAATGGTTGTTATAAAAGGCTTTGAGTTTATCTAATAAATGTTAATATTCCTATTCATATAAATTTAGGTCATGATGTGTTTCCTTGCCTTTTTTAGTTAATACAAATGTCTGAACTTTCCTTTCTTGCTATTAAGAAGATCAGAACATAGCATGTGTGGTGAATTATTCTCACCAATCTCCTCTCAGGCTACTTGGTTACATATGAAGAAGGGGCATGTGCTTAGAACTAAAGTTACACAACCTCAAATAAATGTAAACCCAATCAAAAGGAAATGAGTAACTAACAGAGTGGTCAATGGGAGGAAGAGTTTTTTTTATACCATGCTATTTTAAATATTTATCTTAACACATGCAAGCATTACTTATTTTAAAAGAATCTCAATTTTATAAAAAGACTATGTATATTCTACAATATAGGGTAGTATATTCATTGCTTGTATATGAATAGCTATAGCTAAACATTTGGAAATAAATTATCTCTTGCATGATTAAAAAAATAGCTATTCAGTCTTGTCAGTTTTATTTTGCTTTGCAAACTTCCCAAGTAGGATTTCAAAAAACATCAGTCCATTTTAGATAATGTATTGTCAAAAATGCTTGAATGGTAGAATTCCTGATATTTAAGTACACTTTCTCTAGATCCAAGTATTATAGACATGTACAAACAATTTTTCAACTATGTACTTTCCAAAGAGTAACTTATTTTCTGAAAGGATGATTAAGAAAAATTCTCCAATAAGAAAAAATAGGTAATGTAATTATGGCCATACTGGGAAGTTCTACATTCATTGTAAGAATAAAACAGAGAATAGGGGAGAAGGGAAACAATCACATCCTCCAAACTCTTACCATATCCTGACATCATAAATGATTCCTCCATAAAATATGGTAACCTTGTTTTTAGAATGTTAATAACAGAAATAAAATAAACTAAGTGTTCAATACAATGAATTTTGGTTTATCTCCTTCAATCTTGCACATGATTCAAGTGTCAAATGACTGTATTTCACTATACCCCAAACAGCTTAATAAATGTGTCAATATTCAGTTCAACCACTAGGTGCTTCACTGTGAACACAAGTGGCTCAAGCAATAAGAGATGTTAATTTGCATTATTAAACACACAATAAATAAAGTCTTATATAAATTTCTGAATTTAATAAATCTTACTATGCCTCCGTAAGAGAAATTCTTCCCAAAGAAAAGTAGAATGAATATTTAAATTATTTACATGATTTACAAAATTAGAATAAAGATTTACAAGATATTTGTACATGGATCTCATATACACATCATTTTAAAAATTGACTCTAAAAAGAGACAAAACATACACAGGGTAATGAAAAAGTGAAAGAAAATCAGAAAATTATATTGTCACAGCAGGCAAGTTAGGAAAGGGTTTCAATCTTTTCAAATGCTGCATAAAGGTCAAAAAAGTGACATTAAAAATTGAGTTTTCTAGTTTTTCACCAATATTTATATCTTTATGCTGCTATAATGAAAATCATTTCATTGTAAAGGAGAACTGGGTGTATTTAGAAAAAAACAAAAAGATTAAAAAATACTTCCAAATACGGTGATTCAAAAATATTATTACTACTATGGATATTGCTGCAATACACATGGAACTACAATGTCTCTTAAACATTCTGATTTCATTTCCTATGTCGTTATGCTCAGCAGTGAGATCGTTAGATCACAGGGTAGTTCTGTTTTTAATTTCTTTTTTTGTGTGTGGGTACCGGGAGTCGACCTCAGGACCTCGTGCGCCAGCAGGTGCCCATGACACTGAGCGATATCAAGGGCCCATTTTTCATATGTGGGTTGCGGGAGTCAAACTCGGGTCCTCTCGCTTGCCAGGCAGGCGCTTATGCTGCTGAGCCATCTCACCAGCCCTGTTTTTAATTTCTTGAAGAGCATCCATACTGTTTTCCATAATTGCTGTACTGGTTTACATTTCTAACAAAAGTGTGAAAGGGTTACCTTTTCTCCACACCCTCACTAACATTTAGTATCCTTCCTTTTCTTTTTGCTACTAACCATTCTTATAGGAGTAAATGGACACCTTGTGATTTTGATTTGCATTTCCCTGTTGATCAGTGATGCTGATCATTTCTTTCACATATCTGTAGTCTTTTCATATGTTTTCTTTTGAGAAAAGTCTATTAAAGCCTATTGCCTATTTTTTATTTGGGTTATTGTTGTTTTCTTGATATTTTACTGTTCAGTTTTTGGAGTTCCTTGAATATTGGGCATATCAAAACCTTGTCAGAAATATAGTTTGCAAATATTTTCTCTCATTGTGTAGGCTTCCCATTCACCCTGATGATTGTTCAATAATATCTATAATTTTCATGGTTTTATGTATTAAAAATAAATTTAATTTTAAAAATAAAAGTTTTAAAAGCATAAGCATGGTTAATCGGAAAATATTTACATCTAAGTAACTGATTTAGATAAATTGTATTGTGCTTCTTGAATATCATATTATTGACATAATCACAAGCCAGTGCATATAAATTTATTCCCTTGACTAGCAGTGGCTCCTTGATAATGTCCATTCTCTCAGTAGATCATCTGTTTTTTCTGATCACTTTCTTTATTAGTGTATGTTTGTAGTACATAATGTTTACATCCCTCGTGGGTAGTTGGTACATGTACATAATAAATCTTAATTTCTGGTTTCATCTCCTGTCCTCTTTAAAAATATTCAAATTTTTAAATTAAATTCATTTAACTAACAGATAACATCAAAAAGTACATAATAATGGAATACCATGTATTGTTTTGATATACAATGAACACATTATTGAAAGTATTTAATTTTGGTTCCTTGGTCTCATAAAAGAATATGGAATTTAAATTATTTATTTTTATTTTCTTTGAAATCATTCATGAGGACTAATACTGTCACAAGCTTTCACTAAAGAGTTTTAAAAATGTATATAAAGCCATATACATAAGACTTTTTCTGTGGCAATATATCATATGCTTTGAAGAGGAGATACTGACTTCTGTGCCTGATACATAAAAGTTGCTTCATAAAAATTGTGATTTCATGCATTTGAAACTTCATCTAATGTGCGTAAGCTGCCCAAAATACAGATCTTTTGACCATGCAAGCACTTACTCATTTTCTTAAAACTTGCCTGAGAGTCGTTTAGTAGAATTTAACCTATAGAAATTTAGTAATATGAGAAGTGAATCATTTCTTTAAAGAGCCAATATAAAAATTTATGTGTAGGTTATGGTGACAAATCAACAGAAAAATGCAAGAAAAAAACTGTTTCCCCACTAAAAATATAAAGCCACAAAAAAGCAAAAAAGCAAATACTTCCTGTTGTAAATTTTGTTTCATTTCTATTTAACTATAAGTTTTTAAAAAGTTAAATCAACCAGTTTGATATAAAAATCTGTAGTTTCATGAAAGACATATATTATAATAATAAAATTTAGGATTTTAAGTCATAAATTCATTCTACAACAGTCACATTTGTCAAAAATTTTCCCAGTCTAAATCATACAGGATATTAATCAAATAACAGTTTAAATAAAACATTATAATTTACTGCTACATATATTCAAAGGCAGACTTATAGATTTCATTCTTGTTTATGTACACAAAAATGTTCAAATTCTGGTCTGTACTTTTATTTTTCAGAAAATATTGCAATCTTCACAAAGAAACTGTAATATCACACCTTTAGCTCTTGAAAAACAAAAGCAAAATAAGAAAGAAACAAAATATTTTCAAACAAAATTTATAACAAATTTGCAAATGAAAAGTAGCTGACTATGTCCAAATGACTTGATTCCTGACTTTTGTTAAATGAACCAGTAACAAATCTATACACATATGTACTATTCAATACAACTCAGGTCTTTTTTAGAAAATTTTTGGGTCCAGAAGTTTTCTTCCTTTAGTGACTTCAAAAATAGCTTGTAAACAATAAATAGTATTTATAAACTGGACAGGGTCAATGCTGTTTGCAATCCACTTTAACAAGTTGCACATACAGAAATTACTGTGTTTGCCACAGAAATCTCAATGATTTCTGTATACTTGAAATAGAATACATAACTGATGCTTTGGAGCTTACAGTTTCAAATTTACACTTTAGAAGAAAGTTTAAAAGTATCACATTTTAATTTTTAAAAAAGAATTGCCATTCCATCTCTACTCTAAGATAAAAGCTAAACAAAAATCATTATAAGTATCCAAAAATGGATCATTTAGTTAACTTGAGGCAAATTTCTGAAGGAAAAAGAATTAATAAAATAAATACAAATTATCATCATTTTTTGAATTCCAATTCTTTAATTTTGATTTTCTATAATTCATAAACATGAGAAAAGCTAGCGACCATCACAGCCTCTAACTCTTACTTCAAATTACACAAATTAGCTATTACTCAAGAAAGCTGCAACGCTAGACATTACAAGTTTCCATCCAATTCTGCCTCTACAGTCTATATTAATAAATGAATCACACTAATAAATATCAATATCTAGTCACAGATTTAAGGTTTGCTTAAAAGAAAAATACAAAACACACGTAAGAATACAAATCAGTAGCAGCAAAAACTAGAGCAGCAAACTATTTATGTGAGCAAGAATGTAGCTCCTACTCCAACAGCATATCTCAAACAACCCTATTGCATTCTAAGAAAAGATAAAGTACTGTTTGATTATTAATTTTAAAAGCTCATTTTGGGGAATTCATCACAAGAGAAAAGCTCCAAGGTCACCTGTCAATAACAGAACAATTTCTCAGTAAATCACAATGCTTCACAAATAAATTCCTCATCAGTAATTAAAACCAGGCCTCTCTGGCCCTCTGTTATCAGCTCATCAAATTCATTGCTCATTTAGAATAACAGATCCACATCTGCAGTCATTACAGCGTGCTAGACAAATCAATCCTCTCAATGATGCTTTGAGCCATCTCTGCTCCCTTTTAACCAGCCTGATATTTATTTCCTCCAGACACTTCTGACATTCTATTTACTGTAGGCAAATGGAACTCATACAGCACCTTGTAATGGCTTTACCAAATCCTATAGTGGAGCATATCTTAGAAGACTGATGGTTGCAATAAATAAAATTTTATAGTGTAAGTGTGATCTTCCAACTTTTTTCCCCTAGAAATTTGACTTCTTCAGTGAAGGTTTATTACACTTGATTGCAGGTGGAAGACTAGTAGCCATTTAGAGCTTTGTTAACTCAAAATCAGGAAAAAAAAACCCTTTGAGCTGATTTCAGTGTTCCTTGTCTTTTATAGTCCAAAGAAATCTTTAACAGAAGTTTGCAGAGCTTAAGTCTATACACAAACAGTAATAAAGCTACAACAAATTTATTCCTTTAATTTTTGCAATATTTTTCAATTAAACTATCATTAGATTAATGGGAGGATTTTAACTTATTTTTAAAGGGATATAATCACAATCAGAAAAATATACACATCCTAAATGCAAACATTCATGCATTCTAATACAAAATAGTTTTTGAGAACACTATATAGTAAGCAACTCAAGATAAAATGTAGGAAGTAATCATGATTTCTAACAAAATGGTAATTTTTATAGTTTTTTGTATTCACAAATAAACCAATATTGTAAAAAAAAAAAACTAGTAACTTTTACAGTTGTGTTACTGCAGTTGGCCAGATTTTGTGTGGCTGCATGCAAACCATTCTTCTCTGTGGTTTATCTCCTATAACCTCTGAGGCTAATGTCACTATGTCAGTGGAGCTATTAATGGCATATATTCTTTATTCCACAATAATATTTGAAAGAAGCCCTGCCAGCTGCTTTTCTATTTTTTTCTTTACAAGCACAAAAGTAACATGCATAGTAGGTTGTGAGTGCTGAGATCATCTTCTGAACATTGATTCAAATGATGGGATATAATCTTTTCCTTAATCAAATTCTGTATTTATTACTCTATTGCTCTTCTGTACTGATCCTACTGATCTCCAAGGCCAAAAGCGCTAAGTTACCCAGCCATTACACACAGATGGTAGGAGATCTACCCCTCCCATCAAACCTTGCTACCTATTTGAAGCAGGGAAGTTTCACATTCTAAAGTGAAACTTTTAGGAGGCCTGTGATATCTGGGCTTGGATCGAAATTATTCATGATTCTTCTAAGTCTGTAAGAAGTACAAACAGTAAGGATATTCTGAGCAATGAAAATCTGCCTATGACAGAATTATAGTAAATCACATGCCCTCTGTTTGAAAAATGAAATTTTCATTTCTGCCTTCACTCACCACTGTTCATAGTGATGATTTCAAGGTAAAGTCTAGTTTGGTTCATCCCTCTAATTTAAGGAAGTGTAACACAAGGGAAAAAGTAAGTTTAAGAGTTTATTTTATGGTGAGCTGGATAGGATCACTAAGGTCATCATCTCCTTTTAGACATATCGTGAAAGGTGTTATTTATCCAAGGATTGATAGCAGACCTTTGATTCCAGACATTCTTTCACAATCTTTATTGACTAATGAGGCTAATCAAAAGGAAAAAAACACCTTTATAAATGATTATGATACCTATAGCTGAAAAATAAAAATTATAGAAACTAAGACTAAAAAGAGAGTAAGATCTTAGAGATTCCAGGTATGAAAAGTGAGACGCAAGAGTTGAATTGATGTGCCCAAGTTCTCACAATCAGATAATGGATAAATTATGGAAACTAAGAGCAAGTGCCTCAAGCTTCACTCCAATGAAATAGAAGGAATGAACATGAACAGCCATAAATGACTTGTTTCTTGGGCCTTGTCAATATCCTGTTTTCTGTACCAGCAGCAATATCAGGATTCAGCTGAAGAAACTTGTGATATATTCTTCTAAGCCCTCTGCCTTAGTTACTTTTCTCATTGATGAGACTAAATGCCCAACACCCACAAGTTAAAGGAGGAAAGGTTTATCTCACAGTTTGTATGGGTTTTAGTCCATGGTTGGCTATCTCTAAGGCAGGTGGCATCACAGAGGGGCATCACAGAGGAAAAACAGTCCATGGCATGGCAGAGCAAGCTGAAGGCAGCAAGCAATGGCAGCAGGAGAAGCAACAGTGGCAGTCCAGCTGGACTTCTTCCTCTCCCTTTATATTACATCCAGAATACCTGCCCTTTGGTTAGTGCCATCCACACCTAGGGTAGGCCACCATTAATCACACCATCACACCCTTAATCCCAGTAGCACAACCTAGATCCAGCCAGCTCTGAAAAGCCCCACCTATGAGTGCATGAGGTTTTGGGGGAACATCTAAATATAAGCCATAACACCCTCTAAAAGCAGGGATGGGAACAGTACAATTTTAGAACACTCAGTACTAAACTCAGTTTCTGACAAGATGTTCAATAAATATTTGTATAATGAATCAAATGAATACCTTTCAACTGGAATCAAAGAGTATAAAATACTTCTTTCAAGTCCATGAGTGGAAAGAGGAAAGATGGGAGAAAAATATATGAAAATTTTTTTAATCATGTGCTAGAGAAGATTATAGTTAAATTAATTCTACATGTATGCTGAAACTGGCCATAAAGATGCCAGTCAGAATAGAATAGAACTAATAATTGTTATGATGCTTTGTATTTGAGAATCACAAGAAAGTAAAGCTTCATAACATCTTGTATGATGTAGTTAAATATTATTGCCTCTTTCACAGAAGGTAAATTCTAGAACAAAAGGTGTGAAGTTGAATGTTCACAGTCAAATAGGAAGTTTGTGACAAAATAGACAATGTAAGCAATGAGCGCTCATCTTCAGTACCTAACACACTAATTGTACCTATTATAGTGGCCATAAGGTGATGATAAAAGCACATTTTTATAGCATATTTCCTGGTGGAAGTACAAAATCTCCACAAATATATTGACTGTCCAGTATTTGTGTAATTACCATTGTGATTGTTAACTGATTGTGTCAGGTTGAGTAAGAAATGATCAATTAAATTGGCTCAGCACTTCTGGGTGTGGAGGACCCACCCTAGGGAGAACTGATGCCACGATGGTATAAAATGGAAATGAAGAAGGCTTTCTTCTGTTTCTTCAGAAGAGCTCCAGTCTGCATCTTCACCTTCGATGTTGTCTCCTGGCTTCCAGTGCAAACTCTTCATCCTCTAGCACAGACCCTTCAGCTGCCTGATACAGATTCACACAGGACACTGCACTGACCTCACACCTTCAACTGGATCTTTCAGATCTCCAGCGTGCAGACAGACTTCTTGTACTCTTCCACACCTGATTATGAGCAGTCATTGTAAGCCAACCTTATAAATTCTTATATATGTCTATATCTTTCATTAAATCTGTTTCTATAGAAAGCACTGACTTATACAACCATCTACAAATAGACAAAGATAAGTAACCTTAGTACTAAAACTGTATATAGCACTGTAAATTTCAAAAAAGTTATTCTTTGTGATCAGAAAACTTTGATGATATATTCAGACTTTATATTAGAAACTGTAGTATTTTATATTATAATCTGTATGAATTTTGAGTAACAAAATATCATTGCCACATTTGAAAAGTACCATCAAAACACACTGTAATATTAATCTGCTAGGATGAATCATATGGGTTTTTGTTCTTTAATTCAATGCAAATATGCTAAGTTCTAGGGCCTCTACCAAGTAACAAAGATAAAACTTATTTTCAAACTGTTAAAATAGAATAAAATAAAGGTTAAATAAGTATTATAGGATAGAGAAGAGTCAGGCCTAAATTTTTCCTCAAAGCTACCCAACTTATAACATGAATGAGTATTTATTTGTCTTTGCTTTTAAAATGCATAAGGAGGGCCGGTGAGATGGCTCAGCGGCGTAAGTGCCTGCCTTGCAAGCGTGAGGGCCCGAGTTCGACTCCCGGATCCCACATACGAAAAAGGGGCCGGTGATATCGCTCAGCAGCACGGGTGCCTGTTGGCGCATGAGGTCCTGAGGTCAACCCCCCGGTACCCACAAAAAAAAAAGTAAAATGCATAAGGAAATCATTACAGGAAAAATTCTTAAAATACTTTAAGTCAACTCTTCAGCTGTAATGCTCAATACTTGTCTTTTACATGAGCAAAACCAAATCCCTAATATGTGCAATCTAGAAAAGATAATGTCTTAGCTACTTTCTTTCACTGGGACAAAATACCCAACACCAAGTTAAAGGAGGAGAGCTTTATTTTGTCTCACAGTTTGTAGAGATTTCAACCCATAGCTTGCTTCAAGGCAGGGCAGCATGTCAGAGGGGCACAGCAAAGGAGAATTTCGCATAGCAAGGCAGGCAGAAATCAGTGAGCCATCAGGGAGGAAGAGGAATATACATATACTCTTCCAGGCCACACACACAGTGACACACCTCTTCCCACCAGGCTTCATCTCTCAACATTACAATCAGTGGACTAATCCAGTATCACACAATCATGATCCACTACCACACACTCATGATTCAGTCACTCCCCAAAGCCCCACTTATAGGACATGAAGCTTTGGGGACATTTTAGATACAAACCCTACCAGATAACAAGAAAGTAGAAGGGAGAATATTATGACATAAAAGAAAAGGAAATAAGGGGGAGGATGGATTACAGGCAGGTAATGGAAGTATGATTAAAATATACACTTTGAAACCCCCCAAAATATGTGAACCTGAGGGGAAGGCAGGACAAGGGAGGTGATGGGGTGAAAATAATCGAAGTATGCCATGTGCATGTATGAATCTACCAAAATGTAGCCCATTCCTCTGTATAATCCATATGCACTAATAAAAAAGTTATAAAACAGAAAATCACATTCTTTCACATTCTTCTTCCAGTCACAGAAATAGTTTTATTTTAACTATTGACCTGAAGTTTCCAGATTCATTATTGTCTTCTATCAGAATCATAATGGTCAACAAAATCCTAGGAAATCATTTTTAATCTATACCGAAGTCAACTCTGCAGCCATACCAGATTTATGATAAAAAAAGTTATTAATTGTAGATGGAATACATCCACTGGAAAGATCTTGGCACCAGTTCCAAAGCAAAGAATTACACAAGACTGAGTGGATTGTGGAGACTATGAAACCAGAATACAATGAATCTATATTCTAGGACACATGAGAATACTACCCAATCTACTTCTTCCTTTCTTAGCAATAGAAACAGAAGTGTTGCCTGAAGGGTAAACTAATGGACTTGGAAGTGTGAATTTGTATATGTGAGTGACAAGTCTTCATGTTTGGGAAAGACATATTACTTTATTCCCTTGAGCCTTGATCTCTTCAAGATAAAAGTGGGAAATGTAACAATCATTCTCCCACATCAAACTATCGAGCCTTGGGTGAAATATAAGAATGTGTATTACTTAGCAAGCTTCCCTACAGGCTATAATGTTTTCCAAAGTCAAACAATCACTGGTTCATAAGGTTATCAAATAACATTATCAGTTTAAATTTATTATAATAAAGACTTAAAATTACACCCAAATTCCCCTTCAAAAATATCAGAAAAATATTCCATAGTGTGAAAGTAAAGGAACATTTTCACATCAATGAAGTCCATTTATTGTGTGAGCAGTACTCTAGGTCCAAAAACTATGGTGGAGGAGGGATAGAATCCCTGACAGCAAACTTTGAGGGGAAAAAGAACATATCTGGTGGGGCAAAAAATGTGGTTATTATTACTCCAATTTTATAGATTAGGAAATATTTAGAAATTCTAAATGACCATGCCATAGCTACTTGTTTGTAAATTTGGAGATTGCTACTTGACCACAGGTCTTCTGACTCTAGTCTGGCTTCTGGTATCTTCCTATTATATCATAATGTATTTCTCATGAGAGCAATAAATGTATTTGCATTTTAATCTATTATCAGGTAATCTGTAAGTCATTTTTTTCATTTCACAAAAGCAGCATATACTTTACTAATAATATTTATTTATGTATGTATGTATTTGGTCCACAAAAGGGGTCAAAGTACTAAACAGACTCAGGCACAACCATCATCTGGTACCAAAGATTCTCAATGAAGTCATTCTTCAGCATGTGCCAACAGACTACTAAGTAGAGAGGATTTTAAAGTACATAAGTCTAGTTTGTTTGCTTATTTTTTTTTGTTTTGAAACATAACACAATAAAAACAACTTAAGAACAAGGTAAATGTATATGCTAAGGAGTGTAAATTCAAAGGTAATGCTAAATGGACAGAAGAATATTTGAGTGTGGTTCATTAGCAACAACTTTTTAGCAAGACATTGATGATAGTGTGACTTTTTATACATTTCGAAAAGGTTGTCTGAGTTTTTCTATCATTTATTAGTAGTAGGCCCTCAAGAAACTCATTTTCTCTCACTATTATAAAATGAAAGAAAAATCTAGTCTCCCTAAATCACAAAGTTTTATAGAGTATGAGATAGGTGTAAAAACACTTTGTAAACCATAAAGCTACTGACTTGAAGTAGGCATATGATAAAAGGTTATAATTGTATTCTAAACTTTTTAAACATGGAAAATAAAATCTTGGTTATCTTTGAAATTTCCAAGAGAATTGAGATGTGTTATGTACATGTACCAGTGTCCCACAATGAATGTAATCATTATGGACTGCCAACATATACTAATTTTAAAAATAATAACATAAAAACAAATTTCCACAGTGCCTTGTTCAGATGAAACATTATATATGGCAGGAGTTGTATTTGTATGAACATTTGTCATTTACTCAACAAATTTATGACTGAATTAAGCTGCTAAGTTAAATGAAAGACATTATTCTATAAAATGGAAAATTATTCTGTACTCCCTAGGGCTATCCTTCCAGTATCTTTTGAATTATTTTCAAGTAATTTAAGTATCCAAGGGCTAGAATATGTAGTTCTGCTTTTATAAGTAAAAAACCTAAGTCATTTATGGGTTGCTTTCCCTACATTGATGGAGGAAGAGAAAATTATGCTATAATATGGATAATCATATCCTTATACAAAAGATTTAATTGTTGCTTTATCAAGGTCAGCTCCCTTTGAAGTACAGAATAGGCAGTTGTTTACATAGTAGAATTTGACAGGTCCTTAGGTTGTCCCTCTGTCTCCCCAGATACCCACCCCAGGTTTAGGACTCTGTGTTTAAAAAAAAAATTCTTACATTAAGGTTGTTGTATTTAGACCTTGAATATTTCAATGTTCAAGATTCATGTAATGAAATTAAAATACCTCAAATTATATTTTGAAATACCATGACAATGTTTTTTGACTTTCATGGTTCTTTGCATACAAGACCCTGAAAGGGAATTTCTCAAATAAGTTATGAGAAACAATATTACTAGTAAAAACTCACGATAACAAATGCATTCTCTATATCATCAATGTTTGGAAAACTCTGAGTATTGTGTTTTTCACTTTGATAAGTAAAAACATGATGTACATTATCATATTAGAAGCTAAAGAGTATTTAAACACTACCACTAAGAAAATTGCTTAGCTCAGTGTTTCTTAGGCTTATTTTAAAATGGAACTTCCATCATTCTAAGAGAACAGGAAAAATCATTTAAAAGTCTCAAAATTCATTTCCTATGGTAAGGCTTTGAGAAATATACTTTATGAAAGTGGAACACACTTCTTACCAGCTATGTAGCCCTGGATAAGTCACTTATTTTCTTCAGCCACAGTTTCCTTACCTATAAAATAAGCATTATTTCAAGAATCCCATGACATAAGGCATGTGAATATGCTTTTAAATGTCAATTATTCTTCATTTTTAATCAATTTTCATTCTTAGGTTTTATTACTGCTTATATTATTGGAATTGTACTAGGTGGCAAATTGTTCCCTATAACTGTATTTTTACCATGTATTGTTTTAACTTCAATTTAAAAAGTGTTTCTGAACTTAATTTTGTCATATTTAAAAATATACTATATTGAATTGGGAGAGAACTTCAGTCAAAGAATGCATGCTTAGCATGTACGAAGCCCTGGTTTCAAAACCCAGCACTAAAAATACTAAAATAAAATTTATTGAAAACTAAAAATTTCTAAGGTGCAAATGTCTTTCAGAAAATTCCGTAGTAATCTTCTGAACATCAATGTATCACTGCCTTACACTGGAAGCCAACTGAAACCACTCATTGTAAATACAGTATTATTAGGCTAGTTTACAGGTATATTGTGTGAAAACCAGAGTATTTAATTTCAAAAAACCCAACTAACACTGAAATCAGGGATTTCTAAACAGTACTCAGCCCAATTCTGAGAAGTGCTTGTGGAAGTCACATAAATAGCAATACATCCAAACAAATATTATTTTTGTTACATATACTAGCCTCTTGAGACTCCAATTATAGTAAGAATATCATTGACTAAAAACAACAAAGGTTTAAAATTATTTTTTGACATATAAATACTGCATATATTGATGGGTTTCCATGTGATATATCAATACATGTACTTTATATAAGGTTCAAATCATAGTAAGCACATCTATATGCTCAAACTTTTATCATTTCTTCATGGTAAAAACATTCAAAATCATATCAAAGACACAGCTGCACTTCCATGTTCAGTGTCACACTGTTTAAAATAACCAAGAAATGGAAACAAGTATCCATCATTCAATTAATAGATAATGTGGTACACATATACCATGTAATAATATTCAGTCATAGAAACAAAATCCTATCAACTATGATAATATGAATGAAACTGGAGACCACTATGTTATTTGAAATAATCTAGGCACAGGAAGACAAGTACTGTATGATCTCACTCATATGTGGATCCAAAAAGTTCATCTATAGAAATTGGGAACAAAATAGTGGCTACCAGAAGTTGGGGAGATTAGAGAAAGGGAAAGATAGAGGGAAAGTTGGTCAACAAGTACTGTACTAAATTATAGTTAGATAGGAAAAACATGTTCTGGTGTGCTATTGCATAGTAGGGTGACTATAGTGGTAGTGTATGACATTTCATAAAACTAGAACAAAGGTTTAAATTTAGAATACATATTTCACAAGAAAATTAATTCAACAAAGATTTTTGGAGTATGAGCCAGGCTTGGTGGTGCAGGCCTGTAATCCTAGCACTTGGGAAGCTGAGGCAGAAAGATTGCTGTGAGTTCAAGGCCAGCCTGGGCTACATAGTGACTTCAAGCCTAGCCTGAACTACATATCAAGAGCCTGACTCAAAAAACAAAACAACAGCAACAAAATCCAAGACTTTTGTAGTACATAATCTGTTGTAGTACAGATCTAGGTTCTGGGGCTAGAACAATAAACACAACAAACAAAGGTCCTGCCTTTTGGGAGCTTATATTTTGATGCAACAGATGCATTTTTTACTTTCATCCAGGAAACTAAGAACATATCTTCTGTGCTGACACCTTCATACTTAAAACTACTCCACATCGTCTTAATTCAACATCTGCTTAAAGCAATAATAATAGAAAACAGCAGCAACATTCACCCACCACAACAATTGCCACTTCATGTTTCAGAACTCAGGAGTTGGGTAAACAGTTTAGAAATTTGACTCTCTTTCCATCTTTCCTGGAGGAAAACCCATGGCAGTGGCATAGCTAGAGTTCATGCTGTCCTTCAAATTTCCACCCTCCAGGGGCCAGTGAGATGGCTCAGCAGCATACACGCCTGCCTGGCAAGCACGAGGGCCCGAGTTCGACTCCCGGAACCCACATACGAAAAAAGGGCCGGTGATATCGCTCAGCAGCATGGGCGCCTGCTGGCGCACGAGGTCCTGAGGTCAAACCCCGGTACCCACAAAAAAAAAAAACAAAAACAAATTTCCACCCTCCAACATATCTGAATATGTTAAGCTATTTAAATAGAAAATTAAGGGCCGGTGAGATGGCTCAGCAGTGTAAGCGCCTGCCTTGCAAGCGCGAGGGCCCGAGTTCGACTCCCGGAACCCACATACGAAAAAGGGGCCGGTGATATCGCTCAGTGGCACGGGTGCCTGTTGGCGCCTGAGGTCCTGAGGTCGACCCCCTGGTACCCACAAAAAAAAAACTAAAAAAAATAAAAAGAAAATTAAAATGACAAATACAGAAAAATATAGATAATTTTACAATTGTTTATTAAAAGAACACAGTAATCAATAATATTACTTAAATTAGAAAATTAAAATGACATCTAGAGGAAAATTTAAGATAATTTTTGAGTAGATTTATTCATTATTTTAAATACATAGTTTAATATAATTATGCTGTGAAATTTCCATAACATCTTACAGTTAGAAAAATACATTTATGGTAAATAGAGCCCGTGTACATGTGCTGTCTCTACTCCAGGCCATCTCATTGGTCAACGCAGCAATTGAATGCAGCAGTGTCTCTAGCCAAGTGACTGTTTACACATGATTTGTACTGAATGGCTGCAATGGTGCAGACATATGTAGAATTCATGTGTTCTAGTCATGTGGCTAGAGATGCTGCTGCATTTGGGTGCACATAGGGAACTTTAGCTTAATATCAAATATATTTCAAAAGAACCATAAATTATTATCATAATTATGATAATAGTTAACTGATATTAGTAAAGGAAATACTAATAATTTTATTAGTAACCATATTTTAAAAGAATTCTTTATGAAATGTTACAAATGCTGCAGAGTGTATTCAGTAAAAAGTGAGATAATATTTTAAGAGCATAATAAACTCCAGATTTAAAATTCATATTTCAATGTACTGTACTTGAATCTTCAATGTTAAAATTGTTACACTAGTGTCACCAAAATATTTTGCTGCCAAGGGCAAACCACTCCCTCCACCCCACTTAGTTATGCCACCATCTCATGGTCCTCCACAACCCTATTACAATGCTTTAAACACTTACTTCTATTTTAGGTAACCCCTCTCCTCACCACTCCATTCTCATTTTCTACCTCCAGTCTGGCTTACAAATGTAACAATTCTCTGGTGCTACCTGCTGAAGAATAACTTGAAGGGCTTATAAAAAATGCATGATACTGGATATTAACTAAAAGCTGAAATCAGAAAGTGAAGGACATTCCTGACATTAAGATTGGATAGCTACTAACCTTAGACAAGTTATTTCACTTTTTCAAAACCAGTTTCATCTGTCATATGGATATAATAATATATGTTATGTTAATTTCAGTGGCCTCTTTTGAGAATTTAAGGTAAATTAAATGTTTATTATTATAATCTTTTAAATAAGAAAACTATAAGTCTTTTATTAGATATATTGAAAAAATCAGTTTTATCAGATATATTAAAAAATCAATTTAACTTCATCTGTTCAAATGATAGCAAATAAAAAGTTCTAAATTGCTCAACTGACTCTTTCCTGTACAGTATGCAATAACAAGGAAGCCAATCTACAAAATCTTTATGCTTTTACTTGTAAGATGGTATTATTTTCTTGCCCATGGAGACCTTAAAAACCATTCAATAGTAAATTTAGTACTCCTAAAAGTTACTAGAATGGCAGCTCTGGAAACAAAAATTAATAAAGCTTCATCCTATGGTAACAATATTAATATATTTCTTAGTAAAGAGTTTTAAACAATCCAGTGGAACAACTATTTAGTGACTTCCTACTATGTACAAGACATTATCCATACTAAAAATACTCATTTTCTTTACCTCTATCTCTTAAATTCTTCATCCAGTTTGAAAGTGTTTTAGAGTTACTTCAGCAATGGCTCTCAAACACTTCATTCCCACTGCCACTGACAAGTTCTCAAAATCTCTTTCTCAGAGCACCACAAAACCTTCAAGATAATTTCTCAGCCTCTAGTTTCCTTTCTTTCTAATATTTCTTCTGAGAACATTTTCTCCAAAATTTTGAAATTTAACTACTGCCATATTTTCCACACTGTTCTATAGCCAGTGCCCCAAACATTGACACTATACCTCTATAACAACAAATTACTCTGTCTCTCCAGAACATGTAAAGTACTTTCACATATTTGTAATTTTTCTGGGATTTTCTTAGAATTCATAGCTTTACTTAGAATTCACTTTCTTTCCAACTTTGAAAGTAATCCTCCCTGTGTTTCAATAACCACTTATAAATCTCCTTGTTCTGAGAAACTATCTGATTCTTCTAAGTAAAGATTAATAACTTCCCCATCTCCATCTCTGTGGCACTTGTTGCACTTTTCATATGCCTCCACTATTCAGCAATATACTATTATTATTGGTCAGATATTTTTATATGGCTCACATGTGACTCCCCTTCTTCCTTCTCCCACATAATAAAATATATGCATTTCCAGCATAGTCATTGTATTTTATTAAACTTTTGTTTCAAGTACCTAGAGTCCAGCATATCATCAGTACCATGTAAATTAAAATTAGGATAGCAAAATAAGATTCAGTTTCTGTCCTCAAGGAGCTTATAATCTAGTGAATTGAGGGATAAAACAAAAAATATTTATTGATGCTTTACAAACATACTCTCACTATTTTAATTCAATTTTTCCAACTACTCAGGAGCAGTGTGCTTATAATTCTTCTTTTATAGATAAACAGGGCTGAAGAAAGATAAGAAATTTGTCACATGTCAGAAAATAATTTAAAGGGAGAGGGACAAAATAGATCATACTTGCTTTACTCCTAGAGTAAATGTATTCTAATATGAAGAAAGTAAAATCATAGCAAGCACTTGCCTGACTTTAATAGTGATCCTATTCAATTATGCTCTTAACATATCTAAGTAAAATATATGTAATCCAGTAAAAAATATAAACTAGTAAAACAAATATTACTAAATAAATTATATCTTATTTATTAGTCAATAGTGTTTAATTTTTATTCTATAAATTTTTTCTTCAATATTTAATAGTTATTCTCCTGAAAAGTAGTTTAAGAAATTGTATTAACAGAGTGGGTATTTCAAAATGTGCAACAAATTGAAATAAATAATTTTAACTGAATTTATAACATGACATTTTAAATTATTCTACTTAGTGAACTTTTAAAGGACAAATACGTTTTATTGAGTATATAAGTGTTTTTATGAAGGCTATGAAGAAGTTTTCCCAAGATACGCTAAACTCTACAGTGCAAGATAGGTACTCATTTTGATCATGTTTAGCATGGTTTTGATATCTTTGCAGACAACAACTCAAACTTAATTAGTCTTCCTCTGTCAAATGATGAATTTGGATAGCCTGCTATCTTTCTGTGTCACACAGAATTCAAAATATTCCAACAATCTCTCAGTTCGGAAGAGAGTTTCAAGTGATATACATTGAGGGTAGGTTACTAATGTGGCAGGAAGATCATATCACAATGATGCAAACAGCAAAGTGAATTTGTGAATACTTGGGAGTATTCACAATGTATTTCATTTTATCCATATTCACTTAAAAATAAACAAAAATGTATTAACATCTTTATGTGTACCATAATCAGGACACTTAAAAAATAGTCACTCACAAATGATAAGAACCAGAAGTTAACTGTCTTGTGACTAACTGCACATTTGTCTTAGTATATCAACTACTAGAATTTAGAAATTGGTAAGTAGCAGGACCTGGTGGCCCGTGGTTGTAGTAACAGCAACTTGTGAAGCTGAGACAAGATAGCTGGAGTTGAAGAGTTTGAGACTAGCCTGAGAAACAGAGCAAAACCCAGTCTCTCAGAACACTTTTTATGAGAATAATTAATGTTCTTTTAATATATTAACATTTTTTTTCTTTTGCTAAAGGATTCATTTATTCTTTGAAATGTCAAAAATTGAGTTTAGAGGACTTCGCTGATGATGGTGGAGTGGTGAGTAGCAACAAGTTGACCTCGCCAAGATTTGGAATCTAGATACTGGAAAACAGCAACTTGGAGAAGAGTGAAATGTGGGAAGTAGATTCCCACGGCCCAGGAACCATCTGAAGGAAAGTTTGGAGCCTGCAGAGAAAATGAGGTGAAAGACTTCAGTGCAGAAAGAGGAGGCAAACTGCACCCCCTTGCTCCCAAGTCACAGTGTGAGAGAGAAGTATGAAACCTACAAAGACACAGCAAGACTGGGAAAGCCCAGAGACCTCCAGGGAGAAGTATGCCAGTGGAGCGGGGTTGGTGCATGTTGTACAATGCAGTGGCTGGTAAGTGACTCTGGTTTGGGTGACAGCTGTGTTCTTGCAGAGACATTTTTTGGGGAGGCAGCTGAACACAGGACAGAGAGCAGCTGTGAGTTGACCTTTACTCAGAGCTCACACTGTTGGTGTCCCAGGGTCCTGGAGACATGGGTGGTAGGTTAGGAACAACTAGAGTGTTGCTGGCTGAGGACTCCAGCCCCAACTCCACAGCAGAAAGCTGGGATCAGCTTCTTTGGAATTGAGAGTGCCAGATTTGGCACCCCCCATGAACCCTATTGCAGAATTACTCAGGATACTCAGCACAGATATGAGCTCTGACTTGGACACTCCTCAGAACTGTAGGTACCAGTAGACAAACACAGGCTTGAAGTCACAGAAATTTCTTTCTTTCTTTTTCTCTTACTTCATTGTCTGTTTCTGTGAAGATTGTTTTTAGTTTTTTTGTTCTGCTTTATTCTTATTTTTGTTCTTTCCTTCTTTCTTTCTCTCCTGTCTTCTTCATCAGCTTCCTGAAGCTTGTCTGCCCTTCAGCCTTGCTTCAAAACTTTTTCTCTTCCTCTATTTCTCTTTTTCCTCTTATCCCTTTGAAATTCTCTCCCCTGAGGGTAAAATCACTCTATTAAGTGGATTTTGACTGTATATAATTTTCTCATTGATTTTGGATTTTGTTATATAACTATAAAGCTTGTACCTATGATTAAAGGTGGCAAATGAACAGTTTTCACAGCTTGTCATTTTCTGGAGTATGCTAGATGTTATAGCTATTACTGGTGGTACTACTTTAGCAAAGATGACATAGTTGTGCTTAGTAGTTCTTCCTTCTCTACCAATAGAGAGATTGTGGGTCATAAACAATATCATAGTTTAGTACCAAAAACTGGGTACTAGGCCAAACACATACCAACATTTAATACCTAACAAGTGGAGGAGCCAGGATCTTGGGACAAACTCACAATCCAAAAGCCAGCTATGTATAGAAGACATATCTGAAAAATAATAATTTCCTGGGCCGGAGAGATAGCTCAGCAGCATAAATGCCTGCCCGGCAAGCATGAGGTCCTGAGTTCAACTCCTGGAACCCACATAAAGGAAAAAAAGGCCAGTGATATCACTCAGCGGCACAGCACTTGCTGGCAAGCGTGAGGTCCTTAAGTCGACTCTTGGTACCCACATAAAAAAAGTAAAAAAAAAATAAAAATATTTTCCTAAAGAGGTCTCAGGAAAAAAGCTATCTACCACAAGCAATTTGCAAATATCAATGCAAAAAATAATTTTTTATGTGGGTAATGGGGGTCAAACTCAGGACTCTGTGCTTGCCAGCAGGCACTTGTGCCACTGAGTGACATCACCAGCCTTTTTTTCCTTTTTATGTTGGTAATGGGAGACAAACTCAGGACCTTGCGCTTGTCAGGCAGGCGCTTATGCCACTGAGCCATCTCACTGGCCCCAAAAAATAAATTTAAAAAATAGAAAATGAGAACAAATGGAAGCATGTTGTAATCCCAGACCTACAGTTTGCCCAAGGCAAATCCAGGGGGCACTGAGGTGGAAGAAATCTAAAGCCACCCAGGTAGTCTTTCTGAAATGGTAGCAACAGAAGTAGCAAAGCAGATGAACGAGGTTCCAGAAAAAAAATCAGAAATAATTGCACAGCTTACTAAAGACATGATGACCATAATGAAAGACATGGCTAGTGAAGCTAGAGTAGATACAGATTAAACAAATAGAGAACCTTAGGAAACTGATGGAAACCACGACTACTCAATATAGGAAACTGGGTTCCATAAAACAGATTGAAACGGATATACAGGAGATTAAACACTATACCAAAAGTATATGCAGCAGAATCAACCAGTGCAAACACAGAATATCAGATCTAGAGGATTGGTTTGCAGTTAGAAATCACCAAATAAAAGGCTTCCTAAAAATAGCAAGGTACCATGAAAAATCTATCCAACAGCTGCTGTATGATGCAAAGAATAACATAAAATTAATAGGAATCAATTAAAAATCAGAAGGTATCACAAACTACATAAAAATTGTTAACAGAAGTACTAGCAGAAAACTTCCCAAGCATGAAAAGAGAATTTGACTTGCACAAATGAGGCATACAGAATCCCAGTTAGCCATGATCAGAAAAAAATATACACCAAGTCATATATTATTCACCATCCCAGAAATGCAACACAAGAACAGAATATTAAAAGCTGCTCAAAAAAAAGAAACAAATCACCTATAAAGGAAAGCCCATCAGAATCACAACGGACTTCTCAACACAAACCATCAAGTCAAGGAGAGCTTGCAGTGAAGTATTTCAAGCCCCAAAAGAACACAACCTTCAACCCAGACTCGTGTATTCTGAAAAATGATCTTTCAAAATTGATGGAGAAATATGATACTTTCATGATAAAGAATACCTGAAAATAGTCATGACCAACAAAAGAGCACTCCCAAAAGTTCTGACAGATGTTCTAGAAAAAAAAAATGAGAATAATTCCATGAATCCAAATAGAATGTATCCATCAAGCAAAGCAAGAAATTAAACAGAAGGAAAAGAAACAAAACTAACAACAGATAACTAATATGACAAGGACAAGTCAATACATATCACTAATAACCATCAATGTAAATGATCTCAATTCACCAATCAAAAATAGATTGGGAGAATGGATCAAGAAACAAGATATGATAATATGCTGCATACAAGAAACACATTTAACTAAAAAACAATCATAGACTGAAAGTCAAAGAATGGAAAACAATACTCTATGTGACATGATTTTAAGCCAAGACTGAGAAGAGACAAAGAAGGTCATTATATACTTGTTAAGAGAACAATACTAAAGGAAGAGATCATAATTGTAAATATATATATACACTAAATACTGATGTACAGAGTCACATAAAATAAATATTGATGGATATGAAAAATCAGATAAGCATCAATACAATTGAAATGGAGGACCTCATTACCCCACTGTCACAAATAGACAGAATCAAATAGACAAAAATCAAAGAAATATCAGAGCTGAACCAAATCTGTGAACAAATGGACTTAGTAGATATCTACAATGTTCCACACAACAAAAGAATAAACATTCTTCTCAGCAGCACTGGGGACTTTCTCCAAAATAGACCATATACTAGCTCATAGAACATGTTTACATAAATGTAAAGTAACTGAAATTATATCATGCATATTATCAGATTGTAGTGCAATAAAATTGGAAATGAATAGCAAGAGAAACCACAGAAACTACATAAACACATGGAAATTAAGTAACATCCTCATGAACATGTAATAGGTCACAGATGAAATCAAAGAAGAAATTAAACAATTTCTAGAATTAAACAATGACACCAATATCACATACCAGAACTTACGGAATGCAATGAAAGCAGTCCTAGGATGGAAATTTATAGAAGTAAGTTCCCACATAAGAAAAAAGCAGAGCAAGGACAAATAAATAACCCAAGATTGAACCTCAAGCTTCTAGACAAAAAAGAGGAAGTCAAGCCCAAAGCCCATATGAGGGAATAAAATTTTAAGATCAGAGCAGAAATTAATGCAATTGAGACTAAGAAAAAAATACAAGGAATGAATTGAAGAATTGTTTCTTTGAAAGATTAAATAAAATAGACAAATATTTAGCCAACCTGATCAAGAAAAGGAAAGTCTCAAATCCCTACAACTAAGAATGAAAAGGACAAAATCAAAATGGAACCTGCAGAAATCCAGGAGATCATCAATACCTACTTTGAGAATCTGTACTTCAATAATTTGGAAAAGTCAGAGAAATGGACAGAGTTCTAGATACATAGAAATTCTCAAAGTTGAATCAAGAAGATACAAAAATCCTAAATAACCCAATATCAATCAATGCAATTGAAAGGATAATTTAAAAACTACCAACAAAGAAAAGCTCAGGTCCTGATCGAGTCACTGCTGGATTGCACAGGAAATAAAGAGAAGATTTAATAGCACTACTTCTCAAATTCTTTAATAAAATTGCAAAAGTAGCAATACTCCCAAACTCATCACTGCAAGGAAGTATTACCCTCATAACAAAACCAGAAAAGAGCCAGCCAAAAATAAGAACTGCAGGTCAGCCTCCCTAATGAACATGAATGAAAAATCCTTAAAAAGATACCAGCAAACAGAATGTGGCAAATCATCAAGAAGTTTGGTTATACACAATGACAAGGAAGTGTTCATCCCAGGGATGCAGGGATGGTTCAGCACTTATAAATCAATAAATGTAATACACCACATTAATAAAACGAAAGAAAAAATCACATGATCTTCTTAATAGATACAGAAAAAGCAACTGACAAAGTCCAACATCCATTTGTGATAAAAAATCTTGAGAAAATAAGAATACAAGGTCTTTATCTCAATCTGATAAAAGCCATCTGTGACAAACCACATTAATAAAACGAAAGAAAAAATCACATGATCTTCTTAATAGATACAGAAAAAGCAACTGACAAAGTCCAACATCCATTTGTGATAAAAAATCTTGAGAAAATAAGAATACAAGGTCTTTATCTCAATCTGATAAAAGCCATCTGTGACAAACCAACAGCCAACATCATACCAAATGGTCAACAACTGAAAGCTTTCATGCAAAAATCAGGAACAAAACAAGGACACCCACTATAACCACTTCTGTTCAGTATACTTCCGTAAACAGCCAGAGCAGTTAGACAAGGGAAAGAAATAAAAGAAAATTGATAGGAAAGGTAGAAATTAAATTACCATTATTTGTGGGTAACATGACACTCTACATAGAAGAACACTAAACACCAAAAGATTTTCAGAATTAATAGCCAAATTGGCAGCATAACAGGATACAAAATCAACACTCAAAAACCAATAGCCTTCCTGTACATGAATAACAAACTTACTGAGAAAGAAATTAGGGAAACCATCCTTTTTAAAATAGCATGAAAAAATGAAATACTTAGGAATCAATCTAACAAAGGATATCATACTACTCTACATTGAATACTACAGTACTTTGAAAAAGGAGATCAAAGAGGATATCAGAAAATGGAAAGATATCCCCTGTTCTTGGATAGGTAGAACCAATATAGTGAAAATGGCCATACTTCCAAAACTGTTTCTCAGAATTAATGCAATCTCAATCAAAATACCAACAGTGCACCTCACAGAACTAGAGAAAGCAATTCTAAAATTCATTTAGAATCAGAAGAAACCTAGAATAGCAAAACCAATTCTGGGCAACAAAGGTAAGGCAGAGGGCATCACAATATCTGATTTGAAATTATACTTAAAGCTAACATGTTTAAAAAAATAACTGAGGATCAGTGAAACAGAATAGAAGATACTGAAATTATTCCAAACACACTCAGCTACCTTGTCTTCAAAAAAGGGGACAAACACCCTCACTTGAAGTGTGATAGCCTCTTTAATAAATGGTGCAGGACATGGGGTGTTCTCAAAAATAGGCCACATATTAACCCAAATATGTTTAAGTAAATGTAGAGGAATTGAAATCATCCCATGCATACTATTTGAACATAGCACAATGAAACTGGAAATTAATGACAAAGGAAATCACATAAACTACATAAACACATGGAAATTAAGCAACACACTTCTGAACAACCAATGAGTCACAGAGGAAATTAAAGATGAAATTAAACAATACATACAATTAAATGATAATGCCTGTACAACATACCAAAACTTATGGGATGCAGTGAAAGCAGTGCTACAAGGGAAATTTATAGCAATGAACTCTTACATCAGGAAAACAGAATGAGCTCAAAAAACAACCTAATGTTAAAACTAAAAATTCTACAAAAGAAGAACAAATCAAACCCAAAACTCATATGAGGGAGGAAATTATACAATTCAGAGCAGAAAATCATGCAATTGAGACTAAGGAAACAATACAAAGAATCAATGTATCAAGAAGTTGGTTCTGGGCCGGTGAGATGGCTCAGCGGCGTAAGCGCCTGCCTTGCAAGCGCGAGGGCCCGAGTTCGACTCCCGGAACCCACATACGAAAAAGGGGCCAGTGATATCGCTCAGTGGCACGGGTGCCTGTTGGCGCACGAGGTCCTGAGGTCGTCCCCCTGGTACCCACAAAAAAAAAAAAAAAAAAAGAAGTTGGTTCTTTGACAGAAAAATAAAATTGATAAAACCTTAGCCAACCTCATTAAAAAGAGGAAAGTAAAAACACAAATTCAAGCAATTAGGAAAGAAAAGGTGAAAATCACAACGGATCACACACAAATCCAGAAGACTACTACAAGAAACTATATTCTAGTAATATGGAAAACACAGATGTAATGGATAGATTCCTAGACACAATCAGATTTCCAAAACTAAATGAAGAAGATATAAAAATTCTAAATAACCTGATATCATTCAGTGAAATTGAAAATGTAATTTAAAAAATTACCAACTAAGAAAAGCCCAGGCCCTGATGGACTCACCATTGAATTCTGCAGGAAATTTAAAGAACTAATGCCACCAATGCTAAAACCCTTTAAGGAAATTGAAAGGGAAGAAATACTTCCTAAATCATTCCTGGAAGCAAGTACTACCCTGATTCCAAAACGAGAGAAGAACCCAACCAAAAAAGAAATCCAAAGGCCAATCTCCATAATGAACATAAGATGCAAAAATACTCAATAAAGTACTGGAGAACAGAATGCAGCAAATCATCAAGAAGGTTATACACCATGACCAAGTAGGATTCATCCCAGGGATGGTTCAACATATACAAATCAATAAATATAATACACCATATTAACAGAACCAAAAACAAAAATCACATGATCATCTCAACAGATGCAGAAAAAGCACATGACAAAGTTCAACATCCATTCATGATAAAAGCCCTACTGAAAATTGGAATAGATGGTCTCAACCTCAATCTTATAAAAGCCACCTATGAAAAACCAACAACAAACATAATATTAAATGGTCAGAAACAGAAAGCTTTTACATGAAAATTAGGAACAAAACAAGGATGTTCACTATCACCACTTCTATTCAATGTAACTGTGGAAACATTAGCCAGAACAACTGGACAAGAGAGAAAAATAAAAGGAATAAGTGTAGGAAAGGAAGAAGTAAAATTATCATTAGTTGCAAATTACATCATACTCTACCTTGAAGACCCCAAAAACTCCACCAAAAGACTTCTAGATTTAATAACCAAATTCTGTAGTGTAGCTGTATACATATTCAACACTCGAAAATAAATAGTATTCATATACAAAAGCAACAAACTCACAGAGAGAGAAATTAGGGAAACCACACACCTTATAATAGCATCCAAAATAATGAAATACTTAGGTATCGATCTAACAAAGAAAGTAAAGATCTATACTTTGAAAATTAAAGGATTCTGAAAAAAGAGATCAAAGACAATACCAGAAAATGAATAGATATCCCCTACTCATGGATAGGAAGAACCAACAGAGTAAAAATGGCCCTACTCCCAAAACTATTCTATAGATTTAATTCAATCCCAATCAAATTACCATTAGCATACCTCACATAACTAGAGAAAACATGCCTAAAATTCATTTGGAACCAGAAGTGACCTACAATAGCCAAAGCAATTCTGGGCAACAAAGGCAAGTCAAGGGGCATCACAATCCCTGACCTGAAATTATACTGCAAAGCTACTGTGATAAAATAATATGGTACTGGCAAAAGCAAAACAAACAAACAAAAGAACAGACCTGAGGATCAGTGGAACAGAAGAGAAGATGCAGATGCAACTCCAAACACATTCAGCGACCTTATTTTTGAAAAAAGAGCCAAACATGTTCACTGGAAGAAAGATAGTCTCTTTAATAAATGGTGCTGGAAAACCTGGATTTCCATATGCTGAAGACTAAGACTAGACCCATGCCTATCCCATGCATTAAACTAAAGTCAAAATGGACCAAAGGTCTAAATAGCAAAATGGAAACACTAAATCTGCTGGAAGAGAAAATAGGTAGTAATCTTGAGGACATAGTTGTAGGCAGACACTTCATGAACAAAACCCAGACTGCATGGGAAATACTACAAAGAATCAACACATGGTATCTCACCTTATTTAAAAGCTTTTGTACAATAAAATAAATCACCAACAGAGTGAAAATTCAACCCACAGAATGGGAAAAAATTATAGCCAGTTGTCCCTCAGACAAAGGACTTATATCTAAAACATATAAAGAATTGAAAAAAATCAGACCCCCCAAATTCAAAGACCCAATCCAAAAATGGGCATCTGACATGCATACACATTTCTCAAATGAAGAAATACAAATGGCAAATAATATATGAAAAAATGTTCAACATCACTGGTCATTCAAGAGATGTAAATTAAAACAACGCTGAGATTCCACCTCACTCCAGAAAGAATGGCTACCATCAAGAAATCAACCAATAACAAATGCTGGAGGGGCTGTGGGGAAAAAGTAACCTCTACTGTTGGTGGGAGTGTAGACTGATACAACTGCTCTGTAAATAAGTGTGGAGATTCCTCATTAAACTAGGATTAGAGTTCCCATTCAACTCAGCTATTCCCCTCCTGGGTATTTTCCCAGAAGAAATAAAAACATCATAGCACAGCAATGTATGTGCACCTATGTTTATAGCAGCACAATTTGTAATAGCTAAATCTTGGAAATAATCCAAATGCCCATCACCAAAGGAATGGATAAAAAATGTTTTTTAATATAATGGAGTAGTACTCAGACATAAAGAAGGATAAACTCCAGATTTTACAGGTAAATGGATGCAACTTGAGACCATAGACATAAGTAAAATGAATCAGACCCATATGTGTAAACATCACATTATCTCACTAGTGTGAGAAGCTGAAAAAGTTAATAAGATCCAAAATGTGCAACAGATATTGTAAATTGGGAAGAAACTCTTTAAAAGAAAAGTTAAACTAATGGGGGGAAAAAAGGGAAAGGAAGGAAGAGAAAAGGGAAAAAAAAAAAAAAAAAAAAAAATATATATATATATATATATATATATATATACAGAAGATGCTTAAGATAGTTATACAGCTAGTTTCTCTTAGTTCATTGAAAAAAAAGATTTGAGCTAATATTGTCTGGACATTATTTCATGCTTATATCTTTTACTTTGAGAAACTAATATGAAGATAACAATGCACAATATATTAATTATTTCTCTCCTATTAGCCTGATTTGAAACTGTTTTATTTTATTTCTATTTTACTTCTTCCTCTCCTTAAATAAAAAGAGAAACTGTGATGGGGAAAGGGGATAGGAAGGAAGGGAAAAAGAAAAAAAAAATATATATATATATATGAGATAGTTAAAATAGTAATACAGCTAGTTTCTCTTAGTGCATTAAAAAAGGTCTATGTTAATATTGTTTGGACCATATTTCATGCTTATATCTTGTACTCTGAATAACTACTATGTAGAGAACAATATGCAATGTATTAATTATTGTTACTGTCCTACTTGCTTGTTTTGAAACTGTTTTATTATTTCTACATTTTTCTCTTTAAAATAAAAAAATAAAAAATAAATGGAGCTGTGATAACTGGTTTTCTACATGCCAAAGATTAAACCTGGACTCATATCTCTCACAATTCACTAAACTAAAATTGAATTGAATCAAAGACCTAAATATTAAAACAGAAACACTTAATCTGCTGGAAGATAGAATAGGTAAGACACTTGAACACATATGTTTAGGCAAAGACTTTATGAACAAAAACCCAATCACACATGGAATAGTTCAAAGAATCGATAACTGGGATCTCATCTTATTAAAATGTTTTTGCACAACAAAAGAAACCAACAGAGTGGAAAGATAACCCACAAAATGGGAAAAATTGTTACCAGCTATTCCTCAAAGGACTAATATCTAGAATGTATATATAGATTTCAAAATATCAGATCCCCCAATTTAAAGACCCAATGCAAAAATAGGCATCTGAAATGAATAGACAGTTCTCAGATAAAGAAATACAAATGGCAAATAAATATATAAAATTTTTCAATATCACTGGTCATTCGAGAAATGCAAATTAAAACAACAATGAGGTTCCACCTCACTTAAGAAAGAATGGCTATTATTAAGAAATCACCCAGTGGGCCGGTGAGATGGCTCAGTGGCATAAGCGCCTGCCCGGCAAGTGCGAGGGCCTGAGTTCAACTCCCGGAACCCACATACAAAAAAGGGGCCGGTGATATCGCTCAGCGGCACGGGCACCTGCTGGCGCGTGAGGTCCTGAGGTCGATCCCCCGGTACCCACAAAAAAAAAAGAAATCACCCAGTAACAAAAGCTAGAGAGGCTGTGGGGAAAGAGAAACCCTTCTCCACTCTTAGTAGGAGTGTAAAATGGTACAACCAATATGGAAATCAGTATGGAGATTCTTCTAAAAAGTAAAACTAGAGGTTTCATTTCACCTAGCTATTCCTCTTCTTGGTATCTTCCTGAAAGAGTTAAAATTATCATCCACAGTGATATATGCACACCCATATTTATAGCAGCACAATTTTTAATGACTAAATCTTGGAAATTCCCATCTAGATGCCCATCAGTGGATGAATAGATAAAGAAAAAAAATTTTCATATGCAATGGAGTACTACACTGCCATAAAAATGATAAACTTGAGACATTTTTAGGTAAATGGATGCACCTTGAGACTGTACTTTTAAGTGAAATAAATTGGACACATATATTTAAATATCACATTGTTTCTTTTGTGTGAGAAACCAAAAGTGTAAATAAGGACCAACATGTATAATAGATATTGGGAAACAGAAAGAAAATATTCAAATGGGAAGGGGAACAAGTGAGACGTGAGGGGAAAGGAAAAATAGAAAAAAGAATAGAAGGAAAAATGGAAACAAAGATTTTATAAATAAAGAGAAGAAGGGTTGAAGGGTGTGTTGAATATCGAAAAAAGAAGAATCAAAATATAATATGTACAGGTACAGATTCCTTATGATAAATGTGATCACTATGTGTATCAAAACTGTCCCAATAAAATTAATTATAAGAAGTATTGACCTGAAGTAGTACTGTGTATTCCAAAATCTTAGAATATATCTATCTGACAAAGCCATATGCCCTGACTCATTATATAGTTATAGATCAATTTAAACAAAAGGAAGCCTCCAGTATGCCTGCAAATAAAAGTAAGACTCTATTTCATTAAGGAGGCATGTTGTAAAAAGGAAGTTAAGGATAATTAATGGCTTAATGACCATCAACAGATGAATCAATAAAAAATGTGGTATTTATATTCAATGGAGTGCTCTTTTGCCAGCCATAAAGGTTAAACTTGAGTCATTTGTAGGAAAATGGATGCACTTGAGACCATAATCTTAAGTGAAATAAATCCAATGCACAAGTTTAAATACCACATTGTTTCTCTTGTGTGAGAAACCCAAAGGCTAAACAAGGAGCATGATGGAGGATAGATATTGAAAACTAGGAAGAACATGTTCAAATGCGAAGGGGAACAAGAGAGGGGGAGGTGGAAAGGAAGGAAGGGAAAAGGGAAAAAAGAGAATAGAAGAGAAAACCTGGAAACAAAGTATTGGTAAATGGAGAAGGGAAGAAGGGTTGAAGGGAGAGAAGGGGAATGGGAAAAATGAAGAATCAAGATATATTATGCACAGGTACAGATTCATCATAATGAATGTGATCAATATGCACGACAAATATGTACTAATAAAAATATAAAGTTTAAAAAGTTTTTAAAAGTATAATTCGTGGTTTAAATAAGGGGAAAATTAATGCAGTTTGACCCATTCTATTTGAGAATACAGATCAATGATTTTGTATACAGAATAATCCCATCCTTGACTTGTACTTCATTAAAATATCAGTATTACTAGTACAATTTATCTTTTAGAAGTGCAAAAGTAGCAACTTATAATCCTACCAACAAATTGAGTTTAATCTATTTCTCATATAGGAAGATAATTGAAGGAATAATACTTTTTTGTTGTACTAGGAAAAAAATCTACATGGACTTAATTTATAATTGTTTTAAATTTTTATTTAAAAGTAGAATATTGTCTTTCTTTTATTAAACATTTCATTAATTTATGGAAATTAATGAGCAAATATAATTTAATTTCCAGTCATATTTCATGAAATGATAACTGATTTTTTTAAGTCAGTGGAACCCATCGCTATTGCTGCTGCAAGAACCAGATGCAGAGGAGGGCAGCCCCTCCCATCACCTCTCTGCCACCGTGGGATCCTGACAACTGTCTGCCACCATAGGCAAGCCAATGCCGAGGAGGGCAGCCCATCCCATCACCACTCCAAAGCCACGATCCAGGTGAACTATGCCAGAGGAGAGTGGTCCTTCCCATTGTTACTGCTATGACTGAGGTGAACCATTCGAGAAGGCTCACAGACCAGAGGAAATGTCAGCGACACAGTAGGGTGCCAACTAAGGTACACAGGATTGACAGGCAATACTAGTGGAATGAAAAGTGCAAAGTAACAATAACAATATGAGCCAATAGTTGACTGAGGCCACTGCGGGACCTGCAACCAGTTCGGGAAGAATCCAGGACTCAGTAACTGGCCCTTTTTCTCAAGTTTTTTTTTCTTTTTCCCTCTCTTCCTTCTCTTTTCTCTTCCTTGTCTTTTCTCTTCCTTCTCTTTTCTGTTCTTCTTCTACCTTTACTTTTATTTATTCTTTTTCTTTCTCTTTTCTAAATGGCTGGGGAGAAATACACCCACAGAAAACTAATACCATCCATCAAAACCAGAGACCAAGTTCAGATAATCCCTTGAATACTCCATTCTTTCTTTTCTACCCCCCTCTCTAGTTTCCCAAACCTTGCATGATCATCCTTTGTCCTCCAGCCTTGCTTCTACTTCCTTTCCAGTTATCTTTGTTTTATACACTATCCTCACTGAATTTCCCCAACACAGGTTAAAATCACTCTACCAAGGGTAAACACATTGCCTACAAATGCCTAATTTATGATCGGTTTTGTTATATAACTATAGACTCTGCTCCTATTGTCTAAAAGTACAAAATCAATAGTTACAACAGTTTGTCAGTTTCTAAATTGTGTTTGATGCTATTGTTATTGCTAATTTTACTACTTTAGCTATGAAGTCATATCTGTTCTAGTCAGTTGTTCTCCCTTCTGTAACAGTTCTGGGAAGCTCTGGGGTAATAACCTCACCACAGCCCTACACCAAAGGACTAGGGACTGAGGAAAACAGATAGCAACATCCCACAATTAATTGGGAAGGTAGGCTCTTGTGACAGACAAAAACAGAAACCTCATAAACACAGAAGACATCCCTGAATAGAAGGCTTTTCCTAGAAAGGCTGATATACCTACCTACTACAAAAACAAGGATCATCTCAGAAAAGAAAATTTAAAAAAATTTTGAACTAGAAAATGAGAAGATGAAGAAGCAAAATGCAATCCTAAACCTTTAGCCAACACAGAACAAGTCCAGGAGACAACAACATAGAAGAAATTGGAAGACACAAACCTGAAATTTCTGAAAAGATAGCAACTGAAGTAAAGGAACAAATCCACAAGGCCATAGAGGAAATCAAATCATAAATAATCTCTCAGGTAAAACAACAAATTTCAACATTTATAAAGGAACTGCTCAGCAAAACTAGAGTAGAGAGATAAAAATATAGATGATAGGAAGAGGATGGAAACAGTGACTGATCAATATAGAAAAGAAGTGGAATGTATGAAATGGATTCAAACAGATATCCAGGAAATTAAAAATTCCATTGAAAGCTGGCAAAACAGCTTGAACAAAACTGAAGACAGACTTTCAAACCTTGAAGACAGGATCACCACTGGTGATCATGAAAGGAAAGATCTCTTGAAAATAACAAAGGATCAGGAAATAACAATTCAACAACCACAAGATGACACAAAGGAAAATAATATAAGAATAACTGGTGTCAATGAAAAAGGAATCAACACAAATGACATAAAAAAACTATTTGCAGAGGTAAGAATAGAAAATTTCCCAAGCATGGGAAAAGAATCTGACATACAGATAAGTAAGGTATATAGAACTCCAATTAGCCATAACCAAAATAAATCTACACCCAAACATATAATAATCAAGATCCCAGAAATTCAGCACAAGAACAGAATATTAAAATCTGTTAGAGAAAAGAAACAGATCAGTTAAAAAGGAGAGCCCATCAGAATAATGGCAGACTTCTCCACACAAACCCGCAAGTCAAGAAGAGCTTGGAGTGAAGAATTTCAAGTCCTGAAAGAAAACGAATTCCAACCAGATTCCAAACCTGGAAAACTATCTTTCAAAATTAATGGAGAAATAAGTATCCAATAACTTGTTAGGGGAAGTATCCATGACAAAGTACAACTGAAGAAATACAGGACCACAAAACCAACCCTACAAAGGATACCGAAAGATATTCAAGACAGAAAAAGTAGGCCACAATTCCAAGAACAACAGAAAGAAACCTTCAGGCAGGGCAAGCAATAAAACATATGGGAAATGGAAGGAACCATCAGCAGGAAAATATCATGACAAAGATAAGCCAATACATATCAGTTATAACCATCAATGTAAATGACCTCAATTCATCAATCAAAAGAAATAGACTGAGAATGACAGAATGGATCAAGAAACAAGATCCAACAATATGCTGTATACATATAACTCAAAAAGAAATTGATAAACTAAAAGTCAAAGCATGGAAAACTACTCCATGCAACAGGAACCAAGAAAAAAGGAAGGGTAACTATTCTGTTTGCAGACAATGTGAACTTCAAACCAAGAATGATCAAAAGAGTTAAAGAAGGTTACTATATACTTGCTAGGGTAAAACTTCAAGAGGAAGAGATAACAATCATAAATATATATGCACCAAATACAGGACCACCCAGCTATATAAGACAAATATTAATAGACATAAAAAATCAAATCAGCAATAACACACTTGTAATGGGGAACCCTAATATCCCATTGCCACAGAGAGATAGATCAACTAGACAAATAAATAAATAAATAAATAAATAAATAACAAAGAAATAATAGAACTGAAACAAACCTGTGAACAAAAGGACTTAGTAGATGTTTACAGAGTAATCTACCCTACAACATCACAACACATTCTTCTCAGCTGCACACAGGACATTCGCTAAAATAGACCATATATTGGCCCATAGAAAATGGTAAAGTAAATGCAAAGGAATTGAAATTATCCCATGCATATTATCTGACCACAGTGCAATAAAATTGGAAATTGATGACCAAAGAAACCTGAAAAACTCCATAAACACATGGAAATTAAATAACACCCTCCTGAACAACCAATAGGTCACAGATGAAATTAAAGAAGAAATTAAACAATATCTACAATCAAACAAAAATGCAAAAACAACTTACTGGAACCTGTGGGATGCAATGAAAGCATTCCTAAGAGGGAAATCCATAGCGGTGAGTTCTCACATCAGGAAAACAGAACGAGCACAAATAAACAACCTAATACTGTACCTCAAGCTTCTAGAAAAAGAGCAATTCAAGCCCAAAGCCCACACAAGGGAAGAAATTATAAAGATCAGATCAGAAATTAATGCAATTGAGACTAAGAAAACAATACAGAGAATTAATGAATTGAAGAGTTTGTTCTTTGAAAGAAGAAATAAAATTGATAAATCCCTAGCCAGCCTTATCAAAAACAGAAAGAAAAAACTCAAATTCATGCAATAAAGAATGAAAAGGATGATTTTACTATTTATCCTATTGAAACTCAGAAGATCATCAGTACCTTCATCAAAAATCTTTACTCATATAGTATAGAAAACACAGAAGAAATGGACAGATTCATAGAAATGTATGAATTATCAAAGCTGAATCAAGAAGATATTAAAATTCTGAATAACCCAATATTAGTTAATGAAATTAAAAATGTAATTAAAAACTTACCAACAAAGAAAAGCCCAGGTCCAGATGGATTCATGGTTGAATTCTACAAGAAATTTAGAGAAGATTTAATGCCAATATTCCTCAAATTCTTTAATGAAATTGAAAGGGAAGCAATTCTCCCTAACTCATTCCTACAGACAAGTATTACCCTGACACGAAAACCAAAGAAAGACCCAACCAGAAAAGACAATTACAAGCCAATCTCCCTAATGAACACAGAGGCAAAAATCCTCATAAAATACTAGGAAACAGAATGCAGCAAATCATCAAGAAGATTATACATCATGACCAAGTGGGATTCATCCCAGGAATGCAGGGATGTTTCAACATATGCAAATCAATCAATGTAACACAACATATCGATAGAGCCAAAGACAAAAATCATATGATCATCTCAATAGATGCACAAAAGCTTTTGATAAAGTCTGAAACTCACCCATGATAAAAAAATAACCCTACAGAAAATCAGAATAGATATTCTTCACCTCAATCTGATAAAAGCCATCTATGACACACTGACAGCCAACATTATACTAAGTGGACAAAAACAGAAAGCTTTCACTCTAAAATCAAGAACAAGACAAAGATGTCCACTACCACCACTTCTATTCAATATAGTTCTGGAAACATTAGCCAGAGCAATTAGAAAAGAGAGAGAAAATAAAGGAATAAGTATAGGAAAAGAAGTTAAGATATCATTATTTTCAGACGACATCATACTCTACAAAGAAGACTGCAAAAACTCCACCAAAAAATATAGAATTAATTACCATGTTAAGTAGTGTAGCTGGATACAAAGTCAACACTCAAAAGTCAATAATATTCCTATATACAAACAACAAAATGACTGAGAGAGAAATTAAGGAAACACCATTCACAGTAGCATTTGAAAAATGAAATACTTATGAATCAGAGGAAATAAAAGATCTATACATTGAAAATTACAGTACTCTGAAAAAATGATCACAGAAGATATTAGAAAATGGAAAGATATCTCCTGCTCATGGATAGGGAGAACCAACATAGTGAAAATGGCCCTACTCCCAAAACTGTTCTATAGATTTAATGCAATCCCAATCAAAATACCATTAGCATACCTCACAGAACTACAGAAAATATTCCTCAAATTCATTTGGAAACAGAAGAGACCTAGAATTGCAAAGGCAATCCTGGGCAACAAAGGCAAATCATGGGGCATCACAGTCCCTGACCTGAAATTATACTACAGAACTACTGTGATAAAATCAGCGTATTACTAGCAAAAGAACAGAACTGAGGATCAGTGGAGCAGAATAGAAGATACAGATGCAACTCCAAACACGCTCAGCCACCTCATCTTTGACAAAGGGTCCAAATATGTTCACTGGAATAAAGATAGCCTCTTTAATAAATGGTGCTAGAAAAACTGGATTTCCACATGCCAAAGACGAAAACTAGACCCGTTTCTATCACCATGAACTAAACAAAAGTCAAAATTGATCAATGATCTAAATATTAAAAAAAAACACTGAATCTGCTGGAAGAGAAAGTAGGTAGAACTCTTGAAGAAATAGGGGTAGGCAGTGCGTTCATGAACAGAAAACAAACTGCACAGGAAATCCATCAAAGAATCAACAGGTGGAATCTCATCTTATTAAAAAGTTTTTGCACATAAAAGAAATCTCCAGAATGAAAAGAAAGCCAACAGAGTGGGAAAAGATTTTAGTCAACTGCCTTCAAAGGATTTATGTCTAGAACATATAAAGAATTGAATAAATTCAGGCCACCCAAATTCAAAGAGCCAATCCCCATATTGGCATCTGAGATGAATACACACTTCTCAGATGAAGAAATACAAATGGCAAGTAATATATGAAAAAATGTTCAACATCATTGGTCATTTGAGAAATGCAAAATAAAACAACACTGAGATTCCATCTCACCCCAGAAAGAATGGCCATCATCAAAAAATCAACCAATAACAAATGCTGGCAGGATTGTAGGGAAAAAGGAACACTTCTACAATGTTCCTGGGAGTGTAGACTGATACAACCATTGTGGAAATCAATGTGGAGATTCCTTAGAAAACTAGCTAACTCTAATGAGTTGCTGTTTGACCCAGCTATTCCCTTCAGGGTATTTTCCCTGAAAAACTAAAAACATCATACCACAGCGATATATGTGCACCCATGTTTATAGCAGCACAATTTGTAATAGCTAGATCTTGGAAACAACCCAAATGCCCATCAATTGAGGAATGGATAAAAAAGATGTGGTAATTTTATATAATGGGGTACTACTCAGCTATAAAGAAGGATAAACTCAGGCTTTTATAGGTAAATGGATGCAATTTGTGACCATACTCATAAGTGAAATAAATCAGGCTCCCATGTGTAAACACCATATTGTCTCCCTTGTGTAAGAAACTGAAAGAGTAAATAAGATCCAAAATATTCAATACATATTGTGAAAGTGGAAGAAACTGCTCAAAAGGAAAGAACAACTGAGATAGGAGAAAGGAGAAAAGAAGGAAGGGGAAAAGAATGTATATATACAGAAGCTAGCTAAGATAATTATACTAATAATTTCTATTAGTTCATTGAAAAGAATGGTTTGTGCTTACATTGTTTGATCAATTTTGCATGCCTATATCTTGTAATCTGAGCAACTACTTTGAAGATAACAATATGCAATATATTAACCATTGTTAATTTTTGTTATCTTGTTTTGAAATTCTATATCATTGTTTATATTGTTTTCTTCTCTTTAAAGTAAAAAAAAATAAATTCAGTGGAATAGAATTCTTATGCTGGAATGAATATTCACAAGAGGGCACTATACTGCATAAATTAAGAAAAGCAAAATTCTTTCAAACCGTGTGTACAGTTTAAATACATAAATATAAAGAAGCTAAAATTTTTCATAACATCCTAAAATAAATGTAAAGCAGATTTACTTTTTAAATAACTGAAAACAACAAAAGCCCTTCCTTTCCTAAACTTCTACAGAACTTAAAAATCTATAGCACATATTTTGAAATTATATTATGTTTTTATTTCATATGTTCACATTTTATTTACCCAATAGCATTTGAAAGTAGGAAATAGGAATGCTACATTTGGTTCTTGGGAGTCCACTATTCCTGTCCTAGTTTTAAATATAGTCTTACTGGTTTCAAATTTAGTCTTAGTTGTAAATATTACTTATAAAACTTTATTTTACAAGGTTACATAGAGTTAACTAACACAGCAACTGGTATAAATCCACATTTATTTTTAGTTGCCCATAAAGAAAAATTGAATCATTTACAAACATTGTTGTTGTTCAAGTGAACATTCAATATGTGACAATCCCTGTGCTGATTTGTACATACACACACACACACCACATTTATACAAGTACTGAATTATATGCCTTAATCATGTGAGTAAGGGCAATATTTTTCATTATCAATATCAAGAAGTTTCCAAAGATATTAAATAGGGGCCGGTGAGATGGCTCAGCGGCTTAAGCGCCTGCCCGGCAAGCGCGAGGGCCCGAGTTCGACTCCCGGGACCCACATACGAAAAAGGGGCCGGTGATATCGCTCAGCGGCACGGGCGCCTGCTGGCGCGCGAGGTCCTGAGGTCGACCACCCGGTACCCACACACACAAAAAAAAAAAAACAAAGATATTAAATAATAAAAATTTAAACATTAATTTGCACCTACTATTTATTTGTAAGATACAGTTTTCTGAATGAATCAAAATATACAAATCTTCTGGATTGTAAATTTATTTTCTGAAACTTGTCTTATGTAAATCTGAAACTTCAATGAACACTAAACACACCCCTGAGACATTGTCAAAAATGAGGCCAGTACCTAGCTACCAACAAGAGTGTCAAAGTGAGCATGGACCAACATACTCAAATCCAAAATACAAGTCAGGGGTTAGTAATTATTAGAAATCACAATAAAGGTAAAGAAGAATCAAGTCTGAAAAAAGCAATCAAAGGAGGTTTTTAAAAGTAGTTTTGGGGCTGATGAGATGGCTCAGCAGCATAAGCACCTGCCTGGCAAGCGCGAGGGCCAGAGTTTGACTCCCGGATCCCACATGCAAAAAAAGGGCTGGTGATATCACTCAGCGGCATGGGCACCTGCTGGTGCATGAGGTCCTGAGGTCAACCCCTGGTACCCACAAAAAAAATAGTTTTGAAGTTATTTTGAAGGAGTAACAAACAAAAATTGATAAAAAGGAATGGAAAAGTCATTCCAGTACAGAATGTATCTTGGCTCAGGGAAATTGAGGCAGATTAGAATGACCAGAAAGTTGTCCTCGATGGAGAGAAATGAGTAACAATGTGGTCAAACATCTCAAAAGACAAGAAAAAATCAGTACAAAAAGTTTATGGCATCACAAAAAGAACAAAATAATGGAGATTTACTTAAGTGCAGAAAAGAAATGGTCTTAGAGATTTTGAAAATTTAATAGTTTCAACATGAATGTTAAAGAAACTGAGACTTTTCAAAATTATTATATGATTGAAAGTGTAGGTCTTTAGGTGATACTATTAACCAGATGGAAGAAGCAATAAGAATGGCCTCGTGGTAATGGGATGGTTATAAATTTCTTTTTTAAGGTATTTTAATAATAGAAAGATAATAAAATGGTACTATTTTTATTTTAATACTGTGTATTTCTAATCAACAATAATGGCACATTTTTACTCAGAATTTTAATACCACAGCCTTAGCAAAGACTTACCTAGGAATTTTTGGTTTAGTGACTATTGTACTGTGCTTGAGGCCTCTCAAACTGAACACACACACAATGTATTGATAATGGAGCTTAAGGAATATCTTAGTTTCTGATTGCTGCAGTAATAAATTACCACAAAATTAGTAGCTTAAAATAGCAAAACATTATTCTCTTACTGTTCTAGAAGGCAGAAGTCTAAACTCAAAGCATCAACAATAATGATTTCTTAGGGAGAGAATGTGTTTCCTTGTGATTTTCAGTTCATAGAGCATGGCTGCATTTCTTGGCTCATGGTCCCTTTGTTGCATCATTCCAATCCTTGCTTCCACAGTCACATTGCCTAGTACTGACTGATTCTGTTGCTTTTTTTTTTTTTTTTTTTTTGAAACATGGTCTCGCTTTGTACTTAAGGCTGACCTTGAACTCAATATGTAGCCCAGGCAGGCCTCAAATTCATGGCAATCCTCCTGTCTCAGCCTCTGGAATGCTGGGATTACAGGTATATGACACGTGGGTTTTGCTTTGGATTTAAAAGAATTCTTATGCTTTATTTGATCCACTGCAATGATCCATGATAACCTCCCCATTTTAGAATTCTTAAATTTAGTCACATCAGAAAAATCCCTGTAGCCAAAGAAAGATATATTCAGAGGTTCTGAGGATTAGAACATGGATATCTATGATGAGTCCTTATTCAGCCAACCACAGGATACATGACATTTTAAACATAGAAACTGATGTCAATGTCCTGTCTGAAATAGATCAGTGGTCTATTTCAGATAAATATTCCATCATAAGCACCATCAAAGAATAACTCCTTATCCATAACTAGAATGAAGGTGAAAATAGAATGCAATACAAAGCTGGGTACAGTGATGTACACCTGTAGTCCTACCTACTTCAGAGGCTGAGACAGGAAGTTTGATTGGCCCAGGAGTTCAAGGCCAGTCTGGACAATATGGGGAGACCTGACTCAAAAATAAATAACAGAGGACAACATGACTATTCCCAACTAGTGACTCACTCTGAGTTTCAATCACTACTTTCTTTATCATTGCTTAGTTCTTGATTTACATAAGTTATACAGGGAACACGACAGAAAAAGATTGGACTTAAAGATGTACTCCAGTTATGTCCTTAGCAAAGATTAGCAGATTTGGAACTACTATTTGGCATCTTTTTATTTGATCAATTATACAGATAAAAAATACTTAAAATGCACCAGCTTTCTGGAAATTTTATAAGCTCACTTTCTTTGGGATTAAATATATTGTGTAATTAATAAAATAATCACCTTCACTAAATGGTATAGCATTTCCTGATTAGTTGTTATTATTTAGATTTAAAATGCCCCCCATACCAACCATGTGTTTAGAGATGTGGCTTTTGGAAGATGATTAAATCATGGGGTCACTATACTCATAAGTGGATTAAAGCATTGATGAGTTCATAGATGAATATGGTGTAAGGAGGTGGGGCCTGGTTGAGGAGTTTGGTCACTGGGGGTGTGAACTTAAAGGATGTTTTCTGGTCTAAGGCTCCTTCCTATTTCTCTGCTTCCTGGCTACCATGGGATGAGTATGTTTTCACCACCAGGCCCTTTCACCATGCCATTCCTGCCTTGGAGGCAACCTACCAAGACTGAACCCTCTAAAACCATGAACCAAATAAACCTCTCCTCCTAAGTTATGCATGTTCACTGTGTTGCTGAAGTGATGAAAACATGACTAATACATTACTCATCTCTGAACAATAGGGCCAGTAGTTATCTTCAAACATGCAAACGATTATATTTGTAAAAGACAATAGCTCGAAACTAGGTTTTATCATTTCTCTTATCTCATGCCCTTCTTGTGTCTTTTCTATAGCCTTCTTACTACCTTTTTCACATTCTAAATCCTAGAGTACTCCTCTTTCTTAGTTGAATCTTAGATTTACCCTGGTTTCTTTATAGTCTTATACTGGAAGAAAAGATTTAAAAATGTGTTCTCCAAATATTCATCTAATTTAGAGAGCAAACTATCTTACTAGTTATTATTAAAAAGGTATTATGTATCAATTTAAACATCTTGAGTTTATCCTTTATATAAGATTTACAAGTATGTATCATACCTAAACTTTTTCTGTTCACCTTAATAGTGGTTTGTGTCAAGCCAATAATTCTACAGAAATTTTCTTTTGATGCCATCTATTATAATATGCATGTAACTGACACCTCTGTCCATGTTTTTATTTTCATCCTATATGACTATAGTACTTCATTAACTACTGTTAATAAGCTATTTTAAGGTCCCTAAATAAATTTAGTTACATGAGAATTTAATGATATTAAATTGGGTAGTCAGAAAAGTCCCAAACATTGTGCTTGGCTCATAGATTTTGATCAATAAATGGAAACTATTATTGTAACTTTGAACCCTATAAAAATGGCAGGTCACTTTTGTATGGAAACTTTAATTTACAGATTTCAATTTCATTACAATAGCCATATCTGAATGTAGATACACAGTAATAGATGCAACTTAAAACATCAGGTTTTTAAACTACATAATATTATGCATTTAAAGATTATTCAATATTTATTTAATAACCACAATATGTAGAACATATATAAAAGAAAAGTATGTGTAATGTTCTATATTTAATAAATATACTGGATAGTTTATTAAATTGGGAAATTAATGAACTTTAAAAGTCTTTACCAAAAAAAGACAGAAATTAATTATTGCCAACAAACTAAAAAACTATAGCAAGTTTCTTGGGAACTAAGCATGCCAAAAGGTAAAGCATGTATTAGGTAATGAGACCCTTTAGCAGAGTGAAAGGCAAGTTCTTCCTCTGCCTCCACTTCTTGAACTAATAAACTAAAATTACAGTTTAGGATTAGACCCTGTCCTGTCTTGTTAAGATTTCCTACCACTATGCAGAGTAAATAAAGGTTTAGATAAAACAGAAAATCACAAGAATGAAAGGAGAACAGAAAATCTATTTACTTTGCTTCTTACATTCTAAGGAAACTGAGAAGCTTTCATCTACAGGGAGGGTTCACCGGAGGCATATATTCTTTTTGCCCAAGGTAATTTATTATGGTTTGACTTATACAAACTTGCCATATACTCAAGGGAAGATTAGGTTTTTCAGATTATTCACCATTCCCAATTATTGAAGAGGAAGATGAATAAGATAGTAAGTTAACATTCCCTACTTCCTGTTTTTCTGAAGCCTCCTGACTTCTACTAAAAGTTCAGCAGTGTAATTCAGAATTGTAAGAAAGTGATTTCATTATTCTGGCCATAATGCAACCACAGATAGTAAACCTCTCTGAGGTTTTTTCTTTCTTTCTTTTTTTTTTTTTAATTCTCAGAGAAGATAAACCTCTTGTGTAGAGGGTGTCTAATCCTGCATTGGATGGATAAGCAGCTTGTATTATGCACCTATTATTTTAGCCCTTAAATTAAGAAAAACTACAGCATTTTAGATTTAAATCACTTTCCCACTTTCTTGATAATACTCTTGAAGCATTTAATTGTTCCATACTATGTTTTAAATCTGTTTCCTATAACCCTAATATTTTTCAGAGGTGCTTTAAGAGCTCAAGAAGTGTAGGTAGCACTTGAAGGTGTAACTGAATCAGAGATGATATTGTGACTCTCCCAAAAACTAAAGGATATATTTTAATAATTTGTATAAATAATAAAATATTTATTTTACTATAAGATAATAAAAATGGCTCCGTGCCATTCTTCCATTGCCATGTACAAATGACATGTTCTGAAAAACTTATTAGAAACCAGGGATTATAAAACCAAGTATTACTATCCCAAATATTCAAATTATTCTTCTTGTCTCCTTTAAAACCAAGGGAATGGGGTCGGTGAGATGGCTCAGCGGCGTAAGCGCCTGCCTTGCAAGCGCGAGGGCCCGAGTTCGACTCCCAGAACCCACATACGAAAAAGGGGCCTGTGATATCGCTCAGAGGCACGGGTGCCTGTTGGCGCGCGAGGTCCTGAGGTTGACCCCCCGGTACCCACAAAAAAAAAAAAAACCAAGGGAATGGCTCTTTAACTTATTTAGACTTAACAAAAAACCATAGCAATGACTTTGAGAGTCAACTAAATCCCAAAAGGAAGTTATTAAAACGAGCATTTTTGAAGTGTTTTTTAATCTTAAAATGTGCAAATGCATCATTTTGTTTGGAAAAATGTAATAATCATATTAGTTTCCAAAGGGGGAAAAAGATAAAACTTCACGGAATAGCAATCCAATAAGTTCTAAAAGACTCACCTTTCATTGTCATAGGCTAACTTGGCCCTTCTGAATTTGGTACAGTATTTGGGGCAGTGCTCTCTTCATTGTACAAATCTGTAAAAGGTTATCTGCCCTTCACAGAAATATATGTACCAAATCTCAAGAATAAAGTACAAAAAGTCAAACTTGGAAATTACAATAAGTTAGACTGATTGGCTTCAGTTGCCCAAAAAAATAACCTAAACATTTTCCCAATAAAATCAGATAAACTATAGTTCAATACCTACCTTCAGCAAACAAAAATACTAACTAAATGCCTATATCCAGTTGGCATTGTTATGGTAAAACTCTGTCACACTTTGATAGAGAATGGTGTCTGACAGTGGTCACTGGGTTTGGTGACTTGAAAGAGCTATGCAGGAGAATAAACTAAACTAGAAATAGTAACAGAATGACAGCACTGGTCTCAAGAACTTCAGAAAATTATCTGGTACAATCCGCACAGTTTTGTTTGTGTACTATTTAGGATAAACTTCTCGAGATTTTGTTCTAAAATTTTGGGGGCAATTGTTTACAGTATATAAAGAAAATGATTTGAGACTAACTCTAAAATCCAGTTAATCATAGAATTCAAGTCAATGAAAAACTATATTGAGAGGATATAAATATAATGATTTCTGACTCCTGCAAATATAGCTATAAGAAAGAATTTTTTTGTGTGTGTGTACCGGGGGTTGACCTCAGGACCTCAAATGCCAGCAGGCACCTGTGCCGCTGAGCGATATCACCAGCCCTTTTTTTGTATGTGGGTTCCAGGAGTCGAACTCGGGCCCTCATGCTTGCCAGGCAGGTGCTTATGCTGCTGAGCCATCTCACCAGCCCCAAGAAAGATTTTTGATGGTTTCAAAATATCCACAGTAATTGTAATTTTAAATGTATGGACTGATTTATTATAATTTGTTTTATATTACTATAAGAACTATGCTCATGTGTAAAGTTTAATATGATTGCTTAAAAATATAAAATATTGTTTACTACTATTATAGTCATTAAACATCAATGTAAGTTATTATTGATAAGTACTTAATAGCTACATCATACAGAGTAACTATTCCCACAACTAAATGTGGCTATCATGCTAAAAACTCTTTACAATTATGTCTGGAGGTAAAAGCACAAAATCAAGGTAAGATTTTCAAAATATATATTTGGAATATCTTTTGGAATTAAATACTGAGTCCTTGAGTGGGGAACTATATTTGTTCTGAGCTTGCATATACTAAGTCTAATTTTTCAAAAAAAAAAGGATTCCTTTTGTTATAGGAGTTATGTGTAAAGCTTAGTGGGTATTTTCATGATCAAGTTGGGTATTATTTTGCATAGATTAAAAGAGCAAACCAACTCTTCTTTGGGTAGGATATTTAAAATCCTATTACCTTTGAGTAATGAAGAATACAGAAAACTTAACATATGCCTTACTAAGAATTTTAATTTAACCTCAAAATTCATGTTATGAGAAACATGGAATTATATTTTCTGCCAATAGGTGATACATGTCAGATGTACATAGACTGTATATTACCTTTTCCATTTATTCCTGTCCCAAATACTGTACATACATTCATCTATACATATTATTGTTGTACCATCAGGAGTTTCATTGTCAGATCCCATTTTCTGCTTCCTGAATTTGTCTCTCTCCTGACTCAAAACCATCCCTTTAACACATCACTACTAATTAGATGATTAGTGTTTAGAAGAACAGGAGATAAGTTATTTGCATAATTCAATCATAAAAATAAGTTATATATACAAATTTTGCCATTCATTTGTACAATTATCTTCTTCAGCCCAGGGGGCTGACATATTAATGTGATTAAACAGTATTTCTGCAAACAGGCAGCTGTGTGTCCTCTATTAAAGTGAGGCTGGAGGCAAATGAAAAATTAATTTTAGAAGACAATCAATTTTATTCTACATGACTGTAATAAATAACAGCCCATCTGCAGACAACTCATTAAGCCTTGGGAGGGTACATGTGTCACAAACTCTAAATGACACACAAGGCTGAATTTTTCACCAAAATAGAACTTGTAATAAATGGTCTATCAGCTGCCCCATCAGTGTAGAGAGTCAACATACAAGAATTTCTTAGAAAATGAAGTGCATACAGTGTCACCCAGAGCCAACAAGTTAACCAGTCCTGGTTGCAAAAAATTCTGAAAATGCACTCATTTTACTCTGAATTTTTCATTTTCTTGTGTTTGGAATATATGTATATGTGTGTATACATTTACTAGTATGAGCACCACTTTAATGGTAAGTGGTAACAATTACAAGGCTCTTATTATGTGCTAAGCACTTTATGTACATGATCTCAACTAATATTAAAAATTCCATGAGTTATGTAACTGATATATTCCTATTTTCAAATGGAAAAACTAAGGCTTAGATGGTCATACACCTGGAAAATTGTGGAGTCAGGACAAATGTTTTTATCTAAGATAGAGTAGTAATTATCTAGACTCCTATTGTTTAAGAGGAGCCATCAATCAGAATCAGAATAATATACTCCTAAAGTATAGCAATAAATTCCCTTAAAATATGGACATTACCAAAAGTAAATGCATTTAATTATAATGAATCATAATTGCTCTTCCAAACCAAAATCAAAAACATTCTAGATACTTATATCTATGTACTCTGTTTGGCACTGTGAGTTATAAAATGACACATCAGACTGTTCTGAAGTTGAGGGACTTACAAGCCAGTTTGAACAGAGAAAAAATATTAACAACTTAAAAACTCAATAATTTGTATTCTGAAACCAAAAACGATCTACAGGTACAAGTTCAGAGAAGCAAGAGATCATTGTCTAAAGAGGTAAGTCCCTACAGGTAAGGCTTCAGGTAGATCATTAAAGATAGCTGTTTCAACAAAACATAGAGCAGAAGAATTATTCTTAGAATGGTTCTCAACCTCATCATTTTCTCATGTCAGTTTCCTCAAGACATTCATAATACATCAGTGCATTTCCACTGAGTTTTTCATTCCTGAGTAAATTATTCATTTGAAGTCCTATCTCATCAGGTTTGAAATAATATCAGGCAGGATGATTAATTAAACTTGTTTCTTTACTTTGCTTTTGTGTACTAGATTAGGGTTATAATGTCCCAAACAGTCTTTGTACAAAATTTTGGACAGCCTATCTTGAGTGAGGTAACTCAGTTTAGTGCCTGCATATGTCTCTTTTCTGTGTTACATAAAAATGGGAGACATTGTATTTTTGATCAACCCAACAGAGCTAAAATCAAATCCTAACAATGGAATTGTCTTAAACAGCAGATCTTAATAGCAGATGTTACTACATATGGCATTACTTATTATTCTCCAGCTGCAGAAATAAATACTCAGAATCACTCACAGAATCTCATGAGATTTTACAAACACTGTCCGAACCCTTCTTCCCAACTACTCTATTAAGATATCAGGTGAATTGCTGGGGAAACCCCTTAAGAAAAAAATTTGTTTTCTCGGTAATTGGTAATGAATTAAAACTGAGATCACCAACTTCTTAGCTTTCCTCTGCAATAGTTTTGCATGAGAATCTGATTTAAAGATTTGGTTATTTCTTCAGCATCAAACCTCCAATGTTACAGAAATCCTGTGAGAAGTCAGAGTAGCTTTGAGAAGTACTATTAAGAATGCTTAAATCAGAACAGCAAGTGTTAAATATAGATGATAGATACATAGATACATACATATGTACATACATACAAGATACACAGATACACAGACACATAGATATATAGATTTGGTTTATAGCACTTTGAATGAATTACAAACCATCAATATGTAAAGAACTACGGATATTTCTTAGTTCTGTACTGTGTCAAACAGATTTGTAGTACTCTGCTCATGAAAGAGCCATGTGCTGAAACGAAAGTAGGAACATACTTAATTCTTCATGAACACATGAAGAAATAATAGTATCAAAGCACACACCATAGGGCAAATAATATTCCTAGTATAAAATCAGTTGTTGACAAAATTCATCACATCTTCCATTGTAAAATAATGTTAACAGTAAATGAGTGAACCAAATATTAATTATTTAGAAAATGTTATTTTTTGCCATATTCTTCAAAGACAGCTTACCCTAAGTACAGCATGCCCATGACAGATCAAGGATTGTTTGTACAGATATTTAAACCTTCTAAATATTGTAAATACAGATTACTTTTAAAATACTTTCCATCAAATTGAGTTCCCAAAGTTCTGAACTCAAAAAATATTAATTTTAAAATTGTAGAAATTAAGTTGCAAATAATTTTTGCAAAGCAGTCTCTGATAGCACTACATGAAATTTTTTTTTTTTTTTTTTTGTGGGTACCGGGGGGACGACCTCAGGACCTCGCGCACCAACAGGCACCCGTGCCGCTGAGCGATATCACCGGCCCCTTTTTCGTATGTGGGTTCCGGGAGTCAAACTCGGGCCTTCGCTCTTGCAAGGCAGGCGCTTAAGCCGCTGAGCCGTCTCACCGGCCCTACATGAAATTTTAAATAAAATACATTAATACTCTTGTCTTAATCCTTACCCACTTCAATACAAATGCACACATAGATAATACTTTCCAATACTCTGGCTTTCCAATTTATTAACTTTCTCTCCTCCAATAATCCTGTCCTCATCTTCAGTCACAGAGGCCAATGTTCATATTCTAAACTTTGTAATTACCAATAACTTCAACTCTTCCATATTATTAATTTGGTCCCTCTTACGCTTGACCACCACTATCTCTTTCCATTCCACTCCTTCTAGTACAATTGTGATGATCCTTTGATCCTTTCTTGTGACCTCCAGTTTGCTGAAACTACCATCTTTCACTGTCTCTCAATCATTTTCATAATATACTCTTCCTTCCTAAAGAGTTTAAAACATATCCTCATTCATTATAATCACTTTTTGCAGAAACTGTCAGGTCTATTGCTCTTTCACTCTGTTATACTCATCCCACTTAGCAAAACTGCAATTCATGTTCAATGGAATTATTTACTTACTGTGTTCCAGTACTAATACAGTTCTACATGGTGAAATTAAAACATACAACTATGCTGACCATTATGAATTTATGACCACTATCCTGAACAGGCATTTAGTTTTGCCAGAAACCATAATAAATTTCTTTCAATAGTTTGCTTTCCAATTTAACCAGATGGCTATGTCACCTTTTTTTTTTCTTTTTTTACCTCATACTCTTTTCCAAAAACTCCTTTCAACATCTCCTTTTCAACTCTGCCAGATAATGTCCTATTTCAACTTGACAGAGAAAATGGAAACCACCTGTTACAGCTTCTGTCTAGATGTGCCCCCAAAGCCTCATGTGATCATACGTGGGGCTTTTCAGAGGTGGCTGGATGTAGAGTGGGTGATGCTGGGATCAAGTGTGTATCAAGGGTGTGTGATTACTAAATTAGTGCACTGATTTGTTTGGAACAGTTCTGGGTATGGATAATGGGAAAGCCCACCCTGGATATGAGTGTTACATGTCCTAAGGGCAGATAGCTTAGATAAAATAAGGGACAGAAAGAGGCCTGCTGTTGTTGCTTGCTTCTTGTAGCTTGTTACTTCACTGCTTTGCTGCCTTCTACCTGCCATGAACTGTTTCTCTTCTGTGATGCCCATCTGCCAAGGCACCCTACCTTGGAGCCAGCCAATTATGGACTGAAACTTCTATAAACTAAAACCTCTTCAAAGGAGCTACAATAAACCATTCTTCCTGTAACTTTGTGTGTCAGGTATATTGTCTCATGGTGGAGAAAAAAAAGACATATTTTGGTATTTGGTATTTTGCATTGCCTGTTAGATTCAAGACAACATGTGTTATGCCTTGAAAGAGAGTTTGTCTGCATTTTGCTCATGTCCAGAGACTGAGACTGACATTATTGGCAGTGGACTAATTAATCATGCAGAAGAAATTTCAACACACTCTAATGTTGAGGCAGTGGCATGGCTACAGTTGGGGCATTTAGCCAGATCTATGTTGAGAATCAAGAGCAAAAAGACTAGCAGAATGATTTAAAACATTGTGAGTTTGTCCACAAAGGAAGCTCCAGTAAAGCTGTGGACTGCAAAAATAAAGCACAGAAAAACTTGGTTGCTGAGAAGGAACAGGGCAATGGAAAAGATTATCTGAGAACATCAGAAGAACCAGCAGAACTCCAGGCTTTGCTGCTTCAAGGTTGCAAAAGTGAGAGACTTTTCTTTGAGAAAAAAAAAAAAAAAAACAGAGAACCATGTTCCAGAATTCTGGCAGCCTAGGAAGTTTTCCCTCAGAATTTGGTTCCTAGTACTCAACAATTCAGGCACTCGATTCCTACAGGCAAAAGAGGAGGAAGTCTGCTACTGCTGTAGCTGGAAGCACACCTTAGCATCATCCACATGGTGCAGGTTTTAGGTGCATGCAGAATGCAAGAGTTGTGGGGTCAGGAAGGTTTCCACCCAGATTTTAGAAGAAGGCCTCAAAGGCCAGGCAGGGTGCCCCTTAGAGGGCAGTGTGTGAAGCTATGCATGTGAAGCCAAAGGTAAAGTGGAGATGTCAAATGTTGGAGAAGCCAGGATCATGGATCATCTGAGAAAAGCTACAAGGAGTGAGCAAAGCTGGCCCAAGAAAGAAGCCATGAGAGTTTCAGCCACAAGCATTGCCATAGAGGCAGTGCCACCCAAGCCCTTTGGAGTTCACATCTTATCACAGATTGTCTCAGATGCTGGACATGGAACTACAGTACTTAAAGTTTGCCCTGCTGGATTTTGGTTGTGCTTTGGCCCATTCCTTTCTATCCCCCATTTGAAATGGGAATGTTTAGTTCATGCCATTATATGTTGTAAGTGTTTCACTTTCTTTTCATTTGTAAAGGGACTTGAAGCCAAAAGTTTGCCTTACATATCAAAGGAGATCGTTGACTTGGACTTTTCACCAGTGCTAAAACTGTTAGGACTTAGGCAACTCTTGGTGATGGACTACATGCCTTTTGCATAAAGGGATGTGCATGAGTCTTTGGGGGCCCCCAGTTGGAATGTTTTGGCTTATGTTTATATGCCACCCAAGCCTCATATGGTCAAAGGTGGGGCATTTCAGAGGTGGCTGGATCTGGAGTGTGTGATACTGGGATCAAGTGTGTGATGCTGGTATCAAAGGTATGTGATTACTATTTTAGTACACTGATTTGTTTGGCTTGGTTCTGGGTGTGGATAATGGGAAACCCCACCCTGGGTGTGAATGCTACCCACCATAAGGTCAGGTAGTCTGGATAGAATATAAGGGATGGAAAGAGGCCTGCTGTTGTTACTTGCTGCTTGTCGCTTACTACTTCATTGCTTTGTTGCCTTCTGCCTGCCATGAACTGTTTCTCTTCTTTGATGCCCCTCTGTCAGGCCACTCTACCTTGAAGCCAGTCAATTATGTACTGAAACCTCTATGAACTGTGAGCTACAATAAACCTTCCTTCCTGTAACTTTGGTAGTCAGGTACTTTGTCTTGTCAACTAGAAAAGTAACCAAGACACCACTTAAAAAACTTTCCCAATGCCCTAATACCAAATCAACATACCTAGCCTTCCCATCTGCTAACATAGAGACACTCATCTTGCTCCTACCTAAAGCTGATGCCTTTACTTGTGTGCTGAATTCTATCCACTCTTTCCTTTTTAACAATATTATGTCATCAATACTCTAGCAATTTATTTTATTCATACTGGATTATTCCTATCAGCAAATGTTATCATCTCTGCTATCATAATAAAAACAACTTATTGATACACTCCATCTATATTCACTGTTCTCAGGTTATTTTCACCCAATGTTGTTTTCTATTTTTGTAGAAAATCCCTGTGAAGAGTTGTTCATATTCTGTCTCCAATTTCTCTGCTCTTATTCTCTCTTAAACACATCCTATTCAGGCTTTTCATTTCCACTCCTCCACAAAAACTACTCTTCAAGGTCATCAATGCTTTCCATTGCCACATCTGGTGGCCACCAATCACAGTATCTTTTATTGTTTGACTTTTTAGCAGTATTTGACATAGTTAATCATTCCCTTCTTGTTGATGCATTTTTACTTAGCTTTCAGAATGCCATTCTTTCTTGATTTTCTTTCTACTTCACTGGATATTCCTTCTCAGAGTTTTTCTTCATATCTCCTCTTCTTCCTGATTTCTTGAAATTGCGTGTGACCCTGGACTCAGTCTTCAAAACTCTTTCTCTTTATAATTACTGCTGTCCTCAATGAATTTTCTTCTGCTCAAAAGTCTCTCTCAAACACCAGATTTGTATATCTAATGCCTACATATCTTCTTTTCTTATTTTAAAGAATAAAAGTTTCCCCAAAACTAACATGTACAAAACTAAACCCTTGAAATTTCCCAAACTTCTTCCACCTGTACTCTTCCCTTTCTCAAGTGTTGGAAACCATCCTCCCAGTTCTGCAGTTATGTTATCTTGCATCCAGTGTCTCATCCATCATGAACTGCTGTTGGTTCTAACCTCAAAACCTATTCAGAATCTGACCAATTCTTAACATTTTTGTTCTACCACTGTGTTTTAATATGCTGTAATCTCTCTCTCTTTCTCTCTCAGTTCACTTCAAAAGCATCCCAACTTCTACTCTATTCTCAAACTAATAGGCAGAGTGACCCTTTAAAACCTATGTCAGATCATTTTATGCCCTTGCTTAAAATGCTGCAATGGTTCCCCATTTCATCCAATTTACAAGCCAATGACATTGAAATGACCTAAAAGAATCTATGTGGTAACACCTCCCCCAACATTACCATTATGATATCTTTCCAACTAATCTCCCATCACTCACTCCACTCACTTTCTTAAAGTTCCTCAGACCAACTCCCATGCTCCTGTACAAATGACAAATAAATACATGAAAAAATGTTCAACATTTTTGGTCATTAGAGAAATGCACATTAAAAAACACTGAAATTCCATTTTGCTCCAGAAAGAATGGCTATCAAAAAATCAAATAATAGCAAATGCAGGCAAGGCTGCAGGGAGGAAGGAAACCTTCTATATTTTTGGTGAGAATGTAAAGTAGTGCAGCCATTATGGAAATCATTATGGAGATTTCTCAAAAAACTAAGGATAGAAATCCATTCAGCCCACCTATTCCCCTTCTAGGTATCTTCCTGAAAGTGTTAAAGACATCATATTACTGTTACACTGTTACATATTACACTGTTAAAGACAGTGATATATACATACTCGTGTTTATTACAGCACAATTCATAATAGCTTTATCTTGGAGAGATTAATGATTAATGATGGAGAAAGTGAGGTATTTATACAAAATGGAGTACTCACTGTCATAAAAGATAAACTTGATTCATTTGCATGAAAGTGGATGCACCTTGAGACCATAATATTAAATGAAATAAATCAGACACACAAGTTTAAATATCTCATGGTTTTTCTTAAATGAGAAATCCAAAATAGAAATAAAGAGCAAAATAAAAGATAGATAATAGGAAATAGGGAAATCTTTCACAAAAGGAAAGGGGACCAAGAGATGAAGGGAGGGGGAGGGGGGTAGAGAGTGAGATGAAAAAGAATTAAGGTGTGTTATATATATGTAACAGCTCCCCATGAGGAATATAATTATTACTGCAAACATATACTAACAAAAATTGCAAAAAGAAAGAACAGTTTGTATATCTAAAAAAAATCTGTTTTTTTCGGCCTAAGGAAAATTTTTCTTCATGTTCTGTTTGGTTTTCAAGTCTGTGAGTAAATCACACATCTTCAGTGAAGCCTACAATGCCCATGCTACTCAAAACAGCAACTGACCCAATCTCCCATGTTCTTATTTTGGTCTACTTGTTCTGTTTTCCATAGTAATTATCATCTTCTAACATATAATATAATCTCCTTCTTTAGTATGCATACTATTGTCTTCTCCCATGTACAATACTCTAGGATTTTACCTCCTTTTCAAGAACAGGGAATCTTTGTCTGTTATTTTTACCAGATGTGTTCAAACCACCCAAAAGAGTGCCTGATACAGAGTAGATATCCAAAAGCTATTTCATGAACAAAGAGTGACAATCTCTTCATGTCTTTATGCATTATATCTAGAATAAGATATAGAGCACCTCGGAGTCACCCACAGATTATAGCATAGAATTTTGGTTATAAAAGGTGATTCATATTTTTAGTAAAGAGGCCACAGTTTGATAAATTCTTTCAATATCATACTTTAATGAACTTCTGTCATCTCTACATACTTTCTTGTAATTATAATTTCTTTAATTTTTCCATTCAAAATATCACATTTTTGTCATTTCCCAAAACCATTTGTACATGCTTATAGAATTGAGGTTTCATCCAAGAGGATTCTTTTCCTACATTTCTGAAGAAAACATCACTGAAAGGCAGTAATTCCTGTAAGGGTACCCTGAAGACATTATATTGAAGCTCCTGAGTAGTGCTTCTCTCTCCCAGGTTATTTACTTGTCACTACTAGATTTCCCAAAAATTCCTGACTACCTAGAACAATGTACTACCTAAGTAAACTGTTTTTGATAAAATCCATCATTTAATACAGCATAGAGAATATGTTGTACTAGAGGAGGCCCAATAGAAGATTTAGAATCAAGAATTAACTCTGTCTATACTAGAATGTATCATCTTGGATAATTCATTTCACTTGCCTACATTTCTATTTTCTCATCTAAATTTGAGATCAGATGACCTAGCTCACGGAACAGCTGCAAGAATGAGTGCAGATAGCGTGTGAATAAGCATCACAGACTTTGACCTCCTGCACAAACGAAAGATACAGTAGTATTCTCTAAAAGCATTGCAAGTTTCATTGGAACTGTGGAAGATGTTGATTTAGCATTGAGTGAAAAAAAAGTTTAATAAGATTAAGGAATCCCCAGAAGTACCATGTTGTAAAGCAATCAGCCATCTGTTGATAGATATTTAGAAATTTTACAACAAAATTTTAAAAACAGACTCTTTAAGGTTTGAATTAAGTGAGTAACTGTATTTGAAGGCACTATATAAACTATAAACCAGTATATACATAGAAAGTTTTAATGTAGTAAATATTTAAACTTTATTGTACTTATTAGATCAAAAATGAAGGAAATGCCATTGGATATTCTTTAATTCAAATTTTAATGTTCATTAAATAATATTGTATGCAGTGAATCAATTACTCGCTAAAATGCAAAGTTAGTTACTACTTACTGAATGTAATAAAAACTGCACATAGTATCCAAAGGCAAAGTTTAGCAATTTTTAAAAAATTATACTCAATATGTGTTTCAGAAATGTGCTATGGCAAGCTATAACCAAGCTAACAGGTCAGGAATAGTAAGGAAACTTCCCAAATATACGCAAATGGATACTGTATAATTGTTTTAATTTTAAAATTTATAAGAGTATTACAAAATATTAATGACAATGTTTATACAACTACTCTATTACAATTTCTCTGCCACTAGTAGACCTTAAATGGAATAACATTTCCACATTTTGCCATTAGTACTTTTATTATTATTAACAACTAATGTTCTTCATGACTTCTGTTCCTGTTCACAAGTATGTTTAAGCTGCCCACTAAAATAAAATGTCAATTTAAAAAGGATATTCAGGGCTTAGGGCTATACTTCTGTAGTAGAGCACTTGCCAGCTCATTCTCTATTTTTATGAGAAATATTTTCTCATCAAGTTTTCTTCACCCTTATTTTGCTTCAATTCTTTGTCCATACTAAAATAGTTCTGTATTTACAAACGAGGCTTCCTAATTAGACAGAAAACTAAATTTCTCAGCTCCACTATTCTTTCTTTGATGTTTCATGGATCCATATGTGTCACATACTTTTACATTTTTCTCACTATATAGAAAAAGACCAAAAGAGGGGAAATTCTTTTATTCTTTACACTTAAAAATGTAAAGCCCTCTTGAAAACAAAACCAAAAATCTCACTAGACAATACACAGCAGATTAGTCATTCAATTCAATGAAACTAGACTGCAACAAATAATAAAACTGTATGCTCTGGCAGAATGGAGATTATGGAAACATCATATAATCATGAAATCACGTTACCTTGAAATGACAAAAGTTTGTCAGTCCTCTCATATGACAAAAATGAATCTAAAACAATTGGAAATGTAACAAAAGAACTATCTGGGCCAGTGAGATGGCTCAGCAGGCATACATGCCTGCCTGGCAAGCACGAAGGCCTCAGTTCGACTCCCGGGACCCACATACAAAAAAAGGGCCAGTGATATCACTCAGTGGCACGGGTGCCTGCTGGAGCGTGAGGTCTTGAGGTCGACACCCGGTACCCACACACAAAAAAAGAACTATCTAATATATTTATACCAATTAAGCTCTGAAAGAGTCACTGCAATCTGGAGGTCACAATGTTCAACATGTGCCCATCATCAAAATGGCTAATCCTGCCAAGACATAATCAGCATTAAGACTATGATGTTCCCTTTCTTAATTACAAGTTGAAAATTGATTTCCTTCACAGAGTAGAAAACTTCATAAAAATATGATTTATAGCTATGCTCATCAGTGTGTTTTAACCCAAAAACCATGATTCCTCTGGTGTCCAAAAATGTTTATTTATCTTACAGAAGATGGTTATTTAGGGGTCCAAAGAACAGGAAAGTGTGTTCAAGTCAACAACTGACCTCATGCAGTTTGCCAGGTTTTGATCTGCTAACAGTTGATAATGAGTGCCGTATCCATTAAGAACATAAATCTTTCCACAGACAATATAAGAGTAAATTCAAGCAAAATACACTCATCAACGTGATCCAGGGTACACTGCTGCTTTCTACAACATATGTACTGTATGTCTGCTTGTATTTTGCTCACTTTGGATCATTTTTGCATGAAGGATTTAATTTGTGATTTAATGCAGCCTTCATATATTTCTAGGGCAGTGGTGGCAAAAGTATTGCACGCATGCTGCAGCACGCTGTTTGTATCTTTGAAAGCTCTGAAAGGTTCACCATCACTGTTCTAGGGTATCCCCCTTCCTCCTACCAATGAATGATCATAAAATGGAAATGAAATTTAATATCAGAATATGAAAACTATATTTAGACAGGCAAATATTCTGAGAATATTTTATAATGTATTACAAAACTGAAATAATGTCAGTTTAATTTTTCATGTTTTTTAATTACATCCAACATTTATTTTTCCTTCCAATAATGTACATTGAGAGTTAACCATGGAACAACAAAACTCTACTCCTAGGTAATCTGAAGATGAGACAATAAGAATGTAAACAATTCCTCTTCATGGAATTGCACATAGCAGATATTTATTAAATATTTGCTGAAATAACAAGTTAATTGAACTGGAGAATATCATATATCATAGATAACATTATGTGTTCAAACACAATGTGCTAATTGGCTTATGAAATGAAACCTAAAGCTTGTGTATTATGCATAAAATGTATCACACAGTAAGATTTTTCTATGAATGAACTACCCTTTTTTTCTTCTTCAAATACAAACCTAGAAGGTATGCATGAATTTATCTACAAAATAAACTTAGAACTTTAGGAGACTGTAGGCTATCTTCAAGGCAGCAAGCTTAACACTAACATTAAATGTTTAATTATACATGCTTTTAAATACTATTTTTTGCAGTTATTTACATTTAAATATTTAAGGGCCAATGTATTCTGAATGAATACAGACAACTCTTTCTCATCTGTTTTAATCTGTGACATAGAATATTGTATAGGATGACATATAAAGCAAATGAAGCCCTAAGCTTGAGAATTTGATTAATTTAAAAAATTTAACACAAATTTTAACACAATTTTAACACAAAAATTTTAACACAAAACTTTATCACAAAATTTTAACACAAAAATTAAGCTTTTTGACTTAAAAAAACAATTTTTAAGTCCACAGTTGCAAGCTTAATAACTTTCTATATAGACATTTCTAATACAATTAAGAAACCAAAAAAAGAGCCTAGTGTTTACTGGTATAACACATGAAGCACATAACATCTGCAAAAATCAATTTTAAGATTATTTAAGAATAGATATGGAAAAATGTGTAATCTTAAATATTCTATAATTTAGCAAATAAAATAGAGAGGGTCAATGTATTTTATATGCTATAAGCTAAAGATTTACTTATTTAGAATTAAGTCAATAAAATAAAATTTTTAAATGTCTACATGTTAATTACAATGTAGCAGAAAATATACTCATTGAGTCTAACATATTCTCCAGACAACTATTCCAGGTGAGGTCAATTTGAGTTTTTATAATTCAACTTCTTTGGATTGGACACAAGAGAGGAACCATATCACAAGGCTTCTCATCCTATCATTGTTAGTATTAAACAGAGCAAGATTTCAGTGTTTGTATGATTATTATCCTTTCAGAATAAGCATATTGTATCATTATACAGATATTACAGATATAGTCATATTAAAGTTTTTATATATTTTCTGAGAAATTTGTATGCTTTAATATGACATTCAACTCAAGATTCTTAAAATAGATATTGTGTAAATTGCAACTATGCACCTAACTACCAAAAGCCATTGAGATTTTGCATTCTTATATGATAATTATACTTTTAAAATGTTTTTACTTTAGTACAATAGAGTATAATACAGATGACACATAATATAAATGATTAACCATCATTATAATAAAAATAAATTTATCCAAATATTGTTTGTTATGATGGCAAATATGTTCTTCAGACAAATATATGAGACAGTCTTCTTCCAAAACAACTAAAACCTCAGAATCTAACATATTGCTGTAAGCTATAATGGTTATAACTGTTAATCCAATACACCTTTTATACAAACCCATGTACACATGAGTGGAAAAATAGCACAGATGTTCATCTCTAATGCAATTTCCATTCAATTTCCTAAGTGTGGTCCCTGTGTGCAAACTAGCTTAACATTATGTTTAGCTTGCAAATTCTTTTAATAAATAATGAATGCAATAAAACTAGGAGATCAATGGCAAGCTGAGAAATCATAAAAAAAGCCTTTTGTGTTCAGCCTGTTATCCATTTCAAACTTTAATCTGGAGACAGATCAATATTACTTTTTTCTTTTTAACCCATCACATAAATAGCAGATAGACTAAATGTAGCCTAAATGCTGTTACCAGCTAACAGTTGCCAACAACCTGATAAGATCATTGGACACAATTGCAATTGAATGCTTTATACCTTAACATACACACTACATTATACACTATTAGGCAGTCAACATGTTTAAAAATAAAAAGGTTGTGTAGCAATAAAAATATTCTGCTCCAATATTTTTTAAACTTTCTGTACTATATAATTTTTCAGTAGTGCAATTACAAAGGTTACATCACAATTTGTTCTAATAAATTAAATAATTATCATGAGTCAAGATCGTACCTAAATATGATTAGTTTCAACCTTGGGTCCCTAGATGAAAGGAAATTTTACTCTTTAATGTTAATAACTTGAGGTAACTTAGTTACTCCTTTAATTGGGTGGTGAGAAAGATGTTTTATGCAAGTTCAAGCTTCAACTGGATCTTCAGATTATTCAGTGAAAAATAAAGTCTTTTTTCTTAATATGTATTTGTGTTTCCATTCACAGATTCTAGAATGAAGGGAGGAAAATCTCTTCTTACCTAATCCCTTTGGATAACCAACCATTTACTGTTTGAAAACGATCTCAATGCTGGTTGTGGTGGCGCATGCCTGTAATCCCAACACTCAGGAGGCTGAGGCAGGAGGATCACTGTGAGTCTGAAGCCAGCCTGTGCTACATAGTGAACTCAAGGCCAGCCTGAACTACACAGTGAGACCTTGTCTCAAACAAAAAACAAAAAACAAAAAAAAGGAAAAAAGAAAACAATCTCAAATCAACTGCCACAAATGTTAGTTCTGATATCAAGTACTATAAATCTAAATCTAAATCAGGGAGAATCATTTTTATAGTATTAGTCTTGTTTTGTATATTAATTCTTGCCTGTTCATAATATTAGCACATCCCCCCCTGAGTTTTCACTAAAAAAAAATACCAAGAATTCATTCTTTCTATGATAATGTTTTTCATTTCAAAATTCTATTTCATATATGATATTTGTTACATTTACATGTACATTTGTGAAAGGTTTATAGCATGATTTATTAATGGTTTTACATTGGAGTTAATTTTCAGGATTGCATCATTCTAATAACTGCAAACTTTATGTAATTATTTCTTAGCTTTTTAAACACCAATTGATACAATGATTTCTGAAATACAAATGAGTGTGTGTGTATATATATGTGTGTATGATTGTGTTTATTCAGCAAATGTGAATTAGGTGCATACATGTAAACAATATTAGATTTAATGAAGTTTTGCAATAAATATTACTGGAGTTAAAAATGACTATTCAGAAACTTTTATTACATATTCAAGGTTTTGTTTAATGGAACCAATTCAATTCTCTTTTAATGACATCAAGATTACTGATAAAAGTAAATTTTTCCCTTTATTTACATTATATTTGATTTTGCATGAACAATTTACATCTTATATCCACAATCTCAGTATATCATTACAATATAAAAACAGCATTAAAGAAGAATGTGGTGAGATCCACCATGAAGTAATTTATGTTTTAAACAAAATTTCAAAAAAGAAAGTTAAACATACATGAAATAGAATTTTGAAATGCAAATTTGCATCTTCAAATATCAAATATTAACTAAAAATTTATATTGCCTACAATATTAAATTGAAAATGTTTCTAATCAACCAAGAGCATTGTTCCTCTCCCAAAACCATGATAGTGAAATAATGGGTTAAATGAAATAAAGCATCGTAGTTATGATATTTATGCAGGTAGGTAAATTTCACTAGATTTATATCAATGTTTCTTTTGATGTGTATATGCTCTTCTTTATGAAATTAAACTGTAAGACTAACATTTATGTTAGTGAATGTTTTATGATTTATACTTGCTCAGAATATAAAGAACTAACATATACTAAATGAAATAAACTTTTATAAGATTTTCAGCGTTGAAAAATGAGGAAATAATGAATACATAATGGACGGGCTCTCTTCTTCCTACTAAAAGTATAAAATACTGAAGGAGTTCTAAATCCCTTGGTAAGAGTGTATTACAGCTGCATTAAACCAACAAAAAGTTATTAGTGAGGATTTAAAATTAACACCCTCTGTAATCAATTTGGATACAGTATAATTCTACTTAGAGTGACACTTTCAATGTGTCCCAATAATATATTACTAATTTTCAGTTTTTCTCCTGTGATTAAATATTAATGTGGAAGCAATATTAAGCTGCTATACTATATTTAGTTTTTATAATACATTGATTTCCACCATTTTGGAATAGTCAACAATATAACATGAATATTAAGAATCTTTCTTATGAAGAAACTTATAATTGCCTTGACATTTTTCTCCGAACACTCAGTAAAAATAAATTTAGTTGTTCTAGCAGAAACTGGAAAAGGGATGCTGCCACTTTAAAAGCGTTGGTCTCTTTGACATTGCTGGCAGTGTATGGGAACATTAATGCATCTGTCATGATAACAAGCTAAGAATAACATCTAGACATCAAACCGAGCAGAGAATCCATCTGAAGTGATTCATTCAGATCTGTCTCATTGATTTATTAAACACAGGGCAACATCTGCAGCCTCACAGAGCCCCTTGGTGAAATTAATGCAAGATCAATTCAAATGGAAAAAAGTGTAAAAGAGATAAATCAAAACACAATTTGCATGCCATTCCACAATCAGGCTTATTGGGTGCAAATGCTCAATTTCCCATCCAAAGCAAATGTGTTTAAATATTGTTTTATCTTTGTAGAATTGTGTGACCTGAAGTTACAGTAAAGCGTGCAGGTTGAGATGTTGAAAGGGAAAAAAGGAGAAAAAAAATATTATCAGAGACCTATTGAATATGTGACAAGAATATCATTAAGACCTGATTGTTTTAGTTTGGGAGAAAGGTTTGATGTCTTTTCTCCAAAATCATATTTTCAACTGTGGCTCAATTACAGTGGTTTTAGAAAATATTCAAAATGTATAGAATGGATAAAATTAAATTACATATATCTTTATGTGCACAATGTAAAGTGCCACCAGAGACCTAGATTGCCAACTGCCAATTGTGATTAGGGATACTCATAATTGTATTTGGCTGAATTTTTAAGACATTTAGAGATTTCACTAAGACAAAATAAAGTTACTTAATAGAACACCAAATAATTCAGACTTGATAACTTCTACAAGTATTAAGGATACGCTATGTAAAACCACATAAAACATTAACGTCTGAAGACTATCATGTCCTATTTCTTGGCATTCATAAACTGTACTTAGAAGATAATATCATACATGAAAATTCAAAGATGTACCCCAGTGTGTCTTGAATCATTCTTTTAATGTGGTATTCATTCCCTAATAAATTAGTGTTTGAGGCAAATATGTTAAAGTATTTAGATAAATACAAAAATTGTTGATTGTGCAAAAGTATACATTTAAAATGAATGTACACATTAAAGTCCTGTTCATTGCAACATGGCTGGATTGCTTTACTTAATAATCCTGATACTATTTATCTGATAAAAGATAGAGCATTGTTGACTATGTAATCACTTTGAATAAACAAAATGACTAGCCCATCATCATCCTATGAAATAAAATGTTCGCATTTACTACCTAGATTCATTTCTAGAAACTTTTTATCAGAAACTTACATTTCTGAAAATGTAAGTAATACAAAATATTAGGCCAAGAAAGTGAATGAGTTCATTAATAAAATTTACACTTCTTAACTTCACTGGAAATGCAAATCATCAGTTTTTAAATTAAATTCTGTTACTCCATATAGATCATGAATCATAAAGTATTCAAGTGTAAATGTGAAACCAAATTCATCCAGTTTTACAGTAATCATATATCTAGCATTACAAAACAGTTTTAAAATATTGTAAATGTCAATTGTAATCCACATAAAACTATTCTAATATAAAGTACATTTGTATCCTGTTTATATCTTGACAAAATAATAAAATACAATTGAATCATTTTGAATTTATATTTTTAAAACTGAATTTTATTCATTTGAATTTATGTTGAGTCATCATGTCTCCAAACACATTACTAAAATGTTTTCTTAATCATACATTCTTGTTTCTCCAAGCATTCATTTAACTAACTATACGTAAGTGACTAAATATCATTAATCAGTTGCCTCTAATGAAATAAATGCTGATCATGAAATCTGACAATGTTACCTTTATGTAGAAAGGTAGATAAAAGCTTGTAACAGTAAATGTGTTTCTTAGCTTTCATATTTAGTAAAGCCAATTTTTAAGTTACTATCTTACTGCTACAAAATAGAATTTGGCAAGAAAAATCCATTGTAAAACAGTGAGAATTTCAGACATTGGGTTTCTCAATCTGCCTCTCTGTCTGGTATTAAAAACTCCAAATTTTCTTGTACAAAAAAAAAAAAATGAAATAAGAAGTCCCAGTGCTTTGTCCACAAGAACAAAAACCTAAATGAAGACAATAATTTTCCGATTTGGTTTTAGGCCTTTTACTAATCATTTTCTTAATAATTTTCAAATTTCCTCATAATTAAATTTTTGAACTTAAAGAGAATAAAGGGGAACCATTGCATAGCCCTTCAAAATTGCAGTGATGTAAAGCTTAGCTTACCTAATAGAACAAAAAATGGTCAAGAGATTTAGTCTTAGTATTCTCTAGTAGTTGAAGCAGATATTATTTCCCAATTTTGGAATGAAAACTTTGAATAGTTCAGTAACTGGCTAGAACAAAATAGTTAATACAAGACACTGGTAGAGCTCTGGTTGTGACTTTCATTAATATCAAATAAATAATCATGTACATAAATTTAATTCATTCATTTTTCTATAGTGCAAATTAATTAATGAAAATGTGTACTGAACCAAATCAAGATGCAACCTGTGGCAATATGTTAAGGAGTCTAAAAGTAATGAATTTGAAAATGGTCCATTTTGTGTGTTTCAGGATAGCACAGAAAGCACAAACCCTTAAATTGTGACATGTACTCTCCTGCACATATGTGAGAGAGAAGGACATGAGTGTTTATTATGCAGGAAAAGAAAATTGACAATGACACCATTACGAATAGGCCTTCCATTCAACAGTATATTTTGAAACTTTATTCTTCGGGAGATGAGAATCAATCTTTTTTTTTTTTCAAATAAAGATAGTGTGTGAGCATTTCCACTCTAAAAATATACTTTTCTCTTGTATTTCCCTCCTCTAACCTTTTACCTAGAAAAACTAAAAAAATCGTGAGTTCTGAAGGGCAATCCTCTTTAGCCAGGCCTCCTTTGCTATGTCACTCATCTTTGGGCATCCCTGTAAGATCTTCTCCTCTGTCTTTCCCTCATTCTGTGGCATCATTGTGCTCTTTTCTTACATTTCTTCTCTCTTGCTGACCACATAAGTCATCTACTTTATGTTGTCTGTCTTGTACCTCTTCGCTTTTACATCCTTCATTTTTGTATTCACTGAATTAAAAAGTCATAGAAACAATGCTGATTTAAACACTAATTATAAATCCAATCTAAAAATACAGATTTTGAAATGATTTAAGGTACATACTTTTATAAATAATGTTACCTAAAATTATAAAACACCATTAATAAGCATTATCATATTTCATAATTTTAACAATGACTATCAGTGCAGTTGCATCAGTAAAATTAGGTGATGTTATTTTGTCATTATACTTTTTCCAGAAATTGTTTTTTTCTCTCTAAAAATTTCAATCTAAGTATGTTTTTAATAATTTTTTCATCTTCTTTTATGGATTTCCCTCATATATTTCATAAAATTTTATAATATATATTGCAATACTTATAATACAATTATAAAAATGCATGTAATAAATAAGAGACCCATAAAGAAAAAAGGCAATAGAAGACACATGTATCATATTACAAATGTATTTTCCCTCCATATTTAATATTTGTCTATCACCTTTATGCACGCACACACACAAAAGCAGTTCAAGCAAAAAAGTTGGCTATGCAAATGCTATGATAAAGAGTAAATAAAACTTAATTAGATTAAAATAATAACAAAACATATTATAACAGGGTCCAAAATTACTATAATACCACCTGCCTCTGGGTACAGAGTAATTTATCATTCTTCCCATAAGTAGCTCCACTAAAAATTAATTAAGGAAAAGTTTCTATTTAGAGAAGAAAGCATCAAAATCACAATTCAATGCTAATCTCTTTATTTTTAAAATAAAACTCAAGTTTTTCTCAGGAATGTGTAAATTAATTACAGAATTAAGGAAGGATTTCCTATCAGTAATAACTGTTCACTTTACGAATGTGCATGTGTAAGAGAGGTGAAAGGAGGAAAAGAAAGAATGGATAGTAAGGAGGAACAGAGGAAGGGTAAAAAGAGGAAATAGGATGATAGATTTTCATGTGTGCAATTAAATATAACTGTTTTTGAATGGTGATTAATTAGATAGCCCCCGTCAGAAGTCACTTACGTCCTTTTGGATCTGTGTATTGTAAAAGGTTTTATGGTCAAAATAAAATTTTCCTTCTGTTCTTACAAACCATAACTGTTTATTTTGTTAAAGGAGCCCATTATTCTTTGTGTTTTAAGGCCACCTATGTTCTTTAAGAAAAGCTGACCTAATAAAATGGATTTGTAAGCCTTAAATATGAATCAAGAGTTCTCACATGAACAGGTTCCTGTGCAATTGCCAGAAAACAGACATGCTCAAAGAAAATAAAAAGTTTCTTTTGTAAGCTCTGTAGCATTATCTTATTGTAGCGGTAAGCAACTGTTTGTCTACAAGTTGTCAGTACAATCCAACTAATCATAGCAATTTGGATTTTACAACCAATGTGACAACCGTGTTAGTTTTAGTTCATCAACCCAGAGATCTCATCATTTAAAGTTACATTGTGAGCTGGTGTAACTCAGCAGAAGTTATTTGCAAAACGATAAACAGTAGTGCTGTTTTACAAAATCCTTTACTCCTTTTAACTTGGTTATGGTGATTTCCTGGTTGGTATGCCAAGCTCATATGCCAAATGTGTACTTTCCTTAGATTTAACCAGACTGCAAATGGGATAAACACTAAGAAGATTAATTCACAGGCATTGAAAAAGTAAAATAATCCTGAATATAGTTTCTTTTCTTTTTTACTCAAAACATTGGGTACAATTTGCTTTTGATGTGCAATTGGACATTTATTCTCCAATGTACTCCTAAACTGTGATATGAAGGCAGCACACTTACAAACAAGGAAGCTGGTTATCACCATTTAAGGAATCCTCTCTTAGAAGGAATGGGATCCCTCCAACTGTTTTCATGGGGAGCAGTAGACAGAGCTGAGAGCATCCTCTCTAGAAAACCTACTAATTTCTACATCAACCTTCAATCTAGTCCCAGATCCAACGTTTCATGCTTTACATTTCCCTATGCAGATAACCCAAAAGGGATGGTCCCAGGAAAGTGACGTTTGTCCTTGTCCTTTTTAAAAAAATATGACCTGTCTACTTTACTGTATGTTTCAGGGAGCTTTTGCTTAACTGGTATGAGCACACATTCTTATAGCACTTGCACACACATACACACACAACCACACACTACCTATAACAACAAAAACAGCAACACACGTCCCCACACACTATCACAACGATCACACAGGATAGGGATTGAATCATCCTCTGGGATGGACTCTACAATTCTGACCCCTGCGTTCCCCAAATGCTGTGTTCCGGGACGCAGCTTAGGAGACCAGTTTACAGCTCAGCGAGCCAGCCAGCCAATACCACCACCACCACCACCACAACCCGCACCCCTAGAAAGCCCTTGGTGTCCCTGTTCAAGAGAAATCCTATTAGACCCGTACACTCACAAAAGAACAGGAAAGAAAACCAAAGAGAAATTAACAAATAACCATAAGCATCCAAAAGCCATGCAAAATACGAGCAAAAGGCTTAAAAGTTTCAGTAGAGGACTGCAAACTGAAGTTTTTGCGGGATATTTTTAGACCCAAGCCCTACCACTGAACGCGGACTAGAAGAGACCAACAATCAATGAGTCCTTCTAGTCCTCTTTCCCTCATGGATTTACACCGTGAAGAAGCAAGCTAGTTAAGATTACCTGCCTACAAACAAAGTTGGATGAGGGTGATGAGACATGCGAAGAAGGCAAAGAGGTAAGAGCAGGGAACAAGTCAAGAAAAGAATGTCTCACCTGGCATTGGTGCAATCGGTGAACAAAGTTTCAAAGTCTTTCCTGGTTATAAGTTTGCAGCGGTTCACCCCGGGCTGGATGGCCCCCAGCCCGCGGAGGATCCGGACCTGCTCGACAGTACACACTACTGGGGATATGTCCAATCTTTTCAGCTTGGTATACACTGTGTGCAACCCTCCCACCAGGTGCTTGAGAAAAAGATCAAAGACTTGCGGCAGGCAGATCAGTTCCTGACCGTCCATCAGGAATGAAGCCACCTTCACCCCATGCATGTCGACCATCCGGCACTCGTTGGTGTTGGTGTTGCCACTGCCTCCACTGCCACTACCGAATCCGCCACCGCTGTGGCTATTGGCCATGAAGCTGTTGATTATATTAGGGGTGAGGCGAGGGGGCTCTCGCGGAGTCGAGTACTGTGGTTCTGTTCGAAATAAGACCCCCGGGACGCCGGTGCCGCTGGAAGTTACAGAGATCACCGGAGGTGCAGAGACAGCCATGGTCACTCTGTCTTTTATCTTGGGTCCTCGGGCCCTTGCTTTCTCGCTCTAACTGCTCTAGATTCCCTCACTCGCACTCCTTCACCTTCGCTCCGTCTGTGGCTTGTTCTAGCTTTCTCTGAACTGTTCACAACTTCCCAGCAGCGGTTCGAGCTGAAGCTTACCCACCACCCAGCAAACAGTGAGCTGCCCCGACCCGTGGCGGCCTGAGACCCCACCCTCAATACACCCCCTCCGGAGACTGGCAGCGGACCCCAGCCAATGGGCCCCAACCCCTCGGCGCCTGAGCGATCCGAATGGCTGCCGCCGATGAGGAGGTGGAGACTCTCTTGCCGGCCTCTGACCACCTGAGGCAGTTCAGGGCTCTCTGGTGAATGGAATCTAATGAGGCAGTGCTGTGCCTCGCAATCTGATGAAAGAACGTCCATTTGTCACGCAAAACTCTCAAAGTAGACTATGCTACAAACCCATCTTCTCCGCGCACCACTAATGTGGAGATAGGAACACAAAGCAGGACGCTCGAACGTCTCCTCATCTTCCTCCAGCCACTTGGATGTAACACCCAAGTTCCTTCGAGGAAAGTGAAGTCGCAGCTACAATTCCACGTACACATTGCTCCCAAACTCTGCAGGAGCTAATGAGTGGCTTCGCCTCGCTTCCAGAAGAAAGATTCCAATGAGTTCACAAGTAAACCAACTCAGCTCCTCCCCAGGCCACCTAGTGCATTTGGGGTAAATTCTTCCAGATCCAGTGCTGGTAGAATGGAAGTGGCCTCTGAGATGGAGCTCAGGCAGGTCAGAGTAGCTGGTCGCGTTAACCCACTCCTAGGCTCTGCTCTGTCTTTCAGGAAGCCTGGTGAGCCTGTGAATATTTTAGGAAATAAGACTTAGTTTGTGAGTGCAAATGGATGCCTTATTTTATAGCACTTCCACCACTGTCCTGGAACAGACAGGGCTTTGTGTGTCCCCATCCCGCAGTCTCAGGATTGGGCTGCCTTACCCACCCACCCCCGCTAAAATTTATTAGGAAGTTTCTTTAATAACTCAAAGCGGCCAAAACAGAATATGAGGAAAAGGCGAAGGTTTGCACTCTTAAATACGGCATTTTCCTTTCTCACATTTTGGCTTTGAAAGCCCAATGATTAGGCTTCCATGTAGCTTAAGATTCCTCTTCCCCCACTTATCAAGTGCCACAAACTTATTAAAAGAGTTCGTAATGAGCAAAATGTCTAAACAGGGTACATTCCAAAGGAAAGACATGTTCTTTCACACAGCATAAGGCGGTTAGATGACCGTGTCTAAGTTGTTTAAAGGAGCTTAATCAAACCTCCTTTCCTGTGCTCCTCTCCTCTAGAGGGTGTTAGTCATTCAGAAAGTGAAATCCAGTCTTCATTTCTTTACAAAATGTTACCAACTACATAGCTAAGGCAAATTCTCTGATATTCTTTCAGAATACAAATATTTTTACAAACTTAGTGAATTTGATTCTGCCCTAATTCCACTTAGCAGTATAAAAGAGGAGGAGTGGCTAAGCACTTTCTGCTCCCTTAATAAGTTATAAAGGTGCTAAATTGGATTTCTCTGCCTTTTTCTAGAACCTATTTTCTCCTTTTGCCACTTCATCAACCATTTATTCATCTCTCTTTGGAGGGTGAGTATGATAAAACAAGATATATAGATGTATGGAAATGTCACAGTGAAACCCATTAATGTATACAATTACTACGTGTTAATTTTATAAAAACCTCCCTTAGAATCCTATTTCAATTTTAAATTGTATGAGATCAAAATGCTAAGAAGTTGTGATGAAAGCTGCTTTTGGAATACAGCAATAAATCACTCCTAATGTAATAGATGGGAATATATGCAGCCACAAAATATTTTTTAAAGGCATCAAATTGTTTTTGCTGTGTTACTACATTTATGGGAAGAAAATAAGGAGCAAAGAAGGACAATTGTGAAGAAATAATAGAAACAGAAAAGCTTCATCAACATGTAGTGGTTATCAAAAAAAGAAAAAAACAGCACAGACAGAAATGTTTGTATATACTTGTTTTTTTTAAAAAAAAGAAATCCCCAATTTCTTCAACAGGTGTTTTGACAGCAATGGCTATTAAACTATGTGTTGAAATAACTCGTCTCTTATAATGTATTGTGATTAAAATTTCCAGGTGAATAGGTATGATATAAAGGAAAGTCTTATTTCAAAAACTCTAATTTGGGGGCCGGTGAGATGGCTCAGCGGCTTAAGCGCCTGCCCGGCAAGCACGAGGGCCCGAGTTCGACTCCCGGAACCCACATATGAAAAAGGGGCCGGTGATATCGCTCAGTGGCACGGGCGCCTGCTGGCGCGCGAGGTCCTGAGGTCGACCCCCCGGTACCCATAAAAAAAAAAAACTCTAATTGTATTAAAAATCCTAAACATAAACTACTCCCTGTGTATAACTCCACCCACCTTATCTATGCCTTTTTATTCACAGTGTGATTTGGGGTTTTCAGTAATAGGACACCATGCAAATATTTTGATGTTTCAAATTTAAGAAATTCTGAAATACAATAAGGAAAGATAGTACATGCATTTGGACTATAATTATTTAATATAAAAATCAAACATACTTTGAGCATTTTAAAAGCATGAATTAAATGTCTTATTAATGTTCTCTGTCAAGATTATAGTAATATTTTAATTATTAGCAGAAATTAAGGTTTAAATTCTAGTGGACATCTTAGGAACTAAAATTGGCCAGTGATCATTGAAGGGTTCTAAGGGTTCCCTTAGAAGCTTTTAATGCACAAAGACCCTTGGTTTCACTACTAGAATTCTTCCTTTTGCAGTCCTCTAGAAAATAAACTTGATAATTTGCTTAAGTGATACTTGTAAATTTAAGGATTTATTTGTCTATATCTGAGACTCTAGGATGTCTCCAGACTCTAGCTGTCTCCTTAGGATCTCTTTATCTTTTGATGACTCTATTTCTATTACTGCTATTCCTGTTATTATTATTTATGCTTTGAGACTAAGACAATCAAATTCCACATGGAGAGTTTGTTTGCATCCCTTTCTGACTTTAATGTCTTCCACGAGCCAAATATATTTCTAAATAAGGCTAGATTTCTACAAAGCCAGAGGAAGCCTTGTAAGTTTGGAATTACATGGAGTGACATAAAATCGTAAAGGTTGCAGTAAACATGGTACACTTTGGAGATGAAAGGCACTGAAGTAAAACTAAGAAAATATCCAAGGTTTGAGAATTCATACCAGACGAGAGCCAACAACCACAACAAATATGAATAAAATTAGTACAAATATGGTATCTATAACATATCTAGTCAGAACAAGAAGTTCTAGATGCCACTAATTCCAGTGGAATGATTTGAGGTTTACGTGTAGCTTCTTGTACACTGAAATGCTGTAAACTTCCTAGCCTTAATTAGCAACTTACATTTTTATCTAATGCAGTTTGGAAAACAGTTTTTAAGAGGCAAGAAGGAAAATTGGGGAAACTCCTATAGAATCACTTTAAAATCATATAGTTGGAGGCAGTAGCTGATGAAAGTGAAGGAGGATGGCTTGCACTCTCAGTTTGGAGGGGAAGGTGTTCATCTGTGAATTTAGGCAAAATTTCAAATTTAACATAGTGAAATGAAGACATCACTTTAATTAAATATATGTTTAATTTAGATATATATAGGCAAGCCTATGCAGGACTACAAAAATCCAGAGTTGCTTGAAGGGACTGGTTTTCAAAATGAGCATTCAAGCAAACACCAAGATAATAAATGGAATTATTTGAAATGTTCAGCCAACTGAGGTAGCAACTTCTAATGTGGCCTCTAATTAGGCTTCTAATGTACCCCTGTAAGTTTCATTTTTAGACAAACAATAAAAGGAAATTATTGGGTAAGGCAATAAATGTGAAAGAAAGCATTCATAAAACTGAGGAGTTAATTGGCTAAAGCCTGCAGGTTTACCTCACTCAATGTTTTCTAGGAAACTGCCTATAAAAAGATCTTCTTGGACATATTGTTTTTCTCTTTTAGTTACAGTATTAAATTGAAGATGAATTCCAAGGCAAAAGTGGAGAAGAGGAACCATCAGAGCAAGAGAACTGGTCAAAACCCAGGGAGTAATGGTTAAAATAAGATGCTTAAAGGAAAAAAAAAAACTTTTCTAATGGAAATACAAAAAAATTAATTCTCAAATTACTCATAAAATATGCACTTACCAAATTTTAACCTAGGATACCACATACAGCATTGTCCTAGGGAAAGAGCTATGTTTCCTTTAAATACTATCTATGTCTGTCAATTGATTATCTCCTTTCAAAATTTAGAAGGTTAGGCTGGGGATATAGCTCAGTGGCATAAGCGCCTGCCTGGTAAGTGCAAGGTCCTGAGTTTGATTCCTGGTACCAAAAAAAAAAAAACAAAAAAAAACAAAAAAAAAATGTAGAAGGTCTTTGTTTTTATTTATTTTATTATTATTTTTCTTTGCAACACTGGGGATTGAATTCAGGGCCTCAGGAATACTAGACAAGTGGCTCTACCACTGAGCTATATCCCCAGCCCTCTGGCTTTCTTTTTTTCTTTATTTTTAAATGAGTATATGTTTATAATACACAATGTTTATATTCCTTGTGGGGAATTGGTACATGAACATAACACATCTTAATGATTTTTTATGTCCTTTTGTTTCCTACCCTTTCCCTTCCATCCATATCTTGATCCCCTTCATTTTATTTTTTTGTACATGACTGCAATACATAATGCTTACATTCCTTGTGTGGGGTTGGTAAATGTACATACACACTTTATTTCCTCTTTCATCTCCTTTTCCACCCCACTTCCCCCATCTCTTGATCCCCTTCCCATTTGAGAAAGATCGATCTCCCTACTTCCTATCATATATCTTTTATTTTGCCCTTTATTTATTCTTTGTATTTCCCATAGAAGAGAAATCTTACAATATTTAAACTTGTATATCTAATTTGTTTCACTCAATATTATTGTCTCAAGGTACACCCATTTTCCTAAAAATGACTCAAGTTTATCCCTCTTTATGGCAAATTAGTACTCCATTGTGCATAAATACCACATTTTCTTTATCCATTCATCTCTTGATGGAAATATAAGCTGCTTCCAAGATTTAGCTGTTATGAATTGTGCTGCTATGAATATGGGTATGCATGTATCACTATAGTATGATGTCTAACTCTTTCAGGAAGATACCGAGCAAGGAAATAGCTTTGTCAAATGCAATTTCTAGTTTCAGTTTTCTGAAGCATCTCCAAAATGATTTTCAAGGTGGTTGCACTAGTTTGCATTCCCACCAACAGTGTAAAAGGGCTCCTTTTCCCCTGCAGCCTTGCCAGCATTTGTTATTTCTTATTGATGGCCATTCTTTCTGGGGTAAGATGTAATCTCACTGTTGTTTTAATCTGTATTTCTCTAATGGCCAGTGATTGAGCATTTCTTCTTGTGTTTATTGGCCATTTATATTTCTTCAGTGAAGTGTCTTTTCATTTCACTTGCCCACTTTTTGATTGGGTCTTTTATTTTGGGGGTTAATTTTTTTTAGTTCTTTACATATTCTATATATTAATCTGAGGTGTAGTTGGCAAAACTTTTTCCCATTCATTCTGTATGTTGTCTTTTCACTCGGTTGTTTCTTTCATTATGCAGAAGCTTTAATTTGATATGATCCCATTTGTTCATTGTTAGTATTATTTATTGTGCAACCAGGGTTTTCTTCAGAAAGTCCTTACCTATACATATTTCTTCAAGATTTTTACTTAGTCTTCCAGCAAGATGTTTCTGTTTTAACATTTAGTTCTTTGATCAATTTTGATTTTACTTTAGTACATATTGAAAGATATGAGTCTAGATTCAATCTTCTGCAAATGGACAGCCAGATTTCCCAGCGCCATTTATTAAAAAGGCTGTCTTTCCTGCAATGTATGCTTTTTGTTTCTTTGTCAAAGATCAATAGCTGAATGTGCTGGGAGTTGTTTCTGCATCTTCTGTATTTTTAACTATTCAAATTCAAGGTACAAGCCACTATAATTTCAGTTGGACCTTTATTGATACTGGATATATTTTTGTTCATTCTTTGACTCCTTATTGAATTCCTTTCAACAGCTCCTCCAATCCTTTTCTACTCTTCGCAAGCCAGCCTTTTCTTCACTAGCATCAGCTACTGCTTCCCCTTTTGTATGATTTTGTGACAAAGTGATTTTATAGAAGTTCCAAAAACCTCTCTTCTGTCATAAAAAGTGTTTTTCATCTTCTCTCTCTCTTTTTTTTTTTCTACTACTTTCCTCACCTTTCGGAAAACAAAATTCCTCCTCCGTTGCCTTCACTGATGCTCTTGATCCTTTTTACTTCCTTCAGGTCATGAATCTGTAAATTTTATTCCTACATTTCTCTTTTGCATCTGCAGTCTGTCTCTTTGTACTTGCTCTCTCCTCTTTTATTATAAAACATTCCAAGGGTATGAATACAGACAAAAAAGTAAAAACACTTTCCAATATTTACCAGTTGTTCTCACAGTGTGGCTCTTGGACCACCAGAATCAGCATCATCTAGGTACTTGATAGAAATAGAATTTTTAACCTTACCCAGTCCCTGCTGTTTCAGAAATTCTGGGAGTGAGGTTCAGATAGTTGTGTTTTAACAAGAACTCTAGGTGATTCTAATGCAGGTGAAAAGTGTGAGATCCATTTGGCCTAGAGTCACTATCCTTTCACAAACTTTTTGAAAATCTACAATTATTTCTAATTGTTTCCCTTCTTCCTTTGGGGCCATAAACTTTCGCAGTTTGATTTCTGCTTAATATTTAGCTGTGGGCCAGTGACATAGCTCAGCAGCATAAGCACCTGCCTAGCAAGCGTGAGGTCCTGAGTTCGATTCCTGGTACCCACATAATATATATATATATATATATATATATATATATATATATATATATATTATATATATATATATAGCTGGAACTACTCTACAGGTGATCATTGACCTCCTAAATGCCAAATCCAAGGTTATTTCCTAAATCCTCATTATGTAATACTCTGCAGCTTTTTATACTATTGATATCATTCTTAAGCCGCTACCTCTTGACTTTCTTACTTCCCAAATATCTATTTCTCCTCCTCCCTGCACCTTTCTCCTTTTCATGTCCTTACACTTGCCACTGAAATTTTAAAGCTCTTAATTTCTACACTCCTACTTATGGCAGTTTCATCAACTCTACAGCTTTAATGAGCTCTAATTATAGATTTCTCTGAGTCTTTTCTCTGGCTTTCTTGAAACCCTCCTGTAGAATTGGATGTCTCCATTTCAATATTGTATGGTCACCTCAAACTCAACATACCCAAAACTGAATTATCTTTTACTGTCCTTCAAAAATGGTCTTTGTTTTTCACTTCTGATATTTTTAATTCTTTCTTCATGCAGCTAGTCCCATGACAGATACTTGAGAGACTCCTTTGACTTCTCGCTACACATTATACCTTCATCCAACTAGTCATTAAATTTTGTGAATTCCCACTCAGCAGTATCTCTCTCTTCCATTCCCTTTGATTCTCAATGCCACCACATTAGTTTGTCTATAATATTTTTGCATCATTATAACAATTACCTCTTTATTTCCCTACTTGCAGGTATTTCCCCTTCCTATGTAGCTAGTATAACAGGTTACTGCTCTCTGAAGTTTCATTTTACTCTTTAGAAATGTTTGTTATCACCCCTGTAGATACCAGATAAATTTTATATTCCTTAGACTGACTTAACTCCTTTGATTTGCCTTTTTGTCTTTTCCTCCAATAACCCCTGATATATGCCTGTATACTACTAAATGGGCATTACTTTCCTCTTGTACCAAACCAAACCTCTTGTACCAAATTATGCTAATGCTCATGTCTTCCCTTCTTCATAGACTATGTTGCTTCACACCTCCTTATCTCCACTCACCCACATTCTAATCATGCTTTAAAACTAAAGTCTAATTCAACTCTATGAAGAACTCCCTCATTACTTTTCTCCTAGCCAGAAATGAGATTTCCCTCTTCTGGACTCTCATAAAACTTTGTGCCTCTCAAGGGAGTTAAAACATGCTTTCTTGTATTACAGTTGTTTGTATCTTTTAGTCTTAGGTCCTTCCCTAGAATAAGGTTAAATCAGGTTAAATATTGTGTGTATATTGTCTTGCATGTCTTATATGTTCTTTGGCCTATTAGTGTGGTTTTCAATCTGTAAATATGATAATTAACTTTATAAAGTCTTATATAATAAATAAATGAATCTGGTGCTGGAAAAACAAAAGGGGGTGGAGGAGGGAGGAAAAGAAGGGAATTGAAACGTGTTATGTATATGTACAAATTCCCTACAATGAATATAATCATTATGTATTGCAAACATGTACTAATAAATGTTAAAAAAAATAGAATTGTGTGTGTTATCCACTGTGCCTGGCTCATAGTGTCTATACATGCTTATTAAATGTATAAAATATGTAGATGTATTCTACAAGCATCTTCCATCTTGCTTCATTGCTCTTCACCTTTTTAAGGTTTTTTATGTTGTTTTTGTCATTACGAATTGAAGGTCTGTGGAAACACTGTGCCAAGTAAGTCTCTCAGCACCATTTTTCCAATACCATGTACTTACTTCTTGCCTTTTTATCAATAAAGTATGTTTTAATTAAGGTATGTACATTTTTAGACAGAATGCTATTGCACACTTAAGAGACTACATTATAGTGTAAATATGACTTTTACATGCATTGGGAGCCAAAAACTTTGTGTGACTCTCTGCATTGCAATATTTGCTTTATTGTGGCAATCTGGAACCAAACCTACAATGTCTATAAGGTATGTCTGTATAAGCTTTGAAGTATATAGTGGTTCATTATTACTAATTCTGAAGCAGAGTAGAAGAGGTTGGTGTGAATTAAACATTTATTTTATTGTTAAAAATATTTTGCACTGGGTATGGTAGTGCACACCTGTAATCACAGCACTTGGGAGGCAGAAGCAGGATGATCACTGTGAGTTCAAGGCCAGCCTGGGTTATATAGAGAACTCAAGGCCACCCTGAACTACATGAGACCCTGTCACTCACACACACACACACACAAATTTGCTTATTGGTAATTTCTCTATCATTTTGATGAGATTTGGCTTTTCACATTACTTAAGAATTATTTCTTTTTTATTTATCTAAGCATTAATATCTTCATAAATTTTTTATGTGTGGTACTTTTGTACAGCATTCCTCCTCTTATCTAATTTCACTTTGTGTGTTTCAGATACTCAATTAATTGAATGCCAAAAAATTAAATGGAAAATTCCAGAAATAAAGAATACATGTTTGAAATTGCTCACTACCCTGGGTATTATAAAAAATCTTGTGCTACCCTGTTCCATCCCACCCCACCCCACCCCACCCCACTTAGGATATCAGTCATTCTTTCGTTCAAACTATCCAACATCTACACTACCTACCTGCCTGTTAGTCACTTAGTAACCATCTTGGTTATCATTTTGTGGTGTTTATGTCCGTGTAACCCTTATTTTACTTAATAGCCCCAAAACACAAGAGAAATGATGCCAGCAGTTTGGATATCCCAAAGATAAACCATGAAGTACTTCAGTTAAGTGAAAAGGGGAAAGTTCTCAACTTGACAAAGAAAAAAATCATATGCTGAGGTAGCTAAGATGTACAGTATAGGTATTTTAATAGACAGAAAAAGACCAGACAGAGTGGGGCTGGTGAGATGGCTCAGCGGTGTAAGCACCTGCCTGGCAAGCGCGAGGGCCAGAGTTCAACTCCTGGAACCCACATACGAAAAAAGGGCTGGTGATATCGCTCAGCGACATGGGCGCCTGCTGGCACGCGAGGTCCTGAGGTCGACCCCTGGTACCCACAAAAAAAAAAAAAAAAAAAGACCAGAGAAACACCACATTCACATAACCTTTACTACAATACATTGCTATAATTGTTCCATTTTAGTACTAGGCAGTATTGTTATTCTCTTACTGTGCCTAATTTATAAAGTAAAATTTATCATAGAAGGAGACATACAGAAAAACCCATAGCATCTTCTGATATTTGGTACTATCCACAGTTTCAGACATTCAATGAGGATTTAGAACATATTCCCACAGGTAAACATGGACTACTATTTTCTACTGTGTCTGTTTAAATGAATCCTAAGGAATTTATATGTTACATATCTGTAACGAATGTGTTACAAAATTATAATGAATATTTTACTTTCTGAAAAACAAATATATTTTATTCATTTAGTAATTTATTTTAACAAAAACATTTAAATCTGTTTGAAAGCTCGTTAAATGTTTTGTTCTAGCTTTTTTTTCAACAGAGTAAGTCCCCACGTTCATAAGTCAGATTCATTCATAAGTCCTGCAATGTGAGTCTTATACACTTTGACACAAATATACAATGTAAAGCATTAAAAAACCTAATGGGTGGTCCATTCATATCTGTGAAAGTTTGCAACCTGAATGTTCATAAGTCAGGTCAGTACTTACTGTACTGAAGATTGAACCCAGGACCTTTGAACAAATGCAACCCCAGCCATTTGTTTATTTTTCATTTTCAGACATGGTTTTGCTAAATTCTCCAGGCTAAGCTGAAAATGTAATCCTCCAGCCTCATCCTCCCAGAGTGCTGGGATTACAGGTGTGTACCACCATGCCCAGTTTACACTGTATGTTTTATGTAAGAGAATTTTAACTGAGGAAATTTGTCACTAAGGTAACTTTCAAATCAGTGCTGGGAGAAGTTAAAACTGCACACAGCTAAAGTGCAAATTTATTTTTGTGTGCAAAATAACTAGCTCCAAAATGAGAAAAAAAGAAAGACATTATATCCCTTCTTTATGAATAGGAGAGAAATAGATATTTTTCTCTGGCTGGGAAAATATAAACATGAGGGTATGTATACTCCCAGCAACATGAAAGCACTATACAATCATTGAATTTTGTTTTTGTTATTTTTCTTCTGTAAGAAATGTGTAAACAAAGCAAGTAAGGGTACATTATTGAAAATATAACTAGAGACCAAAATGGCAGATTAGTGATCAGCAACAAAATACAGCCTGTCTGGGACTTGGAATCCAGACACCTGTAAAAAAGCAACTTGACAGAGAGAAAAAAGGAAGTAGATCTCTGAGAAATGGGAGGGAAAGAAGAGAGAAAGTGAAGAAATGGAGCACAACATAGAGAAAAATCAAAGCAATCTGAAACCTCACCTGACTCCCTGGGAAGGAACCTGTCTCCACAGACTCAAGGTAAGCCCCCAGAGTCTGGAGCTCCAGGGAGAAACAATAAACTGGGCCAGCAGTGACAGCACACACACACACAAAAGCCCAGGGCTATCATAAACTGCAAAACAGCATGGAGAATGAGAAAAGCATGTACACTATTACAATTTGTGTTCAATATAGTACTTGAAACATTAGCCAGAGTAATCAGGCAAGAGAAAGAAATGAAAAGGATATGGGTAGGAAAGGAAGAAGTCAAATTACTATTTGCAGATGACATGATCCTCTACTTAAAAAACCCAAAATATTCCACCAAAGGATTCCTAGAATTAACAACCAAATTCAGTAATGTAGCAGGATACAAAATGAATGCACAAAAATCAGTGGTATTCCTGTACACAAATAATGAAAGAAATTAAGAAAACAATACCACTCACACTAACATTAAGAAAAATTAAATACTTAGTAATTAATTTAACCAAAGTAATTAAAGATATTTACAAAGAAAAATGCAATACTCTGAAAAAGGATATTGAAGAGGACATCAGAAAATGGAAAGATGTCTCCCACTTCTTGATAGGCAGAATCGATATTGTCAAAATGGCCATGCTTCCAAAACTGTTATACAGGTTTAACACAGTTCCAATTAAAGTAGCAATAGTATTCCTCACAGAAATAGAGAAAGCAATCCAAAAATCCATATGGAACCTGAAGAGACCTAGCATAGCAAAAGCAATTCTAGATAACAAGGGCAAGGCAGAGGACATTACAATCCTGAACTTCAAATTATACTACAAAGCTACAGTGATATATACAGCATGATAAGGACAAAAAAATACAGACTTGTGGATCAGTGGAACAGAATAGAGGATGCAGAAACAAACTCAGGTGCATTCAGCTACCTTATCTTTGATAAAGGGACCAAATATTTTTGTTGGAGAAAAGAGCCTCTTTAACAAATGGTGCTGAGAAAACTAGTTATCCACATGCTGAAGATTGAACCAAGACCCATATCTCTCACCATGCACTAAATTAAAATCAAAATGTATCAAAGATCTAAATATTAAAACAGAAATACTTAATCTGCTGGAAGATAAAATAGGTAAAACTCTTAAAGATATAGGTGTAAGCAAAGACTTTCTGAACAGAAAACTGGTTGTACAAGAATTAATACCAAGAATTAACAAATGGGATCATAACAAATTAAAAAGCTTCTACACATCCAAGTAAACCAACAGAGTGAAGCAACAAACAACAGAATGGGAAAAATATCACCAGCTACTCCTCAGACAAGAGACTAATACATAGACTATATAAAGAACTAAAAATATTAGATTACAGAGAGTGAGAGACAGAATGCCAAACAGTGTATATACACTTCAGGAAAAAAAAAACTTGTACAAATACTTTAATACTAAATTTACTGAGAAATCATGAGATTAATACAAGTTACCTTTGGCCTCTACAATTACAAGAGGTGCTCACAGTGGTGGCCATTAGCTTCTAGACATTTACTAGTATGGTGAACTGCTTCTTGGGTAACATTGGTCATTGAGATTACTGCACATGCATTTTCAATTTCTTCTCTAATGGCTGGCCATGTAGTGGGTTTTCTGAGATATACAACATCCTCTAGAGTCCCTCACACAACGATAACACCATCTGTTCAAAAAACAATATACTACTTTTTTCATGAATTGTGTATACAGTTTTTGCATGATATACATATATATACACAAATATGGATTTCTATATAGCTGTGATGTTAATTATTTGCTATCCTCATGGTATATTAAATGCATTTGGGTTTCTCAAGTGTACAGGCCTTCAAAGATGCAGAACTTAGGAAAACATTTTATCATACTGATGACTACCAAGCTAAAGTTGTTTATGATGGTAAACTTTTCCAGGCTTAAGCATCTGGCTTTCTTTTTTTTTGCTTGTATTCCAGCTACTTGTGATGAAATATGTATGCCAATCCAACATGAGGCAGACAGAGAGGTGATGTAGATACTTTTTCAGGCTTATGATTATGTGATTGTTTTATAATTGCATTGTAACAGTTAGATGTACCTATGCAAAATACAGCCAAGAAAATATCACTCTAATTATTAGAGATTAGGCATTAATAACCTATAAAATGCACATATAAACTATTTCTACTTAAAAGGCATTTTAAGAGAGAGATTAATTTTAATTAACAGAGGCCTCACTTTAACTCAACCTTAAATACCCAACAGTAAAGTATAATGAAAATATACATAGAAAATAATAGTAATACAGGCTAGTTGTAAAAAGGGGCCTCCAATCACTACACTGACCCCTGGTGGTAGTCTCCAGCTATGCCTGTAATTTAGCACTGTTATGGTTCAGAGGCTAAAAAACCCACAGTGGCAGCTATATGCATACAAGTGTCTTTATATTCCTTAGCTAAAATAGTCATTCAAAACCATGGAGTCTTCTATCTTCTTACAGCCCAAACTGGAGGAATTTGAACACTCATAAATAAAATTTTTTGTCTTTAGATAAATAATTCACATCAGGTAGAAAAAGACCTTAAAACCATAAAAAAAAAAAAATCAGGCTTATAGAAAACCTTGAACAGACAGGTTTAAGACCCAGTTGGTTACAATCCCTACTGCAATCTCTTAAAAATAGTCTGGACTAGGCTCCTTCCCTTAATAATAAACTTTGTTTCTTCCTAGAATCTGTCAAACTCTAAATGATCATACAGTTGAAGCCAGCAATGTGCCAGACTTCTTTTAACAAGGTTCGCTAGATTGACCTTCAGAAGAGAGCTTATAGCTACTGAAAACCATCTTGAACTCCATCGAAGGCTCCTTATATTAGTGCTCTATAGAAAATCCCTGACTACCATCTCTTCTACACTGACACCTCTCAGCCAGAAATAGCCAGAGTCGAGGGCCGGTGAGATGGCTCAGCGGCATAAGCGCCTGCCTGGCAAGCGCGAGGGCCTGAGTTCGACTCCCGGATCCCACATACGAAAAAAGGGCTGGTGATATCACTCAGTGGCATGGGCACCTGCTGGCACACGAGGTCCTGAGGTCAACCCCCAGTACCCACCAAAAAAAAAAAGAAAAGAGTTGATCTTCCACCAGTCCCCCCTCCCCCCTTACAGCAGTTAGAGACACTTTTTCAGAAGAGGGTATTGTGGTAGTTTAGTTGAGTTGAGTTATGTGTAAGGCAGTCAGAATAGCCTAAGGACAGGGACAGATAAAATAAAATAGCCCATCTGGTTTAAGAACTAATTCAAGCAAGGTAAACACAAGAAGAAGAATAACGCTAAAATAAGAGGGAGGTAAAGATATTTCCTCCCAGATAAACTAAATTAGTTGCCAGCTCCTCCCTAACCTCTGGGATTAACTTGGAAACACTTAAAAATGCAAAATATCTAGTTTCCTTTGCACTCAATTTCCTGTGAACCAGCTAAATAATCAGTTTCCTTTGAACCCTAAACCCACACGCAAAGCTACATGTTTAAAACAAGTTCTAATGTATGTAAGGCAAAAAAAAAAAAAAAAAAAAAAAGAAAACCCATTAGACTTCTATTCAGAATTCCCCCTTGGGTATCAACCAAGAGCATTTTTCTTATTATTTCCAGTAAACACTTTCCTAAATTTCTCCTTATGTCCATAAATTCATTCTTCAATTTCATGAGACAAAGAACTTAAATTTGTAAAAACTAACTCTTTTAGCTTCATTGGGGGCAGAAGATAATGTTCCACAGATTCTAAGAATACACTATATCACCTGGTTCCTGGTTCATTATCTCATCCCTCTAGCACTATATCAAGTCTTGGAAACAACCTGAGAATGAGTATTTCATGTTGTGACTGAACCACAACTTATCAAATTTACTGTTGGTGGATATAACTTTCAGGTTGGAGCTATCATGAAAGTTACTTTGAACATTATAGTCTTCATTTCACAGAGAACAATGTTGAAAAAGCCAGGTATGGAATGTTCAGATATGCCAATATGAATCTGTGGAGATAACTCATTTTTTGAAGGACTGCTCTCATCTTGCTAAATTGCCCAAGCCATCCTCCAACTTGCAATACTCTTATCTCACCCTGGGATTACAGGCACACACCCATGTGCCTGACCATATTTTTTTAACTAAAGAACAATTCAGGGCCAGTGAGATGGCTCAGCGGCATAAGCGCCTGCCTGGCAAGCGTGAGGGCAGGAGTTCAACTCCTGGAACCCACATACGAAAAAAGGGCCGGTGATATCGCTCAGTGGCATGGGTGCCTGCTGGTGCGTGAGGTCCTGAGGTCGACCCTGGTACCCACAAAAAAAAGAAAACAAAGAACAATTCAGCATAGTCATTAACATAAGACAGTGAGTTAACTTAAAATGTAATTGAACAGATTGTATTTCATGTAATAAATTAAGCTATAGGAAAAATATAATGTCTATAAGATTTTAAAGGTTACACTTAATTATAAATAAGAATCTTTCCATTTGTTAAACCCCTATACTGCTTTTTTAAACACTGGGAGTTGAATCCAGTGCCTTTGCACTGAGCTACCCCCTCCTTTTAATATTTAAATTTTGAGATATAGTCTCTCTAATTCCCTAAGATGCCCAAGCTAACTTAATCTTGGAATCCTTCTGTATCAACCTCTCAGAGTGCTGGGATTAGAGGTGTGTGCAACCATGCCTGGCTTTTTCTTTATAATTTACATTATCAAGTAAATATTTCCTGATACATCCATTGTCTTAACAGAAATAAAATTGGAAGTTCAAAACATTTAAAAATTAAAATTACAGTAATAATAGTAGTATCTTCCTCAAAGGGTTCTGTGTTATTGCAAGAGTTAATGTGTGAAGTCTATCCATTAATAAATTGCTTAAAATATTGCATGCAACAAGGTAAGTGCTATTGCAGTTAATTATTATCCAGATTTTTTTTCTTAGGTTACATTTAGAGGACAGCCATTGTCTTTCCTAAAAGTGATTATGAAAATAATTTTTTCTTCAAACTGAAAAAAAAACATAAGTTGTGCTGTGGTATATAAAGCAGCTCAACTTTAGTTTTGCCTTTATTAATATTGAAATAAAACTCAGTTCAGTGGAAACCTTCAAGATAAGTTAAATAGTGTCTAACATTTTAAGAAAAAGATAAGCCCTTGGCCATATATAATGAACTACATTGAACAGAATGACTTGGCTTAAAAATTCATTTATATCTACACTATGTAATACATTGAGTCAGATACCAAGCCAAAGCGCTACTTGGGTCCTATGGTCATGTGGGAAGAATGATTATCTACTGTAGTAATGTTAGTGGAATTTGTACCTTTTCTTAACATCATCCCACCCTGCCTTTAAAGACAGGGACTTCTTGTACAGCCCAGTCTAGCCTCAAACTCTGCATTCTCCTGCCTCAACTTTCCAAGTACTGAGATTACAGGCATGCATCACCACACCTGGCTTCTGCACATCCTGCTTTCTCCAGTCTTCTCAGAAGCTAGGCCCCAGTGAATTATCATATTTTCTTCTCACTGCTCTCCTACAAATCACCTGTACTGCAGTCAAACTGTTGTATTTTGTATTCCCTAGGCCTGTACTTTCAAGCTGTTATGTATGCTGCTCCTCTGCTTAAAGTCCCTTTTGAAAATTTTCTCTGTGTTTATGAAAAGCTACCTTCCAAAGTATTTAGTTTGTCTTAAAGCTTTTCTAACTGCTACTATGAGAGGTGATATTATCTTCTTTGGAAATCTAGAGGATACATTTTCATCACAAAAATTTCTTCTATTTTGCTCGGGATCAACATTTATACCAGATGAGCCAGGCATGGTGGTGCATGCCTGTAATCCCAGCACCATGGAGGCTGAGTCAGGAGGATCACTGCAAGTTTGAAGCTAGCCTCGGCTACATACTGAGTTCAAGGGCAGCCTGAACTGCATAGTGAGACCCTGTCTCAAAAAAACAAACAACAAAAAAAAATTTATACTAGAAATATTTATTACTTGTCTATTATGTACAAGACATTTTATTAGACATTGTGCACACTGTGATTAATGTTGAAAGACGTATGGTTCTAGGAAGTAAAACCATAGGCCATCATAAAGATGTACAATTGAGCAGCATATTTAAATTTATATGGTCTTGCTCAAAAGCTCATATCACAAGCATGTTCTATTTAATTTGGATCAACACTTATTACTCAAGTTAATATTTTTGTTTTTAAATAAAACTTATGAATTCAGGTGATATCTGCATATCAACAGAAAAACAATCCTCTCTTCTGTGTAATTAAGTATGTTGTATTAATGCATGCATAACATAAAATCAATAAATAACTAATTACCAATGATTATAATTAAATGTTTTCATATTGTCAGCTATGATAAATAACCAGTACATTTATACTGCACTAAATTAATTAGTGCAATTTATATTACATATATCTGCAGTGAAGTAATACAGTGACATCTGTTTTTAATATTTTAAAGATGGATGTCCCTTATTAAGAGGAGTTATATTTTTCAGTGATTGGAAGTTATGGTGATATCAAGGATGCCTAATAATGTATTTATGTTTCATACATAACTACATTTTAATATATTGTTAATTATGAGTGACAATATTCAGCTATAAATAATTTCTTTCTATAAAAAAACTGAGTAACTCTTCTTTTATTATGTTGCTCTGTCACACTGAATGTTTATCAATTAGCAATAGTAGAATATTCCTTTACTACACTTAGGAGTTGCAGAGAGTAAAGATATAACTATACTGTAATCAAGTTACAAAAGAACAATATAGAATTTTGTGTCAAAGTCCAATTTGCCTTAACCAAAGTACATTTTCTAATTAATTCTTTCATAAAGCCATACTTGCCTATTTCCCAAGTATAAAAAGCAAATAAGGGGCCGGTGAGATGGCTCAGTGGCATACATGCCTGCTTGGCAAGTGCAAGGGCCTGAGTTTGACTCCCAGAACCCACATACAAAAAAAGGGCCAGTGATATCGCTCAGCAGAATGGGCGCCTGCTGGCACGTGAGGTCCTGAGGTCGACCCCCGGTACCCACACAAAAAAAGGAAATAATGTTAAAGACATTTTTACAGGGAATTATTTGATATGGTCAATGAAACCCTGAATTTGGTTATGATTGCAAAGCTCTTAACTAAGGTACATTTTCCAGATTTAGAAAATTAAATTCCAGGGCACAATCTTTAGCACACACTTATATAAAACAATTGTTCATTTTTTATCTGAAATTCAAATAGGCTTCTGGTATATTTGCTAAATCTGTCAACCCTGCCGTGCTTCTCTGAAAATAAGATCTAACCAGAAAATAATCAGGCTTGAAAACTGGAGATCAAAAACCAGCCCGCATCAGCCTGTTCTTGCCTTACCTGCCATTACAGTTAGTCACCTAGCAAAAGGATAGCCAGGTACTGTATAATCTGCATGACACTAGCCATGACACTGCAAAACTGATCTCTAGTTTTTAAGGCTGATTATTTTCTACTTAAGTCTTATTTTGGTGGAAACAAGGGTAACATAGGGGTAATCATGGAAGGCTTCTCAGGAGAGGTGATGCTTGAGTCATCATGAAGGATCAGCTGAAGTTATCTAGATGAAAGTGGGTGGAGAATTGGGATAAGGATAGCTTTTGTGGGCCAGTGATATGGCTCAGCAGCATAAGTGCCTGCCTGGAAAGTGTGAGGTCCTGTGTTCGACTCCTGGTACCCACATAAAGGAAAAAAAGGGCCGGTGATATTGCTCAGTGGCACAAGTGCCCGCTGGCAAGCACGAGGCCTTGAGTTCAACTTCCAGTACCCACATTAAAAAAAAAATAAAGACAGCTTTTGTGCCTGAAACATGGTTATAATAGTAAATATGACTGGTCAATAGGAGTGTGAGAGAGTAATGAGAAATTAAGATGAGGCCTTCAGTTTATCTTCCAAACTACATTTTCACAATGCTTACAGATAAAAGAGACAGTACCTGGGGCCGGTGAGACGGCTCAGTGGCTTAAGCGCCTGCCTTGCAAGCGTGAAGGCCCGAGTTCGACTCCCGGATCCCACATACGAAAAAGGGGCCGGTGATATCGCTCAGCGGCACGGGTGCCTGTTGGCGCGCGAGGTCCTGAGGTCGTCCCCCCGGTACCCACAAAAAAAAAAAAAAAAAGAGACAGTACCTGAATCCCCACTTCTTTCCTCAAGCTTACAGTGAAGTCTGACAGGCATAAACAGAGCAGTAGTTGTACAAAACAGTTGCTGAGAAGAATACAAATATCTACTGTGTCCAAAATTATTTATCTTCTATCAGAATCTTCAACAAGTTTCATCTTGCTGTGTGAAAGTTAATTGGCCTTTGATTTTTCTCCTCTAAGTAATCTGATTACTTATCTTTTCTTTAAATATATCATACTCCTAATTCTATGCAACTATTTCCACATGCCAAGATGTCATGTCTTGAAGTAATTATATGGCTAGAATAGGAAATTTGAGGGTTTCAATGAGAAATTATTTTTTTACCTGTATCTGATTTTTGATGAAAGAACCAAATGCCCTTTAAAGTAAACTGATGTTGGGGTTCTATTTAGATGCTGATTTCTGAAAAGTTTTGTTGCAAGCATAAGCTGTTTCATGCCACTCACTGGAATCTGACTATGTGGTCTTTACTGTGGCAAATCACACTTTATTGTCTTGGCAGGAGTTTTCATACACAGTATAAATATCCACTGATAGCTCTCATCATCACTCAGAGACTCAAAAATTCCATTCTACCTAGCTCTTTCCTTTCTAGGTATCTTTGCAAGAGAGTTAAAAACATATTACAGAGATACATGCATACCAACATTTGTAGCAGCACAACTCATAATAACTAGATCTTGGAAGCAGCCTATATGTCTATCAAGAGATGAACAGATAGAGAAATTTTGGCATTTATACACAATGGAGTACTACTCTGCCTTCATTACAAGGATAAACTTGAGTCATTTATAGGAAAATGGATGCAACTTGAGACCACAATGTTAAGTGAAATAAATCATATGCACAAAGTTAAATCAAGAGACCCAAAATATAAATAAAGAACAAAATAAAAGTTAAATAATAAGAAGTAGGGAACTAGATCTTTTTCAAATGGGAAGGAGATTAAGAGATTCAGGAAACGGGAGGGAGGAGAGAAAAAAGAATAAAGGAAAGATACATTCAAGAGGGAAGGTAAGGAGATGTAAAAAGAATTAAAATGTGTATATACATGGACCAACTCCCCATGATGAATGTAATCAGTGTGTAGTGCATATATGTACTAATAAAATTTAAAATAATTTCATTTCAAACTCAATAAGAATACATTTTCCAATAACCTATCCAAACTTTTCCTTAAAATATAGAGCCAAATGATGCATTTTGAGCCCAAAATCTCTGAACAAAAATAAAATATCCAGTGGAAGATGAGATGAGCTTTTGTAGTAAATACATCATCAAGGAATTCTGGGAAGATGGTAGAGCAGTGAGCAGCAGCAAGTCAGCTTCCCCAAGATTAAGAGTCCAGACACTGGAGTATAGCAACTTAGGGAAGCAAAGAAGGAGGGAGGTGAACACCAGGAAAGTTTTTAAGGGTGAATTGGAGTCCAAGGGGAGATTGAAGTGATGAATCTCAAGGCAGAAGAGAAAATGGCAAACCACAATTTCTCCCTGACTACTGGCTTGTTGGCAAACTACATTCTCCCTCATCCCTGGCTCCTGGTATGAGAGGAGGCTCAAGCCTACAGAGTTATGGTGATGGTGGAGGACTACGGAGGCCTCCAGGGAGAAATGCACCAGTGGAATGCAGCAGTGGATACTGTGGGCTGCAGCACCTAGTGAGTGACTCCATTCCAAACATCCACAGAACAGGATGATTTACTGGATGCCATTTTGGGGTGGTGCCAGCTGAGCCATGGGTTGGCTTCATCTTGGGGTTATCATTGTCTGGATAAAGCACAGTTTTGGAAGACACTCAGGCTCGGGGAGCTGAGATCAAATTGACAAGAAATGCCCATCTGTGGGTTGAAAAAGTCAGGTCATAGGCCCAAAATCAGAGACTAGGATCAGCCTAAAATTCTGTGGAGTTGAACCAGCACCCCACACTATTCCAACTGCAGGCTTGTTGGGATTATACACCACCCTGTGCTAGTACTGTTACAGGCTTGCTGGGATCATAAAATACAAATCTGGGCTCTGCATTCTTTGTCTGCCAGTAACAGTGGAGACATGCTCTGAAGTGGATACCAACACAAAACTGTAGACTCCAGATAATAACCACAGGCTTGAAATCACAGAAAAATTTTTTTGTTTGTTTATTTGTTTTTGTGCTTGTTTTTTAATGTTTATTTTTATTTTTTATGAGTGTCAACACTGTTTCCAGATTTTTAGCTTTGTTTGTTTCTTCCTACTTTGTTTCTCTCCTGTCTTCCTCACCAGTCTCCAAAAGCTTAGGTAATCTTCCTTTGCCCTTCAACCTTACTTCTAATCTCTTTCTCTTCTATTTATTTTTTCCTCCTATCCCTTTTAAATTTTCTTAATAGAGGGTAAAATCACTCAATTGCAGGAATATTTAATGCAAATAAATTCCAGGTTTCTTTTATATTTTGTTATATAACTATAAATTGTTGGGAGCCTTTTTCTTACTGCGCCACCAACATGGCGCGGATAGCCTGCTTCCTATCAGCTGATCCGCATTTCTATGTTCCCTTATTAGGGAAGGTTCTGGGCAGCGGGCGGATCCTTGCGGCGGCGCCCAATGGGTGTGCTATTCGTGGCAGAAGGTGATTGGAGATGGATTCCTATATAGGAGAGTGTCCAGGGGAGAAGGAGGAGGAAGCTAAAGAAGATAGGAGGAAGCTAAAGAAGCTAGGAGGAAGCTAAAGAAGCTAAGAGGAAGCTAAAGAAGCTAAGAGGAAGCTAAGCTAGGTAGGCAGAAGCTAAGCTAAGAAGAAGAAGCTGGAAGAGGAAGAAGCTAGCTTAGCTTGAGAACCAGCTTGGGTGCGACTTCGGTCCCTGTACAGCGTTAATAAATTGTTAATAACAAGTTCCACTTTCGTGTGTTCCTTGCTGGCAAGGGCGTGCAACAATAAATCTCATTCATATGGTTAAAGGTGACAAATTAATAGTTACCAGAATTTGTGATTTTCTAGGGTGTACTAGATACTATTGTTCTTACTCACTGTACTGCTTTAACCAAAGTGAAATAGTGGTTCTAATCAGTTGTTCTTTCTTGTATGCAAAGAAAAAAAATGTTTGAGTGTCATAAACAATGTTATACACCAGTACCAAAGAAACACAGGGTAGGCCTAATAGGCAGCAACTTCTCATCAATAAACCAAAGAGGAAGGATCTTGTGAAAGACTCAAAAGCCAAAATCCAGCTACACATAGAAGATAACCCTCAAAAGTAGTCACACCCTAAGGAGTTCTTAATACTAGTAATACAGCAACCTACCATAAGAAATTTATAAGTATCAACACAGAAAATAAATTAAAAAAATAAAAATGAGAACATACAGAAGCAAGATGCAACCCATCATGCTTGTCCAAGGCAAACCAAAGGGGCAGGGAGGTGGAACAAACAAAAGTCACCCACCTGAAATCTCTCAAATGGTAACAGCAGAAATAACAAAGCAGATTAATGAGCCTCTATAAAAAATCAGAAATAATTTCTCAGATAACTGAAGAGATTATAACAATAATGAAGGACATGGTTATTGAATCTAGAGTATACACAGGTAAAAAAAAAGGGGAGCTTTAAAAAATGATTGAAACCATGATGCCCAACATAAGAAATAGAATCCAGGAAATGCATTCAAAGAGATATCCAGGAGACTGAAATTCTATTGAAAGTATGCACAACAGAATCAATCAATGCGAGAACAGAATATCAGATGCAGAAGACAGGTTTGTGGTTAGTGATCATGAATAGAATGACTTATTAAAAAAAAGCAAAGGATAACAAAAAATCAATCCAACAGCTGCTAGATGATGCAAAGAATAACAAGTTTGATCAGAATCAATGAAAAATCAAAAGATAGTGCAAATAATATAAAAAAATACATGTTCACAAAAGTAATGGCAGAAAGCTTGCCAAACATGGGAAAAGAATTGGACATACAGATAACTGAGGCATATAGAATTTCAATGAACCATGATCAAAAATAATTTATACCAAAGCGAATAATAGTCATGATTCCAGAAATTCAACACAAGAACAGAATACTAAAAGCTGTTAGAGAAAAGTAACAATCACATATAAAAGAAAGCCCACATGAATCACAGAAGACCTCTCAATACAAATGCTTGAGTAAAGGAGATCTTGGAGTGGAGTATTTCAAGCTCTAAAAGAAAACAATCTCCAACCCAGAATGATGTACCCTGCAAAACTATCTTTCAAAATAGCTAGAGAAATAAGATACTTCCATGACAAAGAAAAAGTGAAGAAATTCATGAGCACCAAACCAGCACTCCAAAATATTCTGAAGGATATCCTAAAAAACGATAAAGAAGACTACAATTCCATAAACCAAATAGAATGAAGCCACCAAGCAAGACAAGCAATTAAACAGAGGAGAAAGAAAGGGAGACAACAGGAAAATAATAGGACAAGAAAAATTCAATACATATCAGTTATATCCATCAATGTAAATGGTCTTGACCCAGAGGGACTGGATGGACCTGTGAGGACTCCTCCTTTCATCCAGAGGACCCCAGCAGGCCTGTGAGATTGCCAGGTGACCCCTCCCTTCATCCAGATGGCCCAGGTGGGATGGCAAGTTCACCAGTGAAACAGTAGGGCCCCAACTGGGGCACACACAATGGGAAGGTGGAACTAGTGGCCTGGAAAATTCTGAAGCAGTAGTAACAATACAAGCCAACAGTTGGCAAGTTAGATGAACCAGCATAGTGCTTGGGCACAAAGACACATGGAATAGAAGCGGGTGGGTAGGGCCACCCCCATTTTTCTGTTGTGTTGATTTTGTTGTTGTTGTTTTCCCTGTTCTTTTTTGTCCTGTTTTGCTTTTCTTTATATATGTTTGTTTGGTTGGTTGGTTTTTCTGTGTGTATAGTTATTTTTGTTCTCTGGCTTTTTTTCCTTCTTTTCTCCTTCTTTCACAACTTAGATCTCTAACCTTTCTTTTGGCTTACTGCTACTCATCCTCTTCCTCCATTTTGTCAACTACCTCACCTGATTTCATGAGTAACATTGTCTCTTTTTCTTAAGGTTCACATCAATACTCCTAGGCTTTTGCTTCCAACCCTCCCCTCTTGTGTCCTACAATTACCCAAAATTTGGATAATCACCCTTTACCCTCCAGCCTTGCTCCTACTGTATTTAACCTCAGTCATTGCTCCATTCTACCTCCTATCCCTGTTAACCCCCCTATACAACAAGGTAAAATCACTCTAATAAGTGGAAAATCATTTCATACAAGTTTCTGGTACAATTTGGATTATATTGTATAACTGTAGAACTTGCTCCTATGGTTGAAGGTATCAGGCTAATAGTTACCACAATTTATCAGTAGTCAGGCTGTGTTTGAGTCTAATGTTATTGCTGAATGTGCTACTTTAACAGGGATGTCATACCTGTTATAATCAGTTGTCCTTCCTTGTATGACAACACTGCTATTGTAAGGGATCATAAACATCACCATAGTCCAGTACCAAAGGAATGGGCCCTGAGTCAAATAGACAGAAAATGGTCTCAATTCACCAATCAAAAGAAACAGACTGGCAGAATTGATCAAGAAACAAGATCCAACAATATGCTGCATATAAGAAACACATTTAACTCAAAAACGTCATATACTGAAAGTCAAAGGATAGAAAACAATACTCCATGTGACAGGAAGCTGGAAAAAGAGCAGGGGTTGCTATTGTATTTGCAGACAATATGGATTTCAAGCCAAGTCTGACCAAGAGAGACAAAGAAGATCACTATATACTTGTTGAGGGAATAATCCAAGTGGGAGACATCACAATCATAAATATATATGCACTAAATACTGATGAATTCAACCATATAAAATAAACACTAATGGATATGAAAAATCAGATAAGCAATAATACAGTTTTAATGGAAAAACTCTATACCCCACTGTCACAAATAGATCAACTACACAAAAAATCAACAAAGAAATATCAGAATTGAACCAAACTGTTGAACAAAAGGACTCAGTAGGTATCTACAGAGTGTTCCACCCCACAACATCAGAATACACATTCTTTTCAGCTGCACACAGGACTTTCTCAAAAATAGACCACATACTAGCTCATAGAACATTCTTAAGTAAATGTAAAGGAATTGAAATTATCCTATGCATACTATGAGACCCTAGTACAATGCAATTGGAAATCAATAGCAAAAGAAACCACAAAAACTGCACAAACAAATGGAAATTAAATAATATCCTCCTGAACAACTAATGGGTTACTGATGAAATTGAAGAAGAAATTAGACAGTTACTACAATTAAATGATAATGTCATTACAACATACTGGAACTTATAGGATACAATGAAAGCAGTGCTAGGAGAGAAATTTATAGCAGTGAATTCCCACATCAGAAAAGCAAAGTGAGCTCAAATAACCTAATGTTAAACCTCATGCTTCTAGAAAAAGAAGAGGAAGTCAAGCCCAAATCTCATACAAGGGATGAAATTATAAAATCAAAGGAGAAATTAATGCAATTTAGACTAACAAAACAATAAAAGAATCAATGAATCAAAGAGTTGGTTCTTTGAAAGATTAATTAAAATTGACAAACCTTTAGCCAACCTTATCAAAAAAGGAAAGAAAAGACTCAAAAACATACAATTAAGAATGAAAATGGTGAAATCACAACACATCCTGCAGAAATCCAGAAGATCATAAATATTAACTTAAAGAACCTGTGGTCTAACAAGATAGAAAACATAAAAGCAATGGACAGATTCCTAGATATGTATGAATTACCAAAGCTGAATCATGAAGATATAAAAATTCTAGGGGCTGGTGAGATAGCTCAGCAGCATAAGCGCCTGCCTAGCAAGGATGAGGTCCTGAGTTCGACTCCTGGTACCCACATACAAAGGGAAAAAGGGCCGGTGATATTGCTCAGTGGCACTAGGGCCTGCTCGCAAGCATGAGGTCCTGAGTTTGATCCCCGCTACCCACCAAAAAAAATCTAAATAACCCAATATCACCATTGAAACTGAGGATGTAATTGAAAACCTATCAACAAAGAAAAGTCCATGTCCTGACAAATTCACTCCTGAATTCTACAAGAACTTTAGAGAAGATCTAATGCCACTACTCTTTAAATTCTTTAATGAAATTGAAAAGGAAGTAATGCTCCTGAAGTCATTCCTGGAAGCAAGCACTGCTCTCATACCCAAAACAAAACAGGATCTAACCAAACAAAAGAAGTACAGTACAATCTCCCTAATGAACATAGATGCAAAAATCCTCAATAAGATATTGGCAAACAGAATACAGGAAATCATCAAGATTATACATCATGACCAAGTAGGTAGGATTCAACCCAGGGATGCAGGGATTGTTCAACATAAGCAAATCAATAAATGTAATGCACCACATTAACAAAACCAAACACAAAAATCACATGATCATCTCAATAGATGCAGAAAAAGCATTTGACAAAGCCCAACACCCATTCATGATAAAAACCCTAAAGAAAATCAGAATAGATGATTTTTATCTCAATCTGATAAAAGCCATCTATGACATACCAAAAGCCAACATCATACTAAATGGTCAGAAACTGAAAGCATTCAGTATAAAATAGGAACAAGACAAGGATCTCCATTATCATCACTCCTATTCACTAATAGTTCTGGAAACATTAGCCAGAATGTTTAAACAAGAGAAAAAAATAAAAAGAATAAGGATAGGAAAGGAAGAAGTTAGATTATTATTATTTGCAGATAACAGGATACTCTACATATAAGAGCCCTAACACTTCACTAAAAGACTTCTACATTTAATAACCAAGGTCAGTAGTGTAGCTGGGTACAAAGTCAATGCTCAAATATCAATAGCATTATTGTACACAAGTAACAAACTCACTGAGAGAGAAATTAGGGAAACCACACCTTAATAACAGCATAAAAAATGAAATACTTAGAAGTCAATCTAACAAAGAAAGTAAAATATCATTACATTGAAAAATATGGTACTCTGAAAAAAGAGATCAAAGAGGATATCAGAAAATGGAAAGATATCATTTTCTCTTGGGTAGGAAGAACTAATATAGTGGAAATGGACATACTGCCAAAACTATTAGACAGATTTAATGCAATCCCAGTCAAAAAAAAAAACAAAAAACAAAAAAACATTAGCATGCCTTATAAAATTGGAGAAAATATTCTTAAAATTCATTTGGAACAAGAAGAGACCTAGACTAGCAAAAACAATTCTGGACAAAAAGGCAAGGCAGATGGCATTACAATTCCTGACTTGGAATTATACTACAAAGCTAGCATGATATAAACTGTATGGTACTGGCAATAAAACAGACCTGAGCATCAATGAAACAGGTTAGAAGATGCAAAAACAGCTCTAAATACACTCAACCAATTTATCTTTGTCAAAGAGTCCAAACATTTTCACTGGAAGAAAGTTAGCCTCTTTAGTAAATGAAACTGGGAATACTAGATTTCCACACACCAAAGAATAAACCTAGACCCATATATCTCATGATGCACTAAACTAAAATTGAAGTACATCAAACATCTAAATGTTCAAATCAAAAAAATGTGCTACAAAATAGAATAGGTAGAACTCTTAAAGACATGGGTGTAGCAAAGTCTTTATGAACTGAATCCCAATCACACAGGAAATATTACAAAATATCAAAAACTGGGATCTCATCTTATTAAAACCTTTTACACAGCAAACAAAACCACCAACAGACTGAGAAGACAACCTGCTGAGCAGGAAAATAGTTTGGCCAACTGTTCCTCAGATGAAGGACTAATATCTAGAATATATAAAAATCAGGACCACCAAATTTAAAGACTCAATCAAAAAATGGTCATCTAAAATGAATAGACATTTCTCAGATGAAGAAGTAAAAACTTCAAATAAATATATAAAAAATGTTGAACATCACAGGTCTTTCAGGAGATACAAATTAAAATGACACTGAGATTCAATTTTACTCCAGAAAGAATGGTTACTATCAAGAAATCAACAATAACAGATGCTAGAAAGACTGTAGGGAAAAAGAAACCCTTCTCCACTGTTGGAGGGAGTGCAACATATTTGTTCAACAAATATGGAAATCAGTGTGGAGATTCCTCAAAAATTAAAACTAGAGGTTCCATTTGACCCAGCTATTCCCCTTCTTTGTATCTTCCTGAATTAAAAGAATCATAACACAGCGATATATGCTGTGGTGGATTGACAACTGGTGGTCAACTTGTAACACCCAGCTGAACTGAATCAGCATGGTGCTGGGTGTGGAGGGCTCACCTGATGACTGTTGCCAACATCATAAAAAGAACTGGAGAGGAAGAGGTGGTGCTGTTGGTTCTCCTTCAGGAGACAGTCATGTTGTCTTTTCTGATAGGAACTTAGCTGTTCTCATCATTGGAGGAGCTCAGTACCACATTGTCACTGAGGATGGCTGTGGTACTTTTGGGGGGAGCTCTGGTCCCTACTCTGAGCATCGCTTCCTGGCTCTGGTGCAGATCCCTCAGCCTGCTAGCACAGATCCTTCACCCCACTGGGACAGAATTCCTACCTTCCACCACTGACCTTTGGGCCTTCCAAGCACAGATTCATGAAACAGACTTGCATGAGACATTGTTGTGGGCTCTGGGCCTCCAGTTGCACCTGTGGGGGCATCGCCATGGGCTCTAGGTCTTCAGCTGGACTCATGCAGGACATTGCTGTGGAATCCAGGCCCTCAGCTGGATTCTTTGGGTCTTAGTGTGTGGACAGATTTCCTGCACTATTTTGTATGTGACTCTTTGGATGACTATTACAAAATAATCCTATAAATTATGTGTCCTGTATTGTATTGTTTCCCTTGTGAACCCTGACTACAACATATTCACACCCATGTTTATAGCAGCACAAATTGTAATAGCTAAATATTGGAAAAAGCTGAAGTGCCTACCAACAGATGAATGGATAAAAAACACATGTTTTTAAAAATATGCAGTGGAGTACTAGTCTGACATAAACAAGGATAAACTTGAGACATTTTTGGGTAAATGAGTGCACCTTGAGACCATACTCTTAAGTGAAATAAATCAGACACATGTTTGAATATCGCATGGTTTCTCTGGTGTGAGAAACTGAAAGTGTAAATGAGGACCAAAAAATATAATAGTTATTGGGAAATAGGAAGGAAATATTCAAATGAGAAGTGAAACAAGGGAGGGGGGAGGAGAAAAGGAAAGAAGGGAAAAGAAAAGAGAATAGAAGGAAAAAAATGGAAACAAAGCTTTTGTAAATAAGGAGGGGAAGAATGATTGAAGGAAAGGGAGAAGATTAGAGAAAAAAGAAAAATCAATATATATTATATACAGGTACAAATTCTCTAAAATGAATGTAATCATTATGTATTTCTAAAATGTGCCAATAAAATTAATTTAAAAAAAAAAGTCATCACTCATCAAGAGAAGGTACTATGATCATTATTATCATGATTCATAAATTATTCTGTTTGAAATACAAATACTGAATGTCTTCATATAAGGACGATCTTTGAGAGTGAATATGTTTGATGTCATCCTGTGTCATTTTATGTTTTTTTTTTAATTCTTTGGTTTTCATTTTATTAAATTCAATTGTAAGCAGTGGGCCATGTCCCCAACACAAATTTTAAAAATTCATAAACACACTTATCCTCTATCCTGCTTTCCCCACAGACACACATTCTTTGTATCACCCCACTAAAATCTTAATCAAGGTTACTATAGATAAAATAAAGATACCTTTTCTCTATAAGACCCATCTTGGAGTTACCACCATCTTGTAACAAATAAAAGTATTTTTTTTTTTTTTTTTGTGGGTGCCGGGGGGTCGACCTCAGGACCTCGCGCGCCAGCAGGCGCCCGTGCCGCTGAGCGATATCACCGGCCCCTTTTTCGTATGTGGGTTCCGGGAGCCGAACTCGGGCCCTCGCGCTTGCGGGGCAGGTGCTTAAGCCGCTGAGCCATCTCACCGGCCCGGAAGTATTTAATTATTTTATTTTTTCAAATATAAATTGCCTGAAATTTTGAGAAGTGAAAAAGTAGAAATAAACAATGAGATAAATATAAAGTCTCTGAAAGAACTCTTTATTCTAAAATATATCTGCCACTCCTTTGTTTGACACTAAATTGAGGTAATTTTATGTTTTCAAATAAATTAGACTTCCAGGTTTCAGCATAATAATGTTCTACTTTGTGATAAATATATAAACTATACAGATAATATATTTCTTTGTATCTTAAACTTAGTGAGATTCTATGCTGAATTAATATTTCTTTTTATTTACTTACCACTTGTTTTCAACAATAATTTCATATATTTATACAATATGTTTTATATCTGCAGCTTTTACCTTGAAAAGTTTCTGTGTGTGCAGGTTCCTGAAATGTTATTTCCTTACATTTGTGACTGTATAAATATTTCCTAAATATTTCCTTGAAGGAAAACATACCTTAACATTTGATCAAAATATTTTCAAATTCTATTAGAGATAAGATATAAAATAAATTATGCTAAATACATCTGTTTAATACAGCTGTGTGGGTGATAGTATTTTTTTTTTTGTGGGTACCGGGGGGTCGACCTCAGGACCTCACGCGCCAGCAGGCGCCCGTGCCGCTGAGCGATATCACCAGCCCCTTTTTCGTATGTGGGTTCCGGGAGTCCAACTCGGGCCCTCGCGCTTGCCGGGCAGGCGCTTAAGCCACTGAGCCATCTCACCGGCCCGGGTGATAGTATTTTTTAAAAAGTGATCTGACACCTTTCAAGATCACACATATAATAACCTCAGTCTGGAGACCTATCTCTTCAATTAGCAATAATCATGCCTCTGATAAACCTCACTATGATACCGCCTCAGCACAAAGCTAGAATAGCTATCTATTGTTTAAACAGAAAACACAAAAATATCATAGAATTTTTCAATCCAGTATTAAGAATCAAATGCAATCTTATTGACTACAAATGAGAACTTCCACATAAATTTTCAAATTTTATAAAGAACCACTATATAGGGTCAAAGACTATTTATTTAAAAAATCACCTGACTTTTTAACAATACAATTAATTATGTATAGTGTTTAGAATTAGTTCATATTTCTCTCTGGAGTGGGATGAAAATATCTCCTATAAACATTGAATATTTTAAATGTGCAATTTAATCACTTTACCCAGTTAAAGTATGGATACAGGGCTCACACTATTTCTTCTATCTCTGCATATAAGTAAAATCCTTCAATATGAATGGTTCAGATATGGGTCTTTAGGTCACTAATCACTTTTCATTTTGTATATCTCTGGGAAGATAACCACAGGTTTAAAATCACAGAGAAATTTCTTTGTGTTTTTTTCTTTGGTTTTAGATTTTTAAATTTTTTGTTCATTTGTTTTTTTCTTTGTTTTGCTTTTTGTGACTGAACTTTATAATTTTTAGTTTTGTTTTATTCTTGTTTCTGTATTTTCTTCTTTTGCTTCTATCTTCTTCACCAGTTTTCTGAGGCTATGGTAATCTTTCTTGGTCCTTCAGCCTTGATTCTAACCTCTTATTCTTTTATTTGTCTATTTTTTCATCTTCTACATTTTAAGTATTCTCCCCCTAATTCTCTAGTGCTTTTACTCTCTGTATAATTTCTTTCATATTTTTCACTCCTTTTCTTTTGTCTTCTATTCCTTGTCAATTTTGTCCTACCTTTACCCAACTCTGTAGACATCTTTGTATTTCCCAATAAAATTCTTTGTACCATTTCTCTTTCATTTTTCTTATATCACAGAATTTAATGTTTCCGTGTTTTCCTTTTGCATCCCCTATTACCAAACTCTAAATCTTTAATGGTATAACCACAAAGCTTTGTAAATATTTTGATAGTTAACTCTGTAAATTTTCTCTTGAATTGTTTTCTACCTTTAGAAAAGATATAGTTGTTACATTCAGTATATATTAGCTGTAAGTCTGTGCCTGTTTTGCCTTAATGTTTGTATCATAATTGATGTTTACTTCCCTAGGAATAAGGGTGGAAACAACTGGTTCTTATATAAACTTAATATCTAATTAGTCTCAAGAAATACTACTGTAACTGTTTCACTTGTAATTAATGGGGTCACATAATTGTCACGATTTCTCTGTAAGCCAACACTTAGGGTTTGTGATATTAACAATACTATGGTACATTCAAAAACAACTTGGTTGCTGGACTTACAACACTGCATCTCCCCAACCCACAAAAAAGTGGTTTAATCTTGGTGCTATGGCAAAGGATTATATTTAGCCACACCCAAAGTACATCAATAAAAAAGAAAAAAGAGATATCTATACTAGCAACAAATTCTTTAGACTATATGCATCCACAAACTTCAGTACAAAAAAAATGAACAAAAACTACAGAAACATGGTAACAAAAGGCAACAAAATGCCTCCCTAAACCACCAAGTCCTCTAAAGCCAATACAGGGAGAATATCAAGGTTCAGAGTAGTATAAGCCACACAGCTGAATTATTCAAATGCATAGCAGAGGAGGTTAGAAAACAGTTCAAACAGATACTCAGCAGAATTAGAGAAAATATAACTAAACAGATAATGGAAGTAATACCCAAAGAGATGCAGAAGCTCTCAGAAGACACTAATAGAAAGCTAGATGAGCTAGAAAAAAATAATACAAAACATGAATGACCAACTTACCAAAGAATAAGAGTCCATGAAAAGGTTTCAATCTTAAACTTGGAAGATTATAAATCATATTGAATGTATGGGCAGCAGAACAGTCCAATGTGAGGACAAAATTTCAGAATTAGAAAACAATAATGACTTCAAAGACCAACTAATTAAAGATACTTTAAAAAACAAGACAATATGAAAAATGGATACAACAACTGCTAGATGATACAAAAAATACTAATCTAAAAATATTTGGAATTATTGAAAAATCAGAGGACAACACAAATGGCATAAAAACCTATTCAGAGGAATTATGGCAGAACATTTCCCAAATATAAGGAAAGAAATAAACATAAAGATAAGTGAGACATATAGAACACCAAATAGCCATGACCAAAAGAGAACTTCTCCATGCTACAATATACTCAAAATTCAAGAAGTATATCACAGTGACAAAAACCTTAAAAGCGATTTGAAAAAGGCAACAAATCAAATACAAAGGCAAACCCATTAGAATCACAGAAGACTTCTCTACACAAAACTTAAAGGTCAGGAGGGCTTGGAGTGAAATGTTTAAAGCCCAAAATATAACAGCATCTAAAACTGACTTATGTACCATGCAAAAGTTTCCTTTGAAATTGACAGAGAAATAAGGTATTTCCATGACAAGGAGCACCTCAAGAAATTCATGATGACCAAACCAGAATTATGAAAATTCCCCCAGGATATCCTAGAAAGAGACAATGAAACCAACAATGTCAAAAAGTCAAAAGGAATTAATACAACTGGCAGGATTAACAGCTAAGCAAATGGGGTAGTGAGAAAAAAAGCAACAGAAAAATAATGCAATAAGAGGAATAAGTCAATATCTCTCATTGGTAACTATCAATGTGAATGGTCTCAAATACACAATCAAAAGACACAGATTTTCTTTCTAAGAAAGAAAACCCAAAACTATGTTAAATACAAGAAACACATTTAATATAAAAAGACACTCACAGATTAAAAATCAAAGGATAGAAAAAAATATTCCATGCAAAGGAAATCCAGAAAAAAAAGTGATTTGCTCTCCTAATTTCAGATGAAGTGGATTTCAAGCTAAGACTGATCAGAAGAGATAAAGATGGTCACTGCATACTAGTTAAGGGAAAAATTCAACAGAAAGAGTTAATAATTATAAATATATATGCATGAAATAGCAGCACACCCAGCTTCATAAAACAAACAATAATGGACACTAAAAATCAGATAAACATCAATACAATATTAATTAGAAGACCTTAATACCCCACTGTCACAAATGGACAGAACAACTAGACAAAAAAATAAAACAACAAAGAAATATCAGAGTTGATCTAAACCTTTAAACAAACAGACTTAAAAGATATTTATAGTGCTCCATTCAACAACAGAATACACATTCATGTCAGCATCACATGGGACTTTCTCCAAAATAGACCACATACTAAACAGGTAAGCATGTTTAAGTAAATATAAAAGCATTAAAATTATCCCATGCATGTTATCAGATCATAGTGCAAAGAAACTAGAAATGAATGGCAAAATAAACCATAAAAGCTATGTGATCACATGGAAATAAAACACTGTTTGAATAATCAATGGGTCACAGATAAAATTAAAGAAGAAATTGGACAGTTTCTACAATCAAATGACAATGCCCGTATGACATACTGGAACTTATGGGATGCAGTGAAAGCAGCCATAAGAGGGAAGTTAATAGCAGTGAATTCCTAAATCAGAAAAGCAGAATGAGCTCAAATAAATAAACTAATGATACATTTTAAGGGGCTAGGAAAACAAAAACAATCCAAAACCAAAGTTAGTACAAGGTAGGAAATTATAAAGATAAAGGCAGAAATTAAGGAAATTGAGACAAATAAAGAAACAATGAATCAAAGAGTTGCTTCTTTCAAAGTTTAAAGAAATTGAAAAACCCTTAGCCAATCTTTCCAAATTCAGGAAAGAAAAAAAAAATCCATTCAGTTAGAAATAAAAAAGATGAAATTGCAAAGAATTCTGCTGAAATCCAAAAATCTCTAATTTCAGAAACTGTACTCTAGTAAAAAGGAAAATTCAGATAAAATAGATAAATTCCTAGATACATATGAACTACCCTCTTTGAACCAAGAATATATAAAACTCCAAATAAGTCAATATCAGGCAGTGAAATTCAAGAACTAATAAAAAATCTACCAACTAGGAAAAGTCCAGATCTTGACAGATTCACTGGTGAGTTCTACAAGAAATTTAGATAAGATCTAATGCCAGTATTCCTCAAATTCCTTAATGAAATTGAAAGGGAAGCATTACTCCCATACTCATTTATGGAAGTAAGCTTTATCCTGATTCCAAAACCAGAAAAGGACCCAGCCAAAAAGGAGAACTACAGGCCAATCACTTTTATGAACACAGGTGCAAAAATCCTCAATAAGATACAGGCAAACAGAATGCAGCAAATCATCAAAAAGATCATATATCTTAACCAACTAGGATTCTTTCAGGGATATAGGGATAGTTAAACATATGCAAATCAATAAATATAATACACCACATAAGCTGAAGCAAGGACAAAAATCACATCATTTAAATAGACTCAAAAGAAGCATTAGACAAAATCCAACATCAATTCATGATAAAGTAAAACACCCTGAAGAAAAGCGGAATAGAAAGTATTTATCTCAATCTAATAAAAAGCCATCTATAATAAACCATGAGTCAACATTATACTATATGGAAAGAAGCTGAAAGCTTTCCCTCTAAAATCAGGAACAAGACAAGGATGCCCACTATCATCACCTTTGTTTAATATAGTTCTTGAAGCATTAGCTGGAGCAATAAGGTAAGAGAAATAAATAAAAGGCATATGGATAGCGAAGTTATATTGTCATTATTTGCCAATCACATGACCCCATACACAGATGACCAAAACTCCACCAAAAGAGTCCTAGAATTGATATCCAAATTCAGCAGTGTAGCAAGATACAATGTCAACAGTTTGAAATTAATAGCATTTCTGTACACCAATAACAAACTCATGGGGTTGGATTGGGAAAACATTACCTTTCAAAATAATATTATGAAAAAATGAAACACACAAGAATTAACATAACCAAGGAAGTGAAAGAACTCTACAACAGCAACTGTACTATGAAAATGGAGATGGAAGAGGATATCACAAAATGGAAATATGACCTCTGTTCCTGGATAGCCAGAACCAATATAGTTAAAATGGCCATGCTTTCAAAACTGTTGTATAGATTTAATGCAATTCCAATCAAATTACCAATAGCATTCCTTACAGAACTGGACAAAGCAATACTAAAATTCATACAGAACCAGAAGAGGCCTAGAATAGCAAAAGTATTTCTGGGCAAGGGCAAAGCAGGGGGCATCATGATCCCTGACTTCAAGTTACAAATCTATAGTAATAAAAACAGCATGGTACTGAAAAACAAATAAAACCAGACTTGTAGATCAGAGCAGACTTGTATTCTTGGAGGAGACTAGAAGACAGAAACTACTCCAAACACACTTATCTATGCTATTTTTGACAAAGTGGCCAGTTCTCTTTAACAGAGGAAACAGTCTCTTTAAGAAATGGTGCTGGGAAAACTGGCTATCCACATGCATAAGGTTGAACTAGAACCATATCTCTCACTATGAACTAAACTAAAATCAAAATGGATCAACGATCTAAACATTAGAACAGAAACACAATCTGCTGGAAGGCAAAATAGGTAAACCTCTTGAAGATGTAGGTGTAGGCAGACTTTCTGAACAAAATCCCAGTTGCATAAGAAACAACACCAAGAATCAACAAGTAGGATCTCATCAAACTATAAAGATTCTGCACACCAAAGGAAACCACTAACACAGTGAAGAGACAACCTACAGAATGGAAAAAAAATTTTTGCAAGCTACTCTTCAGACAAAGCACTAATATATAGAATGTAAAGAACTCAAAAAAATTAGAATCCAACAAATGTAAAAACCCATATAAAAATGGACATCTGAAATGAATAGACACTTCTCAGATGAAGAAATACAAATGGCCAATAAATACATGAAAAAAAAGTTCAACATCACTGGCCATTTGTAAAATGCAAAATCAAATAATATTGAGATTCCACTTCACTCCAGAAAGAATGGCTATCATCAAGAACTTGACCAATAACAAATGCTGGTTAGGCTGTCAGGAGAAAGGAACATCTTGCCATTGTTGGTGATGTAAACTGATATAACCACTGCAGAAATCAGTATGGTGATTTTTCAAAAAACTAAAAGTAGAAATTGAATTTGACCCAGTTTTTCCCTTTTTAGATATCTTCCACAAAGAGTGAAAGATATCATACCACAGTGACATATGCATACCCATGTTTATAGCAACACAATTCACAAGAGATAAATCTTATGCCCATCAACATATGAATGGATAAATAAAATATGGTATTTATACACAAAGGTGTACTTCTCTGCCATACAGAAGGATGAACTTGAGTCAATTGTAGGAAAATGGATGCACCTTCAGACCACAATGTTAAGTGAATTAACTCAGACACACAAGTTTAAATATCACATCATTTCTTGCATGAAAACTCAATATATGTATAAAGTATGAAATAAAAATAGATAATAGGAAAAAAGAGGGGGAAAAGGTATTGTAATCCAGTGCAGACAATGTATCTAAAATGTACCTTGACTTAATACAATTGTTTTACCTGTTTCATATATTCTTCAGCCTATTAGTCTAGTTTTGCATCTGTATATGTGACAAATAAATTTATATGGTCTTATAAATAAATTAATCTTATGCTCAAAAAATAAAAAGGGTGGAGGGAGGGTGAAAAAGAAGCAAATTGAAATGTTTAATGTAAATGTACCAACACACTACATGAATGAAGTCACTATGTACTGTAGACATGCACTAATAAAAGTCAAAAAAAATACAATGCAGTTTGCATGTCCTGATATAATTAAGTACAGATTTCCTTGAATGGGCCCTGAAGTATGAGTTTCATACAGTAGGTGCTCAAAGGAATTTGTTAATTTTTGTTTGAGTGTAGTTGAAAAAATTAAATGCTAAAATATCTCCAGTAAGTAATAATTTCCTTGGCCAGTCCCTCCCAAAACAGAAAACTTGTGCCTCAAGGGAAACTACATTTAAGACTTTTGATTATATCTACAACATTTAGCTCCATGTTGATAAATATATGATTTATTACTCTTTCTTTATTAATCACTTTTAAACACTGCCTTTGACTTCCCATTATAGTAGATAATTATTTAGGTCTCTTGCACTTCCATTCCTCCATCTCCCCTCTCCACATTTTCCATACAGTTATATCTCAACTTAAGGAAAATCACCATTCATGGTCCTTTAGGTTTAATGTACCCCTAAATCAACCTCAATTAAAATAATACAGAGGGAAAATAATACTGAGGGAATTAAAGCCTTTATTGTAACAATAACTAAAACTAATTAGTGGCAGAAATTTAAAGAAAACAGAAACAAGGCAAAAACAGAGGAAAACTTTAAAAAAACCATGATAACAGTTTCAGAGAGATAATGGAAGACAGAAAGTGGGTAGCGATGTGGCCAACTGACCTACCTTATGTCAGAGAAAGATGCAATATGTTCTCTTCCCATTGGAATACTCCTGCACAGTCATTTCAGCTTTCTTTCAGTTTGTTGACCCATCTGTTCTTTGTACTCCATGAGTAGAACTTGCAGAACCATAAACTTCAGTGTCAGCTGATCGAGTAGGAAAGCAATCAGATTCCCAATTGTCAGCATTGAGAGTTCTATAAGAATAGACATCTTAAATTTCATGAAGTTTAATTCATTAATCTTTTTTCTTATGGTTAGTGCTTTTAGTGTTTTTCATAAGAAACCTTTTCTTATTTCAAGTTATCATAATGATATTTCCCGTTTTATGTTTTACAAGTTTTACTTTTCAAACATTTAGATTTTCAATCACTAAGAATTTATTAATTCTATTGTATAAGTGTCTTTTTCAGATAGATGTCAAACGACATTTTCATTTAACCAAATGATTTCTTCTTCATTGAATTTCACCATGTCAGAAATCATGTGAATGTGTATGTGTGGATCTATTTTTGGATTCTCTAATGTACCCATTATTCTATTTCAGTGCATTTGCACCAGTATGTACTATCTTAGCCAATATACATTAATGTTTGGTTTTGATAACTAGCAGTTTATTTTCATTATTCCCCTATTTGGTTTCTTTCTTGGGGTTTTGCATTTCAAACAAAATATTTAGAATCAACTTATCGGTTTCTATCTAAAACCTGCTGGGATTTTCATAGGAATCATAATATAGCAATTTGCAGCTAATTGACATTATTCAATATTAAGTCTTTTAATTGATGAACAGATCATGTCTTTCTATTTATTCAATCTCCCTGTTTTTTCTCAATAATGTTTTACAGCTCTTTTTGTAGGGTTCTTGCACATCTTTTGTTAGATTTGTTTTTAGTTATTTTGTGTTATTACAAAATGTATTTTTTGCCACATTTTAACACTGACTGATTTTTAGTATATTCAACTTGGGGCCGGTGAGATGGCTCAGCGGCATAAGTGCCTGCCTGGCAAGTGTGAGGGCCTGAGTTCAACTCCTAGAACCCACATATGAAAAAAACGGCTGGTGATATCACTCAGTGGCACGGGTGCCTGCTGGGGTGTGAGGTCCTGAGGTCGACCTCTGGTACCCACACACAAAAAAAGTATATTCAACTTGTATCCAACAAACTTACTAAATACACTTATTATTTCTAACATATCTATGTAGTTGTTTTTGGAGCTTCTCCAAACATAACAGGGTCCTATCATTCTATGATTTGGATGTGGTTTATCCTCTGAAGATTCATTTGTTAGAGGGTGTTGCAGTCAGGGTTTGCAAGGGAAACAATACAATGCAGGAACCATAATTTATGGGATTATTTTGTAATAGTCACCCAAAGAATCCAGCTGAGGGCCTGGATTCCACAGCAATGTCCTGCATGAGGCCAGCTGAAGACCTAGAGCCCGTGGCAATGCCCTCATGAGTCCAACTGAAGGCCTAGGGCCCACAACAATGTCTCATGCAAGTTTGTTCCATAGATCTGCACTGAAAGGCCCAAAGATCAGTGGTGGAATCAAAAAAGTCTGTGCCAGTGGGGTGAAGGATCTGTGCCAGCAGGCTGAGGGATCTGCACTGGAGTCAGGAAGGGACACTCAAAGTAAGGCAGAGCCCCCCAAAATGTACCACAGCCATCCTCAGTGACAATGAGGTCTGGAGCTCCTCTGATGATGAGAACAGCCAAGTTCCTATCAGGAAAGCTGGTGTGACAAGCTCCTCAAGGAGAACCAACAGCACCACCACTTCCTCTCCAGTTCTCCTTATGTTGTTGGCAATGGGCCTCAGGTGGGCCCTCCACACCCAGCACTATGCTGATTCAGTTCAGTTGGGTGTTACAAGTTGCCCACCAGTTGTCAATGCACCACAGAAGGTTTATCCCAACGTGATAGTAATAAGAGCTGAGCCCTAATGTAAGGCACTGTACTTAAATTATGGGCAAACTCCTCGGTAGGATTATTGTAGTTCTCAAACTGGACTTTAGTTAGCTCCTGAGAGAGTAGATTGTCATAAAAAGGAAAGCATGGGCCCTGAGTACTTCTTGGTTCTTGTCTTACCACATGACCTTTCCCTCTCATTTACACTAATACTATGACGCTTCCCACCATGTTATGATGCAGTCAAGGAGGCCATCATGAAAGAAGAGATAAAGAGGCCTGATGTTTGACTTTCAGCCTCCAAAAGTGTGAAATAAATGTCTTTTCACTGTGAAGTACTCAGCCTCAAGAATTTTGTTATAAAAATATAATCAGACTAATACATATGCAACTAATAATGTCATTATTTTTCACTTAAAAACCCTTTTATCATTTATTTATTTATTTATTTATATTTATTTATTTTGCTTGTTAATGTCTCCAGTACAATGTTGAATGTAGGTATTGATGTGGGTTTTTTTGTTTGTTTTTTTGTTTTATTTTTTCAGTCACTCTCCAGCAGACCATTTTCAATATTTCATCATTAAATATATTTGACATAAGATTCTATTTTATGTAATATTTAATAAAGAACATGTTCTTATATTCTTAGTTTGATAAAAATAAATTCTAAAACCTTTTAACAAGCATAGAATTTTAAATTTAACAGTAACCCATCTCTTCAGGTTCTCACATTTTCTAATTTCTCCCTCTTATCTTTTGATCTTTAAATATTTTTTGTCATTTTAGTTAGTTGATAAGTTCATTGGTTTCTGATTTTCTAAAATTAAATTTAACACTGCCCTGAATTTAATATTCAATAAGCTCACATTTAGATTTTTGAAAATATGTTAAATATCATAGAAAGAGAGACAATTTTTAAAACTAGAGCTATCAATATTTTGATATATTGATTGAATGGATTTTTAATATCATATCACCTTTGAATTATAAAAGAAATCTAATTGGTCATGATCATTATTTATTTTATCACTGAATTAATTTGTATAATACCTTTTAAAGATTCTTTATTTATATCATTAAAAAGATTGGGGGCTGGTGAGATGGCTCAGCGGTTTAAGTGCCTTCCTGGCAAGCACGAGGGCCCGAGTTCGACTCCCAGAACCCATATGTGAAAAAGGAGCCGGTGATATCGCTCAGCGGCATGGGCGCCTGCTGGTGCACGAGGTCCTGAGGTCGACCCCCAGTACCCACAAAAAAAAAGATTGAACTGTAAGCTTTCTTTTTTATAACGTCCTTTTTATATTCTATTGCATTATTATGACCACATAAAATGTGTTGGGAATCATTCCCTCATTTTCTATTCTTTAGAAGAGTTCATGTGACATTGGTGCTAATTCTTTCTCCTTTTATTTTTATTAGTACAAGTTTGCAGTAAATAATGATTACCTTCATTGTGGGGAGTTGACAATTCTACATAACACATTTTAATTCTTTTGCCATTTCTTTCCTCTCCCCTCTCTCCTTCTTCCCTCCATCTCTTTGTGTTATTTCTTAAGTGCTTTGAAGATTTACTGTCATTGAGGGCTGGATTTTTCTTTGTGGGAAAGTTTTAATTACAGATTCAATATCTTTAATCAACTTAATACTATTCAAATTGTCTATTTTTTTCTGTCAGTTTTGGTAAATAAAGTTTTTCAATGAAGTTTTCTATTCTGTCTGAAATCTTAATTTATTGTCATAAAATTAAAATACTGTTTTTATTTTAATGTATGTAGGATCTTCAATTGTATCCTTTTCATCAGGAATATAGTAAATATGTGTCTTTTTTGTCGATCAGGTTTTCTAGGGTATAATTTATTTTACTAGTTTTTGCAAAGAACTAACTTTAGGATTTCAGATTTACTATTACAATTTTTCCCTCTATTTCATGCTTTTATTTTTTATTACTTTTTATCTAGTTTTATTGGGTTGAAATTCTTGTTCTCTTCTTTCTTTTAAAGTATTTTTTATTAGTATGTATTTTCGGTATATGTTTATATTCATTCTAGGGAGTAAGTACATGTAATTAACATATCTTGATCCTTTTTATTACACTTCCCCTACCCTCCTTCCTCATTCTCTCCATCTTTAGTTCCCCTTCTCCTACTACTTTCTTTTTTCTTAGTTCATGTTTGTGACACATAATGATTATATTCATTATGGGTAGTTTGTAGGTATGCCTGACACATTTTAATTCTTTATATATCCCCTTCATTCCTGCCTCTCCCCTACCCTCTATCTCTTGGTCCCCTTCCCATTTACAAAAGATCTATCTCCCTGTTTCCTACTTTGAATTTCTTATCTGAAAGATACCATTTGGTATCTAATCTTGTGTTTCTGATTTATTTCACCTAACACTATTTTTTTAAGATGCATTCATTTTCCTACAAATGACTCAAGTTTATCCCTCTTTATAGAAAAATAGTATTTCATTATGTATAGAGATCACATTTTCTTTATTTATTCATCTGTTGGTGGATATAATGGGTGTTTCCAAGATTCAGTGAACATGAGCTGTGCCACTGTAAACATTTATATGCATGTATTGCTGTAATATGAAGTATTTAACTCTCTCAGGAAGATACATAGGTGAAATTTTGACATGGATGAAACATATCACTATATCATTCCTCCCTCCAATTTCCTGCCAGCATCTCACATTAACAGTCAGAAGTCAGTCAATATTTGAGGACAGAAAACACAACCTCATATATTGGTCTCCTTATGATTCAAATCAGAACAAAGAAAGGGCAAGGAACTAATATGATATCCGACCAGAAAGTTTCAAGTAAAGTATGAAATCTGGAGAAAAAAGACTTAGGCAAGACGTAATGATGTTCTTTAACTTTTTGGAAGAGTTCTTATATGAAAAATAAATGAATTATATAAGCTATAAATGTAGAAGTCAGTACTAGAACAAATGGCATTGATTGTAGAAAATTAGATTGCCATACAATGAGACTGTCCCTTGTGTTTGCCTCCTTCTTTACACGTCTCTTGTACTTCTGTTTTTGGACTATGTTTTAATGTAGCAGAAGATCTTTGTCAGATCCTGGAAACATTCTAGTTGGCTTCACACCCTCCTGAACCATAAACAAAAATAAACTTATTTTCTTTGTAGATTACCAAGTCCCAAGTATTTTCTTATAGCAACAGAAAATGGAGTAAGATACTCTTTAAATCAACAATTCTAATTTTCTGACTTTTAAATAAGTATTACTCTAAATACACACTAAGAAGTAAGATTCCTCTCATTCACAAAAGAGTTGAAAAATTATAAATGTGTTTCAATAGTGCACTGGCAAAATAAATTGTACAATTTACAATTACAGTGCAAGGTAGGTATTTAAAAATGCAGCAAAATCTAGATTTACTGGAAAATGTCCAAGATGTATTCTGTGATAAAAGAAACATGCAAGAGTTTCATAGTATTCTACAATTTACATGGTAATAGTGTTCATATAAAACAAAGGAATATAAATATACACATATATGTATATGTTCTATATGCACAGTAAAGCTATGGAAGAAAATATAAGCAATTACTAAGTGGTAGAAAAAGGAATACTGCTGATATAAAGTATCTGAATTTTCATGGACTAAATGAGCTATAAAACATCCCTATATTTTAAAAATTTTTATAAGTAAAATGAAGACAGTAGCTGGAAAATTGGACAAATACTAATTAATGGATGAATGTCCACTGCAAGTAGTCTCTCTGTGTAATGCCAAAGAGTACTTTGTCTAGTCTGCTCAGCGTTGTTAAGAATGACTTGGGTGATAACATAGATTATATACTCAATGATTTCTATTATATCAGAAAACTCATAAAAATTAATATATTAGATTGTTGGTCACTGATTAATGCTCTCATTATCCAAATTATCTACATTCCCTTAATTAGCATTTGTATAGAAATTGAGCAGATAAAGGAAACTATCTTCATTAGTCCACTTTCCATTTTTATAGCAAAATATTTAAGGCTGTATATTTTATGAAGAAAACAGATTTATCCAACTCACAGCTTTGGAATTTGAAAGGCATGATAACAACATTTGAACTGTGATGAGGACCTCATGTCAGATGACAATGTGTAGGAGGGAAATAACACATTATAAAACAGAAAGATAGATTTGGGAAGGGCCAGGCTCACTCATTTATAATAACCCCTCTCACAGCAACTAAATCAAGGTCTCATGAAAAATACCTTACACTTTTCAAGCGCAAAATCCACAATGACCTACATCCTATAGGCCCAACCTCTAAAAGATTCCACAACCTCTTAACATCACCATACTTGGGATGTTTTCAACAGATATACCAGAAGGGACAAATGAAATCCAAACTATAATGCAGCTATCATCAATTTCATATATCATCATAGAAACTTTATTATTACTATTGTCTCTATACCTGCTAAGAAGAATGAATATGTTGAATTCCAACATAAATGTGCAGTGTTAACTTTCTTTAAACTTCAGTAGAATATCTTCTTAAATGTTTTTCTATTTACCCTGTTTTTATTTTAATGTATTTCCATTTTGGACATGATAATTGTACAGAATTATTGCTAGAGTCTGACTATATATATATCACAATAATTAAATTAGGATAATTAGTGTATTCATCACCTTAAACATTTATCTTTTCTGTGTGTGTGTTGGGAATATTCAACATATTTTCTACTAGCTATTTTGAAATATGCAACTAATTATTGTCAACTAAATGCTTATTTTCAAATCTTCCTGAAGCTTATAAGATAATTTGGGGGTGTTTTAATTATTTCCTTTATAAAAAGTTGATAACTGTAAACATAGCTTAGGCTTCTTAATAGAGCTACTGTACCTTATTAAAGAACATAGGCAATATTAAAAATACATATCTCAAGGACAATGATCTAAAGAGTTTAATTCATGATTAGAACAATAATTTGTAGCTCTATTAATTTGTATATGAAACAATCTTACAAATATTCACCTATGCCCCAGTTTTGAATCCAGGAACAATCAGAATGGGGTCCAGAAAAGCAGGAAAGCATCCTTATTTTAAGACACTATTCCTTGAATAGCTTCATCTATTCAATCTACATTCACCATGTAGTTAAAGTAAGACTTTTCTAGTTAACAGCCACTTTTAGATTTAATTCTTATCAGTTATAACTGTTGATGAATACAGACTCTGCAGCAAAAGCAATAGCCTTCTTGCAGGAAGGGCTATCTATTGTTCCTTTGTGGGACTGTTAAAAGCCTTTGAAGCAGACAACACTTGGATAAACAGATCTCTGTACAAAGTTACTTGTCTTAAAGGAGTATCTACATACGGTATTGAACAATTATTTTATTTACATAGGGTTTTACATCATTTTTACTATTATCAAACACTTCATGTATATCCTCATAATGCAAATTTTCTTGGAGCTTAGTCACTTGTTCTATAGCCAATATTATTGTATTCCCAATAATAGTAAGAAAAAGATTGGGAAAATATGCAAATAATGCTCTGTCCTAGTATATATTGATTTTGGCTTATTGTCCAGAAATAAAATGAAGATTGTGAAATAAATATATAAAAATGGAATCAATCCAAAAAAGAAAATGAAATAATATTTTAATAATACCCTCACCACACTTTTTAATTTCTTGCTTGTAAAACATGTTTTCTATAGATTCCAGCTATTATCATTAGAAAGAATTAAGATCTATGGAAATATTTCAAATCTATAAAAAATTGCAATGGTGTCAAATTTAAAATTACAAAGAAATACTGTCAGTACTTGTTGTAGTCAGGGTTTGCAAAGGAAAAAATACAGGACACATAATTCATAGAATTTTATAGTAGTCAACCAAAGAGTCAAATACAAAAAGCGTGCAGGAAATCTGTCTACACACTAAAGACCAAAAGAATCCAGCTGAGGGCCTGCATTCCACAGCAATACCTTGCATGAGTCCCACTGAAGACCGAGAGCCCATGGCAATGCCCCCTTGAGTCCAACTGGAGGCCCAGAGACCACAACAATGTCTCATGCAAGTCTTTTCCACACATCTGCACTGGGAAAGCCCAAAGGTCAGTGGTGGAATCAAGAAAGTTTGTGCCAGTGGGATGAAGGATTTGTGCCAGCAGGCTGAGGGATCTGCACTGGAGCCAGGAAGGGACACTCAAAGTAAGGCAGAGCTCCCCAAAAAGTACCACAGCCATCCTCAATGACAACGAGGTCCTGAGCTCCTCTGACAATGGGAACAGGCAAGTTCCTATCAGGAAATCCAGCGTGACAAGCTCCTCGAGGAAAACCAACAGCACCAACTCTTCCTCTCCAGTTATCCCTTTTATGTTATTGGCAACTGTCCTCAGGTGGGCCCTCCACACCCAGCACCATGCCGATTCAGTTCAGCTGGGTGTTACAAGTTGACCACCAGTTGTCAATCCACCACAGTACTCAAGCATTTATTATGGGTAGCTGAGGTAGAATTTGATCTTATTTGTGTCATCTCATTGTCATGTTACTTACTAGCACAAGTTATATTATTTTGCACTGGTTTAAAAATATTGGATATGCAAATTAACATTCCAGGTGAGAAAGCACTGTGTTGTCTTCTTCTAAAAAACATAGAGTAAGGGCATTTTTGTTCTCCCCAGTAATTACAATTTTTTTTTGATTTTTGGCAGAAACTTAACTGCATACATTTAAAAATACATTTTTATGATAATGCTAACATGAAGAGGCCAATTAAGCAAAATGTTTGTGAAAAGATTTGTAATTTTGTAAATAGTCCAGCTCTGTAAGACTCTATCAGACTTAGTTCTTTACTTGTAACTAAAAGTGATCCTTTAAATTCTCCCAGAGATATAATACTAATAGCTCTGATAGCTGTACCCTTGCTATCTGGTTCTCAAGTGAAGGGAGCATTCTTTCTCAGTTTATATGCTTGCTCAGCTCCCACTAATGCAAACAAGCAATCCCCAAGGATAAGTAAAACTGTGTAGGTCTGGCATATGAAACATCAACTCAATAATTTTAATTCTGCAAGAGATGTGAAATTCTTCCTGACGCTAAAAGAACAGCAAACTAAATAAAACAAACTAAATAAACTAAATAGTGGTTGAAAGGACTGGAGATTAGAATAAACAATCTCTATCAAATCCTGGAAATAAAAGTCATGGGAATTTTGGTAATCTAGCTTTACAATTTTTATACAATTAATGTACTACAACTTAATCACAATATTAAAGGATCATTAAACATGTTGATGATTAAATTTATAACAGGATAAACACAAAGGTGCTAATTGAATTATGTGGAGAATTAACAGAATGGAGAATATTTGATATCCATTTTCCTGTTGATATCAAGTTTTTTTAACTTATTTTTCAATTTTTAAAAATTTTTTTAGAACCAGGAATAGAACTCAGGACCTCATGCTTGCCAGGCAGGTGCCACGCCACTGAGCTATACCCCCAGCCAATATCAAATTTTTAAAATAAAGTCTTTATAGTATATTTGGAATTTATTTTTCAAAACACTAAAAGAATTGGATTTTCAAAATATTCCTAGGAAAGGAAGGTTTATATAAATGAATAAAACTGCAGAATTCAGCCCCTACTCACATGGTTAGTAATTGAGTAAGCCAAACTTTCCAAGGTTCTGAAAACAGGATATTGTCAGTGTATGGAGAGGGTAAAATGGAACATGTTCAACTAGTGGTGCCTGGAGTAGCTACAGCTCTGGTTATCTCTAACAACTCTGAGAGAGACAAAAGAATGAATATTTTCCCTCTAGCAGTAACTAATTTATTGTTTCCAATACTACTGCACAAATTTCTTTTTTCCTATGAGGAGGAAAGTAGGTGTTATTTATGGTCTTCAATGCTTATAATATAGGCAGTCATATAATCTAGCTCAAAAATGATGGACTACATGACTCCTTAAGCTTCATCTTGTTTTCACTACAGTGTCTTTTCCTCACAAATCAACTTATGGAATTCTCACCTATGTCCAAAACTTCTTCAATGCTTCTAAAATATTAATGCTTACAGATTTTTTAAATACCCCTTTGACACCTCTCACAGTATATTTATAATTGAAAATAATTACATCAAAGGAAATAATGAATGAAATGAAAAGACAATACATAGAATGAGCAAAAATATTTCTAAATCATATATGTGAAAAGGGATCAATACCCACAATACAAGTAACAACTCAATAGCAAAAATGCTGGCAGGGCTGTTGTTGGAGTGCTGACTGGTGCAACCATTGTGGAAGTCATTGTGGAGATTCCTCAAAAAACTAGGACTAGAGGTTCCATTTGACCCAGCTATCCCCATTCTTAATAGAACAATTTATTTAAATATAGGTAAATGACCTGAATAGACATTTTTCCAAATAAGATATACAAATGGCCAACAGATATTTTAAATGGTTTTCAATATAATTAATCATGGAGAAATAAAAAATCAACACTACAATGAGATATAACTTTAAAGGTTTTAAGATAGCTACTACCAAAAAGATGAGAAATAAGTATTGATGAGGGGGATGAAGAAAATGAAATCCTTACACACTGTTGATAGGAATGTAAATTAATACACACATTATAAAAGACACTATAGAGGTTTCTCAAAAAGTTTAAATAGAACTCCAATAGGACCCAGAAATCTCACTTCTAGGTATATATCTTAAGGAAATCAAAGTAGAGATTTGAAGAAATATCTCAATTCCCATATTGATTGCAACATTATTCACAATAGTCAAGACATGGAAACTACATGCATGTTCATCAATGGATGAATGAATAGATAAGTTTATATACATATACATAAATACATATATAATTTAGCCATAAAAATGAAAGAACATCTTGCCATTTGTGACTCCATGGATAAACTTGGAGAAAATTAGGTTAAGTGAAATAAGCCAGACATAGAAAGACAAATATTGTATGATCTCACTTATTTGTGGAGCATACAAAAGGTAAAGTTATTTAAACAGAGTAAAATGATGGTTACCAGAGGCTGGGGTCAAGTGGGTTAAAAGGAAATGGAAGATTAAAGGGTGCAAATTTTCAATGTAAAGATGTGTAAATTCTGGGGGGAGTGATTTACTGCATAGGTAATGGTGGATCTTTCCTATGACTGGGAAGCAATAACCAACATGCACAACAGAAGAGAGGGTTAATTTGGCTACTTGAGGCTATTCACCCACCCATGTTTGGGTGGTTCCAAGGGAGAAACATAATGGCAAAAGGAATCAAGGAACAAAGCTGCTTAGTCCATGGTGACATGAAGCAGAACAAGGGGACAGTATGAAAGTTTCCAGTGACCACATATAGACTCTAAGGTCATAACTTAATGGCCCACATAGACACACCCATAAGTGTGCTGTGCTAATCCTCTGGCAAACTCTCAAGCCAACCAAGTTGAGAATCCAGATTTACTACTAAGTAATACAGGTGTATTACTTAGATTCTGGTAATCATGAAACAATGCAGATATATAGATAGATGTATAGATAGATATAGATAGATATACAGATATATATAGATAGATAGATAGATGTTATAGATATAATCATGTTGTATACCTTGAATATATATATTTATTTGTAAATTAAATATTTGAAAATCAAAAAAGATGATTATAATTTCATAATTGGTAAGTGAAAAGTAGATCATAGGTAAGCATAGTTTTATGAATTTGTAAATTTGGGCCATCCAAATAGAGTGGGGCCAGGAAAGGCTTTCCAAAGAAAGTTTTTCATGACCTATGTACTGATGTATAAATAGTAGTTAACTAAATAAAAATAGAGAGGAAGGTCTTTCCTATATAAGATATACCATTCCTTTCCTTCTCAAACTCCTTGAACTAAATGGGAAGGGTAGTGTCAAAACTTTTTCTAGTTTTGTGGCTCTTATGTTTATAGGTCTTTTCCTCCAGTCTGGAAAGAACTTTATACATGTACCACAAAATTCATTTTTGTATTCAAACTAAAATTTGAAAGCCACACATACATATATACACAAGCACACACATACACTTGTGGACAATAAGATTCAGCTTGTAAAGTGCCATCTTGCTTTCTAATTACTATAATAGACCTTAAAAATATAACAAATTTCAACTAGTATTCTATTGACAAAAAATTTTTTATTAACTATTTGTAGTGGCTCATACCTGCAATCTTAACATTATGGTTGTGGAGACTGGAGGATCATGTGTTTGAGGCCATCCTGAGCCACATAGGGAGTTAAAGGTAAGCCTGGTCTACAAAGCAAGACTTTCTCAATTTTTTTTTTGTTTTGTTTTTATGGTGCTTCAGCAAACTTCTGTGTATGATTTCACTTATCCTCCTTTTGGTTTCATCAAATGATTTGTATCTAACTTGAGTCACTACACAAAATACTCTCAAAAGTTTAGTGATTAGGTCTAAATTCACACAGAATTATTCGCACATTAACATGTTCTAATATTTCATTGCATTTATATGCAATGCTTCTATACACTATGGAATCAAATAATATCTCCATATGTCAGTATTTTCTGTAAGGAGGTTGATAATTTTTGTCCCAGCAAAAATGATGAACTATGTTTCTGCACAAAATAGTTGTTCTAGATTTATATTATAGTTGCACAGTGTATAATATAGGCTTATAAAATGAATAGGATTATAGTAACATCTTTGAACAGCAGTATTTCAGAAGTAATGGAAAGCACATTTTTGAAAGAAAATCATCAAAGTAAAGACACTGTATTCCAAATCAGTCATTTAGGCCCACAAAGATAATGGTCAGAATTATGATGACAATATTACATTCAGCTAAAATTCTGTATACATTTTAATTCATACATTTTCTCTTTTTTCTAATAGAATGTGACCACTTAAAAATAGGTCTTCTTGGGCCGGTGAGATGGCTCAGTGGCATAAGCGCCTGCCTTGCAAGCATGAGGGCCCGAGTTCGACTCCCAGATCCCACATACAAAAAAGGGGTCGGTGATATCGCTCAGCGGCATGGGTGCCTGTTGGCAAGCGAGGTCCTGAGGTTGACCCCCCGGTACCCACAAAAAAAAATAGATCTTCTTGCTAGAGTCTTTATAATAACCTGATTTATAAAGAATTGAGAAAATGAAGGGGCAACCTGCCCTTTTCCAGGCTCCTGGCCCATGGCTCATGAGAAAGGAAGATGAAATCTACAAAGACATGATGAAAGAGATGGACACCAGAGACCTTCAGGAAGAAGCACAGCAGTGGAACAGATCTGTAGATGCTGTCTGCGGCAACAGCTGGGTCACATAATTGTCACTGTTTCTCTCTAAACCAACACTCGGGTTATTTTTGTGACATAAATTACACTGAGAAAACTACACTGCACCCCCCAATTAATGAATGTGGTTGGATCTAGAGGCTGGGTCAAAGGATTATAGTTAGCCACACCCAGATTACATCAGGTAAAAGCAACTAAAGAGATCTCTGTTCAATCACAATCAAAATACCATACACATACATCACAGAATTAGAGAAAAAATTCCTAAAATTCATTTGGACCTGGAAGAGACCTAGAATAGCACAAACAATTCTGGGCAACAAAGGCAAAGCAGGGGTCATCACAATCCCTGACTTGAAATTATACTACAGAGCTACTGTGATAAAAAGAGCATGGTACTGGCAAACAAAACAAAACAAAAACAAAACAGACCTGAGGATCGATGGAGCAGATTAAAAGATACAGAAAGAACTTCAAACACACTCAGCCATCTTATCTTTGACAAAGGGGCCAAACACATTTACTGGAAGAAAGAAAGCCTCTTTAATAAACAGTTCTGGAAAACTGGCTTGTCACATGCTGAAAACTAAAACTAGACACATGTATATCACTGTGGACTAAACTAAAATCAAAATAGATCAAAGATCTAAATATTAAAACAGAAACACTAAATCTGCTGGAAGAGAGAATAAGTAGACCTCTTAAATACATAGATGCAGCCAAAGACTTCATGAACAAAACCCCAACTGCACCAGAAATACTACAAAGAATCAACATCTAGGATCTCATCTTATTAAAAAAGCTTTTGCACAGCAAGAGAAATCACCAACAGAGTGAAAAATCAACACACACAGTGGGAAAAAATTATAGCCAGTTGTTCTTCAGACAAATGACAAATATCTAGAACATATAAAGAATTGAAAACAATCAGACCCACCAAATGTAAAGGCACATTGCAAAAATGGGCATCTGAAATGAATGCACACTTCTCAAAGTACAAATGGCAAATAAATGCATGAAAAAATGTTCAACATTATTGATCATTTGAGAGATGCAAATTACAACACTGAAATTCCATCTCACTCCAGAAAGAATGGCTATTATCAACAAATCAACCAATAACAAATGCTGGCAGGGTTGTGGAGAAAAAGGAGCCCTTCTCCACGGTTGGTGGGAATGTAGACTGGTGTAACCACTGTGGAACTCAATGTGGAGAATTCTCAAAAAACTAGGACTATAGGTTTCATTTGACACAGCTCTTACCCCTCTTGGTATCTTCCTCAAATAATTAAAAGCATCATACCTCAGTGATATATCCACACCCACATTTATACAAACACAGTTTATAGTAGCTAAATCTTGGAAACAACCCAAATACACATCAACTGCCAAATGGATTTTAAAAAATGTGGTTTTGTTTATACAATGGAGTACTACTCAGCAATGAAGAAGGATAAACTTGAGACAATTATAGCTAAATGAATGGACCTTGAGACCATAATGTTAAGTGAAATAAATTTGACACATATGTGTAAATATCACATTGCCTCTTTGGTGTGAGAAAGTGAAAGTGTAAATAAGAACCAGAATTTATAATAGATATTGTGAAATAGGAAGTAATTTTTCAAAACTAAAGTGGAAGTGTGAGAGCAGGATGGAAGGGAAAAGAAAAAAAATGAGTAAAAATGGATAATATGGAAACAAAGCTCTGTAAATAAGGAAGGGAAGATGGGCTGAAGAGAGGAAATGGGAATTAGAAAAAAGAGGAACTAAGATATATAATGTACAGGTACAAATTCCCTATGATAAATGTGATTATTATGTATATCTAAATTGTACAAATAAACTTAATTTTAAAAAAGAGATCTCTATACTAGCAACAAAGCCATTATGCCTCCCAAAACTTCCAACTCCACTGAGGTCAATCTAGGGGACACTGAGGTGCAAATAGCATAATCCAACACCTGAATTATTCAAAAGCATAGCAGAGGAGATTAGAAAAGAGCTCAAAGAGATACTCAGCAGGATTAGAGAAAATATAACTAAATAGATAATAGAAGTAATACCCAAAGAGATGCAGGACCTCTCAGAAGACACTAATAGAAACTAGATGAGCTGGAAAAAAATATACAAAACATGAACGACCAACTTACCAAAGAGTCTATGAAAAGGATTCAGTCTAAATCCTGGAAGATTAAAAATCATATTGAAAATATGGGCAGCAGAACAGACCAATGTGAGGACAGAATTTCAGAAGTAGAATACAATGATGCCTTCGAGGACCAACTAGTCAAATATACCTTAAAAACAACAAGACAACATGTAAAATGGATTCACCAACTGCTAGATGATGCAAATAATACTAATATAACAATAATTGGGATAAATGAAAAATCAGACTACACAAATGGCATAAAAATCCAGTTCACAGAAATGATGCCTGAAAGCTTTCCAAATGTAGAGAAAGAAATAAACATATTGATAAGTGAAGCATACAGAACACCAAATAGCCCTGAGCAAAAGAGAACTTCTTCATGCCACATTACTCTCAGAATACCAACAGTCCATTACAGAGACAAAACCTTAAAAACTGTTAGAGAAAGGCAATGAATCCTGTATATAGGTAAACCCATTAAAGTTACAGCAGATTTCTCTATATATACTTTAGAGGCTAGGAGGGCATGAGGTAAAGTGTTTGAAGCCCTAGAAGATAATGATTTCCAACCCCAATGTATGTATCCTGAATAATTTTCCTTTAAAATCAACAGAAAAATAAGGTATTTTAATGAAAAAGAACACATAAAAAATTCATGACCACCAAACAAGCATTACAAAAATGCTCAAAGTTATCATAGAAAGAGACAAGGAAGCCAGCAATTCCAATAAGTTAAAAAGAATAAATATATCTAACAGGATAGGCAGGTAAGCAAGACAGAAAAATGAGGAAATCAGCAGCAAGAAAATAATGCAATGACAGGAATATTTCAATACCACCCATAAATACCTCTTAATGTGAATGGTCTCAATTCCATAATCAAAAGATAAAGATTGGCACAATGAATTTTTTAAAAAGTCAACAATATGCAGTATAAGAGAAACATATTTATTTCAAAAAGAAACTCACAGATTAAAAATCGAAAGATGGAAAACAATATTCTATGTATTGGGAACCCAAGAAAAGCAGGAGTTGCTATCCTAATTTGAGATAAGTATGTCCCCAACTTATGAACATTCAAGTTGTGAACTTTCACAGTTGTAATACATAAGACTCACTTTCTCAGGTTATGAAAAAATCTGACTGACAAACAATTCCCCCAAAATGAAACTCATTCATAATTTGGGGACTTACTGTAAAGTGGATTGCAACTCAAGACTGATGAGAAGAGAGACAAAGGAGGTCAATACATATTGGTTTAGGGAACAATTCTACAGGATGCATTAACAATTATATACCCAACAAATGCTAGTATACTGAACTTCATGAAAATACACTAATGGACATGATAAATCAGTTAAAACCAAGACAAATGTAATGCAGGACCATGATACCCCCGTCACACATGGAAAGGTTAACTAGAAAAAAAATTCAACAAAGATATATCAGAGTTGCACCAAAGCTTTGAAAAAATGGACTTACTAGGTACCTACAGAATGTTCCATTCAACAACAGAATACACATTCTTTCAGTATCACATGGGACTTTCTGCAAAATAGATCACATACTAGGCAATGAAGCATGATTAAGTAAATGCAAAAGTATCAAAATTATCTCATGCACAGTCCAAAGAAATAAGAAATCAGTGTCAAAAGATGTCTTGAGTAAGCAAGGACCCATAGATGAAATTAAAGTAGAAATTAGACAGCTTCAACAATCAAATAATAATTCCACAACAACATACTGGAACCTATGGGAAGCAATAAAAGAAGTCTGTCTTAGTTAATTTTCTTGTTGTTGAGGCAAAATACCCAACCCTCAAAGTTAAAGGAAGAAAGGTTTACTTTTTATTTCATTTTATTTTTTGTGTGGGTACTGGGGGTCAACCTCAGAACCTCGTGCACCAGCAGGCGCTGATGCCGCTGAGTGATCACCAGCCCTTTTTCCATATGTGGGTTCCGGGAGTCAAACTCGAGCCCTTGTGCTTGCCAGGCAGGCACTTATGCCGCTGAGCCATCTCACCAGCCCCAAGAAAGGTTTATTTAGCTCACAATTTGTAGAGGTTTCTGTCCAAAATCTGCTGGCCCCAAGGCAGGGTGGCATGGCATACAGGAATCTCAGATGAGAAAGAAAACAGTTCATGGAAGGCAGATGGTAGCAAAGCAACAAGGGATGAGCACAGATCTTTCTATCCCTTATATCTTATCCAGGCTACTTAGAGTGGGTAGCATTCACACCTTTTATCCTAGTGCCCTTCATCCTAGCATTGCACCATGAATCAGTCACACACTCTAGATACAGCAATCTTATGAAAACCCCACCCATGTCTGCATGAGGCTTTGGGGGAATGGCTAGACACAAGCCATAACATACAGCCCCTGGTCCCCCAAAGACTCACGCACATCCCTTTATGCAAAAAGCATTCAGTCCATCTCTAAGTGTTGCCAAAGTCACAACAGTTTCAGCATTGCTGAAAAGCCCAAGTCCAAAATCTCCTCTGAAATTTAAGGAGAATTCTTGTCTGCAAACCCCTGCATAAATGAAAAGAAAAGATATATACAAAAATATTAACATTTTTTTCTCAATGGAAAAAATTCTTGATTTTATGTGTTTTGTGTAATTTCAATAAAGAATATCATTTCCTTAAAAAAATGTTAAACACTTTCAACATTCAACAGTACAAGATATCATTTCCATTCCAACAGTTACAAATGGAGGAATAGGAAGGAATGGGAACAAAGCAAGACCAAATTCCAGCAGGGCAAACATTAAATCCCACAGTTCCACTTCCAGCATCCCTGGCAATCTGTGGCAAATTGTGAACTCCAAGGGGCTCAGTACTCTGGGTGGTTGTAGCTCCAATGACTTCTCTCTTGGGATGGCTCTCCTCCTTCCTTGCAATTTTCTTCAGATGATCCACGTTCCTAGCTTCTTCATGATTCTGGGGTCTCCACTGCACCCTCAGCTTCACACTCACAACTTAACACAGTGTGCTCTTGAGGACACACTGCCTGGCCTCCCAGGCCTTCTTCTGAAATCTGGGTGGAAGCTTTCATGATCCCACAATTCTTGCATGCTGCATGTGCCTAAAACCAGCACTACATGCATGATGACAAGTTCTTTTTCCAGCTGGAGCAACAGCCAGTCTTCCTTCTCTCTTGGCTGTAAGAGTCGAGTGCCTATGAACCAAATCCTTAGGTACAAATTCCCTATGCTGCCTTAATTCTGGAACATAGTGCTCTGGGACTCTCTTCTCAAAGCAAAGCCTTTAACTTTTGCATTTTGAGGCTACAAATGGTGGAGTCCTGCTGCTTCTTATGATACTCTCAGGCCATTTTTCTATTCTGCTGTTCCTTCTCACCAATCAAGATCTCCTTTTCTCCATTTTTACAGTACACAGATTTACCGGAGCTTCCTTTCTGGCCAAACTCAAAACATTTTAAACCATTATGCTTGGCTCTTTGTTCTTGATTCCCAACATAAATCTGGCTAAAAGCAATCAAGATCTCCTTTGCTCCATTTTTACAGTCCACAACTTTACTGGAAGTTCCTTCCTGGCCAAATTCAAAACATTTTTTAACACATTATGCTTTACTCTTTGTTCTTGATTTTCAACATAAATCTGGCTAAATGCCCCCAATAGTAACCATGCCATGGCATCAACATTAGACTGGCTTGAAATTCCTTCCACATATTAATCCATTGCACTGAATTTCAGTCTCAGGCAAAGTCTCTGGACAATAACTACTGGAGTTCTTCCCAGCAGAAACCCCCAGATCCTGGTCTTTCCTGGCAGCATTTCTATCAGCATTCTGATCTTCTGAGCTCTGACCAGAATCTCCCATCAAGTACAGCTTCAGACGTTCCAGCTCTACTTCTCTACTGCCATCTCTGAACCTTTCCAAACTCTTCCCACAACTAGTCTCAAAGGCTCCTGAAACACATGGCCAGGTAGTCACAGCACCAACCACACATCTCTGGGTACCAAATTCTGCCTTAGTTACTTTTCTCACTGCTGAGGTAAATACCCAACACATAAATTTAAAGGGATAAATATTTATTCATCTCACAATTTGTAGTGGTTTCAGTCTATAATCTGCTAGCCCCAAGGCCAGGTGGTGTGGCAGACAGGCATTGAAGAGAAGAAATTTCACAGTGGTCCCACACTAACAAAGCAACTAGGGAAAAAAGAAACAAGTTTAATCACAGCTCTTTCTATCCCTTTTATCTCATCCAGGCTCCTTAGAGTGGGTAGGATTTACACCCTTAATCCTAGTACCCTTGATCCTAGAATTGTACCATTCCAGTGTCATACACTTTAGATCCAGTCACCTCTGAAAAACTCCACCTATGACTGCATGAGTGTTTGGGGGGACATCTAAGCACAATCCATAACACAGTCCTAAGAGGAAAGTTTGTAACAGTGAATTCCCACATCAGAAAAACAGAATTATCTCAAATAAATAACATAATGATGCATCTGAAGCTCTTAGGGAAAAAACATTCAAACTTCAAGCTAGAATAAGGAATGAAATTATAAGTATCAGAGCAGAAATCAATGAAATTGAGGTACAAAAAATATAATCAATGAGTTGAAGAGTTAGTTCTTTGAACAATTGAACACAACAGACAAACTTTTTCAATCCTACCAAAATAAGGGGGGAAAGACCCAAACCTATGCAATTAGAAATAATAAAGGTAAAATCACAATAAGCTCAGCAAAACTCCAGATTATCGGTAGCTAATTTAATAACATGTACTGCATTAAAATAGAAAATTCAGAAGAAATTAATAAATTCTTGGATACACATGAACTACCAAAGCTGAAGCAAAAATACATAAAAATCCTCAATAAGCCAATGCTGTCAGTGAAAGAATAGCATCACTTAAAAAGTAATAAAAAAACTACCAACTATGGAAAGCCTAGATCTTGATAAATTCACAACAAATTCTATAAGAACATTAGAGGAAATGTTATGCCAATACTCCTCAAACTCTTTACTGAAATCAAAAAACAAACAGTACTCCAAAGTCATTCATAGAAGCATTACCCTGATTCTAAAACCACAAATGGAACCAACCAAAAATAAACCTGCAAGCTAATCTTATTAATGTACATAGATGCAAAAATCTTCACTGAGATACTGGAAAATAGAATGTAGCAAATCATCAAAAGGATCATATATCATGAGCAAGTAAGATTCTTTCAGGGATGCAGGGATGGTCCAATGCATGCAAATCAATAATTGTAATACACCACATAAACAGAAGCAAAGACAATAATAGCATGATCATCTCAATAGATATATAAAAAGCACTTGAAAAATCCAACTTCCATTCATTATAAAAAATCCTGAAGAAAATAGAAATAGTAGGTCTTCATCCCAATCTGATAAAAGACACCTATGATAAACCAACTGCCAACATCATACTAGATCATTGAGAAAGTAAAAGCTTTTCCTCTAAATTCAGGAACAAGACAAGGATGTCTGCTATTACCACTTCTATTCAAGAGAGTTGTAGAAACACTAGCTAGACCAATTAGACAAGAAAAAAATAAAAAAGTGTGCGAATAGTAAAGGAACAAATTAAACTACCATTATTTGCAGATGACATGATCCTCTACATAGAAGTCCCCAAGAACTCCAGCAAAAGATTTCTACAACTAATAACCAAATTTTCTAGTGTCGCAGGATACAAAGTCAACACTCTGAAATCAATAGCCTTCCTGTGCACCAATAACAAACTCATTGAGGGGGAATTTAGGAAAATATTACTTTGCAAAATAACATTAAGAAAAATGAAATACATAAGAATTAACCTAACTAAGGAAGTGAAATTACTCTACAACAAAGACTGAATTACTCTGAAAAAAGGAGATGGGAGAGGATACTACAAAATGGAAAGATATCCCCTGTTCCTGGATAGCCAGAACCAATATAGTGAAAATGATCATACTTCAAAAGCAGTTATATAGATTTACTGCAATCCCAATCAAAATACCAATAACATTCCTTACAGAACTGGACAAAGCAATACTAATATTCATATGGAACCAGAAGAGACTTAGAATAGCAAAAAATAATTCTGGGCAACAAGGGCAAAGCAGGGGCATCACAATCCCAGATTTCAAGCTATTGTATAAATCTACAGTAATAGAAACAGCATGATATTGGCAAAAAAAAATAGATTTGTGGAACAATGGAACAGAGTAGAGGATGCAGAATCAACTCCAGGCACACTCAGCTACATTATCCATGACAAAGGAGCCAGATCCTTTCACTGGAAGATCTGTGAAACCTGAATATTCTTTTAACAAATGTTAAATTAACATTTTAACAAATGTTAAATTAAAGAGGATGTTAAATTCTCTTTAAGAAATGCTGCTGTGAAACCTGAATATTCACATGCTGAAGATTGAACCTAGACCCTTATCTTGTGATTTGCACTAAACTTAAATCAAAATGTGTCAAAGGTCTAAATATTTAAAAAGAAACTATCTTCTGGAAGACAAAATAGGAAAACACTTGAAGATATAGGTGTAGGAAAAGACAATTTTAAAAACCACAATTGCACAAGAAATAATATCAGTAATCGACAACTGGGATCACATCAAATTAAAAAGATTCTGCACAACAAAGGAAACCACCAACAAAATGAAGAGACAACCTATGAAATGGGAATAATTTTTGCCAGCTACTACTCAAAGACTAATATCTAGAATATATAAAAAAACTCAATAAAATTAGATCCCTCAAAGTTAAAGACCAATCAAAAGTGGGCCTCTGAAATGTATAGACACTTCTTAAATGAAGAAGTACAAATAGTCAATAAATGCATGAAAATTTTTTCAACATTGCTGCTCATTCAAGGAATGCAAATTGAAACACTGAAAATTCATCTCGCTCCAGAAAGAATAGCTATCATCAAGAAATCAACCAATAACTAATGCCGGCGAGATGGTGTTGCAAAAATAAGCACTTTTTGTTTGTTTGTTTGTTTGTTTGGTACTAGGAATTGAATTCAGCTTCACCCTTGCCCAGCAGGTGCTGTACTGCTGAGCTACATCCCCGGCCCTAAACACTTTAATTGTTGGAAGGATTGCAAACTGATACAACCACTGTGAAAATCGGTATGGAGATTCCTTAAAAAACTAAAAATAGGGCCAGTGAGATGGCTCAGCGGTGTAATCACCTGCCTGGCAAGTGCAAGGGCCTGAGTTCAACTCCCAGAACCCACATATGAAAAAGGGGCTGGTGATATCGCTCAGTGGCACGGGCACCTGCTGGCGTGTGAGGTCCTGAGGTCAACCCCCAGTACCCACAAAAAAAAAAACTAAAATAAAACTCTTTTTCACCCAGCTATTCCCCTTCTAGATTCTTCCAAAAATGAATTAAGGACATTGTACCACAATGATGCATACATGCCCATGTTGACACCAGCATAATTCATAATAGATACATCTTTGAAACAGCCAATATGTCCATCAACAGATGAATGAATAAAGAAGGCATGATCTTGATACACAATGGAGCACTATTCCACCTAAAGATGGATAAACTTGAGCACCTTGAGACTATAATGTTAAGTGGATAGACTCAGACACACAACCTTAAATATCACATGGTTTCTCTTATATGAAAAACTCAAGGGGCCAGTGAGATGGCTCAGCAGCTTAAGCGTCTGCCTGGCAAGCATGAGGGCCCGAGTTCGACTCCCGGAACCCACATACGAAAAAGGGGCCGGTGATATTGCTCAGCGGCATGGGCGCCTGCTGGCGCGCGAGGTCCTGAGGTCGACCCCCGGTACCCACAAAAAAAAAAACTCAATATATAAGTAAAGTTTGAAATAAATGACAGATAATTAAAAAAGAGAAAAATCTTATTGCTATTTCACATCAACAATGTATCTAAAAGTGTACCTTGATTTAGTAAAATTGTCTTGTGTGTTTTGTATGTTTTTTGGCATACTAGTATTGTTGTTAGTCTGTGTATATGATAACTTTGTAATACATTATAAATAAATGAATCTGATGCTGGAAAAATAAAAGGGGTGGAAGGAAGGTAAAAAAAATAATTGAGATGTTTTGTGTACATGTACCATTCCCCTACTATGAATGTAATCATTGTGTACTGCAAAGATGTACTAATAAAAATTTAAAAATAAAATAAACAGGAAACACAACAATGTTAGGACTTTCATGAAGATTAAACAAATGAATCAGTACATTTACAGCACCTCTGAAAAAAGAAAGAATTGAGTAGTCATTCTTTCAGTTTCAAAGTTTTAAGTGGATGCTTTTGTTTCTATGCAAGGCTGAGAACATTAGCTACATGGCATGCTGACATTGTAATCACAGGAGTTAGGTTTATGGTGTATTTAAATATTGATTGTAGATATACCCTGTCAAGAGATTTTCCCTTACTTTATTTAAGGTTTGCCCTATCACAATAACTTGTCCTTTTTTGGAAAGATGTTATTCAATATGAAAGGCTATAGTATGAAAACAGCTGAACTCTTGAAAATTTATTTCAGACAAAACCCTGGCATCTTAGGACCACCTAGATTGTAAGAAATTTAAAAGCCTAACAATAAAGCAAAGGCTGCTTTCAGTATGATTATGCAGATCGCATTTAGTATAGAAAATAGAAAATCATACCAAGTAAAACTAAAATATAATATGACATTATGAAAGACGTAAGATTGACTGCTTATGAAAATGTCTCCCTTATCAACTCAAGTGATAACAGGATAGACTTTGTGATATCCAAAGAAATGCATACCAAAATTATTATCATACAAGAAACAATGATTTTTGAGGAAAAATATTGTGTTCTTTTAAAGCCTTAACTTTACAGGCAATTCCCCAAACCATGAAATAAAAATCTTGATACCATAGCTAAATTGAAAATACTAGGAAAGAGTCCATAATGGTGAGTTTTGTCTTGCTGTTTATTATAGAAAGCAAAGACAAATGCCTGGCATGAAAAAAAAAAAAAAGACTACTTTCTGTCAAATACATTAACTTCAGGAAGAGTGCATCTGTAAGAAAATATGACCTCTATAATGGTACCAAGTTTAACAACTTCTAAGATGATCTTTTGAGGAAGTGCTAAAAGTGGCTTTTACTTACATATCCAGTTTTTAAAAGCTTTCAGAAACAATCTCAAACAGAGCACTTCAAGCATGTATTTTTGGTTATTCTCTCCTTGACTTCCTTTGTCTCAATTTAGACACTAGATAAATATATTTTTCCTGAAAGAACTACAAATATTATGACTAACCTGTAACTTATGTTTGTCATCATTCTGGTTTGCATATCCTGAGTATGAAAAAGTCATATCTGTTTACATTGCTTGTGTGTTTAAAATAAATGTCTTATTCTACAATTCTTAGCAAGAGCTTGTTTCACGTGGTATCTTTATGGCCTTTTGTTTGTGTTTTCTCTTTAAAAATTCCATGTTAAAATATTTCATATGGGAATCATCAATACTTTAGTTTTATGAAATACTTTAAACCCTTTCAATTTTGTGATAAAGTGTATGGTAAAATTCCTTTCAAAACCCAAATTTGTTAAAAAAATTTTTGATTGTGGTTTATTTTATTTTTCAGGTATATAGAAGGGTTATATTTATGCAATTTTCATATAATTTTCTCATTTCTTATAAGACACAAAGTAGTTTCAAATTGGGGCTCTGCTATGCACTGGCACACAGCTTTTAGAACAACAAAACTAAATATGTTTTTTTTTGGTTAAATGTAAACTGATTACTAAGGTTAGTTTAACAATAGTGATCAGGGTGTTGTTATACCTGTTAAGATGGATTGGAAAATAAACATGTGTAGCAGAAGTTGTGAACTTACATGAATACACAGGCTTAGAAGATAACATAAATGAATGGAGCTGTCTTATAAAAGAACAAATATTTTTGAGACAGGAAGCGATTTTGACCTTCCATTTTCCTACTTTTGACTGAGATATAAGTACAGAATTTTGTTGTTGTTCTCCTTTCAATTGCTAGAGGAATAACAACTATATGAGCAAAACATGAATTAGCAAGTGACACTTGGACTCAAATGTGTCCAAGTACAATATCTGTCTATGTTGTCAGTTTGTGACTTCTGACTTAGAATGAAATATAAAATTTCATAGGTAATCCACACACTGTTATATCAACTACTCAGAATCATCTGTGAAGTACTCTTCCAAGGAAGTTGAATCTGAATATAATCAACTTTTATTTAATAATATAACTTTTATTTACAGAAAACTGGAGAATAGAGGGACAAGTCAAGTGGTACCTCAAGGAAGGAAACAGACAAATTCAGAATGTAGGTTATTCCAAAAAACAATTGATGTGATTTTTCCAACAAGTCAATGGCAGGGAAAATAAAGGTGAAGATAAGATACTTCTCTAGATTCAAAGAGACAAAAAGGCATATCAGTGAAATGCAGTTCATGGACCTCTTTCGGGTACTAATTCAAGCTAACATTTTTAAATAATCAAGCATATTTGTATATAGACTGTATGTTAGATATTACTAAAATATTGTCAATATGCTATGTGTGATAATGTCATTATAGCTTTTTAAGAGAGCATTTCTGACATTTTTGAGACAGGGTCTTGCTATGTAGCCCAAGCTGGCCTTGAACTCTCAGAAATCCTCCTGCCTCAGCCTCATGAGTGCTGGGATTACAGGCATGCACTGCCACACCCAGCTCTATGACTTTTAGAGATGCATACAGAAATATGTAGAGATTAAAAAGTGATGTCTAGGATTTGTCTTAAATACATAAGAAATATGAGGGTTCAAAGATATAGATGAAGCTATTCAGCAAATCTTGATAGTTGAGTCTAGGGTTAGTTACATCGGTGTCCATTGTACTATTTTTCTGGTTGATTATATTTGAAAATTTTTATTTAAAAATTAAAACTATAGAGATTTACACTTCAAATTATGACAGATTAAGACCCTGAGAACTTTTCACCTTTAATGCTATCATACTAAAAAAAGTAACTAAAAGCTAAGCTATAAAGCAAAAAATGAATACCTGAACACACTGGACTGTGAACAGAAATATCTGCTGGATTGGTAATGCATGTTCACTTGAAGAATGGAAGAGAAGTAAATACCTATATCTTGGTTTTCATGCAGGAACCAAGTGCAGTCTACAGCTGCCTGGGTTTTATAAAGAAAAAAAAAACAGTTATCTCTTCCATTAAATAAGAAAATTAAACTGAAGAAACTGTGACTATTCCAAAAAATTGGGGACTCCTGTAAGAGAAGGAATCCAAGAGAAGCTACCCAAACTGTTATCTGCTTCCATTTCTGGTTGATCTCTGAACCAAGCATGTATGAAAAACTCAGTTAAAAATATAACATTCTAGACAAAAGTTTGGGTGATTGACTTGAGCTGTTTCCCAAGAAATGAAGTTTGAAGTTGAAGCCCAGCACCTCCTTCTCCCACATTACCTGTTAAAACAAAGGAAACAACAGTCACCAGAGAAATTCTAAAATATTCACAATTTAACACCTAAAATATCCAGTATATAGGAGAAAATGACCAGGCATATAAAGAACCAATAAAATGAAACATAAGCTAAAGAGGAAAAAAATTAAAAGTTGTGCTAAGGTCAATATGAACCTGTTATCTACAGAATATTACATTTAATAATGCATATTTTCTTCAGTCATGGAAATTTTCCAAAATAGACCATAGTTTAAGCCATAAAGCATACCTTCATAAATACAAAACTTTGAATAATCAAATGTACTCTATTGGATCACAATGGAATGGAGCTTTAACAGCAAAAGAGATCTTCACAAATACTTGACGATTGAGGAATACACTGCTTAATGATTAGTGGGTCATCAAAGATATCAAGGGAGAAATTTTTAAATTTCTATAATCAGATGGTAATATAAATGCAACTTACAAGACTCTGTAGAATACAATGAAAGCAACTTCAACTACTCACTCTTACAGATAGGTCTGAGTTTTGAGTTGCTTATATTTTTCCAGGACCTTCAGATGCATCATTAGGTTATTTATTTGGGAGTTCTCTGTTTTTCTGACATACGCTTCATTGTTATTAACTTTTCCCTTAGGGCTGCTTTCATTGTTTCCCACAGATTCTCATAAGATCAACCAGAAAAAATGTCAGCAAAGAAATATACTATAAACTACACTATAAATACACTATAAAGTTTATACTATAAACTACTATACTATGCTATATACTATAAACTACACTATAATATACTATACTATACACTATGGTATAGTGTAACCATAGTAAATATACTACACTATATGCTATACTATAAACTACACTATAAATATACTATAAACTATGTTATAAATAAATTACACTGCAGATCACATGCTTTATATCACATAATATGGTAAACTATAAAGGAAATAAAACAAGTGCTAAAACAAAAAGAAAAGAAAAAATTGAAGGTAGTCTTCTAGCAGCAGGGAAGGGAATTAGGGAAATGGAAGAGAAGAGAAAAAGTAATGGGGATAAAGGTAATCAAAATATGACAGACATGTGCCAATATAACATCACAAATTTCATTATTCTGAACTATTTATTTGTACTAACAAAAATTACTAAACTAAACTCTCCATGTAAAAAGTAGAAATTATCAAAATGACTAAAAAGAAAACAAGAGCAAACTACATTCATGAATTCCATTTAAAAAAAATTAATCAATTGTCCACAAATTCCAGGCATGTTGGCACACACCTGTAACCCACCACTTGGGAGGCTGAAGCAGGAGGATCACAGAGTTCTAGGCCAGCTTGGGCTACTGAGTGAGTTAAAAACCAGCCTGGAATTCATAGTGTGACCCTGTCTCAAAAAATGTGCAACAAATATGATTGTGATCCCATGAGATTATGTCTCTTGGTGACACAACCAGCTTAGTTTGTGTAAGCACTCATGTTTGCGTGATGTAATCACCTAACAATACATTATCCAATGTACCTCACCCCTTAACCAATACCTGACTGGATATGCTGTCTAAAAAGAAACACTTTAAAAATACATAGGTAGGAAGTGAATGAAGATAAAAAGATATATTTTAGAAGTAATAAGCATAGGATGAACAGAATAGATATATTGAATAAATAAAATCAATTTTAGTATGAAATATAAGAGATAAAGGAAAATATTTCATGTTTTTATTAGTAAATATTTGCAGTATACAATGATTATTTTAAGGCATTACTTAATTTTTATTCATTTTTTGAGACAGGGTTTCAGTGTGTATTTCAAGCAGGAGCTGAACTCACTATGTAGCCCAGGTTGCCCTTGAACTCACAATGATCCTCCTGCCTCAGCCTACCTTGCATTGGGATTACAAGTATGTGCCAGCCCACCCAACCTCTAATGATTACTAAAATGGAATTTCACTGTCGTTTTAGTTTGCATTTCTCTAATGACCAGAGATGTTTGAACACTTTTTCATGTACCTAAAAAATCATTTCACTTCCAGGAAGATGGCAGAGCAGTAAGCAGCAACGAATCAACGTCTCAAAGATTTGTAATACAGACCCTAGAAAATAACAGACTGTAGAAGAAATTGAGGGAATTGGATCCTTGTTACCCAGGAATCATGTGAAGGAAAAATTGGAATCCACAATGAAAGTGAAGAGAAAGACCTCAATGCAGAAAAAGGATGGGATAATCTGCACTTTCTCTGTGGCTCCTGGCTTCTGGTGTGAGAGATGAGGATCAAACTTACAGAGACACAGTGAGGACAGGTGACTTCACAGGCCTCCCAGGAGTAATGCACCAGTGGAGCAGCACAATGGATGTTGTGCTCTACAATACCTGGTGAGTGACTTCAGTCCAAGGGACTGCTGTGTCCCCTGAAAAGGGTGCTTGATTGGATGTCATTTTAGGGAGGGGCCAAGTGAACCTGAGACATGGGGCAGCCATGGGTTGGCTTCATCTCAGGGCTCCCAGTGCTAAAATCTCACAGTGACTGGATGAGGGAAAACTGCAGGACATGCTCAGGGTCAGGAAACCATGGTCAATTTGGCAAGAGACACCCAGAGTATTGTAGGGTGAATGACTCAGGCCCCAACCCCATGATCAGAGGAAAGGATCAGCCTAATGTTCTGTAGACTTGGAAGTACCAGAACCAGCATCCTGCCCTAATCCTACTGCAGGTTTGCTGGGATTATCCAGCACAGATCTGGGCTCTTACTGCCTCCTTTGTCTACCAGCAAGAAGCAGAATCACACCCTGAGTTGGACACTACCACAAAACTGTAGACACCAGAAGATAACCACAGGCTTGATCATGGTACTGGGGATCAAACCCAGGGACTTGTGCATGTGAGGCAAGTGTTCTACCACTGATCTACATCCACTGTCCCAACCACAGGCTGTAAATCACAAAGAAATATTGCTTTTATTCTTTTCTTTCTTTGTTTGCTTGTGTGTTTGTTTTGTTTTGTTCATTTGATTTTTGACTATTACTTGTTTTTGTTGTTTTGTGAGTGTGAACATTCTTTTCAGTTTTTTGTTTTGTTTTGTTCTTGTTTTTTTGTTGTTGTTGTTGTTCTTCTTCTGTCTTTCCCTCCTGTCATCTTTACCTGTTTCCCAAGTATTGGGTAATCTTCATTTGTCCTTCAGTCTTCCTTCTAATTTCTTCTTCCTGTTTTGTTTCTGTATTATTTCCTCTTACCCATTTTAAATTTTCTCCCCTTGAGGTAAAATCACTCTACTGAATGGAAACTTACTGTATACAATTTTTTTAATTTGTCTGAGATTTTGTTACATAACTATAAATCTTATACTTATGGTTAAAGGTATAATTATCAGTTTGTTATTTTCTTGTCTGTGCTTGATGCTATTATTATTACTGATTGTACTGCTTTAGACAAAGTGGTAAAGTTGTGATCAATTGATCTTCCTTGTAAATCAATACCCAGAGTGTTTGGAGGTCATAACAATACTATAGCTCAGTATAGAAGAACTGGATGCTAGGCCAAACAAAAGGCAACCATTCATCCCTTAAAACTTGAAGAAGCAGGATCTTGGGAAAGACTCAATGCCAAGAACAATCTATGCCTTGAAGACTTCTCTGAAAGGTAGTTATTTCCTAAAGAGGTCTGTATGCTAGCAGTAAAGCTACCATCATAAGCAATTTAGAAGTCTCAACACAGAAAGCAAATAAACAAAAAAATAGAAAATGGGAAAACATGGAAGCAAGTTGCAACACATACACCCCACTTACTCAAGGCAAATCAAGGGGACATTGAGGTGGAACAAATCAAAAACTTTACAGCTGAATTTTATTCTTTTTAATTTTTTTTCTTAATGTGGGTACCGGGGGTCGAACTCAGGACCTCACGCTTGCCAGCAGGTGTTTGTGCTACTGAGTGATATCACTGGCCCTTTTTTTCCTTTTTATGTGGGTAATGGGAGTCAAACTCAGGACCTCACACTTGCCAGGCAGGTGCTTATGCCGCTGAGCTATCGCACCGGCCCTATAACTGAATTTTATTAGATGGTGGCAATGGAAGTACTAGAACAAATCAATAAGTCTCTTGACAAAAATCAAATAGGTATAATTAAAATGATGCTTACCATAATGAAGGAAATGTTTAGTGAATCTAGAGTAGATACACATAAAAATAGAGATGTTTAGGAAAGATATGGACCAAGAATGAACAACATAGAAATGAATGGGAACCCATAAAACAGACTCAAATAGAAATCTAGGAGATTAAAAGTTCTACTGAAAGTATACACAGCAGAGTCAACCAATGCAGAGACAATGCCAGATCTAGAAGACAGGGTTGTGGTTGTTGATCATCAAATGAAAGACCTTTGAAAAGTAGTAAGGAATCATGAAAAATCAATCCAACAGCTGCTAGATGATACAAAGAAGAGTAATATAAGAATAATTGGAATCAATGAAGAATCAGAAGACAGCACAAAAGTTACAAAAAACCTGTTCACAAAAGTAATAGGGGAAATTTTTCCAAGCATGGAAAAAGGGCTTGAGGTACAGATAAGTGAGGTATATAGGACTCCAAATAGTCATGATCAGAAAAAAATATACACCACAGCATGTATAGTAAATATTTTAGAAATTCAACACAAAAGCAGAATATTAAAAGCTGTTAGAGAAAAGAAACAAATAACCTACAAAGAAAAGCCCTGCTGAATCACAGTAGACTTCTCAACACAAACTGTTATGTCAAAGAGAGCTTGGAGTGAAGTATTTCAATCCCTAAAGGAAAAACCTCCAAACGGGATTGATGTACCCCACAGGTTACCTTTCAAAATTGATGGAGAATGAAGATACATATATGATAAAGAACACTTGAAGAAATTCATCACCACCAAACCAGCACTTCAAAAAGTTTCAAAAGAATCTAGAAAATGGAGAAAAAGACAACGATTTCAAGAGTCCCAAAAGAATGAATGCACCAGGGAAACCAAGATATTAAGTAGAAGGAAAAAAGGAAACAAACAACAAGGATAAATATATATATATATATATATATATATCAGTCATAGCCATCAATGTGAATGTTCTCAATTCACCAATCAAAAGAAACAGATAGCAGAACTGATCAAGAAACAAGATCTTGGGCCGGTGAGATGGCTCAGCGGTTTAAGCGCCTGCCTTGCAAGCGCGAGGGCCCGAGTTCGACTCCCGGAACCCACATACAAAAAAGTGGCCAGTGATATCGCTCAGTGGCACGGGCGCCTGCTGGCGCGCGAGGTCCTGAGATCGACCCCCCCGGTACCCACAAAAAAAAAAAAAAAACAAGAAACAAGATCTAACATTATGCTGCATACAATAAACACATTTAACTCAAAAACAAATTCATAGACTAAAAATGAAAAGATGGAAAGCAGCAGTAGCTATTCTATTCACAGAGAAGGTGGACTTCAAGCCAAGATTGATCAGAAGAGACAAAGATGTTCACTACATAGTAGTTAAGGGAACAATCCAAGAGGAAGGGATAACAATCATAAAGAACATACACCAAATACTGGTGCACCCAACTATATAAAACAAACATGGATATGAAAAATCAGATAATCATTAATACAACTCTAATGAGGACTTCAATACCCCAGTGTCACAAAGAGACAGAATAACTAGACAATAAATCAACAAAGAAATATTAGAGTTAAATTAAACATTTGAACAAATGGACTTAGTAGGTGTCTACACAGTGTTCCACCCAAGAACCAGAGAATATACATTGTTCTCAGTAGAACAAGGCATATATGAGCTCTTGGAAAATGCTTAAGCAAATGGAATGGAATTGAAATTATTCAATGCTTATTTTCTTTTTTTTTTTTTTTTTTTTTTTTTTTTTTTTTTTTTTTTGTGGGTACCGGGGGGTCGACCTCAGGACCTCAGGGCGCACCAGCAGGCGCCCGTGCCTCTGAGCGATATCACCGGCCCCTTTTTCGTATGTGGGATCCGGGAGTCGAACTCGGGCCCTCGCGCTTGCAAGGCAGGCGCTTAGGCCGCTGAGCCATCTCACCGGCCCTCAATGCTTATTTTCATGTCATAGTGATATGAAGTTAGAAATCAATGCCAAAAGAAACCACAAAAACTACATAAACACATGGAAGATAAATAACTACCTGAAATTAAAGAAGAAATTAGTTTCTACAATTAAACAATAATGCCAATACAACATACTGAAACTTGCAGGACACAGTAAAAGCAGTCCTATGAGGGAAATTCATAACAGTGTATTCCTGCACCAGAAAAACAGAGCATACTCAAATAAAAACCCTAATGTTAAACCTCAAAATTCTAGAAAAAGAAGAATGAGTATAAAAGAATGTACATAAGAGGGAAGAAATTATAAAGATCATGGAAGAAGTTAACACAGTTGAGATTAAGAAAATAATTCAAGGGCCGGTGAGATGGCTCAGCGGCTTAAGCGCCTGCCCGGCAAGCGCGAGGGCCCGAGTTTGACTCCCGGATCCCATATACGAAAAAGGGGCTGGTGATATCGCTCAGAGGCACGGGTGCCTGCTGGCGCACGAGGTCCTGAGGTCAACCCCCCGGTACCCACAAAAAAAAAAAAAAAAAAAAGAAAGAAAATAATTCAAGGAATCAAGGAATTGGATCTTTGAAAGACTAAATAAAATAGAAAAAAACTTATCTATCCTTATTTAAAAAAAAGGATTGAAAAATCCAAATCCAAGCGATTATGAATGAAAAGGGCAAAATTACAATGGATCCTGCAGAAATACATAAAATCATCAATACCTGCTTTGAGAACCTACACTCTATTTTAAAGATAGAAAACTCAGAAAAAATGAACCAATTCCTAGATATCTAGCAATTACTAAAGCTAAATCAAGAAAATATAAAATTTTTAAATAACCCAGCATCAGTCAATGATATTGAAGAGGTAATAAAAAAAAAAAACAACTACCGGGCTGGTGTTATAGCTCAGCGGCATGAGCACCTGCCTGGCAAGTGCGAGGTCCTGAGTTCGACTACCAGTACCCACATGTTAAAAAAAAAAAAAAAAACTGTGAACAAAGAAAAGTCCAGGTCCTAATGGATTCACTGCTGAATTCTACAAGAAATTTAGAGAAGATTTTATGCCACTACTGTTCAAACTCTTTAATGAAATTGAAAGGGAAGTAATCCTTCTGAACTCATCCCTGGAATCAAGCATTGCCCTCGTACCAAAACCAGAGAAGGATCCAACTAAAAAAGAGAACTAGAAGCCAATTTTCTCAATGAATCTATATGCAAAATCCTCAATAAGATACTGGCAAACAGAATGCAGCAAATCATAAAGGAGATTGTATACCATGACCAAGTAGGCAGTACTTATCCCAGGGATTCAGGGATGGTCCAACATTTGCAAATCAATAAATGTAATACACCACAATAAGAGAACCAAGGACAAAAAGCACCTGATCATCTCAATAGACACAGAAAAAGCTTTTGACAAAGTCCAACACCAATCCATGATAAAAAAAACTATAGAAAATTGGAATATAATAACTGTATTTCAAACTGATAAAAGCCATCTATTACAAACTAATAGCCAACATCATACTAAATGGTCAAAACCTGAAAGCTTTCATTCTAAAATCAGAAACAAGACAAGGATGACCACTATCACTGCTCCTCTTCAATATAGTTCTGGAAACATTAGCCAAAGCAATTAGACAAGAGAAAAAATAAAAGAAATATGGATAGGAAAGGAAGAAATTAAGTTACCTTTATTTGCTAATGACATGATACTCTACATAGAAGACCTCAAAAACTCAACCAAATGACTCCTAGAATTAATAACCAAATTAGGCAGTGTAGCAGATTTTCTAAGCAATTAGAAAATCAATAGCATTCCTGAGCAAAAAATAAAAAACCTCACTGAGAGAGAAATTAGGCAAAACACAACATTCACAACAGCATCAAGAAAAATGCAGTAGAGAGAAAAAGATGGCGGATGTGTAAGAATCAGGCAGTGAAACTCTCTAAAAGTTGCCATTGGACCACAGGTATATAGTGACCAGGAGAGTGCAGGAGGGAGGGAGATGCCTCCCCTGGACCCGGGAAAGTTCTGAAGCTCAGTTTGGGATGCCCGGCACCAGTGAAGGGTACTTTCAATAACGAAGAAGGAGGAGGAGACCGGGGCACCCTCTCCCTGTCCCAGGAACCGTGGCACAACAGAAGCTCAAATCTGCGGACACAGAGAGACAGCTGGCACCCCAGGAGTCCCCACGGAGGATCCTGAGACAGCGGCGGGGCAGGGGAGCAGAGGAGGACTGTGCTGGCTGGCAGTGAGTGTCTCTCAGCCACAGCTGTACCATGCCAGAGAGAGATTGGCCAGGCGCCATTGTGGGGGTGTGGTGAAACTCAGAGCAGCGTGAAAACAGCGCTCAGGACTCAGCGTGGCTCTCAGGCCCACGGAAAGTGCGCTGACAGTGGCAGGTGAACGAGACTGGTCTCTGGCTGAAAGTACACGCTTCTGCTCACTGCCCCACCAAAGGGCCTCCTGGCTTACTGGGACGGACCTGCAGGGAATAGGACTCTGTCACCACACGGTGCCTGCCTACAACACTGTCAACACCTGGAACTGATTCTTTTTTTTTAATTTTTTTTTCTCTCTCATTTGTTTTTTTGTTCTGGTGAAGGGCTTTTTCTTTTTATGGTGGGGTTTTATTTTTGTTTTGTGTGTTTGTTTTGTTGTTTTTGTCTTCATTTTTGTTTCTGTTTGTCTATTTGCTCATTCCTTCATTATTCTCTCTGGTTTTTATATGAGTGAAAACAGCGCCTCCAACCTCTTTGTGATTGTAGTTGTGATCTGTTCTTCCTTTTATCCCCTCCTTCTCTTTTCCCCACCAGTCCTCTGCACCAGTTTCCCGATGTTAGTGGGATCCCTCTTGGTCCTCGAACCTTACATCTAATTCCTTCCTCTTCTCCCAATACTCTACTTCCTCCTTAATTCATTTTAAATTTAAACTCCTGAGGGAAAAATTGACATATTAAGGACTTGTATACTGCATATAATTTTCTGGTGTGTTTTAGATTTTGTTATACAACTGCAACTCTACTTTATATGGCTAAAAGTGGCAAACAACTGGTTACCACAGTCTGTCATTTTCTAGGCTGTGTTTGATGCTTTAGGTACCATTATAGCCAAATGTGAAATAATTGTTCTAAACAGCTTTCCTTCCTGATATTTCATGATAGAGATTGACTAAGGGACACAGAAAATACAGTGGCACAGTACCAAAGAACCAAGGACTGGGCCAAACAGGTAGCAACTTCTCATATCCAAAAAAATTGAAAAGGTAGGAACTGGCAGAAAGCTGAAAACACAAAAACAAGCTTCACTTGGAAGATACTGCAGAGAAGTAGTCATCTCCTAAGGATCTTGAACACTAGCAATAAAGTAACCTACCATAGGTAATTTACAAACATCACCCCAGGAATTAAACTAAAGAAAGAAAAGAAAATGAGATGACACTTAAAGAAGATGCAACCCCACACATCCAATTCACCAAAGGCAAACCTAGGGGGCAATGAGGTGGGACAATCCAAAAGCCACCCACCTGGCCTATCTGAAGTGGTAACAACAAAACAATTGAATGAGGCTCTGGAAAAAATTAAAACAGAAATAATTTCACAGATAACTGCAGAGATAATGTCCACAATGAAGACCATGCTTAAGGACACTATAGCTGATACAGACCAAAAAATATAGATGAGGTTAAGAAAATTATAGAAACCATGAATGCTGAGTATAGGAAAGAAATGGAATCTATAAGGCAGATTCAAACAGATCCAGGAGAACAAAAATTCCATTGAAAGTATTTGTAGCAGATTAAGCCAATGTGAGGACAGGATCTCAGATATAGAAGAAAGGCTTGCAATTAGTGATCATGAAAAGAAAGAATTCTTAAAAATAGCAAGGGACCATGAAAAATCAATTCAGCAGCTGCTAGATGACTCAAAGATAAACAACTTAAGAATAATTGGAATAAATGAAAAAGCAGGAGATAGCATCAATGACATTAGAACTTTCTTCACAGACATTATCAGGGAGAACTTCCCTGGAAGAGAAAAAGAATTTGATCTCTATATAAATGAGGCTTTAAAACTCCAATTAGACATGATCAAAAAAAAAAAAAAAAACTTCAGCCAGACAAATCATAGTCAAGATCCCAGAAATTCAACAGAAGGGCAGAAACTTAAAAGCTGTTAGGGAGAAGAGAAAAAACACCTATAAAGGAAACCCATCACAATCACAGCTGACTTTTCAGCACAAACCCTCAAGTCAAGAAGAGCTTGGAATGATGTATTTCAAGCTCTAAAGGAAAATAATTTTCAACCCAGATAGATGTAGCCCGCAAAACTATCTTTCAAAATTCATGGAGAAATAAAATACTTTCATGACAAAGAACATCTGAGAAAATTTGTGACCACCAAACCAGCACTCCAAAATGTTCTGAAGGACATTCAAGAAAGAGATAACAAGTACTACAACTCCAGGAACCCCAACAGAAGGAATCTACCAGGCAGGGCAGATAATTAAATAGAGGGAAAGGGGAAAAACAAACAAGGAGTGGGAACCAACAACAGGAAAATATCATGACAAGTATAAGTCAATACATATCAGTTTTAACCATCAATGTTAACAGTCTCAATTCACCAATCAAAAGGCAAAAACTGGCAAAATGGATCAAGAAGCAAGATCCAACAATATGCTGTATACAAGAAACACATTTAAGTCAGAAAAAAATTCATAGACTGAAAGTCAAAGGATGGAAAACAATACTCCATGCAACAGGAAACCAGAAAAAAGCAGCGGTAGCTATTCTTTTTGCAGACAAAGTGAATTTCAAGCCAAGAATGATTCAGAGAGATAAAGACGGTCATTACATCCTTGTAAAGTGAACAATCCAAGAGGAAGAGATAACGATCATAAATATATATGTGTCAAATACAAGTGCACCCAGCTAAATAAAACAAGTACTAAAGGACATGAAAAATCATATAAGCACTAATACAGTTATATTGGGGGATCTCAATACTCCACTGTCACAAAAAGACAGATCAACTAGACAAAAAATCAATAAGGAAATAGTAGAACTGAACCAAACTTTGGAACAAATGGACTTAGTAGATGTCTACAGAGTGTTCCACCCCACAACATCAGCATACACATTCTTCTCAACTGCACGTGGGATGTTTTCCAAAATAGACCACATACTAGATCATAAAACCTGCTTAAGTAAATGCAAAGGAATTGAAATTATCCCATGCATATTATCAGACCATAGTGCAATGAAATTGGAAATCAATGGCAAAAGAAATCACAAAAAATCCCTAAACACATGGAAATAAAACATCACCTTCCTGAACAACCAATGGGTCACAGATGAAATTAAAGAAGAAATTAGACACTTTATACAACTGAATGATAATGACAGTACAACATACTGGAACTTATGGGATACACTGAAAGCAGTCCTAAGCAGGAAATTTATAGCATTAAATACCTATATCAGGAAAATAGAGCAAGCGCAAATAAACAACTTAATGGCGAACCTCGAACTTCTAGAAAAAGAAGAGCAGGCTAAGCCAAAAGCCCATCCATGGGAGGAAATTATAAAGATCAGAGCAGAAATTAACATATTGGAGACTAAAAAACAATACAAAGAATCAATGAAGCAAAGAGTTGGTTCTTTGAAAGAATAAATAAGATTGACAAAACCTTATCCAACTGTATTAAAAAAAGAAAAGACTCAAATCCATGCAATTGAAAACGAAAAGGGTGATATCACGATGGACCCTGCAGAAATCCAGAAGATCACCTATACCTATTTTGAAAATTTATATTCTACTAAGATGGAAAATGCAGAAGAAATGGACAGATTCCTAGATATGTATTAATTACCAAAGCTGAATCAAGAAGATTTAAAAATCCTAAATAAACCAATATCAACCAATGAAATTGAAGATGTAATTAAAAACCTTCTAACAAAGAAAATCTCTGGCCCTGATGGATTCACTGCCAAATTCTACAAGAAATTTAGAGAAGACCTTACACCACTACTTCTGAAACTTTTTAATGAAATCGAAAGGGAAGCAATACTCCCAAATTCATTCCTGGAAGCAAGCATTACCCTGATACCAAAACCAGAGAAGGACCCAACTAAGAAAGAGAACTACTGGCCAATCTCCCTAATGAACACAGATGCAAAAATCCTTAATAAGATACTGGCAAACAGAATCCAACAAATCATCAAGAAGATTATACACCATGACCAAGTTGGATTCATCCCAGGGATGCAAGGATGGTTCAACATACATAAATCAATAAATGTAATACACCATATTAACAGAACCAAAGACCAAAAATCACATGCTCATCTCAATAGATGCAGAAAAAGCTTTTGACAAAGTCCAGCACCTTTTCATGATAAAAACCCTGCAGAAAATTGGAATACATGGTCTTTATCTCAATCTTGTAAAAGCTATCTATGACAAACCAACAGCCAATATTATACTAAATGGACAAAAACTGAAAGCCTTCCCTCTAAAATCAGGAACAAGACAAGGATGTCCACTGTCCCCACTCTTATTCAACATAGTTCTGGAAACTTTACCCAGAGCAATTAGACAAGAGAAAGAAATAAAAGGAATAGTGACTGGAAAGGAAGAAGTTAAATTATCATTATTTGCAGATGACATGATACTCTACACAGAAGATCCCAAAAACTCCACTAAAAATCTGCTAGATTTAATAAGCAAATTCAGTAGTGTAGCTGGATCCAAAGTCAATACTCAAAAATCAATAGCCTTGCTGTACACGAATAACAAATTTACCAAAAGAGAAATTAGGGAAAAAATACCTTTCACAATAACATCCAAAAAAAAAAAATGAAATACCTAGGAATCAACCTCACAAAGGATGTGAAAGACCTATACACTGAAAACTACAGTACTCTGAAAAAGGAGATTGAAGAGGATATCAGAAAATGGAAAGATATCCCTTGTTCCTGGATAGGAAGAACCAATATAGTGAAAATGGCCATTCACCCAAAATTGTTATACAGATTTAATGCAATTACAATCAAAATTCCAACAGCATATCTCACAGAATTAGAGAAAACAATCCTAAAATTCATTTGGAATCAGAAGAGACCTAGAATAGCAAAGGCAATCCTGGGCAACAAAGGCAAGGCAGGGGGCATCACAATCCCCAACTTGAAATTATACTATAAAGCTACTGTGATAAAAACAGTGTGGTACTGCCAAAAAAACAGACCTGAAGGTCAAGGGAACAGATTAGAAGATGCTGAAACAACCCCAGACATACTAAGCCACCTTATCTTTGACAAAGGTGCCAAACACATTCACTGGAAAAAAGATAGCCTCTTTAATAAATGGTGCTGGAAAAACTAACTCTACACATGCCAAAGATTAAAACTACACACATATCTTTCACCATGCACTAAATTAAATTCAAAATGCATCAGAGATCTAAATATTAAAACAGAAACATTAAATCTGCTGGAAGGTAGGATAGGTAAAACCCTTGAAAATATTGGTGTAGGCAAAGCCTTTATGAATAAAACCTCAACCACACAGGAACTATCACAAAGAATCAACAACTGGGATCTCATCTTATTAAAAAGCTTTTGCACAGCAAGAGAAACCACCAAGAGTGAAGAGACAACCCACAACATGGGAAAAAATGTTTGCCAGCTGTTCCTCAGACAAAGGATTACTATCGAGAACATATAAAGAACTCAAAAAAATCAGACCTCCCAATTTTAAAGACCCAATCCAAAAATGGGCATCTGAGATGAATACACATTTCTCAGATGAAGAAATACAAATGGCAAATAAATATACAAAAAATGTGCAACATCACTAGTCATTTGAGAGATGAAAATTAAAACAACCCTGAGATAACATCTCACCCCAGAAAGAATGGCTATTATTAAGAAATCAACTAATAACAAATGCTGGAGGGGCTGTGGGGAAAAAAGGAACCCTTCTTCACTGTTGGTGGGAGTGTCGACTGGTACAGCCACTGTGGAAATCAGTGTGGAGATTCCTCAAAAAACTAGGGTTGGAGGTCCCATTTGACCCAACTATTCCCCTTCTGGATATCTTCCCAGAAGAATTAAAAACATTGTACCACAGTGATATATGTGCACCCATGTTTTTAGCAGCACAATTTGTGATAGCCAGATCTTGGAAACAACCCAAATGCCCATCAACTGAGGAATGGATAAGAAAGATGTGATATTTTTATACAATGGAGTACTATTCAGCCATAAAGAAGGATAAACCATAGACTTTTATAGGTAAATGGATGCAACACGAGAAAATACTCATAAGTGAAATAAACCGGACGCACATGTGTAAGCATTGTATTGTCTCTCTAGTATGAGAAACTGAAAGAGTAAATAAGATCCAAAATATACAATAGACATGGTGAATCAAAAAGAAACTGGTCAAAAGGAAAGAGAGACTGGAATAGGGGAATAGGGAAAAGAAAGAAGGGAAAGGAAAAATATTGTACATATATATAAGATGGTTAATATAGATACACTACTAATTTTAATTAGTTCATTGAAGAGTAAGGTTTGTGCCAATAATATTTGGATCATTGAATGCTAATATCTGGTATCCTGAATAACTAACTTAAAGATAATAATACGTAATGCATTAGCCATTGTTACCCTCCTATTATGTTGTTTTGAAAATTTGTTCTTTTTTGATTTGTTTTGTTTTTTCTTCTCTTTAAAGTAAAAAAAAGAAAAGAAAAATGCAGTACTTAGGAATTTATCATAGGAAATGAAAGACTTTTACATTGAATATTACAGTACTCTGAAAAAGGAAATCAATGAGGATATCAGAAAATGGAAAGATATCCCATTCTTGGATAAGCATAACTAATATAGTGAAAATGGCCATATCTCCAAAACTATTATAGATATTTAATGCAATCTCAATCATAATACCAGTAGCATACCTCTCAGAACTAGAAAATTAATCCTAGAATTCATATGGAAACAGAAGTTTAATTCTGGGCAGAAATCAAAAAAACAATTCTGGGCAGCAAGGGCAAGTCAGGGTGCATTACAATCCCCGATTTGAAGTTTTACTACAAAGCTACCATGAAAAAAATAGCATGTTACTGGTGAAAAGAAAAACCAGATCCAAGGATCAATAGAACAAAATAGAAAATGCAGAAACAATTCTAAATACACTCAGCTACCCTATCTTTGACCGAGGGTCCACACACCTTCACTGGAAAAAAATATAGCCTCTTTAATAAATTGTGCTTGAAAAACTGGCCTCCCACGTGCTGAAAATTGAACCTAGTCTCATTTCTCTCACCATGCACTACACTAAATTTGAAATGCTTCAAATATCTAAATGTAAAAATGGAAACAATCTGCTGAAAGATAGAATAGGTAAAACTCTGGAAGATACAGTCATAGGCAAATGCTTTATTAACAAGACCCTGATTACACAAGAAGTAATACAAAGAATCAACAAATGGGATCACATCAAATTGAAATGAATTTGCAGAGCAAAAGAAACTACCAAGAGAGTGAAGAGACAACCCGCAAAATGTGAAAAATCTTTTAACAGCTACTCTTCAAAGGACTAACATCTAGAATATGTAATGAACTTTTAAAAATCAGACCACTCAAATTAAAAAAAAAAACAGTTTAAAATGAGCTTCTGAAATAAACAGTTCTTTTTTTTGGGGGGGTACCTGGGGGTCGACCTCAGGAACTCGTGCGCCAACAGGCACCCGTGCCGCTGAGCGATATCACCGGCCCCTTTTTCGTATGTGGGATCTGGGAGTCGAACTCGGGCCGTCGCGCTTGCAAGGCAGGCGCTTATGCCTCTGAGCCATCTCACCGGCCCAATAAACAGTTCTTAAGTGAAGAACGATGAACAGCAATAAATATATGAAAAAATGCTCAGTGTCACTGGTCATTCTAGAATTGCAAATTAAAACATCACTGAGATTCTATCTCACTCTGAAAAGAATGCCTACCATCAAGATCAACTGATAACAAATGCTGACCAGCCTTTCATGAAAAAGGAACCCTTCTCCATTGGTGGTGGGATTGAAAATTTGTACAACCACTAGGGAAGTCAGTATGAAGATTCCTTAAAAAACTAAAACTAGAGGTTTCCTTTGACCCTGCTATTCCCCTTCTAGGTATCTTTCCAAAAGATTTAAAGGCATCATACCACAAGGATATATGCATACCTATGTTTAGAGCAGCACAATTTATAACAGCTAAAACTTGGAAACAGCCCATATCTCCATCAAAAGGTGAATGGATAAAGAAAACGTGGTATTTATGTATAATAGAGTACTACTACCCATAAAGGATAAACTTGGGTCATTTTTAGGAAAATGGATGCACCTTAAGACCATAATCTTAAGTGAAATAAATGAGATACATACTTTTAATATCACTATGTTTCTCTTGCATGAGAACCATAAAGGGTAAATAAGTAGCATAGTGGTGGATAGATATGGGGAAGTAGGAAGAACATTTTCAAAGGTGAATGGAAAAAGGGGAGGGGGGAGGAAGGGAAGAAGGGAAAGGAAAAAATAGAAACAAAGCTTTTGTAAATGGGAAGGGGAAGAAGGGTTGAAGGGAAAGAAGGAGAATGGATAAAAAGGAATTTAAGATATATTATGTACAGGTACAAATTCCCTATTATAAATATTATCAGTATATATTGCAAACATGTACTAATAAAAAATAAAGTCAAAAACAAAATAAAGTAAACATAAGAAAAACATTTCATAGTGATAAAAGATCAGTCCATCCAGAAGGTATAACTATTGTAAAAGTGTGCTCCAGAACAGAGCTTCAAAATACATGAATCATAATTGACAAAATTAAATGGTAAATTTGATAATACCCCAATCATAGTTAGAGAATTTAAAATGCTCTGTACTAGTTATCTACTGCTGCATAACAAGTTACCTCAATGCCAATTGGCTTAAAGCAACAAATATTTATTTCACAGCTTCTGTGCGTTTAGCATTTGAGCACAATTTGACTGGCTTCTCTGCCTCTGAGTCTTTCAAGGGCTCCTGTTGTGGTAAGAATTGCAGCTATCTCAATGCCTCACAGGAAAAGATCTATTTCTAAGCTCACTCATGTGGCTGTTGACAGGCCTTAGAAAGTCCACCTCTGAATTTACTCAAGTGTCTGTTTGGGACAGGGAGAGGGATCTTCATAAGATCTTCTTGGAATGAATTCATTTGAATGTATTTTTAATTTTCATATTTCTTTCTATATTGTAAAATTTTCAATAAAAGTAATCATATACTTTCTTTTTTACATTCTTCCTGATATACCCTCTAGCATTAAATCAATAGTACCATATTATCAAGACATTTATAGCAGAGTTAAAATATTCCATTTTGTTCATGGCTTCAGGAGCAGCGTTCTGGCATATGCAAAGCCATCTAAATAAAATATCAATGTGTAGTAAAAGACTGTAAACTATACCTAGCTAATGAATTTATAGTCAGTTCATGAAATTTAGAATTTAAATTTTGATATTGTAACTATTCTGGCTGTCATGCCCAATGGTGAGACCATTATTGGCAGGCACGTTGGGAAACAACAGAAGAACAAAGCCATGTCTATCTGCACTGCCCATTGTAAGAAACATGACCACACTGCCATCTGCCCTGATCATTTGGAGAAGCACAACCATACTATTTCCATCCCCAAATTCCTCAAAGCAGCAAACTCCTCCCCTCCTCTTTAAATCCTTTGTTCTATCTTCACTTCCTTGCTGATTCTGCTTCCAAACTCAGCCTGCTTCCACAGGAGTGAATAAACAGCCATGGTTGCTTATACAGAGCTTGCTCATGTGGTCTCTCCCCCTCTGTTCCTTTAACATATATGGTGCCTGAAACCTGGGATAGGGTACCCCTCTCTAGAGGGACTACAAGCCCTATTTCAAGCCCCCAGTGTCTTAAAGAGGCCACCCTGTGACTTTGGCTTCTCAGACCATGCCCCAGACACTCCCCATTAGCTTCAATTAAGGTAAGACTTAGTGCCTTTAAGAGTGATCCCTCTGGGGCCGGTGAGATGGCTCAGCAGCTTAAGCGCCTGCCCGGCAAGCGCGAGGGCCCAAGTTCAACTCCCGGAACCCACATACGAAAAAGAGGCCGGTGATATCGCTCAGCGGCACGGGCGCCTGCTGGCGCGCGAGGTCCTGAGGTCGACCCCCCGGTACCCACAAAAAAAAAAAAAAATTAAAAAAAATTAAAAATTAAGAGTGATCCCTCTGTCTCTGGCTTCCTCCTTCCTGCCTCCTCCAGGCTCTGCCTTACAGGGGGAGTACATGGAGCCCAACTGCCCTGCAAATTTTCCCTCACCCAACTCCCTTCTCCCTGCCACTGCTGTTTGCCTTGAGGCACACCCACAGGGCCTGGCCATGGGTTAGCCCCAGCCACTCACCCATGCGCCAGTCCTGGGCCAGGGGTCCCAGGCCATATGGTCCCAGCACCAAGCACCCACACCCAGCATGCTTGGCCCACCCTGCTGATCTCACTCTCTGCCCTCACAGTCCTGGTGGCATGGCATAATGGGTACATGGCATCACCATAGAGCCCAAGGTCCAACAGGATCTCATGCGCACAGTGGGACCTCAGCACCTGCACACACAGTCCACCTTCCAGAGCCTGGAAGCCACCAAACATGCCTGCATGCACAGCCCTCCATCTGCACAAGCATGCCCAAACCCCTTTCCAGGGAAAGAAAATGCAGGCCTGTGCCCCCTGTCAGCCTATACCATGCCACCCCCACCCTCCCTGCTTCTGCCACACAGTGGCTGCCTGGCTCTGCAAGTGAGCTGGTCTGTGCCCACCCAGATTGCCCAGGCTGTGTACTGCTCCTGTACCCTCCACCATATGCTTTCCCAACCCTCACTCTGACACTCTGCCACACAACAAATCCAGACTACTTACTCCCTCGCCCTCTGCCCTTCTATATCTACTCTACAAAGTGGTACAAACCAAAGATATAGTTCTTTCTCTGTCAGACCACTCCCAAGGTCAGCCAGCACCTGAGCTCTTTCTCTTCAGGCTCTTAAAACCCCAGTTTTTCTCCAACTCACTGAACCTTAACTTCAAACTCCTTGATTGGAGACTGTCCTTGCATTCAGGAGGTTAAATTAACAAAGATTACAACTGTTTGCGTTTAACAGGGAACAACCGCTATCAAAAAGGAATTTACACTTGTAGTTTACATATGCTAACTAAGACCAATATAACTGATCTTCTTTTCTGGGTGTTCAACAACTTAAGTTTAGAGACCAGAACGACAGAGATAACTGGGCTGAAAAATAGCCAATATTTTGGCCCTGGCCCGCCAAGGTCAGTGGAGACCTTGGACATGAGAGAACCTTTTCTACAGAATCCTACAATATTGGTGAGTCACCCAATCTCCTCAGCAGGGAGATTGCTGGACCCCAGAGAATAGAGATAAACAAAGGTACAGTGTGCCAAAAGAGGGCTACCAAGAAAAAAAGTCTCCCATGCTTTCACAGAAAACAACATGGTTAAGCAAAACCATCACCTATCCTGGCAGCTGACACTGACAGAGGAGCTGACAGGCTTTGTACATGGTTCCAAGAATAATGCCTGAAAAGGCTTACCAAACCTTGATACACAGTAAGAGGTCAATTTTAATTAATATAGGTCTAATTTTAACTTGGTCTTAAACATCCAGCAGAAAAGTATAATCAAAAGACAGAGAAAAACTGTTGTCATGTGTCTATGTGCCCTCCAAAGTAGCAGTTATTCACTGTAGAGGACACCTCCTAAAATAATAAAATGACACTAATGAAACAAGTCATTCTCCAAAATCAGATGGCCTTAGATATCCTGACAGCAGTACAAGGGGATACTTGTACAATTATAACGAGTAAATATTGTGTGCACATTCTTAATTCTTTTGCTAATATCTTGATGACTAATCAAGATATTAAACAACAGATTAATGCCATGTTGGATTCTAAAACTCCTTGGCCCTTCTCCTCACCTTATTTGTGGAAATTATTACAGGCTGTTCCTGGTAAAAAATATTTTTGGGGGCCGGTGAGATGGCTCAGTGGTGTAAGCGCCTGCCTGACAAGCACGAGGGCCTGAGTTCAACTCCCAGAACCTACATACGAAAAAAGGGCCAGTGATATCACTCAGTGGCACAGGCGCCTGCTGGCACACAAGGTCCTGAGGTTGACCCCTCATACCCACACACAAAATTTTTTTTTGTTATACTCATAATAGCCTTGTTGTTTTTATTGTTTGGCCCATGCTTACTTAACTGTTTTCTTTCTTTTTTTTTTTTTTGGCCTTGTTTCCTAGAGAATAAAAGCTATATGCCTATTCAAGTTGAGAGCACCTGATATCTATCAAGAGGGCCTTTAGACCACCTCTCTGAGAGTGTCTCTAACTGCCAATCCAACTATGACCCCCTCATCCTGAAGCAGCCAGAACAGTCATTACCCCCTACCCTTTTCTGGTAGTTTGAGAAAACTCTTCAGAAGGAAGAATATTATAGACAGCTAAGTTAGGTAAAAATATTGTAGGCAGTCAGCTAGGACTGGTCCCTCCAAAAAGTCAAGACAAAAGGTATAAACACACCACAAATGTGGACAGAGATGCATCAGTTTGAGGCCAGGCCTCAAGATACCAAGGAAAGGACCATGTCTACATACACCTCAAGGGATACCCTAAAATTTTTACTTTTGCAGGGAAGGTCTTATATTCCTGTTGTATATATGATTCATTTAGACTCATTTAAAATGCCACCTGATGGACTTTGATACTAACTACAAGATAAATTCAGAAAATGCTGTAAAATGGGTCTTCTTGTAAAGTCTAGTTTATATTTAGAAAATATACATGCCTATTAATAAATCACGGGACTCCTGTCAGTTCAGCCTTTCTGTTCTTTCATATGCATGTAAAAACTGATGGATGTGCCTTTACTGACTTATAAATTGTGGTTGCTAGGTGATGAGTATAAATTCAAACTGTGAGCTTCAGAGACAGAAATTTTAGATCAGACTTTAAACAAAATATAGACTTTTTGTGCTGCTAAAGGGGTTCCCTAGATGATTAGATAGATAGCACATATATCTTGGAGTCTTCTTCACCCTAGGGCCCATGGCAGAATTCCTCCAAGTCATTTGTTTGCTTCAGTCTATCTCTAGAGGTGATCTCTTTTACAGGGTAAAAAGTGTTCTATTCCCAACTTGTTCTTTGATATTTTTTCATTCTATCTCAAAAAATTTTAAAAAAACAATGGTTTAGATATCTTGATTATTAGTCTTGCTACCAATGCTTCCTTCTTTCAACATGACTGTTACAGTTCAAATCTATTATAACTTATGCTGGAGGTCCCCAGGGACCCCTAACCAGCTCCTTCACAGACCTTTGCTTGGCCATCAAATACTGAAGCTGACCAAAGGCTTCAGAGGCCCTCTGGAACATCTCTGATGCCAAACTCTGGGTTTACTCTTACAGTGGAGGGTAAGTCCATCCCATTTTTAATTGAAATGGTCGCCTGACACTCCACTTTGCCTTCCTTCCAAGGACCAAGCTCCTTGCCCCTAATTTCTGTTGTGGGCATTGATGGTAGTCTCCAGACTCTTAAAAACTCCACCAATATGGTGCCAATTGTGTCAACACCTTTTCCCACACTGAATTTTAGTCACCTGTACCTGTCTCATCCCACTTTTAGGGTGAGACATCTTAACCAAGTTGTCAGCTACTCTAACCATCCCTGGGACACAGCCAGTGCTTATAGCCAGCTGAATGATTCCTTCTCTGCCCACGCTCCTGTGGCTCCCATCATTTCCCCTCATCTCAGCCCCAGAGTCTGGGACACTTCTACCCCATCCCTGGCTGCATTCCATCAACTGCTTACCATCGTCCTTAAGTGTAACCACTCCTACCCTGCCCAACGACAACATCCCATCCCTGACCTGGCATTACAAGGACTACAACCTATGTTTCTTGCCGATTGTGACATGGTCTCTGAATCCCCATCAACTCCCCTTTACAACACTCCAAATCTCCTGGTATGAAAGGTTGATGACTCTTCAGACTGGTACAAGATCTCTGTGCTATCAACCAGATTGTCTTTCCCATACACTCTGTGGTGCCTAACCCCCACCCCAAACAACTTCTCTCCTTTCTTGGCATAATAGGATATCTATGCCTCTGGGTTCCTGGCTTTTCTCTCCTCACTAAATCTCTCTACAAACTCATAAAGGGAGAGCTCACTAAGCCCTTAGATCACAAGACCTTTCCTCAGTCATTTTTTCAGACCTCAAAAGAGGCCCTGTTACTCATAGAAATGCCCAAAATCTCTAGACATGTGCCCCTCTACTCATCCTCTAATCTTCAACAATCTTTAGGGATTTATGTCTTCCTCCCACCTATCCCACTTTCTACCCACCTCTCTCTTCCCTTTCCACCCTTCTGCCCACTGGGACAGAGAGATGCTCACCCTACTTTCCTTGCCATTTAAACCCAGTGCTGGTCACAGAAACAATCTCCGGGAAGAACTGTCTTCTCTTGGTGTTTGGCTAACTTCAGGGACTCCTACCTTGGCCACACACCCATGCTCTGTTATGGCCCTGAGTCCCAACTGGAGATGTCTGTTGTGGACAATGTTGCTGCTCTCATTTTGACATGCCAGGTGTGACAATTACCTCTCTCTGCTCTCCATGGGAAATCTACTTTCCTCTATTCCCCCATGATTCTGCGTAGCCTATCTCCTAAAAAACCTAAAACCTCTTTGCCCCTTTCCTGATCTGCTGAGATACCCTATGTCCAGGCATCTTTACACTCTGTAACCTTCCCACCCTGTGCTTCTCCTGTGACTCCCCTCAAATCCTTCTTTCCCTGCCACCTACACTACTTCCACCTGATGCTGACTTCTCCCTGATGATATCTCCAACTGACATCACTCCCCTCAGGCAGCCCCCAGCCAAGCTTCCTGCCAAGGCTGCCATAGCCACTTTTCCCCTTCCTCTAGGACATCCTGCTGATCAAATATCTCCTAATTCTAACCTTACTTTTCCTACATATCAAGAACAAGACTTTTCTCCTACTCAGGACTGGCAAATTGATTTCATCCACATGCTGCAGGTGCAGAAGTTAAGATATCTCATGGTCTAAGTTGATACATTTACTGGATGAATAGAGACCTATCCCACTGACTCAGAAAAGGCCTCAGCCATGGTTAACTCTCTTCTAGCCAATACTATCTCCCACTTTGGCCTCCCCACCTCTATTCAATCAGGCAATGGCCCAGCTTTTATTAGTCAAATTACCCAGGAGGTGTCCAAGTCACTTGGTGTCTGATAAAACTTCCACACCCCCTACCAGCTTCAATCATCCAGAAAAGTAGAGAGAGATAATGGCCTCCTCAAGGCTCAACTCACTAAGCTTATACTCCAGCTCCATAAAGATTAGATTTTCCCACTCCTGCTCACTTTCCTTCAAATCTGAGCCAAACTTGAAAACTTACAGGATACAGTCCATTTGAGCTTTCTTATGGCCATGGCCACACCTTTCTGCTCAGGCTAAACCTCAGGTCAGAGGCCAGGTCCATCAGAGACTATCTCCCAGTTTTGCAACAGGCCCCAAAAGAGATACAATATGCTGGTAACCTTCTTCTGCCCTCTCCTGACACCCAGCCTGTTAGTGTGGCTAACAGATGGGTTTTACTTAAGGATTTAAACCCCCAGACCCTACAGCCTAAGTAGACAAGATTCTTCCTGGTCATCTACAGCACCCGGATGGTGCCCCAGCTATAAGACCCTCCCCAGTGGGTTCATTGCTCCCAGGTGAAACCATCTCCTGTTGATAACTCACCTGACTCCTCCTTGTGAAAATTGCAAGTAATCATCCCTACTTCCCTCAGGCTGACCCAAATTCCAGAAAAAACCTGAATGCCCTGCCCCTGCCTATCCTGCCACTTCACTCACTTCCCTCATTTGGTCCACCTCGGTCTTTCTTGGTTCTACCCACAGACCCCCAGAGTTCAAGTGATCTCTTACATGGATAAAAGATCTCCTTTTTCAGGGCACTCTGTGTTACTTCTCCCCAGATGAGGTCAAATTATTTTCTTTCCTTCTCACCCTTTGGATATTCCTCCTGTAAATTAATGATTGATAAAAAGTCGCTAAACACCCTGTGTTTATACTACTTACTCTCTTATGAATTTTACCTATAATCCTGTTATGGCTTCAAATCACTTGTCTTCTGCCTCAGGGATAAAAACACTTCTCATGCCCAAGCTCACCCTCACCCTAACTATATTTTCTTCCTCCTCCTCTCTGCACTCTCTCATCTAGCTAGCCATCCTGTTCCTTTCACCATGCCCCATAGTTGCATCCCCACCACTCCTCCTGATTATCTCTACAGGACCCTGCAGGTAACTCACTCCCTGCTAAACTGGCCCAATCCTTCCTTAGCCAAAATTACTGGCTTTGTATCTGCAAATCTTCAGCCACAAACAGAGCCACTCCAGTCCCTCTGCAGGTCTGAGTTTTACTAACCTTACATACCACCCTGGTACAATCCCATCTCCCCAAAACTTTCCTGATTAAGGTGTCCACACTGCCCACATCTCCCACATGAAGGAGCCATGAAAAACAGTGCCCACCTCCCCTACTCCTTTTTACTTTATAACAAAAAAGAGACAGGAATGTCACACCTGATTGGTGAAGCCATTACCAGCAGGCATGGTGGGAATACACAGAAGAACAAAGCCATGTTCATCTGCACTGCCCATCCCAAGAAATGTGACCACACTTGCATCTTACCCACCTGTTTGGAGAAATGAAACCACATTATTTGCACCCCCAAATTCATCAAGACAGCAAACTCCTCCCCTCCCCTTTAAATCCTTTGTCTATCTTCACTTCCTATTGATTCTGCTCTCCAAACTCAGCCCACTCCCACAGAAGTGAATAAACAGCCATGGTTGCTTACAGAGCTTTCTCAGGTTGTCTCTTTCCCCTCCATAATTTTAACACTGGCAATGCCTCTAAGAATAACAAAGAAAGTGGTACTTGAGTAAATGGGTCTGGGAATTTGGACAACCTACTCTCTGGACATTTGTGTTATGGGAATGAACTAAGGGCTCCTAGCAAATGAAAGATGAATAGTGAATTCTGAAAATTGGAATTTGTAAGATAGCAATACAAGAACCACCTGAATTTTAGTTGCTAAGGAAAATAGACATATATTTCCTAAAGTAAACCCTCTTATGTCATTTATAACAGAGTTTCTTAACCTGGGACTCTTGATAATTAAGGCTGGATAACTTTTTTGTGGGTAGGTCATGGGCTGCTTTGTACATGAAAGAGGTTTAACATCATCCACGGTTTCTGCCATTAGATGCCTGCAGCCCCTCTTTCAACTCTTCAGCAACTGTTAGAACCAAAAATATTTCTAGACATTGCCAGATGTCCACAGCAAGGCAAAATCAACCCACTTTAGAAACCACTTCCCTAGATGGTACTTTTGAAATTGTGGGTCACACTCATTACTGGCTACAAAATTCAATTTAGTTGGTAGTGATCAGCATTTTTTAATGTAATCAAGCTAAATGGAAAAAATATCAAGGTTTGTAGTAAGAGTAAGTACATTTCATGGAATGTACACAAAAGACATCATGTGTGAGCCATATTGCTATTTAAAAATCTATTTCTTACAGTGGGTTTCTCAAACATTTCAAAACATTTCAAAAAATGTTTGAAAGCAACTGTACCTAAAGCACAGCTCAGAGCATTCAATCTGAATGATTACTGTGAAGTCATAGACTCTTTCCTAGCTACTCTCATAGTCTGTAGTTCTCAATATGAACCTTCCTCCAGTCGGACCAGGCCCAATTATTCTCTCCATAAAAATCCTCATGCTTCCCTATCTTAATGCCTTTTATCCTACAGTTCTTCCTGAACTTGCATACTTTTTAATCTATTTTTCAGTTTTGCAAACTCCTCTGTGATGTAATAACTGATATTCCAGTAGAAAGTGATACGTTTCTTCTTTGAATATTTTTCATGTTGTTTTAAAAATACTGTGAAACCTATCTTAAAAGATATGACTAGGAGCCATACTTGGAAGGTTACTTTTTAAAATGAGTGAAAGATAAGATACCTTAAATATTTTATTGAAATATGTTCACTTGTGTCTCACAATTTAATTTCTGTGTAGTCAGTTACTACTTCAATGTGTTTCTGTAAAATAAAGAAAAATCAAAAACATTTAATAGGTTTTTAGATTATGATTTTTCTCATTATATGGCAATTTCCCCCAATCCAACAAAGGTTTTTTTTTTTTTTTAACAAGAAAAGTTTATTCCATACTTTTGATGCATTTGGCTACTTTCATAGAAAGAACTCCTGTATGTGTTGATACTCCATCAGGATATATAATTTTTTTTTTTGTTTTTTTTTTTCTGAGACAGGGTCTTGCTATGTAATTGAGGCTGGCTTTGAACTCAATATGTAGCCCATGCTGGCTTCAAACTAATGGTGATCTTCCTGCCTCAGCCTCCCAAGTGCTGTGATTACAGTTGTGCACCCCCATGCCCAGCACAATATTTAATCTAAGCACAAAACTATAGTAATAACAGTTGGAAACAAATTGACTCTTAGTAAATGCAAAACCAATAGAGCATAAGTATGTAAATGTGCCAGCATATTTGACCTGTATTTAGCAGGCTATCAACATACATCATTATGGGTAAAGAACAAATGGTAAGATGACAAACATTTATAGCAATCATTATCCTCTTTTGTGGCCTCCTACAATTCCATTATTGCTTCAAAGTAGAAGCATGATTAGAAAGGGAGTAGGGTAAATAGTTGTTAATGCCAAAAATCTGTGTTTCAATATTAGACCCCCTCAAAATAAAAGACTCAATTAAATCAGTAAATTGAACTGAATAGATGCTTCTCAAAGAGGAAATACAAATGGACAATTGGTACATGAAAAATTGTTCAGTATCTTTGGCTACTGGAGAAATGCAAATCAAAACAACACTTACATTCTATCTTACTCCACAAAGAATGACTGTTACCAAGAACTGAATAAAAAAGAACAAATACTGGAGAGGCTGTAAAGAAAAAGGAAATGTTCTACACTGTGTGCAAGAATGTAAACTGGTACAACCACTGTCAAAATCAGTATGGGGTTTCTCAAAAAACTAAAAACAGAAGTTCCATTTGGCCCAGCTATAACTCTTCTAAGTATCTCCTCAAAAGAGTTAAAGGTATATTACAGTGATACATGCATTACCATACATATAGCAACACAACTGTTAGTAGCTAAATCTTGTAAGTGGCCTATATGCTCATCAACTGATGAATGGATAAAGAAAATCTGATATAAACACACAAATACTACTCAATCATAAAGAAGGATGGATTTACTAAGATGCTGTATTCACATTTTTTATAAATTTGAAGACATATGGTATTGGAGAGAGCCAAATAGACAATAATTATATTTACACTAAATATTTGTGACTAACATATTAAATATATAGCAAAGTCAGCAGATATTAATTTTCATAGAGTTTTTCACTGTCTTCCAAGACTTTTAAAGGTAATTATTACAAATTTTCTTCATTATTTTGAGCTTTTAAAAGTTTATGCTCTTTGCTGTTAATGTATATACAGAATCACTTAAGTAAAATCACTCACATTAAAATTATTTACTTTCTTTAAAATTGAATAAGCACCAAAAAGGCAAGGACTATGTTTTTCTGGTTCACAGATGTATCACTAGCATTGCTCATAGTTGACAGACACATCACAAATGCTTAGTACATGATTTTTGAATAAATAATACCACAAAATCCTAATGGGATGGCATAGTTGTTTGTATATGAAATGTAAGTTCTTAAAATATGATTTCTGATATATATGCACTCAATATCACTTGTAGGCAGCTGTGTGCTGGTAAATTTGTGTTATGTAATTCTCCCACTAAGGAAGCCTATTTAAAGTTACCAACTTGACATCACTGAACTTAGAACTAGGAATATGCATGGACATTGTCTCTTGGAAGTTGCCATGAGCAGGCTCCAAAGCACTACTGTTCAGATCTCAGCTCCTGTTTACTCTTCCCTATCAATATTTAGATATTGATACTTTCAAGTGTACATTTGGTACCTAACCCTCCCGAAAAAAAGGATGACCATGACTAAAATTTTAACAGGATCTCTATTTCCAACAAAAGTTAGGAGCATAATTTTAATCTTGTTGCTATAATCTGTTAGTTCTTAAAGTGAATACCCAAGGTATTCAGCAGCAACATTACCTTGGGAATTTAAAAATTTCCCCAGAAATTTCTCAGTCCCCTCTTCAGATTCACCAAATCAGGTACTGTGGGAATATACAGAGGCATCTTTGGTTATTTTTATTTGTGTATGTTGGTTGTACATAATAATTACACTCCTTTTTAGGGAACATAGGTAGATAGATGATAGATAGATGATAGATGATAGATAGATAGATAGACATAGATGATATAGATAATTATTTTTGGTCTCCTTTCACCACCTCCCTATCTTGCTCTCTACCTTTATCTCCTGGCCTCCTTCCCCATTTCCAAAAGGTTTTCCACTTGTTCCCTACCATCTGTCCTTTATTTTATTCTTTAATTTGTGTATATCTTGGGTTTCTCATATCAGAGAAAAAATGTACTGTTTATCCTTCTGTGTCTGTGTTATTTCATTTAATATTATTGTCTCAAGATCTATGCATTTTCCTACAAATGACTAGAATTCATCTGACTGATGGCTGGATAGTACTCCATTGTCTACATATAAACTACATTCTCTTTACTCATTTGTCTATTGATGGGCATCAAGGTTGTTTCCATACTCTAGTAATTGTAATTTGCACTGCTATAAGCATGGCTATGCATGTATCACTAGAGTATGATGTAATTATTTTAAGAAAATATGCAGCAGAGGTATAGTTGAGTCAAAAGGAATTTCTATTTTTAGTTTTTTTGAAGAATCCTTATGTTGATTTCCATAGTAGCTATACTAGTGTACATTCCTATCATTGATGTAGAAGTGTTCCTTTTTCCTCACATGTCCATCTACATAATAGCCACTATGTCTGGATTGAAATGCGATATGAGAATTGTTCGATTTGCATTTTCCTCTGCTTATTGCCCATTTGTAATTCTTCTTTTGAGAATTGTCTATTTATTTTTTGATTGGGTAATTCATTTTGGGGGGAGCTAATATTTTTGCATTCTTTATATATTCTAGATTCCAGTCCTCTATCAGAAGACCAGCTGATAACATTTTTCTCATTGTGTAGGTTTTCTCTTCACTCTGTTGATTTTTTTCTTTTGCTGTGCAGAAGCTTTTTGGTTTAACATAATTCCATGTGTTGTCTGTTGGTATTACTTCTTTTGTTACAGTTCTGTTCAGGAAGTCCTTGCGTATGCTTATGGCTTCAAGTGTTTCCCTTGTTTTGTGGATTTTGGGGGGACTTCTTTGTAAAGGATCATGTCTACAAAACAAAGTTCAATTTCTTCCTTTCCTGTATGTATCCCTTTTATTTCTTTCAGTTGCCTGATTGCTCTGGCTGAATACTCAATTAATATCCAGATTCAGTGCTTCTGGTTTTATATCTCTCATTTTCATTTGATTTTAGTACAGAGTTAGACACATGGGTCATTTTTATTCTTTGGCATATTAACTACTAATTTTCCCAGCACCATTTCTTAAATAGAATATCTTTTATCCATGGTAAGCCTTTAGACTCTGTCAAAGATCAGAGGCTAGGGGGCCAGGGATGTAGCTCAGTGGCACAGTGCCTGCCTGGTGAGCTCAAGGCCCTGAGTTCATGTCCTGGTACAAAAAAACATAAGATCAGAGGCTAAAATACATGTTTTTTTTCTGTGTCTTTTATTGTCTGATCATGTCTATTTAGGGTTCTAAATGGCTCATTTAACATTATCCACTTTGTTCCCTAGACTTAGAAAATTTTCTGCAGTGATTTTGGTAAATAAAATTTTTAGACTTTAGTTTCCTATTTGAATCCTTCCTTAATACCTATAATCCTTAGGGTTTCTTATTTTGTTTTGTTTTAGAATCATCTATGAGCTCTCAATTAACCTCTAGTGGTGTTTGTTTTTGAGTATCACTGACTAAATTGTCTATTACATTAACCTTATCCTCAAGTCCTGATAGTCTTTCTTCTGAGCGATCATACCCATTGTCAAAAATTTCAAATCAATTTTCCATTTTTAATATTTTCACTTTATTTCTTTTCATAAGCTCTAATTCTTTAGCAAAGTGGTCATTCGTATACTGCATTGCCTTCTTTAAATCACTTAGCCAGTCATTTGTATAACCTTTAAGTTCATTGATCTATTAAATTCATTAATAGAATAATTTAACTGTTTATTTACATTTTCTTTGACTTAACTGAAAATTTCAGCAGTTTCTTCATCTGTTTATTAATTTCAGTTTGATCTCTTCAATTATTTTATCTATTGATTTCTTTCTTTTTTCTAATTCTTTGTCTGAAAATTCATCCAATTCAATCCCTGTGAACTCAGTTTGTGGAACCTTATAAACTCTTTATGGTAGTTTCTTTTCTGATTAATCTTTTGTTTTTGTCTTGAATTGTGTATATCAGTTGGAATGGAAAGCTCTGACACTATAGTACAGATCTCTTTAATAAGTGCATTTCTCCCTGTGACATGCCCTTGGCTTTGGGTGTGAGTCAGATTGTAGACAACTACTGCACCTTTTTAAAGTGAATGATTCAGTCTATGTCACTACCTTGCAAGGGGAAAATAATTGTCAGTAATATCAGCTTTCAAAGTATTAGTCACATATCAACACTCCATTTGAAATTTGTTTAAAAAGTTTTCAACTCTTTCAATAACCCAAGAAAACTAAGAGTAGTAGTGGTGAAAGGTAGGCTGAAAACTAGAAAAAGGAAAGTGAAAGAGGGGGTAGAAAAAAATGAAATAACAAAATAAAAACCAAAAAGAGGAGGAAAAAATTTTTTAAATGTAATGGCGTTATTTTTATGCCAGGACAGGAGAAGTGAGGGAGAGGAGATATGAGAAGTTAGGAGATGGGGCAGAGAGAAATTGAAGTGAAGGAAATATAAGTGGAAAGTGTAAGAAGTTTATGGATATTGGAACCAATCACTCACATATCTCCACCTACACAAACTCAACGTTACAAGACTTAAAAAGTGACAATTTCCAACAATATGCTGCATTCAAGAAACATATTTAATCCAAAAAGAAATTCATAGACTAAAAGTCAAGGGATGGAAAACAATTCTCCATGCCACAGGAACCCAGAAAAAAGCAAGGATAGCTATAGTCTATTTGCAGACAATGCAAACTTAAGCCAAAACTGATTAAAAGAGAAAGAAAGTCACTACATACTTGTTAAGGGAAAATTCCAAGAAGAAAAGATAACAATCATAAATATTTATGCACCAAACACAGATTCACCCAACTACATAAAACAAATATTAACAGACATGAAAAATCAAATAAGCACAAACACAATTGTAGTGGAGGACCTTCATACCCTACTCTCAAAAATAGAAAGATCAACTACACAAAATATCAACAAAGAAATATTATAATTAAATCAAACCTGTGAACAAATGGACTTGGTAGATGTCTACGGAGTGTTCCACTCCAAAACATCAGAATACACATTCCTCTCATCTGCATATGAGACGTTCTCCAAAACAGACCATATATTAGCTGACAAAACATGTTTAAGTAAATGTAGAGGAACTGAAATCATCCCATTCATACTATCTGACCATAGCACAAGGAAACTGGAAATCAACAACAAAGGAAATCACAAAAATTACACTAACACATGGAAATTAAGCAACACCCTTCTGAACAACCAATGGGTCACAGAGGAAATTAAAGATGAAATTAAACAGTATATACAATTAAATGATAATGTCAATACAACATACCAAAACATATGGGATGCAATGAAAGCAGTGCTATGAGGAAATTTATAGCGATTGTAGCACACATCAGGAAAACAGAATGAGCTCCAATAAACAACCTAATGTTCAACCTCAAACTTGTAGAAAAAGAAGAACGAATCAAACCCAAAGCTTGCACAAGAGAGGAAATTATAAATATGAAAGCCATAATTAATGCAATAGAGACTAAGGAAACAATACAAAGAATCAATGAAATGAAAGTTCTTTCTTTGAAGGAATAAATAAAATTGATAAACCATTAGCCAACCTCATCAAAAAGAGGAAAGAAAAAAAATTCAAGCAATTAGGAACGAAAAGGGGGAAATCAATCCCACAGAAATACAGATACCTTAGAAATCCAGGAGATCATCAACACCAACTATGAGAACCTATATTCTAATAAGCAAGAAAACAAGAAGTGAACAGATTCCTAGACACAAATTGTCAAAATTAAATCAAGATAATATAAAAATTCTAAATAACCTAATATCAGCCAGTGAAATGGAAAATGTAATTAAAATTTACCAACAAAGAAAAGCCCAGGCCCTGACAAATTCACTGTTGAATTCTACAAGAAATTTAAAGAAGAACTAATGACACTAATGCTGAAACTCTAAAGAAATTGAAAGGGAAGCAGTAATCCCAAAATCACTCCTGGTACCAAGTATTACCCTGATTCCAAAACCAGAGAAGAACCAAACCAAAAGAGAAAACTATAGGCCAATCTCCCTAATGAACATAGATGCAAAAATCCTCAATAAGATACTGGTGAACAGAATGCAGCAAATCATCAAGAAGGCTATACATCACAACCAAGTAGGATTCATCCCAGGAACACAGGTATGTTTCAACATATGCAAATCAATAAATGTAATGCACAATATTAACAGAACCAAACAAAAAAATCATATAATCATCTCAATAGATGCAGAAAAACCTTTTGACAAAGTCCAGCACCCATTCATGATAAAAAAAAAACGTACAGAAAATTGGAATAGATGTTCTCTACCTCAATCTTATAAAAGCCATCTATGACAAACCAACAACTAGCATCATACTAAATGGTCAGAAACTAAAAGCTTTCACTTTAAAATTAGGAATAAGACAAGGATGTCCATTATCACCACTCCTATTCAACATAGATTTGGAAACATTAGCCAGAGCAATTAGACAAGAGAAAAAAATAAAAGGAATAAAGATAGGAAAAGAAGTTAAATTATCATTATTTGCAAATGACGTGATACTCTAAATAGAAGACCAAAAAACTCCACCAAAAAACTTGTTGATATAATATCCAAATTCAGTAATGTAGTGGGATACAAAGTCAATGCTCAAAAATCAATAGCATTCTTGTACACCAGCAACAAACTCACAGAGAGAGAAATTAGGGAAGAACACCCTTCACAATAGCATCTAAAAAGTGAAATACTTAGGAATCAATCTAACAAAGTTTGTAAAAGATCTGTACAGTGAAAATTAAAAATGGAGATCAAAGAGGATATCAGAAAATGGAAAGATATCCCTTGCTCTTGGATAGGAAGAACCAACATAGTGAAAATGGCCATACTCCCAAAACTGCTACACAGATTTATTGCAATCCCAATCAAAATACCATTAGTATACCTCACTGATGTAGAGAAAACATTCCTAAAATTCATTTGCAACCAGAAAAGACCTAGAATAGCAAAAACAATTCTGGGCAACAAAGGCAGGTCAGGGGGCATCACAATCCCAGACCTGAAATTATACTACAAAGCTACTGTGATAAAATTAGCATGGTATTGGCAAAAAATCAGGGTGAAGATCAGTGGAACAGGATGGAAGATGCAGACACAACCCCAAACACACTCAGCCACCTTATCTTTGACAAAGGAGCCAAGCATGTTCATTGGAAGAAAGATAGTCTCTTTAATAAATGGTGCTGGAAAAACTGGCTTTCCACAAGCTGAAGACTGAAACTAGACCCATGTCTACCACCATGCACTAAACTAAAATCAAAATCAGTCAAAGATCTAAATATTAAAATAGAAACACTAAATTTACTGGAAGAGAAAATAGGTTGAAATCTTGAAGACATAGGTGTAGGCAGAGACTTCATGAACAAAACTCAGACTGCAAGGGAAATATTACAAAGAATCAACAAATGGGATCTCACCTTATTAAAAAGCTTTTGCACAACAAAACCAATCACCAACAGAGTGAAAAGACAATCCTCACAGTGGGAAAATATTATAGCCAGTTGTCCCACAGATAAAGGACTTATATCTAGAACGTATAAAGAATTGAAAAAAATCAGGCATCCCAAATTCAAAGACCCAATCCAAAAATGGGCATCTGAGATGAATACACATTTCTCAGATGAAGAAATACAAATGGCAAGTAAATACATGAGAACATTTTCAACATCACTGGTCATTTGAGAGATGCAAATTAAAACAACACCAAGGTTCCATCTCACCCCAGAAAGAATGGCCATCATCAAAAAATCAACCGATAACAAATGCTGGATGGGTTGCGGAGAAAAAGGAACACTTCTCTACTGTTGGTGGTAGTGTAGACTGGTGCAACCTCTGTGGAAATCAGTATGGAGATTCCTTTAAAAACTAAGATTAGGGGTCCCATTCCACCCAGCTATTCCCCTTCTGAGTATCTTCCCAGAAGAATAAAAACATCATACCACAGTGGTATATGTGCACCCATGTTTATAGCAGCACAATTTTTAATAGCTAAATCTTGGAAACAACCCAAGTGCCCATCAACCCAGGAATGGATAAAAAAGATGTGTTTTTTTTTTTATATAATGCAGTACTACTCAGCCATAAAGAAAGATAATCTTGAGACTTTTATATGTAAATGAATGTAACTCCAGACCATACTCCCATAAGTGAAATAAATCAGACCCATATGTGTAAACATCGTATTGTCTCACTAGTGTGAGAAACTGAAAGAGTAAATAAGATCCAAAATGTACAATAGATATTGTGAATTGGAAAGAAACTGTTAAAAAGTAAAGACAAACTATGATGGGGGAAATTGGAAAGGAAGAAAGGGAAAAAATTATATGTATACACAAGATAGTTAAGATAGTTATACAGTTAGTTTCTCTTAGTTCATTGAAAATAAAGATTTGTAGTAACATTTTTGGGCAAGATATCATACCTATACCTTGTACTCTGAATAGCTACTATGAACACAGCAATATGCAATGTATTACTTATTGTAACTGTCCTACTAACCTGTTTTGAAACTGTTTCACTTTTATTTTTATTTTTTCTCTTTAAAATAAAAAAAAATAAAGTAATTCCATCTTAAATAGGAAAAAAAGTGACACTTGGTGAGAGGGTACCTAATAGGTCTCTGTAAGTCACTGTATAAATTAAAACTAATTCAGATCTACATATAGTTGGATACACACTTAATAATCTCAGTCGCACATTGGTAGTAAGGTAGTCTGAGAATGCAAACAGAATGCCCAGTCAGTCTCACACACTGGATGCAGGCAAGCTTGAGGGGAGAGCCAACACTCTGCTAGCTTTATCCCACCAGATTGCAAAGAATGTATTTTCCTCAGAATACTTGTTCTGGCTCTTACTTGTACACCCTCCAGTTTCAGTCCAGGGTTCTCTGCCAGCCACAGACTTTCAGACCACTTCCCCTGTCCTCACAGTGTGTTTGAAACTCTTAGTTATTTTTCCTCAGTTTTCTCAGCCCTCTGTCTGTGATTTCAGTGGCCTCCAGGATCTGGGGAGGGGGTTTTCTTAGACAATGCAGGCTATTTCTCTCCACTACCTCCACCATCCTATGTTCATGGGTCCTTATTGCCCTGGGTCTCTGAATTTATTTTTAGCTCCTGTATCTTCCCATGCCCTGAGCTAGAGAGGAAGGAATTGCATAACTTCACATGTGGTATGGGCAAAAGCATCTGTGGCAATTTCTAAGCCATGACCATCCCGTGCCTTTTTCCTTCAAGGTTTTTAGATTTTCACAGGGTACCTAATTCTCTTGGCTTAGGCTGTGCTAGTGCTCATGAACAGAGATTTTGTTTACAGTTATTTTCACAGATTCTGGACTGTGTCCTGGCAGGGAAACCACAGAGTTACTTAGGAGTTGGGAAATGATGGGTTATGGAATGCCCCATGGCAGCTACCCCCTTGCTTTCTTTACCTGAAAGTTGTGAATTGCATAGGGTGCCTAAGTTTCCAGAATTGGACTGGAAACTACCCCAGTGATTTGGGGGGTGTATTTGCTATTATCATCACAGATTCTGGGCCAACTTCCAGTGGGGAAATTGTATGGCTCTGCCATGCTGTGAACAATAGCATCTCTGGACCTAAGCTGGGGGAGAGTCTGAGAATATGTATGGCATTGCTTCTTATTCTACCTTTTCCATTTTTGAATTTCATTACTCACTATCTCATTCAGGGTATATTTTGATGATTGGTAACCCCACCACCACATGTAGCTGTGTGCTGACTGATATTGGTGCATACCACACAGCTCTCTGTGTTGCCTCTATGTAGTCAAGATGGGAATCCAAAGCCAGAATCTTTGCTTTAACAAGCTCAACAGGTGATTCTGATGCTCAGGCTTCAGAATTCTTGCCCTGCCTAAAGAAATCTCTACAGGTACCTATAATATTTATGAGTTGTAATCTTTTCCTCATACATCCACATGTAATTTCAGTCAATTTGACTTAGATTCTGTCCTCCTTAGTGAATCTTATTCCATTTCTTCAGAAGGACTGGTCTTGGCCTAAACTACAAATAGGAGCCTAAATAATTAGCTACAGATGACAATTGAAGTAGAACAATTAGCCATACCCAGGACAGCAATGTTAGTTATACGAGCTAAGCTGCAACTCCTTTCTCAGTGGCCTTCCAGTAAACTATCTGCCTAGACTCTGATTTTGACTTGTGGCTCAAAGACCTGAAAAACTTAACTGACAAGCATATTATTATTTTCCTGCTCTACATCATTTCTCATAAGCACTATAAAAAGATGATTTAGGTATAATATTAGTTTTGAAATCCTCTCAAACAAAATGTAGGCTTGAAAAAATGTGATCTAAAGCCATTTCAGAAAAATTAAAATATAAACAGCTATACGTACAATGATGACTTTCTTAATGTCTTGTCATCAGTTCAGACTGAGGAGGTTCACTTGAGATTTGGCAGCCAGATTGTTATGGCTTTTGTCTAGAACCCCACCCAAAGCCTCATATGCTCATAGGTGGGGCTTTGCAGAGGTGGCTGGATCTAGAGTGTATGATGCTGGAATTAAGCGTGTGTGATAACTAAATGGATATAGTATAGTTCTGGCTGTGGATAATGGAAGCCCCACCCTGGGTATGTGTGGCACAAATCAATAGGCCTATGACTTGGATGAAGTATAAAGGGACAGAAATAAGACAGGCTTTGCTACTTCACTGTTCGCTATCTTCTGCCTGCCACACCACAAACTTTTTCTCATCTTAATGGCCCTCTGCCATGCCACCCTGACTTGGAGCCCACTGACTACAGACTGCAAACTCTACAAACTGTGAGCTGAAATAAACCTTTTCTCCCTTTAACTTTAGGTGTCAGGAATTTTGTCTCAGTAAAAAAAAATTAACTAAGACAGATTTCGGTATCAGAGAAGTGGGGTCATTGCTGTAATACTACCTGGCCATGTGGTTCAGAAGCCCTTGGAACTAACTTTTGAGATAACTTCAGAAAGTTTTGCAAATGCTGGTTGGAAAAGAAGCACTGGAGTGCTATAAGCTGAACTTGATGGGAAGTTCTGGTCAGAGATCAGAGCCAGGAAAGACCAGGCTAAGGAGATTTCAGTTAGGATCAAAAACTAAACTGCGTGTTGGACTCCAAACCTGTATGCTACGCTTTGGCAGAAAATTTGTCTGTATTTTGCTCATGTCCAGAGACTTTGTCTGAGACTGAGCTTAAGGGTAATGGATTAATAAATGTTGCAGAAGAAATTTCAAGGCAGTCTAATATTGAGGGGGAGGCATGGCTACTGTTGGGGGTTTTAGACAGATTTATGTTAAGAATCAAGAGCACAGAGCCCCACAAAATGATTCAAAATGTTGTGAGTTTTGCTAGAAAGGAAGCTCAAGTGAAGTTGCAGCCTGCAAAGATAGAACAGAGGAGAAGTTGGTCACTGAAAAAATAGCAGTAAAGAGGTAAGTATTTCAGAAGAGGACAACAGATACAATGGCCTGAGGTCATTACGAGAACTAGCAGGACTCCAGGCTTTGCAGCCTCAGATTTGCAAAGGTGACTGGCTTTGCTTTGAGAAGAAAGCCCAAGAGTACCATGTTCCAGAATGGCAGTGGCCTAGGGACATTTTTCCTTAGGATTTTATTCCTAGTACTCAGCAATCTAGGCACTCGACCCCTACAGCCAAGAGCAGCAGAAGCCTGGCTACTCCTCCAGCTGGTGCCAGACCTGGCATCATCCATGTGGTGTTAGTTTTAGGTGCATGCAAAATGCAAGAGTTGTGGGGTTCGGAAGGCTTCCACACAGATTTCAGAAGAAGGCTGGAGAGGCCAGGCAGTATGCTTCTGAGAGGGTAGTTTATGAAGCTGTGAGTATGAAGCCAAAGGAGCAGTGAAAGCCCCAGAAGTTTGAAAAACACAGGAACATGTATCATCTAAGTAAAGCTGCAAGGGGTGAGCAAAGCTGTCCCAAAAAAGAAGCCAGAGGAGCTACAATCATCTGCAGTGTGATAGGGTTGGAACCATCTAAGCCCTTTGCAGTTCACATCTTGCCATTGACTGCCTCAAATGTTGGACATGTAACTACGGGAATTATTGTTTGCCCTGTTGGATTTTGGACTTGATTTGGTCTCATTCCTTTCTATCCTCCTATTTGGAATGGGGAGGTTTATCTTGTGCCATTTTATGTTGGAAGTATTTAACTCTATTTTTATTTGTACAGGGGCACACAGCTCAGAATTTGCCTTACAAAGTATACTTTAGACTTGGACTTTTCACTAATACTGAAACAGTTAGGATTTTGGCAACACTTAGAAATGGACTGAATGCCTTTTTGCATAAAGGGATGTGAATGAGTCTTTGGGGGACCAGGGGCAGAATGTTATGACTTGTGTCTAGATGTCACCCCAAAGCCTCATGCAGTCATAGGTGTGGCTTTTTGGAGGTGGCTGTATCTAGAGAGGGTGATGCTGGGATTAAGGGTGTGATTACTAAATCAGTGCACTTTTCTGCTTGCCATAGTTTTGGATGTGGATAAAGGGAAGGCCCACCATGGGTGTGAGGACTACCTGTCCTAAGGGTGTGTAGTTGGGATAGAATATAAGGGACAGAAAGAAGGCTGTTGCCCTTGCTGCTGCTGCTACTTCTCTGTTTGCTGCCTTCTGCCTTACATGCAATGAAATATTTCTGCTCTGTTATGACCCTGTGCCATGCTTCCATCTCCCTGGATTTGGCCACCTTTGGACTGAAACCTTTAAAAACTGTGAGCTGATATTTACCTGTCTTCCTTTAACTTTGGGTGTTGGGAAATTTGACTCAGGAATGAGAAATTAACTAAGACAAATATAGATAGGAAATGAAGGAGTTATTTCCTGATGACATGATACTGTATATAGAAGACTCCAAAAACTCCATGAAAAGATGCCTAAATTAATAACCAAATTTTGTAGCACAGTAGGATTCATAGTCACCCTTCAAAAATCAATAGAATTCCTGTAAATTAATAAGTAACTCACTGGGAAAGAAACTAATGAAACAACTTTTACAATAGCTTCAAGAAAAATGAAATACATAGGAATCAATCTAATGAAGGAAATGAAAGAGCTTTACATTTAAAATTACAGTACTCTGGAAAGAAGATCAAAGAAGATATCAGAAAATGGAAAGATATACCCTTTCCTTGGATAAGCCAAACACATATATAGTGAAAAAGGCCACATTTCCCAAACTGTTATACAGATTGTAATCCCAATCAAAACACCAATAGCATACCTCATAAAACTAGAGAAAACAATCCTAAAATTGATGTCAAACCAGAAGAGACCTAGAATAGCAAAAGCAATTCTGGGCAACAAGGGCAAATCAGGGTGCATCATAATTCCTGATTTGAAGTTATACTAGAAATCTACCATGATAGAAACATCATGGTACTAGTAAAAAAGCAGACCTGAGGATCAATGGAACAGAACAGAAGATGCAGAAACAACTCCAAGTGTACTCAGCCACTTTATCTTCAACAAAGGGGCCAAACACCTTCACTGGAAGAAAGATACATTCTTTAATAAGTGGTGCTGGGAAAAGTGGCTTTCCACATCCTGAAGACTGAACCTAGACTCATCTCTCACCATGCATTAATCTAAAATTGAAATGGATCAAGTATCTAAATATAAAAACAGAAACAATCTGCTGGAAGACAGAGTAGGTAAAACTCTCAAAGACATAGGTGTAGGCAAAAATTTTATGAACAAAACCCAATAACAAAGAAAATTCTGTACTAAAAAGAATCAACAACTGAGATAACATCAAATTAAAAATGTTTTAAGTAGTAAAGAAAACCACCAACAGAGTGAAGAGATGACCCACAGAATGGGAAAAAATATTTTTCCATCTACTCCTCAAAGGACTAACATCTAGAGTATATAAAGAACTTTAAAAAATCAGGCCCCTCAAATTTAGGACCCAATCCAAATATGGACATCTAAAATGAAGACACTTCTTAGATGAAGAAGTACAAACAGCAAATAAATACATGAAAAAAAAAAGTTCAACATCACTGGTCATTTGAGAAATGCAAATTAAAACAACACAGATTCCATCTAACTCCAGAAAGAATGGCTATAACCAACACATCAATCAATAACAAATGCTGGCCAGGCTTTCATGAAAAAGGAACCCCTCTCTATTGATGGTGGGATTGTGAACTTGTACAATCACTATGGAAATCAGTATGGAGATTCCTCAAAAAACTAAAACTAGAGGTTTTATTTGGCCCTGATATTGCCCTTTGTAATGGTTGATACATTGCATCAACTTGAGAAGTTTAGAAGTTTAAGTGAGTCAACAGGGGGCCAGCATCCTCACTTTGTAAACATCCTCATCCTGTGCAAGAAGAGGGCAGGGAGATGGTGTTAATGCTACACCTGCCCTAGGGTTGGTAGCCTGCTCACAATATAAGGGAGGAAAAGAGGCTTACTCTCCCCCCCTTTTGCTCTTGCTGCTTCTGCTGTCTTCTGCCTCCTTGAATTGTTGCCCCTCACCATGCCACCTTGCCTTGGAGTGAGCTGATTATGGACTGAAACCTCCACAAACTGTGAGCTGAATTAATCTTTCCTTCCTTAATTTTGGGTGCCGGGTATTTTATCTTAGCAATGAGAGAAAAGTAACTAAGACAGAATTTGGTACCAGAGAAGTGGGATCATTGCTGTTACTATACCTGACTATGTGGTTCAAGAGCCTTTGGGAATGGCTTGTGGGAAGAGTTTGGAAAAGTTCAGAGATGTTGCCTGAAAGACTAGAGCTGGGACGGCTTAGGCTGTTCTGTATGGAAGATTCTGGTCAGAACTCAGAAGACCAGAAGGCTAATAGAAATCCTGCTGGTAAAGATCAAGCTCAGGAGGTTTCTGCTGGGAAGAAGGACTGCATTGGCTGCTGGACTTCAGATGATGTGTGTTATGGCTTGGCAGAAAGATTGTCTGCATTTTGCTCATGTCCAGAGACTTTGCCTGAGACAGATATTAAGGGTGGTAGACTAACCTAGCAGAAGAAATTTCAAGGCAATCTAATACTGAGGAGGTGCCATGGCTATTGTTGGGGGCTTTTAGCCAGATTTATGTTGCAAATCAAGAGCAAATAGCCCTGCAGAATGATTTAAAATGTGAGTTTGGTCAGAAAGGAAGCTCCAGTAAAGCTGTGGACTGCAAAGATAGAGCAGAGATCTCCATTGCTGAGAAGGAACAGGAAAAGAGAAAAGATGGCCTGAGGGCATCACAGGAAGCAGCAAGTCTCCACCCTTTGCATCTTCAAAACTGCAAATGTGAAAGACTTTGCTTTGAGGAGAAAGCTGCGGAACACCATGTTCCAGAATGGCGGTGGCGGCTGCACCAGGTTCCAGAATGGCAGCAACATAGAGAATTTATTCCTCAGAATTGGATTCAGAATGCCCAGTCATCCAGGCACTTGACCGCTACAGCCAAGAGAGAGGAAAGCCTGGCTACTGCTCCAGGTTGCAGCAGACCTTGGCATCATCCATGTGGTGCTGGTTTTAGGTCCATGCAGAATGCAAGAGTTATAGGGTTAAAAAAGCTTCCACCCAGATTTCAGAAGAAGGCCTGAGAGGCCAGGCAGTGTGCCCCTGAGAGTGCAGTGCATGAGGCTGTGAGTGTGAAACTGAAGGTGCAGTGGAGACCCCAGAAGTTTGGAAAAGACAGGAACATGGATCATCTAAGGAAAACTGCAAGGAGGGAGCAAAGTGTGCCTAAGAGAGAAGACATGGGAGCTACAACCACCAGAAGTGCCATAGGGTGGAGTCACTCAAGCCCTTTGTAGCTCACAATTTACCACAGATTGTTTCAGATGCTGGATACAGAACTACAGGACTTAACACTTGCCCTGCTGGATTTTGGACTTGCTTTGGCACCAATCCTTTGTATTCCCATTTATAACTTTTGCAATGAAAATGTTTATCTTGTGCCATTGAATGTTGGAAGTGTTTAACTTCTCATTTGCACAGGTGCTCGCAGCTAGGAGTTTGCTTTGCATTTCAGAGGAGACCTGGGACTTAGACTTTTCAGCAATGCTGAAACTGTTAGGACCTTGGCAACTTTTAGAGATGGGCTAAATGCCTTTTGCATAAAGGGATGTGCATGAGTCTTTAGGGGGCCACGGGCAAAATGTTATGGTTCTAATGTAACGTAACATTGATAGACTTGATACTGGTTCTTAATGATTGTTAAACCTGTGTTATAATGTTCAAGTTGTGAAATGATAAGAATAAGCATGCCTTTGTATCTGGAAACCAGTTTAAAGAAATGTGTCTGGTTGCCAAGTTGACAAAGGGTGGATTGTAATGGTTGATACATTTTGTCAGCTTGAGAAGTTTAGAAGTTTAACTAAATGACTCAGCAGGTGGCCAGTGTTCTCATTTTGTAGACATCCTTATCCTATGCAAGAAGAGGGCAGGGAGATAATGTTAATGCTACATCTACCCTAGGTTTGGTAGCTTGCTTACAATATAAGGGAGGAAAAAGTCTTGCTCTCCCCTTTTTTGCTCTTGCTTCTTCTGCTGTCTTCTGCCTCCTTGAACTGTTGCCCCTCACCATGCCACCCTGCCTTGGAGCGTGCTGATTATGGACTGAAACCTCCAAAAACTTTGAGTTAATAAACCTTTCCTTATTTAATTTTGGGTGTTGGGTGTTTTGTCTCAGCAATGAGAGAAAAGTAACTAAGACACTCTTCTAGGTATCTTTCAAAAGACTTAAAAGCATCATAACACAATGATATATGCATACTCATGTTTATAGCAGCACAATTTATAGCAGCTGAAATCTTGGAAACAGGCCATATGTCCATCAAATGATGAATGGATAAAAAATATGTGGTTTTTATATACAATGAAGTACTATTCTCCCATCAAGAAGGATAAACTTGAGTCATTTTTAGGTAAATGCATGCATCTCTAGAACACAATTTTAAGCAAAATATATCAGACACACAAATTTAAATATCACTATGTTTCTCTTGTGTGAGCAACCCAAAGGGTATGTATGGAGCAAAATGGATAGAGATTGAGAATTAGGAAGAACATGTTCAAATGTGAATGGGAACAAGGGAGAGGGAGGTAAAAGAAGAAAATGTAAGGAATAAATGTAAACACAGCTTTTGTAAATGGGGAGTGGAATACTATGCATGATGGTGCATGCCTGTAATCCCAAAACTTGGGGGGCTGAGGCAGGAGGTTTGCTGTGATTTCATACACTATAGTTATTTCAAGGCTGGTCTGAACTACATGGCAAGACCCAGTCTCAAAACAAAACAAAACAAACAAAAAACAAAAATCAAATGGGGAGTGGAAGAAGGGTTGAAGAGAGGGGTGGGAATGGGAGAAAAAGAATTAAGACATGTCATGTACAAATACAAATTCCCTACAATAAATAGCATTATGTATGGAAAATATGTACTAACAAAAAATGTATAAACATTTTTAAAAATACAAAAACAAAAGCAAAAAAATAATTGCATGGTACTGGAACAAAAACAGAAAAATGAATCAATGTAACAGAACTGAGGATACAGAAACATCCCCAGACATATTTGGCTATTTGATTTTTGACAAAGGGCCCAAATGTATATGTTGGAGGAAATATAGCCTATTCAATAAGTGATGCTAGGAAAAGTGGTCATCTGTTTGCAGAAGATTAGAACTAGGCCCTTATCTCTCACCATTTACTAAATTAAAATCAAAATGGATCAAAGATCTAAACACTAACACAGAAATATTCAATCTACTGGAAGATTAAATTGGTAAACCCTTGAAGACACAGGTGTAGGAAAGGATTTTCTAAACAGAACCTCAATTGCACAAGAAATAACAACAAAAAATCAAAAAAGGGGATTATACCAGACTAAAAAGTTTCTGTATAGCAAAAGAATAAAATAGTAGAGTGAAGAGAAAACCTAAAGAATGGGCTAAAGTTATTGCCTGCTACTCCTGAGACAGAGGCCTAACATGTAGAAAATATAAAGAACTCAAAAAAATTAAATCAACTAAAATTAAAGGCTGAGTGAAGAAATAGACAAGAGAAATGTACAAACACGTCTCAGATTAAGAAATACAAATGGTCAAAAAACACATGAAAAATGTTCAACATCTCTGTCCAGTAGGGAAATGCAAATTAAAACAATGCTAATACTCTATCTTACTCTGGGAAGAATGACAATTATAAAGAAATCAAACAATAACAAATGCTGGCATGGCTGTGTTGAAAAAGGAACCCTCCTTCATTGTTGGTGGACATGTAAATTAGTATAATAATTATGAAAATAAGTATGGAAATTTCTCAATGAACTGAAATTAGAAATTCCATACGACACAGCTATCCCTCTTCCAGGTATCTTCCCTACAGATTTTAAGACATACTACGGTGATGCATGCATACCAATGTTTATAAAAGCACAATTCATAACAGCTAAATCCTAGAAGCAGCCTGTATACCCATCAGCAGATGGCTGATTAAAGAAAATGTGGTATCTATGTATAAATTAATACTACTAGACTATAAAGAATGACAAATTTGAGACATTTGTAAGAAAATGGATGTACCTGGCAAGTATAATGTTGAGTGAAATAAACCAAACACATAAGCTTAAATATCATATGGTTTCTCTCATTTAAATGAAGCAAAGTAAAAACAAAAACAATAATAAAGGATGGACAGAAGGGGACAAGGGTGCAAAGTAAAAACAAAGACAATAATAATGAATTGATAGAAGGGGACAAGGGGATGGATCTCTTGCAATATGGAATGTGTCCAAAGGAAAAAGTGAGGGTGAGGAGGAGAAAAATGGGAAATAAGTAGAATAAACCTAAGCCATGTGCAAGTACATAATAACCTCAATGAATGTAAACATTACATGCCATAGAACGAACTAAGATTAAAAATATCCAGAATGAAATTTGGGATATGGGAATTAGAGGAGGAGGGGAAAAGGGAGAAAGGAAGGGGAAGAGGCTTATAAGAGGAACAAGCTGTAGGATGTAATGTACCCACTCCCCAAAATATTTGTAAACTCCATGCACTGCAAACATGTACTGATAAAATAAAAAGAATGTTAAAAAATTCTTATAAAGTTAAATATCATATATACAAATTAAAAACCAGGCCAATAGGCCACAAAACATATAAAACATGTAAGACAATTATACTAAGTGAAAGTACACATTTAGATACATTGTTCACACTGGATTACAATAATTCTCTCTGTATCTGTGTCTGTCTTTCTCTCTGCCAGTCTCTCTCTCTTTCTTTCTCTCTCTTTCTCCCCCTACTATCTGTCTTTTATTTCATATTTTATGTGTGTATTTAGTTTTTCATGTAAGAGAAACCATATGATATTTATTTAAGCTTGTGTGTCTGATTTACTTAACATCATGGTCTCAAGGTGCACTCATTTACCTATATGACTCAGTTTATCATTCTATATTGGAGAGTAGTATTCCATTTTGTATAAATAGCACATATTCTTTATCCATTCACCTGTTGATGGACATATACACTCTTTCCAAGATTTAGTTATCATGAATTATGCTGCTACAATCAGCACCATTTATTAAAGTGGCTATCTTTGTTCCAGTGAAAGTGTGTGGGTTCTTTGTCAAAGATAAGGTGGCTGAGTGTATTTGGAGTACTTTCTGCATCTTCTAATCTGTTCCACTGATCCTCAGGTCTGTTTTTTGGTTTCATTTTGTGTTTTTTTTTTTTTTTTTTTTTTTTTTTTGCCAGTACCATGCTGTTTTTTATCACAGTAGCTCTATAGTATAATTTCAAGTCAGGGATTGTGATACCTCCTGACTTGTCTTTGTTGCCCAGAATTGTTTTGCTATTATAGTTCTCTTCTGGTTCCAAATGAATTTTAGGAATGTTTTCTCTAGTTCTGTCAGGTATGCTAAAGGTATTTTGATTGGGATTGCATTCAATCTGTATCATATTTTGGGGAGTATGGCCATTTTCACTATGTTGATTCTTCCTATTCAAAAGTGAGGGACTTCTTTCCATTTTCTGATATCCTCCTTGATCTTTTTTTTCAGAGTACTGTAGTTTTCAGTGTAGAGATTTTTTACTTCCTTCATTAGATTGATTCCTAAGTATTTCATTTTTTTCAATGGTACTGTGAAAGGTGTTGTTTCCCTAACTTCTCTTTCAGTGAATTTGTTATTTTTATAAGAGAATGCTATTGATTTTTTGTAAAGGAAGAAAGATTTATTTAGTTCATAGTTTGTAGAAGTTTCAGTCCATAGATGGCTGGCTGCAAGGCAGGGTGGCTTCATAGAAGAAAGCAATTCATGGCAGGCAGAAGACAGCAAAAGTAACAAGGGAGAAGCTATTGATTTTTGAGCATTGACTTTGTATCCAGGTATGCAACTGAGGTTATTAATCTAGAAGTTTTTTCATGGAGTTTTTGGGATCTTCTATGTAGAGTATCATGTCATTTGCAAGTAGTGATAATTTAACTTCTTTCTTTCCTATCTTTATTCTTTTCATTTCTTTCTGTTGTCTAATTGCTCTGGCTAATGTTTCCAGAACTATATTGAATAGGAGTGGTGATAATAGACATCCTTGTCTTGTTCCTGAGTTTAGAGTGAAATGTTTCCATTTTTGAGCATTTAGTATAATGTTGGCTGTTGGTTTGTTATAGATGGGTTTTATCAGATTGAGATGAAGAGCATTTATTCCAATTTTCTGTAGTTTTTATCATGAATAGGTGTTGGATTTTGTCAAATGCATTTTCTGTGTCTATTGAGATGCTCATGTGATTTTTGTCTTTGGCTCTGTTGATGTGGTGTGTACTACATATATTGATTTGTGTATGTTGAAACATTCCTGCATCCCTGGGGTGAATCTTACTTGGTACTGGTGTATAATCTTCTTGATTATTTGCTGCATTCTGTTTGCCAGTGTCTTATCAAGGATTTTTGTATCTATGTTCATTAGGGACAATGGCTTATAGATCTCTTTTTAGGTTGGGTCCTTCTCTGGTTTTGGTATCAGGGTAATACTTGCTTCCAGGAATGACTTTGGGACTGTTGCTTCCCTTTCAATTTCATTAAAGAGTTTGAGGAGTAGGGACATTAGATCTTTTTTAAATTTGTAGAATTCTGCAGTGAATCTATCGGGACCTGGTCTTTTCTTTCCACATGCTGAAGACTAAAACTAGACCCAGGTCTATCACCATGCACTAAACTAAAATCAAAATTGATCACATATCTAAATATTAAAACAGAAACACTAAATGTGTGCGAAGATAAAATATGTAGAACTCTTGAAGACACAGGTATAGGCAAAGACTTCATGAACAAAACCCTTATTGCATGGGAAATATTACAAGGAATCAACAACTAGGATCTCATCTTATTAAAAGTCTTTTGCACAGCAAAGAAATCACCAACAGAGTGAAAAGACAACCCACAGGGTGGGTTTTAGCCTGTTGTTCTGCACACAAAGAACTAATATCTATAACATACAAAGCATTTAAAAAACTAGACCCCCCAAAATTTAAAATCCCTATCCAAAAATGGGCATCTGAGATGAATACACACTTCTCAGATGAAGAAGTACAAATGGTAAATAAATATAGAAAATGTTCAACATCACTGGTCATTGGAGAGATGGAAATTAAAACAATGCTGAGATTTCATCTCACACCACAAAGATTGGCTAGTACCAAGAAATCAACTAATAACAAATGCTGGCAGGGCTGTGGAAAAAGGATCCCTTCTCCACTGTTGATGGGAGTGTAGACTGGTACAACCACTGTGGAAATCACTGTGGAGATTCCTCAAAAACCTGAGGTCCCATTTAACCCAGCTATTCCACTTCTGAGTGTCTTACTGAAAGAATTAAAAGCATCGTGCCACATCAATATGTGCACACCCATGTTTATTGTGGCACAGTTTATAATAGCTAAATCTTGGAAACAACCCAAATGCTCATCAACTGATGAATGGATAAAAGGGATATTTTTTATACAATGGAGTATTAGGAGCCCTTGAAGTGGGACCCAATCTTTTGATAGATGTTACTGTGCATGGTGAAAAGAGAAAGAGACAAAATGCTGGTATAATGGGAAACTGGGATGACCCTTTTGTTTGTGGGGAACAAAAGGCCTCAGTATTTAATGAATACATTACATTGAGAAAAGTGGTGAGGGGATTGTGGCTGAGTGTCCTAGACAAGCGGCTAGGCAGGAAAGGCTTGTAAAAGAGGGAACAAAGCATTCTTGTGAAAGGGACAGAACAGGCAGATTCAGGTTGTGGTTAATGAGTATCCTCCATAGTAGCCAATTCTGGGAAGGAATTTTCTCTGGAGTCACACAAGCCTCAACAGAAACATTATCTCTTATTTTAGCCCCACAGTCTCATGGCCAGCCTCTCTGGGCTCAACTGTAGCTGCTGGTAAAAAGCAGTTCTAGCCCAACTCCACCCACTTGCTATCATGAAGACCTGTACACAGACTCAGACAGACTCACTAATTAAACTGAAAGCCAATTTAGGGAAAGTCACCTCTATATGGCCTGTGCTGCTTGCTAGTAAACACAATCACATTTTGGCCTGGGGGAGGGTGATGTGGTGGTCCTCCACAATGCAGTACTACTGAGACATAAATAAGCGTAAACTTGAGACATTGATACCTAAATGGATGGATTTTGAGACCATACTCTTAAGTGAAATAAATCGGACAAACATGTAAATATCACATTGTCTCTCTGGTTTGAGAAACTGAAAGCATAAAGAAGAACCAAAATATCTAATAGATATTGTGAAATAGGAAGTAATTGTTCAAAACTAAAGGAATTGGGGGGGAAGGAATGGAAAAGAAAAAATGAGAACAAAGGGATAAAATGGAAACAAAGCTTTGTAAGTAAGGAGGGGAAGAGGGGGGTTGAAGGGAGGAAAAGGAGAATGGGAAAAAAGAGGAATCAAGATATATCATGTACAGGTACAAATTCCCTACGATGAATATGATCATTATGTATATCTAAATGGTACTAAACTTAGTAATAAAACTAAACTCAGTAATAAAAAAGAATTTGTATTTTTAGGTTTTTAAGGAATCTCCATGTTGATTTCCTTAGTGGGTAAATCAGTTTACACTCCCACCAATAATGAAGTTCTCTTTTTTCCAAAGAACTTTGCCAGCATTGTTATTGGTTGGTTTCTTGATGGTAGCCATTCTGTTCTGAAGTGAGATGGAATCTCAGTGTTGTTTTAACTTGCATTTCTTGAATTGTCAGTGATATTGAACATTTTTTCATGCATTTATTGGTCATTTGCATTTCTTCATCTCAGAATTGTCTATTCATTTCAGATGCCCATTTTTAATTGGGTCTTTAAATTGAGAGGTCAAATTTTATTGAATACTTTATATTTTTTAGATATTAGTCCTTTTGTTACAGCAAAATCACAAGATTCACTCACAGAGGCTGAGTGAGGACACAATGAGCTTTATTGGCCGGCCAGATGATGTCCAGTCTGTAGCCAAGACATCATCCCCCTGTCTTTGTTCTCAGGGGTTTTTATACGTTAAAAGTTCCCCATAAGTCCCCCCTGGTAACCTTAGTAACCACATTATACCACATCCCTTGGAATTTCACAGGAACATCACTAGGTTTATCACAGGCCCTCTCGAAACATGCAGTCTGTTTGCTGTATCTGTTTGTTCCTCCTTTTATGGGTTTTATGGTTAACTGGGAAGAGGTCTGAGGAGTGAGTTTATCTATGGGTTAGTGCCTTAATGTCTAACAGGGTTGGGGAATGAGTGCATCTAGGGGTTAAGTGAAGACAAACTGGCATCTAAAAAAAGAAAATGGAGTCACTTTAGCCATATCACTTTGTCTTAGGAGGTGCTGGCAAAATTATTTCCCCTTGTTTAGTCTGTCTCTTCACACTGTTGGTGGTTTCCTGTGCTGTGCAGAAACTTTTTAATTTGAAGTGATACCATTTGTTGATTCTTGATATTTCTTGTGCAACTGGGGTTCTGTTGAGAAATACTTTGCCTACACCTATGGCTTCAATCATTTTATCTACTTTGTCTTCAAGCAGATTAAGTGCTTCTGTACTAATGTTTAGACATTTTGTGTATTTTGATTTTATATTAGTGTGTGGTGGGCCTGTGAGATGGCTCAGTGGTGCAAGCGCCTGCCTGGCAAGCATGAGGTCATGAGTTCGACTCCCAGAACCCATATAAAGGAAAAAAGGGCCGGTGATATCACTCAGTGGCACAAGTGCCTGCTGGCAAGCATGAGGTCCTGAGGTTGACTTCCAGAACCCACATTAAAAAATATATATATTAGTGTGTGGTGAGAAATAAGGTTCTAGGTTCAATGTCCAGCATCTGCATAGACAGTTTATGCAGCACCATTTGTTAAACAGATATCTTTCCTCCTGTGAAAGGATTTGGCCCATTTGTCAAAGATAACATAGCTAAGTGTGCCTGGAGTTGTTTTGATGCCTCTATTCCATTCTATTGATCCAAAAGTCTGTTTTTTTTGTTTTGTTTGTTTTGTTTTGTTTTTTTGCCAGTCCCTTGCTGTTTTCATCACTGTAGATTTGTAGAATAATTTGAAGTCTGGGATTGTGATGTTCCCTGCCTTGCCCTTTATGCCAAGAATTGCTTTTGCTATTCTAGGTCTCTTCCAGTTCCATATGAATTCTAGTATTTCTTTGTCCAGCTCTGTAAGGAATGGTATTGGTGTTTTGATTGAGATTGCAGTGAATCTATGTAACAGTTTTGGAAGTATAGCCATTTTGATTATATTGGTTTTGCCTATCTGGGAACAGGGGATATCTTTCCTTTTTCTAATATCCTCTTCAATCTCTCTTTTCCTGAGTACTGTACTTAGCATTGTAGAGATCTTTTACTTCCTTGGTTTAGTTAATTCCTAAGTTTTTCATTTTTCTTTATGGTCTGGTGAAAGGTATTGTTTTTCTAATTTCATTCTCAGTGAATTTGTTAATGACCTATGACCCACTGTTAACTTTTGAGTGTTGCCTTTCTATCTTGCCACACTTCTGAATTGTGTTATTAGTTGTAGTACTCTTTTGGTGGAGTTCTGGGGTCTTCTATGTAGAGAAACATATCATTTGCAAATAGTGATAATTTAACTTCTTCCTTCCCTATCCATACCCCTTTTATTTCTCTCTGTTGTCTAATTGCTCTTGCTAATGTTTCTACAACTCTCTTGAACAGAAGTGGTGAGTGCAGACATCTTTCTCTTTTTTCTGATTTTAAAAGAAAATATTTCAGCTTCCCTCCATTTACTATAATGTTAGCCATTGGTTTCTCATAGATGGCTTTTATCATACCTTTTATCATCAGCTAAACCTCTTCTATTGCTATTTTCTTTAGGATTTTTATCATGAATGGATGCTGATGCTTGTCAAATGTTATTTCTGCATCTATTGTGATGATCATACAATTTTTGTCCTTGTTTCTAATTACATGATGTACTGCATTTATTGATTTTCATATGTTGGATCATCACTGCATTCTTGGAATGAATCCTACTTGGTTGCAATGTATGGTCTTTTTGATGATTTGCTGCATTGTTTGTCAGTATCTTATTGAAAGTTTTTGTATCTGTAATCATTAAACAGATTGGCCTACAGTTCTTTTTTGGTTAGGTCCCTTTCTCATTTTTGAATCAGGGTAATGTTTGCTTCCAAGAATGACTTTGGGAGTTCTGCTTTCCTTTCAATTTCATTAAAGAGTTTGAGTAGTACTGGCATTAGATCTTCTCTAAAGTTCTTGTAGAATTTGGCAGTGAATCCAAGGGAACTTGGGCTTTTCTTAGTTGGTAGTATTTTTTATTATTTCTTGAATTTCACTTCCTGATATTGGTTTATTCAGGATTTTTATATCTTTTTGGTTCAGGTTTGGTAGTTCATATGTATCTAGGAATTTATCCATTTCCTCTGAATTCTCCATTTTATTAGTGTACAGATTCTCTAGTTGCTGATATTCTGGATTTTGGCAGAATCTGTTGTGATTTCAGCTTTTTCCTTTCTAATTGCATGGTTTGGTGTTTTTTCTTTCCTTATTTTGATGAGTTTGTCTATTTTGTTTGATCTTTCAAAGAACCAACTCTTCGTCTCATCAATTCTTTCTTTTATTTTTTAGTCTCAATTTCATTAATTTCTGCTGTGATCTTTATAATTTTCTTCTTCATACTCGCTCTGGGTTTAGGTTGTTTTCATTTTTCTAGGAGGTTAAAGCACATGATTAGCTTATTTATTTGAGCTTGTTCTTTTTTTTTTTTTTTTTTTTGATGTGGTAATTCCCACTCTCATAAACTTCTCTCTTAGGATTGCTTGCATTGTGTTCTATAAGTCTTGGTATGTCTTACTGGCATTACCCTTTGCTTGTAGAAACTGTCTAATTTCTTTTTTTTTTTTTTTTGTGGGTACCGGGGGTCGACCTCAGGACCTCACGCGCCAACAGGCACCCGTGCCGCTGAGCGATATCACCGGCCCCTTTTTCGTATGTGGGTTCCGGGAGTCGAACTCGGGCCTTCGCGCTTGCAAGGCAGGCGCTTAAGCCGCTGAGCCGTCTCACCAGCCCCGAAACTGTCTAATTTCTTCTTTCATTTTATCTGCAACCCATTGATCATTCAAGAGAATAATATTTATTTTTCACATTTTTGAATAGTTTCTGTGGTGTTTGTTGCCACTGATTTCTAGTTTAATTACACTATGATCCAATAATATACATTGACAAATTTGATACTTTTGGATTTACTTAAGCATGTGGCCTATTTGAAGGGGGTCCCACATGCTATTGAGAGGAATTTACATTCTGTTGTTGTTTGATGAAACACTCTGTTGATATCTATTAATTTCATTTGTTCAACTGATATTTCTTTGTTGATTTTTGGTTTAATTCATTTGTCCATTTTTGATGGGGGTTATTGAGATTCTCCATTACTATTGTGTTGGTGTTGATAGTGTACTAAAACAAGAGGCCTAGAAAGCTTCTCTCACTGAAATATGCAGAACTAATGTTTGGCCAGCTGCAAAGTAGAAACAGAATGGTAGAAAGGTATGGTGAAGGAAGCTGCTCACTTCATGGCAGCAAAGAAACCGAGAGTGTCACAAAAATATGCCCTTCCAAGTCACTTCCCCAGTAAGCTTCCTGCCTCTTCTGACTGGGCCTCATCTCTGAACAGCAAAGTTATGAACTTATCAGTGGACTAATGCACTGATAGAGCACCCCTATGATCCAATCACCTTAGAAATACATGAGGCTTTTTGGAGAGACATTATAAATCTAAACCATAACACAAAGGGATGTGTTTTGGTAGTCGATTAGCAATGGTGGTAGGATGGGAGTTATTCAGAGAGACAGACATGAAGAAACCCTACATACCTCATACATACCTCAAACATGTTACGTGAAATCATTTAAGTGTTCTAGAGTGTCCAGCAAGAAATTGAAGCAATGTTGATGGAACTAGCTTTGAATACAAAAAGAGAAGGTAATAAATTAAAATCTCACACTAATCATATCTAAAACTAAGTCAGCTCCTCTTCCACCTCTGTCCCCTGACCTCCCACATGCACAGGCCTTGAAACTTGCAACCATAGAAACTTGGAAGGGAACATACATCCACTGGGGATTTTTATCATTAAATGCTATGGAGTGTGAAATGTAATCCCATGTTTCCATAAATGCTCAATAAAATTCAAAACAAAAAGGTAAACAAAAAATCAACCAGTATGATAAGTTTGATGATTGGAATCTTGTGAATTCCATTAAAGGGGACATATTTTGTGTCAAGTTTTGTGGGAGGCCAAAATACAGTCACATAGTACAAATGGGATGTGTAGATAATTAGTGAGCTTTAAAAAGTTTTGTATGACCAATTTTCCATACAGAAAGTAGGTCTCAAATGTCTTCCTAACTTTCTGAACCTCACCTATCTAATCTGTAAAATGAAGACAAAGATATCTAAATTATAAAGTTTCTTAAAGGATTAGAAACAATAAATTGAAAGTACATAACAGTATCTTGCACAGTAACCCCTTAAAGAAATAGTGTCAAAGAAGGATAGGGTTGTAGTTCAATGACAGAGTGTGTATTTAGCATGTGTAGAATCTTGGACTTGAACCCTAGCATGACAAAAGAAAAAGACATGATGATATTTTCAATAATATTATTCATACATCTTATTACTTTTAGTTTAAAAACAATATGTATTTAAAATAAGATATTATTCTATTATTTGAAAGTATACCTTTAGTTTATATGTTATAAAGGAGCTACATTAAATCTACCATAGCCAATGTCTTAATTTTCATTCTGTTTATAAATTTTAGAGAACCATGTGAGGATTCAAGTACTACATCAAAGGAAAAAAACTAACTTTATATCCCAAATGTATATTTCATTATATAAAAATATTTATGTGAAGAAATAAGGTCAGACTTGGGTTTATTTAAATATAGCCACATACACCTCTTCCCTGTTCTTCAAATATATATTTTTTTACTTTTCTGATTTAATCTCCTTGAAGATTTCTCCCAGCCTACTGAGCAGAAGAAAGACCTCTTTCCTTTACATGTTCATGGTAGTTTGTCTATTCCTTTGTAATAAAATTTGCCATCTAGGCTCAGAGGCATAAGCGCCTGCCTGGCAAGCGTGAGGGCCCGAGTTCGACTCCCGGAAACCACATACAAAAAAAGGGCCGGTGATATCACTCAGTGGCACGGACGCCTGCTGGTGCGCGAGGTCCTGAGGTCGATCCCCGGTACCCACAAAAAAAAAAAAAAATTTGCCATCTAATATCTGGTATGATAAAGCATTTATATTCTATTCCTTCAAATATAATATATCCATTTTTATTCATTTTATATAGCTTGCTAGTGTCTTGTACCCAGTAGGCCTATTCAATATATGCTTTAAATTTAACAACTTTCCATTCATTTCTTATTTACATATTCAAAGAAAAAATGCAAATATATCTTAAATGAATTGATCTTAAAGTTTAAAATAACAGCAGCAATGAAACCCCTAAATCTTTGCTTTATCTTAAACCTTGGGATATTAGTTTGAATACCTGCTATTAGCTTAAAATATTTAGTTATTAAAAGAAAGCACAACAATGAGCTTCTATTTCACACCCACAGGGATGGCTAGAATTATAAGTCAGATGAAGAAAAATCATATCCCTCATACATTGCTGGTGTGAATGTAAATATGGTGCAGTCACTTAGGAAAAAAATCTGGAAGTTTCACAAGTAATTGATATAGAGTTATCACATGACCCATCAATTGCAATCCCAGAAACATACCTAACAGAAATGAAAACATATGCCCACTCAAAAATTTGTACATGAATGTTTATAGCAACATTATTCATAAAAGACAAAACATGGAAATAACCCAAATGTTCACTAACTGATGTGTGAGTGAACAAAATATAGCATCCCATACAAAGGAATGATTTTGAGCCATAAAATGAACAAATGCATGCTGGAACATGCCCAAACCTTGAAAATATTATACTATGTGAAATAAACCAGTAGCAAAAGAGCACATATTGTATGATTCTGTTACATGAAATATCCAGAACAGAAAACCAATAGAGGCTGAAAGCAGACTAATCTTGCCATGGACTATTGTCACTGAGAAGGGAAAAGATTGTTAGTGGAAGGATATCAAGTTTCTTCTTGGGATGATAAAAATGCTCTAAAAGTGACCATGTTAATGGTTGTACAAGTGGTAATATACTAAAACAATTGAATTGTTAAGAGGGTAAATTTTATGGTATATAAATAATACCTCAATAAAGCTGGTAAAAATGTGCTTTATTCTAAACCCTAGGGGCATTAGTTTGAAAACTTGTTGTTATTTCTAAACAATTGCTTCTTCTAATAATGCAAATCAAATATATATTAAACTAATAGAGAAATAGTGTTTAATCACAATTCCTAGTTACTTTGCTGGATTTATTATTCAACTGTATTTGTTTACTTGCTTTATCTAAATTGCATTCTCTTACTCTTTTTCTTTACTAGGTGGGTTACTAGTCATCTCAGAAATCAGTGTCATTAAAATTTCTATTAAGCAGTCACAGGAAATGGCACTCTTTTATGGCAGGAAGCAGTCAGAAGCCAGCACCTCTGCTTATGACTGTGCAGGCATGGAGGCTATGTGCTATACAACTCAGGGTATAACATGTACATAGGTTATAATGTGAATAATGCCTCTTAGAGGTAGGCAACATGGTAGCCTTAATCAAATCTTCTTTGTTGTCATTGTCATTTTCTAATTATTTAGAGTCAAGTTGGACTATTTACTCATCTTTCCATCCACTGTACAGTATACTGATTGGCTTGATTCTTCTGCTGTTGTGTCTCCCAAATTCATTCTTGTTCCATTCTTACTGCCCTTCCCTCATTTTGTCACTAACTTTCCCCCTAAATTACTGCACTAGCTTCTCAATCTTCCCACCTCTTATTCTCTGTTATATCCTCTAAATTATGGAATTTTCTTCTTAACACATAATCATGTCTTTGTACAAAATTTCTGAATGTTTCCAGTTACTTCTGATGTCCAAATTTCTTAGCTTGCCACTTAAGACCCTCATGACCTCCCTACAACCTATTTTGGAAAGCTCATCATTGACCAATTCTTTCCCATGTTCCATATTACAACCACACGGTTCTATTCTGTTCCTCAAATCACTCAGTGTACTGTGATTCTTCCATAACATGGATTACAATGCCTCCTTTGTTTATAATGCCCTTCCCATTCACTTATTTGTGCTTGAAACCAACATTTTCCTGACACCAAAGCCCAAGCATAACCATCTTGTACATGTCTTTTCCCTCTTCTTAGAGGAATGAATAGATTTTTATTCCTCAAGTCCATATTATGTTATTTATGCTTTTATTATCATACTTATTTTATGGCTGGTATTATAAAATCTCCTTGTGTGTGTCCATCTTTTCCATCATTACATTTCATCTCTCTTATTAATCATTGTGTATAACAGGTATTCAAAGTATCTTCAGTGAATAGTAGAAAGAAATGTGCTGCATGAGATTGATATCAGGAAAGATAAAATGAGATGTAGAAGAAAAGAAACAGGTGTATAAAAAAACCCACAAAATTTAAAAAAAAATAAAGAAGAAGTTGGAGTCCTACTATAAGTACAACTCTGTATACATGAACTAAGAAAAGCTGTGATTTTGTACCATAGGAAATATATGGTTGATGATTGATGTTTCACATTGTGAAGTATCTTCTGTAGAAACTCTTCAATGGCTTCTGTATTAGTCAGTGTTCTCTAAAGAAACAAAAATTATAAGAGATGTACTAATTATAATATTATGAGATTTATTATAAGATGATATTGTGCTATGAAATGATAGAGGCTGAGAAGTACCACAGTCTGCTGATTGCAAACTTGAGACAAAGAAAAGCTGGTGATTTAGGTTAAAGACTGGATACAGATAGACCTAGAAATAATGTTTAACCACATATCTGGACATTCCTCAATCCAGTCAAGATGACAGCAAAAAATTAACCATCACTGTTTCTAAGGCTTATAATAGAAAATATAATAAAGAAGTACCTGTATGTGTGAAATTGGAAAGACATGAAAAATAATTTTAACAGCATTTCTAGACCAAAGTGTTTTTCTTTCTTTTTACTTTTAGTTGTGGCAAATCCAAAGTTAGGATCATTTTATACCATGTTTTCACATCCTCTTTCAACTGTAATATGCATGATTGTGATGACAATCATTTCCTACAATATCCATGCCTCAACTAACATAACATTATTTCTTATTCTAAGAGAAAGTCTAATAGAGCCAGACAGTTTATAAAGAAAAAGCAATGACCTACTTACAATTTTATTCATAAAAATCAATGTCCTTTTTTGGTGATCTTAAAATAATATTTATAGATTATTTGCCAAATTTTGTCAGCATTATATTTCAGCAAGTCAAACTATATCACTAATCTAAAATTTGTACAGATCTGTTAATTTATTAAAGTAAAAGCTACCAACAGTATAGTTAAAGAAATTTGTAATTTTTCCACATAAATTTAAGATATGAACATTTCAGGTTTGATTAGGAGAATATTACTTGGTATATAGTACATTTCACATCTCTCAACTTCATCACAATTTAACATCTATGGCAAAGGTCAAGCCAACTTTTTAGTAGACCAAATACCTAGAAACAGGCAGACATAAATATATGGAGCTAAGTATTCATGTATGTGCAGGAAATGTACTTTGGGAGGCAAGACATCCAGCTGAGAAACTTTGACAGTTTGTTAGTCCTAACCTCATGTTACTGTAAGATAAGGGCATTTGTGTCTAAGATATGTTATTGTAAAAGGAAAAACAAACAAGCCAACTTTCACATCCATGGACTTAAAAGACATTTTAAAGCCAATTGGAGCACATGAAAATTCTCAAAATGAAATAAAATAAGGGTTTCACTTTATGTCTTCATGAACTGGCCTCAAAATACATAAACTAAAAAGAGTTCAACTGGAAATTGTTTAACTTTATTTAAAAATTGTCCTGTTACATATATTGTAATAGGTACTGCAGGGTACTAGACGAGAAAAAACTAAATTGTATTCTCTAGGAGCTTTCGATCTGGCAAGTGGGATAAGGGACATTCAGAACTAACAATAATTTAAGACTGGATTCAATGAAAGTGTTCCCCAAAAAAGGTCTAAAGCAACGATGTTTTCATTGGACATGTTCTTTTATATAATATCCCTTATTTGTGGTATTCCCTGTGGTAATCTATAGTTCTGAAGGTTCTGTTAATTATTATGTTGCATTGCCTCCAACTCACCTCCTGCCCCCTGAGTGACCATGTGGTCTGAACTGGCCAATCAGACTGGCTTGTCCTGTGCCACAGTCATTGGTCTGAATATGGGTACTTCACTCAAGTAGAATATTCTGGATATTTTTCCTTTGTCCTTTCAGGTCTATTATCTATTTTTCTTTAACTCTGCTCTGATCATTGGGAGGTTGATTTTTATGACATCAGTACATCAGTGAATTTCTTTTTTGGCTGTTTTCTTGTTAGATTCAGCCAATGCCAAGCCTGGGAGAGAGAATAAAATAAGTAAAGAAAATGAGGTCAGTTTATTTATTTCTCTGATTCTTTCCTTGCAATGTTGCTGTGAATTGGTGACATCTGTTTACTGAAGTCACAGCACCTGTCAGGTGGCCTTCTTTATGGAGTTACCCTCTCAAATAACTGTTCATGCCCTTTTTATCTTTTTATATCTTCTGGCCTAGGGGCAATAACAGTTCTTTTTTGTTTTTATGGTTGCACAATTACCTGTTGCTTTTCCTAAATCTTGCCAACAAATGACCCAGGTTGAGTGTGCCTTTGAATTTTGCTGGGTCCGTGATAGAGAGGAATAAACAGAGAATTTCCCTGATACATAGATCTAGGGGTAGCGAGTTTTTCTAGTTTTTTAATATCAAGCTGTAAATATTCCAGTATGTGTTTGCAATAGCTCTTATCCATAAAAAACTGAGAGACTGCTAGGAATGAAGCCAATCTCTTCACAGAAGAGCAAACCAAAGAAGAAAGACAGGGAGGAGGGAGGAAGGGAAGGGAGCAGGGAAATTATGACACTGTTTGAACCTCAGGATCCAGTCATGTTTAATGCTGGTGGTCTGCATTATGTGAACTAGTAAATTCCCTTTTTGCTTGAGCTAGTTTGAGTTGGGATTCTATCACTTGAAAGCAAAATCATTCTGATTAATACAGAGCTTAAAATAAAGAAGATATATCATCCAGTTTGAGAGATCAGTAGGCCTGCTATTACACACATAAGTGATTAAGAGAGATTTTGAAGAAAGTATATGATTTTTAGAGCAAATATAGGAAAATTGTTTTTCAGTCAAAAGAAACAATTTAAACAAAGATGTATAGATGTACAAACATGCAAGATATAGTAAATAAACCAGTTTCACTGCACCATATGATATAGGTAGAGTAGTAGTGACATCTAAAAATGGAAAGGTAAGATTAAACCTTGACTTTACTGAAACACTTGGTATGGGTTTGAGGCATAGATTTTTTGGGTGGGACAGTGAGAGTTCTCTCATGAGACAGCATGATTGAAATGTCATTATAAGATAACATTGCTTTACTTTTTACAAATTATCTATTATAAAATATAAAATCACCCTAAAACTTAGTATCTTAAAATAATACGTGTTATGGCTTATGCTTAGATGTTCCCCCAAAACTCATGTGGGCATAAGTGGCAATTTCAGAGTTGGCTGGGTCTAGAGTATTTGAATGATTCATGGTGCAATGCTATGATCAAGGGTGCTAGGATTAAGGATGTGAGTACTACCCACCAAAGTAGCCTGGATAAGATACAAGGTATAGAAAGTGCTGTGGTCACTCCCTTGCTTGTTTTTTGCTTTGTTATCTTCTGCCTCCCATGAATGGTTTCCCCTATGTGATGCCCCTCTGCCATGTGCCACCCTGCCTTCAAGCCAGTTAACTATGGACTGAAACCTCTACAAACCATGAGCTACATCAACCTTCCCCCTTAACTTTGGTTGTCATGTGTTTTGTCTCAGAGAAAAGTAAGACAGAAGTTGGTACTGGGAGTGGGGCCATTGTTATGACTATACCTGACCATATTGTTGAGGAGACTTTGGGACAGACTTATGGGACGAGATTGGAAAGGATCACAAATGCCCACTGAAAAAGTAGAACTGGAATGCCTTAGTCTGTACTTGATGGGAGATTCTGGTTAGAGCTCTGAAGACCAGAATGCTGACAGAAATGATGCCAGTAATGACAAGGCTCTGGAGGTTCCTGCTGGGAAGAAGGACTGCACTGAGTATTGGACTCCAGACAATGTGTATTATGGCTTGGCAGAAATATTGTCTGAATTTTGCTCATTTCCAAAGACTTTGGCTGAGACTGAGATTAAGGGTGGTGAACTAACTAATCTGGCAGAAGAAATTTCAAGACCATCTATGTTGAGGCCATTGCATGCCTACTGTTGGGGGCTTTTAGCCAGATTTATGTTGAGAATCAAAAGCAAAGAGCCCAGCAGAATGATTTAAAACATTTTGAGTTTTGCCAGAAAGGAAGCTCCAGTAAAGCCATGGACTGCACTGATAGGGCAGGGGAGATCTTGATTGATGAGAAGGAACAGGAAAATAGAAAAGATGGCCTGAGGACATCAAAAGAAGCAGCAGGACCCCACCCTTTGCAGCCACAAAATTGCAAAAGTGAGCGACTTTGATTTGAGAAAAGAGCCCCACAGCACCATATTCCAGAATGGTGGTGGCCTAGGGAAGTTTTTACTTGGGATTTGGTTCAGAGTGCTCAGCAATCCAGGCACTCAAACTACAACCAAGAGAAAAGGAAGCCTGGCTATTGCTCCAGCTGGCAGCAGACCTTAGTATAATACACATGGTGCTGATTTTAGGTGCATGCAGAATCCACGAGTTGTGGAGTCAGGAAGGATTCCACCCAGATTTTTGAAGAAGGCCTGGGAGGCCAGGGAGGGTGCCCCTGAGAGGGCAGTGTATAAAGCTGTGAGTGTGAAGCCAAAGGTGCAGTGGAGACTCCAGACATTTAGAGAAGCCAGGAATGTGGATCATTTGAGGAAAACTGCAAGGAGAGTGAAGAACTGGCCCAAGAGAGAAGTCATGGTAGCTACAGCCACAGGAAGTGCTATAGGGGCAGAGCCACATGAGCCCTTTGGAGTTCACAACTTGCCACAGATTGCCAAGGATGCTGGAAGTGGAACTGTGGGATTTATTTGCCATGCTGGATTTTGGTCTTGCTTTGTTCCCATTCCTTGCTATTCCTCTGTTTGTAACTTTTGGAATGGAAATGTCTACTTTGTGCCATTGAATGTTGGAAGTATTTAACTTTCTTTTCATTTGTACAGGGGCTTACAGCTAAGACTTTGCCTTACATCTCAGAGGATACTTTGGATTTGGACTTTTCTTCAATGCTGAAACTGTTAGAACCCTGGCCACTCTTAGAGATGGACTGAATGGCATTCACATAAAGGGATATGCATGAGTCTTTGGGACAGGAGTGGAATGTTATGGCTTGTGTTTATATGTCTCCCCAAAGCCTCATGAAGTCAAAGGTGGGGCATTTTCAGAGCCATATGGATCTAGAGTGTGTGATTGATTCATGCTGAAATGCTAGGACAAGGGCGCTGGATTAAGGGTTTCAGTGCTACTTGCCCTAAGTATTCTGAATAAAATATAAGGGATGGAAAGAGCTGCAGTCATTCCCTTGCTTGTTTGTTGCTTTGCTATCTTCTGCCCACTATGAACTGTTTCTCCTTTGTGATGTCCCTCTGCCATGTGTTACTCTGCCTTGGAGCCAACTATGGACTGAAACCTCTATAAACTCTGAGCTAATTCAACCTTTCCTCCCTTAACTTAGGGGGTCAGGTATTTTGTCTCAGCAATAAGAAAAGTAACCAAGAGAATACATATGCATTATCTCACACCTTCTGTGTGTAAGGAATTCTGGAGTAAATTAGCAGAGTGATCTTGTCTTAGAGTCTTTCATGAGGTTGCAATCAAGGTTTCAGCTGAGGGTGAAGTCATCAAAAGGCTTCCCTGGGGCCAGATGTTCTGCTTTCATGATGGCTTACACAAATGGGTTTTGACTAAAAGCCTTAACTCTGCTGTATGTGGATAGAATTTCTGGCAGCATAGAATTGTCTATAAAGCTTCTTGAGTGTCATCATGAATTAACAGCTGGCTCTTACCAGAGCAAGTGATCTTAGGAAGAATAGATGGCACTCTAATGCCATGACCAGCTTATCTTCTAAAGTCATACTCTATAATTTCCATAGAATTCTATTTTTGCACAAGTTAGCTGGTTTGATATAGGAAAGGATTATGTAAAGACATGAATGCCAGGATATAGAGAGTATGGCGATCATCTTAGAAGCTGGCTTCCCCAGTTTCTACTTTTCTATTATTATTTTTTTTTTGTGGGAACCGGGGGTCGACCTCAGGACCTCACACGCCAGTAGGCGCCTGTGCCCTATTTTTCTATTATGATTAAAATTTGTATACTGCTGTATGGCGACTGGGACTGTGATTGAAGTTGCATTATTAATCTTTATGTTTTCATATATTTTATTTATTTTTATTTATTTATTATTTTTGTGGGTACCAGGGATCGACCTCCGGACCTCATGCACCAGCAGGCGCCCATGCCGCTGAGCGATATCACCGGCCCTTTTTTCGTATGTGGGTTCCGGGAGTTGAACTTGGGCCCTCGTGCTTGCCAGGCAGGCGCCTACGCTGCTGAGCCATCTCACCGGCCCTTCATATATTTTAATAGTTCCATACCATTACATGCATTTTGGTAGTTCTATGCTTCACAAAGATGTTTCCCTTTCTTCTCTGCAAAGCCAAAGGAGCCTATGATTTTCCCGTAATTGACCACTTATGATATGTTTATATTGAGGCCACTGTATGGAAGATGTTATGGTTTATATTTAGATGTCCCCCTAAAGCCTCATGTGCTCATAGGTGATTGTATCATGGGGCTGTGACACTTAACAGCAGATTAGTCCACTGATGAGCTTACAGCTAAATGTAACATTGAAAGGTAAAGCCTGGTAGGAGGAGATGGGTCACTGGGGGCATAGCCTGGGAGGATCTATCTCTCTCCGTTTTCTTTGATCTCTCTCTGCATCCTGTCTGTCATGCCATGACCAATTCTCTGCCATGCCGTCCTGTCTTTGAGCTAGCTGACTATAGACTGAAACCTGTACATCCTATGAACCAAAAATAAACCTTTCCTCATTACTTTCTGGGTGTCAGGTATTGTGTCCCAGTGAAGAGAAAGTAAGTAAGACAGGATTTTTTTTTTTGTGGGTACCGGGGGGTCGACCTCAGGACCTCGCGCGCCAGGAGGCGCCCGTGCCGCTGAGCGATATCACCGGCCCCTTTTTCGTATGTGGGTTCCGGGAGTCGAACTCGGGCCCTCGCGCTTGCCGGGCAGGCGCTTAAGCCGCTGAGCCATCTCACCGGCCCAAGACAGGATTTTTAATGCTAGGCTAAATTGGTTTTAGTTGTTTTATTTTCACTAATTTCATAGTATGATGTTAATTGATACCCCCCAGCACTTCAAACTCTAAATTTAATATTTAAAATTATCGAGGTATAACTCTGGCAGAGGTCATGTTTAGTATGCAAAAGAACCTGGCTTTGATCCCCAGCACTGCAAAACAAACAAACAAACAAGCATTACAGAAACCAATCTTTGTGTGGTAGAGATTCCTAACAGCGAGGAAATTGGCAAAAAATATAATGAAACACCCTTCTTCCAGGTAGAATAGCTTTTACTAGTTTCCTGAAATTATCTGGCTGTGAACTGGATTGAAGGAAGGGGATACACAGATAATTTAAGATCTTTTCTCAAAATATGATTTCCTGATCAATACATACTTTGGAATTAATATTTCTAGTATTTGAAGAGTAAATTTTTAAAAACGTCAGATATAATTTTTAGGTGGAAAAACAGTAGAGAATCATTTGTAATCAGATTCTGTAGGCCCTGTGTGCTAATTTGTTCTTGGGTACATGAATGCTTTAAAACTTTTTAATCAAAAGTCTTTGCCTTTGGGTTTGCTTTGCAGAACTTGATAAAACACACACACACACACACACACACAAAAAAAAAAAAAAAAAAAAAAAAAAACAAAACAAACAAAAAAACCCCCAAAAAACCTGTTAATTCTTTTGGGCTGGGGATGTAGCTCAGTAGTAGAACTATTGCCTAGCATGCCTGAGGCTCTTGGTTCAGTCCACAATACTGAGGAAAAATCAAAACAAAAAAAAGCTCTTTTGGCTGTAATAATCACTTTGATAAGCTAAAGAAAAGAGGGTGTTATTGTGAAAACACATTCAAGTTTGCAGGAATCAAGGATAGAAAACAAACTACAGCCCATCTTCATGGGACAGAGATGACAGTTCTCTCACAAGAGCAGAAATTTGCTCTTGTTCTCACAGAAACTCTGTATCTCTCTGCATGTCAACTTTACTAGTTGGATTTTTCTGTTATGTTTCTTGACTGTCACCCATGTACAAGATGGATGCCTCATATAATGGCTGCTGCAGCCTACTTTACATCAAGATAAATATCAATTTCTTTAAACTTATATTATGCTGCATCTTCTATCTATGAATTTATTTAAAACATCCTTGAAAGGGAGTCTGATAGATCTAGTATCTTTAATTGAACAAGCTGACGAATCCAGTAGTTAGTAAAAAAATCACTTCATCACTAAAACTAGCTCTTAAAACATTTTTGATATAGTGGAAATGACTGCTGTTGTGACATTAATTATCCTTTAAATATGGCAATGGACATGATTTTGTCTCAGAACCATGTTCCCAAAGGATGTTCTGGAGAAAGTAATTCCGTAGGACATGAATAGAGGCTTCGGTCAAATAAATTTTGGGAGAAGTTAAAGTTAAATGGTTTCTTTACTAGAGTACTCTTCAAATATTTTATAATAAGTATCCATTTGAACTATGAGGATTGCATAATAACTTTTAAGTCATAGAGCTCATGGGTTATCAGAAGAAATGGAGAGTTAACAGTGTTAGCTTACAGAGAGAGGGGAGGTATGAGATGAATTTGAAAAATTAAACAGGGACTACTGGACCATGTTTAAGATGTTGAAGTATATTTTAAGGGCAATAGGGCTGGAGATATAGTTCAGCGGCACAAGTGCCTGCCTGGCAAGCACAAAGTCCTGAGTTTGATTCCCGGTACCAAAAAACAAAACAACAACAACAATGAAAAAAAAAAAAACAATAGAAAATCATGAAGAGTGTAGAGTAAGACATGGTCAGATTGTAGTTTTAGGATGTTTATTCTCTTTACAGTTTGGGGAGGGCACTGGAGAGAAGTGAACATGAATAAGAAGGCCAGCTGGGACCTACTACAGTAATGTGGAAAGACATTGTGGGGCTTGTTCAGATTAAGAGAATGTATATATAGTATTCGCAATACATTTTTAGACAAACCTGGCATGAATTGCTGATGTAATGGTTTAAGGGTGAAAGAAAGTGATGTATCAAGAATGATTCTTGGTTTTTATCTTGAGTGAATAGAAAGTGGCACTATTTCTAAGACAGGGAATGCTGGATGGAGAAGCTTTGGGAGTTGAGTTGGAATGTTCAGTAGTTTGGCATTGGATATGCTCAGAAGAGATGTTCAGTAAAGGATTAGACATGATTCTGGAGCTCAAAGGAAAGGCCCCAGGTGTAGAGACCATTAAATTACTTGTTTGTAAACAGGTAATAGTCATTGCACATTTGAATACAACATAGATGTCCAGGAAATTAACTCAACTCAATAAACTAATAAGTACAAAATTATTGCCATAGTGATTGCATAGGGTAGTCAAATCTTAGCTATTATCTCATTGTACTGTAATTTATCCACATAAAATATTTCAGCTCTCAAAAGCAGATGTCCTTAGAATAATAGACAATTCAGCTGTTTGTTTCATGCCTTTTTATTGACATTATCAATGCTCGTATTCACCTTTATTTGGCATAAAATCTTTAAAAAATTGAAAGAAAATATATTTTGAGCATTTTCTCCATGCCGAGGCTTCAAATTTTCCTAATGCATGCCCAGGGTGTAAATGAATCTCATGATAACTTTAGAGAAAGGACAGCTACATACAGGTTGGTACCACTGTCTGAGGATGTGCTTTCTACACCCTGTCAAAAAGTTTCAAATTTGGGACAGGGCAAATCGGAATGTTAATACCACAAATTATTTATTTTGTTTTACCCCACTAGATGCAAACTTCATAAAGACAAGAGATTTTGTTTATTTTATTCCTTGATACAATCTCAGCATTTAATCAGTACCTTGCACATAGTAGGTACTCAAAGAGTATTTGAGGAATAAATTAATGAGTTCTATTTTCACAGTGTGATTGTTAGGAAAAAATAATTTGAAAACCTAGATACGTATATTTAAAAAGATACATATATGATAAATATGTATCATTAAACACTTACACATGTATACACATGTATCTCCAAAGCAAGATACAAACACTTTCATTTTCATGTTTTTAACATACATCTGTGGCTCTTCATTGTTAGCATATATTGGGGGAAGTTTCCTCTGTTTACTATGGGAAAGCTATTAATTTCTATTTCCACTGGTACATGAAGAGTCTCACAGATAATACCCATTTTACTTCTGATAATGCACAAGACTTTGTTTTTATAACCAAGGCAAAAGACACAGTGTTTTACTGAATAATACATTATACTTGTCAGGAGAATCTCCTTTACATGAAATATTCATCAGAGGACCATATGACAAGAAAATTGTTCAATACAACAGGATAATCCATTAAAAATTAATGAAACTTCTACAGTATTGCTCATGATTATGGCAAAATGCAACAGAAATGCAACCAAAAAGCCACAGTTAAATACACTTTCAAAGAATTTTCTTGGAACTTTCCAAGATTAAAATTTCAAGATTAAAATATATTAAAATTACAAGATATATGATAGTGATGAGCAGATGAAAAAGTGAACACGACTGACTCCCTGTCCTGATAGTGCTTACTATCTATAATAGGAAAGTCAGAATTGTGTTCTTTTCAAGCATTTATTGAATTTTTATTATGGAAACAGGCTTAGATTAAGTGCAGGGTGTAAGGATAAAGAAGACTCATTCTCTGTCATACAGGGGTTTTTACTTTACAGTGCTGTATTTCTGGGTGTATATTTTTGTTGTATGTATAGGGATAGAATGCTCTATTGGAATACATATAAACACAAATAGTTTCAACACAATATGCCAGGCTATGACAGAGTGGTAGCACCAAGTAGGGAAACTTAGCCCAATATAGGGACAAGATGAAAGAAGGAAGAGCTGAAGCTGAGCAGAGTCTTCTTTTAAAAATTATATCAAAAACTCATATATTTTCCTCCAAATCTCTTTTTTTGCTTTATTTCATAATTTTTAAACATATTTTGAACTGATCCATAAAATTGTTCATATTTATGAGGTATCATGATGTTTTGATACATTTCTATATTGTGTAATGTTTAAATCAGGTTAAATATATCTCCTCCCTAATTCTAGGGAAAAAAATTATCTAGAGAATGGGAACATCATTCCACGCTGAAGGAAAAGCAAATGTGAACATGGTCACAAAGACCAGAAAGAAAACAACGTGCTCTCAGGATGAACAGCAGCTTAGAGGACAGGTAGTATAGTGAGTGGAAGCTCCCACTACTCTACCTTCTATTTGGTTTATTTTGAAACGCTTGTAAAGTAAATACACAAGTAATTTTTGAGATAAAAGATGTACCCCTTTTGCTGCAATGCATCCTTTCCCCCTTTGCTTTAGTATTGTCAGACTGGAAAGTGTTTTAAATAATGGAGAGTGGGTGTGAGGCAACAGACTTCAAGAAAATGTGAGAATTATGTTAGGTGCTTGGCATAGACAACCTAAAGCCTCTTATCAAATACAATCTGTTTTATATAAAGGCCACTTTACCTTAGTCCTGTCTGTAGTAGTTCATTAGAAGAATATTGTGTGGGGCCGGTGAGATGGCTCAGCGGCTTAAGCGCCTGCCCGGCAAGCGCAAGGGCCCGAGTTCGACTCCCGGATCCCACATACGAAAAAGGGGCCGGTGATATCGCTCAGCGGCACGGGTGCCTGCTGGCGCGCGAGGTCCTGAGGTCGACCCCCCGGTACCCACAAAAAAAAAAAAAAAAAAAAAAAAAAGAATATTGTGTGGACTCGTCTTACTGGTGCAGAAAATCAGATGGTGACTCAAAAAACGGTTATCAAGCATCTACTATGCTTTCACATCTTTTTCCCTCCCTTTGTAAAGCAAAGTTAATTTTGCAAATATATATTGTTATAGTGGCTGTTTGGACTAGTTAGAAAAAAAAAATGAGCTTGATGAGAGTTCCCATTCTGGCGAAACCAGGTCAAGAGATGCGTTTGTGTGTGTGTGTGTGTGTGTGTGTGTGGTTTCACTGGGGAGACACAAAGAGGCGAAAAAGACAAGGAACATAGTTTGAAAGCATTGGTGTGAAAAACTATGCCCCAGCGACCAAAACAAAAATGCAGGCATTAGGGGAGGGGAGGAAGTTTTCAGGCCGAAATGAAAATCTTTGTTCATGGAGCAAGCCGTTTTTTTTTTTTTTTTTTTTTTTTTTTTTTTGTGGGTACTGCGGTCGACCTCAGGACCTCGCGCGCCAGAAGGCGCCCCTGCCGCTGAGCGATATCACCGGCCGAACAAGCCTTTTTCAATTTACTTCGCCTTCCTTGTCTCCCAACAACTCTTGGTTTTCTCACATTTATTCTAGTCAGCGGAGTAAAAAATGTGCATTCTTTCCTACCCCTAATCTCCAAACGAAGTGAGCTACTGTACTTAACCTGGAAAATGAAGGGAACTTTTAACATCCTCGTGAACATTTCATATAGAATGAGATAGTTGTCTACCTGGACGCGCCACCCAAGAACTACAATACCCAGAATGCACTCTTTTCCTTTCGCCTTCTAAGGCGGGAATGCCTATAATTTAATCTCATTTCCACAAGCAATAGTCACATGACTTTTCCTGTCAAGATGGCGGATAGCCTCCCTTCGGAGTTTGATGTGATCGTAATAGGGACAGGTATGTGTGGCCCCGATACTCCTCGGACAAAGTGTAGGAAGTCTGTATTGTGCCTACCTTCTCCGTCAATGGCAAGGGTTGGCAGGCAATATCGAGGGTCGAGCGTGGGAGGGAAGACAGAGAGGAAGTGAGGTAGTCTGGAGTCAGCGCGGCACTTAACAGCTCCAGGGAGGGGCTTGGACCCGCGGTGCCTGGCGCCTTTGAGTAGGGGTCGATCTGTTCTTGGCTGATTGCTGAGGTTGGTTGCTGCGGTGATTCCTGTTAATTTCCTTAGAGGAAGGTGGGTTTGAAGTGTCAGGAATACGGAAGGTCGGAATTTTATCAGTAGAGACGCATTTGGCAGGACATTATGATTCTTTCCTTGTTGATTTCAAGGTGATATTCCCCATCATTTTACCTTGCCATTTCATCGAACTTTTTCGTATATGTTCGTAGGATGCATTGCAGCTGAGATCCAGCTTAATCTGCAGTTATAAAGAAATGCTCGGTTGGTACTCGTATGCATATTTAGGGAAAGGAAACGGATTCTTTTTTATTGTGTCGGGAAGCTTAGGGAATTGTATTTTATTGTGGCAGCCATTCCTGCTTTATGATGTTGAAAGTATTTTGCTTTCTACCACCCACTTATCTACCTACGATTTAAGGTGCTAAGAACAGACTTGGAGTTCCAGTTCAGATGTGTAACCTTATCTCCCCCTTGTTTTTCTGTCCTCAGTGATTTAGGCGAAGCCAGAAACCTCCCTGCAATTTCTAGTTGACAAATTAAACGTACAGGGCATGGCAGAAGATATTGTGCAGCAAATTAGCTTTTTGTTTTTCTTAAGAGTCTAAGGGATGCATTTTGGATGGGCTGCTATAGGAGGATTGTGGGTAGAGTTTTCTCCTGTCTTTCGAATGTGGTAGGCCAGAGAAACTCTGGTGGATGGGACCCTGCCCATTGTGTTAACGCATTCAGTTCCTTGTCTTTCCAAACAGTAGGAGCAGCCATGTTTCCAGGATCGGAGTAAAAGTAACAGCTACCTGTTTTTAAATGTTTATTATTTCCTAATCAATGTGCCAAGCACTTAAGCCAGATGTAGTATCATGACAACCTGGTTAGAATAGTTAATCTCTACATTTTACAGAAGACAAAAAGGGGGATTGGGACTCTAACTTGCCAAAGATTATACAGTTGGTCATTTTCCAAAAGCCCACTGTTCTATCCCAGAAAGAGAATTACTGTTCTGACCCGCAGAATTCGTAGTTTAGTAGATATAATTGGGACATAGTTTAGTAGATATAATTGGGAAAACTTAATGCTTGGCCATTAACTAGCTGTGTGAATGGGAGGGCCAGGCACTTAATCTCTCAGATTCTCAATTTTCTTGCTTTAGAATATAGGCAAGGTAAACTAGATAACTTTTAAGCTGTTGTTTAACAAAAAATTCTCTTATCGTAGTTGCACCTGGGTACTTGTCTTTAGAACAGCAAAGGCATGTTTATTCCTAGTTTGAAAATAACTTCATGGATTCAGATAATCTAGTTGTAACTGCTGTGAACAGATGTTGGATGAGAACTAGAAAGAGCCATTAGACCACTCATTTTTACTTCCCAGTTTATCCTAATACTAAGAATAGCATCCATTTTATAATGTGTTCATTTTAAAACATACTTAAGTTCTATAGTTTTGCCTTTCTCTTTTGTTACCTAGGAACTTCGGATGTTTAGTTTTTTTCTTTGAAACAGATTCTTTTCTGTGTTTAAATTTCAATTGATGAGTATTCATTCTTGTTAAATGCTGTTAATACTTATTACTTTGTAATATTTTTGCCTTCTCATGAAAATAGGAACACATCCATCCTGTTGGAATTGTCCTGGTAGAGGTAGAAGGAGCCTAAGTGATCCAGAAAATTGCATCAGAAGGCATCAGAAGTGATTTGGAGAAAGATTCATTTTAGAATTATTTTAGTGAGTGGAATATTCTCAGTGTATGAGAAGAGCTTAGCTGAAGTTAATCTTAAACATTAAGTCTTTAATGTTGCTTAAAAGTAACACATTCTGGGTTTTATAAAGCATGTTGCTTAAATTTATGATATACAACTTTGTTTTTACTTTATCAAAAGTGGAAAAATTATTAAAGGCATTCTCAAATAAAATGATTTCAACACTTTCAATCATTGTATTTAATTAGAATTATTTTTGATGTGTTTGCACTATTTTCTGAAATAGTTTGCGAAAGCCATTTAAAATAAATGGTGCTTTATTAAACATACTACTTTGAAGGAAATGTGTTTCATAGTTTCAGTTTTATTAACAAAAGCAGAATTAATTATGCATGTATAAGAAACTTGAAGAAATAGGCTATGAGATGTAATTTTTCTCTTAGAACAGTTTTAATTAGAACATTAAAAGTCAATTGCATCATCAACTACAATTATTTGAGGATATTTTACATTCCCTTTGACCTTGACTAATTTTATTCTGATTTTCTGTAAGACAAGGTAAAAGTTTTTCCTTAAGATCCTATTTTCCAGAGATTATTGAAAAAATAAAATGTTCAATATAGTTTCTTATGTTAAGCTGCCTATTTCCTTCCAATGAGAAAATATGGGAAGTATTTCTTGAACACCCAAAGGCAGAGGAATAAGATGAAGTACTTGAACTGTGGAAAAAGAAAAAGAGAATAGAATAAAAAAAGGTCAACTGGAATCTCGATAGAGAGGACAAAAATGGATGTAAGTGATAAGTGCCTAGAAAGTGACCTTCAGCTCAGGTACACATTTTCAGAATAGTTTGCCATTTAAAAAGTCATTTGAATGATAATTTTGTGGGTTATAAAAAAGTATCTTTGGCCTCAAGTTAAAAATAGTCCCAGTAATATAACATCTCACTAGAAGTAACTTAAATGGCAGCCTGTATTATCTGCTGCAGAGCCAGAAACTTAAGAACAGGCAAGATGTACTTTGTAAAAGCTATGTGAAAATGTTGACATGCTTCCTACATAGAGTAATTCTTCAGCTCTTCAATCAGAATATATTCATTCTTAGGAGTAGTTTTAGCATACTCAGAGTATATTAGTACCATTGAATTTGAAGATACGGGGAGTGTTGTCAACTCCTACAAAGACTCTGAGGGAGTGCTATTAGATGTATAAGTGGCAGTTGATATCTTTATAAGAAAAGGAAGAGACAAACTCCTGAAATGCAAACCTACATGAAAACAGCGCAGTGGCCTAGCACCATTTTCTGTAACAAGAACCTAGTCTCTTGCCCTTGTGAAGTTTACTATATTGACTTTTCTCATTAACTTTTGTACTTCTCACAGTCAAGTCCCTAAAGCTGTCTTTAAAACAATGTGGGCATTTTATTTAATCCTTTTTACTTTTTGAAGACCAAGTAGAAATTCCATCAGCATCCCATTTCCTGTTTAAAACACAGCACATAGTATCTTTGAGTTTTTCTCCTGAGGTGGGTTGTGGAATAGACTAACTTATTTTATTCTTGCAGAGATAAATACACAGATCCTTTTCAAGAGTTTTATTGCTAAAGATTATGAGAAAAGAGAAGGGATGACAAAAATAAGATGGGCAGAATTACATGGCGGTACTGTCCCTAATTTCTGATTTCCTTGGGAGATGGTGTTCAGCATAGTAAAATTATAGATGTGGTAACATGGTGTATGGTAAACACATGACCTTCCTACTATGTGACTTTGGGCAAATTATACAACCTCTTGGGGCATCAGTTTGCTCATCTGTAAAATGAGTGATTTGAATTGGGTTGTCTCTAAGGTAGGGATATCCCAGGTCTAAAGTTAACATTATGTATCGCTGGTTATGACTGTGTCTTTGGGAAAAAATACTAATTTCTGTTTTATATAATCCTTTTAAGAAGTCAAATCAGTGTTTAATATACTTTAGAAATTTTTTCATCAAAATGGCTTATTAAAAAGACAATTTTTGAAACGGATTAGCTGCTTATTTCAGAAAAGACATGTAGGTAGCTCAGTCCTATTTCTTGATGTTTTTGAATTGAAATATTAAGGTAGTTAACTGAGTGGCAGCTCATTTCTTGACTATAGTGCTTGTGACGCTAGTAGAGTAGCCTTACTTCTCTAAGCCTTGGGGGATAGTAATGGTGCAAGAAGTGTCCTGGTAACTGGTATTTGATGAATGTCCATTTTTGTTGGACTCAAGTGATTTCCCATACATGTATCTCATTTAACCTCTTAGGATATCTGGATTTATATCTAACATCACAGGATACATCCTGTATTTTCAAACATACATACACCTATTGTCTAGGGCAGGGTTTTGTTTGTTTGTTTGTTTGTTTAGTTTTTTGAGACAGGGTCTCGCTGTGTAGTCCGTGCTGGTCTTGAACTCACTATGTAGTCTAGGCTGGCCTCGAATTTATGGCAATCCTCGTGCCTCAGCCTCCCGACTGCTGAGATTAGAAGCATGCACCACCACACCCAGCTATTTTTTTAAATTGCAAGATGCTACCTGTTTATGGGTCATGAAATGAATTCTAGCATTTTTTAAAAAAAGAGGTAGATTATGTTAGAACATATCTAGTAAGGATAAATGTGTTTTATTTGTATGGACACATACATACATTTTTTGCAGGGGTTGGGACACAATTCAAAAGTTTGCAATGGAGAATATTGACCAACTGAATAACATAGTGTATAGTAGTAAAAATGGTATTTCAGAAGTCCTTTAATTTTACAAATGATATACCTTCCATATATTTGACTCACTTTGACAGGCATGTATCTTTTTTGAGCAGTGTAATGTAGTGATGACAGTTTGGTTCAGGAATGAGATGAGTTGGGTTTTAATCTCAGTTCTGCCTCTTGTGCATGTTCCTTAACCTCTTGAATCTTCAATTTCTTATTTGTAAATAGAATATATTTCAGAGTAGTGTTGAGGATTGAATGAAATAATTCATATAAAATGCTTTGTAAGTACTCAGAAAATATAGTTGATTTTTATGGCTCATAAAGCCATACTGAGGTGCTTTTATTACCATTACTATTACTTTAGTGCTTTCTAGAAATGGCTTATGATTTCTGTGGAGAGTGGTGTAAAGATTTAAATGTCTGATTTATCTTCTTCCTCTGCATTGGTTTCTTGGTGGGAAATGCTTTTGTGTGTCTATTACCATTATTTCTTTTTTTTTTTTCTTTTTTTTTTTTTGTGGGTACCGGGGGGTCGACCTCAGGACCTCGTGCGCCAGGAGGCGCCCGTGCCGCTGAGCGATATCACCGGCCCCTTTTTCATATGTGGGTTCCGGAAGTCGAACTCAGGCCCTCGCGCTTGCTGGGCAGGCGCTTAAGCCGCTGAGCCATCTCACCGGCCCTATTACCATTATTTCTATCAGATTTCTTACCATGTAGCTTTTAAATTTCCTTTCTGTCTTCTGTTTTGTTCACCACCTTGCATTATTTATCATTATTGTTTTGAACAGATTTAACATTCATTTTATTTCAACATAGTATGAAATGTTTATCTGTCAGTATAAAAGCCAAATTCAGGAGCTAAAGAAAGCCTACATTTTGGTGTTGTGAAAAAATGCTTTGCACTTCTTCAGGCATTTATTGATGGGAAAGTATGTCTTTTCTGCTCTCAATACCTAGATATGTAAGAAGAGTTATCTAACTCTGTAAAAGACTCAGATCTGCTTACCTTTCTCCGTAAATCATAAAATTGAACCAATTCCTCAGAGAACTGCATCTGTTACCCAAGTTCCTTTGGTAGCATCATTTTCATCTCCCATGCCTCTTGTCATTTTCTCATTTTCTCTAGTGTTTTCGTGATGTTTTGGATAACTCAGGCTATAGCAATTAAAATCAAATATAGCTGCTCTCCCTCATATTCTCCTGTTTAACATAAAATCCCAATGCACAGAAACAATTATAATTCCATATAATAGACCTGTTACTCATATTAAATCGTCTGCTATTCAGTTTCTGTGTGAAATCTTAACTGAAAAGTTAGGCTGTGCTTATTATCTATGTAAATGGTTGAAAATGTAAAATACACTAAAAATCAATGTCTGTGCCCAGTTTATAGTGTCTGCCTCCTTAAACTGTTTCATTATTATTAGATTTAGAATTTTCTAACGATTGTGAGATACATATGCATTACTGTTAATTATATTGACACTGCTGCACCAACTTTGCTGAATTCCTTTATTTGTTCCAACTGTTTTTTGGTGGATTCCTTAATGTTTTCTATATATGAGATCACGTGGTCTCCAAATAACAACAGTTTGAATTTTTTCCCTTTCTAGCTTGGATGTACTTTGTTTCTTTATCTTGTTCCATTGTTCTAGCTAGGACTTCTAATACTGGTTAAATAAGAGTGGTGAAAGTTGCCATACACATCTTATTCCAGTTCTTATAAGAAAAACATTGAATTTTTCCCCATTCAGTATGATACTAGCTCTGGTTTTGTCATATATGGTCTTTATTGTTTTGAGGTACATTCCTTCTGTACCAAGTTTGTTGGATTTTTATCATGAAGGGATACTGAATTTTATCAAATTCCTTTTCTGAATCTATTGCAATGATTATATGATTTTTGTGCTTGATTCTGTTAATATCACTTCACCCATTAATTCTGATATATCAATTTGATTGGATTAAGAAATGCCTAGTAGATTAGTAAAACACACTTTTAGATGTGTTAGTACGTATGTAGGTATGACCTTGAATACTATATGTAGTTTCTGGTCCCTTTCCTCCCTGGCGCTGTTCCTCTCCTCTGCTTCCCAGTTGTCATGAATTAAACATCTTTACTCTGCTACACACTTTGCCATGATGTTTCTGTCTTGGAGCCAGCTGACAGTAGACAGAATTCTCTGGTACTATGAGCCAAATTAAACTTCTCCTTTAAATTGTGGGTGTTGGGTACTGTGTCTCACTGATAGGAAAACTGGCTAATACGGACAATTTATCACATTTATTTGCATATGTTGAATCATACTGGTTATCACTGAATTAAATCCTAGTTGATCATGGTGAATGATATTTTTAATGTGCTGCTGAATTTGTGTTGCTAGTATTTTGTTGAGGTTATTTACACGTGTTCATCAGGGATATTGGCTTGTAGTTTTTCTCTTGTGTCTTTATTGTCAAATGTAATTTCTAAGTTTGTCTTTATTTATTTATTGTTTTGTTTTGTTTATTTTATTGTGACAGGGTCTTGCTTTGTAGTTCAGGCTGGCCTCAAACTTATGATGGTCCTCCTGCTTCCAGAGTGCTAGGATTACAAGTGTGAGCCACTGTGCCCAACATGCCTTCCATTTTTAGGATGCTTTCTGGTGTAAAAATGCATAATTTTTATATCATCAAATCTATCAAACTTTTTTCCTCTTACCATTTTTTTCTTGGAGGAGTAGAAACCCCTACTCCTCCCTCCAAGATTAAGAATTTAGTATTTCATTTTTTACATTTAAACATTTAATTCACTTGAAATTTATTTCTTTGTAAAGTATGAGATTTGTCTCCCTTAAATAGCCAGTTATTTCAGCACCATTGAGCTAATAATGTATTAGCACTGAATTGAAATAGCTCCTATGTTTTGTCCTATATGATCTATTTTTGGAATTTCTCTTCTGTCAGTAATCTGAGTGTCTCAATGTAGTCTGTTTTAAAACAGGAAGTATAAAGCATAAGGTAGGAAGAATAGAAGGGGTCATTAGATCTGTTGGGAAATGGTAACTTTCCCTCTATGGAAGTACAGAAAGGACAGAAAACAAAACATTAACATTTGAACGTGTGAAACATCATAGAATCTACTCTGGAAAATAGCAAAATAAAAGGAAAAGGAAGCCAGAGTGAAAAGACTGGCAACTCCTAAGGAGGGACCAATTACATTTAAAGAATTCTTTCAAATTTCTGTGAAAAACATCAAGATCTCCGCAGATAAATGAGCAGAGCGTGTAAGTAGATGAGAAGAATGAACATATAGTCAACAAAATGCTGAGAAAATATTTTTCCTTACTAATAGTGATATGCCAAATAACCTAATAATTAAAGCATTAACAGTAATAGCTAATTGTCCATAAAGTTGTATTCAGTAGGTATGCTGATAATATTGTATATTGGGACCCTGGCAAAATAATTTGACAGATTGAATTGTAAATATGTTCATTGCTTTTGATTCCATAACTCCAGTTCTGCGAATTAATTCTAAGGAAATAATACAAAAGAGATAAAAAGCTACAAGGATGATGCTATCCATTTTTAACACTACTTATAATAAAATTTGAAAGGAGTATGAATGTTTGATATATATTCAACCCATACATCTTAAAGGAGGCTGCCTGGCTGGCTAGTTGAGTACATACTCTTACAATGTAGTGCTTGATCTGGTCCACAGCTTTCTGTTTTATTATAAATACTATCCTTATAAATGAAATACACAGATATGTATATTTCAGTGAACAATAGTAAAATGAATGCTTATGTATGTATGACTTAGCTGAAGGGGAAAAAAAATTACCAATACTTCAAAAGATCTCTATGCTCCATCATCATTGTATCCCTGCTTCATTTCCTGATTACTGAAGATGTAATCATTATGGTACATATTATTAATTTGTAGTACTGTATTCTGTAAAGTTGTTTTTATCATGTGTGCACATATATCTAAACAATATATTCCTAGTTTTAACTGTTTTGGCCCCTGCCTAACATTCAGAAATATAATATATGTATTCTTTGCACAACTTACTTTTGTTGATTGGTGTTATGCTTGTGGGATTCATTCATATAGATGCACATATCTGTGTGCTACCTACTAGGATATAGTATCCTAGGTTTGCAAATCTTCAAACTCACTAGGTTATTTTGATTTATCAAAGTAAATGTATTTATTTGCCCTTTAGTTCTTAGTTTTTCAAGTCCTCCCTCCCAGGAAATTATAATATCAGAAAACATTCATGCTAAAATAAGATTGTTCTGTACATACCACAGTGCAAGTATTTTTGCACTTAATAATTCTCACCTTTCAATCCATTCCATTTCATTTTTATCTCATCTAGTACACAGACCCTATTTTAACTTTTCCTAACAACTCTCTGCCCCCATTAACTTTTTCAGCAGATATATATATAATGGCATCCAATTCTGTATCATGAATTGTCTTGGTTGGTATGTCCTATATAATCTATTATTGTAGGGTAGTTGATTTATTTTTTTTAATGATATATGTTGAAGAGCCTAGGCCAGTGACACTTTAGATTCTTTCTTCCTTGTATCATTTTCCATATTCATCATCCTGTGTCTTTCCTGTAACTGCTGAAAGATGTCTAAAGGCATGATGGACTCAGTATTTTTGTCTTTAGTACATCTTAGGTGATATGAATGTCATGTTGGAGCACACCAGAAGACACATAATATCTGGTTGATCTACTGTGAGTGTCAAGATTGACTCTGGAATAAAATGATGGCCTTTTCATGCCTCCATAGTATAGATGCTTTTCCTCATTTGTATTGAAAATAATCTATATATTGTTAACTTGGCATTGTACAAATGTTCAGTTTGATACCAACCTTTCATATAATTATTTATCATTAATTGATAACCCTTGCATAAATCAATACAGTGGACATTTGACTTATAAACTCAATTTATTCATGAGGGTTGGTTGTAACTCATAACTCAAGTTGGTTGTAAGTCAAGACTTTTTACCATAAGAAATAATGGAAATACCCATAATGCATTCCAAACCTCCCAAATCACCCCTTAACTAACCTTTTCATAATAAAAAGGATTGAATAATATGTGTAATTTACCAGAAACACCAATAATTTTCCTAGTGTATTCACCAAAAAGTTACAAAATGTGCCTAGTTTACCAGAAACAACAATTTCATACTGTACTCATCATTCAAGTTAACATCTTTGGCTTGTGGGAAGGGAGGATTAAATGGAAGGTAGTTATTGTTTGGAAGGAGAGTCCCCTTCCATAAGAACATCAGGAATCTGGCTCTATCATTTTCTTTCTCTCCTTGGTAGTCTGTAGCCCACTAGGACCTGCTTCTGGCTCACTAGGTCTCAACTTTTTCATAACTAAAAATTGGTCTGAGGTTGTCTATTTATGTCTTTTCTTTAACACTGTTCTGTATTATGACATGACATTGTCATTAAACAAGTGAATGCAACAATTGGCTTTTTCTCTGAGCGGGTCTTCTCTACAAATGTTTGTAGCTCTGTCCATTTTTTCAGAATTTCCTTTATTTCAGAAGAAGTACTTTGCTGTACTGATTGTTGATACTCCCCCTCCTCTTCAGAAAGCTCCTCAGCTACCATTCTCTGTTGCTCAGCCTGAAGTTGCTGAAGTTCCTCTGTAGACAATTCCTCTTAGTGTTCCTCCTCCAGTTCCTCAACATCACCACTGTCTACCTGCAAATCTGTGGACTCTGGTATAGTGGCATCATCAACCACAGGGTCAGTTGAAGGCTTAGGCTCCTCTACACAGCCTTCAAAGTCTCATGTATAATTTTAGGCCACACTTTCTTCCAGACACATCTCAGTGTCCTTAGAGAGACATTGCCCCAAGATTTCTTAATTAACCCCACATAGGAAAGGATGTTGTAATGTTCCTTCTAGAACTCTTTAAGGGTTAAATCTGTATCTGAGACCATCTGGAACACTTCAGGAACAGTTTCTTGGTGTATAGCTTTTTAAAGTTAGCTATAATCTGCTGGCCCATAGGCTGCAGTAGAGGAGTTGTATTAGGTGGGAGGAACTTGACAGAGCCATGGGAATTCTTCAGTCAATTCTTCCAAATCTTGTGGGTGACCAGGAGCATTGTCCAAGAAGAGAACTTTGATAAACCTTTGTCCTCTAGATTTTTTTAAGAGTAGGAAGAGTTTATTGAGAGAGAAAGCTTCTGTCTGAGAGGTACAGAAGGGGGCCCAGAAAATGGGTTGCCTGTCAACCCTACTTCTGAAGGGTGTTTTATTGAGCAAAGCCACCAAGGTGAGGTAGGCTTAAGGTGGAACAGAACTATAATCAATAAGATTACAAGTATAGTCACTTAGGTAATATTGATCCAATGGCAGATCATAGGATGGGTGTGAGGTGGGACAAACAACAGAGGTTAAGAGTAGGAAGAATTTATTGAGAGAAATAAAGCTTCTGTCTGAGAGGGACAGAAGGGGGCCCAGAAAGTGGGTTGCCCCAATATTTCTTAACAGTAGGGCAGAAAGCCTCTCTGATCCACTCAAGAAAAAGTGCTCTTTTTACCCAGGCTTTTGTGTTAGAGCATCACATGACCCTTAGTCTATTCTTCATGATTATGTTTTCTGAACACTTTAGGGGTCTCAGAGTGATAAATGAAGAGAGGACTTGTCTCGAAGTCATCACTTGCATTGGCACATAGTAATAAGATTAGCCTATCCTTCATAGGCTTGTGACCTGGCATTTTTTTTCTCTTCCTGGGTAATATATGTTCTCCTGGGCATTTTCTTCCAAAAAGGCCGGTTTCATCACAGCTGAAAACTTGAGAGCAAATGCCATTTCTCTGTGTCATTGTTTTGAAGTGGTGTATGTAATTTTCAGCAGCCCTTTTATCAGTACTGGCTGCTTTACCATGCCTAGTTTTGCTATCAACCCCAGTTCTCACTTTAAAATTGTGAAACCACCCCTTACTGGCACAAAATGTTTCACCATTATAACTCATTGATGGATTATCTTTTATAAGATCTGCATTTATAGCCATAGCTTTTTCATACATTATAGACTCAGAGTATAACCTTCCAGCTACCTTTCATTTATCCACACTAATAATGGCCTTTCTGCCTCATCTAGTACTGTTGATTGTGACTTACTAATTTGAGTAACACTTTTAGCAACACTAGCTTCCTTATACAAATCTTTTCTCTGTAAGATTGTTGAGATATGATACAAATCTTTTCTCTGTAAGATTGTCCAGATGGTGGATTTCAACATGCTGTTCATATTAGCAACATCAGTCACACTGACACCACTCTCATATTTCTCCACAATTTCCTTCTTTTCAATTGTGATTGCTTTCTTTACCTTCCCTTCCTTCCTTAGCTTTTCTAGCTCTTCAGAGGGCCATTTTGGTAGCAGTAACCATAGCAATTATATAAACTACTGACCAAAATCACATCCACAAACACATCTGGGCTCAGAATGATGCTGATGTACACTTACATACACTTTTCTGGCATTGTGAGTCTTCATTTACAACTGCACAAGTGGCCTGGATTTGGTTTATAACTCAAGACTTTGGTTTTAAGTTAAACCTAAAATTCTGGTCATAACCCAAGTTGTTCATATGTGAGGCTGGTCATAAATTGAGGGTCCACTGTATTTTTATTTGGATTTCAAAAATAATTATCTTGTAATCTTTGAGTCATTCTATATGGATTAGCTGCCACTGAATGTGCTTAAATTTATGCCTGAAAATAACCTTACACCTTTGTAACTTTATTGATGCCCACCAGTTACTATACCTACTTACAATGAGGAATATTTAGGGAACAGAATTAAATGTAAAGCTACTTGGCGGGGATAGGCAAAGGAATATCCTGAAATGGTATAATACTGAATAGAATACAGATTCTGTAGCTACTGATCTTAACTTTTCAATTTACTGGGTGTGTGACTTCAGGGTAATTAACCTTTCTGGAAACTTTCAGTTTCCTCATCCTCCATTGCCATTTGGATACATATGGACAAAGACTGGAAATGATGGGAGAGTGAACAAAATTTTTTGTTAGGGATCAGATTATAGATGATCCAGATATTTTCTTTAGTAATATATCATTTTTACGATATAAAAGATAAAGTGAAAAAGGAAAGTAATTGTTATGCTGCTTAAGTATTTCTTGTGTGAATTTTAAGGTACAAACTCACCAAAAACTGATAGATAAATTCTTTATATTGATTGTGATTTATTCTTGAAATACTAAGAAATTCTTAATGCAATAAAGCTGTAATTTTTACATGAAATTTTTTCCTTTAACAGTTTTATTTTAATAAACTCAATGCAATCACTGTTCAACTTTTTAATGTACAGGATGAAATAATTACCTTCAGTGTTTTCTCAATCAAATATACTGTAGCTGATTTTCTCTAAAATGCTTAATGAAACTACATTTCAGATTCAATTTGATGTGTTTGTACTTTAACAAATGTTATGTAGTTTAAAAGAAGAAATTCATAGAGACAGGTAGAGTATCTCTAACCCAAAAAATTGAAATCTTAAATGCTTCAAAATCCAAAACTGTTTGATTGTGAACATGGTACCATCAGTGGGAAATTCTATACCTGTTTTATTGTGATATGTCACAGTCAAAAGTTCCAGCTCACTGAAAATATTGTATAAATTTAAATTCAGGTCATATGTATAAGGTATATATGAAACATGAATGAATTCTGTCTTTAGATTTGGCTCTCAGCCTCAGATCTTATTATGTACATGCAAATGTTCTAAAAATAGCTTTAAAAACTCAAATCTGAAAGAGTTCTGGTCCCAATCATTTAAAGTAAGGGATAGTCAACCTGTACTTTGAAATTTAGTTTATAAGTTTGATAAGTTTTTATCTCTACATTTTAGAAATGGATTACTTGATAGGATTTCAAATTAAGGGGAAGATTATGTTTTTTTGTGATTTTTATAGAAGTCTTTGAATGAGTACTTAGTCTATTTCATTATCTCTTTTAGCTTCATAGCTTTATAAACAATATAGTAAAGGTCATGTTTCTTCTGTGGTATATAAGTAAAATATATTCCAAACAAAGAAATGTTATTTTCCTCATCACAAGTTTAATACTGTGTTAAGTTGGAAGAGATCTGTGCTAGGGTATACTTTGCTGTGTAAATATCATTTTGATCACTTAATTTGATGCAACAAAAATATTAGTGTTGAGAAAATTAAGTAAAATTTAATTATAGTGGAAACTGCTTGTTTCATTTCCTGACATGGACAGGTTTCAGCAAGCATTTACATTACTTTTAAGGGAATTTGAATTGATACAATTTTCTTAATTTAGATTAAAAAACAATATATGGCATTGTTATTCAGGAAATTACTGTATTTTATAGGTGCAATCTTTCATTAATTCTTTCAAATTTTGTATAATTATTTTTAAAGATTTTTGTTATAGAAAATTTCAAGCTTAAAAAAGTAGATTAAAATAACCCACCATGTACCCATTTCCTATTTTCAACAATTATCAGCTCATAGTCTTGTTTTCTCTGTATTCTCCTTCTTTTCTCTCAATTAATCATCCAATCCTGCATCAATTTGAAGCAAATCCCATTCTATCTTTAGACATTTCAACATTTATGGAGAAGATAAAGGGTCTTTTAAATTTATTTTTGTTTTCATGGCCACAAACTTTCTGTATAGCTAATGTGTACTTGGTAAATATGGTGTCTCACATGTACTTGAGGATGTGAAGATAATAACTTTGGAATTGAATAGATGTGGATTTGAGTCCCAAATCCAGTATTACTTAGAATGTGGCTTTTGACATTTAATACACTTAAATGAATTTTTCAAAATTAAAAAAAATGATATGTATAAGGAACAGTTTCTGGCATGAAGTAACAAATTAAGTTATTAAATATTAATATTTCAGTGACCATATATATTTTGATAATTTAAAAAATTATATTGTAGAATGAATAATATGTTTAAGTTATTTTTATTATAAATGTTAATTGTCAATTTATACCAAAAGTACAATTGTTATATGGGAAATGCATAGTTTTTAACAATAAAATTGGTACTTATCAAATTTAGATGTGTTGCTGGAGGATAAATTATTATCTCTAATCATATAGTGTAGGCAATTACATTAAGAATCAAAGGATATGACTTTGAGCCTAGGATTCACTATTGTCTGAATGTGTGGTTTTAAGAAGTCATTTACTATCACAGTCAATATTTCTTAATCTGAACAATGGAAACAGCACCTTTGATTTTTTTCTAATGTATCAGTTAATATAATTAATTAGAATATTATAAAGCACTTCAAAGTACCCAAAATATAATTATTTTCCAAAATATAATATTTTAATAAAAATATTTCTAACTTGAATAGAAGATGTGGCCTTACAACAATTTTAAAAACACAACCACAGTACCTTCATCACATGTCCTTTGTGTAACAGAATGTAATGGAGTGTAATAGACAGTTTAGTTAGTTGGCCTAAAAGTAGACAGTAAGTAAATGTACAGTCTAAGATAGAGTTGGCTAGATTAAACAAAACAAAACAAAACAAAACAAAACAAAACAAAAAACAAAATGCATACAATGTTAAGAGCTAATTCAAGTCATACAGCTAGTTGAGCTCAGAAATACAAAAGCAAACAAAGGAAGATGTATGAAAGTTAAATAAGATGGAGAGATAAGGAATCTCCCTCCCCCAAAAAAATTCTTAGGCAAAATACGCTAAGTTAGTTGACAGCTCCTCCCTAAGCACTGGGCTAGAAAAATTGAAAAAATACAGAATAACCTGTTTCCTTCAAATTCAGTTTCCTTTAAACTTGGCCAGCTAAAAAACTAGTTTTCATTAAATCTCAAAACTTTCAGAGCCACCAGTTTAAAACATGTTTTTGTGCTCTGTTTGTCTATATAAGACCAAAACACAAATGCCATTCTACTTTCAAAATCCCTTCCTGGTTTATCCAGGAGCTGTATTATTTCCAAAGAAGACTGCTTACTTCCTCTTTTTGTCCATGATTTCATTCTTCAACTTAGTGAGATAATGAACTCAGGGTTGTACCAAATTAACTTTCATATTTGGAGGTACCTCCAAGATCAGTCTGGACTTTGAAAACAAATCAAGGTTGATAAGAAGTAAAAGATCAGTGTGTTTATCTTTTTCCTTTTTTCACCCATTTAATTGTGATTACATTAAGAAGTAGGAGAGATTAGTGCTTTTTTTTTCTTACTAGTCTTATGGCTAATTCCCCATAGATGAAGCTCTTGAGCCTTACATAAAGAGGTACTGTTACATTAGGCTTTTCATACACTCTTATTCCTTCTCCACTGCCTCCCACCAAGGAATAATGTCTAGGGAGAAATTTAACAAACATCTGTTGTTGCTAAAAAAAAGATGGTGCAGACTCTTAGTCTTTTGAGGTAGGGGTAAATACAACACAGCTGATTTCATTGATAAAACAAAAGACAGTTTAGAGATGCAAAGACCTCCAGGTTGTGACCCCAAGCACCATAGCCCATCAGGGTGCAAGCTAAGGAGTTATTTTACAAGGCTTGTGGAAAGCCTTGTTTCCCACTTATAACTGCCAGACTCTGACTGGGGCCACTCTCCAGTAAGACCTAGACAGTGGGAAAAAGTGAATGGCCCACTATAGTCTATAATGTTAAGGGACCATTTTCTTTCTTTTTTTTTTTTTTTTTTTTGGGGACACCCTCTGCCCAATCACTCAACCCACAACACAGTCAACAGGGACAGCGTATCCAGGGTGAATCAATACATATTGTAAAGACTCCCCTTAACTGTTTCACTGCCTCCCTCTGCTGATCCTTTCCCTGGAACTTCTGGCTTCCAGTCTCTCTTAGGTAAATTTCCTGACCTGGAGGACTTTTGAGTGACCAGGTTTTCCATCTCCAAAATGGTGAGTTCCCTCTCCCACTGATCTTTCAGTGTTTGGCTCACTACTGTCTTGCTGTTTATCTTACTAGTTCATCTGGCTCTACCTGCTCAATTATACTATGGCCCCCAGTGCCGGTGTGGCTCCAGAATAAAGATGGCTTTCACTTTCACAGGTCAGGGAACCCCTCTCTTTGGGAGGTACCCCAAAGGAGTGCATATCTTGTGTATCCCCCTAAAGTGAGAGGTTCATCACCCTGAGGAGCACTTTTTAGGTAGATGTTAACAACTCCATAGGACCTATGTTGGGTCCTGTGTTTCATATTCTGACTTATCCCTGGGCTGTATTCTTAAAACTGGTGTCTTGGCAGAAGGGAAATGCAGACAAGAACCAGTTCATAGAAAGCAGAATACAGCAAAAGCAAGGAAGGGGCCATAGCAGCTTTTTTTTCCTGCCCCTTTTATACTCTGTCTAGGCTACTGGGATTAGGGCAGTCCCAAACCAATCAGTGGACTGATTTAGTAATCATACACCCTTAATCCCAGCATCACACACTAGATCCAGCCACCTCTGGAAAAGCCCCACCTATGACCACATGAACCTCTTCTGGGACATCTAGACAAAAATGATAACATTCTGCCTCTAGCCCCCAAAGGCTCATGTACATTTCTTTCTGCAAAAGGCATTTAGTTCATCTCTTTGTTGCCAAAATTGTAACAGTTTCAGCATTGCTAAAAAGTCTAAGTCCAAAGTCTCCTCTGAGATTTAAGACAAACCCTTAGCTGCAAGCCCACATACAAATGAAAAGAAAGGTAAACACTTCCAACATACAATGGCACAAGATAAACATTACCATTCCAAAAGGTACAAATAGAGGAATACAAAGGAATGGTACCAAAGCAAGTCCAAAATCCAGCAGTGTAAACATTAGGTCCTATAGTACCATGTGCAGCATCTGAAGCAGTCTGTGGTGAGTTGTGAACTCCAAAGGCCTTGGGTGGCTCCATACCTATTGCACTTCTGGTGGTGGTATCCTATGGCTTCCCTCTTGGGCTGGCTGTGTTCCCTCCTTGCAGTTTTCCTCAGAGAACCCATATACCTGGCTTTCTAAACTAGAGTCTCCACTGCACCTTTGGCTTCACACTCACAGCTTCACACACTGTCCTTTCAGGGGCACCCTCCCTGGCCTCCCAGACCTTCTGAAATCTGGATGGAAGCTTTCCTGATCCCACAGGTCTTGCATTCTGCCTGTATCTAAAAGCAGCACCATATGGATGATGCCAAGATATGCCACCAGCTGGAGCAGTAGCCAGCTGCTCTTTTGGATGTAGGGGTTGAGTGCCTGGATCACTGAGTACCAAATCCCAAGGAACAAATTCTTGAGGCCACCACCATTCTGGAACATGGTGTTCTGGGGCTCTCTTTTCATTTCTGAGGCTGCAAAGGATGGAGTCCTGCTGGTTCTTGTAACGTCCTCTGGCCATCTTTTCTGTTGTCTTCTGAAATACTTGGCTTTTCCTTGCTAGTCTTTTCAGTGACCAATTTCTCCTCTGTTCCATCTTTGCAGGGTGTAGCTTTACAGGAACTTCCTTTCTGACCAAACTCACATTTTGAATCACTTTGCTGGGCTTTTTGCTCTTGATTCTCAACATAAATCTGACTAAAATACCCCAACAGTGGCCATGCCTTCCCCTCAACATTAGACTGCCTTGAAATTTCTTCTGCATGATTAGTCTTCTGCCCTTAATCTCAGGCAGTTTCTGTACATGAGCAAAATTCAGACAAACTTTGTGCTAAGCCATAACACACATCATCTGCACTCTAACAGGCAATTCACTCCTTCCTAGCAGAAACATCCTGAGCCTGGTCTTTACTATCATCATTTCTACCAGCTTTCTGGTCTTCCGAGCTGTGACCAGAACTTTCCATCGGATAGAGCCTATGGCATTCTAACTCTACTTTCTCATGTGGCATCTCCAAAACATTCCAAACTCATCCCACAAGCCATTTCCAAAGGCTCTTGAACCACATAATCAGATATAATCACAGCAATGACCCCACTTCTCTAGTATATAATTCTGTCTTAGTTACTTTTCTCTCATTGCTGAGGCAAAATACCCAACACCCAAAATTAAAGAGGGAAAGGTTTATTTAGCTCATAGTTTGTAGAGATTTCAGTCTAATTGGTTGGTTCCAATGCAGAAGAGAACCAGTTCATGACAAGCAGAAGGCAGCAAAAGCAAGCAAGGAATGGACCTTAGCAGCTTTTTTCTGTCCCTTTTATACTCTGTCTAGGCACTGGAATTAGGGCAGTCTCAAAGCAATCAGTGGACTGATTTAGTATTCACATACCCTTAATCCCAGCATCACACACTCTAGATCTAGCCACCTCTGGAAAAGCCCCATGTATGACTGCATGAACATTTGGAGAGAAATCTAGTTACAAACCAGAACAATTTTTAAAATTAAATCTTAAAACCATTTCCCTCTTTTTTATTTATTTGTTTATTTTATGGAAAAAAGGTAAAAAAATATTTCATAACAAAATAATAGAATAGCAACAGTTAATACTTTACATGTTGTTATCTTTAAAGTAGTTGCCCAGGGTACAAGATATGGACATGAAAAATTCTCCAGTCAATATTAGCACAAAGCTTCCTTTTTAATGAACCAAGAGACACTAATGGTATAACTGACTAGCATTTTTCCCTTTTCCCCTTTCACCCATCCTAGTGCCTTTTTCCTTTTTGACAATTTCTTTTCATTTCACAATATCTATTGTACATTTTAGACCTGGTTTACTCTTTCTCACACAAGGGAGACAATATGATGTTTACACATGTGAGTCTGATTTATTTCACTTAGGAGTATGGTGTCAAGTTGTATCCATTTACCTATAAAGGTCTCAAGTTTATCCTTCTTTATGGCTGAGTAGTACTCCACTGTATAAAATACATCTTTTTAATCCATTCCTTGGTTGATGGGCATTTGGGTTGTTTCCAAGATTTAGCTATTATAAAGTGTGCTGCTATAAACATGGGTGCATGTATATTGCTGTGGTATATTTTAATTCTGGGAAGGTAGAAGGGGAATAACTGGATCAAATGGGACCTCTAATCCAAGTTTTTTGAGGAATCTCCGCACTGATTTCCACAGTGGTTGTACCAGTCTACACTCCCACCAACAGCAGAGAAGAGTTCCTTTTTCCCCACAGCCCTGCCAGCATTTGTTATTGTTGTTTTGCTGGTAGTCATTCTTTGTGGGGTGAGATGGAATCTCAATGTTGTCTTAATTTGCATTTCTTGAATGACCAGTGTTGAACATTTTTTCATATATTTATTTGCCATTTGTATTTCTCCACCTGAGAAGTGTGTATTCATCTCAGATGCCCATTTTTTGATTGGTCTTTGAATTGGGGGGGTCTGATTTTTTTCAATTCTTTATATGTTCTAGATAGAAGTCCTTTGAGGCACAATTGGCTAAAATATTTTCCCACTCTGTGGATTGTCTTTTCACTTTGTTGGTGATTTCTTTTTCTGTGCAAAAGTGTTTTAATAAGATGAGATGCCAGTTGTTGATCTTTTGAAGTATTTCCCATGCAGTCTGGGTTTTGTTCAGGAACTCTATATCTACACCTATGTCTTCAAGAGTTCTACCTATTTTTTCTTCTGTTAATTTAGTGTTGCATTTCCCCTTTTTAAATATTCCATATCTCTAATCAGTTTACTTTTGAGCATTTCTCATTCTGATTTATGATGTTCTCCCACAGTTACTGCTGTTTTCTTAATTTCTTTTTAGCTAATATTAACATAATTTGGTTAATATTTTCATCTAATTTGGTTGCATGTCTTTCTGACATGGTTTCCTTGTTCTTTGGAATGTTATTTTGCTCAGTATTCCCCTTTTTATTAAAATAGACCTTTAATGGAATTCAACCATGATTTTTTTTTTTTTTTGTGGTGCTGGGGATCGAACCCAAGGCCTTGTGCATGCAAGGAAGAGCTCTAGGACTGAGCCACATCCCCAGCCCTAAGAACCTTTTGTGTTGTGGATTTTTGTGTATTTAATATTGACTATAGGCTAGGATAAATTTTCTTGCTTCATTACTTTATGTCTTTCTCTTTTCAGGACATAATTAAATATGTAACCTGAAATTTGAGAATTGGTATCCTGTGTGCTCTGTTTTTGTGTGGGCTCTTGAAGATTCTAGGACTGCTGCCTTTGCAGTGTTCCCAAAGTTCTATTTTTTATGTTTTTATTCAAACCTTTTGCCCCCAAATAGAAGCCAAGTTGAGATTGTTGAACTAGCAATACCGTTCCCCTTTGGGAAACTGAAACCTTTTGGTAACTTACTCCAAACTCTTTATTTTATCTAATAAGGATATCCATATAGAAGCTGGATTACAGAGAGGGTAAGTGATTTTCCTGATGTCACACATATTTAATATAAACTGGAAAAGAAGGAGCCAGTCCTCCTGACTTTTATTTTAGTACTCTGGATACTGAAGCAGTGTTCTTGTTATTACCTATTCCTAAGGGCTTACATTATACTGGATTTTTTTTAAATTAAGAGAAAATTTGCATTAACAGTTTAATGATAGTACATTTTTCTCAAATTATAAAGAATTCATTGATATAAATATTACTTTCATGAGGAAGAAGTCCATCAATTTGAAATTACTGCATTGTAAAATATGTTTGGTAAATGGTGAGGAACAAAATTTAATTAAAATAATTATTAATGTTTAAAAATTAATTATGTTTACAAAAGCATTTTTATTTGTTCTTTGTTGTTCCCTATAGTACTTCCCTGTCAGTTTATTTATTTATTTTTTCTGGTTAAGGTAGCCACTGAAAGGTAGAGTTAAGTTATAAACTTTGAATATAAGAGTTAAGGTAAGAGTCAAAAAAAACTACTTGAATCAGGTTTGAAATTTAGTTTCTGCCTAATTTTCTGATGTCATCTTTTTTGAGTGGCTGCAACATGAGTTAATCATGCAGTTTCAACTTTGTATTAGTGTCTAGTCAATTCTGTACCAAATGTCATATATATATTTTGTTTAGGATAGGGCACAGGGCTCTACATAGGATTGTTTAGGTAGTAAAATAAAGGGTCTAGCTCTCTAAAAGATTTTTGTATTCATGTGTTTTTTTTTCTTGTCAGTAATTTTTTTCCTAAAGAAAAGTTATTTTCTATGAAAGCAGTCACAGTAAATTTTCTAGTTCTATGTAATTTTCTTTCCATTCTGATCTTCACTAGTTATAAATAACACCTTAAATGACTTTCAAGGTAGAAAGCAGGAATCAATTTTGAAATGTTCTATAAAATAGTGATTTATGGTTTCATACAACTTGGGCTGTAAGAACCTGGGGTTTGTCAGGTCATCAAAGTCCTATCAGTGGAATCTATTATTTATTGTTCAATATGCTGGGAATGGTGTAAAACCTTTATGTTTATCTTATATAAGTGTAGTGTAAGGGAATCAATTCTAGATACTAATATAGTTTTAAGAATATGCCATAGGGAATTAATTTATTATAGTTTTAAAAGATGAGATTCAACATTAAGGATTTGGATTAAAGGGGGAGTTTGAAAAATGAATGAAAACTGGTCTCATTTCTATAAAATATTGTAGGGAAAATTATTGAAAGTGTTAATTTCCTACCATTTTCCCTTGATTTTAGCTTATTGCTTTCATTTGGTAATGAAACATCTTTATTTTACCAGATAGGTTTTAGAAGATAGTGAAAACTGGGACCATACATAATAGTATTCTTGTGGTATATTTTCTTTTTAGTTGCCAACTCTGTAACAGAACTTCAACAGAGAAGGGAGTGATGAACAAAACCTCAATTTCTTCCATTATATCTGTTAGGAAATGCTATTTTCATACCTTATGTTTACCTTCTTAATAAAATGACTTGCCTGTCAGTGTTGCTGTTGTGCATCAGAATTATACATGTTTCCTGTCATGCTATGGCAGAGCAAGTTCTTTGGTACAGCCTTGTAGTTTAGTAATCATGTTCAATATGAAAAGCTTATGTGATAACCAATATTTGATAAGCTACTACTATACCCATAGTGTTCAATCCTAGCAAAGTAATTCTTCCTTGTAGGCAGCTAGACCTTGTGCTTAATGTGTTTTTTAACTAAAGATTGGTTATTTCTCTTACTTCCATGTGCATATTACTTCTTATATAAAGAAGATAATCTTTATCTTTTCCTGAAATCCTTGATGTTTAGTGTATTGTTTACACTCTGACCAAAGCAATGCTACAATTTTTTTTTTCTACTAGGTAAAGTACAAGAGGATCAGGATGTTTCCTGGTAGTGGTAGTTCTATAGAATTGTACTAAACTCTCTGAATAATTAATTAATTAACTAATTTATAATTTTATTTTATTTCATTTTATTTTATTTTGAGGCAGAGTCTCACTATGTAATTTAGGCTGCTCTTGAACTCACTGTGTAACCCAGGCTAACCTTGAACTTGTGGGAATCCTTCTGCCTCTGCCTCCTGAGTGCTGAGATTATAAGCATGAGCCACAATGCCTGAGTTAATACTAACCTTTTAAAACATGGTTTATTTATATGATTGATGTAAAAAATTTAATAGTGTCCATTAAAATGGTAGATCTGATAAAAACTTATTGACATGTCTTTAACTTACAATGTAGAACATTAATATAGTGGAAGACCTTAAGTTTTTAAATTATTCAGCATTATCTTTGGTCATTTTATCTTTTTTATTATACTGATAGTAGTGATACATATTTCCTTTTATAATAATCAGCTTTATGGTATGACTAAATTTGATTCTGAAGCAGTAATGTTTTCTTTGCAAACTGCTATACTGACCAAAAGTAAAATATTATGTCTTATAAATGGCCTCTTTTTCAACTAGTTAACATATTTCTTACTCTTTTAAATTTTTTTTTTATTTTTTTTCTCTTTATGTGGGTACCAGGAACCGAACTCAGGACCTTGCGCTTGCCAGGCAGGCACTTATGCCACTGAGCTATCTCACCAGCCCTTTTTCTTTTCTTTTCCTTTTTTTTTTTTTTTGAGACCGGGTCTTGCTATGTAGTTCAGGCTGGCCTTGTAGTCAGTGATCCTCCAGTCTCAGCCTCTTGAGTGCTGACATTACAGGCATGTGTCCCCACCTCTGGCCATATTTCTTAAACCAAAAATGTGTGCTATTCTCCCTTAGAGGCATTGTAGCTTTGGAGTTAGATATGAGTTTCACTTTCCACTCTATAACTTACTATTTTTTTTTTTGTGGGTACCGGGGGGTCGACCTCAGGACCTCGCGCACCAACAGGCGCCCGTGCCGCTGAGCGATATCACCAGCCCCTTTTTCGTATGTGGGATCCGGGAGTCGAACTCGGGCCCTTGCGCTTGCAAGGCAGGCGCTTACGCCGCTGAGCCATCTCACCGGCCCTAACTTACTATTTTTAATCTGTGAATAACAGGTTAACATATTTGAGTTTCAGATTCTTTTTCATTTCTGGAATACATATATAGATTCTTATCTCTTAGTAGAGTTGAAAACATCAGATTTATATAAGTAGTATTGCAGTTGCTCATTTTTATAATTTTCAGGTGAAAATGCTTAAATTTTTGTCTTTTTATTTTATTTTTTATTTATTTATTTTTTGTGGGTACCAGGAGTTGATCTCAGGACCTCGCACTTGCTAGGCAAGCACTTGTGCTGCTGAATGATATCACTGGCCCCTTTTTCCTTTATGTGGGTTCCAGGAGTCGAACTCAGGACCTTGTGCTTACTGGGCAGGCGCTTATGCCACGGAGCCATCTTACCGGCACTGTTTTTTTAAAAATATCTCTTCTACATAAAAATTTCAGTAGTAGTGGTGTATGTTTAAGGAACCTCTAACAGTATAATTAATACAAACTTTAATTTTGAACAAGGATAATTCTTTTGTTCAATGATTCTATACAATGATAGCATGACTTGAAAATTTTATGTAAAAAAAAACTATATCTTTCTACATTCTAAATGATATAGGTGTGTGTTTTTATAGGTTTGCCTGAATCCATCTTTGCAGCTGCATGTTCAAGGAGTGGCCAGAGGGTTCTGCATGTTGATTCGTAAGTCTTATTAATGGTAGCATTTAATGCTTCCTGAATGTCTGTATAAAAGTTTAAAGTTTAATTGTGTGTGTATGTGTGTGTAAATATATATATATATATATATGTATATATATGTATATATATATATATATATATATTTAAGTAGAAAAGGAACTGGGGTTATCTGAATTTTACCAATAATATGTAAAATATATAACACGTAAGTTTTTCTATTGTATTATTTGGAATGGGGCCTATTTCCTTTGAGAATAAACCAGATGGGTCATTTTAATTTTCTCATGAGTGGTTTTGTTATTTAAATAAATAATTCTTTAAGAGGCTTAGAAACTTCACATCTGCCATTTCATTTATCTATATGTATGAGTATATGAAATTTAAATGTGCTCTGTATTTTAGGCTTCATATTTGATTGTTTTAAAATTTACCCAACAGATATGAGTAATTTTTTAAAGATCATTTTAGAAAAATCTTAACTGGGAAAAATATCCAGAATTATGTTTTCCCTTAAAAGTGATAATAAAAGGAAGTTAATGGAAAACAGAAGTATGAAATGAAGCATAGCTTTTTTTTTTTTTTTTTTTTTTGTGGGTACTGGGGGGTCGACCTCAGGACCTCGCGCGCCAGCAGGCGCCCGTGCCGCTGAGCGATATCACCGGCCCCTTTTCCGTATGTGGGATCCGGGAGTCGAACTCGGGCCCTCGCGCTTGCAAGGCAGGCGCTTACGCCACTGAGCCATCTCACCGGCCCCAAAATGAAGCATAGCTTAAATCTCTATTCCTACATCTCCCCCCAAAAACAAACTCCTAATTTACCTGTGTATTTAGGGCTTTTGACCATTGTATGTTGGTACATTAATTGTTCATTGAATAAACACAGAAGAGAGAGAATAAATAGGTTTTCTATGTTCTGTTAAATAGTAAGTGAATTAGTAATTAGTAATTTACAGAATGCCAGAAAATGAAGTATCACTAGATTTGCCATAGTTTATGTCTTTCCATAAATTATCCCATTATGAATATGTAGGAATACAAAAAAGTGGCATTAATTTACAATTATCATTTTCTAATTTTGTTTTGAAAGCTTATTAGCTTCTCAGTTATTGGATAGAATTTCTAAATTAGATTTAGTTTCCTGTAAGATCCACCTTTGGAATTCTTTTTCACTATTGTATATACAACTACTTGTGTGATTTTTTCAATTCAGTCTTTATGAAATATGGATTCACATGACAAAAATTTTCCACATTAAAAATCCAAACTTGATAATAAAATAGAGTGATAGTAAAAGTTATTTTGAAAACATTTTATTCTAGTTAACACATTAGTTTTATTACACATGTTGTGTAATTTAATTTCCATCATAGCCAACTAAAGGTAGGTGCAATTATCCAAATGTAATAAGTGGACAATGTGAGTCATAGAGAGGTTAAGTAATTTTTTGAATTTTTCCTAGATATCTAATACCTGTCTAGTTTTAGGTTTAAATTTATTTTCTTTTCTTATTCCAAAGCATGAAGTCTTCTCAGAATGAAGACTTATTTTAGAAAATACATAGTTTGCCAATATCCTAAAAATAAAGCTAGATTAGAAATATGTTAGCTCTTACTGTGATAAACTTTGACTCAACAAAGTGTTGTGTATCCTGTCACTAGAACAAAATACCTGGCAGTCACAACTTAAGGGAGTTGTTTATCTTGGCTCAGAAATTCAGAGTTTTCAGTTCATGGTAATCTGGCTCCAAGGCAGCAACATCAAGTTGGTAGACCATGGGGGAGTAAATCTGCTTCCTTCATGAGAGTCTTAGTCACTTCTCTTGTTGCTGGGACACAATACCTGGCACCCACAGCTTAAAGGAGAAGTTAATTTTAGCTCACAGTTTGTAGAAGGTTAGTCCATATTCAGGTGCTCCAATGTAGAAGTGCATGGCTGAGAAGCAGCTAAAGGCATGACAGTCAATAAGCAGATAGAAATCAAGGGAGGAGGAAGGTAGATATATGTTTCCAAGTCATGCCCCCAGTGACCCACCTCCTCAAACAAGGCTTCAACTCTCAGTATCACATTTAGCTTTAAACTCATCAGTGGACTAATCCACTGAAGAGTATCATGCCCCTATGATCCAATAACCTCCCAAAAGTCCCACTTGTGAGTGCATGAAGCTTTGGAAGGACATCTAGATATAAACTATAACATTTCACCTCTGGCCCCCAAAAGACTCATGCACATATCTTTATGCAAATGTATTTAGTTCATCTCTAAGAGCTGTCAAGCTACTAACAGTTTCAGCATTGTTGAAAATCAAAGTCTAAAGTCTGTTTGGACTTTGTGCCCCTGTAAAAGTAAAAAGGAAGCTAAAAACTTCCAACATACAAAGGCACAGGGTAAACATTGCTATTCAAAATGTAGAAATTGGAAGACAGAAAGGAATGGACCCAAGAAAGACTCAAATCTATCAGGGAAATCATTAAATCTTGTAGTTCCATATCCAGCAGCCAGGGGAACTTGTAGTGAGATGAACTTCATACTGCTTGAGAAGCCCAGCCCCTATGGTATTGCTGGTGTTTTTAGCCTTCATGGCTTCTCTTTGTCCAGCTTTGTGCATTGCTTGCTGCTTTCCTCAGATATTCCATGTTCCTGGCTTTTGCAGGATCCTGGTCTCCACAGCACTTTTGGTTTCACATAGCTTTACACACTGTGCTCTCAGGGACACACTACCTGGCCTCCCAGGCCTTCTTCTTAAATCTGGGCAGAAGTCTCCCTGACTCCATAACTCTTGCATTCTGCATGCATGTAAAACCAGCACCATGAGGATGTTGCCAAGGTCTGATGTCAGCTGGAGCAGTAGCTGAACCCTGTTGCATCTTGCTGTTGGTTACAGAGGCTTCCAAGTGCCTTGATGGCTGAGCATGGTGAACTGAATCCAAGAGAATCAATTCCTTAAGCAGGGTTTTCTGCAACAGAGTACACTGGAGCTCTCTTCTCAAAGCAAGGTCTTTCCCCTTTGCAATTTTGAGCCTGTGAAAGGTGGGTCCTGGATGGTTGCTCACATGCCCTTAAGTTATTTTTCCTACTGTCCCATTCCAAAGTACTTGCCTTCTTTTTAATGCTAATCTTTTCAGCAACAAAGCTCTCCTGTGTTTCATCTTTCCAGGACTCAACTTTACTAGTGGTTGCTTTCTAGCCAAACTTAAAACTTTTAAAGCTGTGCCTTTTGCTCTTGATTCTCCAGATAGAGCTGGCTAAAATCCCCCAAAAGTAGTCATGCAAATACATGAATGTTGGGCTGTCTTGAAATTTCCTCTGCTAGGTTAGTCTGCTGCCCTTAATCTTTCTCTCACAAAGCCTCCAGACATGCGCAAAGGGCAGACAAATTTTCTTCCAGAGCATAACATACATGGCCTCCTGTCCAACTGCCAATGAAGTCTTTCTCTACTGAAACCTCTTGAGCCTGGTCTTTATCAGGTACATTACTGTTAACATTCTGGTCTTCTAAGCTCTGCCCAGAATCTTCCATCAAGCTTGGCTTACATTTTAGGGCTGTTTCTCCAGCTGGCATCTCCAAACCTTTCCAAACTCCTCCCACAACCCAGTTCCAAAGGCTTCTAAACCACGAGGTCAGGTAACATCACAGCAAAGACCCCATTTCTCTGGTACCAAAATCTGTCCTAGTGACTTCCTTTGTTGCTGGTATACAATACCTGATACCCACAACTTACATGAGAAGAGGTTTATTTCTACTGAGGTTTTAGAGATTTCAGTCCATGTTCTGCTAGCTCCAAGGCAGGGTAGGATGGCAGAGGATCATGACAGAGGGGATGCAGTTCAGGGCATGGTAGTCAGGAATGAAAGATCAAGGGAGGAGGAAGGGAGACATATGTTAGGGTAAACTGAGGCACAGTTGAGCCCGCCAAGACAGACAGAGTTTAAGCAATGTGCAAGGACTTTATTACAGATTGGGTGCAGCTGGGCCAAGGGTGAAAAGACCATTGGCCCCAAGCAAGGGGCAAGAACATGTTTTATAGGGGAGTTTAGGTAGGGGAGGGGATGCTGCTGAAAGGGAGGTGGAAATTTTTGAGCATTTTGGGGTTGGGGTACAGGATGTCTTCTGTGGGTTTTTGCATCTAGGCCATTGGTGATTGTGCATTTTGGGTTTGGGGTCTTATTTGGAGACCTGATATTCCTGTCTGTTTTGTTATAGAAAGAGAAGAGTGGTAAGGGGTGTAGTTTCCTGGGGCTTTTTCAGGCATGACTGGGGGGCTGCATGGGCATCCTAGAAAAGAGAGACAGAAGATGGGGCTGGGCTGGTGGCAACATGACAGGGTGTCAGATCTGGGCCAAGCGATGGAGTGCTAGGATCATGACTATGGGTCAGCTTGGGGTTCCTGTGGTACAGCGGTGTAACAGGCCATCAGGAAGAGCTGTCTGGATGTTATGGATCAGATCTGTCCTAGGATAAAGTCTGTTAAGAGCTTTATTACACAAGGTACAAACAATAACAGCAGAAAGATGGACCAGGGGCCCGAGTACAGGGAGAAGCCAGGATGTCCAGCCAGTTTGGAAGAAGCCTCCTCCCCAGCCCACAGTGGAGTCACCTCTTGCCTGTTTTTTGAGCTTGTCGGCTTGGTCCAGAGACTTTGGACTGTCTGATGAATAAAACCAGACCTGTTGACATAAAAACAGCATTCTTCTCTGAGAAAGATGCGGGTGCCTCCTTTTTCTGTGGTGAGTAGCTCTAGGGCTTGGTGGTTTTGAAGGGCTACTCCCACCAGGGAGTTTATTTCCTTCTGTAGAGCCAGGAACAAGTCAGAAATTTTTCCAAGCCCCTCAGACATTTCCTCTGAGAGTTGTCAGCAGCTCATGGTGGTGACAGTGACTCCTGTAGCACCTGTCCCCACTCTAGCTGTGATCCTAAGACCTATGAGCAGGGATATAAGAACCAGGGCTTGTGTGCATCTTTGGAAAGGGGTTTGTATAGGGACAGGGAATTGTGTGTCCCCGGGGGCTATATCTATTTTAGGTGTGAGAAAAAGCAGGGTGCAGGTGCTGGTCCAGCTGGTGAGAAGACAGGTAGGTTGATGTCAGAAGACAACACATCGGCCTTGGCTGGGTATACAGAATTGGTTATGAATGTTAAAGAGGTGTGTGAGTTTTTGATTTTCTTTTTCCCAGACACCTAGTATACCTGCCAGAGTAGCACCCATCAGAAGTTGGAAGGTCCCCTGATGGGGGATGTGATTGGCACCCTTTGCTTTATTTCCCCATAGAAGGAAGAATCTCTTGGTGTCTATTAGAAACCATTCTGAGGAATGATTAAAGGTGGGCAAAAGGAGGCAATCTGAGGGACTGGGAGGTCAGTGACAAGGGGTCCATGGATGTATGGTCATGCACGGAATGTGGTGGCCATTGCAGAATCCCAACTGTTTATTGAGTAGTGATGTTGTTATTACCTTGGGAGGGCCAGAAAAATGGACAGGCTGAGTAAAAGAAGCCTCCTGGGTGACCCGGTAATTGGCATGGTCAGTGGAAGCCAGTAGCACAGCGTGTGGTTGCATTGCTGGGGGGTTAGATGTCCCAGCAGTGTGTCACAGGATAGATTGCATTGAATGCAGACAGGGGCTTGGAAGGTCAGAATGGTGTCAGTGGTTATAGGGCCATGCATGGGCTTTGTTGAACTCTCATTTAAGGAGAGGTTAGCAATATAGGACTGAAGGAGTTGGGCTGAACATCCCGTTTGAGTCTTTTTTGTCATGTTATTGATAGGGGATTTTGCTAAGCACCCTCTGTCGGGGAGTTGGAGTGGGCCTCCTGTTTCATACTGGGGATGGTATGTGAGGTTGGTGAGGACTCAGACTTTGGGAGGAGCAGGAGTAGCCACATGGGTAGCTGCCAACATAGAGATACAGAGCCAGCAGTCTCTGGCTAGAGAAGAACTGGATTTGTTTAACAGGGAATGAGTTAACTAGAGTGTCAAAGAGATAGGGACTGTCAGGATAAGTGGTGAGAGTGTGACTGTGGGGTATGGCAAAAGGAGTATGAGGGCTAGTCAGAAAAAGGAGCACAGGGAGGCAGGGAAGGGGAAACTAGTTAGGGTGGTAGGGAGCCCAATCACCAGGACGAAGATGATGGTGGGAAGATTTTTTTGGGTGAGGCATCACTCAGGTGGAGCCATTGTGAGGGGGGGTTTTGTTAAGCATAGTGCCTAGAGCACAGGGATACAGGTGAAATGCAAGGAAGTGGGGGAGAATACTTGCAATTTCCAGTGAGAATCTTTGGCAGCAAGGTTGTGGTGGAGGTCAGGAAGCCGGTCCGGGTTGTGGAGCTTTAGATGAGAGTGATGAACCCAATGGGGTGGGTCCTGTAGGTGGGCTGCTGTTGGAGTGCTGTAGATGACTGTGTGGGGACCTGTCCTTTTGGGTTTTAAGGGTTGAGAGTGTAAATTTTTTTACCAAAACTGATCTGCTGGCAAGGTCATCCTCATATGGCTGGATGTTGGGAGAAGTTAAGATGAGATTCGCTGCCTTTCGGATCTGTTGCCTGACTAGTTGAAGGGCAGGAAGGTAGTCTTGCAGGGGGTCAGTTTCAGGGGTACTACAGTGGCCCAGAAGAAAGGAGTGGCTGTATAGCAGTTTGAAGGGGCTGTAGCCTGTGTGTTTGAGGGGGCTGCCCTGAGCCTGAGAGCAATGGGGAGTAGGGATATCAATCTTTCTTTAGTTGTAGGGAGTGTTTTGTGAGTTGGGCCTTAATTAGGTTATTGGCTTTTTCTACTTTTCCTGAGGACTGGGGTCTGTAGGGAGTGTGGAGTTTCCAGTCTATCCTGAGAGGCTTAGAGACCTCTAGGGTTATTTGGGCTGTCAAGGCTGGCCTGTTGTCTGATTGGATTGAGGTGGGGAGACCAAATCTGGGGATAACATCTGACAGGGGGCACTGTATGACTGCTTCAGCCTTTTCAGAGGTGGTGGGAAATGCCTCAATCCATGCTGTAAAAGTGTCTAGCCAGACTAGAAGGTATTTGAATTTTTTAACTCATGGAATATGTGTAAAGTCGATTTGCCAGTCTTGGGTGGGGGTAAATCCATGGGCTTGGTGAGCTGGGTAAGGGACAGAGAAAACCTTGGGGGGAGACAGAGTGGCAGACTGGAGAATGAGTGGTGGTCTGTCTTAGTATAGCCTTCCACAAGGGAGTGGAGATGAGAGGCTGGAGTAAGTGGCTGAGGAGTTTGTAGCCTATGTGAAATCTATCATGGAGGGAGGAGAGAATCTGATGGGTCTGGGAGGCGAGGAGGAGATATTTTCCTTGGTCAAGGAACCATCCTTCTGAGGTGGGAGTGTCTGGTACTGTGAATGTTCTTCTGTGGAATAGTTGGGAGTGATGCCTGTCAGGGAGAGGAATTGGCCTTGGGGGGCAGTCGGGGTACTGGCAGAGGCAGCAGCCTTCTTGGCTGGCTGGTCTGTGAAAGTGTTTCCTTGTGCTATAGGGTCTGTGCGTTTTTGATGTCCCTTGCAGTGAATTACTCCTGGCTGTGTGGGCAGGAGGGCTGCCTGTAGGAGTGCCTTTATTAGGTGTGAATTGGTGATGGAGGATCCTCTGGTGGTGAGATATCCTCTTTCAGCCCATTATTGCTGCATGGTTGTGAAGGATGTGGAAAGCGTATTTTGAGTCTGTGTAGATATTAATTGTTTCCCTTTCCCAGGGTGAGGGCTTGGGTCAGAGCTATGAGTTCAGCCAGTTGTGAGGTAGTGTGTGCGGGGAGAGCTTGGGCCTCATTTACCATGTTAATTGTAACTATTGCACGTCTCGCCTTTGTCACAGAAGTGGCTGAGGCTTTGTAAGAACTGCCATCTATGAGCCAGGTGTGTTGTGGGTTCTGCATAGGAAGTTCTGAGATGTGAGGGAAGAACCTGGTGTGGAATTGTATGATGGGGAGGCAGTCGTGCTCCCAAATAGGGTGTGGTTGACTTTTCAGGGGGTTTGTGGGATTAAAACTGGGGCCCGGGGCTAGGGTAATAGTGGGAGTTTTGAGGAAGAGAGCGTAGAGCTGGAGGAGCCTTGGAGCCGAGAGTAGGTGGGGGAGATGAGAGGAGGTTAGGAGGGCATGGAAGTCATGAGGGGAATACAAGGTGATGGGAGCATGGGAAGAAATCTTTATGGCCTCTAAGAGCATAAGTCCAGTGGCTGCTACTTGTAGGCAGGGAGGCTACCCCTTGATGATGGGGTCTAGTTGTGATAGGAAGGCAGCTGGGCAAGGTGTCAAACCCTTACTCAAAACTGCGGTGGGTATCCCCTTTGTTCTGCTGTGTGAAGAAGGAAGGGGTGGGCAGGGTCTGGAATGGATAGAGCAGTGGTCAGGGTTAATGCCTGTTTTAATTTCTGAAAGGACACATGGGGGAAAGACTTTTTGTCTAAGTGGCCTGAGGGATTATTGCAAGTGAGGTCATAGAGTGGTTTTGAGAGAATGGAAAAGCCTGGAATCCAGAGGCAGAAGTAACCTTTAATTCCAGGAAACAGAGGAGTTGTTGGACAGTGGTGGGTGTTTGGATTTGTGTGATACATTGTATGTGCTTGTGGGGTAGAATTCGGGTATTTTTTTGTAGGAGGATGCCTAGATATAGGACTGATGGCTTGCAAATTTGGGCCTTAGAGACGGATACTCGGTATCCCTTATTATCTATGTTGGAGGAGGGTGAGGGTATCTTGATGGCAGGATGGGGTGGAGGGGCTGCAGAGAAGTAGGTCATCAGTGTACTGGAGAAGATGGGAAGCGGTGGGGCAGAAGGAAAGGAGGTTGTTGGCAAGGGCCTGACTGAAATAGTGAGGGCTATTATGGAAACCTTGGGGGAGAACTATCCAGGTGATTTGCTGTGATTGGGGGTGTCAAGGTCTGCCCGTGTGAAGGCAAAGACTGACTGCAGCTTAGGATGTAGGGGTATGGTAAAAAAGGCATCTTTGAGATCTAGGACTGTATAATGGGTGGTGGATGAGGGGATGGAGGACAGGGGGGTGTAGGGATTGAGGACTATAGGGTGGATAGGGAGCACAATCTGATTGATGGCTCAGAGGTCTTGGACCAGATGATATGATACATCTGATTTTTTTTTTTTTTGGTGGGTTCTGGGGGTCGACCTCAGGACCTCGTGTGCCGGCAGGCGCCCGTGCCACTGAGCGATATCACCGGCCCTTTTTTCGTATGTGGGTTCCGGGAGTCGAACTCGGGCCCTCGTGCTTGTCAGGCAGGCACTTACGCCGCTGAGCCATCTCACTGGCCCTACATCTGATTTTTTGACAGCAAGGATGGGGGTGTTGAAAGGGGAATTGACAGGCATGAGAAGACTGTGTTTGATGAGATGAGTGATGATAGGTTTTAGTCCTCTGAGAGCTGAGTTGGGTAGGGGGTATTGGCACTGAATATGGGTATGGGTGATTGTCTTTAAGGGGTATCAGGTGGGGAGCTTGGTGTGTGGCTACAGAAGGGGTAGATATATCCCAGATGCATGGGGTTTAAGGAGGGAGAAGTGATCAAGGAGGGGGTTTGGAGCAAGGAGGGGAGAGCAGGAGGGCCATGGGGCATGGTATGGTACCAGGGATAGTTAGAGTAGCAGACAGTTTTGTTAAGATGTCTCTCCTGAGGAGCAGGATGGGGCAGGTCATGATGACCAGGAAAGCATGGGAGAATATGTGGTTTTGTAACTGGCAGAGGAGTGCGAGGGGTCTTGGGAGGCCTAGATATCAATTCCCACAACAGAAATGTCAGCCAAAAGGAGCTGTCCTGGAAAATAAGGGGAGGGGTGGAATGGGTTGCCCCTATGTCAAATAGAAATGAAACAGTCTTACTTTCCACCTTAAGAGTTACCTGAAGTTCAGCAGCTGTGATGGTCCAGGGGGCATCTGAGACTTTCGGGATGTGTCAGTCATCAGAGGCCCAACTGATCAGGTCAGAGAGAGATGGGTTGTCCTGTGGGGTGCCCTGGGAGGAGACCCCCATAGCGAGCCTGGTTTCCATGGGGCAGTCTGACTTCCAGTGAGGGCCCCCACACATGGGACAAGACTTGGGAGGAGGTTTGGGGTTGGGGCATTCTTTTGCCCAGTGGCCTGACTCTTGACACTTAAAGCAGGGTACAGGGAGGTGGATCCCCCCTTTGTGCCCTTGGAAATTTTGTTGGCATTCTGTTTGGGTTTTGGGTTTCTTATGGTGGTGACAAGTAACTGTACGTCAGAGATGTATTGGTGGGCAGCCTCATCTCGGTTGTTACAGACTTTGAAAGCCTGGGAGATTAATTCCTGTTGTGGGGTCTGAGGGCCTGTCTCAATTTTTTGGAGTTTTTGTGAATATCAGGAGCTGATTAGGTGATAAAATGCATTTTGAGGATTAATTGTTCCTCTGGGCTTTCCAGATTGAAGGTAGTATATTTTCATAGGGTCGTTGCCAGTCAGGACATAAACTGGGCCAGATTTTCATCTTTTTGTTGAGTGATCTCCTTAAGTTTGTCATAATTGACTGACTTGTGGGCTGCTTTTTTTAGTCCCTCCATGAGGCAAGTGAGCATGTAATCTCTTGCCCTCTTACCAGGGCAGGATCCTTCCTCATCTTTTTGGTTAATGTCCCAATAGGGTCTGGCTTGGGGAACAGCTGTGGCATCATCCCTCAATAGGGGCTTGGTCCAGCAGCAGTCCAGACCTGTTCCAGATCCTAGGGGGAGAGGGTAGAAGTAAGAATGACATTGATGTCATCCCAAAAAAGGTCATAGGTTTGAGCTAGGTATTGAAACTCTTGGATGTAAGTGCAGGGATCAGAGAGAAAAGAGCCAAGGTGGTGAGCAATTTGGGAGAGATCAGTGAGGGAAAAGGGGACATGGACCTGGACAATGCCTTCTGCACCAGTGACCTCATGGAGAGGAAGCTAGTGAACAGGGGTCAAGGGACTGAAGCAAAGATAAGAGCAGATGTGGGGTGGAGTGAGAGGTGGGAGGGTGAGCGGGAGAGGGTAGGATGGGGGCTATGCAGGAGAAGTAGGGGGAGGGGGTGCAGGGTGTGGCAGGGGAAGCTGATGGGGGTGGGGTGGAAGTTGTGGTTGAAGAGCAAGGACCCCAATCAGAGGGAGAGCAGCAACTGGTGGAAGAGGATGTGGCAGAAGGGCAAGGAAAGATGGATGGGTGGTGAAGGCTGAATGGTAGTCTGGAGGGGGCAGAGAGGGAGGAGTGTGGGGTATGGAAATAAGAAGGAGTTGGGTAGGGTTGCAGGGAGTGCAGAGGGAGGGGAGTCTGTGGAGAGCAAAAAAATGCCTGGACATATGGGACCTCAGACCATTTCCCAGTTTGTAACAATAATTGTTATGGTCTCAGAGAATTGAAAAATCAAATGTCCTGTTGAGTGGCCATTGGGAACTGTTATCTAATTTGTATTGGATCCAGGCTGTATTGCAAAAGAAAATGAGGCATTTTGTCTTCAGGTCAGGAGATGGAGAGATTTTAGGTTCTTGATAGCACAAGCAAGGGGGGAGGAAGGAGGAATGGAGAGGGAGAGCTTGGCCATGGTGGCATTGGGCCCAGGAAAACGGGACACTCAGAAAAGAAAGGATGTCTCCCATCTCTTTTGAGAGGCTGAGGGAGTGGGCAGGTGGCCAAGTCAGGCATCCCCAAAATTGGACAGCCACCAGGGAATCAGACTTCTGGGGGTGAGTGTGACAAGTACTGGGTTTTTGGAACACAACTCAGGTTGGGTCCAGAAAGCCACTTAGAGTGAGGAGGAGAGCAGAGACAAGTGATAGAGACAGGAGGAGGTGACAAGATGTAGATGACCCTTACCTGGCCTGAAGAGGAGACTGAGACTAGCAGCAAGTTGCAGTGAGAAAGGGCCAGATGTCAGACATCAAAGGCAGTCTCAGTGTGCCCCAGCGGGGGTCCAGAGAGGGAGATTGGACCCTCCTAGGATGGTATGTTGACCTCCTGGTCTGGGTTTTGGCATCAGATGTTAGGGTAAACCAAGGCACAGTTGAGGCCACTGAGACAAGCAGAGTTTAAGCAACGTGCAAGCACTTTATTGCAGATGGGGTGTGGCTGGGCCAAGGGTGAAAAGACCATTGGCCCTGGGCAAAGGGCAAGAACATGTTTTATAGGGGAGTTTCAGTAGGAGAGGGGATGCTGCTAAAAGGGAGGTGGAAATTTTTTAGCATCTTGGGGTTGGGGTACAGGACATCTGTGGTTTTCTGCATCTAGGCCATTGGTGCTTGTGCATCTTGGGATTGGGGTCTAGTTTGGAGACCTGACAACATACCCTTCATTATTGTTTATATGTGAATATCCCTCCTGAAGTCTCATGTGATCATATGTTGGGCTTTTGGGGGTTGATTGGATCATGGGGGCATGATACTGAGTGGATTAGTCTACTGATGCATTTATAGCTAAATGTGATGGTGCAAGTTGAAGCCTGGTCAGAGGATGTGGGTTACAGGGGGCAGGGTCTAGAAGGGTATGTCTACTTCCCTCCTCCCTTGATGCCACGTGCTGTTTCTTCTCTGCCATGCCACCTTGCCTTGAAGCCAATTGCGTATGGACTGAAAGCTCTACAAACTATGAGTCAAAATAAGCTTTTCTCCTTTAAGTTGTGGATGTTGGATACTGTGTCCTACTGATGAGGGAAGTAAGGCTGATTTTGGCACCACAGAAATGGGGTTGTTGCTGTATCTGTACTGTACTTGACCATGTGGTTCAGAAGCCTTTGGAACTGGTTATGGGAAATGTTTGGAAAGGTTTGGAGATGCCAGCTGAAGAAGCAGCTCTGTAATGCTCTGGTTAAAGCTCAGAAGAGCAGGATGCTGATAAAAAAGCAGATAGAGATCAGGCTCAGGAGTTGAGAGTGAAAACTCTGTTGGCAGCTGTACTCCAGGCCATGTGTTTGTCATGCTTTGACAGAAAATTTTTCTACATTTTGCTACTGTTCTGAATCTTTGAGGGATACTGAGATTAAGAACATGGGACTAATTAAACTGGTGGAGGAAATTTCAAGGCAGTCTAATGTTGGGATTGTGGCATGTCTACTATTGGGGGCTGATAGCCAGCCATACTTTGAAAATCAAGAGCAAAAGGCACAGCTTAATGATTGTAAAAGTTTTGAGTTTTACTAGAAAGGAATCCCCTGTAAACTTGGGACCTGTCAATATGGAGCAGAAGAGAGTTTTGTTGCTGAAAATATTAGCACTAAAAAGAAGCCAAGAAGTTTACAGCAGGACAATAGGAAAAATAGCTTGAGGCCATCCCAGGAAACAGCAAGACCCCTCCCTTCACTGCCTCAGGGGTGCATGGCTGAAAGAATTTGCTTTGAGAAGAAAGCCCCAGGGCACTCTGTTGAAGAAGGGTTGCCTAGATAATTAATTTCCGGGGATTCAGTTTAGCAAGCTCACCCATCCAGGCACTCAGAGGCCTTTGCAAGATGCAAAAGGGCTCAGCTACTGCTCCAACTGGCAGCAGACCTTGGTGTCATCCATAAGGTGCTGGTTTTAAAGCATATGGAATACAAGAGTTGTAAAGACAGGGAGGCTTCCATTCGGATTTCAGAAGAAGGCCTGGAAGGCCAGGCAGTTTGTCCCTTAGAGCACGGCATGTGAAGATGTGAGTGTGAAACCAAAAGTGCTGTGGAGAACCCAGGATACTGGAGAAGTCAGGAACTTGGAATATCTGAGGAAAGCCACAAGTAGTGCACAAAGCTGGACCAAGAGAGAAGCAATGAGGGCTAAAACCACTGGCAGTGCTATAGGGCCAGGGCTGCCCAAGCTGTTGGAGCCTACATCTTATCACATCTTGCCTTGGGTCCTAGGCACAGAGCTACAGGATTTAATGTTTGCTGTGTTGAGATTTGATCTTGGTTTGGTCTACATTCCTTTCTATTCCCCTATTTTTCCCTTTTAGAATGGGAATGTTTTACCAGTGCCTTTTTACATTGGCACTATTTAACTTTCTTTTGATTTTTACAGGGGCTCATAGCTAACAGTTTGCCTTAAATCTCTAAAGAGACTTTGGGGGAGCCGGTGAGATAGCTCAGTGGCATAAGTGCCTGCCTGGCAAGCTCGAGGTCCTGAGTTCGACCCCCGGTACCCACGAAAAAAAAAAAAAGAGACTTTGGAGTTGGACTTTTCAACAGTGCTGGAACTGTTAGGTCTTTGGCAACTCTTAAAGATGGAGTAAATGGATTTTTCACAAAGCGTTGCACATGAACCTTTTGTGGCCTAGGGGCAGAATGTTATGGCTTGTATCTATCTGTCCCCCACCAAGCCTCATGTGATCATTCATTGGGCTTTTTGGAGCTTATTGGATCATAGGGGCATGATATGGTTCAGTGGATTAGTCCACTGGTGAGTTTTTTGCTAATTGTGATGTTGGGAGGTGAAACCTAGTCAGGGGATATGGATCAGAGGGGATGTTGCTTGGAAAAGTATATCTCCTTCCCTTAATCTGGCCTTGTGCTTCCCACTATCATGCCATGAATTGTTTCTCTGCCATGTGTCCTTGCCCTGGAGTCAGCTGACTGTGGGCTGAAACCTCTACAAACTGTGAACTAAAATAAACCTTTCCTCCTCAGAGTTGTGGGTGTCTTGTGACCCACCTTCTCTGATCAGGCTTTACCTCTCAACATTACATTTATCTATAAAGTCACCTGTGGACTAATCCACTGATTACCATCATACCCCACTGTTGCAGTCACCTCCCAAAAGCCCCATGTATGAGTGCATGAGGCCTTGGGGAACATATCTAGATGTAAACCATAACAATGGTGTTTGGGAAGCAGAACGCAGGAAGAGCTGTGGTGTTATGTGCTCCAATGGCATCCCCCCAGTGACTCACCTACTGTGAGCCCCACATCCTAATAGCACATTTAGCAGTGAACATCAGTGTAGTCCACTGATTATTTTTCCTGTCATCCAAATACCTCTTTAGTAGTCTCTCAATGTAGTCAATAGTTAAGATTAACTGTCATAGTTTCATAATGTGATTGACTTTAAAACCTTATAACTTATCTAAGATAACATTTCAGAGTGACAGAATTTATTTTTTGAGACAGGGTCTCACAATGCAGTTCAGGCTGGCCTTGAACTCACCATGTAGCTGAGGAGGCTGGCCTTGAACTTGCAGTGATCCTCCTGCCTCAGCCTCCTGAGTGCTGGGATTACAGGCATGTGCCATCAAGCCTGGTTCAGAATTTTTTTTCTTCTGTTGTATATTCTCAGTCTTGATAGCTTTGGAATTATATATATATTTTTCTTGATTCTCCCAGATCTTATTTTAAAGATTTATATTTTTAAATTTAAATTAATCTTTAACATAAAAATTATACATATTAGTGGGGTACCATGTGATGTTTTGTTACATGTGTATTTTGTGTAATGTTTAAATCAGGTTAACCGTGTTTATTTCCTTTAACATTTCTTCATAGAAAACACTCAAAATCTTCAATCTTTTTGAAGTAAACAATGCATTGTTGTCATCTGTAGTCATCCTATTGGGTTATAACATGCCAGAAATTCTTACCTGCTATCTGACTATAACTTTGCTTCTATTAATCTTTCCCCTTTGTTCCCTATCTTGTATTCTGCCCAGCCTCTGATGCTGACCATATACTCTTGTAGCACTTATTTTTCTTTTCTTGCTTTATATCATTTAATATAATGATATCCAATCCTATCCATGTTGCAAATGATAGGATTTTATTTATTTATTTATTTTTGTAAGTGGTATTCCTTTCATGTTTTCTTTCTTCATTAGTTGATGGACACTTTGATTATTTTAATTTTTTGGCCATTGTGAGTAGTACTGCAATAAACATGGGAGTGCCTATTTCTCTTTGACATACTGATTTCCTTTGGCTTTGTATCACATGTGGGATTGCTGTGTCAAATGGTAGTTCTGTGTTTTGAGAAACCTCTATATTGTTTTCAATAATGGCTTTACTAATTGGGGGTCTCTTTACTAGTATGTAGTGGTCCCCATTTTTTTCACATCCTCATCAGCACTTGTTATTTTTTGTCTTTTTGATAATAGCCATTCTTACTGGAATACGGTGATACCTCCTTGGGGTATTGACTTAATATTTTCTAATAATTAGTGGTGGTGAGCATTTCTCCTTATATTTTTTGACCATTTTTATCTTCTTCAGAGAAATGTTTGTTGTTCCAGAGGTTTTGGTGGATTGTATAGGCGTTTCATTAATTTCCAGAAAACAATTTTTTTTTTTATGTGGGTACCGGGAGTTGACCTCAGGACCTCGTGCTTGCCAGCAAGTGCTTGTGCCACTGAGCGATATCACCAGCCTTTTTTTTTTTTCCTTTATGTGAGTTCTGGGAGTCGAACTCAGGACCTCGCACTTGCTGGGCAGGTGCTTATGCTGCTGAGCTATCTCACCGGCCCATCCAAAAATTTTTAAATTTCTTCCTTTATTTCTTCTGTGACCCACTGGTTATTTAGGACTGTATTGTTAATTTTTTATGTACTTCTGCCTTTTCTGTGATTTCTTTTGTCATTGATTTCTATTTTCATTGCACAGTGGTCTGATAGTACACATGGAGTAATTTCAATTCTTTTATACAGTGGTACCTCAGTTCACAAACTTGATTCTTTCCATGATTCTAGTCACAAACCAAGTTGGACGAGAACTGAATCAAATTCAGTGGTTAGGTTCAATGTTGACCTTATGGGAAATTTGATTTTGTTCTCTACCAGTTTGATTTACAACTAGAATTGTGGAGAGAATTGAGCTTGTGAACTGAGGTACCACTGTATTTAAGTAGGCTTTGTTTACTAGTATGTGATCTGTTTTTGAAAAAGTACTGTGTGTTGCAGAAAAGAATGTATACTCTGTTGTAGTGGATTGGAATACTCTGTAGATATCTACTGAGCCCATATGTTCAAGTGTGTGGTTCAGCTCTGATATTTCTTTTTTCTTCCTCTTTTTTTTTTTTTTTTTGCTTAGTTGACCTATCTCTTTATGAAAGTGGGATATTAAGATCCCCCACTGAAAGTCTGTAGCCATTAAACAATAACTTGGCATTCTCCACCCCCCAACCTCAGCTACTGGCAACCACTAATCTACTTTCTGTCACCATGAATTTAACTCATCTAGCCAGCTCATATGAGTAAATCATAGAATTTTTCATTTCGTTACTGGCTTATTTCACTTAGCTCATTGTCCTTATGGCTCTTCTCTATTGTCACATAGTACGGGATTGTTTTTCCTTTTTAAGGGTGAATAATATCCTACTCTATATAGACCATGTTTTATTTATCCATTCACTTGTTGGTAGACAATTGGATTGCTTGCACTTTTTGGCTATTGTGAATAATGCTTCAGTGAGTATGGGAGTGCAAATATCTTTTTAAGATCCTGAATTCAGTTCTTTTGGATAAATACCCAAGAATGGGACTGTTGGATCATTGTCACAGCTTTATTCAAGTGGTGCTTTTCTACAAAATTTTGCAGTGTCCCACAATTTACACATCTCCCTAATCTCATTTGAAGTGAGGGATTCCTTTTTCTCCTCCCCCTCTGCAGATTAGATCTCCCCCATAACCTCTTGCTGTTGAGAGATGATCACCCACAATCCAGCTGTGTGAGAGAGAGAATATGAATGAACCATTCACTCAGTTGTGATCATGTGATATTCACACTACATACTATGTACATTTTAAGATATTACTTGTTTATCAAGTTAAAATTTAGTAGAAATGTTTTCTTGTCTTGAAGAACACTTGCAGAACGAGTTACTTGGAGTCCAAGATTTCACTGTACCTATCTTTCATTTTGTTCTTCATTTATATTTTGGGCTTCTCACACAAGAGAAACCATGTGATATTTAAACTTGCATGTCTGATTTATTTCACTTAATATGATACCAACGTGCATCCACTTTCCTACAATGACTCAAATTTATCCTTCTTTATAATTAAGTGTGTATAAATAACATTTTTTTTATCCATTCATCTGTTGATGGACATATAGGCCACTTCCAAGATTTAGCTATTATGAGTTTTGATGCTATAAACAGATAAGTGTATTTCATTGTAATGTAATGTCTATAACTCATCTGGGAAGATACCCAGGAGGGCTATTGCTGGGTTGAATGGGATTTCTATTTTTAGTTTGCTGAAGAATGCCCATACTGATTTTCATAGTGAAGTAGTTGTTTTAGTTTATATTCCCCCAGCGATGTAGAAGGATTCCTATTTCTCCACAGCCTTCCCAGCATTTATTTGATTTCTGCAGCCATTCTTTCTGCAGTAAGAATAAGAAAGCCATTCTTTCTGGAGTCAGCTTTAACTTACATTTCTCTAATGGTCAGGTATGTGAAATGTTTCTTCACTTATTTATTGGCCATTTGTTCTTCTGAGAAGCATCCATTTCAGTTGCCCATTTTTTGATTGGGTACTTTATTTTCAGGGCCCCCTTTTTTTTCAGTTCCTTATATATTTTAATGTTAGCCCTCTATCCAAGGAATAGCTGGCATAATTTTTCCCATTCTGTAGGTTATCTCTTTACTTTGTTGGTTATTTCTTTAGCTGTACAGATTTTCAATTTGATTTAATCCTATGTGTTGATTAATGTCATTTCTTGTGTAGTTGGGGTTTTGTTCAGAAAGATCTTGCCTATGCCTGTGTTTTAAGGAGTTTTATGTATTGGCCAACAGATTGTTTCTGTTTTAATATTTAGATCTTAGATGCATTTTGGTTTTAGTTTAGGAAATTGTGACAGATATGTGTTTGCCTTTAGTATTCTTCATGTGTATAGACAGTATTCTCAGCACCATTTGTTACAGAGGCTTTCTTTCAACATATGTTTTTGCCTCTTTTCTAAAAGACCAGATGATTGAATGTGCCTGAGGTTGTTTCTGCCTTCTCTGTTCTGTTCCCTGTGATCCACATGTCTGTTTTTGTGTCAATAGCATGCTATATTTTCACTGTAGCTTTGTAATATAATTTGAAATTCAGGATTGTCAAACCTGCTGCTTTGCTCTTGCTGCCCAGGATTGTTTTTGCTATTCTGAGTCTCTTCTGATTCCATATGAATTTTAGCATTGTTCTTTTTTCTAGTAATGTGAGGAATGCTATTGGTATTTTGATTAAGATTGCATTAAATCTATGCATCAGTTTTGGACATATGGCAATTGACAATTTTATTTCTGCCTATCTGGGAACAGGAGTTATCTTTTTCTGATATCATCTTTGATCACCATTTTCAGAGTACTATCCTTTTCCTTACAGAGGTCTTTCACTTCCTTCATTAGGTGAATTCTTAAGTATTTAATTTTTCTGGAAGCTATTGTGAATGGTATTGTTTTCCTAAGTTTTTTTTTTTTTTTTTGATGGGTTCATTATTGGTTTATAGAACTCTATTGACTTTTGTGTGTTGCTTTAGCACCCTGCTTCCTTGATAAATTCATTAGTTCTAGGAGTACTTTAGTGGAATTTTTTGGGTCTTCTATGTAAACAATCATGTCACTGAAAATAAGGATAGTTTGACTTTTTGCTTTCCTATATGTGTCTTTTATTTATCTTGCCTGATTTCTCTGATTAAAGTTTTTAGTACTGTATTGAACAGGAGCAGTGATAGTGGGCATCCTTGTGGTTATTCTGATTATAGAGGTAAAATTTTCAGTTTTTCTCATTTAATATGAAGTTGGCAGTAAATTTGTTATAAATGTCTGTTATCAGATTTTAGATAAGGTCTGTCTATACTCATTTTCTTCATGGTTTTATATCATGAACAGATATTAGATTTTGTCAAAGCATTTTTCTATGTGAATTGAGATGATCATGTGATTTTTGCTTTTGCTTCTATTTATATGATGTCTTTAAATCTTTTGGGAAGTTACCCAGAAGTATAGCTGGATCAAATGGAATTTCTATTTTTTAAATTTTGAGGAATTTCCATAGTGGTTTTACTAGCTTATAGTCCCACCAACAGTGTTGAAGAGGGTTTTTTCCCCCATTTTTCACCAGCATTTTTGTTTTATATGTTCTTGATTCTAGCCATTCTTACTGGAATATGATGGAATCTGAGTTGTATTGAGTTGCATTTTCCTCATGGCAAAAGATACTGAACATTTTTTCTTGTATTTTTGGGGAATTTGCACTTCTTTTTTCTTTCTTTTTCTTTTCGATAATGTCTGTTCACTTCCTTGACTTATTTTTTGAGTGGATCAGTTGTTTTTGGAGTTCTTTATATAAACTTTTGAGTTCTTTATATATTCTAGATATTGGTCCTCTATCATAAGAATAGCTGGAAACATTTTATTCCTATAGTGTCAGTTGTCTCTACTCTTTTGTTTCCTTTGTTATGCAAAAACATTATAATTTGATGTAATCCCATTTGTTATCTCTTTGTATTTCTTGTGGAATTGGTGCTTTTTTCAGGAAGGCCTATGCCTATAAGGAGTGATCAAAATTTTGATGAAAGTTTAATGTAGAAAATATTTTATTCCAGTGCAAGACTCATTGCTATTAGTCCCCATCAAAATACTCCCCTCCTCCTTTAAACACACTTATCCTATAGTTCTTTCTACTTTCTGAAGCAGTTTTGAAGTCCTCTTTCCTGAGCATCTTTTTAAGATGCAACAAATAATTTGCTGAATGCTGCTGCCAAGTGGTGTCTGTGGGGAATACAGTCTCACAAAAAACAGTATAGTCTGTCCACATCCTCCTTATTGACTGGTTTTGGCAATGTGATATATTTGGTTCTTCTTTTGTAACGTCCGCGGAAGAGGGGTCCGAGAAGGGAGACGCTCCAAGAACCACACAGGCTCTTATGTAAAAAGCATGGGGTTTATTGAAAGGCTACACTAGCGTAGGGTCACCCAGCGAACGTACCAGGGCGACCCCGAAGGGCAGGAGCGAGGGGTTTCTATAGGGTTGGGTATGGTAATGAGGGATAGGCAAGCGAAGTTTTACAGAAGCCAATCGCAAGGAGTTAAAGGGTAATTAATACATTCATTGGTTACTTAGGGGAACCTATAGATAGAGGAATTTAGCAAATGGGCAACCAATCAGTTTGGAGGAAAGGCTAACAAAGGAGACAAAGGAGCCCGGCGCGGGAATGTAGCCCGCAGGGGCTTGGCAACCAGCAAAGTCACATGATTTCCAGGAATTTGCCCTGAGGTAGGGAAACAGAAACTTAAGACACTTATCTACCTAAAACAGAAACTTAATCTAATAGGTTAGAGTCTAATAGGTTAGAGCCCAATAAGTTAGAGCCCTAATGGCCATCGCATAGTTCGGCCTAACACATCAGAATTATAACTTGTATAACTTTTATATGAATCTTTTAACAAACATAACTTTATGTCACATCAAACTTCACACTTTAAAGTCAAAATGAGCATGAAAGATAAATACAGTGATACCTTGGTTGTTGAATGACTCCAAGCTCAAACTTTCCACTACTTGAATAGCAAAATTTAAAAAAAAATCTGCTCAGTGTTCATAGCTTTGCTTGATAGTCAAACCAAAAATCTAACTTGAAAAAACCTGTACAGACTGGGCTGAGAGTGAGTCACATGTAGCATCTTGCCACTGACACAAAGGGATGATGCTTTAGTCTAAGTGCCTCTCTCACCCAGACAATGTATAGTTTGTGTTAGTGCATTAAAACATTTGTCATTGTGCTTTTTTGTGCTTTATTTGCATAAAATATCTTAACCATGCCTCCAAAGAAAGTTAGTGAAAACCACGATAGAGTTAAAAGAAGAAATCATAGTGAAATCTGTAAGAGTCCTGGAAAAATTAACTTATAAGTGTAATTTTTAGGCCTCAGAACCACTATTTCATTTCCCATTATTTCTTACAGGTAAATTATGTTCTGTTCTCAAATTTTTTGGTGTTTGAACATGAATTTGGAACAGATTGAATTTGACAACTGAAGCATCACTGTACAGTGGTACCTCAGAACAGCGGTACCTCAGTTCATAAACGTAATTCATTCCACAATTCTGGAAAGATGGCCGTGTTTATGCTTATGTAGGAAAGGTAGCCACAGTTGTGTTCATCACCTGATTCAGAGTTCACAATCAAATATAAAATTTTCCCAAACTTTGCAGTTTGTGAACCAAATTTTTTGCAAACAAAAGTGTTCATGAACCAGGGTACCACTGTGATTTGAATTGATTCAGGATGTCAATGTAGCAGGACAGTGCAACTAAAGACACTCACAAAAGACTTAGAGAACTGCTTCAGATCATGGCACAATGGTAGAATAAGTGTTCTAAGTGAAGAGGAGTATTTTGAGGTGTATTAACAATGTCTTTTTTTGTAATACATTTTTTATTTAAACATAGACCATATTTTTTCTATTACACCTCATATGTTTTCAGGTATTTTTCTTTATCTTCCAATAGATTTCTTTTGTTTTTATATCTAGGTCTTTGATTTGAATTTAGTACAGAGTGAGAAATATGCTTTAGATTTATTCACATGGGTAACCAGTTTTCCAAGGACCATTTGTTAAAGAAGGTGTCTTTTCTTCAGTGCTTGCTATTGGCCACTTTTTCAAAATTGAAATGACTGGAGGTGCTTGAGGTTGTTTCTACATCCTCTATTCTATTCCATTGGCCAACATGTCTGATTTTTGTGCCAATACTATGCTGTTTTCATATATTGCAGCTTTGTTGTATAACTAAAAATCCATTATTGTAATGCATTCTTTGTTCTTTTTGCTCAGGATTGATTCGGCTGTTTTGGGTCTCTTGATTCCATATACATTTTAGGGTTGATTTTTAATAGTTGTATCTATCACAGTTCTTTTCCTCACTGCTGAAACAAAATCTCCAACACCCACAATTTAAGGGAAGAAAGGTTTATTTGCCTTACAATTCATGGAGGTTTCAGTCCATAGTTGGCCGGCTTCAAGGTAGAGTGGCATGTTAGAGGGGCATCGCCAAGGAGAAACAGTTTGTAGCAGGCAGAAGATAGCAAAAACAAGCAAGTGACACTACCAGCTTCTTTCTCTCCCTTTTATATTCTATCTAGGATATCCACTTCCCACCCCTAGGGCAGGTATCACTCACACCCAGAACTATGCCAAACCAATCAGTGGATTGATTTAGTAACCGCACACCCTTAATGCCAGCACCACTCACTCTAGATCTAACCAACTCTGAAAAAGCCCCACCTGTGACAGCATGAGGCTTTGGGGGGACATCTAGACACAAGCCATAGCAGTGTCAGCCAGTGCTTACTAGAGAAACGGATTTAATGCAAAATATACAAATAAATATTTATAAGATTGGCTTACAATGGCTGCCTGCTGTCAGGTGTAGATAAGTGCAAAAGAGCTGTCTGTGCTCTGGAGATCAGAAGGATCCAGTCAAAGGCCTGGAGCTTACTGTTGGATCCACTGTGATTCTATATCAGGTGGCCAAATGTTCTGTGATGGAAAGCTGAAGGGTCTACACCAGTAGGCTGACAGCTGTATGCTGGAGGATGAAGAGTCTGCCCTGGAAACCAGGGGATGACATCCAAAGTGAAAGTGAAGACTGGAGCTCCTCTTAAGAAACAGAAGCAAGGCTTCCTTCTTTGTTTCCCTTTTATTCCATTGAGGGGACAAGCCTATTGATTGCTGTCACTGGTACTCAGGTTCGATCTTCTGTCTTCAGTATATCCCTTTAGCCACACCCAGAAATATGCTGATACAGTTTACTTGCGTGTTTTTCACCAAGTTGACACAATCGGTTAACTATCAAACCTGTCAACTTGATAACCAGACACATTTCCTTAAATCATAGTCTCCTGATCCTAAGACAAGTTCATAATTATGCCTAACATGTTACAAATATCCCACATACAAAGAGAAATGAATTAATTCCCTCAGAGTGGAAGACAAGTTTTCTTTGACACTTACTCTTAACATTTTGTAATTTGAGCATTATTAAATTGCTTTAACAATGCTTAAGAACCAATGTAAAGTCTATCAACATGTTATATAGGAAGCATATTAGGAGAGAACTATTACAATTACAAACGTCATATCTATAACTGATCACAGGGTATTTAGAACTACCTTCTACTACCCATTTTGTATTCCCTTGGTCTTCCATAAGCACCTCAGCAGGTCTTGGTTCTTCCCCTGGTGAGGTGATCCATACCTTCATTTCCAAAGGTTCTGGATGATTTGTCATCCTACCTGGATTGGGTTGTTGTAGTTTCCCATTGACCTTAACATGGCATGGTAACACTAGGAGGCACCTTATGGTATCTCCTGCACTCCCAAGTATATTCTTCCTTTCCTCCATTGTGGAGCAGTAGTCCAATTTTCCCTAGATAGTCTAGGTCAGTCACCCCTGCCAACACTAACTGCATTTTTAGCTTGTTTACTCAGAGGCCTGAGGACACCAAAATGACCAGGGGAAAGCCTTAGCTTCCAGTTTAATGGTATCATTATTGTGCTTCCTGCTACAAGCCTTTCCCACTCTGGAACTATGACTCCTAAGCCAGCAAGGCATAAGGTTGTGGGAACAGGAACTAAGTTTTGCTAGTGGATCACTAGGGGTAATGGTGAGTGGTACCATTCCCACTTCCACCCCTTAACTCCTGGGCCTGTGAATTCTGGCTATAGGAAACACAGAACCATATAGTGGATGCTGATTCAAAGCACTTACAGCTTTTTGAAAAAGGCTTGCTCCAACCCTGCAAGCTACTACCACCTAGCTAGTGCTGTAACTGTGTCTTTAAAGACCATTCTACCTTTTTATCAATCCAGCCACTTCTAGATGGTGAGGAACATGATAAGCCAAATGAATTTCATGAGTCCTTTGACCCAGTTCTTTGGCTATAAAATGTATTCCTTGGTCAGAGGCAATGCTGTGTGAAATTCTGTGGTGGTGGATAAGGCATTCTGTGAGTCCATGGTTGGTAGTTTTGACAGAAGCATTACATGCAGGGAAGGCAAAACCATATCCAGTATAAGTGTCTGTGACAATAAGACAAAATACAGTCCTTTCCATGGTGGAAGCAGTCCAATATAATCAACTTGCCACCAGGTTGCAGGCTGATCACCCTGGGGAATGGTGTCATATCAGGGACTCTGTGTTGGCCTCTGCTGCTGGCATATTGGGCATTCAGCAGTGGTTATAGCCAGGTAAGCCTTGATGGGTGGGAGGTCATGTTGCTGATTCCTTGCATAACCTCTATTCCTGCCACCATGGCCATTTAGTTCATGAACCCATTGAGCAGTGACAGATGTTGCTGAAGAAAGAGTTGACTGCTATCTATAGAATGGGTCATCCTATCCACTTGGTTGTTAATGTCCTCATCTGCTGAGGTCACTTTCTGGTGAACATTTACATGGGATACAAATATTTTTATGTGCTTTGCCCATATGGAGTGGTCTATCCACATACTTCTTCCCCAAATATCTTTGTCACCAATTTTCCAGTCATGTTCCTTCCAGTTTCCTGTCTATCCAACCAGACCATTAGCTATAGCCCATGATTCAGTATACAGTACAGTCGCACATCTGGCCATTTTCCTTCTGGGCAAAATGTGCTACCAGGAGTACTGCCCAAAGTTCTTCCCACTGTGAAGATTTCTCTTCACCACTGTCTTTCAGGGATGTTCTGGAAAGGTGCTGTAATGCTGCAGCTGTCCACTTGTGGGTGGTACCTGCGTAATGTGCAGAACCATCCATAAACCAGGCCCTAGCCTTCTCTTCCTCTGACAGCTGATCAGATGGTACACCCCAGGAGGCCACAGGTGCATGCTGGGAAACAAGCACTGTAGCAGGAGTTGGAGCCATGGTCTCCTACTTTATTACAGATATCCTTTGAGGCAGTGCATTAAACTTATGCTATATTTATGAGGTCCAGTGTTTGTTTTTCTCCAATCTTAGCCCTCCAGTTAAAGGAGAAGAGATTCTCTTTCAGGACACAGTTAGAAATTTTAAAATTCTTTATGTGTGTTTGAACCTGCAAATTCGAATCCTTGAACTCCCGATTTTCCTTTATTAATTTGTCCTCACATTTGAAAGACTTTAGATATTCTATGGGTATTTTTAGCTCATTGTTTTCCTTCACTAGTTTGTCAAGAGATGCTAAGAGGAACCAGCCAGCATCATTATAATTCTCAGTCTGTCAAAATATTCAAAAGTATCATATATGGAGTTGCTAAATTCCTGGCATTTCATGAGATGCAAGTTAGCATAATCAAATGGATCTACATTGTTTTACTTTAAACAGTTCACACCAAGGACTACCAGTATTACCCACAGTATCAGAAGGAGAGGCCATAGCATCTTTATGTCTCATCAAATTAGAAAGACAACTCCAGGACCCACTAAAGACATTAAAGAATTTCATGTTTACAAGTGTTTCTCTAGAGCTGCTCCTGGTACCAAAATCTGTGTCAGTCAGTGCATACTAGAGAAACAGATTTAATGTAAGTTATACAAATATATAAGAGTTTACAAGATTTTCTTACAATGACTGCCTGCAGAGTAAGGTGTGGAAAAGTATAAAAGGGCTATGTGCTGGAGATCCAAAGGGTCCAATCAAAGGCCTAAGCTCAGTGTGGTGTCCTGTGCTTATCTGTAAGTGGAGGCCAGATGGCATTCACTGGAGTCTGAGGAGTCTGTGTTGGAAGCCAGGAGAGGATGTCCAAGGTGAAAGTGAAGAGCGAAGCCCCTTGGAAGAAACAGAAGCAAGACTTCCTTCATTTCCCTTTTATTCCATTCAGGCAGCAAGCCTAATGGTTGCTTTCACTGACACCCAGGGTGGGTCTTCTGTCTTCTGTTAATCCTTTCAGCCAGACCCAGAATTATGCTGATGCAATTTATTTGGACATTTCTTGTTCAAGTTGATCCAATCAGTTAACTATCACATGAGTTCTGTGAAGAATACCATTGGTATTTTAATTGGACTTGCATTCAATATTGATTATGCCTATCCCATATTATTTTATGTAGTGAGTGGCTATTCCTTTCCTGTCATCTTCTAATGACTGATACCACTGAGAGGTGGTATGTGGGCTTTTTATCCAGAATTCCAGTGTTCATGTCTCAGCTTCTGATCACTAGAGATATAATGTTAACAAGTTATTTAATATCTCTATACTTCAGCTTTTTAAAAATAATTGAGCATAATAATAGCATCTAAAATTCTAAGGTTGTTAATAGGATTAAATCAAATGTATGTAATGGATTTATAACAGTGTCTCATAGTTGACCCTCAGTGATATCAGTGTCTACTACAATGACCATAGTGCTGCTACTGTTGCTACTGGTAAATATGGGCATTTGGAGCTAGAGAAAGAAGTGGTTATCGCTGGGATATTTGTGGAAACCTTGGAGGTGACATTTTAGCTGAGCCTTGAAAGATGACTATGGGTTTCTTGAGGAAGTAAGGCATTTCAGAAAGAGGGATAATATTTAAAGGGAATGTTAGGTAAATGGTGAGAATTTTATTATGTCTAGAAATCCTACTGGGCAAAATTGGATTAATAGACCTATTGTGAAGACCTTGTATGCTGTGATAGAGAGTGTTGGCTTTTATTCTTTTATTTTTATTTTTTAATTTTTTTTTAATTTTAGTCAGTGTCTCACTATGTAGGTCAGGCTGACTTTGAAGTCACTATGTAGCCCAGGCTGGCCTAGACCTCATGGTGATCCTCCTGCCTCAGCCTCCCAGGTGCTGGGATTAGAAGCTTGTGCCACCACACCCAGCTTGGCTTTTATTCTTACTAATTATCTTTAACATCTTTGTTTTTCCTAAAACGCACATTTCATCCTTCAGCATATCCTTTTGTCTCTACTTCCAAGACAGCTCAAATCTAATAAGTTTTCTCTATTTCTACTGTTACTTGTAATTCATTCCATCATTTACCATTGGACTACTTCAGTAACCTTATTAGCTCCTCAGTTTCTACCAATACTTCCAGTAATTGGCTTCTCCCTCTCTCTAACTGCATCACCTATCACTCTGGCCCTTTCCTACTATAATCTACTGTGGCTACCATTGTTTATTTGGTTTTTATTCTTAATGTTATTATGCCTTTTTTTTTTTTTGGTCCTTTGTCTTGTCAGATTTAAATATTTTGTTAGTTTATTGAAAGAGCCAGTCTTTGCTTCATTGACTCTTTCACAGGTATCTTTGTATTAGTGTCCAATTAGTATCTTCCTTTATCATTATTATTTCCTCCCTTGTACTTTTTTTGCCTTGGAATCACATTTATTTTTCTGACTTCTTGAATCAAAATCTTAACTCTTTATTTTTAATCTTTTCATTTGCTTATTGTAATCATTTATGACTGTTATTCTGTTTCAGGATTCCATTAACTGTTTTTTATGAGTTCTAGATGTTTTCTAATAGCCATTATGATTCTTTCTTGACTTTATTGGTTAGAGATACTGTATTGGGTAGTTCCTTTAGAAATGGCTCACCAATTAAATGTATTCTAGGTCCTTTTTGCCTCATATAAAAAATTGAATGAGACAAGCCAAAAATGGTGCCAAAATTTATTTGAAGAGTGAGGGGTGAAGGGTAAGGGAAAAACTGGCTCCGCAGAACAAACTTGGGCCAAACAAAAGAGGAAAAGAGAAAAAGAGCAAAGATAAAAGTATGCCCTGGTCTGGGAGACACAGGGGGGTCTACCATGAAGAGTTACAATAGCAGGCTCCCTATCCTGGGATCTTACAATAAATAGGTCCTGCTTATTTTCCCAGCCAGCTTTGCCATTCCTTACCTCCTATCTCATTTCCCCCTGAGAGACATAAGTCCCATAATTCTTCATGGGGTGCAAAAGGAGTGGTGGTCTCTGTCTTCTATAGCTTCTTCAAACTGTAGGCCCCATCTACTAGGGATTATGTGCTCTCCAACTACCTTGGGGTGCTCTGGCTCACTGGCTGGGTTGAAAAAAGAAAAAAAAAACTGTCAGAAAATAATGAGAAAAGAGTGATAATTGAGTTTTCTGTTTGATAGAAGAAAAAAATTTTACTACCAGCCCAAATGTGAGGAGTGGTCAGATTTCCTTGCTTCCTGTAGAGAGGAATGCATGCTAGAGAGGAATGTAGAGTCATGGCCTTAGCAAGATCCTGTTTTCTTATCTGTAGTAGCACTGGGGTCTAGTTTTTTGAAGAGAAATCTGAAGTCTTCCAAAGGTTCACAGGAATAGCTTTTTTTTCTTGCATGATCTTGTTCTTCAGACAGTTCAGGTGGTATTAGCTTTATCTAATCGTCTCTGCCACCTTTACTGCAGTGAGTGTGGTAATGGTCACTGAAACGGGGCCCTTCCATTTTGGCTTTAACTGGTCTGCTGGTGTTTCCTCTCCAAGTTTTTATAAGCACTTGGTCTCCAGGTTGGACATTAGATGGTCCACCTATGCTAGGAATTTGCAGGACTCTGTTCTCATACATGTGAATAGCCTTTTGTACTTGTCCCACACTGGTTAGGTATTTTAAGAGTCTCACAGTCTCTGGGTATACTATTTATTATACAGAGGATAGAAATGGCCTTCCATGTAACATCTCAGATGGGCTCAAACTTAACCAAGGGACATGTTATGAACCCTCATGAGTGTTACTGTTACCAAGCAGAGACAGGACTCAGATGTCTCTTGGCATATTTTGTCAGAGCTCACTTTAGGGTCTGGTTGGTTCTTTTTACCTTTATAAAAGATTGAGGCCTCCAAATGGAATGGAGGTGGTACTTTATTTCTTAAACTTTTGCCACTCCTTGAGTTATTTGGGAGGTAAATGAAGGTTGATTATCACTCTAGAGAAACTGAGGTAGTCCAAATCTGGGGATAATTATTTAAGAAGCACCTTAACTACCTAAGTAGTCTTTTCTGAATGGGTAGGAAAGGCTTCAGTCCAGCCTGTAAAGGTGTTAATTAGGACCAATGTCTCTTTAATTTCTCCACATGTTGGCATATGTGTAAAGTCAGTCCTCTCCAGGCTATGCCCCTCTCCTCTGTACCACCTAATAAAGGTGGTGGTGTGGGCTTGCCTGGGTTATTGTAGGCACAGAGTGGGCAAGATTTGCAGACCTGTTGGGTTGTTGCCACTAATCTTGGTCCTGTGAAAGCTTTAGTGACCATTTTCAATGTAGCATCTGTTTCCATAAGGAAAGAATCATGAAGTGTTTTTATAGCTTTCTACTATGTCCCCTGAGGAAGCACCAGTTTCTTACCCTTGAGGCATAAGCCTGTGTCCAGCAGACCCATCCATTACTTTTCTACTGTAAATTTGTACTTTAGTATTATAGTAGCCAGCTGTGTGTCTCAGTACCTTTTCCTCAGGGATACAGGAAGTGATCTATGTGTTTACCCATGTGGTATAATGAACGGCAAGGAGTATGCATGTGTGCAAATATGCAAAATGAGATTTGGACCCACTTTTATGCTGCGTCTAACTAGTTTTTCATATGTTAACTTGAGCATCACAGAGGGCCCAATAGACCCACACCAATCCAGGATTTATTGAAAAAAAATTTTGTTTGATTTTTCTGGTAGAAGTAGCCCAAAACAGTACAATGGCACATGATAAACTAGATTTGCAAGTTTTGGAGGAGGTCAAGAGTGAATCATCAGATTAATCATACATGGATGATGAAGATGATCCATTATAGTAAAATACATGCTTTCATAACAGAAGAGCGGTGTGGGTGGATGATGATGATGATGATGACTTTGACATTGGCCATGTGAGCCAGTGTTCTTGAGACAGTGAAATGGAGCAAGAATTGGATGATACAGACACAGAGGATACAGACTTCCTTGATCTAGATGACAAAGAAAACAGCAACATGCATGCATATTTGACTAGTCAAAATGGCCATGCAGCCAAATGGAGTGATCCAATGTTTGAACTAGGTCCAAAAATATGGTGACGGTCTTGGCAGGGGTGAAATGTATTGGATAGAATGCCAGCACTGCCACTCTGTGTTGGAATTGTAACAGGTGAAATGCTACAAGATGCTGTGAAATACACAAAGGCTTAAGTGCATGTAAAATATTCTGTATGCACCAATAGCCATATTGAAAAATGTTTAATATGACACCTCACTAGGTGAACCGAAAGCATTCATAGGTCTGCTGTACTTAGCACAGATTTCTCATGGTAATCACAGGAATGTAAAAGACTTATGGAAAAGTAATGGGTCAAAATATGGTATAAATATTTATGCCCTTGTAGATGCAGACTTATTATTCTTTCAATTTACAAAGTTATCCTGGCACTCAGCCATCAGGTCCTTATTCATATAGTAGTAAACTGAATGATGTGAGCAGACTTGTTGCTTCCATCTTCCAAACTAATTGGAATGTGACATTCAACAACTGGTTTACTGGTTTTCAATTGATGTTACATATGCAACAGAGCACAAGTTGACCAGCACAGGAATTGTACACAGAAGCAAAGCAGGAATTCCAAATGAAATGTTGCAATTTCAAAACAGAATTGTATAGTACAATCTTTCAATTTCAAAAAGATATAATATTAGCCTCATATATGGGAAAGAAAAACAAACTGGTACTGCTGATGTCAACATTTCACCATGATGGAAATATTGATAGGGAAACCTCAACAAAAAGGAAGGCTGAGATGGAAATTTCCAAAAACAAAACTGAACATGGAGTAGATGTTGATGAGTTATGCAGCAACTTTGATGTCATTTGAAACACAAAGCATTGGCCAATGGTTGTGTTATATTCAATCCTAAATGTGTGTGGCATAAATAGTTTGATAGTTTACAAAGAAAATAACAAGTGCAGGATATGGAGAAATTTTCTTAGAGGATTGGGACCAGAGCTCATAAGAGATCATTTACAGCAGAGGAAAAACAAAAAGTTTCTGCCCAGGGAACTACACAAAAAATTGTGAAGCACACTGGTGAGCTGACAGGTGAACAGGCAGGCACAGCATCACAAAGACCTACTATGACAACAGGAAAACAAAAAGGGTGTCAACTGTGCCCTACAAGAAAGTACAGGAAAACAAAACATATGTACTATCAGTGTAAGTGATACTTGTTTAAGGAACATGCAGTTCTCATGTGTGAAGACTGCTTTGGGTGTGACAGTTGAAGCAAAGCTTTTTTCTTTTTTTAAATTTTCAAGAGAAGAAGAAAAATAGAAATAAAATAAAACAGTTTCAAATCAGGCTAATAGAGTAACAATAATGTGTTGCATGTTGTTATCTTCATAGTAGTTACTAAGAGTACAAGATATAAGCATGAAATATTGTCCAAACAATATTAACACAAACCTTTCTTTTCAATGAACTAAGAGAAATTAGCTGTATAACTATCTTGTGTATATATATATATATATATATATATATATGATAATGTATATATAATATATAATATATATATAATATATAATATATATATCTATATATATTCCCCTTTTCTCTTCCTTCCTTTCCCTTCCCCCATGAGTTTCTCTTTTCTTTTGAACAGTTTCTTCCCAATTCACAATATCTATTATACATTTTGGATCTTATTTATTCATTCAGCTTCTCACACTAGTGAGACAATATGATGTTTACATATATGGGTCTGATTTATTTTGCTTATGAGTGTAGTCTCAAGTTGCATCCATTTACCTATAAAAGTCTCAAGATTATCCTTCTTCATGGCTGAATAGTACTCTAATATATACATATATATATATATATAAACATCTTTTTTATCCATTCCTTGGTAGATGGGCATTTTAGGTTGTTTCCTACATTTAGCTATTACAAATTGTGCTGCTCTAAACATAGGTGCACATATATTGCTATGATACCCAGAAGAGGAGTAGCTGAGTTGAATGGGACCTCTGATCCTAGTTTTTTTTGGTGTGTGTGTGCTGGGAATTGAACTCAGGACCTTGTGCTTGCCAGGCAGACACTGTGCCTCTGAGCTATATCCCCGGCCCCAATTCTAGTTTTTTAAGGAATCTCCACACTGATTTCCACAGTGGTTGCACCAGTCTACACTCCCACCAACAGTGGAAAAGGGTTCTTTTTCCCCACAGCCCCTCCAGCATTTGTTATTGGTTGATTTCTTGATGGTAACCATTCTTTCTGGAGCGAGATGGAATCTCAGTGTTATTTCAATTTGCATCTCTCGAATGACCAGTGATGTTTAACATTTTTTCGTATATTTAATTGCTGTTTGTATTTCTTCACCTGGGAAGTGTGTATTCATCTCAGATGCCCATTTTTGAATTGGGTCTTTGGATTTGGCAGGGGTCCTGATTTTTTTTTTTCAATTCATTATATAGTCTAGACAGAAGTCCTTTGTCTCAGGGACAACTGGCTATAATTTTTTTCCCACATTGTGGGTTGTCTTTTCACTCTGTTGGTGATTATTTTGTTGTGCAAAAGATTTTTCATAAGGTGGGATCCCATTTGTTGATTCTTTGTAGTATTTCCCATGCAGTCTGGGTTTTGTTCATGAAGTCTCTGCCTACACCTATGTCTTCAAGATTTCTACTTATTTTCTCTTCCAGTAGATTTAGCATTTCTGTTTTAATATTTATATTTTTGATCCATTTTGACTTTAGTTTAGTGAATGGTGATAGGCACAGGTCTAGTTTTAGTCTTCCACATGTGGAAAGCCAGTTTTTCCAGCACCATTTATTAAAGAGGCTATCTTGTCTGTCTTCCACTGAACATGTTTGGCTCCTTTGTCAAAGATAAGTTGACCAAGTGTGTTTGGAGTTGTGTCTGCATCTTCTATTCTGTTCCATTGATCCTCAGGTCTTTTTTTTTTTTTTTTTTTTGCCAGCACCATGCTGATTTTATCACAGTAGTTCTGTAGTATAATTTCAGGTCACTGATTGTGCTGTTCCCTGACTTGTCTTTGTTGCCCAGAATTGCTTTTGCTATTCTAGGCCTCTTCTGGTTCCAAATGAAATTTAGGAATGTTTTCTGTAGATCTGAGGTATGCTAATGGTATTTTGATTGGGATTGCATTAAATCTGTGTAACAGTTTTCAGAGTAGGGCCATTTTCACTATGTTGGTTTTTCCTATCCATGAGCAGGGGATATCTTTGCATTTTCTGATATCCTCTTCAATCTCCTTTTCTAGAGTACTGTAATTTTCGATGTATAGATCTTTTACTTTCTTTGTTAGATTGATTCCTAAATATTTCAATTTTTGGATGCTTTCGTTTGTGTTTCCACTGTAGTTCACGTAGTTTTTATTTTTGATGTTATCTTTTAGGTTTTTTAAGCAAGTAAACAGCTGATGTGAAAATGTTTATGTCTATTCTAAGCACTCCTTATATATTTTATGTTGTGTTTTATTGACATCTGATTTTCCTGCTAAGTGCATGTTGTACAATATAGTAGGAAGCTCCTGACAAAACAGGAGGAGAGGTGACAAGACTGCCATATAGGAAAGGAAAGCTAAGCACAGGTGCTTTGAGTGTAAGCAAGATGTGTGCATAGAACATGCAGTTGTGTGTAAAGACTGCCTTGGGTATGACAGTTGAAGCAATGTTTATTTTTGTGGTAGACTCCTATTGGTATTTTCATTGTAGTTCATATAGGAATTTATTTCTGATGTTATCTTTTAGATTTTGTAAGGAAGTACATGGCTGTGAAAATGTTGATATCTATTCTAAATGCACGATACATATTAAGAATTTAATAATTTATTTTAGTCATATCTTATGTTCCTGTTAACTGCACACTATATCATATAATAAGAACCTCCTGACAAAACAGCAAAACCACTGAGATGTCAAGTATGTCCTACAAAAAGGCCAGGAAAGCAAAAGACATATGCTGTCAGTTTAAGCAATGCATGTGTATGGAACATGCTATTGTCATGTGTGCAGACCGCATTAGGTGCAATACTTGAAGTAAAGATTTTATTTGTAGAGTGCCATTGGTAATTTTACTGTAGTTCATATGGGGATTTATTTGTGATGTTCTTTTTTAGACTTTATGTACCAAAATACAGTTGATGCTGAAAATTTTGATGCTTTGTTAGAAACATTCAATAAATATTAAAAACCTCAATACTTTATTTTTGTGATATTTTTTCCTGTTAAGTACTCATTGTTTAATCTAATAAAACTAATAAAATTAAAATTAATAATTCATCAATAGAAATATTCTAAAGAATAAACATGGGTCTAATAGGCTCACTTTTATGCACCTTAATGACAAAATTAGTTTTATGCTTCAAGCACTACATACCACCAGAGTTCCTTGTTAATTCTCCCTTGTCTTAAGGCCCATTTATCTTCCTGAGGAATATAGACTTGTTTTAATGGTTCCTCAGGTACTGGGAATAAGGATAGCATCTTAAGGGGCTGTAAGGCTGCTCTTTTTGTTTCCCTATCAGCTTTTTGATTTCCCAAGGAGAATTCAGACATGTCTCTCTGGAGCCCCTTATAGTGTATGACTGCAATCTGCTTGGGAAGATTGACTGTTTCTAGGAGTTGTAGAATTTTCTGCCTGTGCTGTAGAGATGATTTGTTAGTAAGCTTCTTCCTTTCTAGACTGTTGTTCCTGGGGGAAGCAGTTTAGCTTTAATGACCTGTATAGTGAGCTGACAATTGTATAACCTGCCTTTTGATGTATTTCTGGGACAAAGCTACTTCTATCAGTAAGCACATCTCTTTAGGATCTTGGGGGATCAGGTCACTGATGTCCTGCCTGCTAGCATAGATCTGGAAGATTTTTTTACAAGACTGGCCAACTTTTGAGCAGAGGAGGAATAAAGAATATCCAATTAGTGTTCCCCTCAACTGCAACTATGGCCATAGATCCAGAGGATAGGTTTCTAGAGGAGGAAATAAAAGAAGAATAAAGTAATTAAATTGGCTTACCCATGATGTCCTGGGTTACCCAGGGTTCCTCAGAGAAGATAGTGATGTCTGTGGGCAGGGGCATTGCAGATTCCCCTGGGCCTCTTCAGTAAATGAAGGTTTTGGCTGGCCTAGCCCCTCTCTGGGAGTTGAGATAGTCAAATCTCCAATGTCCTGAGTCAGGTGTATTAGCTGCCTGAATAGTGAGGCAGAGGCTTGGTGCAAGTCTCATGCCCAGTGTCCAGTTCCTTTGTAAGTGAAACAGGAAGTCTTTCCTTGGTTGTCCCTGGGTTTTTTCTTAGCCCACCTGGTTGGGTTTAAAGTATTACCAATTGCAGTAGCTATGACTTTAGCCTTTTTCTTTTGCCAGTCCTCTGGGTCCTGATTGTTGAACAGAGAAAAGACCATATCCACCAATTGGGCCATAGATGTCTGAGGGCCTATTTGAAGTTTTTGTAGTCTATGATGAATATCTGTGACTGACTGATGGAAATATGTCCACTAGTGGTTTTTTTTTTTTCCTTTCTGGAAAATGAATCTATATTAGTAATGTGTGAAAGGATTCTGCCAATTGGTTGCAAAAGAACACAGGATTTTCCTCTGCACCATGTAAGACCGCACTCACTTTAACATAATTAGCAGATGTTTTAATGTACCTTTTTGTCTCCATGGTAAGAGCAGCTGGTGGAGGGGATAGACTTGACTTATTTGCATGGAGAGTTTAAGGAGTAGGTGGAAGAGACGTCCTAGTATAATCAGGCATGCCAGAGAGACCAACATCATGCTGAGAGACAAATGAGGTTCTCAGAACAGGGTCACCCAAGATAGCTTTCTCCTTGGGGTGTGCACTAACTACCATAGTTCTGGAGCATTTCCTTTTATAAAGAGTCATAAAAGCCTGAACATAAGACATTTCCTTCCACCTTTTGTGTTTTAAGCACACATGCTATAAATAGAGAATAGTCTCATAGTTAAAGTACCCATCCTGTAGCCATCTTTTGCCACCTCACAGTTCCTATTGAGCGCAGAACTTATTGCAATAGTAGATAAGCTGTTCTTATTTTAACCACCTAATAGTTAACTCTGAGTGTCACTCTGACAGTGTGTTTGCTTATGTACTGACTATTCCAAGCCTTGCATGGGCAGGTGTCATTTCAGCCAGTTGATTCTTGTTTTCCTGAGATACACTCATACATCTGTTTGTCTTATATTGACTATTTTTTGCATACTTTTTATTTTAGAAGATTGTATTCACCTTTGGTACTTGTGCTAGTGCAATCTAATAATAAGTTTTGGTTATTTTCTTTTACTAATTCATTTTTATTTGCAAAAAATAATCTATAATTTTGTGCTACAATCTATAAAAAATCTTATTGTACATACATTAGATATAATTTTTGTGTTTCTCCAGAACTCGGTGGTGTTCTTTTACAATAGAGAATGAACACATTTGGGACATTGAGACTGAATAGAAAGTGCCAAAAGATCCGCAAAAGAAAAACCTGAAAAGGGGAGAAATGTTAGCATATCAGAAAGGAAAAGTCTGTTATAAAATTGAAAGACAAAAAGATGTCTCTTTGTTGTCAACTATTCATAATACAGAAGTGATAGAACTTGAAAGAAATGAAACTAAAAAAAATCCCAAAAGTGATCAGTGATTATAATAATTCTGTGAATGGTGTTGATAGAGTTAAGCAACATCTAATAAGCTATCCTGTAATCAAAAAGTGTGAAAAATATTATTGTAAAATATTTATGCACCTTTTGGACCAAACAATATGGAGTTCATTTATTATTTATTCAAAATAAGGGAGTTCAAAAAATTATTTAAAATTTAGATTAGTTATGATAGACCAAATAAGTGAAAAATTTGGGATAGTGAAAGGCCAACCAGGACATCAATCTTTAATCTCTTCTCCATTACATTTAGTGGGCAGACATTTTATTAAAATTGTACCAACCATAGAAAAAAAGGAAAGGCCAGCATGACAGTGTAAAGTGTGTTGTTGAAATAAAGACAATAATGCAAAAAGAATTCAGAAAGAGACTAGATACCACTATCCAGATTGTAACATTGTGTTGTGCATTGAATATTTTAAAATATACCATTGACAGAAATTTATTGAATAAAGTTGATAAAATTATTACTTTTTACATTTCCTGTTATATCTTGTAAAAATTAATGAAAAAATTGCAATTTTTGATCATCCTCTATTTAAATAATTGGACTGGTTAGTGGTTAAATTGTTAGGATGAAACCAGTTCCACCAATCAAGGATATGGCCTAGTGGTCAAGCCAGTGAAATCTGTGGTGATGAAGTTCAAAAGGTTTCCCATTAGCTTGGTTTGGGGCCTACAAAGAGGAGACAGCTAAGTCTATACTTCTTAAAGTGGCATCCCATGTAGAAAAAGACCTGGGGTCCACAAGATGTCTCTTGTGGATACTCACACAGCACAGACAATCTCTGTCCAAACCTTAGGATGATGCTGCATCATTTACCACAGAAGAAAGCCTTTGTCTTTATATTGGGACCCATTAACTCTTGAGGGATAAGAGGGCTGAGCAACTTGTTGGCTTTGCCTAGTCCTTTAACTCCCATGAGGTAATGGTGGAGTTTTCCCAAGCAAAGTTCCTTTAACCACCCAGTTGTTCTTTTCTTACAACATACAGAAAGAACATCTTTTTCATTTACTCTGATGGAAAAAGGACTAAGAATGGGAATGGCTCTGCTTTTATATTTTTAGTCACTTTAGTTAGCTTTTAAATGTTGTTAAAGGCTGTTCTGCTCCAGGCATCAGGCTTAGGTTAATTTACCTGCATTGAAACTGGGGAGCACAAAAGCCACACGAGTCCATGTAATAATCATGTCATGCAATAGACAAGATAACAGCTGGCCATGTCACAAGGCAGTATGGTGTCTGACCATGTGGCAAGGTAACATGGTAGTACCCTGGACTAAAACACACAATGAGAGAAAGCCATTTACAAACTAGAGTAAGCAGACACCAGCCAAATTTCCAAAAAGGGCAGCAAAATACACAACAAACAAACACACAGATTTGCAGAAGGAATCCAAGTGGCTAGAAAGAAGGAAGTCCACATTCCCTTCCTCCATTCCCCATGGCAGGACCAGGAAGCCCCTCTCTGCCACCATAAGAGGTGTCCCAGATTCCCAGTGTAGGGAATAGAGTGAGAGACAGAAGGAAAAAAGAAACTTCACAGCATTTTAGAGAGTAAAAGTGTGTCCACATGGGCCTCACCTTGGCCTCCTTTGTACCTGAACTTTACTCTTGTGGATTGCTATGCCCAAAATGTTATCAGGAGTTCCTTTAGAAATGGCTCACCAATTAAATGTATTCTAGGTCCTTTCTGCCTCATACAAAAAATTGAATGAGACAAGCCAAAAATGATGCCAAAAGTTTATTTGAAAGGTGAGTGGTGAAGGGGTAAGGGAAAAACTGGCTCTGCAGAGCAGAATTGGGCTGAACAAAAACAGAAAAGAGAAAAAAAGCAAAAATATAAGTACATCCTGATCTAGGAGGCACAGCGTGGGCTATCACGAAGTCACAATAGTAGGCTCCTCTTGAAGTCCTGCCTCTTTTATGCTGTCCAAATCTCATGGGAGCCTATGAGAATTTGTACATATGGGTTCCTGAGAATTATTCTGTACTGTCCTGTGATCCTGTAATTAACAGGGACTGCTTATTTTCCCAGCCAGCTTTGCATGCCATTCCTCCTATCTCAATACTTTTTTGAAAAAAAAAAAAAAAAAAAAAAAAAAAAAAACAGTGCATGTTTGCAGTGCATAATGATTTCATTCATTTTAGGGAGGCAGTACACGTACATAACACATCTTAATTCTTTTTTATCCTCCTCCCTGATCTTTCTCTCTCCTCTCCTTCCATCTCTTGGTCTCCTTCCCTTTTGTAAAAGTTCACACTCCTTCTTTTCTATTATTTGTCTTTTATTTTGCTCTTTAATGTATGTGTACTTTGGGCTTCTTATATAAGAGAAACCATGCAATATTTAAGCTTATGTGTCTGATTTATTTCACTTAACCTTCAGATCTCAAAGTGCATCCATTTCCTTACAAATTAATGAAATTTGTCTCCTTTTAGATATATATTTTTTAAGTTCTCAAATATATTTATTTCAATATTTTTTGAGCTTTTAATTCTAATATGCATGCCAAATATGCAAATTATACAAATGGAGAAAGTAAAAATGTAATTCTAGTGAACCCTCTTTTTCTTACCTATATCTTGCTATTTCTACCCTCAGTCCTGCCTTTTTATAGCATTTTTTGTTGCTTTATGTGTCCTATAAAACACTCTTCAGGGAATGTAAAAAGTTTTAGAAAAAATGTGTTTAGAAGTTTTAGAAAAAATTTTTTTAGAAAAAATCATGCATTTATTAAGTTTATTGTAGAAAAAAGTTACAAGATGAGGAATGTTTTAACACCAAGGTTTCCCTATTACTGCAGTTTTGGTGTGCTCAAATCTCCTTTTAGAGGTGATTTCTAGGTCCTTTCTGTCCCAAAGAATTAAATGAAACAATCTAAATGGTGGCAAAATTTCACATTTATTAAAGGTAGGGAAAAAATAGAAGGATAAGGGAAAAATGGGTTCTACAGAGTGAGTTTGGGCTGAGTAAAAAGGTAGGAAAAAAATACACCCTATAGTGTAGGGTGGGCTATCATGAAGAGGCACGAGGGCAAGAACTTAACAATGATTGTCCCTTTTTTACATTTCCCATGCTGACATCACATCCAGGTCATCCTATCAAAAACCTGCTCAATTTCTCACAAGAAGTCCACATGCAGTGTTCTGAGAATTGTTCTAAATGTGTGTTCTGGGATCTTGTCATGCCTCCTTTTCCAGATAGTTAGTGCCTTTTTATGTCCATAGTCATCTCCCTCATTTCCCTTAGCCCCCAACTCTTAATTCTGGTGACCACTAAACTTTTAATTCTCCATATTCTCATTTCAAATATGAAACCCTATAGCATGTAAGCTTTTACAACTGGCTTTTTTTGCTCAGTGTACTTTCCTAGAGATTCATCCATGTTGTTACTTATATCAATAGCTGTTTATTTTTTATTGTGAAATTATTTCATGTTATGTGTGTATCATAGTTTGTTTAACCATTCACCTGTTGAAGAGCATCTGAACTGATTCTAATTTTTTTGACTATTGAAAATAAAAAATTGTCTGAGTTTCACATATACTGATTTTAGTGTGTGTTAATATAAGTACATAATTGAGACAAATTCTCAGGGGTGCAATTGCTGGCATTTAAGAAATTGTTAACTTATTTTCCAAAGTGCCTGTGCCATTTTATTTTCCCTCTAGCTGTGTATGTATGAGTGATTCATTTGCTCTGCACCATTGAACATTTTTATGTGTTTATTTGTTGTGTATCCTCTTCCATGAAATATATTCATGTCTTTTGCTTATTCTCTAATTAGATTTTTTATTTTGCTGTTGAGTTTTTCAGAATTATTCATTCCAACCAAATATATTCAACTTTGTCATTTTTGGTAATTGGTTCCTCATTTCATTATGTTTTTTGTCACAGAATGATTTCTCTGTGATATTGATTACTTGTTATTTTTGAGAATTGGTTTATGATTTAGAACCATATGGGTCTACATGTCTTAAAAATAATATTTTCTCTAGTTCTTGGATATGGAGTTTTATGTGTTCATTAGATCAAATTGGTTAATTTTATTATTTAAAATCAGTGTTATCTCATGGATCTGTTAATTATAGAGAAGTTTTTTTTTAATCTCCTGTCCTGATTTTTGAATTCTAATTTTTCTTGCACTTCTGTTCATTTTTGCTATTAGCAGGAATATATAAGTTTAGAATTGTGATATCCTTGTATAGTTACCTGTTTTTTCTAAATGCTTTTTGCTTGAAAGATTATTTTTCTGGCATTAAGATAATGCCATTAGATTTTCTTACTTTTTCTTTGTTATCTGCCCTTTTTCAGTCTTTCTGTATCTTCACCTTATTGGTGTATCTTTTGAAAACATCATATAACTTTTTTTGTTTATTCTTCTTTTTTTTTTTTTTTTTCCCCAGTGCTGGGGATCAAACTATGGCCTTGCGTGTGTTAGTCAAGTGCTCTTCCACTGAATTACATCTCTAGCCCTAAATTTTGTCTTAATTCATTCTGCAAAGTTGTCTTTTATCTGAATGTAGTTGATTTATATTTCTTTTGACTCATTACTATTTAGATATATTTCTGCCATCTTGTTTCATACACTTTTTCTTTGTTCTGTCTTTGCTCTTTTTCGTCTTCCCTTTTGACCTTCTATTTAATACATAGAAATATGTTTACTCTCTTTTTTCCCACACCTGTGTTGGTGTTATATGTAAAATTTCTATTACTTAAGAGTTGAAAAACCTTAAAATTCTCAAATATATATTGAAACTAAATTCAAAAGCAAACCAAAGTGTTTACTTTTTAAGCAATTCAAGGAACAGTCTTCCTTCCTGTTTATTGTTGCCTAACATTTTATTGTTACCTAACACTTTGATTTTATATCCCTTTTGCTCATCATTACTTTATTTTTCATCAGTTAATGCTAATCTAGATCTGCTTTGATATTTATCAGTTTCTTTGCTTATTCTTCATTCTCGTGCCAGCTCCTGTTTCTTGAAGTTCTTTCTACCTGAGTTCCTAAGTGGTACACTCTGTCTTTATTTTGCCCTCCATCTCAAATTGTAACTTAGTAAGTTCTGTAATTACATATTAGTGGTGATTTTTTTTCTCTCAGTACTTTTTCCTTTAGGCTGCTTTTGTGACTTTTAAAAGTTGCTCTTAGTCTAATACTATTCTCCTGTAGGTGAATTTTCTTTCTTTTCAGAGTATTTTGACTTTTTTTCTGGTTGTATTTATATAGTCTCACTCTTCTTTCTATGGACTTTGTTTGAAATTATCCTGCTCAGGACTTTTTTGGCTTCTTGAAATCAGATATTTATTCTTTTTACTGGCAAGAAAATTCATAGTTATTTCTTAAAACATTACCTTTCTCTGATTCTTCCTTTTGGAAATTCTCTTACACATATATTAGATCTTATCATTTTTTTAAAAATTGGCATTTATTTTCCACTTGGTGCAAGCCAATAGTTATGGATGTCAGGAACACTGGAGTGTGGTTTGGGTGGTAAAGAGTGTGCTTTCTCAACTTCTTTTTTGATGTTTGCTTTTTTTTTGTGGGTACCAGGGGTCGACCTCAGGATCTTGCACAGCAGTAGGTGTCAGTGCTGCTGAGCGATATCACTGGCCCTTTTTTTGTATGTGGCTACCGGGAGTCAAACTAAGGACCTCGTGCTTACCAGGCAGGTGCTTATGCTGCTGAGCTATCTCACCGGCCTGATGTTTGCTATTTTGATTCAAAAGAACCTAATTATTTCTGTGTTTGCTGCAGTCTGCCTACTTTACAGTGTGGAACATGGAAGCTAATGGCTGGGCTATAACAGTATAGCACCGCAGGAGGCCTGGGGCTGGTGGTGGCCATCTGGTCAAAATGGGAGCCTGAGTGAGACAAAAGATTAGGGTGCAGCAAAGCTGATAGGGAAGTAGGTGTAACCTGTTAATTACAATATCCCAGGACACATGAGAACAATGGTTCCCCAAGCTCTGCGTGTGGACTTCTCATGAGAACTTGAGCAGGTTTTGATGGGATGGCATAGATCTGATGTCAGCCTAAGGAATCAGTGATAGAAAAATAACAGTCCATATTGAGTTTTTACCACCGTGTCCACTTGTGCATGATAGCCCACCCTCATACTGTAGGGTGTCCTCCTTTTTCTACTTTACTTGGCCCAAAATTGCTCTGCAGATAGTGTTTCTTTTCTTAATTTGTTTTGAGACAGGGTCTTACCAGATAGATCAAGCTGGCCTTGAACTCCCTATATATCCTAGGCTGGCCTTGAACTCCTGGCAATTGTCCTGCCTCAGTCTCCTGAGTGCTGGGATTACTGGTGTGTGCCACCATGCCTGGCATCTTTCCGTATTTTAATAAAAATGTGTTACTCTTTGCACTTGTCCTGATCAATTCTTTGCTCAGGACAGAAAAAAAAACCTAGTGTTAGGGTTGGGAAGCCCGCCGCCTGAAGGAAGACTCCAAGAAGCGTTTTCTCATGTAAAGGGCAAGGGGTTTTATTATCCAAGCATGCGTGGGGCTCACTGAACATGCAGGAACAGTGGGCCCCGAGGTTTGTCTGTGCAGGGCTTATATGTCTATAGAACAAAGGGAAGAGGGGTCTTTGCAAGCGTGGTTACAGAAGCAGATAGCATTGGTTAGTTTAAACAGCTTTTTACATTCATTGGGAGAAGACACTCATACAGGAGTTTTTAGGCTGGCTGACCCAGCGGGGAGGATGTTTCCTAATATGGGCAGCAGGTGTTTAGGAAAGGGATACTTTGTAAATTCTTTAGCCATGGAGTTGTTTTTATCTTTTAGCCTAGATCCCTGGTTGCTCTGTTTTCACTCTTATCTAACTTAGGCAGCTTTAAATTGTAACAGCTCAATTCCCGGAACCTTGGGAGGAGGGGGACAGCATGGACCGTGCATTCCCAGAAGGGAAAATTTCTCTTACATTCCCCCCTTTTTGTTTTTGTGAATCTCTAATCTTAGAGATTGGAGTGTCCATTTTTAGGATCATCTAGAGCTGTATATTGTTGTCTAATGAGCATTAGTTTTACATTGTCAATCTGGTTATATATTTGAAGCTAGGAATAGGTATGGGTTTATCTCCTGAAATAATGTCTAAATCAGGCAAAAGAGAAGTTAAGACACATAACCCAGTCCAGTTGACAGGAAGGAGAGTGAAAGCCAGATTTTTGGCTTTCAGGCCACTCATCACAGGTGGGGGCAGCAATATTAATAACATCAGTGACATTAACACATACGTGGTCAAGCAGAACATTTTTTAGCTTAATCTTTAGGGTGTTGGTTCCCCTTTCCATCGTTCACTTATCTGGTTCTGTGGGTGGAGAGACTGAGGTCGGCAGCACTTTGAAGTGGCTATGGTGGATCCAGGCGGTCTTTCCAGAAATCGCCTGAAGAGTACCTGGGTATTTGGCTCCACCACTTGAGCAGGTTCTGTGGTCGGTGGGTCAGGTGGTGGGTGTTTTTGGCGGAACACCCGATGGATGGAGGAGAGCACAGGCTGTAGAGCCTGAAGGGACTTAACGAGATCCTGATTAGTAAGATCTGTAATCTCTAGTTTAGATAACGGAGGGGTAGGTCAGCCAAACATGGCTTCAAAGGGGAAATTTCCGATACATAGGGAGTGCATCTGGCCCGGAGGAGAGCAAAGGGGGGAGGCTACACAGGGTGAGGGCGGTGACCAGAGTCATGTTGGTGTTTAGCTGCAGCAGCTTTTGCTGAAGTCTCTTAGTGCATCGAGGTCTGAAGGTCTCTGGGGCAGACGGTCGCACTTCTGTAAGCTCAGGTGTCCATATCTTGATTCGGGAGCATTGAATCCATGGAGCACAGCCTGTAACTTTAAGAGCAGTGGGAGTGGTTAGGATCACCTTGTTGGGTCCCTCCCACTTTGGTTGGAGAGGCTCCTCTTTTAGGCTGTAATCAGGACTTGGTCTCCTGGATTTGAAGGAGTGGACTGGCGTGGGCATGGGGATCAGATGTCTCCATAACAGTCTGCTGAAGTTTCCGAAGCATCTGGTGCAGTACCTTTATCTGTTGGTGCAAGTTCAAAGTTCCCATCTCCTATAATCTATTCAAAACAGGTATCAGTGGGGGAGGCTCTCAAACATTATCTCAAATGGAGTTAGTCCACCTCAGTACAGTGTACACTGCAACTGCAAGAGGGCTGACGGGGAGCATAGTAACCCAGTTAGCCCCAGTCTCTTGGCACAACTTTGTCAGGGTGGTTTTTAAAGTACAGTTTTGTCTTTTTACTCGGCTTGAGCTTTGTGGCCAATATATAGTATGGAGTTTTTATTTTAGCCCCAGCACTGTTGTAAGGCCTTTGACCATTTTACCCACAGAAGCAGGTCCATTATCTGAACCTACCATTATGGGGAGCCCATACCATAGAATGATCAGCTCCATCAAAGCTTTTATCATCTTTTTCGATGTTTTAGTCTTAGTGGGGAGGTCTTCACCCATCCTGAATAGGTACAAATCAAAACTACTAAGTATCTCTTATTTACGCTGGTGGGTTTAATTTTAGTAAAATGCACTTTAACATCTTTAGATGGCACAGTTCCTTGTCTCCAGACACCTAGTCGTTGTGTTGCCAGGAGACAGGGTTGTTGTGGGATCAGTTAGTGCACCTCTCAGTCACCGAAGCACATCAGGTCCATATCACAAACTGTCTCAGGAGGCAGAGCCTCTGTCTGGATGGTTTGCTCTAAGGTGACAACGGTTGCTCTCACCCTCCAAACCCCATCGATTACCATGCTGCTGCCATCTGAAAAGAGGGTCAGGTCCGGGTCCTGAAGGGGCACATCCTGTAAGTTTGGTCGGGCTGAGTACACCATCTCAATGGCTTCAGCACAGTCATGTTCAGGTGGCTCCAGGGAAGTGGGCAAAAGAGAGGCAGGATTAATAGCTTGCACAGTCTTGATAATTAACCTGGGGTCTTCTAACAAGGTCCCTTGGTACTGGGCCAACCTGGTTCCTGAGATCCATTTACCTCCAGGTCCTCTCAATAAAGTCTCTATTGCATGGGGCACAAACACACTTAGATTTTGTCCCAAAGTCAATTTGTCAGCTTCTTTTACTAGAATGGCTGTGGTGGCAGTCGAACGCAGGCAGGAAGGCCATCTTGCTGCCACGGAGTCCAGTCTCTTAGCTAAATATGCCACGGGGCGTTTCCAGGGTCCCAGTGTTTGTGTAAGAACACCCCGAGCAATGTCGTTTTTTTCATGGACAAACAGCTGGAAGGATTTCATGATGTCAGGTAGTGCCAAGGCGGGGGCGCTTACCAGTCTGTCTTTCAAATCCTCAAAAGCAGCCTGTCGTTTAGGATTTTACTCCAACAGAGGGCTATTTCCTCCTTTTAAAGCCTCATAGAGGGGCTTCGCTATTGCTGCAAAATTAGGGACCCAAAGGCGACATTACCCAAAGGCGACAGTACCCAATGGTTCCCAGAAATTCCCTCAACTCCTTTCTGGTCACCGGCACTTGGAGGCCCTGAATGGCCTGAGTGCATGAGATTGGCAGAGAGCGTGTTCCATCCTTTAATATAAATCCTAGAAACTTAGCAGTCTGCACACAAATTTGAGCTTTTTAGTCAATTATCTTTATCTAGTACATAGGATGCTTTTATCTAATTTGTCTTTTAATAGGACATCACTGAAGAAATTTTATGACATTATCTGGACTGTTTAATATCTAGGCATCTCTAAGTACTGTGGCATATATAGCATATACATCACATAGGTCTTTTTGTTAAAAATTATCATTTGACTGGTGACCTTATATTAGTATGAACCTCTTATCATAAATATCTGGAGCACAATCAAAGGCAGGTGTCTGAATCTGAAAGAAAGAAAGAAAATATTATCTCTGTAAACAATCCCAGTTTTTATATTTTAGAAGACCTGTACATCTGGAAGGTATGAATACACTTAATATACTATGAGATCAGCAACACTGAATTGTCATTGCCATATAAAAACTTTTGTTTTTTAATTTAGTTTTGTACCAGAACATCTTTAAATCAGAAAACCTCATTGTCCTGTTTTAGAAAATTTAACCTGTTGATGATGACCAATGTAAACATATCACAATAATACATTTTGTCTAACAATTTTTGATGACTTATGAAAACCAGATCACTTAACACATTATTTTGAACAACAAGAAACTCTCAAATTATAATGCAACAATAAACAATAAACAAAACATGCATTACATTTATAGAACCAATTTTAACATCATTTTGGCCAGCTGGCAACTTTTGGTGGAAGCATACCAGACAAACATTTCAAAAATCCAAAAATGCAAAAAGAAAATTTGTTGAGCTCAAATAAAACAGCTGTTTACAGGTTGGGCACACAGAAAAACAAAACATACAGACAAATTTAAAAAAAATCAGAGTGCACTCATATATATTGGTCAAATTAAATTATAGTAACTTTTATAATTTTAGAAGTTTGTAATTACAAACAGACTAGTGAGAATTATTTATAGGTCAATAGCAGAGATCTCTCATAAGAATTTGGAAGAAACAAAAAATAAATTTCTTCATAAAAATACTGACAACTTTCATGTTTTCCTTCTATGTAGCTTCCAGCTCAGTCATCTTCATACCCTCTGTCACATATTCAAACCTTTCTTTTACTCTCTTAGCATTTTCTCTGTAAGAATATCATTTATATAAATTTCCTTGATATATCTTTGTCAAAACTTATTTTGACCCCTTGTTCCTGGGTTGTTACAATTACACCCAGTTTCCCGCTAGCTGCAAATGCTGCAGCCATTTGTGATCTAAGAGCAGAGACCCTCTTTGTGTGCAGAGAAAGAGAAAAGCGTGCTTCAGGATAAGGTTTTTGTCCCAGGTGTTTTGAGCCAGGGCACCCAGCTTGTGTTTCCCATTGTGGCTTACTCAGCTTACTCGATGTTTTGACAAAGCAGGCATTTATATTTCTCCTTTTAGACAGTAATTTTGATTAATCGTCACTCAGGAGTTTGTAGTGCACAAGAAATGTTTTATGCACATCAGTTTAAACTGAAAACCAAAAGTATAAGTGCCAATTAGTCAAAATTTGCAATTAGATTTCTCCTGTAAAACTTTCCTAGATGCTTGTAGGCAGCGCCAGGCTGGTGACGTCCAGGCTGGCCATTGGGGCAGCACTTGCACCACGCACAACCAGTTTATATATGGAAACTAATTTGGGTGCTCAGGCTTTCCGGTGACAATATTATCTGGGGGTCGAGCGACCCTTTAGCTAATCATCCCACATTGAATGTGGGCCACTCAAGCTCACAGAAGTTTTGGAGCTTTACTTTTTATCTTAACTCTATAATCCACTTTGAACTTATCAAAATTGTTAAGCATACATTTTAAAAGAGTTGACTTACTACCAGCAGAACCCATTATGTCAATGACTTGGACAACACAGTAACCCACAATTACAATTTATCTAAGCAAGTCCTGTCCCCTCCACTTAATCTGAAAAGTAAACAAAATTTTGAGACTAACAAATGGTCTCCTGCCAGCAGGTTGAATTCCTCTGGTAACAGTGACTTGGAAGCGCAGGCGCAGGGGGGATAACAGATGCAACACAGGGGAGGAACACGCACACACACACAAAAACAGACAATCCCGGGAACAATAACCACACCGCTCCGACCTCAAATTTAGAACAGATTCAGAGGACGACCTCTGACAGACGGCAAAACACCATATCTGGTGGCCTAGCTCTCCCAGGTTTAAACAGAACAGACGCTAGCACAGACCAGATACCTGGACGAGCCTTGGGCAAATTGCCAAACCAGAAACCGAATTACAAGCGCGCTTATCTTGGTTGGGAGGCGGGAATTCAGTTGTCTCTGTCTCGTAGCCTTGCGTCCTGCCTTGCAGCCGATCTGGGGGGCCAGCTGAAGATCAGCTTTTTGGCGCCTTGGCCCCCCAAGGGTTAGTTGCCAGGCAAGGAGTCATCGAGGCCCCCTCCTTATTGCCCATGGTGGGTGCTGTGGAACAAAAGAGGTTAGTGGCGCAAAACAAAGACAAACAAACACTAAGACTAGTACAACAAACAAATGCCGGCATACACGACTTCCCCAGAAGAGGAAGTAAACTGAATCTGACGGGCGGCGAATGGTGGCCGCACCAAAAACAAAAATTCTGAGACAGAATCCAAATCGGTGACGCCACCGCTAACTGGTCTGCTAGACCGAGAGTGCCCTGGGGCGTCCCCCAAGGAGAATGGCCTGTGGCTCAAAAAGGATGCCTATGGCATTCACCTAAGGACTCACGTCCTTAGGTGCAAGCCACGTGGATCAAGAAGCTCACGCTCCCCGAAACCGACCACGCTAAGACACAAGAGATCAGGATCCAAGTAAAACAAAGAACGAGAGATAGGAACGGCCGTACTTACCCCGAGAGGCAGCTGTTGAGGTCTTCCGACACAGGGGGCAATCCCCGATCTCACTGGGGCCTCCAAAATGTTAGGGTCGGGAAGCCCGCCGCCTGAAGGAAGACTCCAAGAAGCGTTTTCTCATGTAAAGGGCAAGGGGTTTTATTATCCAAACATGCGTGGGGCTCACTGAACATGCAGGAACAGTGGGCCCCGAGGTTTGTCTGTGCAGGGCTTATATGTCTATAGAACAAAGGGAGGAGGGGTCTTTGCAAGCGTGGTTACAGAAGCAGATAGCATTGGTTAGTTTAAACAGCTTTTTACATTCATTGGGAGAAGACACTCATACAGGAGTTTTTAGGCTGGCTGACCCAGCGGGGAGGATGTTTCCTAATATGGGCAGCAGGTGTTTAGGAAAGGGATACTTTGTAAATTCTTTAGCCATGGAGTTGTTTTTATCTTTTAGCCTAGATCCCTGGTTGCTCTGTTCTCACTCTTATCTAACTTAGGCAGCTTTAAATTGTAACAGCTCAATTCCCGGAACCTTGGGAGGAGGGGGACAGCATGGACCGTGCATTCCCAGAAGGGAAAATTTCTCTTACACTAGAAACTATCTCCAGAAGGAGAATCTTAACACCCCATTACCCACTAACATATTTGGCTTAGCCAGTCAGGAAAGCAGGTAAGGTCTTTTGGGTAGTTTTTTCTGGTTACTCTCCAAAATGCCATGAAGGTTTCTTTTTCTTCCTCTTCTTCCTTTCTCATCTCTCTCCCCTAGGCTGGGGAACTCAAGAGACTTCTCATGGCACCAGGAACTGCTTCCTGTTTTTCCCACTAGGTAGGGGGGTAGGGAAAGGCTTGGCCTCTGTTTTTCTTCCAGCCATGGGAGACCTGCAAACCTGCTTCAAGTTTGTCTCTCCTTTTCTTTTTCTCATTTACGTTCATTCTGAGGTATAAGTAGCCAGAGTGCCTGTTATTGCACCAGTTGCAGAGCAGGTCATTTGGGTGCCATGTGGTGCTGTGTGTTTGACCTAGAGTTTGGGATGCCCTGTTATCTGTGTGTTTGTTTTCTGTGGTACAGGGGTACCTCAGTTCATGAATGCTTTTGTTGGCAAATAATTTGATTCACAAACAGAAGCACTTGTTTGGGAACTCTTCATTGGGTGACAAACATGACTCACCATCTTTCCCACACATACACAAATGTGGCCATGTTTTCCAAAATCATAGGACAGTTAAGTTTGTGAACTCTATTTTACTACTTTTTTGGGTTTTGGTACTGTTTTGGGAAGTTAGCCTAGTATCTACATACCCTAGTTTATTTCTTCTGAGCTCTGTGTCCCATCTATGCTTTTTCCCTAGATGGCTTTTTTTTCTCATTGTGCTTAGTCCAGGTCTCCATCTTGTCACATAGCTGGATGCCATTTTGTCTCATCACATGACTCATTGCCATCTTGGCATATCACATGGCTGAACACCTTTTTGGGTCAGCCACGTGAGTTCCTCCATGTTTGATTTCAAGTGATCTCATGGTCACCAGAATATCTCACCCATGCAGATAGAAGCTAAACCTCTGATTACAAGGAATATGTGGCTTCCTCCCTCTTTTGAATTCGGCTAGATCTCGTTTTTTTTTTTTTTTTTTCCCTAAAATGCAGGTAAGTTGGAAACATATGTCATTGCCTGAACAGAACAAAAGAACTGCCAGTAAAGCTTAACTAAAGTGACCGTGAGTCATTTGTAGGAATTTTAAAGTTTTTTTCTTACAAAACAGCTTTTGGTATCTACTGCCTTAAACAAAGTACCAAAGTTTTTACTATCAAGGTATATGTAAGCAGTACTGTTTCTCAAGTGGCTAAATCCTGCTTACGCATAGCCATGAAGTGGCTCAAAATGCCTGAGGGAGTCCTGAGGTACTATTTCCAAAGTGGCTTCACCCTCTCTAAATATAGCTATCAAGTGATTCAGCAGTGGCTAAGGGAAGCCCAGTGGGGGGGATTCCACCCTGATGTATTGGGAGTTCTAAAGGACTAGGTAGAGCCATCAAGTGGCTCAATCCCCTTTCCTTTTGGAGTTAGTGGCCCCCATATGGAGACAAAAAGCCCTCAGTAGGTCTTTACACTTCTATGAAAAATGCTAGTACCATCCTAGCTTTGGACAGAGAGGTCTGTCTAGTGAATACTTGACTCTCTGCATGGGACACCATCTGAGGGACCCAAGACCTAGTTGTTTCTCTATAGAGGTCTCAAAATGAGCCACGAGAAACCTCATGAACCACACCGTGCAGATTCCACTGACTTTGCCACTAGGTCATATCCTTGATCAGTAGGAAATGATTGATCCTGATTATTGGTTTGGGTTCAGTGTGAACTAGCAAATGGCAAGCGATGAGTATAGGATGGCAGTTTAAATAGTAAGACTATATTTTTAGTTACACTGTTTCTGCTTAAATCATAGAAAGTAGAATGAAATCCCTTATATTCAAGCTTTTGTGACTATTTATCTCAGGAAAAGCTCAGAAACTCTGGTAATTGGAGTGGCCCCTGAGGGAGAGAGAGATATATTTTATGATCCTGTCCTTGGATCCCCACCTGTCTTTCAGGGGAATATGGGTATTTCCCATGAGTTTAATGAAGAAACTTCAGATGAGACCCCAGACAACTAAGACCTTCACTAGATATGGCCCTTTCTGTGTTCAAAAACTGGGATCTGAAGGAGGGTCAAAAGATAGAAGCTAGAATTGTAGCAGTCATAACTGGCAATACTTTAAACTCACTCAGATCATCTAAAGGAAAATTTATGGGTAACTAAGGCTCCCGCTTTAATTGCAAAATGTCTGTACATTCTGCATGTGACTGCACCAAGCCACTGCCTGGGCTCTGCTTCAAGTGTGAGGCAGCCAGTGTGCCTGACTCATGACACTGGACATTTGACAGCCTCTGCTCCAAGAGAGGGGCTAGGCTGGCCAAAACCTTTGTTTCCTGTTCTGAAGAAGCCCAAGGGTATCTATAATGTCCTTGTTCATGGATATAACTATTTCCAATGATGAACCCTGGTTAACCATTGATGTCATGGATGAGCCAATTCAATTACCTCATTCTGCTTTGACTTACTTCTGTGGGAAACCCTCCTCTAGATCTATAGCCACAGTTGGAGTTGAGGGGTCCCTTAGTCATAGAGATTATTTACTCCTGCACTGATGTGTTACTTTGAAGGACAAATGATTAACCATGAGTTTCTAATTGTCTCATGGTCTTCTACTCCCTTGCTAGGAAGAGATTTACTAGCAAAATTGGGGGCAATTCTCAAGTTCAGGCAAAGGCCAAAAAACAAACAGAAACTAGATGTCCTGACTCGCCATCAGTTCAGAGTGATTCTTGAGACCAAAGGTTACTTGTGGTTAACAGGAGAATGGCTTACAAAATATCAGTTCATGTTCTTAAACAACCTTGAGGTTATTATAAAACTTGCATTACTACTAATCCTGCCTCTCTGAAGCCTACAGGCCCAAAAGTTAGCCACTTTTGTGAACAAGTGATCTTCCAGACCTATGCAAACAGGCAGGACATCAGTGACCTGCCCCTCCAAGACCCTGAAGAGTTGTAACTCACTGATGAAAGTAGCTTTATTCAAGAAGAACATCAAAATACTGGTTATGCAGTTGTCAGTTCACAAAAACTCAATGAAGCGAAACCTCTTCCCCCAGGGACCTCTGCTCAAAAGGCAGAGATAGTAGCTGTTACTTGGGCATGGATTTTAGGAAAAGGCAGGAAGCTATATATTTATAGAAACTCTAAATATCTCTTTCTTGTGTTACATGCTCATGCAGCAATCCAGAAAAAAAGGAGCTTGTTGACTAATGAGCAATCATTTGTAAAACACAAGCAAGAAATTCTACCACTGTTAGAGGTATTCTATCTTCCCATGGAGGTTGCTCTATTCATTGCAAGGGATCCCAAGGAGATTTTAGACATGTCTCCTTGGGAAATAAAAAAGCTGATAAGGAGGCAAGACGGGCACCCCTACAGCCCCTCAAGACCCTAGCCTTATTCCCAGTTTCTTAGGAACCATTCTGGCCCTAAACGGATGCAGTGACAAGCTATAAAAATCATACATGTGAAATGGTCACTAGAATTTTCACAGGTCTAGGAAGAAAGCTATTCCTGGGAACCACTGGAAGACCTGAGGCTCTTCAAAAAGCAAGACTCCATTATTGCTCTGGGTGCACATGAATCACTAATGACCCTAATTCACCACAGCTTAAAGGGGCATATGTATTGCAGCTCCATTTTTTAATTAGATCCATTATGTGGGTAATCTTGCTAAGACTATGGCTTTTAGGTTCTCAGTAACTTGTCTAACTTCTCTCTTTGCCGTATTTTGTCCTCCACAAGAAGCATGGAAATCTGACCTGCTTCTCATATTTGGGGTCTACATCCCTGAAGTAGTTACTTTCTCTCCCATCAAGCAGACAGATCAATAGTCACTAACGCTTTTCTTGTTGTTTTCTGACAGATTCTCTTTGTTCTATGCTACCAATGAGACATAACATCTCCAGGTAGTTGGAGGCACATTCTCCCCAGCAGGTAGGCTTTAAAGCCCTTTCAGCCAGAAAAAGGTATAGAAGACAGAGACCTGCACTCCCTTAGTACCCCATAAAGAATTATAGGGACATGAGGATATGTGTTTCTTAGGGGGAAATGAGAGAGATTGGGGCATGGCAAAGCTGGCTGAGTAAGTAGGTGTGACTTGTTAATTACAAAATTCCAGGAGACATGAACAGAATTATTCCCAAAGCCCTGTCTGTGGACTTTTTGTGGGAACTCAAGCAGGTTTTCAATAGGATAGCATAGACTTGACATCAACCTAAGGAATGTGTCATACAAAAATGACAGTTCACATTTTGTTTTTACCACTGTGTTTGCTCATGCATGATGGTCAGCCCTCACTCTGTCGGGTGTACTCCTTTTCCTACTTTTATTTGGTGCAAACCTGCTCTGCAGATCCCGTTTCTTTTCCTACTTTAATAAAACTTTGCTATTGTTTATGCTTGTTATGACTAATTCTTTGCTAAGGATAGAATCTAGAAACCACCTCCAGAGGGAGACTACTTTGCTGGGCTGGCTACCTAAGTAGCAATTGGCTTCTTTATGGCTTCCTGAGGCAGGCCACAAGTGCTCATGCTGTTGGAGCCCTGATGGGTTTGGGTTTTAAGTGCTCTGGGTATTCAAATACTGGTTATGAAGGAAAAGTGGATTTCCTGAAAAGAAGTTCATGCTGGTGGTGATAAAGGGGAAATACTATAACTCCCAACCTGCTAGATGTTAGATATGCCAAGTTCATGTTCCCCAAAATCAAAGAATGAATTCTAAGGAACAATGGAGTTTAACAGTCGGAAAAATTTATTAAAAGAGATAACTTCTGAGACAGGAGTGAACCAAAAAGTGGGATGCCAACCAGCCCACTTCTCAAAGGAAGTTTTATAGAACAAAATTACAAGGTAGGTACAAAATCACAAGGTGGGAACAATATGGGTCAAAACTATGATCAACCAATAAGTTCACATGTATAGCCACTTAGGCAATATTGATCCAATAGGGAAGCAGGTCATGTAGCAAGCATACATGGAAAGAACAAAGTCCTTTTTAGGAAGAGGTGGATCAGATGGTCCTGGTCACCCACCTGGATGACATGTATCTAGACTTTATTGGACCTGGTAATACCAATTACACTATAATTTTCAACTTATTGTTTATACATTGGGGAGGCATGTAAGCCTGGTCATTTCTTCTTTATCTTGAGGCCTGGCCTTTGACAGATGCACCTCCACCCACAGTTGTAATGTGTTCTCATCTTCTGCACTGACTCCCTCGAGGGCCTAGCCATGTCTGTTTGACTTTAATATTTCTAGTATCTATAATAGTGGGGGTTGGGAAGATCTAGCTGGGAAGGATTGTTTCCCCACAGAACTTTGCACTTCCACAGGAACTTTGGTTAGAAGTAGAACCCAGGAAGTACTTATAGTAGTTGTGGGTGGCCACAAATAAGCTGCTGGAGGGGGTCTGCCATGACTTTGCTTGTGGGCTGGTGGAAACCTTGATAGTGTTACCATATGTACAGAGCTTGTAGTCTCACAACACTGAGGAATGAAGTTGTGAACCAAAGAAGGAGGTTAGGAGAGTTTCCTGGAAATAATAAGAATAGCTCTTGGATTTCCAGGAGGTGTTTCATGGCCCCTAAACCCAGAGCTAATTATAGGCAAGCATACCAAAGGAATTCCTCAGTTTAGTGCCCATTACTGGTGGCTCTGTGGATTTCAAATGACCAGTTGGAAATCAGCCTCTATAATCCAGTTCCTTAGTGTTATGGTTTGTGTCTAGATGTCACCCCAAAGCCTCATGCAGTCAAGGGGGCAGGCTTCTAGAGTTTGTGATTGATTTGTTGTCTGGTGCTGAGATTATGGGCATGAGTGCTACACTCACCCAGGGGCGGGTAGCCTGCATACAATATGAGGGAGGGAAAGAGGCTTGCTGTCTTGAGCTCCTTCTCCCCTTTTGCTCTTGTTGCTTTTGCTGCCTTCCCTTGCCACGAACAATTGCCCCTGTGCCATGCCACCCTGCCTTGGAGCCAGCTGATTATGGACTGAAACCTCCACAAACTGTGAGCTAAATAAACCTTTCCTTCCTTAATTTTGGGTGTTGGGTATTTTGTCCCAGCAATGAGAGAAAAGTAGCTAAGACACTCAGCATGCAGGATTTAAAGGAAATTAGAATTTTAGACAAATTTTTATTTTGCATTTTAATTTCCTCAGGATTCAGGAGCTTAGTAGAGTGGCTATATCTCCCTTCAGTAGAGTAGGTTGTATTCCATGTTGCCTGAGGAAGTCCATCCTTGGTCCAAAATCCTAGTTTGCTGTCTATACTTATTTCAATCCCATCAATATGGCTGATTACCCAACTCTATCTCAGACCCTTTCCCTAGTTATCTGCCTTACTCATAAGCTAACTAAATAAACTACAATATTCTTCACAGTTGTTAGCAAGGACTGGGTCTAAGAAGCCCATTTGCAGGCCTGCAGATCCAAGACTACTCCACAACCTAGATGTGTGTGCTCACACACATTATGTTTTTTTACTCCTCTTAAAATCTTTTTCCTGTTTCTCTAAGTTTTACCTTTGATGTTGCATGTTGGATAATTTTTCCAGCTTTTATTTTTTTTGGTTTTGTTATACTACACAGGCAGAGTTAAGGAGCTATGACAGAGACTATGTCCTACAAAGCCCCCACTATTAAGTATCTAGCCCTTTAGATCTTTACTTGTAGTTCATTAATTCTTTCTTCAGATATATTTGGTTTCTACTTAACCTAGCTTTCATTTTTACTTCGGTTTCACCTCTAGAAGATGTTTGGTCATTTTCAAAAGCTATTATGTTCTTTTCTGTTTTCATTCTTTCATTTTTGAAAAACATACTTCTATTGTATGATGTTCCTTGATGGATATATATATATATATATAATCTTCATCTTCATTGGATAATCCCAGTGTCTGGGAGTACCTGTGAGGTAGGAGATTAGGGAATGAAAAATTAGCTGAGCATGTGAGCTTCACATGTCCATAATGGAGATTAAAAAAATGCACATAACAACAGTTCCAAAAGCCCTGCACCTGGGGCCAATCAGAGAGTGCTAGCTTCAGTTCTTCTTGTGATACCACAAGCAGGTTTCTGACAGGATGGTCTAGTCAGCCTGAGGAGTAGGAGATACAAAAGACTGCTGCCACTGAGTTCTTGGTAACTGTGTTCTCTCTTTCTTAGTGGTCCACTCCTACCCTGCGGAGTGTACCTTTCCTACTTTTAACTGTACAATAGCTGTCTTCTGTATTTATTAAGAGAGGATAAGAAAAGTAGGATCAGAGAATAATTATTTATATTTAAAAATTTATTAAAATTCTGCATATTACAAAATAATATGTAATAAATCATAAAAGCAAAATAAAGCATACTGCTATTACTATATATATATATATATATATGTATATATATATGCCATGAACATCATGACATTTTTCTATGCCATACTGTGTTAGTGAGAATGAAAGAATAAGGGGCTATTAGAAAAAGACCTAAATCACAGTGCCTTGAGGAACAGTTACTAAAAATATTGTATGATTCAAAAAATATGGAGAATTTACCCCTAATAGTGAGATGGCTCTGGTCCATGAAGAATTACATTCTTTCCATCTTAGTTCTTTGTCATTTCCTAGGGTTTTATTTGCATTATCTAAACCAGATCATAGGTTATCCCATGTTCCAGCTTCCAAGGAAAGAGAGTATGTTTAACTCATTGTCCTTTTAAGGCCTGGTTCTGTAGTGGCTTATGTCATTTCTACTCATATTCCCTGGACAAAAACCTACACATGTATACTTGTACAGAGGGACCACCCATTCTTCGCTTGATGGCCACATATCTACATCCAGTTATGGAGGTAGGGTACAAGGGGAAATTGCTGTAGACAGGTACTTGACTGTCTCTACACTTGATAGATACATATAGTTTTTTTTTACAAAGTATTTTTTAATATGTTAAAATGGGATTTTTCAATTAATTGTAATGGCCAGTGTAGTTTTGAAATTCTGGAAAGAGAAATGATTGTATTTCTGAAGTCTTAGTTTTTGTTTGCTTCTTTTGAAAAAAAAATATTTTTTTCTTTAATCACAAAAGTAATATGCTTGAAGGAGGGCAGGGGAAGGAAAAATAATTAAAGTGTGTTATACACATGTACAAACTCCCCATGATGAATGCAATCATGTATAGTAAATATGTTCTAATAAAAAATAGGCTTGTCTCAAGAATTTAATCAATGTGGGCCGGTGAGATGGCTCAGCGGCCTAAGCGCCTGTCTGGCAAGCACGAGGGCCCGAGTTCGACTCCCAGAACACACATACAAGAAAAGGGCCGGTGATATCGCTCAGCGGCACGGGCACCTGCTGGTGCACGAGGTCCTGAGGTCGACCCCCGGTACCCACAAAAAAAAAAAAGAAAGAATTTAAGCAATGTGTCTGTCAATATGTTACATGTGTATACATGTGTGAAAAAATATATGTAATTCTTCTCATATACTGTGCCAAAAAGTCTGCTGATATTTTGGTATATTCTGCCTGGAGAATTTGCCACATAAATTTTTATGATGGAAGAATAAGTCTTATGCTATTAGATCCAAATGATCTAAAAGTAGCTATTGTTTACTCTTACCTTGCTTTGTGGCTGGCTACTCCTTAAATGTTAAAATGTTTAATTCTTATTGCATTTCTTGTGCAGATAAGGAAACATACTCAGATAATTGGAATAACTTGTCTACTATCACATGTCTATTAAGGGAAAGAGCCAGGTTTTATTATTTTCTTGGTTTTTAAAATAATTTTCAAGGGCCGGTGATATAGCTCAGTGGCATAAACACCTGCCTGGCAAGCGTGAGTTCCTGAGTTCGACTCCTGGTACCTGCATATAAAAATAATAATAATAATAATAATTTTCAGTTTTTAAAAGTTAACATGTGCATTACAAGAAATAGAAAAACACAAGAAACAAAGAACAAAGTTATTCACATTTATAAGCAGCTGAATTGAATGTATTCTTCTAGGTCCTGCATGTACATATACAACATGTCATTTTGTATGAATAAGATCATGTAGAGTGTGTTATGCTTTTCCACATACCATGGATATTCAACAACTCAAAATCTCAAAGCTGTAAGAGTACTTTTGATAACCAAGAATATACTACACCAACTCAGTCTGTTAGAAAAATATTATAATCATTCCTTTCTTGGGGGTAAAATATTTCACTGAACATAAAATCACAACAGATCTTTAGAAAGGAATATTGGCAGAGTTAAAACTAAAATGGTGTATTCCTTTAATCATTAATTAAATGAGACATTAACAGAGTATACAAAGCATACTGTTTCTGAGTTACTAAATCTCAAATATTAGCAAGAAGGTAGGTTCCGACTGAATTATTAATATATTCTTATAGGACAGTCAGAAGAGGTACACACAACGGCTCTCACCAAAATATAAATCTGAACATACTGCACATATTTCTTCTTATATCCTTCATTCCACCCTTCTGCTGCCAGACTAATGGCAACAAGTCCTGATATATATTGCCTTGGGGTAATGGAACAAATACATGTTTGTTGTATATCTTTTCTATCAATTATAACAAAAAGATATTTACAAATTGGGTAATTTACTAGCTTTACATTTTACCATACATTGTCACCTCAAGACATCTAATAAGAAACTTAGATATTGTGTAGTACAGTGTGAACTTTGTGCGTAATAGACCAAAGTACTTTACCAAAAATGCATGCACAGACCTATGGCTATAATCTAAAACTGTCTTCCACATATGGAGATACTAGTGAAGAGGCCTTACCATCATACTCCCTTTTCCCTCTTACTCTATTGACTAAATTCAGGGCCTTGTCTACCTCCAAGAGGTGGCTTTAACAAAGGTCACTTCCAGAAGACATTTATCCCTAAACTCTAACTAACAGACATTTATAAATGTACTATTTTGCTTTCTAAGATAATTTGAGCATTAGATCTTACCTTTTTATACTCAGCAATATAAAAGTGTGCATAGAACAATGGCTAGACAATTTGAATGAGCTTAATGGGCAAATAATGCTTCCTTTTCTGCATATTACTCCCACCAACAGTCAGTATACTGTCTAAGACATCCAGTTTTTAAATTTTTATTCATTTGATGGTAAAACCTGTGCCATAGTCATTAAGATAAGCTGTAGGATTGGGAAACAGACAGATACTGGGCTTTATGATCAAAAGACCTGGTGCAAGTCATGACCCTATCACTGATTAGTTATGTGACTGATGTTTCCTATACTGTTTAATGAGACTAGTGCTTAAGATACTAAGAGTTCCTGTGAGGGTCCAGCAGGTTACACATGAAGAGTTGAGGTGTGGCCAGTAAAGTCTAAAAATAAAATGTAGCAGTTTCAGTGAAAGCTTTTACTTTGGAGTAATAAGCATGGGTAATGGGGGGATGGGTTTGACTACAATATATTATCCACCTTGAACTCCCTCCAAATATGTGAAACTAGGGGAGGGTGGGGTAAGAGGGGTGATGAGGTAATGATTAAATTTTGTTATGTACATGTACAAATCTGCCAAAATGAAACCCACTGATATTTATAATCAGTATGCACTAATATGGGAAAAAAGGAACATATTTGGCCTTTGTTTTGGTTGGGCAGAGTAGGGAAAAGTACTTGGAAGCAGTTTATGAATTTGTATGGTCCTGAAACAGAAATGACATTAAAAGCGGATTAGAAGGAAAATGCCTGCTACTACTATTGTGCTGGAGTGGAGTAATGCTGAAACTGGAGTAGGGCCTTCTATTGCCGAGGGAAGTCAGGGATGGAGGCCGAATTGAGCTGATTTTCCAGTTGCTGCTAATAACAGGCCCGCGAGAGGAATGACATTTAATTCGTTGCATATCATGAAAAGCTGTTGAAAGTCTCATGCATTATTATATAGGATAAATCATGATACGGATATAATGAATCCGATGTCTCCAATTCGGTTGTAAAGAATTGCTTGTAGGGCTGCGGTATTTGCGTCTGTCCAACCAGATCACCATCCGATAAGTAGGAAAGATATAATTCCTACTCCTTCTCAGCCAATGAAGAGTTGAAATAAGTTGTTTGCTGAGACTAAAATTATTATAGTAATAAGGAATAGGAGGAGGTATTTGAAAAATTTATCAATGTGGGGATCTGAGTGTATATATCATAAGGAAAATTCTATGATTGATCACGTTACGAATAAGGCTACGGAGGTGAATAAAATGCAGAAATGGTCTAGTTTGATGCTTATGTTCAAATGAATATTTTGAATTGTTAATCAGTTTCAGTTAGATATAATTGTTTCATAATTGGAGTTGAATAATGTGAGAGTAGGAATAAGACTAAGAATAAAGGAGGTGGAAATAATAGATTTTACATATGAAGGGTATGGAAAGTCTTTGTGAAGGTTAGTCGTTGAAGTTATGATTGGCAATGTAAGGATAATTAGTGTTAAGGTGAATATGGAGGTAAATAGATTGATTACTTTTATTTGGAGTTGCACCAATTTCTTGGCTCCTAAGACCAATGGAATACTTCTATCCTATAAAAGTCTTGAAATGTTGGGAAAGCCACAGTATTAACCATGGAATGTAGAGTTAGCAGTTCTAGTTTTTCTTTCTCTCTGGTAAATAAGATATTATCTTCTAATATTAGATCCACAGTCTAATGTTTTGATTAAACTATAATTACAGTATAGATTTCCTAGGATGATTTTGGGGTTTAGGGTGAGGAGGATTAAGGGAATAATGTGTAGAGTTATTAGGGAGTTTTCTCGGGTAAATGATGTTGTTATGTTAGTGATATGGTATGGTAATTTTCCTCGTTGTGTAGAGATTAGCATAAATAGTGAATAAAGGGCTGTAATTAGTACGTTTAGGCCAGTTAAAATAATGGTGAAATTGCATCAGGAGAAGGTAGCTGTGATAATAAACAATTCCCCGATTAGGTTGATTGTAGGGGGTAATGCCAGGTTAGTCAGGCTTGACAAAACTCATCATGTTGCTATTAAAGGTATGACGACTTGTAGTCCGCGAGCGAGAATTATAGTACGGCTGTGAATTCGTTCATAGTTCAAGTTTGCGAGACAGAATAAGAGGGATGAGGTGAGGCCGTGGGCAATTATGAGGGCAGTTGCTCCTATAAAACTCCATGGTGTTTGGATAAGAATGGCTACAATGACTAAGGCCATGTGACTGACAGATGAGTAGGCGATGAGAGATTTTAGGTCGGTTTGGCGGAGGCAAATTGAACTCGTCATAATTATGCCTCACAGAGACAATAGGATGAAAGGGTAGGCTATAAATTTTGTTAGTGGTTCTAGGAGTTGCAGTATTCGTATTATGCCATAACCGCCCAGTTTTAATAAAATAGCTGCTAGGACTATGGAACCTGCAATGGGGGCTTCTACGTGTGCTTTAGGAAGTCATAGGTGGAGACCATATAAGGGAAGTTTTACTATAAATGCTATTGTGCATGCTAGTCATATTATATTGTTATATCAGGTTGAGATTATTGGGGGGTTATAGTAGTTAAACAAGAGAAAATTTAGTGAGCCTAGTTGGTTGTGCAGGTAAATTAAGGCAACTAAGAGGGGTAATGATCCCGTTAATGTATAGAAGAGAAAATATAGACCTGCTTTTATTCGTTCTGTTTGGTTTCCTCAGCGTGTAATAATAATTAAAGTGGGGATTAGGGTTGCTTCAAATAGAATATAAAATATGATTATTTCTGTGGCTGAGAATGTTATGATTAGAAGGGTTTGTAAAAGAATGAGTAGGGAGATATAGGTTTTTTTTCGTATTTCTGTTTCATTACTTAAGTGGTGCTGGCTTGCGATAATTATTAGGGGAAGAAGTCATGATGTTAAAACTAATAAGGGAGAAGAGATAGAGTCAGAGGAAAATTTTAATGAGTAGTTTTGGCCTACAATGTCAAGTTTGCTTAGAGTTGGAACATTGAGCAGGGCAATAATTAAGCTGTACAGCGTTGAATTAATTCATACTGTTGAATTTTTTGATAATCAGGTTACTGGAATTAGTATAAGTGTAGGGAGAATAATTTTTAGCATTGTAGTAATTTCAGGTTTTGTACGTAATCCATGCCATAGGTGTTTGAAATTATTACTAGTAGAGCTAATCCTACAGCTGCTTCACAGGCAGCAAATACAAGTAGGATAATGGGTAGGGAGAGGGATGATGAGTAGTGGGAGTTTAATATAATGAGAGTTCCTATAATAAAGGATGATAATATCATACCTTCTAGGCATAGTAGAGATGATGTCATATGGGAACGGTAAATTATTACTCCTAGGAAGGAGATGATGAATGCTACGGCTAGATTAAATTGGACTAGTGACATGCTGGTAATTATGAAATTAAACATAATTTAATGAGTCGAAATCATTTGTTTTAAGGGTTAAACTAATTACCATATTCGGTTCATTCTAGACCTTTTTGTGTTCATTCGTGTGCCAGGCCTAGTGCTAGAATTAAGATTAATGCTAGAGCTACAATAATTATTAATTTTAAGTTATTAGTTTGGATGGCTCATGGAAGGGGTAGGAGGAGGGCGATTTCTAGATCAAACAGGAGGAAGGTAATGGCGACTAGGAAAAATTTTATAGAGAAAGGCAGTCGCGCAGATTCTACAGGGTCAAATCCACACTCATAAGGACTGCTTTTTTCTGTATATGCGTTTAGTTGAGGAAGTCAGAATGCAATTGTAACTAAGATAGATGTTAAGAAATAGTTGGTGAGGATAGAGATTATTATGTTAATTACTTTCTCCCAAAGATGTATTTAGGACCTACTGATTGGAAGTCAGTCGTACTGGTTATACTAAGAAAGTATGAGCCTCATCAGTAAGTAGAGACGTAGAGGAATAATCAGATTACATCGACAAAATGTCAGTATTAGCCTGCGGCTTCAAAGCCAAAGTGGTGATTAGATGTGAAGTGGTAGTGGAGTTGGCATAGGAGGCAGACGATTAGAAATGTTGAACCAATAATAACGTGTAAACCGTGGAAACCAGTAGCTACAAAGAAAGTTACCGTAAACGCTATCTGAAATGGTGAAAGGGGCTTCTAGGTATTCTGAGATTTGAAGGAGTGTGAAGTATACGCCCAGTATAATAGTAATAATTAAGGCTTGAATTATTTGTTTTCGATTTCCTTCCATCAAGCTGTGATGGGATCAGGTGATAGATACTCCTGAGGCCAGCAGGACTGAAGTATTAAGGAGTGGAACTTCTAGTGGATTAAGGGGTTTGATGCCTGCAGGTGGTCAATATCCGCCTAATTCGGGCATTGGAGCTAAGCTGGAGTGGTAGAAAGCCCAGAAAAATCCTGAGAAAAAGAATACTTCGGAGATGATAAATAAGATTATTCCATACCGAAGGCCTTTTTGTACAATAGTTGTGTGGTGACCTTGATACATACTTTCCCGTACGATATCACGTCATCACTGATATATGGTAAGTATATTAGTAGTCAGGCCAATATATAATAGGATTATGGAATTAAAATGAAATCATATTGCTAAGCCCGTTGTTAGAAGAAGGGCAGATAATGCTCCTGTGAGAGGTCAAGGGCTCGGGTTGACTATGTGATAGGCATGTGTTTGGTGGGTCATTAGGTATTATCATGTAGGTAAAGGCTGACTAGTAAGGTGAATACGTAAGCTTGGATTAGTGCTACTGCTAATTCAAGAATTGTTAGAAGAACTAAGATAATGAATGGAATTAAAGCTGCAGTAGGACTAATAGTTGTTAAAACTAGTGCGGCCCCTCCAATTAAATGGATAAGTAGATGACCAGCGGTGATGTTAGCGGTTAGTCGGATGGCTAGGGCTACAGGTTGAATAAATAAACTAATTGTTTCAATAATTACGAGTATGGGAGTAAGAGCTATTGGTGTTCCTTGGGGGAGGAAATGGGCTAGGGATGCTTTGGTCTTGTAGCGGAATCCCAGGACTACTGTCCCTGCTCATAGGGGAATTGCTATTCCTAGGTTTATGGATAGCTGTGTAGTTTGGGTGAATGAATGGGGTAGCAGACCCAGGAGGTTAGATGAACCAATGAATAGAATTAGGGAGGTTAATATCAGTGATCAGTTTTGTCCCTTGATATTGTGGATTGATATTATTTGTTTCAGGATTAATTTAATCAATCACTGTTGGAAGGTAATGAAGCGGTTGTTGATTAGTCGGCTAGGTGACGGGAATAGAATGTTAGGAAACAGAATGATTACCGAGGCAATAGGTAGACCAATTATTCTTGGTGGGATGAAAGAGGTAAATAGGTTTTCGTTCATTTTGTTTCTCAAGGGGTTTTTGGTTTAATGATTATGGGGTGTGATGTTTGGGGATTGGGCGGATGAAGGTGTGTTGAAATTTTTAGTTGAAATAACATGAATAGTGAAATGAATATGGATGAAATAATGGTGAATCATGTTGATGTATCTAATTGTGGCATTCCATTATGGAGATTAGGATCTCAGGTCTTTAACTTAAAAGGTTAACGCTAGTGTAGCTCCATAATGCTTTATAGTATTGAGGAAGATCAGTTTTCGAATGTTTTTAAGGGCACTATTTCAAGTACAATAGGCATAAAGCTGTGGTTTGAACCACAGATTTCTGAGCATTGGCCGTAGAATAATCCTGGGCGTGATGATATTAATGTTATTTGGTTTAGACGTCCTGGGATGGCATCTGATTTTAATCCTAGTGACGGGACAGCCCATGAGTGGAGGACATCTTCCGATGAAATTAGCATGCGAATGGGAAGTTCTATTGGAAGAACCATGCGATTGTCTACTTCAAGTAAGCGAAGTTCTCCGGGCTTTAAGTCTGTAGTGGGAATTATATATGAATCAAAATTAAGTTCTTCATAGTCGGTATATTCATAACTTCAATATCACTGGTGACCTATAGTTTTAATGGTTAGAGAGGGATTATTAATTTCGTCTATTATGTACAGAATTCGAAGGGATGGCAGGGCGATTAAGATTAGAATAATAGCTGGGAGGATTGTTCAGATAGTTTCAATTTCTTGTGCGTCTATTGTACTTGTATGGGTGAGTTTTGTAGTCAGTATTAGGGAAATAATGTATAACACTAAGGTGCTAATTAGAAATATAATTATTAGTGTATGATCGTGAAAATATAAAAGTTCTTCTATAATTGGGGAAGTAGCATCTTGGAAACCTAATTGGTGTGGGTATGCCATGAAGATATATAGGAGTTCATCCAATAATTTAACTTTGACAAAGTTACGTAATATTTTTACTAATATCTTTATATTATTAAGAAAGTCATAAAGGTTATGAGGTTGGCTTGAAACCGGTTTTTGGAGGTTCGATTCCTTCCTTTCTTGTGTTTAAGCTTTAATGTATGTAGGCTCTTCAAATGTGTGGTATGGGGGTGGGCAGCCATGGAGTCATTCAAGGTTAGTAGTAGTTAGTTCAACGGTGCTTACTTCTCGTTTTGAAGCAAATGCCTCTCAGATTATGAAAATTATTACCATTACAGCTGTTAAAGAAATGAAGGAGCCTATTGATGATAATGTGTTTCATAGCGTATACGTGTCCGGATAATCAGAGTATCGTCGTGGTATGCCAGAGAGTCCTAGGAAATGTTGAGGGAAAAATGTTATATTAACTCCGATGAATATGATGAAAAAGTGGATCTTTGCTCACGTTGGGTCTAGGGTATATCCTGAGAATAAGGGGAATCAGTGTGCGAAACCTCCTATAATGGCAAATACAGCTCCTATTGATAATACGTAGTGGAAATGTGCTACAACGTAGTATGTATCGTGCAATACAATATCTAATGAGGAGTTAGCCAGAACAATGCCTGTTAATCCACCTACTGTAAAGAGGAAAATAAAACCTAAAGCTCAAAGTATCGCTGGGGCTCATTTGATGTTTCCACCGTGCAGTGTAGCTAACCAGCTGAATACTTTCACTCCAGTAGGAATGGCAATAATTATTGTAGCTGATGTAAAATATGCTCGAGTATCGACGTCTATGCCGACCGTAAATATGTGGTGAGCTCATACAATAAATCCCAAGAAACCGATTGATATTATAGCTCATACTATTCCCATATAACCAAATGGCTCTTTTTTTCCAGAGTAATAAGTAACGATGTGGGAAATCATACCGAATCCTGGTAAGATGAGGATATAAACTTCTGGGTGACCGAAAAATCAGAACAGATGTTGATATAAAATAGGATCTCCGCCTCCAGCGGGATCAAAAAAGGTTGTGTTTAGATTTCGGTCAGTTAGTAGTATAGTAATTCCGGCGGCTAGGACAGGTAATGACAGGAGGAGAAGCACGGCCGTAATTAGGACGGATCATACAAACAGGGGGGTTTGGTATTGTGATATTGCAGGGGGTTTTATATTGATGATTGTTGTGATAAAATTAATAGTTCCTAGAATAGAGGATACTCCCGCTAGGTGTAGGGAAAAGATTGTAAGGTCAACTGAAGCGCCTGCATGTGCTATATTTCCAGCTAAGGGAGGGTATACTGTTCATCCGGTTCCTGCTCCTGCTTCAATCATTGATGAAGCAAGCAGGAGTAAGAAAGAAGGTGGAAGAAGCCAAAAGCTTATATTATTTATTCGAGGGAAAGCTATATCAGGGGCACCAATTATTAAAGGGATTAGTCAATTACCAAATCCACCTATTATGATTGGCATAACTATAAAGAAAATTATAACAAAGGCATGTGCGGTTACAATAACATTATAAATTTGGTCATCCCCTAGTAATGTCCCTGGTTGGCCTAGTTCTGCTCGAATTAGTAGACTAAGAGCGGTGCCAACTATTCCAGCCCAAGCGCCAAATAAAAGATATAACGTTCCAATATCTTTGTGATTAGTAGAAAAGAGTCAACGGTTAATGAACATAGGTAAGGGTAAAATGGCTGAGTTAAGCATTAGACTGTAAATCTAAAGACAGAGGTTAAACTCTTTTTACCACTCAGTCCCGAGGTGATATTTCATGTTGAATTGCAAATTCAAAGAAGCAGCTTCAATTCTGCCGGGGCTTCTCCCGCCCATTTCTCTTTAAGGCGGGAGAAGTAGATTGAAGCCAGTTGTTTAGGGTATTTAGCTGTTAACTAAAATTTCGTGGGGGTGGGGCCCACCAATCTAGCAAGGATTTAGCTTAATGAAAGCGTTTGATTTGCGTTCAGTTGATGTAGAATATAGACCTGCAATCCTTATTGCAGGAAATAAATATTATTTGTATTTGCTTAGGGCTTTGAAGGCCCTTGGTCTGACTAACCTAATTTCCTAGTTTAGGATCATTATTAGTGGGGTGAGGGGAAGGAGTATGGTTGATAGAATGATGATGGGGGATAGAAGGGAAAGTTTTTTTGTGTTTTGGAAATGTCATTTAATTTTTATGTTGTTTGATGAGGGAAATAAAGTGAGGGATGTTGAGTATACCAGGCGTATATAGAAGTATAGGTTAAGTAGGGCTGCTACAGATAGTAATGTAGGTATAATAATATTATTATTTTTAACTATTTCTTGAATAATGATTCATTTAGGTACAAATCCGGTCAGTGGGGGTAGGCCTCCTAAGGAGAGGAGTGTAATAAGAATTGTAGAGGTGAGGAGAGGGGAGATGTTTCAGGTATGTGACAATGTTAAGGTGGTTGTATTATTATTAATGTGGAGCGTGAGGAATATTGAAACAGTCAGGATAATATAGATAAGGAGGTTGAGTAATATAATAGAGGGATTGTAACTTAAAATAGCTAATATTCATCCCAGGTGAGCGATTGATGAATATGCTAGGATTTTTCGTAGTTGTGTTTGGTTGAGACCTCCTCAGCCTCCTAATAGAACAGATAAAATTGCCGATCAGAGAATAAGCGGTTGATTGATTATTGGGGAGAGTTGGAATAGAATTAATAGTGGTGCAATTTTTTGTCATGTTAGAAGGACTATACCTGATAGTAGATTAATTCCTTGTATTACTTCTGGCACTCAGAAGTGAAAAGGGGCGAGACCTAATTTTATTATTAAGGATAAGGTTAAGAAAAAAGTGATTATTTTGTTTTGAGGGTAGAAAATTGATCATTGTCCTGAGTGTATTATTGTAAAGATAATGCTTATGAGTAACATTATGGATGCGGTTGCTTGGGTTAAGAAATATTTGGTTGCGGCCTCTGTGGATCGAGGGTTTGTTTTATTTATTAGGATAGGAATAATTGCTAATATGCTTATTTCTAATCCTATTCATATTAGTAATCAGTGCGAGCTTAGTAGTACGATTATCGTACCGAGGAATAAAGTAGTGTAAATTAGGCTAATTGCAATAAGGTTAATTAGTACGGGAAGGATATAAACCAACATTTTCGGGGTATGGGCCCGATAGCTTGTTTAGCTGACCTTACTAGTAGAATGTGGTGTATTAGGTAGCACGGAGAATTTTGATTTCTTTAGATTAGGTTCAAGTCCTATGATTCTAGAAATAAGGGGTGCAACCCCTATGTTTTACTCTATCAAAGTAACTCTTTTGTCAGACATATTTCTAAGTTGTTTGAGGTGGAATGCTAGCTATGGAAATGGGTATTGAAATATGTCATATGCAGAGGGCTAGTGTCAGGGGGAGAAAATTTTTTCATAGGAGATGTATGAGTTGGTCGTATCGGAATCGTGGATATGATGCTCGGATTCATAGAAATAGGATAGTTAAGGCGAGTGTTTTTAATACAAATTTTATTGTGAAGGTTGCAGGAAATGTAGCTGTGGGTATGGTATTAAAAAAGATAATGGTTGTAAGGGCATTTATTATGATAATATTTGTATATTCGGCTATGAAGAATAAAGCGAAGGGCCCTGCGGCATATTCGACGTTGTAACCTGATACTAGTTCTGATTCACCTTCGGTTAGATCGAAAGGGGCTCGGTTAGTTTCTGCTAGAGTTGAGGTGAATCATATTATTGCTAGTGGTCATGTGGGAAGAAGTAGTCAAATGTTTTTTTGGGTAATTATTAAGGTGGTTAAGGTGAAAGGACCCATTTAGTAAAAGTACTGATAAGAGGATAATAGCTAGGGTTACTTCATATGAAATGGTTTGGGCTACAGCTCGTAGTGCTCCAATTAGTGCATATTTGGAGTTGGATGCTCATCCTGATCATAAAACGGAGTATACGGCTAAGCTTGATGTTGCTAAAATGAATAAAATTCCTAGATTTATATTAATTAGAGGGTAGGGCATTGGTAGAGGGATTCACATTGAGAGTGCGAGTGCCAGGGATAGTGATGGTGCAATAATAAAAAGGAGAACTGATGATGTTGATGGGCGAAGGGGTTCTTTGATAAATAGTTTTAGTGCATCTGCAAATGGTTGTAAGGTTCCATAAGGCCCTACGATGTTTGGTCCCTTACGTAATTGTATATATCCGAGGATTTTTCGTTCTGTTAGAGTTAAGAATGCTATGGCTAAGAGGATTGGGACGATCAGAAGGAGTAGATTAATTATGAACATAAGAGTTAAGGAGAGGAGTTGAACCTCTGATGATAAAGTCTTAAGTTTTATGCAATTTACCAGGCTCTGCCACCTTAACAACCCCTTGTCTACGGGTTTAAATTAAATAATTAATAGATTTATATTAGATCATCTTTTAATTATTAGGGCGTTATTGGGTAATTGGCCCCATTTCTCTTGTCCTTTCGTACTGGGAGAAATTTAAGAATAGATAGAAACCGACCTGGATTACTCCGGTCTGAACTCAGATCACGTAGGACTTTAATCGTTGAACAAACGAACCATTAATAGCGGCTGCACCATTGGGATGTCCTGATCCAACATCGAGGTCGTAAACCCTATTATCGATATGGACTCTTAAATAGGATTGCGCTGTTATCCCTAGGGTAACTTGGTTCGTTGATCAAATGTAATTGGGTCAATTTTGACGTAAAGTTTTGACTTGTTGGGTCTAGACTAATATCATTCGGAGGTTTTGTTTTTCTCCGAGGTCACCCCAACCAAAATTAATAACTCAGGGTTTGATTTTTATATTCTGGTGAATTTAAGTTATGCAAAGTGAGTTATCTAATTAAAGCTCCATAGGGTCTTCTCGTCTTATTTGTTTAGCCCCGCCTCTTCACGGGAAGGTCAATTTCACTGACTGGAAGCAAGAGACAGTCAAATCCTCGTCTAGCCATTCATACAGGTCCTTATTTAGAGAACAAGTGATTACGCTACCTTTGCACGGTCAGGATACCGCGGCCGTTAAACTGTTATTTGTCACTGGGCAGGCGGTGCCTCTAATACTTGTAATGCTAGAGGTGATGTTTTTGGTAAACAGGCGGGATTTGTGTTTGCCGAGTTCCTTTTGCTTCTTTTAGTCTTTCCTTGTTGCACTCCTGTGTCGGGTTAACAATATCTGTAATAAGTAAACTAATAGGTTGTTTTGCCTTATTAGATTGTTAATGATCAAATGTTTAATATACATTTGATGTGAGCTTGTGCAAGGAGAAAAAGTTCTTGTTACTAATATTAACATTATCTCTTCTATAAATTTATAGATTGATCCAATTGTTAGGGCAGGGAGTTGTAGAATTTATTGGGATTAGGTTATGGAGTTTGTTGTTGAGCTTGAACGCTTTCTTAATTGATGGCTGCTTTTAGGCCAACTATGTCCATTTAAATTAGCTTATCCACTGCTGAAGGTTGTTTCCTTTTTTAAAGAGCTGTCCCTCTTTAAATTAGCATGTAAGTTTTCATTAGAATTCTAAGGGTTTTAGGAAAAACTTACAGTTGAACTAAAATTCTTATTTGGATAACCAGCTATCTCCAAACTCGGTTGGCTTTTCACCTCTACTTCCAAATCTTCTCACTATTTTGCTACATAGATGAGTTCGCTCTATTAGCTGTTCGGAAGTAGCTCGTTTGGCTTCGGGGTAATTGGCTAAGTTCTCTTCGTCAATTTATTTCTAGTTAACCCATTATGCAAAAGGTAATAGGGGTAATCTATGCTATTTTATACTATTAATTTATTCTTTCATCTTTCCCTTGCGGTACTTTTTCTATAGCGCCAAGAAAAAAAAATTTCTATCTCCTATACTTTAGAAGTTAAATGTTTTGTTTGAGTTCTTTAGAGTAGTTTTGTTGGGGGGGGTCTTAGGGCTAGAGTTGGTTCAAAGTGGTCAGTAATTGTGAAATCTTCCGAGTGTAGGTCGGATGCTTTGAAATAAGCTACACTTTGTTTATCCAAGCACACTTTCCAGTACGCTTACCTTGTTACGACTTATCTCCTCTAATATCTGTTTTGATTTGGTAGAGTTATTTGGCTTATGTATATTTGAGGAGGGTGACGGGCGGTGTGTACGTGCTTCATGGCCTTGTTCAATTAAGCTCTCTATTCTTAATTTACTGCTAAATCCTCCTTAGACCCGAAGTTTCATAAGGGTTGCCGTAAATAATTTTCTTATAAAGAAAATGTAGCCCATTGCTTCCCGTTTCATAGGCTATACCTTGACCTAACGTTTTTATGTTAATAATTGTGCTTACTTTAATTCCATAATTGGGTTTGCTAAAGATGGCGGTATATAAACTGAATTAGCAAGAAACGGTGAGGTAAATCGGGGTTTATCGATTACAGAACAGGCTCCTCTAGATGGGTGTAAGCACCGTCAAGTCCTTTGAGTTTTAAGCTGTTGCTAGTAGTCCTCTGGCAAAAATTTTTGTTGGGAAATTTTTATGTTTATGGTTAGGCATAGTGGGGTATCTAATCCCAGTTTGTGCCCTAGCTTTCGTGTGTTCAGGTAAATTAAGGTTACTTTCGTTTGTGATTTTAAATTTATCTAAAGTTTTTTACGACTTAGATGAAGTTTAGTCTTATTTTCGGTCTTCCCTAAAACACTTTTACGCCGTGTGTTTATTAATTTGGGTTAATCGTATAACCGCGGTGGCTGGCACGATATTTACCAACCCTAAGATTAAAGAGTTGAAGCATAACTTAGTCAAACTTTCGTTCATTGCTTAATTTTTATTACTGCTGTTTCCCGTGAGGGCGTGGCAAAGCGAGATGTCGTGAGCTGCTGTTGGCGTGCTTGATACCTGCTCCTTCTTGTCTTTATAAGATTTAAAGGGCGTTCTCACTGGTGCGGGGATGTTTGCATGTATAATTTTGCTACTAATTAATAAAAAAGTCAGGACCAAGCTTTTATGTTTATGGAGTGAATGACTCGTCTAAGCATTTTCAGTGCTTTGCTTTGTATTAAGCTACATTAACTTGGGATTAGTTTGGAAAGCTCATAGGATGGGAGGTATGGTCTTTCATCTTGGAAAAATAGCAATTAGTACTGACATGAGGGTGAAAAATTATTTTAGTCACCCTATGATAAGGTAATATTTTTGGGTAAAAACGTTTAGTTAATAATTAGCGTGCATTTGATTCTTGTTTTTGGGGTTTGGCAGGATGAAGGTGTACATTGCATGGGATTTATTTTCATGTAATTAATTAGTAATTTTAAACGGGGGGTAAGGGGGGTTTGTCGAGAGATTACCATTGGTAATTTCACGTATACGTGCGTACACGTACGTACACGTGCGTACACGTGCGTACACGTGCGTACACGTGCGTACACGTGCGTACACGTGCGTACACGTGCGTACACGTACGTACACGTGCGTACACGTGCGTACACGTGCGTACACGTGCGTACACGTGCGTACACGTGCGTACACGTGCGTACACGTACGTACACGTACGTACACGTACGTACACGTACGTACACGTGCGTACACGTGCGTACACGTGCGTACACGTACGTACACGTGCGTACACGTGCGTACACGTGCGTACACGTACGTACACGTGCGTACACGTGCGTACACGTGCGTACACTGTTATGTCCATCAAGCATTAAAAGAAATCACCACGGAATGAGACCATGGGGGATAAGAATGTTGATTTATAAGTCCAGCTACAATTGAGTTGACTGAGACCATGCCTTGACGGCTATGCTGAGTCGGTGCATACCGAAAATAAAAAGATACCAAATGCATGAAACCACAGTTATGTGTGATCATGGGCTGATTAGTCATTAGTCCATCGAGATGTCTTATTTAAGAGGAACGAGTGGGCGATCTTAGTGGTATGGCCCTGAAGTAAGAACCAGATGCCTGTTAAAGTTTCAGAGCTAGTAACCCCCACGTGTTATGGGCCCGGAGCGAGAAGAGGGATCCCTGTCTAGCGGGTTGTTGGTTTCACGGAGGATGGTAAATTAAGAGGTTGATTAATGGAAAGTGATAGACATGGTCTTGAGAAATGATTTGACTTGGATGTGCTAATGTCTGATAATGCACAGGATGTATTATGTAATATAAATCGTAGTTATTGGATGAGCATATCCGTATTGTTGTTCAACTTTTGTTGTATGGTAAATTGGTATGGTTTATGTACGTTTGTAGTTTACTGTACCTGCTTATTAGGCGTGGGGAGGAGGGTGTAATGTGGATTAAACATATAATGGAGGATGCCAGATTATACATTATATGTACTAGTACATGTGGTAATGGGGGCGAGCATTAATGCACGTAATACATAGTTTGGAAACACTATATAAGTGGGTGTTAGTATTCAGGGAATAGTTTAGTAAGAATTCTAGCTTTGGGAGCTAGGGGTGAAGTAGTTGACTTCTTCCTTGAGATTTAATGTTGTCTTAGGGAGGAAGGCCTCCATTTTTGGTTTACAAAACCAAAGTAATAAATATACTACGAAGACTCTTCATTTAAGAAATTTGTTTTCTATTATGCTTGTTAGGGGTATGAGGATTAAGATGATGAAGAAATAAGTAATGGAGGCTAGTTGGCCAGTTAGGATAAATGGGTATTCAACTGGTTGACCGCCAATTCATGTTAGGATAAGTAAGTTTGCCGCTAATGTTCATAATAAGAATTGGCTGATGGGGCGAAATGATATGTTTCGTTGTTTTGAGGAGTGTAGGAATGGCATTAGGGCTAGGATAAGGATTGAGAGTACTAGGGCTAGTACTCCCCCCAGTTTGTTGGGGATTGAACGGAGGATGGCATATGCGAATAGGAAATATCATTCTGGTTTAATATGAGGTGGTGTGTTTAAGGGATTTGCTGGAGTGTAGTTGTCAGGATCTCCTAAGAGGTCTGGTGAGAACAGGGTTAGGGTCAGAAGAGTTAATAATATAAGGATAAGTCCCAGGATATCTTTAATTGAGTAATACGGGTGAAATGGAATTTTGTCTGAGTCAGAGTTTAAACCTGAGGGGTTATTTGACCCTGTTTCGTGAAGGAATAAAAGGTGAACTATGACTAGAGCCGTGATAATAAATGGCATAATAAAGTGAAAGGCGAAGAATCGAGTTAAGGTTGCTTTGTCTACTGAGTAGCCTCCTCAGATTCATTCAACTAAGGTTGTACCGATATAGGGGATTGCGGATAAGAGGTTGGTGATAACAGTTGCTCCTCAGAATGATATTTGTCCTCAAGGAAGGACGTATCCTATGAAGGCTGTGGCTATAACCGTAAATAGTAGGAGGATACCAATGTTTCAGGTTTCTGTATATGTATAGGAGCCATAGTAAATTCCTCGTCCTACGTGTAGATATAAGAGGATAAAAAATATGGATGCTCCATTAGCATGGAGGTATCGAATTAATCATCCGTAATTTACATCTCGACAAATATGGGTGATTGATGAGAATGCTGTGTTTGTATCCGCGGTGTAATGTATAGCTAGAAATAGGCCTGTAACGATTTGTAATAGTAGGCAAACACCTAATAAGGATCCAAAATTTCATCATGATGAGATGTTAGAGGGGGTTGGGAGGTCAATGAATGAGTGGTTGATGATTTTGATAAGCGGGTGAGACTTGCGGATGTTGGTCATTAGTAGTAGGTTCTTATAGTTGAATTACAACGGTGATTTTTCGTGTCATTGGCCGTGGTTTACTCCACGTAGGAATTATGATTTTAAATATTATATTTATTTTAAGTGTATTGTTTGTTTTAGGTTTTGTTGGTTTGTCTGTCAAGCCCTCTCCGGTGTATGGTGGATTGGCTTTGGTTGTGAGTGGTGGTGTCGGGTGTGTTATCATTTTGGGTTATAGTGGATCTTTTTTAGGATTAATAATATTTTTAGTTTATTTAGGGGGGATGATGGTAGTGTTCGGGTATACAGCTGCGATGGCTACTGAGCGTTATCCTGAGACTTGGGTTTCCAGTATAATTATTTGAGGGTCGTTGTTGATAGGGGTTGTTGCGGAGTTATTATTGCTATTTTGATGGGTAAAGTATGATTTTATTGTTCCGGTAGGGTACCATGGTATGGGAGAATGGGTAATTCATGATGAGGAAAGTATAGATCTATTTCGTGAAGATTCTGTTGGTCTAGCAGCCATTTACAGTTATAATTGCTGATTAATAGTTGTAGCTGGGTGATCATTGTTTGTGGGTATTTTTATTGCGATTGAAATTACTCGGGGTAATTAGGAGATGAGGATTATGGCTAAGGTAATAGAGGTTAGGAAAGATAGGAAGTAATACTTAATTAATCCTGTTTGGTTAGATGTTGAGGTGGATGCTGATATTATTGAGGCTGTGATGCTCTTTGGAGCTAGTTTTTCGAGTCAGATGAGGTCAATTAGTGAAGTGACTAAGTTTTGGGTTATTGTAAGGTTGGCATGTGGGAGTAGGCGATGCGCTAGTGTAGGGTAATAGCCTAATATGTTTGAGAAATTAAATGTTTTAGAAGGATGATTTATTTTTAGGTTATGAGTTATTGAGTTTAGTTCTATTGCAATTATAAAGCCTGTAATTGTTATTATGAGGGCAGAAGTTTTTAGGTAATTAGGCATGGTTATCTGGGGGATATCTAAAGGGGTGATGTTGTTTGAGATAATAAATCCTGCGAAGATGCTGCCAACGGCTAATCGTTTAATAGGATTAATCAGTTTTGTATCATCTTCGTTTGCGTTTGATGGTGGGGGAAATCGAGGGTTATTTAGGAGGGAATAAAAAATGATTCGAGTGCTGTAGATAGCTGTTAAGGATGTTGCTATAAGGGTGAGGAGTAGGGCTCAGGCGTTGGTATATGACGTGGTCGCGGATTCGATGATAAGATCTTTAGAGTAAAACCCAGTAAGGAAGGGTATGCCTGTTAGAGCAAGGCTTCCAATAATTAATGAGGAAGAGGTGAATGGTAGGATCTTGTAAAGGCCTCCTATTTTTCAAATATCTTGTTCATCATTTAGGTTATGAATAATTGAACCAGAGCATATAAAAAGTATTGCCTTGAAAAATGCGTGTATGCAGATATGTAGGAATGCTAAGTGCGGTTGGCTGATGCCAATTGTTACTATCATTAGGCCTAGTTGACTTGAGGTGGAGAATGCTACGATTTTTTTAATGTCGTTTAGGTCACTGAAATCCATATGATAAGAGATTCACTTTCACGTGACAATTCTTATGTAAGGAATTTTTCTCCATAAACCTCAAAGGCTAGATTGAGAGTTCTTTGTAGAAATCAAGAAATATCAACTTCTCTCTTGATATTACTAACTACAGCTTATTTTATTCAGTGGATTTGAATTAGGATAGGTTTCACATGAACTGGAAAACTACAAGCAAAGATAATTGAATTTATATATGTTTTTTCACTACTTCAACCTCCTCTACCTCCACCCCTTGATCAATTTCTTTATGATTCTTCCTTTTTCAAGAAGACAAATAGAAAAATGTGTTTCTCTTATATTGTTCTGACACCTTAATTTTCTTTTATTGCTTTCCTTTTACTTTGAAATAGCACTATCCCTACTGACTCCTTGGGAGATTGAGAAATGTAAATGAGCTAGAAGTAGAGTGATCTATAGCAGTAAACATTTGAACTTTTCCCTGTCCCTCTAATCTCAATGTCTCTCTCTCTCTTTATCTTTCCCTCAATCTTTCTCTTTCTCTCTCTCTGTAATTAATGAAATGGAGTATGATTTGCCTTTTCATGACAAAGAAGGATTCAATTTAAGCAGCTGTCAAGATTCTGAAGAAGAGGATAGAGAAAGCCAGAGAAAGACTCAGAAATCCTCAATCCTTTAATCTGTGTTCCTGTTCTTATCTGTTTCCCTTCTTCCTTCCAAGAGTTATCAATGAACACAGTAGTGCCTTGCTGGCACTGAACTCTGTTAATTGCCAGCAGTAAGGCACTGGAAACCCTTGTATGTTCTCCTGGGTTCACACATTGCAAGGAGAAGATGGTGATGATGATGCTAAGTTACCATGTGTTAGACATGGCTTTAAGTGCTGTCATAGTTTACAAATGTAAACTATGAGGTTGTAAGGAGTATCTGCTGTAATGTTATTGACTGAGGTCACACAGCTAATAAGAAGCAAAGCTCGGATTTGAACCCAGCTGTCAGGTCCTAAAGCTTTTATTAATAGCAACATGTTAGTGGTAATAATTTCCCTTAATTATCAATTATTACCATGATTTAAGGGTTCAAAGATGACCAAGATACCATCCTTACCTATAAATTACTGTTAGTCTAGTCAGATGAAATATTCATATAATTTAATTACAGCACACAAAGATGAACTGAGAATTATGTGCAAAACTATGGAAGCACACTGCTTTTGGTTACATATTGGAGATGATACTAGGTTTGAGAGTTTTGACTGATTTGATAGTTCCATCATTATTTTTTATGACAGTATTTTGTGATTGTATTTTGTGCATATGCAGTATCATTAATAAAAACAGAAACATACAGGCGGTTGACTCATTGTTGAGTGTGTGTGTAATAGTCACTTTCCTGGCTCTGCAGCAAAATACCCAAAACCAGCAATTTACAGAGGAAAGTTTAGTTTGGCTTACAGTTTAAGTCATTTAGTGCACAATAATTAGCTCCAAGGAAGAAATGGCATGACAGAAAAGTATGGCTGAGGAAAGCTGTTCACTGCATAGTGGCAGGAAGGCACAGAGAGAAGGGTAGAACCAGGGAAAGAACACACCCTTCCAAGCCATACTCGCAGTGACTCATCCCTTCTGACCATGCCTCAGCTCTGAACATGAGACTTTTGGTGTACATTTTAGATCTAAACAATACAATTCCACCCTCCAAAGCTTCACATCTACTTCATTATACAAAATGCATTTAGTCCATCTCTATGAGTCTCCAAAGTTTTAACAGTTCCAACATTGCTGAAAATTTCAAGTCCAAAGTCTCCTCTGAAACTGAAGGCAAACTTTTAGCTGCGAGCCCCTGTAAAAATCAAAAAGAAAGTTAAATACTTCCCACATACAAGGGCACAGGGTAAACATTCCCATTCCAAAAGAAAGGAATAAGGGAATAGAAAGGGATTGAACCAAAGACTGAAACTCATCTAGGAAAAGATTAAATCCTATAGCTTCTTGTCCAGCACCCAGGGGAGATCATGGTGAGATGTGAACTCCAAAGGGCTTGGTTGGCCTGGCCACTAGAGTATTGCCATTTGGAATAGAACTGTGTTTAATGTGCATGGAGTATTATAAACAAAAGTATCTAATAGTTGGCCCAGACTACTATTTTTCTATCCATACCATACAAATGAAGATGTCTATATACATTGAATGTATGATAGACAATAAAATTTCTTTTGTTTAGGTCCTAGAAATGAATAGTCCTACAAACTCTGAAATTAAAGTAGACATAGTCATGAAGTTATTATTGTATTATATTATTGTGTCCCATTTTATTATAGAAATAAATTGGAGCAAAATCAAACATAGACTTCTTTCCATCTACTGTTTATAAACAGATCCTACTTCCTTTACTTACAGTTAGTTTCCAGGATCTTGTAGGTTACAGTAGATAATGTTATATAGTAGGAAGAGCTTAGGCTTTGAGACTAGGTATGCCCTGGGCTGAAGTCCAGCTTCACCATTTCCTTGTTGAGTGAATTAGGCCAAAATACTTCAACATTTTGGTTTCCCTAATTGTAAAATGGGAATAATTATAGCATTCATCTATCAGGATTCTAGTGAAGCCTAACTGAAATAGTGAGTGTAAAATGCCAAGCTCAACATACTTACATATATACATACATACATATATTTTTTTCCCTATATTTCTCTTTTCCTTTTACAAGTTATGCCATTTCTCAAAATGTATTCTGCTAAGCCCTAATCCTACAACATGCTTTTAAAAAAATGCTCATTGCTCAATTGAATTTGTGAAAAACCACATACTCCTCTATTCTGTCTTTGAGAACTATAGCAGATATCATCATATTTAATTGTGGTGAGAACCTATATTATGAACAAATCAGTTTTCATCATTGTTTAATTTTCCTTAAACCTAGCATTTTTCAAATTTATTTTGCCATTATGCCTTTTTTCTTGGAACACTTCTTACTAGTAATGGGATACATTTTGAGACAGGTGAATTTAGTCATTAGGGCAAGGTACTGTTCAGTATCTACGTGTTTGGCATCATTGAACCATAGCTGCCATTATCTTGAAGGAAAAATGTTGGACAGCTTAAAAGTTTGAGAGTTTATGTCTTATGATATACAGGATTAGTATTTAGGAGAACTGAATTTGAATTGCATTTCTGCCATTTATAGCTGTGTGGCCCTGACTGGTGCCTAATGTCTATATGAACAGGTCTCAGTGTCTTATGTATATAATAACACCACTTGTATATATCTCACACAATTGCTAGAAAAAACCCATTGAAGAACATGGAAAATTAAAAAATGCTCTCAGTGGAAGGTAGTATTACTCATACTTTAGGAAGAGCAATTTTGGAAGTGGTGAATGTAGAAAAGGGCCACCTAAAGTTTGCGTTATAGCTGCTTTCTTTTCTCATTGAGCAAGTTAGGACCATATTGGCTGCCTGACAGAAAGTATTTTCAACTCTTGAATTTCTTAATAATTAAAATGATTCCCAGATGAGTGTGCCCCGAGTGTCAGTAGCTCCATCTTTTGTCATTTTTTTACACATGCTTACAGAAGCCATTATACAATATGATATGTAGTTTAGTATCATTTAGCTATGCCTGGTGCTATTCAATAATGAATTATGATGCATAATGGCAAAACATAGATAACATTTAACTAAATAGCTCTAGTTTCAATATTCAGACTTTTCTCTCTCTCTCTTTTTTTCTGATATTGAGTAATGAACCTAGGACCTTCACACTGAGCTACAATCTCTAACTCTTTTTTTCATTTTTTATTTTGAGACAGGGTCTTGCTAAATCACTAATTTGCCCAGGCTGCATTTGAATTTGTGATCCTTCTGCCTCAGCTTCCCTGATTTCTGGGATTACCTGGCCCATAATTCAACACTGTGTCTAGCTGTAATATATTTCTTTTCTGTTAGGAGACATATTCAACAGTAAACATTAATGTAAAGATAAGAAATACCTTGAGTTACTGTTTCACTACTATTTTTCCATTATTTTATTGATTGGTGTCATTGGAAACAGTGTATACTTTATTTTCTTACTTGACCATATTATACTATCTACTACCTAGATTCTATAGTTAACAGTTTGGTGTATTTGATATGTTATACAACAATTCATGTAGTCAATGTATTATTCAGCCATAATTCATTCTTATTTTATGTATTTCAAAGTAAGTTGATGTATCAGTAACTTTAGTCCTGAACTCTTCAGCATACATAACATTAACTAAAGTTCAACATTTGATTATAGTTCTTTTTTGAGATAAAATTTACAGTGAAATGCACCAATCTTAAGTGTACCATTTAATAATATAAATGCCTATACTTATATAGTTAAAAACTTTTTGAAGATAAAGAATATTACCATCATTCCAGAAAGTTTCTTCATGCACCTGCAATGTCAAGTCATGTCTGCATTCCTACCCTCAGAGGCAACCATTTTCATGATATGTTCATCATATTTAGCTTTTTAATATAATTTTTGATAAATGGAATCATGCAGTATATATTCTTTTGGGCAAGGCTTCTATTCATCTGTGTTTTTCTGTATACCAGTAGATCATTCCTTCCATTGTTGAATAGTATCTATCCTATGGATATATCCCAGCTTGTTTATCTAGTCTATTGACAGATACTTGAATTATTGTCACCATGGGGCTATTGATGAATGAAGTTGCTGTGAAAAGACTTTGGTCAGTCTTTTTGTTGACACACTTTTCTTGTGTCAATTGCCTAGGAATGGATTTACTGAATTACTGGATCATAGGACAGATGTATAATTTTGTCAGTAACTGCCACATATTTTTAAAAAGTGTTTGTAACACTTTATACTTCCATTAAAAAAAAAAGAAAAAGCATCCTGGCTGTCCTACCAATGCCCGCTATTGTCACTATTCTGGTAGATGTGTGCTGGTTCTCATTATACTTGTTGTTGTTGTTGTTAGCTCTTGCTGTGTTGCCCAGGCTGACCTGGAGCTTGTGATACTCCTGCTTCAGCCTCTTGAGTAGCTGGGACTACAGTCATGAACCACACCACCCACCTCTCATTATACTCATTTCTAATGCAGATTTTTCTGTGCACTTACCTCATGGCTTATGATACTGAGCACATTTTCAAGTGTTCATTACTGTCTTTATGAAGTGTGTGTTCAACCATTTGATCATTTAAAAAAATTGAGTATTTTTTTAAGGTGAAACAGTTCTTTATGTATCCTAGATGCTAGTGCTTTGTTTAAAATATTTTTGAATATTTACTCCTATCTTATGGCTGGATCACTCATTTTTAAAAATGATGTTTTGTGAAAATTTTCATTTTGATGTAGTCTAATGTATCAGTCATTTTATTGCTACTATTAGCAATTTATATATATATATATATATATATATATATATATATATATATATATATGTATATGTATATATACCCAATGAATTTACATTGATATTGAAACTTTAACACATTTGTTAATCAGGGCTATTCACCTATACCCATGTGACCACTCAAAAGAAATCTAAATCTCTCACAGAAAATATAAAGACAATGACTTCAGCATTTTTCCTTCAATATCCAGGATAATTTGTGGCTTTGTTGAGTGTTATATTTGGAGGGTGGAAAGTGATAACAGAAGTGTGTTATTCTCAGGGAAGGGTGAGGAGGTTACAAACTGCTATGGAAAAACTACCATTGTTAATATCTGTTTCTTTGCCTTCCTCTTTTCCATACTTGTCATTGCTCTCCTTTTCCTGTTATTCTCTGATGCAGGGATCACAGCTTCCAGGTTTCTCCTCTTTAACATTTTAGAAAGGGGTAGTAGTTTAGTAGTTTAGCTGAATCTCTATCTAAATTTTAAAGGCTACTCTAGATTCTAGGCTAAGTACGAATTTACATTATCCATGAAAGAGCCATTGGGTATAAGTAGTGATCCGTATCAACAGACCTACTTTGGCAAGTGTTTAATTTAACCTTTTTCTCTGTTAGAACAAAGCAATGATTATTTGATAAAATATTCTTTGATCCATATCAACAATTGATTGAGGAGAATTACAATAGAATTTTGAGACAATGTTCAATAACATTATGGAAGAAAAAATTGGGGCATAATTTAAAATATTTTATTTTTTGTTTCATTCTTTAAAGAACTTTTATGGATTTTTATTTCGCTAAAAATACAGAGGAGCAAATAATGAAAATGAGAACTAAACCAAGAATTTCAGGGCTGCTCAGTGGCACAGAGTCTGCCTCTGCAAGTGTGAGGCCCTGAATTCAATTCCTGGTACTGAAAAAGAAAAAAGAGAGAGAGAGAGAAAAAAAAAAAAGAATTTCTAGCACTAGAATTGGAATGTGTATTGTAGGTAGGATCCAATGTCAGACACAGTCACTTAAATGTGAATAGCTTTGCAAGGATTGGAAAGACCAACATTCATTGCAGAATTAGATTTTATTGCCAAAAAATCTCTACTTAAGTCCAATATCTGCCAAGTTTGCCAGACCTTATTTAGGAGACTTCTGGATTATCTAAAACAGAGTGATCATCTCTGGATTGTGTAATAAAGAATACTGGTTAAAACAATTATGTGAGGGAATTTTGTTCCTGTTTCACTTATCACATCTTGATAAGAATAACCATGTCCCAGGATCTACTTTTATTTTATCTACAGTGACCACTTTGTCTGCTTTATATAAACTAACCAATTTGTGTGTGTGTGTGTGTGTGTGTGTGTGTGTGAGAGAAGAAAAGAAAGACTTCTTTTAATATGGGAGGTTAGTGTGGTGATGATAGAGATGTAACTGCTTACAGAAAATTGAGTAGGGGTGAGTCCATGCATGTGCATGCACATACATGTGTGTGTCTTTGAGCTCTATTACGGATATCTTTCTAGGTATTTTTGTGAACTGAGGAGTCATATATATTCATGTTACCCACTCAGAGCCATGTCAAAGTGTTCACGTAATCAAGAAAGGAAACTCTAATGAGACCAAATATATTTTTAACTCATAATACAATAAACTTTTTTATTTGATCTTAGAGTCCCACTTTTATTTCAGCCTATTAAGTTCTCTGATCTTAACACCCCAATAATGTGAACTTTTGAGCTCTTGAGGCAACAGTATTAGACAATAAATTGAGTTTAAGGGTCAAGTGTGGTTTGATTGATGATGATTGCTGACTTTATTTTTATACTGTTTTTTTTTTTTTTTACTCTTATTTTTACAGAAAAAGCTACTATGGAGGAAACTGGGCCAGTTTTAGCTTTTCAGGACTGTTGTCCTGGATAAAGGACTATCAGGTAAAGTTCTTATCTGATCTCTTGATTTGCTAGGCTATATTTTGTGTCATATAATCCCTGCTTTGAAGAAAATCCTAATCTTCAAATTAATATAGGCTTGATATCTTATTTTTATGCACTGATTTGACAAATATATGCACAATCACTTTTTTATCTACTGTTTTTCTGATGCCTTCATAATATAGATATAACTTGTTAAAGGCAGATATGTTGGCTGAAGCGTAATTATATAAACTTGATCCTATTCCCTAGTTACTCTGTATGTCTAAATGTAAGACAAGATTTTTTTTCCTAACCCAATCTTTCACAGAAATATCCCATTTCTTATAAAGTCTCACAAATTACTAGTTACTCTTTAAGTTAGTGTATTTTAAACAACAACAACAATGAAAAATACCCCACAACTCTTTGGGGAAGATACATTCATTTGAAATGATCTCTGTCAGTAGTGGCTTTTGCATTTTCCTCTAGGCCACCAGAGAGAATCAATAAAAGGAAAAAAAACTTAAAGGCAACTTTTCCTAAGGGTAGCATCTTACTACTATAGCTGTTGAATACCAATGTTCAATACCAAGCTTTTAGAGATCACTTATGTCATAATATGGAGAGTTGGTTATGTTAGAGTTTTCCAAATTTTATAAGACAGATTTTAAAAACTTTTCTAATTTTATATAAAAGGGCACATGTGACTTGAAGTGAAATTCCTGCTGGGAATATAGTACATGAAATCAGAAAGTGCTTTCTTTAAAAATTTCAACTGTTTAGAAAGCAGAATGATATATATATTACAGAAAATTCTACTCAGCTAAGAATAAGATGCCTGAAGTTTTTTAAGTTCTTACATGCCAGTCATTATATTAAGCATTGCAGTTGTATTGATTGATTTAATAGGATACATGACTGATGTTCAAGAGGCAGTGAAGTTACAGTCTGAATATCATTGCACAAAAAGAGTATGGAGAAATAAGCAATATTTGTAAAGTAGCACTTCACATAATAATTCAAACTATATGTAAATTAAGATTGATATAAGTAGACATGTAGCTGTTTTATTTATATGCCTAAGATATTCATATATTTAAGTTTATCAGAAACTGCTTTGGACCTTAGCTTTGTCACACATGTGTGAAAGTCACCTTATATTTATACATATTTAGTACTTCCATGAGAAAAGTTACTGGATTCTCAGAACAACAACTACAACAGCAACAACAAATACCCCAGTTGACTAAATGAAAAACTTGGGTAAAAGAATTTTTAGAAATAACTTTTAGTAGGTTAGATTTATTTAAGTACAAACATATTTGTAGAAGAACCTTTCATTTCAATGCTTATTTTACTCCAGGATCTTGATTCTTTCACTGTATTCTTTTCCCCTTTATTTTCTCTCCTTGACCTACCATTCTTTTCTCAGGCTGGAAATCTCATTTGAAGTTGTAATTTACCTCCCCTTTTCCTTATGTCAGGATATTTAATACTATCTAATATTATACTTTATAGTAAGAGCTACCTGCCAGTACTTTTCTTCATATCAAGATAGGAAATTTAGCACAGCAAAGCCTTTTAAAAATACTAACCTACTTTTGAAATTTTAAGTTCAGAAATTTTCTGATATGAACTCATTTAACACAAATGATAATATAGTTATATTTCACTCCTAATTCATTGAATATATAAAAAAGTCACATTTTCAAAAAATTTTCTCTGGCCAGGTGTACTGGCACACACCTGTAATCCCAGCACTCTGGGAGGCTAAGACAGGAGGACTGAAGTTCGATCCTAGCCTGGGCAATTTAGTGACTTAGCAGGGCCCTGTCTCAAAATAAAAAGGGTTAAGGATGTGGTTAGTGTGAAGGCTCTGAGTTCAATCCCCAGTACAAATATAATGTTTTCTCTGAAGAATATATTTATCAAACAGCTTAAAATGTTAAACAGATTAAAAATTGATCCTGGACATTTGGATGAGGCATATGCTGACATTTTAAAAAATCCCTTGCATACAAAATAGTGCTATATTATGTAATTTTCTCCATAAAATGTAGTTAGGAATTACTGAAAATCTTAAGGGACCACTTTCAACCCTTAGTAGTTTGCATGCTTTATTATACATTCTTGTTTTTATTGCCTTTCTGAATACAAGATATTCAGAACTGGTTATTATAGAGTCCTTATTTATGTTATGCTGAGTACTTTTCAAAAATACTGATATACATTAAAATTTTGACATGCCTAGTGACTACCCTTCAAAGATCTAAAGTAGGGCCGGTGAGATGGCTCAGCGGTGTAAGTGCCTGCCTGGCAAGCACGAGGGCCCGAGTGTGACTCCCGGAACCCACATATGGAAAAAGGGCCAGTGATATCGCTCAGCAGCACAGGCGCCTGCTGGCGCACAAGGTCCTGAGGTCGACCCCTGGTACCCACAAAAAAAACAAAAAAAGATCTAAAGTAAATTGAATGAAGGAAATCATTTTGACCCTGCCATTTTGTCAACTAAATATAATAAAATAAAACTGTTCTATTAACAAGAAATTGATAACAGATATGCTCGTTTCTCAGCAAGTAGAAGGTTGGTTGTCCTGGTTCTTAAGCTTTATCAAAACAGCCATGTTCAAATGACTATCAAAATATCACACATTTTGATAGAAATCTATACAAGGCTAGTTTTTGATAGCATAGATTTTTCATATTGCTTTCTTCTCCTTCTTTAAAGTTGGCACACTGTTTGAATTACTTCAGTGACTCTGAAGTGATAAACCTTTTTGAGATTTAATGTGTTTAAAGGAGAAGTATATGTTTAGACAAGAGAAATTTTATTAGAAAATTAAGGGTTCTGATTGCTCAATTTAATTAAAACTTCTTTCTGTGTATTTCTCAGGAAAACAATGACATTGTAACTGAAAGTTCCATGTGGCAAGAACAAATCCTTGAAAATGAAGAAGCCGTTGCTCTTAGTAGTAAGAACAAAACAATTCAAAATGTGGAAGTATTTTGTTATGCCAGGTATGAAAAGTATTTATTTAGGATGAACTAAACTAATGACTTCTTTTTCACATCTACTCAGAAGAAGCCAACAATAAGAATTTGATGGTGGTTATAAGTCAAATTGATATAATGATTTTTGTTGTTTTTAAGTGTAAATTTCCATTTTTTATATTTAGATTATAATAATAACATTTTACATTAATGCCTAACAATTTACCAAACTCTTTTAAATACATTATCTCATTTGATCTTGTGTTGGAGTAGGGCAGAGAGTAATGGTTACATTTTTTATAGAATCCTTGATAGAGTTCAGAGCTTATGTAACTTTCCAAAAGTTATGTGAATTGGTGGAGCCCAATATTAAACTCCAGTTTTCTTTATTCCTACTTCAGTGTTCTTCCAAGTACACCATCCTTCTTGAATAATAGTGTAGCAAAATTGAAGATTATAATTTTCAATTTAAAAACTAAATTCAGTGATTATGAGTCATGCTCAAAAATATGATGAGTATTTAAATTAAAAATTATTTAGTAAAAAATACATTTCCATTAATCTCCCTCAAAATGCTCCCCTTCACTTCCAACAAACTTATCTCCTTGTTCTCAGCACTTTCTAAAGCAGTTCTGGAAGTCCTTTCTCATGAATGTCTTTAATTGTGCTGCCCTTACTGCCTTGATATCCTGAATCAATTCAAAATGTTTACCTTTCATGGTTATATTGATTTTGAGGGAAAGACAGATTTCACATGGTACCAGATCTGGTGAATAAAGTCGATTAAGATGGACTGTAATGTTGCATGCCACTTGAAGCAGCATTCATTGAATTTTGTTTTCACACTTGTGAAACAGCAGGAGATGTCTCCACTTTGGACTTTTGTTTTACCATTAGTAAAACATGAAGGGTTATGACTGTGGTGGCAAACCTATGGCATTTGTGCTGCAGCAGGCTGTTTATATCATTGAAATCTCTACAAGGCTCACCATCTCTGGACTAGGTCATTGCAAAAGTTTTTCTGAGTTGTAACATGCTATTTTAGGTGCTAGGTGTCAAACTAACAAAAGGGAAGATTGCATCAGCAAGCTGTGAGCAGACTTTGGGCTATTTAGTATGGTGGTAAATGACTTTCCACACCAGCAGAACCCTCAATGCATGACTGTATTATATCACAGTGTCTTCAGGGAAAAACTAAATAATATTTTCAATCCTCTACTTGAAAAATAGGGGGATTTAAACTACATCTTAGTAAGATGCATATTAAAATGATTAGAATAAAAATTATTAGTTTAAGAGCCAAACATATTTAGCTAGAAAGTTTTCTTATTTCTTCTTAAGTAATGGTAGTGCTATGTAGTAGACCTTTGACATTATTGAAGGATACCTCACAAAATCTGCATGAATACCCTTTTATGAATAATGAAAAGTATTGGTACAAGTTCCTGACTCTTTGATTTTCTGTTTTATTAATATTTATGTTACAATCTGTGGACATATGGTTTGTGTCTGTATGTATTTACTTCTACACAATTTTATCACACATATAAATTTATATACCCACCCCACAGCTGTTACAAAACAGGACAACACTTCCATTATTGCAAGGGTGCTTCTTGTTGTACTTCTGTAACTTTTTGCTTTTTTCATCTTTTTGCTTCTCTTTGCTTACTCACCACCAGGCTGTAACTCCTGGCAGCACTAATCTGTTTTCTAACTCTAGACTGTTCTCATTTTGAGAATATTATGCAGAGTGAACTGTATGGTATGTAACCTTCTGGCATTGGTTTTTTAAACTCAGCATAATTCTCTGGAGGGTCATACAGGTTGTTGTGTACATCAAAGATTTCTTTACTTTTTCCCTGCTGAGTAATATTTGCTGATAAAGATATAAGTTCTTTAATCATTCACCAATTGTTTGACTGGGTCACTTGTCTGGGGGGTTAATTTTTTATGTTGTTTTATATGTTCTATTGTATGTCTTGAGTTCTTATATATGTTATATGAATCTGGACTTTAGTCCCTATCAGTGGAGTAAGTAGCACAATTTTTCTCCCATTCTGTAGGTTGTCTTTTCACTTTGTTGATTGTTTTATTCACTGTGCAGTAACTTTTTTTTTAATTTAGTGGAATCCCATTTGTTGAAACTTGATATTATTTCCTATGGTATTGGGGTTCTATTCAGAAAGTCTTTGCCTGTGCCTGTGGATTCATTTGTTTCCCCTATATTATGGTTCAGCAGTTTCAGTGCTTCTGTTTTTATGTCTAGGTTTTTGATCCATTTTGATTTGATTAATACAGAAATAGTTTCAATCTTCTGCAAGTGGATATCCAATTTTCCCAGCATCATTTGTTAAGAGATTATTTTTTCTGCAATGTATGTTTTTGGCCCCTTTGTAAAAATTATGACTGTACGTGCATTGGATTGTTTCTGTGTTGTGTTTTCTATTCCATTGGTCTGCACATCTGTTTTTGTTCCAGAACCCTGTTTTTGTTAATAAAGCTTTGGAGTATAACTTGAAATCCATTACTGTGATACTTCCAGCCATACTTTTTGCTCCAGCCATTCTGGCTCATTTTGACTCCATGTGAGTTTTAGCATTTTTTCCCCCAAACTCTGTAAACATTGTTATTATTATTTAATAGGGTTTCATTTCATCTATGAGTTAGTTTTAGTCAAATGGCTGTTTAACAATATTGTTTCCTCTGATCCAAGAACAAAAAATGTCTTTTCCTTTTCTACTGTCCTCTTTAATTTGTTCACGTATTTTTATTAATTAAGTTTATTGGTACATTTAAAGTACACATAATGAACACCTTCATCATAGGGAATTTGTACCTGTACATGATATACCTTGATTATTTTTTTCCCATTCCCCTACCCTCCCCTTAATTCCTCTTCCCCTCCTTATTTACAACAACTTTTTTCTAGTTTTACTTTCTTTTCTCATGTTTTTTTTCTTTTCCCTTCTTTTCCCACTCTGCCCTCCATGGTTCCCCTTCCCATTTGAACATTTTCTTCATATATCACAATATCTATTATACATTTTGGTCCTTATTTACACTTTTTCTTTCTCACACCAGTGAAACAATTCTATATTAACACATATGTGTGATTTATTTCACTTAAGATTATGGTCTCAAGGTGCATCCATTTATCCAGAAATGTCTACAGTTTATCCTCTATGGCTAAGTAGTACTCCATTGTACAAACAAAACAAAACAAAACAAACAAACAAAAAACATCCTCTTTATACATTCATTGGTTGATGGGTACTTGGTACTGTTTCCAAGATTTAGCTATTACAAACTGTGCCGCGATAAACATGGGTGTGCCTATATCACTGTGGTTTGATGCTTTTAATTCTCTTGGAAAGATACCAAGAAGAAGAGCAGAGCCAAATGGAAACACTAGTTTTAGTTTTTTGAGGAATCTCCACACTGATTTCCACAGTGGTTGTACCATTCTCCACTCCCACCAACAGTGCAGAAGCGTTCCTTTTCCCCCCAGCCTTGCCAGCATTTCTTATTGGTTGATTCCTCAATAACAGCCATTCTTTTGGAGTCAGATGGAATTTCAGCATGGTCTTAATTTGCATCTTTCAAATGACCAGTGATTTTGAACATTTTTTATATATTTATTTGCTGTTTCTACTTCTTCATCTGAGAGTCATCTCTTCATTTCAGGTGCCCATCTTTGGACTATTTACATTTGGGGGTTTTGATTTTTTTTGTGTGTGTTCTTTATACATTCTAGGTATTAGTCCTTTGTCTGAGGAACAGCTGGCAAAAATTTTTTCCCACACTGTTCATTGTCTCTTCACTCTTTTGGTGGTTTCTCTTGCTGTGCAAAAGCTTTTTAATAAGATAAGATCCCAGTTGTTGATTCTTTGTGATAGTTCCTATGTGATTGGTGTTTTGTTAAAAAAAGTCTTTGCTTACACCAATATCTTCAAGAGTTCTATATATTCTATCTTCGAGCCAATTTACTGTTTCTTGTTTTAATATTTAGATCTTTGATCCATTTTAATTTTAGTTTAGTGCATCATGAAAAATATGGGTCTAGTTTTAGTCTTCAGCATGTGGAAAGCCAGTTTTTCCAGCACCATTTATTAAAGAGGCTATCTTTCTTCCAGTGAATGTGTTTGGCCCCTTTGTGAAAGGTCAGGTGGCTAAATGTGTTTGGAGTTGTTTCTGCATCTTCTAATCAATTCCACTGATTATTAGGTCTGTTTTTTTGTCACTACCATGCTGTTTTTATCACAGTAACTTGCAATATAATTTCATATCAAGGATCATGATGCCCCTGCCTTGCTTTTGTTGCCCAAAGTTTGTTTGCTGTTCTAGGTCTCTTCTGGCTCCAAATAAATTTATGGATTGTTGTCTTTATTTCTGTGAGATATGCTGTTAGAATTTTGATTGGGTTTGCATTAAGTCTCTTTAACAATTTTGGAAGTAAGGCCATTTTCCCTATATTGGTTCTTTCTACCCAAGAGGAAGAGATATCTTTCAATTTTTTGATATCCTCTTCAATCTCCTTTTTTCAGAGTACTATAGTTTTCAATATAGAGGTCTTTTACTTTTTTTGTTAGATTGATTCCTAGCTATTAAATTTTTTTAGATGCAATTGTGAAAGGTGTTGTTTCCCTAATCTCTCTCTCAGTGAGTTTGTTATTCGTGTATCATATTATTGATTTTTGAGTGTTCACTGTGTAGCCAGCCATGCTGCTAAATTTAGTTATTAAATCTAGAAGTCTTCGGCAAAGTTTTTGGGGTCTTCTTATGTAGAGTATCGTGTCATCCACAAATAATGATAATGCAAATTCTTCCTTTCCTATCCTTATTCTTTTCTCTTTTCTAACTGCACTGTTTCCAGAACTATATTGAATAGGAGTGGTGATAGTAGACATTCTTGTCTTGTTCCTGATTTTAGACTGAAATTCTGCAGTTTCTGAGCATTTAGTATGATGTTGGCTGTTGGTTTGTCACAGACGGCTTTTATCGGATTGAGATAAAGACCATCTATTCCAATTTTCTGTAGGGCTTTTATCATGAATGGGTGTTGGACTTTGTCAAATGCTTTCTCTGTGTCTATTGAGATGATCATATAGTTGTTTTCCTTGGCTTTGTTAATATGATGTATTACATTTTTTGATTGTGTGTGTTGAAATATCTCTGCATCCCTGGGTTGAATCCTAGTTAGTCATGGCATATAATCTTCTTGATTTTCTGCATTCTATTTTCTAGTATCTTTTGGAAGATTTTTGAATCTGTGTTAATTAGGGAGATTAACGTATAGTTCTCCTTTTTGGTTGGATCCTTCTCTGGTTTTGTTATCAGGTTAATGAATGCTTCTAGGAGTGAATTTGGAGGATTGCTTCCCTTTGAATTTCATTAAAGTGTTTGAGAAGTAGTGGCATTAGGTCTTCTCTAAATTTCTTGTAGAATTCAGCAGTGAATCTTTCAGGGCCTGGGTTTTCCTTTGCTGGTAGATTGTTAATTACATCTTCAATTTCATTAACTAATATTGGTTTATTGAGGATTTTTGCATCTTCTTGATTCAGCTTTGGTAATTCATATGTGTCTAGGAATCTCCATTTTTTCTGTTTTCCATCTTCCTAGAATACAGTTTCTTGAAGTAGGTATTAATGATCTGGATTTCTGCAAGATCTGTTGTGATTTCACCCTTTTTATTCCTATTTGCATGGATTTGAGTCTTTTCTTTCCTTGTTTTGATAAGGTTGGCTAAGGGCTTGTCAATTTTATTTAATCTTTCAAAGAACAAACTGTTCAATTTATTGATTCTTTGTATTGTTTTCTTAGTCTCCCTTGCATCAATTTCTGTTCTTATCTTTGTAATTTCCTCCCTTATAGAAGCTTTGGGCTTGATTTGCTCTTCTTTGTCTGGAACCTTGTGGTTCAACATTAGGTTGTTTATTTAAGCTTGCTCTGTTTTTCTGATATGGGAATCCACCACTGAAAATTTCCCTCATAGGACTATGTTTATTGTATTCCTTAAGTTCCAGTATGCTGTATTGGTATTGTCACTTAACTGTAGAAACTGTCTAATTTCTTTTATTTCATCTGTGACCCATTGGTTGTTCAGGAGGTGTAATTTAATTTTCATGTGTTTATGAAGTTCTTGTGTGATTTTTTTTTCTGTGCCATTGATTTCCAATTTTATTGCCCTATGGTCTGATAATATGCATGTGATAATTTCACTTCCTTTGTATTTACTTAAGCATGTTCTATGAGCTATTATGTGGTGTATTTTGTGAAGCATCTTGTGTGCAACTTAGAAGAATGTGTATTCTGATGTGTGGGATGGAACACTCTGTAGACATCTACTAGGTCCATTTGTTCAAAAGTTTGGTTCCGTTCTAATATTTCATTGTTGATTTTTTTTCTAGTTCATGTGTCTATTTGTGACAGAGGGTTATTGAAGTCCCCCATTACTATTGTATTAGTGCTTATTTGATTTTTTATGTCCACTAATATTTGTTTTATATAGTTAGGTGCATTGGTATTTATTGCATACATATTTATGATTGTTATCTCTTTCTCTTGGATCATTCCTTTTACAAGGATGTAGTGATCTTTGTCTGTCTTAATCAATCTTGGATTGAAATCAAGTTTGTCTGCAAATAGAAAAGCTACCCCTGCTTTTTTCCAGGTTCCTTTTGCATGGAGTGTTGTTTTTCATCCTTTGACTTTCAGTCTATCAATTTCTTGGATTTTTTTTTTTTTTTTGATACAGGATCTTGCTATGTAGTTCAGGCTGGCCTTGAACTCACTATGTAGCCCAGGCTGGTCTTGAACTTGTGGCAATCCTCCTGCTTCAGATCAATTTCTTTTTTTAATTAAATGTGTTTCTCATATGCATCATATCATTGGATCTTGCTTCTTGATCTATTCTGCTAGTCTGTTTCTTTTGACTGGTGAGTTGAGATCATTAACATTGATATAACTGATACACACTGATTTATCCTTGTCATATTATTTTCCTGTTGTTAGCTCCCTTTTTTTCCCACTCTGTTTAATTGCTTGCTTTGCCTGGTGGATTGATTCTGTTCAGGTTCATGGAGTTGTAATCCTTGTTATCTCTTTCTAGAATATCTTTCAGAATAATCTGTAGTGCTGGTTTGGTTGTCATGAATTTCTTCAGTGTTCTTTTTCATGGAAGTATCTTATTTGTCTGTTTTGAAAGAGAGTTTTACAGGGTACAGCAATCTGTTTTGCAGGTTGTTTTCTTTTAAGGCATGAACTACTTCACTCCAAGTCCTCCTTGATATGAGGGTTTGTTTTCTTGAGAAGTGTGCTGTGATTCTGATCAGCTTTACTTTGTAGGTGATTTGTTTCTTTTAACAGTTCTTAATATGTTCTTGTGTTGAATTTCTGGAATCTTGTCTATTGTATGCCTTGGTGCAGGTTTTTTTTTTTATCATGGCTAATTGCAGTTGTATATGCCTCACTTATATTTATGTCAAATTATTTTTCTCTGGGAAGTTTTCTGCCATGACTTCTGTGAACAGGTTTTTTTTTTTAATATCATTTGCACTATTTTCTGCTTTTTTATTGACTCAGATCAATCTTTTGTTATTCTTCTTTTCATCACCTAGAAGCTGCTGTAGTGTTTTCCCATGGTCCCTTACTGTTTTTAAGAAATCACTAACCAGAATCCTGTCTTCTATATCTCAAATTCTGTCCTGACAGTGGCTCATTCTGCTGTATATACTTTCAGTGCTATTTTTAATATCCTGAATATCTGTCTAAAACTGTTTCATGGGGCCAGTGAGATAGCTCCGTGGCATAAGCACCTGCCCGGAAGTGCAAGGTCCTGATTTTGACTCCTGGAACCCACATAAAGGAAAAAAAAGGCTGGTGATATCGCTCAGTAGCACAAGCACTTGCCCAGCAAGCACGAGGTCCTGAGGTCAACTCCTGGTACCCACATAAAAATTAAAAACAAAAAAAACAAAAAAAAAACACAAAAACTGTTTCGTGGATTCCATTTCTTTACTATGTTGGGCATTTGTGGTTTCCATCATTTTGCTAAACTTCTCTACTTTTTATCTGTATCTGCTCTAGAGTCTCTAAGTATGTCTTTCATTATGGTCACAATCTCAGATGTTTTATGAAAAATTCTTTTTAATTTTTTTCTAGAGCCTCTTTCATCTGCTTTTTTTTTTTTTTTTTTTTTGTGGGTACCGGGGGGTCGACCTCAGGACCTCGCGCGCCAGCAGGCGCCCGTGCCGCTGAGCGATATCACCGGCCCCTTTTTCGTATGTGGGTTCCGGGAGTCAAACTCGGGCCCTCGTGCTTGCCGGGCAGGCGCTTACGCCTCTGAGCCATCTCACCGGCCCTCATGTGCTTTTTTACTTCAGCTGTTAGCACTTTAGGTGGGTGGCTTTGGGGTTGTTCCACCTCATTGTCCCCTGGGTTTGCCTTTGGCAAGCTGGAAGTCTGGTGTTGCATCTTAAGTGTCTTCTCATTTTCTTCATTTTTTTGAGTTTGATTCCTAGGTTGATGCCTGTAAATTGCCTATGGTGAGTAGCTTTATTGCTACTATTTAGAACCCTTAGGAAATAAATACTTCTTAGAAGTGTCTTCCAAGTGTAGCTGGCTTTTGGGTTTTCAGTCTGTTGCAAAATCCAATCTCTTCAGTTTCCTGGGATGAGAAGTTGCTGCCTACTTGGCCCAGCACCTCATTCTTTGGCACTGGTCTATAGTATTTTTTATGACCCGTAGGTAATCTCAGTCTTGGTATACCAGGAAGAACAACTGATTAGGACAATTATGTCACTTTGGCTAAAGTGGTACAATCAGGAATAATAATAGCATCAAGCACAGCCTAGAAAATGACAAACTGAGGTAACTATTAATTTGCCATTTTTAAGCACTCAATTAGGTTTGTGGTTATATAACAATCTAAATGAGTCAGAAAATTGTATGCAGTAAATAAGCCCTCAAAATGGAGATTTTACCCTCAGTGGTAAAAATTTAAAAGAGATCGGGGGAAAAATAGAGAAATAGAAGAGGAAGTGATTAGATGCAAGACTAGGGGACAAAGGAAGATCACACAAACTTTGGGAAACTGGTGAAGAAGACAGGAGCAAAAGAGAGAAGGAAGAAATAAAAACAGAAACAGAACAAAAGCAAAAAAATAGAAACCATGTTCATGCTCATAAAAACAAGAACCATCAATAAAAAGAAAAAGAAAAAAAATAAAGGGAGAAAAAAGAAAAGGGAAAAAGAAGGATATGAGAAAAAACAATGTCCTCTTCAAGGTGTGTCTCTGGTATTCCTTGTAGACAATGTGGGCTGAGTGCAGATCCTAGTTGATTAATCCCAGCAATCCAGCCATAGCTTTACAGCTGAGTTGTTTATATTCCCAGTGAGCTTGCATCTTTAGTTCCACTGAACTTCAGGCTGGTTTCTGGCTCTGAGGCTGTAATCAAGATTTTTTTCAGCGTGGAGCCTACCACCTTGAACTCGGCTCCTGCTGGCATCAGCTCAGCTCCTGCCTTGAACTTGGCTCCTCTTGGCTTGCACTTGACTCCCTGACCCTGTCAATGGGAGCCGCTAGATGGAGCTCACAGCTGTTCTGAGTTCTGAGGTTTGTTGGCCCCTCTCCAAGATGGCTATCAGCCAAACACCCTAACCTGTGGACATCTGAACCTGAATAACTCACTGGTCTGTTGTGTCCATTGCTGTTCCACTGATGCATTTCTCTGTGGAGGCCTCTTGAGTCACCAGTAGTCACCGAGCTGCCCCTCCCACACAGTAAGTCTGAGCTCAAGGAAAAAGTGCCACCTGCCACTTCCTTGTTCTTCTTTGAAGTCTCTCTCTTCACTCTCCCCATGTTCTTCAATTTTCACTTTAGATCCTTCCTGGTTCCTTGGGACCCACTTCCCTCCTTATTTTCTTCCTCATATTTCTATATTCCAGTGTCTGGACACCAAATCTCAGAAAGGCTCTTTCTCTGCTGCTCACCACTCCACCATCTTCCTGAAAGTCTCCACTGTCTTGATTACTATGCTCAGCATTTTATAATTTTCATTAGAGAGGCATTTCACCTGCTTGGATACATTGATTTTCAAGTATATATGTGTGTATTTAGTTAGTTCATTATTTTGAAGCTATTGTGAACAGAATTTCTGATTTTTTTCCTCTGGGGATTCATTATTGGCATAGAAGAATGCTATAAATTTTGTTTGTAGATTTTTTATCCTGATAGTTTACTGATTTTTTTTAATTGGATCTAATAGTTTCAGGTGGACTGTTTTGCTTCATTTATGTAAAGAATCATATCATCTGGAAAGAAAGTAATTTGTCTTTTTTACATTTTAAAAAATTATTAGTACATATTTGCCATACATATATTCATTGTAGGGAGTTTGTACCTGTACATTTGTCTTAATTCTTTTTTTTTTCCATTCCCCTTCTCTCCTTTCAACCCTTCTTTCCCTCCCCTTTTACAAAGCCTTTGTTTCCATTTGCCCTTACATTCTTTTTTTAATCACTTTTTCCTTCCTTCCCCTCCCACTCTCCCTTCCCTTGTTCCCCTTCCCATTTGATCTTCCTACTTCCTAATATCTATGCTCCATTTTACTCCTTATTCTTTGGGTTTCTCATGGGAGAGAAACAATGCAATATTTAAACTTTCATGTCTCATATATTTCACTTAACAAATGGTCTGGAGGTGCATCCATTTACCTAAAAATGACTTGCTTGTCCTTCTTTATGGCTGAATACTACTCCATTTTGCATAAATACCATTTTTTTATCCATTCATCTCTTGTTGGGCATGTGGGCTGTATGCAAGATATAGTTATTATAATTGGTGCTGCTATTAAACATGGTTATACCTATGTCACTATGGTATGAAGCTTTTAAATCTTTCAGGAATATACCTACAAGGGGCACATTTGGGTCAAATGGATATGTAGTATTAGTTTTTTGAGAAATCCCCGTACTGATTTCTGTAGTGCTTGTACCAATTTATGCTACCAGCAACAATGGAGAAAGAGTCCTTTTCCCCACAGCTTGCCAGCATTTGTTATTGGTTGATATATTGATGACAGCCATTCTTTCTGGAGATGGAGTCACAGTTTTGATCTAGTTTGCATTTCTCAGTAATGGTGAACACTATTTTGTATATTTATTTTCTGTCTGTACTTCATCATCTGAGAAGTATCTATTCATTTCAGATGCCCATTTTTGGATTGGGTCTTTAAATTTGGGGGATCTGATATTTTTATGTTCTCTATATATTCTAGATGTTAGTCCTTTGTCTAAGGAGTGACTAATACATACTTTTTCCCATTCTGTGGGTTGCGTCTTCACTCTACTGGTAGTTTCTTTCACTGTGCAAAATGTTTTTAATTTGATGTAATCTCAGTTGTTGATTCTTTGTATTACAGTATTTCCTTTGTTCATAAAGTTCGCCTACACCTGTATCTTCTAGAATATTACCTATTCTATGTTCTAGCAGATTGTTTCTGTTTTTATATTTAGATCTGTGATACATTTCAATTTTAGTTGAGTGCACGGTGAGAGATATGGGTCTAGGTTTAGTCTTCAGCATGCGGAAATCCAGTTTTCCCATCACCATTTATTAAAGAGTCTATCTTTTTTCCAGTGAAGGTGTTTGTCCCCTTTGTCAAAGATAAAGTAGCTGAGTGTGTTGCAGTTGTTTCTGCCTCTTCCATTCACTTCCTTTGATCCTCAAGTCTGTTTCTTTGCCAGTACCCTGCAGTTTTTATCATGGTAGGTTTGTAGTATAACTTCCAGTTAGGGATTGTGATGCCCCTTTCCTTGCTCTTGCTGCCCAGAATGGTTTTTGCTATTCTAGGTGTATTCTGATTCCATATGAATTTTAGGATTGTTTTCTGCTTTTCTTTGAGTCATGTGATTGTTATTTTGATTAGTATTGCATTAAATGTGTTTAATAGTTTTAGAAGTATGGCCAGTTTTGCTATAATGTTTTTACGTATATAAGAACAGGAGATGTCATTCCATTTTTTGATATCTAGTTCAAACTCCTTTGTCAGAATACTGCAGTTTTCAATATAAAGGTCTTTTACTTCATTATATTGATTCCTAAGTATTTCATTTTTCTTGATGCTATTGTGAAAGGTGTTATTTCCCTAATTTCTCTCAGTGAGTTTGTTAACTGTGTACAGGAATGCTATTGATTTTTGATTGTTGAGTTGGTATCTTCCAATGCTAGTGAATTTCATTATTAATTCTACAAGTCTTTTAGTGGAATTTTTTGGTCTTCTACATAGAGCATCATGCCATCCTCATATAATGATAATTTAACTTCTTCCATTCTTTATACATATTTCTCACATAATGATAATTTAACTTCTTCCATTCTTTATAGATATTCATTTTATTTCTTTCTCTTTTATAATTACCCTGGCTAATGTTTCCAGCACTGTATTGAATAGGAGTGTTGATAGCAGGCATTCTTGCCTTGTTCCTGATTTTAGAGTGAAAGCTTGCAGTTTTTGACCATTTGGTATTTTTCCTGGTAGTTTGTCATACATGAGTTTTATCAGATTAGGAAAGACCATTTATTATAATTTTCTGTAGAGTTTTTAACATGAATGTATGTTGGACTTTTTCAAATGCTGTTTATGTTTCTATTGAGATGATCATGTGTTTTTGTCTTTGGTTTTTTAATGTGGTGTATGGCATTTGTTGATTTATGTATCTTGAACAATCCCTACATCCCTGGGATGAATCCTGCTTGGTCACGGCGTCAATATTTTTGATGATTAGCTGCATTCTGTTTGCCAGTATCTTATTAATGATTTTTGCATCTATGTTCATTAAGGAGATTGGATTCTAGTTCACAATTTTGGTTGGATTCTTCACTGATTTTGATATCATGTTAATGCTTGCTTTTAGTAATGGCTTTGTGAGTATTGCCTCCCTTTTAGTTTCATTAAAGAGTTTGTAGAAATCAACAATGAGTCTGTCAGGACCTGGGCTTTTCTTTGTTGATTGCTTTGTCACTACTTCTTCAATTCTATTGACTGATATTGGGTTATATAGAATCTTTATATCTTCTTGATTCAGCTTTTGTAATTCATATATATCTAGGAATTTGTCCATTTATTCTGAATTTTACATCTTACTAGAGTACAACTACTGAAAGTAAGTACTGATAATCTGGTTTTCTCCTGAATCCATTGTGATTCTCCCTTTTCATTCCTAATTGCATGGATTTGAGTCTTTTCATTAGTTGTTTTGACGTGGTTGGCTAAGGGTTGGTCTGTTTTATTTAATCTTTCAAAGAACCAGCTCTTTGCTTCATTTAATATTTGTATTGTTTTCCTAGTCTCGATTGTATTAATTTTTGCTCTGATCTTTACAGTCTAATTTCTCATATGACTTTTGTATTTAACTTGCTCCTGTTTTTCTAGAACCTCAAGGTTCAAAATTAGGTTATTTATTTGAGCTTACTGTGTTTTTCTGGTGCAGAAATTCATCACTGTAATTTTCCCTTATAGGACTGCTTTCATTGCCTCCCATAAGTTCTGGTATGTCATATTTGCATTGTCATTTAATTGTAGAAACTGTCTAGTTTCTTCTTTAATTTCATCTGTAAACCATTGGTTGTTCAGTCAGGTGTTACTTAATTTCCTTGTGTTTACATAGTTTTTGTATATTCTTTTGCCATTGATTTCCAATTTCATTGGAACTATGATCTTACAATATACATGGGATAATTCTGACATATTTGCATTTACTTAAGGATGTTCTATCAGCTACTATTTGGTGCATTTTGCAGAAAATCCCATGTGCTGCTGAGAAAAATATGTATTATATTGTTAGTGAAACTTTCTGTAGGTATCTACTAAATTCATTTGTCCAAAGGTTTGTTTCACCTTTAATATTTCTTCATTGAATCATTGTGTAGTTTACCTATTTGTGGCAATGGGGGATTGAAGTTCCTCAGTACTGCTTTTCAGATTTTTCAAATCCATTAATGTTTGTTTTACATAGTTGAGTATGCCAGTATTTGGTGCATATGTATTTATGATTCTTACCTCATCCTCTGGATTATTTAACAAATATGTAATGACCTTTGTTCCTTCTTATCAGTCTTAGCTTGAAATCCACTTTGTCTGCAAATAGAACAGCTACCCCTGGTTTATTCTGTTCTTGTGTTGAATTTTTGAAATCTTTACCATTACATACCTTGGTGTAGATTTTTTCTGATCATGGCAATTTAGAGTTTTATGTGCCTCACTTAACTGTATGTCAAATTCTTTTCCATGCATGGAAAGTGTTCTGCTATTACTTCCGTGAACAAGGTTTTTATACCCTTTGTGCTATCTTCTGTTTTTTTCATTGATTTCAGTTAATCTTATATTATTCTTCTTTGCATCATCTAGCAGGTGTTTATATGACTGTATCAAAATATTATGTTGCATTTTTCTTCACATTTGAATTTCATTCTTTGTCATCTTTTTGTTGTATTTATTAATTTTAATGAAACACTTCATTTTTTTCACTGCATCTTAACTTTTGAATTGATACTGCATTGTTTTATCATGGCCTAATACTTTTTTTTTGTTTGTTTTCTACAAATAATTTTAATATTTAAAAACATCCTTTCATCTACAGGACATATGTCCATCAAGCATTTACTTGATATGGTATTTGCAGTGCAATACAGTATATAAATGTTAAGAGCATACAAAAATAGGTGTTACGTTCTTCAAGTGAAGGAATGACTATCTGACATTCTTGCACCCAAAAGTGTTTCAAATTTCAGATTATTTTTTCAGAGGTTGGAGTATTGATATGGACTTTATTAGTTGAGCATCCCTGAGCTGCACATCAGATGTCCAAAAATGTTCTAAAATCCGAAACCTTTGAGTACCAACATAACACTCAAAACGTTTTGAGATTTTGAAACATTTTCAAGTTTTGGATATTCAGTCAGGGATGCTCAGCCTGTACTGTACAGCAAAAGAATATTAAAAAGAAATTGATATACAAATGCAAGGTAGACTATGTATTATGGATGCATGGAGTAATAGAGTGATGAATGTGGTTGGTTTAAGGAATAATTCTTGAACATGAAATTTAAACTAGATTACTAATCTATGTGGTCATGTTTGGGAATGGGGGAATGGTAGTATTATGGGGAGTGGAAAGTAAAAAGTAAAAACACGATATGGGACAAAATGTGGAGATTGGTGTTGCTAAATTTGATATTGGAGATTCCATGTTGAAATGTTGGCAGAGGGCCGGTGAGATGGCTCAGCGGCTTAAGTGCCTGCCTTGCAAGCGCGAGGGCCCGAGTTCGACTCCCGGATCCCAGATACAAAAAAGGGGCCGGTGATATCGCTCAGCGGCACGCGCGCCTACTGGCGCGCGAGGTCCTGAGGTCGACCCCCCCGGTACCCACCAAAAAAAAAAAAAAAAAAAAAAAAAAAAAGAAATGTTGGCAGAGATGAGAGTGGAGGTTTAGGAAAGTTGATAATTTGGTTAAAGATAGAAAAGTGAAGATTTGTTCAGAGGTGCAATTTAGATTTCATTGAACAAAATGTTACTGCTAGTTTTTGAACTACCAATTAGCAGATGTTTACTTATGAGAACCTATCAAATATAAGGCATTAGTACATTATTGACCAGTAAAGCAACTAAATGAAAATAGTGGCTCTGTGGGACAGAATTTCATGGTGTAGGCAGATTAAATGGTAAACTGGTGCATCAATCAGTACAATGATGAATTAAGAAGGTTTATTCTAGTAGTAACTTTGGAAATGGGGTTTCAGTACATTGATAGACATTAATAGTAAAGCAGTATATGGAAGGAAAGAATACAGAAATATCCTGTTACATATGATGTGATAAACTGACTTGATATTTTCATGTTTTCCCAACTTACTTGAAGATATTTCTCTCACATTACCAAGTTAAATATTCCTCAATAATAATCATCATTGGTAAATACCATTGTTGAGCATTTATAGTTCCCATTCATTGTTTCAGGTTCTTTGAGTGAAATACTTCATTTAATTTTCAAAACCTGGTACTAGGTGGTATTATCTTGATATAAATGCGTAATTTAAATCTCAGAAAGAATAGTCTAAGTTCACAAAGCTAACTAGTCATAGGATCAATGTTTGAACTCAGATCTGTTAATTCTCAAAGCTGTGCTATGTTGCTTTGCTTCTAAAATACAATTCCCATGTCTTCCTTAAATTTCCAAAAATGTGCATGTATCAATATGAAATATATTTCATATTGAAGGCTTAAGAGATCCATGTTTAATGTCTGAGTCATACTTCACAAAATATAACAAGTGTAACAGTGTAGAATTGCCAAAAGCAAAATATTGATTATTATTGTAATTTATTAGTCAGAATTTGCATGAAGATATTGAAGAAACTGGTGCACTGCAGAAAAGTCACGCTTCTGTAACATCTGCGAACTCCATAGAAGATGCAGATCCTAACTGCCTGCCTACAGATGAGTCATTAAGCCCTCTGAGCTGTGAGGTGCCTGCAGAACAAACCCCAAGCAGTGATACAGAGATTATCCTAGAAGTAAATGATGCTGAAGTGACAGGGAAGAAAGGAAGCCATAGTGATGATAAAACTTCAGAAGAGGAAATGAGTACAAATATGTATACAGCAGAGGACACTATGGAGCAACCAAAGAAAAATAGAATTACTTACTCTCAGATTATTAAAGAAGGCAGGAGATTTAATATTGATTTGGTATCAAAGGTAAGTACCAATTTTACCCATTTTATTGTAGAACATTAACTTCTAATTGATTGAAAATAGTATCCTGACCTATAAATCCTAGATCTTAGCAGGGTTCAAGCCCAGGAGTTTGAGGACAGTTGAAATGTATGTCTTTTCAAGGTATATGTCTCAATTGGAGGAATTAGTGTGAATAATTAAATTATTTATTTGTGTAAGAAAATGAATGGCAATTATAGGAATAAAGCATTGAATTAAATAGCTGAGACAATTGAGGGGACTTTGAAGGAGATTTTTGGATGTTTTCACAGATTTAGATGGTTAGTAATACTGGTTCTCTTGGTTTAAGACAAAAAAAATGTGTCCAGAGAGATTTGACTAGGCATTTGTAATTTGTCCTACACAGTTTCATGGGTTTATCCATATAAAAAAATAAAAATAACCATTTACTGTGCTCATTTTACAAAAGTAAAAGTATGTAAATAATGTATAACCATAACAGTACAGGAGGTTTATTGTCATTTCTTTAAATGTTAGTCACTTAATGCTGATTTATTCAGTTCTTGCTGTATTGAGAATAGTGTTTTCCATTTTATGGGTTAATCAGTTACTCCCTGGAAATTTTGTCTGTCCTAATAATTGAACTTTTCCCATAAAAGTTTATGATGATCACCATATATCTGATCTTAAGCCTTATCTCTTTCCTAAAGTCCCCTGATACCTCCTTACTAGTTGATGTTTCAACATGTATTCCATCTCAAAGTTATCATGGTATAATTAACAAGTAGAGAGGGGTTTATGGTGTATAGAACACATCTATGTATATAGCCTTTTTTTGTGTGTAGTACTGGGGATTGAACCCAGGGCTTTTGTACTGAGCTATATCCCCAGTCGTTTGACTGTATTTTATTCATTATTATTGTTATTGTTATTGTTATTATTATCATTATTATTATTATTATTATTTTGAAACAGGTGTTCCCTAAGTTGTCAAAGCTGGGCTTGGGCCTTTGATTATCTTGCCTCAGCCTTCAAGAATGCTGGTACTACAGGCATACACCATCATGCCCAGCATATATAGCCTTTTAAATGACAGCTCAGCATAAGGTAGTTAATTAAAATCTATATAGTGTTATAATGTTCAGATTAAAAGAGAAATTAAAAAAGATTAAATTCTTATAATAAAAGCTCATTTTTAAGTCAGTCCATTCCTTTAAGTAATTATGGAGACACCACACAAAGTAAAGCAAAATTTGTTAGTGATTATAGATAGTTCCCATTCTATAATCGAATTGTAATGTTCCTTAGCTTATCATCTGTGAAATTGCCATGGTAGATCAAAAAGAGGGTGGTGAAAAAGATTCTTATGTTTAAATATACATTTCTTAGTTCTGGGCTTCAGTATTTTTGAAATTATTATGGCTATTGAAGAATACTTAAATCTCAAATGTTTGTTTTTGTATAAATGAGGTTTTCTTATGTACCTGTTTATTTTACACTTAAGAATTGGCAACATATTCTTATAAAAATAGGCTATATCAGTTTTGTAGTATGTTAAGAATAAGGTAATGAAGTAACATGCCATATTTACTTAGGGTGTCAAGATTGGTTTAAGAATACATTGCCTACTTAGTTCTGCACAATGCTGAACTAAAATAATAACTTTTAGAGTATCACTTAACTGACACTAATTGAAAGTCTTTACTGTTTTTTTAGATGCTCAGGCTTTTGTTAGATTTGATTTTTGAGATTCCCTTTCTCTTCGTATAGTAAAGCAATTTTATTTTCCCACTTATTATCCATGTAACATTTATATCAACATTTTTATACACATTATATAAAGGTATGTTGATATAGAAAATAGACAAGTTTATTGCATTTAATAACATGGTTAAATTTAAAACAAGCTAGATAATAATGTTTAAATTATTATTTTTATCTTTCTGATAGTTATGAGTAATGTTGAAAGATTAATCAATTCCCTGTATACATATTGACACTAACAATCCTCATTTCTTGGGAAAGACATACCTCACATAAACCTAGATATCTAGGATTACTGAAGGACATTATAATTTCATTCAGTGGAAATACACCACATATCTTCTTTTTTCGGTGTAGTGGTTTGGTCTACTGGTTGACTTTTCCCTTTAGCCACCTGGCTTTATATTGGTCTGTAGTCCCTCATTCAAAACTCTGAACTCTTGGTGTGTTCTGTCATGGAGCTTTTTTTAAAAGAAATATTTAAGATAGTAATACAGTGCATGTGCTGATATAAGGAGCCACTCTATAACTTAACAGATTCAGGAGAAACACATTAACATTGCCTCAGTGAAATGAATATTCATATTTATTGGGACAAGGATAGAAGGGGCTTATATCAGTTTGGGTCAGGTTTTCTGGCCAAAATAGTTATGAAAAAACACTTGTATATTGTAGAGGTTTTTGGATTTTGAATTTCAGATGGTGAGTTGTGAACCTGTAATAAATTGTATTATATATAATAATATTTATAGTTATAGTGCTTTTCATGATTAATTTTAAAATCTAACAAGTATATATATTTGTGTTCATTTTTTCCATTATTTTGCCTTTTATCCTCTAAAATATTTTCCTTTTACAGCTACTGTATTCTCGAGGTTTGCTGATTGATCTTCTAATCAAATCTAATGTTAGTCGATATGCAGAGTTCAAAAATATAAACAGGATTCTTTCATTTCAAGAAGGAAGAGTGGAACAGGTACTGTGCTGATCAAGTATTATAAATGGGAATGAGTTTAAATTTTTATGGTTCCTTGTGAAAGGATAAACAAACAAGATTTTTTTTTTGTGTGTGTGGGTACCGGGGGTCCACCTCAGGACCTCGCGCGCCAGCAGGCGCCCGTGCCACTGAGTGATATCACCGGCCCTTTTTTCGTAGGTGGGTACCGGCAGTCAAACTCAGGACCTCATGCTTGCCAGGCAGGCACTTATGCCACTGAGCTATCTCACTAGCCCAAGATTGTTATTTTTATAGTAAGGGAGTTAATTCCAATCTTGCATAGTGGTTTACAAATTTAAATGATAAGATTTGCTTAATAAAAATTTCTAACAATAACGTTTTCATGAGTTACAGTAATTCCTTGGTTCATGAACACTTCTGTTTGTGAACAATTTGGTTTGCAAACAGAGCATTGGGCAGAATTTTCTTTCTGTTCTCGAACTTCACATTAGGTGAGAAACATGATGTTGGCCATCTTCTCTGCATGAACAACAATGCAGCAATCTTCCCCAGAATTGTGGAATGGATTAAATTCGTGAACGGAGGTTCCACTGTATTTGGCTGCACTGGTAGATTTGAACTGTAATTCATTCTCTGCTCAGGGTGGTATGCCCTTGGCCTTTTAATGGTATGAAGAACAACTTGGGAGAATTAAGAATGCTCACAATAAGCTTTGATGTTAACAAGGATGACATTAGAACTGATGGAAGGTAACATTAAACAGCTAGACTAGAAAAGAAATAATAATACTATTAAACATGAAGGGGAAAATGTAATTTGAAATACATGTGTCATTAGGAAGCAGTTTTTTTTTTTTTTTTTTTTTTTTTTTTTTTTTTTTTTTTTTTGTGGGTACCGGGGGGTCGACCTCAGGACCTCGCGCGCCAGCAGGCGCCCGTGCCGCTGAGCGATATCACCAGACCCTTTTTCGTATGTGGGATCCGGGAGTTGAACTCGGGCCCTTGCGCTTGCAAGGCAGGCGCTTACGCCGCTGAGCCATCTCACCGGCCCAGGAAGCAGTTTTTTAACTGAAAATCATAATGTTTTTTTAGGTTCCTTGTTCCAGAGCAGATGTCTTTAATAACAAACAACTCACTGTGATAGAAAAACGAATGCTAATGAAATTTCTTACATTTTGTATGGAATTTGAGGAACATCCTGATGAATATAAAGGTATTGCTGTTGATTAAATTGTGTTCTCCAATTATTTGAGCTTTTATGTACTTGCTGTGATTTAGTAAGTTACTTATTACTGTTCTAAAAATGCATCATAATGTTTTTTGTCATGAAATTGTTATTTTCTGCTAGTATTTGTCCAGGCAAATCATTTATGTTCTTGATTTAAAGGAATAGTTTATAGGGATCTCATATGTTTGAATGTGTGATAATGTGGGAGTGTGACAAATTCCAGTAGTTACACAAAAATTATTTTAGTTGCTTTTTAGTCAGTTTATCATTGTAAGTTTTAGTAAGGGATATACATTTAATAAAAGTAAAATATTCTATCATTTTAATAAATAGAGTTCCATTTTGTCATATTTAATATTTTCAACTGTGATTATTATCATTATTTTGAAGTTTATCAAAAAGATTATTGAAATTATTGCCAATTTCATTGAATTATTGTGTTATTAATAATTTTTTGTTTTTCTAAATTCATTAAACATTAAGCAATGATTTATTATTTAAAGCTTAAAATTAAACCATCAGTCCAATTAGAATAGTGAATTTAGGGGCCGGTGAGAGGGCTCAGTGGCATAAGTGTCTGCCTGGCAAGTGCGAGGTCCTGAGTTTGACTCCTGGTACCCACATACAAGAAAAGGGCCGGTGATATCGCTCAGCGGCACAGGCACCTGCTGGCACACGAGGTCCTGAGGTCGACCCCTGGTACCCACACACACAAAAAAAAAGAGTAGTGAATTTATTCCTTTTTCTCCCCTTAAGATCATCAGTCACTGTTCAAAATGAAATAGTAATTATACCACCTATGTCCTTTGGGGAGTCTATTAAACAGACTTCATTAAATTTGTGTGTTGGTTTGAAATAATTTAGTTCTGATTTTAATCACTAACTTTCATCTTTCTCTTCATAGCCTATGAGAAAATAACATTTTCTGAATTTTTAAAAACTCAAAAACTAACCCCCAACCTCCAATATTTTGTCCTGCATTCGATTGCAATGACATCAGAAACAACCAGCAGTACCATAGATGGTCTCAAAGCTACGAAAAACTTTCTTCACTGTCTTGGGCGATATGGAAACACTCCATTTTTGTTTCCCTTGTATGGTCAAGGAGAACTCCCCCAGTGTTTCTGCAGGTAAGTTTCACATTGGTTTTCTGGTCTCTTCTAAAGATGATAATTGAATAATATGAAAATTACAACAAAAAAATAGATTTGTTCAGAGTGTAGTATTTGGAAATATATATTTTGTTCTACTTTTTATAATCTGTTAACTCACTTACCTATTCATCTAAGGGATATATTCAGTTTGACCTTTTTTTTTTTTTAATAATATGTGGGTACCAGGAGTTGAACTCAGGACCTCACACTTGCCAGTTAGGCACTTATGCTGCTGAGCTATTATCACTGTCCCTGACCTGATTTTGTGCTTTATAAAAATACCATGCATTCCTTTTTTCCATCTATATTGTTTCAAAGCATCATCCTTATGTATAATTATGTTTATTGATAAAGTGTTTCATTGAGAATATATCACAACCCTTTCCCATTTTTTTTTTGTCGGTGAACATAGGATGTTTCTAGATTTTTTGCTGTCAGCATCTTTGCTTATGTTTCAGCATATATGTGTTCAAGAGTTTCTCTAGGATATATATCTAGGAACAAAATACTTTAATCATGACATATATGAATATTTAATATTTTATACAAAGTGCCCAGTTGTTGCTTCGGGTATTTATTTATACTAGTTACATCCTACTAACAGTGTATAAGAATTTCCATAGTTCTAGATGTTTTCTAAAATTTTAAACTGTTTGTCAGCCATGTCACATAAAATATCATATATATATGTATGTAGCATTTTCATCACCACCTGTGATTTTGAGCCTCTTCTTATATGATTATTGAGCATTCATTGTTTAGAACAGTGGTAGGTGAACCTATGGCATGCATGCTGCAGTGGGCTGTTGGTGTTATTGAAACCTCTAAAAAGTTTGTCATCACTGGTTTAGGACATATTTTTTTCATATCCTCTGTCCATTTTTCTATTGGGTTGTTGTCTTTCCTTATTGATTGGTAGTAGTTTTAAAATGTATTCTAAATACTAATCTTTTTTAGTTATATATATTCAATGTACTTTTATTGTATTTTTGGTATATGCAGGTCATTAAAATTGATCTAGTGAAATATAGCAAACTTTGCTTTTATCCTCAGCTTTTTTAGTGAGGTAAGATGCACAGTAGTTAAAAAACTGGACAATGGAGGCAGACTACTAGGATTGAAGGCTTCTTCATTTTTTAGCCATGTAGCCTTGGATAAGTTATAAAGTCTATTTTACATTACATTTTATGGGAATCAAATTTGGGTTTCAAACAAAATTTTCTCTATTTTATAGCTTTGTATCATAGTTTATTAATTTCTATTCTATTGTCTCCTTCGTTTTGAATTTTAGGGCATTTATTTAGCTTATCTCTCCCCTTCCCTGTCCTTGCCTATTCTTAGGCTGAAACTCAGAGTTTAGTGCAGTTGACCATTAAATATCACCAAGGTTACAGTTGCTGCCTCCCCCCTTCCCCATGAAGTTTGAAAATTCTGTGTATAACTTTTGATTCCTCCTAAACTTTCCTAGTACCCTGTGAATGACCTGAAACCTTATTAATGTAAATAGCCAAGTAATACATATTTTGTAAATTGTGTTGTATACAGTGAAAAATATTTAAGAAATGTGAAAGATCACTCTTTGCTACAATATAAAATTTACTGGAAAGATGAACTACTGAAGAGGAGATATTAGTATCACTCAGTGTTTTTAACTAGATACTTGTAACTATTGAATTCACATTAGCAACAGGAGGTGGCTATGCAATTATTACAGTAGTATAGTATATGCTACAACTAATTTTATACAATTATGATACATTTGCTTACATTTCTCTCCACTTTGGGGCCATTTTTGGGTTTTGGCCATAAAAGTTTGTCAAGTTTTACCTTTTTCTGTTACAGATTTTAAAATCTATAGTGTAGATTTGTATAAATTTTATTGTAGTGACAGACTATTATCTACATGTATTTTTTGTACTGACATATTTAACTTTTTCTTAATTCTTCAATAATTTTAGGTTTTATGGTTCATCTGATTTTTTTCAAATTGTCACAAATCTCAAAAAAAATCTACATGGGAGACTCACCCAATTCAAACCCCTATTGTTCAAGAGTCAACTGTATTCATCTTTTTTATTTTCTAGCTAAACATTCAAGATCACAAAGTTCATCCTGTAGTTCTGTGTCTTGTACATATCTTATGTATTATTTAACTTTTATTCTAAGTGTTTTAATTTTTATGCAGGTTCTTCATTGACCTTTAAATTATTATGAAATATAAAAATAACTTGCTTAGTTCATTCATCTTTCCTTAGCATTGTATTTAATTGCATTATGACTAGAAAACATACGTTTAGGCTACTAATTCTTTGAACTTTTGTTGATGTTTACTTTATGGCCTAGTATGTAAATTTTTATGAGTTTTCTATATGTCTTAGAGAAATTTTTATCTAGTTGAGAGAAACATGTTTTGAAATCTCATAATGTTGGATTTGTCATTTTTTCCTTATAATTTTATAAATCTATTTATTTTGAGATAGTTTATTACAATAATAAAAATTTAGTTATTTAATATTAACAATGAATTTAATGTTTTACATTGTCTGGTGACTTTCCCCATCTCATATTTTTTCTTAATGCCTACTTTACCTGATATTTAAATAGATATTCTACCTTTTTAATATTTGCCTGTTATATTTTTTCCATCCTTTTAATTTTCCACTTTTCTACATCTATATGTAGCATACTATTTAATATATTTAATCTCATCTAACAATCTCTGTCTTTAATGGAACAGTATAAATCCAGGTAATAGGACTATGTTTCTTTTTTCTGAAATATATAATTTTCAATGATCTTATAGTTCATATGTGTCAATAGTAAATTCTTCCAGCTTGTGTGTGTCTGAAAATAACTTTTTTTCTTTCTGTCTTGAGTGAAATTTTACTAGGAAAATAACTGCAGGTCAACCATTCTTTTTAGCATTTTAAAATTTTATTCCATTATCATTTATGTTTCATTTTTGGTGCTGAAGATTGATGTCAGCCTAAATTGTCATTTCTTTGTTAGTGATATCTGTTTTCTCAGGCTATTTTTAAAACAGTTTGTTTTTGGTGTTGGGCACTTTTCTGTCACAGTATGCAACCACAGTGGTATAGAGAATAAAAGAATACTTAGAGATGAGGCATAGTTCAATCACTGAGAGGGCCAGAGTGGCTATATCAACTGAGAACATGCAGCATTAGGGACACTCCCAGGAGTAGCATTGAATTGGAGAACTCTAGTTTTATTTAGACTATCAGTGTTAGTGAAAAAAAAAGGAAGAAAAGCAGTTTGAGCAAGGAACTGTTTCAAAGCTAGGAAGTTTTCTTGGGGAAAGGGGAAGGACAATGGCCAGACAGAACATCCTTCACTAACCTAAACTTATTGTTTGATTAACAGGGAGATTACTAATCTAATCTAATTTTCTAATTTCTAAATTTCTAATTAGTAATCTAATTAGATTACTAATCTAATTTTCCCATGTAACTGTCAAAGACAGGTAGAATAAAAACATGAGACCAATAACCCATGTCACTTACCTGAGGTATGTATACATACATATATATATATGTATGTATACATACGTATCAGCAAACACAGAAAGATAAGGAGCCTTTTTACCTTTATAATTTTGGAGTTGTAAGTGGCTTATGCAATCAATGCAAGAAACAGATTTTCAGAAGTAGTGAGTTCTTGTGCTTTGCAGCATCTGCTCAGTTTAAGTGGTGAGTTGCTTTTCTATAGTGCTGTGAAACCTGAATCACAATTTCAAAAATTTAAAGTCATTAAATTTAAATGATGAGGGTCTCATAAAGCCATCCGACTGCTGCCTCACAGGCATAATTCATTGTTTAACTCCTCACAGAGCCTGCATGCTTTTGCTCTGCAGTTTAACCATTCACTCCTTATAGTGCCTCTGAGCTTTTGTGCCACAATTTAACCATTCACTCCTCACAGAGCCTGTGTGCTTTTGTCCTGCAGTTCAACCATTTACTTCTTAGCCAAGTCCCCCACATTTCCCCATTTTTCTTTTTTATTTTGCAGTTTCAGGGATGGGGAGGAAGTGAGGAATATAGGGTAGATGGGTATTGGACTTGATTCAAGAAGGTCATCTCAGCCTCCATGTAAAACATCTGCTGGAACACAATACAAAGGCCCTTGAGGACTGTAAGTAGAAACATCAAAAAAGCTACTTTTAATAGTAATAAGAATCCAAATATGAAGGATGAGTCCAGAAAACTAATTTTTGGGTTGAGCCAGTAGGCAATATCATTAAGGTGATTTAAAGTGATGTTGTGAGCTTCCATTTGTAATTTATGAAGTTGGGCCTGCAGTTGGCACTGGAAATTAGTAATCTCCCTGTTATGATCTGTGTGAAAAGCACCATGAAATGTGGGTTGGACTTTCTTCTAAGACTCTGGCTGAGTGGGATAGGTGTGATATTCATAGAATGGTAACTGGTGTCACAACTAAGCCAACAGCATGTCCAAAGGGCTTGTTGGTGCTCACCAAGCCAGCCATCTACTGCCTCTCAGGCATCAAGTCTTTTTTTAGAATTTCTTTATCAACGTAAGTTTGACTCTAATTCTGAGGTAACAGTTTGGAAATAGCTATTCATTGTTTGAGCAGTTTGAATGAAATGAGCTAAGGTAACCACAGCAGTAGCTGCTATAGCTGCCACATTATAGCTACAATTACAATGCCCAGATGTTTTTCTCTACTATTTTCAAGGGCTGAGGTAATTTGTTTAAGGGCCAAATTTCCCATACATTCTGTCATAAGACTGGCGGTGAGCCAAGCTTTGGCTCATTGTCCAAGTACGATATATAAATAATGTTTAATTGAGAATTATTTATATACCATTGGGGCTGAAAAGCAATACAATACCTGCCATTGGTGGTACTGGTGACTTTATAGAAATGAGATTCTTTTGCCAGGAAATACCATGTGTGGGATAACAGTTGCCAACCATTGGAATAGCCAGAGTGACTGTAGTTCCTCCTACAGTCCCTTAAGAGGCAGAGAGGTGATGGTTAGGTTTTGTCTGTATATGAAATGTCATAGACCAAGAGGTGGTTGTAGACTTCCCCATGTAACTGTCAAGGACAGGTAGGTTAAAAACATGAGACCAATAACCCATGTCACTTACTTGAGGTATATATATCAGCAAACTCAGAAAGATAATGAGCCTTTTTACCTTTATAATTTTGGAGTTGTAAGTGGCATGTGCAATCATTACTAGAAACAGATTTTCAGAAGTAGGGAGTTCTAGTGCTTTGCAGCATCTGCTCAGTTTAAGTGGTGAGTTGTTTTTCTATAGTGCTGTGAAAACTGAATCACAATTTTAAAAATATAAAGTCTTATTAAATTTAAAGTCTTTCTACCATATCCATCCTTTTTTGTTTTAATAATTGGGTTTTGCAGGATCCATTGGCTCACTCTACAATAGCCTGTCTTGTGGAGTTGTGAGGGATAATGGTGACATGTTCAACATGCCAGAATTGGAGGAATGTTTGTAGGAAATTAGAAGTATAGACAGGACCATTACCTGTTTTAATTTATGATGGAAATTTCTTCACAGAAAAACATGAGAGTAAATGATGTTTAACATGTTTTATATATGTTTTTGTAAATGTATGAACCTACGTAAGAGGGTCTCATCATTTCCTTTAGGAATAAAGGCAGTTTCAATTACTTGTAGAATCTCCATTACATAAAGCCAGATATTTGAGCCTAAAACTATCATTATAAATAATTTTATCCTAGAAGTCACTAGTATAATGAGATCTGTTGTATCTTTGAAAACCTATATACTTGGGAAACATAAATATATTTAATGTACCATGAAGTCAGCAATAACAAGTGTCACAAATCAGTTTGGAACTGCCCAAGGAGGCAGCTTTGTCATGCTTTTTTTGTCATTGACAAGTCTATGTGTTTCTGTTAGTCCTGCAGAAGAGCTCATGTTTAGTGTTAATTTCAGAAATGAGATTTATAGCCTTTGTCTGAAAGTATCAGTTAAATTGGAAAGGAGTTGAAACCTAGGAATAGAGTGACTGATGAGAGTCAGAGCTATATCCCCCTAATTTTCCTTGAGCAACAAGGAAATTTTAGAAGGAATACTTTGGGCTCAATCTAACTAAGAAAAGCAAAGCTTAAAATAACTAAATATACATATTTCTTTCTATAAATTGCATCCTCCACAAACCTTTTTTTTTGACATACTTGACCCTTCTAGTTTTTTTAATTATTTTTCTCTTTTTCTTAACTTTATCATACAACATCCTCTCACATCAAAAATATATCTCAATATTTATAGTTTTCTCCATGTTTTGTTCTCTATCTTACTGTAATCTTTCTATAACAAATCTGGTAGCTACCACTTGGATTTTAAAGTGCATCTTTGCTTCTGTTTTTTTCTTTCTTTGATCTCTGATTGTTACATTTTTAAATTTAATTGACTGCCAACAGACTTTCAAGTAACCTTGAATGGGAAAATTATCTTAGTAACAGATAGCAGAAAGCAGAAGCAGTAACAGAAAGCAGAAAGATGAGCAAATTAACCCTGTAGTTGTAGTCAAAGAATTCTTAATGCACAAGAAATGTTTTAAGCATATTATTCAAACAAAAATACCAACTCAAATTAGAAGCAAAAATAAATTTATCATTTAGCTAAGATTTGTAACAACAGGATCCTGTTGTGACTCTGGGTTGGCTCCTACCCCAGAGTGTGAACATTTTATGATTGACTTCCTGTTTTTGTCAAAGTATGGGGGAATTTTGTCTCCTTCCCATTTCTTGAAATAGGGTTCCCATCATTATCAAATTTGGGGTGGCACAGAATGGCCCAGTGATTTTTTTGGTGTATTTAAAAAATTTTTTGTTTTGCTTTGGTCTTTTTACACCATTTATTATTTTCCAATCTTTTTGAAGATGCTTCTCCTTGCTACATGTATAACATTTTTGAAGTGCAAGGCAGCAGCACATACTTGTGCCTTATGAATCTTAATGGTGGGATGAGTGGCTTGATTAAAAGTCTGGGGATTTATCTGGGATTGAATCTGGGGATCAGCAAAAGTACCTTCTCCCATAAGCGTATCAATTCAAATAGGAACTCCTGCATTTAGATTTTTGAGGGACTGAGTAGTGTCAGCTTCCTAGTATTCTTGAAGCCATACATTAAACTAAGCAGTAGTAAGCACTGTTTTCATGAAGACCCTCCTGTCCCATGGTGTCATCTCATAATTATTTCCTATTGACTCTACAGTTTCCTTTGTAAATGGGCTCTGTAGGCCATTATCACAAACACTCTTTATAAACTCTTTTAATACAAAGAAAAGCAAATGTTCATGTCGGGGTCCCTGATTTCCCCCAGAGACAAGGCAGGTATATATATTTTTTATTTTTCTCCTTAGTTTTTTTAAGGATATTTTTATGGAGGACTCACAGCCTGAAAGAGAGCAGAAGTTTATCCAGAAGTGGAGGAGGTGGAAAAGGGGCTTCTGAAGGAGCTGAGGGAGGAGGAGGCAGCTTTTTAAATGGAAGCTTCTTTATTTGAATAAATTGAATATTGACCCCGACAAGATGCTAGGTAGCAAGGGGTACAACTTTTATGGGTCCTAAAGATTGTCTTAATTTTTGTCCCACATTTTCCTAATCTTGCTAGATTTTGCTCCAGAGGAAACCAAGGGCATTGTTGGTGAGTAACAATTAAGAGTGCAGGGCCGGTGAGATGGCTCAGCGGCTTAAGCGCCTGCCCGGCAAGCGCGAGGGCCCGAGTTCGACTCCCGGATCCCACATACGAAAAAAGGGCCGGTGATATCGCTCAGCGGCACGGGCGCCTGCTGGCGCTTGAGGTCCTGAGGTCGACCCCCCGGTACCCACAAAAAAAAAAAAAAAAGAGTGCAATAAATTGAAGTTTAGAAACTTTATATTTAGATGTTTTTAAAAGACGTTTGAAATGTTGCTTAAATTGTTTTTCCTCTTTAGATAAAGCTTGACCCATATTGTAGGGAAAGCAGAAGAAATAAAAGAACAGAAAGAAAAATGATCTGTCCCTGCTTACTTAGCAATTGAACAGCTAAGAGACCTGTGTTGAAAAGACCTAACTTATGAACTCACCAAGTTGTGCCAGGCTATTCTGTGGCTGCCTTTGTCCCCTTACTGAGATGCAGAGTTGGGCATTTCCTTGTTCCTTTTCCAGGCTTTGTGGGGGTCGGTCCTCTACGCTGAATTGTAGCTGCATGCCCCACATTGGACACCACTTGTCAAAGTGTACAACCATGATGGCATAGAGAATGAGAGATGAATTGGAGAAGAGACTCAGTTCAATCACGAAGAGGGCCAGAAGGGCTATCTCATCCGAGAGCACCCAGCATTAAGGACACTCCCAGGAGTACCGCTGAAGCTGAGAACTCTCTGGATTTTGTCTAGAATATCAGTGTAAGAGAAAAAAAAATGGAAGAAAAGCAGTTTAGGCAAGGAAGTGTCTCAAGACTAGGCGATTTTCTTGGGGAAAGTTTAAAGAGAACAACCAGACACAACATGCCTCCCTAATTTAAAATTCTTGTTTAACTATTCACTCCTCACAGAGCCTGAATGCTTTTGACACATATTTTTTAACTATTCACTCTTCACAGAGCCTGCATGCTTTGGCCCTGTAGTTTAATCATTCACTCCTGGGCCAAGTTTCCCACATTTTTATACATTTAATCTTAGGTGTTTTTTTATTTGTATTTATCTAATTTAGTATGGATTGAACCATATAATGTTGACAATATTCAGCCATTTTGACCTATGGTCCTGTATGGTTCAGCCAAATATATTGTGTTTCCTTTGTCTTTGAGTTTATGTCATTTACCATTTTGGAAAATTATCAGCAAGTATCCGCACAAGTATTATTTTTCTCAGTTGTCTCATTTCTCACCTTTTGGAATCCAAATTAAAATGTTTTGTAATTCGGCATGATTAATATGTTATATCTCCTTGAATTTCTGGCTGAATTCTGGGTACTTTATTAGGATCTATGTCCCAGTGTTTATTCTTTTCATCTGTGATTAATTTGCAGTTAAACCTATTCACAGTTTTGATTCAATATTTTTCTTTCTTTCTTTTTTTTTTTTTTTTGTGGGTACCGGGGGTCGACCTCAGGACCTCACGTGCCAGCAGGTGCCCGTGCCGCTGAGCGATATCACCGGCCCTTTTTTCGTATGTGGGTTCCGGGAGTCGAACTCGGGCCCTCGCGCTTGCCAGGCAGGCGCTTAGGCCACTGAGCCATCTCACCGGCCCTTCTTTCATTTTTAAAAGTTCTTCTTTTATTTTTCTTAATCATTGTTGATGATTTCTTTGGCTTATTCAATTATTGATTTCTTTTGTTTCTTTAAACTTTTCATGCATGGGTATTTTACATTCTCTGGTAAATGTAAAATTTAAAGTTTATAATCATCTAATTCTGCCATATCATTTTTACTGATTCATCTGAATGGCTTATTTCCTGTTGTAGTGCTTATCTTTGAGAATTTTTATGTACGTAATCTGGGGGCTCAAAGTAAGGGTGCTTTCCCATCCAGCATTATTTGTGCTTGCTTCACCCGCAAGGCACTAGAGATATGGAACAATTTTACTTCTTTTCGGTGAGTACTCACTTCATAATGGACTCCCGGACATATAGTTCCCACATGATAATACTGGTGCAAGGCTTTTTCTTTTATTTATTTTATTTATTTATTTATTTATTTATTTTTTTGTGGGTACTGGGGGTCAACCTCAGAACCTTGCATGCCAGCAGGCACCTGTGCCGCTGAACGATATCACCGGCCCTTTTTTTGTATGTGGGTACTGGGAGTCGAACTCAGGACCTCGCACTTGCCAGGCAGGTGCTTATGCCACTGAACCATCTCACCGGCCCAAGGCTTTTTAAAACTTAAATTTTTATTGCAGTATTTGTTGTTCAGGGTTTTGCTTTCAACTTGATGTTTGTTTGGGAATGGGGTATTTACCATGGACATTTTTTTCCTTCAATCTTGTCAGTGCAGTAAGAATTATATTTCATGCAAGATCTAGCTTTTTTACTATTAACAGGAGGCCCAGTCACATTATTCAGTCATTATGAAATTCACATTTCATAAATATGTGATTGTATGAATGAAGTGACAGTGCTATAAATTTGAAAGTAATTTATTTCCAACTATAAAATCTCTGTGTATTTCCAAGCAAATTTTTCTTCCTCTGAGTACAGGTCAAAGACAGGATTAAAAGGAGGTGTCATGTTCCTTAGGATCAGAGATCCTTCTATAAATTGAAACTGAGAATGGATTCATGTTTTTCTTAGTCACTCTTTCTTTCTTGCTGTGTCATTGCTTGATTCAAAGGCACCACACTCTTCTATATCTTCTTGGCTACTCCTACAGAAATTACAGTAAGGACTTAGTATAGAAGTATCAGATCACCAAGAAGGCAAGTGACCTAAAACTTAATGGCTTTCTTAGTAGTACATGATGAAAATGCAATACAGATTGAACATATCATTTCTCAAAATTTGAAATCCTAAATGTGCCAAGATCTGAAAGCTTTTGAGTGCTGAACTGATGCCACAAGTGGAAAATTCCACACCTGTTTTCATGACAGATAAAAGTCAAAATACAGGCTCACTAAAAGTATTGTATAAAATTAATTTTAGACTATGTGTATTGGATATATTTGAAGCATAAATTTATTTTCTGTTTATACATGGGTCTTGTCCCCAAGATATCTCAATTTACATTGCAAATACTTCAGATTACACACACACATACACACACATACACACACACACACACACACACACACATACACACCCTTTGAAATCTGTAATTCTTCTTGTTCCAAGCATTTCAGATAAGCGGTATTCAACTTCTGTTTAACCTCTTTTCTCTTTTTCCACCAAGTCCCTGCACTTTTGTAATTCACACTTTTTGTAAGTATTTGTTTTTGTTTATTTTTTCAGAGAAAAAAATTGAAGTTTTTACTGATAAAAAATTTCTGATTGAGGACCTTATGTATACATTCTAGAAAAAGACATTTTCCTCAAAATAGTTTCAGCATTCTTAAAACCTGAGGTCATTTTATTTGTTTGTTTTGTTATTTTGTGGTGCTAAGGCCATGCACATAACAGACAAGTGATCTACTACTGAGTGGCATCCCTAGCCCCAAGACTCAGCTTTTATCAGAACTTTATTTTTACCCTCTGCAGAACTTATATTAGTATTGTGTTTGTGGTGCAGATTTAAAGTTTGTTATAAAAATTATATCTCATTCATAGCACTGCAAGAAATAACAAATCAAAAATTATACCTCAATGTACTGGAACTAAATTCCTGATACCCTCAACTAAAGGAAGAGAGATTTTATTTTGGCTCACAGTTCAGTCGACTGTCTTCTGGTTCAAAGGCAGAAAAAGTATGGTGAAAGGACATGATGGAGGAAAGATGCTACCCCATGATGGCAAAGAAGAAAAAAGGGAAGAACCTGGGAGGGAAAAACGCCCTCAAATGATATACCTCCGATCCACTGATGAGTATACTATCTATACCCATAAATCCACTATACTCATCAGTCCACTATAGTGCCCCCATGATCCAGGTCCCATGCCCATCTCTACAAAGTCTACCTTCCTGTTTTATCTCATTTTTATTTTTCTCATTAAATTATTTATATTTTGCGTTTGTCATATAAAGTGAAACCATGTAATCTTTAATGTTCTGTGGCCCATTTCCTTTTTTTTTTATTTAGAATTATGGTCTCAGGATGCATCCATTTGCCTAAAAATGGCCCACATTTATCTTTATGGCAAATTAGTACTCCATTGTGTGTGTGTGTGTGAGTGTGTGTGTGTTTTAACATAATTTTTTCATCCACTCATCAGTTCGTAGACATATAGGCCATTTCCAAAATTTAGCTATTATGAATTGTACCACTATAAACATAAGTGCATGCATCACTGTAATATGATGTTTTTAACTTTTTGGGGAAGATATCCAGGAGACATGTAGCTGGGTCAAATGGAATTTCTATTTTTAGTTTCTTGAGGACTCTATACTGATTTGCGTAGTGGTTGTACTAATTTACATTCCCATCAACAATGTAGAGGTTCTTTATTTCCCACATCCTCACTACCATTTGTTCTTGAGTTCTTGATGATAGTCATTCTTTCTGGAATAAATTGGAATTTTAGTATTATTTGGTTTGCATTTCTCTAATTATCAAAAATCCTGAACACGTTTGTATGTACTTATTGGCTGTTTGTACTTCTTTTGAGAAATATCTACTCATTTTAATCGGCCACGTTTTATTATATTGTGTATTGGGGGGATCTAATTTTTTGGGTTCTTTATATATTCTAGATATTAGTTCTCTGAGGAATAAGTGGCAAGTTTTTTTTTTTCCTATTCTATAGGTTGTTTCTTTGTTGGTTGTTTCCTTTGGTGTGCAGCAGCTTCTAAATTTGGCATAATCTCATTTGTTGATTCTTGATATTATTTCTTGAGTTCTGTTCAGAATGTCATTTCCTATGCCTATGTCTTCAAGATTTTTACCCATTCTATCTTCCAGGAGTATTTGTTTTAATACCTAGGTCTCTTGTCCATTTTAATTTAATTTTATTATAAGGTGAGAGATAATGGTCCAGATTCATTTTCTACACATGGATAACCAGTTTTTCCAGCACCATTTGTCTTTTCTCTAGCCTCTTATTTTGGCTTGCTAGTCAAAACTCAGATGGCTTAAGGTGCCTGGAGTTTTTTCTGCATCCTCAATTATATTCTGTTGATCAGCTATCTGTTTTTGTGCTGGTACCATCCTATATTTATCACTGTACCTTTGTAGTATATGTTCAAATCTGGGATTATAATACCTCCTGCTTTGTCCTTGTTGTTCAGGATTAGTTTAGCTTTTCCGGGTCTCTTCTAATTCCGTATAAATTTTTGGAGTGATTTTTTTGTAGCTATGAAGGATGCTACTGATATTTTCACTAGAATTGCATTATCATTATAGCTATATTTTATTTTTGGTAGTATAGCCATTTTTATTTTTGTGGGTACTGGGGGTCTACCTCAGGATCTCATGCGCCAGCAGGTACCTGTGCCGCTGAGTGATATCACCAGCCCTTTTTTCGTATGTGGGTACCGGGAGTCGAACTCAGGACCTTGTGCTTGCCAGGCAGGTGCTTATGCCGCTGAACTATCTCACTGGCCCAGTATAGCCATTTTGACCATATTTTTTTTTTCTGTTTATGCCAGAACTGGGGATGTCTTTCCATTTTCTAATGTCTTCTTCAGTCTCTATTTTCAGGATACTGTTGTTTTTCCCAGAGGGGTTTTTCATTTCTGTGGTTAGGTTGATTCCTAGGTATGTTTTTATTTATTTATTTATTTATTTATTGAAACTAAATAACATTGCATCCCTGTTTTCATTCTCATCAGGTTCATTGATGTATACAGGAACACTATTCTTGTGTATTGATTTTTTTATACGGTCACTTGACTTAATTTGTTTATTAGTTCTAAGAGTCTTCTAGTGGAGTTTTTTTTGGGGGGGTATTCTATGCAAAGGCTTATGTCTTGTATGAATAAGAATGGTTGGACGGCTTTCTTTTCTTTTTGTATCCCTTTTATTTGTTTTCCTTGCCCGTTTGTCCTGCCTAATGTTTTGAGTGCTCTATTAAACAAGAATGGTAAAAATGGACATCTTGTCGTGTACCTGACATTAAAGGAAGTGGTTTCATTTTTTCCCCATTTCATATGATGTTTGCAGGAAGTTTGTCAAAAATGGCTTCTATTCATTTGAGGTAAGGTCCTTCTATACCTATTTTCATCAGGGTTTTTCATCATGTGAATTTTGTCAAAGGCTTTTTCATCACCCATTGAGATAATCATGTGTTTTTAATCTTTGCTTCTGTTTTTGTAATTTATTACATTTATTAATTTACCTATGTTGAATCATCCTTTCATCTCTTCCATGAAGACATCATGGTCGTGGTGTATGATTTTTGTTGGAATTTATTCATTCATTAATTAAAAATTATTAATATCTGTTTGTAATATATAGTAATTATGATCTTTTTAATCATTTGTTGCATTCTGTTTGTGAGTGTGTTGTTGAGGATTTTTGTATCTATGTTCATTAAGGAAATTGGCCAGTAGTTTTCTTTCTTCATTAAGTTCTTTTCTAGTTTTGGTATAAGAATAATGGTAGTTTCCAGGAATTAGCTTGCAAGGGGGTCTTCTTTTTTCATTTCATGGATGATTTTGAAGAGTATTAGCTTTAAATCTTCCCAGAAGTTCTCATAAAATTCGATGATGCATTCATCAGGTCCTGGGCATTTCTTAATTGGCAACATTTTTTTTTCTCCCTCCATTTCATTGTCTGTTATTGGTCTATTCAGGGTTTGTATGTAATTGGTTGAATTTTGGAAATTCATATTTGTCTAGGATGTTACCCATTTCTTCTAAATTTTCTAATTTATTGTAAAAGAACTTTTCAAAATTTATTTTTATCCTCTCGATTTTTGTGGTATCCATTGTGATTACACCTTTTTCATTTGTAATTTCATAGAAATGTGTCTTTTTTTCCTTTCTTTTGGTAAGTTTGGGCTAGGGTTTAACAATCTTGTTTAGCCTTCCAAAAAAGTAACTCTTTGATTCATTGATCCTTCGTATTTTTTTTAATCTCAATTTCATTGACTTCTACTCTGAACTTTTTATAATTTCTTTCCTTTCACTGGTTTTGGATTTTGATTTTTGTATTTTTTTATGACAAATGCATGACTAGGTTATTTATTTTAGCTTACTCTATTTTTTTAATGTGAGCATTCACTGCAATAAACTTCCCTCTTTGAACTTCCTGTCATTGTGTTCTGTAGGGTTTATCTGTTGTGATACAATTGTCATTTTATTCTTGGGAATTTTTAATTTCTTCCCTGATTTATTTTGTGATCCATTGATTATTCAAAAATCTGTTATTTAATCTTTATATTTTTATGTAATTTCTGTAATTTCTTTTTCTATTCTTTTCTAGTTATGTTGCACTATGATCCAGCAGTAAACAGAGGTATATTTTAACATGTAGTCTGTTTTAACGTATAGTGCTGCTATATTCTATTGTTAGAGATATCTGTTAAGTTCAGTTGTTTGGTGGCATGTTCTGATCTGGTTGAAGTACTTGTAATAGTGGTATATTGAAGTCCTGCACTCTGATTGTATTGATGCCTATCCTTTTATGCCCAGTAGCTTTTGATTTATGAATTTTTGTGTGATGACATTAGTTGCATATACATTTACAATTGTCCCTTCCTGTTGAGTTGTTTCCTTTAACAGTATGTAGGACATTCTTTGTATCTTCTGTTCAGTTTTGGCTTGAAATCTGCTTTGTCTGAAAACAGCATAACTACTACTTACTTCGGGGTTCTAGTTACATGCAGTATCATTTTCTATCCTTTTATTTTTAGGCTCTGTGTTTCTTTGTAGATGAGGTATATCTCCTACATTAATATAAGACTAGGTTTTGCTTTTTTGATCTAATCTTCCAGTTTGTGTCTTTTGATTAAGAAAGTAAGACCATCAACATTCAGAGTTGTTATTTTAAGTTATTTACTGAATCCTGTCATTCCAGTATTTTTCCAGTGCTGATTCCTTTATTTTTTCCTTCTGTGTATCTATTCTTCCAGTTGGATATATACTTTCCTTTGGTCTCTTTGATGTTGGTGGCCTCTCTGTCTCTGTTTAGGATACCCTTAAGTGTTTTATACAAAGCTGGTTTTAGTGGTCATGAATTTCTTTAGCATATCATTGTCACGGAAAGTTTTTATTTCTCTGTCAATTTTGATGGATATGGCAGTGTGCAACCAGTGCAGCATAAAGAAAGGTTAGAGATGAGACTTAGTTCAATCACCAAGAGCCCAGAGGGCCTATCTCAACTGAGAATACCCAACATTAGGGACTCTCCCAGGAGTAGTACCTCAGCTAAGAACTATGGCTTTTGTTTAGAATATCAGTGTAAGAAAAAAAGGAAGAAAAGTAGTTTAGGCAAGGAACTGTCTCAAGGTGAAGCAGTTTTCTTGGGTAAAAGGGAAGGACAATAGCTAGGAACAACATGCCTCACTAATCTAAATTTCTTATTGTTTAACCATTTACTCCTCACAGAGCCTGCATGCATTTTCCCTGCAGTTTAACCATTCACTCCTCGGCCATGTCCTTCACAAATGAATAATTTTGCAAGTTATACTAGCAAGTATGGCTTGCAATTATTTCTTTTAAGGGTTGAAAAACTTTGTTTTGTACTCTCTTGGCTTTTAATTTTTGTACTGAAAAATATGTTGATTTTCTGATAGGCTTGCCTTCATAGGTTATTTGCCATTTTTCTTTACCAGTTCTTCATATTTCCTTTTTGTGCTGAATTTCTGCAATTTTGACTATAGTGTATTGTGGAGAGGTACTTTTCTGATCATGCCTATTTGGCATTCCATAATGCCTTGTTAACATCAAAATTGCATTCATTCCCTAGATTTACACAATTTTCTGCTGGCTTTGGTGAATAAATATATTATACCTTTTAATTACTCTTCAATTTTTCCTTTACCCCTGTAATTCTTAGATTGAATTTATTTGGGTCTTTTTAATCTAGTTTCCATGATGTCTTATTTTTAGGGTATCATTGAATACATGATGTACTATATCAGCCTTATCTGCAAATTCTGACATGTTTTCCCCCACATTGATCATGTCTTCTATCCATACTTTCAATAGAAATTTTTTCATGATGTGTTTCTGTTTGATTTTTTCATCATTTTTAATTCTTTACCAAAATAACCATTAATATCTTGTATTGTTGTATTTAATTCAGTCAGCTTATTGTTTGTCTTCTTCAAGTTCCCTAAAACATTTTATTAATTAACTATTTTATGTGTTTATTTGGATCCTCTTTAAGCTCACTATCTCATGAATTGCTTATTTTTTTCTAATTTGATATCTTCAAAGTGTTTAAGCATTTGGATTTTTTGTCCATTGCCTGTAACTTCCTGTAATTCAGTGCCACTGAGACCAGTTTTTGGGAAGTTGAGGGTTTTAGAAGGCATCTTGTTGTCTTGTTTTCTCATTTTTTTCTTGTTTTGGTGCTGAGGCTTGACGATCAATTAGGCTAGAAAACTCTGTCACTACTGTGGAGATCTCTTCAGTTTCTGTATGTCATTCTTTGATGTGGTCTTGACTTTCATTTTGTTTTAGTGTTTTTATACCTTTTCAACCTGGTGAACAGTCCTGGTCACTGTGCTGCAAGAAGACAACAACAGTGATTATATTGACATCTACAGAGTCATCTATATATTAGTCATACAATTTAAAACATTATTATAGTTTTATACTTTTTCAGTAACCCAGGAAGACAGTGGATTAGTACTGATGACAAGTAGACTGGGATTTAGAAAATGAGGGATGCAGTGAGGAAGAAAAAAATGGAAAAAACATAGTTCAAAAAGAAGTGAAGAAGAAAACAGAGATAATAGCAAATACAAGTAGGAAAACAGGACTTTGGTAATATTATTTTTATATTTGAGATGGGGCATGGGTTTTATAAGGTATCTGTTGGGCCAGGGGAAAAAAGAGAGGGAAGTGTATAACTGGAAACCAGGGCAAGTTGTAATGAGCTCAGAAAGCTTGCATTTTAATCTTCCTGTAACCATTTTCACCCTCTGGGCTCTTGTCCTGTGGACAATGATTAAGTACAGATGACAGCAGCGGGGAATGAACTGGATGTGGTTTATCAGAAAAAAACAAATGCCCTTGCTATTTAGGGGGGCTCCAAGGGAGGATGCCAAGGAAGCATCTAAATTTAGGGGCTTATATGCAGCCTTTGATATGTGAAAGAGGTAGAAGGGCCCACCACTATGCAGTCAATCTAAGGGAACAGAAATCTGGAGGACCACCTATCAATGAGTCTGTTTATACCACCATCTGTAGCTTTAAAGCTATCAAACATGAACAACATATGTCAAGAGACTTGAGTATGTATGATCTAAATAATAAGGCTATAAGAAACATTAGCAATGACCCCACCAGGGGAAGTAACCAGGATGTCTAATTTTAGATCCCTGACCAGGATCACCATGGTCCAGTTAATTTTTGGTGGATCTTTGAAACATGATCAGTTAATTTTCATGTTGTATTTGTCACTATTATAGACTGGGTGGCACCAAAGCAACAGTTTTTTTGAACAGAGGTAGTCTTTCCTTTTTGACAATCAGGAGGTTGTCTTAAGTCTGACTTTTTAAAGATCTTTTTTATCTAATGTAAATTATTTATCTAAAAATAAGTTTTACTTATAAGCACATGAGACCCTCTAGTTTTAGCCATGAGAAGATTGAGAGTGCTATGGTTGTAAAGGACATTTTTACCTAAGGAATTTGAAGATTTTTGTTGAGCTTTATAGCTGTTGCTGTGGTTATTTAGTCTCGTTAAACATAATGTTGGGAAACTCCAGGTGTAGATGGAGACCATTAGTGGGGGCCAGTGCAGTAATTGGAGCTCCCTTTGATATCTACTTCATCTTATTATTATTGTTGGATATAATTTTTGCTGGGTTTTTAAGACCAAGTTGAAATGTGTCCTGTGTTAATCAAAATTAATCTCTCTCTCTCTCCTAATGTTCCTTGAGGATTACTTTTGGGACCATGTGCAGTCTCTTAGCTCCTTTGTCAATGTCATGCACCAGGAAAAGTCACTGTCTTCCTTGACCATATGGCTTCCCTTGGAAGCATGGGAGATGTTTTCTTCTTTGGTGGCCCTCCTTTTAGCATGGTGTACATTGATTGACTCCTGTCTTCTGGTGTCTATCTCCCTGCTCAGGAGGTTGGGTGACTCACCAAGGTTGTAGGATCTTTTAGAGAGATCCACTCATGTCCTTGGTCCTTGGTAACCTTAGAGGACTGGGACCAAAATATTGCCTGTTTGCTTTGCCCAGTTACTTTTCGAGCTTTAGTCTCTAAGCCTCAGTGGGAGCAGATAGCAGTTTAACTATCTTAATTTTACCTGGATATCAAGTAGTTTGAAATATAAAATATGACCAGACAACTGCTATTTTTTCCAACCATGATTATCCTAGAAGTCAAAATTTTATAGAATGCTAACAGATAGCAATCATAACATTTTACAGAGAAAAATTTGAAATCAAGAGCAGACATTACATTTTGGCATAATAGTGTGCAGGAATTATTATGTTAGGACCGTTGGGATTATTTTTATCTCTAAAAGCACATTTAAATTCTAATTTTAGCATAAAATAATTTACCACAGAGAAGAGTTGTAGATTGTTAGATGGGATATTTACTCTCTCTCTCTCTCCTTATTATAAAGCCAAGTTTGAGGCCTTAGCTCTTTACTCTTGGAGAAAAATCAACCTTTTAGAATCTCATCTTATATTGGCCTCAACTTAATAAAATAATCCTAGAGGTGACATTTTGTGGACAGACATTGAGCTACCCATAATTATTTAAGATGTACTCTATGTCTTTAAGATCTCCCTGTGTAATTTTGGAAAGGGAAAGAAGGGAAAAGTTGCTATTCTGTTTAGGTCCCAAGGTCAGGCTGTGTGAGCCACTTACCTTTCTTGGGGTCACACTGCACATACAGCCCACCACAAACTGAAGTTAGGATGCAGCCTGTCTCACTTTTTGTCTAGAGTAGTCTAGGCATCCCTGTCAGTCACACAGAGATCAGTTCATATCCAGATGAAGCATCCTTGTTCCTGGCATATAGCTATTCTAATCTTCCTCAATAGATCAGAAAAGCAGGATAAAGGAGTTATACACAACAGCTGGAATTTTACTCAAAAATTTACCCTAAAGATCTCTATATTTAGTGGCCTGTGACATATGTAAGGAACTCATAGAGGGTTTAAAAAGTCTGGATATATCGCCTAGCTAGTATAAATCACATACTGTTATAATACAATTACATAATAATTATAAAAACCACACACAACTTTTTAGCCTGGAAGTCACCAGTATAATAAGATATTTTTCAGTTTTGTATCTTTGAAGGCCTATACTCTTGGGAAGCAAAAATCCATTTAATATACTGTGAGGTTAGCAATAATTAGCATTACAGTTATGTAGAAATCTTTGTATATCTATACTTTGTTTTTATACTTAAGGCAGAATCTAGATTTCTTTAACAGGTTTACAGGGTGTAACTATACTGACAAGATTTAACGAACACCTTTAGAGGTCTTATAAGTTTAGGAAACAGTGCTGCTGACCACACATAGATTTCTTACCCAATACACAAATGTATCTCATACAATAACAAAGTGTTTGCTTAATCAAGGCCAGTAGATGTAAATCAAGTTTTAAATGGCAGGACCAAACTTAGAAGCCTAATTTTGATCAATTTATGTGTATAAGGTCCAGATATATATTGTATAAAGGAGAACACCCTTTGGTTACTTTGAATGAATTAAACTTATGTAGCCTTAACTCTATGAACTTAACTTTAAAGCTTAGACTCACTACATATCTTGTTTTTAGATACATAGGTTATGCCATAAACTAAGATAATAGCTGTTTATTTCACCAATCATAAACTGATTACTGAAAATATCTTATAAACCAGCATTTAATTTAATCCTTAACATTCAGTTTTAGTAAGCAAATGTCTAACAATGGAAGACACAAGAAACTATCTTAGTACAATATTACAATATAGACCTTAGGTTTTTTTGTTTTTTTCCTTCTAGTTTTTTAAGTTTAACCAAGGACATCTTCATTTCTTAAGAAAACCTTATTGCTTTAAACATGGAAAATTTAACCTTTTAATTATACCTAACTTAATATATTATAATATATTTAATAACATCAGGGCTGGTGAGATGGCTCAGCGGTGTAAGCGCCTACCTTGCAAGCGCCTACCTTGCAAGCGCGAGGGCCCGAGTTCGACTCCTGGATCCCACATACGAAAAAAAAGGGGCCGGTGATATCACTCAGCGGCACGGGTGCCTGTTGGCGCACGAGGTCCTGAGGTCGACCCCCCGGTACCCACCAAAAAAAAAATAATAACATTTGTTGGGGTATGCCACGAAAAGACTCAGGGGTGAAAACAGAAGGCCTCCCATTGGTGGAGAAAACTGAATTAATTGGTTCACGATTTGATTTTGCAATCACAGAGGGCAGTCTTGTTCAGCAGTTTACCAAGCCCAAGGGATCCCCACTTATTTACCTTAACACTTTCTTTAGGTGACTCATGAGAAAAAAATCGTAACAGTTTTAAACTATATATTATTTTTAACCAAGCTATACATTATTTTAAATTATTGTATGTATACAACAACAAGCCTTGTACTTATAAAATGAACTTTTTATATTATCCAGATTGGCTAACAACCTGAATGGAAATGTGTGGACAACTATAAGGCTTTTATTTGCAAGACCTATGTAAACCTCAAGTCTATTAGCCATCATCATGTAATGTCTTAATTGAGTTTGGCTATCCCCCAAAACCTATGTAATTGGTTTTTCACAGAATGTCCAAGTAGAGCCAGAAGTTTACAAGGGCAAAAATAAAGGGGAAAACAAAATTGACATGAGCTCAGAAAGCTTTATGGGAGCAGTTGTAGGTACCTTAATCAGTTAAAATGGACAAACAAGAAGTATAGACTACACAAAATAATTACTTTTAAATTAGATTGTACTCTTAGATGTATTGGCCAAGATGAACTCTAATAATCTGTTACAGGTTTACATTTTAACTATAAATAGACTAGTCAGAACTTTTCCTAGGGGTGATTAATTAGTGTTTTTTTTTTTTTTAGGTGAATCATAGGAGAGATCTCTTGTAATAAGTTAACACCAGTAAGAGTTCAAAAGGACAAGAAAGAAAAAAAAAAAATATCTTTTATACCCTAAAAGCAAGGACTATTTAAAGAAGGTTTGATGGTTTATCTTAATTTGGGGATAGATGTCACCACAGTGCAACCCCCTCAGGATCCTCTTTATTATAATTATCATAGTAGACTGCTCTTATGACAGCTGTCCCCTATATTAGAGTCACTACAGTAAACTGCTTGTTTGACAGCTGTTCCCTTGTATTAGAGATACAGGACTATGGTAAACTGGTTTTAATATAGTATGCAGCCCATGGGGAAATAACAAGAAAGTTCCTTCTGAGTCTCAGTATTATCCCTAAGAGAGGATAGGAGGAAAGGGTGCCCCCCCTTTATACTCCCTGTTGCTCTCTCTTCCTTGTCTCTCTGCATGACAGCAAGGGAGGGATCTCCACTCTATGGCCATGTCAACATTAGTTGCACTATGTGTCAATGCGTTGTCCTGGGAGGGTGCACTCAGGGCCTGATCCTCATGGTGGATAGGTGCATTAGGATCGAATAAATATTGAGGTCATTTAGGAGTGACAGAAAGCCCTCATAAGGATCTCTCTTAGCCCAACATCTAGGAGAAAGAGAAGGTAGTGCCAAGTTGCTGTTGTTTAAGAGTAGCAGTCTCTATCCAGGAGTCTGAAGGAAGTGTTTGAGTGATTTCCAAAATTAGCCTCTCACCTCCTAAACACTGCAGGATATCCCTGAGTAGAGTAGGGCAAGGCTATCTTCCAGCAAGTTGGAAAGGTAAAATGCCCTGAGGGATTCTCCCTTAACTTTGATCTTTGTCCTAACAAACTTTCCTTGGGGAATCCAGGGATTACTTGCTGGGTATTGGCTCTATGAAAGTTAGGGTGCAGGTCTGGATGCTGGGATCTTGGGGACTGGAGGAGCCCAGAATGTGAGCTAGGATCCTAACCTGTTCTCAGCCCAGTAAATCAAGACATATCTGAAGAAAAGGGGTCTGTCATACTAGTAGAGAGTAAAAGGCTCAAACCTGTAGCTCAACTCTTAATGGAGGCTTATGAGAGGACCCTGTTGGAGGGTCTCAGGTCACCGTAAGAATGGGACAGCTGGAGAGCACTGAGAACATTCTCACCTTACAGAGGATGCAATAGGCAAGTCGAGTTTTTTTTTTTTTTTTTGCTGGATACTCAGTCTGGCTGTCAATGCAGCTCCCACCAAAGGAGCTTTGAGCACCAACTGGGGAGTAGCCCCAGTCAGACTCTCACAATTGTCACCCCGGCTTTTATCAGTTCCACACATCCAGAGATCTGCCTCTGAAAAGGAAGCCAGGCCCCTTTCTGGCTAACACTTCCACCATCCCTGGGGATCAGTGGAAGATTAACCAGCAATTTGCTGCTCTTGTAGCTTTTAACTGGCTGGCAAAGTGCCCACTATTTCTTAGAATGTAAGAAGGGTAGTGTGTGCATGTGTGTGTGTGTGTGTGTGTGTATGATCTGGCCATTCCACCACACTTGTCTCTAGAGAAGTTGACCCTCACAGTGGGTGCCAAAGATGTAACCAGTTTTCTCCCTCTGGGCTCTTTTCCTGTGGATGATGTAGAATGATGTCGACAGAATAGCAGTGGGTAATGAATCAAGTGTGGTTTGTTAGAAAGAACAACAACAAAAAAGCTCTTGCTAGTTGAGGAGGGGTCCAAGGGAGGATGATGAGGAAGCACCTAAACCTAGGGGCCTATATTGCAGCATTTGGTGTGTGAAAGGGGCAGAAGGACATGCAAAAATGAAGGTATGTAGTTGTCACTGTTATTAAGTTTCTTGTCAGCAGATCAGTTCTTTGTTCTTTGTACTCCAATTATGCCTTTGTCCCTTGCACTCCAATTTCCTGAGGCTTATCTCACCTTGTCTTTAGTTTGCCCAGGCCCTTGATGTAATCTGCCTATCATCCCTCTATCCCTGGTTTCACTCCACACACAATTTTTGAGGGGGGGTTAACCTAGTAAAATTATGAAAGATGCTATTTAAATTAAAGCACTAATTAATTTTCCTTATTTCACATATACTAATGTCTCATATATACATACCTAATTAAATGACAAAAGAAAAAATGAGAAAAACATAAACACACACAAAAACATTAAAGTACAAAGTCCTCTCTCCAGAGAGACTATGGAGCCTGCCTATCATTCTTTCTGTAGGCAGCCCTCTGTTAAGTTTCAGCTGAGCTCTTTGTGCATATGGCTCCCTGACTAGCTTGATTTTATTGTCTGTCCATGGTCAGATACCTTCAGTTTTTTTGTTTTGATTTTTTGAGACAGGGTTTAGCTATGTAACTCAGACTGGCCTTGAACTCACCATGTAGCCCAGGCTGGCCTTGAACTCAGTGATCCTCCTTCCTCGGCCTCCAAAGTGCTGGGATTATAAGCATGCACTACCATGCCCAACCTCTTCAGTTGTTTTGAAGGTGATGTAGGTGGAGTGATACTAGTCAAGTACCTTGTCCTCCTTTTAACACTGGAAGGGGGAAGCCTGTTGGATCTCTTGTCTCCTTCACTCTGTGTCAATCCCTGGAGCTATTTTCATCAATTCCTCTATGCAGCTCTCAGAGAGCATGCCATGCAACTTCCACTGACCTTGCTCCTCTTCTCTGTTACTCCTGCTCCAAACTCTGTCCCTTCCTCTCATCAATTCTCCATCCAGTCCAGGAATTCATTGGTGCCTATAGTTCAGTGGGAGAGGGCCATTCTGCTTGGACCTCAGCAATGTCTATGAGCCAATGAGTGAGAGCTCATGTAGGATCCTAGTTGGGCAGTCTTTAGTGCAACATGGAATGGACTGTGCATGAGTGTCAAGTGCTGTAGTTTGGAGGGTGGGGCACCAGGTGGGATACGCTGCAGATACAGAGCTTGGCACCACTTGGGGTGGGAGTGTGCCCACTCTAGCACTGCTCTACTGTCTCTTCCCTATTGCCAGATCACACTAGTCACAGCCACTACAAGCCTCTGCCTGTTTCCTGGTCCCTAACTAGAACCAAGTCCTTTGTTTCTTTCAGTAGGGCGCCTTGGTCATAATTCAATCACTGCCCTGATTTTCTGAACTAGGCCTTTCTTAGTGGCATAACTTCTGAGGTCTCTCTCCTCTGAGTATGATTGTTGTTCAGTTCCACTGCCCAGTGGAAAAAGAGCTAGGGTGGGTGACACTGGGAACTGAGTGCTTAGCTGAAAGTAGATTGCAGCTACCTGACCTTTGGACTTCTTTCCTCTGCTGCTTCTCTCAGGAGTTAGATAATTTCCCTAGATAGTGTATTCAGTGGAATTGAGCTCTAAGGAGCACTGAGATTGAGAACCACACCCACCTTTTCCTCCAAACATCCTGATACTAGATATCATCTGGTGGGCTTCTAGTTACTTTCCCATGCCTAGGTTTCTCACTTGCCCCCATTTCTGAATATCTGCAGATCCTGGCAAATATCCTCTGAGTGTCTTGTGAGTGCTGCTAGCTTCAATTTGCTGTGATAGATCTCCAGTAGAGGTTTATTTTGACTAACTGTTCAGTCCAGTCAGAGGGCTCCAAGGCAGAAACAGCATGGTGGAGGAAAGCTGCTCACCCCATGGGAACCAAAAAGCAGAGAGAGAAGGGAAGTGCCAGGGAGGGAGATATACCCTCCAAAGGAATGCCCCAGTGACTCACCTTTTCCAACCAGGATGCCTCCTAACAGCACATTCAGCTGTAATCTCATCAATAGAGCAATCCACTGATAAGCCTAGTGTGCCCATGATCCAGTCACCTTCCCCCAAAGCCCCACCCCTGAATATATGAGGTCTGGGGGAACATTTGAGATCAAAACATAACAGTCTCCAATGTGAAGTGTACTTTCAAGGAATGATATAATTAAATTTGTATATAGTAAAAACAACAAAGGTCTCTTTTTGTCTTATATTTTAAGTGCTATGATGAAGGTTTAAGTGGTTCTTTGGGAATGAGGATGCTAACTCTGAATTTTTCCTGTATTTCATATACATGAGTATATGCATGATTTATAATAAAATTGCATTTACTTGACCTAGCTAAATATTTTTAATGGATCCCTTGCATAATGCTTTATAATTTGATACAAATACCGTACTGTTTATATCCTAAAGTAGTAGCACTACCACCATCTGTATATCATAGCCTACACTTTTTATCACCTGGTTATCAGAATAAGGTGTCACCTGCTCCATGATTTCTAGCCACCATTCTATATTCTGTTTTAATATAAGCCTGTTAAGCATTTCTCACAGCTTGTTACAGTGTGTTCTCATCAAGGCTACTGTTATAAATGACATGCATGCATATTTATGTGAAGGATTCAAAGACGTTTGTAAGTCACATCCTTGCATTCTAAATGAATTCTGTGTAAGCAATATAACATTTAACTTGTAGAGATAACTTATGAGTAGATGCCTTTGGAGGCTCTTATCATAAATAAGCAAATTTTTTAGCAAAAAAAATGAAACTTATTTATTGTGGTATGTGGTTTCTGTTAATACGTTAGGCTATATAAATTGTACCATATTGAAAGAAAAGTTTTCAAAACCTGTATATTTTTCTAGTCTAGCAAGCCTTAGACTTTTCCTTAGTATATGTTAGTTGGTTAATATTTTTTTGGCATGCTGGAAAGGAAGTGGATGCAGTATATAGATTTTTTAAATTGCACAGTATATCTTCCAAACTGAATTACTTTTTAAGCCTAGCCAGCCTAAGTTAGTTTTATTATCTGTGTAGTTGGTAATATAGAAGCCTTTAGAGCTACAGTAGCTTTTAGTTCAGAATAGATTTTGTATACTGTGTTATGTTTTCATAACCTGAGAAATGGAGAACTATTAGAAGCAGTTTTTACATGTTTTAAAGTAGACTTGTACTATTCATAGATTATTTCTTTTGTAAAATGAATGGCATTTACCCATTAGTTTACTAGGTAATTCTGTCTTTCATTATTTTGTGTCCTAGATTTAATGTTGTTTTTTCTTTCCTTTAGTGTTAAAGATGAAAAATGAGAATGTTTCAGTTTTAGAATCTAATATAAATTTTCCACACACAGGCATAAAGAAATTGTCACCACCAAACACTTTTTACCAAGTGATCAAAGTAACATTTCCTTGTGTTTTATATGTGGAAAAATAGTTGCAGTAATAATAATACATGAAGAAGAATTTCTAATACTTCAGGAAATCATGGAGTACTAGCTAATTTCTAACTTAAAGCTTATGAAAAAAGGAATAAGACCCAAAGTCCAAAATATATAAATGCACATATGCATCTATAAGTAGCTTGCTGAAGATTATCAGATCAGCATGGAGAGAATGAGAAAGGGATCTCCCATTTGATGCATTCAGTAGACCTATGCCCAAAATGGGACATATAGATGCTACTTTGATTTGGTCATAACCATGAAACTTTATTTTTCAATATATAGGGTAAGATATGGTTGTGTCTTTTTTTCTCTGCTACTTGCAACCACCTTCCTCAGTCCAAAGTCCAAGATCAGAAAATTAATACATTTTACTGAATGTTTTATAGATTTGGAGAAATCATAGTAGAAGTCATCTTTCAGAACAAAGCAATATATTTTATTCTATAATAAACAGTGTTTATTTCTCTAAAAGACATTTCAGAAACCTAAAGGATGTTTGTTAGATCAACTTATTAGAAAACCAAGGGAAATCTTTGGCCAAAGATTCTACTGTGAAAACTTTAAAGTTGATGCATTCAATTGCGTATAAAGTCAGAAAGAGTAAAATTAAGGTGGGTTTTTGGTGTCTGTCCCAATGTCCTTGCCTCTCTACCTTAACAAGTTAAAGTTAGATTTTTTTGTTTTTGTGGGTACCGGGGGTCGACCTCAGGACCACATGCCAGCAGGTGCCCGTGCCGCTGAGTGATATCACCAGCCCTTTTTGTGTACGTGGGTACCGGGAGTCGAACTCAGGACCTCACATCTGCCAGGCAGGTGCTTATGCCTCTGAGCCATCTCACCGGCCCTAGATTTTTTTCTTAATTAGCATTCTTGTTAATCTTTTTTTGCCCAAATTGACATAGTATTCTGGTAGTATTATCAAGAAAATTAGGTTTGGAACAACCTTTTTATATTGTTTTGACTTGTCTAATTTTCCAAATGAGGAAAATTGAAAAGAAGGTAAAGTTAGAAACCATATTTTATGATATGTATTCTTTATGATGTACCTATTATACAATTTTTAAACCACTTTATCTGAAAAAATTTTGGGAGATAGTAATATTATTTTTCTGGATTGTGTTATATTTATGACATTTGTAAGCTTTCAACAACTTGTAATTTGCTGTATTTTCTCACTGCTGATGCTGATGCATACTTTTCAAAAAAGTTGGAGAAGCTAAAAGCTATTCTTATAGTGTTCTAATTCTGTGCCTCATAGAAAATACCAGTTTAGATAAATAAATTCTTTTAACTTTCTGCATTTTATCTAATTAATAAAGGTAAAAGGAAAAACACATCTTGTGTAAATCTATCTCCCTACCCCTATTTGTTTAGAGATCCCAGAATTTGTTTAGAAACCACAAATTCAATTTACAAATTAAATTCATGAATTTTATAAGTGCTAATTCTGATGAGCCCAAGAACAGTTACATTTTATACCCTTTGAAGACTAGTTCATAGTGATCTGTTTCTTGGCCCCAGCCCTGTTGGTTTCCTCCCACATTTTCATAGAACCACATGATACACCTACAAGTAGGTGTATGAATTGATCCTATTTGTAATTGTTAGACTTCACTAGTCCAAATGTATGAGTTTAAAGCTTGACTATTGAAGAATCTCAACAATATTGTTTTTGAACACTGCATCTGAGGACAGCTACATTAAGATATGACAGAGGTTCTTATCTAGGATCCATAGAACTTTGGAATTTAAATGCAAAATGTTACGTATGTGTCTTCATAAAAGGAGTCCAGAGTTTCATCAGGTTTTCACAGGCATCCATGGTTAAAAAAGGATTAAGACCCATATATATACAATTTTGACCTTAAGAAGTAGAAAAATTAGAGGCCCTAAAGAGTGAAACAAGAGTGCTTCCGGGATCTAAAGTTGTGGGGCAGCTGATAAAAACATAGAACTATATATAACTATGTAACTATAATTTGCAGAGACATATTTAAATAGGATGCATGTAGCTATCTATGCTCTAATCATAGGTAGAAGTAATAACTATAGTATAGTGAATAAGAAGAAAGCCAGAACCATGGGGTCAAATTATGGTTCTTCAGGTTACTAGCTGTGTATCCTTGGTTTAAGTTTTTAATCTGAGCTTCTCAGTTTTCATTATGATAATAATAGTACTACCTTATAAGTTATAAGGATTAAAATTAGGTGATATCTAGAAAGTGCTTAATAGTAGTCCTTCCTCATAAGTACTGCATAAGTATTAGTGTCGATACTACAATTATTTTAATTATCATGCTACTGCTGTTATAGAATGCCACCAAGGCAAATATGAGACAGAGTTATATACTTAGCCAGATTTCACTAATATCAGGGTCAAGGAAGTTTTGCCCATAGAATCAGATAGTAGTTTAGGCTTTAGAGACCACATGGTCTCCCTCAAAATGCTTTGTACCCATAGATGATATGTAAAAGAATAAGTGTGACTGTGTTCCAAAAAAACTTGATTTACAAAACTAAGTGGCAAGTTTTAGGACCCTTGATTAATTTAGTTGAATGATTTTTGCTTTCAAAATATAATTTTAAAAAACTTCAACATTAGGAGATTATATAGGCTGCACTGCCTGCTGTATATTAGTAATTTATTATGTATTTGAATCATCAAAAAATGAATAGTACTTTTATTATATACAGCTGTGGAAATTGTGTTAAAGCAGTGTTTCTCAATCTTTCATGGGTGTCAGAAATTAATCCACAGATTACTAGACTCAGTCACCAAAGTCTCAGACTTACAGATCTGGAGTGTGCATGAAAATCTGCACTTTTTTCTTTCTTTTTAAACTTGTGCACCTCATTTATTTCACTTAAAATTATGGCTTAAATGTGCATCCATTTACATACAAATGACTCAAGTTTATCCTTCTTTATGGCATAGTAGTACCATAAATAAATACCACATTTTATTTATCCATCGTTGATGGGCTTATGGGCTGTTTCCAAGATTTTGCTATTATAAACTGCAGTTATAATCATGGGTCTACAAATATCTCTATGGTAAGATGCTTTTAATTCTTTCAGGAAGATACCTACAAGAGGTACAGCTGGATCAAATGGAACCTCTAGTTTTAGTCTTTTGAGGAACCTCCATACTGATTTCCACAGTGGTTGTATGAACTTATACTCCAACAACAATGGAGAAGTGTTCCTTTTTCACCACAGCCTCATCAGCACTTCTTATTGGTTGATTTCATGATGATAGCCATTCTTTCTGGAATGAGTTGGAATCTTAGTGTTGTTTTAATTTACATTTCTCAGATCATCAGTGTCATTGAACATTTTTTCATATGTTTATTTGTTTGTACTCTTCACCTGAGAAGTGTCTATTAATTTCAGAAGACCATTTTTGAAATGGGTCTTTAAATTTGGGGGTCTGATTTAAGTTCTTTATATATTCTAGATATCAGTCCTTGTTTTGAAGAGTAGCTGGCAAAATTTTCCCCATTCCATGGCTCATCTTTTCACTCTATTTGTTTCTTTCACTGTGCAAAAGTGTAATCCCAGTTGTTGGTTCTTTGTAGTACATTATTTCCTGTGTGATTGGGGTTTTGCTATGCAGTTCAGGCTGACCTTGAACTCCCTTTGTAGCCCAGGCTGGTCTTGAAGTCATGGCTATCTTCCTGTCTCAGCCTCCAGAGTGTGGGATTACAGGCATGAGCCACCAACCCAGCCTTCAACACCATTTATTAAAGATAATATCTTTCTTCCAGGGAACCTGTTTGACCCCTTTGTCAAAGATAAGGTAATGAGTATTCTTGGATTTCTTTCTGCATCTTCTATTCTCTTCCACTAATCCACAGGTCTATTTTTTTTTTTCCATTGCCATGCAGTTGTTATCATGGTAGCTTTGGACTATAACTTCAGTCAGGGGTCTTGATACCCCCTGCCTTGCTCTTGTTGCCCAGAATTGCTTTAGCTATTCTAGGTCTGTTCTGGTTCCATATGAATTTTAGTATTGCTTTGTCCAACTCTGTAAGCAATGCTATTGATATATATATATATTGTGTGTGTGTGTTTGGGTACTGGGGGTCGAATTCAGGACCTCGTGTGCCAGCAGGTCCCTGTGCCGCTGAGCGATATCACCGGCCCCTTTTTCCTATGTGGGTACCGGGAGTCGAACTCAGGACCTTGCACTTGCCAGGCAGGTGCTTATGCCGCTGAGCTATCTCACCGGCCCGCTATTGATATTTTGATTGAGATTGCATTAAACCTGTATATCACTTTTGGAAGTATGCCATTTTGACTTTATTGGTTCTGTCTATCCAAGAACAGGGCATATTTTTTTTTTTCTGATACCTTCATTGATCTCTTTTTTCAGAGTGCTGTAGTTTTCAATGTAAAGGTCTCTTACTTCCTTTGCTAGATTGATTCCTAAGTATTTCATTTTTCTTGATGCTATTGTGAAAGGTGTTATTTCCCTAATTTCTACAGTGAGTTTGATATTCCTCTATAGAAATGGTATTGATTTTTGAGTGTTGATTTTGTATCCTGCTACCTGACTGAAGTTGGTTATGAAGTCTAAGAGTCTTTTGGTGGAGTTTTTGGGGTCTTCTATGTAGAGTATTATGTCATCAGCAAATAATGAAATTTAACTTCTTCCTTTCCTACCCACATTCCTTCTATTTCTTTTTCTTGTCTAATTGCTCTGGCTAATGTTTCTAGAACTGTATTGAACCGGAGTTGTATTATTGGGCGTTCTTTCCTTATTTGTGACTTTAGAGTGAAAACTTTCAGTTTTTGACAATTTAGTATGATGGTGGCTGTTAGTTTATCATAAATGGCTTTTATCAGATTGAGGTAAAGACCTTGTATTTCAATTTTCTGTAGTGTTTTTATCATGAATGGGTATTGAACTTTGTTAACTGCTTTTTCTGATCTATTGATTATGTGGTTTTTATCCTTGTTTCTATTAATGTGCTTTATGACATTTATTGATTTGCATATGTTGAACCATCCCTACATCCCTGGGATGAATCCTACTTGGTCATTGTGTGTAATCTTTTTGATGATTGTGTACCTTCTATTTATTAGTATCTTATGTAGGATTGTTGTAACTATATTCATTCGGAGATAGGCCTGTAGTTAGTTCTCTTTTTTTGTTTGGATCCTTCTCTGGTTTTGGTATCAGGTTAATGCTTGATCCAGTTGACTTTGGGAGCCTTGCTTCCCTTTCAATTTTATTAATGGGTTTGCAGAGTAGTGACATTGGATCTTTTAAGGTTCTTGTAGAATTCAGCAGTGAATCTGTCAGGACCTGGACTTTTCTTTGCTGGTGATTTTATTATTACTTCTTTAATTTCATTGACTGATACTGGGTTATTTAGAATTTTTATATTTCTTTATTCACCTTTGTTAATTCATATGTATCTAGGAATTTGTCCATTTCATTTTCTTGTTTTTCTTTTAATGTGGGTACCGGGAGTCAAACTCAGGACCTCGCACTTGCCAGCAGGTGCTTGTGCCACTGAGCAATATCACTGGCCCCTTTTTTTCCTTTATGTGGGTACCAGGAGTCGAACTCAGGACCTCACACTTGCCAGGCAGGCACTTACGGCACTGAGTCATCTCACCAGCCCTGTCCATTTCTTTTGAATTTTCCATTAGAGTACAGCTTCTCAAAGTAAGTACTGATTGTCTTCCTGGATTTTTATAGGATCCATTGAGATTTTACTATTTTCATTCATAATTGTGTAGATTTTTTTTTTCTTCTTTCCTTGTTTTGATAAGGTCATCTAAGGGTTTGTCTATTTTATTTAATTTTTCAAAGAACCAACTCTTCAATACATCAATTCTTTATATTGTTTTCTTAGGCTCAATTGCATTAATTTCTGCTCTGCTCTTTATAGTGTCCTTCAGCATATGACTTTTGTGTTTAACTTGCTCTTCTTTTCTAGAACTTTGAGGTTCAGCATTCCATTTTTTTTATTTGAGCTTGCTCTGTTTTTCTGGTGTGGGAATTTACTGCTATAATATCCTCCCATAAGATTGCTTCCATTGCATCCCATAATTTCCAGTATGTCATATTGGCCTTATCATTTCATTGTAAAAGCTGTCTAATTTCTTTAGTTTTATCTGTGACCATTGGCTGTTCAGTAGGGTATTATTTAATTTCCATGAGTTTATATAGTTATTTGTGGCTTCTTTTGCCATTGATTTCCAATGTAATTGCACTATGATATGGCAGCATGTATGGGATAATTTCAGTGTCTTTGCATTTACTTAAGGATGCTCTATGAGCTAGTATGTGGTCTGTTTTGGGGAAAGTCCCATGTGCTGCTCAGAAGAATGTGTATTCTGTTCTTGTTGGGTAGAATACTATATAGATATCTACTAAATCCTTTCATTCAAACTTTTGATTTAGCTCTGATATTTCTTTGTTGATTTTTTGTCTTGTTGATCTATTTGTGATGCTGGAGTATGGAGTTCCCCATCAGGATTGTACTAATGCTTATCTGATTTTTCCTATCTATACTGTTTGTTTTATACAATTGAGTGTGCCACTATTTGGTTCATATATATTTATGATTGTTATCTCTTCCTCTTGGCTTGTGTAATGGTTGATACACTGTATCAAATTGAGAAGTTTAGAAGTTTAAGTGACTCAGCAGGGGGCCAAGGTCCTCACTTTATAAACATCCTCATCCTGTGCAAGAGGAGGGCAGGGAGATGATGTGAGTACTACACCTACCCTAGGGAGTGATAGCCACTTACAATATAAGGGAGAAAAAGAGGCTTGCTTCTCCCCCTTTTTTGCACTTGCTGCTTTTGCTGTCTTCTGCTGCCATAAACTGTTGCCCCTGTGCCAAGCCACCCTGCCTTGGAGCCAGCTGATTATGGACTGAAATCTCCACAAACTGTGAGCTAAATAAACCTTTCCTTCCTTAATTTTTGGTGTTGGGTATTTTGTCTCAGCAATGAGAGAAAAGTAACTAACACAGCTTGTTCTCTTAAGAAGTATGTAGTGATCTTCTTTGTCTCTTCTGACCAGTCTTGGCTTAAAATCCACTGTTTCAACCTGTAGAATAGCTACCACTACTTTTTTCCGGCTTCCTGTCACATGAAGTATTGTTTTCCATCCTTTCACTTTTAGTCTGTGAATTTGTTTTTGCATTAAATGTGTTTCTTATATACAACGTGTTGTTGGATCTTATTTCTTGATCTATTCTGCCAGTCTGTTTCTTTTGATTGGTTAATTGAGACCATTATCATTGATGATTATAAGTGATATATATTGACATACTTGTCATATTATTTTCCTATTGCTGGTTCCCTTTCTTTCCCTTCTGTTTAATTGCTTGCCTTTTCTTGTGGACTCATTCTATTGGGATTCTTGCAATTGCCTTTATTTTATTTTTGTGGAATAACCTTGAGAACTTTTTGCTGATTTCATAGTCATGAATTTCTTTAAGTTTGCTTTACAGTGGAGGGAAATTTTTTCTCCGTCAGTTTTGAAAGATAATTTTATGGAATGCATTAATCTGGCTTGGAGGTTGTTTTCTTTTAGGCTTGAGAAAATGTGCTTTTCTAACAATTTTTAACTGGTTCCCAGGTGTGGGCTGATCTTGCTAATCTAAGGATCACAGCCAGAGAGAAAGCAATTGGAAATTGTGCCCTGGGTCTGTTTGTAATTAATAAAGGGAGAAAGGATTTCATTAAATTAAAATGACCATAAACTTGTGAAGAAGCATCTATACCAGTTGTTGTAAATTTGTTTCATTTCTTCCCAGTTAATTTCTCAGCTATTTTTTTTTTGTGGGTACCGGGGGGTCGACCTCAGGACCTCGCGCGCCAACAGGCACCCATGCCACTGAGCGATATCTCCGGCCCCTTTTTCGTATGTGGGATCCGGGAGTCGAACTCGGGCCCTCGCGCTTGCAAGGCAGGCGCTTACGCCACTGAGCCATCTCACCGGCCCAATTTCTCAGCTATTTTAACACCATCTATTCTCTGCCAAATATTCTTCTAGGTATAGTGGATGTATATAAAGAAAAGCATGATATAGACTATAAAGTTTTTCTTTTATTTATTTGATTAAAGAAAATATGCACTTGTAAGCCAGTCAGACAATAAGAAAATTTTATCAGTTTGCAAAGTATATGATATTGGTATAAACTGTCAGTAACAGAAATAATTTATAGGAGCCCAAGCAGATATGACATGAAAGTAATTTAATCAAAGTAGGCTGACTACAATTTGATGAAGTTACAGGAATCACACATGGCTGCAAATCATCCATTTTCAGAAAAGAGCAAAAAGGTCAGGCTCTACTCTGAGCCAAGAACCATTAGTGTTGTCACTCCTACCAGTTATTTAACATGGTGCATTGATGTAATTTCAGGGTTTCTCAAGCTCAGTGTTGTTGATGTTTTTGGCAAGGATAATTCTTTTTTCTTTTGTGAGAAGGCCTGTCCATGTATTGTAGAATGTTTTGCAGTATCGCTGGACTCTACATACTACATGATACTACCTTTTCCCACCCACTTGTGGCATAAAAATTATATCTTCAGACATTATCTAGTGTTATATTGAAGCAAAACTACCCCTGTTTGGGAAATAATAGTTTAAATCCTACTCAGGATGTATTGCATTGTTGTCCTAATATGTGATCTTTTTCTTTATATTCCATGTATTCTTTTTACTATTTTCCCTTTTTGTATTAGTTTGACTATATAATCTGAAGGAGTGTCAAATTTCTTTAAGGAATGGAGCAGTGGAATAATTAATGAAGGTCATTTAGCAAAGTTCCTGGCATAAAGGAGATAGCTACTTAACTACAAGCAAATTCTTGGGTAGCATATAATCTTAGTACTTGGAGGAGAAGATGAAAATACTGAGAAAAAAGCACCCTAAAATTTTGCGAAGAAATATAAGCCCTATTTCCTGCCCTTAGGTCCCAACTCCTAATGTTAACCAATGTTGGTTGTGTATCTTCTCACCTTTTCCATAATATGTACAGGATATCTATTAATATGTGCATGTATACATACCGTTAAATTATAAATGGTAAAATACTGTAGAGCTCATGTGGATGTTCTGTCACTTAACCATTTTTCTATTTTTTTGGTATTTTAAAATTAAAATTGCATTTGTTAAGACAGAAATATAATTTCATATGCAGAAATTTTAGAAACAAATCTTAATTCTTACAAGAATTAACTTAAATCCCATTACGTATTTGTTATTCTCATTGCTGAGACAAAATACCCGACACCCAAAGTTAAGGGGAGAGGTTTATTTCAGCTCAGTTTGTAGAGGTTTCTGTCCATAGTTGGCTGGATCCAAGGTAGTATGGCATGGCACAGGAACATGGTAGAGGAGAAACAGTTCATGGTATTGCAGGCAGAAGTCAGCAAAGCAGCAAAGCAACAGCAATAAACCTGCCTTACCTCTCTTCCTTTATATTCTATCTAGGCTATAAGCCTATTGATTGGTGCCTCCCACACCAAAAACTATGCTCATTCCAAGCAATGAACTAATTTAGTACTACACACTCTTAATCACACTAGCACATGCCCTAGATCCAGCCTGTCCTGAAAAGCCCCACCTATGAGTATATGAGGCTTGTGGCAGGGAATCTAGATACAAACCATAACACCTTTTAACAATAACACACTAAATATTTCATATTTTATATGTAGTTTCTTCTTTATTAACATATATTTGTGATATATAATAATTATATTTCTTTTGGGGGATGACTACATGTGCATATTTTATCTTGGACATTTTTGAAGACTTTTCCACATGCTGTCTTCCTTTTCTGTCCCCTTCCCCATGTTCCCTTTCCCATCTATAAGATGTCTACTTCTGTTCCTATAATCTCAACTTTATCTTGCTGTTTAAATTATTTATATTTTGGGTTTCTCATATAAGCAAAACCGTGTTATATTTAACTGCCTGTGTCTGATTTATTTCACCTAACTTTAGAGTCTCAAGATTTATTCTCTTTCCTACAAGTGACTGAAATGTATCCTTTATGGTTGAATAATATTCCATCGTTTTATTTATACATTCATTTGCTGATGGGTCTATAGACTATCTCCAAAATTTAGCTATTATGCTGTAAGGATGGGTATGCATGCCTTACTATATCTTCAACTCTTTTTTTTTTTTTTTTTTTTTTGTGGGTACCGGGGGGTCGACCTCAGGACCTTGCGCGCCAGCAGGCGCCCGTGCCGCTGAGCGATATCACCGGCCCCTTTTTCGTATGTGGGATCCGGGAGTCGAACTCGGGCCCTTGCGCTTGCCGGGCAGGCGCTTAAGCCGCTGAGCCATCTCACCGGCCCTTCAACTCTTTCAGGAAGATACCCAGAAGAATTTAGCTTGGTCAAATGGAATTTCTATTTTTATTTTTGGTTTTGTAAATCTCCATACTGATTTCCATATTGGGTGTACTTTTTTATATTACCACAGTGTATAGTAGGGTCCTTTTTTCCATACATCCTCACTATCATTTATTGTTTTTTGATTCCCTGATGACAGCTATTCTTAGTAGAGTAAGATCGATTCTCAGTGTAGCTTTAATTTGCATTTTCCTAATTGCAAAAGATGCTGAACATTTTTTTTATGTACTTATGTGCCATTTATTCTTTTGAGAAGTGTCTCATCATTTCAGTTACCCATTTTTTTTAATTGGGTCTTTACTTTTTGGAGTCTAATTCTTTTAGTTATTTATTTAGTTTAGATATTAATAGTGTGTCAGAAGAGTAGCTGTCAAAAATGTTTTCCCATTTTGTAGGTTGACTCTTCACTCCTTGATTGTTTCCTTTGGTGTGCAGAAGCTCCTTAAATTATATAATCCCATGTATTGATGCTTGAAATTATTTCTTGTGCAATGGGGATTCTGTTCAAGTATTCCTTGCCTATATGCCTGTCTTCAAGTGCTTTGCCTATTTTATCTTTCATTGGATTTTTCTTTGGGGGGTCTTCTATGTAAAAGTTACATCATCTGCAAATAAAGATAGTTTTACTTCCTCCTTCCCTTTTCTTATCCTTTCTGTTTCTTGCCTGATTGCTCAGGCTAACATTTTGATTATTGCATTGAACACAAGTGATAAAAGTGGACAACCTTTACTTGTTCCTGATTACTGATGGAATGCTTTCAGTTTTCCCCATTTAGTATTTTTTTTTTCCTGAGACAGAGTCTCACTATGTAATTCAGACAGGCCTTGAACTCATGGTAATCCTCTTGCCTCAGGCTCCTGAATGCTGGGAATGTAGGTGTGTGCCACAACATCTGCCTAGGTAATGTCTTTTTATTCCTATTTTTTCTGGGATTTTTTATGAATGGCTGTTCTATTTTGTCAAAGGCTTTTTCTATATATATATTGACTTCACCATGTAGAACTTTATTCTTACTTTTCTTTACATTTATTGATTTACTTTTGTTGAATCTTCCTTAAATCTCTGGGATGAAACTGATTTGGTCATTATTTATGATATTTTTACTGATTTGTTGCATTTTGTTTACAAGTATCTTGTTGAAAACTTTTATGTCTCTGTTCATTAAGAATACTGGCCTCAAATAAACATACAAAAAAAAATGTTTGACATCACTAGTCATTCGAGAGATGCAAATTAAAGCAACACTGAGATTCCATCTCACCCCAGAAAGAATGGCTGTTATCAAGAAATCAACCAATAACAAATGATGGAGGAGCTGTGGGGAAAAAGGAACCCTTCTCCACTCTTGGTGGGAGTGTCGACTGGTGCAGCCGCTGTGGAAATCAGTGTGGAGATTCCTCAAAAAACTAGGATTGGGGGCCGGTGAGATGGCTCAGCAGCTTAAGCGCCTGCCCGGCAAGCGCGAGGGCCCGAGTTCGACTCCCGGATCCCACATACGAAAAAGGGGCCGGTGATATCGCTCAGCGGCACAGGCGCCTGCTGGCGTGCGAGGTCCTGAGGTCGACCCCCCCGGTACCCACAAAAAAAAAAAATAAATAAATAAACTAGGATTGGAAGTCCCATTTGACCCAGCTATTCCCCTTCTGGATATCTTCCCAGGAGAATTAAAAACATTGTACCACAGCGATATATGTGCACTCATGTTTATAGCAGCACAATTTGTAATAGCCAGATCTTGGAAAAAACCCAAATGCCCATCAACCGAGGAATGGATAAAAATGATGTGGTATTTTTATACAATGGAGTATTACTCAGCCATAAAGAAAGATAAACTGGAGACTTTTATAGGTAAATGGATGCAACTCGAGACCACAGTCATAAGTGAAATAAACCAAATGCACATGTGTAAACATCATATTGTCTCCCTAGTGTGAGAAACTGAAAGAGTAAATAAGATACAAAATGTACAATAGATATGGTAAAGCAGGAAGAAACTGTTCAAAAGGAAAGAGAAACTAGGATGGGGGAATGGAGAAAAGAAGGAAGGGAAAAACTATATATATATACAAGATAGTTAAGATAGATACACTACTAATTTTGCTTAGTTCGTTGAAAAGAAAGGTTTGTGCTAATATTGTTTGGACAATTGAATGCTAATATCTTGTACCCTGAGTAACTAATTTAAAGATAACAATACACAATGTATTAACCATTGTTACCCTCCTATTATGTTGTTTTAAAATTTTGTTCTATTTTTTTTCTTTAAAAAAAAAGAATATTGGCCTCTAGTTTTATTTTTTGTTGAATCTATGTCCAGGTTTGGTATCATGGTAATGCTGTCTGTAAGATATGAGTGTCATAGTGTTCCTTTCCTTTGAATTTCAGAGAAGAGTTTGAAAAGTCTTGGCTTTAGTTCTTTTGAAGTTCTAATAATATTCAGTGGAAAATTCATAGAGTCATATGCTTTTCTTAGTTTGCTGAGCTTTTGTTATTGCCTCTGTTCCTCTATTTCATTGTCTCTTTGGTCTGTTTGGGGTTTAAATATCTTATTAGTTTATTTTTTTAAGATTCCTGGACTTCATTTATTTTTATTTTTTATTAGTACATATTTGACAAGTCATATGTGTATAAGAATTTATTTCTTCTACAGTTTCCAATTTATTAAAATATGTTTTCAAAATTGTTTATTATCCTCTGGATTTCAATGGTTTCTATTGTGATTTCACCATTTTCACTTCTGATTGTATTGATATGAATCTTTGCTTTCCTTCTTTTGGTAAGTTTTGCTAAATGTTTATCAGTCTTAGTTTTCCTTTCAAAAAACCAACTTTCTTATTCATTGATTGTTTTTATTGTCTTTTTAGTCTCTGTTTCATTGATTTCTAACCTGATATTTATAATTTCTTTCCTTCTGTGAGTTTTGGATTTTGATTGTTCTTGTTTTTCTAAGACCTTATTGTTCACATTAGGTTATTTATCTGGCAGTGATCTATTTTTCTAATGTAGGCACTCAGACCTATAAGCATCCCTCTTAGAACTGTTTCCATTGTGTCCCATAGGTTTGGGTATGTAGTGCTACCATTGTCATTTTGATTCCTGGAACTTTTTAATTTCATCCCTGAGTTCTTCTGTGGCTCATTGATTATTTAGGAATATATTATTTAATCTCCATGCCTTTGTATGAATTCCATCGTTTTCTGTTGATTTCTAGTTTCATTCTTTTGTGATTGGATAGGATTCAAGAGATTATTTCAATTTTTGGTATTTAGTGAAATATAGTTTATGGCCTAGTATGAGGTTTAATTTTGAGAAAGTTCCATAGGCTGCTGAGAAGTAGGTATATTCTGATATTGTTGGATGAACACTGTAGATTTGTGTTAGGTCCATTTGGTTAATGGTGTAGTTCAATTATAATATTTTTTTCTTTTTGTTTTTGCTTGCTTGATGTGTCTGTTTTTGAGAAGGGGTTTTAAAGTTTGCTACTATGATTGTATTGGTGTCTATTTATCCTTTTATGTCTAGTTATTTTTGTTTATGAAATTTTGTGTACTGACATTTTTTTTTTTTTTTTTTTTTTTTTTTTGTGGGTACCAGGGGGACGACCTCAGGACCTCGCGCGCCAACAGGCACCCGTGCCACTGAGCGATATCACCGGCCCCTTTTTCGTATGTGGGTTCCGGGAGTCGAACTCGGGCCCTCGCGCTTGCAAGGCAGGCGCTTACGCCGCTGAGCCATCTCACCGGCCCTGACATTTGTTTTGTATATATTTATAATTGTCTCATCTTATTGAACTGTTCCCTTTACTAACATGTAGTGACCTTCAACTCTTCTGAACAGTTCTGCAATGAAATCCACATTTATGAATTTAGGATAGGTACTCCTGCTTGCATTCAAGTTCTACTTGACTAGAGTATCATCTTTTATTTTTTCCTTTTTAGTCTATGTGCTTCTTTCTGTGTATTGTTTATCTCTTATAGGCAACATATAGTTGAGTTTTTGTTTTTAAACCAATCTTATAATCTGTGTCTTTTGATTGGAGAGTTACTGCCATTTACATTGAGCATTATTATTGACAGGTATTTACTATTCTTTTTTTTTTTTTTTTTTTTGTGGGTACCGGGGGTCAACCTCAGGACCTTGCACGTCAGCAGGCGCCTGTGCCGCTGAGCAATATCACCGGCCCTTTTCTCGTATGTGGGTTCCGGGTGTCGAACTCGGGCCCTCGCGCTTGCCAGGTAGGCGGTTACGCCACTGAGCCATCTCACCGGCCCAGTATTTACTATTCTTACCATTGTGTTATTTTTCTTTTTCTTTTTTTTTTTTTTTTTTTGTGGGTACCGGGGGTCGGCCTCAGGACCTCGCGCGCCAGCAGGCGCCCGTGCCGCTGAGCGATATCACCGGCGCTGTTTTAGTATGTGGGTACCAGGAGTCAAACTCAGGACTTCACGCTTGCTAGGCAGGAGCTTATGCCACTGAGCCATCTCACCGGTCCCCATTGTGTTATTTTTCTATGGTAATTCCTATTTTCCTTTTGTTTTACTATTTTCTCAGCTAGATATATTCTTTCCTTTCAGCTCCAGTGATGTAGGTCTTGTCTCTCTTAATATTCCCTTGAGTATTTTCTGCAGTGGCGGTTTGGTTGTCATGAATTTCTTTAGCTTTTCTTTATCATGGAACATTTTTCTTCCTCTGTAAATTTTGAAGGATATTTTTGTAGTATATACATAGTAATATGTTTGGGAATTTTTTCATTCAGGGTTTGAATAACTTCACTCCAAAGTCTCCTCACCTTTAAGGTTTGTGTTGAGGAATCTGCTGTTATTCTGATATGCTTGCCTTCATGAGCTATTTGACATTTTCTTTCTTTTTTTAATTTAATTAAGTTTATTGGTACAATTTAGGTATACATAATGATCACATTTATCATGTGGAATTTGTACCTATACATCATATATCTTAATTCCTCTTTGTTCCCATTCCCCTCCCCTTCCTTCAACTCCTCTTCCCCTCCTTCTTCACAATGCTTTCTTTCCATTTTATCCTTCTTTTCTCATTGTTTCTTTTCCCCATCTCCTCCCCCAGTTCCCATTTCCTTTTGAACATTTTTTTTCCTGTTTCACAGTATCTTTGTTCGTATATAGTTTAATTTCTCAAACCAGAGAGGTAATGGGATATTTATACTTGTGTGTCTCATTTATTTCACTTACGATTATGGTCTCAAGATCCATACATTTAGCTGTAAGTGTCTCAAATTTATCCTTCTTTATGGCTGTGTCGTACTCCATTGTATATTTTTTAAAAACACATTTTTTTATTTATTCATCTGGTGATGGGCATTTGGATTGTTTCCAGTATTACAAACTAGGCTGCTATGAACATGGGTGTGCATACATTGCTGTGGTATAATGCTTTTAAATCTTTTGGAAAATTACCAACAAAGGGAATATATGTGTTAAATGGGACCTCTAATCCTAGTTTTTGACAAATCTCCACACTGATTTTCCACAGTGGTTGCACCAGTCTACACTTCCACCAACAGTGGAGAAGTATTCCTTTTCCTCACAGCACCATCAGTATTTGTTATTGGTTGTTTTCTTGATAATAGCCATTCTTCCTGGAGTGAGATAGAATCTCAGCATTGTTTTAATTAGTATCCCTTGAATGACTGTGATATTGAACATTTTTTCATATATTTATTTGTCCTTTGTACTTCTTCTGAGAAATGTGCATTCATGTCAGATGCCCATTTTTGGACTTGGTCTCTGAACTTGGAAAGTCTGATTACTTTCTTTGTTCTAGATATTAGTCCTTTGAGGAACAGCTAGCTAAAATGTTTTCCCACTCTGTGGGTTATCTTTTCACTCTGTTGATGATTTCTTTTGCTGTTCAAAAGATTTTTAATAAGATTATATCCCAGTTGTTGATTCTTTGAATTATTTCCCATGCAATTGGGATTTTGTTCATGAAGTCTTTGCCTACACCTATGTCTTCAAGAGTTCTACATATTTTATCTTCCAGGAGATTTAGTGTTTCTGTTTTAATATTTAGATTTTTATCCATTTTCACTTTAGTATAGTGCATGGTTAGAGACATGGGTGTAGGTTTAGTCATCAGCATGTGGACAGCCAGTTTTTCCAGCACCATTTATTAAAGAAGCTATCTTTCTTCCAGTGAATTTGTTTGGCCCCTTTGTGACAGTTCAGGTGGCTGAGTGTGTTTGGAGTTATTTCTACATCTTCTAATTTGTTCCATTCATTTTCATGTCTTTTATTTTTGCTATTACCATGCTGTTTTAGTACAGTAGCTCTGTAGTATAATTTCAAATCACAAGATTGTGATGCACACTGCCTTGCCTAGCCTTTGGTGCCCAGGATTGTTTTTGCCATTGTAGGACTGTTCTGGTTCCAATTGAATTTTTGGACTGTTTTCTCTAGTTCTGTGTGGTATGCTAATGGTATTTTGATTGAGGTTGCATTAAATCTGTATAACAATTTTGGGAGCATGGCCATTTTCATTATGTTGGTTCTTCATACCCAAGAGCAAGGGTTACCTTTCCATTTTCTGATATCCACTTCAATCTCCTTTTCTGAATACTGTAGTTTTCAATGTATAGATCTTTTACTTCCTTTATAATGTGGATTGCTAAGTATTTTTTTGATGCTGTTATGAAAGGTGTTGTTTCCCTAATTTCTCTGTCAGTGAATTTGATGTTTGTGTACAGGAATACTATTGACTCTTGAGTGTTGAATTTGTATCCAGCTACATGCCTGAATCTGGTTATTAAATCTAGAACTATCTTGGTGGCATTTTTGGGATCTTCTATTTAGCATATCATGTCATCCACAAATAATGATAATTTATTTTATTCCTTTTTTATCTTTATTCCTTTTATTTCTTCCTCTTGTCTAATTGCTCTGGCTAATGTTTCCAGAACTATCTTGAATAGGAGTGGTGATAGTGGACACCCTTGTCTTGTTCCTGATTATAGAGTGAAAGCTTTCCATTTTTGACTATTTAGTATGATGTTGGCTATTGGTTTGTCATAGATGGCTTTTATTAGATTGAGATAAAGACCATCTATTCTGATTTTCTATAGGGTTTTTATCATGAACAGGTGTTGGACTTTGTCAAATGCTTTTTCTGTGTCTATCGAGATGATCATGTGATTTTGGTCTTTGGCTCTGTTGATATAGTGTATTACATTTATTGACTTGTGTATGTTGAAGCATCCCTGTATTCCTGGGGTGAATCCTACTTTCTCCTGCTGTATAATCTTCTTGATGATTTGCTGTATTCTTATTCAGGAGTTTTGTGTCTATGTTCATTAGGGAGTTTGGCCTGCAGTTCTCTTTTTTGGTTGGATCCTTCTATGGTTTTGGTATCAGGTTAATACTTGCTTTCAGGAATGCCTGTGGTAGTATTATTTCCCTTTGAGTTTCATTAAAGAGTTTAAGAAGTAACGACATTAGGTGTTCTCTAAATTTCTTGTAGAATTGAGCAATGAATCCTTCAGGACCTGAGATTTCCTTGTTGGTATTTTTTTATTATATTTTCAATTTCATTGACTGATATTGGAATTTTTTTAGAAATTTATATCTTCTTGATTAAACTTTGATAATTCATATGTACCTAGGAATATGTCCATTTCTTCTCTACTTTCTGTCTTTTTAGAGTGATGTTTCTCCAAGTAGGTATTGATGATGTTATGGATTTCTACAGGATCCATTGTGATTTTACCCTTGTCATTCCTAATAGCATGAATTTGAATCTTTTCTTTCCTATGGTAAAGTTGGTGAAGGATTTATCAATTTTATGTAATTTTTCAAAGAACCAACTCTTCACTTCATTGGTTCTTTGTATTATTTTCATAGGCTCCATTGCATTAATTTCTGCTGTGATCTTTATAATTTTCTCTCTCCTATGATCTTTGGGCTTGGCTTATTCTATAAGTTTGAGGTTCAACATTAGGTTGTTTATTTTAGCTCATTCTATTTTCCTGACATGAAAATTCACTGTTATAAATTTCCCACTTAGCACTGCTTTCATTGTGTCCCATAAGTTCCAGTATGTTGTATAGGCATTATCATATCTTTCAGAACACTTTGTAGAGCTGGTTTAGTGGTTATGAATTTCTTCAGTTGTTCTTTGTTATCAAAATATCTTATTCCTCCATTAATTCTGAAATATTCTTTTTCAGGGTACATCACTATGGGTTGCAATTTGTTTTCTTTTAGGACTTTTAATAATTCACTCCAAGCTGTCCTTGACTGAAGGGTTTGTGTTGAGAAGTCTGCTGTGATTCTGATGCACTTCCCTTTATAGGTGATTTGTTTCTTTTCTCTAACATGTTTTAATATACTGTTCTTGTGCAGAATTTCTGGACTCTTTATTGTATGCATTGTAGATTTACTTTGGTCATGGCTAATTGGAGTTCTATATGCCTCACTTATCTGTATGGCAAATTCTTTTTCCAGCTTGGGAAGCTTTCTGCCATTACTTCTGTAAATAGTTTTTTTATTGAGAAGAAACTGTTCAAAAGAAAAGACACTGTGATGGGGGAAAGGGGAAAGGCAGGAAGAGAAAAAGAAAAAAAAAATATTTGTACACAAGATAGTTAAGATAGTTATACAGCTAGTTTCTCTTAGTTCATTGAAAAGAAAGGTTTGTGCTAATATTGTTTGGACAAGATATCAGGCCTATATCTTGTACTCTGAATGACAACTAAGAAGTCAATAATACGTGATGAAATAATTATTGTAACTCTCCTACTAACCTGTTTTGAAACTGTTTTATTTTTATTTTTATTTTTTTCTCTTCAAAAGAAAAAAAACAGGGTTTTTATGTTGTTTGTGCTGACTCCTGCTTTTTCTTTGACTCTGATCAGTCTTATTTTCTTCTTTGCATCATCTTGCAGCTATGGGATTGTTTTTTCATGGTCCCTTGCTTTTTTTTTTTTTTTTGTGGGTACTGGGGATTGACCTCAAGACCTTGCACGCCAGCAGGAGCCCATGCCACTGAGTGATATCACCGGCCCTTTCTTCGTATGTGGGTACCGGGAGTCAAACTCAGGACCTCGCGATTGCTAGGCAGGTGCTTAGCCGCTTAGCCATCTCACTGGCCCCTCCCTTGCTATTTTTAAGAGATCCTTCTTTTCATGTTCACTTGCTGTGATCCTGTCTTCTAGGTCTGATATTCTGTCTTCACTTTTGTTGATGTGGTTTTGTAAACTTCAAATGGAATTTTTAATTTCCTGGATATCTGTTTGAATCTGTTTCATGGAATCCATGTCTTTCCTGTGTTGGGCATTCATGGTTTCCATCATTTTCCTGTGCTCCTATTTTTTTTTTAAATCTATGTCTACTCTACATTTGTGAGCAAGTTCTTCATTATGGTTGTCATCTCTTTTGTACCTAAGAGATTATTTTTTATCTGATTTCCTCTATAGCTCATACAGCTATTTATTTTTACTTCAGCTGCTATGATTTCAGAAATTTCAGGTGCATTGTGTCCATTTTCCTCTACTTTTTTGTCCCGTGGACTTGTCCTGTGTGGGCTTGAAATCTGGAGTTAGATTTTTCTTGTGTGTCTTGTCATTTTCTATTTTTTTATTTTATTTTGTTTTCTGTGTCGATGCTTATAAATTTCCTGTAGAAAATAACTTTATCACTAGTATGGAGGCCTCCCTAGGAAATGCCTATTCTTCACAGATGTCTTCTCTGAATAGGAGTTTCTCAGTTTTTGTGTCTGTCTCAAGATCCTACCTTCCCAATTTATTAAGGATGCGATGTTGCTATTTACCTCAGCACCCAGTCCTTTGGTACTGGACTCTGGTGATGGTTATTATCCAAGACAATCATGGTTTTGTTATACAAGGGAGAACAGCCAATTGCAACAGGTATGACATCCTGGCTAAAGTATTACAATTAGCAATAACAATAGCATCAAGCACAGATGAGAAACTGACAAAATATGGTAACTATTAGTTTGGTTCCTTTAACCATAGGGGCAAGAACTACAGTTATATAACAAAATCCAGCCTAAATCAAGAGCTTGTATGAAATGAGTTTCCCCTTTGTGGAGTGATTTTACCCTGTAGTGGGGAAATTTAAGAGGGATAGGGCATAAAACAGAGAGATAAATGAAGAGAAATATAGTAGAAGAAAGCCTGGCTGACAAAGGATCATCATGCAAGCTTTGGTAAACTAGAGAAGAGGGCAGGAGAGAAAGAATAAAGGAGTAAGCAAAAGTTTATTGAAGCAATCCAGAAAGAATAGAGACAATGTTCACTCACATGAAAACATCATAAAATCAAGAGAGAAACTTGAGGAAAGGAAAAAAGAATATGAATAGAATAGAGTAAAAGTAAAAACTTAAACAACAACAATGACAAAAAGACCAAATAAGGGAAATGAAATAAAGCAAGCAAGCAAGCAAGAAGAAATTCCTCTGGTGTCCACGGTTCTATGGTAGTGTTCAATTCAAAGAGCCCCAAGCTGTTGGGTAAACACACCAAGCCTGCAGTAGCATTAGTGCAGGATGCGGGGCTGATCTTGTCCCCTGGATGTGGTGGGCTGGGGCCAGTCTTATGCCAGTAACTGTGTGTATGTCATTCCATGGCCCACCCACTCCTCACCATTTTTTCTTTGTGTCTCTCTCCCAGTTGTTGTGGTGCCCTCACACAGAGACAGCTTGAGACTGCTCTCAAGCTCCTCCTGGTCCTTGCATAGCCTCCTGTGTTCCACTTCCACTGGCACGTCTCTGTCCTCACACCACTTGTTGCAGGGTGAGGTCAGGTGGGGTGCTGTGGGCTGACTCTCTGCTCCTGCTGCTGCCACCCAAGGCTGCTTGGTCCCATTTTGATCTCCAATCCCATGGGGGAGTGCCAACCTTCCACTCATTGCTGTGCTTCAGCACAAGGCTGCTTAAGTCACACATCTCTCTGTCAAGGCATTGATAGTGGGGTGGGAGGGGTTGTGCTGTTCCACTCCCTACCTTCTCTGGAACCACCACCTCCTCTGAGGTCCCTAACCCTGCTGACTCACTGCTTCTGCTGCCCACAGCTTGCTGCAGGGCAGGGTGGGGTAGAGTTCTGTGGGCTTACACTCTGCTCCTGCTGCTGCCATGGAGAAAGCCCAGGGCTGCTTTGTCCCACTTTGATCTCCCCTCCCCCACTTGGGTGTCATTCTCTCACTCTTTGCTGTGCACCTTAGGGCTACTTAAATCTCCTGTCCCTCAAGCAACTGGTTGTAGCACTGGAGGGGTCATGCTGTTCCACTCACTATGTGTCCCTGTAGTCCCTAACCTTGTTCCTAGAGGTTCCAGTTAGCCACTCTAGCTCACAACAAAAATTCACAAAAACCTTTCAGCTTGTCAGGGAGAGAACAGTTCACTCACTGTTCTGTGTGCTGGCAGAATTTGCTCCTAGGCTGCAGTGTCCTCTGTCTGGAGGAAGGCAAAAGAGGCAGGGGACTTTATATCCCAAGTCTATCCTCTGTGGCTTGAGTTAGCTGCACTATTTTAGTCTGTCCAATTTTTTGTTTTGTTTTGTTTTGTTTTGCTTTGTTTTCTTAAGTTTTTTCTTTTCTTCTTTTAAATATCCTAATATGGCAGTCCTGTTCTACCCACAGGTGGACAACCCACAGGCAGCTGTGGGCTGGATCACTGTTTTATTAAGTCCTATGTTTATGTTTTGTTTGATCTACAAGTCTATTCTTGCAGATTGATTTGGGCATCAGGATGTATGTCTCTCCCTTTCTACCAATTACCTGTGTTTTTAGTTGACTTTTTCTGTGTAACTCTGTCTTAGTTACTTTTCTTGTTGCTGATACAAAATACCTGACACCCAAAGTTAACGAGGAATGGTTTATTTAGCTCACAGTTTGCAGAGGTTTCAGTCCATAATCGATTGGGTCCAAGGCAGAGTGGCACATGGCAGAAGAGCAACAGTTCAGGGTGGCAGAAGACAGCAAAAGCAACAAGAGAGAAAAAAGGAGGGGAGGGACAAGCCTCTGTCCCTTATATTATATGCAGGATACCCACCCTGGGATGGGTGTAACTCTCACACCCTTAATCCCAGCATTGGACCATGAATCAATCACAAACTCTAGATTCAGCCACCTCTGAAAAGTCTGCCCCCATGACTACATGAGGCTTTGGGGAGACATCTAGGCACAAACAATAACAAGCTTGAATGTGCTCCTCCTCTATTCAGCCACATTGATGGAATCATGCCATTTGACATTTTTCATGCATGGCATTTAGTATTGCCTTTGTTCTGAATTTCTGGCATTTTGACTATGATGTCTCATGGAAAGATTCATTGCTTATGACTGTTTAAGATTGTAATTGCTACATTTACATGGGTATCCATCTCATTGCCTAGATGTAGAATGTTTTCTGCAATGATTTTGGTGAGTATATTTTTTATTCTGTTAATTTTCTTTTATAGCCCTTTCTTGACTGCTATAATTCTTAGTTTCTTTTTCTTTTAGAGTTATCTAGGATCACTTGAATAAACATCTCCTGATTTCTTGTTGAAGAGTGTCATTAGGTTTTGTAGAATATCATATTTGTCCTCAAATCCTCATATTCTCTCTTCTAATTGGTCCTGTCCACAGGGATGATTTTTAATTGTGATTTTTTTTCCTTCCAGGTATTCTGCTTGATTCCTTTTCATAACTTCTAATTCTTTGCTAAAGTGGTCTTTCATGTCCTGCATTGTCTTCAATTCAATCAGCTGTCTGTCTTCAAGTTCCTTGAATATTTTATTAGTTCAGTCTTTTATGTGCTTATTTATCTCTTCTTTGAGTTCATTGAACATCTTATACATTTGCTTGTTTCTTCTTTGATATCTTCAAATATTTTATCCATTTGATTTTTTAGTTCTTTTCCTGAAACTTATTCTACTCTCAGTACCTGTGAGATCAGCTCTTGAGGAGTTATGAATATTTTGAGTTATCTTATTGCATTCTTATGAATGCTATGATTTTGTGTTGAATGTTGTAGATCAGTTGGGCTTGAAAGTTCTGCCAGTATAGTAGAGACCCCTAGCACTGAATAGCAAGGAGAGTACAACTACTGGTGCTATCTTCATACAAAGAAACAATCATATATTGATATATAATTTCAAGCTAGATTAGCAAGTTTTTCTACTGTTTCAATTATCATAAGCACAAAATATTAGAAATGATAAAGAAAGGGTTGGCAGATTGGAAAAGATAAAGAAAAAAATTTAAATAAATGAAAGAAGTAAAATTGAAGAAAATAAATGTAGACTATAAAGAAACCAAGACAGACAAAGAGAGAAAACACTTTTTGATGTTATTTTTGTACTTAAATAGAAGGTGAAGGGAGAGGAGATTTAAGAGGATATGTGTGCATTTGGAGAGAAAGGAATGAAAGGGAGGGATTTATAAGTAAAAAGTAGGATAATCTTGTGGAGATTGTATAGAATGTATATACATTTGCAAAAACACTCTTAGAAGACCTAAGAAATTACCTTGGGTTAGGGAGAACCTAACAGGTAAATGTAAAATTCTATAGAAACAAAAATGTTATTTATATCATTCATATGCAATTTTTCATAAACATATGCCCCTCATGTATTCTCTAAAATGGAAAAAAGAAAAATTAAATTTTTATAACAGTTTTTATGTACAAGAAAATAAGGGGAGAGAGTAAGAATACTTTTGAAATTGTAAGAGGGAAAGTGAGGAAAGAAAATGGGGAGGGGCTTTAAGTGTATAGTGAAAGGAGATACAGGGAGTTTGAATCCAATTAATGCTAGCAGAAATACTAATTTTAGAATTCCTATTAAACAATCCTTGAAGAAGGGGAACCTAATGTGAGATGTTAAGATACAGCAGCATTTAGATGAATCTTATTAGTTCATGTATAAAAGAGAGAAACAGTTTTAAAAAGAGAAAAAATATAAGGAGCTGAGAGAACATGAAAGATGGAAAATAACAATATAAGGGAAGGAGGAGGGAGATCGTAGATGGGAGATAAGAGAAAAAGATAGAGAGAGAGTATCCAATTGTTGAACCAACAGTCTAGCAAGGTTGGCGGATACCCAGAAACAATCTTTGAAGTGGGTGTATATTGCTTACTGGAATGTTTCAGTAGCAAAAGTAGAAAACTTATGTACATGGCTATAACCATACACATATACAAAGGTCTACCACACAAAAATTTTAACTGAACAAAGGAAAAATACACATACCCACAAATGTCTACATGAAACAACAAAAAACATACAAAGGGGACTACTTAGGAGCCTCTGGTGATCTCAGAATGTCATTGGGTTACCAGCACTTCTCACAGTGACAGGTAGCAACCTCAAGTTCCTAGTTGGGATTCTGTTATAGGCTCTACTATTTGCTTTTCTCAAGTTAGCTTTTCTCAGTTTCATGTGCTGTCTCTTTGCAGTTATCTCCCAGTTCCACCCAGCCTTTCTCTAGTTGGCAATTTCAGTCATCCCTTGTTGTCAGGCAGGAAGCAGTGTCCCCGTCTCTGTGTTCCATTCTGATTGCTTTTCTCTCCCCCATTTACTCTCCAGTCAAATTAATAGTCCTGCTTGTGTGTTTCAGTGTGACATGGTATTTTAATGGTTTCTGAAGGCCAGCAGAAAGTAGCCTCCATAGGCTCTGATCTGAATTGTTTTATCCACCCCCAGTAATCATGAATCCCAGTGGTTCAGCTTTACAAGGAGTCTCTAGAATGCCAATTCAGTAGCTTTTATAGCTTGGTAATAGCCCTTCTGTATGGAATTCAGTAGCACTGGAGATGGGGAAAGAGCTCAGAAGCCTTTGGCAGATTGTGGGAAAGTGCCCGCTTCAGCACTGCCACAGTGCCTTTTCTCCACCACTGGATCTCAACAGCCACAGCCACTGCCACTGCTAGTCCCTGTGATTCTGTTTGCCTGGTTCCAGGTCCCTATCCAGGACAATGCCCTTTGTTTCTCTCTGTCCCTAGGGCTTGTGGGTCCTAATTCAGTCACTGTCCTCTGAGATATTCTCTGATTTGTGTTTTCTTTTACACTGATTTGAGGAGGGCTTCTCTTGTGAATATCTCAGTCACTGTGTACTGTCTCCTAGTGGTAGGGGAGTTAGGACAGGTGTGCACTGGCAGGTAGCCTGGCAGCTACCTTTGCACTCAGTTTCTTCCCTTGGGGATTTTAACTTTTCCATGATGTTGTATTCACCATTCTGGGCTATAAGCATTACCTGGATCAAGAAGTAACCTTGGTTCATATTCTAAACAATCCTGTTTAACGGATTTCATCTGATGGGCTTCTCCTTTAAGTTCCCTTCCTGTGGTAGGGATTTTTTTCAATCCCCAAATCTGAGTACCTGCAGACTTTGGTGAGGAGTTTTGCATGCCTTATGAGTGCTGCCACCTGTAGCCTGCCATGATGCTCTTTCCTCTTCTACTTATTTTCAGTCCATACATCCAAAAAACATAATTGTTGGTATCTTAATTTTAATTTTTTATATTTGCCCACCTTCGATTATAGAGTAAGCAAACCTATAGCTATCATTTAAAATGTATATTTATATATATTTAATTTGTAATATATATTATATTATGTATTATACATATTTTGCTTATCAGTTTAAAATAAACAACAGTAAAAGGCTATGTAAAGTAAGAGGAGTTCTTCAAATTCAGGGATTCTTAATCTGGCATCCAGTTTCCATAATCTGTCATTTTGGTGTCAGGAATTTGTAGGTAAATATCCTCAAATTACTTGCCAAATTTTATGGGAATAAATGTATGTATCAGGCAGCTTTCCTCTTTGGGAAAAAATACATGATATCTACATCTTAAAGGAGGGGAGGTTAATTTTGACTCAGGGCTTCAAAGCTTTCAGTATATGATCAGCTGGTCCAAGGCAGAAACATGGGGAGAAAAGCATGATGGAGGAAACCTACTCAACTCATGGCATCCAAGAAGCAGAGAGCAGGGGAAGAATTAGAAAGGACCCAGGGGCCAGATGTAGTCCCCAGTGTCACACCCCTATAAGCCACCCAGACATACATACACAAAGCAGTGTGCTTTACTAATCTCCTAGGTGTCTCAAGCCAATCAAGTTGACAGTCAAGATTAGGCATCACAGTGTGCATAGTTGCATTTCTGGCAAGTGGGTCCTATAGTCTATTAGTATCTCAAAGGGCTCTCTGATCCCAACTATCATCCTCCCTCTGACAAAACAAAAACTAAAACTAGGAACCTCCAAGATGTTTTATTTCAATTGAAAACTGTCATTATCAAATTAGAAAAGCAGTATAGATAGGGTAACACAAAGCTTGTGTTTCAAAAGTAAGTTGAGGACTGGCATTTGAATAGAAGTTGTAAAAACTGAAGAATCTTGAGGAATAAAATAAACATGGCAATATATATTATTTTCAGAATCACTTGCACATGATTTTAAAAGCAGTTTTCTCTTTATTTAATAGTATGTATTGGTATAGAGATGATACTTAAAGTATATAGGGAAGCATGATTATGGTTGTATGATCATATTTTTTCCCTTGAGGAAAGAGTGTTTCATGGGATAAACAGCAGGGTGGTAAGACAATCCATCATTCTGGAAATCATTCTGTGATGATGGATGTATAGATTGATAAAGTAACTCAATAATGTTCATTTTTTCCATGTTATTCACAGATCAGTGAGCATTGTTTTTAATAAAGCAATGGAATGCTTTTGTGTCCTTACCTGCATTATTCCTTATGTTTGACAGGAAAATACTTTTAATTTGGTAATAACCTTTTAGAATTACTTCTACTAAGTGTATTGCATAGAGAATCTATTCTGACTTTTATGAGTATATTAGAATTGCATTGGCACAAATTATACAGTTTGAGTCTCTTAACAACAGACCTCTTCAATGCTAACTAATCAGATATTAGATTGTCCTCATAGGTCCAAATACTCACCCAATCTAATGTATCTATCTATCTATCTATCTAATACCAAAGCTAGAATAATAGAATAATCCTAATAATTCGTATTAGAAAGAAAGGTAGCTTTCTTATGGCAAGGCCAATATTTGAAACAAGGCCAGGTTTTGGAGCTGAAATTTTAGTCAGATTAACTTGAAAGGTAATACTATATTATAGCACAGACTAAGTTTTTAAGGAGGATTCCATAACAATTCTTGACCCATCTTTGGAATTTATTGTGCACTTATAAATAATATGTGATATGTGTCGAGCTTAATCAAATATTGTCATTCAAAAACAAAACACAAATTAAAAAACCAAATCAAAAAAGACAGCCAGCTACAAAGATCCCAGTCATTACTTGCTAACCTGTTTATATTTATACTAGATATTTGTGTGTTCATGTGATCTGTACTCTTCTGTTTATTTTTGATTAATATAATTGTATTGAAGCTACTCATTTTCAATTCTTCATCAGTTTGCCTGCTATTATGTAAAAAAATGCTTAAAAGCTGAGTCTTATTGTCATGTTTTGTGAACTTTCTGAGGTTTTAAAAGAGAACTGTTGAGACTGAAATGATTAATATACCTTTTAGCTATTCCTCCTGATTTCTCTATCCCTTCCTGTTTCATCTTTTCCCCTCTCCACCAATATAGGCATTAGGTTCACACTTGCCTATTATAATGCAATAGAATACAAAGTTTCCCCAGAATACCCTTATATAGTAAAACTTCTCTGATTTTAGTCTCATCAGTTTGGAATTCATTGGTTTGAAAGTTTATTCTCTGTATGTAAACAGTGTGCTAAGCAAATGAATAGCATGCAAAGGAAGGCATATTACCTTTTTACAACTACTCAACGAATGAATTTCAAGTGATTCCTGTAATGTTGAATTAAGATACTGTGTAGCAACACCTGAAAGTTATAAACCTATATTTATAGTATGTAGGTAGATTGATATCCTTAAATTATTTCATACAGATAACATTGTACCATCTAGATGCACATATATTTGTAAACAGCCAAATCTTTCAAACTTTTTCCTTTCCCATCTGGAGTTTGTAAAAAAATAAAAAAGATGTAACTCTCGGTCCTTCTTTTTCTTTCCTTCTCTCTCTCTCCCTCCCTCTCTGCCTTTCTCTCTCTTTTTTTTCTTTCTTTCTTTCTTTCATAGCTGCAAATATCATTTTAAGTTGTTTTGTTATAAACATAGTTAAAAGACATTTTCCCCCTTGGATGATTTTCAGCTCTTGAACAAGTATTCTCGCTTGCCCATTAATCTTGGTGATCAGTTATATATTTTAGTAAAAATGGCTAAATTTCGGGCCGGTGAGATGTCTCAGCGGCATAAGCGCCTGCCTTGCAAGCGCGAGGGCCCAAGTTTGACTCCCGGAACCCACATATGAAAAAGGGGCCGGTGATATCGCTCAGCGGCATGGGTGCCTGTTGGCGCACGAGGTCCTGAGGTCGACCCCCCGGTACCCACAAAAAAAAAATGGCTAAATTTCATTACAATGTCATTATAACAACTATAGTCTGATTTCAGATCTAGAGATCTGCATATTTTTCCACAGGTATTTCCTTTTTTGTTAGGATATATTTGTGATGCATAGTAAACATATGTACACATAAGTAAATCTCTTTTAGTGCTATTAGAATTTGAAAATACTTTTTTCTGAATCTACAGTTTTTAGTCATGGTTGTATATGCACAGACCCATAATCTTCAGGTGCATTTCAATAGGGAATTAATTCTAAAGTAACCTGTTATAATAGTATAAATTATTTAATAGTGAATAGCTCAGATCCTAACTTTATACTTTAACTGTATACTTCGTAAGGTTATTATTAGTGTTATGGAAATTAATATTTCATAAGTACTACATGAGTCATTGTTAGTCAAAATAATTTCCAACCTTTGTTAAGTTGTGAATATGTGAATTCGGATTCTTAGCTATAATAGAATATTTCCAGATACCCAGGGAATTGAGCACCAAACTTCTGACCAGAGCATTTATACCTTCTGTGACACTTTCCAATTCAGCACTAAACTGTCAGGCTGTCATGGTACTATGATAGAGGTGGATTACAAAGATCAGAGGTACTGCTGTCTCAAATCTAGTATAGCATCTACTGCCCTCTCTGGAATTTAATATCTTTCTTATCTATTTTGTGAGGTTACACCTCAGTCTTTTCCTTGCATTGTGGTAGTATGTGATCTTGTGTACCTCTTTCACAGGAAGATACAAATGAAAATAAGCATTAGTTTTCTTTGCATTCTAAAAGTAGAGATAAAAGCACTATTTAGTGTTTGCTTAGTCGTGAATGTTTTAATGCTTGAATGGGCTCTTTAAGACCAGCAAACTAAGTGCCTGTATGGTACAGCTAAATTAAGTATGAATCAGAAGAATTTGGTCATCTGTTTTTACATTTTATTTTCAATATTTTGGCCATAATGTATATACTATTATGTCTAATGCAGTTTATTTTATAATAGAGATCTAGTAATATAAAATCTTACATAGAAAAGAAATATTACTTTATTTCTGAATACTTACTGGGGTACAAAATAATTTTCCTCAGACACATAAACTTTGGAACTGTATTTTTCAGACCTCAATAAACATACTGACACTTGTTTAGATTCACAGCCAAGTTAATAAACTGAGGTTTTCTGCTATCCAATTTAGCATTTCTTTATAGAGATTATCTTAATCACAAAACTGTGCTAATAAAATTGGCCTGAACATTTATCAAGAAAAGATTTAACGCTACCTTTAGTTAACTAGATAAAGAGATATTATTATCAATCTGGGAGGTTAAATTTGAGCTTCTATGCAATTTGCTCACCCTGGAAGTTGTCAAAGAAACCATGTGTAAAATCTGTCCTTAAGTGGGGATACTTTCTCTAACAATATAAAGCTAAGTTTGTAAACTTATGTGAGCTTAATTCTATAATGTCAGTTTAGAGCACACAGTTTATATGTTGTAATACCATGAGAAAAATATCTTCCTTACCTATCACAAGTCAAGCTAAGGAAAAGGCAGACACTGCACCAAAGCACAAAAGACTCATGGAAGGTACATGGGCAGCTTTGAGGTTCTCTTTGTGGCAGAGAGCCCTCTTATTTTGCTAAGAATTAGTTATTAAAACAATGAGTACCTATCCAGCCCCTTTTATTGAAACACACATGTTGGATGCACTTGCATGTTTAACTTATTCCTATAAAACACAGAGAAGTTTTGTAGGTCTTGGCATAGATAAGAGAAGCTGTGGTCTCTGTATATACATCCCATTACAGTACGTAGGTATCATATCATTAGAAGTTGACATATTAACAGCCAGTGTGTATATTTCCTTGCATTTTAAGGAAAAATAATTTTAAATGTTTTTAGGAAGAAAAATTTAGTATCTAAGATAACGTGAACTATAGCTCTCTTTGGTTGTGCACTTTTACACATTTTTACCTCCCTAAAGGCAATTGAAAAGGTTTGTTTTTGGCAACTTACATATATGGTAAGCATAGACTTCTGCATGCTATTTGATGTTTTATTTTCTAACTTGCCTATCTTAGATACTTTTCTCATTGCTGAGACAAAATACCTGTCACCCAAAGTTAAAGGGGCAAAGATTTATTTAGCTCACAGTTTGTAGATGTTTCAGTCCATGATCAGTAGGCTCCAAGGCAAGGTGGCCCATGGCAGAGGGGCAGCAGTTCATGACAGCAGAAGACAGCAAAAGAAACAAGAGAGAGAGTGAAACAAGCCTCTTTCTGTCCCTTATTTTGTATCCAGTCTACCAGAATTAGGACAGTGCCAATCCAATCAATGGCTGGGTCCAGCAGTCACCCGCCCTTAATTCCAGCACGCTTAATCCCAGCATTGCACCAGGAATCAATCACACACTCTAGATTCAGCCACCTCCAAAAAAACCCTATGACCGCATGAGACTTTGGGTGAACATCTAGACACAAACTGTAACATTGCTACTGTACAATTTCTAGTTGTACCTTGTAGCAAATTGACTTCTCTTTTTTCTTCATAGAATAATTTTTTTCATATAATGTATGATTATGATGAAAAATTTGGATAGTACAGAAGGTATGAAGAACATAAAAATTAAATTGATAGTTATTTTTATCACAGTTACCTTGATTCATTTTTGGTTTGTTTTTAAAATAGGTATATTTAAAATAGCTATCTAAGGCTCATCAACTTTACTTTGACTATCTTGTTACATGATATCCCAGCTTTCATTTTTACATAGTCAATACCATAATTTCTCTAGATTGGAGTATGGTTGGCATTGTTTTATAAAAAAGTTTGTTTATAATTCAAAATTTTCAACCTTTATTCATCTAAATGTGGTTTCTAGTGACATAAGTATGATTTGTCTTTTCAACATTTGCATAATCTTGTTGATGAAGGAACAAACTCTGATCCTTCTATAAATAACTTGATAAACCTGGAATTTCCCACGAAAGGAAAATTTATAAGGTAGCCAACTGGAGTCCTTATTTAGAGGGAATTGAATTATACATAATGGTGATTATTTACTTTCTCTTTCTCTCCCTCTGTGTCTTAGTTACTTTTCTTGTTGGTGACACAAAATATCTGACACCCAAAGTTAAAGGAGGTAAGGTTTATTTCAGCTCACAGTTTGTAGAGGTTTCAATCTAGCATTGGCTGGCTCTAAGGCAGGGTGGCATGGCAGATGGGCATTGCAGAGGACAAACAGTCCATGGCATACTAGGGCAAGTATAAGGGAGCAAGCACCAAGCAACAGGAGCAACAGAAACTGCCTGCCTTTCCCTTATATCCCTTCCAAGCTACCCACCTTTGGGTGGTGTCACCCACACCCAGAGTGGACTTTCCCATTATCTATACCCAGAACTATGCTAAACCATTCAGTACACTAATTTAGTAATCACACACCTTTAATCCCAGCAGCATCACACATCCTGGATCCAGCCACCTCCAAAAGACCCCACTTATGATCACATGAGGCTTTGGAGTAACATCTAGATACAAGCCATAATGTTCTGCCCCTGGGCCCCAAAAGGCTCATGGACATCCCTTTATGTAAAAGGCATTTAGTCCATCTCTAAGGGTTGCCAAAGTCCTAACACTTTTAGCACTGCTGAAAATTCCAAATCTAAAGTCTCCTCTGAGATGTAAGGCAAACTCTTAGCTTTGAGACCCTGTACAAATGAAAAGAAAGTTAAACACTTCCAACATACACTGGCACAAGATAAACATTCCCATCCCAAATAGCTGGATAGAAAGGAATGTGACCAAAGCAAGTCCAAAATCCAGTAGGGCGAACATTAATTCCCATAGTTACACATCCAGCATCTGGGGCAATCTGTTGCAAGATGTGAATTCCAAAGGGTTTGGGTTGCTCTGCCCCTATAACACTGCCAGTGGTAGTAGCTCTCATGGCATTTGTTTTGGCCTAGCTCTGTTCCCTCCTTGCAGTTTTCCTCAGATAATCCACGTACCTGGCTTCTCCAACCTTCTGGGGTCTCCAGCGCACCTTTGGTTTCACACTCACAGCCTCACACATAGTCCTCTCAGGGGCACAATGCTTGGCATTCCGGGCCTTCTTCTGAAATGTGGGCGGAAGCCTTCCTAACACTACAGCTCTTGCATTCTGCATGCACCTAGAACCAGCACCACGTGGGTGATACCAAGGTCTACTGCCAGCTGGAGCAATAGCCAGGCTTCCTTCTCTCCTGGCTGTAGGGGTTGAGTCCCTGGATTGCTTGGTGCTATGAGCCCAATCCCAAGGGACAAATTGCCTAGGCCACCACCATTCTGGAACGTGGTGCTCTGGGGCTGTATTCTTTTTTTTTTTTTTTTTTTTTTTTAATGTGGGTACCGGGAGTCGACCTCAGGACCTCACACTTGCCAGCAAGTGCTTGTGCTGCTGAGCGATATCACCAGCCCATTTTTTTCCTTTATGTGGGTTCCGGGAGTCAAACTCAGGACCTTGTGCTTACCAGGCAGGCACTTATGCCACTGAGCTATCTCACCAGCCCGAGGGGTTGTATTCTTAAAGCAGAGTATTTCACCTTTGCAATTTTTAGGCTCCCAAGGGTGGAGTCCTGCTGGTTCTTTTGATGTCCTCAGGCCATCTTTTCTATTGTCCTCTTCTTTCTCAGGGTCCAAGTTCTCCTCTGCTCCTTCTTTGCTAACAGAGCTTCCTTTCTGGCCAAACTCTAAATGTTTTAAATTATTCTGTTGGCCTCTTTGCTCATAGATCTAGCTAAAGCCCCCAACAGTAGCCATGCCACCACCTCAACATTAGATTGCCTTGAAATTTCTTCTGCAAGTTTAATTAGTTCACCATACTTAGTCTCAGGCAAAGTCCAAAGTGCAGACAAATTTTCTGCCAAAGGATAACACACATGGTCTGCAGTGCAACAGTCAATGTAGTCGTCATTCCTAAGTGAAACTTCCTGAGCCTGGTCTTTACCAGCTGCATTTTTATCAGCATTCTGATCTTCTGAGCTCTGACCAGAATTTCCCACCAAGTACACCTTAAAGTATTCCAGGGCTGATTCTTCATCTGGCATCCCCAAACCTCTCCAAACTCTCTCCACAAGACAGTTCCAAAGGCTCCTGAACCACATAGTCAGGTAGTGTGACAGCATCAACCCCACTTCAGGTACCAAAATCTGTCTTAGTTGCTTTTCTCATTGCTGAGACAAAACACCCAGCTCCCAAACTTAAAGGAGGAAAGTTTTATACCACTCACAGTTTGTAGAGCTTCTGGTCTATAGTTGGCTGGCACTAAGGCACGGTGCATGGCAGAGGGGCAATGGAGAGGAGAAACAGTAAATGGCATGCCAGGGCAGGCAGAATGCAGCAAGCAACTGCACCAGCAGCCTTCATCTGCCTTATATCCCTTCAAAGCTACTCACCTTTTGGGTGATGCCACCCACACACAGGGCGAGCCTTCCCATTACCCATACCCAGAACTATGCTAAACCAATCAGTGGACTAATATAGTAACAACACCCTTAATTCCAGCATCACACACCCTAAATTCAGCCACCTCTGAAAAACCTCACCTATGACTCCATGAGGCTTTGGGGAGACATCTCGATACAAGTTGTAACATTCTCCCTCCCCCTATCCATCACATATATCTTTCTTCCTCTCTTTCTTCCTTTCTATGTTCCAATCAGGGCTAGGGAACAATAAAGCAGATTTCAGAGGTAAAAACATCAAAATTAAAGTAGTTTTCCCTAGAATGTTCATTTAGAAAACAATTTGATGTTCATATGTGTTGCTCTTTTGCATGAGTAAAGAAACAAGAGATTATGACTGTGAAATTAGAAACAAGACATTTCAATGAATCAATCTTTTGTATACTAGAGGCTTTAAAAAATAAAACTGTAAGAGACCTACAAAATGAACTTAGTCCTTGGAGATTAATACTGGTTCTGATATCAAGTTTTTCTGCCCTTTGAAACTTATCTCTTCTTTGGCCCTAGCCCAAACCCTTAAAGCTGTCTTAAAAATGTGTTCTTTTGGTCATGAGAGGGACTTAGAGTGGAAATAGTTCCTTATGTCTGTTAATACCAATACATTTTCAAATTTCTAACATTGTTTGGTAGCCATGTGAGTTTCATTTACGTATGTTTTCATTTCTCACTTAAGTCATGTTAAGTATGGATAAGCAGTTGGAGTTTTTTTTTTTTCTGTTTTGTTTTTCACCAAAGAACTAAAACTAGTATTTTATTTCATGAAAAGATAGGTTTATAAACTGACTATAAATTCAGGCTCTCTGTTTTATCATATGCATGCTAAGAATAAAAGTTAAAATTCATAAAATAAGTTCATATTGAATATACTTATCCTAGCTCTTTTATATAGATGTTCGGTATACAATGTTGAAAACAAAAAATCTCTTGTTAGGATAATGTTGAGGGCTGTTGGATAGAGATAAAGCAAACAAATATGATTTTAATAGAATAAATGTGCTGTGGAGAAAATAGGGTGATAGGACAAGGAGTGATTTTTGTCAGGAATAAGGAGGGATGCTTCTTTAAAAGGGTGATGGGAGATAAGTCTACTCAGGAGTGTAACACTGAGTGTGAGTGACACAATATGATGATAAGGTATGACATTTTGAAAATTTTATGGAATAGCTGTCTGTGTAGCAGAAACTATAAATGTAAAAGCTCTAAACTACAGTCTTCTGATATATAGAACAAGTGACCAGAGCAGAATGAAGGGATTAATCAGGAGTGGAATTTGTGAGCCTGAATTGAGGCCATAGGTGAACATACAGATCATTGCTACCTGGTTTTTTTGTAGCATTGTTGTGCCTGCGTGATTTCTTATATTCCAACTTTGTGTTTTCAAATATGATATCCTGAATTTGAAGATTACTTTTTACTTCTGTGGGGAAATTTTGCATCATCTTCACTTTGCTTTATTGGTTTGATATAGTTGTATGATTCTTCAGCTTTGAAGACAGGACCTCAAGCCAAAGGGGTCCTATTTAAATATTTAAATAATTTGTAATTTATAAAATAGAATAAATAATATTTAAATAATTATTATTTAAAATAATAAAATATTGTATTATATAAATAAAATATTTATTTAAAATATGTTTAAAATATTTAAATAATATATAATTAGTAAATATATTTATTTAGAATAGTAATAAAATGAAGGATTATATCCAGGACACAGAATGTTCTATGTGTAAAATTAGATTACATACAAATAATACATTAATGTGAGCCCTTGCTATTTGTCCTCTGATCTTCTTCCAACCTGTGAGGGCGTTGTGCCCAGTATTTATCTTATGTGGAAGAGATGGCCTCTTGCCACCTTTGGGAAAAAATTCTGGTTAAGACAAAGACCTACTGTTCCTTTTTCATGTACATGTATATAATTTAAGAAATAAAAACAGTGCTTTATGTTATACATGTATGTATTTGAAAAATACTTTCAAATATTTTTGTTGATGTTTTTTATTTATAAAGCATTAATACCATCCAGTTTTGATTTTTATAATCTTAAAATGAGTAGAAATAAATATGTATAACATAGTTCTTATATTTTAAAAATGAAAATATTGGATGAAGAGGCATTTTCTGTTATATTGAATTGTTTAGCTTGGGTACACACAATATACTTCTTTTACAGCAACAGATGCAGTAAACCTGAAGCCTATATTCTTCTTGTTACATTAGTTTTTAATTAAGGAAAACAACTACTTGGAGACAGTTACTTTCTGTGAAATGTAATGAAGATTTTTTTTTGGATGTGACCATCACTTTATTAGCTAAAGTAATATCAGCAGAATTAATAGTATAATCAAATTATACACAAACTCGTAAATCATCTTGACTAGCACTGTCAAAAGTTCAACTATTAATGGGTCGTATTGTTTTGCAGCTATATTAAAAAATGACAACTGGTAATTCCTACCTTCGTAGGAAATAAAGTTGCTCTTTTTTAGAAGTCTATATAGGATGAAAGCTACCAGCCAAAATTTTTCACAACTCTTAATTTATCTGTAATACAATTTGATGTCACCAGGGCAGTGTTGAAATGTAGTACAGTGTTGATATGCTCTCCTTCAATAAAGTGTGATGCATTGTTGGAAGCAGTGCTCAATTAATTAGCATATGGGTTTAAATGTGTGTTCTTTGAGGTTAATAGCAACAAAAAGTTAGGTTATACTCCAGATATGCAAAATTATCTAAAAAATATACGGTATAGATATTATGTTGCTTTTTTGAATTTTCCTTGAGCTTGTTATAAACAAGGAGCTGAAGTGGCAGTTTAAGAAGGAAAACAAATAGAAAAAAAATCTCATTACACTCAGTACCTCGTATTTCCCAGAAACAATTTACATGGATTCATATGTTCTTTTAAACTTTAATTAAAATGGGACAAATGGGAAGTTCTTTGGTGTCAAGCCTTGTAATTTTTACTGTTGCATGTATTTCAGAATGATTTGTTTGACTAGTCAATCCTGTCATGTACTTGATAATACTTAAGATAAGTTCCAATGACAGCTTTGTGCAGTCAGGCATTACATGCTGTCAGTCTTTTAAAATAAAGTGAACCCATTTTTTTTTTAAGTCCAAGACTTCGTAAAATTAAAAAAAAAATCCTCGTTTTTAAAATTAATGTGCAGAAGTTATTTTATTTTGTATCCTTGAAAGTGAGATTTTGTTTTTTAACTCTAATTTTGACAAAAGAAAGACTTGTCCACAAGTGAAAAAAAAGTCATTAAGTCATCAGCCAGACCCAGACATTAATGTCAAATAAATGACCATCACTGACACCCCCCACCAAATTTGTAATCCCTTTGTGTTAATTTCAGACCTTTTCAAAACTTCTGAAAACTGAAGATTGTCTTGATATACTATTTAATATAACTGAAGTATAAAATAAGTATAAAATTTGTGAACATGCTAAGTAAGATGAATGCAGCATGCATAAGGTTTAAAGTCCTTTATCACTGACTTTCATCTCATAGGTATATATTTTTTAATCTAAATAATGAAGTGGAGGTAATTCTAAATTCACAGTATACCTTTATTACTTGTTACAGTACATTAGAAATGGAAACACTGTACTAGTTTTTACAAAAAGGAAAAATATTGTGGCCACCTCAGATCATCAAATACCTTTTTCTCTTTCACTATCTTCTAAAGCCAAAGAAATAAATGAACAGTTACAGAATTCTATCATCCTTGTTAATGTTTGCATTTTGCTGCTTTGACTGATACGGTCTTTTAGAAGCACCATACTTTAAATTTTAATATGTAATATCCTGAATATTGTCTAGCATGGAACATTCATGACAAGGTAAATAAAAATATAAAAATAAAACAGAGTAAACAACTCAGGCATAGAAATTGCAATCACAGATGGCTACGGGGTGCACACAGGCCATGGAAAGAAAGTTAAATGAACTAGAAAAGGACAGTAGGGTGTGGAGGAGACCAATGTCAACTAAAAAGCACATGACCCATCTAAGGGAATGGCTACTATGGGAGCAAATATGTTGACTACAGGCCTAGTGTTCTTAGACCCAGAATGTCTTCTTTTTCAAAGAAGCCAGATACCCAGTTTATTCATGCAAAAGTAATTTTTCTTTCAATTGTGAGGTCAAACAATATATACCTATGGGCTGAATTTATCTTCTAGACTATCAGTTGCAACTCCTTGCTATAGGTAAACCACATTTTTTGTTTAAGATAATAACTTTCACCACACTGAGTTTTTGTAAACAATTTATTTTGATTATTTTCAAATGCTTTTTCATTGCACTGAGATCATAGCAACTATGGTAGGTAGTATATTTATACCATACATATATATACTACCTCAGAAGTTTGCACTTGAGCTAAGTGTGGTGGTGCATGCCTGTAATCCCTGCACTCTGTGAGGCTGAGGCAGGAGGACTGAAAAATCAAGCCTAATCTGGGCAACATAGCAAGTTACTGAGACCCTGTCTCAAATTTAAAAAATAAAAAAAGAAAGAAAGACAGACAGGAAGGAAAGAAGGAAAGGAAGGAAGGAAGGAAAGAAAGAAGGGAAGGGTTGAGGGCACAAAGGGGAAGGGGATCAAATAATGGAGGGAAAGGGGAGAAAGGGGAGAGATAGAGGATGAAAAAAGAAATTAAGATGTTTTGTATACATGTACCAACCTCACACAAGGAGTGTAAACGTTATGTACTGGAAACATGTGCCAAAAAAGGAGAAAGGAAGGAAGGGAATCGAGAGATGGGTGGAGGGAGAAAGGAGGAAAAGGGATCACGAAAGGAATTAAGATTATGTACATGTACCAATTTGCCACAAGGAATGTAAACATTATATACTACAAACATGTACTAATAAAAAGATATGAAAAATGGACTAGGAATGTAGCTCAATGTGTAGGCCCTGTGTTCATTTCCCATAGATAAACCAAAAGCATCCTAGTGGGATTTTTCATCTCACAATTTGAGAGCCCAGAAACTCTAGGGTTAATCTTTGACTCTGTCCTAATTACTGTGTCATGTCCTCTTACTCTCTTGGAGTTAGACTTTGCTTAGTTTCCATTCTTTTGCCATCACCTAGGACTTAATAATTCAGGAATTCATTCTTTAACGCATAGCTTCCCTCCTGCTCCCAGTATCTGCCTCCTTCTTCCCTCAGCAAGGATTTCCCACATCCAGTGGCAAATCCAAATTCCTCTACCTATCTTTTAACCCCCTTCTGTAATGACTTTGTTCTTCAACTCCTTCCTGTTGTTCCCCAATCCATATATGCATTCATGCATTCAGATATTCATGTACATTCACACCTTTCTAACTGCTCATTTTTTCTTGCTTTCTAAAATCTGTCCCCATCTTGCAGCTATCTAACCTTTGCTTCTTCAAGTCTTGATTCAGACCAGTTGTCATCTTCCAATGCCTCTGGATACTAAAGCTATGTGCTTATAGGCAAGTGCTTTAACTTCTCTGATGATATGTAAGAGAAAATTTATCTATCAATTTTACTTATTTATTTATTTATTTATTTATTCTTGTCTTTTTGAGACAGGGTTTCACTATGCAGGCTGGCCTCAACTTGCAGCCATCCTCCTGCCTCAGCCTCCTTAGTGCTGGGATTGTAGGCATGTGCCACCACGTCCAGTGATCTACCCATTTTAAAGGCTCCCATTAGTTCTGAAATTCTAAAACTCCTACTCCAATAATACATGTTGATTTTTTCTCTGAACTCCCTTATTATACTTTTACTACATAGTTAGCCTTTAATTATTTATTAAATTTAATATACTTAATATAATAATATAATTTTATGTAACATTCAATATATATTTAATACAATTCTTTTTAAATTAATTTTTCTCTAATTCTTACACTTATGTCATTTGTCTCATATGCTTAACAGGAGGTTGAAGTCCATGACTTACATTTTTGTACCTATTGTGAAACTAATGTAGTAAAAGACCCTTAATAGGTAACTAGCTGGTTGATTTGATTTCAGTTTAAAGCACAGCCCTAGGTGAACCATGGCTGATAGCTGTTCCATCAGCCTCCTGCTAGTACCATTAACCTTCAAACTAAGTTTAGCAGGGCTTTCCTAGGATTTGCTTAACACAACTGAATATCCTTTTTCTTTTTGTATGTAAGTTGCCATTGTGCCAAAAAAATTGAAGTACTATATCTCTGATCACAGCAGCCTGGGTTACTTTGCATGTGAAACATCTCATTTTAAAATGTAATAGTCTTGAAGTTCATTTTGGGAGAGGGCAGTTAAAGGAAATGAATTGAACTGTGAAGTGCAGAAGTTATAGAGGGTGTTTCAAGATCCAGAACAAGGACCACGCAGAGCAGTATGTGAAATTCTTACTTTGGCATGAATAACTTGGTAATGATTACCCAAAGGGTGAAATTCTTGAATATGGAACCCACAAGAGGAAAAACCATAATTTTTGTGAGGTAATTATACCTTAGCTGTCTAACAGAGTTTTTTGAGGGAATTAAATAAGGTGTGAACAAGAGGGAGCCAGTGATTTTCAGAAAGTTTTTAATAAGAGTTTTATACCAAAGACTGCTTTCAAAAGTATGGAGTCTCACAATGGATTTGGGGATAAGGTTTAGTTATGCATAGAGATTTAATTACAACAGAGGAAGGAAGGAAGAAGGTGGTTTAAATGAGCTTTTACTTGCATAAGGAGATACTTACAGTTGACTGTACCCAGAATTAATGTTTACTTTGTTTGTTTTGCTTTTTATTAACATTTTTATAAATGATTCGAGAGCCAGCCTGATAACTTTACATCTTACTACTAATGTCTTTTCTAGTTTATAGTTGACACTTAGCTTGTATAGATAGTAAATTTCTAAGCTGAAAAATATTAGCTAAAGAACTGTTTCACAAAGGACATGTGAAAAAAGCAATGACATGTATGGCTATATCTCTAAGAAAATGATTTCTGCATATATATTTCAACCTATGAATGGGATCTAGGAGTCCATAGAGTGTCCTGAAGATGTTATTGTTTATGTATTTAGAAATACCTGCAAAATACCGGACATAGCCATGAAGGGTATTAAAAATGAAAGAGAGGAGCATATTCTTATCTCAGCTCACATTGGATGCCTTTATTATTTTTGCAATTTGGGATTTCAAAAAAGCAGCAAAATGGAAGAAATATTTAAATATGAATTAATTAAACCAGAAATGAATATGTCTTTTATAGACTATCATACTAGAGAAAAGGGGTAAGAAAGGAGATTGATCAAAGGACATCTCACAGAGAAATTTAAGTGGGATTATATGACCATTGCTCCTCTTCTGTCAATTTCACTGTATTAAGAAACTCCTAGCAGATTAGGAAAGCATACCCTGGGTGTGTCCCCATGGGTCATGAATGACTAACTTTAGGTACTATATATGGTCCCTCACCCATTCCTCCCTAGCACTATTCCCTGCTCTGCTTCTTGCTATAGTGAATTAAGCAGATTTGCTCCACCATGCACTTTGGCGATGAGGTTTCTGGCTTGGACCCTGCCACCCACATACTGAATCTCTTGAAACTATGAGCTAACTTAAAACTTTCTTCCTTTATGTTGTAGGTATCTAAATGGTGTCCTAGTGATGACAAAGCTAACAAACACAGCTTATTATATACTTGTTTTGTTATATCCCAAAAATTTGACCTGAGAGCTTCTTTGAATTTGAAAGAGCAAATAATAAAAATGATATGTTAGCCAGTGTGTTCAGACTAAAAAGTTCAGTGTTACTAAGAGTTTAATTGAAATTATGTTTAAAGAATAGTCAGAAAGAACCAGTGACTTTCATTAGAAATCCTCTTAATACCGTTGTGATAAGCTATATTGAAGAATTCATTGAGTTTTTTGTGGCCCTTGTACAAAGTAGGGAGCCATTGTGCACATGAACTATAGATTTGGAGCCTAGCTTGTGACCCAAGCATATAAGTTTACTGCCAATGTTTTGAAAGTCCTTATTTTTTAAAGATTGCGTGATAAGTTTGTGTACAATAATTTATGCTGATTTATTCTAGACCCATGGTATACTTATTAATATAGATCTGTTTCTGTCACCAAAACGTAAGTTTCATTGTGACTTTCCTGTAGAAGTTTAATGTTAATGACAGTTGGAAAACCTGAAAAAATGAGTATATCATCTATAGAATGTCATGAAGAACAGAGGAGTCAAGATATATAGCTGAAACCTATAAAATAAAGGCAGATTCTGACAGTGAATTTTCTGAAGGCCATGTATTGTTTTTTGACAGCTTTTTCTAAGTTAAGCATGAGATTGTGGCTTCTAAGAGTGACATCACTTCCTAAAGGGTATTCCATCTGTCTACAACCTTTTCCTCGAGTATGAAATCTACATGAGAAGCCCCACTGGACTCAGATACTTGTGCCAATTAATTTCTTGAATTATTGAGAATTCTGTTTTTCCAAGAACATGGTAACTCCTTGAAGGCACAGAAGTTAATTCTGTTCATTATGTCCTCATATCTAAAATTTAGTACCCAGTTAGTAATCTTGATGAAAGGCCAAAGGATAGTTGTTCTTGAGTTTGGTAACAGGTATCTCTAATAACAACCTCCAGATGGAGTTACAGTACTTCTGACATACCGCTTCAGAGCAGTACCTGTGCAGGAAGACAGATTTGAGCAGTTTTATTTGATTGTTGTGCATTTCAAGCTATTTACTCTTCTTATAAATATATAAATTACCACAGACTTGTTCTCAGGAGAATATCTCACTTCTATGTCCAAACCATCAACAATTCTTGCCAGCTTTATGTCTTAAATGTATCTCCAACCTCTTCACTTCTTCATCTGCATTGCTGCTGTCTTCAATCAGGTCACCATCATCTCTAACTTAGTCTACAGCAGAAACAACTGGTCTTTCATCTTCTACTTTTGTCTTTTTTGACAGTTCTCACAGAGCAGCCAGGCCTATCTTTTATAAATACATAAATCTTATTACATCACTACCCTACTCGATACCTTCTGGTGGTTTCTCATGATGCCTAGAATAAAATTCAAAGTCCTTACCCTAGCCTTCAAAACCTTGCATGATCAGACTACTGACTATTTCTATGACCTCATTTTATAATATATTTCTACCTAGTCCTTGTGTTTTAGCTTTGTTAGCCTTTTCTCTCTCTCTCTCTGTTCCTCAAATACAAAACCAGTTTATACTACAGGCTTTGATATGTGCTGTTTGTTCTTGGCCTGTTCTACTACATCTTCGTTGTGGTCAGTTTCTCTTAGTCAAGTCTCAACTCAAATACCAGTTCCTTGAAGAGACTGTTTCTGATTACCTTGTCTATATCCCAACCATGTACCATCCTCTTATTATCCTGTTTTAATTGTTTTCAGAAAATGTAACACTATCTGCAGTTGTTTTCTTGTTTATTATCTTTTTCTCACACTGAATAAATTATATGACAGCAGTGACAGTATTTGTCTTGTTTGTTTTTATGTCCATAATGGTCAAAACTACATCTTGTATAAGTAACCCTAGTTCCATAAATGGTTGGGGAATAAATGTGTAGATCTCAGTGATTGTTGCTGACAGCATGAGCAGTTATCTTAAAACTCTTTCAATTCTCTCAGTGGGAGGTAGTTGAATTGACAGCTGCTGAAGTTGCTTAAAGTCTATTAGGGGAAACTCCAGGTTTTGAATATCTGGAGACCAGTTATCTCACCATCAAAGCAAGGTAGCCTGCAAACCTCATACAGATTGTACAATCTGTATAAACATGTCTCCTTTGGTTACATAAGGTACCCAATAAAAGCTTTATTAGGTACCCAATAAAAGCTACAATGCATTGAACAGTAATGATGTCTTGGGCACAGAGTAAGCATTTTATATGCATTAACTCACTCAATTCATGTAGCAACTCATATTATTATCTTCATTTTATGGTCTAGAGAACTGAAACACAATCACACAACTAATAAGTGGGATAATCAAGAAAGGTACATAAGCAGTCTGACTCCAGAGTTTGAATGTCCACATTGATTGTATAACCATTGACTAGAGCTCAGCTTTGTACAGTTTGCACATTATAACTGAAATTGTGCATTTGACTTCTAGTGAACTGGGAGTTTTGATTTTGGTGATCCCTGTTTACCAATCTCCCCTCAGGTTCTGTCACCGAGGCTGGTGTCAGGTGTAGCTTGCCATTTTGGCTATAGTGGACCACTGTGAATGAGGTCCATTTTGTAGTGGAGCACTTATTTGAGGTTCAATGTTATTTTTTTTAAATTTTTGATAGGACTGCTGAATACTTGAGCCTCATAGATAATTAATTCTAAGAGCTTGTACCAGGGGATGAGACCTGACTTGGATTTTTTTTTTTAATGAACACACACTTTACTGAGGCTGCAAGGGTTGTTGCCTATTATGTAGCTCTTATGAAAGAGCTTTGTTCTGGGCCAGTAGAAAATCTAAGCTGAGTTGGATGACAGTAGCTTCAGTTTCAGTGGGAATTTGGAGGAAAGATGATGCTGTGATTTATATGTTGCCCGACATTGCCTTTCCGAGAGGCAGGTCCACTCCAGCAAAACTTTGACACTCACTTCTGTCACCCACTGTACAAACACCCCCCCTCTCTGCATTTCCTGCTCAAAGAAAGATGCCAAGAAAAAAATGGTTAACAATGATAGTTTAAGTGAATACTCTGCTAGGTAATATAAATGTGTAACCAGTAAACATGACGTAGTAATATAAATATGCTATGTAAGTATGTAAACTATAAACATGCCATATGATATAAACATATAGTATGAGTGCGTTTGTGGCATGTACATGGTGTGTGTAATGTAAGCAGTAATAGAACTTTTGGGAAACCTCCTCCCACCATGCATATGTGTGTGTATATATATGTAGGTCTTCTTATATGCATATTTTAGACCATCAGATAGTAGGTAAACATGATAAAAAAGTCATTGTGTTGTTTTAAGCATACTGCTATGGTAAATATACATGTATGAAGGTAGTTACAAGTAGCACAGTTGAACTTTGTGTGGGTAAGTACAATCACTGAAACCTCATTGTACCTTTATTATTTTATGAAAAAATAAAACAAAATTTCATAACAAAATAAGAGAATGACAATATTAATATACTGTGTATTATCTTCCAAGTAATTACTCAGAGTACAAGACATAGACAAAGACTGTCCCTTACAAGAAGAAATAGAAAACCACAAAACTTTCTTTTCAACTAAGATAAACTAGTAATATAAATGAAACAAATTAACATATATATTAAAATATTTTTGAAACAACAGAATAGGTAATTTGGGGAAGTATTGTATTTGAATTTCTCCCTACTTCCTATTTTTCTCATATATATATATATATATATATATATATATATATACACTAGTGTTTCTCATATAAGAGAAATCTTACACAATATTTAAGCTTGTGTGTCTGACTTACTTCACTTAACATTATATTCTCAAGTTCCATCCATTTACCTATGAATGCCTCAAGTATCTTTAGGGCAGCATAGTACTCCATTGTATATAATAGGACATTTTGATGTGGCATACCAATGAATGGACTGCCTTTATTTCCCTAGTGCTGGGGATGAAACCCAAGGCCTTTGCACTGAGATACATCTCCAGCCCATTTTTAATTTTAGTTTTAGTTTGTATTTTGAGACAGGATCTCACTAAGTTGCCCAGGCTATGGTTGAACTTGTGATCTCCCTGCCTTAGCATCCCAGAGTACTATGATTCCAGGCTGCTGCTTTGTCAATTTACAGTGTGAGCTGTGATGACACTTAAGTACAGTGATGATGCTTGATGGTCACTCAGATTTTGTTTATTTTAATGGACGTTTTTGTTTGGTTTGTCTTTAATAGCATTTGGTGAAATGTATTTTTGAAGTAACTTGTACTGGGTAATACTACCTACTGTGTTGATTACATTTAGTAGATTTTTTTTGGTGAAAATCCCATAATACTTACTTGCCTCTAGTCCTCATACTTCCCTGTTAAATTGCAAAGATTATTACAGTGAGTACAATAATCTCTCAATTTCTATATATGCTTCTCTTCCAAAATTTAGATGTTTATTCTCATGCATGCATGTTAAATGGATTATATATGAATTCATTGTAGGTAGCGCATAAGCTAAGCTCAAAATAAGTACAATCATTCCCATGATTGTCTTTAAAATACCTAGTAAATTTTGAATACCTTGCAATTCACATTTTATAAAGTGATTTATAAAGTATATTAATAAGCTAAAAGTATTAAAGAAAGTGCTATGAGTAAAAGGTAAATACTTTATCATATTTTTTTTAAGTAATAAGGCTCTACTTCATACATGTTTGCTTCCAGTGCAATAAATGGCAATGTAGCCACCCAAGGGTTAAAAGGCCTTACTGATAGACAAAGAAGTTACCAAAAATGTCAAAAACCTCCAAAATGGTAGTTAGTTCCCAGGTTTGGTGCTGTTTATAGCAGTCATCCCAAGGCAGAACAGAATGTCTGGCATATTAGCCATGATTATTATTTGAGCTTTAAATGCAGTGCTCAAGAACTCCTCACTATTGCACTTTTTACCTACTTATAAAAGGTTTCCTCTATTACTCATTGCCACCAAGTAGCTCCCACCAACCAAAAATTTTTTTTTCTCTAAAGACTAAATATGGGAATGACTGGGAAGAATAGCATACAGAGAGAGGATTCTTTATCAATACCCTCATTTTCCCTGACACTTCTTACAAATCACTGGTTTTTGTCATAGTAACATAAGGTACATGAAGAAAATAAAGGTGAGAGAAAGAACAAATACCATCATGGTAAGCCACATGTTATCTCCCCTTTTTTAGTAGGTGAGCCTGATATGGGAGAAAAACCCTAAGAGAAGCAATGTATAAAATGTAAACACACATTCAGCTGTACAAAGTATACAGTTGCAAACATTAATAGTAAATACTTAAGTCAGCTTTCCAAAAACATAACTTATATATGTTCTCATTTAAAATTAAGAGGAAATTGAGTTGGATTGTCACAACCGTGTCTCATTAGGCTTCTTCCTCTATAATATTCCCTGTCATCCACTTAACATTCTCAATTTCAGATGCCTTTATTATGTAGGATTTTTAAATATTTTTTCTGGAAACATCAGCCCAGAAATATAATAAAAATTAATTTTCAGAAGGGTGCTTAATAAATCTGCTATGGTGGTATATGGCTTTAACTCTAGCACTCTGGGAGGCTGAGATGGGAGGATCACAGGTCCAAGCCCAACCCAAGCCACACAGAGACTGAGTGAGATTCTGTCTCTAAATTAAAAAAAAATAGGCTGCCTATGTAGCTCAGTGTAAAGGCCCTGAGTTCAATCCCTGGTACCCCCAAAATAAATTAATTAATAGATGCTTGATAATATATAATGTAACAATACATTTCATAAATATTGTGATATATAATGAAAGGAGGTCTTTATAGAAAATAAATTCATTTTTACTTGTGTATTTTTTTATAATATAGTACTCTGTCACATAAATTTTTATCATTTTTCAACCTTATATGACTTCTAATTTGATTCCTTTGTTTTTCATAGAATCTAGGAAAACATTTAAAAGTACTTATTTTCCCCAATGAGGAAGTGATACAGTAAGATTAAGTTTTCTCTAATGTGTGTGTGTGTGTGTGTGTGTGTGTGTGTGTGTGTGTGTGCCTAGAACCAAACTGACCAAAATGAAAAACTCAGTTGATCAGTTGTGAACAGCACATTTATAGCTGCTTGTGAGGAGCTTGGAAACACTGGTACTACCCTCACATGACATAAAGCCATCTCCAGGCAAATGAGATCATTGATTGTAAGGTCCATTTGGGGGCCTTAACATAATTCAGCCTATTTATTTGGAGTGGGCCAGTAACATTTCACATGTATGGGCTTTTCTCAGTATCAATAGGAAACTGACAGTGAAGATTGGCTGATTGTCTTAATCTCAACTTCCTCTGTATAAGCATTTGTCTGTAAACACAGAAGGAGGAATACTACTTGGTAAATGAGGATAAGCAATTCAACCAAAAGATTTTTTTCTAACCTTCTTTAGAATCTAATGGAGTGTAATGTCTCAAATGATACCAGGTGCACCAGCATGATTGCTAAATACTGTTGCAAATTTTGATACATGATTGGTGAATAAGACTACCAAGAAAAGAGAACATCTTATAGCTGCTATGCTGCATAAAATTTATATCCTTAACAGGTTCTCAAGCATGTGAAAATTTTCATGCTGACTCTAGTGTGTCCTTTATTATATTATTCTAAACTTTTCAATAGGAAGATTTTGTTTTTCCTTTTATCACTGATGTTTGAGACCAGAAAGAATTATTACTTAACCTCTAACCTATCATAGCTAGCTTTGTCATGTTCACTAAAATGATTGTTTAAAATGATAATATAAATATTATTACCATGTTTAGAGAATGTCACTTATCTCTACCACTTACATTTTTCATTATAATCTATAGATTATGAAATATTTTCAGAATATCACAAAGTGCAGAGACAAATATACAGAATACCCATGTACTTACAGTTTTGCCAGAATCACAGTGTTGGTCTTTTAGATCTGGCCAAACTAAGTCTATCCAGTTTTGTTCAGTCCACACCCTGAATCTCACTGTTACACAATGGAGTACTACTCAGCCATAAAGAAGGATAGACTTGAGACTTTTATAGGTAAATGGATGCAACCTGAGACCATACTCATAAGTGAAATAAATCCGAGTCATGTGTGTAAACATTGTATTGTCTCCCTGGTGTGAGAAACTGAAAGAGTAAATAAGTTCTAAAATGTACAATAGATATTGTGAAATGGAAAGAAATTGTTCAAAAGGAAAAAGGAAATAGGATAGGTAAAAGGGGAAAAGACAGTGGGGAAAAGGGAAAAAATGCAAGTCAGTTTTACTATTAGTGTCTCTTAGTTCATTAAAAAGCAAGGTTTGGGGCCGGTGAGACGGCTCAGCGGCTTAAGCGCCTGCCTTGCAAGCGCGAAGGCCCGAGTTTGACTCCCGGAACCCACATACGAAAAAGGGGCCGGTGATATCGCTCAGCGGCACGGGTGCCTGTTGGCGCATGAGGTCCTGAGGTCGTCCCCCCGGTACCCACAAAAAAAAAAAAAAAAAAGCAAGGTTTGTGCTAATATCAATTGGAGAAATTTTTATGCCCATATCTTGTACCATGAGCAACTACTTTAAAAATAACAACATGTAATGTATTAACTATTATTATTCTCCTATTATTTTGTTATGAAATTTAGTTTTACATTTTTTCCATAAAATAAAAAATAGAATGTGTGGTGACCTAGCATGTGTACTAGCACGTTTACTACAATGGAATTTCCAGAAGACTGTAGTAGGCTGAAAATGTAACTCCCAAGATGTCCACATCCTAAACCTTGGAACTTGTAAATTATGTTACCTTATGTGGAAGGATTTTTTTTTAATATGCGGGTACTGAGAGTCGAACTTAGGACCTCACGCTTGCCAGGCAGGCGCTTAAGCTGCTGAGCTATATCACCAGCCCAAGAAGGATTTTATAGATGTGATTAAATTAATGATCTTGAAATGGGTGGATTAGTCTTCAGGTGCAGTATAATACAAGGGTCCTTAAAGGAGGGGCAAGAAGGTCAAAGTCAGAGAAGATGTGGTTTATGTACCTTAGGTATGTAGGAGCTCATTTTAATACAATAGCTGAAAACACTTCTTTCAGACCTGACATTTTAAGAGTTTATAGATCACTTCCCAGAATTTGAGGATGAAGGCTAAACTTCCTTTGGGAATATGTATTTTCTTTTGTTCATTTTCCTCTTCCTTTGGGAATATGTATTTTCTTTTGTTCATTTTCCTCTTGATGGATATTTGGGTTTTATATGGTACATATAAAATAGTACTTATTTGTTAATGACTATATGTATGAAATTCTGTATGCCACATACTAACTTCTTTAAAAATATTGAATAATTCTCAGAAGAGTCCTATATGAATAAATATTATATTCTACCAATGAAGGAAATAGGATACAGGGAGGCTAAACACTGTATTCAAAGTCACACAGATAGAAGGTAGAATAATTGGCACATAAATTAGGCAGTCAGAATTCTGCCCCTTAATCACTATGCTGTGCTGCCTTAGAAAAGTATATCAGCATTTTTTAATATTCATCATCTTGTACACATGTATCAGGGTTTTTCTAAGATCTATACCTAAAAATATGATTGCTGTTTGGTAGATGTGTGCATCTCAAACTGTACTAGATATTACCAAATTGTTATTCAAACCTTCTTTGTGTATGTGACTTACAGGATTGAACCTAGAACTTTTGCACTTAGCTACATTTCTAGCCTTTATTTTGAGACAGGGTGTCACTGAATGACTAAGTTGCCTGGGCTGGACTTGAACTTTATGATTTTCCTGCTTTATCCTCCCAGAACGCTGGGATTACAGGTCCATGCCACAATGCTTATGTCCAAACTGACATTTTTTAAACAATTAATATTTTGTCTGTGTATCTCTTTCCAACTCTGTAGCTTGCCCTGACTTTTGTTGTCCAGATATCTAAAATTTTAAAGTATTTCATTTTTAATTTTTTTCTTTATTATTGAAATCTGTCCTTGAGCTCATAAATGTATCCTCCTATTTTTTCCTAAAAGTTTTGTTTTTTATATTTATGCCTTTGATCTTCCCCCCATATGAACAACCAGTGTCTCCATTCTTTCCCCCACTGGTTTACAGTGGTACTTCTGTCTTAATCACATCTGAGTATGCATTGGTGTTGTATTAATTGCCTATTGTGGCTGCAACAAATAGCAACTTAGTAACTTAAAACAATATAAATTTGTTATCTTATTCCTGGAGGTCAGAAGTCTAAGAGGTGTCAGCAGGGCTGCATTTGTTCTTGGGGCACTAAGGAAGAATTTCCTTGCCTTTTCTAGCTTAAAGAGACCACCTGCATTCCTTGACATGTGTTTCCTCTTCCCCCAATAGAATCACTTTGCCCTCTGCTCCCTTCACATCTTCTCTGACTTTGACCTTCTTGCCCCTCCTTTAAGGACCCTTGTATTATACTGCACCTGAAGACTAATCCACCCATTTCAAGATCATTAATTTAATCACATCTATAAAATCCTTCTTGGGCTGGTGATATAGCTCAGCAGCATAAGCGCCTGCCTGGCAAGCGTGAGGTCCTAAGTTCGACTCTCAGTACCCGCATATTAAAAAAAAAAATCCTTCCACATAAGGTAACATAATTTACAAGTTCCAAGGTTTAGGATGTGGACATCTTGGTAGTTACATTTTCAGCCTACTACAGTCTTCTGGAAATTCCATTATTCTTTGATGCATCCATTTAAAGCATATTCATAATCTTAGTTTTATCTGAGTACAGTTTTGAGCAGTTTAATTATGCTGTTTGTTGTGTCTACTAATTCTTACTCAAGTTTGACAGTTTTTTTTTCATGCAATATATAAGTTTAGATTCTAAAGTCATCAAGTAATTATCTTTGACAGTTTTGCATGGCCTTCATTAAAATCACATCCTACCAGAAAGCTTTAGTTATTGCTTTCCACAAGACACCACGATTGTCACTGACACAGAGCCACTTTTCATATTTCATTGGTTGGATAACAGTGTCTTGTATCATGTAGTAATGTATTGTCAAATCCCCCAACCTGTGTGAAGTTAAACTAAAAGATAAAAGAATGTTTTGTTTATTTTCTCCCTCTATTAGTAAGTTGATTTGTTTTGTAGATCATCCTTTAAGTTTAGCACCTTAAGAATCCAGGTGTTATGAGAGATTATTTCCTTTTCTACTTCTTGCCTTGTTTAGATCTAAAAGACTCTCTTCTCCCTACATGGGCATTAAAACCCAAGTACTTAAGATTACTGAGAGAGACAAGCTTCTTAGAGCTTCTGATTCATTAACTCATATGCTTTACTTTTATGGCAAGTAAAATTTCCAGTCTCCCATAGTCTTCCTTGGTTGATCTCTTCTAAAAACTTCTCTGTGGTGATTTCTGTTGCGTGTCTCATACATCAATTATTGAGGATATTTGTGGTTTATGTACCTTAGGTATGTAGGAGCTCATTTTAATACAATATTTGACCCTTGCTTAGGGACACTTCTGACTTGGTCCCAATTCTAGATTTCAGTGTCATATTATTGTTGTCAGTAACAACTGTGCTGCATCAAGATACTGCTAATTTACCTCTAAGATTCTTAATACCATGATAGAGAAAATTAGAAATTGTCAAAATGTTTTATCTGTAATACCAAATACTAAATGTAAAATACTTAAAATAATGTTACCTCAAGCTTCAACCCAATCATCCTAACTCCCATGTTTCTAATCTCTTTCTAGGATGTGTGCTGTGTTTGGGGGAATCTATTGTCTTCGCCATTCTATACAGTGCCTTGTAGTGGACAAAGAATCTGGAAAGTAAGGATGATATAAGTAACCTTCCTGTATTTATTCCCCTAAACCCAGGTGAAAAATGCCAAAGTCAATTTTTAAAAATTGATTCTTCAAAGATCCTCCTTGGTTTTAATAATATCAACCTTGATTAAAAGTAATTTGTGTTTAGGTCCTCCAGAACAAAGAAAGTGAGTTCAGAATATAGAAACTGAATTAATTTTCCTGCAATATGACTATACAATAGTTTCTGATCATCCAAGCTTGGAAGACAAATCATTTCAGCTGCCCGGGGTGCATGATGAGTGATGTTAATTTTCCTTGTGGCCTTACCTCCTCTAATTGATTTTCATCAGATGATAACAAAGCCCTCTGTTACTGCATTTTTAAAAATGAAGTTCACCTAAAGACTCATCAGATTAATCTCTGCTGATAACGCATGTCACTCCAAGACAAAAGACATTAATGAGTTTTTAGGTAGATTGTTGTAATAAACTATGCTAGCCTGTTGTCTGAGGATAAATTCTTTTATACCAGTGTCCAGCCTAAGGCTGATTTTGGATTGAAATATGAAATTACTTTCTTTTTAAAGGAAAGTTAACCACTCTCTATTTACCTGTGTATTTTTATATTTCAATTATTTTTCTAGGATTTATTATTAATAAAATATGTACTTTAAATTAAATTAAATAAGATACTATTCTACCATTTCTAGGTTTTACATTGAAACTGACCTGGGTCAGCTAGATCTGTTGAAATTGCAGTGTTTTTCTTTCATGGTATATATTCCCAAGCATCTCTTGGCCCATATTTCTTGTATGACTGTTTTTAGGAATATATAATGAATGAGAATAAAATACCTTAATATTTTAAACTAGAATCCTTTTTTTTTTTGTGGGTACCGGGGGTCGACCTCAGGACCTAGCACGCCAGCAGGCGCCTGTGCCGCTGAGTGATATCACCAGCCCTTTTTTCGTATGTGGGTACCGGGAATCGAACTCAGGACCTCGCGCTTGCCAGGCAAGCGCTTATGCCGCTGAGCTATCTCACCGGCTCCTTAAACTAGAATCTTAAACAGTATAAATTTTAAGCTTTTTCTATTCATTTTACAATAATTTTGTATAGTCTAAGTGGCATAAATAGGTATTAACTTCTCATAAACTAGTTATAGTGCAATAAATTAGTATTTTGAGGTATGGCTAAAAATCTCACCTCTAGAAACATGCAGTACTTTAGTTCAGTAAAATGATACGATTTAAATGGCTTGTAAAGTACCTTTAGTACTTTAACAGAAAGGTACTATGTATATGAAACCTGATAATCTACAGTGAAAAATGTGTCCCTAAAGGCCCAGTATATTCATACCTTGGTTTTTGAAGAGCTCTGTGGAAGTTTTTGAAAGAGTAGTTGTCTTTATGACACCCAGAGTTATTTCTCCTTATGCATTCATTTTGAATCAATAAAATGTTGCCATGTCAGAAAGCTCGTTTGATGCTTATTTGCTTAGATTGTTTTACCGTTTTGGAACCCCATTCCAGTCCCACATTTTATTCTCAGTGATGAGGACTTTGCATGGCTCTGTTACTTTTTTAATAAATGGGTATGGTAATACAATAATATCATTTATTAAACCAAAGGGTACATTTACCTTACCTTTGACAGAGTTTTTATGATATATTTTGCACAAAGAAACTCTTCTCTATGATTTGTGCAGATTTCAGTTGTACCAGGTAGCTGAAGGCTAAAGATCTAGACATCAAAAGAACTTCTAGATTGGTAGTTTTCAAACTTTAATGTGCCTAAGAATTATCAGATAAGCTTGTAGAAAAGACACATTGCTGTGCCTTACACTTAGGTAGTGAAATTTTGTAATATACATAGGGTACTGCCAGGAAATTTAGTTTTAAGGAACACCACAAATGAAATCTAATATAGATGACACTGTGAAACACTAGGATATAAGATAAATTTAGCCAAGAGTACTGTTCTATAATGCGCTGGGTGCTGTTGGTCTTAATTCATTCCAGTGCTTTATCAAGATAAACCTGCAAGATAGACTGGCAATCAAATATAAATTCTATATAGCAGGCAAACTGCTCCTAATTTGACATCCTTTATATCTTCATAGAAATACCTGAAACTTAACATTTGACATACAACACCTAACATGTATACTAAGGTCTATTAGCCCTGGAATGAGAGAAGACTTAGAATTTTGTCACTACCATAAATGACAGTTGGAAAGCCCTTTGCTCTGAACCAATTACTATAATTGCAACATGAGTTAGACAGACCAAGGTAATCTTGGAGTTTCCTTCCAGATCTGACATGCTTAAGTTTATTTAAAATTTGTAGAAAGTACTTAGCTTTTCCTTAATATTTAGAAATAAAACATCTTAAAATATTTTATATGCCTAAATGTAAATGATTCTCACACACTAGATAATCTTTGCCAGATGCGGTGGGGCATGCCTTTAATCCCAGCACCTGGGAGGCTGAGGCAGGAGGATCACCATGAGTTCAAGGCCAGCCTGAACTACATAGTGAGACCCTCTCTCAAAAAAAAAAAAAATAGATATTCTTCATTCCCAGTGAGAAATAAAAAGAATAATTGAACAACCTATATGTTTCTACTTTTATGAATAAAAATAAAATAGCACAACATCTACTTTGTGTTATTTATTATTACATTAGTAGAACCCCATTTTACAAATGAACATCATTTTCTTGTCTATCTTTGTTTTTAAAGATACAAACATTTTACATATTGTATGTGATTCTTATACTGGAAAATTTATTCTAAGTTGTAACTATTTCTAATAATAGGACAGTTTTTAAAACTTGACTTACATTTATTATAATCCTGATTTCTTACTGTATTCTCACTATCTGAATTGCTTTACTGATTTTTAAAATTTTTTCTTATGAAACAAGTATTACTTCAAACTTTAGTTTATGTCTCCAGTAATAACTACCTGATTTATATTAATTTTTCTCCCTTTTAAAAAACTATTCTACCAAGTCAAATAGTCTCTAAAGCTACTAGCATTGATTCAGATTGGTTGAGGCTAATGTGTCTTTCCCAGGACTATTTCGTCATTCAACATCAAATATTTGACAGAGATAACAGTAATAGAGATTTTTCTTATGACAAATATAAAGCGAAGGATACATTTTTTGAGGAAAAAACCTTGACCTTATAGTCAGGTATGTCCAATACACATTTCTTTTAAGAAGTCTAATATAATTTAGAAAACTGTTTTACTTAGTATAATATTAAGTAAGGTCTATGCAAAGATTTGCATTTGTCCCCTTATGGTTTTACTTTGCTTCTCTTTCCCTATATTTCTATGTAGAACATTTGACATCCCTCCCTCCCTTTGGTTAAGAGCTCCTCATGCTTAAGATCAGAGTTCTAAGTTTATTTTCTGATCCCACAGACTAGAACATAATCCTCTGTTAGAACCTCAGTCAGATCCCCTTGTGTACTTATTTGATGAGTTCTCTATAAATAAAGGAAGGACCTTAGTATTGCATCCCCAGAACCAAGGCAGGCTCCTAGCACCATTATACTCAATAACTTTGACTTAAATGAACAAATGAAAATTAAAGACATATTATAGCCTTTTTTGTGCTTTCTTTTTCACCTTACATTTAGAAAAGCTGGTAGAAGCATAAATGATTATAGCATTGAGTTTATTGTGGTGAATATACATCAAAGTACTATACAGACTTGGAGAGAATAAATAGGACATTGAATGCACATGAAATAAAAGTATATGAAATGTGTAAACCAATGCACACTGGTTTTCTGCTAGATTGTATTTTTCATTTTGATTTAATTCATTTTTTGTGAGACCCACACTGCCTATGCTCTCCTCACTATATCGTCCTTTAGCACTGCTTTCTTAATTTGAGAAGATGTAGGTATACATCAGTGGTTCTTTTCTAAATTCTAATACTATACCTCTGTTGACTTATTTCTGGAATTACTGAATGCTATTGTTGAAGAGCTTCCTTTTCCTTTGCAGCTATGCTGACTAGGTAAAACTGTAAATTAAATTTGGTTGTTTAGCTGTACAGTATGACATTTGGGTAAGGTAGATATGATCTTAGACCAAATATATCTATAACTAGTAATCCTTATCTAATTATTCAGCTAGTGTTCCGTGTAGACTTCAGCTGTTTCACTTACTAGATACCTTGCTATGCCAATTTTTTGGAGGCATCTTTTCTGATGTCAGGAGACACTATACTTTACCTGGATGTTTAGATGTTAATAGTGAGTAGTATGTTTAGGCTGAACAGGTGGCTGATTCTTAATAATATTTATCATTGCTTAATCTCTAATTTTAGCACATTCCTTTTGCAGAATAGTAGTGATTATAGTCTAGATATTTAACTTTTGCTAGCCCCCATCACTATGAGGATAAAGATGTAAATAAAACACAGACTCTGCTCTTTTGTACAGAGACTGTAGTGAAGAGTTCAGGCTCTAAAGTCAAGTAGACTGGATTTGGATCCAGACTTTGTGCCTTCCTAGCCATGTGAATTTAAACAAGCTGTTTGACTTCTCTGTGCCAGAGTTTCATTATCTGGAAAGTGGAGCACTTGGCAGTATCTAACTTACATGTTTATTATGAATATTATTTGAACACAGAAAACCCTTTGTTATTCATATCAGGACCTCAATACCTGTTAGTAGCAATCATTAATATAATTGGAGATATTGCCATCAAATATAAGAAGACCTATTGTGAAGATCCTTCTCTGCTATGGTAAGGAGTTTGAACTATAATCAGTTGTACTTTTAAACAAGATTCAATTTGCTGCTTTTAAATTAGTATCTTGGCAGTGCTTTAGAAGAAACACTATTATGGAAAGAGACTCTTTACCTCCTAAATCAGAGATTCTCTATGTTATTTTTTCTGTCTTTATACTGTTGACATGCACAGAATACTTCCATAATCCATCCATTCACTCATCTCATATAAGAACTATTAATTATTTTCTGTGTGCCAGGCAGTGGGGATACAAAAAAAAAAAAAAAAAAAAAAAAAAAAACAAGGCAACCACAGTCTTTTGCTCTTGGGGCTTACAGTCTGTAGGGGGATATTATAAAATAAATACATGAACAAGTAATTGTACACTGAGATCTATACAGTCTGCAGATCCAGTTCTCCTTTCCTATTTAAAGAGCTTCAATGAGTTTATATCACCTCAGAATAAAGTCTAAGACCTTACATGACATGTGAGATGCAATCTGCTCCTGCCTGCCTCTCTAGACTCTTCCCTTAGTGCTTCCCATTTCATTGTCAGATTATACTTGTATAGGTCAGATTTCCCATCCCTGGGACCAATTCCTGGTATGCACATCAGATTAAACAAACAGGTTCATTTTCAATATGGATTCAGAGGTTTCAGTCCATGGCCTACTGGCTCCTAGGAAGAAACACTAGGGCAGAAGGGTGTGGTAGAGCAACACTACTTAGTTCATGTCTGCTAGAAACCAGAGCAGGGGAATAGCACCAGAGAGGAAGGGGCCAGGGGCCAGATAGAGTACCCAAGGTCATGCCTCCATGACCTACTCAGACACAGCTAGAAGTGTGCTTCACTAATCCCCTAGGCAACTCCCAAGCCTTTCAAATGAACAGTGAAGCTTAACCATCACATTCAACCATTTGTCAATTCGACATCCAAACACATCTCCTTAAGCTATACTTAATCGCCAAATAAAGACAAAAACAAGTTCATAATTCCACCTAACTTGATACAACTTCCCTGTGTACAACTGAAAACACAATAATGCCTTCTCCAAAGTCTCAACTGTTCCAGCATTGCTAAAAAGTCAATCTTCTCTGAAACCCAGGGTAAACTCCTAGCTGTGAACCTCTGTATAAGTCAAAATGCAAGTTATTTAGTCCCATTATATAATGGTGCAGTGTAAACATTTCCAGTTCAAAAAAGAGGAATAAGAGGCTAGAAAAGAATAGGAACAAAGCAAGATCAAAAACCCAGCAGATTATACATTAAATCCTGGAGCTCCATGTACAGCATCTGGTAATGAAATGTGAGTTCCAAAGGGTTTGGGCAGCCCTTCCCCCATGGCTTTGCTGGTTGTAGTCCACATGACTGGCTCCCCTCACTGCTTATGGCTTTTCTCAAAAGATGTTCCATATTCCTCACATCTCTTACTTGGTAGGGTATCTACTCCACCTTTGGCTTTATTCCCACAGCTTCATGTACCCACCTCCCAGGGGCGCACTTGTGTCCCAGACCTTCCTCTGAAATCTGGGTGAGAACCTCCATGACCCCACAACTCTTGCATTCTGCATACCTAAAAAATAACATCACCTGAACAATGCCAAGGTTTGCTGCCACTTCGAGTAGTAGCCAGCCCTGCTTGAACCACAGCTGCCAAGGCCTCTGAGTATCTCTGTGGCTAAGCATAGTAAAATGAATCTTGAGGGACCAGTGCTCCAAGTGGCCCTTCCTCAGCAGGGGACATTGGGACTCATTTCTCAAAGCAAAGGTTTAAACCAAGTGTGGTAGTACACACCTATAATCCCCACACTCTGAGAAGCTGAAGCAGGAGGATAGGAAGTTAGAGCCCAGCCTGGGCAACTTGGTAAGACCCTGTCTCAAAATAAAAAAATAAAGTGTATAGGGGGGTGGAGAATAGCCCAGTGCAAAGGCCCTGTGTTCAATCCTCATTTAAAAAAAAAAAAAAAAAAAAAAGGTTTACACATTTGCACCCTTGAGGCTGCAATGACTGGGGTTTGCTGATTCTTCAGATACCCTCAAGGCATCTTATTGTCCCTGTTCAAAGTACTTTGTTCTTTTTAATGACACTCATCTCCTCAACTACACTTTGTTTGGCTACAACTTTACATGCGGTCCCTTTGGGGACATTTTTTTTTTGTTCAAATCATGCTGTTCCTCTTTTTGTTCCTGTTTCTTACTATAAATCTGGCTGAGAGCAGCCAGCATCATCCATTTCATAGCCTGAATGTTAGACTGACTTGAAACTTCCTCTGTGAAATCAATAAGTCCACTGCCCTAAACTCTTCCTCCTTCGAGGTCTCAGGGAATGAGCAAAATGTACAAAAAAATTTTTTTTCCAGAGCATAACACATATGGCCCTTAGTCCAATGACCAGTGGAATCCTTGTTTCCAGTTGACACCTCCTGCCTCTGGCCTTTCCTGTCAGCATTCCTATCAGCATTCTGGTCTTCTGAGCTCTAACAGAATCACCCATAAAACTTGGTGTAAGGTTTTCTAGGGCTTCTCTAGCCTGCATGTCCAAGCCATTCCAAACTTCTCTGACAAACCATTCCAATGACTTTTGCATCACAAGGTCAGTATAGTCACTTCATGGTCCCACTTCTGATATCAATTTTATGTATTGGTCAGCTTTCCCATCACTGGGAACAAACACCTGACACACAGCTCAAGTGAGGAGAGGTTTATTTGGGTCATGGTTTTAGCCCATTGTCAGGTGTCCCTAAGGCAGAAACATCGTAGCAGCAGAAGGGTTTGATGGAACAAAGCTGCTTAGTTCATGGCTGCTGGGAGGCAAAACAGGAGAAGTGCACCAGCAAGGAAGTGGCCAGGAACCAGATACAGTACCCAAAGTTATGCCTCCATAATCTACACCCACAAGTGTGCTTTACTAATCCCCTCTGTAGCTCCCAAACCAATCAAGATGACAATTAAGATTAACCATCTTAATACTGAGCTATTCATGGGTCTCTGAACCTGCCCTTCTCTTACTTTACTCTATGTTCCTGTAAATGCTGTTCTTCTACCCAAAATGTTGTTGTCTTTATTTGCCTGCCTAACTATATAATGTCCTTAAGAAGCACTGAAAATATCACTTCCTTCAAAGAGCATTCTGTGATACACTACCTGTCCATTCTAAACTGAGTTAGATACCTCTTCTTAGCAGTCTATAATGCCCTGTCCTTATTGCTTTCACTGGACTTTGCTAGTATCTTAAAATTGCCTGCTTTAGAATCTTTATTATATTGAGAACTCCTTTAAGGCAAGACAGTTTTATTTTTCCTTACTTCTTAGAATGGTGCTTGGCACATGGTGGTTGCACCATCCATTTATGTTAAACAAATGAGTTACCAACTTCTTAGCAGTCCATTGAGTCTAAGGCAGTGTTAGTGGAGATGTAGAGAAGAAATTAATTGTAAGAAATATTTGTAAGGTGGAATCAACATTGAGTAACCATTCCCCAAAATGATCGTAAACTACATGTACTGCAAACATGTAAATAAAATTTTTTAATAATTGAGTAGCAAGTTAGATGGGGAAAGAGTTTGAGACGGGGAAACTTTACTGGTTGTGCCATTATCTAATGTAGGGATTCCAAGGGAGGGAAGCACGTGAGCAGCCATGATAAACAAAGATTGGGGCATGGTACTTTCTTTTTAAAGATGTGGCTAATAATACTGTATTGCTTACTTATAATTTGAAAGAACAGGTTTTAAATATTTTCACCCCCCCTACACACAAATGGTAATTATATATGATGATTGGATATATTATTTGGGGTAATCGTGTATCCATGTATATCTGTGTCAGATCATCACATTGCTCTCCTTGAATATATACAATTCTTACTTGTCAACTAGACATTTCTTAAATGTATAGATGCAGTCTATCAAGAAAGTAATAGTTAAAATACAGAGCTTGTTGAGAGGTCAGAACAGAAAAAAATCATAGATTTGGAATCATCTATCTGTTAATGGTTTGAAACTATTGGAGATTTTCACCCAAGAAAAAATGCACGTGTAGCATTTTGAGATGGCTTCATGAATGAGGTGACATTCGAACTAATGTGTTTGAGGAAGCTCAAAAGGGCATATTGAATAGGGAGAATTATTTGTTTCCTTCAATGATTATGAATCTTCCAGTTCCCTTAATTAATACTTTTCAATTGTTTCACCGTTGATTTTTGCCTTCTTTACTGTATAATTAGCTGTCATATTCTGAAGATTGTAAGGATTGAATACCTGTTATAATGTTATTCTCTTCTGGGCCAACTTCAAGATATTGAGTTTTGTCTTGCTGAGTGTTTTCTTTCTTATTGGCATTTTTATATTTATGCCCTAATATCATTGAACCAATAACCGAATAAGTATTGTGATTTGTTGCTTTAGAAAACTTAGCCCTTGAAATGTTCTGTCTGGCTTCAGTGATTCTTATGACCAACTTGGTCACTGTGTCCCAGTAACAGGAAACTCTTTTCATGTTCCTCCTCACTTTACTATTTATAAGGCTCTGCATGGGTCTCAACTAAATTCTTAGTGCTGTTAATCTTTAATGACCTCCTAAGGTTTATATGGAAGGTGTGGGCAGCAGGCTATTTTAATGTCTCGGGCAACACTGTTTCATTTTACTGTCTTCCTTTACTTGAATGTCATATAATTTTTCTATTAATCTTTAGATTAAGGCTAAGTCCCAAATCAATATCCCTTTCTTCATCGTACTCCCAGTTAGTCTGAATATATGACAATAACTCAAGTATCTGAAGGAAAAACAAATCTTACCACTTGTTTAATCATGTCTTGGTTTAAACATCATTGCTTATCACTGATGGCGAACTTTTTAGAGCTTTCAGTGATACAAACAGCCCGCTACAGCATGTGTGCCATAGGTTTGCCACCACTGGCTTAGGTCTAGAGCTTCAGTACTTCAGAGTAAGAATGAGACTAACAGGTGAGTCATGTTATCTTCATCTATCAGACTGAGACTGGATATATGTGACTGTCACCTGTATCTCTGCATAAATAGATATTTTCTCTATACCAGTACCTGCTTACTTTTCTCTACCTCACACAACAAAAAGGTGCAGCAGTAGCAGTGGCATGTTTGACAGTGATTCCTTCCTGGGATTTGGAAGTTTATCAGAATCTCCAGGGGTACTTATAATTTGAGAAAGTCCCCCAGGTGTGATTCTGATTTGCTTCCTTCTCCTCCTCCTTTGAGAATCACTGCTTCATCAAAGACTTCAACATAAATAAACACATTTACAAGTATGTTCTCCTTCCATAGTTAAGCTCTTTAATTCCTGTACCCCCAGACTTCCTCTTTGAATGATCCCCATTAATTCTTTCTAATACTGTAACTTCTGAAACCAATGTCTGCCTGTCACCAGAGGGGTAGCTACCACTAAATTGGCCCTATTAGTGTTTAGAAACCTATAAAGCAAGGTCACCACAAGCTTGAAAGCCAAGTTTAACTGTGTGGATTACTTAAATTATTTAAATGAGACTTCTTTGCAAAAGACACTCAATTATACTAGTAGCACTCCTCTCTGTTTTATTTCAACATTATACTATGAAAATTTAAAAACCCATGTCAAAGTTGAATTTTTTTTTTTTTTGTGGGTACCGGGGTCGACCTCAGGACCTCGCACGCCAGCCGGCGCCGTGCCGCTGAGCGATATCACCGGCCCTTTTTTCGTATGTGGGTTCCGGGAGTTGAACTCGGGCCCTCGCGCTTGCCAGGCAGGCACTTACACCGCTGAGCTATCTCACTGGCCCTCAAAGTTGAATTTAAAGTGAACAACTATATACCTACAACCAAGGCTTCACAATTATTATTTTAATATAATAGCTTAATCACATATCTACCCAAATATTCATCCCTTTATTTTTTTTTCTAGTACTGGGGATTAAAGCCAGTGCTTTCACACTGAGCTGCATCACCAGTCTTTTTTTATTCTGAGACAGAGTCCCCCTAAGTCAATAAATTGCCGAGGCTGGGCTCAAATTTCCATCCTCCTACCTCAGCCTCTGAGAGTGCTGAGATTATAGACATGCACCACCATGCCCAAACTTCTGTTAATTCAGCTTTATATGCATTTCACAGTATATTGCAGATATTTATAAAATTCTCCCTAAACACTTCACTGTGCAATTCACTAATTAGTTCAGTATTTTTCCAGTGTTTTTCTTTTGACATAAAATTTACAGTGAAGTGTCCAAATCTTAACTGCTCATTAGCTGAGTTTTAACAAATGATAAATATGTATAACCAAAATCCTTGTCAAGATACAGGACGTTTTACACCCCCCCATTCTTCTACCGTTATTATTTCTTCTTGACTGTCTATAGTCTCTCAGTAAAAGGTAAGGTAAAGGCTAGTCAGTGCTTAGAGGACAAAAGAGATCAATGTGTAATAGTAGGTCAGTACATTTCTCTTCTCCATTCCTTGAAGAACTTTGTTTTTCAAATTGTTTATGGATGCTTCAAAACAGAAGACTGAATGAGAAACTTTTTCAGTTATGAAACAGTTATTTTGGAAAATATCTAACCATAAATACCTTATATCTATTTAGTTAAATATTTTGTAAGACAAGAGCTACAGTATAATGAAATGTGAGGAGGTATTACAGGTAAAAGAAAGGAAGTAGAAATGAGATGGGAAAATCGTTTTTATATTCATATAACAAATGTTATATAAAATGGGGTTAAAATATACATTATGCACACATAACATCACTAGGCATCATATTCTGTCTTGAAAACAATGGTATGCCATTTATGCCAAAATACCAACAAAACATAGTCTGCCTTGAGGAAGTACAAATTAAATTCCTGTGACTATTGGTTTTGAGTATTTGTTATTTTATTTTTAATACATTTATGCCTGGTAAATATCAGGTATTTTGCTTGTTTTAGCAATTTAGCATACATTAACTTACACCAGTATATTTTAAATATGAGTTTGAAATTATTTTCATTTTATGCAGAGCAATATTTTTCTAATAAAGTAATTCTGATTACGAAAGAAGCTGTAACAAAAGTAAATTGATATTTCCATAATAAAAAGATGTAGCAAACACAGTCATTTGCATATAGTTCCTGAAATATTACATACTGGCTTTGAAGTCCATTTCAAGGATGTTACCCTTAGTCCATTAGTTTGGATAATGAGCCCTATAAAGTACATTTATAACTTGTGGCACTGCAAGGAGATGGATTCTAATTTCCATCCTTTTATCTAGACACATTGAAAGAAGGTCAATGGAGGGTTCTGTATGATTCATTGTCTCAACACATATCAGATGACAGAGACCTGATAATGTTCGTTCATTAAGTGTTTTCCTTATTTGGAAACAGCAATTGAAAGAAATCTTTCTATGATCATCCTTTGAAGTAGAGTAGAAACAGATATTAAAAGAAGCTATATCCCTTTCTTTCCTGTTTAAAACATTATCAAATACATGACCAGATAGCTATTTTTCAACAAAAAAGAAAGCAACATTTAACAGAAAAATGAAAAGCCTTTAATGGCTTTTATAGGCTGTGAATGATATAACAAGATATTTAATCAACTTTTCTCTCTATTTTCTTAGAACTGTTAAAGAGAAAAAAAAAGAAAGTATTTTCTTAAAGAAAAAGCATTTATGTTCTTAAACATAAGGAAAGCTTTTAATTACACTTATAATTATTTGTCCTAACTTTACTCTTCGTTATTAATGGCAATCAAAATAAATATTTAAGTTGTAGCCTACATTCATGTTACAATTTTTAAAATGTCAAAACAGCAACAATAACATATATTCTGTAATCAGTATCTGTTTTATGTCAGAAAATGTGGAATTGTAGGCAATTGTTTAATTTTCATGGATATTTGATTCAAAGTCAATAGCTGATTTTGTTCATTTTCTCAATTACTTATGCATTATTGTAAACTTTTTCTCTGTGATTGTCTTCTTTATAGATGTAAAGCAATCATCGATCGGTTTGGTCAGAGAATAAACTCTAAGCATTTCCTTGTGGAGGACAGTTACTTTTCTGAGAACACGTGCTCACGTGTGCAATACAGGTAAGACACTCCTCCATCTGCTGGCCAAGGGAAGGTGAAATAGCACTGTTATTATATTGACAATTATTTATGATTCTGTACTTCATGCAAAGGTTGCCAAACCAAAGATGCATTCAGTATCTACTACTCTTCTCTCATGGAGTCTAGTTTGAGGGGAGCCTTGTATAATTTCACATATTTTTGCATCAGCTGTGGTTTGTCTGTAGGTCACATATCCCTCCTTTGTGAGTCAAGAGAAGCTTAAAGCAGAATTTTACTTGGTTTTTGAAGGTGTCACTTTTATCCTGAGTTAAATCTTTGAAACATGCCTTCTGGTGGTTATATAACTATAAATGAAATTTATCCATGGGTTCTAAATTGTTGTTTTACTCTTGTGTTTTACAGGCAAATCTCCAGGGCAGTCCTAATTACAGATAGATCTGTATTAAAACCAAATTCAGATCAACAGGTAAATTCAGTCCTATATTTTTAAAATAAATTTGTGTATGTTAAAATGGAAAATACAGTGTTCTAGTATTCATGGGGAACTCATTGCTACTGTCAAGCTAATTAGCATACCTATTTTTTCACAGTTACTTTTTTTGTGGTGAGAGTACTTATCATCTATTCTCACCAAATTTTAAGTATACAGTATAATATTATTTACTGTAGCCCTCATGCCATACATTAGATCTCTAAAACATATTCTTCCTGTTTACCTTAAAGTTTTTGTATCCTTTGACCAACTCTTCTATTTCACCCACTCCTGAAACCCTGACAACCAGCCTTCTGTTCTTCTATGAATTTGACTTTTTTCAGATTCTACATATAAGTAACATCATGTAGTGTTTGTGCCTGGCTAATTTTGCTTAACAAAATGTTCTCCATGTTCATCTATGTTGTCACAGATGGTAGTCTTTCCTTCCTTTTTAGGGATGAATAATATTCCATGTATTATTATTCCATATATACACATATGTTGTATTTTTTTATTCATTCATTGGTATACACTTAGGTTGTTTGCTTATATTGTCTGCCAGGAACAATATTGTAAGAAACATTGGTGTGCAAATATCTGTTTGAGATGAGGATTTCATTTGCTTTGGATATATACACAGAAGCATCTTTGCTAGATCATACTTATTTCTGTATTTTAATTTTTTTGTGGAAACTTCTGTTTTCTGTAATGTAGTACCATTTTGCATTCCCACCAACAGTGTACAAGGGTTCCCATTTATGCATATTTTTACCAACACTTGATATCTCTTTTTGATGATAGCCATCTCACAGGTATGAGGTAATATCTTAGAATCTAGTACTTTTTAATAACATTGTTGCTTAATTTAATCTACATAGCAATATGAATTAATCGACATTGGCAAAGTAAAATATGTTAAGCCATGTATACTTTTATATGTAAGATATATTAAGTAAAATATATTAAGCCATATATAGCACTTTTAAAATACATTTAAAAGTGCATAATGGCAATAATATAATAGCTATGGTTTCCTAAGTATTTCTTTCCAGTGAACTAAATAATTGAATCTTATGTAACAGTTTTATTCTACGAAAATTGAACTAAATCTTTGTTTTGACAATCGTTTCTGCGAAATTGAAAATGTAGTGTTATGCAAAGAAAAGAGAATCCCTAGAGAATACATTTGAAAATCTTAAATCAAAAGGCTTTGTAGTGGGCAACTCTGTAGCAATCCTGGAAAGCCATTAGGCTTGATATGATTTAATTTCAGCACACAATCCCTGTTATGGTATTTTCTCACCACCATTGTTCATTTCAGTACCTCCTTCTTATCCCCAGTTTCATAGGAGTGTCTTTATGCCTATCATTTTTTATTAGTCCAAGCATCTAAATTCCAGGGGTTCTTTTTCTGACTGTATTTTTTTGTGTGTGTGTGGGTACCGGGGATCGACCTCAGGACCTTGCATGCCAGCAGGCGCCCGTGCCACTGAACGATATCACCAGCCCTTTTTTCGTATGTGGGTTCCGGGAGTCGAACTCGGGCCCTCGCGCTTGCCAGGCAGGTGCTTACACTGCTGAGCCATCTCATCGGCCCTGACTGTATTTTACAGTGACATAAAATCAGCTTACTCAGGTGTGACTACCAGTTCTATATGCTAGGCCTAAAAATAGGCTTCTAGAATTCCTTAAATTAGAAGCCTCCTATTATATAAAATGAATATATGAGTGGATAAAGTTAATTAATTGTCCCAGTTTTTATTGCTAATAAATGAACATTGTATAAAAAGAAATGCCAATTATGTCTGTTATACATGCAAGCATAAATACTCCTTTCATTTAATCATGTAGTAAACAACTGCCTTTTACCTGCAAACTGATGTGCTAGATTTTGAGAAGATAACCTTAACCAAGATAGCATCCCTGCCCCCAAATAGCATGCAGTCTGGAAGACACAGATGCAAACAAATAGAAAGTACATTTCAGTATGACAAGTGTGAACATGGGCGTAGTAAAGTTGTAGTAGCTGTTGTATCGCTTATCTTACTAACCTCTCATTGCCTATTGACTTTTCTATATCTCCCATTAAACCATGAGCTTTTGAGAATGGATCAGAGTGACAGGGAGGCAGGAAAATGAAGAGAGCTAATAAAGACAACTCTTGGAAGAAGCTAAGCTATAAGGAGTAAAAGAAAGGAGAATAATTGATGGAGCAAAGTCCAGGCAAAAGTTGGGGAGGATGAGATTCAGAAAACAGGTAGAAGCATTGCCTTTAGATCAGATGTGAATCACATTGAAACAAAAGGCAAGTGCATGACCATTTATAGGTTTGAGAGTTCCCATCTCATGGATCATTCTTTAAACTGCACAATAAAAATATCACCTGAGGATGGGGTGTACAAGTGGATCAAACCTTAAGGAAATGTCACTGCAGGGAGTTGAAGAATAATCTCTCTTCTGGTCATATCGTGGAGCAATGCTAATGGTCAAGTCTGAAGATCATTGATTTATAATGCCATAATCTGCTCCCATTCTTCTAGCTTTTTTATTCTCTTATACCCAACCTATTAAGAGAGTCACAAATCCCCAACCCCTCTATTTCTTCCCAGTTTATAATCTCCCCTCGCCCTCTTCCTTTTTTCTGCCCTAGATATCTTCTGAACTGCCCTTTGTCCAACACCTTCAATTCCCATGTTTCCATGTCTTGTGACTGTACCCACAAAGGGATTTCCTGTCCCTGGGTCAGGCCATAATCTGTGCCTGGGCCACTGATGGCTGCTTGAGAAAACCACACTACTACAAAGTCATGGGTGCCAACGTCATTCAGCTGCCTCAACACCCACTACCAGCCAACTCTTCCACTGGCCTCAGTTAGCGCCTGCTCATTTTTCAAACAGTGACTAGTCTCAGGCTTCACTATTTACCCACTCTACTCCTCCCTAGCTTGTCTTACTTCCCTGCCTCACTGGTAAAAAATGAGACTACTAACCATATGCAATGACCCTTCACTTCCAGTCCTACCATCCATCTCAGCCCAGGGCCACCTTCCTTCACAAGTCCCCTTGATACATGAACACACACATACTCATACACACATACCAACTTTTATTGCCTTGTCTCTGTCATACTTTAATACTTTTACCTGTATCTTCCCTTCAATGTGAAGTGAACTAGCAGCCTTTATGCCAAAAATAAAAAAAAATAAAAATAAAAAATCCTTATTCTTTTGGCTCTTCTCCATCTCTAACTAGTATCCAATCTGTCCTTTCCCCTTATCAACATTTCCAAGACACTATCTATACTTGCTGCCTCTACTTGCTTACCTCCTATTCATTTCTAAACAACACTAACCTGACTACTTACATTTCCACCACAATTTCTCTTGTTAAGTTCATTAATAATGTCATAACAGTAGGGGTCAGGGGACATTTTTTCACTCTTGTCTACTAGGACTTTTCTGGTACATTAGACAAATTATTATTATTCCCTTTCTCTTAAAGCTATACTCCTTGGGCTTCATGACACTGTACCTTCCTGGTTCTTATGACTCTGGCTATCTTCTCTCTGCTTCCTTTCTGGACTCTTCTTCCTCTATACTGTCCTTAAATATTTGTGGCTTTTCCAGATTCCTCTTTTATTCCACAGTGTTATCTTGCTCTGTGCACATTCACCAGATGACTCTGTGTATGCTCAAAGTTTGAACTATGCATAAATATTGGTGCAAACACTTATACATATATCACAGGAATGTCTTCCCCATGTGCCAGACTTTCTGTGTGGCATCTGTCATGTGGCACACAAAGCTGACTTCACCATCTTCCCACTCAAAACTGCTTCTCACCTAATGCTTCCTTCCTCCCAGAATAGTACTGATACCCTTCTAACAACAAAAACTTTTTCCCCCCTCTGTGACATCTCAGCAGCCTTGAGTTCCTGCCAATGTAACTTTCTAAGAGTTGGTTTTAGCAACTTTTCTTTCCTATCAATCTTACTGTCTCTGTTCTGGTTATAGAGCAGCTACCTTTTAACTGGTCATCCTGCCTCTCATCTTATCTCTTTCAAATCCATCCTCCACAAAGCAATTGCAGTCTCTCTCTTTCTCTCTCTCTCTCTCTGACAGAAAAACAAGGCTTAGAGAAAGGAAAGAATAAGTGCAAGTCAAGGTAAATTTTATGGAAATGGTAATAGAGGGTTGAGGGAATTCTCTTAATGTCTTTTATTAACTCCAAGATTTGAGACAGTTAACTTCTCAGATTTTAGGTGACAGAGGTAGTGTGGTAGGAGGTTACTGATTGTATCTTAATAAAAACATGATAGTTACAGGAACTAAAAGTCTTATATATTGGTGAAGTCCTTGAGATACTTTTCCAATTAAGAGCATACTTTGAGTCAATGTCTTAGCTGCTTCTTTCTTTTTAATGCTAAAGTATATTTTCTGTCATGAATACCACCAAAGGGAGTTAAGAGGAACATAAAGAGCTCAGTCTTTGAGATATCTTGAGCCCAAAAATACACATCAAGTAGGATAGCGATGATTATCAAATAATTTATATTTTTAGAATTTGTTGTATATGTTTCCTCCGTGGTCTATCAATATTACATTCCCAGTCAAAATGTAAGCATAGCACTTGTAGGGAAAAGTACCATTGGGTCTTTTTTCTCTTTTGGCAAGCATTCCCTCCATGAGAGAATATAATTTCCCGAGATTGCAGACTAGTTTGAGGATTAATGTTGAAACCTTAGCTCTACAGAGAAATACTGACCTGATGGTCATTTAAAGTCTTTTACATATAAAGCCATATGATGTAACAGTAGTTGCTAGGAAAGTGTACCACATATCAATAAATAGTATTTTATAATAATTTTTCACTTCACCTTTTTTTTTTTTTTTTTTTTTTTTTTTTTATGTGGGTACCGGGAGTCAAACTCAGGATCTCGCACTTGCCAGGCAGGCTCTTATGCCGCTGAGCTCTCTTACTGGCCCCTTCATTTCACCTTTGATTTTGAATTTCTAGTCTTATTGATAGTCTTTCATTAGATTTGAAAACATTCATTTTGAAATGTTTCAGTATATATTTACTTTGCCAATTTTGACATTTGGGTGATTGGTGACATCTTTAATTTTTAGTGCTTTTTAACTGCTATTTTTAGCCCTTATGAATAATCAAAAGTTAATTCATATTATCTGATTTTAAACACTAAAGTACATCTACTTTAGAATTAATACATAATTGCATCCTTTGAAAATAGTATTTGAATTTAATAAATATTGAAGATTTCACATATTTAATGTCAGTGACAATTATATACACAATATGTCTGATATAAAATGTAAAAAATATAGAAATTAAATATGAAATCACATATATACATATTACATATTTCAAATTATATTCCAAAATTAAATCCCTACAAGCCAAATTTTTTTCAAACACCAGGGATAGTTTAAAAGTTAGCATCCTGATGATAGAAGAATTAAAATGAAGTCTAACAATTTTATCTAATTTTTTTTCTCATTTTTAGATTTCCATTTTGACAGTACCAGGAGAGGAGCCAGAAACTTCTGCTGTTCGGGTCATTGAGTTATGTTCCTCAACAATGACATGCATGAAAGGCACCTGTAAGTATTGTAGAGTTGCATTATTTGTCTTTTCTGTTTGTTTAGGGACTAAGGGGGATAACTATTATAGTTCCACAGTTGTGTTTATAGAAATTTTCTCATTTGTTTATAATTCACAATACTTGTTCATATAGTATATGACCGTACAATAAGTCATTTCATATCTTCCTGTTGCCTCAAAACGTTTCTATACAGGTTATATCTTCACAGGCATGATTTTCCAGTTCTCCAATGAAATCATTTCTTTACAGCTATAATTCTTTCTGTAATTTTTCTTAAGTTTCTTAAAAACTCACTTTCACATAATTTATTTTAACTATTCAATTTCTTCTTTACTTTCTCCCTTAGTCTTTTAGGACTTTATAACAAAATATAGATAGTTGGTAACCAACAGTAATTTGGTTTTATATAGTTTTTATATAGTTCTAGAGATGGGAAAGTCCAGGATCATGGTGCCAGTAGATTCTGTCTGGTGAGGAGCCCATTCTTGTAGTTGGTATCTTCTTTATGTCCTTAAATGGTGGAAGGAGCAAACATGCTCCTTTGGATCCCCATTTTAAAAATTTTTATTCATTTATTTATGATTATATGAATTTATTTTCTGGTATATAAAAATACAAATTATAAATTTTAATGGGTTAATGTGGTGTTTTGAGGTATGTATATGTTGTGTAATGTTTAGATCAGGTTAAACATATCTGCCTCCTCAAACATTTACTATTTCTTTACAGTGAAAACTTTCAAAATCCTTTCTTTTAGCTTTTTAAAATATATAGTACATTATTCTTATCTAACTTCACACTCCTATCTAACTGTAGCTTAATATCAACCTTTCCTTATCACTCCCTCATTCTTACCCTCCCCAGACATGTAACCACCATTATAGTCCCAACTTTTTTATGTCAACACTTTTAGATTCCACATATGAGTGAGATTATGTAGTATTTCCCTGTCTGTGCCTGGCTTATTTTACTTAGTATTATGCCCTTTAGGTCCATCTATGTTGTAGCAACTTACTGGAGTCCATTCTTTTTGGTTAGTATTTCATTGTGTACATACACTATTTTCTTTTTAATCTATTCGTCAGTTGATAGGCACCTAAGTTCCTGTTTCTTATCTATTACGTGTAGTGGCACAAGAATAATGGGGGTGCAGATATCTCTTCAACATATTAATTTTGTTTCCTTTTGTTATATACCCAGTAGTATGATTGCCGGATCATACATTATTTCTGGTTTTCATTTTTTAGGAATCTTTATAGTGTTTTCTATAGTGGCTCTAATAATTCCTGTTTCTACTAATAGTTCATAGTAATTCCCTTCTCCATATTCTTACCAGCATCTGCTGGTGTTGTATTGTTTTTTTGTTGTTGTTGTTTGTTTTGTTTTTGCTTTTTTGATAATAGCTAGGTAACTATGGTAAGATAATATTTCATTGTTATTTTGATTGGTATTTTTGATGGCTAGACACATTGAGTATATTTTAATGTACTTGTCCACTTGTGTTTCTTCTGAGAAATTTTATTCTGATCATCTTCCCATCATTTAGTTGGGTTATCTGTGGATTGATTGATTGGTTGGTTGATTATGGTATTGCTGACTTTCTGGAGTTCTGAATATCAATCCTTGTCAGAAGTGTAGTTTGTAAACATTTTCTCCTTTAGAGTTGTCTCTTCACTCTGTTGATTGTTTCTTTTGTTATGTAGAAGCATTTTAGTTTGATGAAATCTCATTTGTCTATTTTTGCTTGTGTTACCAGTGCACTTGGGGTTTTGTCCAAAAAACCTTGTCAAGTTCAATGACCCAAAGCATCTCCTCTTTATTTCCTTCCAGTAGTTTCATAGTTTCGTGACTTACATTTAAGGATGGAATCCATTTTGAGTCTGTTTTATAAGTGTTAAGAGACTAAGTTCTAGTTTTATTTTTCTGCTTATGGATACCCATTTTCCCAGTACCACTTATTGAAAAGACTGTCCTTTCTCTAATGTGTGTTCTTAGAATACAATTTTGTTCAGATGACTGCAGAACATGGAAAAACTGTTGCTGCTATCGATGCATAACATATTGGTTATTGAACTATTATTGGTCTTTTTATATAAATATAGATAGATAGATAGATAGATAGATAGATAGATAGATAGATAGATAACTTGAATTTTTGGAAAATTTAACTGTGCTGCCAACTTTGGAAAAAGTTATCCCAATTTACCATGTTGAGTTGCCATTGTACAGAAATTAGCAGCCATATTGGTCTAGAAACATTAAACTTACTTTTTTCCCATTTATATAGGCTCTGTATTAAATATGTAAGGTCTTATCTATGTGGGTTTGATTACAGAAACAAAACATCTTTAGATGTTTGGGTTTACTTCTAGGCTTCTGTTCTATTCCATTGGTCTCTGTGTAGTTTTTATGCCAATACCATACTGTTTTGATTACTACACCTTTGTAGTATGTTTTGAAGTCAGGTACTATAATGCCTATTTTTTGTTTAGTTTTTGCTCAAAAAAATGGTTTTGACTATTTGAGGGTTTTTTTTATGGTTCTATATAAATTTTAGCATTTTGTCGAATTCCAAGGATTGATATTTTGATAAGGATCATATTGAATCTATGGATTGCTTTGTGTACTGTTATGGTTTTTATCCAGATGTTCCCCCAAAGTGACACTTACTCATAGGTTGGACTTTGGAGAACTGACTAGATCATGGGTATATGATATTCATCACTAGATTATTCCATTGATAGGTTTATAACTGGGTGTGATGTTGGGAAGTGAACCCTGGTGGGAAGAGATGGTTCACTGTGTGTGTAGCCTGAAGGTTATATCTCCCTCCTCATGCCTTGATCCTGCTCTGCTTCCTTCTTGCCTTATATGAGTAATTCTCCTCTGCTGTGCCATCCTACTTTAGAGCCAGACAGTTATGGACTGAAACCTCTACAAACTATGAGCCAAACTAAACCTTTCTTTCCTTAAGTTATGGGTTTTGGGTACTGTGTCTCAGCAACAAGCAAGTAATTAAGACAGGTACTATGCATATATTAGCTACTGATTATGTCAATCCATGAACACAGTATGTCTTTATCTTTTAGTGTCTTCTTCAATGTCTTTTACCAGTCTTATATAATTTCCATTGTAGAGATCTTTTTTTTTTTTTTTTGTGGGTACTGGGGGGTCGACCTCAGGACCTCGCGCGCCAACAGGCACCCATGCCGCTGAGCGATATCACCGGCCCCTTTTTCGTATGTGGGATCCGGGAGTCGAACTCGGGCCCTCACGCTTGCAAGGCAGGCGCTTATGCTGCTGAGCCATCTCACCGGCCCCCATTGTAGAGATCTTTCATCTCCTATTAAATTTATTCCTAGTTTTTTTTTTTTTCTGTAAGTATTATAAATGGGCTTTCTATTTCAAATAATTTGCTATTGGCATATAGCAACACAACTAATTTTTGTATGTTGATTTTTATATTTTGCAACTTTCCTGAGTTCATTTATTCTAATAGATGTTTTTTGGGTGTTGGGGGAGTTCTGTATATGAGATCCTTTTGTCTACAAACAATGAAAATTTGACTTCTTCTTTTCCCATTTTTGTGACCTTTATTTCTTTCTCTTTCTCTGGATAGCATTTCTAGAACTGTGTTGATTACAGGGGTGAAATTGGGCATCCTTGTCTTGTTCCAGACCTTAGAAAGATTGGGGCTTTTCCCCTCTCAGTATAATGTTAACTGTAAAGTTATTATAAATGCTTTTTTTATGTTGACATTCATTCCATCTATACCTAATTTGTTCAGTGTTTTTATAATGAAAGGATGTTCAATTTTATCAAATGCCTTTCTTACATTTATTGAGATGGTCGTAATTTGTCCTTCAATCTGTAGATGTGGTATATCACATTTATTTACTTGTGTATGTGAAACCATCCTTGTATCCTTGAGATTAGCCCCACTTGGTCACTGTGTATAACAATCTTTTTAATGTGCTGTTGGATTCCATTTACTAGTATTTTGTTAAGGATTTGTACATCCATGTTCATGAAAGTTATTGAGCTATAGTTTTCTTTTTTCTTTGGTTTTTTGTTTGTTTGTTTGTTTTTGGTCCTTATTTGATTTTTGTATCAGGGTAATGCTGACTCAGAATGTATTTGGAAAAATTTTTACCTGCTAAAATTTTTAAATTTATTTTATATCATTCAGGTTTAATATATTTGAAGATATATATATGCACACACATATATGTGCATTTTAGGAGTATCAGTATATAGGAAAAAATTCCAAAGCATTAATATTGACATAGTAAGAGCAGTGGTTATCTTCAAATGGTTGGAATGTAGGTAAATGATGTTTATGTTTTTCTGTTTGTTTACCTCGATTTTCTGATGTTTTTTTGTGTAAATTTAAAAGAGGCATTTATATCACAAGTATAAAGGATCATATCAATGACTTATATCATAGTATGTTCATAATTTGGGATATTAACTTCAGTGTCTTAACTACTGTATTGATTATATATAATCGAATCCCCCATTTTGCGTGCTTATATCTAGGCTACCACAATACATAAATATCTTATGTGGTCATTAAGTTTACCATGTTACTTCATTTCAATCAAATGTTCCTACCTTAATGAACATTTCCTGAAATTTGAAATTTTTCTAGTTTGCCTGCACCATACTAATCACTGACCTATATTAAGAAAGTTAGCCTTTCTTTGAATTCTTCCTTGTCATCTGGAAGAACTGTTCCTGGTTAATTTATTTATTTGTGTATATATATTCTCCCACTTCCAAACATTTTCTTCTGCTCAGCTAATTTGGGTAAGAAAGGACAACCATTCCTCTTATGTTGTATTGTGATATGTAGCAAGAAGTAGTACTGTGACATTCATATTTTCTTTTATAAGCAATATCATAATTATTTTAAATATCCCATGTATATTTCCCTGGAATTTTGACATTGTTCACTTCCCAATATATTCTTTAAGAGAAACACTAATATACATTCATTATCTATGTATTTATCTTAATAACTTCCTTATGTTAGTTGTATTTATTCACAGAGTCACTTTAAAGAGGTCAAAGAACTTCCTTCATATCATTACATTCTTCAGAGTGCAAAGATGTATGGCAAGAAATGGTGGAAAAGCATCTCTGCCCTGCCCAAATATAGAAGGTCACCACTTTTGAAGTATATTCTCTGGCAGCATCTGTTAAAATAGTTTTAATGAGGCAAAGTTTTGTCTGATCTCAGGTACTGTCCATCAGCTGGACATGGAGAATCTAAACTACTCTATAGGTGTTCTTTAGGCCCACCATAAGTATAACTAAACCAGAAGATACCAAGGTCCAGCCATATGGTTACATTTACCCTTGAAATATTATAGTAATAATAAATATCATCAGTAATTTTTTGGTAACCGTATAATGAACTAAACACTTTCCATTCATGATTTTATACAATTTTAACCTTGTGAAGTAAGTACTATTAGGTCTATTGTTTAGATTAGCAAACTAAAGGTAAGGGAATTTAATTAGATTATCTTAAGATCATAAACCTCAGTGTTAGATCTTGAATTCAGACATAATTTCTTCTGACTCAGGGCCTGAAGAGCCTACCTCTATGCTGAAGCTGAAAATTTTTAAAAAATAATAATAATGCTGTCCACATATATTTTTCTAGTCATAAATCATGAACAGTGCACCAGCCCTAGAATAATAGGCTGTTTCCTATCATACAATAAAGAAAATACTGTAACTTTCTATGATGATAGTCATTCAAAAAATTGTGGGTTTTCCTTGAAGACATTGGTGTAGGCAAAGACTTTATGAATAAAACCTCAACCGCACGGGAACTATCCCAAAGAATCAACAACTAGGATCTCATGTTATTAAAAAGCTTTTGCACAGCAAGACAAACCACCAACAGAGTGAAGAGACAACCCACAACGTGGGAAAAAATGTTTGCCAGCTGTTCCTCAGACAAAGGATTACTATCGAGAACATATAAAGAACTCAAAAAATCAGACCTCCCAAATTTAAAGACCCACTCCAAAAATGGGCATCAGAGATGAATACACATTTTTCAGATGAAGAAATACTAATGGCAAATAAATATACAAAAAAATGTGCAACATCACTAGTCATTTGAGAGATGCAAATTAAAACAACACTGAGATACCATCTCACCCCAGAAAGAATGGCTATTATCAAGAAATCAACTAATAACAAATGCTGGAGGGGCTGTGGGGAAAAAGGAACCCTTCTTCACTGTTGGTGGGAGTGTCGACTGGTACAGCCACTGTGGAAGTCAGTGTGGAGATTCCTCAAAAAACTAGGGTTGGAGGTCCCATTTGACCCAGCTATTCCCCTTCTGGGTATCTTCCCAGAAGAATTAAAAACATCGTACCACAGCGATATATGTGCACCCATGTTTATAGCAGCACAATTTGTAATAGCCAGATCTTGGAAACAACCCAAATGCCCATCAACTGAGGAATGGATAAGAAAGATGTGGTATTTTTATACAATGGAGTACTATTCAGCCATAAAGAAGGATAAACTGGAGACTTTTATAGGTAAATGGATGCAACTTGAGAAAATACTCATAAGTGAAATAAACCGGAAGCACATATGTAAGCATCGTATTGTCTCTCTAGTATGAGAAAATGAAAGAGTAAATAAGATCCAAAATGTACAATAAACATGATGAATCAAAAAGAAACTGGTCAAAAGGAAAGAGAGACTGGAATAGGGAAAAGAAAGACGGGAAAGGGAAAAAAAATTGTATATATACAATGGTTAAGATAGATACACTACCAATTTTACTTAGTTCATTGAAGAGTAAGGTTTGTGCCAATAATGTTTGGACAATTGAATGCTAATGTCTGGTATCCTGAATAACTAACTTAAAGATAATAATACGTAATGCATTGACCATTGTTACCCTCATATTATGTTGTTTTGAAAATTTGTTATTTTTTTTTGATTTGTTTTGTTTTTTCTTCTCTTTAAAATTAAAAAAAAAGAAAAAAAATTGTGGGTTTTAATGAATTTGGGCTGTTACAAATATTCAATGTTTATAATGCATTTAACATAGTGCCAGGCAGAGAATAACCATATAATAAATAACAGCTGCTATTTATAACAGGAAGTATAATAAGAATAGCTCATTAATATACTAAACTATGGATACTGCATATAGCAAAATATTCATTTCAATATTACCATGGTTTTCTCTTCCTTTGGTGCCTTTGCACATACTGTTCCCATGAACTAGCGACCTTGCCAATCAATTGCTTCTTCATTCTTCCAGTCCTAATTCAAGTATTACCAGCTTCCTAATCCATTTCCCTGACTCATTCATTGTTAAAATTTTTATTACTACATGTTTGCAGTACATAATTATTACATTCATCATGGGGAGTTGGTACATTCAAATAGACCTTTGTTACTCTATTTAGCTAGCATCCTATACTTTCCTCTGGGTAAATAATTTATTCCATTTTAATAATAATGATAAGTAACAGGTATTAAGTATTAACTATGTATATCCACATGGGTTAGCTAAACTTATTCCTTACAACAGCTCTGAGATAGGCCCCATTTTTTTCTCTATTTATATTAGAAAATTGAGACAAAGAAAAGGTAAATTAATTTCTCCAGGATCACAGAAGGAGAAGCAGAATTTGGCTCTAAAGCCTACACTTAACCACCATGCTATACTCCTTCTCAGATCAATCATAGCATAATTATATTTGTATTTCTTGTCTAAAATGAGGAGTAGGACCATGGCTTACCAATTCTGTCCCTAGACTTGAAGAAAGTACATTTTGCTTAGCACTGTGGAAAAATGAAAATAAACTACATACACATTCTTATTTATTGAGTTTGTTTATAAGGATGAACAGTTTTATTTATTATTTTTATTTGACAAATAATAGTAGTATATACTTATGGGTGCAACATGGTATTTTGAAACATGTTTACTCAAAATTGTTGCAAGAGTAAATTTTACATGTTTTTGTCACAGAGAGGGAGGTAAAGTCTACACGGTGGAGATTTATTAGTTAGCTTGATTTTAATCATTCCATAGTATAAACATACATCAGTTTCATTCTTTCATTTACTTTGTGTAATATTTTCAACAAAAGGATCAAGATCTGTTTCCTTCTAAAGCCTCCTTCAACTCTAATTTCTTACTTGTTTCTTCTGTGCTAAAACTGTCTCGTGATCTTTACTATCCCTTAATCAGTTTATTACTACAAAACCAGCACTATAGACAAATAGACTAGCTTTGATTTTTTTTTAGTCTCAACAAAAAGCTTATACGAAGAAGATTGCCTGAAAGATAAGCTTGGATTCACTATTTATACTTTGCCTTGTTACAGAGGAAAAGAGAAGTTCATGATTGATCGTTTCTCAATCTTTTTATGTATTCACTCTATAATAGTACGTTATTTAACAAGTCTTAGCTAATATTTATAATAGTATACAGCTGATGTTTGATGTAATATATAACTAGGTTTAAGAATGATACTCAAATTGAAACTTACATTTTTATCACTCACTTGTTTTTATTACTTAATGTTTGGCTTTTTTTCCTCTTCCTTTTGTTATGCTTTTTGACTGTTCACAGACATTCAGGGGCAATTTATAACTTGGTCATTTAAGGTCTTTGATGGTGTATATTCCTGCTGATCCCTTAATCAAGTATTGATATCAGAACTCATTGCAAGTTGTTCTATCCTTGGCTCTGTCTTCTAAAACAGAACTAGTCTGATAAAATCACAGAAGGTTTTAAACTACCCTTCCCCTTTCTCTTGATTTGTTTTCTGTTTTCATTCAGAAAAAAGAGGGTAATATTACATGTTTATTTTATGGATCCAAACCTCTTCATTTTCCCTTTTAAAATTCCCCAATTATAGGCAAATTACTTAGTTTAGAATATTATACAAACATTCTCTTTGTAAACTACTTCTAAACATCTTTTAAGTTTTGCCTTTTCTCCTGAACCTTTTGAGTAAAATACAATGGACCATGTTTTTAAATTTACATGATTGTTTCCTCACAGAATAATTTAGAATCAGAATCTCATTATCTCCAGGTCAAACACTGAAACGTGAAAATGCTGAATGTGATTATTTGTGGTTAAGATCCTACCTTTTTTATCCCACCTTATGGTTTCCCATATTTATACTACTTATTGATATTGAACTGTAATTGCTCATCCATTTTTTCATGGCTTGTTGAAATCAAAAAGTGAATCAATATTTAGGAAGCATAAATTCTAAAAGTTGTGCAAATTTAATATACTTTAATTCATTAACTCTAAACATAGATTTGGTTATGACTTATTTTCCCTGTGAAAAATTACTTAACATTAGTAAACAAATACATTTAAACTTTGGTCCCATCGTGTAAGTGGTAAGGGTGTAATTATAGCCAGCTAAGTGGAACCATGTACCTTTATTACCCTAAAAATTGAGGCTGCAATAATGAAATCATGAGCTAAACTCATCATTATTTTCTTATGGAAGAATTACCTTACATATATTGGTAGCCACTGTAAACAGTGCAGTTATACCTGAGTAAATCAGACTTAATCAAAATATATACCTAATTATATTATTTTTTAAATTGACAAATAATAATTGTATATATTTATGGGGTACAATGTGATATTCTAATGTATGCATAAATTTTAGAAAAATACAATCAAGCTAATTTAATTAATACATAATTAATATCATTAACTTATGTTTTAGAGACAAGAACATTAAACTTCTATTAGTTCTGAAACATATGGTAGTTATTATCTAAGGTCATCCTGTAGTACAATAGATCACAGAAACTTAGTTCTCTAGTATAATGAAACTTTGTATCCTTTGATCAACATCTCCTTTTTACCTTTCCAGCTCCTTCCAGCCTCTGGTAACCACTTTTCTACTCTATGTCTATGAGATTGAGTTTTACATTTAACATATAAATGAGATCATAGATTATTTGTCTTTCTGTGCCTCCTCGTATTATTTAGATTAATGTCTTCCAATTCCATCCATGTTTTTGCGAATGCCAGAATTGCCTTGTTTTTATGGCTGCGTAATATTTCATTGTGTGTACCACATGTTTTGTTTGTTTGCAGTTCTGGGGTTAAACCCAGGGCCTCACACATACAAGGCAAGCACTGATAGTCACTGATAATCCCAACCAGTTTCTTTATCCATTCATCCACAGATAGACACTTAAGATACTTTATCTTAGCTATTATGAACAGTGCTGCAGGGAACATCAGAGACCAGATGTCTCTTTGACATAGTGATTTCATTCTTTAGATATATATAACCAGAAGAAGAATTGCTGGATCATACAAGATTTCATTTGTGTTTAAATCTAATATAGTGTATTTTTCATCACAGCAATCTGTAAAAAATTGTATTTAAAACTTTACTGATTTCAGAGTTATTTTTCCTCCTTAAATAAACCTGAGAAAAGAATGACATTTAACTTCGTCACAGGCCATCTGCTCTTAGTTAATGATTTTTTTTGTGTGTTATTCTTTCTGAGCATATACTAACTACTAATTTGTTGAGTAATTCTCATAATTTGGCTTCAACTCTGTTCAATGTCTGTTTCAAAAATTTCCACACTCTTAAATCAACACAAAGTTTTATATTCTTCCCATTCACAACAGGGTAGACATTTGTGACCATTTACAGTATAATTCAGAGCTGACATACACTATGGTATTTTATAATGAATATTATTCAATTACCATGTCACAGTCAGTGGTGTGTAATACATAATATGTATTTTGTAATCTTTATAAAGCAGGGTCTTCTTAATATTTCTGGCATCATGCAATGAGATAGAATATATAATTCAATATTTTCCATTTTCCAACCTTCTCAATTTTTCTTTTTATAAGTCATACTTTTTAGACTTTTTATTCTTCATGCTATGTTACTTGTATGTTACACATTAAGTATGTAACCAAGAATGTGATTAAGACATAAAAATACCTAATTCACTTTTACTTAATAGTCTGTAATAACTTTTTGTATATGTCACTTTATCTTAAATCTCGCTCAATTTAGAATTTTTATGACCATAAGTATGCAAGTAAAGTTTAACTTCATGCCATATGGGAATGGTATATGTGAAAGGAACTTGCAAGGCAAATGAACAGGTCAGTTAACAAGAGAGATGCATTCTATTGAGATGCTATTTTGTAGTAGAGGAAAATAGGCCTAGTTCAAATCTCAGCTTTTATTTCCTACTTCACCAACCTTAGACAATTTACTTAATCTCTCTATGCCTTAGCTTCCCTATCTATAAAATACAGATAATGCTATTGTCAACCTCAGGATTATTATCAGGATCAAATTCATATGTACAGGGTATGACACTTAGAAGTACTCACCAAATATTAGTTTTTACTTTAAAACTAATCACCAGAGTTAGAACAGTGGAAGTCATAAGAGTGTGTTATGGAATATAGATGACATGTCTTAGTAGACTAAGACAGTCAGTGATTGTCATCCATTTATGTCAGAATACATATGCTCTTCTAAATTCTAGTGCATATCCAGCAAGGAACTGAAATAACGGTACTGTATAAGAAAGCCCCACAAATAATCCAATTTAAAAATGGACAAATGATATGAGTATGCAGTTCTCCAAAGAGAAAAAAATCATACATTAGATCATTTTTTGGTTTGTTTGTTTGTTTGTTTATTGCAATGTTGGGTATTAAACCCAGGGCCTCACACATATCAGGCAAATACTCTACCACTTAGGTACAGTCTCAACTCCCAAAAGAAGAATTCCTATGGCCAACAAGTTACAAAAAAGCGTTCAACATCATTACCTGGCAAGCATATATCATCTCAATTCAGTTAGAATGGCTATTATCAAAAGGACAAAAAAAAAAAAAACTAAAAATAGCAAAACAAAAAAAAAAATGCTGGCGTGACACCACACACCTCTAATCCCAGCATTCTGGAGGCTGAGGCTCAGATTGCCATGAGTTCGAGGCCAACCTGGGCTACATAGTGAGTTCAAGGCCAGCCTGCACTACAAAGTGAGACCCTCAAAAAGAAAATACTGATGAAGATGCGGACAAAAGGGAACTCTTATACACTGTTGGTAGAAATGTCAATCCTTCCAGTTTCTCTCCCCTCCCTCTATTACTTGATCCCCTTCCCGTTTGAGAAAGATCTATTGCCCTAGTTCCACTTAGCTATCTTTTATTTTGCTCTTTATGATTTGGGTTTCTCATATAAGGGAAACCATGCAATATTTAAGAATGTGTGTCTAGTTTATTTCATTTCACATTATGGTCTTATGGTGCACTATTTCCCTACAAAGACTCAAGTTTATCTTTCTTTATAGCAGTATAGTACTCCATTGTACTATAGTACCCCAAGCTACTTCCAAAATTTAGCTATTGTGAATTGTGCTGCTATAAACATGGGTATGCATGTATCACTGTAATATGATGTGTTTAACTCTTTAGGGTAGATATCTAGAAGGGTAATAACTAGGTCGAATGGAATTTCTAGTTTTAGTTTTTTGAGAGATCTCCATACTGATTTCCATAGTGGTTGTATGAGTTTACATTCCCACCAACAATGTGGGAAGGTTCCTTTTCCCCCTACAGCCTCACCAACATTTGTTATTGTTTGATTTCTTCATGATGACATATCCTTCTGGGGTAAGATGGAATCTCAGTGGGAGAAAGGAAAGTACATTTCCTGGTTTTTGGTTGTGTGTGGGGGGAAAAAAACCTCTGATTAAGTGAGATATTACTATAATTGCTATATAACAGAGGCCAGTATTGCTAAGCTGGTATTTTGATGTGCTGACAGGAAATCATTGTTATCTAGTAATGCAGACATTTTCTATGCAACACGAGGTTAAACTATTACATCTTTATCAAAGTAATAAAATTACATTTTTAAACTTTTGCAAATCAACTTAATTCCCCTCCCTTCAGCTAATTTAAGTTATGGAGATTATTAAACATTTGATATTATTTATTGTTTTTCAAATCTAGACAAGTCATATTTTCCACTTTATCTTTCAGAACATACCTTACGTATTTATTTTCTACTCATCTTCTCTTATATCCTAAATGAATTTAATATGGGATTTATTTTTCTGAATCATTTGTGAATGAACAAAGCATCATATCAGCCACTGTTTCATGTGACATTCAAGTTTATGTTCTTTTTATTTTTATTCATATTCTGAATACTTTGAAACATCCTTTTCAGTGCCAAATAATTGTGATGTAACTGCTGTTTTATTCTGAGATTTTATGTTAGAGAAAGTTGGTATGTATGAAATGATTATGTATTTGTGAATATACACATAATGTATGTATTATATAAGTAATAATCTAGAATGCTATATAGGTACTGGTTTATATACTCCTTTCTGCTTTTTTTATTGTACATTTTTGCCATATATAATGATTACATTCATCATAAGGAATTTGTACCTGTACATAATATGTCTTAATTCTTCTTTTTCCCTGTTCTCCTCCCCCCTTCAACCCTTCTTCCCTTCCCCAGTTACAAAAGGTTTATTTCCACTTTTCCCCTTACATTCTCTGTTTTTAATCTCTTTTCCCTTCTTTCCCTCCCCGCTCCCTAGTCCCCCTTCCCATGTGAACATGCTTTTTCTACTTCCCAATATCTGTTCTCCATTTTGCTCCTTATTTACCATTTGGATTTCTCACATAGTAGAAACCATGTGATATTTAAACTTGTGTGTCCAATTTATTTCACTTAAAAGTATGGTCTTGGGCCGGTGAGATGGCTCAGCAGCTTACGTAAGTGCCTGCCTGGCAAGCGCGAGGGCCCGAGTTCGACTCCCGGAATCCACATACGAAAAGAGGGCCGGTGATATCACTCAGCGGCACGGGTGCCTGCTGGCACGCAAGGTCCTGAGGTCGACCCCAGTACCCACACACAAAAAAAAAGTATGGTCTTGACATACATCCATTTAACCTAAAAATATCTCCAGTTTATCCCTCTTTATGTCAGAGTAGTACTCCATTGTATATAAAAACCACATTTTCTTTATCCATTCATCCATTGATGGGCGTATGGGTTATTTCCAGGATTTAGCTATTTAGCTATTATACATTGTGCTACTATAAACATAAGTATGCATATATCACTGTGGTATGATGCTTGTAACTCTTTCAGGAACATACCTACAAGGGGCACAGCTGGGTCAAAAGGAACTTCTAGTTTAATCTTTTTGAGAAACCTCTATACTTACTGATTTCCATGTTGCTTGTACCAGTTTACACTCCCACCAACAGTAGAGAAGGGTTCCTTTTTGCCCACAGCCTCACCAGCATTTGTAATTGGTTGATTTCTTGATAATAGCCACACTTTCAGGAGTGAGATGCAATCTCAGGGTTGTTTTTATTTGCTTTTCTGGAATGATCAGTGATGTTGAACATTTTTTCATGTCTTAATTTGCTGTATGTACTTCTTCATCTGGGAAATATGTATTCATTTCAGATGGCCATTTTTGGATTGGGTCTTTAAATTTGGAGGGCCTGATTTTTTTGTGTTCTTTATATGTTCTAGATATTAGTCCTTTGTCTGAGGAGTAGCTGGTAAAAATTTTTCCCATTTTTCTCGGTTGTTTCTTCATTGAGTTGGTGGTTTCTTTCACTGTGTAAAACCTTTTTAATTTGATGTGATCCCTGTTGTGGTTCTTTGTAATATTTCCTGTGCAATCAGGTTGTTATTCATAAGTTTTTGCCTACACGTATGTCTTCAAGAGGTTTACCTATTTCATATTCCACCAGATTTTTTTCTGTTCTGATATTTAGATCATTGATCCATTTTGATTTTAGTTTAGTGCATGGTGAGAAAAATGGGTGGGTCTAGTTTTAATCTTTGGCATGTGGAAAGCCAGTTTTCCCAGCACCATTTATTAAAGTTGTTTAGTCCCTTTGTCACATGTAGGATAGGTGAGTGTGCTTGGAGTTGATTCTGCATCTTCTATTTTGTTCCTTTCATCCTTGATTCTGGGTTTGGTTTGGTTTGGTTTTTCTAGTACCATGCTGTTTTTATCACACTAGCTTTGTAGTATAACTTCAAATCAGGGATTGTGATGCCCCCTTCCTTGCCTTTGTTGCCCAAAATTGCTTTCACTATTCTAGGTTTCTTTCAGTTTCATAGGAATTTTAGGGTTGCTTTCTGTAGTTCTATGAGGCATGTTATTGGTATTTTCATTGGGATTGCATTAAATCTGTGTAGCAGTTTTGGAAATATGGCCATTTTGACTATATTGGTTCTACCTATCCAGGAACAGGGGATAACTTTCCATTTTCTGATATTTGTTTTTATATCCTTTTTCAGAGTACTATAGTTTTCAATGTAAAATTCTTTCACTTCCTTCATTAAATTGATACCTAAGTATTTTATTTCTCTTGATGCTATTGTGAAAGTTGTTTTTGCCCTAGTTTCTCTCTCAGTGAGATTGTTATTCATGTATAGGAATGCTATTAATTTTTTAGTGTTGTCTTTGTATCCTGCTATTCTACTGAATTTGGTTTTTATAAGAGTCTTTTGTTGGAGTTTTTGTGGTCTGCTATCATGTGATCAGCAAATGATAATTTAACTTCTTCCTTTCCTATCCATATTCCTTTGTTTCTTTCTCATCCAATTGCTCTGACTAATGTTTCCAGAACTGTGTTAAACAGGAGTGGTGATAGTGGATATCCTTGTCTTATTCCTGATTTGAAAGTGAAAGCTTCTTCAATCAGTTTTTGACCATTTAGTATAATGCAGGTGTTGGTTTGTCATAGAAGGCTATTATCAAGTTGAGATAAAGACCTTCTATTACTATTCCATGTTTTCATCATGAATATGTGTTGGACTTTGTCAGATAATTTTTTCTCATCTGTTGAGATGTTGATATGGTTTTTATCCTTGGTTCTGTTAAAACGTTCCATTATATTTATTAATTTGCATTTGGTGAAACATCCCTACATCACTGGGATGAATCCCACTTGGTCATGGTTTATAATCTTTCCGGTGATTTGCTGCATTTTGTCTGCTAGTATCTTAAGGATTTTTGCATCTATGTTCATTAAGGAGATTGCCCTGTAGTTTCTTTTTTGGTTGGGTCCTTCTCTGGTTTTGGTGTCAAGATAATGCTTGCTTCCAGCAATGAGTTTGGAAGTATTGCTTCCCTTTCTATTTCACTGAATGGTTTGAGGAGTAGTGGCATTATATCTTCTCTAAAGAACTTATAGAATTCAGCAATGAATCCATTAGGACCAGGAATTTTCTTTGTTGGTAGTTTTATTATTACTTCTTCAATTTCATTGACTGGTATTGGGTTATTTAGAATTTTTATATCTTCTTGATTCAGCTTTGTTAATTCATATGCATCTAGGAATCTATCCATTTTTTCTGAATTTTCCATCTTATTAGAGTACAAATTCTCAAAGTAGGTACTGATGATCTTCTGGATTTCTTAAGGATCCATTGTGATTTCACCCTTTTCATTCCTAACTGCACAGATTTGGGTCTTTTCTTTCCTTGTTTTCATAGGTTGGCTAAGGATTTGTCTATGTTATTTAATCTTTCAAAGAACTAAGTCTTCAATTCACTGATTCTTTTTATTTTCTTATTCTCAATTGTATTAATTTCTGCTCTGATCTTTATAATTTCCTTCCTCATATGATCTTTGCTTTTAACTTTTTCTTCTTCTAGAATCTTGAAGATCAACATTAGGTTATTTATGTGAGCTTGCTCTGTTTTTCTGGTGTGGGAATTCACTGCTATAAACTTTCCTCTTAAGACTGTTTTCATTGCATCCAATAAGTTACAGTATGTCATATTGACATTATTATTCAATTGTAGAAACTGTCCAATTTCTTTTTTAATTTTATCTGTGGCCCTCTGTTTGTTCATTAGGGCATTATTTAATTTCCATGTGCTTATGTGGTGTTTGTGGTTTCTTTTGCCATTGATTTCCAATTTCATTGTACTATGATCTGATAACATGCATGGGATAATTTCAATACCTTTGCATTTACTTAAGCATGTTCTATGAGCTAGTATTTGGTCTATTTTGCAGAAACCCCCATGTGCTGCTGAAAAGAATGTGTATTCTGTGTTTGTTGGGTGGAACACTATAGATATCTACTAAGTCCATTTGTTCAAAAGTGGGGTTCAGCTCTGACATTTCTTTGTTGACTTTTTGTCTAGGTGATCTATTTGTGATACTGGGGTGTTGTGGTCCCCCATTACAATTTTATTAGTGCTTATCTGATTTTTCATATGCATAAATGTCTTATATAGTTGGGTGTGCCAGAATTTGATGTGTATATATTTATGATTGTTATCTCTTAATTTGGGATTGTTCCCATAACAAGTATATAGAGACCATTGTGTCTTCTGATCAGTCTTGGCTTGAAATACACTTTGTCTGCCAATAGAATAGCTGCTCTTCCTTTTGTGGGGGCTCTTGATGCATGGACTATTGTTTTCCATTTTTTGACTTTCAATCTATAACAGTGATGGCAATATTTTAGAACTTCCAATGATATAAACAGCCCACTGTGGCATGTGTGCATAGGTTTGCTACCACCAGTGTGTGAATTTTTGGAGGGGAGTTAAATCTGTTTCTTTCTATGGAGTATATTGTTAGATTTTGATTCTTGTTGCATTCTGCCAATCTTTTTCTTTTGATGGGTGAGTTGAGACCATTCATATTGATATTTATAACTGGTAAGTAGTGACTTCTCCTTGCCATTATATTATTTTCCTGTCATTGGTTCCCTTTCTTTCCCTTCTATTTAATTGCTTGCCTTGCCTGGTAGATTCATTCTCTTGGGACTTTTGAATTGTTGTCTTCATTGTTTCTTTCTAGAATATCCTTCAGAATTTTTGGAGTGCCAGTTTGGTGGTCATGAATTACTTCAGGTGTTCTTTATCAGTGAAATATCTTATCTTTCCATCAAATTTGAATGATAATTTTGCAGGGTACAACAATCTTAGTTCAAGGTTCTTTTCTTTAAGGTATTGAAATACTTCACTACAAGCTCTCCTTGACTTAAGTATTTGTGTTGAGAAGTCTGCTGTGATTCTGATGAGTTTTTCTTTATAGATGATTTCTTTCTTTTCTCTAATATTCTGTTCTTTTGTTGAATTTCTGGAATCTTGACTAGAATATGCCTTGGTATAATTTTTTTTCCTGGTTATGGCTATTTAGATTTGTACATGCCTCAATTATCTGTATGTAAATTCTTTATCTATGCTTAGAAATTTTTCTGCCATTGCTTCTTTTTTTTTGATGGGGGGGAACCAGGAATTGAACTCAGGACATCACGCTTGCCAGGCAGGTGCCGTGCCACTGAGCTATATCCCTGGCCTGCTATTACTTCTGTAAGCAGATTTTTTATGCCCATTTGTTGTATTCTGCTTTTTAAATTGATTTTAATTAATCTTACATTATTTTTCTTTGCATCATCTAGCAGCTGTTGGATTGATTTTTCATGGTTCCTTGCTATTTTTATGAAGGCATTATTTTGATGATCACCAACCACAACCCTGTCTTCTAGATCTGATATTTTATCTTCACATTGATTGATTTTGCTGTGTATACTTTCCATAGAATTTTTAATATCCTGTATATCTGTTTGGATCAGTTTTATGGAATCCAGTTCTTTCCTATGTTGGGCATTTATTATTTCCATGTCACTCCTAAGCTGTCCTATTTATTTTTTATCTGTATCTACTGTAGATTTGCTATTTCCTTCATTATGGTTATCATCTCTTTAATTATCTATGTAATTATTACTGTTTTGGTTTTTAGAGACTTATTCATCTGCTTTGTTACTACTGCTACTACCATTTCAGAAATTTCAGTTGGGTACTTTTTGATTTTTTTCTACTTCATTGTCCCTGGACTTGTTTTGGGTGAGTTGGGTGTTTTGGAATGCATTTTTTTTCCGTGCTTTCTCATTTTCTATTGTTGTTGTTGTTTTTATGTATTTGTTTTCTGCACTGAGGCTTGTAATTTCCTTATGGTAGGCAGTTTTATTACTAAAATACAGACCTCTCTAGGTATTGACTACTTTGTAGAACCATCTTCTAGGCATCACTGGCTCTTGCCCTTTGAGTCTGCCCCAGGATCCTACCTCTTCCATTTATTAGGGATAAAAGATTGCAACCTGTTTGGCCTATCACCCAGCTCTTTGGTACTGAACTATAGTACTGTTTATGGTCCCTAGGCAATCTAGGCATTGGCATACCTAGAGGGAGGTTAGGTAATCACAACAGCTATGTCACCTTGGCTAAAGTAGAACAATCAGTAATAGCATCAAATACAAACAATAGCATCAAATACAAACTAGAAAATGACAAACTGTTATAACTGATACTTTGTCATCTTTAATCATAGGTGCAAGAGTTATAGTTATATGGCAAAACCTAAGAGAAATCACAAAATTATATACAGTAAATATCTACTCGATAAAGAAATTTTACCCCCTTTCATCATAAAGCAGCATTCAACTCTAGTAAGATATAGTTAGCTACCTATAGATTCATACAGGTGAATGGTATGAATATGATAGCATGAAGAAAAAAGAGAAGAGAAATAGATTATGAAAGATAAAGCAATGGAAGGTGTGAAGAATGTGGTAAGTTTTATGTAGAAGGTACTGTTAAAGGAGTAAAGGGAAATTAGTGGTATTAAATAACAGCAATAGAGATGACCAACTAGAAAAATGATAAATAATAGGGAGTGGAGATTAAACTAGAGGAAAAGGAAATAAGAAAAAATACTAAAGGAACAAGTTGAAAGAGAGAAACTGAGAAAAGAAGGGGAGAGGAAGAGAATAAAAGGAGAACCTATTTAAACAAATAGAAGTAATATTTAAAAGGTGGACAAGAAAATGGGTGGTAAAACTCCAACCTCCACCAAAAAAATAAAATAATGAAAATTCAAAAACATACCAATAAAGGTACAAAAAGAAAAAAAAAAAAAAAGAGGAAGAAAGAGAAAAACTTGCTATGTATTTCCAGAAGAGTGTTTTCTTTCCAGGCCAACAGTCTTTAATCTTACAAGTCACATTCCTCTTTGTCCCTCTTTACGGTCTGTGAGTTTGTATGGAGGTTATTTGGTTCAAGGGGGCTTCTCTCCATAAACCCATTTGTGGCAGCTGTTCGAACTGGATACTTGGACCAGAGAAGCTATGGGGCCTTGGTTCTGAGGCTTTTGCTGTGGATTCTTGCTGGTTGGGGACCACTGCTGGTTACCTGATATATATTCTGGTGTCCGTGGTACAGAATCCTGACACCATATGGAGGCTTCTATCAATTCAGGATGCTCAGTGGAGAAACAAATCTGCCAAAGACTAATGTGGGGAAATTTCTGCAGGCCCAGTGAGGGTACAGGGCACTTGGCAGCATCTCATGGACATCTGGAGTACCAGGCAGAACAGGCTGGAACTATGCCCAGAACGCTGGCTGAATGCAGGGTAGAGATTCTGCTGTGCCCAGCATGGAGGCAATGCTTTTGGTGCTGAATGGGCACTGCCACAGTCCACATGTACAAGGTAGAGATTCACATGGACTTAGAACATCCCATGTAAACCCAGGTCACTTAGGTACGTGAGCTAAATGTCACATGGAGACTGCGGCAGGCCTAGGATTCGACCAGGGCAGTAAGAGCTGGGTGTAGGCCCAAGCAAGCCTGTGGTGCTAAGTATGGACTTAAACCAGGCCAGTGTTAGCTCCGTGTGCTAGACGAAGGTCCCAGTTGGCATGGGATAAACTACAGGCTCTCTCTCAGTGGTGACTGAGGTGTGTTTGGGGTCCAATATTGAAGACTCTCAACACAGGCAGCTATCACTTTTCTACTCAGAGTCTGAGAACGAATGGGCAGCCGGGGAGGGAGCAGCTTTGGTCACTCGCCCCAGGTGTATGCCAGTGAAAATGCTGCCAGGCTGCAGCCTCTTCTGAATTTGAAGAGGAAGTCTTGAGGCTAAGGGCCCATATGCCCCAAGTCTATCCTATGCTGCTAGACTCTGTTGTGCTGTTTGGATCATGCCAGCTACTTGGGAACTGGCTCTTATGGTGATGGTCATGGGCAGAGGCCTTACGGGCCAGGCCTATGGGCCTGATGCTTTTCTTTTAAACTCCTATGCGTATGTTTTGTTTAAGCTACAAGTCTCTTCCTTCAAATTGCTTTTTTTTTCATCATGGTGTGTGTTCCTCCCTTTCTTCCAATTGCTTGTGTTTTTAGTTGATCTCTGAGTCTCTCAGACATGGCTCCTCTTCTATTCAACCATGTTTGAATCCCTCTTGTCTGCTTTTGTAACCCTATTAAGATGTTATATACCTTTAATAAGAAGTGGATTTAGATAATGGTTTAAAATAATTTCAGTACCTTTTTGCTTATTCGCTGTTTGAAAATGTGATGTTTTAAATTATTTTTATTAGTATTTTCATGACAGATTTTATTTTACAAGTAAACTGATTTTTCCTCATGATCATAAGTTGTTTTTGTACTTTTTTATGAATAATGCTGTGAATATGCAAGTTGACTCTGAGCTTTTACATGTATATACATGTTTATAGCAGTACAACTCATAATAGCTAAATTTTGGAAGCAGCCCATATGTCCATCAATAGATAAGCAGATAAAGAAAATATATTTACACACCATGGAGTGCTACTCTGCCATAAAGGATAGACCTGATTCATTTGTAAGAAAATGGATGTGCCTTGAGACCATAATGTTAAGTGAAATAAATCCAGAAACACATGCTTAAATATCACATGGTTTCCCTTATATGAGAAACCCAAATCATAAATAAAGAGCAAAATAAAAGCTAACAGGAAGTAGGGAGATCATTCTTAAATGGGAAGGGGACCAAAAGATAGAGGAGGGAGGGATGGAAGGGAAAGAGGATGCAAAAAGGAACTAAGATGTGTTATATACATGTACCATCTCTACATAAGGAACATGTAAACAGTGTGTAATGTGAACATGTACAAAAAAAGTGATCAAGGGATATGAGGAGATAAGGGATGGAAGAAAAAGGAATTGCTATGTTATGTACCAACATCCCACAAGGAATGTAAACATTATATTCTACACACATGAACTAATAAACTCAAAAAAACTACAAATAAAAAACAAATGTATGTCATATGTTGTCACACTCTCAGTTGGTACAATAAAGAAAATGTATTTCTTACCTTTTCTATTTCAGTGACACAATCCTATATTCTTATTATATTCCATAAATTACATTTAGCTCTTATGCATGTATGAAAGATAAGTTATAAGGCACATTAATCCCTGTATATGTAAATTCTGTTTTCTTAGGTTGCACAACAAAACATACTTTAAAACATTCTTTTTTTTTTTTTTCCGGTACCAGGAATTGAACTCACAACCTCACATTTGCCAGGCAGGCTCTGTGCCACTGAGCTATATCCCTGCCCTTAAAACACTCTTTTTTTTAATATGCGGGTGCCAGGAGTCGAACTCAGGACCTTGCACTTGCCAGGCAGGCGCTTGTGCCACTGAGCTATATCACCAGCCCAAAACACTCTTTAAAAGCATTTGGGGGCCAGTGAGATGGCTCAGCAGCGTAAGCACCTGCCTTGCAAGCGCGAGGGCCGAGTTCGACTCCCGGAACCCACATACGAAAAAGGGGCCGGTGATATCGCTCAGCGGCACGGGTGCCTGTTGGCGCGCAAGGTCCTGAGGTCAACCCCCCGGTACCCACAAAAAAAAATAAATAAATAAATAAAAAGCATTTGGGACAGTTTGCTTTCTTGCATACAGTGAATGACTACTGTGTGTGGTAACTTTAGAAGTTTGAAGAATAGTCTTATTAACTTTTGTAGCCTTTAAGTTTTATGTTCATGTTTATAATGCCATCGAGTTTTTGTTTTAAAATCTGCCATCACTGAAAGAATCATGGGGGCCGGTGAGATAGCTCAGTGGCATAAGCGCCTGCCTGGCAAGCGCAAGGTCCTGAGTTCGACTCCTGGTACACACATACATAGAAAAAAAGGGCCGCTGATATCGCTCAGTGGCACAAGCACCTGCTGGCAAGCGCGAGGTCCTGAGTTTGACCCCCGGTACCCACATAAAAAAAAAAAAAAGAAAGAATCATGGCTGTGAGTGGGGAGTTAGCTTCATAAAACTTTGGGCTGTAAAAGTTCTTGCAGAGGAACTTATTCCACTTCTATTTAATTATGAGGATATTCAAGCCAGAGAGATAAACTCATTTGGCCAAGCAGATAAAGAAAGCAGAAGTAAAACCAGATCCACATAATCATCCCATACTACGTCATTCTGTTGTTGTATATTAGATTTATCACTTTTCATCATGCTGATCTATATGTCTGAATGTAAACCTCATTTCTCCTATCTTTCAAAACAATAACTTCAAAGAGAGATCAGTATTCTAAACCATGTTTTGGAGAACTAAATGTGTATTGTTATTTCTAGACTTGTGTTTAATTTCTGACTTCTAGATTTCAGATGCTCTTTATTCAGTGGTGCTGATTGTGAATGTCACTCCCTTCATCAAAGTTTTTCAAGATTACCTTTATATTTCTGGGAATTAGAGCTTATTTTGAATTAAAGTTTCTTGAATGTTAATACAAATCTAAGTGTGTTGCTAGTGGAGGAATTGTGGTAGAAAATACGTTGTATTATCTGTTTACCCTAGTAATCCTTAAAGCAATTGCTAAATGAAGAAAAAGCAGCATAGTTTACAAAAGGTAGAGTTAGGATTTAAAATTTTTACATACCTGTGGGAACTGTTTCCACTTATATAGCATAGTCTACAATCTTAGTAATAGTTTTAATTTAGTGTTAATGAAATCTAATACTTTTGGGAAAGCATTTGTTCTGTTTGATATAATTTGTCTCATTCTTTGCCTTTAATTGCCGATTTAAGTCTGCGATAAAGTCATAAGATACAATACGTATTTCATATATGGAATTGAATGTTATTAGAAATGTGACAATATGCTCTACAGTTTTAGTTTTGAGTTTGGGTCTTCAAACTTTTTGCTTATGGGGCTGGTGGTATAGCTCAGTGGCATAAGCACCTGCCTGGCAAGCGCGAGGTCCTGCGTTCGACTCCCGGTACCCACATATTTAAAAAAAAAAAAAAAAAAACTTTTTGTTTATGTACCCCCAAACATTTCCAAGTTGACGTATACATCGTTTCATGTGAAGGCTCAAATAATTTGCAAAGAATATAATATCTATCATTAAAAATATCTATTTGTAATAGTAAAACTCTTAAAAGTATTAGTAGGGATATTTGTTACCTAACATCACACATTTGAAAAAATGAATACAAATAGAATTTTTAAGAATTTAATTTAATGGGTCCATTTAGCTTCTAAGTATTAAATAATTAATATAAATAATATAAATACATTAAATAATTAATATAGTTATTATATTATTTGTATTATGATATATTTTTATATTATCCTAATATCATAAACATCACAGTTTTAATAAATAATTATTAAAGACCATAGTAAAATTTATTGAAATGCATCACTTAATGAAATAGGAAAAATGTAAAAGTGAAGATCTGGAAAGTGACCCCCTTATGAAAGTGACCCCTTATACCTTATGAAAAGTACTTTTGTATTCTCTAGCACATCCCAGTTTGAAGACCACTGACTTAAAAAACTTGGCTGCACTTTATGCAGATTATGACAGTGACACAATGTCATTTAGTAACTGAAGATATGCACTCTCAAGGCAGACTTCTGGGCTTGCATCCCAGCTCTGAGTCCCAGCTTTTGCTTTTATCAATTGCATGAAATCTGCTCTACCCCACTCTCTGGTTTTTCATCTGTAAAATGATGATAACTGGTATTGCATAAGTGAAAAGAACTAATACTTATAGCATGCATAGAATAGTGTGGAATAATGATACATGCATGTTAGATATATAGTCAGTTGTAGTTATTTTTAAATTCTCTTGAGACTTTTATGGATATATCTTATGTGTCTAAGAACATTTCTCATGCAAATATGAGGATAATCTTTTGTTGCTTTCCTTGCTTCTATCCTGGTAAATCAGATAACTTTCTATATTTCATATAAAAAACCAGTCATAGTTTCCTCGTGCATATGTATGCATACATATATTGGTGTATGCATGCATAGCCACTCAAACAAGTGAACACTTAATGTTTGCTCATGATAGGGAAAGCAAATTATCATTAGTAATGAACATTTATTGAATACCCACATAAGTAAATGTTGTATTTGACAAAAAAATATAAAAAGACTCTCTAAAACTTGCTCCTACAAAGTATATATAAGGTATGAAGATTAGAGCAATTTTGAAAATAATCAGAAGGTAAAGATATTATAGCTGATGATTTCTGATCCAAAGAATACTAAGGTATATTCAGAGTAACATATACAAGTAGGTGACTAAGAAACAGAAGTGTAGAGGGAAAAATAGTTGGTTGTACCCTAAATTTGTAGATCAATTAATAATGTGTCATCTAAGTCACATCCGCACCTTGACATGAGAATCCACGTTATGAATCTTTTTGCATTTCTCAGAATTGCTCCAAAAGTGATTAAGTACAAGATGATAATCCTACTTTGCTACTAGAAATTTTACTAGCATTATGTGGGCTGAACTGGCATATTGTTAGGAAACATGAGGATATACTTACATTATTGTAGTCCTTTAAAATATATATATATATCCTTTGAACAGAACCAATAATTTAGCCAGTAAGGTACTTTTCAAAATATTCTGTCTTATTTGTGTCCATGTTCATTTTTTTCTCCTACTGAATATTAACTCAATAGGAAAGTACTGGAAAATTGAGAGCTTTGACATGAGCATTGGTATTTTGTGAGACTGTGAGATGAGGGACAGGATATATGAGGACAGTTGCTCTGACATTTTATCAGGGATTCCTGACCTTTGTAGTTGTATACCTTGTTTATTATCTAGGGACTTTACCCTATCATCACCAGTGTTAAACAGAATTCAGAAAATTTATAGTAATTTGGAATAATTTTGTTGTGAAGTTTATTATACATTTTGAAAGAATTAGTACCATACATCCTACAGTACCCCACAACCATTGGGAATCATTGTTAAATTCATGTAAAAACAATCCTCAAATATGGCAGATTTTTTATTAAGCCATAAATAATTCAGGAACTGTCCTAGATTATTACTTTCTTTAGTGGATCAGGGCAGAGGTGGGAAGTTTAGGTAGGGCAAGACTACAAAATTTGATCTTGGCTCACATAGTCATTAAGAGTTCATCAGTTTATTCTTAGATATCTTGGAATAGTTGAATATGGAATGAATTTTGATAATGAGAATCATATTCTGACATCAGCTCCCATGATAAACTTTGAATTATGTTCTTAGGGTTTCAACGAAAATGCTTACTGTCTGAAATAAACTCTTGGACAAGAAGTGGGTATACCTTTCTACTGGTATATTAAGGGGGAGAATTTCTTAGTACTCCTTCTCCAGTATATACTTTCCTACCATGACTTTATTCCATAAGGACCATAAGAATTTCTCCCATTTAGGGATTTCCTTAGTCCTTCCTTTCAGTGCTGAGGACTTTTGTTCAGCTTTTATTTCAGCATAGGCATTTAGGAGTTCTAACAGAGGTAAGCTATACCAGTGGTAGCAAACCTATGGCATGCATGCTATAGTGGACTGTATCACTAAAAGCTCTAAAAGATTCACCATCACTGGGCTATACTATTTCTAGGAAGGACCTTTTTTGTTTGTTTATTTAATAGGATATACTATAACCTTAAATATTCTCTAAGGTGCAGGCCCTTTGAATTTGTAAATGCAAAAGAGAAGTGTTTTCAAATTCCTAAAAATATTATATAGACTATTTTGATCTATGCCTCTTTGTGGACTTTCAAGGATGTATATGGTTCAATCTAAGTCAGCAGTGTTCCCCTAAAAGGCTATTAGAGAACCTTATGATGAATGTGTTTGTTATTAACTTATCAGCAAAGTGTATGTGAATAGATTCTTCTGTCTTAAAGATAGGAAGTTTGTTATCCTGGTAAAGTAATACTCCATTTTGGGTCTTTTTTTTTTTTTTTTTGTGGGTACCAGGGGTCGAACTCAGGACCTTGCGCGCCAGCAGGCGCCCGTGCCACTGAGCAATATCACCAGCCCTTTTTTCATATGGGGGTACTGGGAGTTGAACTCAGGACCTCGCGCTTGCCAGGCAGGCGCTTGTGCCGCTGAGCCATCTCACCAGCCCCTGGGTCTTTTTTTTTACACAATTATTTTATTCTTTATCTGTCCTTAGGAATTTCCTACGGCTAATGTAGACTCTTTTCTGTGAATACATGATTTCCTAAGCTTTTCTACTCTTAGCTTTACAAAATCAACCTCAACTAGGTCTTAGTATGAGTTCTTTCAGGTAGTATTTAATACATGTTTAGCTGAATATGTATCTTCGGTATGAGTGAAACAGTTGTGTATGATAAGGAGGAATTCAAAAATTTTGTATTGTTTTGTTTTTGCAGATTTAGTTCATTTGACTTGTACATCTTTTAAAACAGCAAGAGAAGATTTAGAACCAGTTGTGCAGAAATTGTTTATTCCATATACAGAAATGGAGATAGGTAAGAAAAATAGTGATTCATGATGAAAAGGTAATGTAACTGTCATTCTCTTTTTAGATGTCCCATGAAGGCTTCTGCATTCTAAACCAAAATATAATGTATCCAACAAGTCTCACATGATAATTGAACACAATGTCTACCTAACCATGGAGAAAATCTTCAATCTCTATGTTAAAGGAAAAATACACATCACACATATACACAAAAATGTATAAAATTAAATGCCAAATATCTATATGCATACATATTTACGTGAATGAAAAAAGACTGTCAAAATTTCTCTTCATTTTAGGAAGATTATGGGCAATTTTCCCTATAATTTTCTTTATTTTGCATATTGTTTACAAAAGAACATATATTCCTTTATCAGAAAAGTTACCTTCCTTTAAGAAAAACAAGTTGGGCCGGTGAGATGGCTCAGCAGCGTAATCACCTGCCTGGAAAGTGCAAGGTCCTGAGTTCGACTCCCGGTACCCACATAAAAAAAAAAAAGAAAAAGAAAAACAAGTTGATTGAACTGATAAAAGATTAAAATATTAATTTCCAAATGTAGGAACCCTTCCTATTTTTAATCCATAGCATGCTAGTGATGTGGTAACTATTTAGCTTTCAAAACTATACATCTTCTTATATATGGTGGAAAAATGCTTTTCTACCACAAATTTTTAAACTTTTTTCCACATAATATAGCAGCTCTTATAGCCATGAATGGAGCAAATGTGGCATATTTTATGTGTAAGTGATTAGAGAATAGCCTGATGAATATTCATATATGTGAACTGAAGATGATTAGGTGGAATTTGCATGTTCACTTTAAACTTGCTCTACTTTCTTCTGTTAATTTATATATCTTCATTTTCTTTGGATGTTACATTTGTTCTGACAACCATGTTTGCTACTACTTGTTGTATTTCCTTTTGGCTTACCTCTTGTGTATGTTTGTTTTCTTAATGTGCAGATGGTGCAGAAAGGGGCATATATATTTACATAAGAAGACAAACTTTTCCATTTTTGTGAACTAATATTAATAGAATTAATTTCTTTGTGTGCTGCTCAAAAAGTCTTTCAAACTGAAAACTTGTTTCACTTTAGAATTTAATTTGTTTATAATTTATATTTTCTTCATTTGAAAATATCATATAAATGTTTAATTTGTTTTAAAAATTTTTATGAAAACTTAGAGTACATGATAATGTTCCTAAACCTAATATGGACTGTTTTACCTTTTGCCTTTAATTACATGTGTACCTTGTTTATAAAAATCTTAAATTTCTTGTCATTTCTGAACTCTTCATATTGTTTCTGTTGTAATTTCTTTGTGTAATTGTCTCAAATAATACACTAAATTTGGATCTTGTGTCATTACTCTTCACTTCTTAAATGCATTTAATTTTCTGTTTCATAAAATCAACCTGGGGCCATTATATGTTCATTACTTAGCATCCTCCAGACACTTTAGATTTTTAAACATTATTATTAATGGTTAAAGTGATCCCATTTTGAAATGTATTTTTAGAATCTAAGCAAAATTCTTTAGTAAGAATTATGTTCTCAGAGGGGTCCTCCGGTTCACCGAGGCACTGAAAAGTGAGTGTTCACTGACACATAGGCCTTTTTATCATCAGGATGAGGTAGTGATCATATTTTAATTAAAATGTCAGAACAAATACTGTTGGAGTTATTGAAAATGAATCACCAGATAAAGTGAGCACTGGGCCATAGCAGGTCAAAGAGGCAAAGTCACCTGGAGAAAAGAACTCAATTCATTTTCCTGACTAAATGAGGATGAAGAAATTCTGTGAGCATTATGAACTTTCAATACATTAAGGCATATTCTTCTCTGTAGCAAAAACCCATATTTCTCACAGATTGATGGCCTTTATTTTGTTTTTATTGCTTGACAATAATACAAACCCTTACACTTCAGAGCACTGTGAATATTTTATGTTAAGGCATGTACCAAAGGAATGGCATTATTTTCGAGTTCTACATTCTGTATGGTGCTATGCATCATAAACCTTTATAAAAGCCTAGTCACCTTGCAAAAAAGCTCATTACTTGGAAAAGATGATATTTTCTTTTCAACTATAGTACTTTTTAGACAATATGTATGAGAAATTCCAGTTGGGTTCTGAAGGTATTTCCTCTCATTCTTATGTTTTCACTTGCATGCATCAGCCAGAGCTCTTGAGATGTTCTTTGGCTCAAGAAGCAGTCTGTACCCTAAAACTTCCAAGAACCCTACCTGCCAACCTTCTTTAAGGACTTCAAAATCTCTAAACTCTTCTTACTTTTTTTTTTTTTTTGTGGGTACCGGGGGGTCGACCTCAGGACCTCACATGCCAGCAGGTGCCTGTGCCGCTGAGCGATATCACTGGCCCCTTTTTCGTATGTGGGTTCCAGAAGTCAAATTCAGGACCTTGCACTTGCCAGGCAGGCACTTACGCCGCTGAGCCATCTCACCGGCCCTCTTCTTACTTCTTACTCCAAGGAAATACCAGATGTTTTATGTTTAATGAATGTGATTCTGTGAGTGAGAACTTGAAGCAATTGCTCACTGCTCTTATGTGTATCTCTCTCACCTCAGAGAGATTTATAAATTACTAAATGTGTCAGTCTCACTGGAAGAGCTATCCTAAGTGGTTTCTTATTTTACTTGTAAGATTTTCAATACAAATTGAAGCAAGAATTTTAATAGTACTATATCTTAAAATGTCTAAAATATTGTGTCATCACTGCACCATCTTCTTTCACTTTTTCTCACCATTGTGCATGGCTTGTGAAGTTATCTTCTTCCATCTCATTCACCTCTATCTCAAAGAGCAGAATTTCCTAAAAAACAAATTCCTGTTATGAGTAGTTTGAAGTTGGTGGCTGGTAAGAGTGTTAAATTCTTATTGAGCTGTGAAAGCAAAGGTCTTATCTTTTCTTTTTAACATTTGTAACCGGTTAACTATAATTTATGAAAATAAATCTGCTTCATTTTGTATGTTAGTAATGCAGGGCTGATATTGACTGGTAAAATCATCATCATCTGCTTACATAGAATCGTTTATTTAGTAGCACAGAAATGGATACACAATAAAAGGGAAATGCAGGCCAAGCAACAAGCCCTAGAGCACAACAGGCAACTTAACTAAAATAGTTTACTCTCTCCTTAAACATGGAATGCAGCCATAGATTATTTTTTTAATTTGATTTGCCATGGATGCTTGTTTTCTGTTTGCTTTATTTAGTACTTAATCAAATTAATTTGCCAAATATTTAATTCTAAATTGCTTATTACTTCCTTATTCCATCACACTGTGTAAATGAAAGAAATGAGCTAATGCAGAAAACCATTTCTACTCCTGGCAATTCGTGATGCACTCCTAGCCAAAGCTCAGCAACTTTAATATTTTTTGACAATTGTGTTGTTCACAACTGCGTGGTATTTTTCCATTTGTCTCTGTCCCTTCTAGCTCACCTCAAATAAAGATGAAACAATTGTATAGCTCTTTGAAGGGTTTTTTCTTAAGGCCAATGCTTGATAGTTTGTCTAGAATATTTATCTTCAGCATATGGCAAATTTTTCACCTGGTTTCTTTTCAAAGCCTTTACTTCCATGAAAATTCTTCCCTATAATCTGTTTGATTATTTATTTCCCTCAACTTTCATTGCATGAAAACCCTTCTCTGATCTGGGACTTTCATGAAGTACAAAATATGCTCTAGCATATTTTTAGAAATGGGATAGGCAATAATTAAGACATTCCATACCTTCTTTGCAAGGCTCCCTAAGTCAGGTGTCACAAATTATAGATGGTGTGTTTTAAGTGCCTTCTTATATAATTTATTGAAACTAAGTTCACCAATTTACTGAAACCAGTATGGTTTTAGCTGTGAAATATCAGTTCCTTAATTTTTTATTTTATCAATAAAGGTTTTGACGTGTAATGTGTGCCTTCATGAAGTTGATACCTTAGACTCAGATCTTAGCATTAGAAAGGAGCACCTTCAGAGATCACTTCTTCCATACAGAATTTCCTCATCCCATTGCATTCATAATTATGGATTATTCAGGATGAACCATAAAAATAGCATATTTAGTATTCTTGCAGTAACGATATTTTAAATTAAATATAATAAAATCTTATTTGTCCCGAATTGGGGACTAGAGCATGGCTTATTAATTGAATACTACAATTAGTTGCAAATTTCTCTACATTCATTACCAATTTAACAATAACAGTAATTGGCTAGATAATTATCACTTTAGCATTTTCTTTATGATTCACAAAGTACCTCATAGTCTTGGGTAATCTTCATAAACATCTGTTATTAATATTGTACAGAATTTGTGCTTTTGTTCAGACACAGACTAGAGAAAACTCTACAGTCAATAAATATTAACAGTAATATTTTCTGTCTTCAGCTAAAGAAAACTTAATTAAAACATATTTTAAAAAGAGATGCAGAAAAATGGTTGGACATTTGTATAAACACATACTTGAAAACAAGGTTAAAATCAATTCAGAAATTAGTTATTGAGCATCTGTTGTATGCTAGGCCCTGATTAAGGAACCAAAACAAAGAGAAAGTTAGAAATCTCCCTCATTTGTATATGTATCCCAAGCTGCTACGTCAATGCCTAATAGGCATAGCATGCTCACTGTTGAATAAGAGAATGTACTTGAAATGACATGCACTCTTGTAACCTCATTTTTGTTATTTGCTGGTTGTCATTAACTTTGTGATCCAATATGACAAAACATTAGAATGTAAGTTAGGATGTCAAAGTTTTTATCCCATATATGCTACTTTAATAGTACCTTTATTAACATATCATTTCTATGCCATATGATTTACCCACTTAAAGCATAAAATTCAATTTTTAAAAATACATTGAAAGAATTATCCAAATATCATCACAGTCAATTTTAGAATATTTCTATCACCTCCACAAGAAACCTCATATCCATCAGTAGTCACCCTCCATTTGACCCCAGCTCCTCCCATCCCTAGATAACTTCTAATTCCTATTTCTTTAAAATTGGTTATTTTGGACATCTCATGTATACATATTATTAACTTATTATATAATTTATCAAACTGGTTTGTCCATTTGAAACACAAAATCAATTTATGTTATCTCTTCATAGATATAATTTAAGGATGAATGTGATGATTGTAAGCACTTTGATGCTAATGAGATGTAATAGAAATCCAAGGGAGCATAATTGGAGGTAAATCAAATTAACTTACTAATCAGAATAATTTTTAAAATCTAATTTGTTTTAGGTTGAAAATCCATTATTGCTTGAAATATACATAAGTAGAGTTTGTGGATGCACATTTAACAATTGTTTATATACATTGTTTACTACATTGACTGCTCATGTGTTTGTTGGTAATTGGCTATACAGTATAGGAATTGATAAACTTTAATGTTTATTTCCATATCTAGAAAATGAAGAAGTTGAGAAGCCAAGAATTCTATGGGCTCTCTACTTCAATATGAGAGATTCTTCAGAAGTCAGCAGGAATTGTTACAATGATTTACCACCCAATGTTTATGTCTGCTCTGGCCCAGACTGTGGTTTAGGAAATGATAATGCAGTCAAACAGGTAAGGCTGTCAGTATGTCTTGGTTTTGTATTAAAAAGTTGGTATAGTAGGGAAAGTAGGTTGTGCTTTTCTTCTGAGAGGAGGGAAAGGAGACTAGAAAAACATCTCTCTCGTTTAATACCATCTCTATAATTCACCCATAAATGTTTCGTCTGTGAACAACAAGGCTACTTTGAATATACTTTATCCAATACTTTCACATCCTTGAATATAATGATTATAAGAGATTATGAGTTCCATTGTGGGAATAAAGATGGGAGATATTCGGGCTGGTGAGATGGCTCAGCGGCGTAAGCGCCTGCCTTGCAAGCGCGAGGGCCCGAGTTCGACTCCCGGAACCCACATACGAAAAAGGGGCCGGTGATATTGCTCAGCAGCACGGGTGCCTCTTGGCACGCAAGTTCCTGAGGTCGACCCCTGGTACCCACAAAAAAAAAAAAGATGGGAGATATTAGAAATACTTTTCATAGAAATGAATTTATAATGCCAGTATTCTGAAGAAATGTTAATTCCAGTTTAAACAGTTGGCCTATAAGTGTATTATTTTGAAATACACAAACTTTTTTCCCTGATAACCTCAGTCATTTCAATAAGGGTATAACTACAAAAAGACATATAATATGTAATTTTACAGTAGTCTTAATGCACTTTTTAATCTTGGAAAAGAATATAACTTAGTTTTTCATGGTTAATATGATTGTATTAATGTTTTGTCAAAAACCCACAGGGTCCCAAGAGCTATTATTATAGCTACTGAGGAGTATGGTAAATCTAAGTAGAAGTTTGTTACAGTGTTCCTGGGCAGATTTCTGAAAAGGTGCAGGCTAATGCAAGCTGCCAGATATAAATTATGATTCTATCAAACAAAAGATCCATACACATATACAAATTCATGTTTCTGCCCTTGATAAAAAGTAAAAAAAACAGAAAATACTTTTTGAGATACAAGTCTAAACTTTCATCAGAGTTGGCAGATGTGTGTATTAAATCAATAAATGGTGGTGGTCTAATTTGCCTGATGGCAAGGATCAGATTTCATTCCTATTCATAGCAGGGAACTTTTTGTAGAAAATTGCTTTACTGAGCCTTTAATCTACTTTTTAGTTATAGAAACAGGGCTATAGACAATGACCATGATCCAGACACCTATAGTCTTTTGCCAAAATCCTTTGATTCTCTTCCTCAGAGTCTAATGGTGATCCTTGCAAAATCATATTCAGTCAATGCTATCAAACAAAAGCAAGAAATCATATCTGTCACCCATCATTCATTCTGTTACTAGCTCAAACTGATCAAGTCATTTTAATTTCAATGGTCTACTTTTTTTTTTTTTTTTTTTTTTTTGCAAACAGAAACTGACAAGTTTGTTTACAGGTACCTAAGTTGTTTTTATCCCAAAATAAACTTTAATATTTTTGAGCAAAAATAGAAGGTCTTTTAAATAAGGGCTTATAGTAGAAGTGATAATATAATCTCAACTGCATATACCCTTGAAGCATATCCCAGAGGGAAAGAAATCAGTATTTTCCTCTTTGTCCCTTCTTTCAAATCCATGTTACAGTTCAAAAGTGTCTCTTTATTATCCCTCCAACTAACTTCAAAAAATAGAAAATTTAATCACCTAATGTAGGTGTTGGTTTTACAGCCAATAAAATCTGTTGCCACTACTCAACTCTGTCATTATACTGTGAAAACAGCCGTAGACAATAGTTAAATGAAGGAATGTAACTGTGTTCCAATAAAACTTTATTTGCAAAATCAAGCAGCAGTCTGGATTTGACCTGTTGACCATAGTTTGTCACCTCTTGCCTAATTGCTGACCATGTATGTACTTCAGGAAGAAGGATGAAGTGGTATAGGAGAAGATGATTCTTAAACAAGTATATATTTTAAGACCCTTTTATGATTCCCTTTTACCAATAGGGTAGAGTGCAAGCTTCCTAACATGGCAGGGATCCTTATCTGACAGTGAAGTGTATCACTGTCACTTGTCAGATTTACTCTCTATTTTTTAGTAAGATCACATTTATTTTTTAATTCTTTTACCCTGCCACATTAACCTCAGCTTAATTTTGACATTTGTATTTGTTATTGTCAGTAATAATAACTACCATATACCTCTATATCAAGACTTACTCTATTCCATTTTATAGATGAAGAAGCCAAAGTTCAAAAGTTGACTAAGCATTCCATAAATTGCATAGCTACTAAGTGGCAGAGGTCATCTATTCAAAGTCAAGACTTTGTACTGAAGCCATCTGTTTATGAGCTTAAACACCGTGCTATACTTTTTAAAGGCTGGTGGGAGGGAAATTATCTCAGAAAAGCAAATAGTTGAACAAATAATAAAGAATTTTCTAGATTTGAGCAATGACTTGTTGAAAATATTATATACTAAATTAGAATGTATACATATCAAAAATAAGAGCTATGGGAAATTAGATAAAGAATATTAAGGGAAATTGTATTTCTGTTGATATATAGATTCAACATGCTTAAATTCTCAACAGTCTGAACACTTGATAATAAGCCTGATCAAAGATTATTGTATTTGAAGTGTGGACCTAAATAAATACATAGAATTAGAAGGAGAAAAGAGAATCATAAGGGCTGATTTTCAGAAAATCATATGTAATGGTCAAATATTGTTACATGGTTAAATATGTGTTTTAAGGTGACACTTAATTTTTTTGGATAGTGCCTGAAATGTACATACGTTTTAAATTGATATCCACAAATGATTTTCTCCTCTCATTCCTTGCCAGGCTGAAACACTTTTCCAGCAAATCTGCCCCAATGAAGATTTCTGTCCACCCCCACCAAATCCTGAAGATATTGTTCTTGATGAATTCAGTTCACAACCAGAAGCTTCAGAATCCAGTGTCATACCAAAGTCCAACTCAGAGACTCCCAAGGAAAGCACAAGCCTTGGAAACCCAGAGGAGTCCTCTGAATAATGGATATATACCAAACTTGATACCCTATTTTTGAAATTCTTCCTGCCTCAGAGTCTTCTTGGTGCAGGGACTATTCGAAAAATATTAGAAAATAGTAGCCAGTTGACATGCAGAATTATAAGAGGAAACAGATGACAGAAAGCTAAAAGGGGATTTTCCTTAAAGAGAACATCCCAAGAATACAAAATACTTGTAATTGCCTGTTTTAAAATACCAAACCTATAAGATTAGGAGATAAAAATTATAAACGGATGGATTTCCAGGTATATAGCTGTAGATACAAAAGTGATACTATACATTTTTAATAATTCTGTAAGGACAACTTTGCCACTTTGGATCGTTGCTGAAAAACCACATCTTCAGAATCAGTTCACATATTTCCTTTGATGATTTGAATTATGTTTTTAATGGATATGAGTGTCATGACATAAAAGTATATATAAATTCAATAGAGAAAACTAAAATATCATGATCTAGGCAGGTGCCTATTAGAAATAAAAGTTCATTTTATTTTGTTTTCTATGCTAAGAAAAATTGAAAATTCTAATAGTGAGATTTTGAGACATTTTTATAGACAAATCATGAGTCCATTTCTCAGTAGTGGATTTATTAGTAGTAGTGATATTTGTATGTGAAGCATGTACAAACTAGGAAAGCTAAATACTGAAGAAATGAAACAATAAAGTGAAAGATTTGGATATAATCATTGATATTTGGAAATAATATTGAGTCAAGTAACTAGAACACCAACCTAATTTTCTACAGACCTGATTGAGTCTGGCTACTGATACTTTCAGGCAAATTATTTAATTTCTGAGCCTCAGTGTCTTCAGATATAAAATGAAAATAGTAATATTCTGCCTTTTGTAGGAGAATAATTGTGAAGATAAGTTTAGTGTCAACCTTAGAATATTTTTTCTGAAAAAAATTGTTTCAGAATTTTCTTATAGACGGGCATGAATATCAAAAAACCTCAAGTGGCAAATAATTGCTGTCAATTCCCTGACAAAATAAATCAGCATTTTTTATTGCATTAAGCTACTTAAATGAAAATTTGTTTCTTAAATTAGTATTTAATAGTCTTTGTAAGCCATTAAACCCAGTGTTATGGTTTACATCTAATATGTTGCACAAAAATATCATGTGTTTGGAGATTGCTCCTGGTTGGAAGAGGCAGGTCATTGGAGGTGTAACCTAAAAGGGTGTATTCTTGGCCCAGCTTCTCCCTTCTCTCTCTGCATCCTGGTTGCCATAGGTTAAGCAGCTTTCTTCTACCATGCCCTTCCACCATGCTGCTTCTGCTTCAAAGCCAGCCACACTTGTAATCCCCCGAAACCTCAAATTAAACCTCATCTCCTTTAAGGTGTGTGTGTGTGTTAGGTATTTTGTGTCAGCAATGGAAAAGTGAATAGAGAAAGTTGGTAGCAGAGAAGTAGGGTCATTGCTGTGACTCTGGTATGAAGCCTTTGGAACTGGTTTACAGGAGGTGTTTAGAAAAGTTTAGAGACGTCAGCTAGAAAAGCCTTAAGGTGCTATAAGCAGAGCTTGATACACAATTCTGGTGGGAGCTTAGATGTCAAGAATGTTGATGCAGGGGCCGGTGAGATGGCTCAGCAGCGTAAGCGCCTGCCTGGCAAGCGCGAGGGCCCAAGTTCGACTCCCGGAACCCACATACGAAAAAAGGGCCGGTGATATCGCTCAGCGGCACGGGCGCCTGCTGGCGCGCGAGGTCCTGAGGTCAACCCCCGGTACCCACAAAAAAAAAAAAAAAAAAAAAAGAATGTTGATGCAGACAGTAAAGGCCAGGCTCACAAGGTTTCAGATGGAAAGAAGAAGCTTGTGTTAGCTGAACTAGAGACCATGTGTGTTTCATTCTGGGTGGCAGACTGATTGATCTGCTGGAGGAAATTTCAAGGGAACCGGATGTTCAAGCTGTGGTATGGGTACTTCTGGCAACTTTTAGCCGCATTTTAATGAGAATCAGAGGCAAAAAGTAGAGCTGAAATATTTTAAAAGTTTCACCAGAAAGGAAACTCCTATGAAGATGCCAAGGAGAGCATGGTTGGTGAAAAGGTTAGCATCTAAACAAAGCCATTATTTTGCATCAGGAAAATAGGAAATATGACTTGAAGTTATCTCGGGAACTGGCCAGACTCCGAATCTTTGCAGGCTCAAGTGTATAAAAGGGTAAAACTCCTTTGAAAGGCCATGCAAGCCCTTTGATGCTCACATATTGCCACAACCTCCCCTAGGTGCTGGACATGTAGCTACAGGATTTAATGTTTTACCCTGCTAGGTTTCAGTCTTGCTCTGCTCCAATTCCTTTCTAACTGCTATTACCTTCCTTTTGGAATGGTAAAGTTTATCAGTCAGTGCTTACTAGAGAGATTTAATGCAAGATATATAAATATATAAGAATTTACAAGATTGGCTTACAATGGCTGCACACAGAGTCTGGTGTGGAAGACTGCAAAAGGGCTCTCTGTGTGCTGGAGATTAAAAGGATCCAATTGAAGGCCTAGAGCTCACTGTAATGTCCCATGTGAGTTCATATCAGGAGGCCAAAGGGTCTCTGATGGAAGGTTGAAGGATTTGTACTGGAAGGCTGAAGAGTCTGTGCTGGAAGCCAGAAGATGATGTCTAAGGTGAAGGGGAAGACTGGAGCTCCTCTGAAGAAACAGAAGTGAGCCTTCCTTCTTCATGTCCCTTTTATACTATTCAGGTGACATGCCTCACTGGAGTGGGTCTTCTTTCTTCAGTAAATCCCTTCAGCCACACCCAGAGCTATGCTGACCCTATTTAGTTGTGCATTTCTTACTCACGTTGACACAATCAGTTGACTGTCACAGTTTGTTTACCCTGTTCCATTATATGTTGCAAGTATTTAACTTTCTTTTTGGTTTTTACAGGGGTACACAGCTAAGAGTTGCCTTGAATTTCAGAGGAGACTTTGAACTTGAACTTTTTTGTAATGCTGGAATTGTTAAGACTTTGGCAACTCTTAGATATGGCCTAAATGTATTTTGCATGATAAGAAAGACATAGATCTTTGGGAGGGCCAGGGGTGGAATGCTACCATTTAGATCCAAAAGTCTTATGTATTCTGAGGTAGGGCTGGGTTGGAAGAGACAGAGTATTAGGCACATGACTTAGAAGGGTATTCTTTTCCCTAGCCCCTGCCTTCTCTATCTGCTTCTTGGCTACCATATGTTGAGCCGCTTTCCTCTACCATGCCCTTCCACCATACTGCTTCTGCCTTGGATCCACCCAGCCATGGCCTGAATTTCCCAAAACCATAAGCCTAATTGAACCTTTTCATCTTTAAGTTGTGGATGTAGGATATTTTGTCCAAGCAACTGGGAAAGCTTACTGATATGGATAATAACACATGTAATTATAGTTTGAAATCTTACTAAGGAAAACACCATAAATTCTCCATAGTCCTTTTCTGGCAGGTAAATGTGAAACCATCAAGGACACTAAGTGCAATACGACGGTTGATAAACCCTATACACATTCCATGAGACAACAAATCTAGTCATGGTAACAGTGCCTATATATAAATTCTCCCAATGGCAAACTCTATTTTGAGGAATAGTTTGGACTTAAAACTGCTTGTAAATAATCTAGAAGTTTCTTGTTGCATGGTCTGTCCTATATCGCCTGTCAGGAATCTATGGCTCCAGTGCCAAGCACATAGTTCTTATACACATCTGCTGCAAGTAGTCTCTGACCTCACGAGTTTTCTGAGAAGGTCTTAAAGGAAGCTAGGTATGACAGGTTATAGATTCATTGGAATCAAGAAATTTAAGAAATATAGATCTTGATTCATCTTTACAACCCTTGCTGATACAGCTGAATACAGAATAAAGGAAAAACTTCCCAGCTGCTGAGCCTGTTGTTACCCCTCCTTACCACTGTACAGCCTCTCCCTTGTTTCATTAGTCCCCTTTTTGTCTATCTTCCCCTTTTATAATATCACAGAAACCAGGAACAGTAAAATAACATATAACCTACTTTGTTATAAGGATTCAGATATAAAGTCAAATCATGTCTCCAGAATCCCAACCAGAGCATACAATAAATGCCTCTTGCACACCTATATGTATACCAAATTTTAGCCCTGCCTCTTGATATCAGCAATATAAAATGTTCTTTTACATGAGAGTATCGAATTTGAATACAGCCTAATAAGTTGTGAGTAAAAGTATTATTCTTTGTTAGAGACTTAGAGTTAAGCCCTCCTGAATACAATATATACATTCATATAAACAATTAGAGTTGGGTTAGAGTAAGTAGAAAGTTGATGATAAAGTCACTGCAGCTGTTTATGTAGAAAAGTGAATGAGGTATTTTGTGCTCTCATAGCCCAAAATATGTACCCTGTTTCATCCATTTGACACTATAAGAATATCTCCTCCAGGTCATTTATTGAATGTTGAAATGGTTAAAAGCTCCTCAATATAATTAGTGAAGAGTAAAATCCTATACAAGTGCTAATTTGCAAATGATCAAGATATGTTAAATGCATGTTCCAATTTCCAAAAATGAACCACACCATTCTATATTACTAACATGCTCTAATTTTAAAAATTAAAAATAAATTGGAAAAAATAAAAAATTATTCCAAAAGCTTTCTCCTCAGCTTTCCTAATTACTGTAAATAAATATTTGTTTTCATGATTTTAAATCAAAGAAAGAAAAACCTTTTGGATTTTTTGTACAATGTTAAGCCTGAAGTCAAGTGAATGAAATTAAGACATATATAATGCAAAATTTTCTGTAGCTAATTTAAGTTTTTGAAACTTGTAATTATCAAATAATTTTGATTCATATTTAAAATGTTTACTTTTGCATATTATTAATCAAAAATTAAAATCAGTTTAGTGATTGATGAGAACCAATAGCTACTCCTGTGTTGTTTCTGTAATTTTTTTCTAGTTGACGTGCCTGCCCAGAGAACCACATATATAATAAGTCAATTTATATATTTTTCTACAGAAAAATGGCTGCATTGATGGATATCTCCTACAACAGTGGTACTTTCTGAGATTGTCCAGAATAGTACCCATGATTCTTAATTTAATTATAGATAATAACTATCATCTTTCTAGATCATAATACCATGGATTGGCTGTCCTTTGTCTAGAGTCCTATAGAGGCCCAAAAATATTGGGATTAAATTGCTCAATAGTAGTGAGTATTAAAGGAGGAATTACAGCAATTTGATTATAAATCAGTTATTTACTGCCATTGGTATTAAAGCATTTATTTCTGTTCTTCATAAATTTTCTTTTATGTATTTCAAAAGCATAAATACATGAAAATTCATAATTTGCATACTGAAATACTATGTTTTCAGAGGAAATAAAGACTGTTTCAGTGCTTTTCAGGTGTGGTGTCCTGTTTTACATTTACTTTTGTATGTATGCCATGAAATTAAGATTGGTTTAGATCCAATTTATTTTTTGATATTTATCTATTATTTAAATACATAGTTAATTGTCTGCTTTATATTTGAATTTGTTTCCTGGCGTCTGCCAACAGTGTTAAGTTTGAGAAAGGCTATCAAATGATAAATGGATTTGATTTAATGAACTGTTCTAGATGCCAGCATTAATATCAATATCAAACAAAGGTAAATGAGATTTACTCTGTTTGAAATCAATGGTATGAAGGCCATAAGGCATGGGCTGTGACTTTACAGAAAACATCGATTGCCTAGAAACTGTCTTCACATTCTACTTAGAGGATGAAAATCTTAAATGCTTTTCATATTTATTTGTTGATCAAAAGCTGAGATATTTTTCTCTGAGGTGTTTTGAATCCCCAACAGCTTGGTTAGAATAAACTAGAGACTATTGATGTTCATTTTTAAACAGAAATCATTCACTGAATTATGATTTGGTTTTGAATAAAATAGTTAAAATATACTGACATTTTCTCTCCATTCCAAGTAGTTTCTAAAACTCTGCAGACAGGACATGTGCAAAAGATAACAGGACTCTTTCAAAACTGAAAATTTATCTGTACGATAACAAATACAGTAAATCAAATTTAAGAAAGATAAAGTTAACTGAATTTTTGAATAAGTAGCTGCTTTATCCTTCAATCACCTTGCAGGTCACACAGTATTCACACTTATATTTTAAACAAATGCTTTGTTATGTTTGAATGTTCTTTAATGATACCTTAAAAAAGAAAATCAACAGTTAAGTGATTTAACACTTAGCATCACAAGTCATGTTTTGAAGCCATTTTCCTTTCTGTTCTTGTGAAGTTCAGCTGTAGAGCTGCAGTGAAAGAGCTGCTCTTCCCATGCAACTTGCCACATCTGCTCTTTCTGGTAATGATGATGCTTAGGACCATTTGACAGGTAGATATTAGAACTTGAATCCTAGTAGACTGTAGGGTCTTTTTGCCTAACACTTCAGGAAATATTCATGCTGGCAATGCCTATTGCTTTTTTTTTTAATGTGGGTACTGGGAGTCGACCTCAGGACCTCATGCTTGCCAGCAAGTGCTTGTGCTGCTGAGCAATACCACCCGCTCTTTTTTTCCTTTATGTGGGTTCTGGGAGTTGAACTCAGGGCCTTGCGCTTGCCAGGCAGGCGCTTATGCTGCTGAGCCATCTCACTGACCCAATGTCTATTGCTTTTAATATGTCTTGCATATGTAAACCCTCCTACCAGTGAGACATTTGACCCCTAAAAGAAATAATTACAGGTGGACACTAGCTGATCTACAAGCATCAATGAATTTTTCTAGTCAGGATTTTCGTATATGGGGAAAATAGTAGTAGTACACCAATTCAGCAGAGAATTTGTTTGTAGAGCTTGAAATGATAAAATACTAGTTCTTAATTTTATATTCTCATTTCTAATATATATTAGAAACTATTGGTATTTTAAGTATTATCAACATAGTATTTTTCTCCTGTTTTTACAAGAGTGATTTTTTCCTGTGTTTTCTTGAAATAATATTTTAATAAGCCAGTGCTGACATGAAAGTTCTGGAACTGTGGAACATTTTAAAGCTATGTAGTAATACCCCATCTCATACCAATCAAGGAAATGCAGACTAGCTCAGGAGATATATTTTGCTTATAAAATTGGCAGAATTCAAATGATTGATAGTAGTTATAGGGGTGATTGATAGGGGAAAAGATACCCCCATACATTGGAGAGCTATAAATTGATTACAGCTTTTTTGAAGGGCAATTCAGCAGAATGTACCAGAATTTTAAATGTAAATCACCTTTGATCAACAATCTGATCTCAAAACCTAGCTTATGAAAAGTTTTGTACATGTACACAAAAGGCAACATTCCACACAACATTGATTGTTTCTTGTAATTTTGGAAATAACTGTTAAAGGAGACTGACAAGTGAAGCATAGTGGTGCATACCTGTAATCCCAGCACTCTAGGAGGCTAAGACAGGAAGATCTCAAGTTCAAACTCAGCCTGGGCAATTTGGTAACTTAGCAAGACCTTGTCTCCAAAAATAAAAATAAAAGGTATAGAGATGTAGCTTGTTGTCAAGGCCTTGGCTTTAATCCCTAGTGCAGAAGAAAAAAAATTTTTTCATACATTTAACAGTACAGAATACTATGCACCTACTAAAAAGAATAAGCTGTATCTGTATCTCTAATACATATTTAAAAAGCAAGTGGGGGCCGGTGAGACGGCTCAGCGGCTTAAGCGCCTGCCTTGCAAGCGCGAAGGCCCGAGTTCGACTCCCGGAACCCACATACGGAAAAGGGGCCGGTGATATCGCTCAGCGGCACGGGTGCCTGTTGGCGCGCGAGGTCCTGAGGTCGATCCCTGGTACCCACCAAAAAAAAAAAAAAAAAAAAGCAAGTCACAGAATAAGTGTATTGATTAATGCAAAAATTTAAAAAAGTTCCATGTACATCGAGTATATATGTAGTTCATAGGAAAAGTTTGGGAAGTATCCACACCAAACTAATAGCACTGATTATGTTGAGTAAAGAGATTATGATTAGTAGGGGGAGAATAAAAGAGTATTTAAACTTCTAATTTTGAATAAATTAGTTTAAAAAATTTACAAATAGCAAAAATTCATGTATCACTTTTTAAAAATCAGTGTTTATTCCAGCACCGAGTTTGTGAGTGATACGTAAGACCTCCAAAAATAGTGAATCCAAACTTTGGATTAAAATAATGTTTTAATAAAGTGCAATTTAGATATGATAAGTAATCAGCAGATAATAAATAAACTGTGATAGATCCATTACAATGAATGTAGACATTCCTCATTTAAGGACCAAGTTCTGTTCCTGCATCTTGGCCACTAAATGAGGAATTATATATAGTATTTATAATATTCAGAATGAAATAGTCAAATGAAACTCCAACTTGATGGATTTGCTTTTATTTGCATAAGTCATATGTAGTACTGTAATGTATAACAACATAAAACTACAGTACTGTGCAGTATAATCAGTAAAATTTACAGTACTGAGCTGAAGAAGAAGCCACCATAAGGCTGTACTGCCTCTCATGTTCCTGTGTCCTAAGTCTGCCTGTGGGCCATAAGTCTAAGGATGGGCATAAGTCCAAACAGCACACCTCGATGGTAAGTCTGAAAAGTCATTAAACAATTAGGTCATTAAATGAGGAATATCTGTACTATGCAACTGCAAAATATAAATAGGAAACTACTGCTATAGTGGGATCTCTAGGATATAAGAACTCTATGCACAAAAATATGTGTGTTTAAATTATAGTACTGAGGAAAGATTGAAGAGGATATCCAAAAATTGAAAGGTAATTCCCTGTTCCTGGATAGGCAGAACCAAAAGAGTCAAAATGACCATACTGCCAAAACTGTTATATAGATTTAATGCAACAATCAAAATACCAATAGCATTCATTATAGAACTGGAGAAAGCAATCCTAAAATTTATATGGAACCAGAAGCGACCTAGTATAGCAAAAGGAATTCTGGGTAACAAGGGCAAAGCAGGGTCATAAAAATCCCAGACTTCAAGTCATACTACAAATCTACAGTTGTTAAAAACCACGTGGTATTGGCCAAAAAACACACTCATAGATCAGTGGGACAGAATACAAGAGACAGTACCAAGTCCAGGCACACTCAGCTGTTATTTTTTGTTTGTTTGTTTGTTTTACTTTATGGAAGAAAATAAAATTTTAAAATAATAGGAGAATAACAATAGTTAATACATTGCATATTGTTCTTCAAAGTAGTTACTCAGAGTACAAGATATGGGCATTAAAAATTCTCCAAACAAATTAGCACAAACCTTTACTTTCAATGAAAAAAGAGAAACTAGTAGCATAACTATCTTGTATTTTTTTCCTTTTCCTTCCTTCCTTTCCCCTTTCCCCCACCCTAGTTCCTGTTTCCTTTTGAATCATTTCTTCCCATTTCATAATATCTATTGTATATTTTGGGCCTTATTTATTCTTTCAGTTTCTCACACCAGGGAGAAAATATGATGTTTACATATGTGAGTCTGATTTATTTCACTCATGAGTATAGTCTCAAGTTGCATCCATTTACCTATAAATGTCTTGAGTTTATCCTTCTTTATGGCTGAGTAGTACTTCATTGTATAAAAAGACCATATTTTGGGGGATTCAACATGGCTGAATAAAGGAGGACTCATATTGGAGTTTCTCAGAGGAAAACAATTAAAGACACACATAATTAGAAGAAGGGAGGGACATATGTCCTGATACTAAAATTAATTTGAGATAAGAGATTTGTAGATCAAACAAAACATAGGCATAGGATTTTATACAATGATAAACCAGCCCACAGGTCTACCTGTGGGTTTGTCACCAGTGGGATCAGGATTAGAGCAGGAATCACCATTCCCAGGAAGCGCCCCATGTCAAAAAAATAAAAATAAAAAAAAAAAGCAAAGATGTGGCAAAGGCAAACTCAATCCACACGAGATAGACCCATAATATAAGGCCCATGGCATCTTTTGATTTCCTGCAAACAGAATACACTGAAGCCTGGCAACTAATTTTGCTGGCACACACAGGGATGTGACTGATCCCACCATGATGGGCCACCAGTTTTTTTTTTTTTTTTTCTTTTTCTTTCTCTGTTGAGCACCACAAACACTAACTGGAACCTCTAGCGACAACAGGGTTAGGGACCGGCGATAGCACTGAGGATTGCTAGTGAAACAACACAACATCTCCTGCCTTACAGCTGGTGCAAGAGAGGGACTTGGACCATCTCATGGCACCCATGACAAGCACTTCTGTGCCCTGCAACTGGTGACCCTTGGGCCAGGAACTCAGCAATTCCCTCTGACTTGTGACAAACAGTGCAGGACAGGCTTGTGACCACCAGCTAAGCACAAGACAAGGACAGAGCATGAGGGGAGCCAGCAGTGTGGAATGGAGCAAACTATGCAAGGTCCAGGAGTGGCCAACTGTGCACAGTACTGGGAGCTGCCTTGGGCTGCTTCTGTTTGAGAGTGCCACAGCAACCAGGAGAGCAACCAGAGATAAACAGGGTAAGGAGTAGTGAGTGGGCCATCCAGAAAGCTGCTGGCTAAAGACTGGCCACAGCCCTCACATCCAGAAGCCAAGATCAGCCCCACATCTAATGCAGCACTATCCCTATTGCAGAATTGGTGGGACACTGATTTGGACACTACCACAGAACAGTGGATACCAGAGGAATTTTTTTTCTTTGTTTGTCTGTACTGTTTCCCTTTTATTGTCTGGTTTTTTTTAATCTTCTGTCTTTTTTAGATTTATACATACATTTCTGTTCTATTCGTCTTCTCTCTCTCCTCAACCATCTCTCTTGATCTTAGGATATCTTCATGTGAGTGAACATTGCCCCTAACCTTTCTAATAATCTCCTGCTTTCCCCGTCATTCTTTCTGTCTTGCTCTCTTCTCCAGCTTTCCAAAGCTTGAGTGATCATTCTTTTTTCTCCAGCCTTGCTTTGACTATATTACTCTTCATCTCTCTTTCCCAGGTGTAAAAAGAGATGACGACCATGATGAAAGATTTACACAGCAAGTCTAGAGTAGATATAGTTAAAAAAATAAAGGAGCATAGGAAAATAATGGAAACCATGAATGTACAACGTAGGAAAGAAATGGAATTGTCCCCATACCTATATACCTCTTAAATTCCCCCCTATACTTCTTAAATTTCCCCACTACAGAGTAAAATCACTATACTAGAGGGAAACTCATTGCATGCAAGTTCCTGATTTATGTAGGGTTTTGTTACATAACTGTAGATCTTGCCACTGTGGTTAAAGATACCAAATCAAGAATTGCCACAGTTTGTCAAATTCTAGGTCATACGTGATGCTATTGTTATTACTAATTATAATACTTTAGCCAGGATGTCATACTAGTTGTAATTAGTTGTTCTCCCTTCTGTAACAATACTGTGACTGTCACCATAGTCCAGTCCCAAAGGACAAGGAGCTGAGCCAAATAGATGGCAACATCTCATCTTCAATGAATTGGGAAGGTAGGATCTTGGGACAGACACAAAAACCAAAAACTTCCTACACATAGAAGACACCTCTGAAGAACAGACATTTCCTAGGGAGGCTTCAGTATTGGAGATAAAGCTACATACTATAAGAAATACACAGGCATCAACACAGGAAGAAAATAAAATAAAATAATAGAAAATGACAAGACACAAAAGCAAAACCCAACCCCAGATCTCCAGCCCATCCAGGACAAGTCCAAGGGATAATAAGTAAGAAGAAAATGGAGACCACCCACCTGAAATTTCTGAAATGATAGCAGCAGAAGTTCAAAAACAGGTGCACAAGACTATAGAGGAAATCAGATCAGAAATAATCTCCCAGGCAATAAAAGAGATGATGACCATAATGAAAAATTTATGCAGCAAGTATAGAAAAGACATAGATAAAAAAATAGAGGAGCATAGGAAAATGATGGAAATCATGAATGCACAACATAAAAAAGAAATGGAATCCATGAGACAGATACAAACAGATATCCAGGAAATAAAAACTCCATTTGAAGTTGGCAAAATCACCTCAACAAAAGTGAAAACAGAATTTCAGACCTAGGAGACAGGATTGCAGCTAGTGATCATGAAAAGAAATATCTCTTTAAAATAACAAGGGACCATGAAAAAATAATCCAACAGCTGCAAGATGATGCAAAGAAGAATAATATAAGGCTGACTGGAGTAAATGAAAAAGCAGGAGCCAGAACAAATGACATAAAAAAAAAAAAACTGTTCACAGAAGTAGTGGCAGAAAACTTCCCAAGTATGGAAAAAGAATTTGATATACAGATAAGTGAGGAATATAGAACTCCAGTTAACAATGACCAAAATAAATCTACATCAAGGCATATAATAATCAAGATTCAAGAAACTCAGCACAAGAACAGAATATTAAAAGCTGTTAGAGAAAAGAAACAGACCTAGAGGGAAAGCCCATCAGAATTACATCAGACTTCTCAACACAAACTATAAAGTCAAGGAGAGCTTGCTGGGCAGATATGTGGCAGGATTGAGTGGACCACAGTTATTCAGGAGGTCCAGTACAGTGTGTGGCACCTGGACAGTTAGGTCTCTGCCTAATGTGAGCTTGTTAACATTCTTGATGAGAATGATGGTGGCTATTACAGTGCACAGGCAATAGAGGGAGGTAGCCCTTAGTGATCAGATCCAAGTATTAGCACAGGTAGGACACTGGACACTCCCAGGAGCTGACAGTCTGAGTAAGCATCATTGTTTTTGTGAACCCAAGGATCCAGATTCTACAGAAGCCAGTAGCTCCAAGAAATTTTCAGATTTTCTTTCTTGTAACCAGTTTCTGCCAGATATTGCAACAGAGCTTTTGTGTCTTTTCAGCAGGCAGCTTGGGTGTTATTAATCAGAAGTGCAGTGTTATTTTGTACTGGGAAACTAATGATACCAGCTGTGAGGGCTTCTCCAAAGAGGGTAAACAATTTTTTGAACACCTGGGAGGTTGAGTCCAGCTCAGTTGACTTTTGAGTCCAGACTGGGGTCTTTCCATTTAAAGATGAAGAGGGGCTAGAAACAGGAGCCAGTCGAAGACAGAAGAAGCCATTCTTTAGGTCCATGCAGGTGTACCAGCAGGCTGTGGGTGGCAGAAGACTGGGGCAATGTACAAGGAGGGCAATCATGGTGGCATTGGGAGCTCAGATATCTTGAACTGGCTTTACAGGCAGGAGAGGTGTATTTTAGCAGTTTGACAGTCTATAAACATTTTGCAGATTTGAAGCCTCATTTTTTTTCTTTCTTGGGGGACCATGATCGAGCTGGAAGGGCAGAGAAACAGGCAGTCCTAGAGCCAAGTCTGTTGCTAGGGCCTCCCCTCAAATAGCAGAAAAGTTCCCAAACCCTTGTGACAGTTGAGTAACAGTCCAAAATAGATGAATGGACTGGGAATTGCAGAATGGAAGATGATGGCCACATTGTTGATGGCATGGAGATTTTGCCCAAGATGATTAATAGTCTATCTGGCTGATGTGTGGCTGGATGCCTGTTAATGCTTCCCATAACATCTGACCATAACGGGGATCTCGGAGAGGTGGCATGGTTGATGGCCAGGCACAGAGGTGAGTCTTTAGCCCATACCTCTGGGAGGAGAGTTTTCAGAACTTCAGGATTGCAGTTATCTGTCTCGGTCTGATGCAGGTATCATCTTTCTCTCAGGGAACACTCAAAGTTGAAAGTGCAGGGTTAAACAAGAGGGAGGCTGACTGGCTTGGTGCAAAGGAGACAAAGCTCTGCTACAATATCTGGTAGAAATTGGTTACAAGAAAGAAACTCGGCAAATTTCTTGGAGCTCCTGGCTTCTATACAATCTGGATCCTTGAGTTCACAAAAACAATGATGCTTATTCAGACTGTCAGCCCCTGGGTGTGCCCAGTGCCCTACCTGTGCTAATACTTGGATCTGGTCACTAAGCGCTGCCTTCCCCTTTGCCTCCATGCTTTAACAGCCACTGTCCTTCTGATCAAGAAAGCTGACAAGCTTACCTTAGGCTGATACCTAACTGCCCAGGTGCCACATGCTATATTGGACATAAAAATGGACCTCCTGACACATGCTGAGTACACCCTCTTTATGGATGGAAGTAGCTCTGTTATGAATGGAGTCCAACAGGCTAGATATACTGTGGTCACCTCAAACAAAGTTATTTTGGCCAATGCTCTCCTGCTACTGCTTCTTGCTGCTGTCTGGAAACCTGCCACCAACAACACCAAACCTGCATTCCTAAACCCCCTCAAGGTATCCAATTGACTGAAACATCAACCCCAGCCAGAAAAACATTACCTGGTACTCCCAGAAGATCAGAGCCAGACCTGCCCCCACCATTTGTTCTATAAGCTCAAGCTGTGGGACAGGCACCCTTACCCGTGCAGCCAGCTCAGACTTCAGTGTCTGTGTCACTATGACCTCCACCCACATATATCTGTTGGTGCTTATATGCAACTACTCAGGCTGGACCAAGGCATTCCCAACTCAGGCTGAGAGGATAACAAAATTTTGTACAGTCCTGCTGTGAAAAAATCATCCCTAGATATGGCCTACCCAGCAACAACAGGCCCGCATTTGTAACAGAGATAACTCAAAACTCACAGAACTATGCAACATATAGGCTACAAAGCTCTAAAAATGTTAAAGGAATAAAGTATAACCCTGCAGGAACAGCTTATAACCAGTTCCATAAAGTTTAGCTAAAAGACCAGCTATACCTGTAGACATACCTACACACACATATAAACCAGGTGCATATTAACTACCTCTATGAGTTTCAGAAATCCAGCCTTAGATCCACTGGAGAATTTACATGGACCAGACAGCTCACTCTGAAGAGATGACACACTCAAAACCTTACTCTGGTCACTCCCCACGCTGACCAGTCCATGCATGGCTGCAGCCTGAGGACACCATCCACAGGATGGCTCCATACCTATTCCCCTGATTTTGTGTCTTTTCAGGCTGCTTAACCCAGTCCTTGCTTCCCCACCCACCTGTAGCTAGTTTTTGCCTTAGTTCTATGGATGATTGCCCTAAAAGAATAAAAATAACCAGTAAGGCCCTTACAAATGATAAAGATTTGATGAGCATCCAAGACATATTGGACACTCCTAGATCAGATTAACTGCCTCACTCCCTTGTCAGAGTCAACTTAGGGAGAAACCCTATAATAAGGGAAACAAACCACAAATTCCTGGTGGGAAAACTTTCAGTCTTGGGGACCTTGGCTAGGGCTCATCCTAGGACCACTGACAGCCCTGATGTTACTGCTTCTAGTTGATCCTTAACTCAAAGGATCACATGTAACATGCCCAGGAAACATTTGCTGGGGAAACTAAAAGAGGGGGGAAATGTAACAGAAAATACCCCGCAGCCGGTATACTTCAGTTTCTTAGTTGCCCAGGTATAGTTCCTGTTGCAGTTCCAGTTGCTGCTCTCTTTTAGAAACAGCTTGTCACTGTGATGCATAGCTGACCACTATGATGCATATTGTAAGAACCAATCAAAGACAGCCAAATACTCTGCCTCTGTAAACCTCTCCTCCCTTTTGCAACCCTATAAAAACCTCCCTTCCTGAGCCTTTGTGGCCTGACATTTTGAGGGACAATTGATTCCCTGCCAGTGCCTGTCTGATGTTAAATAAATCTGCCTCCAAATCCTGGGTGTCATTTCAGTGTTTCTGCTTGCAAAATATAGTTTAAGGTTTTGAAGAAATCCACCCTTGTTGGTATGGAAGCTATTAGTAAACATTTAAAATAGTTTTACAGCTAGATAATTATGCAATGTACAAAATACACCCTAAATTATATGCCCTGATGATCTTAAAATTCTTAAATCATAAATGGGCAATGTACCTGAAAACTCTGTCCTTTGGTTGAGCTTATTCAATAGCAACAAAAATTTGTGCAGAAGTTAAAAACAGTCGCTATTAATCTTTAATATGACTGGAAAATTTTGTCTACAAGAAGACTCTTTCATTTCCTAAATCTGCACTTAAAAATATATGGAAAGATCTGCTGAACTTTTAATAAAATTTATCTTTGAGATCTTTTTTTTTATGGGTACCGGGGGTCGACCTCAGGACCTTGCGCGCCAAAAGGCACCCATGCTGCTGAGCGATATCACCGGCCCCTTTTTCGTATGTGGGTTCCTGGAGTCAAACTTGGGCCCTCACGCTTGCCGGGCAGGCGCTTATGCCACTGAGCCATCTCACCGGCCCTCTTTGAGATCTTTTAAAGATAATGTATGCCTTCTAGTTTTGAGATGCTTACACATTCTCAGATGAAATCTGTCTTAATGCAAAGCTCTATAAAATGATCTAGATTTATAAAGCACCACCTTTTGTTGTGGGTACCAGGGGTTGACCTCAGGACCTTGTGCGCCAGCAAGTGCCCATGCCACTGAGCGATATCACTGGCTCTTTTTCTGTATGTGGGTTCTGGGAGTCAAACTCAGGACCTCGCGCTTGCTAGGTAGGCACTTACGCCACTGAGTCATCTCACCAGCCCCAAGCACCACGTTTTTGAGAGTAATTGTGCCCAATACAAAGTAATTATCTTCTTTATTGAAGAATTCAGACTTCCTTTAAGGAGTTCCTAGGAATACCCAGGGGGTATGTGTTAACATTTTACACACTTAAAATGTCTAAACAGAGAAATGTAGATGTAGTGTAGTACTACCACTGTCAAAAGAAGATCAAACTGAAAAATTAATTCCAAAATAATTGTTGAAGTAAAGTGAAACATATGGATTGACAAGTCCAATTTAAGAACAACTTTGCAGGGCCGGTGAGATGGCTCAGCGGCATAAGCGCCTGCCTTGCAAGCGCGGGGGCCCGAGTTCGACTCCCGGATCCCACATACGAAAAAGGGGCTGGTGATATCGCTTAGCGGCACGGGTGCCTGTTGGCGCGCGAGGTCCTGAGGTCGACCCCCGGGTACCCACCAAAAAAAAAAAAAGAACAACTTTGCAGGGACACATTTTTGAGATAAAGTGTATTGAACTTAAAGTAAAGATTATTTAGGGATTATGGTGCCCCCTTATTAGTAGAAGTCATGTATCGATCAGATTGCTCCAAAATGCTATGTGGAACTTCCATTCAAATATACTTCTGTACGTTTGATTCATATTTTTGATCACTATTACATGACTACTGTGTTACTGACCAAAAGATTATATGGTGAGGAATTTTCCTCTTTTTTTCTCAGTTGTCTAATGGTTACAAAACCACGAAATTCAAGATGTGATGTGGGCCTTACAAATTAGAAAATGTAGCTCTTTCATAATACTTGGGAAACCTGCTTAAGTAAACCAACCTCAGGAATGAAAAAAAAAAAGCTTCTGGAAATCCAAAATATTATATGTTCAATATATTCTTATAATTAGGATTGAGCAGGCTATGTAGAGCCAGGAGTAGGACCTCAAACCTATGATTACTTATGTAGTATCCTGAATAGCATCTTGTGATAAGATACCAAGGGGGCTTCTGATGCGCCTAAAACATCTTTACCTTTTTCTCTTTCATTTTGTGAGTATTCAGTAGTATAGTGTTGTAGCAGCAGGAGTTGCTTGACAGACAATCCCCTTTTACGTATGCCTAGAATCTAAAACTAAAGGAAATTGCAGTCTTTTATTAAATATTTATGTAGGAAGTATGCTTATTATGAAACAGTTGCAAAACACTTTTGTTTGGAAAACAAAGCTATAAGCATCTCTAATTTACAAGGCCAAAGACATAGGATCAAGTCTGAGTTGTTATGCTAAAGAAGAAAAATGGAGGGCCGGTGAGATGGCTCAGCGGCGTAAGCGCCTGCCTTGCAAGCGCGAGGGCCCGAGTTCGACTCCCGGAACCCACATACGAAAAAGGGGCCGGTGATATCGCTCAGAGGCACGGGTGCCTGTTGGCGCGCGAGGTCCTGAGGTCGACCCCCCGGTACCCACAAAAAAAAAAAAAAAAAAAAGAAGAAAAATGGAAGAAATTAAAATCACTTGAACTTGAATATAGGGAAACTGATGCCAGGATAAGTAAATTGTCCCAAATCTTTAAGGCTAGAAATGTAGGATAGTGTGGTATTAAAGAATTTGGATGCATACAGATCTAGGTTCTAATACTGGTCCCTCCACCTGATTTCTGTAACTCTTAGTAAGATACTTTGGTCTCTCAAGTTATTGGTTTCCTTGTTTGTTATATGGAAATGATAGTACCTACTCTGTAGGATTTTTATATGAGTGAGTATGGAAAAATTTCCATGAATAACTCAGCAAAATGTGTGGAGAATTAAAAAAAAAACACTCAAAAGATAGTATTAACATTGCATGAATATGGACAGAGGCAAGATTAGCATCCAGGTTTCTTAATTGTCAATTCACTGTTCTCTCCATGAGGATTGGAAAAGCAGATGTGCTAAGAAGAATCTTTAGAGAGGCAGAACCTATATTTTTTAGTTTAATCAGAGAATAGCTCTTCTGCTTTCCTGGTATTAATGGTTTACAAATTTTAACCTACAAGTTGAAAAGTGACATCAGTAAGATTCAAATAAAAGAACCAGGGCTGGGGATGTAGCTCAGCAGCCCAGTGCCTCCCTGGCAAGTGCAAGGACCTGAGTTCGATTCCTGGTACCAAAAAAGAAAATAGAAAAAAAAAAAAAAAAGAACCAATTAATTCTAAATATTTGGGATCAATGCCAAAAGTTACCACTGCATAATATGTGAGTTACACTACTTCAAAGAAACTGTTTCAAAATAAGTGAAATTTGGTCATGAGAAACAGAAAAGTCAGTAAACATGTAATTCAAGATTTTATTGTGATAAAAAGGATTTTTAATGCATTCCATCACTTCTGTTCAGTATTGTATTGGAAGTCCTAGGCAAAAAGAAGCAGTTTAATTTTCATTTTAATTTTTGCAGACTTCCATTAGGTTACAAAGTTGACTTGTATTTCTAGTTTACCAAAAGTTTTCTACATGAATGGATATAGAATTTTGACCAATGCCCTTTTGGCATTTATTTATTGACTACCTATTATGGGCCATGCACTGATCATTTTTCATTCCTTTCATCTATTTTTGTGGTAAACTATATTAACACTTTTAAATGTTATAGCATCCTTACATTCTTCCTAGTGACATAGATGATACCTCCTCTGGGTTCACTGAAAGCTCACATGTGTTAACAGTGCCTACCATAGCTGCTGGCTTAATAAAATATTTCAGTGATAACTGGCTGATTGGACAATGAAAAAAGTTTCCCTCATATTCCTTTTTTTACTTAATAAATGATACCTTATTACTATATTTGTAAGATCTATTTGCCAAAATACTATAAAGCATACACCTGAAATAAGTTTTAATTTAAAATGAGGCAAATATGCTCAACCCATTTTTCAAATCATATGTCTTTTCACAAGAAAAGCTAAGGAAAATTATCTAGTGATTAAAGAAATCATATCAATATTGCATGTGGTTTTGTTCTTTGTCTCTTTATATTATTTTAGATGGGATTTTAGATACCATCAATATTTTGCTGAAAGCAGTATATTGTGTGAAGAATAGAGATTTTGAAGTTAGACAGGCTTATGTTTGAATCCTGTCTCTCTGACTTCCTAAGATATATGTCTTTGGGAAAACTTATTTCCCTGATTTTCAGTTTCCTTATCTATAAAACAAGAATAATAATATTTTATTTAATACTTACCTGGCAGGGGAGATACTATGATTATTAAAGTAGTTTTTGCAGGGCAAGATTTATCTATGGCACTCTGGCTGTGGTGACACCTGAGATTTTCCCAAATGTAAAAAACTCAATGGCACAATTGGTGGGAGTGGGGTTAAAAAAAGAAAAAGAAAAAGAAATACTCCTTATAATGTTGCTATGATTTCATTAAAAATTGAAATATGTGTGATGTCTGGCACACTGTAAACATTCTAAGTATTAGTTTAAAAGATGAACAATAATAAATGAATATGGGATTGCAAATGTTCAAGATATATTATATACATGTACCAATTTCCTAAGACAAACATAACTATTGTGTATTTCAAACATACATTACAAAATAATAAATAAATGAATATGCCTTATTTCTTAGGAAAAAAATAATTCATCAAGAACTCTTAAAATGGAAAGTCTCTGATGAAGTGCCCCAAGCTTTACACAGAAACTCATGTTTATTTTTATTTATTTATTTTTTGTTGGTGACTGTTATCAGTAGTTGATAGGTTGTTTGCATTTTAAAAACATATAATTAATGTCACCCAAAGTATCACCTGATTAAATTTATTAGTCTATATCTTCTTTCCATTAGAACTATTTTTAGTCTCACATAGGTATCTCAGCTTTATTTTGATACATTTATATAACTAAACTATAAATTAGTATTGTTCTGAGCTTAATTACACTACATTTTCCCTCCAAAAATCACTTTCTTTCCTTCTCTCTCTCTCTCTCTCTCTCTCTCTCTCTCTCTCTCTCTCTCTCTCTCTTTCTCTCTCTCTCTCTTTCTCCTTCTGTCTCTTTCTTCAGGGCATCTGCAATGCTAAACATGTACTCTACCACTAATCTATATTCCCAGCCCAGGAGGCATAGATTATCACTTGGAGAAAAACGATATTCTCAAATTTGTTTGGAATTATAAAATTCCAATAAGTCATCAGTCAACTGTGTTTCCCAAGCTTTTCCATGAGAGTAAGGCACTAAAAATAGAATTTTCATAAGGCAAATGAAAGATAAAAAGGAAGGTATGGAGGAGAGATACAAAAGGAAAAGGGGAAGGAGGAGGACCAAGGTTTCAATTGAGTGACCCAAGTCTAATGTGTTTACCTCTCAGTTTTCTCTCTTGCCAAACCTATAATTGAGGTTAAGAAGATTTATTGAGTTTTAATAGTCTATCCCTAAACACTTTTACTATTGGAAACACTTTCAATGCATGAAATTAAGTTTGGAGGCCCATGGTGTTTACATCACTTGGAAAATATTTGGTACTCCTCAATTAATGGAATTAGACAGTATATTTTCAAGCACAGTTTCTGTCAATTGGTGGGGTTTGATTTATGCTGAGTTTAATTGGTTGAAATAGAGTGAATTAAAACCCTTTACTCCATACAGACACTTACCACAGGGAAATTTAATGACCATCCTTATCCTCAAAATTTTTTCAAAAACCACAGTTAACTAAAACAGTCATTGAAATGTAATTGTTAATCAAGATAAGAAAAGTTTTAAGAGGAAATACTCCCAGGTGACAAAAGGCGATATAATTCTGAAACCCTGAGAAAACTAAGAAGTTGTCTCTGCTCTCAAAGAGCTCAGTAGTCTATTGGACACATAAAACTAGGCAATGAAAATGTTGTTTACATTTTGTAAATAAAGATGATAATGCAATTGTCTAGTATTTTAAAACATTACATTCTTTTTCAGTGAAAGTCTTAATTTGACAGATATTAAATATTTGCTGCTGGATAGACATATAAAACTCCCTTCTCCCTTTCACTCATCTACAATGTAAGCTACCTCACATGCGGATAAGGGGACCATTAGACTCAAAAATAGCCAATACTATGTAGTCTTTGCTCCAAGCTGCAATATCCTTTGGTGATATTTAAAGTTTCTTAGATTCAGCTTAATGTATTCACACAAGCCCTTCTCTCTCTCTCTCCCTCTTTCTCTCTTTCTTTCTTTCTGCCTGGAAAGAGTCAAAGAGTCTTATCTACATTCATTAAATGTTATTTTCCAAAATAGTCTCTGGTAACAAACCAAAGAAAGGCAGTAAAAATATAATGATGTGCATCCTTTAATGTTAAACAAAAGACATAATAAAAATTGTGTTTCCATATCTTGTAATATTGTTCAAATACACATAGGCAAAGAAAAAAACCCTGAAGAAATGAGGCTTATATAAAAAAATATTAAAATAGTAAACTGTATGTAGGGATTTGGGGTGAGTTTTATTTTGTTAAAATTTTTTGTTTTGTTTTGTTGTTGCTAGGGATTAAACCCAGGGTGTCCCACATTCTAAGTGCACACCTTACCACTTATCTACAACATGAGCCCTTACTTTGCTGAAACTTTAATTTTTAATTGATAAATAGTGTATACATTTATGGGGTACAATTTGATGCTTTGATATATGTGTACATTATACAATGATTAAATCAAGCTAATTACTACACCCATGACTTCACAGAATTATTGTTTTCAGGTGTTAGCATTTAAAATCTACTCTCTTAGCAATTTTGAAATATTCTTTGTATTTTTAGTAACTATAGTTTCAATTCCCTCTTCCAGCCTTTAGCCCCTGGTAACCATTCTACTCTCTGCTAATATTAGTTCAAAGTTTTAGATTCCACATATAAGTGGAATCATGTACTAATTTGTTTTTCTGTGCCAAGCATATTTCACTTAAGATAATGATTTATAGTTCCATCCATGTAGGAGTAAATGACAAGATTTTCTTCATTTTAAGTCTGAATGATACTTCATTATTTATATATACTCCATTCTCCTGTTGTTGGAACATTCTGTAAATAGACTAATTACAATAAAATTAAAGGGACTTTGTTAAATACCCTTTATTTCACATTTTGATTTGAATGGAAATAAAATGTTTATTTCATGTATATAGAATTGGGTTTAGCTGGGCATAGTGGTGCACACCTGTAATCCCAGCAGTTGGGAGGCTGAGGCAGGAGGATCATTTCGAGTTTGAGGCTACCCAGGGCTACAAAGTGAGTTCAAGTTCAAACTGAACTGCACAGCAAAACCCTGTCTTAAAAAAAAAAGGATTGGGTTCGAAATGCCTTCACTATCAGACAAATCATTTCAGTATCGGTACAGTCACAATTACTATGTACAATTACTATGTGAAAAGCAGGACTCTATACATTTAGCTAGAAAATGTCTACTTATTCTGCTACTAAATGTTTACTTATATCTGCCATATACTTTAGGCTAGTAGTAGTTCAGAATATTGCCTCTTACCTGATCATCAGCAAAAATGCATCCCAACTCCAACTGAAGTTTTCAGCATGAATCTAAGTTAAATTGGATCAATGGATAGAGGGCAGTATGTTAAAAATTCTACCTTCATTATTCTTTAATATGCTAAGAGCTAGATAACTTATGCTTGCTGAAATGGGAGTTTAGATTTCTGGATAATCGTAACCTCACAGCAGGCCTGAATTCAGAGGCAATATCTAATAATTAAATAAATGAGATTGCTTTACTTTTCTAATCATTGAGACATAATACCTGACACCTGCAAATTAAAGAAGTTTATTATAGCTCACAGTTTGTAGAGGTTTAAGACTATAGTCTGTTGGCTCCAAGGCATGGCAGCATGGCAGAGGAGAAATAGCTCATGGCATAACAGCAGAAAACAGAGATCAAGGAAGGAAGGAGGAAGGCTTTAGGGGAACATGTAGATATAAACTATAACATTCCAGCCATGGCCACAAAAGATGCATGTGCTCATAGATGGGGCTTTTGGGAGGTGATCAGATCATGGGGTGTGATAATCATCAGTGAACTTGTCCACTGATGACTTTATAGCTAAATGTGATGTGGGAGGTGAAGCCTGGTTGGAGGAGGTGGGTCACTGGAGGTGTGGCCTGGAAGGGTGTATCTTCCTTGCTCCTCCCTTGAGCTCTCTCTGCTCCTTGCTGCCATGCCTTCCCCTCTGCCATGCAGCCCAGCCTTAAAGCCTGCCAACTCTGGACTGAAACCTCTACAAACTGTGAGCCAAAACAAACCTTTTCTCTTTTAAATTATTTCCACTACAGTATTTTGGTTTCTTGAAATACAATCTTCACAGAAATGGCAGAATAATTGCTTCCTTCTCTTTATTAGTGTGTGGAATAAAATGTTTGGCATTTTAGGAAATTTCATGGCTGGTCAGTGAGGTTCATTTCTTATTTTTGACTATTATATAAACTGTTGATATGCAATTTGTTTCATATATGGCCAATGGGAGTCCCTTCAAGTGATATGATATATTTAACCCTTTGGGAAATACCTAGAAGGAGAATACCTGAATCAAATGGAATTTCTACTTTTAGTTTTTTGAGAAATTTCCATACTGATTTCCATAGTGGTTATATCAGTTACAGTCTCACCAACAATAGAGAAGGGTTCCTTTCTCCCCTCAGCCTTGCAGCATTTGCTATTGGTTGATTTCTTAATGGTAGCCATTCTTTCTGGAGTATGATGGATTCTCAGTGTTGTTTTAATTTGCCTTTCTTGAATGGCCAGCAATGTTGAACATTTTTTTCACGTATCTGTTGACCATTTGTATTTCTTCATCTGAAAAGTGTCTGTTCATTTCAAATGCCCACTTTTTTAAATTGAGTTTTTAGGGCCGGTGAGATGGCTCAGTGACATATGCTCCTGCCTGGCAAGCACGAGGGCCAGAGTTTGACTCCTGGGTCCCACATATGACAAAAGGGTTGGTGATATTGCTCAGCGGCATGGGCGCCTGCTGGTGTGCAAGTTCCCGAGGTTGACCCCCAGTACCCACAAAAAAATAAAAAAAAATAATAAAATAAATTGAGTTTTTAAATTTACAGGGTCTAAAATTTTTGAGTTCTTTGTATATTCTAGGTATTTGTCCATTGTCTGATGAGTAGCTGACAAACAGTTTTTTCATTCTGTAGGTTGTCTCTTCACTCTGTTAGGGTTTTCCTTTGGTGTGCAGAAGAAGCTTTTTAACTTGATGTGATCCCATTTTTTGATTCTTGGTATTATTTCTTGTGCACCTGAAATTTTTGCCTATATTTATGTCTTCAAGAGGTTTACCTCTTTTGTCTTCCAGCAGGTTAGGTGTTTCTGTTCTAATGTTTGGATCTTTGACCCATTTTTATTTTAGTTTAGTGCATGGTGAGAGGTATGGGTCTAGGTTCAACTTTTGGAATGTGGTTGCCAGTTTTCCCAGCACCATTTGGTAAAGAGGTTATCTTTCCTCTGGTGAAGAGATTTCACTCCTTTGTCAAAAATAACAGCTGAGTATGCCTGGACTTGTTTCTATCTCTTCTAATCAATTCTATTTATCCATGAGTCTGTTTTTATGTTTTTTTTGTTTGTTTGTTTTTTGCCAATACCATGCTGTTTTTCTCCGTAGCTTTGTAGTATAACTTCATGTCCAGTATTTTGATGCCCCCTTCCTTGCACTTGTTGCCCAGAAATGCTCTTACTACTATAGTTATCTTCTGTTTCCATATAATTTTAGGATTTCTTTCTCCAGTTTTGTAAGGAATGTATTATGATTTGTGTCTGAATTCCTCCCGAAGCCTCATGCAGTCATGAGGGGCAGGCTTTTCAGAGGTGGTTAAATCTAGAGTTTGTGATTGGTTCATTGTCCAGTATTGGGGTTGGGGCTGGGAGTGCTACACCCACCCTAGGATGGGTCACTTGCATACAATATAAAGGAGGAAAAGAGGCTTGCTCTTGGTCCCATTTTGCTCCTGTTGCTTTTTGCTGTCTTCTGGCACCATGAGCTTCTGCCCCTCTGCCATGTGCCACTCTGCCTTGGAGCCAGCAGACTATGCACTGAAACCTCCACAAACTGTAAGCTAAATAAGCCATTCCTGCCTTAATTTTGGCCTTCAAGTATTTTGTCTCAGCAATGAAAGAAAAATAAGCAAGAGAGAATGTTATTGGTATTTTGATTGAGATTGAATTAAATCAAATCAATGCAACAATTCTGAAATTATGGCCATTTGAGTATTTTGGTTCTGCCTATCCAGGAGCAGGAGATAGCTTTCCATTTTCTGATATCTTCTTCAGTTTTTCTTCTAAAATTGCTATAGTTTTCATTATAGAGGTCTTTCACTTCCTTGGTTAGGTTAATTCCTAAGAATTTTATTTTTCTTGATGCAATTGTGAAGTATATTATTTCCCTAACATCCCTTTGAGTTTACAAAAATACTTTTGATTATTGAGTATTGACTTTGTACCCTGCTACACTGATGAATTTGGAGAAAATTTATAAGAGTCTTGGTGAATTTGGGGGGGTATTCTATGTAGAGGATCATGTCATCAGCAAATAGTGATAAATTAATTTCTTCCTTTTCTATCCATATCCCTTTTATTTCTTTCAATTGTCTTATTGCTGTAGCTAGTATTTCAAGGGCTACACTACACAAAAGTGGTGAAAGTCAATATCCTTGTGTTGTTCTGCATTTTAGAGGGAACAGTTTTTCATCTTTCCATTTAGTATGGAGTTGGCCATTTGTTTGTCATAGATGGCTTCTATCAGCTTGAGATGAAGACCTTCCATTCCCATTTTCTTCAGAGCTTTTATCATGAATGGATGTTGGATTTTATCAAATGCTTTTTCTGCATCTATCAAGATGATAATGTGATTTTTGTTCTTGCTTATGTTTATGTGGCATATAACATTTATTGATTTGTGTATGTTGATACATCCCTTCATTCCTGCAATGAATACTACCTGGTCATGATATATGATGTTTTGGTGATGGCTGCACTCTGTTTGTCAATATTGTATTGGAGATTTTTCATCTGTGATCATTAAAGAGATTGGCCTTTTGTTCTTTCTTTGTTGGGTCCCTTCCTTATTTTGGAATCAGGGTAATGCATGCTTCCAGTAATTACTTTCGGAGTATTAATTCCCTTTCATTAAAGAGTTTAAGAAGTGCTGGCAGTAGGTCTCCTGTAATGTTCTTGTAGAATTTCACCATCAATATGTCAAGGTCTAGGCATTCTTTTGTTGGCAGTTTTTTTTTTATTATTACTTCTTCCATTTCACTGACTGATATTTGACTGATATTAGCTTATTTGGGATTTTTATGTCTTCTTAATTCAGATTTGGTAGTTCATATGTATTTAGGAATTCACACATTTCCTCTGAAATTTGCATTTTATTGGCATATACGTTTTCATAATAGATATTGATAACCTTCTGGAGTTCAGCAGAATACATTGTGATTTCACCTTTTTCATTTCTAATCTCATGGATTTGGGTCATTAAGAAATGACCCAATTTTAATTTTACTTTGGTAAAATTAGTTAAGTGTTTGTCTATTTTGTTTAATCTTTCAGAGAACCAACTCTTCAATTCATTGCTTCTTTGAAATTTTTTAGTCTCAATTTCATTAATTTCTACCCAGATATTTATGATTTTCTTCCTCATATGAACTTTGGATTTGGATTATTATTTTTTTAGGTTGTTGAGGTGCATAATTAAGTAATTTATTTGCGCTCCTTCTGTTTTTATGATGTGAGAATTCACAGCTATGAACTTCCCTCTTAGGACTTCATTCATCATGTCCCATATATTCCAGTATGTTGTAGTGGCATTATCATGTAATTGTAGAAAATGTCTAACTCTTCTTTAATTTCACCTGCATCCCATTGATTGTTCAGGAGAGTATTTTTGAATTTCTATGTGTTTGCATATTTTATGTGTTTTCTTTTGCCAATGATTCATAGATTCTTTGCACTATAATCTTATAATATGCATGGGATAATTTGGATTCTTCTGTCCTTAAGCATGCTTCATTGACTAGTATGTGGTCCATTTTGGAGAAAATCCCACATGCTGCTGAGAAGAATGTGTATTGTGTCATTTGGTGGAACACTCTAGATATTTATTAAGTCCTTTTGTGTGAAGGTTTGGTTCAACTATGATAATACTTTGTTTTTGTCTAGTTTATCTGTCCATTTGTGGCAATGGAGTATTGAGCCCCTCCCATTACTATTATATTGGTGTTAATGCTTCTTGTTGAATTATTCCCTTACCTAATGTGTAGTTACCTTGTCTCTTCTGATCAGTATTAGCTTGAAATCCATTTTGTCTGAAATTAAGATAGCAACGCCTTTTCTCTGGGTTCCTGTTGCATGGAATATTGTTGTCTATCCTTTGACTTTTAATCTGTGAGTATATTTTTAAATTAAATGTGTTTCTTGGATGTTGTATATTGTTGCTTTTTCTTTCTTGATACAGTCTTTCAACCCATATCTTCTGATTGTGGAATTGAGACTGTTCACATTGAGAGTTATTACTAAAAAGTATTAAATTATTCATGTGATCAGATTTTCCTGTTGCTGATATTTTCATTTTCCCCCTTTTGCTTAGCTGCTAATTCTGCCAAATGTATTCATTATTTTTTCCTTATTGGCATTGTTCGCTTGTCTCTTTTTAGTATATCCTTGGAAATTTTTTGTAATTCTCATTTGGTGGTCATGAATTTCTTAAAAAGCTCCTCGTTGTGGAAATACCTTATTTCTCCATCACTTTTAAAGGAAAATTTGGCAGGAATAATAATTTGGTGTTGGAATTTGTTATTTTTAGGGCGTGGAACACTTCACTTTAAGCCCTCCTGGCCTTTAAAGTTTGTGTAGAGAAGTCTGTTGTGATTCTTATGGGTTTACATTTCTATGTGGTTTGTTGTATATCTCTAACAGCTTTTAGGATTTTTATCCCTGTGATGGACTTCGAAATTTTGAGTATAATGTGTCGTAGACAGTTTCACTTTTTGTTATGGCTATTTGGTGTCCCATATTCCTCACTTGTCTGTATGTTTATTTCTTTCCCTATATTTGGAAAATTTTCTGCCATTATTTCTGTGAACAGTTTTTTTTAATGACATTTGTGTTGTTCTCTGATTTTTCATTTATTCCAATTACTCTTAGATTATTCTTTGGGTCATCTAACAGTTGTTGGATCAATTTTTCATTTTTTCTTGCTGTTTCATTCTTTTTTTGAAACAGGTTCTCACTGTTTAGTTCAGGCTGGCCTTGAACTCACTATGTAGCCTAGGCTGGCCTCAAATTCACAGCGATGCTCCTACATCAGGCTCCCAAGTGCTGAGATTACAGGCATGCACCACTACATCTGGATCTTTTGCTGTTTTGAAGATGTCTTTGAGTAGTTGGCCTTTGAAGCCATCATTGTTTTCTAGTTCTGAAGTTAAGTCCTCACATTGGCACACCCTGCTGTCCATAATTTCAATATTATTTTTAATCTTCTGGATTTCTGACTGAAACATTTCCATGCACTCTAATTCTTTGGTGAAATTGTCATTCACATTTTGTATCATTTTAGTTAGCTCATCTAGCTTTATATTAGTGTCTTCTGAGACCTCCTGCAACTTTTTGATTACTTCCATTACATGTTTAGTTATATCTTCTCTAATCATGCTGAGTATCACTTTTAATTGTTTTCTAACTTTATCTGCTATTCTTTTGAGTAATTCAAGTGTGTGGCTTATAATATTCTACCCTTTATTGCACCCTGGATTGACTTCAGGGCAGCTGTGGGTTTTGAGAGGTGTTTTCTTACTCTTTCTTCCTATTTTTCCATTGTTTGTTTGTTTGTTTTATTTTGTTTTGAGGTTTGTGGATTCTTATAGTGTAAAGACATAGTGTTAGTTACTTTTCTCATTAGTGACACAAAATACCTGACACTTAAAGTTAAAGGAGGAAAGGTTTATTTCAGCTCACAGTTTGTAGAATTTTCATACCATAATTGGCTGGCTCCAAGGAGGGGAGGCATGGTGTAGGGGCTTTACAGAAGAGTCAGGATGTGGCAGCTTACACGTATCAGTATCAGCAGCAGCAGCAGCAAAAGCTTCCTCTCTCTCCCTTTATATTCTGTCCAGGTTCAAACTTACCAATTGATGGTACCCACATCCAGGGTGAGGCTTCCATTTTGCAACCCAATTCCAACATCACATCTTTAATACCATTATTACACCCTTAGTCCACATTCACATGCCCTAATCTAGCCATATTCAAAATGCTCCACCTATGACTGCAGGAAGATTTGGGTGACATCTAGAAACCAGCCATGATGTTCTGCCCCTGGTCCCCAAGAGACTCATGCACATCCATATATTCAAACAGCATTTAGTCCTTTTTTTGTGGGTACTGGGGGTCGAATTCAGGACCTCACAGACCAGCAGGTGCCCATGCCACTGAGCGATATCACCGGCCCTTTTTTTGTATGTGGGTATCGGGAGTCAAACTCAGGACCTCACACTTGCCAGGCAGGTGCTTATGTCACTGGTCCATCTTTACGAATTGTCAAAGTCCTAACAATTTCAACATTGCTAGGAATCAATCTAACAAAAGAAGTAAAAGATCTGTATATTGAAAATTACAGTACTTTGAAAAGGTAGATTGAAGAGGATATCAGAAATTTAAAAGATATGCCTTGATCCTGGATAGGAAGAACCAACATAGTGAAAATGGACATACTCCCAAAATTGTTATACAGATTTAATGCAATCCCAATCAAAATACTATTAGCATATCACACAGAACTACAGAAAACATTCCTAAAATTCATTTGGAACCAGAAGAGACCTAGAATAGCAAAGGCAATTCTGGGCAACAAAGGCAAGGCAGGAAGATCACAGTTGCTGACTTGAAATTATACTGCAAAGCTATTGTGATAAAATTGGAATGATACTGGCAAAAAAACAGACCTGAGGATCAGTGGAACAGATTAGAAGATGCAGACACAACTACAAACACACCCAGCCACCTTATCTCTGACAAAGGGGCCAAACATATTCACTGGAAGAAAGATAGAATTTAATAAATGGTGCTGGAAAACTGGCTCTCCACATGCCAAAGACTAAAATTAGACCCATGTCTATCACAATGCGCTAAAGTCAAAATGGATCAATGATCTAAATATTAAAACAAAAACACTAAATCTACTGGAAGAAAAAGTAGGTAGAAATCTTGAAGGCATAGGTGTAGGCAAAGAGGTCATGAAAAAAACCCAGACTGCATGGAAAAATACATCAAATAATCAAAAACTGGGATCTCATTTTATTAAAAAGCTTTTGCACATCAAAAGAAATCTCTAAAGGAGTGAAAAGTAAACCCACAGAGTGGGAAAAAATTTCAGCCTATTGTCCCTCAGACAAAGGACTTCTATCTGAAACCTACAACAATTGAAAAAACTCAGACCCCACAAATTCAAAGACCCAATCCAAAACTGGGCATCTGAGATGAATACACACTTCTCAGATGAAGCAATATAAATGGCAAATAAAGATATGAAAAAATGTTCAACATCATTGTTCAATAGATCCAAATTAAAACAACACTGAGATTCCATCTCATCCAAGAAACAATGGCTATCATCAAGAAATCATCCAATAACAAATGCTGCAGTGGCTGTGGGGAAAAAGGAACCCTTCTCCACTGTTGGTAGGAGTGTAGACTGGTGCAACCACTGTGGAAATCAGTGTAGAGAATCCTCAAAAAGCTAAGATTAGAGATCTGATTTGACCCGGCTATTCCCCTTCTGTGTATCTTCCCAGAAGAATTAAAAATATCATACCACAGTGATATATGTGCACCCATGTTTATAGCAGCACAATTTGTAATAGCTCAATCTTGGAAACACCCCAAATGCCCATCAACTAAGGAATGTATAAAGATGATTTGCTATTTTTATACAATTGAGTACTATTCAGTCATAAAGAAGGATAAACTTGAGACTTTCATAGGTAAATGGATGTAACTTGAGACCATACTTATAAATGAAATAAATCAGTCTCACCTATGTAAACATCATATTGTCTCCCTGGCATGAGTAATTGAAAGAGTAAATAAGGTCTAAAATGTACAATAGATATTGCAAAATGGGAAGAAAATTTTAAAATGAAAGAGGAACCAGGATGGGAAAAAGGGGAAAGGAAGAAAGGGACAAGGGAGAAAATGCAAGTTAGTTGTACTATTAATGTTTCTTAGTTCATTGAAAAGGAAGGTCTGTGCTAATATCCACTGGAGAATTTTTATGCCCATATCTTATACTCTGAGTAACTACTTTGAATATAACAATATGCAATGTATAACTGTTGTCATTCTCCTATAATTTTGTTATGAAATTCTGTTTTACCTTTTTTCAGTAACATAAAATAATCTCAACATTGCTGAAAAGTCCAAGTCCAAAGTCTCCTCTGAGATATAAGGCAAACTCAGCTGTGGGCCCCTTGTACAAATGAAAAGAGTGTTAAACATTTCCAACATAAGATGGCATGAGGTAAACATTCTCATTCCAAATAGGGGGACAAAAACAAGTGGGACCAGAAGAAGTCCAATCTAGGAGGGCAAACATTAGGTCCTGTAGTTCCATCTCCAGCATTTGAGGCAGTCTGTGGCAAGATGTGAACTCCAAAGGGCTTGACTGGTTTCACCCCTATGGCACTGCCAGTGGTTGTAGCTCTCATGGCTTCTCTCTTTGGCTGTGTTTGCTCACTCCTTGCAACTTTCCTCAGATGACCCACACTCCTGGCTTCTCTAACCCTCCAGGTCCTCCAATGTACCTTCAGCTTCACAGTCACAGCTTCACACACTGCCCTCACAAATGCAGACTGCCTGATCTCCCAGGCCTTGGGAAATCTGGGTAAAAGTCTTCCTCAACCCACAACTCTTGCATTCTGCATGCACCTAAAACCAGCACCATGTGGATCTGGAGAAATAACCAGGCTTCCTTCTCTCTTGGCTTTAGGTATCAAATGCCTGGATTACTGAGCACTATAAACCCAATCCTGAGGGACAAGTTCCCTAAGCCCTCACCATTCTGAAATATGGTGCTCTGGGGCTCTCTTATCAAAGCAAAGTCTTTCAATTTTGTAATTTTGAGGCTGCAAATGGTGGAATCCTGCCGATTCTTTTGATGCCCTCGGGATATTGTCCTCTTCTTAAATACTTGGCTTTTTCTTGCTAGTCTTTATAGCAACCAATTTCTCCTCTGTTCCATGTTAGAAGGCTAAGCTGAAAATTTTAAAAATTCTGTTGGGTCCTTTGCTCTTGATTCTCAATATTGATCTGGCTGAAAGCCCTCAACATTAGCCATGACACTGCTTCAACATTAGACTGACTTAAAATTTCTTCTGCCATATTAATTAGTCTGCTGCCATAAATCTCAATTTGAAGCAAGGTCTCTAGAAAAGAGAAAATTTCAAACAAATTTTCTTCCAAAATATAGCACACATGTTTTGAAATGCAACAGCCAATGCAGTCCCTGTTCCTAATTGAAACTTCCTGAGCCTGATCTTTACCAGCTGCATTTTTATCAGCATTCTGGTCTTCTGAGCTCCGAGCAGAATCTCCCATTAAGTTCAGTTTACAGCATTCTAGGGCTACTTCTTCAGTCAGCATCTCCAAACCTTCCCAAACACTTTCCACAAGCCAGTTCCAAAAGCTCCAGAACATGTGGCCAGATAGTGTCACAGCAATGACCCCACTCTTGGTACAACACTGTTACTTACTTTTCTCATTGCTGAGATAAAATATCTGACATCCAAAGTTAAAGGAGGAAAGGTTTATTTTGGCTCACATTTTTTAGGGATTTCAGTATGTAATTGGCCTGCTCCAAGGCAGGGTGGCATGGCAGAAGGGCATTATAGAGCAGGGAGGAGGCAGCAGATGATTAGCAGCAGCAGCAGCAAAAGCTTTCCCTCTCTCCCTTTTTATTACATCCAGGCTGTAAGCCTATCGATAGATGGTACCCATGCCCAGGATGTGTCTTCCATTTTCCACCCCCTTAATGCAATCAGCATACCCTTATTCCCAGTATCACACCATTAATCCACCCTCATGCACTCTAATCCAGCCATGTTTGAAACTACCCACCTATAAATGCATGAAGGTTTGGGGGCACATCTAGAGACAAGCCATAACAGACTTTGTTGCTAGTGTAAAGATCACATTAGTTGCTTTTTAGTGTTGTACTTTGCCCATGGCCAACTATAGTGCTTTACTACAGCCCCAATATTTGACCACCTTGTTTATTTTGGGAAAGGAGAATGCAGTGTAGTTACTGCAGCAAACATATTCTCTTGGAATGTATTATTGTATTGTTAACATCACAAAGACAATCTGAGTTTTGGCTTACAGAGAAATAGTGATAATTATGTGACCCTGTTAATATCAGGCTTAACAGCTATATTAGTGTTGTCCAAAATACCATAAAATCCAGTTATGTACCACACTACTCCTAGAGAAGAAACCATCCATTATGATGTAAACATTAAAGCAACCCATGTATTGACTTACAGCTAATATGTAGTAAATGTAACAGCTATATCTCTTCTAATGATAGAGAAGAATTCAAAATCAATTTTAGAGTTAACTTTCAAAAGATTAAAAATCTTTATGGTTATAGTATTAAAGATTTAGGGTTTGGGAATGGAATGATGCAAAAGGAAATGTATGAATCCTTAAACTCTATGAGAAGGAAGGGAGAAGTAGTAAAAAGGATCTTAGGGAGTAGAAGATCTATAGAATTGGGTAAAGGTAAGACAAAAACAAGCAAGAAATAGAAGATAAAGGAAAAGAGGGAGAAAAATGTTAGAAATTATAAAAAGAGTAAATATAAGAGATATATAATTAAGGGGAGTAAATTTAAAATGGAGAAGAGAAAAATAGAGAAATAAAAGAAGAAAAAGATAATAGAAGCAGGGCTGAAGGACAAAGGAAGATTTCCCAAGCCTCAGGAAACTGGTGAAGAAGACAAGAAGAAAAGAAGAAAAAATGAAAAGAAGAACAACATAAAACAAATAAATAAAAGCAATCTTCACACACACAAAACCCCCAAAACAAACAAAAAATACAAAACAAAACAAACAAAACAAAAACACAACCAACCAAACAAAAATAAAATTTAAGAAACCAAAAGCAAAGAAAAAAAGGGAAATTTATCAGATTTCAAGTTTGTGGCTTTCTTCTGGGATCTACAGTTATGTGACAGTGTCCATTCATGACATGAATCTGCTTTGTTAGACAAAGGAGGCAGTCAGAGCCACAATCTGTGTTGGGTAATCACCAGCAAGTCAACAGTAAAATTAGGGTTGGGTGCTGGCTGTGGGACCTTTAAATCCATGGAAATTCAGATTGAACCTGGCCTCTGCTTGTGGGAGTGGGGCCTGAGTTATTTAGCTTACAACTCTCTTGATGCCTCTTGCTGTCCTGACCATGGATCCCTGACCATGGACATTTCCTTCACCCAGAGATGCTGAATAGGAGTTAAACACTGGGAGCCCAGAGATGAAGCCAACCCATGTCTGCTCTGAGTCCCAGGTTCAGTTGGCCCCTCTCTAGAATGACATCATGGCATCTGCAAAGCACTCTCTCCAGGGGCTATGGCAGATGGCTGACTGGAGTCACTCACCACCTGTTGCAGCACACAGCATCCACTGCTCCATTCCACTGGTGGCTGAATTCCTCTGGTGTTGCCCACTTTCACTGTGTCTCTGAAGATTTCATCTTTTCTCATGAGCCATGAGCAAGGAGCTTGGAGAAAGTGCAGATTGTCCCTTCTTTTTCTTGCATCGTGGTCTGTCCTTTGTATGCTCCAATTTTCCTGTGAGATTCTTCCTGGGTCCCAGGGATCTATCTCCTCCTTCTTTCCTTCCCTAGGCTGTTACTTTCCTGTGTCTGGATTCCATATCTTAGTGGGGTTGATTTGTTGCTATTTACAACTGTGCCATCTTTTGAGAAATCCATGAGGAAAGCTTTATTTTGGGACATGAGTCTTAACAGTCCATAGTCAGCAGGCTCCAAGATAGGGATAGGATGGTGGAGGGGCAGGAACAGCAGGTGAAGTCTACCTGCTTATCTTATGGTAGCCAAGAATCAGAGAGAGAAGAGAGTAGCTCATATGTGAGATATACACTCCCAGGTCAGGCCTCCATTGACCTGCCTTTTCTGACCAGTCACCAACTCTCAACAACATATTCAGTTCTAAACTCCTTTGTGTATTAATCCACTGATGAATATCACACCCACATGATCCAATCACCTTCTAAAACCCTCATCTCTGAATATGCAAGGATTTTGGTGACATTCCAGATCTAAACCATAACATACTACTCCTACTTCTCGAAAGAGTCATATCCATCTCATTATGCAAAATGCACTTAGTCCATCTCTAAGAGTCATCAAAATTTTAACCATTTTAGCATTGTTGAAATGTCCAAGTCCAAAATCTCCTTTGAGACTCAGGGCAAACTTCTGGCTGTGATACCTTGTAAAACTATGAAAGAAACAGTAACACTTTCAACATCCAATGACACAAGTTAAACATTTCCATTCCAAAAGGAAGATGCAGGAGGATTGAAAGGAATGAGATCAAAGAAAGATAAAAACCTAGCATAGCAAACATTAAATCTTATTGCTCCATGTACTGCATCTGGCATAAGGTGTGGTGAGATGTGAGTTCCAAAAAGGCTAGGTATCTCCACCCCTTATGTCCGACATTGCCAGTTTCAGACATCATGGCCTCTCTCCTAGGGTGGCTCTGCTCACTGCCTGAAGCTTTCCTCACCAGAGTTTGCATAATCCTAGAATCTCCAAATTTCCAGGTTTTCCACTGCACCTTCAGATTCACTCTCAAAGCCTTCCACACATCCCTCTCAGGGGCAAACTGCCTGGCCTTCTAGGCCTTCTCCCAAAATCTTGGTGGAAGCTTCTATGACTCTACACCGCTTGTATTTTGCATGCCTATACAATCAGAATTACATGAATGATGCCAAGGTCTCCCATCACCTCAAGCAGTATCCAGGCCCCCTTGCCTAGTGCCTGGATGGCTGAGCACTGTGAAATGAATACTAGGGAACCAATTCCACAGGTGGTCTTTCTATAGCTAGGACCTCAGCACTCTCTTTCAAATGAAAGTTTACTGTTTTGTACACTAAAGTCTTTGAAGAGTGGGACCTTGCCTATTACTGATTCCCTCAGTCCATGTATCCCTTTGTCCTGATGAAAAGTACTTGTCCAAAGTACAGTGTTACTTCAGTTCATGAATGCTTCTGTTCATCAACAATTTGGTTTGCAAATAGAAGCGTTCCAAAAAATTTTGTTGCCACTTGGAAACTCTGGATTGGGTGTCAAATGTGACCTCAGCCATCTTCCCTGCACAAACACAAATGCAGCCATCTTCCTCAGAATTATGGAATGAATTAAGTTGGTGAACCAAGGTATCACTGTATTTCAAATGGGCTTTTCCCCCCCTGATTCTTATTGTAAACCTGGCTAAAAGCATCTGGTATTACCCCTCACAGCCTGAACTTTAGGCTGCCTTGAAATTTCCTCTGCTACTTTAGGAAAGAGAAGATTACCTCTTGCTCTCCACCTCAGTTTTCCACAATATCTCAGAAGATAGGCAAAATGTAGACTTTTTTTGCCAGAGCATAATATCCATGGTCTTTACCCAAGTGCCAATGGAGTCCTTGTTCCTAAATGAGACCTCTTGAGCCTGATCTTTACTGTCTTCATTTCTACCAGCATTCTGGTCTTCTAGGCTCTGACCACATTCACTCATCAAGCTTGGCTTACAGCATTATAGTGCTTGTAGAAGGGAACTCCAAATCTTCCCAAACTCCCACTGTAAGTCAGTTACAAAGGCTTCTGAACCACATAAATAGATATATTACAACAAAGCTCCTACTCCTGCTACAAAATCTGTCTTAGTTACATTTAAATTTCTGCAGGCAATATCTAACACCCACAAATAAAAGGAGGAGAGATTTATTTAGATTCATGTATTTGTAGTTTCTGTCCCTAGTCAGCTGGATCCAAGGCAGGACCAAAATTGTGAAAGGGCCCAAGTGGAGGATAGCTGCTTATTCATGACAGCCAGAAAGCTGAAAGAAAATGTAGGAGTCATGGAGGAATATATACCTTTCTATGTTATGCTTTCAGTGTACTAACTCTTGAAACCAGACATGGTCAACTAGCAAATTTCCCTCTGAACTCTTCAGTGGATTAACCCACTGATGAGTACAGTACTCCTATGATCCAATCACCTTCCAAAGACTCCACCTCTGAAGACATAAGGTTTGGGGTGGTATTCCACAGCTAAACCATAGCAAGAGACCCCTAAAACAAGAGCATTCTATTTCCAAAACTTGTAAAAGAAATAAATTATGAAAATCCTAGCAGAAAGTAATGAAGTTAAGGCTAAAATAATACAAAGGATCAATGGATCAAAGAGTTGGTTCTTTGGAAGGATAAACAAGATCAATAAACACTTAGCAAAATTTAACAAAATCAGAAAAGACTCATATTAAAGAAATTAGAAATGAAAAAGGCACACTGCTGAAATTAAGATGAGAAACTATTTCAAAAATTTCTATTCTAGCTAATTGGAGAATCTAGAAATGGATAAATGCTAAGAAACACATCAATTGTCAACATTGAACAAAGAGGATATTAAAACCCTGAGTAGACCAGTAACTATCAATGAAATAGAACCACTAATAAAAACAATATCAACTAAAAAATACCAGGACCACATGGATTCACCAATAAATTTTATTCAAACCTCCAGAAAAAAATCAATTTTCTCAAATTCTCCCATGAAATTGAAAGGGTACGAGCGCAGTCGTATTCACTCCTTCAAGCTAGCATTACCCTGATACCAAAACTGAGCTGCAAGCCAATTTCCTCAATGAATATAGATGCAAAAATCCTCAATAAGATACTTCCAAATTAAATACAACATAAAAAATGCATACATCATTACCAATTTGGCTTTATTCAGTGGATGCAAGGAAGTTTCAACAAATGTAAATAAAAAAGCATCACGTAAATAGAAGTAAAGAAAAAAATCATGACTGTCTCAATAGATGCAATAAAAAGCTTTTGACCACATCCAGACTCCATTCATTGATAAAATCTCTGATGAAAATACGTAAAGAAGGACATTATCTCAAAGTGACTAAAGACTTTTATGACAAACCCATTGCCAATATCATGGTGAATGGGGAAAAAATCAACAAAATGACAAGTTTGCCTACTCTCACCACTGTTGTTCAATATAGTACTTGAAATTTTAGCCAAAGCAATGAGGCAAAAGACAAATAAAAGGCATTTAAATAGGAAAAGAAGAAGCTGAATTATTCTCATTTGCAGAGGAGATGATCCTTTACATATTAGACCCAAGAAGTCCACCAAAATACACTTACAATTAATAAACAAATTCAGAAAAATATTAAGATACAATATCACTGCACAAAAGTTAATATATTTTTTTTAAAGAGAAGAAAAAGCAAAACAAATTAAAAAACAAATTTTCAAAACAACATAATATGAGGGTAACAATGGTTAATGCATTACGTATTATTATCCTTCAGATAGTTATTCAGGATACCAGACATTAGCATTCAATTGTCCAAACATTATTGGCACAAACCTTACTCTTCAATGAACTAAGTAAAATTGGTACTGTATCTATCTTAACCATCTTATATATATATATACAATTTTTTCCCTTTCCCTTCTTTTTTTTCCCTATTCCCCTATTCCAGTCTCTCTTTCCTTTTGACCAGTTTCTTTTTCATTCACCATGTCTATTGTATATTTTGGATCTTATTTACTCTTTCAGTTTCTCATACTAGAGAGACAATATGATGCTTACACATGTGCGTCCGGTTTATTTCACTTATGAGTATTTTCTCAAGTTGCATACATTTACCTATAAAAGTCTCCAGTTTATCCTTCTTTATGGCTGAATAGTACTCCATTGTATAAAAATACCACATCTTTCTTATCCATTCCTCAGTTGATGGGCATTTGGGTTGTTTCCAAGATCTGGCTATTACAAATTGTGCTGCTATAAACATGGGTGCACATATATCGCTGTGGTACGATGTTTTTAATTCTTCTGGGAAGATGCCCAGAAGGGGAATAGCTGGGTCAAATGGGACCTCCAACCATAGTTCTTTGAGGAATCTCCACACTGATTTCCATAGTGGCTGTACCAGTCGACACTCCCACCAACAATGAAGAAGGGTTCCTTTTTCCCCACAGCCACTCCAGCATTACTTATTAGTTGATTTCTTAATAATACCCATTCTTTCTGGGGTGAGATGGTATCTCAGTGTTATTTTAATTTGCTTCTCTCCAATGACTAGTGATGTTGCACATTTTTTATATATTTATTTGCCATTTGTATTTCTTCATCTGAGAAGTGTGTATTCATCTCAGATGCCCATTTTTGGAGTGGCACTTTAAATTTGGGAGGTCTGATTTTTTTGAGTTCTTTATATGTTCTCGATAGTAACCGTTTGTCTGAGGAACAGCTGGCAAACATTTTTTTTCCCACATTGTGGGTTCTCTCTTCACTCTGTTGGGGGTTTCTTTTGCTGTGCAAAAGCTTTTTAATAAGATGAGATCCCAGTTGTTGATTCTTTGTGATAGTTCCTGTGCGGTTGAGGTTTTTTTTTTATTTTTATTTTTTATTTTAAAGAGAAGAAAAAACAAAACAAATCAAAAGAAGAACAAATTTTCAAACCAACATAATAGGAGGGTAACAATGGTTAATACATTACGTATTACTATCTTTAAGTTAGTTATTCAGGACACCAGACATTAGCATTCAATTGTCCAAACATTATTGGCACAAACCTTACTCTTCAATGAACTAAGTAAAAATGGTAGTGTATCTATCTTAACCATCTTATATATATATATATATATACAATTTTTTTTACCTTACCCTTCTTTCTTTTCCCTATTCCAGTCTCTCTTTCCTTTTGACCAGTTTCTTTTTGATTCACCATGTCTATTGTACATTTTGGATCTTATTTACTCTTTCAGTTTCTCATACTAGAGAGATAATACGATGCTTACACATGTGCTTCTGGTTTATTTCACTTATGAGTATTTTCTCGAGTTGCATCCATTTACCTATAAAAGTCTCCAGTTTATCCTTCTTTATGGCTGAATAGTACTCCATTGTATAAAAATACCACATCTTTCTTATCCATTCCTCAGTTGATGGGCATTTGGGTTGTTTCCAAGATCTGGCTATCTTATTAAAAAGCTTTTGCACAGCAAGAGAAACCACCAACAGAGTGAAAAGACAACCCACAATGTGGGAAAAAATGTTTGCCAGCTGTTCCTCAGACAAAGGATTACTATCGAGAACATATAAAGAACTCAAAAAAATCAGACCTCCCAAATTTAAAGACCCACTCCAAAAATGGGCATCTGAGATGAATACACATTTCTCAGATGAAGAAATAGTAATGGCAAATAAATATACAAAAAAATGTGCAACATCACTAGTCATTCGAGAGATGCAAATTAAAACAACACTGAGATACCATCTCACCCCAGAAAGAATGGCTACTATTAAGAAATCAACTAATAACAAATGCTGGAGGGGCTGTGGGGAAAAAGGAACCCTTCTTCACTGTTGGTGGGAGTGTCGACTGGTACAGCCACTGTGGAAGTCAGTGTGGAGATTCCTCAGAAAACTAGGGTTGGAGGTCCCATTTGACCCAGCTATTCCCCTTCTGGGTATCTTCCCAGAAGAATTAAAAACATCGTACCACAGCGATATATGTGCACCCATGTTTATAGCGGTTGAGGTTTTATTCATAAAGTCTTTGCCTACACCAATATCTTCAAGGGTTTTACCTATCCTACCTTCCAGCAGATTTAATGTTTCTGTTTTAATATTTAGATCTCTGATCCATTTTGAATTTAGTTTAGTGCATGGTGAAAGATATGGGTCTAGCTTTAATCTTCAGCATGTGTAGAGCCAGTTTTTCCAGCACCACTTATTAAAGAGGCTATCTTTCTTCCAGTGAATGTGTTTGGCACCTTTGTCAAAGATAAGGTAGCTTATTTTGTCTGGGGTTGTTTCAGTATCTTCTAATCTGTTCCATTGATCTTCAGGTCTGTTTCTTTTGCCAGTCCCACACTGTTTTTATCACAGTAGCTTTATAGTATAATATCAAGTTGGGGATTGTGATGACCCCTGCCTTGCCTTTGTTGCCCAGAATTGCCTTTGCTATTCTAGGTCTCTTCTGATTCCAAATGAATTTTAGGATTGTTTTCTCTAATTCTGTGAGATATGCTGTTGGAATTTTGATTGGTATTGCATTAAATCTGTATAACAACACAAAATTTAATATCCCACCAATACAGCAACAAAGAACCTACGAAGAAAGAAATAAGCAAAACAGTTTTGTTCACAATACCTTCAAAAAATTAAAAACCTAGTAATTAACATTACCAAGGAATCTAAAGTTATGGTACTCTTAAAAAAGTGATTGAATGGGGGCCAGTGAGATGGCTCAGTGGCATATGCACCTGCCTGGCAAGCACAGGGCCTGAGTTCAACTCCCAGAACCCACATATGAAAAAAGGGCCAGTGATATGGCTCAGCAGCACAGGTGCCTGCTGGCACATGAGGTCCTGAGGTCGACCCCCAGTACCCACAAAAAAAAGTGATAGAAGAGAACATCAGTAAATGGAATAATATTCCTATGTCCTGGAAAGGAAGAACTAATATTATCAAAAATGGCCATAATATATATATATATATATATATATATATATATATATATATATATATATATGAATTCCAATAAAAATACCAACAGCATTCTTCACAAAACTAAGAAAATTATTGATACTGTACATGGAATCAGAATACCCAATGCAATCCTGAGCAATAAGAGCAAAGTAGAAGCATCACAGATGTGGATTTCATGTTATACTACTAAGCTACAATAATAAAATCAGCAAGTTACTGGCACATAAGTAGATATGTTGACCAATGGGATATAATTGAAGATGCAGAAACAATCCCATGCACTTTAAGCTACTGTATTTCCCAGAAAATGAGACCTAACTGAAAAATAAGCCCTAGCATGATTTTATAGAATGCTTGTAATTTATTTCTACTCCAAAAATTATCCCCAGTTAAGAATGTCAGCCAGACAGATGCATTTAATATATCTGTTGTAACACATAATGGCCATATTGAATTATGAAATGATAATTATTTTTGAGACAGGGACTCACTATGTTGTTAAGGCTGGCCTTGTACTCTATATAGCTTGGCAGGCCTTGAACTCATGACTATCCTCCTGCCTCAGTCTTCCAAGTGCTGGGATTACATGCATGTGCCAACATGCTTGGCTTTAAAATAATACTAATATATAATTACATATGAATAAATAATTTTATTGACTTTAATACTTAGAATAAATGATAATATAAATTATAATTATTTGCAAATACTGAAGTGGGCACCTTTGGATGACAGATAAATGCCTATGTAAACTGATGAACTTCAAACTTCTTGCCAAATGACCAAATGGAGTACAGACACATGAATAACATGAGCACTTAATAACAAATGAATATGGTTCTGTCTAATATGAATCTTCATAATTCAATACATTCCATGTTGTAATGGAAGTAGTTAATGCACTCTTGTGAAACAAACGTTTTGTGAATTTTGGTGCTTGCAATTTTTGTAGCTTTTGTGTGGATCATCATTCTTAACTGTCATCATTTTTGTGGCCACTCTTGTCTTGTAACTCTTTGATTAACACAACTTAATGGAAACTTTGTGAAGAGTAGCCTGCAAGAGCTCATGATGGTGAAGAATTCATGTGGTAAAATCACTGCGGACTGTGTTGTCAATGCACTACTAGCAGGCTACATGGACAGGTAGTGCTGATTTAAATAGAGCTCTATTGCTGGACATGAGAGATGTGGGCCAAGAGTTCTACAGGAAATAATGTTACAAGAAATTCAGGCCAGCATTTGGAGTTTGTAGAGTTATGATTTTCCAAAATAAGATGACATGACTGTATTTGAATGAATATAGGTTTTTGTATATGAATATAGTTTTTGTACATGAAAAAATGTAGATTGTTGTATATGAACAAATATAGATTATTGTACATAACAAATCACTTTAAAATGAGCCCTCTTGCACCTTTTGGAGCAAAACTTAATATAAGACCTCATCTTATTTTGGGGGAAATATGGTATCTTATTTTTGACCAAGGGACCACAAATATACACTAGAGAAAAGACAGTCTTTTTAACAAATGATGCTGGAGAGACCGGAAAAAGATGGCAGATTTGTAAGAAGCAGGCAGCGAAACTCTCTAAAAGTTGCTGTTGGATCACTGGAATACAGTGACTGGGAGAGTGCAGGAGGGAAGGAGGTGCCTCCCCTGGACCAAGGAAAGTTCTGAAGCACAGTTTGGGACTCAGGGCCCCAGTGAAGGGTACTTTCAACAAAGAAGGAGGAGACTGTGGTGCCTTCTCCCTGTCCCAGGGGCCACGGTGTGACAGAAGCTCAAATCTGTGGACACGTGGTGACAGCCGGCGCTCCCAGGAGCCCCCGCAGAGGATTGGAAGACAGCAGCGGTGCAGGGGAGCAGCAGAGGACTGCACTGGCCAGTGGTGAGTGTCTCTCAGGCACAGCTGTCCCGCGCCAGAGAGCAATTGGCCAGATGCCATCATGGGAGGTGTGGTGAAACTCAGCACGGCGCCAAAACACAGTGCTTGGGATTTGCACTCGGGACTCAGCATGGTGCCGCAGCTCTCAGGCCCGCAGAAAGTGTGCTGATGGCGGCAGGTGAATGAGACTGTTCTCCACCTGAGAGTACATGCTTCTGCTCACTGCCCCACCAAAGGGCCGCTCCTGGCTTGCTGGGATGGACCTGCACAGAACAGGACTCTGTCACCACACAGTGCCTGCCTACAGCAGAGTCAACACCTGGAACTGATTCTTTTTATTATTTTTCATTATTTTTTATTTTTTTCTCTCATTTGTTTTTTGTTCTGGTGAAGGTTTTTTTTTTGTGTGTGGGGTTTTATCTTTGTTTTGTTTGTTTGTTTTGTTGTTTTTGTCTTCTTTTTTGTTTCTGTTTCTCTATTTGCTCTTTCCCTCATTATTCTCTCTGGTTTTTATATGAGTGTAAACAGAGCCTCTAACTTCTTTGTGATTGTGGTTCTGATCTGTTCTTTTATCCCTTCCTTCTCTTTTTCCAACCAGTCCTCTGCACCAGTTTCCCAATGTTAGTGGGATACCTCTTGGTCCTCCAACCTTACATCTAATTCCTTCCTCTTCTCCCAATACTCTATTTCCTCCTTAACTCATTTTAAATTTAAACTCCTGAGGGAAAAATTGACATATTAAGGACTTGTATACTGCATATAATTTTTCTGGTGTGTTTTAGATTTTGTTATATAACCGCAACTCTATATGGTTAAAAGTGGCAAATAACTGGTTAGCTCAGTCTGTCATTTTCTAGGCTGTGTTTGATGCTTCAGGTACCATTATAGCCAAAAATGTAATAATTGTTCTAAACAGCATTCCTTCCTGATACTTCATGATTGAGATTGACTAAGGGTCACAGAAAATAATGTGGCACAGTACCAAAAACCAAGGACTAAGCCAAACAGGTAGCAACTTCTCATATTCAACAAATTGAAGAGGTAGGATCTGGCAGCAAACTCAAAACCCAAAAACAAGCTTCACTGGAGGATACTGCAGAGAAGTAGTCATCTCCTAAGTATTTTGAACACTAGCAATAAAGCAACCTACCATAGGTAATTTATAAACATCACCCCAGGAATTAAACTAAAGAAAGAAAAGAAAATGAGATGACACTTAAACAAGATGCAACCCCACACATTCAGTTCACCAAAGGCAAACCTAGGGGGCAATGAGGTGGGACAATCCAAAAGCCACCCACCTGGCCTATCTGAAGTGGTAACAACAAAGAAACTGAATGAGGCTCTCGAAAAAATTAAATCAGAAAAAATTCGTAGATAACTGAAGAGATAATGTCCACAATGAAGACCATGCTTAAGGACACTATAGCTGATACAGACAAAAAAAAATAGATGAGCTTAAGAAAATTATAGAAACCATGAATGCTCAGCATAGGAAAGAAATGGAATCCATAAGGCAGACTCAAGCAGATATCCAGGAGAACAAAAATTCCATTGAAAGTATTTGTAGCAGATTAAGCCAATGTGAGGACAGGATCTCAGATATAGAAGACAGGCTTGCAATTAGTGATCATGAAAAGCAAGAATTCTTAAAAATAGCAAGGGACCATGAAAAATCAATTCAGCAGCTGCTAGATGACTCAAAGATAAATAACTTAAGGATAATTAGAATAAATGAAAAAGCAGGAGATAGCATCAATGACATTAGGAAATTGTTCACAGACATTATCACACAGAATTTCCCTAGAAGAGAAAAAGAATTTGATCTTCATATAAATGAGGCTTATAGAACTCCAACTAGACATGATCAAAAAAAAAATTCAGCCAGACATATCATAGTCAAGATCCCACAAATTCAACAGAAGGGCAGAAACTTAAAAGCTGTTAGGAACAAGAGACAAATCACCTATAAAGGAAAACCCATCAGAATCACAGCTGACTTTTCAGCACAAACACTCAAGTCAAGAAGAGCTTGGAATGACGTATTTCAAGCTCTAAAGGAATATAAATTTCAACACAGATTGATGTGTGCCCCAAAACTATCTTTCAAAATTCATGGAGAAATAAAATACTTTCATGACAAAGAACATCTGAGAAAATTTATGACCACCAAACCAGCGCTCCAAAATGTTCCGAAGGACATTCTAGAAAGAGATAACAAGGACTACAACTCCAGGAACCCCAACAGAAGGAATCCACCAGGGAGGGCAGATAATTAAATAGAGGGAGAGGGCAAAAACAAACAAAAAGAGTGGGAACCAACAACAGGAAAATATCATGACAAATATAAGTCAATACATATCAGTTTTAACCATCAATGTTAATGGTCTCAATTCACCAATCAAAAGGCACAGACAGGCAAAATGGATCAAGAATCAAGATCCAACAATATGCTGTATACAAGAAACACATATAATTCAGAAAGAAATTCATAGACTGAAAGTCAAAGGCTGGAAAACAATACTCCATGCAACAGGAAACCAGAAAAAAGCAGGGGTAGCTATTCTTTTTGCAGACAAAGTGAATTTCAAGCCAAGAATGATTCAGAGAGATAAAGACGGTCATTACTTCCTTGTAAAGGGAACAATCCAAGAGGAAGACATAATGATCATAAATATATATGCATCAAATATCAGTGCACCCAGCTATATAAAACAAGTAGTAAAGGACATGAAAAATCAAATAGGCACTAATACAATTATATTGGGGGATCTCAATACTCCACTGTCACAAAAAGACAGATCAACTAGACAAAAAATCAATAATGAAATAGTAGAACTGAACCAAACTTTGGAACAAATGGACTTAGTAGATGTCTACAGAGTGTACTACCCCACATCAGAATACACATTCTTCTCAGCTGCACATGGGATGTTCTCCAAAATAGACCACATACTAGCTCATAAAACATGCTTAAGTAAGTGCAAAGCAATTGAAATTATCCTATGCATATTATCAGTCCATAGTGCAATGAAATTGGAAATTAATGGCAAAAGAAATCACAAAAACTCCCTATACACATGAAAATTAAACAGCACCCTCCTGAACAACCAATGGGTCACAAATGAAATTAAAGAAGAAATAAGACACTTTCTACAACTGAATGATAATGACAGTACAACACACCAGAACTTATGGGATACAATGAAAGTAGTCTAAAGAGGGAAATCTATAGTATTAAATACCTATATCAGGAAAATAGAGCAAGTGCAAATAAACAACTTAATGGCGAACCTCGAACTTCTAGAAAAAGAAGAGCAGGCTAAGCCAAAAGCACATACAAGGGAGGAAATTATAAAGATCAGAGCAGAAATTAACATATTGGAGACTAAAAAACAATACAAAGAATCAATGAAGCAAAGATTTGGTTCTTTGAAAGAATAAATAAGAGTGACAAAACCTTATCCAAACTTATTAAAAAAAAGAAAAGAAAAGACTCAAATCCATGCAATTGAAAATGAAAAGGATGATATCACGACGGACCCTGCAGAAATCCAGAAGATCATCTATACCTATTTTGAAAATTTGTATTCTACTAAGATGAAAAATGCAAAAGAAATGGACAGATTCCTAGATACGTATGAATTACCAAAGCTGAATCAAGAAGATTTAAAAATATTAAATAAACCAATATCAACAAATGAAATCGAAGATGTAATTAAAAACCTCCCAACAAAGAAAAGACCAGGCCCTGATGGATTCACTGCCGAATTCTACAAGAAATTTAGAGAAGACCTAACACCACTACATCTCAAACTTTTTAATGAAATTGAAAGGGAAACAATACTCCCAAATTCAATCCTGGAAGCAAGCATTACCCTGATACCAAAACCAGAGAAGGACCCAACTAAGAAAGAGTACTACAGGCCAATCTCCCTAATGAACATAGATGCAAAAATCCTCAAGAAGATACTGGCAAACAGAATCCAAAATATCATCAAGATTATACACCATGACCAAGTGGGATTCATCCCAGGGAGGCAAGGATGGTTCAACATACATAAATCAATAAATGTCATACACCATATTAACAGAACCAAAGACAAAAAACACAAGATCATCTCAATAGATGCAGAAAAAGCTTCTGACAAAGTCCAGCACCTTTTCATGATAAAAACCCTACAGAAAATTGTAATAGATGGTCTTTATCTTAATATGATAAAAGCTAACTATGACAAACCAACAGCCAATATTATACCAAATGGCCAAAAACTGAAAGCCTTCCCTCTAAAATCAGGAACAAGACAGGATGTCAACTGTCCCCACTCTTATTCCACATAGTTCTGGAAACTTTAGCCAGAGCACTTAGACAAGAGAAAGAAATAAAAGGAATGATTGGAAAAGAAGTAGTTATATTATCATTATTTGCAGATGACATGATACTCTACACAGAAGATTCCAAAAACTCCACTAAAAAACTGCTAGATTTAATAAGCAAATTCAGTAGTTTAGCTGGATACAAAGTTAATACTCGAAAATCAATAGCCTTTCTGTATACAAATGACAAACTTACTGAAAGAGAAATTAGGGAAACAATACCTTTCACAATAACACCCAAAAAAATGAAATACCTAGGAATCAACCTCACAAAGGATGTAAAAGACCTCTACACTGAAAACTACAGTACTCTGACAAAGGAGATTGAAGAGGATATCAGAAAATGGAAAGATATCCCTTGTTCCTGGATAGGAAGAACCAATATAGTGAAAATGGCCATACTTCCAAAATTGTTATACAGATTTAATGCAATTCCAATCAAAATTCCAACAGCATATCTCACAGAATTAGAGAAAACAATCCTAAAATTCATTTGGAATCAGAAGAGACCTAGAATAGCAAAGGCAATTCTGGGCAACAAAGGCAAGGCAGGGGGCATCACAATCCCCAACTTGATATTATACTATAAATCTACTGTGATAAAAACAGTGTGGTACTGGCAAAAAAACAGACCTGGAGATCAATGGAACAGATTAGAAGATGCTGAAACAACCCCAGACATACTAAGCCACCTTATCTTTGACAAAGGTGCCAAACACATTCACTGGAAGAAAAATAGCCTCTTTAATAAGTGGTGCTGGAAAAACTGGCTCTACACATGCCAAAGATTAAAGCTAGACCCATATCTTTCACCATGCACTAAACTAAATTCAAAATGGATCAGAGATCTAAATATTAAAACAGAAACATTAAATCTGCTGGAAGGTAGGATAGGTAAAACCCTTGAAGATATTGGTGTAGGCAAAGACTTTATGAATAAAACCTCAACCACACAGGAACTATCACAAAGAATCAACAACTGGGATCTCATCTTATTAAAAAGCTTTTGCACAGCAAGAGAAACCCCCAACAGAGTGAAGAGACAACCCAGAGCGTGGGAAAAAATGTTTGCCAGCTGTTCCTCAGACAAAGGATTACTATTGAGAATACATAAAGAACTCAAAGAAATCAGACCTCCCAAATTTAAAGTCCCACTCCAAAAATGGGCATCTGAGATGAATACACATTTCTCAGATGAAGAAATACTAATGGCAAATAAATATACAAAAAATGTGCAACATCACTAGTCATTTGAGAGGTGCAAATTAAAACAACACTGAGATACCATCTCACCCTAGAAAGAATGGCTATTATCAAGAAATCAACTAATAACAAATGCTGGAGTGGCTGTGGGGAAAAAGGAACCCTTCTTCATTGTTGGTGGGAGTTTTGACTGGTACAGCCACTGTGGAAATCAGTGTGGATATTCCTCAAAATCTAGGGTTGGAGGTCCCATTTGACCCAGCTCTTCCCCTTCTGGGTATCTTCCCAGAAGAATTAAAAACATCGTACCACAGCGATATATATGCACCCATGTTTATAGCAGCACAATTTGTAATAGCCAGATCTTGGGAACAACCGAAATGCCCATCAACTGAGGAGTGGATAAGAAAGATGTGGTATTTTTATACAATGGAGTACTATTCAGCCATAAAGAAGGATAAACTGGAGACTTTTATAGGTGAATGGATGCAACTTGAGAAAATACTCATAAGTGAAATAAACCAGACGCTCATGTGTAAGCATCGTATTGTCTCTCTAGTATGAGAAACTGAAAGAGTAAATAAGATCCAAAATGTACAATAGACATGGTGAACCAAAAAGAAACTGGTCAAAAGGAAAGAGAGACTGGGATGTGGGAATAGGGAAAAGAAAGATGGGAAAGGAAAAAAAATTGTATTTATATATAAGACGGTTAAGATAGATACACTACCAATTTTACTTAGTTCATTGAAGAGTAAGGTTTGTGCCAATAATATTTGGACAATTGAATGCTAATATCTGTTATCCTGAATAACTAACTTAAAGATAACAATATGTAATGCATTAACCATTGTTACCCTCCTATTATGTTGTTTTGAAAATCTGTTCTTTTTTGATTTGTTTTGTTTGGTTTTTTCTTCTCTTTAAAAAAAATGAATCTAGAGACGTTATATTAACCAGCAATTCCACTTCTGAGAGTATATCCAAAATAAATGAAAAGAGGGATTTGAACATTTTTCTCAGCAGCATTATTCACAATAGTCTACATGTAGCAATAACTTAAGTGTTCATCACAGATGAATGGATAAACATGTGGTATGTACAGTATATACAATGGAATGTTATTCAATTTTGAAAGTGAATAAAATTCTACTCAGTATTACAACATGGATAAACTTTGAAAACACTGTTGGAAAAGCCAGACACACAGGCACAGATATTGTGTGATTTCATTTTTATGAGGTATCTAGAATACTCAAATTCATGCAGACAGAAGGTAAAATAGTGCTATCTAGAGGCTGAGGGGAAGCTAGAATGAGGATTTATAATTTAATGGACATAGAGTATGTCAGGCATAATGAAAAGATCCTAAAATGGATAGTGTTGATGTTTGTACAATATTATGTATATAGTTCATGCCAGTGAACTGTATACCAAAAAATGGTTGAGGAGTAAATGTTATGTATATTTTACCTCAATTCAAAATAATATCTTGAAGACAAAACATTTAAATATTTTAATTTATATTTTAGATTGTGAACTACTAGAGGATATGATGAATGTATATGGGGAGGAAGGCGGTATGGTACAAATTAGAAGCATGCTGATGAGAAGAGGTATGTGGCTGAAAAGTGCCCTAGGAACCTAGTCTTCCTGTAATAATGCAGGTAAAGAGACACATACAGTACTCTATTTCACCAATATAAAACCTAACTGGAAAATTAGCCCTAGGACGATTTTTAAATATGCTTATAATATAAGCCCTACACCAAAAATAAGCTCCACTTAAGATACACAGTCAGATGAATTTAGTGTGTCTATTGTAAAACACAATGGTGGTATTGATTACTAAGTAATAATATTAATATATAATTAAATATAAACAAATAATATTATTGACACTAATATTTTAAATAATCAATATAAAATATAAGTATTTGTATATACCAAAGCTGGTGCCTTTGGACGATAGGTAAACTCTTAGGTAAACAGATGAATATGAGACTTATCATTGAATGACCAACCAGAGTACAGACACAACATATAAATAACGTGCACACTTGATAATGAATGGATGTGGTTGTTTTTAATATGAATCTTTATAATTCTTTATAGTGTCATGAGTTGTAATGGATGTACTTAATGCAGTCTTGTGAAATTAAATGTTTTCTAAGTTTTGATGTGTGCAATTTGTCATCACTTTTGTGTGGACCATCATTCTTAACTGTCATCATTTTTGTTGCCACTCTTGTCTCGTAAATCTTCAATTAACACTGGAGTTAATGGAAACTTTGTGAAGCCCAGTCTGCAAGATATCATGACTTGAGTGAAGAATTCATGGGATAAAATCACTGATAGCTGGGTTGCCAATGCACTATGAGCAGGCTTAATGGACAAGAAGTGCTCATTTAAGTAGAGATCTATTACTGGACATGAGCGATGGCACCAAAAGTTCTACAGGAAATGAAGTCAGAAGAAATTCAGGCCAGCATTTTGGATTTGTATAGTTATGAAGATTTTCTGGAAGAAGATGACCTGACTGTATTTGAACAAATGTAGATTTTCGTACATGAATAAACGTAAATTGTTTTACAAAAATAAATGTAGATTGTTGTTAATGAAAAAACAAGACATTCCATGAAAATAAGCTCTATTTTGTATCTTTTAGAACAAAAATTAACATATGACCTGATGTTCTTTTCGGAGAAATACGACAGGTAGCTGAAAGTGGTGAGGTGATTTATGGAAGAATTGATTTTCTAGTAAAGGTAATAAAAAATGTTATTTTCCTTAAGGGATTTTGTCATCTAACAAAACTAGTTTTGATCCATGTCTCTGCTACTTACCATTTGTGTAATACCCTGGATAAACTTTTGAAACTTAGTTTCTCTACTGAGTAATTACAATAATTATACAGTATTATATACTGGATGAACTGTGTGGGTCCAAATAAATTGCATAATTGTTTACTGCATTTTCCTTACTAAATAAAATTATTAATTTGGCTTTGATCATTTTCATTATTCTTGCATTCATCGTCATTATCTTTCTCTTTCACAAATGAACTTCTATAGTGTGAAGGCCCTGGAAATCTGGAAGGAGAAAGAGGAGGGTATAGGATAGAAATTGCTGGAGGCCCCACTAAATGCTCTGCCACATTTTGATTTGGGCTGAGTCTGTTCATGTAATTAATGGAGAAAAAAGCTCTGAAATTTTGCAAAGTATTAATGAAAAAATATGAAATTTAAAGGTTTGTGGCTCCATAAAACTAGAGATTCTTTTATGGAAACAAAGAAGTATTTTTATCTATTAATACAAATTGTAATGCATCTAATTATTTATTATGATTTTTATTTCATAACAATTAACTTTTCACTATTCAAAATTATAAAAATGTCATGTAAACAGACAAAATGAATGAAGTGATTAGAAAACTTAGAGATAACAACTACTTACATTTTGATGCATGACCTTCCAGATTTTTTCAAACTACATATAAATCTTTTTAAGAAAAATAAGATCCAAGACCTTGTATTGATTTAAACTTGAAGTTTTTCATTTAACACAAAATTTTGAACTCCTTCCCATATTTCTAAATATAGGATTGCATGACTACTACTAAGGTATGTAGTAAGATTGTTTTATGAAAGCTCCCACAGTTTATTCTTTCCTCTTATTGAATATTTAATTTATTTTCAAGTTCACTGACACAAATAAAACTGAGGTAAATTTGTACGTAATTTTTTTCATCTATCCTATATAATTTCTTTAAATAAATTGTGAGAGAAACATTCCTCAATCAAAATAACTGTGTGTGTGTGTGTGTAACAAGGAGTATCATTGTATGCTTGGAGTTAAAGAAGCATAAATTACGATCCTAACACCTAAATTTACCATTTTTGTGATCTTGAGGAGGTCTACTGACTTACTCTATTTTCCCATGGATTATAATGGAAATAAATAGGTACCTATCACACAGGATGTTGTGAGAAAATATATGTGAGCTGCTCAGTACAGTGCTAGGCATATAGTAAGTCCTTATTACAATGTATATTAATATTTTTAAATTGTATGTATTTTTATGCTGGAGCTACCATAAGTACTACAATGCAAGTCATTTTATAAGTTGCAGTGAGGCCCCTTCCTATTTCCGAGTTATGCTGGTAAAGAAAATGCACAATAAATATGTTCAGATATATGCGAATTTAACAAAAGACGTGTCTTGTAGGACAAAAGGTAGAGAATACCAGTTTGCAACCCAAACAGTATTTACAAGGCTAAATTTCTGACAACAGAAAGGAATTGGTCAATTTTAAATAAAATATTGCAGAGATATTAGAGGAGTATGATCTATGAGAAAAGGTGCTGGTGAGCTAGCACAAATGTTTGCTCAGTAGGTTCATCTCTCTAAGGGAAGTGGCTGTATTACTATCCAGTCTGAATAACAATACCCACGAAATCATCCAACTCATTCCTTAGTTCTAGTCCCATGTTAACTTGATCCCCTTCTGATTATAATTTGGCTTCCCATGTAAACACTTTTACAGAGACTAGAATACACTTACAAAATAAATCTAAGTATGCCAGCCCATTTGACAATTACATTTTAAGGATGAAATAGTAAATTGGTATTCTGTTTTGTATCCCAGAATTTTAGTATGTGTGATGAACATGAACTCTTTCTCAAGAGCCTGGTTATCATTGAGGCCATTTCAAGATAATCTCTTGTCTGCCAAAACAAGATCAATTTAGCAAACCTATCTCACTCTCTGCTTTCAATGCAGCTTTAAGCCAGAAAATGATCTTTTCAAAGATAAGAGTTATGAAATGTGAAGATTCAACAAGGCTAACTACAGGAGGAGTTGCATTAGAGATGATCAGTGAAGATGATCAGATGATCTCAGCATTCACTGAGAATGAAGTACTTTGAAGTGGGGCAGGGGCTTATACCCTGAGTCTTACTTTTCTCATTGCAGAGACAAAATACTTAACACCCAAATTTAAAGGAGTAAAAGTTTATTGTAGCTCATAGTTTGTAGAGGTTTCATTTCACAGTTGGTGGCTCCAAGGCAGGGTGGTATGTTAAGGGGACATCACAGGAAAAACAGTTCATGGTGGGCAGAAGGCATCAAAGCAGCAAAGTAGTGAAGAAGTAGCAGCAGCAGTCTGCCTCTCCTTTTTATTCTTTCCAGGCTTCCTGCCTTTGGGTGGTACCAAGCACACCCAGGGTGGGCCTACCCATTATCCTTACCCAGAACTATGCCAAAAGAATCAGTGGACTAATTTAGTAACTACATATACTTAATCCCAGAATCACACACTGAATTCCAACATCGCACAATCCCAGCATCAGACACCCTAGATCCAGCCATCTCTGGAAAGCCCCACCTATAACTGCATGAGGCTTTAGGGGGACAGCTAGACACAAGCAATAACACTTTCAAATGGAAAATTAATAGGAAACACATTATGTGTAGAACAAACCAAACAATTAGATAGTTGAAAAGGGGAAGCAGTGCTGCCATGGCTGGTCTACCTGCACTTATTTCCCACTCCTCTTGGCAGCCATTTTTTGAGTGTCACAAATAGCCTGAGTGACTGAACTAGTGCTGCAAAAGCCAGTTTCCTGGGACAGACTTTGATTACACTTGCCCCTCCCCCACTGCCCACTCCAAACACTGGGGAAAGCTGGATCCCTGAGGTGTCATCTCCATCACTTACCAAGGTCAGGAAAAGCCACCTTCCTACCCAGATTCTGGTTAAAGAGAGAATGACAGGTGAATGGTACCCTAGCCAACTCCACCTGGAGTCAGCCTGTCTAATGCCCCCAACCACTAAGCCATCAGTGCTTGTGCCCAGTCCACAAAGCACCCATCCTGATGTCCACTTGCCTAATGAGTCACAGGTGCCTATGTACCTGGTTCTCTTGGTTCAGCACCTGCCCTGCAAACCACTTCACAACCTGAGTTACCGGAGGGCATGTCTGCCTGCAGAGTCCACACATGGGCTGCAATCAGAATACAAATAAGACAAACAGGGAATTGTGTGGACAACTTGGTTTTATGGAATAGTGGTCAGGAAGGAATTGACATATTTTCTCATGTTCAAGTGTTGGAGCCAGGTTTCCCACTTTTTTCCCCCTCCTTTGGTTGTTTGTTACATATTTTTCTTTTAATTTGACTTAGTTGCTTTTATTTTCTCTCTCCATTTTCATCTCTCTACTCCTTTTCTTTAACTCTAGAATATGTAGCAACATTTTTTTTTTAATTTTTTACTTGTTTCTTCCACTTTTTAAATTCTTACTTTCAAGTTTGGTTTCCCCTATATTTCAATCTCCCTGAGACATTGACACTTTATCTCTTATTAACTCATCTTGTCTATTTTATTCCTCTTGATTTTTTCTTATTTTTCCTGCCTCTTTTCCCCTTTGTCTCTTCTCTTCCTTGTAGGTCCATAAATAAGTCAACAAATTCTGACAATCTTGCAGCATTCTTCAATCCCTAATTATACCTCCCTCCTCCTACATCCTTCCCCTCCACAAATATCTTCTTAAAACCCTCAATTTCAATCCTTCTCTCCAACTATGAAAGACTAACAGAATCTGACCCCAGAACTATTTTAACATATATTATTTCTCCTATTTTCTTCTTCTCCTACTAACTTAAACACTTCTTTCACCCATCCCCTATTTCTTCCCCTCTCTTCCCCTTCCACATCATAGACTAACACATAATAACAAAATAGTTTAGGCAGTAAAGGTTATAGATAAAGAGTGGAAGTGTAAATGCAAAGTTTAACTCATATAAATGATATATCATCAGATCTATTGATGATATTATAACCAATAGCAATTCCTACCTCAAAACATACTGACAAGATCAAAACCATTTAAATTAAATAGCAGAAGGGGTGAAAAATATCTTTGGACAAATGAAATTATGAACATATAACTGGAATGAAGAATCTAACTAAAGAGTTCTTATTACCCACAGTCCCTCCTCACTCTACTTGACTTCAACCCTCAGCATGCACATCATATATATATATATATATATATATATATATATATATATATATATTTATATATAAAACAAGGCAACAAAAGGCCCCCAATACCTCCAAAGAATCCCAAAACAGATCTAGGAGGCACCATTGAAGAAAGAAAACAACAGATAGCAAAGCTTTATGAAATGATAAAAGAAGAAATAATGAAACTTGACAAGTTCAAAGAGGACGTGATCCAAATATTCATGGAATTATTCAAATTGACCAATGTGGTTATGGAAGAAACTAGTAAAAATTGGAAGAACATATCAAAATTGTTCAAAATATGAATAACCAACTTACTAAAGATATAGACTCCACAAAAAGGTATCAGACAGAAGTACCAGATACAAAAAATTGTGTAGAATTCATAAACTGTATAAATGGCCAATGTGAAGAAAAGGTTTGTGAAACTGAAAAAAAATGTTAAATTATGAAAAATTACTCGTAGAAGCCTTAAAAATAGTAAGATAATAAGAAAAATGCGTCCAAGACCAGTAGAGTTGAACCTATAGCATGAGTGCCACAGTGGGTGTTTGTGTCATTGAAAGCTCTAAAAGGTTTATCATCACAGTACTAGACAATGCTAGGAAGATCTATCTAGGGCTAATAGGAGTTAGAAAGAAACTATCAGATAAAACATATTCAGTTAAAAATTTGCATAAGTAAATCATAATAGAAAACTTCCCAAATGTGAGGAAATAGTTCAAAATACTGGTAAGCAAGTGTTACAGAACACTAAGCAATTATGATTAAAAAAGCTCCACAAGACACATATGTTGTTAAAATTCCAGTTGTACAACAACAATAACAAAATAACAGAATCTTAAAAGCTGTCAGAAAAAAGCAAAAAAATCAAATGTAAAGGTAAATCCATTAGAACACAAACTTTAAAGGTCGGGAGAACCTGGAGTAAAGTATTTCAAGCCCTAAAAGCAAAAAATTAAAAAATAAAAATACTCAATCCAAATGCAATATCCAGCAAAACGTTCTTCCAAAATAAGTGGAGAAATAAGGACATTTCATGAAAAAGAACAGCTCAATAGATATATGAACAGCACTCCAGAAAATACTCAAGAGTATTCTAGACAGAGATGATCAAGTGAACAAAGCTAAAAATTAGGCCAGTGATATAGCTCAGTAGCACAAGAACCAACCTGGCAAGAGCAAGGTCCTGAGTTTGATTCCTGGTACCCCCCAAAAAATGTTCAGCTGGAATGAATAAATCAAGTAAGGTGAATAGATAAGCAAAAGGGGAAGCAACAACAACAAAAGCCCAAAAGAGTCATCAACAGGAAAATAACACAATGATAGGAATAAATCAACCCTTTTCAGTAATAACTTGGACTGTTAATGGCCTCAAATCTCAATTAAAAGACACAGATAGGCAGATTGGATTAAAATACAGAATCCAAAAGTCTGTTGCTTTTAAGAAATATTTCTTCTACCAAGACCTTGAAAACATGGAGGGGGGCCAATTTTACTCATAGACAAAGTAAAGCAAAAACCTAATTAAAAAAGAAATAAAGATCAGAGTGGAAGTGAGTGAAATTGAGACTAATAAAAAATACAAAGAACCAACAAATCAAAAAGCTGGTTCTTCAAAAGAATAAACAAAATAAATAAAACCTTTGCCATACTTACCAACAGAAAGAAAAGATGCACATCAATGTATTTAGAAATTAAAAATACAAAATTACAGTGGACACTGTCAAAATCTAGAAGAGCACAAAGGCACCCCGCAGCACCCCCCATCTTGCCCAAGGAAGTTACAGGCTACAGCAGAGGTGGGTGACCATGGCAGTGGAACTCGTAAAGCAAGGAATGGGAAGTTACCACCACACCTCAGGAAAAGAGTAAGAATTTTGACTGAGCAGCCTTGGACTGCAACAGCCGGAGCAGAGGTCCAGACTATATCACAGCATTACACCCCACCCTACAACGAATGACCTGAGAGGACAGAGACTTTCCAGTTGAAGAGAAACACAGAAGGCTGAGCAAGTACCAGGAGGAGCCAAAGGTGCCCTGGACTGGGAACAACTCCCTGTCTCTGTCTGAAAACAGCATGGTGACTGGGAGACTCTACTGCCAAGAGAAACAAGGTAAGGAGAGGGAAGCCACTAAGGGACATACAGAAAGTACTAGCTGAAGACTCTGACACCAGGCCACCACATCTAGAGGCCAAGATCAGCCTTAAATCCAGCACAAACTCTACTGCAGGTTTGGAAGTGTTACCCAGTAGTTTTGGACTCTTGGTGGACACCAGAGGAATTTTTTTAAGTTTTATTTTCTTTTTCTTTCTCTCTCTCTTTCTTTCTTTCTTTCTTTCTTTCTTTCTTTCTTTCTTTCTTTCTTTCTTTCTTTCTTTCTTTCTTTTTAATGGTTTGTTGTGTGTTTCCCATTCCTTTTCATTTATTTTGTCTTTTACCTATATTTTAGTTCTAATCTATTCATCTTCTTTCCCCCTTTCCTCAATTTACCTCTCTAAACTTAATCATATTGTCATATGAATGGTCTCTTTAATTTTTCTGGACAACTTCAATAATCCCTTGCTTACTCCTTTATTCTATCTCTTTTGCCTTCTTCTCCAGTTTCTCAAAGCTAGCACGATCATCTTTTGTCCTCCAACCTGATTTCTATATTATTTCTTTTCAGTTATCTTTGGGCTATCCACTACCATTAAATTGCCACACCAAAGGTTAAAACCACTCTATCAAGGGGAAACCATTTGCATACAAGCTCCCAATATATGATCAGTTCTGTTATATAACTGTAGATTTTGCTTCTAAGGTTAAAGGTAAAAAATTAATATTTACCACAGTACGGCAGTTTCAAAACTGTGCTTGGTGCTATTACCAGTGCTAATTTTACTACTTTAGCTAGGATATCATATTTGTTTTAATCAGTAGTTCTCACTTCTGTAACAATACTGGGAAGTTCTGTGATGATAACCTCAACACACCCCAGCACCAAAGGACTGGGGACTGAGCCAAACAGATACCAACAACTCACACTTAATTACTTAGAAAGGTAGGATCTTGGGACAGACACAAACCAAGAACCTCCTACACACAGAAGACATTCGGAAGAACAAACCTTGCCTAGAAAGGCCTCGATGCCAGTGATAAAGCTACATACTACAAGAAATTAAAAGGATCAATGCAGAAAAAATAAGAACTTTTGCAAAAGAAAATGACAAGACACAGAAGCAAAATTCAACCTCAGATCTCCACCCCACCAATAACAAGTCCAGGAGATGAGATAGAGGAAAATGGAAGACACCTGCCATATCTGAAGTGATAGCAACTGAAGTAAAGAAACAAATCCAAGAGGAAATAAGATCATAAATAATCTCTCAGGTAAAAAAAGTCAACATTCTTCTCAGCTGCACATGGGACATTGTCTAAAATAGAACATATACTAGAACACAGAACATGCATAAGTAAATGCAAAGAAATTGAAATTATCTTATGCATATCATCTGACCATAGTGCAATGAATTTGGAAATTAATGGCAAAAGAAACCACAAAAACTTCATAAACACATGGAAATTAAATAACACCCTCCTAAACAACCAATGGGTCACAGATGAAATTAAAGAAGAAATTAAACAACATCTACAACTAAATGAGAATGCATATACAACATGCCAGAACATATGGGATGCAATGAAAGCAGTCATAACATGGAAAATTATAGCGATGAATTCTCACATCAGATAAACAGAATGAGCACAAATGAACAACCTAATATTGCACTTCAAGCTTCTAGAAAAAGAAGAGGAAGACAAGCCCAAAACCCATACAAGGGAGGAAATTACAAAGATCAGAGCAGAAATTAATGCAATGGAGGCTAAGAAAACAATACAAAGAATTAATGAATCAAAGAGTTGGTTCTTTGAAAGAATAAAAAAATTTCTAAACCCTAAGCCAACCTTATCAAAAAAAGGAAAGAAAAGATGCAAATTCATGCATTGAGGAATAAAAGGTGAAATCACTACGGGTCCTTTGGAAATTCAGAAGATCAACACCTACTTTGAAAATATTTACTCTCCTAGGTTGGAAAACACAGAAGAAATGGAAAGAATCATAGCTAGGTATGAATTACCAAAGCTGAATCAGGAAGATATAAAAATTCTGAATCACCCAATATTAGTTAATGAGGTTGAAAACCTAATAAAAAATTACCAACAAATAAAAGCCCAGGTCCTGATGGATTCTCAGCTGAATTCTACAAGAAATTTAGAGAAGACTTAATGCCAATACTCCTCAAACTCTTTAATGAAATTGAAAGGGAAGCAATCCTCCCTAACACATTCCTAGAGGCAAGTATACCCTGATAGAAAAACCAAAGAAAGACCCAACCAAAAAAGAGAACTACAAGCCAATCTTCCTAACGAACATAGGTGCAAAAATCCTCAATAAGATACTAGCAAACAGAATTCAGCAAATCATCAAGAAGATTATACATCATGACAAAGTGGAATTCATCTCAGGAACGCAGGAATGGTTTAACGTACAAAAATCTATAAATTAATACTCCATATCAACAGAGCCAAAGACAAAAATCTCATGGTTATCTCAACAGATGCAGAAAAAGCTTATGACAAAGTCCAACACTCGTTCATGATAAAAATCCTACAGAAAATTGGAATAGATGGTCTTTACCTCAATCTGATAAAAGACATCTATGACAAACCAACAGCCAACATCATACTAAATTGACAAAACCAGAAACCTTTCACTCTAAAATCAGGAACAAGACAAGGATGTCCACTATCACCACTCCTATTCAGTAAAAGTCTGGAAATATTAGCCAGAGCAATTAGACAAGAGGGAGAAATAGAATGAATAAGGCTAGGAATGGAAGAAGTTAAATTATCATTATTCACAGATTACATGATACTCTACATAGAAGATCCCAGAAACTCTATGAAAAGACTTCTATATTTAATAACTAAATTTAGTAGTGTAGCTGGATACAAAGTCAACACTCAAAAATAAGTAGCATTCTTGTATGTAAACATAAAACTAACTGAGAGAGAAATTAGGGAAACCACGCACTTCACACCAGCATCCAAAATAGTTGAAATACTTAGGAATCAATCTAACAAAGGAAATAAAAGATCTATACATTGGGCCAGTGAGATGGCTCAGCAGTGTTAAGTGCCTGCCTGGCAAGCACGAGGTCCTGAGTTTGACTCCCAGAACCCACATACAAAAAAAGGGCCAGTGATATCGCTCAGTGGCATGGGCGCCTGCTGGCATGTGAGGTCCTGAGGTCAACCCCCGGTACCCACAAAAAATAATCTATACATTGAAAATTACAGTACTCTGAAAAAAGTGGTTGAAGAGGATATCAGAAAATGGAAAGCTATTCCTTGCTCATGGATAGAAGAACCAACATTGTGAAAATGGCCATACTCCCAAAACCGTTACACCGATTTAATGCAATCCTGATCAAAATACCATTAGCATACCTCACAGATCTAGAGAAAATATTTCTAAAATTCATCTGGAAATAGAAGAGACCTAGAATAGCAAAGACAATCCTGGGCAACAAAGGCAAGGCAGGAGGCTTCACAATCCTGACTTGAAATTATACTACAAAGCTAATGTGATAAAATCAGCATGTTACTGGCAAAAAAAAAAATAACAGACCTGAGGACCAGTGTAACAGATTAGAAAATCCAGACACAATTATAAACACAATGAGCCACCTTGTCTTTGACAAAGGGGCAAAACATATTCACTGGAAAGATAGCCTCTTTAATAAATGGTGATGGAAAAACAGACTTTCCACATACAGAAGACTAAAATTAGACCTATTTCTATCACCATGAACTAAATTAAAGTCAAAATGGCTTGAAGTTCTAAATACTAAAAGAGAAACACTGAATTGACTTGAAAAGAAAGTAGGTAGAAATATTGAAGATGGAAGGGTAGGCAGAGAGTTTGTGAACAAAACCTTAACTGCATGGGAAGTAATTCAAAGAATCAACAGCTGAGATCTCATCTTACTAAAAGATTTTCACATATTAATAGAAATCACCAAAACAGTGAAAAGAAAACCCACAGAGTGGAAAAAGATTCTGGCCAACTCTACCTCAGAAGAAGGACTTCTATCTAGAACATTTAAAGAAGTGAAAAAAAAAATCAGGTTCCCTAAATTCAAAGACTCAATCCAAAAATTGGCATCTGAGATGAATACACACTTCTCAGGTGAGGAAATACAAATGGCTAAAAAATATATGAAAAAAGGTTCAACATCACTGGTCATTCATGAGATGCAAATTAAAACAAAACAGATTCCATCTCACCTCGGAAACAACGTGTATAATCAAGAAATGAACCAATAACAAATGTTGGTGGGGCTCTGGAGAAAAAGGAAACCTTCTTCACTTTTGGTGGGAGTGTAGACTGGTGCAACCACTGTGGAAACCAGTATGGAGATTCCTTAAAAATCTAGGATTGAGGTCCCATTTGACCTGGTTATTCCCCTTTTGGTTATTTTCCCAGAAGAATTAAAATCATCATACCACAGCAATATATGTGCACCCATGTTCATAGCAGCACAATTTATAATAGCTAAATCTTGGGAACAACACAAATTCCCATCAACGCAGGAATGAATATAAATGTTGTGGTATTTGTATACAAAGGAGTACTACTTACCTATAAAGAAGGATACACTTGAGACTTTTATAGATAAATTGATGCAAATTGTGACCATACTCATAAGTGGAATAAAACAGATTTGCATGCGTAAACATCATATTTTCTTCCTATTGTAAAAAGCTGGAAGAGTAAATAATATCCAAATTGTACAATAAATGTGAAATGGAAAGAACCTGCTCAAAAGGAAAGAACAACTGGGATGGAGGAAAGGAGAAAAGAAGGAAGGGAAAAGAAAAAAAATTATATATAATATATATATATATATATATATATGATACCTAAGACAATTACACTACTAATTTCTATTAATTCCTTGAAAAGAATGGTTTGTGCTTATATTTTTTGATCATTTTTTTAAGCCTATATCTTGTAATCTGAGTAACTACTTTGAAGATACCAATATGCAATATATTAAGCATTGTTAATCACCTATTAGCTTGTTTTGAAATTCTTTATCATTATTTTTATTGTTTTTTCTCTTTAAAATGAAATTTTTAAAAAATGAAATCAAATAAAAATAGAGGGGATACCCAAATTTTTTCTTCTTGTATTTCAGATATGGAGTGCTCAAAGTCGAAGTCTCTTACTCCTTTAGAATGCATTCTTAGGCATTGGAAGATATTTGATCCTTTAATGTTGAAAAAGAGCCATTTGATATTTTTCTGCACGTGCTGTGGCCTGCCTACACTCTAGAGCCAAAATGGAATACAAAGGGAAGTAATTATGATGTTCTTTTACAACAAAAGTCATACTGTAGAAAAGAGGGAAAATGGTCAGAATTGTCTTATGTTCAAACTTTCTTTACAGTAAGAAACAATTCTTACTTGTGCTCCAAGTATAATTATAATCCATATGATACTACCCATGTTCATATGTTTCTTTCTCTCAGTGACTAAAACAGATCAAGCTAGAAATAGGAAAATTTTCAGATGACCCTGATAAGTACATTTATAACATCAGAGGATTTACTCAGACCTATAAGCTAGGCAAGAAAGATATAATGTTAATCTTAAATGAAACATTAACTTTTAATGAGAGACAGGCAGCATTACAAGCTGCTATTACATTTGGGGATGAATATCATATTGTTAATTTTAAACAGCCATTAGATAGGCAGCCACTATCCTTTCCAGCTGGAGCCCAAATAGTCCCTACCCAAGACCACTGCTGGCCTAACAGCCAGACAGGAGATTGGAGCAGGAGGCATTTTCATGTGTGTATTCTTGAAGGTCTAAGAAGGACAAAAACCGTGCCCTCTAGTTATTTTAAATTGTCAGCGATTTATCAGGAGAAAGATGAAAGTTTACTAGAGGCACTGGTAAAACATATGCCCATAATTCCTGATTCAATAGGACAGGTTTTGCTTAAAGACATGCTTATTACCCATTCAGCCCCAGATATTAGAAAAAAGCTACAAAAGATAGCTTTTTCTTCAGATAGTTCACTTGATACTTTAGTAAAAAGTGCCACTTTAGTATTCTATAATTGGGACTGGGAGAAAGCCAAGGAGAAAAAACAAAGAGACCAAAAAGTGGCTATCTTTGTTGTGGCTGTAAAAGAAACAGACCCTAAGTCTGATTCTCTGGGCTCCGGAAGAGCTCAATGACTAGGCTTAACTGCTACTATTGTGGAAAACCAGGCCACCTTAAGAGAGGTCTCATTAAGAGGCCCCCCACACCACGTACTGACTGCAAAGGCTGCCACTGGAAGTGAGACTGCACTCTGAGGCAGAGGCCACAGAGCTCAGATTCACCTTCCCAGGTGGTCTAGCAAGGCTAAATGAAACAAGGGCACTCTGCCTCCTCCTTCTGGCAAGACTGTCATCTCTACCTGTCATCTCCATGGAGGAGCCCTCGGTAATCATGACTTCAGAGGAAAAAAACAGCCTATTGCTGGACATTGGCACATGTCTCTTTGTCCTTCTCCAAATCTGGCCTTCCTTCCAGGCATCATACATCAATAAAAACAGTCACCAGAAAAATATCTTGCTTAAACTGTAACTGGGATAACTTTCTCTTCACTCATTCATTTTAGTTATGCCTAAAAGCCCACCTGCCACTCTGGAAAGATTTTATCCTGTCTAAATACTGTAAGATATATATATATATGTTGCCAACTAATCATATATATATGTTCATATATATATGCTGCCAACTAATCAAAATGATGCTGAGACTGGTTTTTAAAAATACAATACATATTGTTCATGTACAAAAACTTAGAGAGTTTTTCATTGGTCAAAATAATGTGTGAATCTAGTCCTATTAAGTCATGAAAAATTTAGAGATAATTATAACTAAAGCCAGGGGGACTTATGAAAAAATGTCACACTCCATCAGTAAAGGGGTCTAACAGCAAGTTGGTTACAATTGCTATCCCTTAAAAACAGTTTCTAAACTTGCCCATCAGCTGTAATGCTCATGCTTTGATTACACTTGCTTTAATGACTCAGAAATTTTGTTCTTGCCTAGAGGATGCCAAATGCCAACTAATCATACAGATAAAATCAATAACAAATATGCTACATTACATTTAGATTCTTTTACAGGGATCCACAAGATCTTTTCCAGAGAGAGATTTATATGACCCATATTGAGGCCTTAACTAACTACTCTGTGGGCCTTAAATGACACTGCAACTGGTCTCTCTCTCCTAAATAAAGAAGTATAATTAATTAGACAGGCCTTCCTCCAAAATCAGAGAGCATTAGACATTCTAACAACAGCACAGGGGGATACTTGTGTAATTGTAAAAGCTGAATGTTGTGTGTACATCCCTAATCCTTCTGCTAATATCTGTTTAAGATGTTAGATGACGAAGCAATGGCATATCAGACTCTAAGATTCCCTGGATCTTATCCTTATCCTTCTCATGGGAAGCCATTTATGGCTCCTTTTGGTGGAAATCTTTGTTGACTGTATTCATAATTATCATATAATTATTCATAATTTTCCTGTTGATCCTATTGTTTGGCCTATGCATACTTAATTGTTTCTTTGGCTTTGTCTCTTCCAGACTAAAAGTTATACACCTACCCAAGATGAAAATGCCTGGTGTCTATTGAGGGCCTTTAGACAGACACTCTGTAGAGTATTTCCGACTGCCAATCAACAACTAACCCCCACTTCAGCCTGAAGAAACCAGATTGGTCATCACCCATTATGCCCTCATGGCAGTTTGGGGTACTTCTTCAGAGGGGGGAATATTATAGGCAGCTAAGTTAGATAAAAATATTATAGGCAGTCAGATAGGGCTAGTGCCTCAAAGGAGCCAGTGCAGAAGAGGAGTTGCAAGGTATCTCCTTGCAACTGTGGGGGAGGCAGGCACCTCTGCTGTGGGCCAGACCTTAAAACAAAATATAAAACAAAATCACCCAAATACTTCCTAAGGATAAACATCAGTGATTGATATTCTAAGTAGGTATCAGTCACCTTAAGAAAGCCAGGAAGAGCCACCAAACCAACCCACTACAGGAAAAACCCCTGTTCTACATACATACCCACTTGCTATGTGATTTACTTCCCAATTTGATCCCAATTTGATCCCAATTTAATCAATTTTACCTGGGCAATTATACTCATACTCTTATTGGTTGACCATAGTTTTGTCCCTCCTCATGCCCACCTTGCAATTTCCCATTTTGCCCCACCTTGGACCTGCCTCACCTCATGGATTTGCTTTATAAAAATCCCTAGAAAAGATAGGTCCTTGGCAACCCACTCGGGATCCTTTCTGTCTCTTTCTCAGACAGAAGCTTTCTTTTGCCCAATGAATATATTCTGCTCTTAAAAAAAAAAGAAACATTAGCCAGAGCAATCAGGCAATAGAGAGAAATAACAAGGATACATATGGAAAGGAAGAAGTCAAATTATCATTATTTGAAGATGACATGATCCTCCACATAGAAGACTCCAAAAGTTTCACCAAAAGATGGTCAGAAAAAAATTTTTAAAAATTCAGCAATGTGGCAGGATACAAAATCAATGCACAAAAGTCAATAGTACTTGTGTACATTTATAATAATGAACTCACTGGGAAAAGAATTAGAAAAATGATATTCACAATAACATTAAGATAAGTTAAATAAGTAGGAATTAACCTAATCATGGAAGTAAAAGAGCACAACAATGAAAACTATAATGGTCTGCAAAAGAGATTGAAGTGGACATCAGAAAATGTAAAGATGTCCCCTGTTGCTGGATAAACAGAACAAATACTTTCAAAATAGTCATACTTCCAAAACTGTTATATAAACTTAAGGCAATCCCAAACAAAATACCATAACATTCCTCACAGAATCACAAAAACAGTGCTAAAATTAATATGGAACTGAAGAGACCCAGAATAGCAGAAGCAATCTTGGACAACAAAAGCAAAGCAGGAAGCATCACAATACCAACTTCAATTTATATTAAAAAGCCAAAGTGATAAAAATAGCATGGAATTAGCCTAAAATGGACATTGCATTAATGGAAGAGAATAGAAACATCCCCAGACACATTGAGCTCTTTGACCATCAACAAAAGTGCCAAAAATATATGTTAGCAAAAAAAATAAGAGAATCTCTTTAGCAAATGGTGCAGGGAAAACTGGCTATCTATATGGAGAAGATTGAAGGTAGACCATAAATCTCATTTTTTAGTTAACTATAATAAAAAAGGATCGAAGATCTAAACATTAAAAAAAACCTACTGGAAGATAAAACAAAAACCACATTATATTTAAGTTTGTGTGTCTGACTTCACTTAAAATTATGGTCTCAAAGTACATCCATTTTTCTACAAATGACTTAAGCTTATTTTCCTTTATGGCAGAATTGTACTCTATTGTGTGTAAGTACTACATTTTCTTTATCCATTCATCTGTTGATGAACATATAAACTGCTTCCAAGATTTAGCTATTATTAATTGTGTTCCTATAAACATGATTATGAATGTAAAATTCCCATGTTAATTTCTCAAATTAACAAAGAATATACAAATAACGTTCTTTCAAAACTGAATAACATTCATATCTGCTGAAATTGCATATTTTACAGTGCACATGCATTTCCTCCAATGTACTCAGAAAAAGTCTATTTAATGAACCCAGAATTTCTTTAACTATAAAATATGTTTAGTGAAAAAATTTGTGGAAATATTTTTGAACATTTAAAATGAGCTGCAAGGGCTGGTGAGATTGCTCAGCGGCATAAGCGCCTGCCCAGCAAGTGCACAGTCCTGAGTTTGACTCCCAGAACCCACATAAAGGAAAAAAAAAAGGGGCAGTGATATTACTCAGTGGCACAAGCGCTTGCTGGCAAGCTCAAGGTCCTGAGGTCGACTCTCGGTACCCACAAAAAAATAAAATAAAATAAAATAAAATAAGCTGCAAAACAATGATTTGTTTGAATTGCAAAATCCACCAAATATTTCCTTTGATTAACTAATTTATTTACTTATTTTGAGTTGACTTTATTATATTGTTGCTCTCACAAATACAAGTTAGTAAAATTCACCAAAGAAAACAAAGAAATTTCTTGAAGAAGAATAGAGAGCATCAATGATAGTCCGAATGCCATTGTCCTTTTTATTATGAAAACTAAGAAGTCATAGATGTATGAAATTTAATCAGCATATCAAAGATTTACCTGATGTCCCTATTTATTGCCCTATTCACAATAGCTAAATATGGAATCACTCTAGGTACCCATCAGCAGATGAATAGATAAGGAAAATAAGGTATATATACACAATGGGGTATTATTCACTCATGAAGAAAAAACCATATTAATGTTGGTTATTAATAAAAGGAGAAGCTAAATGTGGGGCATATGAGAACTCTGTGCTATGTTTGCAGTATTGTTTGTAAATCTAACACTGTTCTAAAAAATAGTTTATTTTTTTAAAATGGTTTTCTTTGAAAACAGGTATGAAATATATCAGGAGATATCTACACATACACTTTAAAAATAACATTGTTTTTTCAATAGCTTTATGAAGATATTCATATACATAAAATTTCCTCATGGAAATATAAAAAATCAGTTATTTTTATGTATTCACAATTTTGTGTAACTATCAACAAAAGCAACATTTACAAATTTAAATATCTCCCTCCAAAATTATAGTCATCAGCAGTCATTCATCATCTCCTCCCTAAGCCTTTGACAATTAGAATCTGTAGATATGTTGATTCTAGATATTTAAATGTATACTATTTTATATGTGTGGCCTTTTGTCACCAGTTTCTTTAATTTGGCATAATGTTTTCAATATTTGTGATGGTTAATCTTGATTGTCAACCTGATTCAATTGAGAGAGACCTTGGAAATTATTAAAGAACACGTGTGTGTGTCTGGGTGTGTATATAAGCGTGTTTCCAGAGATGATTGGCATTCAGGACAACAAGGTGAATGAGGAGACCCATTTTTAATGTGGGCAGTACTCTCCAATATGCCAAGGGCCCTAATGGAAGCCCTTCTGCACAGGTTCATCTCTCTCTGTCTCTCTGTCTTTCTCTCTCCCCCTCTCTCCTTCCTACCACCATGTAGTGAGGAGCTTTGTTCTGTAATACCCTTCAACCATGTTTTGTCTGATCACAGGCCCAGATGAAGCCAGCCTAATATTGGCTGAGACCTCTGAAACCATGAGTAAAGATAAATCTTTCTTACTGTAAGTTGACTTTCTCAGGTATTTTGCCACAGCAACATAAAACTAACACCATATTCAGTCATTTTGTAGCATGTGTCAGGACTTTAGTTTTTTATTGTTTAATATTATTCCTTTGTAAGGACATTCCACATTGTTTTCCACCCATTCATTAGTTGATAAGAATTTTGTTTATTTTTATCTTTCCTTATTATGTAAAATGCTTCAGTGAATATTTATGTATGAGTCTTTGTGTGGGTCTATATTTTCAATTCTTCAGAGTATCTCTGAATGGAATTTCTGAGTCATGTGGGAACTCTATGTTTCAGGTATTGAGGAAGTAAACTATTCTCCAAAGGAACTGCACAATTTTATATTCTCACCAGCATTGTTTGAATGATGCAATTTCTCCCCATCCTGTCCAATATATTTTTCTGTCTTTAATTACAACCATTCTTGTTGGTATGAAACAGGATCATATAGTGGGTTAGATTTGAATTTATCTAATTACTAATGATATCATGCATCTTTCATTTGTTTATTATCTACGCATATATCTTCTTTGAAGAAACGTCATTTTAGATCATTATCCATTTTTAATGGTGTTATTTTTCTAATTGTTTTGTAATTGCAGGAATTCTTTATATATTCCAGTACAAGGCCCATATCAGATATATGACTTAAAATATACTATTTCATTCCATGGGTTGAATTTTTTTTAATATCGTTTACAGCAGAAAAAGGTTTTGGTTTTTCTAAAGTCCAATTCATCTATTTTTCCTTTTATCTCCTGTGGGTTTTTTTTTTTTTCACTTATATAAGAAATTTGCCTAAAACAAGCACAGGAGGACAAATTCCTGTATTTTAAACTAATATCTTAGCTTTAGTTCTAATATTTAAGTCTATAGACTAGTTTAAAATGTTTTAATGTGTATGGATTGACATTGGGTCCAACTGTTTGTTTTGCATGTGGGTACTCTCGTCTCAGCACATTTTGTAGAAAAGTCTATTCATTCTCTATCATGTTATAGTGACACTTGTTTAAAAGCAACTATTGATAGATATGTGGGTTTATTTCTATATTCTACATTATATTCCATTGATCTATATTTCCATCCTTATTCCAATATAACATTGCTTTGATTATTGTTACTTTGTATTAAGTTTTGAAATAAAATATGAGAGTCCTCTTACTTTTCAGGGTTATTTTGCATATTCCATATTCCTTGAGTATTTGTATTAATTTTAAGATCAGCTTGAAAATTTCAGAAGGAAGAACTGGTATTCTGATTGGGTTTGCACTGAATTTGTAGATAAATTAACAATACTGAGGCTACTGAGCTATAAACATAGGGTATTTGAGTTTCTTCAGATCTTCTTTAAATTACTTCATAATGTTTTGTAATTTTATTGTAAGAATCATGTATTTCTTTTGTTAAATATGTCACTTTTCTTTTTGATGCTATTATAAGTGATTGTTCTTTAATTTCATTTTCTGATTGTATATTCAATGCAACTAATGTTTGCATTTATCATTTGTCTTGTAAACTTTTGAATTTGTACATTATTTCTCAATATTATATTAAATATCTAATATTTTATAATAATATACCATTATCCTAGTAATACATAGATTTTTGCAGATTATTTAGAAAACACATGTATACAAGAACAAGAACATTTAATCTATGAAATATGTTTTCATTTGTTTCTTGCCAATAAATGCATATATTTTTTTCTTCTCTATTTGCTTTGTGAAGACATTCACCACAGTGAGGAATAGAAGTGACAAGAGTTAATATTTTTCTCTTGCTACTGATACAGCACAGTTAAGTAATTTTATTTTGGAAGGATTAGTAGTAACATTTTTTTCCACTTCTGATTTTAGTCATTTGAGTCTCCTCTGCATTTCCTGTTTTTGTTGATTTTCTTCATTAATTTTCTGTATCATATTTATTTTATTCCTACTTTAACTTTTATAATTCCATTCTTCCTGCTTGCTTTAAGTATATTTATTCTTGTTCTAGTTCATTCTCTGGAAGTTGGGTAACTGTTTTGAGATATCTTCTTCAATAGAGATAATTACAGCAGTATATTTCATTTTAATTTCTGATTTAATATCAGTTTATGGGACCAGTATGTTTTATTTATGTTTTAGTTAATGTCAAATCATGTTATAATTTACTCTATGGCTTATGTATTGGTTAATTGACCAGCCAAACCTTTAGGAGTGTACTCTTTAGATTTTTTTAATATTTATTAATTCTTCAGATTCTTGTCTGTTATTATTTTTTGAATTTAATTTGTAATAAGAAAACATACTTTGCATTAATTTAATCCTTTTTCATGCCTAGAATAAAAACTATCCTGGCAATGTCCCATGTGTACTTGAGAAAAGTTGTGTACATTCTACTGTTCCTGGGTAGTATGTACTGTATTTGTGAAGTCAAACTGATTAATATTTATCTTCCACATCCTTACTGATCTTCTGCCTAGTTTTTTTGTACATTATTGAAAATGAGTGTTTTAGTTATTTTCTCTTTGCTAAGACACAATACCTAACACCCACAAATTAAAGAGGTTTATTTTGGTTCATAGTTTGTAGAGTTTCAGTCTATAATTTGCTGGCTCCAAGGCTGGGCAGCATGGCAGAGGGGCGTGGCACAGGAGAAAGGGCATCTTGTATAGCAGTGGGAAGGAGAGATAGAGAAGAAAGACAGAGAATGAGACAGACAGAGACAGAGACAGAGACAGAGATAGATTAAGGGAGAAGCACAGAAGATGTAGACTTTCACCATTCTCCCAGCAACACATCTCTTCTGACCATTTCACCTCCTAAAAACAACTCAGCTCTATTGCTCCATAATCCAATCACCTTCCAAAAGATCCATGTTATGGTATTTGTTTACATGTCTCCCCAAAGCTTTATGCAGTTATGGAGGGTTTCAGAGATGGTTAAATCTAGAGTTTGTGATTGATTCATGGTCCATTGCTGGGATTATGGGTGTGAGTGCTACACCTGCCCTAGGGCAGGTTGTCTGCATTCAACATAAGGGACAGAAAGAGTCTTCTCTCCTATTTTGTTGCTTTTGATATGTTCCACTTCTATGGATCGTTGCCCCTCTGGTAAGTGCCACCCTGCCTTGGCGCCAGCCAATTATGGGTTGAAACCTCTACAAACTGTGAACTAAATAAATCTTTCCTTCTTTAATTTTGGAGGTCAGTTATTTTGTTTCAACAATGAGAAAAGTAAGTAAAACACCCCACCTATGAGTGCATAAGCCTTTGGGGAGACAGTTAGATATAAACTGTGGGAGAACAGGCTACATGATCAGCCACAGAGACTGAAGCATTGTTGACCTTTCCCAGGGATGGGAAAAGGTGTGGAAGGCTGACCCCCGCCTTGTTTGTAAGCAAGAAAGCTGGTGCTCACAATACCCCCACCTCAGAACAACATCAACTGAGGGTTAAACAAAGAGAATTACATATTTGAATGTAGAGTTGTTATGTTCTTGGGTAATCATTTACATTTTCTTGAACCCCAGATTGCATGATTGTTACATTGTCTTGTTTTACTGCTAAGATTGGTAACTTCTAGACTCCCAGCACTCTTGTCCTTTTGAGGCAGGAGCCCCCTGATACCCCTTGCTTGAAAATTTGTCTCTTTCTCTTTTGTGCCTCATTTTACCCCCTAGGTCAGTCTTCAGGCTTACTCCTGCAATTGGAACCCAAATAGGGACCTGTAGTGAGGAAGCCTCACTGGAGTGGGGAACATGTCATGACACAGAATCCCACAGGGAAGAATCCAAAGAGGCCAGTAAAGGTGAAAGTAAGTAAATGCAGGAAATCTTCAAACCAGGGCTATGGGGCAAAATTTGTCTTTTGAAGAACAACACTATATACAGCTACTTATAATGCTCTTAAAATAGGCAGGAGCACAGGTTAGCATTCAGTCTTTGTCAAGAATGTTACAAGAAATTGTTAAACATAACCCTTGGTTTTCCCAAGTGGGAACATTAGATATTGATAATTGGGATTGTGTAGGGGGAAATCTTAAGCAAGCCCATCCACCAGGTGCTACTACTTCTCCTGAGACTTTTGGCATGGAGACTAGTACACACAGTCCTGGGACCTTTGTGTACTGGAGCTGACCAGAGTTCTTAAACCCCCACCACAGAAAACATACCATTTGAAGAGGACTCTTGGCCCTTTCCTCTCCAAGATCTCTCTAAAGATGAAAGGAAAATGTACATGTCTCCTTATCAATGATTAGTTCAATAGGATGCTTTGAGCCAAGATCTTTTGAGTGCCTGTGCTTTTCCCATACACCCTGTCCCTAATAATCCCCAACAGCTGATCCATGAACATAATCCTATAGAATATAAACTCTTGAAAGAATTGAAACAAAGTGCAATGAACAATGGAGTCCAGGGTCCTTTTACATTGGGCCTTTTAGAATCTATTTTAGGTGCCTTGCATATGGCCCCCTTAGATGTTAAACACTTGGCCTGTTCTTGTTTGTCAGCAGGGCAATATTTCAATTTTCATGTGAATTTGCAGGAATTGGCTAATTAACAGTTTCATCAAAATCAATCTGCCAGATGGCTTGAAATTAATAAGGTATGCTTTTGAGAACAGGCTCCTATTTTGATTTAGGACAGCAGTTAACCTATCCTGATGAGCCCTATCAACAAATAGCTTTAATGATGAAGGGAGCTTGGGCCACCATAACAGAAGTAGGTACTCCAGTTCAATGTTTTCTACATATTTTGTAAGGCTCTAGAGAAGCGTACATACAGTTCTTGGCAAGGCTTCAGGAAATTGTATGGAGGCAGATTCCTCATGCTCAGGCTGTATAAATTATCGTTTTGCAGCTGGCTTTTGACAATGTCAACAAAGATTGTACACAAGCATTAGACACAGTTACAGCAACAAAAACTTAGGTAATTACCTTTAGGGATGTCAAGATATGGGCACAGAAATCTATGAGGTCCACGTTGGCTCAGACCATATAAAGACTCACTAAACAAGGAAATAATAATTCATCTGCACAGTGTTTCAATTGTGGGCAAACCGGGCATATTAAAAAGCAGTGTCTCAGTCCTGCCAAAAAAGGAGTTGCCATACTCCCTCCCACAGAAGGGAAGGATCCTGGATTATATCCCAGGTGTGTCAAAGGAAATCACTGGGCCAAGAATTGCCATTCCAAGTATCACAAGGATGGAACTACTCTGAGAGGAAATGGGAATTGGGTCCATGCCTGGGCCCCTCAAATAACAGGGGCCCTCAGCACAAATCTCCAGTGGGTGCCTGGCCTAGATCTTTCTGCCACTCAGGGTATATCCCTTGTTGGAGAGGACCAACCTATAAAAATTCTTACAGGGATATGAGGGACAATTAGGTTAGTATTTGGAAAGAGTGGACTCAATTTACAAGGGATAACAGAGATCCCTGGAGTAATTGATTCAGATTATACTGGTGAAATTCAAGTTGTGGCACAATCCATGGGTGTTTAGGTGTTTGAACCAGGAGATTATGTAACTCAACTCATGATATTGTGAACTGAATCCCTGCTGCATGTTTCAAGTCATCAGGGTGAATGAGGGGAACAAGGATTTGGGAGCACATCACATCGAGAAATTTATTTTACTCAAGAGATCACAGATAATAGACCTATGTGCAAAATTAAGGTTAAAGGAAAGTGTTTTCAGGGACTCATGGACACTGGAGCAGATGTCTCTCTAATCACATCTGCTCAATGGCCTTCACTGTGGCCCACTAAACCAATGGATACTACTTTGGTGGGACTAGCATCTACCCAACATGTGTTACAGAATGCTCCCCCTGTACCTTATGTAGGAGCAGAAGGAAAGCCTGAGATATTCCAACTTATACTGCATCTATCCCAGTTAACTTATTGGGAAAGGATGTACTGAAAGATTGGGGCATTAGCCTCACTAATGAACCTTTCATTCCTGGAAAGCATATTATGAGACAGATGGAATACTGACCAGAAGATGAGCTAGGGAAAAATCATCAGATTCTTGAGCCCCTGATGATTACCTCAAAATTAGGACTGGAGTTGGCTATTGGAACCATTTTTAGTTGGGGCGCTGCTTCTCCACCCATGAGTACTGCTTTTCCTTTGCAATGGTGCACAAACAATTGTGATAAAACAACACATAGGTAGATCAAAGGCCCCTATTAGGGAGAAGCTCCAACACTTACATTACTCCAGGAAGAACTCTGCTTGGGGCATATTTTGCCCTCAGCTAGCCCCTGGAACACTGCTGTTTTTGTAATTCCTAAGAAATCAGGGAAGTGGAGATTATTACAGGATCTGCATGCAGTCAATGCTTGCTTAGTGCCCATGGGGGTTCTCAAACATAGCTTACTTTCTCCTGCTACTGTGCCCCATGAATGGACCTTAATAGTTATTGATCTAAAAGATTGTTTTTTCACCTAGTTCCAGGAGAGGGATGTAACACTTGGGGACTCAATGCTAATGCTTTGTGTTAGATGGACATGGTGCATATTTCAAGCTTTGGCCATCTTTAATATGCACATGTTAGTATTAATACCTTTTTACTTATGATTCATGCTACCTGCCATTCAGGATAAACCATGGGCCATGAACAACAACATTGTCTTTCTGCTTTTGCTGTTTTAGGGTTTCCCAAAAAAATAAAAACTGATAATGGCCCTGCCCATATGAGCAGGGGCTTCTCCCCCTTCCTGCTACTCTGGGGAATTCAACATAACACTGGGATATCTTACAGTCCATGGGGCAAGCAATTATAGAACAAGCCCATGCCACCTTAAAACATAAATTACAAAAACAAAAAGGGGGGTCCACCCCAAGAACCCACAAGCACAGCTTAATCTAACCACATATACTTTAAATTTTTTAAATATTCGGGCAACCAAGCATGTTACTGCTGCAGAGTTACATTGGCAGAAAAAATCAGAAGGTATGAGAGGGAAGGCAGAAGTATTACAGAAGCCACCTGAGACTGGCCAGTGGGAGGTACCCAGAACCCTAGTAATATGATGATGAGGTATGCTTGTGTCTTAAAAGGAGATGGATCTCCCATGTGGCCACCATCCCAGAATGTGCGACCAAGGAGAAAACCTCCCAGATCAAGACTCATGGTGGAGTCTGATTCCACCATTCCCTCCAGTCCAAGCATTATCCCAAATGTCTCTGAATGATGTTCCCACACAGCAGCTGCTGCCCAGCCACAAGCAGTGAGGCCAATGACATGTGGGAAAATGAAGAAGACCACAAGGAAGCTGAAGACTTGTGTCAAGACTGGGTCCTCCATGTACTCCTGATAATCATTTTATTGCTATGATTGCCATCATACCCTGCACTGTATGTGTCACAATCACTGAGGGGACCACCTATTGGGCATATGTACCTAACACCCTTTGCTTCAACCTATTACCTGGCTTGATTACGCCCCCAGAAATATATCATGATCAGTTAGATTGGGTCCCTGGACCTTTCAGCATTTCAGATTTTGAAAATAGGAATACTACTTTTATCTATACTTCACATTTTCATGATCCTCCACTATGCATTGCACACAAGAGTCTGAATTCATCTCATTGTCTTTCTATTAATCCAGAATTTTGGCCTGCATATCATGGTTCTCAAATGATATTTCTGGGTCTGGACTCTTTTAATGTCTGTGGTTATATGACTAATAATTTTGCTCCTAGGCTTCACCCTTGTGCACAGTATGCCCCATGAGTTGACACTGATGAACTTGCTCCCCCAGTTTGGGTCACTTGTCAAGGGGACACAGGCCAGGTGCAATTGATACACAGGAAGAGCACAATTGGGGTCCACATGGCCAATTGAATGGACAATACTATAATTAGTATGAGTGGCATGAACCTCACTAGAGGTGGTATCATTCTTATAAGGGCATTAATCATTTGGCTATGTATACAAAGGATGAAGGTCAGTTCTCATGGCATGTTGCTTGGTTTAGTCCATCCCTACTGTGGTTAAAAATGGGGAACAATTATGGACCGATACAAAAATCTATATAGAAATTAGGACTACTGTTTTTTTGTAGGACAAGAATGGAAGGGAAACATTTTTAACATGAGCACAAATAGTACAAGTATTAGGCTTTCAAAAAATCACACAACTCATTTTACTATCTGTGTATATAATCCTTACGTGCTCTTATATGGAGAGGTCATTTGGAATGACACCAATTTCACATGTCAAGAATGTACTCTTGGGGGCTCAGCAGCGTAAGTGCCTGCCTGGCAAGCGCAAGGGCCCGAGTTTGACTCCCGGAACCCACATACAAAAGAAGGGCCGGTGATATCGCTCAGCGGCATGGGCGCCTGCTGGCACAGGAGGTCCTGAGGCCAACCCCCGGTATCCACAAAAAAAAAAAAAAAGAATGTACTCTTGGGGCTGGTGAGATAGGGCAGCGGCATAAGCGCCTGCCTGGCAAGCGCGAGGTCCTGAGTTAGACTCCTGGAACCCACATAAAAAAAAAGAATGTACTCTTACTCATTGCATAAATGGGGGTTCCCCAGGAAATTATACTATTCTTATTCTGAGTAGAATGCCTGGACTGTGGTTGCCTGTGAACCTCACTGAACCTTAGGCAGATACAACTGCTTTCCATGTAATGCACTGGCTATTACAGCACCTGATACATTGGGGAAAGCATATGATTGGCCTCCTTGTTGCAGGGATAATATCTTTGGTCTTACTAATTTCTAGTGTTTCAGTGGCATCAGTTGCTTTAACTCAATCGCTTCAAACTGCTCATTTCAAGGACAACATGATGCACACTACCAATGAGGCTTGGGATATTCAATGTTCCATTGATGCAAAATTACAATCTCAAATTAGCATATTGGAAACTACAGTACTGTGGATGGAGGATTAAATTGAGATTTTACAGTTATAGCAAGAGTTATGATGTCATTTTAATACAATACATTTTTGTATAACACCAGTAAAGTATAATGCATCAATTCATCCATGGGAAATGATTTTAAAAAATCTACAGGGTGTTATGCATAGACACATAACTTGTGATCTGGAACAATTACAAAAAAATGTACTTTCCATGTCACAACAGACTCAAGAATTTGATACTCAGGCACAGGGATGGGGCCAATTTGCCAGTGTGTTAGATCAACTCAATCCATGGGCATATATGATAGCTAATGTTGGAATGTGTATTGGATTATTGTGTTTTTTATTAAACTGTCTGCTTGTGTTATGTGTATTCTGCTGCCTTGGAGTTAAGGCCAAACAGTGCTTGAGAGATATCCAGCCTCATCTGACCATGATTCAACTAATTCAATGACAAAACAAAAAGAGGGAGATGTGGGAGACTGGGCTACATGATCAGCCACAAAGACTGAGGCATTGTTGACCTTTCCTGGGGAGAGAAGAGGGGGTGGAAGGCTGCCCCTCCTTTGTGAGTAGGAATGCTGATGCTCACAATAACTCCAGCTCAGGACAGCAGCAGCTGAGGGCTAAACAAAGAAAATTACACATCTGAGTGTAAAGTTGTTACATTCCTTGTTAATCATTTACATTTTCTTGAACCCTGGATTTCATGATTGATAAATTGTCTTGTTTTACTAATAAAAATGGGCCTTCTAAATTCCCAGTGCTCTTGTCCTCTTGAGACAGGACCCTTATCCCCCTTTCTTGAAAATTTGTCTCTTTCTCTGTTACTCCTCACTGTACTCCCAGGTCATTTTGCAGGCTGGCTCCTGCAATAAACCATATCAATGAGTTCCATAGTGTCCTCCTGAAATTTATATATATCAGGGCCATATGAAGGTGATTTTATTTGGAAACAGTATCTTTGTAGAGGTAATTAAGTTAAGTTTAACTATTTGTGGAGTGGGATTTAAATCTAATATGACTGGAATTCATATGAGAAGGAAATTTGGACACAAAGACACACATATATAGAAGAGAAAACCATGTGCTGTTGGAGGCAGAGATTGGCAAAATTCACACACAAGCTAAAGAAAGCCAAGAATTGTTGACAGTCAGCAGAAAATAGGAGAAAGGCACAGAAGAGTTTCTCCTTTGGAGAATCCTCAAGGAATCATTGTTGCCAACACCTTGCTTTGATGCTAAGCTTCCCAGTTTGTGGTATTGTGTTATAGCATCTCTTGGAAACTACTGCAATTAATATTAGTTTCTATTATTAATTTTCTATTTTCCCTGACTATTTCTCAACTGTCAGTTTTTGCTTTATTCATTTTTACAGATGTCCTTCTCCACTGGCCTCATCATGATCTGGAGGAGTCCACATTTGTAATCCCAAGGAAAAGTTATTGGAATTTGAATAAGTAATTCCAATCTACCACTTCCAGTGCAATCTACAGTGAGAATAAAGAGATAAATGCATATCTGTAGTTGTGGGGAGCTAAGGGGGTCCTAAGTCCAGTTAGAAAAATGGCCAACAGGAACAAATGTCTCAACCCAGAGCTGAACCCATGTTTTATTGATTTGTGAATAGGGGAGTGGCTTGGGGATGAGTGACTGTGAGAAAGGTGGGAAGTACATGAGTGCTGTGAGCTGGGCTAGGTAGGAGCCTTATAGCACCTCTGCAATATGCAGAGAGAGATGCAGAAAGAGTAATCTGCATATCACAGTTTGAAGAAGTATCTTGTGTTTTGGGGTTGGTGCTTCAGCTTTGATGTCTACCTTTCATGCCCTGAGACATCATAGATTCTTTCTTGAGCCTCAGTTTCAGCCGACAGCCACAGCGTAGTGTCACTCAGCCTAGCTCATGTATACTACTTGGGAGCTATAGGTGGGGCATTACTGACCTGTCACATTGATTAAAGACTACACATCAGCACCTCCGCTAGGCCCATTTGCATTTCTTAAAGCCAATTGAGGGGATAAAGGATTACCCTAACCAGCTCTGTACATATCAATACATGGAGTCAGGGCAAGGTTTAGCCAAAATAAAGACAAATGTTCTTTTAAGGAGAACTGTCCTAGTGGAACTCCACACATTGTGAGGCTCTGTTTTTATATGTATATATGTTTGTGATGAGTAAATCATTATTAATGGAACTTTGTTTCTAGCAAAATTTTGACTTTTAAGACTATTATATATAATATTATAATTACAGAAGCTTGTGCTTTATTTTGGTATGTTGTATACTTTTCTATCTTTTTGCTTTTAGCATATTTATGTCTTTAAATATATGATATGTCTCCTGTAGGCTTTATATAGTTGGACCATGTATTTAATCCATTGTTACAATCAGTGTCTTTTGAAACTTTAATTCATTTGCATTTAATATTATTGATTTGGTTGGATTTGTTTTTGTCAATATGCCTTTTGCTCTTTGTATGTCTCATATTTACATTTTGATTATGTCCTATTACCTTCTGGCCTCTATTCTTTGTGTTGACAATTCAGCTGTTAGTCTTACTAGGGTTCTGTCTTATGTAGTGAATTATTTTTCTTTATTCTTTAAGTTTTCACTTTTTTCCCCAAAGATTTCATTATGATGTTTCCAGGTAAAGATCTCCTTGAATTAATATGAGCTGAGATTATATAACTTTTAAGAAATATAAATTTATGGAATTATTTGTTTTTCAAATTTAGGAAGTTTTCTGCCATTATTTCTTCAAATATTTTTGCTTTTTTTCTTCTGTCCTTATACTTTCCCAATAATGTCTGTATAGCTATTTAATGGTATGCTGTATTTCTTTGTCTCTGATAATTTTTTTCATATTTTCTTCTCTATTTTTCATTTTGTATAATTTTAGTGATTCTTTGTTCCACTAGTTCATATCCACTGTTTAGGTCCCTTAGTGACATTTTCATTTTGGTTATATTAGCTTATAAATTACAATGTTCTGTTTTAATTCTTTTTATATATTTTCATTATGGATACTTTATATTTGAAGAATCAATGTCATCATACTTTCTGTTAACTAATTAATTATAGCTTCCTTTATTTCTTTGAAGTTATTTACAATAACTACTTTAAAGTCTTTTTCTGCTAAGTTTAGCATCTAAACCCTCTCATAGGCAGTTATATTGTCTGCTTTTGTGTGTGTTTGAGTCACATTTTCTTAATTATTTTACACATCTTATGCAAACCAATATGTTTTTTCTGAGAAAGTACTGAAGCAATTTGATATCCTGATCATGATTTTCCTCAGGGTTGTTGTCCACTTGGTTGTTTTCATATTTGTTTACTGACTTAGATGAACAAATTCTGCAGAATTTGGGGACAAAAGAACTGCCAGAGAGCCACCAACTCCACTGTGGTAGTTCTACAATATTGTAGTGTGTGAAAAGGATTTCATATTTAACCAAATACCCTGCTGGGTTTGTTCCTAAATAGTGAAAGCCTAAGGCATGGGAATAAATGGGTACTGTGTGGCTACCACCATCTTCTGAATACTGACTTTCTGCAACACAGAACTATGGAAAATTGAATCACCTAATGTTCACCACATTGAAATAGCCTCAGAATATCTCTGAAATTCCATGGATCTGAGGAAAATAGGAATTTCCACTCTGTTGTCATGTTCACTTAAATAACTCTTCCATAAGGCAAAGCTGTGGAAGGATGAGTGAAGTCCTAATTTTAAATGCTATAACTTACCACTAGATTTTGCTGAATAAATGTTTCTCAGTTTATTATAAGCCTTTTCATCAATCTACAGAGATTATGAATGATGTTCTTTGTTAATTTTGATTAGCTTAAGAGATAATCCAAGATTATCCAATATTCCCTCAGCTTCTAAAATTTTTCAATGAATGAATAGAAATTATGCACATTTATTGGGTGTAATATGATGTTTTGATTTATGTAAATGTTATAGAAAAATTCAATCAAGCTAATTAAACTTCATCACTTTATCAACATTTTTTATTGTGGTGATAATGTCTAGGCAACAGATATAAAAAATACCGAACATCTCTAATCATCAGGGAGATAGATGTAAGTTAAAATCATGAGATATAACCTCAGCAGAGTAAAAAGAATGCTATCAAAAGACAAACAATAAAAAGAGTTGATGAAGACGCAGAGAAAAAGGAATCATTATTCCCAACACTATACTTGAAATTCTATCTCTGCACATACTTTTTAATGTAGAAAACTATTAAAGATCCCTTCTGTCTAATATAGCTCATTTCAAGAAGCATTAATGGTAAGCTACTCTTGGAAATATGAAGGTGAATGTAATATGAGTTAAAGGAAAAAGACATGTATGTCTGAGTTATTTTCATATTTTACATTTTGAACAGAAGAATACATAATTCATTCAATAAATAACATGTTAGCTGCATGTCCCTAAACTTCCCCATCTTCTGAAGGGTACTGTTTCTTTTACCAAATACTGGATTAATATGGGAATTACCCATCTTTAATCAGCTTTTGCTTATAAGTTCCAGAAATATGTCTTTCCTCCTCTGAGTTTGCTATCAAGAAGACAAAAATAGGGCCGGTGAGATGGCTCAGTGGCGTAAGCGCCTGCCTTGCAAGCGTGAGGGCCCGAGTTTGACTTCCGGAACCCACATACGAAAAAGGGGCCGGTGATATCGCTCAGCGGCATGGGTGCCTGTTGGTGCACAAGGTCCTGAGGTCGACCCCCCGGTACCCACAAAAAAAGAAGAAGACAAAAATAACAAGTGCTTTTATATTTCTAATCTTATTATCAGATAATAATTGCACATCTTTATTGGCTACTTTGTAATGTTTGGTACATTTGTACATTGTGTATTCATCACTTCAGAATTCTTAAATTGTACATCATCTCAAATTTATCATTTCTTTTTGATGAGGACATTTAATATCCTCTATTCTGGGCATTTTGGATGATATGATATAATACTGTTAACTAAAATCATGATTTGTTTAATGGAACATCAGAATTTATTCAACCTATCTGACTGAATTTTTACGTACTAACCCTACTTTCCATACTCCCTATTTCCCATTAATGCCACAGCCTCTAGTAACACTATTCTACTTTTGCTGCTTTGTATTCGTTTACTGGTAATTGGTACTTCATTAAGATTTTGCTGTCTTCAAATGTGAAACCTCTCTTAATATCTAATTAACACAGGGTTGAAGATTTAGCTCAATGTTACTAAAAGATTAGAGGTAATGGGGAAAGTACTATGTAGAAAAAGAAAACTGGATATCAGCTTATTGCCCCCTTCATAGGACTCATATATTACCTAATAACATTGTAGCCATTTATTGGCTGCCATATGCCCTTTCACAAACAGGAGTCTTTTTCATCCCCTTTTCTATGTTTTCAAACCTAAATTACCCTGATTTCAACAGATAAAAAAATGCATATACCTAGTCTAAGTTCTGTCCCAATTTCTCCCTCAGGATGATAGACAGTGAAAACATCCACTTTCTGCAATTGCCCTGACCCATTTATACAAGCAAAGCAAGAGTAATACTCATCTTAAATAATATTACATGCAAGTCACAGACAGGCCACTTCTGGATGTGTAAAACTAACCAATTCAATTACTTTGCAGTATTTTCTCCCATATTATCTGAAGAAAATATAAGGCCTGAACAACCCTCATCCTAGGGTAACAACTTGTCTTCCTTTATTAGTAGATTTAAAAAAAATTAAACACAATTTCTTGTCTGTAAAGAAAAAGTAATTTACTCATGTAATATAGGGTAATTTACTCATGTAATATACATGCTCTAAAAGAGAACAGTAACATTAAAAATAAAACCACTTTATATTATCAAACAGAATAACTATCTAAAGTGTCTGAATTTTGGTTTTATTTCATTTTAAAAGACTTTCTTGAGAAAAACAACAAAGAAGTCCCCTACATTTTTTTGATTAAAAGGATTCACCAGAAGAATTCCTTTAGCAGAACTAAGAATATTTCCAATTTTCTCAAAGTTACAATTTCCCTAAGAATGCAGGAAATAATTTGCATTCAATTAAATTAGATAGAACTTGACCAAATTTTCATCAAAATCCACTAACTGACCTTTACTATGTGATCCTTGTAGATACAATTAATCTGGGTGAATTTGGAGTTAGAAATTAAAAAAAGAATTCTTTATAAGAGGGATATAAGTTTGAGCAAAAAGGATCATCATATAATATAGCTGCAGAATCTTCCAATGTTTCAGACAAATAATTTTAAGAAAATCTAAAATAATCTATCCATTAGTTGTCTAGTTTAGGGGTCACACTCCAAAACTTCTAAACAGGGGCAATATATTTGAATTTCAATATCCCATATTCATCCCCAAAAGTTCTTGTACAGAAATAAGCTTGAAATTTTAAGATATAGCCATATTTGAAGAAATGTGTAAGGTGAAATATACTTTGTCTCAATTTCAAGAGGCCCTGAACTGTTGAGGGTGGAATTAGTGATTTTTACCATTAGATTTAGAAATAGTTTGTTGCTAGGTGCATGTAGTTGAGAATAATAGGCAGATTTAGGCTTTATTAATTCAAGAGTACACCTCAGGAACTTTCCACAGTTTAAGTCATCTTCAGGGGCTAATATGTAGGGTAATTGAAAATTAAAATTACTTAGAGATCTTATTCTATCCAATAGAAATTTGAGCATCTTTGAAAGAAGGTTGTAATTGAATTCTTGCCAGGTGTGGTAGCACATGCTTGTGATCCCAGTACTTGGAATGCTGAGGCAGGAGGATCACCATGAGTTCCAGGCCAGCCTAGGCTACTTAGTGAGTTCAAGGCCAGCATGGAGTATATAATGAGATGCTATCTCAAAAAAAAAGTGGATTCTTAACTTAGTAGATATCATTCAAAAGGGCAGATTTGAAAGTGCTTCTTGCAAAATGTCAATTTTACTTCAAGTTTCATTCGAATTTACACATTATCTTGATAATGGTTGACACACCCCAGAAAAGCTCTGAACACTTACCCATTGATCTCATAGTGCTAACTTCAGAAAATTAAGGCATTTTGTGTGCCTAACAAATATAATGAATTGTTTTAAGACTAGGACCAAATAGCTGAGCTCCTGTCTGCTTTGACTGAACATTATTAGAACAAAGCCAGGATCTTTACTGGGAACTAATGATCTGAAGCATCAATGGGCAGAGGGTCATGACTGTTCTTTGGACCTCACATTGACATTTATTTATTTATGGTAATTATTTTATATTTTATCCTGACTTCCATTTGGATTTACTTATTTTAGCTTGTCTAAACAATGTGGACATACCATTCACTAAGAAGTTTTAAGGGCTTAAGTGACAATTAAAAATATATTTTACAGTGTGTGTATAGTGTGTAAATAAATACTCCCATATTTATCCAATCAATTCAGTATCTTTTTTCAGATGTAATAATGATTGGTCAAAAGATATTTTTGGTTCTTTAAATTGTACCCAAAGAATCTATGAGTTGTGTAACATTGAAAAAATCCTGAAGTAGGGGTTAAGGTTTGGAGAAATCCAGTAAGAAAATCTAGAGTTGTAAACATTAATAGAAAGGAATAAATAGAAAATGTTGCATAGTGATGAGCAGGAACAAATATTTTTTAAAGCTAAATGCATGTCATATAACTGATAGAAATCATTTCTAATTTATAATGCATTTTATCATGTACTGCTTTTCTCTGTGGATGATTATTCAAAACACTTTGATGCTATTTATGGAATACAACACTATTGTTGCCTGTGATGATGCTGGAGTACAGGTTAGAGTTCTTTTCTCCATGCTGAAATGTATATTAAGTTAGTTTTCCTTTGGTATATACATTTGAAATTTCTTATATATAAAGTGACACAAAAAATTGTGACTTTCAATGAAATTGCCTCCATGAGGTAATCAGTGCTGTTTGGTTCTCCTGCTAGTCAAATATTTTTGGCTGTACTCTATAAATTCATGATAACCTTGTACTTCCTGTCATTCTTGAACATTGGGGGATCCAAAACAAATTATAGCCAATGAATTTTAAACAAAATTGAGATGTTATTCATGGGATTGAATAATTAATGGTCACAGACAGACCTCATAGATTTCTTTTCCTCTTAATTTGCTCCTGGCAATGTAGAAGAGACTACATCTGATTTCATAGAAATAAAAAGGACAGCAAAAAAACTATGTTCAATTTATGCCAAAAGTTGTATAATTTTGAAAAATCGTAAGGATACATACAACTGGCAAAGAACAAATCATGAAATAAAATCTGAAGAGAACAATAACACTAAGAAAATTAAACTGGTAATAAAAGACCTCTCAATTAAAAAAAAAATTCTCAAGACCAGATGGTTTCACTGTTGAATTTTCTTAACTATTTAAGGAAAATTAATACAAATTATTCTCAAACATTTCCCCAAAGTTAAACAGGAGTATCTTTAAATTCATTTGCAAGGCTAGTATTACTCTGATACAAAGCCAGGCTGGGATACTATGAGATAAAATATAGTTCAAATTCCTGATAAACATGGATTCTAAAGTTTTAAAAAAATACTAAAAAACTCAATTTTACATAACATTGAAAGCATCATACACTATTACTAAGTGGAATTCATGTGATGTAAGGATAATTTAAAATATTCAAATTGGGAATTGTGTCAAACAATATTAAGAAAAGAATGAGAACCACATGATAATCTCAAAAGTTGGAGAGACTGGAACCCTGAGACCCAGGACAGGCCAGGACCCAGGTTTGTGGGTGCACACATGCCTTTGGAAGGTGAACCAACACCAGAATCCCAGCACCCAGGAGAGCAGGCCCCGTGTTTGTAAAATAATCAGCAAGACCAGCAATGTGGAATTGTCTGAAGCAGCAGCAAGGAGGCAGCAGCTGGGCTCTTGAGAACTCCAGCAACAGAAGATCAGTCCCATCCCCCACTTCCAGAGGCAAGATAAGCTCCATACCCAGCAAAATTCCCATGGCAAAATTGGCTGGAATACACAGCACATTTCTGGGATCTGACATGGACACTATCACAGAACTTTAAACACCACAGGGATTTTAATACTTTTGTTCTCCCTTCTATGTCTGATTGGCTACTCTTTTCCTGTCTTGTTGGAATTTGTCTTGTTTTGTCTTGTATTTTATGGATATTTTTGTTTTTCTGTTTTGTGTTTGTGTGTTTTCTTTTTTCTCTCTCTTTCTCAGTTCTACATTTTTCTTTCTTTTCTTCTTTTCTTTTTCATTCTCTTCTTTCTTCCTTCTTTTTTCACTGCTTAGGTCTCTTACATTATTTATTTTCTACTATTGATCCAATTTTACTCCTTCCTCAACTGCTTTTTGAATTTAAACTTTCAAGTTGATAAACACTGTATCTTCCCTTTCTGAATACTCCTTTGCATTCATTTCATTCTTTCCCTCCTTTGTCCTCCAGTTTCCCAAATCTCAGGTGGCCATCCTTTGACCTCCAGCTTGAAACTACTATATTTGACCACATTCATCACTTCATAATGCCCCCTATGCTTCTTAACACCCACCCCACACAAAAGAGTAAAACCACTAAACTAAGGGGAAAATCACTGCATGAAATAACATGGTATACGTTTGACTTTGTTATATAACTTTAGAGTTCACTCCTGTGATTGGAGGTCGAAGGTTAATGGTTACCATTAAGCAGTTAAGCTGTACTTGAAACTATTGCTAATACTAACTGTACTAATTTAGCCAGGATGTCACACATGTTATAATCAGTTTTTCTCCCATTTGTGATAATTCTGTGATAGTATGAGGCCATAATCACCACCACAGCCCAGTACCAAATGATTTGGTGCTGAGCCACATAGTAACTTTGCATCCTTTACAAATTGGAAAGGTAGGTTCTTTGGATAGCTATAAAGAACCACCTACATATAGAGGACATCCCTGAAGAACAGACATCTAGGGAAACTGCAATACTAGTGATAAAGCTATCACTGATTAATAAGAAATCAGCAAGCATCAACATAGAAAATGAAATAAAATAAAAAAAGAGAAAATAGAAAATGACAAGACGCAGAAGCAAAATATAACCTCAGAACAACAGACCAGGACAAGCCCAGAACACAATGAGAAACATGAAACAGGAAGTCAAACAGTGAAACTTTCTGAAATGATAGCAACAGAAGTAAAAAAAGAAAGAGAAAGTAAAAAAAAGAAAGAGAAAAGGCTACAGAGAAAATAATTTCTCAGGTACAAAAATAAATGCTTAAAATCAAAGTTATTAGATAAGACATAGATAAAAGAATAGATGAGCTTAGAAAAATGATGGAAAAAATACCCAACATAGGAAATTAATAGAATCCATTAAACAGATACAAACAGAAATTCAAGAGATTAAAATCACCTTTGAAAGTATATGCAACAGATTGAATGGAGGAGAGGATAGAATATCAGACCTTGGGGACAGAACTGCAGCAAGTGATAATGAAAAGAAAGATGTCTTAAAAATAGCAAGAGAACATGTAAAATCAACCCAACATCTACAAGATGATGCAAAGAAGAATAACATAAGTTTGATTGAGGTCAATGAGAAGGCAGAAGACAACACAAATGCCATAAAAAAAACTCTTCACAGAAATAATGGCAGAAAACTTCTCAAAACTGGATAAAGTATTTGACACACAAATACATGAAGCATGTAGAACTCCAAACAGATATGACCAAAATAAAACTACACCAAGACATATACTAATCAAGACTCCAGAAATTCAACAAAACAACAGATTAAAACCTTTTAGAGAAAAGAAACAAATCACCTATAAAGGAAAGCTACTAATTTCTTTTTTTTATTTTAAGGAGAAAAAACAATAAAAACAGTGGTACAAAATTTCAAAACAAGATAGTAGGAAAGTAACAATGGTTATTACATTGCTTATTATCATCCTAAAGTAGTTGCTCAGATTACAAGACAGAGGTATGGAAAATTGTTTTAAAGATACAAGCACAATACTTTCTTTACAATGAACTTATAGACATTATTAGTATAGTTATCTTAACTATCTTGTGTGCATGTAGATAGATATAGAGATTTATTTACTTTTCCTTTTTCTTTCCTTCTTTTCTCTTTCCCCCATTCAAGTTTCTCTTTCTTTTTGAACAGTTTCTTCCCATTTCTCAATATCATGTACATTTTGGATCTTATTTACTCTTTCTGCTTGTTACACTAAGGAAACAATATGATGTTTACACATGTGAGACTCATTTATTTCACTTACGAGGTTGGTCTCAACTTGCATCCATTTACTTATAAAAGTGCAATTTTATGCTTCTTCATAGCTGAGTAATATCCCACTGTATAAAAACAGCACATCATCTATAATCATTCCTCACTTGATGGGCATTTGGGTTGTTCCCAAGATTTAGCTATTAGAAATTGTGCTGCTATAAACATGGGTACACATATATTGCTGTGGTATGATGTTTTTAATCCTGCTGGGAAAATACCTAGAAGGGGGAATAGCTGAGGCGAATGAGACCTCTAATCCTAGTATTTTGAGGAATCACCACACTGCTTTCCACAGTGGTTTCACCACTCTACACTTCCACCAACAGTGGAGAACAGTTCCTTTTTCACCACAGGCCCTCCAGCATTTGATATTGGTTGATTTCTTGATGACAGCCATTCTTTCTGGGGTGAGGTGGGATACAGCGTTTTTTTTGTGTGTGGGTACTGGGGGGTCGACCTCAGGACCTTGTGCGCCAACAGGCACCCGTGCCACTGAGCGATATCACCGGCCCCTTTTTCGTATGTGGGATCCGGGAGTCAAACTTGGGCCCTCGCGCTTGCAAGGCAGGCGCTTATGCCGCTGAGCCATCTCACCAGCCCTACAGTGTTGTTTTAATTTGCATCTCTCCAAACACCAATGATGTTGAACTTTTTTTCATGCATTTATTTGCTATCTATTTTTTCATCTGAGAAGTGCATATTCATCACAGATGCCCATTTTTGGATTGGGTCTTTAACTTTAAGGGTCTTATATTTTTCAATTCTTTATATGTACTACATATAGGTCCTTTGTCTGAGGGACTGTTGGCGAAAACATTTTCCCACTCTGTGGGTTGATTTTTCAGTCTATTGTTGATTTCTTTTGATGTACAAAAGCTTCTCAATATAATAAGACCCCAGTTGTTAATTTTTTGGAGTATTTCCTGTGAAGTTTGGTTTTCTCTCATGAAGTCTCTACACCTATGTCTTTAAGATTTCTACCTAATTTTTCTTCCAGTAGATTCAGTGTTTCTGTTTAAATATTTAGATTTTGATCCACTTTGACTTTAGTTTAGTGCATGTTGATAGACATGGGTCTATTTTTTGTCTTTGGCATGTGCACAGCCAGTTTTTCCAGCACCATTTATTAGAGGTCATCTTTCTTTCAGTGAATATGTTTTGCCCCTTTGTCAAAGACAAGGTGACTGCGTGTGTTTATAATTGTGTCTGCATCTTCTAATCTGTTTCAATGACACTCAGGTCTGTTTTTTTGCCAGTACCATGCTGATTTTATTACACTAGCTTTATAGAATAATTTCAAGTCAGGGATTGTAATGCCTCCTATCTGGTCTTTGTAGCCCATAATTATTTTTGATATTCTAGGTCTCTTATGTTTCCAAATGAATTTTAGGCCTGTTTTCTCTAGTTCTGTGAGGTATACTGATGGCATTTTGATAGGTATTGCATTAATTATGTTCTACAATTTTGGGAGTATGGCCATTTTCACTATGTTGTTTCTTCCTATCCATGAGCAAGGGATATCTTACCATTTTCATTTTTTAATTTTTTTGTGGATACTGGGAGTTGAACTCAGGACCTCACGTGCCAGCGGATGCCCGTGCCGCTGAGCGATATCACCGGCCCTTTTTTTGTATGTGGGTTCAAGGAGTCAAACTCGGGCCCTCTCACTTGCCAGGCAGGCACTTATGCCACTGAGCCATCTCACCGGCCCTCTTTCCATTTTCTGATATGTTCTTCAATCACCTTTTTCAGAGTACTGTAATTTTCAATGTATAGATCTTTTACTTCCTATGTTAAATTGATGCCTAATTATTTCAATTTGTTTTGGATGCTATTGTGAAGTGTGTAGATTCCCTAATTTCTCACTCACTGAGTTTGTTGTTTGTGTACAGGAATACTATTGAATTTTGAGTGTTGACTTTGTATCCAGCTATGCTACTGAATTTGCTTATTAAATCTAGAAGTATTTTGGTGAAATTTTTGGGGTCTTCTATGTAGAGTATCATGTCATCTGCAAATAATGATAATTTGACTTCTTTCCTATCCCTATTCCTTTTCTCTCTGTTGTCTAATTGCTCTGGCTAATGTTTCCAGAGCTATGTTGAATAGGAGTGGTGATAGTGGATATCTTTGTCTTGTTCCTGAATTTAGATTGAAAGCTTTCGTGTTTTGTCCATTTACTATGATGTTGGTTGTCGGTATGTCATAGATGTCTTATCAGATTGAGGTAAAGACCATCTATTCTAATTTTCTGTAGGATTTTTATCATGAAAGAGTGTTGGACTTGTCAAAAGCTTTTTCTGCATTTATTGAGATGATCATGTGAATTATGTCTTTGGCTCTGTTGACATGATGTATTGCATTTATTGATTTTTGTATGTTGAACAATCCCTGCATTCCAGGGATGAATCCCACTTGGTCACAGTGTATAATCTTTTTGATGATTTGCTGCATTCTGTTAGCTAGTTTCTTATTGAGGATTTCTGCATCTATGTTCATTAGGGAGATTGTCCTGTAGTTCTCTTTTTCGGTTGGATCTTTCTCTGGTTTTGGTATCTGGGTAATACTTGACTCCAGGAATGAGTTAGGGAGTATTGATTTACTTTCAATTTCATTAAAGAGTTTGAGTAGTATTAGTATTAAATCTTCTCTAAGTTTCTTGTAGAATTCAGCTGACTCCATCAGGATATGGGATTTTCTTTGTTGGTAAGTTTTTAATTAGGTTTTCAATCTCATTAACTGATATTGGGTGATTCAGAATTTTTATATCTTATTGACTCAGCTTTGGTAATTCATATGTATCTAGGAATCTGTTCATTTCTTCTGTGTTTTCCATCCTATGAGAGTAAAGATTTTTGAAGTAGGTATTGATCTGAATTTCCACAGGACCTGTAGTGATTTCACCCTTTTCATTTCTCAATGCATGAATTTGAGTCTTTACTTTCCTTTTTAAGATAAGTTTGGCTTAGGATTTATCAATATTATTTATCCTTTCAAAGAACCAACTCTGATTCATTAATTCTTTTTGTTGTTTTCTTAATCTCCATTGCATTAATTTCTGCTCTGATTCTTTATAATTTCCTGCATTGTATGGGTTTTTGGGCTTTTTTCCTATTCTTTTTCTAGAAGCTTGAGGTGCAATCTTAGCTTGTTTAATTTTGTTTGTTCAGTTTTCCTGATGTGAAAATTCACCACTATAATTGTCCCTCTTAGGACTGCTTTCATTGAATCCCATCAGTTTTGGCATATTGTATCTGATTTCTCACTTAGTTGTAGATATTATTTAATATCTTCCTTAATTTCATCTGTGACCCATTGGTTGTTTAAGAGGGTGTTCTTTAATTTCCATGTTTTTGTGGAGTTTTTGTGGTTTGTTTTGTGATTTATTTCTAATTTCATTGCACTCTGGTCAGATAATACGCATGGAGAATTTCAATTCTTTTTCATTTACTTAAGCATGTTCAGTGGGCTAGTATATGGTCTATCTTAGAGAAGATCCCATGTGTAGCTGAGAAGAATGTGTATTCTGATGATGTGGGGTGGAGCACTCTAAATACATCTACTAAGTCCAGTTGTTCACAGGTTTGGTTCAGTTCTGATATTTCTTTTCTGATTTGTTTGTCTAGTTGATCTATCTCTGTGACAATTGTGTATTAAGGTCTCCTGTTACAATTTTGTTATTGCTTATTTGATTTTCATGTCTATTAATAATTGTCTTATATAGTTGGGTGCTCCCATATTTGATTCATACATATTTAAGGTTGTTATCTCTTCCTCTTGAAGTATTCCCTTAACAAGGATGTAGTGACCTTTTCATCTGTTTTGATCTTTGTTGAAGTTCACGTTGTCTGCAAAGAGGATAGCTACCCCTGCTTTTTTCTGGATTCTTGTTGCATGGAAGAATGTTTCCATCCTTTGAATTTTAGTCAATGAATTTCTTTTTGAATTAAATGTGCTTCTCATATATAGCATGTTGTTCAATCTTGTTTCTTGGTTCATTGTGTCAGTCTGTTTCTTTTCATTGGTGAATTGAGGCCATTTACATTGATGTTTATAACTGATATGTATTGCCTTATCTTTGTCATACTATTTTGTTGCTTTTGGTTCCCTGCTTTTCTCCTCTGTTCAATTGCTTGCCCTGCTTGGTGGTTTTATTCTGTTGTTGATCTTGGGATTGTGGTCATTTTTATCACTTCCTAGAAGATCTTTCAGTACTCTTTGTAAGGTTGGCTTGGTGGTCATGAATTACTTCAGTTGTTCTTTGTGATGGAAGAAATTATTTCTTTAATTTATCAATTATTTAATTTAATTTAATTTAATTTAATTATTATTTAATTATTTCTCCATTAATTTTGAAACAGTTTTGCAGGGTACATCAATCTGGGTTGGAAGTTGTTTACATTCATTTCATGAAATACTTCACTCCAAGCTCTTCTTGACTTGAGGGTTTGTGTTGAGAAGTCTGCTGTGATTCTGATTGGCTTTCCTTTATAGGTGATCTGTTTCCTTGCTCTAACAGGTTTTATATTCAGTTCTTGTGCTGAATTTCTGGAAGTTTTTTTTTGTGTGTGTGTGGGTACCGGGGGTTGAACTTAGGACCTCATGCACCAGCAGGAGCCCATGCCGCTGGGCGATATCACTGCCCTTTTTTCATATGTGGGTTCTGGGAGTCAAACTCAGGCCCTCACATTTGCCAGGCAGGGGCTTAGTCCACTGAGCCATCTCACTGGCCCCTGGAATTTGATTAGTATATATCTTGGTGTAGTTTTATTTTGGTCATGGCTGTTTGGAGTTCTATATGCTTCATTTATTTGTATGTCAAATTATTTATTCATGCTTGGGAAATGTTCTGCCATTATTCCTGTGAAGAGTTTTTTTTTTCCTATGGCATTTGTGCTATCTACAGCCTCCTCAGTGACCCCAATCAATCTTATGTTATTCTCCTTTGCATCATCTTGTAGCTGTTGGATTGATTTTTTATGGTCTTTTGCTATTTTTAAGACTTGTTTCTTTTCACGATCACTTGCTGCAATTCTGTCTGCAAAATCTGATATTCTCTCCTCTCCTCCATTCAAACTGTTTCATATACTTTCAATGGTGGTTTTAATCTCTTGGATTACTGTTTGAATCTTTTTCATGGATTCCATTTTTTTCTATGTTGCTCATTTTTTGTTTCCAACATTTTTCCAAGCTCATCTATTCTTTTATCTATGTCTTGTCTAATATCTTTGATTTTAAGCATCATTTTATGTACCTGCTTGATTATTTTCTCTATAAGATTTTTCATGTGTTTTTTTTCACTTCTGTTAGTATCATTACAGAAACTTCTGCTGTTTGACTTCCAATTTCATCTTTCATTGTGTTCCAGTCTTGTCCTGGGTGGGCTGGGGGGCTGGGGTTGCATTTTGCTTCCATGTCTTGTCATTTCCTGTTTTCTCTTATTTTCTTTCATTATCTATGTAGGAGCTTGCCAATATCTTATGATAGATAGCTTTATATCTAATATTGCTATTTCCCTTAGGAGATATCTGTTCTTAGGGGATGTCCTCTAATGACAGTACTAATTTCTATAATTGAATTGAAAAGTAAGTTTTGTGCTTGTATCATTTGAAAAGTTTTCATGTTTATATCTTTTTATCTGAACAAGTACTTTGAAAATAACAATAAACAATGTACTAACCATTGTTACTTTCTCACTATTTTGTTTTGAAATTTTGTAACATTGATTCTATTTTTTCCTTTAAAATAAAAGTAAAAGTTGGAGAAACGATCATTTAACAAAATTCAGTATCATTTCATGCTAAAAAAAACTCAATAAGTTTTGTGTAGAAAATAATGTACCTCAACACAATAAAGACCATCTATAATAAGCTCATAGTTACTTCACACTGTTTAGTGAAAAGTTGAATGTTTTTCCTCTAAGATTTGGAACAAAACAGAGCACCCACTTTTACCACTTTTATTCAACATAGTGCTGGAAGTTCTAACCACAGCATTAAAGCAAGAAAAAAGGCATCTAAATTTGAAAGGAACATAAAAAATCTCTTTTTTTCAGGTAACATGTTCTTATACATATAGAAATCTAAAGATTTTTAAAAATTAGTTACAATTAATAAATGAATTTAATAAATTTTAAGAAAAAAATTCAAACAAAATCAGTAACATTTCTATGAATAAGCAATAAAATCTGATACAGAAATTTAAAAAATTTTCATTACTATTACATCAACAATTTTCACCCAGGATTTGTACACTAGATATTTACAAATTATGATGAAAATATTAGAGGAGATACAAATAAATGGAAAGGCAATCTTTGTTAATGGATTGGATGCTTCAGAAATGAATGGCAATTTTAGTAAAGAAATGCAGACCATGAGAAGAAATCAAACAGAAATCCAGGTTAGAAAAATTACATTGAAAGTATGGGCAGCAGAATAAACCAATGTGTTGTGACTGTCAGAAATAGAAGATAAGGCTGATATACTAGGTCATGTACTCTGATGCCTTAAAAATAACAAGAAACCATAAAAACTTGATCTATCAGCACCAGATGACTCAAAAATACTAACCAGGTATTATAGAAATTTATTTTGTTTACTATTTGAACTCTTCTATTCATTTATCATTTGTGTTGTTTTATGGTCTCAAATTCATTGATTTCTGCTCTGATCATTATAAGTTCATTCTAGTGGTAGCTTTTTGTTTGGATTGTTCTTGTGTTTCTAGGAACTTGAGGTGTGTTTTTTATTTGGGCTGGATATGATTTTATGATGCTGGCATTCAGTATAAACTTCCCTATTAGGATCTATTTTATTGTTTACCATACATTTTCATGCATTGTACTGAGATTATTATTTAGTTCTAGAAACTGTCTTTTTTATTCCTTGATTTTTCTGCAACCCACTTTTTATTTGAGTATATTGTTCACTTTTCATGATTTTGCATAATTTCTGTGTTTTTTATGATTGATATTGATTTTTAACTTCACTGTTATACATGGTATAACTTCAATTCTTTTACATTACTGAATCTGGCTTTATTGGCTAATATGTGGTCTATTTTGGAGAAGACCTCATTTGCTGCTGAAAAGATTGTGTATTCTTTTGTTAGGTGGAACACTCTGTAAATATCTAATAGGTCCATTTGTTTGAAGGTATTCTTCATTGGTTACATTTATTTGTTGAATATTTTTGTATTTGATCTGTTTCTGATAGCTAACATAACAAAAAATAGAAAAGACACAAATCAATGCAATTAGAAATGAAAATGATAAAATCGTAACTGACACTGCTGAAATCAAAAAGATTATTAACAACTACTTCACAAACAATGCCAATCAATTGGAAAATTCAAAAGAAATGAGTAGATTCCTTGATACATATGAATTACTAAAATGGAACCAGGAATATTTAAAAACCCTGAATAATCCAATAACAGGCAAGGAAAATAAAGCAATAATTAAAAAGCAAATAACTATGAACTAAGAAAAGCGGAGGTCTCAATGAGTTCAGTGCTGAATTCTACAAAAACTTCAGGGAAGTTCTAACACTAATACCTTTCAAACTTTTTAATGAACTTAAAAGGTGTATTTCCAAAGACATACATGAAAGCTACCATTACCCTAATTGCAAAACCAGGGATAGACCCAGCCAAAAAGGAAACTAAAGACCAAATGTTTTAATGAATATAGATGCAAAGATACTCAACAAGGTACTGCCAAACAAAAAGTTCATCTATCATGATCAAGTTGGCTTCATCCCAGTGATTAAAGGATGGTTCAACATAGGAAAAATCAATAAATGTAATACATGACACAGAGTAATGACAAAAATCACAGGATTATCTCAATAGATGCAGAAAAAGACTGACAAAATCCAACTTCGTGTCTTTATAAAGACCATGTAGAAAATAATTATGAACAGATCTTATCTCAATGTGATAAGATCCATTTAGGACCAACCTACTGTCAACATCATATCAAATGGGCAAAAACTAAAATCTTTACCTCTAAAATCAGGAATGAGCCAAGGATGTCCACTATCACCACTCCTTTTCAACACGGTACTCAAAACATTAGCAAGGCCAACTAGAAAAATAAAAGAAATAAAAACAATATGCATAGGAAAGAAAGATGTCAAACCTTCATTATTTGCAAGTGACATGATCCTCTGCATAAAAGTCAAGAAATCCACCAAAAGACTCAGAATTAATAACCAAATTCTGTAATATAGCAAGATACAGAATCGACACAAAAATCAGTAGCATTCCTATACATTAATAATGAACCCACTGAGAAAGAATTTAGGGAGTAATGCCATTCACAATAGAACCATAAAAAATTAAACAGTTAGAAATTAACCTAAACAAAGAACTGAAAGATTTCTACAATGAAAACTACAGCACTCTGAGAAATATAATCAAAGGGGACATAAGAAAATGGAAAGATATTCCCTGTTCCTGGATAGGCAGAACCAACATAGTCAAAAAGGCCATACTTCCAAAACTGATATACAAATTATTGACAATTCTAATGAAAATACCAACAATATTCTTCACAGAATTGGACAAAAAATCCTAAAATTCATATAGAATCAGAAAGACCAAGAATAACGAAAAGAATCCTGGGTATTAAGAGTAAAGTGGGAGGCATCACAATCCTGGTCCTGAAGTTTATATTATAAAGCTATTGTGATAAAAATCATATTACTGGTACAAAAAGAGACATGAGGATCCATGGAACAAAATATAGGATGCAGAAACAGTCCCAAGAAAATGTGGCTATTTGATCTCTGACAAAGTGGCAAAAAACATACACAAGTGGAAAGACAGCCTCTATAATAAATCATGTTGGGAAAACTGGCAATCCACATTCAGAAGTTTGAATCCACAACCATATCTCTCACCATGTACTAAACTAAAATCAAGAGTGATCAAAAAAATATATGTTAAACCAGAAACACATCCTCCTGTAATCAAAAATTAGGTAAAACTCTTGAAGTCATAGGTATAAGCAAAGACTTTCTGAACAGAACCCAGGTTGCATAATAAATAGTACTGAGAATCAACAAATTGGATATTACCAAATTAAAATCTTCTGTACAGCAAAAGAAACAAAAAGGGAGTGAAAAGAAAGCCTACAGAATGGGAAAAATGTTTGCAAGCTATTTCTCTGAGGACTAATATCTACTAAATAAAAACTATTAAAAAATTATACACCCAAAATAAAAGATCTAATAAAAAATGGGCAAGTGAAAGGAGTAGACACTTCACTGAACAAGAAGTACAAAGGGCCAATAAATGCACAAAGAAATGCCCAAAATTTTTGGACGTTAAAGAAATGCAAATTAAAAGACACTGAGATTCCTTCTTATCCTAAAAAATGACTATCATCAAGAATTCAATTAATAACAAATGCTGGCATGGCTGCAGTGGAAAAAGGAACGTTTGTACATTGTTGATGGGAATTTAAACTAGTACAACCAATATGGAAACTATTGAAGATTCATTAAATTCTGAAAGTAGATATTCTACCTGACTCAGCTATTTGCCTTCTAGGTATCTTCCTGAAAGTGTTAAAAACATTATATTACAATGATATATAAATACCAATGTTTATAGCAGCACAATTCATAATATCTAAATCTAGGAAGCAAACTCTATCTCCATCAACAAAAGAATGGAAGAAGAAAGTGCAGTATTTACACACAGTAGAGTACTACACTGCCATAAAGAAGGGTAAACATGAGTCATTGTTAAGAAATTGGATGCACCATAAGAACATATTATTAAATAAAGTAAATCAGACATGCAAGCTTAAATATTGTTGGGTTTCTCTAAGGGAGTTCAGTTCCATGAGAAACTAAAAATATAAATAAAGAGCAACATAAAAGGTTGACAATAAGAAGTAGGTCTGTAAATATTCCTCAAAATGGAAAGGGATCAAGAAACAGATGGAGGTGGAGGGTAGGGAAGTGGCATGAAAAAGGGAATTAAGATGTCCTATGTACATGTACAAACTCCATACAAGGAATGTAAACATTACATACTGCAAACAAAAAAGGAATAGGATCAGGAGATGGATACGGGGGAGGGAGAGAAGGAAAATGGGATAAAAAAGGAATTAAGATGTGTTATGTACATGTACCAACTCCCCACAAGGCATATATACATTGTGTACTATGAACATGTACTAATAAATAACATTTTTAAATCTGAAAAAAGGGCTATAGAAACTAAGGAAAAACTACAAGACCACACAAAGGTATTAAAAATTACCAAAATCATAGAAGAAAAATTTGCAAGTCTTGGAAATAGTCAACTTCCCAATAAGTGATATACTATATATAAACTAAAATAGCCACATTATCAGAAAATAACTTTTCCATGAGCATAATATTTAAAATCCTAGAAATTCAGAACAAAAGAATACTAAAATCTACTAGAGGATACCAAGTGATAAAGGCAACCCAATCAAAATAACAGCAGATTACAAAGCACAAATTTTATGGTTAGGAGACCTTGGAGCAAAGACTTGCAAGTCCTAAAGAAACCTTTCCATCCAGATTAATACATCCTGAAAAACTATCTTTCAAAATTTAAGGAAATGCAAATAACAACCACACCGAGATATTACTTTACATCCACTAGAATAGCAACTATCAAAAAAGCGTAAAAAGAACAAAACCAGAAAATAACAAATATTGAATAGAATGTGGAGGAACTAGGCCCCTTGTGTACTGTAGGTGGGAACATTGAAAGGTTTAGCTATTACAGAAAACAGTCTGATGAAGTTTTTGCAACCAATGGAAAATAGAACTATTGTATGATTCAGCTATACCCCCACTAGATATATATAGAAATAATTTAAAATAAGTGTGCTGAAAGACATCTACACTCCCATGTTTATTGCAGTATTAATCAAAATCACCAAGATATATAAATAATCTAATTATCCATTAACACATTAATGGATAAATAAAATGTCACACACATACACAGACTGCAATATTATTTACAAAAGAATTCCTATCATAAGTGATAACATAAATGATCTTGGAGGACATTATTTTAAGCAAAATAAACCTGTCACTGAAAGACAGATGCTAAATGAATCCACATATATAAGGTCTCTAATATATTAAAGCTCATAGAAGCATAGAGTGGAGTGGAAGTTTCCAGTGATTAGGAAGACGGAGAAATGAGGAGTTGTTCTTTGAACATGTAACAGTTATCCAAGTTGAGGAAGTTCTAGTGATAGTGCATACAAAATACTGCCTGCAGTTAACAATACTATATTGTGCACTTCAAAAGTTTGTTAAAAAGTTAAATGTGGGGCCGGTGAGATGGCTCAGCGGCTTAAGCGCCTGCCTGGCAAGTGCGAGGGCCCGAGTTCGACTCCCGGAACCCACATATGAAAAAGGGGCCGGTGATATCGCTCAGCGGCACGGGCGCCTGCTGGCGCGTTAGGTCCTGAGGTCGACCCCCTGGTACCCACAAAAAAAAAAAAAGTTAAATGTGCTGTTATGTTTTTATTGCAAAAATCCAAAATACCAACAACAAAGAGGCACAAGGAAACTTTAGGAGGTGATGAACACATTTACTATCTTGAGTGTTTTAATGATTTCTTATGCATACATGAATATCTAAATTAATGAAGATATATACATTAAATATGTGCAGTTTTTATATAAATCATACCCCATCAAAATTCTTTAAAATGGTGCTTTCTTCATTGGCTTGGATTCCTGAGTATCTACAATGCAAAGAAGCACTTGTTGACTTGTTTACATATATGTATCGTGTCCCCACAATGAGTGTTATTATTATGCACCACAAACATGTACCTACAATACAAATTAAAAATATATAGATTTCAATACCCATAACTCTGAGAGTAGCATATTATAACTAGAGGTGTTTGAGGAAAAGGTTAATAACAGAAAATTCTCTGTGCCTTATATAAAAAAAGATATTCAGAAAAAATTACTTCCAATTATTATGTATTTAATAATAAGCATTGCTCAGAAAGCAGCCTATCTAGGAATGGTTCTAATAAGCAACACGCTAAAAATGACATTTTTGCTTTTGTAACCAGATAATTAACCTCAGCTACATATTTCAGGTGAATGACTAGTTTATACACTTTGTTCAGTATGAGAGAAGAATTTTAACTGGAGGAGAGAATGAGGTCACTATGATGACATGGATATTGTTTTTTTGGGGGATGAGGTTAAGGTGTCTTTGAAAACAGATATTGGATAGCACACATTCTGGAGATTTATAAACAAAGAATGCTTATCTCACCCCTGCCTTTTAACTTTGTTAAAAAGTTCTGTAAATTCGTTCCACCTGATGTTTGGCTTTTTGTGTTTTTCTAGGCAAAATGAAGAGGAAGACTGCTACTGTTCTTGTATTGACTGAACACTGGTAAACAAGTCAGATTCATTCATATATTTGCCTACTTGTATTTTCTCCTTTTCACATCTAATTACAAGGATTAAAACAAGTAAAATGTTTCAACATAACTTTATATTCAGCCATGATTTTTCTGCCTTAGAAGAGATCCCCAGCAATGCGTATTACCATAGAAATCAGTAAATAGACTTTATAATTGCTATAAAAACAAAAACCAAGACTTTCAAAAGATATTGCAATCGAAGAACACATATGCATATCACTTGCATAGGAAAGGTAGTGCATGTAAAGGATACTTGTGTGGGAGAATGGGAGAAATACTATTAGATATCTAGCACCAGTATGGCAGAGCAAAAAGTAGCTTGGTTTTGGAGTTCACACCTTGGTTCTATAATATTAATATTTTAGCTTTAAGAAATTAAATTAGTACTTCTGAAATTCAGATTATTTTTAAATGCCATTCTTAACTGTTTATTGGTACATTTTTTACATACATAATGATCACACTCATCATTGGGAATTTATACCTGTACATGATATATAATGATTCCTCTTTGATTCCCATTTCCCCCCACTTCCTGCAACCCTTCTTCCCCTCCTTATTTAAAAAAAGATTTGTTTGCATTTTATCTTTCTTTTCTCATTTATTTCTTTTCCCTTCCTTTCCCCATCACCCCTTCTTAGTTCCCCTTCCTATTTGAACAATTCCTTACTATTTCACAATATTATACATTTTGGTCCTTACTTACACTTTTACTGTTTGACACCAGAGGGAAAATTCAATATTTACACACGTGTGTCCCATTTATTTCACTTAAGAGAATGTTCTCAAGGTGCATCCACTTACCTAGGAATGTTTCAAGTTTCTCCTTCTTTATGGCTGAGTAGTACTCTATCATATAAAAAAAACCTCTACTTCGTTCATCATTTGATGGGCATTTGGGCTTTTTATAAGATTTAGCTCTTACCAAATGTGCTGCTATAAATATGAATGTGCATATATCACTGTGATATGATGCTTTTAATACTTTTGGGAAGATATCAAAAAGGAGTATAGCTGGGTCCAATGGAATGTCTAGTCCTAGTTTTTTGAGGAAACTCCACACTGATTTTTAGAGTGGTTGTACCATTCTACACTCCCAGCAACAGTGGAAACAGTTGGTTTTTCCTCACAGCCCCATAGCATTTCTTATTGGTGGATTTCTTTCTCATAGACATTCTTTCTGGAGTAAGATGGGATCTCAACACTGTTTTAATTTGCAACTTGCAAATGAACAGTAATGTTGCAATTTTTTTTCATATATTTATTTGCTATTTGTACTTGTTCATCTGAGAAGTGTGCATTCATCTCAGATACCCAATATTGGAATGGGTATTTAAATTTGAGATGTTTGATTTTTTACAGTTCTTTATATGTTCTAGATTTAAGTCCATTGTCCGAGGAACAACTGACAAAATATTTTTCTCATTCTGTGTGTTGTCTCTTCACTCAGTTGCTGAATTATTTTGCTGTGCAAAGCTTCTTAATAAGATGAGATCCCAGCTGTTCATTCTTTGTAATATTTCAAATGCAATCAGGGTTTTACTCATGAAGTCTTTGCCTACACAAATGTCTTCAAGAGTTCTACCTTTATTCTCTTTCAGCAGATTTAGTGTTTCTGTTTTAATATTTAGATCTTTGATCCATTTTTGCTTTAGTTTAGTGCATGGTGACAGACATGGGCCTAGTTTTAGTCTTTGACATGTGGAAATCCGGTTTTAACAACACCATTTATTAAAGAGGCTATCTTCCTTCCAGTGAATGTGTTGGCCCACTTTGTCAAAGAAAGATGATTGAGTGTGTTTAGAATTGTTTCTGCATCACCTAATCTGTTCCATTGATCCTTGGGTCTCATTGGGATTTTTCTTTTCCTTTCTTTCTTTTCTTTCTTTCTTTTTTTTGTTTTTTGCCATTACCATGTTGTTTTTTATCACAGTACCTCTGTAGTGTAATATCAAGTCAGGGATTGTAATCTCCCTGCCTTTCCTTTGTTGCCGAGAAATGCTTTTGCTATTTTGTAGGCTATTCCAGTTCCAAAATAATTTTAGAAATATTTTCTCTACTTCTGTGAGGTATGCTAATGTTATTTTGATGGGGATTGCATTAAATCTGTATAACAATTTTATGAATATGGCCATTTTCACTATGTTGGTTCTTCCTACCCAAGAGCAAGGGATATCTTTCCATTTCCTGACATCCTCTTTAATGTCCTTTTTCAGAGTACTGCAGTTTTCAATGTAGGGATCTTTTACTTGCTTCATTAGATTGATTCCTAAGTATTTCAATTCTTTTATATTATTGTGAAAGATGAATGCCTAATTTTTCTCAATGAGCTTGTTATTTGTGTACAGGAATGCTGTTGATTTTTGAGTGTTGGCTTTTTACCCAACTATGTGACTGAATTTGGTTATTATATCTAGAGCTCTTTGGAGGAATTTTTGGGATCTTCTCTATAGTATATCATGTCATCCACAAATAATGATATTTTATCTTCTTTCTTTCCTACCTTTATTTATTTTATTCTTTCTCTTGTCTAATTGCTCTGGCTAATGTTTTCAGAACTAAATTATATAGTAGTGGTGATAGTGAACATTCTTGTCTTTGTTCCTAATGTAGAGTGAAACTCAGTTTTTGTCCACTTTGTATGATTTTGGCTTTTGGTTTGTCATATATGCCTTTAAACATATTGAGATAAAGTCCATCTATTCAAATTTTCTGTAGGCTTTTTATCATAAATGGGTATTAGAATTTGTCAAATGTTTTTCTTGCATCTATCGAGATGACCATATGGTTTTTGTCTTTGACTCTGTTGCTATAGTGTATTACATTTTTGATTTGTATATGTTGAACCATCCCTGAATCTCTACTTGTTCATGTTGTGTAATTTTTTTGATTATTTGTTGCATTCAGTTTGCCAGAATCTAATTGAGAATATTTCATCTATGTTGAATAGGAAGATTGGCCTGTAGTTCTCTTTTATTGGTTGGATCCTTCTCCCGTTTTGATATCAGGTTAATGCTTCCTTCCAGGAATGATTTTATGAGTATTGCTCCTTTCAATATCATTAAAGAGTAAGAGGAGTAATGGTGTTTGGTCTTCTCTAAATTAATTTTAGGATTTAGCAGTGAATACATCAGGACACGGAGTTTTCTTTCATTCTTTTTAAGATTTAATTATATGTTCAATTTCATTGACTGATTTTGGGTTATTTAGAATTTTTATATCTTCTTGATTCAGCTTTGGTTGATCATATGTATCTAGGATCCGGTCCATTTCATTGGTGTTTTCCATATTATTAGAATAAAGTTTCTCAATATAGGTAGTGAAGATCTTCTAGATTTCTGAAGGATGTGTGCTGGTTTCACTTTTTTCATTCCTAATTGCATAGATATAATTATATTCTGTCTTTTTTATAAAGAGGGCTAAAGGTTTATCAATTTTATTTAAACTTTCAAAAATGAACATTTTGATTCATTGTTTGTATTGTATTTTTAGTCTCCATTGCATTGATTTCTGCTCTGATCTTTATAATTTCCTCTGTCATATGAGCTTTGGGCTTGAATTTTTCTTGTTTTACTATAAGATAAAGATTCATTAAGAACCAACTTTTTGATTCATTGATTCTTTGTATTATTATTATTATTATTTTTTTTTTTTTGGTGGGTACCGGGGGGTCGACCTCAGGACCTCGCGCGCCAGCAGTCGCCCGTGCCACTGAGCGATATCACCGGCCCCTTTTTCGTATGTGGGTTCCGGGAGTCGAACTCGGGCCCTCGCGCTTGCAAGGCAGGCGCTTAAACCGCTGAGCCATCTCACCGGCCCTCTTTGTATTATTTTCTCAGTGTCAAGTGTAATAATTTCTTCTCTGACCTTTATAATTTCCTGTCTTATATGAGCTTTTGGCCTGACTTATTCTTCTTTTCCTAGAAGTTGAATGATCAATATTAGATTGTTTATTTGAGCTCACTCTGTTTTTCTGATGTGAGAGTTTACCCTATAAATTTCTCTTTTAGGACTGCTTTCATTACCTACCTTAGGTTCCAGTATATTGTATGGTAATTATCATTTAACTGTAGATACTGTTTAATATCTTCTTTAATTCCATCTGTGACCCATTGGTTGTTCAGGAGGGTTTTACTTATTTTCCATGTGTTTCTGTAGTTTTTGTAGATTCTTTAGACAATGATTTCAAATTTTACTGTACCATGGACTGAAAATATGCATGGGATAATATCAGTTCCTTTACATTTCCTTAAGCATGTTCTGTGAGCCTGTATGTGTTCTATTTTGGAGAACATCCATGTACATCTGAGAAGAATGTTTATTCTGAAACATGGGGTGGAACACTGTGTAGACATCTACTCAGTCCATTGCTCAAAAGATTGGCTCAGTTTTGTTATTTCATTGTTGAATTTTTTGTCTAGTTGATCTATTAGTGACACTGGGGAATTAAGGTTCCCCATTACATCATACTAGTATTTATTTGATTTTTCATGTCCTTTAATTTTTTTATATAGTTGGGTGTCCCAGTATTTGGCACATATATATTTATGATTGTTATCTCTTCCCCATGGCTTTTTCCCTTAACAAGTATGTAATGACCATCTTTGTCTCTTTTTATCAGTCTTGGCATGAGGTTTACTTTGTCTGCAAATAGAATAGCTACTCCTGCTTTTTTCCAGATTCCTGTCACATGGAATATTGTTTTCCATCCTTTGACTTTCAGTTTATAATTTACTTTTTGTGTTAAATATTTCTTGTGTGCATTATAGTATTGAATCTTGTTTCTTTATCTATTTTACCTGTCTGTTTCTTTGATTGATGAATTGAGGCCATTTACATTGATGGTTTTAACTGATATGTATTGGCTTATCATCATCATATTATTTTCCTGTCGTTGTTTCCCTGTCTTTGCCCTCTGTTTAATTGCATGCCTTTCTGGTGGCTTCTTTCTATGAGTGTCTTGGAGTTGTGGTCTTTGTTATCTCTTTCTAAAATATCCTTTGGGACATTTTGTTGAGTTTTTTGGTGGTCATAAATCTCTTCAGTTGTTCTTTGTCATGAAAGTATGTTATTTCACCATTGGTTTTTCAAGATAGTTTTTTAGGGTACATCAATCTAGGTAGGAGAGTTTTTTTTTCTCAGGACTTGAAATACTTCACTGCAAACTCTTCTTGACTTAAATTTTGTGATGAGAAGTATGCCATGATTTTAATGGGCTTTCCTTTATATGTGATTCATTTATTTTCTCTAATTGCTTTTAATATTCACTTCTTGTGCTGAATTTCTGCAATCCTGATTATTATGTGCCTTGGTTGAAATTTATATTGATCATGTCTAAATGGAGTTGTGTATGCTTCATTTATCTGCATGTCAAATTCTTTTTTCAAGTACGGGAACTTTTCTGTAATTACTTCTGTGAACAGGATTTTATGGTGTTTTCTCTGTCTCTTACTTTCTCACAGATTTAAATCAATCTTATGTTATTTTGCTTTGCATTATCTTGTAGTTGTATGATTGATTTTTCATGAAACACTGAAGTTTTATGAAATCTTTCTTTTTATGGTTGTTAAATGGAATCCTGTCTTCTAGATCTGATATTTTTTCCTAAGCTTGGTTCAATGGATTATGTATATTTTCAGTGAAAATTTTAATACCCTAGATATCTGTTTGAATCTGTTTCATGGGTTCCACATCTTTCCTATCTTAGGCATTTGTGGTTTAAATCATTTTCCTAAGCTCCTCTTTTTTAAATCTATGTCTACTCTAGATTCATTGAGCAGGTCCCTCATTTTGATCGTTATCTCTTTTTTTACCTTGACAAATTATTCCTGATCAGATTTTCTCTATGGCTTCATTCATCTGGTTTTTAAACATTTAATGCTACTATTTCAGAAGGTTCATTTAGGTGGCCTCTGATTTCCTCTATCTCATTGTCCCTTGGGCATCTCCTGGGAGGAGTGGAGGTCAGGGGTTGCTTTTTGCTTCTGTATCTCTTCATTTTCTATTTTTTATTTTAATTTGTTTTCTATGCTGATGCTGGAAAATTTCTCATTGTAGATAGCAGTATCACTAGTATCAAGACTTCCCTAGGAAATACCTTTCCTCCGAGATGTCTTCTATGTGTAGCTGGCTTTTCAGTCTTTGTGGCTGTCCAAAGAATCTACCTTTCCAATTTGTTAGGTGTGAGAAGCTGCATTCTATTTGTCTCAGCACACAGTCCTTTGGTACTGGACTAGTATGATGATATGACCCCAGACACGGTGTTGTCATACACAGAAGAACAACTAATTATAACAGGTATTACATCCTGGCTACAGTAGTACAATGGGCAATAACAATATCATCAAGAACAACCTTGACACTGACAAACTGTAGTAACTATTAATTTGGCACCTTTAACCATAGGAGCAAGATGTACAGTTAAACAACAAAATCCAATATAAACCAGGAACTTACATACAATGTGTTTCCTCTTAGATTGATTTTACACTGTTGGGGAAAATTTAATAGGGAAACAGGACAAAATAGAGAAACAAATGAAGAGAAATATAGTATAAGCCAGCTTGAAGGACAAAGGATGATTACCTAAGCTTTGGGAAACTAAGGAAGAGAACAGGAGAGAAAGACTGAAGGAGAAAGCAAAAAAAAAAAAAAATTAAAGCAAACCACAAAGAATAGAGACACTATTTATGTTCATGAAACTCTCAAAAAATCAAGAAAGATAATTGAGGAAAGAGAAAAAATGTGGAACTAAACAAAAAGAAATAAATAAAAATAACAACTTAAAAAAATTAAAAACAGAACAAGAAAAATGAAACAAACAATGAAAAAATTTCTCTGGTGTCCACAGTTCTGTGGTAATGTCCAAGTCAGAGACCAAATCTGTGCTGTGTAACCCTGCCAAGTCTGCAGTAGGATTAGTGCTGTGTGAAGTGTTGGTCTTGGCCTCTGGATGTGGGGGCTGTGGTTGCTCTTCTGCCACCAACTTTCTGAATGTCCCTTAGTGGCCTGCCCCTTTCTCCTGTCTATGAGTCCATCTCCCAGTTGTGGCACCTTCAAGACAGAGACAGCCCAAGGCTGCTCCTAGTCCCTTGTACAGGTGGCTTCTGCCAGTATTGCACAGCCTCCTCTGCTCCACTTCCACCTGCCCATCTCATGCCACTTGTTTCAGGGTGTCAGTTGGTGCTGCCACTGACACAGACAGCCCTAGGCTTCTTGATCCCTCTTAAATCTCTCCAGCAAGGGAGGTGCCCACCTCCCATTCATTCTGCCAAGGCCCAAGGTTGTTTGAATCCCATGCTAGATGTCTCTCTCTTCATTTGCTGGTTGTGGGGCAGGAGGGGGTCATGCTTTTCCACTCACTACCTTCACCACCACCACTGTAATCCCTAACATTTTTGCCACTAGGGGATCCAGTTAGCTGCTATGGTACAGGACAAAAACAAATAAAACAAAAACAAAAATTTGGTGGCCCATTGGGGAAGGAGCAGTTTCCTGGTAACTCACCCCTGTGTGTCGGTAGCAAAACTTGCTGCTGGGCTGCAGCATCCTCTGAGTGGAGGAAGGCAAAAGACACGAGGGTCCTTATATCCCAAATTAATCCTGTGTGGCTTGAGTTAGCTGCACTATTGCAGTCCATCAGTTTTTTGGAAATTTCCCAAAACGATTTCTGCTCCAAGTGCAGGCAGGATTTCCACCCACAGCCCTGTGGGATGGATCATCTTTTTATAAAATCCTATATCTTTTTTATCTACAAGTCTCTTATTTCAGATTGATTTTGGCATCAGGATGTATGTCCTTCCATGTCTTCTAATTATCTGTGTTTTTAGTTGATTTTTCTCTGAGTAACTCCAATGTGGATCCTCCTCTATTCAGCCATGTTGAATCTCTGAAATTCAGATTCTTTATCTGAGGAGTAGACATACAATTTCTTGCCTTACCAACTCTCAAGATTGTTGTAAAACCAAATGAGGAGTTATTATCAGACACTGAGTAAATTAAATGACAACATTCATGTCAGGCATATTTTTATGGACATTGTAAGTCATTATTATGTAATAGCAAGCTAGTGCTGGTTTTTATTCTTTGTTGTTGTTTAAAAAATAACCTTGGAGATGAAAGACAGTATACAATTGTGATTAAAATCATTAATTCTAAAATCAGACTGCCTGCTAGAATCCTAATTTTACTTACATCTTGACTGTTTGACTATGGGCAAGTTATTCAACCTCTCTAAGCCTGTGCCCTTATCTACAAAAGTGTAGACATTAATAATAGTATATTCTCATAGTGTGGCTATGAAAAGTAAATGATTAAAATGCTTAGCAGAATGTTGGGTATGTAGTACACTCTCAATAAATGTTAGTTAATATACATATTAGTGAAGGCTGGTAATCAAAGTGGTTCAAGCATTTTCTTTTCCCACCATTACATTTGTTTTGGAGATCAAAATCAAAGTAAAAAGAGAAAGGTTGACAAGGAAAAAAAATAAACTTCACATTACTCACATTCCGCTTATTGCATTTCAGTTCAGTTTTTTCCAGACCACCTTAGTGTAGTTTGAGCACAAACTAGAGATTGTATATATAGGCCAATACCATTGTAACCTTAGCATTTCTCTGGAGGGCTTTCTTAGCAGCAAAATAGAAACTGCTGCCTTTGTTTGCCTCAATATTTGTGTCAGCAGCAAAATTGAGAGTATTATTTGTCAACTGCAGTGCTGTCAGCAGAAAAAAATGGAAAGTAGAGGAACATAACATCAGCACTACCACAACTATCACAATGATTTACCTGTCTGTTCTGCTTCACTTTCATCTTAGCTCTCAGGGCTTCATTCATCGATATTTTATTTACATACTCATATCTCATTTTTACATTGTTTGTGTCCCCATTGCCAGATGGCTGTGTTGTCTGCATAGTGTTTATCAAGGAGAATGAAAAAGATACACAGATATATAGTGTTGGCATCTGGGTGGGGCTCACGTAATGGCATTTCATGATGTGAATCTCCCATGAATAATGGGTCAGACTAAAGCAAATATTTGTTCCCCTTTGAGAAATATTGTACAATGACAAAACAAACATTTGATTCAAAAGAGATAACAAAGTACAATATTAAAATTAGAAACTGTAAGACTGATGTCAGTTATCTTGCTCATATGGTGCCATATGGACCAGTGTTGCATTCAGTCCACTTGAAATACCAAGTGCTTGAAGTTGAGCCTATTTCTAATGAAAACCAGAGTCATAGGGTAATAGATTTCCCATTTGGAGCATTGTTCCTACTATCTAGCCAAAATGTGTTTTACAAAAGAGAAAAGACAAAGTAAATTTGTATAAATGTACATTTTTTTTGATCCAATGCATTTGCTTTTTAAAAACAATTCTATCAAAAAGGCTGAATAGAGGTGGTTAAGTGCTGAGCATGTCCTCAGGCCAACCTGGGTTAGAATGCGACTTACCATGTGTGAAAACTTTCAAACTTCTCTATGCCTCACTTTGCTTATTTGTAACTGCAAGCAACAACTACAAGAATAAAAGTGTCATGGCATAAACAATAAAAGGAAGTTATGGTGGCACAATCAAAATCCGAGATAACTAAGGTTTTTCTTTACTACATTTTGTTGCTTTGGAGTCATTGGTTTTCAAAGCATCTGGAGGCATTTTTAACACAATTGAATTGTGACACAAAGGAATTATATGAGAATAAAACATTTGAATTTCTCAATATGTATTTAAAACTTTTAAAAGATATAATAATTTAAACAATCAAGGCATTTTTAAAGGCAAAAGTGAAATTTTATTTTAAAAAAGGGTTTTTCATTTGTTTCAAAATATTGATTTTGAATCAAGGGCCTAAAATGTTTGCAGCCATAAACATTTATAACAATACTTTGTAGCGTGTAGAAGTGGTACACAGCCAGTGGTTCCTGGACCAGAAGAATCAGCATCATGAGGGTGCTTGTAGAAATACAAAATTTTAAGCCCCAACCAAGACTTATTGAACCAGCAATTTTGAGCTGTGTTTTGGCAACCTGTGAACTCATGAATTTATATTTTTTGATTATTATATTTAATATGATTAAAATTTTTCATAATTATTTAGGTAGTATTTATTGTCTCAGAATAAGCCAAGGGGAGCATTTTCAATCTGTTACCTGTATGCATGTGAAATGCTTTCAATAAAATAAAAATATTATATTTTAGTACAAGAAAATGTTTCAGATTCAATTTGTGTCTACCCTAACCTAAACTTGGAATCAGTCATTTCATAAAATATTCCTGAGAAACACTTTGGTTTTTTGGTAGTATGGTTGCTATAGTTGTTGCATTAGATATTTCATTCAGGGTTAAGATCTTAAGATGTAGTTATATTGTCAGTATATTTTCTTCCCTCTTTTGATATTTCCATAACATTCAAGAGAGAATAAGTCTTTCCTATTAAGTGGAAAATACATTAACTTTGAAGTTTTTACCAAAATGCTCATCTCACCATGTTATACAGACTTGAATTAGAACTGTATCTAATGTTTAGTTGCAAGACTGCATGTATGTCAAAACAGAATATTTCACTTCCAAATTAAGTGTCTGAGAGTACTGTATAAGAATATATATATATATATATATATATATATATATATATATATATATATATAGTCTTAGTTACTTTCTCATTGCTGGGACAAAATACCTGATACCCACAGGTTAAAGGAGGAAAGGTTCATTTTAGCTCACATGTTATGGAGGTTTCAGCCCATTTTCAGTTCCATGGCAGGGCATGAGGCATGAGCTTGGCAGAGGGGCATGGCAGAGGAGCAAATTCATGACATGGCAGGCAGGAGGCAATATGCAGTGAGGTTTCCTTTCCCTTTTTATTCCATTCAGGCTAAAATACCTTTGGTGTGTGCCACTCACACTCAGTGTGGGCCTTCTGATTACCCACAGCCAGAACTATTCTAAACCATGATTCAGTCACTCCTTAAAACCCTACATATAAGCATTTGTGGCTTTGTGGGGCATCCAGATATAAGCCATAACATTTGGCCCCTGGACCAAAAAACATTCATGTACATTCCTTTATTCAAAATACACTTAGTCGATCTCTAAGAGTTGCCAAATTCTTAATTGTTTCAAGCATTGCTGAGAAGTTCAAGTCCAAAGTCCAAAGTCTTCTCTGAGACTTAAGGCAAACTCCTAGCTGCAAGCCCCTGAAAAGTGGGACCAAAGCAAGACCAAAATCCAGCAAGGCAAACAATAAATTCCATTGTTCCATGTCTAGCACCTGGGGCAATCTGTTGTGGTTGTACCTCTCATGGCCTCTCTTTTGGGCCTGCTTTGCTCACTCCTTGTGACTTTCCTCAGATGACCCATGTTTCTGGCTTCTCCAACTTTCTGGGGTCTCCACTGTGCTTTTGGCTTCATTCACTCCCTTTCTGGAGCACATTGTCTGACCTCTCAGGCATTCTACTGAAATTTGAATGGATGTCTTCCTGACCCCACCACTCTTGCATTCTGCATGTGCCTAAAACCAGCACTATATGGATTACAACAAAGTCTGCCACCACCTGAAGCAATAACTAGGCTTCCTTCTCTATTGGCTGTAGTGGTCAAGTGCCCGCATTGCTAAGCTCTATCCCAAGGAACAAATTTCCCAGGCCACTAACCATTGAGGAAAATGGTCCCCTGGGGCTCTCTTCTCAAGTCAGTCTTTCACTTTTGCACTTTTTAGCCCGAAAAGTGTGGAATATTGCTGGTTCTTGTGATCCCCTCAGGCCATATTTTCTATTTTCCTTTTCTAAAGTACTTGGCTTCTGAATGCTAATCTTTTCAGGAAAAAAATTCTCTTGTGCTCTACCTTAGCAGACTACAACTTTACTGGAGCTTCCTTTCTGGCCAAACTCAAAACTTTGTAAATCATTTTGCTGGGCCATTTAATGTTGATTCTCTAGGTACAGCTGCCTGAAAGCCCCCAAGTGTAGCCATGTCACTGTCTCAACATTAGAGTGCCTTGAAATTTCTTCCACCAGATTATTTAGTCCACCCTTAATCTCAGCCTCCTGCAAAGTCTCAGGGCATAAGCAAATGCAGACAAATTTTCTGAAAGACCATAAGACACATGGCCTGCAGTCCAACAGCCGATTCAGTCCTTGTTTCCAACCAAAAGTTCTTGAGCTCGGTCTTTTCTACATGTATCATAGTCAGCATTCTGGTCTTCTGAGCTCCAACCAGAATCTTCCATCAAGCTCAGCTAACAGCATTCTAGGGCTGTTTCTCCAAACAGCATCTCCCAATCTTTCCAAACTCCTCCTGCAAGAAACTATTTCTGCAAAACAGTTCCAAAGGCTTCTGAACCACATGTTCAGGTAGCCACAGAAATGATTACACACTCGATACCAAAATCTGTCTTAGTTACTTTCTAATTAGAAAGACACGATACCTGACACCCACAATTTAAAAAAGGAAATGTTTATTTTGGTTCATAACTTGTAGAGGTTTCAGTTCATTCTTGGCTGGGTCCAAGGTAGGGCAGCATGTAAGAGGGGCATGGCAGAGGAGAAAACATGCATCTTGTGGCAGGTAGGAGGCAGAGGAGCCTTTCTTCTTTCCATTTTTATTCCATTCATGTTACAAGCCTATTGGTTGGTGCCACCCACACCCAGGATGAGTCTTGTCTCTTCAGTATATCCATCATCCATATCCAAAACTATGCTAAACCAATCAGTGGATTAATCCAGTTTCACACTCCCATGATCCAGTATCACACATCTATGATCCAGTCATACCTGAAAGCCCCCAATTTAAGTGCATGAGGCTTTGGGGGGCTCATTACAAATGCATACGTTTTATTATGATACAATGCAACAGAATATAAATGTTTTTCTGTTTCCTCCAAATTTATGAGTTTCAAATTCTTAGAAACACAAGACAAAATCAAATGAGATAGTTCAATTTTCAGTATCTTGAAATATTTTTAGCAACACTCTTAAATACAGAAATGAATAACCTGGATATTTTGTGGTATTGCCTGGGAATTGGAGCATATTGTAAATCATCATATTGGAAGTGAAGGACTTGTTAAAAACAAAGCCCTAAACAAGTAAATATTCTGTATCAAACTATTAAGTCATAGCATATGTGTTTTCAGAAGCAATGTAATATGAGGTATGGATGGCAGTACATCACTTATGAGAAGGCAGTACAACTGTGATTTATTTAATGAAGTGCCCCAAGCATTGCATTTCTGGCTCCAAGAATAGTCCATGCTAACAATAGCAATCTATTCTGAAGCAGTGGGAAGCTGAGAAAATGAATATAAGCTCATTGCTGCATAAGGATGAGAAAATTCCATTCCTAGAGAATAGTTTTTTTTTCTGTTCTTGAAGAGACTAGCCAGGGTATTCAGAAAGCAATGAAAGAGGGGAGATTTGAAAGTTACATGCACACTGACACGTGTTCTAGCTGCACCCATCCTTCTAATCATGAAGGTTGGGGAGTGCAATATCATTTGAAGGAAATCAAAATTTCAAGATGAATTTTGCTATGTAATGAAAAATGTTCTTCAATCAAAACAGACTATTGCCATCTGGCTGAAAATAGTTTCCTCATTAATTTACCTTTTTTATAAATTTCAGGACTTGGGGAAAACAATTCAAAACAAAATCACAGAAAAAAAGCTACAACATTTGATGATGTTGTTTCTCCTGATATCCATATCTGCCTTAGACCTTTGAGAAATATAAATACCCCTCAAAGGAACTTTAAAAGTAGGAAACTAGGTTGTGTCAGCCTACACTAAGAAATAACTTCAGTGTTAGCTAAGATATGATTGTGAGGTTGCATCTATTACAGAGGCCCTGAATCAATTTCAAAACCTAGTTCTCTGCAGCTCTGCATGAGAGATATAGTATATGTTAATTTCCAGAATAAATCATTTCTGTTTGTTTGTTTGTTTGTTTTCTCTGAGCAGCAAATCTCCACTCTCATCATTTTTATCCTTGGAAAATTAATTAAGCCAATGTGTCCTAGTCACAGTTGCCCTTAAGAATTAGCACAGGGCCGGTGAGATGGCTCAGCGGCATAAGTGCCTGCCTGGCAAGTGCGAGGGCCTGAGTTCGACTCCCGGAACCCACATACAAAAAAAGGGCCAGTGATATTGCTCAGCGGCACGGGCACCTGCTGGCGCACTAGATCCTGAGGTCGACCCCCAGTACCCACACACAAAAAAAAGAATTAGCATGATAGGGCTGGTGAGATGGCTCAGTGGCATAAGTGCCTGCCTGGCAAGCATGAGGTTCTGAGTTCGACTCCCAGTACCCACATAAAAAAAAGCATAATAAAAGACAAGCTCCTCAGGGCGGGGTTTATGCAAAAACTATCACATTAAACTGATGTTTCACAACTGTAGATGGTTCTTTCACACTCTACAAGATATTAGACTACAGAGTACTTATATTTGCATATTCATCATATATCACATACTTAGTAAGTCAAAAAATGAACTCAAATTCCTCCTGAACCATGATTGTCTTTCTGACTTCCTCTTGGGATTGAAGCTTCAACAATTTTATATCACCTTTGACTTCTTTGTACCCAATTTAATTAGAAAATATATTCTGGAGTCTTCTTTTTCATTGTCTCTAACACTCAATTTACATTTTCAGTCTCCACTGAGTGGAGTGTTACCCCTGAAGAGAAATTCTGCCAAACTATCTCACAGAAAGTTTGTGAAATGGTCTTTTTCAGGTGTCAGAACAGGATTCTTTATTTCTTACATTCATTTAACTATTTCATACCCTCATCCTTAAGTGAAATACAAATCTATAATTATAGAAAGAAATAAGCTTGGTACATAATCTATATAAAAGAAAGACTGTTTTGCCTTAAGGATGGTATACTCTGAAGAAATTGAAAGATGCAAGTCTAATCCCTCAGAGTTTTATAAGGAGCCATTGTTACTGCACAAACCCTGATTCTGTCTGTCATATTTGGGTCTCTAACATCTCATGCTAAACTCTAGGCAGCACTCAGTGTAGGAAATGATGGCTATTGGGACAAATGTCACATAAACAACAATGGATATAAAATAAATTTTAAAACTCACATAATGAAGAGCAAGCATATTCTCAAGTTCAATTCAGGGTGAAATGAGAAGGAATGAGTAGCTTTGTTTTTTATAATTTGATCAGAGAGTGGGGCCAGGATAAGGCAAGTTAAATTTGCCAGAATCAGGGAGAGAAGGTGTGTGGTCTTTTTTATTGAGCTGTACAGATGCGGGACAAAAGAGACATTATGATGGGGAATTGAAAATGGACTTTCATCGAATATCAAAATGAAAATTTTAACCTATCATAATTCACTTTGGTAGGTAACTAAGGCTTAATATCTGTGTGTGTGTGTGTGTGCATGCACATGTGTGCACAATATTTTACTTAACTGAATTTAGTTATCGTAAGCATGGCTTTTAAATTCCTAATATGTAAATAACAGTGTAACTATTATGAGTAAACTTTAAGTAAATTTTGAATCAAATTACATCAGGCTGGAGAAAACAATGGAGAAAATAAGTCAGTGGGAGCTCAGGGCAATTACTTAAATATCCCAGTAATATTGCTGACTATTAAATTTTTCTCTCATTTCTTGACAGGTTTAGAACAGGATTTAAACATTTTTTGATGGATTAAGTAGTTTTAGTCTGTTGTAATTGGGGTTGGTACTGAAAACATTTCAAATTATCCTGAAGTTACTTAGTAATATAGATCAATAAGAACTTATCTTGTAGACAACACTTAAGACTTCAACAAAACGTGTTAGAACTAATAAATACAGTAAAGGTGCAAGATATAAAATCAACAAATAAAATCACAGCATTTCTGTACAGTAACAATGAACAATATGAAAAGAAAAGAAAATGATCCCATTTTAAATAACATCAAAGACAATAAAATATTTAGAAATAAACTGAACAAAGGAGGTAAAAGATTATACACTGAGAGCTGCAGAGTGCTGCAGAAAACAAGAAGATAGAAGTAAATGGGAGATTTCCTTTGTTGAAGGATTGGGATGTTTCATATTGTTAAAATGTATATACTACCTGTGTTACTTCAGGTTATTCAGAGAAACAGAAGTAGTAGTACACAAACACATACACACATACACACTTATTTATAAGGAATTTGCTCATGTGTTTATGGGAGCTGACGTATACCAAGATTTGCAATTATGAAGCTGGAGATGTAAGAGAGATAATAGTGTAGGTCCAGTCCAAGCCCCAAAGTCTAGATCTAGAAGAATTGATGATGTAGTTAGTTTGGCCTAATAGGCTCAATATGCAGGAAAAGCCAATGTTTTCATATGATTCTGAAAGCAGAATAAAAAGATGTTCCAGTTTGAAGCTAGTCATATAAAAGGAGTTCCTTCTTAGCATTTTTCTTTTCTTCAGATTCTCAACTTACTGAATAAGTCTCACCCACTTTAGGCAGGTCAGTCTGCTTTACTTAATCTACAGATTAAAATGTTAATCTCATCCAGAATCACCCTCACAGACAAATTCAGAATAATATTTTGACCAAATATCAAAACCCCATAGCCCAGTCAAGTTGATACATATAGTTAACCATTATACTATCCCAAAAAATCTAAGACTCAATGCTATATACTCCTAAAAATTACAACATTTTGTATAGAAAAGGAAAAAAAAAACCTAAAACCCATGTGGAATTTCAAGAATCTTCAGATTGTCAAAGCAATCTTGAAAAAGAAAAATGTTGGAGGACTCACATTTCCTCATATCAAAACTTACTTCAAACTTCCAATATTCAAAACAGTGTGGTATTACACAGAGAAATATTTAACAATGAGATAAATAGTACAAAAATAAACCCTAGTATATATGGCCTAATGACTTTTAACAAGCATATCAAGACCAGATAATAGAGATGAGAATTCTCTTCAACAAACTGTGTGAAAAAAACTAAGTATCCACACACAGTAAAATGAATTTGAATTTGGTACCTTACATCATATACAAAAGCTAACTCAAAATGTATTAAAGACTCAAATATAAGACCTAAACTTACAAGATTTCTTGAAGAGAAAAATAGATTCAGGGCATTGAATTTGGCAGTAATTTCTTGGATATAAAACCAAAGCAGAGGGATGGTAAGATGGCTCAGCAGCGTAAGTGCCTGCCTGGCAAAAGCAAGTTCCTGAGTTCGACTCCTGGTAACCACCTAAAGGAAAAAAAGGGGCCAGTGATATCGCTCAGTGGCACAAGAGCCTGCTGGGAAATGTGAGGTCCTGAGTTTGACTCCCAGTACCCATAAAAAAAAACAAAGCAGAGGCAATAAGAACAAAAGTAAAAAATGAAACTATATCAAATTTAAAAACTGAACATTAAAGGAAACAATCAAACTGAAAAAGTAACCCCATCAGTGCAAAGGAAGATAGTGTTTGAAAATCACATATCTGATAAAGGGTTAATATAAAGCATAAAGAACTAAAATTCAACAACATAACACATTTAAATTAAAAACTGAGCAAAGGGTGAAAATGTAAATTTCTCCAAAGAATATACAAAAAAAGTCAACAAATATGCAAAAAATATTCACAACATCACAAAATATTGGAGGAATTAACTCAGAACCACAATTAGGTATCACTCATTAACATTAGGATGACCACTGCATATGTTCTTTGGCTTAAAATGGGCTCTGCTGACCTACTGTAAAGTGGAAATACTGTAAGTCAAAAATGCATTTAATATGTGTAACCTATCAAATGCAGTAGTTTTTCAGCAGATTGCTCTGTAAAGTATCAGCTGCTTGCCTTCATAATCACATGGCTGACTGGTTGCTGCAAAAGTGTTTCTGCCCAGCTTCATGAGAGAGTATTGTGCTGCACATTGCTAGACCAGCAAAAAATTAAACTTCAAAATTCAAAATACACTTACTATTGAATGTGTATTATTTTTCCAAACTACCATAAGGTCAAAAAATTATAAGTGAAACCTGTAAGGAATGACATGAGTCAGAGACCATCAGGTTTGTGAAAAGTCAATGTGGTGTGAAATTTAATGTGCCTGGGTGCAGGCAGACAGAGGGCAAAAAGGCCATCTGTGTTGGTACAGAGAAAAATAGAGTTTTTTTATAGGACTTTGACAAAGGGAGTCAAATGGGGAGATCAGGCAAGGTATATGGTAAAAGAGTCAGGGACTTCAGGTGAGGAGATCTGAGGAAATATCCATGGTAAAAGTTCTCCAAATGTCCAGTACAAATTGATTTCCTGGCACTGGGAAGAGTCTGTGTTCTGTTCTATCTCTTCTTTATGACATCCTGTCCTGTGTTTGTTGAGGGTAGCACTCGTGTTGGGGCAGAACAATGTGGTGGCTGATAAAACAGGTTGGGTGCTGGGAAAGTCATGTCTGAATTGAGCCTGACAAAACCATCGTGTTAGGACTAATAGATATATTAGTAAGTGTTAAAGAAAATGCAGTGAAATTACAACCCTCATTCACTGTTTATAGGAATGTAAAATTGTGTAGCTTCTATGTGAAATAATATGCAAGTTTCTAAAAATTTCAAAATACAACTAGCCTATGATCTAGCACTTGAATTTTTGACATGTACAAGGAAGAATTGAAAGTAGAATCTCAATAATATATTTGCAAACTCACGTTTATTGTGTCACTTTTCAAAATTGTTAAGAGATGGAAGCAACCTAAGTAATCAACAGATAATATATTAATAAAATGTGGTATATACGTGCAATATGCTGAGTTTCACTGGTTTATTCTACAAAGCAGTCACAAAAAGACAAATACTAATGACACCTCTTATATGAGATACCTAAAATAGTCAAGTTCATAGAAATAGAGACAAGAATGGTGATTTCCAGGGAAACTGAAAAAGGAGATATGGGGCATAGTTGTTTAAAAAGTATAAAGTTTTGGTTTTGCAAGATGGAAAAGTCTGAAGATATATTGCACAGCAATGTGATTATGCAGAACACTAATAAATTATATTCTTAAGATAGTTTAGATGGCAAATTTTATATTGTGTAATTTTAAAAACTAAAATTAAATTAAACTGGGTGTGGTGGTGCTTGTGTTTAATCCTAGCTTTTCAGGAGGTTGAGGTAGGAAAATAACTTGGGGCCTAGAAGGTCCAGAGGCCAGTCTTGGCATCATGACAAAAACCCTTCTGTGGGAAAATATAACACTTAAAAAGAAACATATTTTTCTATGTATATTTGTATACATAGGTAGAAGCGGGATCTTTTTCTCAAGAGTCCAGACCTAATTTGCAGACTATACAAGTTATATTGGGGGTGGATATCCATTGGGCTAGAGAGGGGTGGCAAAACTAAAATCCTGGTGGAGTTTTAAATTTAGCTTATTATTCATGGGTATGGAAGATTTAGTGGATTTCCAAAATTGTTTATTTGGTCATAATTTGAAGCCATCATTTATCAGGGTAGATGTTTAGTAATTTGAAGGGGAATTTTGGCATAGAATCTAATGATAATTGAAGATTTGGGGATAATCATAAAACAATAGAGTGAACAGAGATATCCTTAATAAAAGTTTCTAGGTCAGCCTAGTACACAGTATTTGCAGAAAGCAAAGCCAATGGGGCACAGTGAAAATCTCAACAATCTTATTAAGGGTTGGAGTTTGTAAATTTTTAGTTGAAGAGAAAGAAAAGAAAAAAGTAAACTGCAAGATGCATTTTGGAGAATTGTTGAGAGTGGTGGGATTTGTAGAGGTAAGATGTTGAGCAATTAAAGGTTAAAATGACACAGAAGTCACTCTTAGAATCAAATTCAATGATTAAGTGAGATGGAACTGACGAATGAATCACAACTACCATCAGGGATGAATCTGGAAGCTGGGCTGAGGTCATAAGGGATGTCAGAATAATCTTCCTGCACTTTAAAGAATAATAATTTTGAGCAAAACCTATCACCATTTGACAGAAACTTATGATGATGTTGTCAAAAAGTATATGAATGTTATGTGATAGAAATGGGCACATAATATGTAATTTTGTCAGTGGCAAGTATATCACATTTTAGAGATAAGATCTATGGTACTTTTTGTAGCCAACCCCACATTATATTTTGATAGTCACTTCCAGTATTCTAAAGTAACTGCCAGTAATATTATAAAGCAATACAAATAAAGTTAGGGGGCTTATATAGTGGAAATCCCCCAAGTTTGAGTGAAGGGGTAGAAAATAGCTGCTCCTCAGCAATTCAGATGCTTCGGATTTTATCTGTGACTTTCAAAGTGTATAAACTTCTACTCTTATTGTCAAATAATTCTCTTATGCTTCTGGGAGGTAGGTGGCCTCTTCTAGCATCATAGTCTTTGTCAAGGGGCTGAAGACCACAGAAAGCCACTTCCTCCAGCAAAATAAAATATCACATGGTTTAGATTGGGTTTGTCTTAAGGATGTCACTTCTATTTCAGCAAGAAGGTTTCTGTGGCTGAGTCAAGTTGTAGCGCACTGTCTCCCAGATTCAAAACATAATGAAAAACTAGGTACAAGGGTCACCGTGTTAGAAACAATGACATACAATGTCCACTAAGGACCACAATATATGGCAGGCAATTGTGTTTTAAAACATTATATCTAACAGATATTTCATGTACCTAAATCTCATGATGAAACAATGGCAACCCTGAGTAATGCAGATGTTTTTAGAAACATGAATAAATGTGATTAGGGCTTCTTCCAGAAAGTAGTGGGCCTGGCGATGTTAAAAGAAATGCTTGTTGCATAGTTAACGGTATAACATTAAGCATTTTTTAAGGCAAGCCCCATTTATAATGAACAAATATATAAATATTAGAATTTGCAAAAGAGAATAGAACACCTTAAACATACAAATAGGCCCAAGAATGTTATTGGAAAGCTCCTCAATGGCTATTTGGATGTTTATATAGAAATAATGTTATGAATGAAATGTCATGCATGGATTATGGGAGATAACTTAATGTGACTGAGGTCTTGCCTCCATAATCTATGTATATTACAACAAATGGCTGAATAATTCATGTATTATGGGTAGCTGAGTGAAAGCATATTGAACCCCTTTAAAGAGGAATGGGAATTGGGTTTGAGAAGCTGTTGAAGGAGATGCAAAATAAAACATATCAACTAAATCTATAATCACAAATTATTTTCCAAAGTCTACTGAATAGAAGATTTTCTTTTTTTGAGCTTGGATTTGGACTGTCATAGGTGTATTATAATAAGAGGCATTATAATGATTCATAGTCAGGTGGTATTCATTGACTACTTGGGGGATCCTTCATCCATTTATAGGCAGTGTTCTTGAAATGTAAAAGTTAGTTCCTGAGACACCGGACCAAGTTTATATTCTTTCCAAAAAATGGGCCTGGCACTTCCTAGTGCATGGTCAGAAATTAGGCTCTTGTGTCTCTCTGCTCCCTTTTACGATTTCCTAATACTATGTGGGGTTAATCAAATTATTCATTGATGTTTTTTCACTAGTAGTGTGAGGCTGGTTAGATCTGCTAAATTCGAGGCAAATGTTTATTAGAACCCAGAAAATACAACAAAAATGTCATAGCCCATAACACAACACATTAATGATTAAGTCTGTCCAAGCCTCTGAGCTATGGAAAGGGACCAGTTCATAAGACCTGAATATAAAGATTCACTGTCTCCATGGTCTATGCACAAGCATCCTTCTCAGCTCATGATAGAAATTGCTTTATTTGGGTGCCTATGTTCTCCTGCTATCCATTATGCATCATAGCCTCCCAATTCAGAAATTTATACAAATATGGAGATGAATGACTGTATTAGTTGTTTTCTGTTTTATAACAAAATGTCTGAGACTGAGTACTTTACAATGAAACAAATTGTCTTTAGCTCACAATTTTGGAGGCTGAAAGTCTAAGATCAGGTTGTTCCACCTGTTAGGCCACTGGTTAATATCTCATGGCTGATGCCATCACAATACATAGGATCATATGCAGAAGAAATCAATCATATGACAAGACAGGAAGTGAATGAAATTCAGGGCTCAGAATTGCTCTTTTTATAACAATCCACTTTTTAAGAAATTAACTGTGGTCCCATGATAATTACATCACATGCACACAAACCATGCCCAAATAGCTATAGTTTGAAACTTAATTCTCCCCCAAGGACCTATATGTCAGAGGCTATGTTCCCAGCTTGGCATTATTGGGAGCTAGTAAAACCATTAAGAGGTGAGACCTAGTGAGAAGTCTCCCACTCATTGGTGGTGAGGTCTTGAAAAAGAAAGTAGAACCCCCGTCTCTTCCTCTTTCAATCTTGCTCCCAGTCTTTTTTTTTTCTATTATTTTTTATTTTAAAGAGAAGTAAAAACAAAACAAATCAAAAGAAGAACAAATTTTCAAAACAACATAATAGGAGGGTAACAATGGTTAATACATTACGTATTACTATCTTTAAGTTAGTTATTCAGGATACCAGACATTAGCATTCAATTGTCCAAACATTATTGGCACAAACCTTACTCTTCAATGAACTAAGTAAAATTGGTAGTGTATCTATCTTAACCATCTTATATATATATACAATTTTTTTCCCTTTCCCTTCTTTCTTTTCCCTATTCCAGTCTCTCTTTCCTTTGGACCAGTTTCTTTTTGATTCACCACGTCTATTGTACATTTTGGATCTTATTTACTCTTTCAGTTTCTCATACTAGAGAGACAATACGATGCTTACACATGTGCTTCTGGTTTATTTCACTTATGAGTATTTTCTCTAGTTGCATCCATTTACCTATAAGTCTCCAGTTTATCCTTCTTTATGGCTGAATAGTACTTCATCGTATAAAAATGCCACATCTTTCTTATCCATTCCTCAGTTGATGATCATTTGGGTTGTTTCCAAGATCTGGCTATTACAAATTGTGCTGCTATAAACATGGGTGCACATATATCGCTGTGGTACGATGCTTTTAATTCTTCTGGGAAGATGCCCAGAAGGGGAATAGCTGGGGCGAATGGGACCTCCAACCCTAGTTTTTTGAGGAATCTCCACACTGACTTCCACAGTGGCTGTACCAGTCGACACTCCCACCAACAGTGAAGAAGGGTTCCTTTTTCCCCACAGCCACTCCAGCATTTCTTATTAGTTGATTTCTTTATAGTAGCCATTCTTTCTGGGGTGAGATGGTATCTCAGTGTTGTTTTAATTTGCATTTCTCGAATGACTAGTGATGTTGCACATTTTTTTGTATATTTATTTGCCATTAGTGTTTATTCATCTGAGAAATGTGTATTCATCTCAGATGCCCATTTTTGGAGTGGGTCTTTAAATTTGGGAGGTCTGATTTTTTTGAGTTCTTTGTATGTTCTCGATAGTAATCCTTTGTCTGAGGAATAGCTGGCAAACATTTTTTCCCACGTTGTGGGTTGTCTCTTCACTCTGTTGGTGGTTTCTCTTGCTGTGCAAAAGCTTTTTAATAAGATGAGATCCCAGTTATTGATTCTTTGGGATAGTGCCTGTGCGGTTGAGTTTTTATTCATAAAGTCTTCGCCTACACCAATGTCTCCAAGGGTTTTACCTATCCTACCTTCCAGCAGATTTAATGTTTCTGTTTTAATATTTAGATCTCTGATCCATTTTGAATTTAGTTTAGTGCATGGTGAAAGATATGGGTCTAGTTTTAATCTTCGGCATGTGTAGAGCCAGTTTTTCCATCACCATTTATTAAAGGGCTATCTTTCTTCCAGCGAATGTGTTTGGCACCTTTGTCAAAGATAAGGTGGCTTAGTATGTCTGGGGTTGTTTCAGCATCTTCTAATCTGTTCCATTGATCTTCAGGTCTATTTTTTTGCCAGTACCACACTGTTTTTATCACAGTAGCTTTATAGTATAATTTCAAGTCAGGGATTGTGATGCCCCCTGCCTTGCGTTTGTTGCCGAGAATTGCCTTTGCTATTCTAGGTCTCTTCTGATTCCAAATGAATTTTAGGATTGTTTTCTCTAATTCTGTGAGATATGCTGTTGGAATTTTGATTGGAATTGCATTACATCTGTATAATAATTTTGGAAGTATGGCCATTTTCACTATATTGGTTCTTCCTATCCAGGAGCAAGGGATATCTTTCCATTTTCTGATATCCTCTTCAATCTCCTTTTTCAGAGTACTGTAGTTTTCAGTGTAGAGGTCTTTTACATCCTTTGTGAGGTTGATTCCTAGGTATTTCATTTTTTTGGATGTTATTGTGAAAGGTATTGTTTCCCTAATTTCTCTTTCAGTAAGTTTGTTATTTGTGTACAGGAAGGCTATTGACTTTTGAGTATTGACTTTGTATCCAGCTACACTACTGAATTTGCTTATTAAATCTAGCAGTTTTTTAGTGGAGTTTTTGGGATCTTCTGTGTAGAGTATCATGTCATCTGCAAATAATGATAATTTAACTTCTTCCTTTCCAATCATTATTCCTTTTATTTCTTTCTCTTGTCTAATTGCTCTGGCTAAAGTTTCCAGAACTATGTGGAATAAGAGTGGGGACAGTGGACATCCTTGTCTTGTTCCTGATTTTAGAGGGAAGGCTTTCAGTTTTTGTCCATTTAGTATAATATTGGCTGTTGGTTTGTCATAGATAGCTTTTACCAGATTGAGATAAAGACACTCTCTTCCAATTTTCTGTAGGGTTTTTATCATGAAAAGGTGCTGGACTTTGTCAAAAGCTTTTTCTGCATCTATTGAGATGATCATGTGATTTTTGTCTTTGGTTCTGTTAATATGGTGTATTACATTTATTGATTTACGTATGTTGAACCATCCCTGCATCCCTGGGATGAATCCAACTTGGTCATGGTGTATAATCTTCTTGATGATTTGTTGGATTCTGTTTGCCAGTATCTTATTAAGGATTTTTGCATCTATGTTCATTAGGGAGATTGGCCTGTAGTTCTCTTTCTTAATTGGGTCCTTCTCTGGTTTTGGTATCAGGGTAATGCTTGCTTCCAGGAATGAATTTGGGAGTATTGTTTCCCTTTCAATTTCATTGAAAAGTTTGAGAAGTAGGGGCGTTAGGTCTTCTCTAAATTTCTTGTAGAATTCGGCAGTGAATCCATCAGGGCCTGGGCTTTTCTTTGTTGGGAGGTTTTTAATTACATCTTCAATTTCATTGGTTGATATTGGTTTATTTAGGATTTTTAAATCTTCTTGATTCAGCTTTGGTAATTCATACGAATCTAGGAATCTGTCCATTTCTTCTGCATTTTCCATCTTAGTAGAATATAAATTTTCAAAATAGGTATGGATGATCTTCTGGATTTCTGCAGGGTCCATCGTGATATCACCCTTTTCATTTTCAATTGCATGGATTTGAGTCTTTTCTTTTCTTTTTTTAATAAGGTTGGATAAGGTTTTGTCAATCTTATTTATTCTTTCAAAGAACCAACTTTTTGCTTCGTTGATTCTTTGTATTGTTTGTTTAGTCTCCAATACGTTAATTTCTGCTCTGATCTTTATAATTTCCTCCCCTGTACGGGCTTTTGGCTTAACCTGCTCTTCTTTTTCTAGAAGCTCGAGGTTCACCCTTAAGTTGTTTATTTGCGCTTGCTCTATTTTCCTGATATAAGTATTTAATGCTATAAAATTCCCTCTTAGGACTGCTTTCATTGTATCCCATAAGTTCAGGTATGTTGTACTGTCATTATCATTCAGTTTTAGAAAGTGTCTAATTTCTTCTTTAATTTCATCTGTGACCCATTGGTTGTTCAGGAGAGTGCTGTTTAATTTCCATGTGTTTAGGGAGTTTTTGTGAGATCTTTTGCCATTGATTTCCAATTTCATTGCACTATGGTCTGATAATATGCATGGGATAATTTCAATTGCTTTGCACTTACTTAAGCAGGTTTTATGAGCTAGTATGTGGTCTATTTTGGAGAACGTCCCATGTGCAGCTGAGAAAAATATGTATTCTGATGTTGTGGGATGGAACACTCTGTAGACATCTACCAAGTCCATTTGTTCAAAAGTTTGGTTCAGTTCTACTATTTCATTATTGATTTTCTGTCCAGTTGATCTCTCTTTTTGTGACAGTGGAGTATTGAGATCTCCCAATATAACTGTATTAGTGCTTATTTGATTTTTCATGTCCTTTAGTACTTGTTTTATATAGCTGGGTGCATTGGTATTTGATGCATATATATTTATGATCGTTGTCTCTTCCTCTTGGATTGTTCCCTTTACACGGATGTAATGACTGTCTTTATCTCTCTGAATCCTTCTTGTCTTGAAGTTCACTTTGTCTGCAAAAAGAATAGCTACCCCTGCTTTTTTCTGGGTTCCTGTGGCATGGAGTATTGTTTTCCATCCTTTGACTTTCAGTCTATGAATTTCTTTCTGAATTAAATGTGTTTCTTGTATACAGCATATTGTTGGATCTTGCTTCTTGATCCATTTCACCAGTCTGTGCCTTTTGATTGGTGAATTGAGACCATTAACATTGATGGTTAAAACTGATATGTATTGACTTATACTTGTCATGATATTTTCCTATTGTTGGTTCCCACTCTTTGTTTTTCCCCTCTCCTGCTATTTAATTATCTGCCCTGCCTGGTGGATTCCTTCTGTTGGGGTTCTTATCTCTTTCTAGAATGTCCTTCAGAACATTTTGGAGTGCTGGTTTGGTGGTCATAAATTTTCTCAGATGTTCTTTGTTATGAAAGTATTTTATTTCTCCGTCAATTTTGAAAGATAGTTTTGCAGGGTACATCAATCTGGGTTGAAAATTATTTTCCTTTAGAGCTTGAAATACATCATTCCAAGCTCTTCTTGAATTGAGGGTTTGTGCTGAAAAGTCAGCTGTGATTCTGATGGGTTTTCCTTTATAGGTGATTTGTCTCTTCTCCCTAACAGCTTTTAAGATTCTGCCCTTCTGTTGAATTTCTGGGATCTTGACTATAATATGTCTGGCTGAAGTTTTTTTTTGATCATGTCTAGTTGGTGTTCTAAAAGCTTCACTTATAGGGGCATCAAATTCCTTTTCTCTCCCAGGAAAGTTCTCCCTGATTATGTCTTTGAACAAGGTTTTAATGTCATTGATGCTATCTCCTGCTTTTTCATTTATTCCAATTATTCTTAAGTTGTTTATCTTTGAGTCATCTAGCAGCTGCTGAATTGATTTTTCATGGTCCCTTGCTGTTTTTAAGAATTCTTGCTTTCCATGGTCACTAATTGCAAGCCTGTCTTCTATATCTGAGATCCTGTCCTCGCATTGGCTTAATCTGCTACAAATACTTTCAATGGAATTTTTGTTCTCTTGGATATCTGCTTGAATCTGCCTTATGGATTCCATTTCTTTCCTATGCTGAGCATTCATGGTTTCTATAGTTTTCTTAAGCTCATCTATTTTTTTGTCTGTATCAGCTATAGTGTCCTTAAGCATGGTCTTCATTGTGGACATTATCTCTGCAGTTATCTGTGAGATTATTTCTTTTTTAATTTTTTCCAGAGCCTCATTCAGTTGCTTTGTTGTTACCACTTCAGATAGGCCAGGTGGGTGGCTTTCGGATTGTCCCACCTCATTGCCCCCTAGGTTTGCCTTTGGTGAATTGGATGTGTGGGGTTGCATCTTGTTTAAGTGTTGTCTCATTTTTTCTTTCTTTAATTCCTGGGGTGATGTTTGCAAATTACCTATGGTAGGTTACTTTATTGCTAGTGTTTAAGATCTTTAGAAGATGACTACTTCTCTGCAGTATCTTCCAAGTGGAGCTTGCTTTTGGGTTTTGAGCTTTCTGCCAGATCCTACCTCTTCAATTCGTTGGATATGAGAAGTTGCTACCTGTTTGGCCCAGTCCTTGATTCTTTGGTACTGTGCCACTGTATTTTCTGTGTCCCTTAGTCAATCTCAATCACGAAATATCAGGAAGGAAAGATGTTTAGAACAATTATTTCACATTTGGCTATAATGTTAACTAAAGCATCAAACACAGCCTAGAAAATGATAGACTGAGCTAACCAGTTATTTACCACTTTTAGCTGTATAGAGTTGCGGTTATATAACAAAATCTAAAACACACCAGAAAAATTATATGCAGTATACAAGTCCTATGTATGTCAATTTTTCCCTGAGGAGTTTAAATTTAAAATGAGTTAAGGAGGAAATAGAGTGTTGGGAGAATAGGAAGGAATTAGATGTAAGGTTAGAGGACCAAGAGGGATCCCACTAAAATTGGGACACTGGTGCAGAGGACTGGTGGTAAAAAGAGAAGGAAGGGATAAAAGGAAGAACAGATCACAACCACAATCACAAAGAAGTTAGAGGCGCTGTTTACACTCATATAAAAAACCAGAGAGAATAATGAAGGAAAGAGCAAATACACATACAGAAACAAAAACGAAGATAAAAACAATAAAACAGACAAAACAAAAATAAAACCCCACCAAAAAAAACCAAAAAAACCCTTCACCAGAACAAAAAACAAATGAGTGGGAAAAAAATAAAAATAAAAATAAAAATAAATAAAAAGAATCAGTTCCAGGTGTTGACTCTGCTGTAGGCAGGCACCGTGTGGTGACAGATTCCTGTTCCGTGCAGGTCGGTCCCAGTAAGCCAGGAGCGGCCCTCTGGCAGGTGGTGAGCAGAGGCCCATACTTTCAGGCAGAGACCAGTCTAGCTAGCCTGCCGCTTTCAGTGCCCTTTCACTATCCCTGGGGCTGAGAGGCACAGCGCACTGCCCGGAGCGCGGGTTCCCTGCACTGGTTTCCCGCCGCTCTGATTTTCACCATGCCCCCCACAATGGCGCCGGGCCAGTCACTCTCTGGCATGGGACAGGTGTGTCTGAGAGACCAGTCTCATTCGCCTGCTGACCTCAGCACACTTTTGTGGGCCTGAGAGGCCCCGTGCTGCCCTGTCCAGAGCACGAGTGTCCAGCGCTGTTTTTCTTTCCTGCTGCTCTGAGTTTCACCACACCCCCCACAATGGCGCCCGGCTGGTTGCTCTGTGGCGTGGGGCAGCTGTGGCTGAGAGACACTCACCGCCAGCCAGCGCAGTTCTCCGCTGCTCCCCTGCCTCGCCGCTCTCTCAGGATCCTCCATGGGGGCTCCCTGGGTGCCAGCTGTCACTGTGTGTCCGTAGAATTGAGCTTCTGTCGTGCTGCGATTCCTGGGATGGTAGAAGGTGCGCACGCACAGTCTGCTCCTTCTTCTTTGTTGGAAATCACCCTTCACTGGTGCCGGGGGTCCCAGATTGTGCTTCAGAACTTTTCTGGGTTCCGGGGAGGCATCTCCCCCCCCTGCGCTTTCCCAGTCACTATATTCCCATGTTCCAACGGTAACTTTTAGAGAGAGTTTCGCCGCCTGCTTCTTACTCATCCGCCATCTTTTTCCTCTTTTTCTCCCAGTCTTAAAATGAAGCACATTGCTTGCTATGTGCTTCTGCCACAACATGCCACCACATTCTTAAAACAGTTTGACTGATCTTTATGCACTGAAAACTTCAAAACAATAGCTATGGATTGAAACCTCCAAAAATACGAAAAGGCAAAATTTAAAAAGTATTGTCATGACTTAATTTCTGAGCTATTTCACCACAGTAATGGAAAGATAACACACAATCTATAGCAATAATACATAAACACAAATATTTGCAAAATAAAGATATTACTAAAGCAGGAAAAATATCAAACAAATTTCTCAAAGAGAAAGGCACATTTTCTATATAAGGATAAATGCTATTTCTGACTACAGACAAATATTAAGACCCCAACTCTCCTCACACTCCTTTGCCATACATGTGAACAACACAATAAGAAATTTAGGATGGTTTCTTTCTTTTTGGCATTGGCAGAAATTCAAACTAGGAAAGCCCTGGCCCACTCAACCCTAACTCCAACTCCTTAATCACAATAAATACCCAAAGCCCAACAGCTATACTTCCTTAAATGAATTAAATTTTATCAATAATCTAAGATTATTTTATCAATAAATTTGAATTTTGCCCTTGTTTCACTCCAGATCAAACCTGAGCGCTTTCCATGCTAAAAAGAAAACAAAGATAAGACATAAATGAAAAGAAAAACAACAGATTGAAAGAAATATTTGAAAATCACATTTCCAACAAAGACATGGTATACAGAGCTCTTAAAACTCAGCAATAAGAAACAAACTACTCCATCAAAAAATGTGAAGAGATGAATAAATTAAGAAGATAGATGGATTTCAAACATTCTTGTGAAAGTATGCTCACTACCTCTATTCATTTGGAGAAATGCAAAGTAGAACATCAGTAGATACCAATACACACCTATTACAGGGTCTAAAAGTAAAGAAAGTAAGCAAACAAGAGCAACACTAACAACAACAAACTGGCCATAACATATGTTGGCCAGGATGTAGAATAACAGGAACACACAGATTTCTGGGAATTTGTCAGAGTGGAGAGCAGCAGAGAAAGAGCCTCTTTAAAGTTTGATGTACAGACACTTGAATATAGCAATGTGAGGAGGAGGAGGAGGAAGAGGAGGAGGAGGATGGAGGTGCATCCCCAGGACCAAGAGAGGATCTGCAGTGAGAATGGAAGCCCATGGGGAGAGTGATGAGAGAGACTCCAATGAAGAAGGAAGAGGTGGCAGGTGGTGCTTCCTCCCTGAGGCTGGACTCACTGTGTGGGAATGGCTGTTTGAAGCTGCAGTTGTGCAGTGACTACTGGTGACTTCAGAGGCAAACACAGAGAAGCCCACCAGTGGAACAGAGCAGTGGACACAATGGACAGCAGTGGTGGGTTAATTATTCAGGTCAGATGTCCCCCAGGGGAGGTAATTGGCTGGCAGTCATTTGGAAAGGACACACCTGAACTCAGAACTCAGAGCAACTGCTGGCTCTATCTAGCAACTCTGAGTTTTGGGTTGAGGGAGCTAAATTAAAGTTGGCAAAAAGTCAGGGAGCCAAGTTTGAGCTGGCAAAGAGCCAAGTTCAAGCCAGAGGGGGCAAATGGACTGCTGCACACTGAATGGGTCTGGTTCCAGGCTCATGCTCACAAGCCAGCTTGAACATTAGTGGAACAAAAGTTTCAGACTCACAGGGATTATACAATACCCTGCTGTAAAGCTACAGATGGCTTGCTGGGATTAATCAACTTAGATCTGGACTCTGTCTACCCATGTTGTCTACCAGTGACAACAGATACACACCTTGAAGTGGACACTTTTTCTTCTTTCTTTCTTTTGCTGTTTTTCTTGTTGCTCTGGTTTTGTTTTATTTTTTATTTTTGTTCTTGTTTTTGTATGAGAGTGAACATAGTTTCTAGTTTTGTTGTTGTTTTGTTCTGTTCTTATTTTTATACCTTCCATCTTTCTTTCCCTCCTGTCTTCTTTACCAGATTCCCAAAGTTTGCATGATCTTATTTTGTCCTCCAGCCTTGCTTCAAATCTCTTCCTCTTCTTCTATTATCTATTTTTCACCCTACCCTTTTTTTTAATGTGTGTACCGGGAGTCAAACTCAAGACCTCGGGCTTGCCAGGCAGGTGCTTATGCCACTGAGCCATATCACCAGCCCCATCCTACCCTTTTCAAATTTTCTCCCACAAGGGTAAAATCACCATATTGAGGACTTATTTACTGCATACAATTTTCTGGATTGTTTTAGATTTTCTTACATAACCAAAAATCTAGTTCATATGGCTAAACCTGGTAATATAATAGTGGCCTTAGTTTGTCATTTTCTAGGCTATGTTTTGATGCTACTGTTATTGCTGATGGCACCACTTTAGCTAAAGTGACAAAACTGTTCTAAGCAGTTGTTCTTCCTGGTATACAAAGACTAAGATGGCTGAAGGGTCATACAAAATACTATCAGCCAGTGCCTAAGAACCAGGGGCTGGGCCAACTAGGTAGCAACTTCTCATCACCAATAAATTGAAGATGTAGGATCTTGCAACAGACTCAAAACCCAAGACAGCTACACAATGAAGACATGTCTGAGAAGTAGTCATTTCCTAAGGGTTCTAAATACTAACAATAAAGCTACTTGCCATAGGTAATTTACAAGCATCTACTCAGGAATTAAACTAAAACAAGGAAAGAAAATGAAAAGACACTTAAACAAGATGCAACCCCAGAATTCCAGAGCTCCAAAGTCAAAACCTAAGGGTCAATGAGGTGGAACAACCTGATATCCACCTACCTGGACTCTCTGAAGTGGTACCATCAGAAGTAGCAATGCAGATGAAAGAGGATACAGAAAAATTCAAATAAGAAATAATTTCTCAAAAAACTGCAGAGATGGTGAACATAATGAAAGACTCAGTGACTCTAGAGCAGATGCAGATAAAATATAGAGGAGCTTAAGAAAATGATGGAAGCCATGAATGCTCAGCATAGGAAAGAATTGGAACCCATAAGGGAGATTCAAGCAGATATCCAGGAGAAGAAAAATTCCATTTAAAGTATCCACAGCAGCATGAGCCAATGTGAGAGCAGAATCTCAGATATAGAAGACAGGCTTGTGGTTAGCAATCATGACAAGAAAGATTTCTTAAAAATAGCAAGGGACAATGAGAATTGCATTCACCAGCTGCTATACGACACAAAGAGCAGAGGAGGGCAAACCCTCCCATCTCCATTTTCTCAGTTGTAGGACCACAGGTGAGCTCCATGGAGGTGGGTGACCCCTCTGATCACCATCTTCTCAACATGGGACCCCAGGTGAACTTGGTGGAGGTGGGAAACTCCTTCCATCGCCATCTTCTCAGTTGTGGGACACCAGGAAAGCTCCATGGAAGTGGGCGACCAGTCCCATTGCCATCTTCCCAGCACAGGACACCAAGTGAATTCAGCGGAGGAGGGCGACCCTTCCCATTACCATCTTCTCAGCTTGGGACACCAGGTGAGCTCCACAGAGTCCATCGAGCAATCCCATTGTCATCATCTCAGTGAGGGACCACAGGTGAACTCAACAGAGGTGGGTGACCCCTCTCACTACCATCTCAGTGCAGGAACCCAGGTGAAATGTGCCTAAAGGCCCAGAGACCAGAGGGAACACCACTGGCACAGTAGGCTCCCAACTAAGGTGCACATGAGGGACAGGTGAGACTAGAGGCATGAAAAATCCGAATCAACAATAACAATACAAACCAACAGGTGACAGAGGCCTCTGTGGGACCAGCAATCAGCTCCAGAAGAACCCAGGAGTCCCAGTAACTGTCCCTTTGCTCACAATTTTTTTCTCTTCTTTCTCTTCTTTTTTTCTTTTCCTTCCCTTCTTTTCTTTCTTTCTTTCTTTCTTTCTTTCTTTCTTTCTTTCTTTCTTTCTTTTATTTTTCCTCTCTTTTCTAAATGACAGAGGAGAACTCCAGGAACAGAAAACTAATCCCATCCCCCAAACCGAGAGACGGATTTCAGATAATCCCTCGAATACTACTTTATTCATTCTTTTCTACCGACTTCTCTAGTTTCCCAAACCTTTCATGATCATGCTTTGTCCTCCAGCCTTCTTTCTACATCCTTTCCACTTATCATTGTTTTTATACACTATCCTCCCTAAATTTCCACACCATAAGGTAAAACCACTCTACCAAGGGGAAACACTTTGCATACAAACTCATAATAAATGATCGGTGCTATTATATAACTATAGACTATGTTTCTACGGTTTAAAGAACAAAATCAATAGTTACCACAATTTCTCAGTTTCTAAACTGTGCTTCATGCTATTGTTATTGCTAATTTTACTATGTTAACTAGGATGACATATCTGTTGTAATCAATCATTTTCCCTTCTATAATAATATTAGGAAGCTCTGGGGTAATAACCACAACAACCCTACAACAAAGGACTGGGGACTGACCCAAATAGATATGAACATCCCACTCTTAATTACTTGAGAAGATAGGATCTTGTGACAGACACAAATCAAGAATCTCCTACACACTGAAGACATCCCTGAAGAACAGACTTTTCCTAGACAGGACTTCATAACAGTGATAAAGATACCTACTACAAAACTCACAAGGATCATCACAAAAAACAAAATAAAAAATATTTGAAATTAAAAATGACAAGATGTAGAACTGAAATGCAATCTCAGACCTCCAGCCTGCCCATAACAATTCCAAGAAACACCAACAGAAGAAATTGGAAGACACACACCTGAAATTTCTGAAACGATAGCAACCAAAGTAAAGAAACAAATCCATAAGGCTATAGAGCAAATCAGATCAGAAATAATCTCTCAGGTAAAAAAAGAACTGTCAGCATTTATAAAGGACTTGCTCAGGCAATCTAGAGTAGAGATAGATTAAAAAGTAAATGATGAGAGGAAAAGGATGGAAACCATGAAAGATCAATATAGGAAGGAAATCGAATGCATGAAATGGATTTAAACAGATATCCTGGAAATTAAAATTCCATTGAAAGCTGGCAAAACCATTTGAACCAAACTGAAGACAGAATTCAGACCTTGAAGACAGGATTGCAGCAAGTGATCACAAAAGGAAAGATCTCTTGAAAATACCAAAAGATTGGGCCAGTGAGATGGCTCAGTGGCTTAAGCACCTGCCCGGCAAGCACGAGGGCCCGAGTTCGACTCCCGGAACCCACATACAAAAAAGGGGCTGGTGATATCGCTCAGTGGCACAGGAGCCTGCAGGCGCGCGAGGTCCTGAGGTCAAACCCCCGGTACCCACAACAAACAAACAAACAAACAAAAAAGAAAATACCAAAAGATCAGGAAATAACAATTCAACAGATGCAAGATGATGCAAAGAAAAATAATATGAGCAATTGGTGTCAATTAAAAAGCAAGAGTCAACACAAATGAAATAAAAAACTATTTGGAGAACTAATAGCAGAAAATTTCCCAATCATTGGAAGAGAATCTGACATAAATAGAGTGCAGAATATAGAACTCCAATTAGCCGTAATCAAAATAAATCCACACCCAGACATTTAATAATGAAGATCCCAGAAATTCAGCACAAAAACAGAGTATTAAAAGCTGTTAGAGAAAAGAAACAGATCACCTATAAAGGAAAGTCCATCAAAATCTAACAGACATTTCAACACAAATCCTCAAGTCAAGAAGGGATTGGAGAGAAATATTTCATGTCCTGAAAGAAAGTAACTTCCAAACCAGATTGATATACCCTGCAAAATTATCTTTCAAAATTAATGGAGAAATAATATACTTCCATGACAAAGAACAACTGAAGAAATTCATGACCACCAAACCAACACTACAAAAGGTACTGAACTATATTCTAGACAGAGATAAAAATGACTACAATTCCACAAAAAACAACAGAAAGAAACCACCAAGCAGGGAAAGCAATTAAACAGAGGGGAAATATAGGGAATCAACAGCAGGAAAATAACATGACAAAGACAAGCCAATATATATCAGTAATAACCATCAATGTAAATGTCCTCAATTCACCAATCAAAAGAAACAAACAGGCAAAATGGATCTAGAAACAAGAGCCAACAATATGCTATATACAAGAAACACATTTAACATTTCAAAACACATTTAATTTCAAAAAGAAATTCATAGAATAAAAGTTAAAGGATGGAAGATAATACTCCATGAAACAGGATCTCATAAAAAAGGAGAGTTACCTATTCTGCTTGCAGACAATGTGAGCTTCAAATCAAGAATGATCAAAAAGGATAAAGAAGGTCACTACATACTTGTAAGGGAGAAAATCCAAGAGGAAGAGATAACAATCGCAAACATATATGCAATAAATACTGGAGCACCCAACTATATAATACAAATATTAATAGATATGAAAAACAAAATAAGCAATAGCAGTTGTAATGGGGGAGCTTAATACTCCTTTGTCACAAAGAGATAGATCAGCTAGACAAAATATAGCAAAGAAATATCAGAACTGAAGCAAATCTATGAACAAATGGACTTAAGAGTTGTTTATAGAGTGTTCCACCCAACAAAATTAGAATAAATATTCTTTTCAGCTACACATGGGATGTTCTCCAAAATAGACCATATACTAGCCCATAGAACACACTTACATAACTGTAAAGGAACTGAAATTATCCCATGCATATTATCTGACTACAGTGGAATAAAATCGGAAATTAATGATAACAGAAAACACAAAAGCTACATAAACTCATGGAAATTAATTAACACCCTTCTGAACAACCTATGGGTCACAGATGAAATTAAAGAGGAAATTAAACCATATTTACAATGAAACAAAAATGCAAATACGACTTACAGGAACCTGTGGGACACAATGAAAGCAGCCCTGAGATTGAAATTTATAACAGTAAATTCTCAAATCAGGAAAAGAGAAAGAGCACAATTAAACAGCTTAATGCTACAACTCAAGCTTCTAGAAAAAAGAAGAACAAGTCAAGCTCAATGCCCATATAAAGGAGGAAATTTGAAAGAGCAGAGTAGAAATTAATGCAATTGAGATTCAGAAAACAATACAAAGATTTAATGATTGAAGATTTGGTTATTTGAAAGAATAAATAAAATTTATAAACGCCTCACCAACCTTATAAGAAAAGGAAAGGAAAAACTGAAATTCATGCAATAAGGGATGAAAAGGGTAAAATCACTCCAGATCCTGTGGAAATTCAGAAGATCATCAATACCTATTTTTAAAATTTTTACTTGCATAGGATGGAAAACAGAAGAAATGGACAGATTCCTAGATACATATCAAATAACAAAGCTGAATCAAGAAGATATAAAAATTCTGAATCATCCAATATTAGTTAATGAAATTGAAAAAGTATTTAAAAACTTACCAACAAAGATATGCCCAGCTCCTGATGGATTTACAGCTGAATTCTACAAGAAATTTAGAGAGCACTTAATGACAATACTCCTCAACTCTTTAATGTAATTGAAAGTGAAATAATTCTCCCTAACTCATTCCTGGAGGCAAGTATCACGCTGATACAAAAACCAGAGAAAGAACCCCCAAAAAAAGAGAACTATAGGCCAATTTCCTTAATTAACATAGATGCAAAATTAGTAAATACTATAGTAGCAAAAAGAATGCAGCAAATCATGGAGATTATACACCATGACCAAGTGGGATTCATTGAAGAAATGCAAGGATGGTTCAACATACACAAATCAATAAATATAATACATCATATCAACAGAGCCAAAGACAAAAGTCACACGATAATCTCAATAGATGCAGAAAAAGCATTTTGATAAAGTCCAATGCTCATTCATGATAAAAACACTACAGAAAATCGGAATAGATGGTCGTTACCTCAATCTGACAAAAGCTATCTATGACAAACCAACAGCCAACATCATACTAAATGAACAAAACCTCAAAGCTTTTACTCTACAATCAGGTACAAGACAAGGATATGCACTATCACCACTGCTATTCAATATAGTTCTGGAAATATTAGCTAGAGCAACTAGACAAGAGTGAGAAATAAAAGGAATAAGGATAGAAAAGGAACAATTTAAATTATCATTATTTGCAGATGACATGACACTTTACATAGAAGATCCCAAAACTTCCACCAAAAGACTTCTAGAATTAATAACCAACAGCTAAGATAATTATACTATTAATTTCATTTATTTCATTGAAAGGAATGTTTTATGCTTATATTATTTGATTAATTTTGAATGCCTGAATCTTGTAATCTGAGGAACTACTTTGAAAATAACAATATGCTATATATCAATCATTGTTAATTTTCTATTACTTTATTTTGAAATTCTTATAATTGTTTTTATTTTTGTTTCCTCTTTAAATAAAATAAAAATTGTTCACAGAAGACATGGCAGAAACTAAACTAAACTCAAAATGGATCAGAGATCTAAATATTAAAACAGAAACATAAATCTGCTGGAAGGTAGGATAGGTAAAACCCTTGAAGACATTGGTGTAGGCAAAGATTTTATGAATAAAACCTCAACCGCACAGGAACTATCACAAAGAATCAACAACTGGGATCTCATCTTATTAAAAAGCTTTTGCACAGCAAGACAAACCACCAACAGAGTGAAGAGACAACCTACAACGTGGGAAAAAATGATTGCCAGCTGTTCCTCAGACAAAGGATTACTATCAAGAACATATAAAGAACTCAAAAAATCAGACCTCCCAAATTTAAAGACCCACTCCAAAAATGGGCATCTGAGATGAATACACATTTCTCAGATGAAGAAATACAAATGGCAAATAAATATACAAAAAATGTGCAACATCACTAGTCATTCGAGAGATGAAAATTAAAACAACACTGAGATACCATCTCACCCCAGAAAGAATGGCTATTAAGAAATCAACTAATAAGAAATGCTGGAGTGGCTGTGGGGAAAAAGGAACCCTTTTTCACTGTTGGTGGGAGTGTCGACTGGTACAGCCACTGTGGAAATCAGTGTGGTGATTCCTCAAAAACCTAGGGTTGGAGGTCCCATTTGACCCAGCTATTCCCCTTCTGGGCATCTTTCCAGAAGAATTAAAAACATCGTACCACAGTGATATATGTGCACCCATGTTTATAGCAGCACAATTTGTAATAGCCAGATCTTGGAAACAACCCAAATGATCATCAACTGAGGAATGGATAAGAAAGATGTGGTATTTTTATACAATGGAGTACTATTCAGCCATAAAGAAGGATAAACTGGAGACTTTTATAGGTAAATGGATGCAACTCGAGAAAATACTCATAAGTGAAATAAACCGGATGCACATGTGTTAACATTGTATTGTCTCTCTAGTATGAGAAACTGAAAGAGTAAATAAGATCCAAAATGTACAATAGACATGGTGAACTAAAAGAAACTGGTCAAAAAGGAAAGAGAGACTGGAATAGGGGAATAGGGAAAAGAAAGAAGGGAAAGAGAAAAAAAATGTATATATAAATAAGATGGTTATGATAGATACACTACCAATTTTACTTAGTTCATTGAAGAGTAAGTTTTGTGCCAATAATGTTTGGACAATTGAATGCTAATATGTGGTATCCTGAATAACTAACTTAAAGATAATAATACATAATGCTTTAACCATTGTTACCCTCCTATTATGTTGTTTTGAAAATTTGTACTTTTTTTATTTGTTTTGATTTTTCTTCTCTTTAAAATAAAAAAAAGACATGGCAGAAAATTTCCAAAGCAGGGAAAAGGAATTTGGCATACAAATAAATGAATCATATAGAACCCGAATTAGCCATTATCAAAACAAATCTACACCAAGCATATAATAGTCAAGATCCTATAAATTCAACATAAGAATAGAATATTAAAAGCTATTGGAGAAAAGAAGCAGATCATCTATAAATTAAAGCCCATCAGAATCACAGCTGACTTCTCAAGTCACAGAGAGCTTGGTGTGAAGTATTTCAAGCCCTAAAAGGAACAAACTCCAACACAGTTTGAGGTATTCCACAGAAATACCTTGCAAAAGTGATGGAGAAATAAGATACTTCCATGACAGAGAACATCTGATGAACTTAATGAATGTAATGAAACCAGCACTACAAAATGTTCTGAAGCAGATTCTAAAGAGAGAAAACAAAGACTTAAACTACATTAACCAACAGAATGAGTACACTTGGCAAGGAAAGCAATTCAACAGAGGGGGGATAAGAAGCAAACAACAGAAAAAAACATGACATGCATAAGCCAATACCTATCAGTTATAACCATAAATGTTAATGGTCTCAATTCACCAATCAAAAGACACAGACTGGCAGAGTGAATTAAGAAGCAAGAGCCAACAATATGCTACATTCAAGAAACATATTTAATTCAAAAATAAATTCTTAGACTGAAAATCAAAGGATGGAAAACAATATTCCATGTTACAGGCACCCAGAAAAAAGCAGGGGAAGCTATTTAATTTGCAGACAAAGTGGATTTCAACCTAAGAGTGATTTCGAGAGAAAAAGGTCACTACATGCTTGCAAAGAGACTTCTTCAAGAGGAAAAGGGATTATGATAAATATATATGCACCAGCCAGTTGTGGTAGTGCACTCCTGTACTCCCAACTCTTGGGAGGCTGAGACAGGAGTATTTCTGCAAGTTCAAAATCAGCCTGGTGAGCATAGTGAGTTTGAGGTCAACCTGTATGACATGGTGAGACCCTGTCTCAAAAATAAATAAATAAATAAATAAATAAATATACACAAAATATCACTGCACCTTATTATATACAACAAACATTAATGGATATAAAATATTAAGCACTACTACAATTGTTGTGGGTGACTTCAATAAACCCCTGTCACAAGTAGAAAAATTAGAGAAAATAATTAGCAATGAAATGTTAGAAATAAATAAAACTGCTGAATAAATAGACTTAGTAGACGTCTGCACAGTGTTCCAACCCATGACTTGAGAATACACATTCTTCTAAGCTGCACATGGAAATTTCTTGAAAAATGACAACATACTCATAGAACATGCTTTAGTAAATGCAATGTAATTGAAATTATCCCATGCATATTTTGAGAACATAGTGCAATGAAATTTGAAATAAATCACAAAAGAAAGCATGAGAATTTCATAAACACATTGAAGTTGCATAACATCATCCTGAACAACCAAAGGGTCACAGGTGAAATTATTGAAAAAATCGGACAATTTCTACAATTAAATGATAATGCCAATAGAACATACTGGAACTTAAGGAATACAATGAGAACAGTCCTACTTGGGAAATTTAAAGCAGTGAATTCTCACATGAGGAAAACAGAACGAGTTCAAATAAAAAAAACTTAATGTTGAAACTCAAGCTTCTAGAAGAACAAGTCAAGCCCAAAGCTCATATGAGGTAGGAAATTATACAGATCAGAGCAGAAATTAATACAACAGAAATTAAGAATACACTAAAAAGTTTCAATGAATCAAATAGTTCATTGTTGAAATATTAAATAAAATTCACAAACCCTTCACCAACCTTATCAAAAAAAGAAAAGACTCAAATCCAAGAAATTAGGAATGAAAAGGGTAAAATCACAACATATATTGCAGAAATCAAGAAGATCATCAATACCTACTTTGAGAACCTGTATTCTAATAAGATGGAAAATGCAGAAGAAATGGACAGATTCCTAGATACATATGAATTACCAAAGCTAAATTAAGAAGATACAAAAATTTTAAATAACCCAATATTTGTCATTAAATTTGAACATGTAATTGAAACTCTACCAACAAAGAAAAGCCCTGGTCCTGATGGATTCACTGGTGCATTCTACAAGAAATTTAGAGAAGGCTTAATGCTGCAGGAGATCACCCTATTTATTATGCCCAAAGAAGGCTGTAAGCAGTGCACACTATAAAGAGTTAATCCCACAATTGACTTGTTTTAAGTAGTGAGTCAGGCTGAAGTCCATCTACTCATAAGAGCCCTGCAGATGAGGATAACCATTTTCTCCTAAGCAGTGTCCACAACAAAGACCAGAGATATGGTCTGTGAAGCTGTGGGGCTCTGATATGAGATAACACAACAGCTGAGGACAAGTGACTCTTCTCAAATTCCTTTCTCAGAATTGTAGTTTATTTTATTTGAAAAATGAGTTAGTCATTAACCGTGACCTATTATTTATCTCTTCTGTTACTGATACAAGGATGTTTTGTTCTCTCCTTTACAAGCCCTGCCTGCACAAATGTCTTATCCCCAACAATGACACCTGGCCTCCTCACCCCATTCTATAGATTGTACAATCAATAAATTCCATGGATCCGGCTGGTTCAGGGTCTTTCTTCATCACTGAGCACTCACCATCCCAGTTTCCCATTTCACTTTTATATTCTCTCTGAGTTTTTCTTTGCAGCCTTTCATCATAGCATCATACAGGACACTGGAGTCTTTGCATGAGTCCCCAGTAATTGCCACTACTTCTCAAACTCTTTAATGAAATTGAAAGGGAAGCAATACTCCCAAAATCATTACTGGAAGAAAGTATTACCCTGATACCAAAGGCAAAGAATGACCCAACCAAGAAGAGAACTACAGGCCAAGATCCCTAATAATCATAGATACAAAAATCATTAATAAGATACTGGCAAACAGAATGCAGAAAATCATCAAGAAGATTATACACTATGACCAAGTAGGATTCATCCCAGGGATGCAGGAATGGTTCAACATAAACAAATCAATAAATGTAATGCAACATATTCATAAAGCCAAGGACAGAAAACATATGATCATCTCAATAGATGTAGAAAAAACTTTTGACAAAGTCCAACACCCATTCATGATTAAAATCCTACAGAAAATTGAAATAACCTTTATCTCAATCTGATAAAAGCCATCTATGACAAACTCACAGCCAACATCATACTAAATGGTCAAAAACTAAAGCTTTCACCCTAAAATGAGGAACAAGAGAAAGATTTCCACCGTCACCACTCTTATTCAATATAGTTCTGGGAACATTAGCCAGAACAATTATACAAAAAAAAAAAAAGAGGTGGGACTATTGAGAACAGGTCCCAGTTCAGGAACACACACTGGCCAAGGTGGAATCAGCAGAAACAGGCCCCTCTGTGGCTGCACATGCCAGCAGGCAGGACCAGCATCATGGAAAAGTTCAAAGTAGCAGTAAGAATATGAGCCAGCAGTTGATAAGTTAGGTTAACCTGAGTTGTGCTCCAGGACACGAAAAAAAAACAGAAGCATGCAGGTCCGCCATTCTAAATCAAAGGGCTCTGGGAGAACTCAAGCAACAGAAAACCAGTCCCAGCCTCCACATCCAGAGGCCTAGATCAGCTTCATACCCAGCACGAATCCCATGGCAAACTTGGAAGGCGTACACAGCACATTTCTGAGATCCGACTTGGACAATACCAGAGAACTGTGGACACGAAAGAAATTTTACTACTTTTATTTTTCTTTTTCTGGTTGGTTATCTTTTTTCTGACTTATTGGGAGGTTTTGTTTTGTTTTTTGGGGGTTGTGTTTGTTTTGTTTTTGTTTTTTTATTTTCTTTTAATTTTTTATTGTTTTTCTTCTTTCTTTTTTCACTATTTAGATTTTGTAACTTTCTTTTTGTTTTCTTCTGCTTCTCTTCTTTCTCTCTCTCATCTGCTATCTCTAGATTTTACAATATTTTCATGTGAATAATTATTATCTCTTCTCTTTCTGGTTCAATTCAATACTCTTTTGCTTTTTCTCTCCTGTGTCTTGTACTTTCCCAAAACTTGTGTGATCATCCTTTGCCCTACAGACTCCTACTACTATATTTGACCTCATTCATCTCTCTATCTTGTATCCTATCCCTCTTAAATCCTCCCCTCTCCCCCACAACAGGGTAAAATCACTTCAGTAAAGGGAAAATCTCTGCATACAAGTTCCTAGTATATGTTGGACTTTGTTATATAAAATTTGCTTCTATGTTAAAGGTATCAGGTTAATATTTACAAGAGATTGTGAGTAGCTAAGCTGTACTTGATGCAATTGTTATTGCTAACTGTAGTACATTATCCAGGATATCATATATGTAATAATCAGATTTTCTCCATTGTATGATAACACTGTGATATATGGGATCATGGTTATCATCATAGTCCAGTACCAAAGGAATGGGAGCTGAGCCAAATAGTAACTTCTAATCTTTAATAAATTGGGGAGGTAGGTTCTTTGGATAGACTTAAAAACCACCTACATCTAGAAGACAACCCTGAGGAACAGACATTTCTTGGGGAAGCCTCGATTCTAGTGATAAAGCTATCTAACATAAGAGATCAGCAACCATCAACACAGGAAACAAAATAAAATAGAAAATAGAAAATGAGACAAAACTGAAGCAAAATTCAACCCCAGACCACAAGCACACCCAGGACAAGCAGAGAGCACAAAGAGATAGAGGAAATTAGAAGCCATGCACTGGAACTTTCTGAAATCATAGCAAAAGAACTGAAAATTTTGGAAAAGTCTATAGAAAAATAATCTCTGGTACAAAAAGAAATGATGATCAAAATGAAAAACATTAGAGCAGATTCAGAAAAAAATAGAAGAGCTTAGGAAAATGATGGAAACCATGAATACCCAACATAGGAAAGAAATGGAATCCATGAAACAGATGCAAGCAGAAATATAAGAGATTAAATTCTGCATTGAATGTATACACAACAGATTGAACAAAAGTGAGGATAGAATATCAGAACCAGAAGACAGGATTTTGCCTAGCGACCATGAAAAAACAGCTATCTTTAAAAAAGCAAGGGACCATGAAAATCAACCCAACAGCTGCAAGATGAAGCACAGAATGGAATAAGATTGACTGAGGTCAATAAGGAACCTGGAGACAGCACAAATGCTATGAAAACCTCTTCTAAGAAATAATGGCATCAAACTTCCTAAACATGGATAAAGAATTTGATATATACATAAATGAAGCATATAGGATTCCAAACATCCATGACCAAAATAAGTCTACACCAAGGCATTTGATAGTCAAGATCCAGAAATTCAGCACAAAAAAACAATATTAAGAGCAGTTAGAATAAAGAAACAAATCACCTGTATAGGAAAGCCAACCAGAATCACAGCAGACTTATCAACACAAACCCTCAAATCAAGGAGAGCTTGGAGTGAGGTATTTCAAGCCCTAAAAGAAAACAACCTGGGCCCAGATTGATGTACCCTGAAAATTATCTTTCAAAATTAATGGAGAAATAAGATACTTCCATGACAAAGAACAACTGAAGAAATTCATGACCATCAAATTAGCTCTTCAGAATGCTCTGAAGGGTATATTAGAAAGAGAAAACAAAGGCCAAAATCACAAGAACATCAATAGAAAGAAGCCACCAGGCGAGGCAAGCAATTACATAGAGGAACAACAGGGAACCAACAACAGGACATTCATATGAGAAAGACAAGCCAATACATATCTGTTATAACCATCAATATAAATGGTCTCAATTCACCAATCAAAAGAAACAGACTGGCAGAATAGATCAAGAAGCAAGATCCAACAATATCCTGCATTCAAGAAACAAATTTAACTCAAAAATAAATTCACAGACAGAGTCAAATGATGGAAAACAATAGAGATTCCAGAAAAAAGCAGGTGTAGCTATTCTATTTGCAGACAACGTGAACTTCAAACAAAGACTGATCAAAACAGATGAAGAAGGCAACTACCTACTCTTTAAGGGAAGATTTTTAAAAGAGGAGCTAACAATCATAAATGTATATGTGCCAATTATCAGTGGACCCGACTACTTAAAATGAGTAATAATGGACACGGAAAATCATATGAGCACTAACACAATTGTCATGAGGGACTTTAATACCCCACTCACAATTAGAAAGATTAACTAGACAAGAAATCAACAAAGAAGTATCAGAATTAAAACAAACCTGTGAACAAATGAACCTAGTAGAGGTCTACAAAGTGTTGCACTCCACAACATTGGAATAAATATTCTTAGTTGCACATTGGACATTCTCCAAAATAGACCACATACTAGCTCATAAAACATGCTTAAGTAAATGTAAAGGAATTGAAATTATCCCATGCATATTATGATACCCTAGTGCAATGAAATAGAAATCAATAGCAAAAGAAACCACAAAAACTGCATAAACAGTGGAAATTAGATAATACCCTCCTGAACAACCAATGGGTTACAGATGAAATTGAAGAAATTAGACAGTTTCTATAATTAAATGATAATACAAATGCAACATACTAGAACTTATGGTACGCAATGAAAGCAGTCATAGGAGAGAGATTTTTAGAAGTGAATTCCCACATCAGAAAAGCAGAGTGAGCTCAAATATACAACCTAATATTGAACTTCATACATTATAGAAATACAAAGGAATGGGACTAAAGCAAGTCCAAAATCCAGCAGGGCTAACATTAAGTCCTATAGTTCAATGTGCAGTATCAAAGGCAATCTGTAACAAGACGTGAAATTTAAATAGATTGAATAGATCTGCCAGTATGGCACATCTGGTGGTTGTGGATCCTATGGCTTCTCTGTTGGTCTGGCTCTCCTCATGACTTGCAGTTTTCCTCAGATGATCCATGTTCCTGGCTTCTCCAAACATATTGGGTCTCAACTGCACCTTTGGCTTCACATTCACAATTTCACACACTGCCCTCTCAGGGGCACATCACCTGTACTGCCAGGCCTACCTCTGAAATATGGGTGGAAGCCTTCCTGTACCCACAACTCTTGCATTCTGCATGCACTTAAAGCTAGCAACGTGTGGATGATGCCAATGTCTGCTGCCAGCAGGAACAGTAACCAGGCTTCCTTCTCTCTTGGCTGTAGAGGTTGATTGTGGGAATAGCTGAGCACTCCGAAACCAAATCTTAGGAACAAATTATTTATGCTGCCACCATTCTGGAACATGGTGCTCCACAGCTTTTATTCTCAAAGCACAGTCTTTAACTTTTGCAATTTTGAGCATGCAAAATATGGAGTCCTGCTGCTTCTTGGGAGGCCCTAAGCCCGTTTTTTTCTTTTCTCCTGTTTCTCCTCAGCAAACAATATCTCCTTTGCTCTTTCTTTCAGTTCACAGCTTTATTGGAGCTTCTGTTCTGGCCAAACTCACAAAGTTTCAAATAATTCTGCTGGGCTCTTTGCTCTTAATTCTTAACATAAATCTTGCTAGAAGCCCCCAGTAGCAACCATGCCACTACCTTAATATTAGACTACCTTGGAATTATTTCTGCCATACTAATTAGTCTGCCACCCTTAATCTCAGTCTCAGTCAAAGTCTCTGGACATGAGCAAAATGCAGACAAACTTTCTGCCAAACTATAATACACATCATCTGAAGTCCAAAAGCAATTCAGTCCATCTTCCTAGCAGAAACATCTGGAACCTGATTCTTACTGGCTTTCTGGTCTTCTGAGCTCTCAGCAGAATCTCCCATATAGAACAGCCTAAGGTGTTCCAGCTCTAACTTTTTGGGCAGAATCTCCAAAATTTTTCAAACTCTTCCCAGAAGCTATTTCCAAAGGATCCAGAACCAAATAGTCAGATATAGTCACAGCAATGACAGCACTTTTCTGTTACCAAATTCTGTCTTAGTTACTTTCCTATTGTTGCTGAGACAAAATACCCAACACCAAAAGTTAAAAGAAGGAAAGGTTTATTTAGCTCACAGTTTGAAGCTGTTTCAACCTATAATTGGCTGGCTCCAAGTCAGGGTGACCCATAGCAGAAGAGCAATCATTCATGGTGGTGGAAGACAGCAAAAGCAATAAGAGAGGAAAGGGAGACATGCCTCTTTCTGCCCATTTTATCTTATCAGGACTGCTGGGATCCAGGAGGTGCCAATCCAGCAATCACCCACCCTTAATCCCAGAGACTTTAATCATAGCACTGAACAATGAATCAGTCACAAACTCTAGATTCAGCTACCTCTGTAAAAGCCCCATCTAAAAGTGCATGAGACTTTGGGGGGCCATCTAGACACAAACCATAACAGGACTTATATCCAGAACATATAAAGAATTGAAAAAATTCAGAACCACAAAGTTTAAAGACCCAATGAAAAAATGGGCATCTGGGATTATTACACTCTTCTCTGATGAAGAAATACAAACAACAAATAAATATATGAAAACATGTTCAACATCACTGGTTATTAGAAAGGTAAACTAAAAAATGCTGAGATTTCATCTCACCCCTAAAAGAATGACTATCATCAAAAATCAATGAATAACAAACCCTGGAGAGGTTGTGGGGAAAAGCAATCCTTCTCCACTGTTGGTGGGAGTGTAGACTGGTGCAACCACTGTGGAAATCAGTATGGATAGTCCTCGAAAAACTATGATTAGAGGTCTTATTGGACTTAGTTATACTCCTTCTGGGCATTTTCCCAGAAGAATTAAAAACATCATACTACAGTTATATATGCACTCCCATATTTATAGCAGCATAGTTTGTAATAGCCAAATCTTGGAAATAAACCAAGTGACTATCAACAGAGGCATGGATAAAGAAGATGTGGTCCTTTTTATATAGTGACATAAAGAAGGATAAACTTGAGACATTTCTAGGTAAATATATGCAAATTGAGACCATACTGTTAGTGAAATAAATCAGACCCACATGTGTAAACTCCAATGTCTCCCTGGTGTGAGAAACTAAAGAAGTAAATAAGGACCAAAATGGACAATACATATTGTGAAATGGAAATAAATTGTTCAAAAAGAAAGAAGAACTAGGTTGGGGGAATGGGATAGAAGGATGGGAAAAGGAAAAAATGATAAAAAAAGAAAAAAATTGAAAAAATGTTCTTTAAATATGGAGGGGAAGAGGGGTTGACAGTAGGACAGGGGATTGGGGAAAAAAAGGAATCAAAATACATCATGTATGCATATCAATTTCCTATGATGAATATGATTATTATGCATATCTAAAACATACCAATAAAATTAATTTAGAAACATAAAAAAGAGAGAAAAGAAATAAAGAAAGGAAGAAGTTAAATTATCATAATTTTGAGTGACATGATACTCTATATAGAAGACCCCAAAACTCCAGGGAAAGACTTGTAGATTTAATAGTTAAATTCAGTAGCACAGCTGGGTACGAAGTCAACAGTCAAAAATCAATATCCTTTTTGTACTTGAATAACAAACTCACTGAGAGTGAAATTAAGGAAATACCTTTCATAATAGCATTAAAATATGAAATATCTAAGAGTCAATCTAATGAAGAAAGTAAAAGACCTCTACACTGAAAACTACAATACCCAACAGCATATCTCACATAATTAGATAAAACTCTTCTAAAATTCATTTTTAATCAGAAGAGACCTACAGTGGCAAATTCTCTGTTAAAAAAAAGAGGCAAAGAAGCTGGCATCACAATCCTTGAATTGAAATTATACTACAAAGATACTGTGATAAAAAGAGCATGCTGCTGGCAATAAAATAGATATGAGGATCTATGGAACAGACTAGAAGATGCAGGAACAAATCCAAAAATACTCAGACAACTTAACATTGAAAAGGGAGAAACACATTCAGTGGAAGAAAGACTCTTTATTAAATAGTGCTGGAAACACTGGCTTTCCACATTCTGAAGATAAAAAGTAGACCTATATCTTTCATCATACACTAAACTAAAATTGAAATGGATCAAAGTTCTAAATATTAAAAAACAGAAACATTAAATATGCTGGATGAGAATATAGGTAGAACTCTTGAAGATATTGGTGTAGGCAAAATTTTATGAATAAAATTATAATTGCACAGGAACTACCACAAAGAATCAACAAGTGGGATCTCATATTTTTAAAAAGTTTTACATAGCAAGATAAAGCCCCAACAGAGTGAAGAGACAACTCACACACTGGGAAAATTTTTTCCAGCTGTTCCTTAGACAAAGGACTACTATCTATAATGTATAAAGAACAAAAAAATGGATATCCAAAATTTAAAGACCCCATGCAAAAATGGGCATCTGAAATTAATACACACTTCTCAGATGGTGAAGTAAAAAAAAACTAAGCAAGTATTGTGAAATAATGTTCAATATCATGGGTCATTTGAGAGATGCAAATTAAAACAATGCTGAGATTCCATCTCACCCCAGAAAGAATGGCTATCTTCAAGAAATCAACCAACAACAAATGCTGGGGGCTGTGGCAGAAAAGGAACACGTCTTCACTGTTGGTGCACGGGAAGTACTTCAAATAATCAACAACTGGGATCTCACCTTATTAAAATTTTTTTCATATCAAATGAAATCAACAACAGAGTGAAAAGAAAACCTACAAAGTGGGAAATCCTTTTACCAATTCTCCCTCAAAGGACTTCTATCTAGAACATGTAATGAATTGGAAAAATCAGACCCTCCAAATTCAAAGACCCAATCCAAAAATGGGCATCTGAGATGAATAAACTCTTCTCAGATGAAGAAATGCAAATGGCAAATAAATATATGAAAAAATGTTCAACATCATTGGTCATTTGAGAGATGCAAATTAAAACAACACTGAGATTCCATCTCACACCAGAAAGAATGGCTATCATCAAGAAATCAACCAATAACAAATGCTGGAGGGGCTGTGGGGAAGAAGGAACCCTTCTCCACTTTCAGTGGGAGTGTAGACTGGCACAACCAGTGGTAATCGGCTTGGAGTTTCCTCAAAAATCTAAGACTAGGGATCTCATTGGGTCTAGCTCTTCCCCTTCTTGGTATATTCCTGAAAGAATTAAAAGCATTATACCACAGTGATATATACACACTCATAATTTTAAGCAGCACAATTTGTATTAGCTGAATCTTGGAAGCAACCCAAATGTCCATCAACCAATGAATGGATAAAGAAGGTGTGGCGTTTTTTATACAATGCAGTACTACTCAGTCATAAAGAATGATAATCTTGAGACATTCCTTGGTAAATTGATGCACCTTGAGAACATTCACTTATGTGGAACAAATCAGACACACCTGTATAAATACCACATAGTTTCTCTGGTGTGAGAAACTGAAAGTGTAAGTAAGGCCAAAAATATATAATAGATATTGTGAAATAAGAAAAGTTTGCTCAAATGGGATGGGGAACTTGGGAGGGGGCAGACGGAAAGGAAATAAGGAAAAAAATGAAAACAAAAAAATAGAAACAAAGCTTTTTTTTAAATAGGGAATGAAACAGGGTTTGAAAGGTGTTTCAGGGAATGATAAAAAAAAGAATCAAGGTATATCAAGTACAGGTACAAATTCCCTATGATCAATGTGACCATTATGTACCCTTAAAATGTACCAATAAACATAACTATTTAAAAAAAGAACAAAATAAACTCTTACCCACTGCTTGTTGGAATGTAAAATGTTACCATGGTTTTGAGTAACATTTTGGTAACTTAAAAATTACCCATGTATCTGTCATGTGCTCCAGCCAGACAGTTCACTGCAAAGTACTTACTGATGAGAAATGCAAGCATATGTCTTAAAGCTTTTACACATTTATAGCTACTTTACTCATAACACCCTGAAACAGAAATAACCAAAATATCTATCAATAATTTGCAGCATGTCCAAAAAATTTAGCATTACTCAGTAATAAACAGGAATGAATTCATAACAAAAGCAATGTCAGGATAAGTTTGAAAATCAATATGCTGAATTAAAGAAGTTCAATAAAGTTGTACATACTACATGAATCCTTTTATATGAAGCCCTATAAAATGAAAATTCATCTGTAACGAGAAAAAGTAAAGCATAGGTTATGTTGTAAGAGGAGAGGATAGGACAAAATGGTAGGATTACAAACTGACAGGAAACATTTGAAGGTGACTCACTACTTCGATTGTGGTTATGATTTTGCCAATATACAGATACCTTAAATTTGCAAAATATTATACATTGCATATATATGATTAATATTTAACAGCTGTATCTTAATAAACTTAGTAAAAATGAAAAGCTATTCAAAGTCAGCAAGTACATGAAGAGATAATATATCACTACTTATTAGAAAAATTAAGACCAAACCCACAAAGATATAACACTATTTGTGCTAGAATGACTAAATTGAAAATTAATGATACTGTTAGTAGGATGCAGACAGAGCAACAGAACCTTATATCCTTGCTCTTGCAAATAAAATTTTGGAAAAGTGATAACATACACTGTTGAAGATGCACTCCTAGCAATTACCAAGAGAAATAAGAACATATGTATAGAAATATTCATATGAGTATGATGTTAAATTAACCCAAACTTGTGTGGAGTTCAAATGTACACTAACTGGTCAATAGATAAACATGTCATGATATATCCACCTTACAGAATATTACTCCACAATAGATGGAATGCAACATGGAACAATCTTAAAAATATTATACTAAATGAAGGAAGCCTAATGACAAAGCCTATATGGAGAAAGGAGCTATCAAATGCAAACTATGAAATGCAAAGAATCAGAATGGCATTTTTTAGATAAGGAGATTTTTGGTGATTGTAGTGATGGCTATACGATTGTACACATTATTTTTTTTTTGTGGGTACCGGGGGGTCGACCTCAGGACCTCGTGTGCCAGCGGGCACCCGTGCCGCTGAGCGATATCACCGGCCCATTTTTCGTATGTGGGTTCCGGGAGTCGAACTCGGGCCCTCGCGCTTGCCGGGCAGGCACTTAAGCCTCTGAGCCATCTCACCGGCCCACGATTGTACACATTTTTGAAATGAATCAAATTGTACACTAATAACTGGTGAATTTTGGTAAATGTAAATAGCATATTTATAAAGAAAAAGAAAAAGTTAAGTCATTTATTACTGAGAATTTTATTGGGGAAAAATTGAAAAAATCTTCACTCAGGCAAATGTGGAGTTTTCCTCTTCCATTTAATTCTAGTACTTTTACAGTTCCAGGTCTTATGTAAATCTTTAATACATTTGAGTCAATTTTCAAAAATGGTGTGAGGTAAGGGTTTAATTTCATTCTTCTGATTGTGGATGCATGTGCATTTTTTCCAGCAAATATTATTGAACAGATTGCCCTATTTTTTGTTTTTATATCCCTTTTGAAAAACAGTTGATCATAAAGGTATGGGTTTATTTTTTGGTTCTCTATTCTGCTCCATTAGTTGATGTGCTTATTTTGATACCAGTACCATTCTATTTTTATTGCTCTGATTCCTAATAAAGTTTGAAATAAGGTAGTGTGATGCTCTAGTTTTATCTTTTTACCTGAGACTGCCTTGGAGAGTCAGGATTTTTGTATGGTTCTACAGGAATTTTAGGCTAGCATTTTATATTTTATCTTATTTTAGTTCACATTAATCATACAGAATAATGGCTCTTGTTGTGACATTTTCATATAGGAATATAACATACTTTGGTCATATTCTTTCCTCATTAGTATGCTTTACCCTTTCCTCCTTCCTCCATCAGTCACTGTCTTTAGTTGTGACAGTCTCTTTTTTTTAAATCACTCTTTAAAAAAACTTCTAGATGCCACATATGAGAAAAAAATACTTGTCTTTCTGAGTTTGGCTTATTTTGCTTAACAAGATGATCTCTATTTTGATTCATTTCCCTATACATGACATAATTCTATTTCTCTTTATGGCTGAATGATACTCCATTATGTATATATACATGCCATATTTTTTTGATCCATTCATCAGTTGATGGACATCTAGGCTGATTGTATAACTTGGCCATTGGGAATTGTGCTGCATTAAATACAGGTACACAATAATCTCTGTAGTATGCTTATTTAAATTTCTTTAAATATATACTACAAAGTGGAATAGGTGGATCTTTTTGCAGTTCTATTTTTAGTTTTTGAGGAACATCTATAATGATTTCCACAGTGGCTGTATTAATTTACATGCAGACCAAAATTGTAAAAGTGTCCTTTTCTGTCTGAATTTTTGCCAGCACATGTTATTTTTTGTGTTCTTGATGATAACTATTCCAAATGGTTGAGAAGGAATTTCAGTGTAGTTTTGATTTGTATTTCCCTGATTCCTAAAGATGCAAAGCATTTTTCATATGATTTTTGGACTTTTGTACTTTCTCTTTTGAGAATTGTCAGTTCATTTAGCAATTTATTGATTGGAGTACTTGTTCCATTAGTGTTAAGGTTTTAAAATTTCTGTGTACTGTAAATATTAACCCTCTTGCAAAAGTAGCTGACAAAGATTTTTTTTCTCATTTTATAGAGTGTTGTCTGGATCAACAGAATCATTATTATTTAAATGGAATATTGCCAAAAGTGATCTACACATTCAGCGGTAACCTCATAAAAAATGGCATTCTTCACAGAACTAGAAAAATATCCTAGAATTAATATGAAAACATAAAAGACACTGAATAGTCAACTCAATCTTGGGGAAGAAAACAATGCTGGTGGTTTTGAGAGATCTGCTTTCAAATTATAGTACAGAATGATAGTAATAAAAACAGCATGCTCCAGGCATTAAAACAGGCATGTAGACCAATGGAAAGCAGAAAGTGTGAGCACACACACACAAACACACACACACACACCCATTTCCATGTGATTTTTGACAAAGTTGCCAAAAACTTGCATGGGGGAAAAGACCATCTCTTTAACAATTGGCACTGGTGTAGATGCAGATTAAAGAAACATTAAAAAACAAACTGCAAGCATGGATGACTAACATTGTAAAATCATCATGTATTTATCTGTGGTTCATGATTTTAAGATTATCGCATGCTTATCTGTGTACCATGTGCTTGAAAAAATATACCCTACTGTATCCTTTATGAACATGTTACATTTACTATATGCTGACCTTGCCCCATTTCCAGAAACAAAGGCTAAGGCTCTGATTGGCCTAACCCACATCAATTAAAAAAATGTTTGCCCCTACAAATATGAACATATCTCCTACTCACCAGGAGCATCTTAAGCAGGATGTCCCCTATCTTGCTGCACCACTGTGCTGTTAAGATAGTTTTTCCACTTCCCCTGCATTTGCCACACTTTAAATAAGCTTTAACTTCTCACTATGCCAGTTGTGACTCTCCCATTTCTCACTCAGAGTGCTATTTATCCACTCTTCACTGGAGTGAAGACAAGGACCCAAAGAATTGTGGAGGGTCATTATAGGGGACTCCTAGCCTCCCCCCTCTTCAGAAACCCACTGCCTGACACAACAATTGGTGCACTGGCTAGGAAGTTAAAAAAGACCACTGAAGACACCCCAGACACAATCAGTATACCCAGCCTAAACAGGAGTGAAAATGGGAGGACACTCTTCTGGCTGGGCTCCTTTCTGGGTGATAGAGAACTCTGGTTTCCAGCAGTATGGAGTGCATCCCCTGATCGTGAAGGAGGAGACTTGGATTTTACCCTCATATGGCTTAATTGTGGATCTGCTTAAGTGCCAGAACACCTATGCTAAGAGAGGATCCTTCAGGCCCAGTTAGAGTCAGTGCTCATGGATATGGGGAGGGAGAATCAGGTGTCCCAGCACATCTCCAGATGTTCTCTTTGCCCAGAAACCTTACACTATGACTTCTTTCCAGCTGTTTCTACTTTATATCTTACAAAATAAAAACTGCAGATCAGTTCTAAAGCAGGCTGCATGACTCAAGGTTGTTCCTTTTACAAACATAATAAAAACAAGAGTTTTAATCAGTACCATAGAAACCCCACAGACTTGGTGACAATCCAGAAATTATATTGATTCACCTATTCTGTCATAAAAGTGAACCAATAGAAAACTGAAAACCCTGGCAAGATAAACTGGTTTCTGTTCCTCTTGAGATATATGAGTTAAAAAGAATATTTTTTTTGATTATACTTAAGTTTTGTAGACTTATTTTTATTCTCAAAGGTATTTTTATTTGTCCATTTTTAATTCCACATAAAATGTCTTAACATTTTCCTTTTCTACTTCGTTATCTAACAAAATATAAATCAAGGATTCACAAAGTCCTGTTCAAAGATTTATATTCATCTGGTCATGGTGGCACATGCCTGTCATCCCAGCACTCAAGAGGCTGAGACGGGAGGACTTCCATGAGTTCAAGGCCAGCCTGAATTACATAGTGAGATCCAGTCTCAAAGAAAATTTTTTTGATTCTACATTCTTATCTCACTTAATTTATAAATGTTGTGATGCAGATGATGAATGTGAGCAATGAATTTCCCTTGGTGCTTCCTGGGCAGCAGTCTTCCTACAGGTGGCCTGCAGCTGGAGATAACACCAACAGAAAGAGCACAGACAGTGAAAAGCTGCAGAGGGGTGGAAAGCTAGAGACCTATGTGCAGAAGCCATGCAGAAGGAAGAAGCTACAGCCATTGAATGCTTATTTCCTGTCTGAGGTTGTGACCCTACTTTCCTTTGGACATCCTGCACACAGTTTGTTTTTTGGGTTTTTTTTTGTTTTGTTTTGTTTTGTTTTGTTTTTGCATGCATAAATTTACTGGATCCCATCTATAATTTGTGTACATAAAAATCTGTGAAGTTCAGACTCAGATTCTTTTACTTAGTTTCTGGGGAAAGGGGAGGTGGATTTTACACTTTCAATGAAAACCTGGAAGTGACTCCAGGTAAGTCTGGTCCTCTAGCAAAAATTAGGGTATAGGAGGTTGCATTTTCACACTGGGAAAGGGAACAGCAGTCTATTGTCAGCTCCCAGAGTTAATATTTTCAGCTGTTACTGCATCATCACCAGGATCTTATTCACTGTGGCACACCATTTCGGAAGTCACTATTGCCCTCTGCATTGGAAAGATGTTTAACTGTCTGAATGTGGATTTTTCCCGTGACTGAGAGTGAAGCAGGTGGCTTTTTTTACTCTTGTTTTGTAGAATATTGCTATTGAATAACTTCAGTATGTGCATGTGAAAATTTGTTTTCTGGTAAACGTTATCTTCTTGGTAATTATTGTTTTCTCTCTTTTTCCCTCTGTTTCACCTCTTCCTAGGAGAGACTAATACTATAAAAGGACCCATATATTTGAATAGGCAGAAACTTATTCAGATCTTGAAAACCTCATATCCATGTAACTACACCGATGTTGGACAAGGACTCAATAGATAATTTGGAGGAGTGTATTCAATTGAAGCCAAAGCCAGAACTAAGCACAAGGTAGTTCGTCAGAGGGTTTCTGGATGATGCTAAGCAGATTGGGCTCTATCAACTAGCAACTGATGAGCAAGGTTCCACAATGGAAGTATAATTTTATGAAATACTGAGAATGGAATTGAGGGAGTACTATAATTTCAGAAAAGATCAAACACATATATGAACACTAAATGATAATAAATATCAATGACTATCAACAGTGGAAATGAAAATAATTGAAACTAATCAAACTGAGGGATGGCATTAAAAATGCAAAGAATGGCACTGAAAATGCCAAACAAAAAGCACAATAGAAGTGCTTATTATCAAGTACAGCTCCAGTGGAATGTACAATGTAACAGTTTTGGTCATGATGAAAATTGTATCTTGGGCATCTTTATTTTCTTAAATGTTACAAATTATAAGCCTATGAATTGTAGTAGTAATCACAACTAAACTTGCTAAAAACTTCAAGGGCTCAGCATTGCTCTTTCCTAAAAACACATTTCATTTAAACAAATTTAACTTCGGTATAAGAGTAGCTGCACATACTTAGTCCTCCAGGTCAGATACCCCTGACGTGACACAAGCTGTTAACAATATGCTACTGGAACAAGCATAATATTGGACTGTTGTCAGCTCAGTTACACATTTGGTCACGTAATCTCTGAGGCAATTTGTGCAAGATAAAGGTCGATGAGACTTTGTGCTTCTCAACCAATAGTACCCCACAGGAGACTTCATCCTATCATCTGACACTCATGTTTATATTGTGAAATTTTATTACCACATTCTTTGTAGCTAGCATTTGCATCACCTACCACAATTGTCTTTTGGGTATATGGAGAAAACACTAAAACTTTTAGCCAATTGTATATGCTATGTGGCACTATATCAACCACTGTAGTCACTACTAGATCTATGCCACTTTTTTGTACTCTGCAAGAGACACATTGTGCTTTCTCAACATCTCAACTTCCCCACTCCCACACATGGCAAACATCACTCTCCTCCCTGCTATTTTAAAGTTGTAAATTTTAGAGGCTGAAAAATGTATGGTCATTCTTTATCTATTCCTGGCATATTTCATTTAATGATGTCTTGGATAAATTACATTGTCACAAATAAGATTTCCTTAAAAAGAATATTTAAATAGCTCCTTTTGTAGCTACTTTACTCTCCCTTCTCTTAGCCTGCTGTTGATACAATGTTCCCTTAGATTACAACACTCCTTCCAACAGAGAGAAAACCTTAACTCTCCAACAATAAACTATTCTGCCCCTCCTTAAACCTCCTAAATAGAGACCCTACTAAAAATGTTTTGCCTATCAACAATGACTTAGACAAGCTTGTCAGAGCCATATGTAAAACTATTGTAGTCCAAGGCCTCCTCTATGGGCCAGATTCCAGACCCTATGTCTCAGCCCATCAATGATTAGTGCCAGTGGCAGAGCCCCTTATCCATTAAGGGTTGAGCCCAGGGGATGGAGGACACCACATTACAGGCATCAGAGATCACTATCCAGAGGAGAAGGGGCTTCACCACCCAATCCAATAACATCATGCCCTACCCCAATAGGTTCTCAGGGTCAAGGTCCTAGGACACAGAGTGCTAAAACCTACCAGTTATAACCTTTTGATTTTCCTTTTTCCTGACACAGATGGGGCTAAGAAATCCATTATGCCTCTCCAGTCACCTTTAAAATGCCTACTTAAACACTGACTCTTAAGAAAAAGCCTCTTATCTATTATTCTACAGAGGCATAGATCTTTTACCCCTTGGGAGATGGAGAAAATGACCAAGTGTCTTCCTAAATTTTAATACTATCCTCCAATTAGATCTCTTTTGTAAGCTATAGGGAAAATAGAATAAAATTCTTTGTATGCATCTTTTCTTTGTTCTCCATGACCATCCTGAATGGGCTACCTCTTGTTCAATTGATAGTGCTCTCTTAGCAGTTATGTCTAGTTCTGTTACCTCAGAGAAATGGGAATCCTTGGAGAGACAGAACTGAGAACCAGCACCTCCTTATTCAGAGACAAACTCCACCCAGCCTTGTGCACCCCCTGAAAAGCAGCTTCCCTTGTACAATCATGGGAGAATAGAGATAAACCATCAAAATTTTACTTATGCTGAGTTGAGAAAAATAAAAAAGGACATAGGGAGTTTTGTGAAGAATCCTGCACAATATATTTGAGCTTTTGACAAGCTCACTCATTTGTTTGATTAAATCAGGAAGATGTGATGTTTTTGTTTACAGGGATCAAGGATGAACAGGATCAAATCCTACAAGCAGTAGCTCAAATGTACAATGCTTATCATGAGGCCCATAAAATAATCCAGCAAACAAAAATGTGCCTGCCTTCATGGGGAAAGATAGTCCCCTCTGAAAATTCCTACAGGCCACTCATTGAGTCAAGAGGTCATGAAGCCAGAACTGACCCTGACTTCTGCATTAAAAGGATCCAAAAAAGGCAAAAATCAAACCAGTTAATTATAGTAAACTAGGTCAGGTCTACCAAGAAAAAGGAAAGAAACCCTTCTTACATGTTCTTACAAAAACTAAAGTTTGCCATGGCCAAAATATATATCTGAGAGTGTACTCTGATGTAAATAAAATTGACTTGTATGTTTGTCTGTCTGTCCAACCTGTTCTAGTAATCAGTTACAGTATCTAAAGCTGCTCTGTTTAAAAGAAAAAAATATATTTTTTTGAGCTCAATAATTTCTTTTTCTATCTTTGGTTTTTCAGATTTCCATAAAAAACAGTTTACATAGGTATTTTGGAAAGTCAAACAATAAAACATTTAACTTTGTACCTTAATGCTTGTGGTTCATAAGCTTAAAAATGGGATAATTAAAAAAAAAGGTAAGGTGTCAGTGATATAGCTCAGTGGCATAAGCCCTTGCCTGGCAAGTGCGAGGTCCTGAGTTTCACTCTGAGTACCCACATATATAAAAAAAAGAAAAAAAGAAAGAAAAAAAAGGTAAAAGATGTCTTTAAGGTCAATGGCATGTTTTCACTCTGTCTATCAATCAAAATGATAGCAAAAATGGGTTTTATAAATACAATGCCTATTATCTACATGTAATAATCTCTCAGTGTGCCATTTATGATTAATAAATGCTCTTATGAGATAACTTGAAAGATTTTGTCAGTTGAAAATAACATGTTGACTATTGTGGCCTAAAATCATCTGAGAAAATGGTTAAGTTAATTAAGTGAGCACTCTTTGGACTTAGAGGTACTACTGGTCTAGATTTTCCTTGGTGAATGAAATGCAGCTGCCTGAAATTCATTCATTTTGATTTTGTCCACTAATGCCATTCCCAGTGGTTTCCTTTTTCAAGCATTCTGGGGAACTGACCATAATGAACCTTGCTACATATTATTATCATATGTTCACATTGGCAATCATCAGAGGATTAAGTTTTCTATGGCTAAAACAAAGATGCTTTCTTATTAAGAGAAGCTGAGACATTGTGCAGTCCAGGCACTGTCACTCTGGAAATTAAAATATAGAAAAAAATAAAATATGAATTACATCTATGGACAGACATTCTTCTTAAATGACATTTTGTTGAATAATGATAAAATTAAGCAAAAGTTTCTTAAATATGCCATTTAATATCTTGTAATTAGATAAAAATAACTGACTGACTAGAAGGTTATTCTGTACTATTAACTATTTAAACATGTTTCAGATATAATAACAGAACTTAATGGTTTTAATATAATAATGTCATCATAATTAATTTTCCAAAATGCTATACTGGCCCCAATCTCCAGTTTTCTCTGCACAACTTTATAATTGTCATCTGTTAACATTCTACTGAAGTTCAACATCTAAAACAACCATGATAGGTAAAAATAAATAAATAAATAAATAACAGTTCCCTGGTCATGTTATCTACTTCAAAGCATTTTATATCTAGATAAAATCATAAAATTAAACCTAGTACTCCCATTAAAATAATGGTTTAACTAATTATTTTGGGTGTTCAAAAACTGAGGTTTAGACACCAGAGAAACGAATGTAACAGGGCTGAGAGGATACCCAACATTTTGGTCCTGGCCTTTTAAGGTAAAAAAGAACCCAGTACAGGAAGGGACCTCTCCTGTAAAATCGCACAACTTTGGTACATCACTCAACCTCCTGAGCATGGAGATTGTTAGACCCCAGAGGACAAAGATCAGCCACTATACAGTGTGCTAAAAAGTGGGGTCACCAGAAAAAATACATTTCCCCTGCATCTACAACAAACCACATTGTCAGGAAAAACAGTGACACATCCTGTTGGCTAACACTGAAAGAGGAGCTAAGAGACTCTACACATAGTTCCACAATTAATGTCTGGAGAGCCTTAATTGACCTTTATATTTGACAAGAAGTTAATTTTGATTAATACTTGTCTCACTTTAGATTGGACTTAAAAACCCAGCAGAAAAATGTAACCAAAGATATAAAAGTTATAGTAATGTAGACTAAACATAAACAGGGGGCTCCAGTAGCTAACTCCTGCTAAACACTTTCAAGGCACATCTGTAGACAGGTCTATGAGGCAGCTGGTTACAATTGTTATTTCCATACTAGTGCTCATGCTTTAATCATACGTACTTTAATCTCTTGGTAAGATTTGTTTGCTCTCACCCACGGGCTAACAAATTCCAAGTGATCATGTAGACAGTCCTCTAGATAGAGCCAGCCATCTTCTTCCCTCTATCTCAGTACAAACTATCGACCTCCCAATGGACATCATCCACTGCCACAGCCGATGCCCCCTTTCCAGCAAGAAGTAGCCAGAGTAGTCATCACTCCTGATACCAGCAATAGTTGGATGGTCATTTCTGGGAGAAATGTAGGGACAGCTGAGGCCACTACATGGGTTAAATACAAGACTGGGCCCTTGAAGTAGAGAAGACACGGCCTCTGTGTCACAACAAACAACAGGGTTGACAGCCTGTGGTTTCACACTTGTGTCTGTACTGCATCAATAATATCAACATACAAATGGTCCTACAGATGAAACCTACCATGGAGCTACCAGTCACATTCTACAGCAGCCACCTAGTTTGTCTCTCCTCAACAAACATCTCCTGCCCTTCACCTTTTCCCTAACCAGCATGAAGCAACCAGAGCAATGATAACCATGTCCCCATCCTACAAAAGTAAGATGATTGAAATAAACTTTCACTTCACACTATACCAGCCTTGACTCCCCCATGTCTCACTAAGGGACCCACTTTTCCATTCTCTGCTGGAATGAGGGCAAGGAACTGAAGAGGTGGAGGGTCATCCCAAGGGTGCTAGACCCCCTCCTCAGAAACCCCCTGCCAGATGCAACACTGGGAATACAAGATATGAACATGTAGAACTCTGAAAATACATTTTTATCTCTCACTCTATAGAAAAATAAACTAAAAATTGAATATACAATGAAGAGTTAGACCTGAAACTGCAATTGCTAAAGATAACATAGTCTAAAAACTCAAGATTCAGGCATAAGCAAAAGAATCACTAAATAGAACTCCAATATCTCAGGAAATAAGAAGGCTCAATGAATGTGATTACATCAAATTATAAAAGTGAACTTCATAGGAGAACATTTTCTGTTTCTGTGAAAAATTGCACTGGAACAATAGGGATAGCACTGATTATGTAAATTACTTTGGGTAGTATGGACACCTTAATAGTATTAGTTTTTGGACCAGTGAGATAACTCAGTGGTATAAGTGCCTGCCTGGCAAGTGTGAGGTCCTGAGTTCAACTCCCAGTACCCACATATGAAAAAAGGGCCAGTGATATTGCTCAGTGGCACGGGTGCCTACTGGCGCGAGAGGTCCTGAGTTCGACCCCCGGTACCTACAAAATAAAATAGTATTAGATTTTAAAATCTGTGAACACAGAACTTTTCTTTGTGTCTTCAATTATATACATCAAAATTTTATAATTTTCACAATACAAAATTTTCACTTTTTAGTTAATTATTTTTCTAAGCATTTTTTGCTGCTGTTGTAAAATGGGATTGTGGAATTTGATACTTCTGCGTAGAAAATGCTAATGATGTTTGTGTTGACTTTGAACTCTACAAAGTTACCCTATTCTTTTAAGAGTTCTAACAGTTTTTTTTGATGAAATCTTTAGTTTTCTGCATAAAAGATCATATCATCAATAAATAGTGTCAATTTCACTACATCCTTTCTTATTTGGCTTTTTTTCCTCTTGTATACTGCTCTGTCAAGAAATTTTAGGAATATGTGAAATAGAAGTGGCAAGAGTGAGCAACATCGTCTTTTCTCTAGTTTCAGTGGAAAATTTTTAAACTTTTCATCATTGAGAATAATGTTAGTTCCGGGCTTCCCATATACATATATGACCTTAGTGTTTTACAATACATTACTTCTATATCTAATTTGCTAAGAATTGCATCATGTAAGGGTGCTAAATTTTGTCATGTGATTTTCTGCATCTAGTAAGATGATTGTATAATTTTGTCCTTCATTTTGTTAATATAACACATTTATTAATTTGTATATATTGAAACATTTTTTTAATGCAAATACTGGGAGTCAAACTCAGGACCTCGCGCTTGCCAGGCAGGCGCTTATGCCGCTGAGCTATATCACTGCCCTGAAACATTCTTATGTCCGAGGAATTAATTCCACATGATCATAGCATTATATCAAACTAAAAGGTTCTACACATTGAAGAAAATAATTAACATAAAGGGAAATCCTATGGAATGAAACAAAATATTTGTAAGCCATATATCTGATAAGGGGTTAATTAGAAAATCTATAAGTAAGTCAAATACCTCGATAACCATAAACCAAATTAATCAGTTAAGAATAGGCAAAGGTTTTAAATACCTATGTATCAAAACCAAAAATGACCAACAGGTCTATGAAAAGTGTTCCATACCACTGATTACTAGGGACATTATAATTAAAACTGCAGTGAAATATCTCTTCATACCTGATAGAATGGCTGTTGTTAAAAATACAGAAGAAAACATGGTGAAGATGTGGAGAAGACTGTTTGCAGTAATGTAAATTAGAATAGCAATTATGGAAAATAGAATGGAGGCTTTCCATAAAACAAAAATAGAACTATCATGTGAGCCAGCAATCCTTCACCTAGGTATATATTCGGAGGATTTTAAATCTTATCTTACAGTGAAAGCTTCACACTCAATCTCATTTTAGCATAAATCAAAATAAACAAAATATCAAATCATGCTTTTCCATCAATAGATGGATAAAAATATAATATAAATTATATATAATATAATATATATATTTACATATGTATATTCATTCCATATCTTGGAGAGAAAGTGATATGCTACTAGATCTTACTCCATCATCTTTTCTCTGCCCTGCATTGTTATTTTAGATTCCACACAATAGTGGTATCATGTGGTATTTATTTTTCTGTGCCTTTCTTGTTTCACTTATCATAATTTCTTCCAGGTTCATCCATGTTGTCATGTGGAAAAATTTCCTTCCTTCTTTAAAAAAGTGTATTATTATTCAGCTTTAAAATGAAAGAAAATTTCCCCCAAATTTGTAATTCACTGCACAAGAATAACAACAAGCCAGATATAATAGTAAATATGATCAATAAATTAACAGACAAGACAAAAATATTCAAAATGAAACAAAGAAAAGCAGACATAAAAGAGCAGAGTCAAATAAGTTTGTTGTGCTTAAATTTTCTACTATACAAGTAAGAATTGGAAGACAGAGCTGGGCGTGGTGGGACACACCTGCAATCCTAGCACTTGTATGGCTGAGGCAGGAGGATTGCCATAAATTTGAGGCCAGCATGCACTACATAGTGAGTTCAAGGCCAGCCTGCACAACATAGTGAGACACTGTCTCAAAAAAAAAAAAAAAAAAGAAAAAAAAAAGAAAAGGAGAATTAGAAATAGAAAGTAGCAGAAGAAATATTCAGAGGAATTATTTTCAAAAACTAAGGAAAATATCTAGTAGATCCTAGAAACTTGAAAAAGTCAGACAAACAACATTAGTATGATAATCAAACTGATAAAAAATTTTAGGAAATAAAAAGTGTCTTAATAGTAGCCAGAAGAAAAGGAACACATTCTTTTCAAAGGAGTAGTAATAAAATTAATAGCTGTTAATCTACAAATATATACTAAGAAACCAACACTGTGCTGGCATTTTAAAGATACATAGACTAATGAAACTGAACAGAGAACCGTGAAATAATATTCATGTATATATGATGAAGACATTAAATTGTTATTTGAAAAAGGTGGCAGGAACACACAATGGGGAAGGTCTCTCAACAAATGGTGTTAGAACTACTGACTGTCAACATGCAGAAGAATGAAACTAGACTCTTATCTCACACAATATACAAAATATCACCTCATCATGGCTTAAAGACTTAAACAGAAAACCTGAAATAGTAAATCTACAGGACGAAAATACAGAGAAAAATCTATGTGACATTGGCTTAGACAATGATTTTTTTGGATATGATCCCAAAAGCACAGGTAACCAAAAAGTAGACAAATGATATTGTATCAAACTGAAAAGCTTCTGAATAGTAAAGGAAATAACCAAGAGATGGATGATACAACTTGTGAAAAAGGGGAAAATCTTTGTGCACCATACATCTGATTTTAAAATGGACAAAAGGTCAGAACATATATTTGCCAACAGGTATGTGTGAAAATGCTCAACATTACTGATCACTAAAGATATTCCAATTAAAACCATAATAAAATATTACTTCATACAGGTTAGGATGGCTGTTACAAACAAGAAAATATATGTTTTGCTGAAGATGTGAAGAAAAGATATAATTGTACTTTATTGCTAGGGATTTAAATGTATACAGTTGTTATAAAAAGCAGTATGGAGATTCCCAAAAACATATAACTACTGTATGATCCAATTATTTTATTGCTCTGGGTATATATACAAGGAAAAGTAAATCTGGGTATCAAAGAGATATCTGCACTCCTGTGTTTAATTCAGCATTATTCAAAACAAGTAAGATACCATATAAAACTGAATATTCATCAACAGATGAGTGGATAAAGAAAATGAAGTGTACATATGCGCAATGAAATGCTGTTTCACCTTTATAAGGAGGAAATTCTTTCCTTTGTGACAACATGAATGAAGCATGCTTGAAAATTATATCAAGTGAAATAAGGCACAGAAAGACAAATATCACACGATCTTACTTATATGTAGAATCTAAAATCTTTGAACTAGAATAAATTGAGAATATAGTGTTTATAATTAATGATAATGAATATATTCTTGTAAATTTTAAACAGTAGCTTGTAAGTTTTCTCATCACAAAAATACACGAAGTAATGCAGATGTTAGTTACATCTAACCACTTCACAATGTATAAAATATGTATTTCAAATTAATGTGCTATAAAAATTAACCTGTACAGTTCATATTAGTCAATAAATTAAAATATTAATACTTGAATATGTAAGAAGATATATAGAAGACAACAACCAAAATGAAATGGCATGCTTAACATGGAAATAGACAAGAATATCAATCTAAATTTCTATATCTAGTAAAATTATCCTTCCAAAATGCAGATAAAATACAAAACATATTTAGACAAGTAAAGGCTGAGAGAATTAACTGGAAGCAGGTCTGCACTACAGGAGATAGTATAAAGAAGTTTTTCAAGCTAAAGAAAAAGTGTTCTGGATGAAATCATAGAAATTCTGGAATGAATGACAAGTCCAAGAATGGAAATCCTGTGAGTAAATAAATATGTATAATAATGATTTATGGTAACACTAATTATGCTATTTTGGAATTTATAACATGAAGTAAAATTATGGCAACAGTACCATTAATATCTCAGGGGGGAAAATAGTGATAAAATATATTTGATTTTCATTTTTGAGAAAATATAAAACTAATAATGTAAGTCTGACATGACTCAATTATGTGTATTACAGTAATAAGATTACATAAAAATACAAAAATATGTAACTAAAGTCTAACAGAAGATTCACAAGTTTGACCCAAAGAAAAAAGGAATAGAGAATAAAAAGAACACAAAAAATAAAGGACAAGTTAAAAAGAAATAGCAATATGGTAGGTATAAAGTGGGAATAACAATATCAAATGTAAGCAGACTAAATATTTCAACAAAAAGGCAAAGATTCCCATAAAAGAGTAAAAATGTAACAACAACAAACATACTTTAAATATATGGACATTGATATTAATTATGTAAAATAAAGCTGGTGTGTGATGTAAATATCAGAAAGTAGAAATCAAAGCAAGAAATTCACTTAGAAATACAAAGTGTCTTTCCATGGTGAAATGACAACTCCAACAGGAAGCACAACAACCTCAAATTTATACATATATCTTCAAAATATATAAACAAATATTAACAGAAGGAGATATAGGCAAATCTCAAGTAATTGTTGAAAAAGATATATCTTTAAGTAATTGGTAGAATAATCACATGAGCAAAAGGAAATAAAACATCTAAACAATGTAATTATTCAACTAAATTATGTATACAAATTTACACAAAAGAACTGTAGAATATACATTTGTCAAGAGCCCACACAATATTTAGCAAGTGAATCATACAGTAGAACATAAAGCAAGATTTAGTGCATTTCAAGGGATAGAAGATGTCTTTGTTACATTTCTCTCATTTCTGAGACAAAATACCCAACATCCAAAGTTAAAGGGGGAAAAGTTTATGTAGCTCACAGTGTATAGAGGTTTGTGTCCATAATTGGCTGGCTCCAAGTCAGAGTGACTTGGCAGAGGGGTATACCAGAGGAAAAATGTTCATGGCAGACAGCAAAAACAAGCAAACAAGCAAGGGAGCCTTAGCAGCTTTTTTCAGTCTCTTTAATATATTTTATCATTAATTAGGTTTATTGGTACAGTTTAGATATACATAATGATCACATTCATCATATACAACTTTTATCCATGCGTGATATATCCTGATTCTTATTTTTTCCCCTAGTCCACTCTCCTCCCTTCTGGCCCTCTTCCTCTTCTTATTTACAAAAGCTTTGTTTCCATTCCATCTTTCTTTTCTCACTTTTTTCCATTTATTCCTTTCCCCCTACCCCCCCTTGTATCCTTTCCCATTTGAATATTTTCTTCCCATTTCCAAATATCTATTATATATTTTGATCCTTATTTACATTTACAGTTTCTCACACCGAGATAAAATAAGGTATTTATACATGTATATCTGATTTATTTCACTTAAGATTATGGTATCTAGGTGCACCCATTTACTTATAAATGTCTCAAGTTTATCCTTCTTTATGGCTGAGTATACTCCTTTGTATTAAAACAAACGCAGCTTCTTCATCCATGCATAGATGGATGGGCACTAGGGCTGTTTCCAAGATTTAGCCATTACAAACTGTGCTGCTATGAACATCAGTGTGCATATATCACTTTACTATGTGTTGCTTTTAATTCTTTCTTAAATGTACCAAGAAAGTGGATGACTGGGTCACATGGAGCCCCGAGTCTTAGTTTTTGAGGAATCTCTACACTGATTTCCACTGTGGTTGCACCAGTCTACACTCCCACTAACAGTGGATAAGCATTCCTTTTTCCCGATAGCCTTGCTATCATCTATTTTTTGTTGATTTCTTGATAATAGCCATTCTTTCTGGAGTGAGATGGAATCTCAGCATTGTTCTATTTTGAATCTCTGAAATGACCAGTGAAGTTGAACATTTTTTCATATATATATATATATATATATTTTCAATTTGTACTTGTTCATCAGAGTTGTGCGTGTTCATCTCAGATGCTCATTTTTGGATTGGTTCTTTAAATTTGAGGGTTTTGAGTCCTTTCAGTTCTTTATATATTCTAGATATCAGTCTTTTGTCTGAGGAACAGCTGGCAAAATTTTTTCCCAATCCGTGGGTTGTCTCTTTTCTGTCTTGGTGATTTCTTTTACTGTACAAATGCTTTTTAATAAGATGAGATCCCAGTTATTGATTCTTTGTAATATTTCCTGTGCAATTAGAATTTTGGCCATCAAGTCCTTGCCTACTGCTGTATTTTCATGAGTTCTAAGTATTCTCTCTTCCAGCAGATTTACTGTTTCTCTTTTAATATTTAGACTTTTTATCCATTTTGATTATAGTTTAGGACATGGTTAGAGACATGGGCCCTTTAGTGTTCAGCATGTGGAAAGCTGATATTACCAGCACCATTTACTAAAGAGGCTATCATTATTCCATTGAAAGTGTTTGGCTCCTTTGTCAAATCTAAGGTGGCTGAATGCATTTGTAGTTGTTTCTGCATCTTCAAATCTGTTCCATTGATCATCAGGTCTGTTGTTTTGCCTTTGCCATGCTTTTTTATTACAATAGCTCTGTAGTATCCTTTCAAGTCAGGGCTTGTGATTCTCCCTTCCTTACCTTTGTTGCCCAGAATTGCTTTTGCTATTCTAAGTCTCTTTTGGTTCTAAATGAATTTTAGTAATGTTTTTCTAGTTCTGAGAGGTATGGTATTGGTATTTTGATTGAGATTGCATTAAATCTGTTTAACAATTTTGGGAGTATGTCCATTTTTACTACTTGGTTCAGCACCCTGTTCATTCATAGTGGACTATGGTGTTGATTATGACTCAGACACTCACAGTGTTGCCATACAAGTGTGAACAACTGATGATAACAGATATGGTGTCCTGGCTAAAGTAGTACAATTAGCAATAACAATATCAGCAAGCACAGCCTAGAAACTGAAAAATCTGTGGTAACTGTTAATTTGGTATCTTTAACCATAGTAGCAAGATCTATAGGTATATAACAAAATTCAACATAAACCAGGAATTTGTTTGCAGTGAGTTTCCCCTTGGTAAAGTGATTTTTATCAATTGGTGGGAACTTTAAGACAGACAGGGGGCAAGACAGAGTGATAACTGAAGAGAAATATAGTAGAAGCATGTCTGAATGTCAAAGGCTGATCATCCAAGCTTTGGGAAACTGGAGAAGAGGACAGAAGAGAAATGATGAAAGAGAAAGCAAAAGAATATCAAAGCAAACCAGAAAGACTAGAGACAATGTTCATTCACATGTAAATATCAAAGATTGTAGAAGACAATTGAGGAAAGTGAGAAACAGAAGAAAGCAAATGTCAAAACCTAAACAACCACCCCAAAAATGACAGAATTAGGAAAATGAAACAAACAAACAAAGAAACAGAGAAATAGGAAGCAACTTCCTCTGGTGCGCACAATTCTGTGGGAGTGTCTAAGTCAGAGCCCAGATCTGTGCTGGATAACCCCACCAAGTCTGCCGGAGGGCTGGTGCTGAGGGTGGGGTTTACCTTGAACTCTGGATGTGGTGGCTGAAAGCAGAGTCTTCAGCCACCAGCTTTCTGGATGGCCCACCCATATCTCTTTACCCTGATTGTCTCAGCATTGCTCTCCTAGTTGCTGCGGCACCCTGAGACATAAAAAGCCCTAGGCTGCTCACAGCCCAGTGTACAGATGGCCCCTCCTAGATGTTGCACAGCTTCCTCTATTCCACACTGGTGGTACCTCTCACATGCTGGTCACAAGGTGGTGTAGGGGGTGCTGGCGTCTTACTCCATGTCCCTCTGTGCCCAAGGCTGTTTGCACCCCTGGTCACAAGGTGGGGGGTGTGCTGATTCCCCACTCCTTTTCCTCCACAACCAAGGCTGCTTGTGCTACCGGTTGCAGGGTGGGGGAAGTGCTCACCCCAATTTCTTGTCCCTCTGCACACAAGTCTTACTGCACCACTGGTCACAGGAAGAGAGTAGTACTGACTTCACAGCCCAAGGCTGTTTGAATTCCACATCCACAATGCACATCTCTCTTTCATGCCTTTATGTTGCAGTGCAGGAGGTGTCATGCTGTACCACTCATTACCCTGACCACCATCATTGTGGTCCCTAGCCTTGTTGCTAGAGGTCCCAAATAGCTGCTATGGCGCACACAAAAACAAAACAAGACAGGACAAGACAAAACAAAACAAAACATAACAAAATAAAACAAAAAACTTGCTGCCCATCAGTGAGGAAGCAGCTTCCTGGTCACTCCCCTGCTCTGTGTGCTGGTGAAATTTGTCACCAGCCTGCAGTGTCCTCTGTTTGGAGGGAGGCAAAAGAGGTATGAGAACTTATATCCCAAATCTATCCTATGTGGCTTGAGTTAACTACAATATTTCAGTTGATAAGTTTTTTTGGAATCTTCCCGAATGGTGGGCAGTTGGGAGAACTACAGGCAGCACTGTGGATTGGATAATTGCTTTATAAAGACCTGTGCCTATGTTTTGTTTGATCTCCAATTTCTTATTGAAGATTGACTCTGACGTCAGGATGTATGTCCCTCCCTTTCTTCCAATTACCTGTGTGATTAATTGATTTTCTTTTTCTTTTATTTTCTTTCTTTTTTGGTATTGGGAATCAAACTCAGCACCTCACACTTGCCAGGCAGGCACTGTGCCACTGAGCTATATCCCCGGCCATTTAATTGATTTTCTGTGAGTAACTCCAACTTGGCTCCTCTTTTATTCAGCCATATTGCAATTCTCTGACCTTTTTATATTCTATCTAGGCTACCAGGATTATGTCAGTGCCAACCCATTCAGTGGACTGATTTAAGAATCACACATCTCTAATCTCACCATCACACATTCTAGATTCAGCCACCTATGAAAAAGTCCTCACCTATGACAACATGAGCCTTTGCGGGGTCATCTAGTTACAAGCAATAACATTCTTTCCCTGGACCCCAAAGTCTCATACACGTTCCTTTATGCAAAAGGCATTTTGTCCATCTCTAAGATGTGACAAAGTCCTAACAGTTTCAGCGTTGTGGAGAAGTCCAAAGTCTCCTCTGAGATTTAAGGCAAACTCTTAGATGTGAGCCCCTGTATAAATGAAAAGAAAGTTAAACATTTCCAACATGCAATGGCATGAGATAGACATTTCTACCCCAAATTGTACAAATGGGAATACAAAGGAATGGGAACAAAGCAAGTCCAAAATTCTGCAGGGCAAGCATTAAGTCCCATATATCCACATCCAGCATCCGAGGCAATCTGTGGCAAATTGTAAACTCCAAAGGAATTGGGAGCTGCACACCTATGACACTGCTGGTGGTTGTAGCTCCCACAGCTTCTCTCTTGGGACCACCTGCACCCTTGCAGTTTCCTCAGAAAACCCACATTCCTGGCTTTTCCAAACTTCTGGGATCACCATTTGTTGTAGTCAGGGTTTGCAAGGGAAACAATACAGTACAGGACACATAACTTAGAGAGTTATTTTGTAATAGTCACCCGAAGAGTCATATACAAAAGAGTGCAGGAAATCTGTCCACACACTAAAGACCCAAAGAATCCAGCTGAAGGCCTGGATTCTACAGCAGTGTCCTGCATGGGTCCAGCTGAAGACCTAGAGCCCATGGCAATGCTTCCACGAATCCAACTAGAGGCCCAGAGCCCACAACAATGTCTCATGCAAGGATATTTCATGGATCTGCACTGGGAAGGCCCAAAGGTCAGCGGTGGAAGCTAGAAAGTCTGCACCAGTGGGATGAAGGATCTGTGCCAGCAGGCTGAGGGGTCTGCCCAGGAGCCAGGAAGCAACGCTCAGAGTAAGGACCAGAGCTCCCCCAAAAGTCACCATAGCCATCCTCAGCGACAATGAGGTCCCGAGCTCCTCCGACGATGAGAACAGCCAAGTTCCTATCAGGAAAGCCAGCGTGACAAGCTCCTCCCAGAGAACCAACAGCACCAACTCTTCCTCTCCAGTTCTCCTTTTTATGTTGTTGGCAACAGTCCTCAGGTGGGCCCTCCACACCAGGCACCACACTGATTCAATTCAGCTGGGTTTTACAAGTTGACCACCAATTGTCAATCCACCACACCATTGATCCTTCAGGTTCACACTCACAGCTTCACACACTGCCCTCTCAGGAGCACACTTCCAGTCTGCCCAGGACTTCTTCTGAGATCTGGGTAAAAGCTTTCCTCATCCTACAAATCTTGCATTCTACATGCACCTAAAATGAGCACAGTATGGATGATGCCAGTGTCTACCACCAGCTGGAGCAGTGGCCAGTCTTCCTTTACTCTTGGCTGTAGAAGTCAAGTGCCTATGAACCAAATCCTGAGGAACAACTTCTCTATGGTGTAACAGAAAATGACCCTGTCCATCTGGTATACTTCAGTTTCTTAGTTGCCCAAGTAACAGTTCCTGTTCCAATTTCAGTTGCTTCTGGTCTCTTAGAAATGGCTGGTCACTGTGATGCATAGCTGGTCACTATGATGCACATTGTATAAACCAATCCCCAAATGGCAAAGCTATTCTGCCTCTGTACTTTCTGCTTGCTTATCCAATATAAGCCCTAGACCACCAGAGATCAGGGTCTGATATTCTGGGAATGACCCCGATCAATTTCCATCAATGTAAATAAATCTGCCTCCAAGTCCTTGGTGCCATTTCAGTGTTTCTGCTTGTCGTTGCATCTGGTGTGTTGACTGGGAAGACCGACCATGCTGAACTCTTTTGTCACTGGTCATGGACCTCATGGATGGAGCAAGGACCTCTCCAGGTCCTGATGGGAAGGTGTGCCCTCAAAATTTCTCAAGTCCCCTTGGGTTTCTCAAGGAGGAGTCCTTGCTCCCCAAAAGGGGGTTCACATTGGAACCCAAAAGGAGGAGGACACAATCTGTCTGATTGTCTGCCTGCCTGCCTGATTCCAGTAAGACCCCTGGGGGCACCCCAGTTTGTCAGTCTGTCAGTCCTGCTCAATTCAAGCAGGAGAACTTGATTAACTCTTGTCAGTTAAGGCCACCCTCAAGGGAAGGGGAGTTGGAATGTTTAACCTCTGAGTGCCTGCTGAATGAATGTGTGAGTCAGTGGAACGGACAGCTGCTCCATCTGTGCACAAAGACTGAAAGACTGGTCACAGTGGCTGATCAGGCCCTCACCCACAGTTCCGTGGTGATCAATGGATGGCATAATGGAAGCCTCACACCCTCCTTAGCTAAGTCACACCTAAGTCCCCACAAGGGGTGTGGATATGTGGGCATATCAATGGTCTCTCTGTGAGGGAACCCACCCTTTGTTTGTTGTACTATCATTTAAAGGTACACAACTTACACCATAGGGAAATAAAATGGGAACAAATTGATTAAAACCCACAGTCCCTGACTGCAGGAAAAGGGGCTTTTATGGAGTTAAAAATGAAACCAAACTGCTCTCTGCATCTCAAAGGAAAAAAAAGTAAAAAGAGGCCCATTCTTCCTAAAAATTCCTCCTTGGCACACTCGCCGGCAGCCACAGTTGCTGCCAACACTTAAAGCTTCACTCTCTGCTCTTGACTCGTCTATTTCCAGCCAATTGAACTGGTTCCAGCTAGGCATTGACTGCATTCAGCCACAGAAGCTCTCCCTCCAGAGTCTTCTGCTTACACACCTATCCTGGTCAGATGGCATTATCTAATGCCCTCCTGAGATGACTGTCCACATTTTGACTGAGGAAAAATTGGACTGTCAGCCTTGACAAATGAGTTGTGCCCTGTCAGGCCTGAATAGATAGGACAGACTGAACTCTATCAAATTGGGCCTCTGAGACCCATAGACATTGCAAAAGTCAGGGGCAAACCTGTGACTCTCCTGGTAGACAATGGAACAGAACACTCATCGTCCAAAAGTTCCCTCTGTCAAAAAGTTACCATCAGTGGGACAACTGGGACTCCTGCCCCTCACCCCTTCTGACAGGCCCAATCTTACAGCCAGGGGGGACATCTCCTTCACACAAAGACAGCCAGCCACACTCTCATTTAACCCTGCACTTTCAACTTTGACTGTTCCCAGAGAGAATGATGATGCCCACATCAGCCTGAGACAGATAACTGCAGTCCTGAAGTTCTGAAAACTCACCTCCCAGAGGTATAGACTAAAGACTGGCCTCTAGGCCTGGCTATCAACCATGCTGCCTCACCATGACCAATGTTGCTGTCAGATGTCACAGGAAACACAAACAGGCATGCAGTCACACATCAGCCTGATAGACTGTTAATCACCTTGGGCAAGATCTCTGTGCCATCAACTACATAGCCATCACTTTACATTCTGCAGTTTACATCCCATGCATCATTTTTGAACTGATAAACAATTGCCACAATGGTTAGGGAACTCTCCCAGTATTTTCAGGGAGGCTGTGACAACAGATTTGTCAGCTCTCAGACAGCCTGTTTCTCTGTACCTTCCAGCTCAACAATTCTGTCACTGCCCCTGGGCCCTGAGATTGTGCCATTGACCACCTGCCTCTGATTGTTAAACTCCATCCTGAGGCAACCCCCATATGCATCAAACAGTATCCCATGCCACGAGAGACTCAGCTAGATATTCAACCACACATCTAGAGGTTTCAAAACAGCAAAATGTGTATAGACTGTCAAAACTGCTGAAATATACCTCTCCTCCCTGTAAAGTCAGTTCAATATCTCCAAGCTGCCAATACTGCTGCAATTACCTTCTGTATACATTGCCTCAGTCTTCTGACTCCCACAGCCTGCCTGAACCTAAAAATTGCATTCTGCCTTTGGTTGGCTCCTGTCAGCCAGCCCCTCTTCACAAAGACCTCAGTTGTGGACTCAAAGTTTAACTGACCTGGACTCAACCTCCCAGAGTTTCAAAACTTTGTTTACCCTCTTTGGAGAAGATCACTGCACTTCTGATTGATGTAAGGAAAAGAAACTCCAAATTTCTTGGAGCTACTGGCTTCTATAAAATCTGCATCCTTGAGTTCACAAAAGCAATGATCCAGTCTGACAAGCTCATCTTAGACTGAGACCTAACTGGCCAGGTGCCACATGGCTGTACTGGGAAGAATTGTTCTAAAATGGACCTCCTGACAGATGCTGAGTATACCCTGTTTACAGATGAAAGTATCTCTCTTAGGAATGAAGTCTAACACACTAGATATACTTTGGTCATCTTGAACAAAAATATTTTGGCCAAAACTTTCCTGCAGGGATGATCTGCACAGCAAACTGCTTCTTGCTGCTGTTTGGAAACCTGCCACCAATGACACAAAATAATCCCATCCAGAGGCCTAAGCCCCTTCTGGTGATCTGATTGAAACATCAATCCCACCCACCAATATATGTTCTGCAATATCAAGCCACTGCACTGGCACCTCTAACCCCATAACCCTGCAGCCAGCACAGGCTTCAGTGTCTGTGTCACCAGCCCTGACCTCCTATTCCCTACCCATACTGAGAAGACAATAAAAGTTAGTAGGGTCCTGCTGTAAAAAGTCATCCCTAGATATGGCCTATCCATGATCATTTGCAGCAACATCAGGCCTACATTTGTAGCAGAGATAACTCAAAAACTAGATTAAATAAAAACTATATACAACTTGTAACCAGTTAAAAGACCAGCTGTATCTGTAGACATTCCTACACACATATAACTCATGTACATATTAACTACCTCTACAAGTTTCAGAAATCAAGCCTTAGATCCCCTAAAAATTAACCTAGACAGCTCCTCCAAGGCTCATTCTAAAGAGACAATCACTCAAAGCTCTGCTCTTGTTACTTGGGCACTGACCATTCCATGCACAGCTGAAGCCTGGGGACATCTTTCACAGGATTGCTCCATATCTATTCACCCTGATTTTTGTATCTCTTCAGGCTGCTTACCCCAGTCCTTGATAGCTATGGATTTTGTTAACTGATATGAATTCTGCCTACCCCAGTCCTTGCTTCCCCATCCCCTGCTAGCTGTGTTCTTTTGCCTTAAACTCTATGGACAGTTGCCCCAAGAGAATAGAATAATCAATCAAACACTTGACCTTGATTTGATGAGTGTGAAAGACACATTGGACACTCTCCTAGATCAGATTAACTCCCTCACTAACTTTCCAGAATAATGTTACAGAATAGACAGGCCTAAATCATGTCTCTTCCTAAAAACAATTTAGAAAAAAACTCTGTAATAAGACAATATTGGGGACCTTGGCTAGGACCATTGACAATCATAATATTACTGCTTCTAATTGGGCCTTGTCTCAAAAGATCACATGTAATATGCCCAGCAAAAATTTGCAGAGGAAACTAAAAGAGTGTGAAATGTAACAGAAAATGCCTCCCCCAGCCAGCATACTTCAGTTTCTTAGAATAGTTCCTGTTCCAGTTCCCATTGCTTCTGGTCTCTTAGAAACATCTGGTCACTGTGATGCATAGCTGGTCACTATGATGCATATTGTATAAACCAATCTCAAAATGGCAAGCCATTCTGCCTCTGTACTTCCTGCCTGCTTATCCAATAAAAGACCTAGACCACCAGAGGTCAGGGTCTGATATTCTGGGAATGATCCTGATCAGTACCTGTTGATGTAAGTAAATCTGCCTCCAAATCCTGGGTGTCATTTTTGTGTTTCTGTTTGCCGTTGCAATGCCACCACCATTCTGGAACATGGTGCTCTGGAGCTCTTTTCTGAAAGACAAGTCTTTCATCTTTCCAACTCAGTGGCTGCAAAGGCTGGAGTCCTATTGGTTCTTTTGATGTCCTCAGGCCATCTTTTCTATTGTCTATTTCTGAAATAACTTGACATTTTCTTGATAGTTTTTCAGTAACCGATTTCTCTTCTGTTCCATCTTTGCAGGCTGAAACTTTACTGGAGCTTCCTTTCTGACCAAACTCACCATGTTTTGAATAATTCTGCTGGGCTCTTTGCTCTTGATTCTCAACATAAATCTGGCTAAAAGCCCCCAACAGTCGCCATGCCACTGCCTCAATATTAGACTGCCCTGAAATATTTTCTACCAGGTTAATTAGTTTACCGCTCTTAATATTAGTCTCAAGCAAAGTCTCTGGACGTGAATATAATACAGACAAACTTTCTGCCAATGTATCACACACATTGTCTGGTATCCAACAGTCAATGCATTCCTTCTTCAGAAAACTCCCAAATCTGGTCCTTGTCTGAAGAATTTCTGTAAGCCTTCCAGTATCCTGAGCTGTGACAAGAATCTCCCATCAAGAACCACCTAAGGTATTCCAGCTCTACTTTTTCAGCCAACATCACTGAACCTTTCCAAATTCTTCCCAAAAGCCATTTATGGTACATGGTCAGTTATAGTCGCAACAATGCCCTCGCTCTGGTACCAAATTCTTACTTAGTTACTTTTCATTTGTTGCTGAGAAAAATACCTGACATCCAAATGTAAAGGGTTAAAGTATTATTTAGCTCACATTTTTTAGAAGTTTCAGTCTAAAATTGGCTGTGTCCAAGGCAGGGAGGCTTGGCAGAGGGGCATCAAAGAGGAGAAACTGTTCATGGCAGGCATAAGACAGCAAAAGGAAGCAAGCGAGGGGGCATTAGCAGGTTTTATGTGCCACTTTCATGTTCAATCTAGGCTACTGAGATTAGGCTGGTGCAAATCAATCAGTGGAGTGATTTAGTAATCACACAGCCTTAATCCCAGCATCACACACTCTTGATTTAGCCACATTTGAAAAAGCCTCCACCTGTGACTGCATGAGGCTATGGGGAGACATAGAGACACAAGCCATAACAAAATTCACACAGAATATGTTCCTTGAATAGAACAAAATCAAGCTAGAAGACAATAATAAAAAAATAAAGAGAAATTAACAGATGCTTAGAAACTAAGGTAAACAATTTCAAGTAAGTTATGGGTCAATACACAATCATCATGTAAATTAGATAATATTTCCAACTAAATAATAATGAATATATTGTACTTGAAATTCCACGGGAAGCAGATAAAGCAGTGCTGGAAGTATATTAAATGAACTTCAACGCACATATTGGGTGGGGGGAGAAACTGTGAAAACCCAATTACAGTACTTAACTCTATATTTAAGAGTAGGGAAAGTACAGAAAGTTAAAGAATGTAGAAAAAATGAAGCAATCAACAAAAGAGAAGAAATCAATGAAATACAACTGATGTAAGACAGAAGAAATTAGAAGGCTAATAACTAGTCCTTTGAAAAGCTTCATTAAACTAATACAATTTTAGCAAAAACTGACTTAAATATAAAGGACAATGTTTAAATTACTGATAAAATGAATAAATAGGAGTTATTACTACAAATGCAACAGACAATAGTGATTAATAATATGCTTTAATAGTTTTATGATAATTAATTTTGTTAGATTAAAAATTCTTGAAAAATTTTATGTGCCAAAATGAAACAAGAAAAAATTGAAAATAATAATATCCTATGACTATTGAAATTCTTGAATTCATAATTTAAAATTTGACAAAAGCAAATACTTAATCTGAATATCTTCATAAGTGAGTTTACCTAGATGCTTGTCTTGGTTACTTTCTTGTTGCTGCTGGAAAATACCTGACACACAAATGTGAAAGGAGGAAAGTTTTATTTTGGCTCACAGTCTGTAGAGGTTTCACTCCACAGTGAGCTAGCTCCAAGGCAGGGATATATGGTAGAAGGGCATGGCAGGCAGGAAACAGGGAGACTTCCTTTTTTTGCCTTTTTATTTCATCCAAGCTACAAGTCAATGGGTTGGTGCCACTCAAATCCAAGGTGGATCTTCTGTCTTGAGTAAGTCCATCTTCCACACCTGAAACTATGCTAAAAATAATAGTGGACTAATCTGGTATCACACACCCATGATCTGGTCACCTCCCAAAAGCCCCACCTATGAGCACATGAGGCTTTAAGGGGACATCTATATATAAGCCATAACATTTCATCCCTGACCCCCCAAAGAATTACACACATCTCTTTATGCAAAATGATTTCAGTCCATCACTAAAAGTTGCCAAAGTACTAGCAGTTTCAACATTGCTTAACAGTTCAGTCCAAATTCTACTCTGAGGTTTACGGCAAAGCCTTAGGTATGAGCCCCTATAAAAAATGAAAAGAAAGTTAAACACTTCCAAAATTCAATGGCACAAGATAAATATTTCCATTCCAAAAGGTAGAAATAAGGGAATAGAAATGAATGGGACCAAAGAAAGTCAAAATCTGGCAGGGTAAACATTAAATTCCATAGTTTCCTGTCCACCACACTGGGCAAACTGTAGCAAGATGTGAACTCAAAAAGGCTTGTGTGTTCCTGCCCCTATGGGACTATTGGTGGTTGTAGGCCTCATGGGTTCTCTCTTTGTCTGACCTTGCTCACTCCAGTAGTTTTCCTGAGATAATCCATGTTCCTTGCCTTGCCAATCTTCTGGTGTCTCTACTGAACATCTGGCTTCACATTCACAGCTTCACACACTGCCCTTTCTGGGGCACACTTCCTGGGGGCTCTTGGGCCTTCTTCTTAAATCTGGGTGGAAGGCTTTGTGACTTCACAGCTCTTACATTCAGCATGCAACTAAACCAGCACCATGTGGATGATGGCAAATTCTGCTGGCAGCTAGAGTGGTAACCAGACTTCTTTCCCTTATGGTTGTAGGGGTTTATTGTGTCATTTGCTGAGCGCTATGAAGTCAATCCTGAGTAACAAATTTCCTACATGTCACCATTCTAGTTTATGTTTCCCTGGGGCTCTCTTCTCAATGCAGTCTTCCACCTTTGCAATTTAGAGCCTTCCTAAGCTGGGGTCCTGCTGTTGCTTGTGATACCTTCAGGCATCTTTTCTATTGTCCTCTTCCAAAGTATTCAGTTTTTTATTGTTAATATTTTCAGCAACTAAGTTCTCTTCAGCTCCACTTTTTTTGGCTGCAACTTTACTGGAGCTTCCTTTCTGGCCAAATTCAAAACTTTTAAAATCATTTTGCAGAGCCACTTGCTCTTGATTCTCAAGGAACAGCTTTCTAAAAGATCCCAACAGTAGCCATTTCACTACCTCAACATTAGACTACTTTGAAATTTCTTCCATAAGATTAAATAGTGTGTTGCCCTTTATCTCAGTCCTCTGCAATGTCTCTGGATGTGAGCAAAATGCAGACAAATTTTATACCAAAGCATAATACACATGGCCAGGAGTCTAACTGCCAATACAATCCTTCTCCCCAACTGAAACACACAAAATATGTTCTTTGCTGGCTGCCTTTCTCTCACCACTCTGGTCATGTGACCTCCAACTAGAATCTCCCATCAAGCACAGCACACAGCATTCTAGGGATGCTTCTCCAGTTGGCATCTCTAAGTCTTTCCAAACTCCTCCCAAAGCTGATTGCAAAGTGTTTGAACCACATGGCCAGGTAGTGTAGCAATAATGAACCCACTTCTCTGTTACCAATATTTATCTGAATTACATTCTTTTTAACTATTTTTCCACGGATTTTTTGACTTTTATTGGTACATGCTTGCAGTACATAATGATTGTATTCACTGAAGAAAATTGGTACCTGTAGAGAGCACACTGTCATTCTATTTCCCCCTTCCCTCAACCCACCTCATTTTTCCAGCATCAGACACATTTACTTATTTTATAAGACCTTATAAAGTAAATTATCATATATACAGATTGAAAACCAGACTAATAGGCCAGAGAACATATAAAATATGTAACACAATTATACAAATTCAAGGTACAATTTTAGATACAATATTCACATTGGATTGCAATATTTTCTGTCGCTCTCCTTTTTCCTATTATATGTCTTTTTTTGTGTGGGTACCGGGAGTCAACCTCAGGACCTCATGGGCCAGCAGGCACCCATGCTGCTGAGCAATATCACCGGCCCTTTTTTCATATGTAGGTACTGGGTGTCAAACTCAGGACCTCGTGCTTGCCAGGCAGGCGCTTATGCCGCTGAGCCATCTCACTGGCCCATATCTTTTATTTTCTACTTCATATATATTGAGTTTTTCAAATAAGGGAAACCATGTGATATTTAAGCTTGTGTGTCAGAGTTGATCTACTTAACACTATGGTCTCAAGGTACATCCATTTTCCTACAAATTATTCAAATTTATCCTTCCTATGGCACAGTAGTACTCTGATGTGTATGAATATGATATTTTCTTTATCTATTCATCTGTTGATGGACATATATAGCCTGTTTCTAAGATTTAGCTCTAATGAATTGTGCAGCTATAAACGTCATTATGCCTACATCATTGTGGTATAATGTCTTTAACAGTTTTGGAAAAATAACTATCAGGAGAATAGCTGGATCAAAAGGACTTTCTGTTTTTAGTTTTTAAATGAGTGTCTGTACTGATTTCCACAGTGCTTGTTTCAGTTTACAGTACCCCAGCAATGGAGAAGTGTTCATTTCTCCACACAGCCTTGCTAGCATTTATTGATTAATTTATTGACGGTAGACATTCTGTCTGGAGTGAGCTTGAATCTCAATGTTGTTTAACATGCACTCCTTTAATAGTCAATGATATTGAACATTTTTCATATATTTATGAGCTATTTGTATTTCTTCATCTGAGAAGTGTCTATTCATGTCAGATGCCAATTATTGATTGAGTATTTAAATTTAGGGGTTCTAACTTATTCAGTTCTTTATTTATTCTAGATATTATTCCTGTGTCTGAGGAGAACTTGGCAAATTTTTTCCCATTCTGTAGTTTGTCTCTGCACTCTGTTAAAGATTTCTTTGCTGTGCAGTCTTCAATTTGGTCTGTTAATCCTTGCTGATATTTCTTGTTCAACAGGGGTTTTGTTCAGAAAATATTTCCTACACTTATATCTTCAAGAGTTTTAACTATTTTGTCTTCTAGGGGATTAAGTGTGTCTGCTCTAATGTTTAGATATTTGATCCATTTTTGTTTGTTTTGTGGGATATGTTTCTAGGTACAAACTTCAGCATGTGGGTAGCCAGTTTTCCCAGCACGATTTGTTAAAGAGGCTATCTTTCTTCCAGCCAAAGGACTTGGCTCCTTTATGAAAGATAACTTATCTGAGTGTGTCTAGAGCTGTTTCTGAATCTTCTATTCCGTTCCATTGATCCACAAGTCTGTTGTTTTGCCAATACCATGCAGTTTTTATCATTGTAGTTCTGTAGTATATGTTGAAGTCTGGGATCATGATGCTCCCTGATTTGCTCTTGTTGTCCAGAATGTTTTTTGCTCTTCTAGATCTCTTCTGATTTCATACCAATGTTAAGATGGACTTCTCCAGCTCTGTAAGGAATGTTATTTGTATTTTGATTGGGATTGCATTAAATCTATGTAACAGTTTTGGAAGTATGACCATTTTCACTATATTGGTTATGCCTATCCAGGAAGATGTGATATCTTTCCATTTTCTGATGTTCTCTTCAATTTTCTTTTGCAGAGTTGTATAGTTTTAATTGTAGTTGTCTTTGCTTCCTTTGTTAGGTTAATTTCTAAGGACTTCATTTTGCTTGATGCTGTTTTGAAGGGTATTGTTTTCCTAATTTCCTTCTTAGAGAGTTGGTTATTGTTGTACAAGAATGCTGTCAAATTTTGAGGGTTGATTTTGTATCTTGCTACACTGCTGAATTTTGTTCTTAGGTCTAGGAGTCCTTTCGTGGAGTGTAAGGGGTATTCTATGTAGAGGATCATATCATTGGCAAATAATTATAATTTAAATTCTTCCTTCCTTGTATTTTTCTTTTTTATTTATTTCTCTTGTATTGTTTCTCTGGGTAATGGTTCCAGAACTATATTGAACAGAAATGGTGATGGCTGATATCCTTGTCTAGTTCCTTATTTTAGAGGGAAAGCTTTCTAATTGTCTCCATTTGCTATCATGTTGATTGTTTATTTGTCATAGATGACTTGTATCAGGTTGAGGAAAAGTCCTATTTTTATTTTCTCAGGGTTTTTATCATGGATGGATGTTGCATTTTCTCAAATGCTTTTTCTGTGTCTATTGAGATGACGATGCGATTTTCATTCTTGCTTCTGTTTATGCAGCATATTATAATTACGGATTTGTGTATGTTGAACCCTCCTTGCATCTCTTTCATGAATTCTATGGTACTTTGTAATGACATATGCTACTTTTGAAAATTTGCTGCATTCCAGTTGTAATTTTCTTAATGATGATTTTGGCATCTATGTTCATTAAAGTGATTGTCCTGTATGTTTCTTGTTTAGTTGAGCTCCTTTCTGCTTTTGGAATCAGGGTAATGCTTACTTCCAGGAATGAATTTGGGAATACTGCTTGTTTTTCAATTGTATTAGCATTTGAGGAATATTTGTGTTAGATCTTGTATAAAGTTCTTGTGGAATTTGACAGTAAGTCCATCAGGACCTGGACTTTCCTTAGTCAGCATTTTTTATTATTTTTATAATTTCACTGACTGATATTAGATTACTCAGGATTTCTCTATCTTCTTGCTTCATGTTTGGTAGTTCATAAGTATCTAGGTATTTGCCCATTGCCCCTTAATTTTCCATTTCATTAGAGTACAGGTTTTCAAATTACTTACAATAATCTCCTGGAATTTGGTAGAATCCATTGTGATTTCATCTTATTCATATCTAATTGCATTGGTATGTGTTTTTCTTTCCTTATTTTGATAAGCTTGACTAAGGGTTTCTCTACTTTGTTTAATCTTTCAAAGAACCAACTCTCCAATTCATTGAATAATTGTACTGCCTTTTAGCCTCAATTTTATCAGTTTCTGCCTTGATTTTTATACTTTCCTGCCCTATATTAGCTTTAGATTTGAATAGTTCTTGTTTTTCTTAGACCTTGAGATGCATAATTGCACTTATTTGCACTTATTTTATTTTTCTAATGTGGGAATTCACTGGTATGAACTTCCTTCTTAGGAATGCTTTCATTGTGTCCCATAGGTTCTGGTATGTTGTACTACCATTACCATTTGATTGTAGAAATTTTATAATTTTTTATTTAATCTCATCTGTGACCCATTGATTATTCCACAGGTTATTTAATTTTCATGGGTTTGCATAATTTCTGTGGTGTCTTTTGCTATTAATTTCTAGTTTCAGTGATCTGTGGTCTAATAGCATACATGAGATAATTTTGATTCTTTTTTTATTAGTACATGTTTGCAGTATATATATCTTACAGTCATCTTGGGGATTTGGTATATGTACATAATAGAGCATTTCTTTTATAATTGCCTTCACACCTCTTTTCTCCATCCTCCTGTAGTTCCACTTTCCCCGTTTTCATTTTTGTTGATATTATTAATCTTAGTTCATGTTTATGGCATATAACGCCCATATTCACTGAAGTTATTAGGACCTCGTACGTGGCATATTTTCTCTTTACCTATTTCCCCATCCCCTCCCCCTCAACCCTCACCGTTGCTCCCCTGGATCCCTGCGATTTGCAAAAGATACATCCCCTTGTCACATTCAGTCCTTCCTTCATTTTTCTCTTAGTTGGTACTTTGCCTTACTCAGATGAGATTATACAGTATTCAAAATTGTGTGTCTGGTTCACTTCATTCAACATTATATTTTTCAGTTACATCTATTTTCCCACAGATATCTCAAATTTGTCCTTCTTTATATGAATACTTTATAGTATTCCATTATATATAGACACCACATTATATTTATCCAATCATCTGTTGATGGGTATGAAGGCTGTTTCCAGGATTTTGCTGTTATAAATGATGCTGCTGTAAATATTTGTTTGCATGTATCTCTGTAGCATGATGTCTTAAGCTCTTGCTTTTACTTAAGCATGCTTCACTGACTAGTATATGGTCCATTTTGGAGAAAGTCCCATATACTGCTGAGAAGAGCATGTATTCTGTTGTTGTTTGGTGAAACATTTTATAGATATCTATTGTCTATATTGTTGAAGGTTTGGTTCAACTCCAATATTTCTTTGTTGATTTTTGTCTAGTTGACCTGTACATTTGTGACAGTGGGATGTTGAGGTACCCCATTACAATAAGTAGTGATTTTGTATCTTCTGATCATTCTTAGATTGAAATCAACCTTGTCTGAAATTGAGATAGAAAGTCCTGCTTTTTTCTGGGTCCCTGTTGCATGGAGTATTGTTTTTTATCCCTTGCTTATTAATCTGAGAGTATTTTTGAATTAAATGTGTTTCTTGTATACCACCATATTGTTGAATTTTCTTTCTTGACCCATTCTGCCAATCTGTGTTTTGGTTGGGCAACTGAGGCCATTCACGTTGAAAGTTATTACTGAGGTATTGAATTATTCCTATCATTGCATTATTTTCTTATTGCTGGTTTCCTTATGTTTTACTCTTTTGTTTTGCTGTCCATCGCACCAGATGTATTCATTCTTTTTCATTTATTGACATTTTTAGCTTAATTGTCTCTTTTGAGAATATCCTTTAGAACATTTTGTAATGCTGAGTTGGTGCTTATGAATTTCTTGAGGTGTACCTTGTCATAAAAGTATCTTATTTCTCTTTCAATTTTATTTTATTTTATTTTTTTTTTTTGTGGGTACCGGGGGGACAACCTCAGGACCTCACGCGCCAACAGGCACCCGTGCCACTGAGCGATATCACCGGCCCCTTTTTCGTATGTGGGATCCGGGAGTCGAACTCGGGCCTTCGCGCTTGCAAGGCAGGCGCTTAAGCCGCTGAGCCGTCTCACCGGCCCTCTCTTTCAATTTTAAAGGAAAGTTTTGCAGAATATGTAACTCTTGGTTGTAAATTGTTATTTTTTGGTCTTGAAACATTTCACAAACCCTTCCTGGCCTTGAATGTTTGAATAGAGAAGTCTGCTTTGATTCTTAAGGGTTTAACTTTGTACGTGATTCTTTGTCTTTCTTTGACGGATTTCAAGATTTTCTCACTCTGATGGACTTCTGGAATTTTGAGTACAATGTGGCATAGAAAAGTTCTCTGCTTGTCATTGCTATTTTATTGTTCTATATGCCTCACTTATCTGTATGTTTATTTCTTTGCCTATATTTGGGAAGCTTTCTGCCATTATTTCTGTGAACAGGTTTTTTATGCCAATTGTGTTGTCTTCAGATTTTTCATTTATTCCAATTGTTCTTAGATTACTCTGCTTTATCTAGAAGTTATTGTATCCATTTTGCATTTTATCTTATTTTTAAGGTGTCTTAGATTAGGTGGTCTTTGAAAGTAACGTTATTTTCTAATACTGAAATTTGGCCATCACATTGGTAAGTCCTGCTGCCCATACTTTAAATATGATTTTTATTCTCCTGGATTTTTTATTGAAACCTGCTCATGGCCTCTAATTCTTTGGTAAACTGCTTGTTCATGTTTTATATCATTTTGTTTAGCACATCTAACTTTCTATTTTAATGGCACCTGAGAGCACCTGAACCTTTTTGGTTATCATTTCCATTATCTGCATATATATCTTCATTTATTCCACTCAGTATCTCTTCTAACTGTTTTATATCTTCCTTTGCTATGATTTCAAATAGTACCAGTTTGTGGCTTTTACTATTCTGCTTCTTTGTGTCCCCTGGATTGGCTTCAAGGGACTTGTGGGGTTTGGAAGGCATTTTGTTGCTTTTTTCTTATATCTATTGTTTTTGTTTATTTGTTTGTCTGTTTTATGATGAGGTTTGTGGATGCTTTTTGTCTAAAAACTTTTTTGCTTTGTTGATAAATTTACTTGGTTTTCAGTGAAGTATTTTAGGCATGGCTAATTATAATCTTTTGCCACAGCCACAAGACTCAACCACCTTAGTTATATTGGCAGAGGAGAATGCAGTGTAATTAGCCCAGCAACCAAGTTCTCTGGAAATATACTTTACTATTTTTAATGTCACAAAGGCAATCTCAGTGTTGGTTTACAGAGAAATAACAATGATTATATTGACTGTTTATATCAATCAAAGCAGCTACCATAGTATCACCCAAGACAAATTAGTTATTAACATAACACAAGAGCAAGTTATGTATCACCCTTAATCCTAGAGAATTAAACAGCAATTGTGATGTAAATATTAAGGCAATGGACATATAGCCTTTCAGGTATTATGTACTAAATACAACAGATATATTTTTGCTGATGGTAAAAAGACTACAACAGTAATTTTACAGAGTTACCTACCAAATATTTAGCAAAAAATTCTGGTTCTACTATTGAAGATTTCGGGTTTGAGAATGAAGGGATGCAAAAGGAAAAATTACAAACATTAAAATCTGTGAAATGAGGAGTGAGAAATAGAAGAAAGGATCTTTTGGGGGAGTAGAATGATTTCTATAGAATTGAGTAAATGTGCAAAAAACACCTGACTAGAAATAGATAAAAAAGGAGTAAGAAAAATGTAAGAAATTATATAGAGAGTAAAAGCAAGACAGAAGAAATTAAGGGAAGAAATTTTAAAAGGGAAAAGAGGGAAAAATGGAGAAATAAATGAATAAAAAGATTAGAAGCAAGGCAGAAGGACCAAGGAAAATTACCGAAGCCTCCAAAACTGCTGATAAAGACAGAAGGGAAGAAAGGAAAAAAAAGCACAAAAATAAGAACAAACTGAAACAAAGAATAAAAAACAATTCCAGCTCTCACAAAAACAATCACTAATAATCAAAAATAAAAACAATACCCCAGAAAATTCTCTCTGATTTCAAGCCTGTGGTTATCTTCTGAGGTCTACATTTTTGTGGCAATATCCAATTCAAGATGTGTCCCTGCTCTCAGTGGAGGACAAAGGAGACAGAGGCCAAATCCATGCTGTATAATCATCAGCAAGCTGACAGTAAGTTTAGGGTAAGGTGTTGGTTCTGGGGCTTTCTAATCCACCAAAATTCAGACTGAACCTGGTCTGTCATAGAATTGACTCCTGAATTATTTCAGTTTTTAACATTCCGTGTATCTCTTGCCAGCCTGACCACAGATCCCTGATGATGAACATCTATGGTTGTTCAATATCCAGTCACTGTGGGAGTATAAAACTGGAAGCCCTGAGATGAAGCCAACCTGTTGCTGCTCTGAGTGCCAGTTTCAATTGTCATAGCCCTAGAATAGCATCTGGTCAAGTTATCTTTCCAAGGGATATTGCAGATGCTTTGACTGGAGTCTCTTATCAGGTGTTGTAGCACAGAGCATCCACTGATGTATTCCAGTGGTGCAATTCTACCCGATGTCCTCTGAAGTCACCTGCTTTCACTGTGTCTCTGGAGATTCAACCTTCCTTTCTCACAAACCATGAGCCAGAAGCTAGGGAGAAAGGGTATATTGCCACTTTCCTTTTCTGAATTGTATTCTATCTCCAATTTCCCTGAAGGCCTCAGTTTTCCCATTAGATCTTTCCTGGATCCAAAGGAACTGCCTCCCTTCTTCTTTACATCCTCAAGTTGTTATTTCCTAGAGTCTGGATTATGAATCTTAGAGAATCTGATTTTTTTGCTGCTCACCAATCTGCTACCTTCCTTGAAGTCTCTCTGAGTTATTTTTTCATTGCAGGAACAAAATACCCAACACCCACAATGGAAAAGATAAAAGCCATTTTGGGGTCACAATTTATAGGGATTTCAATATGTACTTGGCTGGCTCCAAGGCAGGGTGGCATGACAGAGGGTGATGGCAGACAGGAAGCAAGGAGACTTCCCTCTTTTTACCCTTTTTAATTTATGCAGGCTACAAACCAATTGGCTGATGCCACCCATTCCCAGAGTGGGACTTCCCTCTTCAGTAAGCCTATCATCCACACATCTAACTATTCTAAACCAGTGGACTAATCCAGCATCACACACCCATGATCTTTATGCCACATGAGCACATGAGGCTTTGAGGTAATATCTAGGTATAAATCATAGCAATATATAAATGAGAAATGAAGTTGTTCTACCAAAAATTCTCTTAAGGGACAAGAAAAGGGGAATATTTAACATTTTACTGTGTAAGACCAGCATAGAACCTATACCAAAACTGATAAGAACATTATAAAAATGGAAAAGTATAAAAATATAAACTATGCATCTTAAACTAAATATTAACAAATTACTATTTTGCAAATATGTCAAAAGAATAATCCTGACCAAGTGAGGCTTATACGATGAACACAAGTTTTGGTTTCACAATAGAAAAGATTAAACCAATATAATTAACTATATCAATAGCTTAACATTAAGAAAAATTATATGTTCGTCTCAGTAAATTCAGAAGAAGCATTTAATAAAGTTCAGCCGCTGATGATTATGTGCACTCTCAAGCAAATTAGGGAAGGAGCAAACTATTTGATTCTTATAAAAATACTTGTAGACAGACTGTTAAATTGTAGCATTGTATTATTAAGTTGTAACATATTGATGCTTCTCTCCTCACATCAAAACAAAACAGTTATCAATTGTAGCTTCCCTTCAACATAGGATTCTGCTTAAACACATATTCTATGTCCAGCAATCTCACTGACAGTTACTTACCCAATACAAATGAAAACCTATGTGCACAAAAGACAATAGAAGACTTTTCTTAGGAGCTTTATTCAAAATTCTAGAATCTAGATGCAATCCAAATGTAAATCAACAGGAGGATGAATAAACAAACTGTGATATATTCCTTAGTGGAATATAACTTAACACTGAAAAGGACGATCAATGACATGGATGAATCTCAAAATCACGTTCAATAAAATAAAGCCAGATATGAAGAATAAACACTTTATGATTCCATGTAAAAAAATTACAAAATAAACCTAAAGGGAGAGAAATGACTACAATGATGATCTCTGGCATTGAGGGTAACTGACTGAGAAATGTTAAATGGGAACTTTCTGGAGGTAATTAAAATCTTCTATACCATAATTTGGATTGTAAACAAATGTGTTCATATAATTGTCAAAATCCACCAAAACATAATATTAAAATATTTTTCATTAGTACATATTTCCAGAACATAATAATCATATTCATTATGGGGGATTTGTAAATGTGCATAACATATCTTAATTCTGTTTTTGTCCCCTTCCTCTCCATTCCCTCTAACCTTATTCCCCTAACCATTTTAAAAATCTCTATTTCCATTTTCTTCTTCAGTTATTTTTTCTTTAATATTTTTTCCCTTCTTCCCTCCCGCTCCACTCATCTCTTACTCCCCTTCCCATTTGGAAAATTCTTCCTACTTCCTAATATCTATCCTCTGTTTTTCTTCTTGTTTATACTTTGTGTTTCTAACCAAATAGAAACAATGTCATATTTAAATTTGTGTGTCTGATTTATTTCACTTAAGAGTATGGTGTCAAGGTACATCCATTTACCTATAAATATCTCAAGTTTATGCTTCTTTATGGCAGAATACTACTCCATTTTATGAAAAAAAAGCACATCTTTATCCATTCATCTCTTGATGGGCATTTGGGCTCTTTCCAAGATTTAGGTATTACAAATTGTGCTGCTATAAACATGGGTGTGCATATATCACTGTAGTATTATGCTTTTAATTTTGGCCGGAAGCTATCAAGAAGGGATACAGCTGGATCAAATAAAATCTATAGTTTTAGTTTTTGAGGAAATTCCACACTGATTTCCAAAGTTGTTGCACCAGTCTACACTCCCACCAGCAATGGAGTATTGTTTTCCCAACAACCCCACTAGCATTTGTTATTGGCTGATATCTTCATGTTAGCCATTGTTTCTGGAGTGAGACGAAATCTCAGTGTTGTTTTAATTTGCAACTCTTGTTTGACCAGTGTTGTTGAATATTATTTCATATATTTATTTTCCATTTTTATTTATTCATATGAGAAGTGTCTATTCATTTCAGTTGCCCATTTTTGGATTAGGTCTTCAAATTTGGAAGGACTGATTATTTTTACTGTTTTATATATATTCTAGATATTAGTCCATTGTCAAAGGAACAACTGGCAAAAGTTTTCTCACACTATATGGGTTGTCTCTTCACTCTGGTGGTGGTTTCTTTTGCTGGACAATTTTAGTAAGATGAGATCTGAGTTTTTGATTCTTTGTAATATTTCCTGTGCACTCATGGAATCAGAGTTATGTTCATAAAGTCTTTCCTTACACCTATATCTTCAAGAGTTCTACCTATCCTCTCTTCCAGCAGATTTAGTGTTTCTGTTCAATATTCAAATCTCGGATCCATTTTGATTCTAGTTTAGTTCATGTTGAGAAACATGGGTCTACTTTTAATTATCTAGTATGTGGAACAGTGGAAAGCCAGTTTTTCCAGAACCATTTATTAAAAAGTCTATGTTTCTTCCAGTAAAGTTGTTTGGCCCCTTTGTAATAGATAAGGTGACTGAGTGTGTTTCAAGTTGTTTCTACATCTTTTAATCTGTTCCATTGATCCTTGGGTCTGGTGGGGTGTTTTTTGTTTTGTTTTGTTTTGTTTTGTTTCTTTTTTTGTTATTTAGATTTTTGCCAGTGACATGTTGTATTTAGCTTGTTTTATACCATTCCCCTACCCTCCCTTCAATCCTCCTCCCCGCCCCATTTAGAAATAATTTGTTTACATGTTTTCCTTCTTTTCTCAATTTTTTTAGTGTTTCCCTCCTTTCCTTTCCCCTTCCTCTCACCGTTGTTCCCTCCCCATTTGAACATGTTGTTCCTATTTCATAAAGCCTATATACATTTTGGCCCTTATTTACACTTTCAGTTTCTCACACCAGAGAAAAAATTTCATATTTAAACATGTGTGTCCGATTTATTTCACTTAAGAGCATAATCTCAAGGTGCATTAATTTTCCTAGAAATGTCTCCAGTGTATCCTCCTTTATGGCAGAATAGTACTCCATTACATTAAAAACCACATCTTCTTTATCCATTCACCAGTTGATGGACATTTGGGTTGTTTCCAAGACTTGGCTATTACAAATTGTGCTGATATAAGCATGGGTTAGCATATATTGCTGTGGTATGATGCTTTTAAATCCTTCAGGAAGATACCCAGAGGGGAATGGCTGGGTCAAATGGAACCTCTAGTCCTAGTTTTTGAGAAATCCCCACACTAATTTCCACAGTGGTTGCATCTGTCTACACTCCCAGCAACATTTGAGAATGCTTCCTTTCCACACCTCCGCCATCATTTGTTATTGGTTGATTTCTTGATAATACCTTTCTTTCTTGGGTGAGATGGAATCTCAGTGTTGTTTTCATTAGCATCTCTTGAATGACCAGTGATTTTGAACATTTTGTCATGTATTTATCTGCTGTTTGTACTTTATCATCTCAGAAGTGTGTATTCATCTCAGATGTCCATTTCTGGAATGGGTCTTTAAATTTGGGGGTCTGAATTATTTTGAGTTCTTGGTATATTCTTGATAGTAATCCTTTGAGGAACAGCTAGCTAACATTTTTCCCACATTGTGAGTTGTCTCTTCACTTTGTTGGTGGTTTCCCTTGCTGTGCAAAAGCTTTTTAATAAAATGGGATCCCAGTTGTCAATACTTCATGATAGTTCCTGTGAGATCTGAGTTTTGTTCATAAAGTCTTTGCATAAACCAATATCTTCAAGAGTTTTACCTATTCTATCTTTGAGAAGATTTAATGTTTCTGTTTTAATATTTAGATAGTTGATCCTTTTCAACTTTAGTGCATGGAAGAAGATAAGAGTCCAATTTTAAACTTCGTCATGTGTAAAGCCAGTTTTCCCAGCACCATTAATTAAATATTCTATCTTTCTTCCAGTGAATGTGTTTGGCAAATTTGTAACCATATGGTGGCTAAGTATGTCTGGAGCTTTCTCTGCATTTTCTAATCTATTTCGTTGATCCTTGGGTCTGATTTTATTTTATTTTATTTTTTTGGCACAGTTATGCTATTTTTATCACAGTAGCTTTGTAGTACAATTTGAAGTCGAGGATTGTGATGCCACCCACCTTGCCTCTGTTGCCCAGAACTGCCTTTGCTATTCTATGTCTCTTCTCGTTCTAAGTGAATTTTAGGATGTTTTCTCTAATTTTGTGAGATATGCTATTGGAATTTTTGGTCAGAATTGCACTAAATCTGTATAAGAGTTTTGGAAGTACGGCCATTTTCACTATATTTGTTCTTCCTACACAAGAGCAAGGAGTATCTTTCCATTTTCTGAAGTCCTCTTCAATCCCCTTTTTCAGAGTACTGTACTTTTCATTGTAGATGTCTTTTACCTCCTTCATTAGAACCATTTGTAGGTATTTCATTTTTTGAGAATGCTATTATGAAAGGTGTTGTTTCCCTAATTTCTCTCAGTGAGTTTGTTATTTGAGTATAAGAAGGCTATTGATTTTTGATTGACTTCATATGCAGCTATACTACTGAATTTGGTTATTAAATCTGGAAGCCTTTTTGGTGGAGTTTTTGGGGTCTTCTATGTAGAGTATCATGTTATCCATAAAAAATGATAATTTAATTTATTTCTTTCATATCCTTATTATTTTTATTTCTCTCCCTTGTCTAATTGTTCTGGCTAATGTTTATAGAACTATATTGAATAGGAGTGGTAATAGTGGACATCCTTGTCTTGTTCCTGATTTTAGATTGAAAGAGTTCAGTTTTTGTCCACTTAGCATGCTGTTGGCTGTTGGTTTGTTATAGATGGCTTTTATCAGATAGAGGTAAAGACCATCTATTCCAATTTTCTTTAGGTTTTTTATCATGAATGGGTGCTGGACTTTGTCCAAAGCATTTTCTGCATCTATTGAGATGATCATATGATTTTATCCTTGGCTCTATTAATATGGTGTATTACATTTATTTATTTATGTATTAGGAACCATCCCTGCATCACTGGGATGAATCCTACTTAGTCATGGTGTATAATCATCTCTATGATTTGCTGCATTCTGTTTTCCAGTATCTTATTAGGATTTTTTCATCTCCATTCACTAGGGAGTTTGGCATATATTTCTCTTTCTTATTTGGGTCCTTCTCTGGTTTTGGTATCAGGGTAATGATTGCTACCAGGAATGAATTTGGGAGTATTGCTTCCCTTTCAATTTCATTAAAGATTTTAAGGCATAGTGGTATTATGTCTTCTCTAAATATTTTGTAGAATTTAGCAGTGAATCCACCAGGGCCTGGGCATTTCTTTGTTGGGAGGTTTTTAATTATGTCTTTGATTTAATTGATTTATATTTGTTTATTTAGGACTTTTATATCTTCTTGATTCAGGCTTGGCAATTCATATGTATGTAGGAATCTGTCCAATTCTTCTCCATTTTCAGCTTATTAGAATACAAGTTCTCAAAGCAGGTGTACATGAACTTCTGGATTTCTTCAGGGTCTGTCTTAATTTCAACTTTTGCATTCCTAATTGCATGGATTTGTGTCTATTCTTTCTTTTTTTGATAATGTTATATAAGGGTTTGTTAATTTCATTTAATCTTCCATAGAACCAACTTCAATTCATTGATTCTTTGCATTGTTTTATTAGTCTCCATGGCATTGATTAATGGATTGATCTTTGTAATTTCCTCCCATGATTGAGGTTTGGGCTAGGCCTGTTCTGGATTTTCTAGAAGTTTGAAGTTCAACATTGTTCTGTTTTCCTGATATCATTATTCACTGCAATAAATTTTCCCATAGGACTGCTTCCATTGTTTCCCATAAGTTCAGGTATGTTGTATTGTCATTATCATTTAATTGTAGAAACTGTCTAATTTCTTCTTCAATTTCATCTATGACTCATTTTTTGTTCAGGAGGGTGTTATTTAGTTTCCATATGTTTATGATGTTCTTATTGTTTATTTTCCCATTGATTTCTAATTTCACTGAACTATAGTCTGATAATATGCATGGGATAATCTCAATTCCTTTGCATTTACTTAAGCATGTTCTATGAGCTACTATGTGGTCTATTTTGGAGAACACCCCTTGCGCAGATGAGAAGAATGTGTATTCTGATATTGTAGGGTGAAACACTCTGCAGACATCTACTAAGTCCATTTGTTGAAAAGTTTGGTTCAGTTCTAATATTTCATTGTTGATTTTTTTGGTTGATCTGTCTATTTCTGATAGTGGGGTATTGAGATCCCCCAATACAGTTGTATTTGTGCTGATTTGATTTGTCATGTCTGTTAATATTTGTTTTATATAGTTGAGTTAACTGGTATTTGTTTTATATATATATATATATATATATATATATATATATATATATATATATATTTGATTGTTGTCTCTTCCTCTTGGATTATTCCCTTTACAAGAATGTAGTGACCTTCTTTGTCTTTCTTAATCAGTCTTGGCTTGAAATTCACTTTTTCTGCAAAATAGAATAGATACCCCTGCTTTTTTCTTGGTTCCTGTCTCATGGATTACTTTGCCATCCTTTGACTTTCAGTCTCTGAATATCATATTCAGTTATATATGTTTCAATTATGCAGAAGATTGTTGAATCTTGTGTTTCTTGTATACAGCATATAATTGTATCCTGCTTCTTGATCCATTCTGCCAGTGTGTTTCTTTTGATTGGTGAATTCAGACTATTTACACTGATGGTTATAACTGATATGTATTCACTTATCCTTGTCATATTATTTTCCTGGTGTTGGTTCCCTGTCTTTCTCCTCTGTTTAATTGAATGCCTTGCCAGGTGACTTCTTTCTATTGTTTTTCATGTGATTGTGTTCTTTGTTATCTCTTTCTAAAACATCATTCAGAACATTTTGAGGAGATTTTTTTATCATTTTTTTTTCAATTTTTCTTTGTCATGGAATTATCTTATTTCTCTTTCTTATCTATTTGATTTTGAAAGATAGGTTTGCAGGATACATCAACGTGGGTTTGAGATTGTTTTCTTTCAGGATTTCAAATACTTCACTCTAAGCTATCATTGACTTAAGTGTTTGTGCTGTGAAGTCTTCTGTAATTCTGATGGGCTTTCGTTTATAGGCAATTTATATCTTTTCTCTCAGAGCTTTTAATATTCTGCTCTTGTGCTGAATTCTAGAGTGTTGATTATTATATGCCTTGATGTAGATTTTTTTTCATGGCTAATTGGAGTTCTATGTCTCAGTTATTTGTAGTTAAAATTCCTTTTCACTGCTTTGGAACTTTTCTGTCATTATTTCTGTGAACAGCTTATTTATGGCATTTGCACTCTCCTCCTTTCTCATTGACTCTGATCAATCTTATGTTGTTTTTCTTTGCATCCTCTTCCAGCTGTTTAATTGTTTTTTCATGGGCCCGTGCTATATATATGAAATCTTTCTACTTGTAACTCCTAACCACAATTATCTCTTGTAGATTTGATATTGTATCTTCACATTGGTAGATACTGCTGTATATACTCTGAAAGGAAATTTTAATCTCATGGATATTTGTTTCATGGATCCCATTTCTTTCCTATGTTGGAAATTCATGGTTTCCATCATTTTCCTAATATCCTCTATTTTTTCATTTGTATCTACTCTAGATTCACTAACCATGCCTTTCATTATAGTAATCACCTTTTTAATTTTATGAGAAATTATTTCTAATTCAGTTTTTTTCCTGAGCCTTATTCTTCTGCTTTGTTACTTCTGCTGTTACCATTTCAGGGAGTTTGAGTTAATGACTTTTGATTTTTTCCATCTCCCTGTCCCCTGAGTTTGCTTTGGGCAAGCTGGAAATCTGAGGTTGCATCTTACTTCTGTGTCTTATAATTTTCTTTCCTTTTTAGTTTATTTTCTGTGTCAATGCTTGTAAACTGTTTATGGTATGCAGCTTTATAGCTACATGCCATAAGAACTCTTTAAGAAATGACTGCATTTCACTGATATCTTCTCAGTATAGTTGACTTCTGGATTTTGAATCTGTTGCAAGATCCTACCTCTCAATTTATTTGGGATGAGAATTTGCTGCCTGGTTCATCTACTCCTTGCACCTTTGGCACTGGCACATTTTTTTGACCCTCAGGCAATATTGGTCCTGGCATAAAAGAAAGAAAAATTGATTAGAACTGCTATGTCACCTGGCTAAGGTAGTACAATATGCAAGAGCAATAGGATTAAGCACAACCTAGAAAATGACAAACTGTTGTAACTATTAATTTGCCATTTACTGTATGAACAAGATTTGTAGTTATATAACAAAATCTAAAACAAATCAGAAAAAAATTGCATTGTAAATATCCCATCAACATAGTCATTTTACTCTCAGAAGAGAATTTTAAAAAAAAAAATAAGAGGAATTAGAGAAATAGAAAAGAAAGAGACTAGAAGCAAAGCTGAAGGACAAAGGAGGATTACTTAAGCCTTTGGAAACAGATGAAGAAGATAGGAGGGAAAGAAAGAAGAAACAGAAAAAAGAACAGAACAAAATAACAAAAAAATCCTAGAAACAATTTTCATACTCATAAAAACAAGAGCAAACAATGAATAAAAGCAAAGAACAGAGCAAAAAATGTCCACTTCATGGTGTATCTCTGATGTCACTGATATACAAAGGGGACAGACAGAACCCAGATCAACCTTGGTTGATCCCAGCAAGCCAGCCATAGTATTGTGGTGGGTGGTAGATAATCCCAGTAAGCCTGTTTTTTGAACTCTACTGAAGTTCTCACCATTATTGGTTTCCGGCTGTGAGTCTGTAACCTCAGTTGTTCATCCCACAACATTCCAGGTTCCTTTTGCAAGCTTGAACCCAGCTCCCTGACCCTGGGTTTCTCCCATGGCTGTACCTCACCCTGACACTTGGAGCTTCTAGATGGAGACAACCTGGGGCTGCTCTGAGTCCTCAGTTCAGTTGGCTCCTTTCCAAAATTATGACTGGCCAATTGTCCTCTCAAAATCACTCTCCATCCACTGCAGCCTACACCATCCACTGTTCCACTCCACTGGTGAATTTCTCCATGGAGCCCTCTGGACTCACTTGTAGTCACTGTGCCTCTATTGGGTGAAGCAGCCTCTCTTACACTAGTTGCTGAGATTCAAGGATAAAGTGCCATTTGCCATCTTCCTCTTCTTCATTGAGGTCCCTCTCTTTGTTCATCCTTTGGGTTCCAATTCTCACTTCTGATCCTTGCTTGGTCCCAGGCACTCACATCCCTTATTTTCTTCCCCATGTTGCTATATTCCAGCATCTGGACTCCACATTGCCGAGAAGCTAATTTGCTGCTTCTCGCCATTTCACTGTCTTTGGAATGACTCCTGCTTCGTCATGTTGTATAATCTTTTTGATTTTTTGTGGCATTCAAATTTCAGTATATTATTAAGAATTTTTACAACTATGTTCCTTTAAGAGATTGGCCGGTCTTTCTCTTTTTCTGTTTGGTTCCTTTTCTTGTTTTTGTATTAGGCTAATTCTTGTTTCAAGGAATGACTTTGAGAGGAATGCTGCCCTATTGCTTTCATTAGAGTTTGAGGAGTTTTGGCATTGTATCTTCTTTAAAGTTTTTTTTTTTAATTCAGCAGTGAGTCCTTTGGGACCTGGGCTTTTCTTGGTAATTTTTAATTACTTCTTCAATTTAATTGACTGTTATTGGGTTCTGCAGAACTTTATGTCTTCTTTATTTGATTTGTTAATTCATTTGTATCTAGAAATCAATTTCTTCTGAATTTTTCATTTATTATAGCACATGTTCTCAAACTAGTTACCAATAGTCTTCTGGATTTCTGCACAATCCACTGTGATTTTGCTTTTTTCTCTTCTAATTGCATGGATGTAGGTTTTTATTTTGATAAAGTGGGGTAAGTGTTTTTCTCCTACATGTAATCTAAATGGAACCAACTCTTTGATTCATTTATCCTTCGTAATGTTTTCTTAGTCTCAACTGATGTAATTTCTGCTCTGGTCTTTAAAATTTTCTTCCTCATATTAGATTTGGATTTGAATAATTCTTTTTCTCTAGAACCTTAAGGTGCATAATTAGGTTGTTTACTTGAGCTTGCTTGACAGCCAATCTCAGCTCCTAGTATGAGACATGCTGCTTGACCCCATAGATTCACAGTGACTACAATTGAAACTATGGAGAAACGCACCAGTTGAGTGGAGCAGTGGACACCACAGGCTGCATTGGCTGGAGAGTGATTCTGGAGAGGGCAATTGGCCAGCAAGTTTCTGATGTGGGAATTCACTGTTATAAACTTTCCTCTTAGGACTGGTTCCATTGCATTGCCTAGATTCCAATATGTTCCACTGGCATTATTGCTTGATTGTTGAAACTGTCTAATTGCTTCTTTAAATTCTTTTGTGACCTATGGATTTTTCAAGAGGGTATTACTTGGTTTTCATTTGTTTGCATAATTTCTGTGGTGACTTTTGCCATTGATTTCTAGTTTCATCACACTATGACCTGATAGTATTTATGGAATAACTTTAATTCCTATGAATTTTCTGCAGCATGTTTTATTGCCTAGTATGTGATTTATTTTGGAGAATGTCCCATGTGCTGCTGAGAAGAATGTGTACTCTGTTAGTGGTCAGAACACTCTGTAGATATTTATGAAGTGTAGTTGTTCAAAATTGTGGTTCAATTCTAATGTTTATTTGTTGAATTTTGTCTAGTTTATCTGATGATTTTTGACAGTGAGGAATTGAAATCCTCCATTACAATTTTATTGGTGCTTATCAATTTTTTCATGTCTATTAGTGTTTGTTTTTTGATGTTGTGTGCACCATTACTAGGTAAGTATATATTGGTGAGTGTTATGGCTTCCTGTTTAACTATTCACTTAACCAGTAGGTAGTAACTTTCTTTGATTCTTCTTATTAATCTTTGCTTGGAATCCACTTTGTGTGCCATTAGAATAGTTATTCTTGCTTTTGTCTTGGTTCTTATTGCATAAAATATTTTTTCCACCAATTGGCTTTCATTCTATCAATTCCTTTTTGTGTTAAGTGTGTTTCTTGTGTTCAGCACATTGTTGGATTCTTTTACATGATCCATTCTGCTAATCTGTGTCTTATGACCATTGAGTTGACACCATATGCATTGATGTTTATAACTGATATGTATTGACTTATCCTTGTCATTATGTTATCTTCCTTGGATTGGTTTCATTTCTTTCCCTTCTGTTTAGTTGCCTACTTTGCATGGTGAATTCATTTTATTGGGCTTTTGGGTAATGTTATTGTCATTTTCTCTAAGATATATTTGAGAATTTTTTAGTGCTGACTTGGTGGTCATGCTCTTTATCATGAAAATATCATATTTCTCTATCAATTTTGACAGATAACTTTGCAGGATATGTCAATCTTTGTTGGAAGTATTGCTTTAGGGCTTGAAACGCTTGACTCCTATCTCTCTTTGACTTCAGGGTTTGTGTTGAGATGTCTGATATAATTATGATGGGTTTTCTTTATGGGTGATTGGTTTCATTTCTCTAAGAGCTTCTAAGATCCCATTGTGCTGAATTTCTGTAATTTTGACTATAGTGTTCTTGGTGTAGTTCTTTTCAGCTCATGGTTATTTTCAGTTCTACATGCCTCACTTATCTGTATGTGAAATTCTTTTACCATGCTCAGAAAGTTTTCTGCTATTACTTATGTAAACCATTTTAATGCCCTTTGTGTTATCTTCTGATTTTTAATTAATTCCTATTAATTTTAGTTTAGTCTTCTTCACATCATCTACCAGATTTTGGATTGATTTTTCATGTTCCCTTGCTATTTTTAAGGTATCTCTCATTAGTTGATAAATAACCACAATCCTGTCTTCTAGGCCTGATATTCTGTTCTAACATTGTTTGATTCTGTTGCCTATAATTTCAATAAAGTTTTTAATCTCCTGGATTTCTGTTTGAGACTGTTTCATGGACTTATGTCTGATATTCATGGTTTGCATGTCTTCTGTCAGCTCCTCTAGTCTCTTAATATCTTCTCTAGACTCACTAATTATTTGCCTTATTAGGGTCATTATCCTTTTAATTATCTGTTTAATGATCTATGCTTTGAATACAGAATGTATTTTTATTGATGTGTTTTGTTTTCTTCACTGCAATATTTTTAGATATTTCAGCTGTGTAGCTTTCATTTTCTTCATCCTTGATGCCCCCTTGGATTTGCTTTTGGGGAGTTGGGAGTTTTGGGAGGCACTTTGCTTTTGTGTCTTCTCATTTTTGGTCCCTTCATTTTTTGTTTGTTTGTTTGTTTTTGTTCTGGGCCTTGCTGATTGCTTGTTTTGGGTAGCTTTATTGCTAATTTGAAGTCTTCTTTGGGTAATGACTACTTTTCAGAGATATCTTGTAGGAGTAAGTAGCTATTGGCATTTGTGTCTGTTCGAAAATCAAACTACCTTCATTTATTAGTGAGCGGAGGATGCAGCATATTTGACCTAGTACCCAGTTCTTTGGCAATGGGCTGCAGTATTATTTAAATCCTTCAGAATATCCAGATATTGTCAGACAGAGAAAACATTGATTGCAACATCTATTGCACCTTGGCTAAAGTACTAAAATCAGTAGCAATAATAGCCTCAAATACAAATTTGATAATAACAAATTATAATTACTAACACTATACTAGCTTTAACCATAAAAACGAGATTTATAATTATAGTACACACTCTAAGACAAACCAGATATTGATATACAGTAAATATATACTGTAGTTATTTTACCTCCATTAACAACTGAAGAGTGTTCAAGCAAAGTACAATATACTTAACAATCTACAGATTCATAGGAGTTAAAAGTTGTACTACAGTTGTAAGGTTAGAGATTTCATGGAATTGGAGCATGAAAAGATATAGAATTTTAAAAATAAACAATAGAAGATGGGAAGAAGTTTGTAAAATTGATTTAAAAATTCTATGAAGTAGTAAATGAAAATTAACAGTATTAGATAACATTAACAGACAACAACAAGGAAAAGGTTGTATTATAAGGAATTGAGATTAAACTAGAGGAAAAGTAGAATGATAAGAAACCAAGTTGAAATAGAGGTAGTCAGGAGTATAAGAGAGTGAGAGGAAAAAAGTAGACCAAATCAAACAGATAAAACAGAGGAACATAGAAAAATAGAAAGCAGACACTCTGGGCATTTGGTCTATTTAGACAAGTGGGGAGAACTGGAGGTTGTGTATATGCACACAAATTAATTGGCTGGTTCAAAGGATGGGCAAAATCATGAGATGTTTCAACTGAGATAGGATACCATTTGCCTGTATACCCTCCATTTGGCTTGAGTGGTCTGCAGTACATTCTCTAGTATAGAGCACAGGGAGGCTACTTTCCCTAGTGTTTGTAAAAGGGGCCTATGTATGTGAAGACAGTGAACACAAACTCTGTCCCAGGAATCTGGTGTCTATAGTACTAGATAGTCCCTCAGACTTTATGCATCACTATCTAGCAGGAGCACCAAGATGGTGGAATGGTAAGCACCAGAGAAAGAGCCTTTATGAGAGTTGCCATGCAGACACTGGAATATAGCAATGCAAGGAAGACAAGTAGGGAAGTGGGTCCTCTGGACACAGGAAGGATCCGAAGTGAGAATTGAAGCCCATGGAGAAAGTGAAGAGAGAAACTCCAATGAAGAAGGAGGTAGCCAGCAGAGTCTTCTCCCTGAGTTGGGACTCACTGCATGAGAGGAGTAGTTAAAACCTGTGCACACATGGTGACTTCGGGTGACTCCAGAGGCTTCCACAGAAAGATGCAGCAGTGGAGGGGAGCAGTGGACACAAAGGACTGCACTAGCTGGGGATGAGTGCTGAGGGCTCAGTCATCCCACAGGAGAGTGCTATGGTCCAGGAGCCATCTTGGAGAGTGGCCAGCTGAACTCAGATCTCAGAGCAGCTGCTGGCTCCATCCAGAGGCTCTCAGCTGAGTTCAAGCCCACCATGAAAGGTGCACTGCCAGCTGCAGAATGAATGAGTCTGGTTTTGGCCCCCACAGCCAGAATACAGCCTGAACTTCAGGGGGAATAAAGGTGCAGACTCCCTGAGATTATCCACTACTCCACCATAAAGCTACTGCTGGCTTGCTGAGATAAGTCAACACAGTTTTGGACTCTGTCTCCACACGTTGTCTATCAGTGACAGCAGAGACAAACCTGGAAGTGGACTTTTTCTCTCATTTGTTTTTTGTTGTTGTTGTTGTGGTTTTGTTTTGTTTTGTTGATTTTTTCTCCTTAATTGTATGATCTTGTTTTTATGAGTGTGAATGTGGTTTCTAGCCACTTTGTGGTTGTTGTTCTGTTCTTCCTTTTGTCTCTTCCTTCTCTTTCCCTCCAGTCTTCTGCACCACTTTTCCAAAGTTAGCATGATCCCCCTTTGCCCTCTAACATTCTAATCTCTTACTCTTCTTCTACTTCTCTATTTTTCCCAAACCCTTTTGAAATTTTAACCCTTGAGGGTAAAATTGATATATTAAGGATTTGTATATTGCATGTAATTTTCTGGTTTGTTTCAGGTTTTGTTATATAACCACTAATCTAGTTCATATGGTTAAAGGTGGCAAATTAATGGTTACCTCAGTTTTTCATTTTCTAGGCTGTGTTTGATGCTATTGTTATTGCTGATGGTAGCACTTTAGCCAAAAGTGACATAATTGTTCTAACCAGCTGTTCTTCCTGGTATTCCAAGACTGAGATTGACTAAGGGTCTTAGAAAATAATGAGGTACAGTGTCAAGGAACCAAGGGCTGGGCCTAGCTGGCAGCAACATCTCATCCCCAACAAATTGAAGAGGTAAGATGTTGCAACAGACTCAAAACCCAAAAACCAGGTACACCTGGAAGACTTCTTGTAGAAGTAGTCATTTCCTAAGAGTTGTAAATACTAACAATAAAGCAACCCACCACAGGCAATTTACTAACATCAACCCAGGAATTAAACTAAAAAAAGAAAAGAAAATGAGAAGACACTTAAACAAGATGAAAGCCCAGACAACCAGTTCACCAAAGTCAAACCCAGGGGACAATGAGGTGGGGCAATCCAAAAGCCACCCACTTGGCATCTCTGAAGTGGTAACAGCAAAGCAATTGAATGAGGCTCTAGAAAATATCAAATCAGAAATAATTTCTCAGATAACTACAGAGATGGTGTTCACAGTGAAAACCATGCTTAGTGACTCTAGAGAAGGTACAGATAAAAAATAGAGAAGCTTAAGAAAATGATGGAAGTCATGAATGTTCAGCATAAGAAAGAAATGGAATCCATAAGGCAGATTCAAGCAGATATCCAGGAGAATAAAAATTCCACTGAAAGCATATGCAGCAGAATGAGTCAATGTGAGGACAGAGTCTCAGATATGGAAGGCAGGCTTGTGGTTAGTAATTATGAAAAGAAAGATTTCTTAAATAGCAAAGGCCCATGAGAAATCTATCCAGCAGCTGTAAGGTGATGCAAAGAATAATTTAAGATTGATTGGAGTCAATGAAAAGCAGAAGATAGCAGAAATGATATTAAAAATCTGTTCACATATGTCATAGCAGAAACTTTCCCTGGTAGGGAAAAACAATTTGACATACAGATAAGTGAGGCATATGGAACTCCAATTAGCCATGATCAAAAAAATCTAGAGCCAGGCATATCATAGTCAAGATTCTAGAAATTCAACACAAGAATAAAATATTAAAAGGTGTCAGGGAAAAGAAACAAATCACCTATAAAGGAAAGCCCATCAGAATCACAGATTACTTCTCAGCACAAACCCTCAAGTCAAGGAGAGCTTGGAGTGAAGTATTTCAAGCTCCAAAGGAAAACAACCTAGATTGATGTACCCCACAAAACTATCTATGCACCACTGTCTAAAATGGCTGCTCCCTGAAGGAGGGGGGAGCAGGGTGTGGCTGACCTGCTATAGCAGCACTTCTTCCCATTTTTATTGTACATTTGTTTGATTTGAACTTCATATCAGCTTTCCTTATTAATTTTTTCTTTCAGTGTGAAAGTCCATCTCCCACCTTCCATCTCAGTGCATCTCTCCTGAGCTTCTCCAATGTGACTTGTACTCTAGTGATCCATGTTGAATCTTCAACCTGTGTATTTACTTCACTTAAAAAATATAATTCAAGAAAGAAGAACAAATAAGACCAGGAAACAAGGATTCTAACTGTTTAAAAAGAAAAGCAATTTTCCTATACGATACTAAAGTAAATTAGTGTAATAACTAAGCAGCAGGCCCAGAGATCAGTGCATCCTGATTGAATAGAAAAACTTCAAGTTTCTCAGAGAAAGGCTTCCTAGGATAACTGGATATGAGGTATTGCCTACTATATTTGGCCAAAATTATATTAATTTGTAACTAGCATAAGAAAGCTGTGAATGTAATTGAGAACAGTCACGCATGGAGTTGATAGTATACTTAAGTGGTACAATGCATGTTAAGCATATGTGAGGCTCTGTGTTTAATTTCCAGCACAAAAAAAGAAAAAAATTAGATACATAGATCAACAAACAAAAGAAAACACTGGACAATTGCTATGTACTGGGAAAGATTGTAAAAGACAAGAAATGGTACATTAGTTGGTTCCACAGAAAAACTTTATGGGCTACTATAATATAAACACTGGCAATTGCATTTTTTTTAAATGTCATATAGCTATATTGAGAAGATGAGGGTAGGGGAAATTGTGTGTGTGTGTTATAATAAATCTAAATTTAATCTGTCATAAAAATAAATTGAAGTGAAAACTTCTTGAAAAAACATACAGTATTTTTTAGAAAAGAGAAGTTAGAATACGGAAAATAGAACTAAAATATTTGCCTATAAAGAGCAGAAATTGGGCTTATGGAGAGTGGCCATGGTACTTTTTAAAAAAATTATTTTAATACTAATTATGCATATATTTGTAGCCCGAAAATATAAATTAGCTCTATAAGAAGATGGTTTTGTAGCTGGAATAAGGCTTCCCAAACATGTCCATGGTCCTAATCTCCTGAACCTATGTCTATATTATGATATATGACAAAGCGGAATTAAGTTTGTAGGTGGAATAAGAGTTGCTGATCAACTGACCTTAAAATAAGGTATTTTCTGTACTGTCTGGGTTGGCCTAATGTAATCACAAGGGTTTTGAAAAGAAGAGGAAGTCAAGGGAGAGGTCAGAGTAATGTGAATTGAGAATGACTCAACCCAATATTTCTGGATTTGAAGAAGGAAGGGGCCACATGCCAAGGGATGTGGGTAGCCTCTTGACGTTGGAAGAGGGAAGGAAATTGAGTATTTCCTAGAACATCCTGGGGTGAGGGATACTCTTTTTCCAATATTTATATCTTTCACCAGTGAGACCCATACCCAACTTCCAATCTACACAACCACAATGATAATATTGCTTTATTGTCTTAAGGCACAAAATCTGTAGCAATTTCTTGCATCAAGAATAAAAAACTTGGGCTGGTGAGATAGCTCAGTGTCATAAGCACCTGCCTGGCAAGCACAAGGTCCGGAGTTTGACTCCTGGAACCAACATAAAGGGAAAAAAAAAGGGCTGGTGATATCGCTCAGCAGCACAAGTGCTTGCTGGCAAGCGTGAGGTCCTGTGGTCGACTCCTGGTACCCACATTAAAAAAAATAAAAAACTAAAGCAGTAACAAAGTGTTATAGTTTGAATATGCATTGTCTTTTCTAAAACTCATATTGAAAATTGGTTCCCAATGTAATGGTGTTGAAATGTGCTTAAGTCATGAGGGATAAACCCTCATGAAGGAATTTATTCCAAATTCTCATGACTAAATTAATCTTCAAGGAAGTGAATGACTTTTTGATCTTGTAGCATTTTATTATTATGACAGCAGATTGTTATGAAGTGATGCCATCTGTTGTTTCCTTTCTTGCACACACACACACATACCTGCTTCCTCTTCAGTTGTCTGTCATATTATGAAGAATAGTGAAAACCTTGCCAGATTCAACTGTCAAATTTTGAACTTGTTGCCCTCAGAGCCATGAGCAAAATAAATTCTTTTCTTTTAAAAATTACCTGGTCTCAGGTATTCTGTTATTTCGATGAAATTAGGATAGGATAGAAGGTAAAAAGAACCTTAAAATAAATGTCTGCATATTTACATATATATGCTGCTATATATATTGAGTTGCTCTTGCCTTGTCTTATATGCTTAAGGTGTGCTCATATAGTATGCTGCACAAATGTCATCTGTCTTAGTTTTCTTGTTGCTGAGACAAAATACCTAACACCCAAAGTGAAAGGAGGAAAGGTTTATTTGACCCACAATTTGTAGAAGTTTCAGTTCATAGTTGGCTGGCTCCAAGGCAGGGTGGCATGGCACAGGAGCATCATACAGTAGAAACAGTCTGTGGCAAAGCAGAGCAGACAGAGGAATTAAGAAGCAAACAACAACTGACAATCAATGACAACCACAGCCCTCTTTTTGTCTCATATTTTACCAAGGCTACCTGCCATCAGCATTGGTAGCACTCACTACCAGGGTGGGGCATGCTTAATCCTTCCCAGAACTGTGCCAAGCCAATCAATTTAGTAATCACAGTTCTTTAGTACCAGCATCACAATATCTAGATCCAGCCATCTGTGAAAAAGTCCCACTTAATGACCACATGAGTCTTTAGGGAGGCATCTAGACACAAGCCATAACACCATTTATAAAGTATACTGCTTGGGCCGGTGAGACGGCTCAGCGGCTTAAGCGCCTGCCTTGCAAGCGCGAAGGCCCGAGTTCGACTCCCGGAACCCACATACGAAAAAGGGGCCGGTGATATCGCTCAGCGGCACGGGCGCCTGCTGGCGCGTGAGGTCCTGAGGTCGTCCCCCCGGTACCCACAAAAAAAAAAATAAATAAAAAAAAATAAAGTATACTGCTGATCAAAGCTATTAATACATTCATATACATATAGAATTCATAATTACAATGATACCCTCCTCCTAGAAGTACTTGGTTATAATAAAATTATTCTAGATTAATATACAAGAATAACCCATGATGATTTTTTATTTAAGCAACCAGACTATTGTATTAATTTGCTAATGATTTATATTATTATAAGGGAATTGTTATGAAAAAATTATATTTCTATATGACTACTAAACATATTTGTTACGATCAATACTTTTTTTACCAAGGCTTAGTGTGTCATCATTTAATTATTAAAGAAGATAATAAGAGTCTTCTGAATCTCAGAGTAAAATACATTAAATGAGTTATATCATTCTTATATAAGAAATTTTTCTTATGCATGAAATTTTTAACTTCCAATTTTTTTGTAATTCCAAAGCCAGAGAAATATAAAGGGCCTACCTATTAGAAACTATATCTAGTCAAGTAGATAAGAAAGATGAATACTTTTAAGATGCATAGTTTATCATTCTTGTTTAAAGTAGGAAATATTGATGATGATGATGATTAATACAAGACACCTTTGGCTTCTACAATTACAAAAGGTGCTCAAAGTGGTGGCCATTAGTTTCCAAACATTTATTAATATGGAGAATTGCAGAAAAGTGTATACATTTTTGGTTTACTCTGTATATACCCTTCCTGCCCATACCTACAATGATCCATTGTTTCCCAACATCATATCCAGATATAAAGCCACAAGTGGACTAATCCAATACCATACACCTGTTATCCATTATTACACACCCATGATCCAGTCACCTCCCAAAAGCCCCACCTATGACTGCATGAGGCTTTGGGGGACATCTAGACACAAACCATAACATTCCACCCTTCACCACCAAAAGACTCATGCACATCCCTTTACACAAAATCCTTCAGCCCATCTCTAAGAGTTGCCAAACTACTAACAGTTTCAGCATTGCTGAACAGTCCAACTCCACATTCACCTCTGGGATTTAAGGCAAACTCTCAGCTGAGAGATCCTCAAAATGAAAAGAAAGTTAAATACTTCCAACATGCAATGGTACTTCCATGGTACCATACGATGAGTATGGTACTTGTTATGGTTTGTGTCTAGATGTCTCCCCAAATCATCAGAATTTGTTCCATGGAATTGGATTCACAGTTCTCAGCAATCCAGGCACGGGCACCTACAACCAAGAGAGAGGGAAGTCTGGCTACTGCTCCAACTGGTGGCAGAACTTGGCATCATTCATGTGGTGCTGGTTTTAGGTGCACGCAGAATGGAAGAGTTGTGGGGTCAGGAAGGCTTCCACCCAGATTTCAGAGGATCTGGTAGGCCAGACAGTTTTCCTCTGAAAGGGCTGTGTGTGAATCTGTGAGTGTGAAGCTCAAGGTGCAGTGGAGACCCCAGAATTCCGGAGAAGCCAGGAACATGGATCATCTGAGGAAAACTGCAAGGAGAGAGCAGAGTTGGCCAAGAGAGGAACCCTGGGAGGTACAACCACTGGAAGCACCATAGGGTGGAGCCACCCAAGACCATTGAAAGTCTCATCTTGCCACAGATTGCCTTGGATGCTGCACATGAAACTATAGGACTTAATATTTGTCCTGCTGGATTTTGGACTTGCTTTGGTCCCATTCCTTTGTATCCCCCAGTTTGTAACTTTTGGAATAGAAATGTCTATCTTGTGCCATTGAATATTCAAAGCATTTAACTTTCTTTTCATTTGTACAGCGGCTCTCAGCTAAAAGTGTACCTTAAATCTCAGAGAACACTTTGGACTTGGACTTTTCAGCAATGCTGAAACTGTTAGGATTTTGACAATTCTTGGGGAAACACTAAATGCCTTTTGCATAAAGGTATGTGTATGAGTCTTTGTAGATCCAGGGGCAGAATGTTATGATTTGTATGTAGATGTCCCCCCAATGCCTCATGCAGTCATAGGGCTTTTCCAGACATGGCTAGATCTAGAGTGTGTGATGCTGGGATTAAGACTGTGTGATTAGTAAATCAGTCCACTGATTGTTTTGGCATAGTTCTGGCTAAGATTAAGTGTGTGTGTGCTACATCAGCCCTAGGGCAGGTAGTCTGCATACAGTATATGGGACAGAGTCTTGTCTGCACTTCTTGTTACTTTTGCTATATTGTGGGTGCCATGAACTGTTCTCCTAGATTCCCCTCTACCGTGTGCACCTCTGCCTTGCAGCCAGCCAATTATGGGCTGAAGCTTCTACAAACTGTGAGCTAAATAAATCTTTCCCCTTTAACTTTGGGTGTTGTGTATTTTGTGTTAGCAATGAGAAAAGTAATTAAGACATCTCAAAATAAACATTCCTATTCAAAAAGGTAGAAATAGGGGGAAAAAGGAATTTGACCAAAGCAAGCACAAAGTTCAGCAGGGCAAACATTGAATCCCATAATTCCTTGTCCAGCACCCTGAGCAATCTGTGGCAAGAAGTGAACTGAAGAGAGATTGTGTAGCTCCACTGCTGTGGCAATACTGGTTGTTGTAGCACTCGTGGCCTCTCCCTTTGGCCAGCTTTGCTCACTCCACTGCTCTTTTGACTTCACCCTCAGAGCTTCACACACTGCCCTCTCAGGGCCACACTTCCTGGCCTCCCAGGCTTTCATCTAAAATCTGGGTGGAAGCCTTTCTGAACCTACATCTCTTGCACATCTGCATGCACATAAAAGGAGCACCACATGGATAATGCCAAAATCAAGGTGTAGTAACTAAAGTAGCTGTGTTCTTTTGCATACTGCCAGTGGTTTCAGTAGCCTCCAACTGCCTGGATGGCCAAATGAATCCTGAAGGAAAAATTCCCATTCCATAAACTGCCTCGTAGAACAAGGTGCACTGGGGCTCTCTTCTCAAAGCAAAGGCTTTCTCCTTGCATTTTTGAGCCTTTGATAAGATGGGGTTCTGCTAATTCTCATGATGCCCTTAGGCTGTTTTTTTCTATTGTCCTCTTCCAATGTACTTGACAGATAATGTTAATCTTTTCAGCAATCAAATTCTCCTCTTCTCCATCTTTGTAGGCCTGAACCTTATTGGAGCTTCCTTTCTGGCCAAACTCAAGACATTTCAGGTAATTTTTCTGGGCCATATTTTTACTGATTCTCTAGGTACAGCTTTCTAAAAACCCCCCAGATTAGCCATGCCACTGCCTCAACATTAGAGTTCCTTGAAATTTTTTCTTCCAGATTGATTAATCCACTGCCCTTAATCTAAGTCTCTCACAATATCTCAGTACATTAACTAAATGCAGACAAAATTTCCACTAGAGCATAACACACATGGCTTAGAGTCCAGCTGCCAATGAAGTCATTCCCTTAGAAACCTCCTGACCCTTTTCTTTACTGGCTGCATTTCTCTCAGAATTCTGGTCTTGTGAACTCCTACCAGAATTTCCCATCTAGCACAGTTCACAGCATTCTAGGGCTGCTTCTCCAGCAGACATCTCCATATCTTTCCAAACTCCTCCTGCAAGCCATTTCCAGTGGCTTTTGAGCCATATGGCAGGTAGTGTCACAGTAATGATACCACTCCTTTGACACCAAAATATGCATCAGTCAGTGTTCACCTGAGAAACAGATTTAATATATGATATATTTAATATCTGTATCTATATCTGTATCTATAACTATATCTACATCTATATCTACTTAGATTTACAAGGAAGCCTTTCAATGACTGCCTGGAGTCAGGTGTGAAAGAGTGCAAAAGCACTGTCTGTGTGCTGGAGATCTGAAGTATCATATCAAAAGTTGAAGGCCTCGAGCTCAATGCAGAGTCCCATGTGAGTCCATATCAGGGAGCTGAAGAGTATGCAATGGAAGACTGAAGGGTCTGTGCTGGAAGGTTGATGAGTCTGCACTGCAAGTCTGAAGATTCTGGGTTGCAAGGCTGAAGGGTCTTTGTTAGAAGCTAGGAGATGGACATACAAAACAAAGGTGAAGACTGGAGCTCCTCTGAAGAAATAGAAGCAAGCCTTTCTTCTTCTTTCCTTTTTTTATTCCATTCAAGCTCCAAGCCTATCGGTGTCACTCACACCCAGGGTCAGCCTTCCATTTAGTAAATTCATTCAGTTACACCCAGAACTATATGGTAAGACAATCAGTTTGACATTTCTTACTTAAACTAACAAAACAGTTAAATATCACACTCATAAATAAAATTAGAAATGGAAGAGGAGATTATAACTGATACTACAAAAATACAAAACATTGTAAAAAATACAATGATTGATTACATGTCCAAAAATTGGATAACATGGAAGAAATGAATGAATTCCTAGAAATATGGAAACTTATCAGGACTGATCATGAATAGGCTGAGAACCTAAACAGACCATTAATAAGCAAGAGCATTGAGTCAGCAATCAAAAATACTTCCTTTTACTCATAGAAGTAGAGAGTAAATATTTACCAGTGGTCTGAGTGTGGAAGAAATGAGATATAGGTCAAAGGTTACAAACATTCAGTTATAAGTTTAATAACTTATAACTGAATGGTGACTAAGGTAATGATAGCAAAATTTACCGAGTGTATATATTAAGGATACTCACCATATATATCAAAAAAGTAATTATGTGACATGATGTTAATTAGTGTGATTTTGCTATTCATTTCACATTGTATGTATATACCCAAACATCAAGTTTTACATCTTAAATATGCAATTTTTATCAATTATACCACAGTAAAACTGGAAAAAAGAGAGTATTATTTTTTAAATTTGCAGGAAATGAAAAGAAAGAGGATGATGGCAGCTTGAACATAATGCTGGGTCTAAGAAAATCTTGAAATTGCCAGAAATCTGAAAATATTACCAAGCAGAAGAGAAAATAGATTGAAGGTCATATTTTAGAATCTATAACTGATAGTTGAAGTAATGCATACAGGATGCAATTAGTCGTGGAATCTATACATGAGTACAAGGAAAGCTTTGGTAAATGAGGATACAATTTATCAAGCAGCATGAAAAGAGAATCAGATGTAGAACAGTGTTCAAAACAGAGAGACAGTATTAAAGGGAAACTTCATATGGAAAATATTTACTTTTCATAAATAAAGAGGCAAGAAAAATAAGGCAACAGGAGGAGTTTGAGTACTTTGAAAAAAAGGAGAAAATTTGGAACAATTAGAATGGAGACCATAGAAAATAACTAAAGATGCTTAAAAAACAGATATCCAGCAGGAAAAGCTTAGATGAGATTAAACCACATAGTCAACACAGTTTTATAACTTTTCTAGCAAAGCACTGTGCCTAAGAAATGAGTGAATGGCAAGCATCAACCACAGCTGAAAATTAGCAAATGCAGCAAAGATTGCTGGTTATTCCCCGATATTCACTTTCTCCCTATTCTCTAGTAATAGAATTGATGATGTTCTCTGGACACATGACTATGAAGATTAACATTACACTTTCTAGTTTTCTTTGTAGTTATGTTTGGCTCTGTAACTGTTCTCACTAATGAGAGGTAAGGAGAAATGATGCACACAAAGGGCAGGTTGTGTCCTTAAAGGGGAAAATTAATGTATTCCTCTTCTTTTTTACTTCTTCTAGCTGGAACTAGATGTAATGCAGATAGTGGTACTAAATTATACTCCCTTTTGTCTATAACTTCTCCAGCATCAGTTATCTTTAATGAATTATTTTTATTATTTATTGATTGTATTAGATAGAAAACAAATAAAGTTGGAATTATTTGGAGACTAAAGAGTAGACATGAAAATAAAGGGCATGATGAGGGCAAAGAATAAAATCACAAGGAATGAGTGAATTAAAGAATATGAAAGACCAGAACTTGAAGTCAGAGAGAGAAATTTCTGATGTACCTTGAATTTTCACAAGCTCCACCAAACTATGAGTGCAAAGTATACATATTAGCAATAATACTTGAACTCTACTGGCTTTTATTTTCATATACTCATTAATGGCTGAAGTCCTCTCTAACATGCTACAACCACATTTCCTTCCAAGTATTTCTACAATCTGTAGGTGCCTGTTAGCACTACCATTAATTAGCAGTTCCACTGAACTGTCTCTAAGTACTGCAGTAGTCTCTGCTAGGTGCTATTCTACCTGGCACTACAGCCTCCCACAGGCATAATCACTGAAAAAATATCCTGCACAGTAGGGTGGAGAGGAATTATTTATTATTCTTTATTATACAGTACTTTCAAATGGAAGAAGCAATGATACTTTTGCCAGGGTGCTTTCAGGGTTTTAGTGAAATTGCCTTTCTTGTGTTATTTATATCGCTCCTACTGGCCTCCTGATGGTCCCAGATGTAAGTATAATAAAGGCCATGGTAGCCGACAAATCGGAATTAAAAAACCATCTTATACTCAGGATTTTTCTTCCCCTTCAATGATTAAAGATTCATTCTGGGTTAAGGAATCATGGCTGGTTCTCTGCTCCATTAGGTATTTACTCAAGAGGCTCCTTATTTCCTCTGCAAATGCCCTTAAATCAGTTCATCACATCATTATAACAAATATGATAAGAAAAAGATGAACTTCAGCTTACTTTTAAAATATTGTCTGTGTCTCCCTTTTTCCTTGTAGGAAAGATGTGGCTAATTTTTCAGACATCCTTTAAAAACAGAAGCTGTGTTTGTTGTTGAAAGAGGCCTGGGATAGAAGGGCAAATTCAAAACTGTGAAAGGTGACTGGGATAGAAAGCCAAGCTAAAACTAAACTCATACAGGAAGTCTACTGCTCAAATTGCCTACAAAGGACTTAAGGAGTGTAACATATCAAGGCGGACCCAGAGGCTGGTTTTGAAGCCAAGGTAAAGAAAGAGCCAGAATCTGGCAGAAGAGAGATATAAGCAAGTACACACTGATATAATTCAAATAAGGAGGTTCTGAACCAATTGTCTAACATCAGTTAATGCTCACTGCTTCCTTATGGAGTCCTGTGATAGCAAGATCAGAGAGTGTATCACCTCATTTGGAAAGCCAAAATTGAGACTGTCACTCACACTTCTCTGTAATATTTTCTATATGAATTGAAGTTAAGATACCGTGCATTCTTTTGATGGAAATGTCTGACATATTCTGGAGCATTGAAAACAGCACAGCTTATTAATATTTATTAGATATAGAGAAGTAAAAAATTAATAACAAGAATAAACAAACAAAATAGAATGGGCCGCAATCTTCCTGCAAAGTTAAATCCATTGCCAAGTTTTTCTTAAAAGAACACATGAACAAAATTAGAAATTTTGAAAAGTACAAAAGAATATAAAATAAAAAAGCTAAAACTCTGTTTAAGTCCTACACCATTTATGCAGGAAAAGTAACCATATTTAACCAACATACAATTACTTCTATCAAAAGAATATATATATATGTGTATATATGTATATATATATATGTGTATATATATATATACATATGTACATACACATATACATTCATATATAGTTTAGAATTACCTTCCATATTCTTAGTTATAAGTAAATTCACTCATATTCTATATTAGGACTTTTCAATGTATAAGCATTTGATTAATATAGAGAATCAGTGTTCAGAGTGTAGTAGGCACTGATAGCAGTTTCACACATCTGTAATACCAGCTACACAGGAAGCTGACACAGGAGGATTTTAAATTCGAGACCAAATTGGAGAACTTAGCAAGGCCCCATATTAAAAAAAGTTAGGGACAGGGGTTGTAGCTGAGTAGGTAAAGTGTTGCCTAGCATGCACAAGGCCCTGAGTCCAATCTCCAGTATATACACACACATATACAAACACAAGTAATTCAGTTATGTATGTATTTTCCCAAATGTTTACCCAATACTACGTTTTTATTTCTGTCTCTGTATATTGAGAATGCAACTCTATTAAAAATAAATTTCCATGTACATTTTGTTTTTTTCTAACCTTATCTACTTTTTCTATTGCTCTAGTTCTTCTGCACTATCATGCCATTTTTATCATTGTAATTGCTTGATATCTGGCAAGCTTTACTCTTTTTACTAATATTTTTCTTATTTTAAATTGTCTATATTTATTTTTCCAGATAAAATTTTATTTTACTCTTTTATGTCCTAACAAATCCTATTGATATTTAGTTTGTGTTATATTTAATTTTAGAGATTACTTTAGGTAGATAAATTTAAGAGAAACTATTAACTTAATAATATGTTTTCCTGAGGGCACCATGCCAGTTTTCATGCTTATATTTTCTTTCTTATGTTAAAAGAGCTTTAATATTTTTCTCATACTGTTCCTTCATATTAACTATTTACTTACTCTCTAGGTATTTTATCCTTTTTGCTGCCTTATAAATTGAATCATTTTATTCCACTGAATTTTTTAATTGGGTTAATATACTGCCAGAGGGCAGTTTGGTTTCATCGTACCTGAGAACAGTGACCTATGGAATGGTTCCTCATAAACTTATTTATCTTATAGAAGGACCCCATAGGGAGGCATTCTGGGGCTGGTATGTTTGCTACATGATCAACAAAAACCCATGCTTGTTCTACCTTATTACTCTGCTTTTTGTAGTATATTTTCATGTGATGTGACTTGCAACATGAATGGTTCCCAGTAACTGCACCAATTATTCTCAATAGGGTTCATTTGTTGTATATCTCCAGGGGGCAAGTGTTTTATGTCTACATTCTGCATAAGAAAAAAAAAAGAAAGAAAAAGTAAAAGAAAAGATAGGAGATGTAAACCTCTTCCATTTTAAGGGTGATTCTGGTAATCACACACATTCTCCCTTAAGTCACATTGGCAAGAATTTATTCACATAACTGTTCAGGTGTATAAAGAGGCATTAAGATATCTTCTATTAGGAAAAGGAGAGTGTCTATCTGAAAATTAATGTTTTGTTACTAAAAAAGAAGGGGAGGAGGAATGATGGGGAGGCAACTAGAATTCACTGCTATACCTGTACATCTACAATTTCTCTATTCTAACAACCAATGAATTTTCTAAAACAAAGATATCATGTCCAACCACTTACTTACACTGGTCAGCACTTTCTGCACCGAGGTGGCAGACCCTTCATTCATTGCCTTTGTCCTCCTTCCTCTCCAAATTCTTCAGCCCTCTCAAACTTGCTTTATACAATCAACTCAAATTTTCTTTCTCTAAGTTCTTCAACTATGCCATGAGTTGTTTTGCTTCACAGTTTTACTGATGCTGTTTTCTCTGCCTTAGATGATTTCTTTACCTCTCCTAGCCAATCATTATTTATCCTTCAGATCTCAATTTTAAGACCACCTTCAAAAATTTTCCCCGACACTCCCTCCCAGAAGAGATACGATCTCCCCTATTATATGGTTTCATAGACTTGAATTTTATAATTCACATTTTTTCAGTTTGTGATTTTTCAGTTTGTGATATTTATTCATATGGACTATTCGATTAAGTAATCTTTGCTTCCCACTATTTTGTAACTCTATAAGAACAGAAACAATTTGTACTTGGTTTATGGATATATGTCCACTGCCAAGCACAGTGCCTAAAACATAGTTGATTATTAATGTATATTTATTGTATGAACTTATGAAATCCATCACAAAATTATACCATGTATATTTGGGAACCAGGAGATGATATAGGGGTCCTACAGCTTTATGGGTCTAAAGAAGTGAAACAGAAGTCACTGTGGTCTGAGTAAAATTTAGAAGTTTAAGCTTTAAAGTCAACCAAGTTTTGAAAAGTAAATTTTAAAGTTTGGCCATGGTAATGAGTATTTAAAAATAAGTAAAAATTATAATGGTCGAAGTCATGAGTTCAAGAAAACCTCTGAATTAAAGAATTAGAGAAATTTCCTTCAAAGTATTCATGATGATGACTGATAGATCCGACCCTTGTCTCCCTGCCACCTTCCTGAGTTCCCAGATGGCTTTTCTCTGGTTTCTAAGCTGCAAGGACGTGGCACACCTGCCCCACCTGCTAGGTAACAGCAGGCCACAACAGAGCATTAACTATTGCTATGGACATTTACTCAGCCATTCTAGCTTCACTGCTCCCTTGCTCTCCCACCACAGCTAAGTATGTTCATAAAAAGCTCAGCTCAATAAACTTGGCTCAGAATCTACTCTGGACTTGCTCCAGGAGGTCTCATCCAGATCCCTAAATTCAGGTTGGCAGTGTTCTTTCTTGGGTCACCACCATTTATCTAATGATGACCTAGAGAGAAAGATCTGAATTCAGCATCAAAGTACACAGTAAATATAATACAGTGGTCAGGTTAGAATAATAGAAATATTTAGGATGATTCTATAGCTAGATGGCAGAAGTTTTAAAAATTGAAAAGCACAATGTGATGAATGCCAACTGCCTCATAGCCATGTTATATGTATAAGAGAATAAGCAGCTTTAGCACAAGAGAGTTGACATAAAAGTGACATCCTCTAGGAATAGCCAAGTTTAAGTCAAGACATGTAGGAAGAGTGGGAGTTTTTAGATGAGGAAGATAAAGAAGTTTGTTTACAATAAAAAGAGATTTCAAGAACACAGTAGAAGTAGTATTGAGCCATAACAGTAGGGGAGGATGAGTCATAAGAAAAGAAAAAGGAAAGAGCAGATAAAAGAGAAAGCCTTCTTGAGGAGTTGCATCTGGATGTGTAGTCAAGTAGGATCATTAAGATGTATTTTGAGATAATTAATGGCAAGGCTCCTCAAAGGTACAATTTTAGACCTATTTGGTATTAGAGGAATGATGACTCTAGCAGACTATGATTTAGGCATCAATCTATGTAGCTTTTCTTGAGAAACCAAATCATAACATTGAGAGAAATTGTTTTGAAAGAGTTGAACCAAACCTTAAAGTGAATCCCATCCAGGTGGTTGGAAATGAGTATTCACAGGTCATAAATAGGTCAGTACAAAGAAAACCTTGTCATCTGATAAACCTCCTTGCTGTCAACAACTCCCATTTATAATGCTGAAATATTATTTTATAATCGTCTTTACTGAAAGTAATAAATAATATCAATTTCCCTCCTAAATTTTCTCCTTCATTCTGAAATTTCTTTAATAGTAGTTTTTTAGTGTCCAATAAGCAGTTTCCAGGCTCTTTTTTCATCTGTATAATTTGGCAAGCCTCCAGTAATGGCAATGCTGTTTCTTTAGTTATATGCCCATATGTCTAATATGCCAGTAACTATAATTGCTGTACTATTTTTTCTTTATGACTAAAAAGGAAACCATATGACAAACCATCAAACAATGTTTTCTTATAATTTAGAAGTTTTCTTTTAAACTTATTGAAAGAGCTATCATTTAGATTGATATTTGTAATATATAACTCTTACACATATATAGGGATTTTAAAATATGTAAAACATATAGGTTAGAATTTCCTAACACACTTACGATGTAGCTTTTTTCAGGTATGTTTGACCTAGAATTATTGATGTCCATGTGCTTCTTTCACACAGAATGATTTTCTATGTCATCAAGAGCAATGAGGGGGGCCGGTGAGATAGCTCAGTGGCATAAGTGCCTGCCTGGCAAGTGTGAGGTCCTGAGTTCGACTCCCAGTACCCACATATGAAAAAAGGGCCAGTGATATCGCTCAGCAGCACGGGCACCTGATGGCATGTGAGGTCCTGAGTTTGACCCCTGGTACCCACCCCCCCCAAAAAAAAAAGAGCAATGAGGGGCCAGTGATATAGCTCAGTGGCATAAGTGCCTGCCTGGCAATTGTGAGGTCCTGAGTTCGACTCCCAGTACCCGCATATATATATATATATATATATATATAAAAAAGAAAGGGCAATGAGGATGCATCATTTAAAACAAAAATGAAAGATTTGGAAGCCCATTGTTACCTCTAAGATTTTCTTTCAAGCCAGTGACACCTATTCTTCAAAGTCTGATGCAGACATTCCTTCAATATCCCCCTAAAGTCTCATGTGTTTGGAAAGTGATTGGATCATGGCGTCCTCTATTCATCAGTGATCCATTGATTGAGTTAAGTCACCAGGGATGTAAACTGGAAAGATGTATTCTTGTCCCCACTTCTTTCTCTTTCTACTTGCTGGGTGGCATAGGTTTGTTAGGCAGAAGTTAGATGTTAGCAGGCCCAGGAACAGGTGACTGGAGGATACTTGAAAAGCAAAAAGAATGTGATCTTCCTTTTTCTTTCACCTTCTTAACTATTATCTATAGAGAAAATCCACACAAGCTTGCAGATTCAAATTTTAGCTAAAGAAAATGTAACATCATCTGAGTATGCTGATAAGTCCCAGGGCCTGTACAAAGTCCATAACTTAGGTGAGATTGTTGCAAAATCCTCAATGTCTCAAAACAATTGAAATGGAAAACACCCACTGAAGGAATAAACAGAGACCTAGTAAGTCAACACAGCACATTTTCCGTGTAAAAAAAATAATGGCCTCAGAGGAAGAAAGACCTAGTTACCCATATAAATGCAAACTCTGACCACATTTAGTGCAACTGCCATTGTAGCTTTTGCCTACCTTCATGCTTGAAGGTGAATTCTCTCTCTGTATCTCTCTAAAAATCTTTCATTTTGCAAAATTCTACCTATACTTTGTACAATAGCCTGCATGTCTTGTCTGAAAATTTCTTCAAATACACTAAGAATCAAGGTGTGTCAACAGTTTCTTGCCATGTTAGGGCCTTGCACTGTTAGGACCTTGTTTCCTGGTGACAAATTGAGCACCATTTCCTTTTCCATGCCTCTCTGCCATTATGGTTCTGTCTTGGAGCCAGCCAACCATGGACTGAAACCATGAGCTCTGGGTGTCAGTTATTTAGTTCCAGTGAAAGTAAACTCGATAATACAAATATTGGTACCAGAGAAGCAGAGTCATTGCTGTGACTACATCTGACCACGTAGTTCAGAAACTTTAGAACTGGTGTGCAGAAGGAATTTTGAAAGGTTTGGAGATGCTGGATAGAGAAGCCTTAGAGTGTTTTATACAGCATAAGCAGAGATTGATGGGGGATTCTGATTGGATCTTAGAAGACTAGAATACTGATATGAATGTGGACAGTAAAGCCCAGGGTCAGGATGTTTCAGTTGGAAACAAGGGCATGTTGACAGTTAGACTAGAGACCATGTGTGTTGTACCCTTGTGTAAAATAAGACCAATAAAGAAAATGTGTTGGCAAAACACTGAGATTAACAGTGGTGGGCTAATTAAACTTGTAAAAATTTTAATTATCCCAACATTCAGGCTGTGACATGGTTACTGCTGCCTGTTTTTAACCAGACCTAGAGTGTAAATCAGCCAAAAGCAGGTGTAAAAAGTTTGCAGTTTCATCATAAATGAAGCTCCTCCAAAGTTGGGTCCATAGAGAGCATGGTTACTAAAAAGGTCAGGATTAAACAAAAAGAAAATTACTTTGAATCAGGACAATAGGAAAGATGGCTTGAGGGATCTCAGGAGTCATCAAGACCCCTTCCTTTGAAGTCTCAAGGGTGAAAATTATAAAGCTTTCATTTGAAGAAAGAGCCCCTGGTCCTACTGCTTAAGGACTGCCTAGGAAATGTTTTCCAGGGATTTTCACAGTGCTCAGATATTTAGGCTTAGAATTGTCCCTGTGGTGTTGGTTTTCTGATATGCTGAATGCAGTAGTTTTGAGGTCAGAAAGAATTCCACCCAGAATTCCAAAGAGGACCTGGGAGACCAGTCAAAGTGTCTCTCAGAGGGCAGAGGATGGAGTTATGAGAGAGAATAAAAGGGTATAGTGGAGACCCCAAGAAGTCAGAGATGCCAGGAGAGCTGACTGCTTCCTGAAGAAACCTGAAGGGAGTGCGTAGAGCCAGCCCATGCAAGAGAACATGTGGGCTGCAATGGCAACACTGTAGGGGCAGTTGAAGTCAAAAGCTGGTTAGGTTACACACTTTGTGCCACACATGCCAGACTCATCTATTAACCCAGAGATGTTATATAATTATTTTATTTTCTATGCATGCCATGCCATGGTAAAAATATTAAGAAGCACCAGCCTAAGTGGTGATGCCTAGTTGACTCCTGAATATATAAATGTGAAACTCATAAGAAGTATCAGAAATGGAGTAAAGATTTGGGCATCATTCTCTCACTGACAGTAGTTAAAACCATGCACAAGAAACAATCTTTAAATGACTGATTGGAGATGTGAGTGAGTGAATTTGAGGTATTTCTCTTGTGTAAATGGGTATATTACATAATAAGAACAGTAGTAGATAACATTTTAAAGCATTTGTTAGGTGTCAGACATTGTTCTCAGTACCTTGTATTTGTTAACTAACTTAATTCTAAAAGCAATCTCATGAGGTAGTAGGCACTACTGTTACCCCATTTTATGAAGTAGGAAACTAGTACAAAATGTTTTAGTAGCTTGCCCAAAGTTCCACACTAGTAAACAGAGAATTTGGGTTTTCATTTTATTAATTAGTCAAATTGTGAGGCGAAGTGTTGTGATGAAGCAAGTTTTTTTTTGTTTTGTTTTGATTTCCTTGATGAGAGAAAATGGCCTTCACAAATAATAGGTTGTTACAATCTCTTTGAAAATGTAACTACTATTTCATAATAATCAGCCAATATTCTGTTTCAGATGCCAGATATTGGATAAATTTTTGAGAGTAAGTTCTGGATAATAACTACCCCTATTTTTAATCTTTTATTAGTATATGTTTGTAGTTCATGAAATTTACATTCATTGTGGAGGAATTAGTACACGTACACCATGCATTTTAATTCCTTCTTTGCATTCTCATTTCCTTACTTCCTTCCCTCTCTATCCATCCCTTGATCCCCTTCCTTTTTTTGTTCATTTGTAGTACATAAGCTTTTCATTCTTTGTGTGGATGTGGTACATGTACATAACACATCATAATTTCCTTTTCCCCCCTTTTCCTCCTCTCCCTCCCTTCTCTCTCCACCTCTTGACCCCCTTCTGCTTTGAGAAAGATCTATCTCTATTTCCTGTGATCTATCTTTTATCTTTCTCTTTATTTTTACTTTGGATTTCTTTAGAATACAGACAAAAATTAACACTTGGCTTTGAAAGGCTGTAAGATCCTAAATTGTGAATAGCTATCAGTGTAGGTGCTATCTGAAGAAGTGTCTGTACAGTCAAAAATATTCTTCAGGTAAGATCTGATATAATATGTTTTGAACTAACTGTAAAAGCAAGGTAGGGCCGGTGAGATGGCTCAGCAGCGTAAGCGCCTGCCTTGCAAGCACGAGGGCCCGAGTTCGATTCCCAGAACCCACATACGAAAAAGGGGCCGGTGATATCACTCAGCGGCATGGGTGCCTGTTGGTGCATGAGGTCCTGAGGTCAACCCCCAGGTACCCACAAAAAAAAGCAAGGTAAAATAATTTTTAAAAGTAAATCCAATGAAAGAGATACGGGTGACCCACTGAAAAGTGTTTCTGCTTACCAGGATCTACAAAAAGTGAAGAGGAATTGAGCCTTTGGTGTATTAAAGAAAACTAACTGACACAGGTTTGTACTGGAAATGCCTGCATTTAGAGCCAATGATGTATGTTGACAAAAGAATAAATCCAGCATTTACACAGGTTGAATTTGCTGTGTTATATATGTCAAACAATTCCCAATCACACTGGAAAGCCAAGAGCAAAGCTCAGAAAATATAAGCCACAAAGGGTTTGAAACTCAAAACAATGTCATTGTTGATGAGGTGGGTAGCTGAGAGCTGTTTTTGCTTTCATAAAATAATGAAGAGAGTAAGATTCTTTTAGCAATACTGTAAACTCTTTCATCTCTCCTACAGTTTCTTTTTTTTTATGTGGGTGCCAGGAGTTGACCTCAGGACCTTGTGCTTGCCAGCAAGCGCTTGTGCTGCTGAGCGATATCACTGGCCCTTTTTTTTTCCTTTATGTGGGTACCGGCAGTTGAACTCAGGACCTCATGCTTGCCAGGCAGGGGCTTACGCCGCTGAGCCATCTCACCAGCCCTGTCTTACAGTTTCTTAAGCAAACACAATTTCAAGTAATCAGAAATGAAAGACAAAAATAGCCAATGATAAAATTTTTAATTTTTGAAGAACACTCAAGATATGTTAGATGAGATTTCATACCTTATGCATGAATATTGACTGTTAGGAAACAAATTCTCTAAGGCTTAATTTCCTCATTTATAAAATTGAGATAATAGAAGTTTCTTTAGAGGCTGGAGAATAAATGAAAATTTTATGCACATAAGTTTCCAGCACACAGTGCCTAAAACATGTCAGATCAAAAAATGATGAATATCATTAAAAACTCTGTGCAAATCTATCCATGTACATATAATACTCTTAAAGCTTTTCTTTGAAAATGTAAGTTATTTCACTTCTTAGGTGTATTTAGTATAGTCTTCAGGGTGTATTTAATCTCATGATTTCCTTTAAAATGTTGTGTGACCTTTGCCTGGTAAATCACACACCAGTAATCAATGTGACTTTGTTACGTCAGTGCATTTTGTTTGTATATAGCTTTTAGTTAATGGCATGATCCTGTTTTAAAACTACTCCTATGTAATAACAAGTTTACATATTTTCCCCCTTTTTCCAATTTTCAATTCCTTTTGAATCTAAACCTGTCTTCTACTGCCATCTTCTGGAAATGTCTGGTCCTGAACAATGGCTAAATTTATTTAGTGGTATATTTTTGGTCCATGGCTTCATATCAGAATTGAGTAGCTACATGTGAGTTTTGCTCTGCCCAGTGTTCCTTCCTTTAAATTCCCTCTGAGTAATCACAGGGTAATAAGCATATGGATTTTCTAATGTATCTCATTACTTCATTCTTGGGCAATCTACAGAGACATTGTGAAGGAAAATGGTATAATGTTGAGGGGTTCTTTTTTCCTATGGTAAATTTAGCTGGCTTGTATCAGTCTGAGTAAAATAAACTTTTGCATATTGTCAATCTAATGTAGGTAAAAACTGCTAGGTAGTTTCCTTAGAGCATCATAGAGAAATGAACTCTTAATGAAAGTGGAAAATTAAGTATTCATCACATTGGACTTGATTTCAAATAATGGCCACTTAGCAGTGTGGCCAAGCAGAATACCAAAACTGGGAGTCAGGACACTAGGATTTCAGGTTCCATCTAAATAACCATGAGATCTTGTGCAAGCCAATTTCTCTTTCTAGGCCAAAGATTCCAATATGTAAAATAAGAGAGTAGAACTAGGCAATTCCAATATGTAAAATAAGAGAGTAGAACTAGGCAATTCCTAAGCTCCCTACAGACTCTCATATTCTGTGGTTTTATGAAAAGTCAAGATGATATTATGATTAATCAAACACACTGGAAGTAAACTGGTATGTTAAAATATTTTTCAGTCTTACCAAAAAGTGGGAAGAGACACAATACAGGTTTACTCATGACTGTTCAAAGTACAGATATTGATAATAATGTATGTGTGCGTGAAATTTGGTTTCTGGTATGTCTTAAATCAAATTCAAGTTATCTGACTCTCTTCGGTCATTGTTAATCCCCTTTTTTGCATTCTAGTATCAAGATCCTCAATGATGTCATGTGAACACAGATCAGCTTTACACACTAGTAGCTAAACACAGGGTAAAATTTGAGAATCACAGATCTAAAAGACCTGTGGCCTGAAATGTTAGGCTCTGATAAAGCATGCTTGCTATCATACTCATAAGGTCTTTATTAGTAACTACATTCTTAATTTGAGTTTATTTTTCATTTACATAACTGTGCAGAGTTCTAAAGCAATTGGGACATTGGATTATGATACCAATGAGCCAACAGGAATAAAGATAGCCCCAAAGTACTCTGCTATGGAGGAAAAATTGATGACAATCACCTAATGCAGAGATTAGAGAAGTCAAGATATTTATCATTTTATGAAGTTGGGTGAGAAATGAAAGGCAGAGAATACAAGTTCTCAGGAACAACAAAGATGGCCCCATTTTTAAAAATCATAGGCCCTAAGACCTTTATGACCATCCAACCTCACAATGAAATATTATCAGGAATGCAATACATCTGTGTTTACAATTATCTAGCTCAGTTTCATAGCCATCAAGGACCAGCACTGAGAAGACATACAGTGGATGCTAATGTGTTGCTCTGTTCACACATTAGCCATTTCTTCAGTCTAATGTGTTCACTAGGAAAAAAACAGCCACTGCAATTGGACATTGCACTTCATCCAAAAAAATTGAACTCAAGTCATGCATACTTCTGATAGCCCTATGTATAGCTTTCCTAGTGCTGTTGTAACAGAGTACTGCAAACTGGGTTGCTTAAAACAATGTAAATTTATTCTTTCACAGTCTGGAGGCTAAAATTTCATAAGCATCAGCAGGACATTCTGGGTGGATCCTTCCTTGCCTCTTCCTAGCTTCTGGTGGTGGTGTTTATCCTCTGTGTTCCTTTGGTTAAAGAGACACCTCACCTCAATCTCTACCTCTGTCATCAAATGATATATCCAGTGTTTCTTTCTCTATGTCTTTTTTATGGGAACACCAACCATATTATATTAAATATTCACCATTCTTCAGCATAACCTAATTTTAACTAATTACATGTGCAATGACCTTATTTTCAAATAAAGCCATACTTGGAGGCACTCAAGATATATTTGTAGGGGGACACAATGCAACCCATAGCATCCACATCAAACAAGATGCTTTCCATTAGGATACCAATAGCAGCAGAAGGTTGGTTTCATCTTCCAGCCTTCAGTATTCATGGGACATACACCGGCTCTAGATTTCATATCAGACTGTTGACTGGCTCTCATTCCCCTCCTACTATACAGATATGCACACCTGCACTCAAAATCTATTAATGGTGATGAATTCCATTTCTCAAAGTGCATAAGTCTTCCTCTAGACTGAATCTTGGTTTATATTACCTACCACCATTCTAGTTATCAATGCCATTGCTACCTACCTAATATCTGACCATCATTTCCGACTTGTACTCTACTTTTGGAGTTCATTGTTAAAGTTTTTAAAGTCCAGGGCCACATAAAGTGCACTGACCACCACAGATTTATTCTCAGTTTACCAAGCTGATACTTAAGAAATATTCCCTGTCATCTACTGAAAACAATATTGATCTCTCTACCTAATTGCAGAAAAATACATGGCAAAAATTCTCCATATTTCTCCACCCAGGATATCTCTTACTACAATAACTATGGCTTTTACTCCTATTTCTTCCTCCGTATTTCTGACATTTATGCCTGAATAGTTAACAAGTGCATAAGAAAGCTATAGCTCTTCAACAATGTGCAAGAAAATTTTGGGTACCATTATGGGATTATTGTAAGGATTTCATAAGTTTAGAGATGTAAATCACCTAATACCTTAACTTGCACACATATGGTAGAAATTCAGCAAATGATAATATTGAAGCTATTATTGTTTCTCTACCTTTATGTAAAAACACTTACTCTGAGGGTTATGTTATCTAACTATACTATCTCTAATCTCTTCTTGCTACTGTCATCCTCAGACATTGAGGTTGTTCATAATATTCACTGAAGATATTAGCACCTAGGTCATCAATTTTCTCTTCATTTTTTTTACATCATCTAGGGAAATTTTAAAATTTATGCAATTTGTGCCTGTGAGATGGCTCAGCGGCTTAAGCACCTGCCTGGCAAGCGCGAGGGCCCAAGTTTGACTCCCGGAACCCACATATGAAAAAGGGGCCGGTGATATCGCTCAGCGGCACGGGCGCCTCCTGGCGTGCGAGGTCCTGAGGTCGACCACCCAGTACCCACACACTCAAAAAAAATTTATGCAATTTATGTCGCCCCTTCTAGTTTTTACACTAACTCTGATCAGCTCAACATCAAAGGCATTCACAATTACTCCTCATCATTCACCAATTTTCAGGCAATTATCTTAGATCTTGTAAATTTTCTCTGAAATTTAACCTCTACTAATGGTCCATATTCTGAATACAATTTTTATTTTTCTCCTCAAATTATTCCTCTTTTGTCACAACATCTAAGTTTCCACTGGGACCCTCCTATCCCAGGATCTGGGTATTCATTGATTAGGTCTCTTCCAGAGTCAGTTCTCCCCAGGCTAAGTCCCATAATCCATCAATTATTCATTAGACAAGTATCTTAAACATGTCTATTGTATAGTACACACTGTTCTAAGAACAGTGTTGCTAGCAATGGTAGTAAAAATCCACACCTTCAAATAGTTTACATTCTTGAGAGAAGAAACTATTAAAACATAAACAACTTATAGTATACCAGAAAATGGTAAGTGTTGTGGAGAAAATCAAGCAGAGAAGGGGAGATAGAGCTAGAGCTAGAGCTGGAGCTGGAGATGGAGATGGAGAGAGAAAGAGAGAGAAAGAGAGTTAGAGATACAGAGATAAGGATAGAGATAGAGAGATAAGTAGCTATGTATATATATCTATATATTTATATATATAGATAGATATGTAGGTATATATAGATAAGTACTGCTGGTACTAGAAGAATGTGGCCAGGAAGAACTTTGTGATAAAGTGACATTTGAAGTAAAGCAATTTGAAATAAAAGAATAGTGCATCCAAATTCTTGATAGGTATTAGTCTTTAGTGTCTAAACTAAAAAAAACAGATTTCATAGGAATTATCAGAGATTCCTGAAAATGTAAGATATTCAGCATTTTTATAATACTGTATTTGTTTCTAATTTGTTATGAATTATTATGCTAGTAAATAATGAGTCACATTTTCTCTGGTACTATAAGTTTCAGAAAATTTTAATGAAATAAAATCCAACATAATAACACCTATAAAATTTATTATTTTTGAACCAATATATTTTGAAAATATTATATATATCAATTATGCATAAAATGTTGTCCACTTGTTATAGACTATTGACAAGAAAAATATTAAAAGGAGTAAAAAGAACAGAAAGAAGATATTTTAGCTGGAGTGGAAGAAGGCAGAGAGTAGTAGGAGATCATATGTAAGATGTGACATATCTGACAGGTAACCAGGGGCTTGATCATATAGGAAAGGTATGAAGAAGAAGGTGAGAGAGAGGCAAGCATTGGGGAAGAGAGGCACACACAGAAAGAATGAGAATGTATGAATTTGAAGAGACAGAAAAAATAGTCAACAATGATATGAGGTTTTTTGTTCTGTAATATGAACAATAGAATTACCATTAATGAAGTTGGAAATGATTGTTAAAGAAGCAGGAACTTGAGGAAAGGTGAGTGTGTGGTGGATCTGGAACTATTTTAGGGCATGTTAGTTTTTAGACACCTATAATATATCCAAGTGGAGATGTTAACTAGTAAGCTGAATATTTAACTCTGAAATTCAGAGGGCTAGGCTAGAGACATAAATTTGAAAATGAGAGTGTAGATGAAACTTAAAACTATACACCTAGGTGAGTTCTCCAAAGGAACAGATATAAATATATACAGATATAAATAAAAGAGTATGGCCAAGGACTAATCTCTAGTAGTTTGAAAATTTTAGGGATCGGGCTTATAAACAAAAGTGACTAAAAAAACTAGAGGAAACCTAGGAGACAGAGTAAAACTGGAATCCACATTAAGGAAGTTTATCAAGGGAAAAGAATAAATGTATCAAATACTGCTAAATTGTCAGATAAGTTTCACATTGAAAATTAAACATTGGATCTAACAATATAATAACCTTGACAAGAGAAGTTTCCATGGATGTGTAAGGTCAAGAGCTTTATTTCAAGGTTTTAAGAGAGAATTGGAAGAAAGGAAATGGACCCAGTGAGCACAGACAATTCACTAAAGAATTTTTTCTGTAAATGGAGGCAGAGAAATGGGACTAATATCTTTATACTTTGACACCCACAAACTCAAACATTGGAATAAACTCAACCACTCACCCTCTCTCTTCCTATATCTGATCTGTTACACCCTAGTGGAGAAAACACAGATTCATGTTGATTGATACTACCAGATATTCATGGTCTTTAACTTTAGCTGGGGCCCAAATTCTTGAAGGCATGTTTTTGAGATACTTTAAACAGCCTTTATTCCCCCCAAAAAAGCTTCAACTCCCATTGTAAAATTTTACTATTCCCCTAAAACTCTCCTAATCCAGATTACCTATTCTCATTTAATGCTCATAACCACTTACAAATTATTGTTGATTTAACCACTACAGCTCAAAGTCACCTCCTTAATGTTTTATTTTACAATAGATTATTATGTGGATTATAACAATACTCCACCTATCTTCAGTCTGTCTCTTCTATTGTTGTCTCACTGTTGCCAGAGTGGACTTCCTAAAACACAAACATGATCATATTCTAAGTTTAAAGTACCTCCATGTCCTTCTGTCACCACTAAGATAACGTTAAAACTTTCAAGTTCAGTATCTAAGGCCCTTCATGTTTGACTATCCTTCTCATTTATTTACTCATTCAGAAAATATTTCTCAGGTGCTTATTTTGTTGCAGGCTACATGGGGGTGATATTAAAATTCATAAATCTTTATCTCATCCTCAGGGGTCTCACAATCTACTTTTATTTCTGTATCACTCTTCAATAATCACCATTCCTTATAGTTGGACCTTACTACTTAGTGTTCCTTAAATGTCATGCTACTTCAAAGTCCTCAGTTTCTCTACATAAAATAGCATCCATGTGTTTCTAAGATCCTGGCTATCCCTTTAAGATTCTACTTAAATATCATATCCTCATGAATACTTATAGAGTTGCCCTTTTTCTGTCTTTCCATAGTATTCTGCTTACCTCTATCAAGGTGTTTACTACAATCTACTGACAAAATTGATTCATCTACTTCTCTCTGTGAAACTGGCAGGTCCTTAAGGGATTGTGTGTTATTTTTCTTTCCATCTTCACATCCTAGACTAGTGCCTAAAATATAATATATAATAAATATCAGAAAGCACAAATGAATTAAGAAATATACAATGATTTCTCTAAGTATGCTAAATTTAATCTGTTCCCTTATGTAGTGAGCTTTGTGGGTTCTAATTCTTTCATTCTTAATTTTAGATTTCTTTTCAAATCTTGCATAAATCTGATCTGGATGCCTTCTAGTAGAACTCCCTCTAGGTTTAAATTATTTGTTAATTACTACTCTCTGGAAATGGTCTAGCTATTATCCTCCTTGGCAGTATTGTTACCCAGATCACATTTTCCATGACATTATCAAATACCTTGATGAAACTCTCATATTTATTTACTGATAGCATTCCTATTAGCTACATGTCTAGTAACCCTATCAAGAAGAAAATGAAATTGAATTGCCTCTAAATTAGTCATCCTTGAAAAATTTACATTTCCTCCCATACTCCATCCCCAATGAAGTCTCTCTCTTCTATTTCTAATCATATGTAACATCATGTTTTTCTAGAATTGCTTCACATCCATTTATTTCTCTCACCATTCCTACTGTCTAAAATTACCCCCCTTTCTCTACTTATTAATGTTATTGTGCAAGCCCTCACTGAGATTCAGCTTTCTCCTAGTGTCTTTCCAATATTCTCACCCCTTATTTCACCTATTTTGATGAGGTGAAATGGGATTGTCCCTTTTATTTTTCTCAAGTCTGGGAAAGATAATGAAAGAAGTAATAAGCAATTTGATCCTGGTAGCAATCACAGTCAGTTACAGCATAGGGAGTAAGACAAAGATCTCTTAGTGTAATAAACTCATGTTTAGTACTTCATTTAATGTTTAACATATTCAAATTGTCATATATGCCAGATAGGATGTGGGAGAAGGTTAAGTTGATATGTCCTGCAATAAATATATGAGGAGAGAACATACTTATTGCTCTGCTCTAACCTCTAATCATACTCACAGAATATATCTAGAAAAGAATTCTGAGCCAGAAAATAGTGGTAAATATTTATCACATGGGTAATAATATTATATCATATAACTTTAGTATCCTTCATATTATAGCAAATTATCTTTATGTTAATCCCTACCATAATAGACTACTTATGATATAATTTGTATTGCTTAAGTTCTAAGATTGTGTCATAATCAGTGAGTGAAGTTCTTTCATTCCTAAACATGTTTCCATGAGAATCTAATTTCTAAGTGATTTTTGAAGCTTACATTTATTTTTTATCATTAAATAAATTTATTGGTACAGTTTGGATATACAAAACTATCACACTCATCATATGGAACTTCTACCTGCACATGATTTACCCCAACTCTCATTTTTCTCCACATTTTCCTCCCCTCCATTTTGCCTCTCTTCCCCTTCTTATTTATGAAAGCTTTGTTTCCATTTTATTTCTTTTCTCATTTTTTCTCTTTTCCCTTCCTTCCTTCCCCCTCCCCCCTCCCTTGCGCTCCTTCCCATTTGAAAGTTTTCCTATTTTGCAACATCTATTATATATTTTGGTCATTATTTACTCTTTGAGTTTCTCACACCAGAGAAACAATGCAATATTTACAGATTTGTCTGATTTATTTCACTTAAAAGCACAATCTCTAGGTGCACACATTTACCTATAAATATCTCGTATATCATTCTTTATGGCTGAGTAGTACTCCATTGTATAAAAAAAGCACATCTTTACCCATTCATTTGTTGATGGGCACTTGGGCTGATTTAGCTATTACAAACTGTGCTTCTATGAATAGGGGTGTGCATATTTCACTGAGGTATTATGCTTTTAATTCTTTCAGGAAGATATTAAGAATGGGGCAGGTGGGTCAAATGGAACATCTACTCCTAGTTTTTGAAGAATCTCCACACTGATTTCCACCATGGTTGCACCAGTCTATGCTCCCACCAACAGACAAGAAGTGTTCATTTTTCCCCACAACCTTACTAACATTAGTTATTGGTTGAATTATTGGTAATAACCATTGTTTCTGGAGTGAGATGGAATCTCAGCATTGTTCTAATTTGCATCTCTTGAATGACCAGTGATGTTGAACACTTTTTCATATATATATTTAGTATCTGTATTCCTTCATCAGAGAAGTGTGTGTTCAAATCAGATGCCCATTTTTGAATTGGGTCTTTAAATTTGGGGGATTTGATTCTTTTCTGTTCTTTATACATTCTAGAATTCATTCTTGTCTGAGGAACAGCTGGCAAAAATTTTTTCTCAATCTGTGGGTTGTCTATTTACTCTGTTGGTGATTTCTTTTACTGTGCCATCTGTAGGTTGTCTCTACTTTGTTGGTGATTTCTTTTAATAAGATAAAATTGCAGTTGTTGATTCTTTGTAATATTTCCTGTGTAATTGGAGTTTTGGTCATAAAGTCTTTGTGTACTCCTAAGTCTTCAAGAGTTCTACATATTCTCTCTTCCAGCAGATTTCGTTTTTGTTTATATATATATATATATATATATATATATATATATATATATATTGTGTGTGTGTGTGTGGTTACTGGGGGTCAAACTCAGGACCTCGCACATCTGCAGGTGCCTGTGCTGCTGAGCGATATCACTGGCCCTTTTTTTTGTATCTGGGTACCAGGATTTGAACTCAGAACCTCATGCTTGCCAGGGAGGCGCTTATGCCGCTGAGCTATCTCACCGGCCCTTGTTTTAATATTCATATCTTTGTTCCATTTCAATTTTAGTTTAGTGCATGGTGAAAGACATGGGTCCAGTTTTAGTGTTCAGAATGTGGAAAGACAGTTTTACAGCACCATTCATTAAAGTGGCTATCTTCCTTCCAGTGAGGGTGTTTGGACCCCTATCGAAGACAAGGTGGCTAACTGCGTTTGGAATTGTTTCTGCATTTTCTAATCTGTTCCACCGAACCTCAGGTCTGTTGTTTTGCCAGCACCATGCCATTTTTTTAATCATTCTATAATTTTAAGTCAGGTGTTGTGATGTCCGCTGCTTTGCCATTTGTTATGGTTTGCAGCTGTATGTTCCCCGAGAGCCTCATGAAGTCATGGGGGTGCAGGATTTTCAGAGGTGGCTGAATTTGGACTGTGCGATTGACTCATGGTCCAGAGCTAGGATTAAGTGTGTGAGTGCTACATCTGCCCTAGAGCAGGTAGTCTGCATACATTATAAAATAATAGAAACAGACTTGTCCCCTTTCCTTCTTACTGCTTTTGCTGTCTTATGCTGCAATTAACTGTTGCCCCTCTGCCATGTGACATCTTTCCTTGGAGCCAGCTGATTATGGACTGAAACTTCTACAAACTGTGAACTAAATAAAGCTTTCCCCTTTTAACTTTGGGTGTTGGGTATTTTGTCTCAGCAATGACAGTAATGTAACTGAGATACATTTGTTGCCCAGAATTGTTTTTGCTGTTCTACATCTCTTCTGGTTCCAAATGAATTTTAGTAATGATTTCCTAGTTCTGTGAGGTATGTTTCTGTTATTTTGATTGCAATTGCATTAAATCTGTATAACAATTGTGATAGTATGGCCATTTTTATTATATGTTTTCTTCTTACTCAAGAGAAAGTGATATCTTTCCACTTCCTGATATCTTTTAAATTTCCTTTTTCAGGTTACTGTAGATTTCAATTTAAAGATCTTTTATTTGCTTTGCTAGATTGCTTCTTAAGTATTTCATTTTTTCTATGCTACCGTGAAAGGCATGTTTACCCTAATTTCTCTATCAGTAAGTTTGTTATTTGTGTACAGAAATGCTTTCAAATTTTGGGTGTTGATTTTTTATCCTGGTACATGACTTAATTTGATTATTATATCTAGAAGTCTTTTGGTGGAGTTTGTGTGGTCTTCTATGTATTGTACCTTGTAATATGCAAATGATAGTTTAACTAAAAGTGGAGGTTTCATTTGAGCCAGCTATCCCCCTTCTTGTCATCTTCCTGAAAGAATTAAAAGCATCATACCTCACTAATATATGCATACCCATGTTCATAGCAGCACAGTTTGTAATAGGTACAGTTTGGAAAGAGCCCAAATGCCCATGAACCAATGAATGGATAAAGAAGATGTGTTTTTTTAATGCAATGGATTACTACTCAGCCATAAAGAAGGATAAACTTGAGACATTTATAGGTAAATGGGTACACCTAGAGACCATGTGATTAAGTGAAATAAATTGGAAAACATATGTAAATATCATATTGTTTCTCTGGTTGGAGAACCTGAAAGTGTATATATAAGAACCAAAATTTATAATAGACATTGTGTAATAGGAAGAAAATGTTCAAATGGGAAGGGGCACAAGGGGGGAGGGGAAAATGAATGAGGGGATAAGAAAAATGAGAGAAGAATGGTAAAATGGAAATAATGTTTTTGTAAATAAGAAGGGCAAAGTGTTAGGAGGAGAGAAGAATGGGAGAAAAAGGAATCAAGGTATACCATGTACAGGTACATATTTCATATGATGAATGTGATCATTATATATATATATATATTTACATATACATATATATATACTGTATGAATAAACTTATTTAATAATTAAAAAATGAAACAATGTCTACAATCACCAAAAAACCTCAAAATGTAGAAACAAGGCCTTCTTATCAACTTTACTAAAGCGTTTACTTCAGTTTATACTTGATAGTGCTACTTTCATAAATTGTTACCAATTAATAAGAATCCTTTAGTTTCCTTATTTTATGAGAATATGTGGAATAATTTAATGACATGGGAACATTGTTTAAAATACAATATTAAATAAATTTTCAGTTTACAAAATAGGACACTCCGATTTTTAAAATTTACAAACATATATGCATAAATGTATGCATGAGAGAGAATATATCAATGTTCTGCAATGAATATTTAAAAGATCAATATTGGTTATTTATTGGTTAATTGTGAGTTACAGGTGATTTTTATTTTCCTATAATGGTTTTCTATATTTTTAACCTTTTCTGCCATGAATGTGCAGTCATTTATGATCATACTTTTAAACTCTGGTTTTCTAAAACCCTACCCTTTTTTATTTTAATATAATACAACAAGATGTTAATAATAAACATAAAAAGCACTCTTCTTGTTTCTATGAAAAACGTAACAAAATTTCATAACAAAATAATTAGAAAATAATAATAATTAATACAATTTGTACCATCTCAAATGAATGGTCAAAATGTTAGAGTAAAAGCCATAGACAATAAAACAAACTTACAATGCAGAAATGAACAGGTAATAACACAAAATTTTGTTTTCTATAGAGATGCTAGTAGTACAAAGGAAATAATTAAGCATATACATATATTGAAACATTTTTGAAACAACTAAATACATAACTTCTCCTAATTTCTCTATCTTCTATTTTGCTCTCTATCTCTTTTGATCTCACTTTCTCTCTCTTTTTCTGTCTCTCTCTGTTTTTGACTCTATCTCTTTCTTTCTTTCTCTCCAAGAGAAACCATGTAATATTAAAGCTTGTGTTTCTGACTTATTTCACTCAACATTATTTCCTTGAGTTACGTCCATTTGCCTATGAATTCCTCAAGTTTATTTCTTTAATGCAGTGTAGTATTCCATGAAGTATAAATGCCACATTTACTTTATCCATTCATCTGTTGATGGACATATACACTTTTTCCAAGATCTAGCTTTATAAATTGTGTTGCTATAGATATGGGTATGTATCCCTGTAGTATGGTGACTTTAATGCTTTTGGGAAGATACCAAGAAGAGGGATAGCTGGATAAAATGGAATTTATTTTTTTAGAGAAATTTCCATATTGATTTTCATAATGGTTGTACTGTTTACACTCTTAACAGTATGGAAGAGTTTCTTTTTCCCCATACCCTTGCCAGCATTTGATATTATTAGATTTTTTGACGATAGCCATTCTTTCTGGTGTAAGATGTTATTTCAAAGTATTTTTAATTAGCAATTCTCTTATGGCCATCAATGTTGAACATTTTTTCATGTATTTATTGGCCATTTGCACTACTTCTGAGAAGTGTCCACTCATCTTGGTTGCCCACTTTTTGACAGAGTCTTATATTTGGGAAATCTAATTTTTTATAGTTCTTTTTATGTTTTAGATGTTAGTCCTTTGCCTGAGGAATAGCTGGCAAAAGTTTCTTCCCACTCTGCAGGTTGTCTCTTCAGTCTCTTAGATACTTCCTTTGCTGTGCAGAAGATTTTAATATGGTATGATCCCATTTGTTGATTCTTGGTATTATTTCTTGTGCAATAGATGTTCTGTTCAGAAAGTCCTTATATATGCCTATGTCTTCAGGAGTTTTTCCTATTTTATCTTCCAGCAGATTGTGTTACTGTTCTATAATTTAAAATTTTTTGATTCATTTTCATTTTAGTTTAGTACATTGTGAGATAGATGGGTCTAGACTCAGTCTCCTGTATGTGGATATACAATTTTCACAATACTATTTATTAAAGAAGCTATCTTTCCTAAATTATATGTTTTTCTTCCCTTTGTCAAAGATCAGATATAGCTGACTGTCCCTGGGGATTTTTCTGCTTCCTCTGTTCTGTTCTATTGATCCACTTGCCTGTTTTTGTGTTGATACCATACTGTTTTAATCACAGTAGTTTTGTAGTTTAACTTCAAATCCAAAATTCTGATGCCTCATGCTTCACTTTTGTTACCCAGGATTGCTTTTGCTATTCTGTGTCTTTTTTGGTTTTATGTGAATTTTAGGATTTTTTCTCTCAATCTGTAAGAAATATTGTTATTTTGATTGGGATTGCATTTAATCTGTTAATCAGCTTTTGAAGTATAACCATTTTTACTATATTAATTCTACCAATCCAGGTACAAGGAGTATCTTTCCATTTTTTCATATGCTCCTGGATTTTCTTTGTAAGAGTGGTGTAAATTTCATTTTAGAGGTCTTTCACTTCCTTGGTCAGGTTAATTCCTATGTATTTAATTTATCTGGAAGCTGTTGTGAATGGTATTGTTTCCCTAAGTTTTTCTCAGTGACATTATTACTTTTTATGTATAGAAATGCTATTGATTATTTAATTTAATTTGTATCCTGACACATTGCTGAAATTAGTTTTTAATTTTAGGAGTATTTTGGTAGAGTTCTTTGTGTCTTGTAAGTATAGGATCATATCATTGGCAACTAATGATACATTGCCTTTGTCCTTGGCTATACATAGCCCTTTTATTTTTATAAATGCCCAAAACTTGTTGTGGTCCAGAGTTTATAAATTGTAATCCCAGAGAAAAGTTATTGGAACTCTCATGAGCAAATTCCAGTCTACCACTTCCAGTGCAACCCACAGTGAGAAAAAAGAGACAGAGACATATCTGCAGTTTTTGGGAACCAAAGGGTCCAATGTTCAATTGGAAAAATGTCCAAAGAGAACAAAGGCCAAGACCCTGAGACAAACCCAGATTTTAATAATTCTTGAAGAGGGGACTGGCTCAGGGTTGAGTGACTGTGAGAATGGTGGTAACAATGTGAATACTGTGAGCTAGGTTAGGCAGGAGGAACAATGGCACCTCTGTAATATGCAGAGAGAGGTATGCAGAAAGTACCCAATTCTAATAACAAGTAGCTTCTAAGTTTGGAAGAATCTGCATAAGACAGTTTGAGGAAGTATCCTGTGTTTTGGGTCAGCTGCCTCATCACTAATATTGGCTTTTATTTGTCCTGAGATATCACTGCTTCCTTTTTGAAGCTCTGTCTCAGCTGACAGCATGGCATTTCTTGGCCTAGGTTATGCTTAGTAAGAGGAAGCCTTAGGCAGAGCTACACACAGACCAGTTGCTTTGCTTCAAAGGCTACACATCAGTGCCTTGGCTAGACCCACTTGCTTTGCTTATAGCCAATGGAGGTAGTAGAGCATCTCCCTAGCACCAGCTCTGTGCATACCAGTAAGCAGGAGTGGTAAAGTTGAATTAAAATGGAGGCAAATTGTCTTCTTTCAGGGGGAGCCACTTTGGTGGGCCTCCACAATTTCTTTCCCTTGCCTGATTGCTCTGACTAAAATTTTAAGAACTATGGTGAACAGGAGTGGTGATAGTGGACATCTTTCTCTCATTTCTGATTTTAGAGGAAAATCTTTCAGTTTTTCACTATTTAAAATGATGTTGGCAGTTGGTTGGTCATGAATGGCTTTATTAAGATTTAGAGCATCTTTTTATACTTATTTTGATCAGGTTTCTTTTTTGACAATGAATGGATGTTGCTTTTAATCAGAAGCCTTTTCTGTGTCTATTGAGATGATCATGTGACTTTTATTCTTGCTTCTGCTTATATGATAAACTATATTTATTTATTTGTATATATTTAACAATTCTTGCATCCCAGGTACAAAGCCTACTTTGTGATGGCATATAGTTTTAATGACTAGTTTCACTCTGTTTACCAACATCATGTTAAGGATTTTTGCACCTATATTCATCAGAGAGATTGGCCTGTAGTTCTATTTTTATGGTTGGATCCTTGTCTGGTTTTAGCATCAGGGTAATGCTAGCTTCCAAGAATGATTTGGGAAGTACAACTTCCCTCTAAATTTCATTAAAGACTTTGAGGAATATTCGTGTTAGATATTCCCTAAACTTATAGAGTTTAGGTTTAAATCAATCAGTTCTTGGGCTTTTCTTAGTTGGTAGAGTTTTTTTTAATTCATTGTTCAATTCAATTGCCTCTTATTATATTAAGTTTTTAAGTCTTCATGGTTCAGTTTTGGTAATTCTTATGTCTATAGGAATCTCTCTATATCTTCTATAGGTTTGCAAGGTAGTAGCTAATAGTTTTCTGGATTTTGGTGATGTCTTTTTTGATTTCATCTTTTTCATTTCTAAGTGCATTAATTTGGTTTTTTTTTTACCTTTTTTTGGTAAGCTTGGCTAAGTGTTAATCTATTTTGTTCATTCTTTCAAAGAACCAGCTCTTTGAGTCATAATTCCTTGTTTTCCTTTTTTTTTCTTTTTTTTTTTTTTTTTGTGAGTACCGGGAGTTGACCTCAGGACCTTGTGCTTGCCAGTGCGTGCTTGTGCCACTGAGCGATATCACTGGCCTTTTTTTTTTTTTTTTCCCTTTATGTGGGTTCCGGGAGTGAAACTCAGGACCTCGCACTTACCAGGCAGGCACTTATGCCACTGAGCTATTTCATCGGCCCTTCCTTGTGTTTTTTATGTCTTCACTTCACTGGTTTCTGCTCTGATCTTTACGGTTTTCTCCTTGTAAAGCTCTGGACTAGGATTGTTCTTGTTTTTATAGAACCTTGAAATGCTTCATTATGTTATTTATTTAAGCTCATTCTGTTTTTATATGGGCATTCACAACTATAAACTTTCATCATAGGAATGCTTTCATTGTGTCCCATAAGTTCTGGTACATTGTACTGACATTATAATGTCATGCTAGTAATTGTCTTATTTCTTCTGACCCACTGATTACTCAAAAGTCTGTTTTTAATTTCCATATGTTTCCATAGTCTCTGTTGTTTCTTTTACTATTGATTTCTACTTTCATTTCAACTATGATCTGGTAATATGGATGGGATAAATTTGATTCTATTTTATTTGTATAATTATGGTTTATTAGCTTGTATGTGCTCTATTTTGGAGAAAGTACCAAGTAATGCTGAAAAGAATGTGTATTCAGGTGTTGGTGGGTGAAACACTCTATGTATCTATTATGTCCATTAGTCAAAGATTTGGTTCAACTATTACATTTTGTTGTTGATTTGTTGTTTATTGATCTCTATTTTTTATATTGGGGTATTAAAAATCCCCAATATAATTGCATTAACATTTGATCTTTTATGTCCATTAGAGCTTGTTTTATGAAGCTGCATACTCCATAGTTTATAATTGTTACCTCTTCCTGTTGAATCCTTCTGTTAACCAATATGTAATGTCCTATTTTGCCTCTTTTGATTAGGTTTGCCTTAAGTCCACTTTGTCTAAAAATAAGGTAGCTACTTCTGCTTGTTTTCACGTTCCTGTTATATGAAATATTGTTTTCCATCCTTTGATTTAGAATCTATAAATTACATTTTTGTGTTAAATATATTTCTTGTGTATGAAATACTGTTGGATTTTGTTTCTCGATCCATTCCGCTAATTTGTGTCTTGGTTGGCAAATCAAGTCCATTCATATTGATAGTTATAATTGAAAGGTATTGACTTATTCCTATTGTATTATTTACCTGTTGCAGTTTTGTTTTCCTTCTACTTATTGCTATCCCTGCCTGATGCATTCTATTAGACATTTTAGTACTGTTAAGTTATTTGTTTCTTTCTAGGATAAATGAGAACTTTTTGAAGTGATTGTTTGGTGGTTATGAACTTCTTAAGTGCTTTTTATCATGAAATTATCTTACTTTTCCATCAACTTCGAAAGAAAAATTTTCAGGATATATAACCTGGGTTGGAAGTTGTTTTGTTTTAGGGATTGAAAAACTTCATTCCAAGCACTCCTTTCCTTTAGCAGTCTGTTGTAATTCCGATGATTTTTTCTTTAAGTGATTTGTTGCTTTTTTTTTTTTTAGCAGGTTTTAAGATTCTGTTTTTGTGTTAGATTTCTGGTAGCTTTTTTTTTTTTTTTTTTTCCAGGTTGGAATCACTATTTTATTTATTTATTTATTTATTTTTTATTTTAAAGAGAAGAAAAAACAAAACAAATCAAAAGAAGAACAAATTTTCAAAACAACATAATAGAGTACTATTCAGCCATAAAGAAGGATAAACTGGAGACTTTTATAGGTAAATGGATGCAACTCGAGAAAATACTCATAAGTGAAATAAACCAGAAGCACATGTGTAAGCATCGTATTATCTCTCTAGTATGAGAAACTGAAAGAGTAAATAAGATCCAAAATGTACAATAGATATGGTGAATCAAAAAGAAACTGGTAAAAAGGAAAGAGAGACTGGAATAGGGAAAAGAAAGAAGGGAAAGGGAAAAAAATTGTATATATATATATATAAGATGGTTAAGATAGATACACTACCATTTTTACTTAGTTCATTGAAGAGTAAGGTTTGTGCCAATAATGTTTGGACAATTGAATGCTAATGTCTGGTGTCCTGAATAACTAACTTAAAGATAGTAATACATAATCTGGTAGCTTTTTTTCTGATCATGGCCATTTGGGTTCTATATGCTTCAGTTATCTGTATGCTAAAGTCTTTTTCCGTGTATGTAATGTCTTCTGAATTATTTTGCTATTACTTAAGTAAACAGGTTTTTTAATGCACATTGCACTATCTTCTCATTTTTCATTTGTTCCAACTACTTGTATAGTATTAGTCTTTTTGAGTCATTTTACAACTGTTGGACCCATTTTTCATGTGCTCTCATTGTTTTTAAGGTATCCCTCATTAGTTGATTGCTAACCAGAGCCATGTCTTCTAGTTCTGACACTCTGTATTCACATTGGTTAGTTCTGCTGCCTGTACTTTCGATCATATTTTTAATCTCCTCCATGTTTAATTTTCTACATTTAAATCTTAATTCTAGCACTTTCTAGTGCTACCATCTGAAAAGTTCCTTAAACAATGACCTACATGAGTTTATTTGTCAATAAAAGTAGGATCATAACTATTCCAAAAGATTTTTATAAATTGAATGAGATAATGTATTGAAATTGTATATGCAAATTATCCAAATTATTGAAACTTCACCTCAAATATAGATCTTCACCTATAAGTTTATTCATTTATCTATCTATCTATCTATCTATCTATCTATCTATCTATTTTTGCATTTCTGTGGTTGAAACCAGGGCTTTACATATGTGAAACCATCTGCCACCGAGTTATATCCCCTTCCTTGTGATCTAAGGTTTATTCATTTTGTTGAGTTGGTGGTAGCATGAATTCCTATTAACAAAAGATTTTGTTTTATTTTCTTCACATCCATATTAGTTTCTTGTGGCTGCTGTAACAAAGTAGCACTCAGTGAGTTAAAAATGCACATTTATTCTCATATACCTCAGGAGATCAGAAGTCCATAATCGTCAAGGTTTCAGCAAGACATGATCCCTCCAGAGCCTATAAAATGAATCTGTTTTGTGCCTCTTCTATTTTTTGTGGCAGCTAGTATTCTTTTGCTTTTCAGCTGTATGTTTTCAGATGGCAAAATATCTCTACTCTGTTTTCACATCACCTTTTCCTCTGAGTGCCCTGTCTTTCTTTTATAAGGGTGCATTTAAAGACCACAAGGATAATATCTCTATCACAAAGCCATTGATTTAATTACATCTTCAAAGTATTCTAAGTAAAGTAATTCCAGGAATTAGGACCTGATGTTTTAGGTGGTCATTATTCCACTGTCTACACCATCCATTTCCAGACTGTGAAGGAAAAAGAATGCAAAAAGAAGAAGGGAGGGAAGACATGAGGGAGGCGGAGAGAGAGAGAGAAGGGGAGAGAGAACTATAGATTGAAATATCAAATCATCTACTAATTTGTAAATGTTTTTGAAGAGTAAACATTCAGAATATATAGATCTATGTTTTGGGAAATATGTTGATATTCCTTTTTTATCAAAATCGTAGACCTTAAGATGAATGTTATGGGGTGGATTGTTTTGCCCCCAAAATTGCATATTTTAAGCCCTGCCCTAAGTGCAACAGTATTTGTACATAGGGCTTCTAAAGAAGAAATTAAGGTTAGATGAGGTCATAAAGGTCAAGTTTTAATAAACTACGGCCAACATCCTCATAAAAAGAGACACTGAGAATGTATATACAGAGAAAAGATCATATGAAGATATAATGAAGAAAGCTGTCAGCAAGCCAACAGATAAGGATTTAAAAAATCCTGTAAGCACCTCAATCTTGGACATCTAGCCTCCAGAACTTTAAGAAATAAATTCCTGTTTTCTAATAGCCAGGTGATGGTATTTTGCTATGGTAGCCTGATAAAACTAAAGTGATAAGTAAAGGGATAGATAACTAAATTTTTTCTATAATAGGGACTATTATATTTCAGGATAGTAACTCTGAAGGGCCTGGCAAACAGAAAAGTTAGAGGATATAAGGAAAGCCTTAAGGAGGAGAAGCCCGAGCAATCTGGAAGCATGGTGGATTCTGTGATGACAGTGAGAAATTCCTTCTAACAGTTTGTTCAAAAGACTCTCAAGGAAATGCATGTCTAAAATTCAATTGAGGGCCGGCAAGATAGCTCAGCAGCATAAGTGCCTGCCTGGCAAGCACGTGGTCCTGAGTTTGACTCCCGGTACCCATATATGAAAAAAGGGCTGGTGATATCACTCAGTGGCACAGGCGCCTGCTGGTACACGAGGTCCTGAGGTCAACCCCCAGTACCCACAAAAAAAAAGAAAAGACTCAAATCCATGCAATTAAGAATGAAAAGGGTGTTCCTGAGGCTCCTGTTGTGGACTCCTTTTGGTTGGGGATCAATGCTGTTTACCTGATGTATTTTCCAGTGTCTATGGGACAGGCTCCCAATACATGGTGGCTCCTGTGGGCTCTCAGACCTGACTCTCAGTCCTATGGGTGCTCAGAGGAGAAAAACATCTACCCAGGACTAACATGGGCAGAGATTTCTTCAAGACCATTGAGGGTGCACAATTCTGGATAATGTTCCATGGGTGCTTAGAGTACCAGGCTAACTAAGCAGGCATTAACCTGCTTAACCAGACAGAGGACTGGCCTATTGTATTAGGCAGGGACTGTGTCTGGGGCTCTGGCTGAAAGCAAGGTGTATACTCTGCTGAACCCAGGTTGGTTGTTTTACTCCCATGTATACCCTGGTTGCCTGGTTGCTGGGGGACTGGTGTTAGCAGGTTTACAATAGGAGCAGGGCAATGAAAGCTCAGGGTAGGCTCAAGAAAGCCTGGGGTTCTGAGAATGGACTCAAATCAGACCATTGTTATCTCTGTATACTGAATAAATGTCCCAATTTGCTTGGAATAAACTGCAGGCTCCTTGCAGTGACTCAGGCATGCTTGGGTTCCAATATTGAAGATTCTCAACATGAGCAGCATTTGTTGTCTGCTTAGAAGCTGAGGATGAATGGGAGGGTAGGGGAAGGGAGCAGCTCCCTACTCACTCTCCCATGATGTGTTCTGGCAAAAAAAATGCTGTCAGTCTCCATCATTGTCTGGAGAGGGGATGATGAGGCAAAGGACACATATACTGTATGTCTATACTGTGCAGCTTGGCTCTTCTGCATTTCTTTAATCATGGCAGCTATTTGGGAACATCTCAAAATGGCGGTTCCCATGTTGGATGTGAGCTCAGGCCCCCAGACATTCAGTCCTGTCAGATTGTTTTGCCTCTTTTAAACTCCTATGTGTATGTTTTGTTTGATTTACAAGTTCCTTTTTTCAAATTGAATTTTTGCATCAGAGTGTAAGTCCCTCCTCTTTTTCCAATTACCCGTGTTTTTAGTTTCTCTTCTCTCAGTACCTCTGACATGACTCCTCATGTATTTAGCCATGCTGCATCCACTCTGTATTTTTTAATAACTAGAATTGTTAAGTAAATAAACTGATGACACATATTTGTAAATGATGGGACCAGGATTCAAGTATATACTTATTGGATTCCAATGCCCATCTCTGTATATTACACAAAGAAATAAAAGCATTAATAAATGTAGATAACATTTTGCTGTGCACTTCATTGTATTCCCTCAAAATTATTATGTAGAGGTCCTAACCCCCAATATGTCACTATTTGGAGATAAGGTTTCTGGGAGATAATTATGCTTGGATGAGGTCATGAGGATGGATCATCAAAAATGTGTTTAGTACCTTTATGAGAATAGACCCTATGCTTCTCTTTCTCTCTCTTTCTCTCTGTCTTTTTTCCCTGTCTTATGAGCACACAGTGAGAAGACAACTGGATTAGTCTAGTTTGTTACCATAAAAAAATCCATAAGTCTCAGTACTTTATAAAGAAATTATACTTACTTACCTCACAGTTCTAAAGACAAATGTGGAACTCACATTAGCATAGTTCTTGTGAAGGCCTCATAACAGATGGCATAAACTTGATGGGAGTTTTGAGAGGAATTGTGTGTGCAGCGAAAATCATATAGTAAGACAGAAAGACAGAGTTCAAATGGGGTCCCATGCAAATGATGCTAACCCTTAGTGAGGACATATGTTCAATGACCAAACAACCTCCCACCAACCTCCACCTCTTAAGACCACTATAGTGGAGATCGAGCTTCAAATACATGAACACTTGGAGGACAGACTGCATTCACATGGTGGTAACAGTCTTCTACAAGGATGAGAAGCCTCACCAGAAGCTCAAATCTGCCACCTTTATCTTGGATTTCCCAAAATCAAGATCTGTGAGAAAATAAATTTAGGTTGTTTAAGCCAGCCAATATATTTTGTTATAGCTGCTAGGGTGGATTAGGATACATTTATTGGATATTACAGTCAGCCCTTTGCACCAGTGAGTTCCACATTTAAGAATTCAACAAACTATTGATGAAAATATATTAAAGAAATTGGAAAAATTCTCCAAAATCATAACTTTAGTTTGCTGTGTGCTGAGCACTGTGCTCAATACATGCAAATGAAGTAATGTGTAGGCATACTGTGCATTAGTCTTCCACCCTTTCACACATCCTTCGTCTCTCTCCAGCATATATTTTTTGAGCATTGTTCGCCTCACATCTCTTTTGTTTACTATGTGGCTAAGCCTATGATGGATCTGTACTGAACATGTACAAACTTTCTTTACTTGTAATTATTCTTTAAACAATGCAGTACAATGACTACATAACATTTACATTACATTAGCTATTATAAGCAGTCTAAATATAGGACTGTTAAAAATAATCCTTTTTATATGAAAGACTTGAGCATCTGCAGATTTTGGTATTAATGGGGGGTGTCCTGGAATTACTCCCTCATGGATACTATGGAATAGATTTATAAATCAAGCATTGTACTAAAACCCTTACTCATGTTATCTCATTGAACTCTCACAAAAATAATCTTTTTTTAAATTTTTATTTTAAAGAGAAAAAAGTAGAACAAAATTTCAAAACAACATAATAGGAGGGTAACAAAGGTTAATACATTACATATTTTTATCTTTAAACTAGTTACTCAGGGTATAAGATATCAGCATTCAATTGTCCAAACAATATTAGCACAAACCTTTCTTCTTAATGAACTCAGCAAAATTAGTAGTGTTTCTATCTTAACTATAATATATATATATGTATATATGTATATATAATTTTTATCTTTTCCCTTCTTTCTTTTCCCCATTCCCCCATCCCAGTTTCTTTTTCCTTTTGACCAGTTTCTCCCTGTTTTACCATATCTATTGTGCATTTTGGATCTTATTTACTCTTTCAGTTTCTCACACTAGGGAGACAAGACGATGTTTACACATGTGCGTCCAGTTAATTTCACTTATGAGTATTTTCTCAAGCTGCATCCATTTACCTATAAAAGTCTCCAGTTTATCCTTCTTTATGGCTGAATAGTACTCCATTGTATAGAAATATCACATCTTTTTTATCCATTCCTCGGTTGATGGGCATTTGGGTTGTTTCCAAGATCTGGCTGTTACCAATTGTGCTGCTATAAACATGGGTACACATATATCACTGTGGTACAGTATTTTTAATTCTTTTGGTAAGATACCCAGAAGGGCAATAGCTGGGTCAAATGGGACCTCCAATCCTAGTTTTTTGAGGAATCTCCACACTGATTTCCACAGTGGCTGTATCAGTCAACACTCCCACCAACAGTGAAGTGTTCCTTTTTCCCTACAAATGCCCCTCCAGCATTTGTTATTAGTTGATTTATTGATAATAGCCATTCTTTCTGAAGTGAGGTGGAATCTCAGTGTTGTTTTAATTTGCATCTCTCGAATGACTAGTGATGTTGCACAGTTTTTTCGTATATTTATTTGTCACTTGTATTTCTTCTTCTGAGAAGTGTGTATTCATCTCAGATGCCCATTTTTGGATTGGGTCTTTAAATTTGGGAGGTCCAATTTTTTTGAGTTCTTTGTATATTCTCGATAGTAATCCTTTGTCTGAGGAACATCTGGCAAACATTTTTTCCCATTTTGTAGGTTGTCTCTTCACTCTGTTGCTGGTTTTTCTTGCTGTGCAAAAGCTTTTTAATAAGATGAGAACCCAGTTGTTGATTCTTTGTGATAGTTCCTGTGCAACTGGTGTTTTATTCATAAAGTCTTTGCCTATACCAATGTCTTCAAGAGTTTTACCTATACTACCTTCCAGCAGTTTTAATGTTTCTGTTTTAATATTTAGATCTTTGATCCATTTTGAATTTAGTTTAGTGCATGATGAAAGATATGGGTCTAGTTTTAATCTTCAGCGTGTGCAGAGCCAGTTTTTCCAGCACCATTTATTAAAGAGGCTATCTTTCTTCCAGTGAATGTGTTTGACACCTTTGTTGAAGATAAGGTGGCTTAGTACGTCTGGAGTTGTTTCTCCATCTTCTAATCTGTTCCACTGATTTTCTGGTCTTTATTTTGCCAATACCACACTGTTTTTATCACAGTAGCTTTATACTATAATTTCAAATCAGGGATTGTGATGCCCCCTGCCTTGCTTTTGTTGCCCAGAATTGCCTTTGCTATTCTAGGCCTATTCTTGTTCCAAATGAATTTTAGGATTGTTTTCTATAATTCTGTGAGATGTGCTGTTGCAATTTTGGTCGGGAGTGCATTAAATCTGTATAACAATTTTGGAAGTACGGCCATTTTCACTGTATTGGTTCGTCCTATCCATGAGAATGGGATATCTTTCCATTTTCTGATATTGTGTTCAATCTCCTTTTTCAGAGTACTGTAGTTTTCAGTGTAGAAGTCTTTTACATCCTTTGTGAGATTGTTTCCTAGGTATTTCATTTTTTTGGGTGTTATTGTGAAAGGTGTTGTTTCCCTAATTTCACTTTCAGTAAGTTTGGTATTCGTGTACAGGAAGGCTATTGATTTTTTGTGTTGATTTTGTATACAGCTACACTACTGAATTTGCTTATTAAGTCTAGCAATTTTTTAATTGAGTTTTTGGGATCTTCTATGTAGAGTGCTCTGTCATCGGCAAATAATGATAATTTAACTTCTTCCTTTCCAATCATTATTCCTCTTATTTCTTGTTTTTGTCTAATTGCTCTGGCTAAGGTTTCTAGGACTATGTTGAATAAAGTGGCGACAGTGGACATCCTTGTCTCGTTCCTGATTTTAGAGAGAAAGCTTTCAGTTTTTTTTTCCATTTAGTAAAATATTGGCTGTTGGTTTGTCATAGATAGCTTTTATCAGATTGAGATAGAGACCATCTATTCCAATTTTCTGTAGGGCTTTTATCATGAATAGGTGCTGGACTTTGTCAAAAGCTCTTTCTGTGTCTATTGAGATGATCATATGATTTTTGTATTCAATATGTAAATTTCTGCTCTGATCTTTATAATTTCCTGCCTTGTACGAGCTTTTGGCTTAGCCTATTCTTCTTTTTCTAGAAGTTTGAGGTTCATCATTAAGTTGTTTATTTGCGCTTGCTCTATTTTCCTGATATAAGTATTTAATGCTCTAAATTTCCCTCTTAGGACTGCTTTCATTGTATCCCATAAGTTCTGGTATGTTGTACTGTCATTATCATTCAGTTGTAGAAAGTGTCTAATATCTTCTTTAATTTCATCTGTGATCCATTGATTGTTTAAGAGGGTGCTGTTTAATTTCCACGTGTTTAGGAAGTTCTTGCAGTTTCTTTTGCCATTGATTTCCAAAATCATTGCACTGTGGTCGGTAATATGCATGGGATAATTTCAATTCCTTTGCATTTACTTAAGCATGTTTTATGAGATAGTATGTGGTCTATTTTGGAGAACGTCCCATGTGCAGCTGAGAAGAATGTGTATTCTGATGTTGTGGGGTGGAACACTCTGTAGAAATCTACTAAGTCCATTTGTTCAAAAGTTTGCTTCAGTTCTAATATTTTATTGTTGATTTTTTGTGTAGTTGATCTGTCTTTTTGTGACAGTGGAGTATTGAGATTCCCTCAATACAATTGTATTAGTGCTTATTTGATTTTTCATGTCCTTTAATATTTGTTTTATATAGTTGGGTACACTGGAATTTGTTGCATATATATTTATGATTGTTATCTCTTCCTCTTGGATTGTTCCCTTTAGAAGAATGTAGTGACCTTCTTTATCTCTCTGAATCATTCTAGGCTTGAAATTCACTTTGTTGGCAAAAAGAATAGCTAGCCTGCTTTTTTCTGGGTTCTTGTCACATGGACTATTGTTTTCCATCCTTTAACTTTCAGTCTATGGATTTCTTTCTGAATTAAATGTGCTTCTTATATGCAGCATATTGTTGGATCTTGCTTCTTTATCCATTTTGCCAGTCTGTACCTGTTGATTGGTGAATTGAGTCCATTAGCATTGATGGTTAAAACTGATATGCATTGACTTATACTTGTCAGGTTGTTTTCCTGTTGTTGGCTCCCCCTCTTTTTTTCCCCCTCCCTCTGTTCAATTGTTTGCCCTGCCTGGTGGATTTCTTCTGTTGGGGTTCCTGGAGTTGTAGTCCTTTTTATCTCTTTCTAGAATGTCCTTGAAAACATTTTGGAGTGCTGGTTTGGTGGTCATAAGTTTTCTCAGAATTTCTTTGTTATGGAAGTATTTTATTTATCCATCAGTTTTGAAAGAGAGTTTTTCAGGGTACATCAATCTGGGTTGAAAGTTATTTTCCTTTAGAGCTTGATATACATCATTCCAAGCTCTTCTTGACTTGAGGGTTTGTGCTGAAAAGTCAGCTGTGATTCTGATGGGCTTTCCTTTATAGGTGATTTGTCTTTTCTCTAACAGCTTTTAAGATTCTTCTCTTGTGTTGAATTTCTGGAATCTTGACTCTGCTATGTCTGGCTGAAGATTTTTTTGATCATGGCTAGTTGGAGTTCTATAAGCCTCATTTATCTGAACATCAAATTATTTTTCTCCACCAGGGAAATTCTCTGTGATAATGTCTGTGAACAGTGTTCTGATGTCATTTATGCTATCTCCTGCTTTTTCACTGACTCCAATTAAACTTAAATTATTCTTCTTTGTATCACCTAGCAGCTGCTGGATTGATTTTTCATTGTCTCTTACTATTTTCAAGAATTCTTTCTTTTCATGATCTCTAATCACAAGCCTATCTTCTATATCTGAGATCCTGTGCTCACATTGGCTTAATCTGCTACAAATAGTTTCAATGGAATTTTTGTTCTCCTGGATATCTGCTTGAATCTACCTTACGGATTCCATTTCTTTCCTATGCTGAGCATTCATGGCTTCCTTCATTTTCTTAAGCTTGTCTATTTTTTTGTCTGTATCTGCTCTAGCATCCTTAAGCATGGTCTTCATTGTGAACATTATCTCTGCAGTTATCTGTGATATTATTTCTGATTTAATTTTTTCCTGAGCCTCATTCAGTTGCTTTGTTGTTGCCACTTCAGAGATGCCAGGTGGGTGCCTTTTGGATTGTCCCACCTCACTGCCCCCTAGGTTTGCCTTTGTTGAACTGGATGTGTGAGTTACACCTTGTTTAAGTGTCATCTCATTTTCTTTTCTTTCTTGAGTTTAATTCCTGGGGTGAGGTTTGTAAATAGCCTATGGTAGGTTGCATTATTGCTAGTATTTAAGATCCTTAGGAGATGACTACTTCCCTGTGGTATCTTCCAGGTGTAGTTTATTTTTGGGTTTTGAGCCTGCTTCCATATCCTACCTCTTCAATTTGTTGGATATGAGAAGTTGCTGCCTGTTTGCCATGGTTCTTGGTTCTTTGGTACTGTGCTACATTATTTTCTGTGATCCTTAGTCAATCTCAGTCATGGAATACCAGGAAGAAAAGCTGTTTAGAACAATTATGTCACTCTTGGCTATAATGGTACCAAATGGATCAAACACAGCCTAGAAAATGACAGACTGAGCTAACCAGTTATTTGCCACTTTTAACCATACAAAGTAGATTTGTGGTTATATAACAAAATCTAAAACAAACCAGAAAATTATATGCAGTATACAAATCCTTAATATGTCAATTTTGCCCTTAGGAGTTGAAATTTACAATGAGTTAAGGAGGAAATAGAAAATTGGAAGAAGAGGAAGGGATTAGATGTAAGGCTGGAGGACAAAGAGGGATCCTACTAAGATTGGGAAACTGGTGCAGAGGACTGGTGGGAAAAAGAGAAGGAAGGGATAAAAGGAAGAACAGATCAGAACCACAATCACAAAGAGGTTAGGGACTCTGTTTACACTCATATAAAAGCCGGATAGAACAATGAAGGAAAGAACATACAGACAAAAACAAAAATGAAGACAAAAAACAGAAACACACACACCTTCACCAGAACAAAAAACAAATGAGAGAAAAGAAAGAAAAGGTTCACTTCCAGGTTTTGACTCTGCTGTAGGCAGGCACCATGTGGTGACAGAGTCCTGTTCTGTGCAGATCTGTTCCAGCAAGCCAGCAGCAGCCCTTTGGCGGGGCAGTGGGCAATAGCCTGTACTCTCTGGCAGAGATCAGTCTCATTTGCCTGCCGCCATCAGCGCAGTTTCTGTGGGCCTGAGAGTCGGGGTGCTGCACTGAGTTCCAAGCACAGTTCCGCTGTCTCCCCACTATGGCGCCCAGCCAATCACTCTCTCGTGTGGGATGGGTGAGCCTCAGCACTCACCACCAGCCAGTGCAGTTTTTCACTGCTCCCCTGCACTGCCACTGTCTCGTGTTCCTCCACAGAGGCTCCTGGGGGTGCTGGCAGTCACCGTATGTCTGCAGATTTGAACTTCTGTCACACCGTGATTCCTGGCACAGGGAGAAGGCACTTGTGGTTACCTCCTTCTTTGTTGGAGTTTCTCTCTTCACTCTCTCCGTGAGCCCAAATTGTGCTTCAGAACTTTCCTGGATCCAGGGGAGCCATTTCCCCCTTTCTTGTCCTCCCCCAGCCACTATATTCCAGTGTCAGAAGGGCAACTTTTAGAGAGGTTTGCTGCCTGCTTCTTACAAATTTGCCATCTTCCCCCAACTGCAAAAATAATCTTATGAGGTATTTTTTATTCAGATTCTACAGTTAAGAAACCGAAGCTTAAAAATGTTAAGTAACATGTCAAAGGTTACATCAACAGTTAAGTGCTAGAGGTAGAATCAAGCTCCAGTCCTTTTTATTCCAAAGTAAGAAATATGAGAATTTTAGTTAGTATAGTATAGTGAAAAAGAAAATAGATTGGAATGAGATTGTAGGAGTTAAACTATTTGTTCTGTATTTGCTAGCTGTGGGACTCTGAGGAAGTCGGTTACCATTTCTCAACCTCAAGTCTTTTCTCTTTAATAGAAAATAATAGTGGATCTTAGTTAAATGATTAACATATATAATGTGCTGGGAATGAAGAAGCTCCTACACAGAAAAGGAAATAACAAAAATGAGGTGATAATCTGCAGAATGGGAGAGAATATTTGCAAACATTTTGCTCAACAAGGGATAAATATCTAAAATATACAAGAAACACAGAAAACAGCAAAGAACTCTAACTGTCCCATAAAAATACAAATGGATAATTGTTGCATAAAATAATGCTCTGCATTACTAATTATCAAGAAAATGCAAATCAAAACCATGAGTGCCTTAGTTCTTTTTCTCATTGCTGGGACAAAATAACTGACACCCAAAGTTAAAGGAGGAAATGTTTATTTTAGTTCACAATTTGTAGGGGTTTCCATAAGTAGTCACCTAGATCCAAGGCAGAGTTGCATGGCACAGGGACATGGCAGGGGAGAAGCACTCCACAGCAAGGCAAACAGGAAGCAGCAAGCAGCCTGCCTTTCCCTTTTATCTTTTCCAAGCTACATGCCTTTTGGGTGGTGCCACCCACACCCAAGGTAGGACTTCTGTCTTCAGTAAATGCATTCAGCCACAATCAGAACTATGCTAATTCCAATCAGTGGACTAATTTAGTACATTTATTCCCAGAATTTCACACCTTAGATCATGCAAGCTCCAAAAGACACCACCTATAACCACATGAGGCTTTGTGGGGACATCTATATACATGCCACAACAATGAGATACCACCTCACCCCAAAATTATGCTGGAAAAAGTGATTACCTACATTTGAAAAAGTAAATCTTGTCCCATATCTCTCACTCTGTACTCAAATCTAATCAAAATCTATCAAAGATCTAGATATAAAAACAGAAACCTTGAATCTGCTGAAAAATAAAATAGATGAAACTCTTAAAAGCATAAGCATAGGCAAAGGCTTTTTGAAAGAACCCCAACTGCACAAGAAATAATACTAAGAGTCAAACAGATAGGATTACATCAAATTACGAAGCTTCTACCCTGCAAAGAAAACAACCAACAGAGTGAAGAGGAAACCTACAGAATGGAAAAATGTTGCCAGCTATTTCCCAGACAAAGGACTAATATCTAGAATTCTTACCGACTTCACAAAACCAATTGAGAGGTATTATGTACATGTATCAACTCCCCACAAGGATTGCAATCATTATGTAATGCAAACATGTACTAATAAGCTATAAATCTGATAAAAATTTAAAAATTAGATAATTACCAAAAAAAGAAAGATTCTATTAAAAATGGGCAATTGAAATGAATAGCACTTCTTAAAAGAAGTACAAATGACCAATTGGTACATTTAAAAATGTTCAGCATTTTTGGCCATTAGAGAAATGCAAATAGAAATAACACTGAAATTCCATGTACTCCAGTAATAAATGCTATCAGTAAGAACTCAAAACACACATGCACACACATATACACAAACACAAAACAAGTGCTAGTGAGGTTATGGGAAAAAGATAACCTTTTACATTGTTGGTGGGAATGTAAATTACATCCACCATAGGAATCAGTGTGGATAATCCTCAAAAAATGAGTAGGGAGGGGAAAGTAAAGTAAAAGTTACTAAGATAACCTATGTATATATGCCAATTCTCCAAGGTGAATGTAATTATAAAGTATCACAAACATATACCAATTTTTAAAAATCAATGAATGGGCCAGGGGTATAGCTCAGCAGCACAGCGCCTGCCTGCAAGTGAAAGGTCATGAGTTCGATTCCCAGTACCAAAATATAAAAATAAAAAAATAAAAAATTGATGAATGAGGAAAAAATAAATTCCATCACTTCCAGCTATACCTCTTCTGGGTGACATCCTGAAAGAGGTAAAATCATCACGCAGCATTAAAGTGGTACATGCAAACTCATGTATGCATGCAAAATTCAAATAGATAATTATAAAAGTGTATTATGTCCCCATCCATCAACAAAATAATGTATAAGAAAAATGTGGTATATACATAATGAAGTACTGCTCAGTCATAAAGAAGAAAAAGTTGAGTCATTTTAAGAAAATTCATGAATTTGAGACAATCACTATAAGAAATAGATTAGAAATAGAGTGTTAAGTATCACTTGGTTTCTCTTATATGAGAAACCAAAAATATAAATAATTTAAAGAGCAAATAAAAGACAGGTGGTAGACAACTGGGAGGAAGATTTTGTGGAGATGGGATGGGGTTCTGGTGATGGATGGAGAGGGGAAGTTAGGGCACAAGTGGAGTAAAAATGATCAAGATGCAATATGTGAGTGTTCCAATTCTCCATGATAAAAGTAAAGATTATGTATCACAAACATATATTGAGTGAAAAATAAAAAATTGAAGAAATAAAGCAATAACATAAAATAAAAATAAATATATGATAATGGGTACACAATACATAAAAATATAACATGTATCATCAGTGAAATAAAATGTGGCTGCCGTAGCGTTATGTCTTATATCTACATGTCCCCCAAAGCCTCATGCTGTCACAGCTGGGGTTTTTAGGGAGGTGACTGGATCATGGGTGTGTGATACTGGATTAAGGGTTTGTGTGATAACTGAATCAGTCCATTGATTTTTTTTTTTTAGCATGGTTCTGTGTATGGATAATGGGAATACTGGGTATGGGTAGCACCAACCAATAAACTTATAGCCAGAATGGAATAAAAAGGGAAAGAAAGCTCACTGCTGCTTTTCTGTCTTCCCTGCCATAGAATGTTTTTCTTCTGCCATGCCACCCTGCTTTGGAGCCAGCTGACTATGGATTGAAATCTCTACAAACTTTGAACTAAAATAAAACTTTCTTCCTTTTACATGTGGTTTTCAGGTATTTTGTCCCAGCAACAAGGAAGTAACTAAGATACAGAGATTTAAAGGTGTATAAGTTTTGTGTGTTGTTGTCTTGGTCAATTTCCTCATTGTTGGAACACAATTCCCCACAACTACAACTTAAAGGAGTGTTAAGGACCCCTGCAGTGAATTCCCAATGTCCTCCAAGGTGTTACAGTGCAGGGTGAAAAGAAAGAGCAAGGGAAAAAATGGCAGTGTTTGGGGAACTGGGATGACCAGTTGTTCACAGGGAACAAAAGGCCACGAGGCAGTCAAAACCTCAGCATTTATTGATTGATGAAATTGTGAGGGGATTATTGGGTGACTCAAGAGGGTGGTGGTAGTCTTAGCTAATGAGGGTCTTTATGTTGATGAGGATGGTGGGAAGAGATGCAGGTTACCAGGGAGTTTCTCCATTCCAATCTGGCTCAAAGGAAAGGACAAGGATGGCTTTGGACGTCCCCTAGACTCAATTTCTAATCTGTGGTCTCCAACAAAGTAGGAGAGGTTTATTTTGGCTCACAGTTGCAGTCCATAGTCTGCTGGCTCCAAGGCAGGAAGGCACGGTGGAAAGTTATGGCAGAGGAAAACTGCTTACCGTCATTATGACTGGGAAGCAGAGAGAGAGAAGGGAGAAGCAGGAAAGGGAGGTATACTCTTCCCTATCACACCCCAAGTGACCTGACTTTTCTGACCAGAAGTTGCTTCCTAACAACAAACCAGCTATAAAGCAATCATCTTTCAAAAGCCCCATCTATAAGTATGTGAGGATTTTTCAACACCTAGATATAAACCATAGCAGCATTTGAAGTTGTTAGTATCATATTAAAATAGGACATCATAACTTTAGTTTATTAAATATAATCTCCATGTTTACCATAAAGGAGACATCTAGAAAATATACAAAAATAATATGAGAATGGTATCATAACATGTCTTTATAAAAATCAACCAAACGTCAAAGAAGTCAGTAAGGGAGCAAATGAGTGACAAAAAAACTATGAAATACAAAAAAGTAGGCCAGGTGTGGTGGTGCACACCTGTAATCTGAGCTCTTGGGAGGCTGAGGCAGAAGGATCACTGTGAGTTTAAGGCCAGCCTGGGCTATAAAGTGAGTTCAAGTCCAGCCCAGTGGAACCCTGTTTCAAAAAGACAAAAAAGTAACAAAATAACTATAGTAAGTCCTTCACTATAAGTAATTATTTTAAATGTAAATAGAATAAACTTTGCAACCAATATGTCAATTAAGAAATTGAATTAAGAAATATGATCCAACTCTATGTTGTCTCTCAAAGACTCACTTTAGATCCAAAAATATGGATACAGTAAAACTTTGGATTGCAAGTAACTTGTTCTGTATTTTGCAAGATGAGTGAACATATCTAATAAATCTTAACTTGATAAATGAGTGGTGTCTTCCAATATGAGTAATTTGTGTTGCTGAATATCACATGATCACAACAGAGTCAATGGTTTTCTCTTTCTCACTGAGGGATTGTGGGTGATCATCTCTCAACAGCAAGAGGTTATGGAAAAGATCTCTTCTGCAGAGGAGGAGAAAAAGGTTCAGGAACACCTCACTTCAAATGAGATAAGGGAGATATGTAAAAAGTGGGAAACAGAGCAGAATTTTGTAGAAAAGCAGCACCCAAGTTCAAGTGATGAATCTGTTTAATGACAATGCAATATTACATTACTGAAAAATCCTCAAAAGGTGGCAAAACCAAGTGTGATTGGATAGGTTCCTTGTTAAAGTTGCATGAGGGCTGGGGATCTAGCTCAGTGGCACAGTGTGCCTGACAAGCATGAGGTCCTAAGTTTGATTCCCAGTACCAAAACAAAAACAAAATAAAATTGCATGAAAAGAAAAATATTCCACTGAGCCAAAAAAGAGCGGTGATTCCATTAGTGATAGTGAAAGTCAACCTACAAAATAACCTTTCTCTCTCTTGTTTCCCTCCCACCAGCCATGAAGGTTTTCAAAGGTAAGCTGTTAATTTGGTTTTTTTTTTGCCTTTATATTATGTATTTTCTTAATTATTTGTTATTATATTACTGTATTGTAATAATTTTTATATAAATAATTTTAGGCTATGGAATGAATCATCTGAGTTTCAATTATCTCTTATGGTGAAATTTGCTTTAATATACAAGTGCTTTGGATTCCAAGCATGTTTCCAGAAAAATTTATGCTTGCAAATCAAGGTTTGACTGTAATTAAAAGTTAAAGATGGGAGAAAGATATTCCATATAAATACTAAAAAACAAAATTAAGGTTAGCTGTATTGAAGTCAGGTTAAATAGATTTTTAGACAAAATTGATAAGAAAAGATGAAGAGTATTATATAGTAATAAGTTCTCCAAGAAGATATAAAGATTGTAAAATATATACACAAATCATCAGAACCACTAAATTTATGTAGCTAGCATTCAGATTATTAGAGAAATGTACAGGTCTACAAAGGGGCTTGGCTATTTTACTTTAAGTAATATATGGAACTATCTAACAGAAAATCCATAAGGAAATAGATAAGTTGAGCAACTGTAGAGATATATCTGAGCTAATAAACACATAGAACACCCAATAGAAGAGCAGAAAAAACATTTTAATGTGCACTTAAATAGTCTTCAAGATAGTCCAGATGTTAGGCCACAAAACACATCTTAATGAGTTCAAAATGATTTAAAATAGAGTATTTTTTCTGACCATAACAAAATGAAACTAGAAATCAAGAGTAGAAGGAAAACTGGAAAATCCACAAATATATAAAAATTGAATGATTTAATCAAAATATCAAGAAAAAAAGTCACAAGGGAAATGAGGTATTACTGAAATAGACAAATGAAAAAAGAGGACATAACATACCAAAAGTTATGGAGTGCAACAAAAACAATGCTAAGCAGTAAAATTAGTTGTATTTGTTTTCATTAAAAATTTTTTAAAAATCTCAAATCAAAAGCCTACCTTTCTCCAGGTGTGATGGTGGGTGATTGTAATCCTAGCACTTGGGAGGCTGAGGCAGGAGGATTGCTGTGAGTTCAAGGCCAGCCTGGGCTACATAGTGATTTCAAGGACAACCTGGACTACAGAGCAAGACATTCTCGCAAAAAACAAAACAAGAGCTGGTGAGATGGCTCAGTGGCATAAGCGACTGCCTGGAAAGCGCGAGGGCCCGAGTTCGACTCCTGGAACCCACATATGAAAAAAGGGCCAGTGATATTGCTCAGGGGCCCAGGCGCCCGCTGGCACGTGAGGTCCTGAGGTCGACCCCCAGTACCCACAAAAAAACAAAACAAAGCAAAACAAAAACCTACCTTTCAACATAAGGGACCATATAAAACTAAGAAACTAAATGCAAAAATAAAGAAGAAAAGATATAAAGAAGATTGGAATTGAGATGAACATTATTAGAGTTCAGAAATTTTATGAAATCAAGTGTTGGCCCTTTAAAAATATCAATAAAATTAATAAACATTTAAGGAGATTGACAAAGAATGTAAAAGAAAAGATTCAAATAAATAAGATCAGAAATGAAAACGATACATACCTGTTGATTTTACAGGAATAGAAAAGAAGAGAATACTAGGAGCAATTATACACCAACAAATATTGCCTAAATGAAATGGACAAATTCCTAGCAAATGTAACCTATAAATACTGAATCATGAATAATAAAAATTAATATATGTGTAACCAATAAAGAATTAATCAAATCCTCACAAAAAATAAAAACCTCAAACTGTATGACTTCACTTGTAAGTTGCATCAAACATTAAAAGAATTAAACATGTACCACAATTATTTAAATACAGGATGACACAAAATTGCATATTTTTTATTAATTGTATAAGATAACAGGAAACATAAAAATGACAATTTTATCAAATTTATTCACCAATTTTTCTGTATATGGCATATCTTAAAACATTCAATACACAACACAACATTACAATCTGGACAGTAGTATCTAGCCTCTTTCTGAATTCTTTTTGCATTATTGTCTTCCTTTGAATGATGCACTTTTCACCATCGTGTTGTCCTTTCCTTTTTTTCTGTGGGTGGTATAATTTCAATAAAATGTCTACCCACTAAACATAATGGTGAAGATGTTGATAATGTATGTTTCAGTTGGCATTTTGCTAGACCATATTTTTGAATTATTTTCTCTGTTAGACCTAATCTAAATTGTAAATGACTTTTTGAAAACTCTTGTTTTGAATACATGCCAAACGAGATCCATGTGGTTTGGTCCAGAAGGTGCATAAATAGTTTACAATATTTCTTTCCTACTTTTTGATTACAATATAGTTTGTTAGATGTTGGTGAACTCTGTCAACACCACCCATAGAATTATTATAATCATTGACCACTATTGGAATTTTTTTAGTTTCATTTTTTCTTCAAGTCCTATCATTTCTGTATTATGAATAGTTGACAATAAGGAGTAGTCTTTTTTGTCTTTCCATTTCATAACACAGACTTTTCCTCTCTTATATGCTACTACTTCTCTCTCTTTCATTTTTTTTCTTTTGCAGCTCTTTTGACACTTCCTTTCTATTTAGTCTCAGTGTCTCAATTGTGTCCATTTTATATTGTAAAAAAGATCACAGAGTTCTGGAGAAGTATAAAAATTATATTTAATGTACTTATGATAAGAATTTTTATAGATTATAGCACAAAATTATAGATTATTTTCACAAATAAAATAAACACAAATTAGTAAAAGAAAATAACCAGATCTTATTATTAGATTTCACTAAATACAAACATCAAAGGTGAATACAATGTTCTAAATAAAAAGTATGCCAAACAGACATATGAGTATATCTTGTGCAAACAAAAATTGGCTAGTTGAAATTACATCTGCCTGAGTGACACTCGGGATAGTTGGTATGTAAACAAATGTACTGCTCGAGTGATGCTTGGGGTAAGTCATTTATACTATTAGTGTGTCTTATTTCATTATAAAGGATGATTTGTGCTAATATTGATTGGGGAAATTTTTATGACCATATCTTGTATCCTGAGCAACTACTTTAAAGATAACAACATGTAATGTATTAACTATAGTTATTTTCCTGCTATTTTGTTATGAAATTTAGTTTTACCGGTTTTCATTAAAAAAAAAAGAACAAAACAAGCCCAAATAACCTAATGAAGTATCTCAAGGTCCCTGAAAACGAAGAACAAACCAAATCAAAACCAGTAGAAAAAGTAATACAGATCTGAGCAGAAATTAATGAAATATTTTCTTTAAAAGAGAAAAAATAAAACAAAATTTCAAAACAACATAATAGGAGGGTAACAATGATTAATGCATTGTGTATTGTTATCTTTAAATTAGTTATTCAGTGTACAAGATATCAGCATTCAATTGTCCAAACAATATTAGCACAAACCTTTCTTTTTAACGAACTAAGCAAAATTAGTAGTGTATCTATCTTAACTATCTTGTATATATATACATTTTTTTCTTTTTCCTTCCTTCTTCTCTCCATTTCCCCATCTTAGTTTCTCTTTCATTTTGAACAGTTTCTTCCTGTTTTACCATATCTATTGTACATTTTGGATCTTATTTACTCTTTCAGTTTCTCACACTAGGGAGACAATATGATGTTTACACATATGCATCCGGTTTATTTCACTTATGAGTATGGTCTCGAGTTGCATCCATTTACCTATAAAAGTCTCCAGTTTATCTTTCTTTACGGCTGAGTAGTACTCCATTGTATAAAAATACCACATGTTTTTTATCCATTCCTCGATTGATGGGCATTTAGGTTGTTTCCAAGGTCTGGCTACTAAAAATTGTTCTGCTATAAACATGGGTGCACATATATCGCTGTTGTACAATGTTTTTAATTCTTCTTGGAAGATATCCAGAGGAGGAACAGCTGGGTCAAATGGGACCTCCAATCCTAGTTTTATGGGGAATCTCCACACTGATTTCCACAGTGGTTGCACCAGTCCACACTCCCACCAACAGTGGAGAAGTGTTCCCTTTACCCCACAGCCCCTCCAGCATTCGTTATTGGTTGATTTCTTGATAATAGCCATTCTTTCTGGGGTGAGATGGAATCTCAGTGTTGTTGTAATTTGCATCTCTTGAATGACCAGTGATGTTGAACATTTTTTGTATATTTATTTGCCATTTGTAGTTCTTCATCTGAGAAATGTGTATTCATCTCAGATGCCCATTTTTGGATTGGGTCTTTAAATTTGGGAGTTCTGATTTATAAAAATTAAAAAAAAAATAAAAGGATTAATAAATCAAAGAGTTGGTTCTTTGAAAGGATAAATAAAATTGATAATCCCATAGTCAAACTTACCAAAAGAAAGGAAAGGACCAATTAATAAAATTAGAAATGAAAAAGTTAACATTATAACTGACACTATTGAAATCTAGAATATCATTGGAAATCATTCTTTTTGCTCCTCCTTCCTTCCTTCCTCTCTTTCTTTCTTTCTTTCTTTCTTTCTTTCTTTTTCTTTTTTGAGACAGTGTCTTGCTATGTAGTTCAGGCTAGCCATGAACTCTGTAGCCCAAGCTGGCCTGGAACTCATGTCAATCCTCCTACCTCAGCCTTCCTAGTCCTGTTATTACAGATGTGCACAATCATACCTGGCTTTATTCAAAACATTATATTCTAATGAAATGGAGAATCTGGAAGAAAAATTGTTAGTCATATATAACCTAAGTTTTGTCAAGATGATATACAAGGGCTGGTGAGATGGTTCAATGGCGTAAGCATCTGCCTGGCAAGCACGAGGGCCCAAGTTGGACTCCCGGAACCCACATACGAAAAAAGGGCTGGTGATATCGCTCAGCGGCACAGGCGCCTGCTGGTGCATGAGGTCCTGAGGTCGACCCCCGGTACCCACAAAAAAAATGATATACAAAATCTAAATAGACCAATAATGAGCAATGAGATTGAAGCAGTAATTAAAATTCTTCGAACAGGGAACAGCCCAGGATCAGATGGATTTACACCTGAATTTTACCAGACAGACTTTTACAGAAGAATTAACACCTATGCTCCTTAAACTTTTTCATATAACAGAAAAGGAGGTTATTTTCCTAAATTTATTCTATGAAGCCAGCATTATCCTGGTACTGAAACAAGATAAGAACTCAATGAAAAAGGGAACTATAGACCAATATCTTTGATGAATATAAATGCAAAAATACTCAAAAAGCTCCTTGCTAACAGAATTCAACTTAACGTTGAAAATATATACCATGAAGTTAATTTTGTCTCAGGGTTTCAAGGGTGGATCCATATACATAATCAGTGGGTGTAGCACACCACATAAAAAGAATCAGAGATGAATATCACAGGATCATCTCGATAGATGCTGAAAAGGCCTTTGACAAACTCCAACACCTCATCATTATAAAACCCCATTGAAAATAGGTATAGAAAGATAATACCCCCAAAGTGATAAAAGCCATATATGGCAAAACTACAGCCAACATATTAGTAAATGGGGAAAAACAAATAATTCCTTATAAAGTATGGGATGAGGCAAAGGTGTTGACTCACCAGTCCTCTTTAACATAGTACTTGAACCTTTAGCCAGAGCAATCAGGCAAAAGAAAGAAATAAAAATGATACAAGCAGGAAACGAGGAAGTCAAATTATCTCTATTTGCAGATATGATTCCTTACTTAAAGAGACCCAAAAACCCCACCAGAAGTCTTTCAGATCTAACAAAGTAACTCAGAAGTGTAGAAGGATACAAACTCAATACACAAAAATCAATCTCATTCTTCTAAACCAATATTGAACCCACCAAGAGTGAAATCAATTCTACTCACAATAGCTTCGAGAAATAAAGTCCAGGAGCTATGACTGGCAGGAAAGGGTCCGAGACGGGCTCCCATTCCTGCTATTGAACTGGAGCTGCTGCGACTGGCAGGAAGGGGTCCGAGATGGGCTCTTGCTTCCGCCGTTGATCGGGAGCTGCTGTGACTGGCAGGAAGGGGTCCCAGATGGACTCCCGCTCCCACCATTGACCCAGAGCTGTGGCAACAGGCAGGAAGGGGGACGGAGACCAGCTCCTGTTTCTACCATTGACCCGGAGATGCTACAACTGCAGCAAAGGGTTCTGAGACGGACTCCTTCTCCCGCCATTGACCCAGAGCAACTGTGACTGGAAGGAAGAGGGACTGAGATGGAATCTCGTTCATGCCATTGACTCAGAGCTGCTGTGACTGGCAGGGGAAGTGTCCAAGACTGGCTCCTGCTCCCTCCATTGACAGGACTCAGGGACCAGAGGCCAGAGGGAAAGTCAGCGACACAGAAGGAAAGCCTGGTTAGAGCACACACAATGGACAGGCAGGACTAGTGACACGGGAAAGTTCAAAGCAACAGTAACAATATGAGCCAGCAGGTGGTAAATTAGGTGAACCTGCTTTGTGCTTAGGAACAAAGACACATAGAATAGAAGTGGGTGGGTGATACACTTTCTTTTCTTTTTTTCTCTATTTTTCTTTCTTTCTTTTTCTTCTTCTCCCTTTTCTTTTTGAAATGGATGGGGAGAACTCCAGCCACAAAAAACCAATCTCATCCCACAAATCCGGAGACAAAGATCATACCCAAACCCAGCACAAATCCCCCTGCAACTTTGGCTGGAGTACACATTCTGGAATCAAATTTGGACCTACCAAAGAACTGTAGACACAAGAGGAATCTCACTACTTTTACTTTTCTCTGTCTGATGGGTTTTCCTCTTGGTACTCCACTGGGTTAGTGTCTTTTGTTCTACTGTTTATTTTTAATTTATTTTTGTTGTTATTGTTTTGTTTTTTCCCTTTACTTTTAGCTTTTTCTCTCTGTTGTGTTTTGCCCAGTTTTGTTTTTCTTTCTGTATGTTTGTTGTTTTTTCTGTGTGTGTGTGATTATTTTTGTCTCCTGCTTTTCTCTTTTCTCTTTTTTATTACTCTCTCTGTTTTCTTCTTTTCCTTCTCTTTTCTACCTTCTTTTCCATCTCATTCATGATTTAGATCTCTAAACTTTGTATTATTCCACTCATCCTTTTCCTCTCTTTCATCAACTATCTCACTTGATTTTATGAGACTTACATATGGGTAAACACTGTCTCTCCCCTTTCTGTTCACTTCAATACTCCTAGGCTTTCTCTTCCAACCCCTTCTTCTTGTATCCTACAATTAACCAAAACTTGGATGGACATCCTTTGCCCACCAAAGTTGCTTCTGCTATATTTAAGCCCATGCACATCTCCATACTATGCTCTATGCCTCCAAACTCCCCAACCCACGACAGGGTAAAATCACTCTACTGAGTGGAAAAATGTCATATACAAGTTCCTGGTAGAAGTTGGATTATATTATATAACTATAGAACTTGTTCCTACTTTTAAAGATATTAGGCTAATAGTTACCACAGTTTGTCAGTAGCCAGGATGTGCTTAAGTCTATGGTTATTGCTATCTGTACTAGTTTAACCTGGATGTCATCCTGTTATAATCAGCTTTTTCTCTGTATGACAACACTGTGATTGGAGGGGCCATAACCATGACCATAATCCAGTACCAGAGGAATGGGTCTTGAGTCAAAAAGATAGCAACACCATATTATTAATATATTGGGAAGGTTGGTTGTTGGGATAGACAGAAAGACCAAGAACCACCTATATCTAGAAGACATCCTTAAGGAACAGATGTCACCTAGGAAAACCTCAATACCAGGGACAAAACTATCTAACATAAGGAATCTACAAGCATCAACACAGAACACAAAATAAAATAAAACATATAGAAAATGATAAGAAGAAGAAGCAAAATGCAACCCCAAAAGCCCAGCCCACCCAGTACAAGTCCAGAGTACATAGAGACAGAGGAAATCAGAAGCCAACCACTGTAACTCTCAGAAATGATAGCAGCAGAAATGAAGAAAACAAATGGAAGAGGCCATAGCAAAAATAATATCTAAAGTACAAAAAGATATGACAATCAAAATGAAAGAAATTAAAGCAAAAACAGTTAAAAAATAGTGGAGGTCAGGAAAACGATGGACATCATGAATTAGCAACATATGAAAGAAATGGAATCAATGAAACAGATCCAAACAGAAATTCAGGAGATTAAAACTCCATTGGAAGTACACATAACAGACTGAATGAAGGCAAGGATAGAATATCAGACCTAGAAGACAGGAATGTGACTATTGACCAAGAAAAGAAAGATATCTTAAAAATAGCAAGTGACCATGAAAAATCAATCAAACATTTACAACATGAAGCAAAAAGAACAACATAAGATTTATTGAAGTCAGTGAGAAAGCCGCAGACAGTGCAAACGCCATTAAAAATCTCTTTACAGAAATAATGGCAGAAAACTTCTGAAACATGGATAAAGAAATTGACATAAAAATAAATGAAGCATACAGAACTCCTAATAGCTATGACCCAAATAAATCTACACCAAGGCATATAATAATCAAGGTTCCAGAAATTCAGCACAAGAACAAAATATTAAAAGCATCTGGAGAAAAGAAACAAATCATCTATAAAGGAAGCCCATGAGAATCACAACAGACTTCTCAACAGAAACCCTCAAATCAAGGAGAGTCTGGAGTGAGATATTTCAATCCCTAAAATCAAACATTCTTCAACCAAGATTGATGTATCCTCAAAACTATCTTTCAAATTCAACAGAGAAATAAGATACTTCCATGACAAAGAACAACTGAAAAAAGTTCATGACCATGAAACCAGCAATACAGAATGCTCTGAAAGATATATTTGAAAGAGATAATGAAGACCACAAACACGTGAACACCATTAGAAAGAAACCACAAAGCAGGACAAGCAATTAAACAGAGGAGAAAGACAGGGAACAAACAACAGGAAAATAACATGAAAAAGATAAGCCAATACATACCAGTTATAACCATCAAAATAAATGGTCTCAACTCACCAATCAAAAGAAACAGACTGACAGAATGTATCAAGAATCAAGATCCATCAATGTGCTGCATTCAAAAAACACATTTAACCCAAAAATAAATTCACAGACTGAAAGTCAAAGCATGGAAAACAATTCTCCATGACACAGGAACCCAGAAAAAAGCAGAGGTAGGTTTTCTATTTGCAGACAGTGTAAACTTTAAGCCAACACCGATCAAAAGAGACAAGTAAGGTCACTACATACTTGTTAAGGGAAATCCCCAAAAGAAGAGATAACAATCATATGTATATATATGCACCAAACACTGGTGCACCCAATAATATAAAACAAATATTAGCAGACATGAAAAACCAAATAAGCACTAACACAATTGTAGTGGGGGACCTTAATACCTCACTTTCAAAAGTAGATACATTGACTAAAAAAATCAACAAAGAAATATCAGAATTAAACCAAGACTGTGAACAAATGGACTTGGTAGCTCTCTATAGAGTGTTCCACCCCAAAACATCAGAACACACATCCTTCTCTGCTGCACATGGGACATTCTCCAAAATAGAGCACATACTAGCTCACAAAATATGTTTAAGTAAATATAGAGGAATTGAAATCATACCTTGCATACTACCTGACCATAATGCAATGAAAGTGGAAATCAATGACAAAAGAAACCACAAAAACTACAGGAACACATGGAACTTAAACAACACATTTCTGATCAACCAATGGGTCACAGAGGAAATTAAACATGAAATTACACAGTATATACAATTAAATGATAATGCCACTACAACATACCAAAAATTATTGGAAGCAATGAAAGCAGTCCTAAGAGGGAAATTTATGCTGATAAACTCTCACATCAGGAAAACAGAATGAGGTCAAATAACCTAATGTTGAACATCAAGCTTCTAGAAAAAGAAAAATAAATCAAACACAAATCTCATAGGAGGGAGGAAATTATAAAGGTAAGAGAAGAAATTAATGCAATTGGGACTAAAAAAGCAATACAAAGAATCAATGAATAAAAAAGTTGGTTCCTTGAAAGAATTAATAAATCTGATAAACCATTAGCCAACCTTATAAAAAGGAGGAAAGAAAAAAACACAAATTCAAGCAATTAGGAATGAAAAGGGGGAAGTCACAACAGATCCTACAGAAACTGAGGAGATCATCAATACCTACTATGAGAACCTATATTCTAGTAAGATGGAAAACACAGAAGAAATGGACAGATTACTAGACACAATCCAACTGCCAAAACTAAATCAAGAAGATATAAAAATTCTAAATAAACTGATATCAGCCAACAAAATTAAAAATGTAATTAAAATTTTAAAGATAAATTAAAGCCTAGGACCTGGCAGAATCATGGTTGAATTCTACAAGAAAGTTAGAGAACTAATGCAGAAACTCTTTAATGAAATTGAAAGAGAAGCAATACTTCCAAAATCATATCTGTAGGCAAGTATTACCCTGATTCCAAAACCAGAGATGAACCCAACCAAAGAAAGAAAACTATAGGCCAATCTCCCTAATGAACATAGTTGAAAGATACTCAATAAGATACTGACAAACAGAATGCAGCATATCATCAAGAAGATTATACAACATGACCAAATTGGATTCATACCAGGGATGCAGGTATGGTTCAATTTCAACAAATCAATGAATGCAATACACCTTATTAACAGAACCAAAGACAAAAATCACATGATCATCTCAATAGATGCAGAAAAAGCATTTGACAAAGTCCAACACCCCTTAATGACAAAAAAAAGCTACAGAATTTGGAATACAGGGTATTTATCTCAATCTGATAAAAGCCATCTATGACAAACCAAGAGTTAACATGGTCAAAAACTGAAAGCTTTCATTCTAAAATCAGGAACAAGACAAGGATGTTGACTCTCTCTTCTCCTATTCAATGTAGTTCTGGAAATATTAAACAGAGCAATTAGAAAACAGAAAGAAATAAAAGAAATAAGGATAGGAAAGGAAGAAGTTAAGTTATCATTATTTGCAGATTACATGATACTCTACATAGAAGACCCCAAAAGCTCCACCAAAAGACTTATAGATTTAATAAACAAATTCAGCAGTATAGCTGGATACAAAGTCAGCACTCAAAAATCAATAGCATTCCTGTACACAAGCAACAAACTCACTGAAGAGAAATTAGGGAAACCACACCCTTTACAATAGCATCCGAAAAAAGGAAATACTTAGGAATCAATCTAACAAAAGAAGTAAAACATCTATACATTTAAAACTACAGTACTCTGAAGAAGGAGATCAAAGAGGATATCAGAAAGTGGAAAGGTATCCCTTGCTTATGGATGGGAAGAATGAACATAGTGAAAATGGCCATACTCCCAAAACTGCTATATAGATTTAATGCAATCCCAATCAAAATACCATTAGCATACCTCACAGAACTAGAGAAAATATTTCTAAAATTCATTTGGAACCAGAAGAGACCTAGAATAGCAAAAGCAATTCTGGGCAACAAAGGTAAGTCAGGGGCATCACAATCCCTGTTCTGAAATAATACTACAAAGCTACTGTGATAAATCAGCATGGTATTGGCAAAAAAAAAAAAAGACCTGAATATCAGTGGAACAGAATAGAAGATGCAGATGCAACTACAAACACACTAAACCACCTTATCTTCGACAAAGGAGCAAAACATGTTCACTGGAAGAAAATAGCCTCTTTAATAAATGGTGCTGTGAAACTGGCTTTCCACATGCTGAAGACTAAAACTAGATGCATGTCTACTACCATTCACTAAACTAAAGTCAAAATGGGTTAAACATATAAACATTAAAACGGAAACACTAAATATACTGGAAGAGAAAATAGGTAGAAAACTCGAAGACATAGGTTTAGGAAGAAACTTCATGAACAAAACCCAGACTGCATGGGAAATACAACAAAGAATCAACAAATGGGATCTCATCTTATTAAAAAGCTTTTGCACAATAAAAGGAATCACCAACAAAGTGAAAAGACAACTCACAGAGTGGGAAATAATTATAGCCAGTTGTCCCTTGGACAAAGGACTTATATCTAGAACACATTAAGAATTCAAAAAAATGAGAAACCCAAAATTCAAAGGCCCAATCCAAAAATGGGCATCTGAGATGAATACACACTTCTCAGATGAAGAAATAGAAATGACAAATAAATGTATGAGAAAATGTTCAACATCATTGGTCATTCAAGAGATGCAAATTAAAACAACACTGAGTCCATCTCACTCCAGAAAGAATGGCTTTCATCAAGAAAACAACCAATAACAAATTTTGGCAGGGCTATGGGAAGAAAGGAACCCTTCTCCACTGTTGGTGGGAGTGTAGACTGGTGCAACCACTGTGGAAATCAGTGTGGAGGTTTCTTTAAATACTATTCCACCCAGCTATTCCCCTTTTGGGTATTTTCCCAGAAGAATTAATAACATTACACCACAGTGATATATGTACACCTAAGTTTATAGCAGCACAATTTTTAAGAGCTAAATCTTGGAAACAACCAAATGCCCATCAACCAAGAAATGGATAAAAAATGTGTTTCTTAATATAATGGAATACTTCTCAGACATAAAAACATAAACTTGAGACTTTTATAGATAAATGGATGCAATTTAAGACCATGCTCATAAGTGAAATAAACCAGACACACATGTGTAAACATTGTATTGTCTTACTAGTGTGAGAATATGAAAGAGTAAACAAGATCCAAAATGTACAATAGATATTGTGAATAGGGAAGAAAGTGTTCAAAAGTAGGGAAAAAATGTGATGGGATAAATGGGATATGAAGGAAGGGAAAAGTAAAAAATATATATGAACACAAGACAGTTAAGATAGTTATACAGCTGGTTTTTCTTGGTTCATTGAGGGGAAAGTTTTGTGCTAGCAGTTTTCTGGACAGTGTTTCATGCCTATATCTTGTGCTCTGAACAACTACTCTCAATATAAAAATATGCAATATGTTGATTATTGTTACTCTTCTATTAGCCTGTTTTGAAACTGTGTTTTATTGTTACTTCTTTCTTTTTTTCTGTTTAAAATGAGAAAAAAAGAAATAAAGTCCATAGGAATTAGCTTAACCAAAGAGGTGAAATGTCTCTATAATGAAAATTATAGAACTCTGAGAAAAGATATTGAAGAGGACTTTAGAAAATGGAAATACATACCTTGTATTGGTAGACCTAACGTTGTTTAAAAGGCCATATTAACGAGAAAAAGCAATCCGGAACTTCACTTGAAATCAGAAAAGACCCAAAATAACCAAAGCAACCCTGAAAAGGAGCAATACTGGAGGGGTCACTATACTAGACTTTGAGCTGTATTATAAAGCCATGTTAACATAAACAACCTGGTACTGACACAAAAACAAAAGTGTAGATTTATGCAATATAAACACACTGTAACAAACCTAAGAACATAAAGCCATTTGAATTTTGACAAAGAGGTCAAAAACTATGGAGAGACTGTGGAGTAGATTTCACTCTTCCAGGCCATGTACAAGGACCATGTACAAGGATCATTGCTTATGATCATGACATTCATCTGCTGGAGTCCTAGATAGCCACGGGTGATGTCATTGACCCTGTACACAGCTGCTGCCTGCCCATAGATGTGGCCAACCAGTGCATCCACTTTGATGAGGAGACGAGCCATGTCCTGACTGACTCCAGCAATGACACCAAGGGTTTCTTAGACCCCAAGATGCATGAGAATCTCACTTACCTGAAGCTGCTGGAGCACTCAGGGGAGGACTCCAAGACAGGCCTGTGCCTTCTGCCACTCACTAATAAGGCTGCCAAGGGCACTGAGCTGGTCTATACCAACTCAGAGGCCCTGGACATCTTTGAGAAGGCCACCATATCTGTACCATTTAGCAAGTTTCAGGGCAAGAGAGTAACCATTTGGGAGATGATCAACTCAGAGCATTTAATGACAGAATAGTGGCAGAACCTGCTGCAGTTCACAATGGTTGTATCACAGTGAAGAAGATCATCAACATTGTCATCATCATGGTGGAGGACCATGAGAGGAAGAGCCAGCTCTGCTTCAAGGGCCTGGGAACCTTGGTACCTGCTGCCAAGCTGCTGGAGAGCAGGGTCATTGACCATGACCTCCACCAGCAGCTGCTGCTGGGTGAGCTTACTGTGCAAGAAGTGGCCAAGGTAGATACCATACATTACTCACTGAGGTGTACCAATATCGATGCAGGCATGTGGCTGGAGGAGGCAGGGCAGAATCTGAGAATCTATGAGGCCTTAAAGAAAGATCTTGTGCAGCTGGACGCAGAGCTGGCACTGCTGGAGGCCCAGGCCAGCACCAAGATCGTCATCCACCCTGCCACTAGTGCCAGCTAACCATGGATGAGGCAGCGAGTCCTGGCTGGGTGGGCCCTGAGTTGCATGAGAAGCTGCTGTCAGCTGAGAAGGCTCTGATAGATTACAGGGAACCATGCTTGGGCCAGAGTGTCTTTCTGTCCCAGGCCCTAAAATAAGGCCTCATCCCCTGGGAGCAGGGCTTGCATCTACTGCATGCCCTAAGCAAGAGTCATTATGTGCCCCTAATCATTACCTATGCCTGGATGAGGAGATAAACAGGGCCTTGATAGCACACAGGCATGATGCCAAGGTCTACCTTGACCCCAGTGCATGAGAACTAGTGGCCTATAGCCAGCTCCAGCAGCAGTGCCAGCCAGACCAGCTGATGGGGTTGAGCCTGTTGCTGCTCTCAGAGGAGGCCATCTGGATCTGGCAGGTGGAGGTCTATTCTGAACTCCAGGCCCATGAGACCTTTGAGAAGGCTGCTGTCAAAGTCCCTGTAGGCATCTAGAGGGCAGAATGGTTATGCTGTAAGAGCTCATCAGCTTCAAGTATTTCACAGTGGAACAGCACCAGGAGTTGCTGCAGCAGTTCTGCATGAACAAGATTACTGTGGAAAAAGTCATCAAGATCTGTGTAAACATCATTGAAGTAGTGGAGACCAAGCAGCAGGAGTGGCTGTCTTTCAGTGGACTCTGTGCTCCCATGCTGGCTGGCTAACTGTTGGCCACCAATGTACTCACCAGAGCCCCGTATGAGCAGTCCAAAGATGGCAGGACATTGGTCATGAACTTCTCAGTGGTGGGCTCCATGCAGATGATTCTGCAGGGCAATGGCTGCATGTCTGGCATCTACTTGGAGGACTCCAAGGAGAAGGTGACTATTTATGGGGCCATTTTCCTATGACTACTGAGAACCAGCACAACCACTCTTCTGATGGAGGACCACTGGCTTTCTGGTAGACCTGATGGCCCAGGCAACCACTGGTTTTCTGGTAGACCTGATGAATAACCAGGGCCTGTATGTTCATGAGGTTATGAAACAGGCATTTTGGGCCTCAAACTACACAAGAGGCTGCTGACAGCTGAGAAGACTGTCACTGGCTATAAGGACCCCTACTCAAGCAGCACCGTCTGGCTCTTTCAGGCCATAAAGAAAGGTCTGATGCACAGCATCCACCTGCTAGAGGTCCAAATCACCACTGGTGGAATCACTGATATGGTTACAGCCACCACTTGCCTGTGGGCATGGTCTACAAGTGCAGCTACTACAATAAGATGAGCCATATGCTGGCTTATACCAGCAACAACATCAAGGGCTTCTTTAAACCCAACCTGGAAGAGAATCTCACCTACCTGCAGTTACTGGAGAGCTGCATAAAGAACCCTGAGATTTAACTTGCACCACCTGCTGATGAGAGGGGCTTGGAAGGCTGAGGTAGTGGAGACAACACTGATGTTTACTGAGGAGGAGACCCAGAGGACCTTTAAGGAGACATAGATTGACATCCCTGGTGGAAGCAGCCATGACATCATCAGCAAGTCCTTGTAGGAGGTGATGCAGTCAGAACAGACACCTGAGGAACAGCAGGCTTGGCTTATGGCTATCTTGAAGGGTGGCTGGGTGACCAAGCAGTGCATGATCATCATCATGATCAAGATCAGAGATTATCCATCCACAAGACTGAGGATAGACTGAGGTTATCCACAGAAGAACCTGGCATTCTTTAGCCACATGAACTGCAGTCTTACTGCTGAGGACCTGTATAAGGCTGGGATCATCTCCCTTGAGAGCTACAACCTGCTCCAGAAGGTCCTGGAGGTGGAGTCTGCTTGGTGCTACCTCCATGGCATGGGATTTGTGACTGGCAACTATGTGTCCTGCTCCAGGCAAATGCTGTCTATCAGGCCCTAAAGAAGAGATGTTGAGTACAAAGATGTCCCACTTGTTGCTGGAGGCACAGGCAGCAACAGGCTTCCTACTGGCCCTAGAGAAGGGTGAGTGACTGACTGTGGATGAGACTGTGTGGAAGGCCTGATGGGCCCCAACTTTCTAGTCAAGTGCTCTTGGCAGAGTAAGCTGTCACTGACTACCAAGGCCCCTACACAGAGCAGATCATCTCACTCTTCAGGCCAAGAAGGAGCTGATCTATGTAGAGGAGGCATCACAGCTGCTGGATGCCCATATAGACACAGAAAGGATCATGGACCCCCACCTAGGCTTCCACTTCCCACTGGAGGTGGCCTAACAATGTGGTTATCTCAACATGGACACATATGACCAGCTCTTATTTTTTTGTTTTTTGTGGGTACCAGGGGTCGAACTCAGGACCTCACGTGCCAGCAGGTGCCTGTGCCACTGAGTGATATCACCGGCCCTTTTTTTGTATGTGGGTACCGGGAGTTGAACTCAGGACCTCACACTTGCCAGGCAGGTGTTTATGCCACTGAGCTATCTCACTGGCTCGACCAGCTCTTAAATAGCCATGAAGTGTGTGGTTGTGTGAACCCCTCCAATAATAGTGCCTCAACTGCACACAGCTGCTCAAGTAATGCCACCTTGATAATAGCAGGCGGATGTTCTTGCTACTCTTCAATGCCCACCAGCTGACCTTCTGTGGCCTCTGTAAGCAGATCACCATGGAAGAGCTGATGCACTCACAAATAATGGAGTAGGCCATGGCACTGCAGCTGGAGGAGAGCCTGACCTCTATCGAGAAGGACACCAAGAACATGCAGAAGTTCCTTGAGGGCATTAGCTGCATTGTAGGTGTCTTTGTCAATGCCACCAAGGAACAGCAATCAGTGTACCAGGCCACAAAGAAGGGCATAATTGGCCTTGACACTGCCTTCAAGGTCATCGAGGTGCTAGAAGCCAATGGCTACATCCTTGACCCTATCAAGGGGCTCGAGTTGATTTTGGAAGAGGTCATGTTCATGGGCATTAGGGACTCCAAGTTCAAAGACAAACTGCTTTCAGCCAAGGGCACCATCACCACCTTCAAGGACCAGTACTCTGGCAAGTTTATCTCCTTTCAGGCCATGAAAAAGGGCCTGATCATGAAAGACCATATAGGTTCTGCCTGCTGGAGGCCCAAATTTCCTTGAGGGGTATATTGACCCCAAGGAGAGCCACCAGCCACCTGTGGAGGTGGGGTACAAGTGCAGGCTCTTTGATAAGATGAACAAGATCCAGAATGACCCTTTGGATGACACCAAGGGATTATTTGGCCCTAACACAGAGGAGAACCTCACTTACCTGCAGCTGATGGAGTGCTCCATCACTGACACCCATACTGACCTGTGCGACCTGTCACTGAAAGAAAAGAAGCAGGAGCAGAAGACGTCATCCAAATCCTCAGTGTTCAAGTGCTGCTTGGTGATCTTGGACCTTGAGACAAGCAAGGAAATATCAGAATACAAGGCCTACTGCAAGGGTCTCATTGACCACCAACTGTAACTGGAGCTATCCAAGCAGAAGTGGGAGTGGAAAATCACCATTTAGCCATCAGTTGGCTGCCATTCTGGCACTCATGACACCATTGCCAATAACCTCATGGATTTCTTGGTACTGCATCAGTATGACTCCAGCATGCTTTCTATCACCAAGTTTGCCAACATCCTGTTGGGGCGATGCCAAGTGGCTTTCACTCCTGCTCCTGTTCAGTGGACTTTTCATCCTTTTACCTCATCAGCCCTGAAGTTTCTAGGACCCAGCTGACCTCCTGGTCTGACACTACTGAGAAGATGGGCCCAGTGGCTGGCATCTTAGACACAGAGACACTGGAGAAGATGTCATCATGGAAGTCATGCACTGCAACCTAGTGAACAATGTCACAGGGAAGTGGCTGCTGGAGGCACAGGCCTGCACTGGAGGAAGGGGACATCATTGATACTAGCCTAGGTAATCACTTCCTTATCGCTGATGCTGTCAACAAGGGCCTGGTGTACCAGATCATGGTGGATTACATCAACCTTGTCCAGTAAACCTTCTCTGGGTTTGAGGACCCATGCCCCAAGACCAAGATGTCAGCTGCCCAGGCCCTAAAGAAGGGCTAACTGTACTATGAGGCAGACAGGCATTTACTGGAGGTGCAGTACCTGATGGCCTGTTAGAGCCCTACACCCTAGACCCTGTGTCCTGGGATGAAGCCCTGCAGTTCAGCACGTTGGGTGCCTGCATAATCCAGTAACTGCGTGGTGCCAGCACCTACTAGAAGTACCCCACTTGCCCATAGACCAAACTCAAGATCTCCTACAATGATACACTGGACTGCAACATGGTGGAGGAGGGGATGGGGATGCAGCTGCCAGAGGCTGCTGCCAAGTCCAGCAAGTGTTACCACAGTCCTTACAGAGTCAGTGGCTCTGGTTCCAACACTGGCTCCTGGCCAGTTCATGCTGTGGCAGCTTTGACATCACCAGCTCTGGCTTCTAAATGACCTCCTCCTTCACTTACTCTTTCTCAGGCCTCCATGGGAGGTCTTCATCCCCTGCCTGCGTCTTACCCTCCTGCTCCACACGTGGCCAGGCTGCTAGCCAAGGTACTGGAGTCTCTCTAACATTTAAAAGTGTCTTCCTCCAAAGCAGTGTCTCAAGTTTAACCAAAAAAGACTAGACTAACACACTAATGTCTATCTCTTTTCCAGACAGCCTGTATTTTGGAGGACATGGCTGACACGGTCCCATTGAACAGCACACCAAATTTGGGTCTCCCTACCCACTTTAACCTGCCACTCACCACAGTCAGGTGCCTTGGAGGGTCCAAAGCTGGTGCTCAGCCAACCTTCCTGTCTACATAAAGATGGTTTTGTGTGGGTGAGTCCCATGCCCATAAGCCCACTCCACAGGAAGCACACCTGCCAGTCCTAGCTGCTGAGAGCATTAGGATTACACCTGGCAGTAGAGGGCCCTCCATCCTCTCAGAGCACCTGCTTGGGGCCAGCATTTCCCCCAGGGTGTTTCTCAGATGGGCCTGCTCCTTCAACGGGTCCTGCTGGTGAAGGAAGGGCCCTGAGACAGCCATCTCTTCCAGCTGGCCCAGAGAAGCACTTCCCCATGGGAAGATGATAGTCCAGTCTATAGTGGTTCCCCACACCACCCAAGAACTCACTCTCCCAGGATCCCAGGCTCTGACTTCAGACTTCCAGCCCCAGTTCCACTTGTAAGTATTTTTCTGTGTCCTCTCTCATACACTAGCCCTGAGAAACCAGACCCAGGGTGGCAGGCAGCCATTCTGGCTGGGCAGGGCTGGGGTTCTCCAGACCTGTCCTCCCCCTGGGATCATGGTGGAGTTCCTCCCTGGGGGCTGCCTCCACACCTTGTTCCCAGGGAGCCTCAGCCCCTGTTGCCCCAGGATACTGGCTGCTGCATGTGCTGACCCAGGATCCCCACCAGTGTCCCCCATCCAGCCTCTGACTGAACTTCCATGCTGCACTAACCCAGGCTGGTGACAGGTGGAGTTGCCAGGCAGAACTCTAACCTGACCATGGTTGGGGCCCTGCAGCATCCACCCCTATATAAAAGCAATTCCAACCTTAAAAACATACACACACATGAGAGAAAACATCAGTTTCTTTACCAAATGGCAGTGGGAAAACTGGAGAGCTGCATGCAGATAAACTGGATAGATTATCTACATAGATATCTAGACAGATAATTTAGAACATATAAAGACATAAAAATTTAACCCCTATAAAACAATGAGACCAATAAAAAGTAGGCAAATGAAATGTATAGATGCCTCTCAAAAATTTTTTTTCAAGTGAAAATAATGTGAAAAATGTCAACATCTCTTCTTTACCCATCAGAGAAACGCAAATTTAAACTGCATTCAGATTCCATCTCATCCCAATTGGAATAGTGAATAATATTATTAGAAAAAAACAAACAAAACAAAATAAAACAATGAATGCTAGCTGGGTGCTAGAGGAGAGGAGGAAACTCCCTACATTGTTGATGGGAATGTAAATTAGTACAACAACCATGATCAAAATTAATATGGAAATTCCTTAAAAGACTAAACATATAAATACCACTTGACCAATCTACACTACTTTTGGGTGTATTTCTGAAAGAATTAAGAAGGTCACACATATTCATACATGCACACCCATGCTTATAGGAGCACAATTCACAATAGCTAAGATGTATAAACTGTCTAGATGCACATAACAGATAAATGAATAAAGAGAATATATATATATATATATATAATATTCAGACTCTCTCTCTCTCTCTCTGTCTCTCTCTCTCTCTCTCTCTCTCTCTCTCTCTATATATATATATATATATATATATATATATATATATATATGGCCATAAGGAAGAATGAAGTCATATCATTTGTAGGAAAATGCATGGAACTAGAAACCATCATGTTAAGTCAAATTAGCCAAGCCTAGAAAGTTAAATATTGCAGGTTTTTTCCTATGTGAGAAAACTATATATATATGTAAAGAATTAAAGGAAATGGGACAGGAATCAAGGAGGCAGACTTCAGAGGTGGAAAAGGTGATAAGCAGGAAAGAGTAATGTACTAACATTCATTAAGCTATGTTAAATATGTCTTCCAACTTTCCAAAATAAACCCCATCACCATGTAATATTAACATGCTGTAATAAATGCAATGAATAATCAATTGAGTTATTGCATGTTTTGATTATTAGAAATTTTGATTAGCTAAAAAGAGAGTGGGAAATCTTTACACCATTCTGCTTGGTTTACAATGAAAACTGAAACATATTTTTATATCCTTTCCCATTCATACTTTTTAATCTCATCTCTTAAGGAGAAAAAATTCTATTATTTTTCAAAGTAGCCCAGAAGCAGATGGACAGACTAATTCCAAGTGGTATTTGAATTTCATGAAAACAATTCTGTGCACCACTATATTAGTAAAAACTCCATATTTAAAATTTGAAAAAAAAATTAAATTAGTGCTTATCTGCAAATTTTTAAACATATATAATTGTGTAATTATAGGATTTCTAATATAAAATTATTCTGTTATGATGCTCTGCACAGAAAAATTTCTCTAAAATCAGGTAGCATGTAACAAACCATGGTTATATGTGAAGTGGATATTCCTTTCAACAATGCCTTATTGATAAAAAAAAAAGGTTTTATCTACCAACATTTTTTATGATTTTTCTCCTAACAGAAATTGACTATTTAATTGAAATATTTAATTATTAAATTGCATTTATTTAAATATTTAATTGCAGTATTTAACTGAATCAGTATTATTTTCTTTCTTTTATATTTATTAAATTTATTGATACAATTTAGATATACATGATCACATTCTTCAAAGGGAACTTGTACATGTACATGGTGTGTCTCTTTTTTCCTCTCCCATTTCCTTCCCCTCCCCTCAACCCCCTTTCCCCTCCATATTTACAAAGCTTTGTTTCTATTTTCTCATTTTTTCTCATTCCCCAGTTCCCATTTCCTTTTAAACAATTTCTTATTTTGCAATATCTATTATATATTTTGTTTCTTATTTACACTTTCAGTTTCTCACACCAGAAAAACAATGTGATATTTACACATGTGTTTCCAATTTATTTCTTTTAAGAGTATGGTCTCCAGATGCATCCATTTACCCAAAATGTCTCAAGTTTATCCTTCTTTATCACTGAGTATAAAAAAAAACATTGTATAAAAAAAAAACTTCTTTATCCATTCCTTCATTGATGGGCATTTACGTTGTTTCCAAGATTTAGCTACTACAAACTGCGCTGCTATAAACATGGGTGCTCATACATCACTGTCATATGATGTTTTTAATCCTTCCAGGAAGATACTCAAAAGGGGAATAGCCGGGTTGAATGGAACCTCCAGTCCTAGTATTTTTGGAATCTCCACAATGATTTCCACAGTGGTTGCACCAGTCTACACTCCTACTAAGAGAGAAGTGTTCCTTTTTCCCCAGAGCCTCGCCAGCATTTGTTATTAATTGATTTCTTGATAGCCACTCTTTCTGGAATGAGATGATTCTCAGCATTGTTTTAATATGCATCTCTCAAGCGATCAGTGATGTTGAACATTTTTTCATATATTTGTTTGCTGTTTGTGCTTCTTCTTCTTCTGAGAAGTGTCTATTCATTTCAGATGCCCATTTATGGATTGAGACTTTAGGAAGCTGTGATTTTTTCAATTGTTTATATGTTCTTGATATTAGTCCTTTGCCTGAAGAACAACGAGGTAAGATTTTCCCCACTATGTTGTTGTCTTTTCATTCTGTTGGTGATTTCTTTTACCGTGCAAAAGGTTTTTAATAAGATGAGATCCTAACTGTTGATACTTTATAGGATTTCCTGTGACATTGGAGTTTTATTCATGAAGTCTTTTCCTACACCTGATTTAAAGAGTTCTACCTATTCGCTCTTCTAGCAGATTTAGTGTTTCTGTTTTAATATCCAGATCTTTGATTCATTTTGATTTTTGTTTAGTGAATGGTGATAGACAAGGGTCTAGTTTTAGTATTCAGCATGCGGAAAGCCAGCTTTTTCAGCACCATTCATTAAAGATGCTATCTTTCTTCCTGTGAACATGTTTGGCCCCTTTTTAAAACATAAGGTGGTTGAGTGTGTTTGAAGAGTTTCTGCATCTTCTAATCTATTCCACTGATCCTCAGGTCTGTTATTTATTTGCCAGTGCCATGCTATTTTTAACACAATAGCTTTGTAGTAAAGTTTCAAGTCAGAGATTGTGATGGCCCCTAGTGGGTCTTTATTGTGCAGAATTGTTTATGCTATTCTAGGTCTCTTCCTGTTCCAAATAAAATTTAGGAGTGTTTTCTCTAGTTCTGTGAGGTATGCCAATGGTATTTTGATTGGGATTGCACTAAAACTGTATAGCAATTTTGAGAGTATGGCCATTTTTACTATGTGAGTTCTTCCTACCCAAGAGCAAGAGATATCTTTCCATTTTCTGATATCCTCTTTGATCTCTTTTTTTAGAGTACTGTAATTTTCAATGTAGGGTTCTTTATTTCCTTCTTTTCACTTCCTTTTACTTCCTGTAGTTCCTTTGTTAGATTGATTACTAAGTATTTCTTTTCTTTCATTCTTTCTTTCTTTCTTTCTTTTTTTTTTTTTTGGTGCTACTATAAAAGGTGGAGTTTCCCTAATTTCTTTCATAGTGAATTTGCTATTTTTGTACAGGAATGTTAAAGATTTTTGCAGTTGACTTTGTATCCAGCTACACAAAAGAACCTGGTTACTAAACCTAGATGTCTTTTGATGGAGTTTTTGGGTTCTTCTGTGTATGTATAATATCATGTCTTCTGGACATAATGATAATTTAATTTCTTCCTTTCCTATATTTACTCCTTTTATTTCTTTCTCTTGTCTTATTGCTCCAACTAATGTTTCCAGAACTATATTGAGTATGAGTGGTGATAGTGGACATCCTTGTCTTGTTACTGATTTTAGAATGAAAGCTTTCTTTTTCTGACAGTTCAATGTGATATTGGCTTTTGGTTTGTCATAGATGGCTTTTATCAGATTTAGATAAATAGCATCTATTCTGATTTTCTGTAAGATTTCTATCATGAATTGGTGTTGGGTTTTGTCAAAATTTTTTCTGCATCTATCAAAATGATCATATGGTTTTTGTCTTTGGCTATGTTAATATGATGTATACATTTATTGATTTGCATATGTTGACCCTTCCCTGCATCCCTGGTATGAATCCTACTTAGTCATGGTGTATAATCTTCTTGATGATTTTCTGCATTCTGTTTGTCACTATCTTATTGAAGACTTTTGCATTTATGTTCATTAGGGAAATTGAACTGTAGTTCTCTTTTTTGGTTGAGTCCTTCTCTGATTTTGGTATCAGAGTAATACTTGCTTCCAGGAATGACTTTGGGAGTATTGCTTCCCTTTCCATTTCATTAAAAACTTTGGTGAGTAATGGCATTAAATCTTCTCTAAATTTCTGTAGAATTAAGTGGTAAATCCATTATGACCTGTGCTTTACTTTGTAGGTAAGTTTTTAATTACATTTTCAATTTCATTTAGTGATACTGGGTAATTTATAATTTTTATAACTTCTTGATTCATATTTATTAATTCATATGTATCTAGGAATCAGCCTGTTTCTTCTATCATTTTCATTTTATTAGAGTAAAGATTCTCAAAGTAGATATTGGTGATCTTCTGGATTTCTGAAGGATCCATTGTGATTTCATCCTTTTAATTCTTAATTGCATGGATTTCAGTCTTTTCTTTCCTATTTTGGATAAGGTTGGCTAAAGGTTTTTTAATTTTATTTATTATTTCAGGGAACCAACTCTTTAGTTCATTTATTCTTTGTATTGTTTTCTTAGTCTTGGTTGCATTAATTTTGGCCTTGATCTTTATAATTTCTTCCCTTTTCCTAGCTTTGGGTTTCACTTGCTCGTCTTCTTCCAGAATTTTGAGGTTCAACATTAGGTTGTTTATTTGAGCTCATTCTGTATTCCTGATGTAAGAGTTCATAGCTATAAATTTCCCTCTAAAACTGTTTTCATTGCATCCTATTTTTCTGCTATGTTGTATTGGCATTATCTTTTGTTGTAGGTATATTTAATTTTTCTTTAATTGGTTGTTCAATTTCCATGGTTTATTGAATTTTTGTGGGTTTTTTGCTTTTGCTTTTCAATTTTGTTGCACTATGGTCATATAATATGCATGGGATAATTTCAACGCTTTTGCATTTACTTAAGCATGTTTTATGAGGTAATATGTGGTCTATTTTGGAGAACATCCAATGCACAGCTGAGAAGAATGTGTATGCTGCTGTTGTAGGGTGGAACACTCTCTAGACATCAGGTAATATTTTGTTCACAGGTTTGATATTTTGTTCACAGTTCTGATATTTCTTTGTTGATTTTTTGTCTAGTTGATATATGTATTTGTGACAGTGGGGTATTAATATCCCCCACTACAATTGTTAGTGTTTATTTGATTTTTCATGTGCATTATTTTTTGTGTTATACAGTTGGGTTTCCTGTATTTGGTGCATATATATTCATGATTGTTGTCTCTTCTTCTTGGACTTTTCCCTTAACAATTATGTAGTGACCTTCTTTATCTCTTTTCATCAGTCTTGGCTTTAAGTTCACATTATCTGCAAATAGAATAGCTACCCCTGCTTTTTTCTTGGCTCCTGTCACATGGAGTATTGTTTTCTCTCCTTTGACTTTCAGTCTGTGAATTTCTTTTTGAATTAAATATGCTTCTTGAATGCACCATATTGTTCAATCTTGTTTCTTGATCCATTCTGCCAGTCTATTACTTTTGATTGGTGAATTGATATGAATTCCATCATTTTTCTATGCTTCTCTATTTTTTTGTCTATGTCTACTCTAGATTTGTTAGCAAGTCCTTCATTATAGTTTTCATCACTTTTTTGTTTTCTTTTGTTTTGTTTTGTTTTTTAAGACAGTATCTCACTACATAGTTCAACCTGGTCTTGAACTCACTATGTACCACAGACTGGCCTCGAACTTGTGGGAATCCTCTTGCCTCAGCCTCCCGAGTGCTGGGATAACAGGCATGTGCCAACATCGTCAGCTTCATCCACATAGTCCAATACCAAAGGACTATGTGGATGATTATGACCCCAGATTATCGCAATGTTTTCATACAAGGGTGAACAACTGATTACAACATGTATGGCATCATGACTAAAGTAGTACAATTAGTAGTAACTACATCATCAAGCACAGCCTAGAAGCTGACAATATGTGGAAACTGCTAATTTGGTATTTCTAGCCCTAGGAGCAAGATCTATAGTTAGTTATGTAACAACATCCAACATAAACCAGGAACTTGTATGCAGTGAGTTTCCCCTTGGTAGAGTGATATTATTTTGTGGGGAAGGAAAACTTAGGATGGGTATGGGACAAAACAGCAATAATTGTAGAGAAATATAGTGGAAGCAAGGGTGAAGGACAAAGGATGTTCACCCAAACTTTGGGAAGCTGTAAAAGAGGACAGAAGAGAAACAATGAAGGAGAAAACAAAAGAATATTGAGGCAAACCAGCAGACTAGAGACAATTTTCATTCACATGTAAATATTAGAAAATCAAGGATGACCATTTAGGAAAGAGAGACAGGACAGAGGAAACAAAGCTGACAATTAAAGTAAAAACCTAAACAACCATCCCTAAAAAAAAATATTTCTCTGGTGCCCCTTGTTCTGTGTTAGTTCCCTAGTCAGAGCCAGAACCTATACTGAGTAACCCCACCAAGACTTCAGTAGGATTACTGCTGGGTTCAGGGCTGATCTTGGCCCCACCACTGACTCTTCTCATTCACTGGTCATTGGGGTGTAGTGCCCTTATCCTGCTGCCTGCCAAGGTCACTTGCTTGTTTGCACTGTGGGTCCCAGGGCAGGTGGCAGTGCCCTTGTCCCAGTGCTGGCCAAGGCTGCTTGCCTGCTTGTGCCTCTGGTTTCAGGGCAGTTGGGGTGTGCCCTTGTACCACCACCAAGCAAGGCCACTTGCCTGCTTCTGCTGCTGGTCACAGAGCAGGGGGCTGCTTCCTGTCCATTGTAGCTAGGGCTAAGACTGACTTTTGTTCCCCAGCAGAATGGGGCCTGTGTGGTTCCAGCTCTTACCTCTTGGCAGAATTCTCCTCAGTTTGCTGTTCAACTGATGGCAGTCTACTGTCACTGGACAACACTTCCTTCTTTCCACTCAGGTACATTGGCAGTTAAGTGATCATAGAGCTGTTCTGCTGCTGAAATTTAAGCTCTTTAAAATAAAATGACGGTCCCACCAGCCTGCTGCTGCTCTACCATATGACTGTGTGCTGGATGGCATTTTAGTTCACTGACCGACAGCTGATTGGGGGGCTCAGGAAACAGTGTCTCATTCTCACTGCTGCCACCAAATGTACAAGTGTCCCACTTCAGGTCAGGTCTCAGTATCCCAGTGAGGAACAAACTTGCTTTTGCCACCTTTCAGGGAGGCTACACAGCTGCTCTAGTCACACCACACTGTCTCAGATCTGCCTCAGTGAGCTGTTTATTCTGTAACAATGAATACTATTTTCTTCTTCTCCACTGTCAGTTCCCTTGTGGTTCCCATGTGCCCTGTACTCCTTCTGGATTCTCTCTGGGCTGTTGTTTTCCAGACTCTCAGTACTTTGTTCTGGAGAAGGTGAGTAGCTGATACTCATCACTCTTCCATTTGGGGGCTAGAAATTGTATTATTTTCTCCAAATCATTGGCTCTTTTGCTTTCTTCCTGTTTATTTCTTTATTTACATTTTTGTAGCGCTGAGGATACAAAGCAGAGCCTTGCACATGTTAAGACAATGTTCTGATACTGTGCTACATCATAGCCCCCATAGAGTAATGTATAATATTTTTTTGCTGTTTAATCTGTGAAAAGTTTAATTTTGGAACCACTATGCATGTAGTGATTATTAATCACTATAATGAGAGAAATAATTTATTTGTGCCTAACTCAAAATAAACTACGTATTATAAGAGCTTATTTTGGTGTATCATAAGATACAAATTACTTCATTTGGATATATCTTGCAAATTACTTCCATTTTATGTCTTCTTCATAACTATTTTTCTCTAGAATATTCATTAATCTTCCTTTTTTGAGTTAATATCTTTAATTTTTTGAATGCTGTTAATTTATGGCATTATATAGAGCCAAAGATTAATTTATAACATAACAAAGTTTGTTCAGAATATGATGTGGGGAGTGGCTGAAGCTGGAGATGGATCACACATGCAGGGCTGGAGCAAGGTCAGTCCCAAGAATAAAGAGCAGCAGAGGCAAGCCATATGAATGAATTGCTCCAGTCCAGAGAACTCCAGGCACCAGAGGCAATCCAAGCAAACAGGTTGCTAGGCAGAGGGATATCACATGACATCAACCTGCTGAATGTATAAATAAACTTGCTGCAGTGGTTGAGCTGTACTTTTCTCCCATCAGGAGAGGAGGCTCCATCTGACCTCAGCTTTCTGTATTCTGACTCTTGTCTTTATTTCTTCATCCTCTATGATCCTTCACCTGAGAATTTCTGAGAGATGAGTTGGATGTGGCAATATGATCCTTGTGCTGGGGATGTACCTCAGTGGTGGAGCACTTGCTTAGCATATGCTGCCATATAACCCACAATAGTTTTCAATAAATCACTTTAGTAACATGCATCCTTTTTTATAATACAATTTCTGGTCATTAAGGAAGTTCACAAAGCCTTTTTTAAAATTGCTAGATATCATTTGGTGCCAAATTTGTGAAAAATATTGTAGAAGAAAACTAATTCCTCTCCCGAAATCCCACAGAGTACAAGTTATTTTTTTTGTTACATTCTTTTATAATGCCTCTAAAACACATTACCCTAACTCTTTTTCTTTGCAACTTCATGTTTGGGCTTTGTTTTGAATATCGTATGATTTTCCCCCAGGTAACAGTTTATTATTTGACCAAAGTCAGCCAAGCAAAGTAAGAAAAACAAGAACAATATATTTAGATTTTATAAGATTTTTTAAGTATATTACATTTTAAAGTAGAGTGTCTTTTATTTTAAAATTATGTTGTTTTATGCATGTGACATGATAACAGTAAATTTCAATTACCTTAATCAGCAAAATGAAACTGTAGACAATTTTATATTGGTCCCTAAAATTTAAGGGAAAATTTTACTGGTCAATAAAATCCATGAATCTCAAACCACTACAGAAAACTACATTTATATAAATTTTCTTGAATTTTTGCTTATGGTACTTGGGATAGAAATCAGGACTTACACATAGAAGGCAAGTGCTCTATCATTGAAGTATACCCCATGACCTATACAGTTTTTTTTTTTTTTTTTTTGTGGGTACCGGGGGGTCGACCTCAGGACCTCACGCGCCAACAGGCACCCGTGCCCCTGAGCGATATCACCGGCCCCTTTTTCGTATGTGGGATCCGGGAGTCGAACTCGGGCCCTCGCGCTTGCAAGGCAGGCGCTTATGCCGCTGAGCCATCTCACCGGCCGACCTATACAGTTTTTGAAAGTGTGAGTTTCTCCCTTTCTTTTGAACCACTGAAGAAAGTATAAGATTTCATTTGTGTTTTATTTATACCTAATTTCTTATGTCGCAATATATAATTTCTATAGCTTCTTAAACCAACTCAGACACTTTCACTTGGAACATTTCTATGGAAATCTCATAATTTTAAGTTTATTATTTCAAATTTTTATTTTGCTTTGCTAGGATTCCAAATGTTTTCCAATCATTGTACAACTGGCACATATGTCTATATATATATATATATATATAGATAGATAGATAGATAGATAGATAAATTTAATTTGTGCAATATATATATACATGCATGTAGAATGATTAACTATTTTGAAGAAGTTTCAAATAGCAACAGTAGATGGTGCTAGTGACTTCAAACAAAATATTTTCATCCTTAAAAATGAGTCACAATTTGAATTCAAATAAATCTCCAATTTTAAAAAATTGTTTAAAAGGAATTATGGCTAAAGTAAAAAATTACAGTGGTACCTCAGTTCACAAATGTTTTTCTTTGTAAACAATTTGGCAAAATTTTGTTTTTGTTTACAACCTCTGCGTCAGGTGACAAACACAACTGCAGCTGTCTTTCCCACACAAAACCAAATGTGAACATCTTTTCCAAAATCATAGAACAAATTGTTTAACCAGGTAACTGGTTAAAACATTCATTATTTGGAATGCAGCAAAGTGTCACGTTAAATATTTCTTCTCTGACTGCAGTACCATTTTGTGCCCCAAAATGCCATAAAATACTTTTGAGATAACACATGGATCTAAATTTAAATTCCTCATCATTATAGGGAAAAGAGCTCTTAGAAATTTTTTTTGTACCAGAAATTGAACTCAGGACCTTACACTTGCCAGACAGTCACTATGCTGCTGAGCTATATCTCTGGCCCTCTTAGAATATTTTTAAAGTGACTTCCAAACTGGCTTTTTGTCATTGCATTGACATCATTAGTATTCTTAAATAGAAAACATAATACATATGAGTCAAAACATTTGCAGTTTACCATGGCCCCTGTGAAAAAACAAGGTACTATTTATTTATGTGAAATGGTTGACAAAAAAATGTCCCTTATACATTGTTAGCCTCAAATGAATTGCTTAAAACTTGTGAGATTTACATGGAAATATTCCAAATGAAAAAAATCATTTTAGGATTTATAATTAATTTAATTTGTGCAATAGCCTGAAAACAGAAGTGATCATTTGGTGATCGTGCTTTAAAAACATTTTTGACTAAGATATATTATTGTATAGGATCACAATTTATCGGTAATTTCACTCTTTCCATTGTATTTTTATTTTCATTCTTGGAAAATAGATTTCCCAAAGTATTTCTACAATTATGCACATATGATCCTGGAAAGGTCTGAGCTATTAAAAGGATAGGAGGAGAAGTGCAGGGACATGATATGGCTGGAGATAAATTGGAGATTTATTTTGTTCCAGTATTTGTCAGTATTTAAATGTTGAATTATGTTTCCCCCAGGAGGAAAAAAAAACTAATGTCCCCCCATGGAAGTAGTAGAATGCAGATCATATCCAAAAAATCTAGTGAAGCTTTAAAAAAATCAAGGTTTTATTTTTTTTAATTCAAAGTTTTAAAAGCGTATAACTTTACAGTGATGGTAGACCATTAAAATTCTCTCCATGTCTCAATTAATTATATATATATATATATAATATATATTATATATGTCTCAATTAATTACACTTAATGCAAACTAGTATAAGTTGATTCTCACCTATCAACAAACACATTCTCATTTTGAGAAAAAGGAAATAATGCATTTATACACATTTATTAAGACTAAATAGTCTTCTGCAAAAAACAAACCATTTCATTGAATTCAGAACTTTAAGCAAAATTTTAAACAATGAAATCCAGATATAGCTCATCTTATTTTGTTAAAATGTTACTAAAGCTTTTTGCATGTAATAAAATGAACCATAAAGTTATAATTGTCAGTACCCTTGAGACCATAAGACTGTTTTTATACTGGCAAAGTGAATTCATAAAACTATGGAGGATATCATCATTTCTTCCTAAGCATTTTAGATTATTTTCAAATTGCAAACTCTACATTCAATCATATTTGTAAATAATCCACTGTACCCATATGGAAAGAATTATGTGTTTTAGAGATTTTGTTCATTTATTTCAGCCTCACCATTACAGAAAGAACTACAGTGATTTAACTAGAAAGCAGTTTTTCTGTTTACACTTTGTACTTTTCTAACTGCTTTACCTGAATGCTGTAGTTTCAGATTAAGTCTTGAATTTGCCTTAAATCATAATGTGTAAGGGAGTGAATTATGTGTACAATTTACCTTGTTATTGGAAGCTGTTTTGTGTAAACATGATATCAGAATTGAAGGTTAAATTTTTTAGATTGCAAAATTGACTACTTTGTTTAAAGTAATAAAGCTTCATTTTTTTCCTACTAATATCAATCTGTTTATTCTCTGAAAGTCCACATTGAAAATTTTACCCAGGTAGAATAAAATTTAGTACAATTGCTGCTATGTGGATCTGCAAGTACATATTATCTATTAATCCTTTCAGGTGGTAAGAAAGAACCATGAAAATTTCCAGCCTTCAGTATATAATGATTTACTTAAAATGTTAAAATAATAATACTAAACATTTATATCCCTAGACCTGTGCATTTTTACACAGAAAAAAATAGCTAAATGTCATGCCATTGTTTTAACGTAAGTGTCACCCAGGAAGTACATCCTTATTTAATATTATAATTGCATTATTAATATAAAAATGTTTGAATGAGGTAGGAGAAGGATGAAGTAAAAAGGACATTTTTATTTCAGCTCATTTTGATGTCATTTCATTTAATATAGCAACATAAATTTCAGTTATTTTTTGGTTGAAATAGATAATAATGGGTCTGTTACTAAAAAGAGGAGGGAATGGATATTTTTGGCTACCTACTGTGTAACAGTTTCTTTGCTGTGTTCCTTATATCTATATTTTATGTGAATGTTATTAGTGGAAAACAATTCTCTAAAAGAATTTGAGATTTGTAATTTTTATGTTCCGCTTTTAAACAAGAACCACAAATACTAAAAGGATATAGGTTAAATGGAACCTACATAAAGACTAGAATATCAAAATAGCTAATCTTGAATTTAAAATAGCGATAATTTACAATAAGAAAAGCATCCCTGTGGTGAATTATGTCATGTATGTATCAATTTAATAGATAAACCTTCTATCTATCCAGGACTTTGAAGACTTAGTTAAGCATGTTAGATTAGATGGAATACTTTCTTGGGTGTTAACTATTTGCCCATGAGTAATTGTTCCCTATGAAAGATATGTCTGTGATTACTAGAGTTATAGAATTTTATGACAACACTGCAATGCACAGTCTACCCAGTCCATTCAGTTCTCGGGAACACAAAAATTAATTTAAACAAAGCAAATGGTGTTACACAGAACTATAGCACATTTGCTTTATTGTAGCTGCTGTTGAGCTAGATTTAATAGGTGAAAGTGGAAAGGGATAAATAAATAAGGTATGTGTAATATATTTTTTTTGTTCCAAAGTCAACATTTACAGAAGGTTTATTTTTATGTAGACATCAATTTAAGGTAGTTCAATGGGACTAACTAAAGCACAAAAGCATGCATATCAAAAGGCCTTTTTGGCCTCCATTTTCTTATGTACACTGGAGCATATGGTTAAAAACAGGTGGAGATGACAAGGAATAACATTCTCATTTAGTAAGTCACTCTTTAGATAACACTGCAGTTATAAAATTGTATCTCATCCTTCTTCAACATAAGTCAATAATTCCTAAGGGCATTGTTTATTGCACTAATGCTGATGCTAGGCAGGGCTTCTTAATTTGGAGTTAAAGTAACAAATGGTCAATGGAGCAAATATGATAGTTCATTGATGACAAGGATAGAAATTTTATTAGAGAAGCCAGTGCTGGCCAAGTATGTGTTAGCCCTACACACAGTAAAAGAGTAATTACAGGTGGCTTTGACTGAAAATAGTATTACAAAATCAACATTTGTAACACACTATTATTTGTATGAATCCTTGGCTCTGGCCTGTAGTAGGAAGGTAAACACTAAGATGTTCCGTGATGTAAGAGAGCAATAGGAGATCAAAACCACCTAGTTGAGGTATGTGTCATTTCATGATTTGTGGGTTATATGTTCCTCAAGGGCAGGGCCATTTCTAATTAGTGGTTTGTAGGCTCATCTTGCCTAACATAGTAATCTGCACCAAGTACATGTGAAATAAATATAAGTTGATGACACTATTACTGGCTCTGAAGAGTTGAGATGACCCAAAACACAATAAGAAGTGATTGGGTGATTGTAAACTTTGAAAGAAAGGATAACCCATTTACTGATTCAAGAATCTATCTATTTAAGTACTTAGTTGCTATACATTATTCAAGGATGCTGCCTTTTAAGAGTCAGTCTGCTTAAATAATAGCACACATTACAAAAATCTAACCTGACATTTATTCCAGCTCTCTAAACAGATTATTTCTTATTAAACAGTTTCTTAGGTTTAACAAATTCAATGTGGGTTATCAGGTTAAAGGCAATTCTTAGAAAGACTACAGGGAAGCAAAAGTCTATATAACACCCTCTTAAAAGGGAAATGTAATTTTATCTATCTTTAATAAATAGTGAATATCCCAGCAACAATACTGCCCTAGAAACTACACCTTATGCTGCTTAGAGAAGTCAAACATAGGAAAATGGAACAAATGACAAGAAAATAGATTCTATTTAACCTCTTCAAATATTTAATCATCAGTAATATAAATCCAGTTCATCTCTGGTCATTCAGCAGTAGAATCAAAAAGGCTAAATTGGAACCAATTTTCCAAGACATCAATCCATTTTGAAGATACCCCATTCCCATTGTAAAAATACTTGCCCTAGGGATTGAATAACATAGTAATCAAATATGGTGCTTTCTCAGCAGGCAGTATTAATATTAATATCAGAGAATAGTAAAAGGGTCTGCATAATAGACAAATTTAAAGATAACATTAACAATTTTACAAACCTTAATACAAGTGCAAAACATAATGGTATCACAAGGAAAGAATAATTACAGGATAAAACGATTTTCTTTTCTTTTTTTAAACTTCTATGGCTTTAATTTTTTTTAATTTCATAATTTTTTATTTATTGGTTTAATTTAAGTATACATAATGACCACATTCATTTTAGGTAATTTGTATCTGTATATGATATATCTAGTTTCCTCTTTGTTTTCCCCATTCCCATTCCCTTTTTTCAAACCCACTTCCCCTCCTCATTTACAAAATTCAGTTTTCTTTTTTTTTTCTTTTCTCATTTTTTTCTTCCCATTCTTTCCTTTCCCCTCCTTCTCCCTATTTCCCTTTTCCTTTTGAAAAGTTTCTTCCTATTTCACAATATCTATTGTACATTTGTGTTATTTAAATTTTTAGTTTCTCACTCCAGAGAGATAATGTGTTATTTACACATGTGTTTCCAATGTATTTCACTTAAAATTGTCTTCTCAAGGTCCATCAATTTAGCTATAAATGTCTCAATTTTATCTTTCTTTATGGTTGAGTAATATTCTATTATACAAAAAAACCACCTTTTTATCCATTTATTCTTTGATGGGCTTATGTGTTGCTTCCAAAATTTAGCTATTACAAAGTGTGCTACTATAAACATGGATGTGCATATATCACTGTGTTATGATGATTTTAATTCTTCTGGAAAGATACACACAAGGGGAATAGTTGGTACAAATGGGAGCTCTTATCATATTTTTTTGAGAAATCTCCACCCTCATTTCCACACTGGTTACACCAGCCTACACTCCCAGCAACTGTGGAGAAGTGTTCCTTTTCACTACAGCCCCACTAGCATTTGTTATTGTTGTTTTCCTTATGATGGCCATTCTTTCTGGAGTAAGATGGAATCTCAGCATAGTTTTAATTTGCATCTCTGGAATGACCAGTGATGTTGAACAATTTTTCATATATTTATTTGCCATTTTAAATTCTACTTCTGAGAAATGTCTACTCATCTCAGATACCTATTTTGGGGTTCGGTCTTTGAATTTGGAGGGTCTGATATTTTTCAGTTCTTTATATGCTCTAGATATTTATACGCTCTTCTTTGTCTGAAGAACAGCTGGCATAAATTTTTTCGTACTCTGTGGGTTTTTTCACTTTGTGATTTCTTTCCCTGTGCAAAAGCTTTTTAATGAAATGAGATCCCAGTTGTCAATTCTTTGTGATAGCTCCTGTATGAACAGGTTTTGTTCATGAAGTCTTTGTCTACACTTACGTTTTCCAGAATTCTACCTATCCTACCTTCCAGCAGATTTATTGTTTCTGTTTTAAAATTTAGATCTTTGACCCATTTTGATTTTAGTTTATTGCATGGTGATAGACATGGGTCTAGTTTTAGTCTTCGGCCTGTAGAAAGCCAGTTTATTTTAGCACCATTTATTCAAAAGGCTATCCTTCCAGTAAATGTATTTGGTCCCTTTGTCAAAGATAAGGTGGCTGAGTGCTTTTGGAGTTGTTTTTCATTTTCTAGTTTGTTTCATTGATCCTCAGATTCTGTTTTTTGCCAGTACCATGCTGTTTTTCTCACAGTAGTTCTAAGGGATTGTGATGCCTCCTGCTTTGCCTTTGTTGCCCAGGATTGCTTTTCTGTTCTAGGTCTCCTTTGATTCCAGATGAATTTTAGGATTGTTTTCTCTATGTCTGTGAAGTATGCTAATGGTATTTTGATTGGAATTGCAATTAACCAGTATAACAATTTTTTTGTATTTATTCATACATGTTTGCAGTTCATATATTTTACCATCATCTTTGGGAATGGTTACATGTACATGTTACAGCATGTTTCTTTCTTTTTTCTTTTTACATCTTCTTCCCCTTCCCTTTCCCTCACTCCCATCCACCTCAAGTTCCCATAACACATTTTCATTCTTGTTGATATTATTTCCCTTAGCTCATGTTATGGCATATAATGTTTACATTAATTAGGGTTATTTGGCTCCTGTACATGACATATCATTATTGTTCTTATTTCCCCTTCCCCTCCTCCTCACCCCTTGCCCTTGTTTCTTTAGACCACTTCCCTATTGAAAGAGATCAATTGCCACATCCCTTTCTATTCATTCTTTATCATTTCCTTTGTTTGTATTTTGCATCACTCAAATGAGAGATACCATATGGTATTTCACTTTGTGTGTCTGTTTTATTTCACTCAAAGTATATTTTCCAGGTGCATCCACTTTTACTACAAATGGCTCAAATTTGTAATTCTTTATAGCTGAGTAGTATTCCATTATATAGATATGCCTCATTTTCTTTATCCAATCATCTGTTGATGAGTATATAGGCTGCTTCTAGGATTTAGCTATTACAAATTGTTCTGTGATAAATATTGGTATGCATGTATCACTGTAGTATGATGATCTAAATTCTTTGGGAAAGATACCTACTGAAAGGATAGCTGAGTCATACGGAATACCTAATGTTAGATTTTTCAGAAATGTCCATACTAATTTCCATAATATTTGTACTAGTTTGCATTCCCATCAACAATGAAGGAGTGTTCATTTTTCACATTTGTTATTGTTTGACTTTTTAATGATTGCCATTCTTTCTGGAGTAAAATGGAATCTTAGAGTTGTTTTAATTTGCATTTCTCTACAATGGCCAGAGATGTTAAACATTTGTTGACCATTTGTATTTCTTCCTCAGTGAAGTGTCTATTAATTCCTCTAGCCAATTTGTTGACTGTTTTTTTTTTTTTCTGTTGGGTCTTTATCCAATTTTGGGATGAGGATAACACTGGCTTTCATAAATGAATTTGGGACCACTGCATCCATTTCTATTTCTTTAAAGAACTTGAAGAGTATTGGTGATATAAAATCCTTAAAGAATTTGTAGTATTCAGCAGTGAATCCACCATGTCGTGTGCTTATTTAGTTGGTAGATTCTTTATTACTAAGACAATTTTACTGCTTGTTATTCGGTTGTTAATGATATTCGTATCTTCTTGTGTTAGTTTTGGTAGTTCGTATGTGTCTAAGAATCTATCCATTTCTTCAAAATTTGCTAATTTTGGGGGAATACACTGTTTTCAAAGCAGTTACTATCTTCTTGATTTTGTCAGGGTGTGTTGCGATTACATCTTTTTTCATTTCCAACTGCATTTATGAGAGTCTTTATTCTCTTTGTCTTGGTGAGTCTGCCAAAGGGCTTACCTCCTTTATGTATTCTTTCAAAGAACCAGCTCTTCAATTCGTTGATTTTTTTTACACTTATTTAGTCTCAATTTCATTGCTTTCTACTCTCATATTTATAATTTCCCTCCTTAATTTCGGTTTGGGGCTGGTTTGTTGCTGTTTGTCATGTATCTTAATATTTCTTATGAAGTTACTTATTTGAGCTTGCTCTGTTTTCCTAATGTAGGCATTGATAGTGATGAGTTTTCCTCTTACAATTGCTTTCATAGTGTCCTAGGAGATTTCATTGAGTCATCCAATCATTGTCATTACCTTCCAGAAATTTTTTTTAAATTTATTCTTTGATTTCTTCTGTGACTCATTGGTTCAAGAATGTGTTGCTAATTTTCCAGGAGCTTTTGCCTTTTCTGAAATTTCATCTGTAGTCTACTTCCATGTTCATTGCACAGTGTTCTGATAGCATGCATGGGGTAATTTCAGTCCTTTTTTATTTACTTAAGCTGGTTTTGTGGAATGACATGTGATCTATTTTGGAAAAGATATCATATGTTGTTGAAAAGAATGTAAATGGTTGTAGAGAGATGGAATACTCTGTATATATCAATTATGTCTATCTGTTCAAGGGTGTGATTCAGCCCTGATCTTTCTTTATTGGTTTATTGTTTAGTTGATCTGTCTCTTTGCAAAAGTGGGGTATTAAAATCATCTAGTATGCTTGTGTTAATGTTTACTCGATCTATTAATTTTAGTAGTTTTAGTTTTATGAAGATAGGTGCTCCATTGTTCAGTGTATGTATGTTTATCAATGTAATGTCTGCTTGTTGGATTATTCCCTTAACTAGTATGTAGGGACCTTCTTTATATCTTCTAGTCAGCTTGACTTGAAGTTTGCCATGTTTGATATTAGAATTGTTTCAAGAGTACTGATACATGAAATACTGTTTTCTATTCTTTAATTTTTAACCTATTAATGTCTTTTGGGATTCAATTAATTTCTTGAATACAACAGACTATTAAATACTGTTTTCTGATCCAGTCTTCCAGTCTGTGTCTTTTAATTGGAAAGTTGAGGCTCTTAACATTTAGAGATATTACTGAGATGTATTTGTTATTTACTATCATTGCCTTATTTATCTGTTGATGAATCTCTTGCTTTTCTTTTCCTTTTTTTTCATTGTTGCTGTTTATCCATTGAAATCATTAATATCTCTATGTTTTTAGTTGTGTGCATTTCATGATTTCTGTTGAGAATATATTTAGGTATTTTCTCAAGAGCTTGGTTAGTACTCATATATCTTTTGAGCTTGCTTTTTTCATGGAAATACTTTATTTCTATATGCATTTTGAAAGATAACTTTTCTGGATATGTTATTCTGGGTTGGAAGTTATTTGTTCTTAGGGTTTGTATTATTTCACTCCAAGCTCTCCTGAGTTTTTGGGTTTGCATTGAGAAGACTGCTGTGATTCTAATTGGTTTAACTTTATTTATGATTTTTTCTTGCTGCTTTTTACATTCTGGTTTTTTTTGCTGAATACCTGGTAATTTAATAAGAGAATACCACGGCGAGCTTCTTTTTTCCTTATAATTTTTGGTATCTTATAAATGTGGCTTACTGATGTTTTTAATTAATTTCGCTGGTACACTTTAGATATACATAATGATCATGTTTATCATAGGGAATTTGTAACTGTACATAACATATATCAATTATTATTTTTTCTCAAATCCCCTCCACTCCCTTCAACCCCTCTTTCCCTATTTATTTATAAAAGCTCTGTTTCCATTTTTTCTTCCTATTGTCTTTTTTCATTCCCCTTCCTTCCTTTCCCCATCTGCCCTCCGTTTTTCCCCTTCACATTTGAATATTTTCTTCCAATTTCCCAATACCTATTATGCATTTTGGTCCTGATTTCCCTTTCAGTTTCTCACACCAGAAATAATGTGATATTTAAACATGTGTGTCCAGTTTATTTCACTTAAAAGTATGATTGCGACGTACATCTATTTACCTAAAAATGTCTCAAGTTTATCATTTTTATGGTAGAGTAGTACTCCATTGTGTAAAAGACACCCCACATCTTCTTTACCCATTCATTTATTGATGGACATTTTGACTGTTTCCAAGATTTAGCTATTACAAATTGTGCTGCTCGAAACATCATAGTGCATGTAACACTGTGGTATGAAGCTCTTAATTCTTTCAGAAAGATACCAAGAAAAGGATTAGCTGGCTCAAATGGAACTCTAGTTTTAGGTTCTTTTAGGAATCTCCACACTGATTTGCAGAGTAGTTGCATCAATCTACACTCCCACCAACAGTAGAGAAGGCTTCTTTTTCTCCTCACAACCTCACCAGCATTTGCTATTGGTTGATTTCTTGATAATGGCCATTCTTTCTGGAGATAGAATCACAATGCTGTTTTAATTTGCTTTTCTTGACAGTCTAGTGATGTTGAGCATTTTTTTTGTGGGTACCGGGGGGTCAACCTCAGGACCTCACGTGCCAGCAGGCGCCCATGCCACTGAGCGATATCACCAGCCCCTTTTTCGTATGTGGGTTCCGGAAGTCGAACTCGGGCCCTTGCGCTTGCCGGGCAGGCGCTTAAGCTGCTGAGCCATCTCACCGGCCCCCGAGCATTTTTTCATATATTTATTTGCCTTTGTACTTCTTCATTTGAGATGTGTCCATTCATTTCAGATGCCCACTTTTGGAATGGGTCTTTGAATTTGGTGGTCTGATATTTTTGAGCTTTTTATATAATAATCCTTTGTCTGAGGAACAGCTGGTAAAAATTTTTTTTTCCAATCTGAGGCATATCTGTTCCCTCTGTTGGTGTTTTCTTTGCTGTGCAAAAGCTTTTTTAAATGATGAGATCCAAGTTGTTGATTTATTGTACTACTTCCTGTATGATCAAATTTTGTTCATAAAGTCTTTGCGTACACCTATGTTTTCAAGAGTTCTGCTTATTCTACCTTCCAGCAGATTTAGCGTTTCTGCTTTAACATGCAGATCTTTGATCCATGTTGCTTTTAGCTTACTGCATGATAAGAAATGTGGGTCTAAGTTTTAGTCTTTAGCATGCAGAAAGCTACTTTTCCCAGCACACTTTATTAAAGATTCTACCTTTCTTCTAGTGAAAGTGTTTGTCTCTGTTGTGTAGGATAAGGTGGCTGAGTGTTTGGAGTTGTTCCTGCATCTTCTAATCTGTTCCATTGATTCTCAGATCTGTTTCTTTGCCAGTACCATAATGTTTTTATCACAGTAGCTTTGTAGTATAATTTCAAGTAAGGGCTTTTGATGCCTCCTGCATTACTTCTCTTGCCCAGAATTGCTATAGCTATTTTAGGTCACTTCTGGTTCCAAATGAATTTTAGGATTGTTTTCTCTAATTCTGTGAGGTATGCAATTGTCTTTTGATTGGGATTGCATTACACCTGTATTACAATTTTGGAAGTATGGCCATTTTCACTAAGCTGATTCTTCCTCCCCATGAACAAGGGATATCTTTCCATTTTCTCACATCCTAGATCTCTTTTTTCAGAGTACTGTAGTTTTAAATGTAAAGGTGTTTCATTTCCTTTGTTAGACTGATTCCTAAATATTTCATTTTTCTAGGGGCTATTGTGAAAGGTGTGTATTCATTAATTTCACTCTCAGTGATTTTGCTATTTGCATAAAGAATGCTAGTGATTTTTGATTGTTGAATTCTATCCATCTATACTTGCAAACTTGACTATTACATCTAGAAGTCTTTTGTTGGATTTTTTTGGTGTCTTCTATGTACAGTATCATATCATCCACAAATAATGATAATGTAAACTCTTCCTTTCCTAATCTTATTTCTTTAATTTTCTTCTCTTCCCTAATTGCTATGGCTAATATTTCAAGAACTATATTGTAGGGCCGGTGAGATAGCTCAGCAGCATAAGTGCCTGCCTGGCAAGCATGAGGTCCTAAGTTCGACTCCCAGTACCCATATACAAAAAAATAAGGGCCGGTGATATCGCTCAGAGGCATGGGTGCCTGCTGGTGCACAAGGTCCTGAGGTCGACCCCCGGTACCCACAACATAAAGGAAGAACTATATTGTACAGAAGTGGTGATAGTGGACATCCTTCTCCTATTCCTGATTTTAGAGTGAAAGCTTTCAGTTTTTGTCCATTTAGTATGATATTGGGTGTTGGTTTGTCATAGGTGGCTCTTATAAGGCTGAGATAAAGACCATCTATTCCAATTTTCTGTAGGTCTTTTATTATGAATGGGTGTTGGACTTTGTTAAATGCTTTTTCTGTCTCTATTGAGCTGATCATGTTTTTGTCCTTGATTCTTTAATGTGGTTTACCACATTTATTGACTTGCATATGTACTAGCATCCCTGCATCCCTGGGATGAATCCTACTTTGTCATGGCATATAATCTTATTGATTATATGCTGCATTTGGTTTTACAGTATATTATTGAGGATTTTTGTATTTGTGTTCATTAGGGATAGTGGACTGTAGTTTTCTTTTTTGGTTGGATCTTTCTCTGGTTTTTGTATCAGGGTAATGCTTCATTCCAGAAATGAGTTTGAGAGCATTGATTCCCTTCTGATTCTTTTAAAGAGTTTGAGAAGCAGTGACATTATATCTTCTCTAAATTTCTTGCAGAATTCAGCAGTGAATCTTTCAGTGCCTGGGCTTTTCTGTTTGATAGGTTTTTCATTACACCTTCAATTTAATTGACTGATATTGGTTTATTTAGAATTTTTATATTTTTTTGGTACTAGGAATTGAACTCATGACTTCTCACTTGCTTGGCAGGCACTCTGCCACTGAGCCATATCCTGGGCTTTTTATATCTTCTTGACTCAGCTTTGGTAATTCATATGTATGTGGGAATTTCTCCATTTCCTCTGTTCTCCATTTTATTAGAATACATAGTCTTGAATTAGGCATAGACAATCTTCAGATTTCTGCAGAATCTGTTGTGATTTCACCCTTTTCATACCTAATTGCATGGATTTTAGTTTTTTCTCCTTTTCTGTAAGCTTGGCTAAGAGATTGTCAATTGTGTTTAATTTTTTAAAGAACCAACTCTATAATTCATTGATTCTTGGTATCATTTTCTTTTCTTTGCATTAATTTCTGCTCTGATTTTAATAATTTCCTCCCTTGTAAGTGCTTTGGGCTTAACTTGCTCTTCTTTTACTGGTACCTTGAAATTCACCATTAGGTTGTTTATTTGAGCTTGCTCAGTTTTTCTAATGTGGGACTTCACTGTTATAATTTTCCCTCATAGGACCACTTTCATCATATATCATAATTCTGGTATGTTGTACTGCCATTATCATTCAATTGTAGAAACTGTATAATTTCTTTAATTTCATCTGTGACCCATTAGCTGTTCATGAGGGTGTTATTTAATTTCAATGTGTTTAATAAGTTTTTGTGGTTTCTTTAGCCATTGATTTCCAATTTCATTGCACTATCATCTGATATTTGTGGGCTTTCAATTCCTTTGCATTTGTTTAATCATGTTCTATGAACTAGTATGTGGTGTACTATGTAGTATGTAAAATGTCCCATGCACGGCTGAGAAGAGTGTGTTTTCTGATGCAGGATGGAACAGTCTATATATATATTTAAATCCATTTTTTCAAAGGTTTGGTTCAGCTCTGATATGTCTTTGTTGATTTTTTGCCTAGTTTATCTGTCTACTCATGACAGTGGGTATAGAGGTATCCCATTACAATTTTATTAGTGCTTATTTGATTTTTTTCATATCAATTAATATTGTTTATATAGTTGCACTGGTATTTGGTGAGTATGTAATTATGATTGTGACTTCTTCCTCTTGGATTGTTCCCTTTACAAGGATGTAGTGAACTTCTTTATTTCTTTTCATCAGTATTTGCTCTGAAGTTCACATTATCTGTGAATAGAATATCTACAACTACTTTTTTCCAGGTTCCTGGTGCATGGAGTATTGTTTTCTATCCTTGGACTTTCAGTCTTTGAATTTCTTTTTGGATGAAATGTGTTTCTCATATGCAGCATATTGTTGGATCTTATTTCTTGATACATTCTGTAAATGTGTTTCTTTTGATTAGTGAATGGCAACCAATTATACTGATAGTTATAACTGGTAGGTATTAATGTATCCTTGTCATAAAAATTTGTCTGTTCTTGGTTCCCATTATTTTCCTTCTTTTGTTGAATGCCTTGGCTGGTGGATTCATTCTATTGGGCTTTATATAAATGTGGTCTTCATATCTCTTTCTGGAATATTCTTCAAAAGATTTTTGAATGCTTGTTGGGGGCAATGAATTTCTTCAGGTGCTCTTTGTCACGGAAGTATCTTATTTCTCCATCAATTTTGAAAGATAATTTTGGAGGGTACATCAATCTGCATTGGAGTTTGTTTTCTTATAGGGCTTGAAATACTTGATTCCAAGCTCTCTTTGACTTAAAGGTTTGTATTCAAAGTCTGCTACAATAATAATGGGCTTTCCTTCATAGGTGCTTCCTTTTCTATAATAACTTTTAATATTCTGTTCTGTTGAATTTCTGGAATCTTGACTATTATATGCTTTGAAGTAGTTCTTTTATTAATCAGGTGTAATTGGAGCTCTGTATGCCTCACTTATCTATATGTCAGATTCTTTTTCCATGTTGGGAGGTATTATGCCATTACTTCTTCTTTTCATTTTTCATAGATTCTGATCAATATTACACTATTTTTTTGCATCATCTAGTGGCTATGAGATTGAATTTCTGTGGCCCTTTGCTATTTTTAAGAAGTCTTTCTTTTCATGATCACTAACCAGAAACTGTCTTCTAGATCTGATGTTCTGTCTTCGTGTTGGTTGATTCTGTTGCATATATTTTCAATAGAATTTAAATCTCCTGTATGACTGTTTCAATCTGTTTCATGGAATCCATTTCTTTCCTATGTTGATCATTCATGGTTGCCATCATTTTCTTAAGCTCCTCTATTTTTTTCTGTATCTACTCTAGATTTACTAGCCATGTCCTTCATTATGGTCATCATCTCTTTAGTCATCTGAGAAATTATTTCTGATTATTATTTTCAAGAGCCTCATTCATATGCTTTGTTACTTACACTGTTACCATTTCAGAGTGTTCAGGTGTGTGGATTTAGAGTTGTTCCACCTCTCTGTCCCCTGGGTTTGCATTGGGCAAGATGTAGGTATGGGTTTTCATCTTGCTTATATGTATTCTGATTTTCTATTTATTAATATTTATTTTCTGCATTGATGCTTGTAAATTGTTATAATAGGTAGCTTTATTACTAGTATCAAGAACTCCTTGAGAAATGACTAATTTTCTCAAATGTCTTCCAGAAGTAGCTGACTTTGGCTTTTGAGTATGTTGTATGATCATATCTCTTCAATTTACTAGGGAAGAGAATTTGCTATTTGGCTTAGCCTTGTGTATTTGGTACTGGACTAAAAATTGTTTATTAGCCTCCAGAAATCTCAGTCTTGGCATACAAGAAGATAACTGATTAGAACAATTATGTTGCCCTGGATAAAGCAAAAACAATCAGTAATAGCAATAACTTCAAGCACAACCTAGAAAATTAGAAAATGTGGTAACTATTAATTTGACACCTTCAATGATAGGAACAAGATTTGTAGTTCTATAACAAAATCTAAAACAAACGAGAAAATTAAATACAGTAAATGTCCCCCTAATTGAGTGATTTTACCCACTGAGGAGAAAATTTTTAAAGGATAGGAGAAAATGATTTCAAAATAGAAGAGAAAGAGATTAGAAGCAAGATTAATGGACAAAGGAAGATTATTTAAGCCATTGGAGACTGGTTAAGAAGACAGGAAGGAAACAGAGAAGGAAGAAGCAAAAAGAACTAAAGAAAAAACTAAAAACATTGTTCATTCATATATATATATATATATATATATATATATATATATATATAGCCAAGAAAATTCTAAAAAGAATAACTTCTTAGAAGATGGTGGAGTGGTGAGCAGCAGAGAAAGAGCCTCTCAAAATTTTTTGGTCGAAATGTGGAATATAGCAACCTGAGGAAGAGAAGAAGGAGGGAAGTGGTTCCCATGGGCCCAGGAAGAATCTGAACTGAGAATTAATCCCATGGGGAAAGCTACACCTGGCAGATATCTATGAGAAGTAGTCACTTTCCTAGGGTTCTAAATACTAGTAATAAAGCTATTTGGGATAACCAATTTATAAGCATCAACACATGAAATAATTTTAAAAAATAGAAAATGAGAATGCACTTAAACAAGGTGCAACCTCAGACTTCTAGCTCACCAAAGGCAAACATATGGGACAATGAGGTGGAACAACTTGAAACTCACCCACCTGGACTCTCTGAAGTGGTAACAGCAGATTTATCAAAACACATGAATGAGGCTCTAGAAAAATGTCAAATTAGAAAAAAAACTCAGATAACTAGAGATGATGACCATAATGAAAGAAATGATTAGTGATTCTAGAGAAGATACAGACAAAAAATAGAGGAGTTAGGAAAATGATGGAAACCAAGAATGCCTAACATAGGAAAAAATGAAATCCATGAAACACATTCAAACATATAAGCAGGACATTAAAAATTCCACTGAAAGTATCCACAGCAGAATGAGCCAATGTGGGGAGAGAATAGCAGATATAGAAGACAGGATTGTGGTTAGTGATCATGAAAAGAAATATTTCTTAAATCTAGCAAGGGACCATGAAAAATCAACTTAGCAACCAGTAGACTGTACAAAAAGAATAACACAAGATTGATCAGAGTCTATGAAAATGCAGGAGATAGCACAAATGACATAAAAAACCCTGCTAAGGGCAGATAATTAAATAGCGGGAAAGGGGAAAAACAAAAAGTGGGAACCAACAACAGGAAAATATCATGAAAAGTATAAGTCAATACATATCAGTTTTAACCTTCAATGTTAACGGTCTCAATTCACCAATCAAAAGGCACAGACTGGCAAAATGGATCAAAAGCAAGATCCAACAATATGCTGTATACAAGAATACATTTAATTCAGAAAGAAATTCATAGACTGAAAGTCAAAGGATGAAAAACAATACTCCATGCAACAGGAAGCCAGAAAAAACCAGGGTAGCTATTCTTTTTGCAGACAAAGTGAATTTCAAGCCAAGAATGATTCAGAGAGATAAAGACGGTCATTACATCCTTGTAAAGGGAACAATCCAAGAGGAACAGATAATGATCATAAATATATATGCATCAAATATCAGTGCACACAGCTATACAAAACAAGTACTAAAGGACATGAAAAATCAAATAAGCACTAATACAATTATATTGGGAGATCTCAATACTCCACTGTCGCAAAAAGACAGATCAACTAGACAGAAAATCAATAATGAAATAGTAGAACTGAACCAAACTTTAGAACAAATGGACTTAGTAGATGTCTACAGAGTGCACCACCCCACAACATCAGAATACACATTCTTCTCAGCAGCACATGGGACGTTCTACAAAATAGACCACATACTAGCTCATAAAACCTGCTTAAGTAAATGCAAAGGAATTGAAATTATCCCATGCATATTATCAGACCATAATGCAATGAAATTGGAAATCAATGGCAAAAGAAATCACAAAAACTCCCTAAACACATGGAAATTAAACAGCACCCTCCTGAACAACCAATGGGTCACAGATGAAATTAAAGAAGAAATTAGACACTTTATACAACTGAATGATAATGACAGTACAACATACCGGAACTTATGGGATACAATGAAAGCGGTCCTAAGAGGGAATTTTATAGCATTAAATACTTATAGCAGGAAAATAGAGCAAGCGCAAATAAACACATAATGGTGAACCTCAATCTTCTAGAAAAAGAAGAGCAGGTTAAGCCAAAAGCCTGTACAAGCGAGGAAATTATAAAGATCAGAGCAGAAATTAACATATTGGAGACTAAAAAAGTAATACAAAGAATCAATGAAGCAAAAAGTTGGTTCTTTGAAAGAATAAACAAGATTGACAAACCCTTATCCAACCTTATTAAAAAAAGAAAAGAATCAAATCCATGCAATTGAAAATGAAAAGGGTGATATCATGATGGACCCTGCAGAAATCCAGAAGATCATCTACACCTATTTTTAAAATTTATATTCTACTCAGATGGAAAATGCAAAAGACAGGGACAGATTCCTAGATTTGTATGAATTACCAAAGCTGAATCAAGAAAATTTAAAAATCCTAAATAAACCAATATCAACCAATGAAATTGAAGATGTAATTAAAAACCTCCCAACAAAGAAAAGCCCAGGCCCTGATGGATTCACTGCCGAATTCTACAAGAAATATAGAGAAGACCTAATGTCACTATTTCTCAAACTTTTTAATGAAATTGAAAGGGAAGCATTACTCCCAAATTCATTCCTGGAAGCAAGCATTACCCTGATACCAAAACCAGAGAAGGACCCAACTAAGAAAGAGAACTACAGGCCAATCTCCCTAATGAACATAGATGCAAAAATCCTTAATAAGATACTGGCAAACAGAATCCAACAAATCATCAAGAAGATTATACACCATGACCAAGTGGGATTCATCCCAGGGATGCAGGGATGGTTCAACATATGTAAATCAATAAATGTAATACATCTTATTAACAGAACCAAAGACAAAAAACACAAGATCATCTCAATAGATGCAGAAAAAGCTTTTGACAAAGTCCAGCACCTTTTCATGATAAAAACCCTACAGAAAATTGGAATAGAGGATCTTTATATCAATCTGATAAAAGCTATTTATGACAAACCAACAGCCAATATTTTACTAAATGGCAAAAAACTTGAAAGCCTTCCCTCTAAAATCAGGAACAAGACAAGGATGTCCACTGTCCCCACTCTTATTCAACATGGTTCTGGAAACTTTAGCCAGAGCAATTAGACAAGAGAAAGAAATAAAAGGAATAACGATTGGAAAGGAAGAATTTAAATTATCATTATTTGCAGATGACATGATACTCTACACAGAAGACCCCAAAATCTCCACTAAAAAACTGCTAGATTTAATAAGCAAATTCAGTAGTGTAGCTGGATACAAAGTCAATACTCAAAAGTCAATAGGTTTCCTGTACACAAATAACAAACTTACTGAAAGACAAATTAGGGAAAAAATACCTTTCACAATAACATCCAAAAAAATGAAATACCTAGGAATCAACCTCACAAAGGATGTAAAAGACCTCTACAATGAAAACTACAGTACTCTGAAAAAGGAGATTGAAGAGGATATCAAAAAATGGAAAGATATCCCTTGCTCCTGGATAGGAAGAACCAATATAGTGAAAATGGCCATACTTCCAAAATTGTTATACAGATTTAATGCAATTCCAATCAAAATTCCAACAGCATATCTCACAGAATTAGAGAAAACAATCCTAAAATTCATTTGGAATCAGAAGAGACCTAGAATAGCAAAGGCAATTCTGGGCAACAAACGCAAGGCAGGGGGCATCACAATCCCTGACTTGAAATTATACTATAAAGCTACTGTGATAAAAACAGTGTGGTACTGGCAAAAGGACCGACCTGAAGATCAATGGAACAGATTAGAAGATGCTGAAACAACCCCAGACATACTAAGCCACCTTATCTTTGACAAAGGTGCCAAAAACATTCGCTGGAAGAAAGATAGCCTCTTTAATAAATGGTGCTGGAAAAACTGGCTCTACACATGCTGAAGATTGAAACTAGACCCATGTTTTTCACCATGCACTGAACTAAATTCAAAATGGATCACAGATCTAAATATTAAAACAGAAACATTAAATCTGCTGGAAGGTAGGAGGGGTAAAACCCTTGAAGATATTGGTGTAGGCAAAGACTTTATGAATAAAACCTCAACCACATGGGAACTATCCCAAAGACTCAACTGGGATGTCATCTTATTAAAAAGCTTTTGCATAGCTAGAGAAACCACCAACAGAGTGAAGAGACAACCCACAACGTGGGAAAAAATGTTTGCCAGCTGTTCCTCAGATAAAGGATTACTATCGAGAACATATAAAGAACTCAAAAAAATCAGACCTCCCAAATTTAAAGACCCACTCCAAAAATGGGCATCTGAGATGAATACACATTTCTCAGATGAAGAAATACTAATGGCAAATAAATATACAAAAAAATGTGGAACATCACTAGTCATTTGAGAAATGCAAATTAAAACAACACTGAGATACCATCTCATCCCAGAAAGAATGGCTATTATCAAGAAATCAACTAATAACAAATGCTGGAGGGGCTATGGGGAAAAAGGAACCCTTCTTCACTGTTGGTGGGAGTGTCGACTGGTACAGCCACTGAGGAAGTCAGTGTGGAGATTCCTCAAAAAACTAGGGTTAGAGGTCCCATTTGACCCAGCTATTCCCCTTCTGGGCATCTTCCCAGAAGAATTAAAAACATCGTACCACAGCGATATATGTGCACCCATGTTTATAGCAGCACAATTTGTAATAGCCACATCTTGGAAACAACCCAAATGCCCATCAACTGAGGAATGGATAAGAAAGATGTGGTATTTTATACAATGGAGTACTATTCAGCCATAGAGAAGGATAAACTGGAGACTTTTATAGGTAAATGGATGCAACTTGAGATAATACTCATAAGTGAAATAAACTGGAAGCACATGTGTAAGCATCATATTGTCTCTCTAGTATGAGAAACTGAAAGAGTAAATAAGATCCAAAATGTACAATAGACATGATGAATCAAAAAGAAACTGGTCAAAAGGAAAGAGAGACTGGAATAGGGAAAAGAAAGAAGGGTAAGGTAAAAAAAATTGTATATATATATAAGATGGTTAAGATAGATACACTACCAATTTTACTTCGTTCATTGAAGAGTAAGGTTTGTGCCAATAATGTTTGGACAATTGAATGCTAATGTCTGGTATCCTGAATAACTAACTTAAAGATAATAATATGTAATGCATTAACCATTGTTACCCTCATATTATGTTGTTTTGAAAATTTGTTCTTTTTTTATTCATTTTGTTTTTTCTTCTCTTTAAAATAAAAAAAAAATCAAAAAACCCTGCTAAGAGAAGTAATGGCAAAAGCTTCCCAAGCAGTGTAAAGGAACTTGACATATAAATAAACAAGGCATATAAGACATGATCAAAAAATATACACCAAGGCATACAATATTTAAGATTCCAGAAATCCAGACTGCAAACAATGATAATTTAACTTCTTCCTTTCCTACCCTTCTTACTTGTATTTCTCTCCGTGTCTAATTGCTATGGCTAGTGTTTCTAGAATTATACTGCCAGTACAGCATAATGGAACTTATGGGACACAGTGAAAGAAGTCTTATGAAGGAATATTATAGCAGTGATTTCCCACATCAGAAAAATGGAGTGAACTCAAAAGAAAATGTAATGTTGAACATCAAGCTTATAGAAAAAACAGAGCAAGTCAAGCTCAAACCTCATAAAAAGGAGAAAGTTAGAAAGATCATAGCAGAAATTAATGCAACTGAGACGAAAAAAATCCACACAAAAAATCAAAGAATGTAAGAGGTCTTCTCTTCTCTGAAAGATTAAATAAAATTGACAAAACCTTAGCCAATCTTATCGAAATAAGGAAAGAAAAGACTGAAATCAATGCAATTAGGAACAAAAAGTGAAATCACAACAAATCCTGCAGAAATCCAGAGAAATCATCAATACCTACTTTGAGGACTTGGATTCTAATAAGGTGCACAGATTCCTAGATACATATGAATTACCAAAATTGAATCAAGATGATATAAAAATTCTAAATAAACCATTATCAATCAATGAAATTAACATGCAATTAAAAACCTACCAACAAAGTAAAGGCCACACCCTAAAGGATTCTTTGCTGAATTCTATAAAGAATTTAAAGGAGATCTAATGATGCTACTTCTCAAACTAATAATGAAGTTGAAAGGTAAGCAATACTCCCAAAATCATTCCCAGAATCAAGCATTAATTTTATACCAAAACCAGAGAATGATCCAACCAGAAAAAACACTACAGTCCAATCTCCCTAGTGAACTTAAATGCAAAAATCTTGAATAAGATACTGGCAAACCGAATGCAGCAAATCATCAAGATTGTACCATGACAAAGTTGGTTTAATACCAGGAATTCAGGGATGGCTCAACATATGCAAATCAATAAATGTATACATCATACTAACAGAGTCCAGGACACAAAACATATGATCATCGCAATAGATGCAGAAAAAGTGTTTGGCAATGTCCAATACTCATTCATGATAAAAACACTACAAAAATTAGAATAGATGTTGTTTATCTCAACCTGATAAAATCAATCTATGACAAACTAACAGCCATCATACTAAATGCACAAATGCTGAAAACCTTCACTGTAAAATAAAGAATAAGACAAGCATTCCCACTGTAATCACTCTTATTCAATGTAGTTCTGGAAACACTAACCATAGCATTAGACAAGAGAGAGAAACACAAGTAGTAAGGATAGGAAAGGAAGAAGTTAAATTATCATTGTTTGCAGATGACATGATATGACTCTCTATGTAGAATACCCCCAAAAAAGTGAAGACTGCAAAAACTCCACGAAGAGTTCTAGATTTTTTTTTGTGGGTACCGAGGGGTTGACCTCAGTTCCTCACGTGCCAGCAGGTGCCCATGCTCCTGAGTGATATCACCGGCCCCTTTTTCATATGTGGGTTCCGGGAGTTGAACTCGGGCCCTCGCGCTTGCAAGGCAGGCGCTTAAGCCGCTGAGCCATCTCACTGGCCCCAAGAGTTCTAGATTTAATAACCAAACTCAGTTGCATTGCTGGATACTGGTCCAACACTCAAAAATCAATAGCCTTCCTGTACACAAACTCACACAGAGAGAGAAATTAGAGAATCCACACTTTTCACAATAGCATGCAAAAAAATGAAATACCTAGGAATCACTCTAATGAAGGAAGTAAAATTACTCTACATTGAATACTACATTACTCTGAAAAAGGAGATCGAATAGTATATCAGAAAATGGAAAGATATCCCTTGTTCTTGGGTAGGAAGACCCAATATAGTGAAAATGGTCAGATTTACAAAATTGTTTTATGGATTTATTACAATCGCAATCAAAATTCCCATACCATATCTCACACAATTAGAGAAAATTATAAAATTCATTCAGAACCAGAAGAGACCTAGGATAGCTAAAGCAATTCTGGGCAACAAAAGCAAGGCAGGGAGCATCACTATCCCTGACTCGAAATTATAATACAAAGCTACTGTAATTTAAAACAACACGGTAGTGTCAATAAAACAGACCCAAGCCTCAATGGAACAGATTAGATGATGCAGAAACAACTCCAGACATACCTTATTTTTGACCAAGGTGCCAAATGCTTTCACTGGAAGAAAGAAAGCGTCTTTAATAAATGGTGCTGGAAAAACTGGCTTTTTACATGCTGAAAATTAGAAGTAGACCCATATCTTTCATCATGCACTAAACTAAAGTCAAAAAGGATCAAAGATATAAATATTAAAACACAAACACCTGGTGGAACCAGAAATATCTGCTTTAAGATAGAATAGGTAGAACTCTTGAAGACATTGGTGTAAGCAAAGACTTTATGAACAAAATCCCCATAACACAGCAACTATCACAAAGAATCAATAACTGGGATTTCATCTTATTAAAAAGGTTTGCACACAAGAGAAACCAACAACAAAATGAAGAGACAAACCACAATGTGGGAAAAAATTTTGCCAGCTGTTTTTCTGACAAAGAACTACTTGTAGAATATATAAAAAAACTCAAAAAAATTCGTACTCCACCAAATTTAAAGACCCAATATAAATATGGGCTTCTGAAATGAATAGAGCCTTCTCAGATGTAGAAGTATAAATAGCAAATAAATATATGAAAAAAGTTCAACATCACTGATCAAGTGATGCAAATTAAAACAACACTGTGATTCCATCTCACTCCAGAAGAAATGGCTTTTATCAGGAAATCAGCGGGGCTGTAGGGGAAAAGGAGCTCTTCTCCACTCTTGGTGGTAGTGTAGACTCTTGTAACCACTATGGAAATCAGTGTGGAACTCTTCAAAAAACTAAAACCAAAGGTTCCATTTGACCCAGCTATTCCCCATCTTGGTATCTTCCTTAAAGAATTAAAAGCATTGTACCACAGCCATATATGCACACCCATGTTTATAGCAGCACAGTCTGTAATAGTAAATTTTGGAAACAACCCAAATGCCCATCAACAAATGAATGGATAAAGAAGATGTGTTTTTTTTTAATACAGTGGAGTACTACTCTTCCATAAAGAAGTATATGCTTGAGACATTTCTAGTTAAATGGATGCACCGTGAGACCTTACTCTTAAGTGAAATAAATCAGACACACATGTGTAAATATCACATGGTTTCTCTGGTGTTAGACACCAAAAGTGTAAATAAATTCCAAAATATATAATAGATATTGGGAAATGGGAAGAAAATTTTCACATGAGAAGGGGAACAAAGGGGTGGGGAAGGAAAGAAAGGAGAAGAAAAAATGGAAACAAAGCTTTTGTAAATAAAGAGGGGAGGAGGGGCTGAAGGGATAGGAGGGGAATGGGAAAAAAGAAGATGCAAGATATACCATGAATAGGTACAAATTCTGTATGATGAATGTTATCACTATGTATATCTAAAATGTAACAAAAAATAAAAATTTAACAAACTGAAAAGGGAGAGAGAGACTTCTCTGTGATTTCAAGCCTGTAGTTATCTTCTACAGTCTACAATTTTGTGGTTGTGTGTACTGCAGGGCATGTCTCTGCTGTTGTTGGTAGACAAAGGAGACAGCCAGAGCCCAGATCCATATTGTATTATCCCAGAAAGCCTGGAATAGGGTTAGTGTGGGGTGCTGTATAACCCCAGCAAACCAGCAGTAGGAAAAGGGTGGGGTACCAATTCAACTCTGCAGAAATTCAGCCTGACCCTTGTTCAGCCCACAACACTATGTGTGTTTTTTGACTACTTGACCTCAGCTCCCTGACCTTGGGCACCTCCCAGCTGCATTTAACACAGACACTGGGATTCCCAAGATGAAGCCAACCCATGGCTGCTCCAAGTCCTGAGTTCAGATTATCCCACCCTAAAATGGCATCCAGTCAATAGCCCTCTCCTGTGGATGTTTTCACTGGAATCACTCACCAGCCACTGGAGCCCACAGCATCCACTGCTCTGCTGCACTCTTTAGTTTCTCCATGGAGGTGTCCAGGGTCCCCCACTGTCACCACACATACGTGGGCTCAAGTCTTCTCTCTCATGGCATGATCCCAGAGTTAGGGAGAATGGGCAATTTGGCACTGAGCTGGGAGTCAGGGAGAAAGTGCAGTTTGCCACCTCCCTCTTCTGCATTGATATCCATAGCCTCACTTTCCCTGTAGGCCCCAATTCTCCCTTAGGAACTTTCCTGGGTCTTGGGAATCCACCTTCCTCATTCTTCTCTTCCTCAAATAGCTATACTCCAATGCCTGGTCTCCCAATCATGGAGAGGCTGATTTGCCACTGCTCATCACTCCTCCATCTTCCCAGAAATCCCTGCTTTTTTCTTATATTTGGGATATTTTCTTCTACAATTTCTTTATACATGTTAGTAAATACATCTGTGCTATCTTCGAACTTTTCTCTAATTCCAATTAGCCTTAAATTGGTCTTATTGTCATGTAGTATTTGCTGGATAATCCTCTTGTTCTCTGATGTTCTTTTTATCTTATTTAAGCTCTTCATCATAATTCACTATTTTGCCCTCAATATCACTGTCTTCATATTGGTTGTTGCTGCAATTTATGAATTAAAGAAAGATTTTTTTTTATTTCAGGTATTTCTGTCTGACATTTTTAAGCATTCAATATCCTTGTTGAATCTGTCATTCCACTTTTTAACTGTTTTGGTTGGCTCATCCAGTTTTTGCCTATTTCCCCCAAATTCACCATGGGCATATTTTGTGAAATTGCTATGAAATCTTGGTTCATTTCCTCTTTGAACTCATTTATTGTCTTCATATTTTCTATGAAATATTCACATAGTTCTGCTACCCATTATTTGTTTTCTTCTTCCTTTGTGTCCCCTTGTTCTGCTTTGGGAGCGTTGGGTGAAGTTGTGAATTTTCTTCCTTCTTCTGCCTTGCTTCTCCATGCTCTTATGTGTATCTGGGTTTTTGTACCTGTATTTCTGAGGTATATATCTCTCCCTATTTTTTCCTCTCCTTTTCTTTGGGGGGTACTGCAAATTAAAGTTTAGAAAAGTGATGAGAGTTTGTGGTTTATATGGAGGTTTTTAGTAGGATGTTGCCAGTCTGAATAATTTTCAGCTTTATATGTCCAGTGGAAGTATTTATTTCTCTTGTTATTTACTTTAAATGATTTGGACTCTGCCCATGTGTTTTGCTAAAAGAATTACTTCTGGTTATAACAACATCAGCAGATTCAATCAAACAACAGTACCATATGATAGTCCTTGCAGTTACACTTAGCCTCTTTATTTATCCTTTATGCACACTGTAACTGTTTATTATTTGAGATTGTTGTGCAATGAGGTAGGTGAAATGGAGGAGAATGGAAAGTGGTTGGATGAGGAGTGTAAGACAGTAAGGGCAAGATTTTTAGTGGGGATAGTTAAGATGAGAATCAAAATTTGATGTGTGGTCCGATTCTAGTGGAGTACTTTTGGTTGAGTTGAAGGGTTAGTATTGAGAATTATCAGAGAATATTTGTGGGGGCAAGTGTGAGGTGTGGGAGGAAAAAAGTTTACTTTGTGACTGAGGGAAGCTATGTGGTTGTCAGAACTTGCTGATAGAGAGGACAATAGGCTAGGTAAAATATGGGAGAGTCATAGGCTTAGTAAGGGGAGGATTGAGGGCTAATACTAGAGAAGAAAATAGTCACTGTGGGGGAGCTAAGTATGGGAAATTAATAACTCCTGAGGAGGAGTTTATGTATTTTGAAAAAGAATAAATAACTGTGGTAGTGGTACTGTTTTAGAGGTTTGAGGTGAAGAAGCTAGATAGGTAGCTGAGACAAGGGCAAAAACCCAGACACCTATTAAATCAGAGCCAATGGAAGAAAAAACACACAAAAGTAAAAATCTAATAAACACAAAAAGCATTAAAAAATCATATCACCACACTACTAAATAAATCAAAATACAAACAAAAACTAAAACCTATAAAATATCCAATGGGAACACAGATTAAATATTCCAATGAGAGAGTGTACATGTGATTCACATGTAGCTTCTTTGCCAGAGAACCTGATTGCTTACACCCCAATAACTCCTCCAAATCTTCCAATGAAATGCTGAAGCTCACTCATAATCAGTGCTTCTATCTGCCAGGATGCAAGCATTCTTACAGAATCTAATCCAATCCAAGTTCTTGGGTTAGGAACTCTTACTGTCCCTCTTCCTTGGTGTGATGGTGAAATTGGCAGACCAATTAACTGGCACAAAATTGTCCACTGAGTCACAAGTATTCCTATGCAATCAAACAGCTAGAGAAGTAACAAGCTAATCAGTTGCAGTGGTATCTATCTGGGCAAGTTGAGAACATACCATGAGACCCACTTTTGGATCTCCCTTTATCCTAGAGAAGAAATACACAGTTATAGTGTAAGCATAACAGCCCAAGTATTTACCCACAGCTAATATGCATTAAATGCTGCAGCTGTGTCTCCCTTATGGTAAAAAGAGCATTCAACATTATTTTATATAGAATTGATTATCTAAAACCCAGACATTTGTGGACTGAGTAATGCTGGGGGGACAAAAATGTAATTATTTAGTCTTCTGCTTTGTGGTATGGGAAGGAGGAAATAGGAGGGGGGAAAAGATCCAAATGGTGGTATAAATATGTTATATATTTAGATAGGAATACTGGTTATAAAATTGGTAGTGAGAAATGAGGATAAGAAAGGATTCTATGTCTAATATAAATATTAGAGGAAAAAGCTAAAAGAAGACAAATGAAAGTGATAAAGAAAAGAAAAATACAAGCAGGATAAGAAACAAGAGAAAAGGTGTGGATACAAGTAGAAGGAATAAAAAGGGACAATGTAGAATTTCTTACCTTCTATAAACTATATTAGAAGATAAGCACAAGAGGAAGAGTAACACACATATACAGTCACACACACTCTTAATAGAAAAAAGGGACAAATAATGGAATAAAAGTGGGAGAAAATGAAAACAAATAGGAAAACATCAATCAATCGATCAATCAATAAAAAGTTATTTCTTGTTTTGGACACGTGGTTCTTTGCCACATCCTAGGAACAGAAAGCAGTGCTAAAGCCCAGATATGACTCTGCTCATGCTGGAAGTCTAAGGTGGCAGTCCACTCCTAGAACAGTGCTGCATGCAGACACCCACATACAATGAGTACAGGGTGCCAATATAACCTACCAATCCTGTGTAACTCAAGCTGAACCTTGGATTGCAGGAGCTGGGTCCGTGTTCACAGCTCCAGGCCTTCAGCAGTACTCCCTCCAGCCTACTTTCCAACCACCAGCTGTCTCCCATGGCTGTCTTTCCTTAATCCACTATGGGAACTTGACAGTGTGGGGCATGGCTTGGAGCCAAGCCCCACACAGGGACTTAGGCTTGAATGCTGAGCCCTTCCCTACAATTGCATCCCCACCACCTCTTCTTCCACAATTGTGGTGGCAGACATTGGACTGAAATCACTCACCAACTCGTTACTGTGGAACAAGACCGTGAGCAGTATCCTGCATTTTTCCTGCAGATTCCAACTACTGTTTATTTTCTCATTCTCCATGCAGTTCTTTCCTCTTTGTGTCATGTTCTACAGGTGTCTCTGAATATTCTTTGGGTTGGAATCTTTAAAGAAGAATTCAGACATGGTCACCACATTGTGTGTGGTTAATCAATCTCTTATGTCTCTTTCCTTTTATGACAGATTCTTCTCTCTGTGTTTCTTATTGATGTTCTCTGAGTCTCTCCAACATGGCTCTTTCTCTACTCAGCCATGTTGGATCTTCAGGATCATTCCTTCTCAGTGAATATTTCCTCAGCTTCTAGGATGTGATTGCTTCTCTAGACATCCATGTTGAGCCCCCTATTCCAGACTTTTGCCTTGTCCAAGATCAGGTCCATTGTTTGGCTGGCACTTCTGCTATCCCATGCACAGGGGAAACAATGCAGAGCCAGTTTCAAGTTGGCCATGGCTGAGCTAAGGTGTGGAATCCACAGTTGTGGAATTGGTTGGAGACCAGCTGGCTGGTCTGAGCATTCTGCAGGAGCTGCAGGTCTGAGCATTCTGGTGTGCTATGAGTCTGAGCATTCCCTATATTCTTTTCTTAAAAAGAGAAAGAATTTAGTGTTCTTACCAAAAAAATGATAACTATGTAAGGTAATCCATGTATAATTAGCTATATTTAGTTATATAAAATGCATACATACTTCATAACAACATATTGTACATAATAAATGCAATTTTATCTTTCAATTAAAAATATTCACAATTTTTTCTAAAGCTGATTTGATTTTTTTAAGGTGAAGTTACTCTTTAATGTAAACAACATTACATTTTGAAAGGCAATGTCCTTGTTCCAAAGGAACATGGACAGGAATGTTCTCACTTCATGAGGTAAGGCCTTTCATTTTACTGATGCCTTTTAAGACAACACCATGAAAATCCTGTAAGGAAAGCATATCAACACATTTCAAAGTTTAGGTTAAAATTCAAATATAGTTCACTTTTCAAAAAATATCAAACAATAGAGTATTTCATAACCCAAAAGTATCTGGCTATTTACAAAAGCCCTTGCATTTGTTACATATATTATGAATATCAACATAATTTAACTTGTAATTACAATATTATGCAGTATGCAAGACACAGCTTTCACCTTGGATAGAGAAGGACTTATTCTTCATATAAATTCTATGAAATGGAGTACATTGTGAAATTTGGTTGAATAATTTACCACAGCGTTACATTTGTAAGAGTTCTTTGAAGTATGAATTCTTTGGTGAATCCTGAGGACACATCTTTTAGGAATGAAGTTTTTGTGCTTATTTTGAGACAGGGTCAGCTCAGGCTGTCCTTTAATTATGTAGCCCAAGCCAGCCTCAAACTTGTGGCTATCCTCCTGCCTTAGCTTTCCAAGTGCTGGGGTTACAGGAATGCACCGCCATGCTTGGCAAAAATGAACTTTCTAAGCTCATTGTATTTGTTTGATTTTACTCCAGAACAAATCCTTCATTACAAAAATTAAAACTTAGCAAAAGACTCACTCTCTTCATTACATCTGTAAAGCTGCTCTCCAGTTCAACTATTCTAGTCCATAGTTTTGATGCTTGGATAAAAGCCTTAGCATGCCCATTACATTTGCATGACTTTTTCAAAGAGAAAATTTGATGCCTAATGAATTTTTAGGTTTGCAAGTCTCTGTTATGCCTGCATTCTGTTTGTTTATAACTGTCACTCTTTACTATGGACTGGGATGTTGATTATTGTTTGACTTCATCATGAAGGTTTTGCCACCCTCCTCGCATCTGTAAAATATCACTCATGTACAAATTCTCCAGTGTTACATAAGGTGTGAATTTGCATATTCATCTCATTTCTATGATTTCTTTCCAGTATAGGTTATCTGATGTGTGCTGAAGTGTAAGTGCTGAAGACAAGGTTGCCAAACTAATTACATTTTTCTAAGATTTTCTAGAGAATATATTTTCTGATGTGTTCTGAGGCTTAAATGCATACTAAAAGATTTGCCACTCTCATTACATTTTGAGGGGTTTTTCCAGTTTGAATTTTTTGGTGAATACTTATATCAGATTTTTACCTTCAGGCATAGTTACATTGCTAAAGTTTCTCTCTACTATGCATTAATTTATGATTAGTTATATGTTAAGTGATAACTTAAGGCTTGCTTCATTTATTCTACATGAAAATTATCTTTCATGCTGAAATTGTGCAATGTTTTGTAAAGCTTGTACACTGCCTGAAGATTTGCCTCATTCACCTGTCAGCTTTCTTTCCACGTTTATATCTCCAATGAATTATAAGTGAGGAATTGTCACAAAAGCCCTTGCCATATTTATCCAGTATGTATTACATGTTTTGTTAGGCTGACATGCTAACAGCTTTGCTACATTCATTGAATTTGTAGGATTTCTCACCTCTATGAGTGGTCTGGTGCTTAAAGTGTCAAATTTGACACAAGATCTTGGTACATTCATTACATTACTAAGGTTTCTCTCAAGTATGATATCTCAGATGATGTGCTAGGGACAAGATTAGACTGAACACTTTGCCACATTCATTACATTTTGAAGGTTTCTCTCCAGTATGAGTGCTATGATGACGTGCAATGTGGGAATTGTGACTGAACACCTTGTCATATTCATTATATTTGAAATGTTTTTCACAAGTGTGAATTATCAGATTTTCTACAAGGGATGAATTACAACTGAACACATTATCACATTCATTACATTTGCAGTTTCTCTCCATTGTGGATTGTTTGGTGCTTTACTGGAAATGACTTACCACTGAACAATTTACTACATTAACTACATTTGTAAGGTTTCTCTCCAGTATGGATTCTCTGATGATTAGCTAGGTATGACTTGTGTCTGAAGCCCTTACCATATTCACTATATTTATAAGGTTTTTCTATAGCATGAATTATCAGATGTTGTGCAAGGTAGAAATTATGACTAAAGACCTTATCACATTCATTACATTAGAAATGTTTCTCTCCAGAATGGATTCTCAGAATATTTGCTAAGTGTGACTTGTGACTGAAGACCTTGCCACATTCATTATATTTGTAGTGTTTCTCACCAGTATGAATTGTCCAATGACATCTAAAATTTTATTTCTCATTGAAGACCTTGCTACATTCATTACATCTGAAAGGTTTCTATCCAGTATGGATTCTGTGATGGTTTGCTAAATGTGACATTTTACTAAAGACTTTTCCACATTCATTGCATTTGTAAGGTTTCTCTCTAGTATGCATTATTTGATGACTTCTAAGGTTTGATTTCTTATTGAAGACCTTGCCAATGTATTACATAGAAATTGTTTCTCTCCAGCATGGACTATCTGATGCATACTAAAGCATAACTTTGGTTAAAAGATTTGCCACACTCATTCCATTTTTTACTTTCTCTTTCACATAGCTGCAATTCAGGCAGAAGTGATTGAAAACTTAATCCAAGCCACTTTTTAATATTTTTCGTTCCTGTATTCCTACTACCATGTTCATTTCTTCTATCTGTGAGATTTTCCATGTTATTCACACAGAATACTTTGTTGAATCTTTCATCCTCTCTCCAATAACACTCAAAGACATGAATATTTGTCTGTATTTCTTTGAAGCACAATTCTCAAATGTCGTGGATTATATGTCTTTCCAACATTACTGCCTGGAACATTTATCTGGTACAAATTTTCCTTTTTGGTGGAAATTCTTTGATGACACATTTAGGAGAGGTATCTGAATAACAGCTATTTTTTATTCCTTTTCTTTCCTCTTCCTCCTCTCCTAGGTTTCTTCCCTGTTGGATGTCTCAACAGGGTTAAAGTGATAAATGGATAAATGATTCTAGGGTTCCTGAGAGAGTTGTGTTACCATGTGACCTTCACAGTATGGAAGCCACTTCTGAGACTGCAGGAAACTCCTAAATCTGATTTTAAAGGACATTTCACATAGATTTTGCTACAAAGAAAATGGCAGGAAAATAAATATTTCATTCTTTCAAATATATAGAAAATCATCTTCTACCCTTTGTCCTCAACACCAGAGGAAGAGGTGTTTCTCCTCTCCAGATATTTTCCAGTTGTTCTCTTGATTCTATTTCTTCTCAGTACCTCTGGGATCTTATTCTATCCTTTGTCCCTTCAATTTGGGTGTTTTCTTTACTTTCATCCTTTTACTCCTTCCCCTCCTTTTGGCCTACATTCATACTCTGGTTTTTATTACTCTCAAAGCAAACAAAAAAATGTTCTTTTCTTGAATCCCTGATGTCTTGAATTCTTATGTTCTATAACTAGACATTTTTACACTGATTATCATGCCATTTTCTTTTGCTTCCATTTTATCCATGCAACTGAAACTACATGCTAAGTAAGCATGGTTTCCTGAGCTGGTGCCTATCTACAAAAATTTAGGGTTCTTCAAACTTGCACTAGAAAAAATAATTTCAAAATTGTGCTCTTGACATGTAACCATTTACCTTTTTTCTACCAGAATATTAATCCATAGTATATAAATACCACATTTTTGATTTTTTTTATTTTATGGAAAAATGGTAAAACAAAATTTCATAACAAAATAATTGGAGAATAAAAATAGTTAATAAATTACATGATGTTATTTTTAAAGTAGTTACTCAGGGTACAAGACATTGCCACATCCTGTGCAGCTCTCAAAGTTCCCAGGAGAAGGACAGTCAGAGGATAGAGAAATAAATATAAGAGACAAAAAGCTGAGGTCAGGTGGAGCCCTGTCTTGTGATGGGAGGAAAGGAACTGCTCAGCCAAAGCAGTGTGTTTATTTCTACATTTAGCAAGTTGGTGTCACATGACACCCTTTTGCCTAGCAACTCATTGCTTGGATTCTCTTTGAGCTAGGTGTTCTCTGGGCTGGAGCAGCTTGTTTACATAGCCCACCTCAGTTGCTCTTTGTTTTCTGTCCAGCCTTGCCTCACTCCCACACGTATGATCAATTTCCAGCTTTAGCCACTCCCCACATATCTCCCTTTTTTGTTTTGTAGTTGTAGGCAGAGACCTTGGCATCATCCATATGGTGCTGGTTTTAGGCACATGCAAAATGGAAGATTTGTGGGTTCATGAATGTTTCCACCCATATTTCAGGAAGCCTGGGAGGCCAGGCAGTGTATGCCTGAGAGGGCAGTGGGTGAAGTTGTGAGTGTGAAGCCAAAGGTGCAGCCAAGACTCCATAAGTGTGGATCATCTAAGGAAAATGGCAAGGAGGGAGAGCAAAACCAGACCTAGAGAAAAGCCATGGGTGCTGCAACCACCAGAAGTGCTGTAAGGGTGGATGGAGCCACCGAAGCCCTTGGGAGTTCTCATCTTGTCACAGATTGCCTCAAACGCTGCACATGGAACTACAGGATTTAATGTTTGCCCTGCTGGATTTTGGACTTGCTTTTGTCCCATTCTTTTGTATCTCCCTGTTTGTAACTTTTGGAATGGAAATGATTATCTTGTACCTTTGACTGTCAGAAGTGTTTAACTTTCTTTTCATTACAACAGGGGTTCAGAGATAAGAGTTTTCCTTACATCTCAGAGGAGACATGGGACTTGTACTTTTCAGCAATACTGAAACTGTTAGGACTTTGGCAACTCTTAGAGATGGACTAAATGCCTTTTGTGTAAAAAAATGTACATGAGCCTTTGAGGGGCCAGGGGCAGAATATTATGGTTTGTGTCTGGATGCACCTTCTGAACCTCATGTCATCATGGAGGACCAGGTTTTTAGAGATGGCTGAATCTAGAGTTTGTAATTGGTTCATGGTCTAATGCTGGGATTATGGCTGTGAGTACTACACCCACACTAGGGTGGGTAAACCGCATATAATATAAGGGAAGGAAAGAGGCCTGTTCTCCCTCCTTTTCTGTTGCTTTCCATATCTTCTGCCACCATAAATGGTTGCTCCTCTGCCACACCACCCTGCCTTAGAGCCAGCTGACTATGGACTGAAACCTTTACAAAACGTGAGCTAAATAAACATTCCCTCCTTCACCTTGTGTGTTTTGCATATATTGTCTCAGCAATGAGAGAAAAATAATTAAGCACTGAATATCTGCACCTTTTGCCCCACCTCCCCCCAAAAGTACAGGCCCCTGATAACTGCTACTCTATTATCTAGTTTTATGAGAACAAACCATCTAAGATCCACATAAGTTATATCATCTTTGTCTTTCTGTGCCTGATTCATTTTACATAACCTAATGTCCTCAAAGTTCATTGTTTTAACACAAAGTGTTTGTATAATTTTGTCTTTTGTATATACCACATTTCCTTCATTCATTCATGTGTTGACATACAGATTGATTCCATCTCTTGGGTATTGTGAATAATGCTGAAAAACACATGGCAGTACAGATATATCTTTGATATACTGATTTAATTTATTTTGATTATATACCACACAATTGGTTTGCTGGGTCAGAAAGTAGTTCTATTTTTGATTTTTAAGGAACCTAATACTATTTTCCATAAAGGATGTATTAATTTATTTACATCTCCACCAAAATGTGCAAGAGTTTCATTTTCTCCCCATGCTCACCTGCACTTCTGATATTTTGCTTTTGTTTTGGTTTTGTTTTGTTTCTATAAAAGCTGTTTGCATAAATGTGAAATGAATTCTCATGGCAATTTTAATTTGCATTTCCCTGGTGATCAGTGATGTTAAACATTTTTTCCTATATCTATTTTTTATTTGTGTGTCTTCTTTTAAGAAAATTCTGTTTAGATCTTTTACTCATTTTTAAATCAAGTTATTTGTTTAACTGCTGTTCAGTTTCTTGTGTTCCTTATCTATTTTGGATATTAACCCCTTATGAGACATATACTTTGAAAATATTTTCTGCCATTGTTTAAGCTTTCTAATCGCTTTGTTACTTTTTCTTTTATTATGAGGAACCATTTTAGTTTAATATAATCTCAGTTATCTTTGCTTTTGTTGCCTGTACTTTTGGGATCATATAAAAAATATCATTACCCAGATTATTCTATGGTGCTTTTCTTTTAAGTTCTGTTTAATAATGTCAGAATTTGAAGTCTAACATTTAAGCATTTAATCAATTTTGATTTGGCTTTTGTTTAAGGTGTGAAATAGGGCAAAGTAGACTGTTTTGCATGTGGATATCATTTATTGAAGAGATTGTTCTTTATTGTTTGTTTCTGGCATTTTTGCTGAAAATCAGTTGACTATAATTGTGCGGATTTGTTCATGTGTTCTCTATTTTGTTTTATTTGTCTATGTGTCTGCTTTTGTGCCTATAGCATGCTGTTTGGTTACTATCACTGTGTAGTATACATTTGTAACATAGCTTTGTAGTACTTCCATCAGGCTATGTGCTTCCAAACTTTATTTTTTTACACTAATTACTTTGGATATTGAAAGTCTTTGGTACTTTCATACAAATTTTTGATTTTCTTCTATATCTGTGAAGAATGTCATTGATACTTTGGGGATTTCATTGAATCTTTTGATAATTTTGGGTGCGGTAATATAGACAGTATAACAATATTAATTCTTCCAATCCACAGATTTGGTATACTTTTCCATTTCCGTTTGTCATCTCTGATTTTTCCATCAAAGTTTTACAGTTTTGGTGTAGAATTTTTTAATTTCCTTGATTAAATTTATTTTTAGTATTTTATTTTTTGTACTTTAAATGAGCTTTTTCATTTAAATTTCTTTTTCATATAGTTCATTTTTAGTTTATAGAAACACTACCGAAACCTGGGAATATAGCTGTGTGGTATAATGCTTGCCTAGCATGTTTGAGACACTGAATTTGACACCCAGCACTTAAAAACATAAGGAGGAGAAGAACTGATTTCTTGTAAGATGGTTTTATATTCTGTGACATTACTAAATTCAATTCTAATTAAAGTAGGGTGTGTTTTATGGCTTGAATCTGGCTACCTGATGGGAAAAACATATAGAGAAAAACATATTTATTTAAATAACAGAGGATAGCTCACAGAATTGAAGGATCACTTGAAAAAGTCAGGCTTAGAGCAGTGGAATCTGGCTAAAAGCCTGGCAGGAAGAATCAAACAGTGAGTCCTGGCTACCAGCCTGGCAGGAAGAATCCAGCAGCAGGTCCCTGGCTACTGGCTAACAGGAAAAATCCAGGTGACTTGCCTCTCCCACCTGCATCAGTGGGACCAGGCAACCAGTGTGAATGACAGTGATACTGTAAGGCCCCAACTAGGGTTCATAGGATGGGTAGGTGGGACTAGCAGCTTGGAAAAGTCCTAAGCAACAGTAACAATATGAGCCAACAGGTGGTAAATTAGGTGAAACAGTGTTGTATTTTGGGACAAAGACACACCAAATAGATGTTGGTGGGTGGGGCCACCACTTTTCTCTCTTTTTTTCTTTCCTTTCTCTTATCATTTTTTCTCTTTTCTAAATGTCTGCAGAGAACTCCAGCCACATAAAACTAATCACATCCCCCAAACCCAGAGACCAAGTTCTTATAATCTCTTGCTTATTCCTTCATTCTTTCTCTTCTGCCCTCTCTCTAGTTTCCCAAAATTTGCATGATCATCCTCTGTCCTCCAGCATCACTTCTACTTTTCACTTATCTTGGCTCTGCCCAGTCTCCTCATACATTTCTCCACCACAGGGTAAAACCACTCTATCAAGGGGAAGCACTTTGACACAAGCTCCCAACTTATGATCAGTACTGTTATATAACTGTAGATTTTGCTCTTATTGTCTAAGGTACAAAATTAATAGCTACCACAGTTAGTCAGTTCCTCAACTGCACTTGATGCTATTGTTATTGCTAATTATACTACTTTAGCTAGGATGCCATATACGTTTTAATCAGTTGTTCTCACTTCTGGGAAGTTCTGAAGTAATAACCTTACCAAACCCCAACAACAAAGGAATGGGGACTGAGGCAAACAGATACCAACATCTCACCCTTAATTAATTGGAAAGGTAGGATATTGGGACAGACATAAACCAAGAATCTCCTACATACAGAAGACATCCCTGGGCCAGTGAGAGAGCGCAGCGGCATAAGCACCTGCCTGGCAAGCACGAGTTCCTGAGTTCAACTCCTGGAACCCACATAAAGGAAAAAAAACGGCCAGTGATATCCCTCAGTGGCACAAGCGCCTGCTGGCAAGCATGAGGCCCTGAGTTCAACTCCCAGTAACCACATAAAAAATAAAAATAAAAAAAGAAGACATCCCTGAAGAATGGACATTTCCTAGAGAGGCCCTGATAGTAGTGTTATGGTGACCTACTAAAAAAACTTATAATGATCAACACAGACAACAAAATAAATTTTTTTTGAAATAAAAAATGACAAGATGCAGAAACAAAATGCAATCTAACACCTCCAGCCCACTGAGAACAAATCTAGGGGACAAAGAGATAGAGGAAAATGGAAGAAACACACCTGAAATTTCTGAAATGATAGCAACAAATCCATGAGGCTATAGAGGAAATAAGAAGAGAAATAATCTCTGAGGTAAAAAAAGGAATGACAACAATTATGAAAAAATTGCTCAGCAAATCTAGAGTAGACATAGATTAAAAAAATAGAGAAGCCTAGATAAATGATGGAAACCTTGAATGACCAATATAAGAAAGAAATAGAGTGCATCAAACACATTCAGATATCCAGGAAACTAAAAATTCCATTGAAAGCTGGCAAATTCACATAAATGAACATGACAATAGACTTTCAGACCTTGAAGATGGGATCACAGCTAGTGATCACAAAAGGAAAGATCTCTTAAAAATAACAAGGGATCAGAACATAACAATTCAAGGGGTGCAAGATGATGCAAAGAAAAACGATATAAGTCTGATTGTTGTGAATGAAATGCAGTAGTCCACACAACTGACATAAAAATAAATTTTGCAAAAGTAATAGCAGAATATATCCCAAGCATGGGAAATGAATCTGACATGAAGATAAGAGAGACACATAGAACACCAATTAACCACAACCAAAGTAAGTCTACACCAAGACATGTAATAATCAAGATCCCAGATTCACAAAAGAACAGAATATTAAAAGCTGTTAGAGAAAAGAAACAGATCACCTATAAAGGAAAGCCCATCAGAATCATGGCAGACTTCTCAACACAAACCCTCAGCTCGAGAAGAGCTTAGAGTGAAGTATTTCAAGTCCTGAAAGAAAACAACTTCCAACCCAGATATATGTACCCTGCAAAACTATTTTTCAAAATTAGTGGAGAAATAAGATACTTCCATGACAAAGAACAACTGAAGAAACTCATGACCACCAAACTAACACTACAAAAGTTACTGAAAGATAGTCTCTACAAAGATAAAAATGACCACAATTCCTACAGCAACAACAGAAAAATACCACCAAGCAGGGTAAGCAAGTAAACAGAGGGGAAAATTGGAGAAGCAACAATAAGAAAATATCATGACAAAGATAAGCCAATACATATCAGTTATAACTATCAATGTAAATGGCATCATTTCACCAATCAAAAGAAATGGATTGGCAGAATGGATCAAGAAACAAGATCCAACAATATGCTTTAGAGAACAAACACATTTAACTAAAAAAAATTCATAGACTGAAAATCGAATGATGGAAAACAATACTGCATGCAGCAGGAAACCAGAAAAAAGCAGGGGTAGCTATGCTGTTTGCAGACAATGTGTACTTCAAACCAAGAATTATCAAAGAGATAAAGAATGTCACTAAATACTTGTTGATAGAAACCATCAAGAGGAATAGATAACAATCATAAATATGTAAATATGTACCAAATATGGGAGCACCAAACTATATAAGACAAATATTAATAGATATGAAATATCAAGCAATAACTCAATTGTAATGGGGGACCTTAATATCCCATTGTCACAAAGAGGTATATTAACTAGACCAAGTATCACAAAGAAATATCAGAACTCAACCAAAACTGTAAACAAATGGACTTAGCATATGTATACAGAGTGTTCCACCCAACAACATCAGGATACACATTCTTCTCAGCTGCACATGGGACAGTCTCTAAAATAGACCATATACTGGTCCACAAAACATGCTTAAGTAAATGCAAAGGAATTGAAATTATTCCATGCATATTATCTGATCATAGTGCAAAGAAATTGGAAATTAACGGCAAAAGCAACAGCAAAATTTCCATAAACCCATGGAAAGTAACACCCTCCTAAACAACCAATGGGTCATAGATGGAACTAAAGAAGAAATTAAATCATATCTACAATTAAACAAATGTTCAGATACAACATACTGGAACATGTAGGACACAATGAAAGCAATACCAAGAGGGAAATTATCAGCACTGAATATTCACATTAAGAAAACAGAATGATTCAAAATAAACAATATGATTTTGCACCTCAAGCTTCTACAAAAACAAGAGCAAGGGCTGGGGATGTAGCTAAGTGGCACAAGCGCCTGCCTGGCAAGAACAAGGCCTTGAGTTTGATTTCTAGTATGAAAAAAAGGAATAAAACAAGAGAAAGTGAGGCCCAAAACCCATAGAATTGAGGAAATTATGAAGACCAGAGCAGAATTTTATGCAATGGAGACTAAGAAAACAATACAAAGAATTAATGAATGTAAGAGTTGGTTCTTTGGAAGAATAAATAAAATTGATAAACCTTAGCCAACCCTATCAAAAAATGGGAATAAAAGTCTCAAATTCATTCATTGAGGAATGAAAATGGTGAAATCACTATGGAACCTGTGGAAATTCACAAAATTATCAAAACTTTGAAAATCTTTACTTGCATAAGATGGAAAACACAGAAGATATGGACAGATTCCTAGATATGTATGAATTACCAGAGCTGAATCAATAATATATAAAATTTCTTAATCACCCAATATCAGTTAATGAAATTGAAAATGTAATTAAAAATTTACCGACAAAACCCCACATCCTGGTGGATTCATGGCAGAATTCTACAAGAAATTTAGAGAAGATTTAATGCCAAAACTCCTTCAACACTTTAATGAAATTGAAAGGGAAGCAATACTCCTTAACACATTCCTAGAGGCAAGTATACCCTGCTACCAAAATCAGAGAATGACCCAAGCAAAAAAAAAAAAAAAATTAAAGGCCAATCTGCCTAATGAACATAGATGCAAAAATCCTCAATAAGATACTAGCAAACAGAATGCAGTAAATTATCAAGGTTATACACAATGACCAAGTGGAATTCATCCCAGGAATGCAAGGATGGTTCAACATACATAAATAAGTAAATGTAATACAACATATCAACAGATCCAAAGACAAAAATCTCATGAACATCTCAATAGATGCAGAAAAAGCTTTTGACAAAGTCAAACAATCATTCATGATAAAAACCCTGCAGAATATCATAATAGATGGTCTTTACCTCAATCTGATAAAAGCCTTCCATGACAAACCAAAAGTTAACATCATACTAAATGGACAAATACTGAAAGCTTTCACTCTAAAGTCAGGAATAAGACAAGGATGTCCACTATCACCACTCCTATTCAATATAGTTCTGGAAGCATTAGCTAGAGCAATTAGACAACAGAGAAATAAAAATAATAAGAATAGTAAAGGAAGAAGTTAAATTATCATTATTCTTAGATGACATGATGCTCTACATAGAAGACCCCAAATACTCCACCAAAAGACTTCTAGATTTAATAACCAAATTTAGTAGCACAGCTGGATACAAAGTCAACACTCAAAAATCAATAGCATTCCAGTATAAAAACAACAAACTCACTGAGGGAGAAATTAGAGAAACCACACCCTTCACAGTAGCATCCAAAAAAAAAAAAATACATAGGAATCAATCTTACAAAGGAAGTAAAAGATCTATATATTGAAAATTACAGTGCTCTCAGAAGGGAGATAGAAGAGGATATCAGAAGTTGGAAATATATCACTTGCTCATGGGTAGGAAGAATCTACATAGTGAAAACATCCATACTCCCTGAGTTATTACAAATGTAATTCAGTCCCAATCAAAATACATTAGCATACCTCACTAAACTAGAAAAATATTCCTACAATTCATTTGGAACCAGAAGAAACCTAGAATAGCAGAAGCAATTCTGGACAACAAAGGCAAGGCAGGAGGCATCACATTCCCTGACCTGACCTGAAATTATACTACAAAACTACTGTGATAAAATCAGCATAGTACTGACAAGGGAAAAAAATTGAGGATCAGTTGAAAAAATTAGAAGATGCAGACACAACTACAGACACACTCTGCCACCTTATCTATGACAAAGGATCCCAACATATTCATTGGAAGAAACATTGCCTCTGTTATAAATGGTGTCTGAAAAACTGGCTCTCTACATGCCAAAATCTAAAACAAGATTTGTGTCTATCACCATGCACTAATCTAAAGTCAAAATGGATTAAAGATCTAAATATTAAAACAGAAACATTAAGCGAGATGGAAAAGAAAGTAGGTAGAAGTCTTGAACACATAGGTGTAGGCAGAGAGTTAATGAACAAAGCCCAAACTGCACAGGAAATACTTCACAGAATCAACAACTGTGATATCATCTTATTAAAAAGATTTTGCACTGCAAATGAAATCATCAACAGTATGAAGAGACAACCCACAGAGTGGGAAAATGTTATAGCCAGTTGTCCCTCAAAGGACTTTTATCTAGAACATATAAATAATTGAAAAAAAAAAGCAGACTCCCCAAATTCAAAGACCCAATTGAATAATGGGCATCTGAGATGAATACACACTTCTCATATGAAGAAATACAAATGGCAAATAAATATATGAAAAAATGTCCAACATCATTGGTCATTCAAGAGATGCAAATTAAAACAACACTGAGATTCCATCTGATCTCAGAAAGAATTGCTATCATCAAGAAATCAACCAATAACAAATGCTGGAGGGGCTGTGGGGAAAAGGGAATCCTTCTCCACTATTGGTGTGAGTGTAGATTGGTAAAACCAGCATTGAAATCAGTGTGGAGATTCCTTAAAAATCTAGAATTAGAGGTCCCATTTGACACAGGTATTCCACTTCTGGAAATTTTACCAGAATTAATAACACCATACCACAGCAATATACATTCACCCATATTTATAGCAGCACAATTTGTAATAGCTAAATCTTGGAAATAACCCAAATGGCCATAAACTGAGGAATTCATAAAAATGGTGTGGTATTTTTATACAATGTAGTACAACTCAGGTATAAAGAAGGTTAAACTTGAGACTTTTATAGGTAAAAGGGTGCAACTTGAGACCATACTCATAAGTGAAAAAATGAGACTCACATGTGTAAACATCATGTTGTCTCCTTAGTGTAAGAACCTGAAATTGTAATTAAGATCCAAAATGTGCAACAGATATGGTGAAACAGGAAGAAACTGTTCAAAAGGAAGAGAAACTGGATTTGGGAAAAGGAGAAAAGTAGGAAGGGAAAAAGAAAAATAAATAAATAAATAAATAAATAAATAAATAAATAAGATCATTATACTACTAATTTCTATTATTTCATTGAAAAGAAAGATTTGTGCCTATGTTGTTGGATCAATTTTTCATGACTATGTCTTTTCATCTGAGCAAATGCTTTGAAGATAACAATATGCAATGTATTGTGCATTGTTACTCTCCCATTACCTTGTTTTGAAATTTTGTATTATTGTTTTTCCTATTTTTTCTCTTTAAAATAATAAAAAGTCAGGCTTAGAAAGGACAAAAATAAGATACAGGGATTTAAGTAGAAGGAGAAAATAGATGAATGAAGACATTGTTTTCTCCCATTATTTCTCTCTTCTCACAACTCAAAGTCTGGGAGGAAGTTGAATGGGACTACCTTGGACAACATACCTACACCTTAACTAGGGAGGACAGGGAACCTGGAATTATCCTGGCAAAATTACATTGCATACATTTTTATGAGTATGTCTCTATTAGTAATAAATACAGAAGAAATGATTAAGGTTCTTTTGCCAACAGAATAATGAGTTTTGCTAACAAGCACCAACATATCTGAATCAATCATTTCTTCCCTGTGCTACCAGTTATTTTACTGTCATCTATGGAAATCTAATAGCAATGCTAAAGAACTTTAACACCAACCTATCATTCAGTGAGAACCTAGAATCTCAAAGCTGTTGTGTTCCAAATAGTAATTTCAGTAAACATTGAGCTGACTCCTCACTAAAACAATTATGAACCTTCTTTGTAATGATGGGTGGGGAGGATGAGATGAGTACTTGGCCATGTATATCATTAGAATAACTTGTGACTTCTGAGTATAGTTATTGGTTTCCACCTGTATTGCATAGTCCAGAGCTGTAAATTTGATACACTTAAGCAAATGAGTAAGACTAATTCAGGTCTCCAAAATAAGATTTCATAAAGAGGTGGCATTCAGCCTCTAGGAATAATTTGTTCCTGGGTACATGCTGTCTGAGAGTTATACATTTATGACTGGTCATAAAAGTTCATCTTTTCTCTGAGATTTGTGTAGAACTAATATCCTACATTAGAGACATGTTTTAAAATGTTTGGACTGTATGTTGCAAATTTTCCAAGCCTTTATTTTTTTAATTGGTATTTATCTTTCAGTTTCTTTATCTTGGTGTCTAAGACATATCTTATTAAAAGAATTAATAAAAAGAAAAGTATTTGAAGTTGAATTGCAACTAGATATTATCAGAATGAAAACTGAGAGAAAGAGGGAGTTTCCCTGATCATAGCCAGCATTATATGTAGCAGCAGAAATAACACTGAAATAAAGCTTTTGTAATAAGGAACATTCTTTGAACCTTCCCAACTGGTTAGGGTTGGTTTTGGCTAAGGTGGAGCTGGTTCTATTAGATCATTGTTATTACTGATAATTATTTTTATTGTGCTATTTAATAACTACATAGCACTTTACAATATCACACATAAAACCAGGTTTCTTTCCTAAAGTTCTTGAAATAACACTTGAGGTAAATATTCAAGTTGCTGTACTTTCAAAAAGTAGGATTTCATGCTAATTTTAGACATATCTCACCTTCCTCTTGAACTTCATATGTATATTCTATGCACTATTTTGTGGTTTTGTGGCTCAAAAAAGAGATTTGTTCTCTACCACTGAGCTACATCCCCAGCCCCTTGTGTACACTATTAATTCTTAAAATAGAAGATATTATCAAATTTGTAACACAAATTTATCAGCTATTCTTGACATCCATCTTAGTGGAAGGGACAAGACTTTCTACCATTTGATTCATTTATTTCATTCCTTCAATTTTTTTTTATTTTGCATTCCCAAAGGTAGGTCACCTGTTTTTTTGTCTAATATGAATGGATTTTGAACAATATTTACTTGCACTAATTGAGGGCTTCTGTTAGTCATTTTCGGGTTGTGATTGCTATGAGCAGATTACTGAGGAAAAATAAAGTATTATATCAATTTATTTGAAGCCATCATGATCCACAAAGCATTTTTAAAATTTACTTAGGCAAACATAAGACCAAAGCATTCCCTTTAACTTGGGGCCAAACTAGAAATATTCCAAGCGCAGATGCAGAATCAGTGAAAAGAAAATCTATAACAAACATTAAACTATTAATATTACAAAAAATGACAAACTCCACACCTGAAAATACTTCAGAGTTGTTCACCACAAGATTGATATTTTTCAGGGTCCACACAGTTCTTCTTGGAATTGAAGAAGAGAAACAGTCAATGATATTACATTTTCCTTTAAAAAATATTTTTATTAGTGCATGTTTGCAGCACATAATGATTATATTCCTCAAAGGGAGTTGGTACATGTACCAACTTAATCATTTCTTCTGTATTTACTACTAATAGAGACATACTCATAAAAATGTATGCAATGTAATTTTGCCAGGATAATTCCAGGTTCCCTGTCCTCCCTAGTTAAGGTGTAGGTATGTTGTCCAAGGTAGTCCCATTCAACTTCCTCCCAGACTTTGAGTTGTGAGAAGAGAGAAAATTATTTTTTCATCCCCTTCACATCTCTTCCCCTTTCTCTGTATTTCCTGTTTTTCATCTTTTATTTTTATCTTCATTTTTATTTTGGTATTCTCATGTATTACATTTTGATGTCACCCTTATTAGAAATGTGAAGATATATCTGTATGTGTATGTATATATATGTTCCATTGGAAACAAACAAATTTAAAATAACTACAATGCTTCAAGTCTCTGTCTCTGTTTCTGTCTGTCTCTCTGTCTCTGTGTCTCTGTCTCTCTCTCCACTTGTATGAAATCCGCTAGTGAGTACATTCATTATTATCTGGATTTCCTCTACATATTATTCTCCAGGCATATAAAACATAAAATTATGTACAAGGTATGTGGTTTTAGAAATTTTTGCTTTAATCTCCTTCATGATGACATCAAAATTCTCTGAAAGGATTTGCATTTCACTATAGTAGTTTAATACTTCTAATTAAATCTTACAGAATTGTGCACCATACCAGTATACCATATACTGTAAGGTTGTTCATTCAAACTAATGCTATTTTATGTTTGTGATGCATTATACATTATTTATAACCAAGATTTTAAGTCTGTGCTATTGGGTTCAGGTGTTAAAATACAATATTTTAGCTTGGTCATTTGATATATAATGCCCTGATCAAATTTTCCTCTGGTGTTCTATTTAACAATGTCATGGGTAGAAAGTTATGAATTACATAAAACATTATAGTGGATCTTGCAATATTGGTGTTTACATAATGTGCTGTAGGTTGAATTTTTGTAAATTCTGTATTATTTCATAGGGAGTCCTATCCATAGATTTCTTTTTCTATTCAGCTTAAAATATTATGACTAAAAGAAAAAAATTTATTTGTAATCAATAAAACACAATTTCCAGTACAGTTATCAACATAGGATATTTGGACTAAAGATTTTAACTTCCTTGCTCAGCATGATAATAAAACTATTTTTCATGAAGGTTAGACACACCCAGCTAAACCAGTTTTAAATTTGTACACAATCACATTGCTCAAAGTGGCAAATCACAGCATGCTATAGTTTTGAGAACATTCATGAGTCATTATTTTTTTCAAAAAGACTTCTTGCAATCTACCTTGCCAACACTGCCTACAATTAAAATGGAAATGTAATTGATTCATTTACAAGTAAAACCATTTAAAATTATGTCCCATATTTATCATCAGATATGCTTTTTCAAGTATGCTGGCCTATAAGAAATAAAATGATTTTCTCTCCTGCAGAGACAAATGGCTTTACCATTTAATGGAATAATTGATTTCAATCATAGCCTTAATGGTCACACATAGCATATACAAAAATATTTCATTCCATAGTTATAAGCAGTCAGTTTTGAAGCTCAAATCCTTTAAACCACTGAGATTGTGTTAGTTGTACAAAGTATGGTGAGTATACACTAACTGCATAGAATCAACAAAGAAAATTTGAGAAGTTGGGCCCAGGATGTAGCTTAGCAGCACAACCGCCTGCTTGGCAAGCACAAGTTCCTAAGTTTGATTCCCGGAAAAAAAAAAAAAGAAAAATTTGAGAAGTTGATATCAGTACTTCACAAGTTTTTCTGTACTGACTTGTTTTGCAACTAAAATGGCTTGAAGCACATTATTCAAATGATGATACATTGATTTTTACTGAGGGGAAAAGCACAAGATAAAGGGATAAATTCTCCTTAGGCTCTGGGCATATTCCTTCTGTTGACTCATTTATATATTTATGCAGTCAAGTATTATGTTTTCCATCTCTGTGTGTGTCTTTGTTTTAGATTTTGGGAATATTATGGTAAGAAAAACTCAATAGAATTATAATGGAATGTGATCATTGTTTTGATGGATATAAGTATGGGATACTATGGAAGCACACAAGAAGAAAACAAACCAGTCAGCAAAGGCATTTTAAGTGAAGTGACATTTAAGATTAGATTGAAGCCAGGAGAAATGAAATGGGTTAAATAATTCAAATACAGGGGCCAGTGAGATGGCTCAGCGGCATAGGCACCTGCCTGGCAAGCACGAGGTCCTGAGTTCGACTCCCAGAACCCACATTCGAAGAAAGGGCCAGTGATGTCACTCAGTGGCACGGGTGCCTGCTGGGGCATGAGGTCCTGAGGTCGACCCCTGGTACCCACAAAAAATAATAATAATAATTCAAATATGGCAGGCAGGTAATTTGTACAAAGAACTAGAAGATGTTGAAGCCTAGGATTCATTGTTTTCTTTTTCCCTTTTTTCTTTCTTTCTTTCTTTTTCTTCTTCATTTTTTTTTTTTTTTTTTTTTGCTTTTTTGTGATAGGGTTTTACTATGCAGTTCAGGTTGGTCTCAACTTCACTATGTGGCTCAGGCTGGCCTCTAACTCAAGGTGATCCTCCTGCCTCAGCCTCCTGATTGCTGGGATTACAGGTGTGTGCCACCATGTCTGGCTTCTTTTTCCCCTTTTTTTGGGGGGGTACTGGGGATAAAACTCATGACCTCATGCTTGCCAGGCAGGTGCTGTGCCACTGAGATATATCCCCAGCCCTTTTCCCCCTATTAATGCAAATGTTGTCCTCCTTTTCTTTTTAAGAGCAGAATATATTTATTGGGGGAGAAAAAGCATCTGTCCGAGAAAGAGACAGACAGAAGTGGTCCCAAAAGTGTTGCCAAGGACCCTGCCTTTTCTAGGGATTTTTATAGAGCAAATTCACGACATGAGGGGTGTCCAAGGTGGGAAAAATGGGAAATTGCAAGGTGGGCATGAGGTGAGACAAAACTATGGTCAACCAATAAGATTACGAATACAATTGTTCAGGTAAAACTGATTAAATCAGGATCAAATGAGGAAGCAAGTCACATAGCAAGCGGGCATGAATACAGAACAGGGGCTTTTCTTGTAGGGGGTTGGATTAGTGGCTCTTCCTGGCTTTCTTAAGGGGAACAAATCCTATTTAGATTACATGTGAAGTTAGTTTGGCCTTCATATTCTTCAAGGAGTTTTATGACCACACTAAATGCTAAGGGCAGTTGAAAAAAAATGAGATTCTACTTGTATTTTAGAGGGATTGTTAAGTAGGATGAATTTAATTAGAACCAGTCTTATCTATAAATCAGACAAGGGCTTTCCAAGAAGTATGATGAGCTTAATAATATGAACATGTAATCACTTCACAGCTTCTCCACAAATTATTATAATAATGCCTTCTATCATAGTTATACAGAGTCATCGTCCTAGACACTCAAATTTTACTGACATTACCTAATTTAAAATTTGAAAATACTATGGATACAGTAAACACAAGTTAATGGTCAAAATAAGTCTTTGTGCAGCCTCCAAAAAGATGACTACAGAAAGGAGAGTTTAGAAAAAAATCTAGGAACATAAATTTGGGAAACATTTCAAGTCTCAAAATTGAATGGCTAGAAGGCAACAAACCTTTAGTAAATAGAGCAAGAAATGAGAGCCATGAAAGCTGGTTTCAGTTCCTGGCATTGATACGAATCAGCTAGGTGAATGGAACTTTCACTGATCTCTGTCCATTTGTAAAATGACAGTGTTGGAATTTCTGATTTGTCCAGTCCCTTCCAGATCTGACAAGCTCTGATGACTCCATTACCTTTTCTTTTTTTTTTTTTTTTGTGGGTACTGGGGGGTCGACCTCAGGACCTCATGCACCAACAGGCACCCATGCCGCTGAGCGATATCACCGGCCCGTTTTTCATATGTGGGATCCGGGAGTTGAACTCGGGCCCTCGTGCTGGCAAGGCAGGTGCTTATGCCACTGAGCCATCTCACAGGCCCAAGAGGACATTTTTGCTAAAATTTTATAAATGATCAGAAAGTATTTCTGTCCTGAGAATAAACACTGAGGTAATTTAAATGAAATGTAACATTGCATATAATTCTATGCAAAATGTCCACCTATTTTTAGCTTACTTAAATCCTTTGATATTTTAGATGTGATTGACATGATTAATGGTGAGGGAAAATATTCCTATTTGTTAGCTAATATCAGCTCTAATTCCTTCATCCAGCAACCACTAGAAAATGGCTGGTGTAACTCCAAATTTACGCATACACAGAAGTACCTTGACACTCAGATTTGAATAATAAAGTTTTTCATTTTCTTACTTCACTTTTCTCACAAAAACATATTGGATTTGATGACAATAGTGGAAGAGTAAAACCCTACTGAAATAGTTAAACAAGGAAACAGGGAAGAAATGTCCTGGGATTAGTAATTCAGTTATCTGATTTGAGGGTGCTATTAAATATGTTTAAAATCTGGTGGTAGAAATGTCTGTAGAAACAAAAGCTGCCAACTTTGGCAGCAGATGGTAAATGATAAAAAACAAATACAAGATTTGTTCTTCAAAATTGGAGTAAAATAGCACAAGTTGAAAAAAGTTACCTTCACTAAAATACATCAAAACAACAGATTGGTCCCACTGAAAATAATCTAGTCTGACAGAATTTGGGAAAGTTTTCTCTTTATTTAAATCTGAATTCATGTTGAGGGCCTGGTGGGTGAGAGAATGAGTAGAATTCTTTATTAAATCTCAGAAAATATTTTGATAGAAATGGTAATAATGATTTTTAAACTGAGGTTTGGTGAAGAAAACAAATTTTCATAATTTTAAGCAAAATGTTGATAAGAAACCTTGAAAAAAATGTGTCTATTGGAGCCAGAACAATGCCTTGCATGATGTAGGCTTACAAATCTGTGTTAGTCGATAAAATCCCTAAATTTTAGAAGTTTAGAAGTAGGAAAAATTGTCTTGAGTAGTTCAAATTTTCTCATTTTACAAATGAGGAAACTTTGGCCCACAGAATAAAGTGACTTGCTAAGTTTTGTGTATTTATTCATAAGTTCATGCATCAAATTTCTTATGTAAAAGAGTATTTTTCTACCCATATCAGTTTTAAAAGAGAAGTATAATAATTAATAGTTACATGTTTTAATTATGGGAAGTATGAAAAGCCTTGCTACAGAAGAACCCACTAATGCAATTATGTAATTATAGAGATAAATGATTTCTAGTGAGAATTTCTTAAACAGAGTGAAGGAGAGGGAGAGGGAGAGAAAGAGAGAGAGAGAATACACTTGTGGCCAGCAAAAATATCTTTCTCTTAAACTAGAAATGTAAACAATAAAGCTGCAAAGTTGGTGTGTATCTTTTCATCGACTGGTACAAAAACTGGTTTGATTAAGGGGTTCGATTTTAAGTCAGTAAAAAACTTCGATAAGTTCTATACTGAGGCATATGTAAGGTAACTTGTATAAAAAGTTGGAGACTGAGGTCAAACTTCTTAAGCTTCAAGTCAGTTTGTCATTTAACTTCTTCAAGCCTCTATAAGCAAAATAAGGATATTAACATTAGTTACTTGGTAGAATTGTCTTGAATCTTAAGAATGAGATAAATGTATAAGAATTTAGGGCCATTTCTGCTATATTGTGAAAACTAAACAAGTTTTACCTAAAAATATTAAGTAAAAAAATATGTGTAGATTTTTCTTGACAAAATGCTCATTGTCTACTAGGCTGTCACTTGTGAAAGTGATCTGAGCATGCAATAAATTAAGAAAATAATTTCACTTAGGAAAATAAATTTTTACTGTCTGAACTACTCTTTAAAAATACCAAATTTTGGGCTGGTGAGATAGATCAGAGGCATAAGCACCTGCCTGGCAAGCGCGATGTCCTGAGTTCAACTCCTGGTACCTAGAAAAAGGAAAAAAGGGCCAGGGATATCGCTCAGTGGCACAAGTGCCTGCTGGCAAGTGCGAAGTCCTGAGTTCTACTCCTAGTACCCACATAAAAAAGTCAAATTTTAAGCACATAACCAAGCTATATAAAACAAGTATTAAAGGACATGAAAAATCAAATAAGCACTAATACAGTTGTACTGGGGGATCTCAATACTCAATACTCAATACTGTCACAAAAAGACAGATCAACTATACAAAAAATCAATAATGAAATAGTAGAACTGAACCAAACTTTGGAACAAATAGACTTAATAGATGTCTACAGAGTGTTCCACCCCAAAACATCAGAATACACATTCTTCTCAGCTGCACACAGGATGTTCTCCAAAATGGACCACATACTAGCTCATAAAACATGCTTAAGTAAATGCAAAGGAATTGAAATAATCCTATGCATATTATCAAACCATAGTGCAATGAAATTAGAAATAAATGGCAAAAGAAATCACAAAAACTCCCTAAACACATGGAAATTAAACAGCACCCTCCTGAACAACCAATGGGTCACAGATGAAATTAAAGAAGAAATTAGACACTTTATACAACTGAATGATAATGACAGTACAACATACCGGAACTTATGGGATACAATGAAAGCAGTCCTAAGAGGGAAATTTATAGCGTTAAATACCTATATCAGGAAAATAGGGCAAGCACAAATAAACAACTTAATGGTGAACCTCGAACTTCTAGAAAAAGAAGAGCAGGCTAAGCCAAAAAGCCCATACAAGGAAGGAAATTATAAAGATCAGAGCAGAAATTAACATATTGGAGACTAAAAGAACAATACAAAGAATGAATCAAAGAGTTGCTTCTTTGAAAGAATAAATAAGATTGACAAACCCTTATCCAACCTTACTAAAAAAATAGAAAAGACTCCAATCCATGCAATTGAAAATGAAAACGGTGATATCACGACAGACCCTGCAGAAATCCAGAAGATCTTTTATACCTGTTTTGAAAATTTATATTCTACTAAGATGCAAAATGCAGAAGAAATGGACAGATTCCTAGATATGTATGAATTATCAAAGCTGAATGAAGATTTAAAAATCCTAAATAAACCAATATCAACCAATGAAATCAAAGATGTAATTAAAAACCTCCCAACAGAGAAAAGCCCAGGCCCTGATGGATTCACTGCCAAATTCTACAAGAAACTTAGAGAAGACCTAATACCACTACTTCTCAAACTTTTTTTTATTGGTGGGTACCAGGGGGTCGACCTCAGGACCTCACGCGCCAACAGGCACCTGTGCCGCTGAGCGATATCACCGGCCCCTTTTTCATATGTGGGTTCTGGGAGTCGAACTCGGGCCCTCGCGCTTGCAAAGCAGGCGCTTACACCGCTGAGCCATCTCACCAGCCCTTCTCAAACTTTTTAATGAAATTGAAAGGGAAGCAATACTCCCAAATTCATTCCTGGAAGCAAGCATTACCCTGATACCAAAACCAAAGAAGGACCTAACTAAGAAAGAGAACTACAGGCCAATCTCCCTAATGAACATAGATGCAAAAATCCTCAAGAAGATACTGGCAAACAGAATCCAACAAATCCTCAAGAAGATTATACACCATGACCAAGTGGGATTCATTCCAGGGATGCAGGGATGGTTCAACATATGTAAATCAATCAATGTAATAAACCATATTAACAGAACGAAAGACAAAAATCACATGCTCATCTCAATAGATGCAGAAAAAGCTTTTGACAAAGTCCAGCACCTTTTCATGATAAAAATCCTACAGAAAATTGGAATAGATGGTCTTTATCTCAATCTGATAAAAGCTATCTATGACAAACCAACAGCCAATATTCTACTAAATGGACAAAAACTGAAAGCCTTCCCTCTAAAATCAGGAACAAGACAAGGATGTCCACTGTCCCCACTCTTACTCAACATGGTTCTGGAAACTTTAGGCAGAGCAATTAGACAAGAGAAAAAAATAAAAGGAATAATGATTGGAAAGGAAGAATTGAAATTATCATTATTTGCAGATGACATGATACTCTACACAGAAGACCCCAAAAACTCCACTAAAAACTGCTAGATTTAATAAGCAATTTCAGTAGTGTAGCTGGATACAAAGCCAATACTCAAAAATCAAGAGCCTTTCTGTACACAAATAACAAACTTACTAAAAGAGAAATTAGGGAAACAATAGCTTTCACAGTAACATCCAAAAAAATGAAATACCTAGGAACGAACCTCACAAAGGATGTAAAATACCTCTACAATGAAAACTACAGTACTCTGAAAAAGGAGATTGAAGAGGATATCAGAAAATAGAAAGATGTCCCTTGCTCCTGGATAGGAAGAACCAATATAGTGAAAATGGCCATACTTCCAAAATTGTTATACAGATTTAATGCAATTCCAATCAAAATTCCAACAGCATATCTCACAGAATTAGAGAAAACAATCCTAAAATTCATTTGGAATCAGAAGAGACCTAGAATAGCAAAGGCAATTCTGGGCAACAAACGCAAGGCAGGGGGCATCACAATCCCCGACTTGAAATTATACTATAAAGCTACTGTGATAAAAACAGTGTGGTATTGGCAAAAAAACAGACCCGAAGATCAATGGAACAGATTAGAAGATGCTGAAACAACCCCAGACATACTACATCACCTTATCTTTGACAAAGGTGCCAAACACATTCAGTGGAAGAAGGATAGCCTCTTTCATAAATGGTGCTGGAAAAACTGGCTCTACACATGCCAAAGATTAAAACTAGACCCATATCTTTCACCATGCACTAAACTAAATTCAAAATGGATCAGAGATCTAAATATTAAAACAGAAATATTAAATCTGCTGGAAGGTAGGATAGGTGAAACGCTTGAAGACATTGGTGTAGGCAAAGACTTTATGAATAAAACCTCAACTGCACAGGAACTATCACAAAGAATCAACAACTGGGATCTCATCTTATTAAAAAAGCTTTTGCACAACAAGAGAAACCACCATTAGAGTGAAGAGACAACCCAGAATGTGGGAAAAATGTTTGCCAGGTGTTCCTCAGACAAAGGATTACTATCGAGAACATATAAAGAACTCAAAAAAAGCAGAACTCCCAAATTTAAAGACCCACTCCCAAAATGGGCATCTGAGATGAATACACATTTCTCAGATGAAGAAATATAAATGGCAAATAAATATACAAAAAAAATATTCAACATCACTAGTCATTCGAGAGATGCAAATTAAAACACTGAGATACCATCTCACCTCAGAAAGAATGGCTATTATTAAGAAATCAACTAATAACAAATGCTGGAGGGGCTGTGTGGAAAAAGGAACCCTTCTTCGCTGTTGGTGGGAGTGTCGACTGGTACAGCCACTGTGGAAATCAGTGTGGATATTCCTCAAAAAACTAGGGTTGGAGGTCCCATTTGACCCAGCTATTCCTCTTCTGGGTATCTTCCCAGAAAAATTAAAAACATCATACCACAGCGATATATGTGCAGCCATGTTTATAGCAGCACAATTTGTAATAGCCAGATCTTGGAAACAACACAAATGCCCATCAGCTGAGGAATGGATAAGAAAGATGTGGTATTTTTATACAATGAAGTACTATTCAGCCATAAAGAAGGATAAACTGGAGACTTTTATAGGTAAGTGGATGCAACTCGAGAAAATACTCATAAGTGAAATAAACTGGATGCACATGTGTTAGCATCGTATTGTCTCTCTAGTATGAGAAACTGAAAGAGTAAATAAGATCCAAAATGTACAATAGACATGGTGAATCAAAAAGAAACTGGTCAAAACTAAAGATAGACTGGGATGGGAGAATAGGGAAAAGAAAGAAGGGAAAGGAAAAAATTGTATTTATATATAAGATGGTTAATATAGATACATTACCAATTTTACTTAGTTCATTGAAGAGTAAGTTTTGTGCCAATAATGTTTAGACAACTGAATGCTAATATCTGGTATCCTGAATAACTAACTTAAAGACAACTATGCGTAATGCATTAACCATTGTTACCCTCCTATTATGTTGTTTTGAAAATTTGTTCTTTTTTGATTTGTTTTGTTTAGTTTTTTCTTCTCTTTAAAAAAAAATTTTAAGCACATACCCAAAGAGTTTCTCCACCTATATATCTGCAAAACGTTCAGATGAAACTATCTGTGAAACGTAGGATGGTGTTTACTTTACAACATACATTTAATTGAGTTTTATTTTAAGAGATATAGGCATGTACAGTATCTGTGTGTATAACTCATATATATATTTTTAAGTGATGTAGTTGATTCATTGTGTAGAGCAAAAACATTTAGTCAATTTCTTTAATTTATTTTTTCTTTTCTTTTTTTTTTTTTTTGGTCTTTTTGAGACAAAAAGACTTTTGCTATGGAGATCAGGCTGGTCTTGAACTCACTTTGTACAGCAGGCTGGCCTTGAACTCACAGCTATCCTTGTGCCTCAGCCTCCGAAGTGCTGGGATTACAGGCATGTGCCACCGCACCCAGCTGTTTAGTCATTTCCATTCATGTTAGACTAGAGTTGTTGACTTTATTGTCTCACTACAAAAAGGCTATTGATAGAAAGATGACAGTGACTAATTCAAATAGTAAAATATAGTACTAAATTTAATTTAAATATTTATGGGGAAAACATATTACTTGGTAAATACTGAGCTTAGAGTGGGTTTTGATGTTTAAGATCTTTAGAAAAGCATTAAAAGTTATAGACCAATATATTGATAGTTTGTTGGATTTCACTGCATAGGAAGTATTCTGAGTCATAGGTCTTTGCTTAGTAAATATCCTTTTTGCACAGAGTAGTCTTTGGTATGTGTTATGGACCATTAATCAATTATTAGATCAATGTTACTATTACAGCCCTAAATTTATAACAGCTGGTCTATAAAGGTCCACATCTGAACATTAAAGGCATTATTTTAAACGTGTTACCATTGAAAAGCATTACTACAGTTTTCAGCCTAATGTTGCCTGTTCCTCTAAAAATAAATTGGAGTAGCAAATTTTTCGAAGTTTGCTTATCTCTTGAAACACCCTATCTTAATACAGTGGCTGGTCTTTGTAACTTTCCAAACCTGAGATCAACTGATACTACTATTTTGAGACTAATTTGGCATGATGTTCAGCTCATTGATGGTAAAAAAGTTGTGGTTGGGAAACAGGAAAACATGTTTATGAGACCAGGCCAGCAAATCAGCCTACACACTGTTTATGTATTATAATGATTGAAAAAATAAAATAAGGAAAATTAATTCTTTTGTTTGTTTTTTGAGACAGGGTCTCACTATGTAGACCAGGCTGGCCTCAAACTCTCAATGATCCTCCTGCCTCAGCCTCCTGAATGCTGGGATTACTGGCATGCACCACCACACCCTGGCTAATTCATTTCTTGTGACAATTATAGGTATTCAAATCACTAGAATTTAATTTTCTTTCCTATACCACATCCCCCACCTCAAAACCTGATCACATCAAATCCTAGATTTTTTTATTTTCGCTTTTTAAAAATTCTATTCCTTAGATTTGATTGTAAAAATCATTTTAATTATTATTGCTAAGACTTTTCTAAAAGTGAATAAAATTATTTTCCTGACTGTATAAAAAAATTGACATCAAGTTTGAGTCTACCTATTTTCAAGATGTGGACCTCAGTATAGAAGTTAGCATGGGTGACAGAATATTGGAATAAGAATTACAAGACTTAAATGCCTTCATTCACCGTGTGTGTTTTATTCTATTACCTAAAAAATGGCCTAGTTATTTTTAGAAGCTTAAAAGTGAAATTTATGTTACCACACACAATGCCTCAACAATTAAACAGAAGTGTTGCAAATATCTTTGGACATGTTCCTTATGAATTCATAGGATCTTATGTTTCCCTTCGTCTCAAGTCTATTAGGCACAGACAGTTAAATCTCAATTGCTATTTGTTGGTAAATGCAGAAGGAATTTTTATAGCACCATTTACTGAGACCTTACTCTTTGCCAATCTTTATGCTTGGTGCTTTACATACATTATCTCACTTATTCCCACAATAAAGCTATGAGATGTGTATTTAATTATAGGTCTATGGCAGCAAGCAACAAGGAAATAATTCCAAATTGCAATATATTCCAGAGTAAAATTGTGAACAAGGATATTTTCTATCTTAGGTGATTTTTATCTTTTCCTTCTAGATATGAACATCTCTCAAGGCTTTACCACTTGAAGTGTCAAAGAATAAATGATCCTCAACACTTTAAGATGCTACCTTGTCCCATGGAATTTTCATTTTAAAGGGAATAAAGCATAAAGAAATGACACTCTAAGGATGGCATTTTCAATATCACAGGATTGGCACTTTGTGATAGACAGGAAGTACAGGCACATCAGAAATTATACAAGAAGTATCCAGTATTTTGGTAAGAAATTTTGTCTCTCTTCTCTCCTCTCTCCTCTCTCTGTCTCTTTCATGCTTTCTTTTCTTTCTCTATTCCTCCCTCTCTCTATTCCCCCCACCCCATCTCCTCAATACCCCAAATAATCTCAAGTTTCAGTTTTGGATTTTGCAAAACACACACACACACACGGTAGAGGTAAATGTTTTGATTGCTTCATGTTTAGGGATATCTAAGGTAAGATTCTTGTCTATTAGGAATACATATTCCAAGGAACTTGGTTCCCCACATAAACTAACCTTCAACTTATCTAAAACCTCAGTAGAACTCTGAGTAACATTTTGGCCATTCTTTTAAGATTATGGTACACAGTGTATTAACTATTGTTACTCTCTAATTATTTTGTTATGAAATTCTGCTTTTTAATAGAAGTAAGAAAAGTGCTTTTTAATATTTTCTGTAGTAATATCTACTTGTATTACATTAAATTATAAAAGGAACATACAAGGACTTCATCATCAATCAGAAAGGATGTTGCAACAGCAGTCAGGGTACAAACAGTGGAAAATTTGTCCTTTAATTTCCTTAGCTACTATTTCCCATTCCTATGCTCACTCAATGTTCTTCAATTTACCATCATCTAATCCCCCTTCAAGCTTTCTGTCCATAATGAAGAGAAACAGATTTGGAATGCTATGTCATTATCTAATGATTCAATTCACTTTTTACAAAGCCCTGCAAGTGTATGTGCATCAGAGGCTATAAGCACATTGAAGGAATCATTTAAATGATTGCTCAATTAATTCTCAATTTAAGTACCTCAAATAATTACATGTCCCAAGAAGTTAATAGATTTTATATTCATTCATTTGAAATCTCTATTTGCACAAATGAGTGTAATACTCTGGAAGACTTGATGTAACTGTTCTGCATGCAAGAATAAAACAGTTTCTAGATTTCAAATTATCTTCTAACACATATGCATATGCTGTTTTAAAATCATGTTAGAAAAATGCACGAAAATAAAGCAGGTAGTTTGACTCTTATATGCTAACTAATATAACAATGACTACAAACATAATGTCATGTCATGTAATCATCACAGGAAAAATCTCCTTGAAGTTACTTCTAACTTCAATGATCTATCAGTAGAGATTTCTAAAATACTGGATTTTTGAGGCTCCCATTCTAGCACTCAAAGGTCCATATAATTTAACAACCATTTTCAAGCAGAAAATACCAAAGTGCCCAGGAAGAAGAACCATTGTGATTATGAGACAAATATTTAGATTTCTTGAATTCACAAACAGGCACAGCAAAGCAGATAAAACAATAGAATAAAAATGTTGATTTTTTTAATATTAAAGAGAAAAAAGGTAAACAATGAAACAGAGGTTCAAAACAGATTACTAAAACAGTTACAATAGTTGATACAATGCATATGTTGTCTTCTTAGTAGTTATTCAGAATACAAGATATAAGCATGATATTTTGTCTAAACAATATTAGCACAAAACATTCTTTTCAAGGAACAAAAAGAAGCTATCAGTATAACTACCTAAACTATCTTTTGTATACATATAATATTTTTCTTTTGCCATTTCTTCCTTTCCCCTTTCCCCATCACAGTTTGTCTTTTCTTTGAACACTTTCTTCCTAATTCTTATATATTGTACACTTTAAATCATATTTATTTGTTCAATTTCTCACACTAGTAAGGCAATATGATTTTTACACATATGGACTCATTTATTTCACTTATGAGTATGGCCTCGAGTTGCATCCACTTACCTATAAAAGTCTCCTTATGTATGGCTGAGTAGTACTCCATTATATAAGAAAAACACACCCTTTTTATCCATTCCTCAGTTAATGGGCATCTGGGTTGTTTCCAAGATTTAGCTATTAAAAATTGTGCTGCTATAAACATGGTTGCACATATGTCACTGAGGTATGATGTTTTTAATTCTTCTGGGAAAATACCCAAACAGGGAATAGCTGGGTCGAATGGGACCACTGGTCCTAGTTTTTGAGGAATCGCCACACTGATTTCCATAGTGGTTGTACCAGTCTACACTCCCACCAACAGTGGAGAAGTGTTCCTTTCTACCAACAGTCCCACTAGCATGTGTTATTGGTTGATTTCTTGATGCTAGCCATTCTTTCTGGAGTGAGATGGAATCTAAGTGTTGTTTTAATTTGCCTTTCTCAAATGACCAATGATGTATCTTTTTTTTAATATATGCGGGTAGCGGGAGTCGAACTCAGGACCTTATGCTTGCCACACAGGCACTTATGCTGCTGAGCTATATCACTGGCCCTGACCAATGATGTTGAACATTTTTTCGTATATTAATTTGCTATCTGTATTTCTTCATCTGAGAAGTGGGTATTCATCTCAGATGCCAATTTTTGGATTGGGTCTTTGAATTTGGGAGTCTGATTTTTTTCAATTCTTTATATGTTCTTGATAGAAGTCCTTTGTCTGAGGGACTGTTGGCTAAATTTTTTCCCACTCCATGGGTTTCCTTTTTACTCTGTTGGTGATTTCTTTTGATGTGCAAAAACTTATAATAAGATGAGATCCCAGTTGTTGATTCTTTGAAGTACTTTGCATACAGTTTGGGTTTAGTTCATGAACTCTCTGGGTTTAGTTCATGAACCCTATGTATCAAGATTTCTACCTACTTTGTCTTCCAGTAGATTTAGTGTTTCTGTTTTAATATTTAGATCTTGGATACATTTTGACTTTAGTTTAGTATGTGGTGATAGATATGGTTCTAGTTTTAGTCTTCAGCATGTGGAAAGCCAGTTTTTCCAGCACCATTTATTAAAGAGAATATCTTCTAATAAACATGTTAGACTTCTTTGTCAAAGATAAGATGGCTGAGTGTGTTTGGAGATGTGTCTGTATCTTCTATTCTGTTCCAGTGATCCTCGGGCCTTTTCTTGGCCAATACCATGTTGATTTTATCACAGTAGCTTTGTAGTATAATTTCAGGTCTGGGATTGTGATGCCGCCTTACTGGCATTTGTTGCCTAGATTTTCTTTTGCTATTCTAGGTCTTTTCTGGGTCCAAATGAATTTTAGGAATGTTTTCTCTAGATCTGTGAGGTATATTAATGGTATTTTGATTGGTATTGCATTATATCTGTATAACAGTTTTGGGAGTATGGCCATTTTCACTGTGTAGGATTTCCTTTCCATGAGGAAGGGATGTCTCTCCATTTTCTGATATCCTCTTCAATCTCTTTTTTTAGGATACTATAATTTCCACTGTACAGATCTTTTACATCCTTTGTTAGGTTGAGTCCTAAGTATTTCATTTTTTTGATATTATCATGAAGGGTGTGCTTTCCCAAAGTTCTCTCTGAGTTTGTTGTTTTTGTACAGGAATGCTAGTGACTTTTGAGTGTTGACTTTGTATCCTGCTGCACTACTGAATATGGATATTAAATCTACAAGCTTTTGGTGGAATTTCTGGGGTCTTCTATGTAGCATATCATGTCATCTGTGAATAATGACAATTTAACTTCTTCCTTTCCTAGTATTATTCCCTTTAATTTTTTCTCTTGTCTAATTGCTCTGGCTAATGTTTCCATAACTATATTATATAGGAGTGATGATAATGGGCATCCTTGTTTTGTTCCTGATTTTAGAGTGAAAGATTTCTGTTTTTGACCATTTATTATGATATTAGCTGTTGGTTTGTCATAGATGGTTTTTATAAGTTTGAGGTAAAGACCTTCTATTCCAGTTTTCTGTAGGGTTTTTAGCATGAATAGGTGTTGAACTTTGTCAAATTCTTTTTCTGCATCTTTTGAGATGATCATGTGATTTTTGTCTTTTGCTCTGTTAATATGGTGTATTACAATTACTGATTTGCATATGTTGAACAATCCCTGCATCCCTAAGATGACACCTACTTGGTCATGATGTATAAACTTCTTGAAGATATGTTGAATTCTGTTTGCCAGTTCCTTATTAAGTATTTTTGCACCAATGTTCATTAGGGAGATTGTTCTGTAGGTTTTTTTTTTTTTCTTGGCTTGGTTCTCCTTTGGTTTTGGAATCAGGATAATACTTGCTTGCAGGAATGACTTTGGAAGCACTGCTTCCCTTTCAATTTCTTTACAGAGGTTCAGCATTAGTTGAATTAGTTCTCTAAATTTCTTGTAGAATTCAACAGTGAATCCATCAGGACCTGGACTTTTCTCTTTCGGTAAAATTTTAATTTTAAATTTTCTGTTTCATAGGCTGATATTTGCTTATTTAGAAATTTTATATCTTCTTAATTCAGTTTTGGCAGTGGGATTGTGTCTAGGAATCTGTCCATTTATTCTGCGTTTTCCATCTTATTAGAATATAGGTTCTCATGGTAGGTATTGATGATCTCCTGGATTTCTGTGGGATCTTTTGTGATTCCCTCCTTTGCATTCCTAATTGCTTGAATTTGAATTTTTTTCCCTTTTTGATGAGGTTGGCTGACTGTTTATCAATTATATTTATTCTTTCAAAGAACCAACTTTTCAATTCATTGATTCCTTGTATTGTTTCCCTAGTTTCTACTGCATTTCTGCTCTTATTTTTATATTTTCCTCCTTCATACAAGCTTTGGGTTTGATTGTTTTTCTTTTTCTAGAAGTTTGTGGTTCAACATTAGGTTGTATATTTGAGCTTGCTCTGTTTTCCTGATGTGTGAGTTCATCGCTATATATTTCCATCATATGACTGCTTACATTGCATCCCATAGGTCTCATTATGTTGTATCAGCATTATCATTTAATTATATATACTTTTTAATTTTCCCTTTAATTTCCTCTTCGTGTTCAGAAGTGTGTTGTTTAATTTCCATGTGTTAATCTATTTTTGTGGTTTCCTTTGTTTTTGATTTCCAGTTTCATTGTGCTATGGTCAGATAGTATGCATGGGATGGTTTCAATTCCTCTACATTTACTTAAACATGTTTCATCAGCTAATATATTATCTGTTTTGGAGAATGTCCCATGTGCAGCTGAGAAGATTGTGTATTCTGGTATTTTGGGGATGAACACTCTGTAGGCATCTACCAAGTCCATTTGTTCACAGGCTTGGTTTAATTCTAATATTTGTTGATTTTTGTCTAGTAGATCTATCTATTTGTGAGAGTGGGGTATTAAGATCCCTGACTACAACTGCATTAGTCTTTATTTGGTTTTTCATATGAGTTAATATTTGTTTTATGAAGTTGGGTGAACCTGTGTTTGGTGAATATTTATAATTGTTATCTCTTCTTTTGCAGTTTTTCCTTAATGAATATGTAGTGACCTTCATTGTCTCTTTTGATCAGTTTTGGCTTAAAGTTCACACTGTCTACAAATGGAATAGCTATCCCTGATTTTTTCTGGGTTCCCGTGGCATGGAGAATTGTTTTCCATCCTTTGAATTTTAGTCTATGAATTTCTTTTTGTGCTAAATGTGTTTCTTGAATGCAGCATATTGTTGGATCTTGCTTCTTGATCCATTCTGCCAGTCTTCTTTTTCTTTTATTTTTTTTTTAATTTGTGAGTTGAGACCATTTATATTGATGGTTGTAACTGATATGTGTTGGCTTTTCTTCTTCATGTTGTTTCCTTATTGTTTGTTCCTTGCCTTTCTGCTCTATTTAATTTCTTGCTCTGCCTGGCAGCTTCTTTCTCTGGGTGTTCCTGCATTTGTGGTCTTTGTTATCTCTTTCTGTCTTGAAATCTTTCTGTAGAACTGCTTTTGTGGTCATAAATTTCTTCAGTTGTTCTCTGTCATGGAAATATCTTATTTCTCCTTCAAATTTGAAAGATAGTTTTGTTGGGTCCATCAATCTGGGTTGGAGATTATTTTCCTTTAGGGCTTGAAATACTTCACACCAAGCTCTTCTTGAATTTAGAGTTTGTGTTGAGAAGTCTGCTGTGATTCTGATGAGCTTTCCTTTATAAGTGAAATGTTTCTTTTCTCTAGCTGCTTTCAATATTTTGTTCTTGTACTGATTTTCTGGAATATTGATTATTATATGCCTTGGTGTAGATTTATTTTGGTCATGGCTATTTGTTCTATATGCTTCATTTATTTGTATGTCAATTTCTTTATCCATGTTTGGGAAGTTTTCTGCCATTATTCATGAGAAGAGAGATTTTTAATGGCTTTTGTACTGTCTCCAGCTTTCTCACTGATTCCAATCAATCTTATGTTGTTCTTCTTTGCTTCTTCTTGTAGCTGTTGTGTTGATTTTTTGTGGTCTCTTCTGAATTTTAAGATATCTTTCTTTTCCTGGTCGCTAGTTGCATTCCTGTCTTCTAGATCTGATGTTCTATCTTCGCCTTCATTCAAAATGCTGCATATACATTCAATGGAGTTTCAAATCTTCTGCATTTCTGTTTCATTGATTCCATTTCTTGTCTATGTTTGGCATTCATGGTTTCCATTGTTTTCCTGAGCTCCTCTATTTGTTTGCCTGTGTCTGCTTTAATGTCTTTTTTTTTTGGATGGTTATTTAGTTTGCACCTTGGAGATTATTTTTTCTATGGCCTCTTCCATTTGTTTTTTCACTTCTGCTGCTATCGTTTCAGAGAATTCCATTTGTTGGCTTCCAATTTCCTCTATCTCTTTGTTTTCTAGAATTGTCCTAGGTGGGCTGGGTGTTCGGAATTGCATTTTGAATTTTTCTCTTTTGATTTTCTATTTTCCATTTTATTTTGTTTTTTTTGTGTTGATGCTGTTGGATGTCTAACGTTAGATAGCCTTATCACCTATGCCAAAGCTTTCCTAGGAGGTATCTGTTCCTCAGGATGTCTCCTCTAGCCAGCACTGCTATCACTCCATTCACCAGCTAGCTGTCCCAGGGCAAAAGAGGAAGCTCAGAGCATGGACCTGCACCCCACTCATTGGCACCACCATCCTGGGGTGATGGAGGAAATGCAGAGCACAAACTCACTCAACTCACTGGCACCACCATTCCCAGGCAGTAGAGGATGTGCAGAGCACAGACTCAGACTCTACTCACTGGCACCACCGTCTCAAGGCAATCTAAATATTGATTATTAATTGAGGGAATGTCTAAATTATGACACACATTCAATCCTTTTAATTTTGAATAGTTGTTTATATTATTCTTATCTTGTGTTCAACAAATTGATGTTACATACTGCATCTTATTTCTGCATCAGAATCATCACATAACATGGCCAGGTGTTGTCATAAGAAGGATGAAAAATATTCATAGGGTAATCATTTGGTAATCATTTTCTAGTAATGATAAAATCTTTCCGTTTTATAGAACATTTCAACAAAAGAATATGTGTATGTATTTTCTCTTTTAATTTTTTGCACAATTTTATAAAACTTGTCTTATTATCTTCCCTTTATAGATAAAAAATAAAGGTTCAAAAAGAATAAAGAACTAATTTAAGGTCTATGTGTCAAGCTCAGTTCTCCTAATCCCATCTAAGACTTTGTTCTTTGTCTCACACCTCTGGTTTCCTACCCCAGTGCTGGTGCTAACTTACTCAAATTACTTAGCCTCTTTAAATATATTTTCTTCACCTGCAAAACTCTTCTGAGATGTGGAAAATAAAGATTGAACTTTGATGGTTCGATTGATAAACCAAGAATTCTTAGAAATGGGAATATGAAGAGGGGGCAAAAATATTCTGAGGAGTACATGTATGTATATGTCCATTGAATACAATGTGTAGGGTGTTAAGTAACATATATTACACATATGTATGTAACTGTTTTTTTTTTTGTGGGTACTGGGGGGTTGACCTCAGGACCTCGTGCGCCAGGAGGCGCCAGTGCCGCTGAGTGATATCACCGGCCCCTTTTTTGTATGTGGGTTCCAGGAGTTGAACTCGGGCCCTCGCGCTTGCCGGGCAGGCGCTTAAGCCGCTGAGCCATCTCACCGGCCCTATGTAACTGTTTTTGAGATTAATAAAATATATACTAATTTAAAACCATTATTGATTCCATTGTAGTTTTTTGTGTGTTTCTCAATCAACAGCTATTAAGAGGGTCACTATTATCTTGAGAGAAGTATATTTTAAAATTTTAAGAAGGATCTCTGTACTTGAAAATGTTAGGAATCTCTAAACTAGATGATCTCCAAAGGCATTTTTGAGGTTAAAAATTTAAATTGTCATTCAAACCAGGCTGTATTCAGTACAGAATAGGTCCGATTATTTGTGATCTAATTTGCAGTGTTATGATTGACCCATACTACAAATGTTGTGAAATATATTAGTTTAAGAAACTAATCAGAGTGCACGCCTGTAATCCCAGCACTAGGGATGCTGAGGCAGGAGGATTGCCATGAGTTCAAGGCCAGTCTGAACTACACAGCAATGCCCTGTCTCAAAAGAAAGAAGAAAGAAAGAAAGAGAGAGAGAGAGAGAGAGAGAGAGAGAGAAAGAAAGAAAGATAAAATCAAAAAGGGGCAGATGGAAAATTTAAGAGAATAGTGATTTCAGCAAAGGGATATATCATTATCTTCATAATTCTTATTTTTATTATCTTTTGGTTCTGAATTGTGTATGGGATATGGCTAGGTTAGAGTATTAATATTAGTCTTAAATCTTTATTATTTTATTACTTTGAAATATGTCCCAAAGAAGCCTAGTTATAATCATTTCCTCTGGTCATATGTTTCAAAATCTCTTGCCTATATTTTAGTACTTTCTTAATTGGCTTGCTTGTGTCTGCCTTTGTCCGCACTATACTGTATTTGCAACACAGCAGCCAGAACGATCTCTTTTAAACATAAATCCAGTCATGTCATTCTCTTTCTCACAATTCTCCATTTACTTCTCATATGATTTAAAGTTAAAATTGAAGTCTTTCAAACTGTCATATGCCCTACATAATTTTTCTTTCCTGCTCCAACTCTCCTCTATTAGTCTGCCCTTCACTTTGTTCTTTCACTTTAGCTATGTCTGCTGGAACTAATCCCCAGAACCACACACACACACACACACAAAAGTTCCAAGAGGGAGTTGTTACTTTATGTTATTGGTTCTCCATTGGTTCTCCTGCAACAAATGGTGGCACTGGTTTGAACAAGCGAGGGCACTTGCTAATGGCGTATCTAGTACTAATCTGGTATCTCAGGGCACAGCACTAACATTTGGTAAGAAAGCTCTGATTGCAATAGCTTGACAAGGAATGAGTATTATACCCCAGGAAACAAAGTAATGATAAATTTAACTAGTCTCAAGTATTCTTAACCTAATATTTCTTTTATGTTAAATTTTATTGCTTTATGACTTAAGGGGAATCACACCTCTTAAAATCAGGGGAATCTGACAGAAAACACTGAGGAGCACACATCCTAATTTTATGTTTGGGTATTGCATGCTTCTCAAACTGGCTTATATAGTAGAAACAAGTTACAACATGCACTTAATTGTGTGCTAGGCAAACACATTATTAGGGCAGTTTCTGTAGGCACAGCTCCAGTAGCAATGTGTGTGCATGATAAATACTATTTACTACTACACCATGAAATGTGAGAAACAAAATCCTCAAAAGGAATTTTTTCATTAACTTTTTTCCTACTCTCATGTACTACGATGAAATAAAGATTTTGGTCATTCTTCAAGTTCAGAACCCTTATCTCAGAGAGTTATCCAATAACCAAATATCAAATATCAAATTAGGCATACCTCCTCAATAAGTTATTATTGCAGAGTATTTTCCAAAAAACAAATCAACATAAAATCCAGCACAAAGTAAAGCACAATTTAGTGTCAGCTTCTTGGGAAAACACAAGAACAAATGTAAAGATACTTTGAAAAAAAACTGTGCATGAGATTGATTTAAATAATCAAAACTTAGCTATATTTAAGGGGGTGGGGGATGTGGTGCCAAAAGTTGTTGAAAAAAGGTTCAAATGAGCCAGCTTGAATCTTATGATTGAATTTTTGAAACTGTGTTCAGAAATGGATCCATTGGGTATATATCACTTAAAAGGTATATTTTATAAAATATCTTCAGTAAAATTTAATGCAAGTGCTAGAGCAAAGGAAAAAGAAAAAATAAGAAAAGAAGAATGAAAAGGAAGTGAAGAATAGGGGGAGGGAGGATGAAATAAAAAGAGGGAGGTTGAAGAAAGAAAATATTCATTTTCTACTAAATGTTAGGTGCTTCACATACACATTTTCAGTGCTCAAAATAACTCAGCAATGTAACTCTTATTCCTTTACTTTGATAAGAGGAAATTTATGCTCTGAAAGTTTATTATCCTAAGGTGTTGCAGCTACTAATTGTCTCAGTTAGAATCCAAGCATAAATTTGCCTGCCTCCATGCCCAGTTGATCATTTTAGTATGTCACGTTTTAGTGACAATGCTGATACAAAACTTTGGTTCACAAGTCATGGTCTATATGGATCCTTCAGGCGGCCCACAAGCTAGTGCATGCCATTAATGAGAACAACATAATAAGGTCTATCCTTTAGTTTTTATCATGTATTCAGAATTTAAGTTTTTAATAAAAATACATTATAACCTCATCAGTATTTCATCAGTTTTCTCTAACTTGGGGGGACTTGCTAGATTTTTCTGAAGAAAAATTTCAGGGACTGATAGAAGTTGTGATCCAAGAAATCTTTGTCCTATCATAGGAGCAATGGACTGAAAATATTTTAACACAACTTATTCTGGTATATTTTTAAACTAGAAAAAGTTATTGCTTTAGCTGTGCTAATATTATTTAAAGACAAGGACAAATATAATAATAAAACAGTATAACCTGATACAATGCAAAAAGTCCTAAAGTGTAATTTTTGATGAAAGTGTTGTTTTTTTTTTGGGGGGGGTTTTTTTTGTGGGTACCTGTGGTCAAACTCAGGACCTCATGTGCCAACAAGTGCCCATGCCGCTGAGCTATATTACCAGCCTTTTTTTCATATGTGGGTACCAGGAGTCAAACTCAGGAACTCATGCTTGCCAGGCAGGTGCTTATGCCACTGAGCAATCTCACCAGCCTGAAAGTTTTGTTTTTGGGAAAGAAAAATCAATCATAGCTTTTTCTTTGACTTCCAGGTTGGCTGTTGGATTTTCTTTCATATTATACTTTTTAATTGATACATTAAAGTTAAATATAAATAAAATATTCACATAAAACTCAAACTATAGCAAATGGTTATGGAGCTTTTTTTGAATTGACAGAAATATTCTAAAGTTGGATTTTGATCATTAAATTGTATGCCAAAGGTGGGCAGGTTTATAGTGTGAAATCTATGCCACATGAACCTATATAAAATGGGTTGACTACAGAAGCAAAAATGCAAGTTACATAGAAAAGTACAGAGTAAAAATAAAAAGGCATTAAGATTAACAAATAATTATATTACATGAGATTCTTAAAAAAGAATGAAAGATAAAATATTTTTATATAATGCTTTGCTACTCAGAGGTTATTCACTTCAAAATTTCTTTTCATCACAGTGGTAATATAAATAGTAGTGCTTTTAGCATAATAGCTAAATAATAATTGGTTAAATACCATCTAAATAAGTAATATATTGATCATATACTGTATACCTCATACTTTCCAAGGGCTTTACATATATTATCTCAATTTTTATTCTGATAAGTTTTTGAGGTAAGTAGTATTATTAACATGTTGATTTTATGATGTGGCAACTGAGGTAAAGATATTTAAGTAACTTCTCAGGTCACATGACTAACAAGATTTGAAAACAGAGTTAGTAATATAGATAGTTTGATTGTAGTAGGCTTGCTCTTAAAATTTCTAATAAGTCAATTAAATTCTATCTAATTTAATGATGTAGCTCATGTACCACTACTTCTGTGAAGCCATTTCCAGGTTCCCTTTTTCCTAATACTTTCACACTAACATGTAGAGTGAGGCAGTTTTGTTTTTACTTTGTTTCTTTTATTTGGCTGCCATCTTACCAATTAGACTCATTGAAAACAAAATGTAAATAAGTCATTGTTTTGTACATCTCACATGCTTATCTCATGATCCAACACACATAATATGTTTAATACATATATGTTTATTAAATAACTCTTCAGGAAAAATCACCATTATGAACACATAAACTACCTATACAAAAATATTAAGGAAAAGACTTAAGGAAGCTTTGCACATTTCTCACACCTAAAGTTCAGAAATTGAAGGATTAAAAATATAATTTGGGGCTGGTGAGATGGCTCAGCGGCGTAAGCGCCTGCCTTGCAAGCGCGAGGGCCCGAGTTCGACTCCCGGATCCCACATACGGAAAAGGGGCCGGTGACATCGCTCAGCAGCACGGGTGCCTGTTGGCGCGCAAGGTCCTGAGGTCGACCCCCCGGTACCCACAAAAAAAAAATAAATAAAAAATAAAAATAAAAATATAATTTGAAGACCAACATTAACAATTAAACTCCTTAAATAATTGTTCTTATGCACTTTCTGTCTGAGTAGACCTAATGAGAATATACACCTGGTATAAATTAAAGCATTATTGTAAAGAAGCTGAGTATAAATAGGCAAGGGATCTCAACACTTTTTCTAAAGATGAGATACATATGACTAAACTGTATATGAAAATGCTCAACTGTAATCATCAGGGAAATGAAAGTTAAAATCACAAAGATATCATCTCACACATTTTAGAATAGCTATTATCAAAAAGACTAAAGATAACAAGTTCTGGTAAAGATGTAGAGAAAAGGGAACTATTACACAAAGTTGGTGGGAATATAAATTAGTAGAGCCATTTTGGAAAATAGTATGAAGCTCCTTAAAAAACTAAAAATAAGGGGCTGGTGAGATAGCTCAGCGGCATAAGTGCCTGCCTGGCAAGCGTGAGGTCCTGTGTTCAACTCCCGGTACCCACATATGGAAAAAGGGCCAGGATATCGCTCAGCAGCATGGGCACCTGCTGGCACATGAGGTCCTGAGGTCAACCCCTGGTACTCACAAAAAAAATACTAAAAATAAGTCTACTATATGATCAGCAATTCTACTTCTAAGTATATATCCAAAAGATTAGAAATCAATATCACAAAGAGATATCTGCCTGTTCATGTTCATTTCAGCATTATTCACAATAGCCAATATCTTTAGGCAATCTAAGTGTCCATCGGTGGATGAATGTATAATGAAAATGTGGTATGTATACACATTAGAATACTATATAGCTTTAAAAAATTCTTTAACGTCTATCAACATTGATGGAACTGGAAGACATTACGCTAAATGCAATAAACCAGATGCAGAAAGAAAAATACTGCATGATCACTCTTATATGTAGAATTTTTCTAAAAAATTTACAGAGAGTAGAAAGGCAGTTACTAGAGGCTGACAGGGAGGAGGAGGAGGAAGGAAGAAAAAGGAAGATGTTGACCAAAGGATAAAAGTTTTAAATAGCTTGGAGAAATAAGTTTCAGTGGTCTCTCACACCACATGGGACCACAGTTAGTAATGATGTATTGTATATTTCACAAGTACTAAAATGAGATTTTAACATTTTCATTATGAAAAAAGATAAATTGGTGAGGTGATATATATGTTAATTACCTTGACTAAATCTTTCTGTAGCATATATTCATCAAACTATCACATAGTACTCCAAAAATATACAGTTATCAATTAATATATTTTAAAATCAATATATGTATGAGTATGCAGAAATGATATGTTGCTCCAGGGGCAGAAGGAGGAGATAATCTGTAAGTTAATCAGTATATGGGCCCACTTCTCTATGTGCCCACTTCATGGAGAATTATGCTGAATCCTTAAACATCCTCCTGTTTTTCTAGCTCCAAATGAGATGATTTAATAATTTTAAAGCCTTCACAGGGGTCCTTTTGGTACTTCATTACCTGAGAAACCAATATACACTTGTCTTATGCAAAACTTCTCTGCAAAGAAAAGCAATACAATGATGTTGCAGTGTACAACATTTTGTGTAAAGATAAAAAGACATATTAACATTAAACTACTAGAAATAGTTCATTCTGGGGGATGTACTGGGATGCAGTTGGGCATGTCTAATGGTCCTCTGAGTTTTTACTGCATACAATTGTGTAAAATATTTTTAAATATTTAGCAACATGTTCATACATTATTTGTGCAACTTTAAAAATTAAAACAATCATTTAAAATAAAAAGAAATTTTCTAACTTTGCGATAGTTTTATTTATTTTATTTATTTATTTACTTTTTTGTGGGTACTGGGGCTTGACCTCAGGGCCTCATGCGCCAGTAGGTGCCCGTGCCGCTGAGTGATATCACCGGCCCTTTTTTCGTATGTGGGTTCCGGGAGTCAAACTTGGGCCGTCGCGCTTGCCAGGCAGGCGCTTATGCCGCTGAGCCATCTCACCGGCCCGTGATAGTTTTAAATAGGCAGATTTTGGGGAAAAATATTAGAAAAAAGCATTGATAAGGAAAAGTGAAGAGAAACCGAGCTCCTTTACCAACCTCTCTCTGCCTGTCTCTCACATCCCTTTGCTCCCTCTCTCACTTCTCTTTTCCTTTCTCCTCTCTCTCTCTCACACACATATTTTTTCACTGAATACCCTTTCTTCTTTTTGACTCCATACCCCACTTATATTATCCATATTTTAAAAAATGAAAAGAACTGAAAAAATGTTTGCAGGGCAAGAGTCTTGCTAGCTAAATTGCTTAGTTTTCCAGGTAATTAAAAAGTTAACAGTGAATATTTTTTCTATAGTTTATGTATTTTTGAGCTTAACAAATGGTGTATAAATAATTCTGGATTTGATGACAATCAGCAAGAATAGCAATCAAAATTTTATTAATATATAAACTTAAGAAAGAGACTTTCCAATTATGAAATTTAAGGGAGGTAAGGGAATCTGTATTACCAGAGTTCACAAGATACCAAGTTCCTATTGCTTTTATTTTTTTGGATGTGTTTATTTATATTGACTGGTCTTTTCTGCTTGAAATTTTTTTAGTTGTTCAGGCATGTAGGTATAATCTGCCATATTTTTAAATTATTTTCTTTTATTTTTTGAGACAATGTCTTGTATGTAGCCCAGACTTGCCTTTAACTCATGACAATCCTCCTGCTTCAGCCCCCCACATGCTGGGATTACAGACATGTGCCACCATGCCCAGGCTAGAATCTGCTATTTTCTAGCTTGGCGAGTACTTTCTATATGCTTTGGGTTATTTTTTTGTTTTGTTTTTGGTGTGGTTTTTCATTTGTTTTTGGTTTTTTTGAGACAAGATTTTGCTTTGTAGTTCAGACTGGCCTTGAACTCACTAAGTTGTCCAGGATGGCTTTGAACTCAAGGCATTTCTCCTGCCTCAGCCTCCTGAGTACTGAGATTACAGACATGTACCACCATGCCTGGCCCTCTATATGGTTTTATAAGAAGTCCTCACTTCAAGGCCTACTTGATTGAGGCACAAAACCAAGTTGAGGCTCCAAGGTGATTATTTTCAGATGTTCTTTCTAAGGAACATGATGTGGCCTGGAGCAACAAGAAGACAAAATGAAACATCAATAGCATTCTTATTGCAGCAAAGCTGCAGGATTCTAACTTCATTTTTCTTAAATAAGATAACAAGCAGCTCTGTATTATTTTCTTTCTGGATAAAAAAGAGTTGAGAAAGCCATTTCTTCCTCCTCTCTACCCTCAATTGTCTGTGATCTGCTCATAAAAAATATTATGCTTTAATATAGGCTTTGTCATGCTCTTAGATGTCATTTTATTTATGTTTAATAAAAACATCAGGGATCCTAGCTTAGACATGTAACTTTAAGTATTAGTTTCAATTAATGTAAAAGTATAAGAAGTTCCAATCACAGAATAGTCACGTAAAATGACAGAGCAGACACACAAACACACACACACACACACACCATGAAGCCCTCATGAGTCATTCAATAAACTTTAAAACCAATCATCATAATGGTATCTTGGATTAGGAAAGCGAGGAACCCAACTAAGATTCTTTAGCCCTTGCTGAAGGGAGAAAAAGAGCAGGCACACTCATCTGTCCAGACAAGGATGATTGCCTCAGTATAACTCACTGAAGCATGTTTGCTTGCAATAAACTAAGAACTCGTAGCTATTATCTGACCTGGAAAAAGACTAAATTAAAAACAAAACACAACAAAAAGAACAATAATGAATAAATTTTGAGCCCACAGTTAAAGTTGTCCTTTTCTCTAGAATATTCATGCCTGTTACATTCATAAACTTGTAACAAAAAGCATATACATATGACTCTTCTAAAGGTATTGTCAATTTGTCAGCTTCCTCTCCAATGCATTAATTCAAGTAAAGTGCAAACTTTAACCAAAATCTCCTAGATTGCATACCTTGTAATGTGTGGTGGATTAACTAATGGTCAATTTGTAACACCCAGCTGAACTAATCCAGCATGGTGCTGGGTGTGGAAGGCCCACCTGAAGTTTGGTGCCAACAGCATAAAAAGAGAACTTGAGGGGAAGATGGTATGCTGTTGATTCTCCTGGAGAAGCTTGTCACACTGGCTTTCCTGATATGAACTCAGCTGTTCTCATCCTCAGAGGAGCTCGAGTCCTTGCTGTCACTGAGAAAGGCTGCAATTCTTTTGCGTGGAGCTCTAGTTCTTACCTTGTGCATCGCTTCCTGGCTCCAGTGCAAATCCCTCAGCCTGCTGGTATGGATCCTTCATCCCACTGACACAGACTTTCTAGCATGCACCACTGACCTTTGGGCTTTCCCAGTGCAGATCCCTGATACAAACTTTCATGAGACATTATCGTGGGCTCTCAGCCTCCAGTTGGACTCATGGAGAACATTGTTATGGGGTCAAGGTATTCAGCTGGACTTGTGCAGGACATTGCCATGGGATCCAGGCCCTAAGCTGGATTCTTTGGGTATCTAATGTGTGGACAGATCTCCTGTACTCCTTTGCATTTGACTCTTTGAGTGAATATTATAAAATAATCCTATAAATTATGTGTCCTGTTTTAAATCCTTTCCCTGTAAACCTTGACTACAACATAAGGACTCTACTAATTTGTCTCTCAAATTCTAGTAAAACTTTAATAACTGGAGGCATGAAATTAATTCTTTTTTGTAACTTACTCCTCCTCTCTCTTCCTCCCTTTCTCCATTCCTCCCTTTCACTCATTCATCTAGCAAAGACTTATTGAGTACTGACATCTAAGAGCATGACAAAGCCTATATTAAAGCATGATTTATTTTATTAATACTGTGTCAAGTACTGGCTGACTATCAGGGATATTAAACAGACCTGGTCCCTGCACTCAAGGATCTCACAATCTATTTGAATTTCCAGACAAGTTCATCTATAATTATGGTGTAATGTGGTACATGCCAATACAGGCAAAGTATGCGATGGTACTATATATACATACAAAGTGTACCATCCTGACGTTAAAGAAAAAGAATATAAATCTAAAACTTGGAGGGTAAATATGAGCTGATCTATGAACTACACTATGGTTAAAATATTAAGGGAATTTATTAATGGAATGTTAAAATACTGTGCTGATTTACTAACTGAAGTAAATTTTGGGAGGAACAAAATGTATGTAATAAATGCTACATGTTAAGAGATCATTGAAATAGTCACAAGAAATGTAGGAAATAATGGTAACTTCATCCAAGGTGGTGACATTTGATATAAAAAGAAATTAAGAAGTTAAAAACTTATAAAGAAGATATAATCAACCTGGCTAAGGAACAGATACAATGTAGGTGATGAGAAAGAAAAATCAAAGGTGAAACTCAGATTGTAAATTAGGTGATATGATAAGTGTTGGTAACATTTATTAGGACAGGGAACACAGAAGAACAGAACTGAAGCTAAGGATAGGGATGAATTCAAATATGGATATACTTCAAATGTCTGAGAATGATTAAGGGGGAAATGTTCAGTAAGTAATTGAATATTTAATAAAGGATCAAGAAGAAATATCTGAAGTAATGATAGAAATTTTAGAGCTATCAGCAGAGATAGTTATTCGAATCATGAGCATATATGAAAATGCGTTTAGTAAGAAAAGACCCAGGGCACAACATGGACCCAACTAATAGACTAGCCTATTTATAGGGAATGGTACTACTAAAAATATACATATTCTCATCTAAATATTTATTAGATTATTTATCTATTAATTCGATGAAGATGTATCAGTCATCTGCTATGTACTATGAATAGACAAGTGCAAAATGTATACTTGCTGCTACCATGACAGAATTCGTGGGCACTGAAAAAATTGAAACCAAGCTATCATGAAGATACATGTTTGCCTTCAACAAAAGTTCAGTACTTGACAAGTAGCATTTGCAATCCCTTTTTATCAAAGAAAAATGTTTCAACCCATCTTTTACCAAAATTATTAAAGAAAATGAAAACACAAAAATGGTTTAAATCACACTGCTTTTACAGATTCCATGACACAATTTTATGTAAAAGTCAAAATTTGAGCCAGGCCAAGTATCAGAAGAAGTAAAAAAGTTGAAAACTATCTCTGCTTTAGCTTTGTATCAGATTGCTTATGGTCCTAATAATTGCAGCCTTCAGGTAGGGAGAAAGAGGATATTTAAAGAATTCATCTAAACTGATGAAGCACTAATTCTCAAGAGGTTTTCTGGAACAATTCTATACAATAATGATTATACCGATAATTTAACATTAAAGTAATGGCTCAGAATCATAAGATTAATCAAGTCTAGGAACATATTCATAATGAGATATTTGGCAGAATTTTATCTTTCTTAGGATGCATATTGTTAGAGTGAAAAGGAACAAATGGAAAGTATTGTTAGCAATTTTCATTGCACAGTTTATTATTTGTTCATATATAGTGCTGGTTAACCATTTATTAACATAAACATATCATATCTTAATTATTCCATTCTGCTATAACGCATAAGAAATGAAAAACTTAAGTTATCTCTGCATGGAAATTTTAAAAATGACTAATTTCTTGACAAATACTACTGATCATAAGGAAATAAAGGAGGGCTAATTATAAGTTAATAGTTAGAATTGCCAATAAGAATAAACAAATTATTTTAAATAATATATTAGAAAGAAGCATAAATATTGTCTCAGCTTGATTAAAAGGTACAATTCTTTGATTTTACTCCTTAATTTTTTTGAGTGGATGGACTAATAAATGGGGTCTTACTAGGTTCCCCAGGCTAGTCTTAAACTTGTAGGCCTAAGCAATCTTCTTGCCTCATCCTACCAAGTAGCTGAGACTAACTAGTACAGACATATGCCGCCATGCTCAGTTACACCTCAAGGTTTTTATAGACAGCTTTTATCCTGAAAGGGTGGAAGACCATGGATTAGGCAAAGTTCTACAATGATGCTTACATAAAATCTAAAATTTGTACTTATAAGAAGGACAATAAATTTTTTGAAGTAGCTTGCAACTTCATTATTTAATGCTCTGAAGAGCTAGACCATGACTGCCAGCCATGCTCAGCAACTCAGTGGGTAATTTGGGTTCAGATTTACATTCTTCTATAATGTAAAAACTTGTGAATGTTATGCTAAGAAGATTACATTTGGGGGGACATTTATAATAGCAATATATACAGGCAGTAAAATTCCATTATTCTGTCTTATGTGATCTGATCTTTCAGTATATTGTGCCAAAGTACAGTGGATCTTGGTTCAGATTAAAGCAATTCCACTTAAACCTGTGTGCCTTGGAAAATTAATTTAATCTAGCTTGGACTCAGTTTCCTTTTTTGTAAAATGCAAATAATTATATTACTTATTTTATATAGTTACTTTGAAAATTAAATGAGACAATGTGTCAAGGTCATAGTACAGAGCTTAGAACATATTAAGCACCCAACTCATTGGCTAATCTTTTATTTAATATTTATTAATTCATTTATTTATTTATTTAGCAGTACTGGAAATTAAATCCATGACCTTTGCATTGAGATTTTTTTTCTCTTTTTTATTTTTTAATTTCACACAGGAGTCACTAAGATGTTGTATTTCCAGGACTGGCCTTGAACTTAGCTTTTATATCGTGCTCCTCTCTGTGACCTCTGTCATTTCCCTTTTCAGGCTGTAAAAATTTCTGAGAGAAAGAAATATTACAGCTTCAATCAGTCATTTTTCTTTATCTATGAAAAAGAGATTTCATCTAAAACAGAACAAGATTTAAAATTTAGCTTTTACAGAATTTAAGAACTAAAATCAAGCAACTTCATACAGAAAAGGAGATAGTAGATTAATTGGTTTGAGGCTTTCTAATTGTTTGTACCTGGGTTTACACTGAGGTGTTTAAATTATTACACATTTCCAATGCTGCCAGTAGTTGCTTCCATTCAGTATTTTTCAGATATTCTTATCATTAAATATCTTTGGCAATTAGACTAGGTTTATATCTCAATATGATATACCCATGGCATGTGAAGGAGCATCTAATGGACTCTGCATCTGCAAGAAAGTGTTAGGGTTTTTGTAATTTAGTTTTTGGTGTTCTGGGGAAAGATGGTGAGACAATGTTCCTGGGAAAATGTGATAGCTCAGATATTATATATTTCACAACATGAGTTTTAATGGGCTTTCAGGAGAGTCACCTGGAATTCTCATGATCACAGAAGAAACAATTATTTGTTTCATACTGCTTGATGTAGACACACCCTTAATGTCCTTGTTTTCTCCACTGCATCTCATTTCCTAATGAGATTCAGGCAGGAAACTTTGCAAGTGAAGTTCCATTGGATGGTAGTTGAGGTCTAGCTGGATGAAACTCTGATACAGATAAAACATGTGTTAGAATTTTTAGCCTTCTCTCTCCTTTTAAAAAAAAAAAAAACTTTACTTAGGCAGTGAATGTCCTTTTGCAGCCTTTGGATCTTTATTTGCCTGAACTTCATGTTTCCTCCCAAAAGTAACTCTCACTTCTGAAGTTCTTTCCACCTTTACATCAAATGAAAAACCTTGGTCTCTTTTATCTCTCTTATTGAACTAGAATCTTAATAGATGAGAAAAAAGAAGTCAGTCATCACTGTTTACTGATGGTTCTCAAATATTAGTTGGCAGCAGCATATTACCTAGGTAGCCTATACAGCTGCAAGTGCCTCATGGAACACATAACTGAATCAGAAGCTCTTAGAGCAAAGTCTAGAAGTCTATATTTAAACAAAGTTTCCAAATACTTCTAATGTGTAGTCTTGTTTGGGGGCTCTTGTGAATACAAACTGAAATAACAACTTGCCACAGAAGGCTTCTGGAAAAAGTAATGCTATAGGGCAAAGAAACAGTTCTCAGGTAGTGAAAGCTGCTAGAAGGATGTATATTCTGAGTGAGAATGTTATTAAAATAACATTCCTTGAATCATTTATTGTTCCTATTACAGATAGTGCCTGGGTACTCTTCATTTCTTGGAACAATTGAAACTTTTAGTTTCTCATTCTTCAATTGTCCTTCTACCAATCAGGAAATCCTTAAGCCACTGCTACCATTTTCCTGAGGATTTAGCTACTAAGCAGTCCATATTTCTCCTCCGTATCCCTCTAGTTCCACCAGAGATCTCACACATGAAGCTAAAGTGCATAGTGCAGATCTCACAAAAATTGTTGCTATATTAATTAGCTTTTGTACTTGCCAAAGTCCCCACTCCCATGCAACAATTACTGTAGGCTAAATTACACTATCATACTTGTTTATGAGTGAAATGCAAGTTGAAATAGAATAGGTGACTCCACCAGTGGGTCGCTGGTAGAATAAAGAAAAAAAGGCATCTCTTATATCTAGTATATAACACATACTACATGGGTTTTCAGCCTCAATCAAATTTCTCACCTAGAAACAAGAGTTTGAGTGTGATATTTCAGTGCTTATACTGATAAATTCATGACTTAAATCTTATACTAAGTGTATTGGATTAATTGCTATCTCTTTCCACTTAAGGACAAAGCTGAAATACTGAAGGATAAAAATGTTTGAATCTGATAACATTTAAAATTATTCTAATTTTATGCTTCTCATAATTGCCAAAATTTTGACTACAGATGAGGGCAAACAACATTTTTTCTTTTTCCCAGTGGAATACAAATTTCAATTATCAACCTAAATGAAAATTCTAAACATCTTCAAGAAAGAATCCGATTTAAAGAAATTTAATTATAGTATAATGATCAGTTGGATCTTAATCTCAATTTAGAGATTTTTCATGTCACTGTGGTTTCCCTAAGTTCCTTATGTTATTATGACTCCTCCTTTTTCTTCATTTACTTCTTCAAATATTGTAACATCTAGAATTTATTAGCAATAAAACCAATACAAAGAAATCCAATTTCTGATTGAAGAGCTTGTTTTAAATGGCATTATTATTGACTCAGAATCTGCCAATATATTGAGTTCTTTCAAAGTCACATCACTTCTGTAACTGTAATAGCAAATTGATATCAATAAGTGAAATAAGACTCAGGGCATAAAGTATAAGCCTTAATTTGAAAATTGTTCATTGAATATAACAAGTACACTCAGAATTCAAAATTCATTGCTCCTTTTATGTCACTAATAATGTAAATAGAGCTATAAAACTATGCAGCAGTAATAATATGTGTCAAGGTATGAGTCATTGGATGAGGAACTTTCTGATGACTTAAAGCTGATTGTGGAAGGAATGGTTTCACTATTAAACATCAACAAGTTTCTGTAGGTATTTTAATGATTTATTCTTAAGAATATAGGAATCTGTGAAAGAATATACCAAATAATCTGCTTCATTTTCATAACATTTTTTATAATCTATACGTACAGCTTAACCTTCTGTTGTATAATTTAAATATATAGAATAAAATCCTGTGTCTTAAATATATAGAATAAAATTTATTTTTAAAATTGCATCTAGTAAAATCAAACATAGACCAAGCTAATAAATTACCATAGCAGTAAATAAAATTAGTAATGACTAGAAAATGAGTCTTAGAAAAAATCCTACATTCACAGTAAAATAGAAGTATATCACGAAATTGAGAGGTCCAGTTATTCCTAAGACTCTTCCCACATCAACCACAAAAATGATAAGGCTTAGTTTGTATTTGTGTATAAAAATAAATTTCTCAAACCAGATTTTATTTAATATGTATATTTAGTACAGAGAGAAGGCAACTGTGGTGCATGGAAAGAGGTATGGAATTGGGAGATAGCAGAACAATAAAATAAAATAAAATAAAATAAAATAAAATAACCCCTAACCTCTACCCATTGGGTGAACCATGATCTCTCTTGAGTGCAAGCAGAACCTAGGATTTGCTTCCTACCAAAGCCTAGTTGCAAAAGTGCAAGAATTGTTTGAATGTAATGAAAGTCTCTAATCTGCAAACTCTGAGTTAAAAAGGGAGATCATATAGGGTGGGCATGGCCTAACTTGGCAGTTCTTTAAAAGAAACATGAAGCAGCAAGCCTATATGAAAACAAATAGCAATGTAGTGAAACCACCCATAGAAGCACCACATGACTGGAACAGGGCATGGGCTCGGTCTTGGAGCTGAGAGCACACTTTGGCTGGCAGCCAACAATAAAATATCAACCTCAGTCCTATGACTGCCAGGGATTTAATTCTACCAACCATCTGCATAAATTAGGAAGAACAACCCTGAGATGTGACCACAGCTAGGGTCAACACTACAATTTCAGCCATGTGAGACTTTGAGCCTAGAAACCAGTCATACAGTATTCAGACTTTTGAGCCAAGGAAACTGAGATAATAATCATGAGAAAATAAAATAAATTTCTGAAAAAAATTATTTTGTCTTTTTCCTGATTTCACAATAATGCTATCATGTCACAAATAGCAAAACTGCGATACATTAAAAGGACATTTCCTTCCCCATCTTATCCACAAAATTTCTCTTACATTTTCTAATTTTTTTTTCTCACAAGCAGTAGTAATTTAAATATCATTACAGCTTTTCAGTTACATAGTAAACCTGTAGAGCTCATTCCATGAAAAGGAAGGAAAAGCAATCAAAGACAGAGTTTTCTGCAGCATTTTACTTTTCAGTATCTCTAAATAAAATATTCAATATTGATTATTTAAGAACAAAGAAAACTACCCTCAGATAAATCAGGAATTGTAATTTACTTACAAAATCTATCACACACACACACACACATTCTCAACAATGATTATAGTACTATTCTATAGTCCAGTTGGGATAAGGGTGAAAAAAATCCTTTAAATTTATAGTTAGTACATATTTCTCCAAGTCCAGTATTTAAGTTCTGTAAGACATCATGGAGTAACAAGTTGTTGTTCCTCCTCCAGTACTCAAATAAGTCAAAGCCAATTTTTGACAACATAGAATATGAATGTACCCTATCTGCTCTTGTTTTCCCATGTCCCATTTCCCATAGTGTATGACTTTATGTATTCTCCAATGTGATGTGGGCCTAAGTGCTCTTGATGAGTAGATCATTTACAGAGCTCCCATTATTCCTGTTTCATATCTTCAAACAGGGAGACCAGTTAAGGGAAGAGGACTATGTTATACATCAAAATCCCTGGATATGAAGTGAATTTAATTTTTTTTGAGGTAGGGTCTCACTATGTAGTGCAGGCTGGCCTCTAACTCACTTATGTAGCCTAGGCTGGCCTCAAACTCATGGCACTCCTCCTGCCTCAGCCTCCCAAGTGCTGGGTTTACAGGCATTTGCCACCATGCTCAGCCATATTTTGATTTTGTAAAAATTATTCTTTATTAATCTATAAACTTCAATCTTTATGACTCAATGTTTTTAAATAATCACTAAGCTTATCCTAATATTCCATTGTTTGCAAATGTGTGTTGGTTTCCTTTGCTTACTATGATTTCATTTCCAGTTTTCTCTCTTTACAAATGGCAGTGTTAATCAGTGGGATACCAAAAATTAAAAGCTTATTGAGTAGCTTCATTCTAAAGTAAGTAGGGCTCATATTCTGCATAAATGAATTCCCATAACAGATATTGGCTGTGCTGAGTAAAGTAATAACATCACTTCAGTAAATATAGTAATAATGGCCTTCGATTCAGAGAGATCCTTGATTAAATACTTCATAAATAATATTAAACCCACATTCACAAATATGAATTAAAATGGTGAATAAAAGCAGAAAAAAGACATTTTAGTCAACAAAATAAATATTTCCGGGCTGGCCTACATGAGACTAGCCTAAGATAGCATTTATCTAATCTAATTTTCCTTATTTTTGGAGAGGAATTGTGCATATAAAGACAGCGTGGCTATCATCTTGAGCAGCAAACTGAACATTATAGATATTCTGGAGCAGTAATAGTGGCTACATTTTACTGGGCCAATATGTGTTAGGCAATATGCTAACTTAGTGTGTAGGTGGTAATATCTGTATTTTACAGATAAGGAAACTGATGCTCAGAAGACCAAGTAAACTTACTGAAGGTTATGAAACTAGTAAGTGGTTATTACTGCAGTTGTGGGGGACAGGTAATGTGCAGTAATGTGCTTTTCTTATCTGCATTAGAGACTCAAAATGGAGGAAGCAAGAAAAAAGGTCCTCAGGAATCTTCCCTATGCCCTAAATGTTTCTAACTCAAATCTTTAATATTACAATGTTCATTCTTTTTCTTGAAAGTTTCCATGTGAAAGTCTCCAGACAACTTTCTAGTCTCTCTTCCGTATCTCTTTGTCTCACCCTTTTTATCCTTCTGTCACTACATGTCTGTGTGCCTCTCTTAATATTCTTCCTCAAGATTTCTCTTGAATGAGATAGAAAACCTGAAGTAATTAGTCTGAAAAGACAAAATATGTGGAATCCAACACTACAGTAGCCTCTACACGGGGTAGGAAAGATCTGAACATGTAGCTGTGTGCTGCTTGCTTTCCATTGGCCTGTTAAAGCCCTAGGGCGGGCCGGTGAGATGGCTCAGTGGCTTAAGTGCCTGCCCGGCAAGCGCAAGGGCCTGAGTTCGACTCCTGGAACCCACATACGAAAAAGGGGCCATTGATATCACTCAGCGGCACGGGTGCCTGCTGGCGCACGAAGTCCTGAGGTCGACGCCCCGGTACCCACAAAAAAAAAAAAGCCCTAGGGCAGGGTATATTCTCATGCTCTGTAGTGCCAACTCTGTTTTTGTGTGTTTTTGTCATTGTTTATTTGTGTGTGTATGTGTATTTATTGGCAGAGAGGAGGCATTTATAGTTACTGCATCTCTGCCACTTCCAAAAATACTTTCCTGGTCATCACCTGCAAGCCTCACAAAGGCAGTTCTAAAAAGCTGCTTAAGATGTTTTATGGTTGGCACAGGCCTGTCAGACATCACAAATATTACTAATTAGCACATGATGGTCTCACTGCATTTATAGATTGACAATTTTGTTCATCCATAAGGAAAAATATTACAAGATTCTGGGCTGATAATGTAAATTTGGGAATTGTCTCTCTTAGATTATAAGGTCATTATTAGATTTACAACTGTCACCCAATTAACATGATTACTTAAATCACTTTAAAAAATTAGTGTGGGAAAACAGGTAATCTTATTCACCCTTAGAAATAATGTAAATCAGTACCACCTGTCTGAATACCTATTAAGTACTGAACACACATACACCTTAGACACATAAATTCCATTTCTCAGAATTCATTATAGGGTAGGAGTCAGCAAACTGTGGCCATGTGTTACATCCTATTTGCTGTCTGTTTTGCAAATAAATTTTATTGAACACAGTCACATTAATTCTTTTACATATTGTTTGTGTCTGCTTTCATAGTGTAACAGCAGAGTTGAGTAATTGTGACAGAGATGTATTGCCTCAGAGCCTTAAATACATATCAGTTGGTCCTTTATAGAATAAATTTGCCAACATATAATCTAAGAAGATGACTCAGAAGATGCATACAGATTTACAAAAAAAATGTCAATTGAAAGATGATTTATAAAGATGAAAATGGACAAGTAAACTAAATCTCCAATAATAAGGGGTGGTTAAATAAACTAAGGTGTTTTCTTAAGAATAGTATTGCAGAATATACCCTGCAATGTGAAAATGTTAAAGATATGTTGTGTCATTTTAAAAACACCCCATAAAACAGTATTTACAAAATATTCCATCTTCTGAAACACACACACACACACACACACACACACACACATACACACTTGTATATATATATATATATATAGAGAGAGAGAGAGAGAGAGAAATGAGGAAGGTCTGTTAGAAGATGAGGCATGATTTCTTGCACTTTTCAGTTTGTCTAAAATAGGCATATACTATTTGTGTAAGTAAAAATAAAAATGATAATGTTTATTTAAAAATAAGGTGATATTTGTGTACGTACATCTCTGTAGGATTTCCACCTTGAGTATTTTCTTATAATATCATAGAACATTCCCACCAAGGTCCCAATCTTGAATCTTTCAGATCTTAGAAATAGTGGTTTCATTGTAGAATTTTCATTTCTGGAAGAGTAATGAGGCCCTAATATGAATTAAGATTTAATTGAGGACAAGGTGGGGCTAATGCAGAGCTTTTCAAAAGTGTTAGAAAAGTAGGATTGATGAAAAGGCTTTATTCCATTTTTTCTTTATAAAGACCTTATAACTAAGATTGTATTATGTAGATTTAATTTATATCTTTATCATTTCATGTTGTTAAGACCACAAAATGGAAGTTAGGGGTAAATTAAGTATTTCCTATTTGGTTTTTATGTTTAGTTTTATTTTTGTTACTTGCTTTTTGGTTTTATTGTCATTGGTTGTAGATAAAATAATTATAAACCAGGTAGCTCATATAGCCCTAATACAATTATCCAGATTCACAATAAACTATGAGACCATGGAGCCAAAAGAAAAAGAGAGAAAGAAAGGAAAAAGAAAAGAAAAAAAAGGGCTTAAATATTGCATAGTTTGTCTTATATGGGAAACCCAAAATATTTTTTTAAAAAAGAGCAAAATAAAACATAGATAATAGGAAATACAGGGACAGAACTTTTGCAAAAGGGAAGGGGACCAAAAGATTGAGGAGGTGGGGGGAGGGAAGTATGGGAAAGGGGATGAAAAAAGGAATTGGATGTGTACATATTCCATCTCCCCATGAAGAATGTGATCATTATGGACTGCAACCATGTACTAATAGAAAAATGAAGAAAAATATTAAAAATAAATAAGAAAGGAGTGTATGAAAGAAGGAAAGTAGGAAAGCAAAACAGCTTGAACAAGAGTTTGCGAACTTCATCAATTAGAAAGAACGTTCTTTAAGAACTGTTCCAGTTATTTTTTTAAGTATGGCTTCAACGGCAACTTACCTAACTAGTTTTCAATGGGAAGCAAGTTTGCTCCTTTAGCTTGGCTTTTATTATTCCTCAGACATGTCATAATGCAGACAAATATGGATGTACACAAAGATATCACTAGCACATATATAACAAACTTTAAAAATTAAAATTCACCAGAAAGTGCTTCAGGATTTTAATGTGTTGAAATGAAAATATGCAACACTGTGATTTATCTACAGTCTCCTGAGGATAACACACCATGTTAGTCACTTTTCCATTACTGTGACCAAATTCCTGTGAAAAACAACTTAAAGGAGAAAGGGTTTATTTTGGCTTATGGTTTCAGAGGTTTCAGTCCATGGTTGACTGGTTCTATTGCTGTGGGCCTGAGATGAGGCAGAAATACAAGGGAAGAAGGGTGTGGCAGAGGAAAGCTGCTCATCTCATGGCAGCCAGGAAGCAGAGACAGAAGGAAAGAGCCCCCCCCAAAAAAATAAAGGCCAGGGACAAGATATACACTTCAAAGACATACCCCTTGTATCCTATGTCCTCCAACAGTCAACATCCTCAAGATCTAATCACCTCTCTGGGCCCCACCTCTGAACATTGCCATACTGGAGTTCAACCCTCAAAATATGAGCTTTGGGGGGATATTTCATATTTAAAGCACAACATACATGTTTAAATAAATCAAGATTTGGAAGGATTTCACAGGATTGATGCATCCTGAGGTTTTTTTTGTCTTTTAGGAGGTGGTGGTAAAGGGGATTATGACTAAAGGTTTGAGAAACTACAGATGAAAACACTAGGTATCCCTAATCTGTTTCTGTGATGATTATAATTCAATAGTCACGGGTTGGTCTTTCATTGCCATCTTAAATAACAAGATTCAGAGTTTTTAAACCAACTGTGAGAGAAATAACAAAGTTGGTGAAAATATAAAATTTTGGATGACTACAAATATACGTGATTAACTCTAGGCCTTCTTTTTGTCTTTTAAAATGAGTGCAGATAAAAGAACACTAAGAATGTAGATATACTCCCTAGGGCAATAATGTTGACAAGGTTATAACATTCTACTGTAAAAATTAAATAAATTCTATAAAATGATTACTTTATATAAGTTTGAAATCATTTTTTATATTTAACTCTTTGAGGAAAGGTGATATTTAAATAAAGAAGAAACTCAATCACTTCTTGTTATTATTTTCTAATTTTTTATAACTACTTTTGTCATCTGATTTCCTATTTTGTCTCTGCCTATTGGCATTGTTGAGTGGCAAAGGAACTGCTCAATCTGTTGTCTAGATTTTACATGTTTTCAAATTATCTATTTAGGGTAGTCTTTGAGAAATCAGGATCCTAGTCTTCATACAGACTGGAAAAACAGAAAAAGGAAGAAAAAGATATACTTTCAGTGTCTCTATTATGTTCTACCATTTTCCAAGCACTGTACTTGGCTCTGTGCTCCTCTTCTTTCCTTAGTCTGGCAACTGCTGCTGCTTATTCCAGGGACAACATTTTCTCTTTGCAGCTTCAGCACTTTATTCAGAGCTCTTTGAGCAAGTATACTAGTACTTTTCTTGAGTTCCATTTTATCCAGGGATTTTATTATGAGACAAAAGAGAGGACAAGACTTATAAAGACACTATTCCCACTCCTGCATCCTACATATACAGAACTTGAATTTCTCCTGGAGGCTAGAACAGGAAGAAGAAACAAAATGAACAAGTAAATAGTAAATATAGAATATATTAAAGTGGTATAAGAAAAATAATGCAGGCCACTGGATGTAGAGAAAGATACAACTGGGGTGTGTTTTTTTGTTTGTTTTCGGCATTGAGCCTAACTCGGGGGGCTGGGATATGCTAGGTAAGTGATCTATCTACAATACAGCACAATCTTCAGCTCAAGGTGGAATTTTTAATTGGGATCCTTAACAAAAAACCTTTGAAGGAGAAATTTTAGCATTGATTTGAATGAAGTCAGGGAAGTTATGCAGAGATCTGTGCAGGTGGTGGCAGTCTTATATCATATGCAGAGCCAACAAGAATTCCAAAGGACTTAAAGCCTAAGACACACTTAATGTATTCTTAGAATGCAAAGAGCCCAGTGTAGGTAAAGTACAATAAAAACAGGAAGTGTACCAAGTGATACAACTGTAAAAGTTAGGGTAAAATCATTTCTGTACTTATAAATTAGGCAAGAAGCAGAGGATTTTCAGCAAGGGTGGGAGGGAGCATGATATGATGAAGTGTGCACTCTGGTCAATTTGCAAAGAGCTGCCTGGAGTAGGCAGAGGCATGAGTGGAATCTGAGATGCCAATTAGGAAGCTAGTGTAAAAGCTGATGTTTGCTTAGACTAAGTGGTTGCAGTGATACTAATGAGAAAGTATCAGATTTTAGATAAAATTTGAAGATAGAGTTAACAGTTATCTGATCTCTACTATTATTCCTTTTATATTTCCCAATTCTCATTATATCCAGATCTTTTTATCAAACTGTGGACTCATCTTTGCTTGGGAATGCTGGGTTCCTGAAATTTTAAAATTTAATGTTCTACTCTCTGAGTATAGTAACCTCTGATTCTTTTAGTTTTTTTTTTTTCTTTCTTTCATTTCCACTGTCATGCTCGTATTCTACCTTGTTAATATTCCTGGTCTCTTGACTCCCACCCATCAATTTTCTATCAGGTCACTAGATACCTCTTTCTTTCTTTCTTCCATCAATCATCCCAGAATGCATCACCCATTATCATCATATGCTACCCCTCCACAAGACTGTTTCTTCTCCTTTTAAGTCACTTGCAAGCTCACATACTCTCAAATTCAGTGAACTATCTCAATCCTACCTCATAAACCATCAGGATGGACTGTCTCAGCACATCATTCCATACTTATAAGTTAAACCATATCCATATCCATTTTCTGTGCTTTCAGTCTTACTGTCCCTCTTCCTATTCCATTCTTACTAAATCCTTTTTCTGTGCTCTGTACATTATGCTCTCCCATGTCTTTGGGATCCAAATTCCATCATGTTGTGTTCATCAAGTTTTCATCCATATAACAAATGTCTGAGATAATGAATTTACAAAGTAAAAAAGGTTAATTTTGGTCACAGTTTTGGAGGTTCCATTTCATGATCAGTTGGACCTGCTGGTTTAAGGTTTGTGGTGAGGGAGCACATCACACCTGGAACACATTACAGAGCAAAACTACTTGCTTCCTGGCCTAAAAGGAAAAGAGAAAAAGAGTAAAGAGCATAACTTTTATGACCTAAAGACCTCCTAGTAGGCCCCACATCCCAAAGATTCTGCTATCTCCTAAGAGAACCACAGGTTAGGGGCCTAGTGTTTTAAAACATGGGCCTTTGGAAGACATTTATCTAAACCATAGCACACATATCACCTCTTTCAATTTTCCCAAAAAAGTTTCTCCATCAGTCCTCCATCATTTCTATCTATCATAGCCTCTTACCTTCCCTATAGTTGTTATGTAGAAAGAGTGGTTTAAATTCACTGTTGCTTCTCCCTGTCCATCAACACTTCAATTCCTTTTGATTTGACTAACAAGTTATCACTTCACTAAAACTTCTTTTACTAGGCTCAATGGGTATTCCAAATGTTAAACTTAATGGGCAAAGTTTAGTGTTTAGTTATAGAATAAACATTGTATTTCTTTGTTCATCATACAAGGCTCTTGATAATGTGACTCTCATATTTCTAGTTTCATTTCCCTATCTCCCTCTACACATCACGAATTTTAGCCATGTTCAACTATTTGAAATTCAAGAATATACAGTGATTTTTTTGTGTTTGTGTGGTCTAGCACCGTTCTATAGGTTGTATATCCCTGCTGGAAATCTCTTGTGTATCTGGTGAATTTCTGTTTCAACACAAGACTAGACTAAACTAACTGTGATAACCAGATAAACCCAGTCAAAGGTAAGCATATCAGTGTTACCCATAGTAAGCACGAAATACACTTTTCTGCTTTTTTATTAGTAAAGAAAGAGAGATAAGGGAATATAAGTTGGAGCCAAATTTTATATTATTATAAATTCCAGAGTGGGTAGTTTGGAGTTTTTACTTATTCTTTAGTGTATGGGAATGACTTGAACCCTTCTTTGTAGGGAAATGTTCCATACATAATATCACTTTAACAAAATAATCCAGACTCAGAAAGTTAAATACTGCAAGTTTTCTCTTATATGAGCAATCTTTGAAAAGTAGAGATGACAGGAACCTGGATGGTAGTCTTTTGGAGATGAGCAAGGGTATGGGAGAGGTGTGTATACGAATATATCAAAACAAATCATGTAGTTTTGTTTTTATTAAAATGTACTAATAAGAAAGAAATACTTATAGTTTTAGTAAAAGAAAATTGAATTATTAGATTATATTCAATTTCAATTAAAGAACACATTTTTTACTTAGCTGTTTTAACTTGTATCTTCTTTCTCTAGTACTGAAAAATTAAACTTTTGTTGACTATTAACATAATTACTTGTTTGCTTTATGCTAATATGTAAACTTTTAAATAGTAAAATGAATTCTTAAACTAAAAACAAGTAGGCCTTTTGAGTTATCTCCATGTTTTCTGTCCTCAGGCTTTAGTCCAAAGTATTTTGTCTGTGTTTAGTTCCCAATAAAATAACTCTTTTCTCTGACATTGTATTGCCTAAATTAAATACCATTAAATCAAAAACTCTGTTGCTTTAGGAAATTGGTATGAGAGTGTTATATAGAAGAGATTTAGAGGCAAAGAGATCAGTTAGGAATAGCAGTAGCTCACAAGTAATGTGCAAGGCCTCTGACAAAGTTAGTTACTGTGACAATGAAAAGGATAATGAAACACTGCAAAAACACTTAAAGGACTTGGTGATTAAGTATTGGAAGTAAGGGAAAGAGAAGATCCAGTAAAACTCCAAAATTTTATAACTAACCAGCTAAAATAATGATAGTAGAACTAATTACATTGATAGCATTGATGCATTACTTGGGGGAAAAGACAAACTTTGTTTTTAAAATACAATTAATGTTCATTGATGGTCCAATTAGGCCAGATGATTTTTCTATGAATATGAATGATACAGAGACAACATTGCTACTCCCAAGCTTTTAATCTAAGTAAATAATACATAAGAAAATACAGAGCATGATAAGATAAATACTTATAATTTTGAGGCCAGGAAATTTGATAAAAGGCTGCAATATATACTTTTTTTTATTTCAGACAGAAAAAACAATAGTTGCTCATATTACAAGATATAGGCATGCAAAATTGATCAATCAATAGAAGCACGAACTGCTCTTCTCAATGAACTAAAAGAACTTAGTACAATAATTATTTTAGCTATCTTGTGTGTGTATTCTTGGTTTGATGGTCATGAATTTCTTCCGTTATTCTTCGTCATAGAAGTATCTCATTTCTCCATTAATTTTGTAAGATAGTTTTGCAGAGTACATCAATCTGGGTTGGAGGTTGTTATCTTTCAGGACTTGAAATACTTTACTCCAAGGTCTTCTTGATTTGAGTGTTCATGTTGGAATTCTGCCATGATTCTGATGGGCTTTCATTTGTAGGTGAACTTTTTCTTTTCTCTGATAGGTTTTAATATTCTGTTCTTGTGCTGAATTTCTGGGATCTTGATTATTATATGTTTGGGTGTAGATTTATTTTGGTTATGGCTAATTGGAGTTCTATATGCCTCACTTATCTGTATGTCAGATTCTTTTCCCATGCTTGGGAAATTTTCTGTTATTACTTCTGCAAATAATTTTTATGTGATTTTTATTGACTCCTGCTTTTTCATTTACACCAGTTATTCTTATATGATTTTTCTTTGCATCATATTGCAGCTGTTGAATGGTTATTTCCTGATCTTTTGTTATTTTCAAGAGATCTTTCCTTTCATGATCACTAGCTGTGATCCTGTCTTCAAGGTGTGAAATCTGTCTTCAGTTTTGTTCACGCAGTTTTTTTTTGTGTGTGTGTGTGGGTACCAGGGGTCGAGCTCAGGACCTCGTGTGCCAGCAGGCGCCTGTGCCACTGAGAGATATCACTGGCCCTTTTTTCGTATGTGGGTTCCGGTAGTTGAACTCGGGCCCTCGCACTTGCCAGGCAGGTGCTTATGCCACTAAGCCATCTCACCGGCCCTGTTCAAGCAGTTTTTCCAGATTTCAATGGAATTTTCATTTTCCCTGTTATCTGTTTGAATCTATTTCATGCATTCTATTTCTTTCCTATATTGATCATTTACTTTTTCCATCCTCTTCCTATTGTTGTCCATTTTTTATCTATCTATATTCTAGATTTTTGGAGCAACTCCTTTTTAAATGTTGAGAGCTTTTTCTCTTTTTTTACCTGAGAGATTATTTCTCATCTGATTTCCTCTGTAGCCTCATGGATTTGTTTCTTTACTCTGGTTGCTATCATTTCAGAAATTTCAGGTGTATGTCTTCCTATTTTTCTATGTCGATGTCTCCTGGACTTGCTCTGGGTGGGCTGGAGGCCTGAGATTGCATTTGCTCCTTTGTCTTGTCATTTTCTATTTCAAAAAAAATTTTTATTTTGTTTTCTTTGATCCTTGTGAGTTTTGTAGTAAGTAACTATATCACTAGTATCAAGGCCTCTCTAGGAAATGTCTGTTCCTCAGGGCTGTCTTCTGTATGTAGGAGATTCTTGGTTGTGTCTGTCACAAGATCCTACCTTCCCAATTAATTAAGAGTGGGATGTTGGTATCTCTTTGGTTTAGTCCCAGTCCTTTGTTGTAGGGCTGTGGTGAGGTTATTACCTCATAGCTTCCCACTATTGTTACAGAAGTAGGAGCAACTGATTACAGCATATAGACATCCTAGCTAAAGTAGTAATATTAGCAATAACAATATCAATTTAGAAATGGACAAATTGTGGTAACTAACATTTTTGTACTTTAGATCATAGGAGCAGAGTCTATAGTTATATAACAGAACCGATCTTAAATTAGCAGTTTGTAGGCAAAGTGTTTCCCCTTGGTAGAGTGGTTTTACCCTGTGGTGGGGAAATTTAGGGAGGATAGTATATAAAACAAAGATAACTGGAAAGGAAGTTGAAGCAAGGCTGGAGGAGAAAGGATGATTGCACAAGGTTTGGGAAACTAGAGGAGGGGTAGAAAAGAAAGCATGAAGGAGTATTGGAGGTATTATCTGAAATTGGTCTCTGGGTTTGGTAGATGAGATTAGGTTTTTATGGCTGGAGTTCTCCACAGCCATTTAGAAAAGAAAGGAAAAGAAAGAACAGAAGAAAGAAAGAAAAAAGGAATAAAGAAAGAAAGATGAATAAAAGAAAATAGAAGAAGAAAAAGAAGAGAAAAGAAAAGACAAAAATAGAGGGAAAAGGACCAGTTACCAATTCCTGGATTCTTCTTGGCTGGTTACGGGTCCCTCAGAGGCCTCAGTCACTTGTTGACTTGTATTGCTATGGGTGCTTCAGACTTTTCATGCCAGTAGTCTTGCCTGTTCATCCTGTGCACCTTAGTTAGTACCCTACTGTGTCACTGGCATTCCCTCTGGTCTCTGGGCCTTCCTGAGCAGTTCACCTTAGTCATGGCAGTAGCGATGTGAGGGGCTGTTCTTTAGGCCTTCAGGGGCAGTTCACCTGGGTCATGGCAGTGGAGAGGCAATAGGAGGTGCCACTCTCCTCCATTGTGATTCCCCTGGGTTCCTCAGAGGCAGAGAGGCTATGGGGTGCAATATATTCTTAAAGTGAGATGTTTCTCATTTACAGAATTAACTCTTTTAAAATAGGTTTTGTTAATATCTTTCTGTCAAATTGTGAAATACCTTCAGTATAAAATATTTGGAGATGTTAAAAATGTAAGGAAGAAAATAATATAGTCACTTAAAGTTCTACAATTCAAACTACAGTGAATATAATATACTGGTGTATTAAAATTCATCTTGTTATCCAGGAATTGTATACACCAACAGAATATTAGAATGTCCATTTGTAAAAACCATCATTATTCTTTTTCATTTTTATTAAGTTGATAGCTAGAAAATAGTACAATTTTTGGTTTATTTTTTAACTATAACTTCTCATGAGGATGAAGTTTTTCAGATATTTACTAGGTTTTTTGTGAATAATTTTTTGAAGCGTTTTACTTGTTTTAAATTAGTATTCCCATTTCCTTTGCTCTTTTCAAAGTCCATTTGAAAAAAATCTCATGAACCAACATTTCAAAACTCATCAGCTAATCTTTCAGTTTCTGTCATGGAAGAATATTTACTATAGATCTTCCTTTTATACGAAATTTTATAACCTTTTAAACATTAACCTTCTCATATCTGTTGGCCATGAAACTGTTGAACTGTGCCTGATTATACTTCTTTCTGTTTGTTTACATTCACCTAAGAAGACAAAGTTATGCCAGTCATACCACCCGGAACCAAAGCAAGCACCTTCCTATCATCTTAATATTCCTTCTAAAACAAAAAGAGGCCAACATTCAGATTTTCCTACAGAAAAAAAAAAATAAGAAGTGTTATCTACTTGGGTTTTATATTAAAATTTTTAATTTGTTCACCTTATTTAAACTCATCCAAATTAATAGCTTTTTCAACTTCTGCCTATTTTAAGAATGATGACATTACAGATATAGCTAAATGGATATGAATGCATTTCTAGTCAAAAGTGTATTAGAAAAACTTGAAAAGTTGCACTCAACTAGGCAAGGGATAACTTATTCCAAACACATGAGATGAATAACAATAGCATTATTTTGCTACCTATATGTGGGCTGTATAGAATATGGTCTGAGGGTGGAGTGTGAAGGGAATGTATAAACTGGTCACAATCTGATATTTTTATTTTAATGTTTTGCACTTATCATAATTTTGATAAATGTCTTTCTTTAAAAATATCTTCAGCCTTAGAAAAGAACATGCAGACATTGTATCTATGTCCAAGCCTTTGTTCTTCTTGAGAATAAAACTGTTTTCATGCCTAATTTTGACTATTTTTCTCAGTCATCACATCTTTTTGGTGTGCTTTGCTATTAAGATATTTTTAGAGTTGTGTTCATGCTGCTCTTATTGATAATTGAGTGACTTGCTTTTCTCTAGTGTTTTGGGATTTGTTTTATTTTGTTTTCTTGTCTAAGAGGTCTTGGACAAGAGTGTTTATTAATTCAACTATAGTACCTTGCTGTTCTATTAGAGCAAGTTGATTTTGTCATGTAATTATAAAGTAAGCATACTTTTTTTAAAACAACAAATATTTTTTTAAAGAGAAGAAAAAACAAAACAAATCAAAAAAGAACAAATTTTCAAAACAACATAATAGGAGGGTAACAATGATTAATGCATTACGTATTATTATCTTTAAGTTAATTATTCAGGATACCAGATATTAGCATTCAATTGTCCAAACATTATTGGCACAAACCTTACTCTTCAATGAACTAAGTAAAATTGGTAGTGTATCTATCTTAACCATCATATACATATATATATATATATATATATATATATATACACACACAATTTTTTTTCCTTTCCCTTCTTTCTTTTCCCTATTCCCCTATTCCAGTCTCTTTCTTTTTGACCAGTTTCTTTGTGATTCACCATGTCTATTGTACATTTTGGATCTTATTTACTCTTTCAGTTTCTCACACTAGGGAGACAATACAATGCTAAGTAAGCATACTTTTCTTGCTTTGTGGCATAGAAGATTTTATTGTTTATCTATTCAAGGTCAGTCTAAAGCAGTTAGTGGATTTGGGAGCAAATGTTGTTGACAGCAGCAGGGAAAGTACTTCATCTGGAGCACAGGGTGTGAATAGTTTATATGATTTCCTAGCTATCTCCCTTTTATAAGGAATAAATTTCTTTGTTCTAACATTGTTTCCAGAAAGGGTTTCACTCAGTAGAATAGGAATAACTATTTTGTTACATTTGTTACACTGAAATCTCCTCACTGCATAATATTGAAAAGAAAATGCCCCTTCAACACAAAGTATCCCAAAGCAGCAATAAAGCTGGAAGAGCAAACTATGGGCAACTCCTCTGCATTTGTAGCTGAGTTGGAAAAAATAGTCATGTGGCTGAACTTTATGTGATTAATGAAGCATTGATATCTAAATTCTAACATGGAATACAAGACTAAGTATTTACTTCAACACCAAACAATGTTAAGGCTGCTAGAAGTGGGTAACAGAGGCAAACTGTAAGAAAAATAACCCCTATTTGGAGTTTAGTTATCCTCTGTAAAAGCTTAAGATACTTCTTCCTTCAAAATCATGAAATCGGGCCGGTGGGATGGCTCAGCGGTTTAAGCGCCTGCCTTGCAAGCGCGAGGGCCCGAGTTCGACTCCCGGAACCCACATACAAAAAAGGGGCCGGTGATATCGCTCAGCGGCACGGGTGCCTGCTGGCGCGCGAGGTCCTGAGGTCGACCCCCCGGTACCCACAAAAAAAAAAAAAAAAATTCATGAAATCACTGATTTATAAAAAAGCTTAGATATCCAGTAAGGCTTATCACAATGTTTATCTATAGTAGTGTTTTAACAATTTGTTTCATGTTGGTCATAATGAATGGATAAATGTGTAATAAATGCATGATATCTTCCACAGAGTTTCCTGCCAGATGATCATCCAGCCTTAAGTTGAATATTTCAAGTGACAAAAACTTACCACCTCTTGAATAATATATTTCAATTTTGAATAGCTCTGAGTACTAAAAACCTGTTCTAGTACAACTAAAAAGAATCTCATTGTAGATTTCACCTATTTCTCCTGTTGGTAACCCTGGGATTCATAAAGAGTAAATCTAATTCTTCTTTACTATCCCTGAATATTTTGGAAAACTTCCATTACCTCATTGTCCTCTACTGCAAGTTTTCTCAAGCCCTCATACTTATTCCAATATTTCTGTCCTCCTCAGTATTCCCAACAAGGGAAATCCTCTTTTCAATGTGATTTGACACAATTCAAGCAAGTCTATCATGTCTTTTGCAGGCAATAATAACTTATGCAGCGAATGCTTACAATTAATACAGTGCTAAATATTTTGTATGAATTTTCCTATTGAATCCTTGCAACAAACTCTATGAGGGAGATATTATTATTATGTTACAGGTATGGCCATGAAAATTTTATTAGGGCTACAAAAAATTGCAGTAGATTTTGTTCTGTTTCATTATTTTGCATATATTAGTTCAAATACTACATTTGTTCCATAATATTTCTAGATATTTTTCTATGAACTGCTGCCAAGTTTCCCTCAAATCTCTGATTATAAAATAAATACAGAAATTTATAAGTGTACCAATTAAATTTATTCTCATCAGTTTTATGTCATTTTTATTTCCTTTTCTTCTGCGTGGGAATGCCTACTCTATGCTTTTACCTTTGCTCCTACAAAAAGTTCTGATCATTTTCCTAACATTTTCATAAAATTGTATTTTGCTCTAAATAAACTTTCAATATATTTTACAATCTTGAGTATATTATTCAGACTGCTAATGGTCTTTCCCAGCATTTTTTCTTTTACATATATAATATACTTCTCTTCTGCATCTTCATCCAAATAGTAATAAAAGTGCAAAACAGAACAAGGTTATAATGAGAGCTCTGCAGCAAAATGGTCAACAAATAATTCTTTCCAGAGTAACATTAATTTACACTGCTTGGGATCAGTTAATCAATTCATTTAACTCTACTAATCAGCTCTCATTTTCTGATCTTACTAGGATGTTATGAGACAGTGTCAAATGACATGTTAAGAATAATAATTTTAATAACTGGAGTACTGTCTTTTCTACCTATCCATTTACCACATCAAAGGCTATATATGATAAACCCTCAGCCAACATTATTCTGAATTGGGAAAAACTGAAAATATTTCCTCTAAAATCAGAACAAGGCAAGGATATAAACTCTTACCACCTGTATAGAATTTAGTTCTTGAAATTTTAGCTGGAGCAATTGAGCAAGAGAATAAAATAAAATTGATACAAATAGGAAAGGGAGAAGTGAAATTATTCTTGTTTGCAGACAGTATAATCTTATACTTAAAAGATTAAAGACTCCAATAAAAGACCTTTAGAGCTTATAAATGAACTCAGCTAAGTAGCAGGATATAAAATCAACATTAAAAATCAATACTTTCCCTGTATACCAATAATGAACTAGCTGAGAAAGAAATCATGAAAAAGTTTTCATTCACAATAGTTTAAAAAATCTAGAGTTTCAATGTAACCAGGGAAGCAAAAGACCTCTCCAGTGAAAATTTCAGAACACTGAAGATAAAAAATGAAGACACTAGGAGATAGAAAGTCCTCCAGTATTCATGGATTGGCAGAATTAATACTGTTAAAATGGCCATATTACAAAAATCAATCTGAAGTTTTGATGTAATCCCCATCAAAATGCCAATGACATTCTTCACAGAAGTAGAAAAAATAACTTTAAAAAATCATATGAAAACACAAATGATCTGGAATAACCAAAGCAATTCTAAATAAAAAGAGCAATGCTGGAGGCATCACAATACTCTATTTCACATTATACTACAAAACCATAGTAACAAAACAACATGGCCTTGGGGAAAAAACAGATGCATGGAACAATGGAACAGATTAGAGGACACTGAAACAAACCAATGCAACTACATTCATCTGATTCTGGACAAATAAATCAAAAATATGCATTGGAGAAAAAAAGCTTCCTTATCAAGTGGTTCTGGGCAAACTGGATATACACTTGGGAAAGATTGAAACTAGAACCCTATCTCTCACCCTGTATAAAAACCAATTCAAAATATACTAAAGACCTAGTGTAAGACCTGAAACTTTCAAACTCCTAAAAGACCACATAGGGCAAACAATTGAACACATAGCACAGTCAAACACTTCTAGAATAAGACTCCAACATCGCAGGAAGTAATAAGAAGTATCAACAAATGGGATTATATCTAACTGACAATTTCTGCACAGCAAGGGAAACAACAGAGAAAAGAGACAGGCTACATAATGGTACAGAATATTTGTCAGCTACTCTTCTGACAAAGAACTAACACCAAGAATATAAAAAGAACTCAAAAATCTTAATACCAGCTGGACATGGTGGTGCATACCTGTAATCCCAGGGCTCAAGAAGCTGTGGCATAAGGATCACTGTGGGTTTGAGGCCAGCCTGGGCTATGCAGTGAGTTCAAGACCAGCCTGAACTGCATAGTGAGACCTTGTCTCAAAAAAAAAAAATTAACAACAAAATCATAGTCCAATCAACAAATGGGCAAATGAATGGAACAGACACTTCTCCAAAGACATACAAATGTCCAATAAGTATATGAAAAATGCCCAATATCTTCAGCCATCATGTGAAATGCAAATCAAAAATATATTAAAATTCTATTCCACTAAATTGAAAATGGTTATCATGAAAAAAAAAACACAGTAATTGTTGGTAGGAATATGGGCAAAAGAAAGCTTTTACCATTGTTTGTGGGGATGTAAGTACATCCACTATGGAAATCAGCATGGAGGTTCCTCAAAACACTAAAATTAGAGCTACCACTTGATCCAGCTATACCACTCCTTCCACTTCAGTACATTGCCAAATCAGTTAAAGCCAGTATACTATAGGGATACCAGGATACTCACATTTATTGTGGTACAATTCACAATAGCCAAGATATGGAAACAGGAATCCACCAACAGATGAATGGGTAAAGAAAATTTGGCACATATATATGATGGAGCATTATTCAGGCATAAACAAGAATGACATTTTGTCATTTATGGAAAAATAGATGGATCTGGAGATCATCATGTTGAACAAAAAAGCCATACTCTGATAAGTATCCCATATTCTCCCTAATGTGTGCAATCTAGAAAAGATGGCATGAAATTTAAAGAGAGACTACAATTAGACAAAAGAAAGGGAATATGGTGAAGGGGTGCGGATGTACCCAAGAAAAATGGTGGCAGGATGGAAATGAACAAATACATGCATTGAAACTCAATATTTAGTAAAATTAGTACGTAGTAATAATAAAGGGAAAAGGAAAGGAAATGGGACCCATTTGGTATGAATTGATTCCAGTAGAAATTTGTTATCTCCTGGATATTTTTACTATGCACAAATTATCTGCAATATTATGTTCTTGAATTTTCCAAGCACTGAGGTTTAATCTTACCTGTATACAACTTCCAGAATCCAAATCTCCAGTCTTTTGGCATCTTTACAGGCTTTCATGATTTGCTCAAACTCGCTGATGGGGCCGGTGAGATGGCTCAGCGGCATAAACGCTTGCCTGGCAAGCGCAAGGGCCCGAGTTCGACTCCCGGAACCCACATACAAAAAAAGGGCTGGTGATATCACTCAGAGGCACGGGCGCCTGCTGGCGCGCAAGGTCCTGAGGTCGACCCCCGGTACCCCCCCCCAAAAAAAAAACTCGCTGATGGCCCAAAAATCCAATCAGCAAGTGCTTTAAATTTTCTAAGTTTAAATTTGTCTAAATTGGAGATTTGCATATATAAAAGAAAACTAGGCAATATTTTGCTATTGTTTCCCTATCTTTGGCTTCACTTTTTTCCTTTACTTCAATGATATGGTTTAATTTTTCTATTACTCTCCAGCTTCCTCACTGTTCTCCCTTGTTTCTCATTGGAAAGATATATATATATATATATATGCATATATAAAATATTATACAATACATACATACATAAATATTATATAATATATATTATATGATATTATGATATATATTATATATAATAACATTAGAACTTAAAATATATGATATATAATGTATCATATAACATAATATATATATTATATGACATATAAAAATATATATTATATAATATAATATGTCATTATAAAAGTATATATAACATATTATGCATTATAATATATAATGTAAATATTTTAATATTAATATTATAATATATAGTGTATAATAGTATAATATCTAATATGCTATATTATATATTTATAATATTTATATAAATTATATATATAAATATATATATCATTAATCAAACAAAAATGGATTCTAAATAAGAATGTTCTCAAGGTAGAGCATTTTGTGGTTATTTATATTATCATCATCTCTCACTTTTATTTAGAATCAATATAACATAAATTTCATAACTTTTAATCACATAACCACATTAAACAAATTAGGTTTTGCACATGATTTTAAATAAAAATATTCTATGTTCATAAGAGACAAAATCATTAGAGATGGGGAGAGTCAACAAAGTAAAAAGCAAGCAACCAAAATGATATGAAGTAAACTCAACAAAATAATAAAAGAAGTCTCAAAAACAAGGAAGAAAAAAGTTGAAACACAATAAAGATCTTACAGTTGATAAGTGAAGACTAGAGAGGGTTTAGAATTATGAGTAACTCATGATTTCGGAGTAAAAATTAATTGAAGTAATAGATATTTTACAATGAAAATGATGGATTTGAGAATAATGGGGGTGGAATTTTATAGGAAGTGAGATAGAAACAATTTCTTGGGTACACAATTTCTTTAGTAGTAACATTGTATCTCTTCTTCCCATTATCTTCCTTTCCAGATTCTAAAATGGCATATAATGTCCTGGATTTGCACATAATTTCATTTACCTCATACTTAATTCATCTCCAGAAGCTTTTCAATGAAACAAGAATGTTGTAGGATTAGTAAATATACTATAAGTATTAAAGTTTATACTGAGAAACTAGTCCCAAAGCTAGAGATTGAACAATTTTAATTCTTGACTCCAAATTATCAGTGAAAATCCAAACCATGGTGTCTTAATCCTTAACACACACGCACAATTCTTCCACTATTTCCAGGCACCTCATCACCTTTTGGTCTAAAATGCAGGACCAAACATCCAACGGACAGTGGTTTACCTCCTTGCTTGTTTTTAAAAATTGTCTCACCCCAACTTATTCACCACAAGGAAAAGCTTTATCTTCTATTTTTGCAATCTACATACTTTTTCTTCCATGAACATGTAAGTTTTAGAGCTGACTGTACTACTCAATTACACCTCTATAGGACTTTGTCTCTACCAATATAGGACTCCACTTTCACACGATTTCTTTGCTGAGCTCTGAGATCTGATAATGTTTAAAAAGAGACTTGGCATCTCCTTTTATAAGATAAAATATTACAGTTGTATGTATGCAGGAAACTAGAGAAAAGGAGTTAAGAACATATCTGGGTGTGGCACTTCATCATCTAATTACTAAAGCTTTGTCTGCAGATCTCCTTCAATGTGGTAGAACATTTGCTTCTGGTTGGAAACAAATTTCAAATGTCATATAAGGTAGAACAATGCCAATTTTTATATTTAATAAATCACCCTGAAGGTGTTAGTTAGTCTCCTACTAAAGGACATATTTGCTATTTTTTATGCAAGGTATGTGTTAATTAAAAATCTTTTGAGTAGTAAAAGAATACACCAATTTCTTGAAATTTGAGAAACCATGCTCCAGAAGCTATTCTAAACACTGAATACAAATTGTGTTTTAGTTTAAAATTTAGGGAAATGAGAAAATGTCTAGATGTACAGAAGAAATGAGATGACCTTTAGAGTTTACTTCAGTAGTATCTGAGTAAAAGATGACTTCTCATTGTGCAATTCTCAATATCCTTATGAGCAACCATTCTCTCAATTCATACCAGTGTAAAACAAAATTATTCCAACTAGCCTCCAGCCAGCTTGCTTTATCAAACTGAACAGCAGCACTAATTAAAAATAAAACATTTTTCTCTCCTTTTGTGAGGTTTAATTTTACTTTTTAGAATAGATTTCTTTCAAGTTTTTCTGATCAAACACATCTGATTTCATTTGTAATTTTATGTGTCAGTGTGGAAATGAATCAAAATATGTCTTCACTTCTTTCAAAATAACTGACTCTGCACTGATTTTTAGAAGCTAATGAAACCATGTCAGACATTGACACTAGGAGAAAGAGAAAGCCCAGGTAAATACAGTACTATCTTTATTTTTTATCTTTATTTTATTAAATATAGGCCAAATTAAAAAGTATGAAAAAATGGAGAAGCAATTTCAGCTTGAGGAGCTGAAGGGGGCACAGCTCTGATGGAAATCACACTGACCTGTTAATAAAGGAGCAAGTCCAGTGTTTTTATGTGATTGCTGAGGTGGGCTAGGGTATGCTTGGCCATTATCTCAGTTCTGGATTTGCAAGGTGGTTCCAGAAAAGTCCTTATCATTTGAGAGGGCAACCTGGTCTCCATGAGATGATTACTTCTGCTTAGGGGAGTATGTTTTTCAGAGGCTCTACTGGAATCCAGGGTGACTATAGATTTAGGGCAATGACTGGAGATTTCTGGTCACCCACTGGTAGTTGAATACCCCTGTAAATCTCTTATCTTGATGTCCTCAGACTTGAATAAGGATGAGATAGGTTATGTAAATTTAGGGCTAATCAACCTTGTATTACCAGTTTTTAGGCAGACACTCCCTAAATTATTAAGATGCCTGTATGCAGAGCTGAGAATTGACTTCTTTCAACCACACCTAAAAGAGAGATTGTCACATTAAAGAAAAATTAATAGGTATTTATTTCCTTTCTCATTAAGTAAAATACATGACGACTAAGTTTCTTTTCTCACATTTTAAATAAGATAGAAAATAAAATCTGAGCACTGTAGCATTTGTGTAATATCAAAGATAAAGCATTACATTACTTGTGGTACTCAGATTTTCATTGCTGTGACAAAATACCTGAGAAAAACAACTTAAGGAGGAGGAAAGACTTATTTTGGTTCATGGTTTCAGTACAAGATTGCTTGGTTCCACTGCTGTAGGCCTGTGGTGAGATGAAAAATCATGATGACAGGGCTTGGCTAAGGAAACCTGCTCATGTCATGGCAGTCAGGAAGGAGAAAGAGAGGTAAAAAGAGACACAAAGGAAAAGCCCAGGGACCAGATATAGTTCTTTTTTTTGTGGGTACCGGGGGTCGACCTCAGGACCTCACGCACCAGCAGGTGCCTTTGCCGCTGAGCAATATCACTGGCCCTTTTTTTGTATGTGGGATCCGGGAGTCAAACTCGGGCTCTCACGCTTGCCAGTCAGGCGCTTCTTATGCCACTGAGCCATCTCACCTGCCCCCAGATATGGTTCTTAAAGGTCCAACCTTCTGCTTCCATCACCTTCAATTATCACCTCATTGATAGATTATTCCACTGAGGAAGTTAGAGCCTTCATGATCTAATCACCTTCCTAAAACTCCACCCCTGAACTCATGAGACTCTTGGGGTATACATTAGATCAAAAAATAACTATTGAAAGAGGAAAAGACAAATTTTCTTCAGTTATAACTATTGCAATTGGGGGGAAAAAGCCCAGTGTGAACTGAACTCAACTTTCATTTATATAAGGCTGACTGAGTTCTGTAAAGGAAGAATGAAGCAATAGGGATGGGGTATGACTGAGTGTTTGGTAGAGCAAGGAAAATGAGAAGTTACGAAGAGGTAGTTATCAGGGCCCTGTCCTAAGACCGCCAATCTCCTGCTCAGGGGTATGATGACAGAATAAAACAGAGGCAAGATATATATGTTTTACTTACAAAGGGCACCAGGCTGGTCAAAACCCAATAAGAACTAACACCATGAGGCACGGTGTCCTTGGCCTTTATAAGGTGTACAGCTTGATTGGGGGCTGTGCTGGTGGGCTGCATGAAGCCATGGGGATGAACTGCTGATGTGGTCAAGGTTCAAGAATTGAGGAACAATGCATTTTTGGAAAAGCACCCAGGAACAGATCATGATTAACTAGTAACCTGATTATCTGCTAACTGTGACTACTGAGATAGAAGGAATTTGCATGAGTCAAGGCCCTCAGTTGCCATGTTATCTTGCTTTGAAGCACAAGAACTTTGCAGACTCTGCTAGTTTCAGCTTTGGCTGTTGGCTTAAAAATTAATCTGTCTTTAGACCAGCTGTGGGTCTTGCCACAAGTCACATAGGACTAAGACAGTCTCTCCATTTATTTTTGTGCCAAATTGTTAATATTAAGTATTGCCTTCTCTGTACCACATCAAGCTGTCTTAAGCAGGTAATCAGTGTAAATATGATTAGGCCAAATATGTCTTTTTGCTGCCAATTATGAATGTTTGGATTCCAGCTTCTCACAGAATCTTGGAGATAGAGGATTTACCATCAGGAGTTGGCTGCAACAGGTAGTAAGCTTTTTAGGTAGCCTTGAATTTTCTCAAGAGAGACTGTAAGAAGGCTAGGCTAGTATCATTTTAGGGATGCAGCCTTGAACTGTTAGAAAATTTGTGTTTTGTTCAAGGCCCAAATTGAAGTCCAGTAAGGAAAGGGCTCAGAGGAGCCCATCTAACATTTGGTCAAGGAGATCTTTGTCAGTAATCATTTTAGCAACACTATCCATATTTCTTACTGTGAAGTTCATATCACATATTAAATATTGTACTAACATAGGGAGGAATTTGAGTACTAAGAGGAGGGAATGTCTGTTACTCTCTCTGACCTTGCAAATGATATTTTCACCTCTTGTTATTATTATGATAATGGACAGTCTTTAAATCCACCTACATTCAAAGTCCTTGATGCATGTGACAAGACCACTAATAAGACTGAGAAGGTCAGGGAACATAAAGCCAACAAATAATTCCTTCAATGAGTTAAATCTGTGGCAGAAGAGTCTTAAAGCTACATGTTTCAGCTTCTTAGTTTTAGTAGGTTATTTTCATTTAAACTCATGAAATTTAGTAAATATTTATTCTATTTCCTCTCACTCTGTATTTTCCTAAACTGGAATTTTTTTTTCATATAAGTCTCTATGATTATTTTACAATCCTCATAAATTTTTCTGAGCATTTTTATTCTGTTTTCTTGGGATACAGTGGATAGAATGACTGAACTTATACACAGTGAGATACATATAAATATATATAATATATATACACACATATATGTGTGTGCACATGTGCATTCACACATATGTTAGGGATCAATTCCAGGGCCACATGCATAGTACACAAGCACTCTAGCACTGATCTACATTCTCAGCCCCAGAGTAAATATATTGTGGAAGAAATATTTGATAGTTCTTAGCCATGGATCTGCCATTATTATATGACACTGAAGAAGTAATCTGAGTTCTCTCTCCTTCTCTGTTAATAATTTTCATCATGGAATCCCTCTTCCATATTATTTATTAGATTATTAAATATTGTTTCCATCTCCCAAATAATCTTAAATTCTTAGTCTCTTTAATAGGTAAAAATTAAGGCTTATTGCATAATTTTGGTTGCAAAATAAAATATAACTCAACAAAGAATTCATAAAATCCATCAAAATAAAAGACAAGAAATAAGGAATAAGAGTTCAAATATTTGATTGAATTCACTTACTGTCATGATTTTCTATAAAGAGAATATGAAGAAATGAATGAAGATTATTAAATTCATCCAAAACTACTTAAAAATAAATGTACTCTGAAAACTTTATAGACCAATCTTTATGGATCTTAAAGAAGGAAAATCTTTACTTGAAATGTTATCCTTTATATGTGAATGTTGCTTGTGATTCTTTTTTGCTGAGTGGACACATAATCATCAGTGCAAATCGCATCTTTCTTGTTTTTATTGTTGTTTCTTATATTTCCCATTTGGAAAGTTTCACAAGAATTATATTGTTCTAAAACTTTTATTAGTCAGTTTATAGAATTAGTAATGCATACCCCTTAAGAATAATGGCATTGATGTTTACTAGATTTCCATGTATTAATACATAAAAGCTAATTTAATTCATTATGAGGCTAAAGTATATTATCATATATTATTTAAAAATTGTAACAGGGGATACTCTTGAAGAATGGTTCTGAAAAGTTCAGTGAAAACTAGAACAAATTTCAGTTAAAAGCAGGATTAGGTGAGGCAGGTAATCTAGAGTATTGTTTATATTTATGAGTTACCTAATAGGCCCCTAGGAAAATAAAAGCCATCAGACAAATTTAAATAGATCTTGTGTTCAAAGAGGTGGCACACACCTGTAGCCCTACCTATGTGGGAGGCAGAGGTGGGAGAATCACTTGGTCCCAGAAGTTTGAGACCAGATTGGACAACATAACAAGACCCCATCTCAGAAACAAATAAACAAAATAAGAATAGATCTCATATGGTCAAGTGAAGAAGGGAATGAGGAAGAAAATGTAAGGGTAGTAGGTTTTCTTTTTGATTAGCAGGCTAAACATCAAGCTATTTTTTTCCTGAACTAATTGCAACATGATAACATAACCGTTATTATTTCAGGTGGCATCAAATTGGGAATAAAACTGTATACTGTACACTGTAACAAAATAGTCATTAATTAATTAAATAAAATTTTATTCCTGAATATATTTTTTTCTTGATCCAAGGGAGACTCAAATGTTTTATATGTACTCACAGATTACAAGTGCCCACTTCCACAGTTAGTTCCCCCTACCCTATTTTCCACTCCTACTTTGGATTCTTGGCCATTTGGAGTTATCATAATACCCCATGAAATCACCTCTCCTGACTACCAATGGCTTACACTGTTTCCTAGTGTCTCATCTACCTGAGTAGCCAGAATTTTAATTCAATTTCCTGGTACCAAAGTGGAGGAAAAAAGTTCCTATTCTATCCCCTACCCATCATCTCCTCTGTTCCAAAGCCACAAAGCAAAACCATCTCATGCTTTCTGTCTGTTGGGCACCTTAAGACCATGGTTGCTGCTCTTTCATATTATTCACCTCTTAATCAGTTACAGGCCACCTTGCTCTAGGGATATGTCAGTTTCTCAGGGAAGAACCAGAAGTTATCACCATCATTTGGCCCTCATTGGCACTCATTCTTTGTCAGTTATGTCCACTAGGCCTAAGTTTGAGCATTTTAACTCTCATTTTCCTCAAAGTAAGGCAGTACCTTCAGCATTAAGTCAAATTCTGAGAGTGTACGAGTCACTCCTATTGCTTTATAAGTTGGTTGTCCTTAGTTTGAGCAATATATTTCCCCAGTTCGTCCAGGTATTGTCATGTGTGAAGGAAATAGGCTCTGATCTGAATAAACTCTAGTGGAGACAAAGTACCCAACAGGGCTTTTCTTTAGATCCTATAAACAGTGTTTCTAAATGGTGATTTTTGCCTACTGACAGTAGAGAAGACAGATTTCAGGAGATTTCAAAAGCTATGAGAAAATGTACTTAACATCATTAGATTCTGGAGAATTGTAAATGAAACCTACAATGAAATACCATTTCAGACTCACTAGAGTGTCTACATAAATAATTTTAAAAACAGAGAAAAACAAATGCTCACAAACAAAGATAAACTTCAGTCATCTGTAGGAAAATGGACTCAACTTGAAAGCATAACATTAAGTGAAATAAATTAGTCACATAAGTTTAAATGTATAGTTTCTCTTATATGAGAAACCCAAAATATAAATAAAAAGCAATATAAAAGATAAGATAACAGGAAGTAGAGAGATAGACCTTTTTTCAAGTAGACAGGGCACCAAGAGATGGAGGGGAGGGGGAGATAAGGGATGAAAAGAGAATTTGGGTGTGTTATACACGTGTACCAACTCCCACCAAGGAACATGATCATTATGTACTGCAAACATGTACTCATAAAAAATAAAAAACTGAAAAAAGATAAAAAGGAGAATCAGGAGGCCTCATACACTGCTAGCTAGGATATAAAATGGCACAACCACTATGGAAGACAGCTTGGTGATTTCTCAAAAATTTAAACTTAGATTTATCATATAACTAAAAATTTTATTTCCAGGGCTGTCTTAGTTACTTTTCTCATTGCTGAGACAAAATACCCAACTCCCAAAGTTAAGGGAGGAAAGGTTTATTTAGCTCACAATTTGTAAACATTTCAGCCCATATTCAGCCAGTTCCAAGTAAGGGTGGCTTAGCAGAGGAGAACAGCTCATGGTGGGCAGATGTATTAAAGGCACAAAGGAGAGAGAGACAAGCCTCTTTTTATCCATTATATTGTGTCCTGTCTACCATGATTAGGGTGATGCCAAATCAGTAGACTGATTCAGCAATCACTCATGCTTAATCCCATCACTGCACCACCAATCAATCACACAGTCTAGATGCAGCCACTTCTGAAAAATCCCTATGACTGCATGAGGCTTTGTGGGGACATCTAGGCATAAGCCATAGTGAAGGCTCTACCCAAGAAAAAAGAAATCACTCATGCTCACATAAAAATGAAAATATGAATGCTTATAATAGCATTATTCATGATAGTTCACAGGTAAAAAACCCAATTGCCAATTAATTGATGAATGTAAAAACAAAATGTTATTATAGTCATGCATGGAATATTATTCAACTATAAAATATGACACATTGATACACACTATATTGTAGTGAACTTTGAAAATATGCTCAATGAAAGAAGCCAAACACAAGATTTGTAAGATTTCATTGATATAAAATGTCAAGAATAGGCAAATCTATAGCTACAGAAAGTAGATTAGTAGTTGTTATGAGTTGAGGGGTCAAAATGAAGGTACTCTTAATGGGTAAGATGTTTATTTTCAGGGGTTATGAAAATGTTCTAGAATTAGTGGTGATGATTGTACAACTCTGTGACTAAGACCATTAATCCTGATATGTCAACTTCATTGGATTAAGAAATTCCAAGCATATTAGTGAGTCATGCTGTTGGGTGTGGCAGGATGGGTCATGGACACATAACCTTGGGTACTATAAATGGTCTCTTACCCATTCTTCTCTAGCACTGTTCCCATGTGCTGCTTCCTGGCCAGCATGAACTAAGCAGGTTTTCTCCACTGCACTCTTCTGCACTGAGGTTACAGCTTTAAAGCCAATCCACCATTGACCATGGACTCAATTCTCCAAACTGTGAGCCAAATCAAAACTCTTCTCTGAACTTTGGGTGTCAGATTCTGTCTCAGAATTGGGAAAGCTGACTAATCCAGTAACTATACTAAAATCCACAAATAAGTGAGAAGTATGGTAGGTGAATTATATTATACCTCAATAAAAAGCAAATCTATAGAGACAAGGAAGAATGAGAATGGTCTAGAGGGTAGCAGGTCTAGAAAGTGACTGCAATGGGATGAGGTTTTGAGGAGATTGTTGGAAGTCGTCTAAAATTAGATTGTTATGATACTTGTACAACTCTATAAATGTATTTAAAATACTGATGGAGTGACAATATGGCAGAGCAGTGAGTGCCAGCAGCTCAGCTTCTCCAGGACAAAGTGTCTGGAATCTGTAGGACAGTAGCTTGGAGAGGAACTGAAGTGAGGTTATGGGACATGGGAACAATGAGGGAACTGACAGAGAAGAAAATGGGTTTAAATGTACGGAAGAGGTGGCCCACAAAGGAGAAACCACAGTGCCATGGACCACCCAACTGGGAGGCAAAGTGAAACTAATAACTTCTCTGCTCAAGAGAGCTGCATCATGACCAGGGAAATCTTATGCAGTTGGAGGCAGTGGAAAGAATTCAGACACTTCTTTCCGAACAGCCCTCCAGAGGCAATAGTTGGGGAGTAACTCTGATACAAGCACTGTAGGACAGAGTCACATACACCAGGAGCTGGCAGGGATGCCACTGTGGGGAAGGAGTAGGTGTTTGAACCTCAGCCTGACAACAGCCCCTTGGCAGCTCATAATGCCAACTTCCCAGAGTGGATGAAAGAAGGACAGGTGTGGAAGACTGCCAGCAGTCAGAGCCCAGGCTGGGGGTAGTTCCTCAGAGAGGTAGGAACTAATAATCACAGACTCGGTTCCTGTGATCAGACACCAGTTTCAGCCTGAGTTACAAAGGATTGGAGGAGCACATAAGCACCGATTTCCCACTGCTAAAGTGAGACCAAAGAAAGGGTCTTATGGTATGTTATTTCACAAGCCCTAATACATCCCACTACAATTAATTAGCCTGTTACTGCTGTAGTTGAATTTATTGCATAGGAATAATCCTGACTCAGTGAACAATTTAGTGCCAGTGAACTTGTCTGCTGAATCCATCATACCCAGAGAGAGGGACAGAAAGAGTTCTTAACCTAAGAAATCTGACTGGATCAAACTCTGCCAGAATGCCTGCAACCTGGCAGAAAGAAGTCCTGAGTCTGAGTTAACCCCAGCTTTGTAGTGAAGGGATCAGAAGAGTAATTGCCGTGTGAGCACTCAGACTCTCTGGCAAAAAAGCTACATGGAAATCACATATGCAATGTCTCATTGGAATATCTAATCTGTATTCCCATCAGACATTTTACTTGTTTAAATTTTTCTGTTTCTTGAATTATTTATTAACATGGGGTTATGTTCTTTTATAGTTTCACATGTATATTAGGTTGTTAAACTTGTATATTTGTTCTTTCACTGGTTCTGATTTAATAAGTGTCCAAGTTCTCTCCCTAATCTCAGCTTTTTATGTGGTTTCTTCACCTCAAACTCCCAAAGCAAAATTATTAACATATATATTTGTTTCTTTTTCTAAACATGTAAACTCCACCTCCCAAATTTTTAAATTTACCATACTTGGCCTCCTCATAGTCACTTTTATCTTCACTAGTATAGTTCCTTGATCTTCCCCATCCTAAGCTTTGGCTTCTCAATGTGTTACCTAGCTTATTGTCCCTTGTATAAGAAAATTCTAACAACCACATAGTGTTCCTCAATCACAAAATGAACCACCTTTCCCCCATATCTCACGCTTGCCCCCACAAAATATTTTCTGAAAACTTGCAATACTAAAACTTCAACTCAACTAAAAGTATTCAAATAAAATCAGAATCCACATCAATGTTTCCTTCTCTACCTATTCTCACTTTCAAATCTCCCTCTTAGTGCCTTACTACTCATCCAACCATCTGCAAAGAAAAGTTGAAAAGTTTTTAGAAGGGATGAAGAAAATAGATGAGTTCAAAGAGGAAATGAACCAAAAGTTCACAGCAATTACACTCTATATGCCCATGGTGAATTTCAGGGAAATAGGTAAAAGTTGAATGAACTAACCAGAACAGTTCAAAACTTGAATGACAGATTCAACAAGGACATGGAATCCTTAAAAAGATGTCAGACAGAACCACCTGAAATAAAAAACAGTATATAATTCATACATTCCAGAAATGACCAATGTGAAGACAGTGTTCGATATTGAGGACAAAATGGTGAATTACATTAAACAGCTCAAAGACAACAAAAAGAAAATTAAAAAAACAAAATAAATCTATCCAGCAGCTACTAGATGAAAAGAAGACCAATCTAAGGCTAATTACAGTTAGAGAAAGTCTAGAAGATTGCACAGATGGATTCACTAATATGCTTACAGAAATTATGAAATGAAATTTCTCAAATATAAGAAAAGATTTTAGGGCTGGTGTGGTGGCTCAGCAGCATAAGCGCCTGCCCGGCAAGCGCAAGGTCCTGAGTTCAACTCCCAGAACCCACATAAGGGAAAAAAGGGCCGGTGATATCGCTCAGTGGCACAAGAGCTTGCCTGGCAAGCACAAGGTCCTGAGGTTGACTCCCGGTACCCACATAAAAAAAAAGATTTTAAAACACAAATAAGTGATACTTATGGAACACCAAACAATTACGATGAAAGGAGAAATTCACCAAGGCTTATCCTCATTAAATTAATAGATATTATGAAAAAATACAAAAACCCCACAGAATTATAAAGGACGTTAGCGGGAAAAATCACTTATAAAATAAATATATACATATACAAGATAATTAAGATAGTTATACTTCTAATTGCTATTAGTTCATTGAAAACTGTTTGTGTCTATATTGTTTAATCAATTTTTCATGCCTATATCTTGTAATATGAGCAACTACTTTGAAGATAACAATACTCAATGAACTAACAATTATTACTCTCCTACAATATTGTTTTGAAATTTTGTACCATTGTTTTTATTTTTTTTTCTTTAAAATAAAATCCTTGGGCCGGTGAGATAGCTCAGCAGCATAAGTGCCTGCCTGGCAAGTGTGAGGTCCTGAGTTTGACTCCTGGAATCCACATAAAGGAAAAAATCAGGGCCGGTGATATCGCCCAGTGGCACAAGCACTTTCTGGCAAGCGTGAGGTCCTGAGATTGACTCCCAGTACCCACATAAAAAACTAATAATAATAAATAAAATAAAAACCTTGAAGATCAGAAGAGCTTGGAGTATTTCAAACCTCAAAACTAAAGAACCTCCAACCCAGATTAACTTACCCAGCAAAGCTATCCTTCAAAATAGATGGAGAAATAAGATATTTCCATTAAGAAGACCAGCTTAGAAGATATATGAGTGTTAAGCAAGCTCTATAAAAAATACTCAAGAACATTCTCAGCAGAAATAATGAATTGGACACAGCTAAAAACACAGGAAATTAATAAGCTCAGTGGATAAGCAGCAACAAAAAACATCAGGAAAAGAAAAACAAAGGATGCACCAACAGATAAAGAAGGCAACAAGAATAAATAACCAACATGTTTCAGTAATATTTCTCAATTTTATCCTCAATTCTCCAATCAAAAGACACAGACTGACAGACCAGATCAAAACACAAAATTCAACAATCTGTTGCACTCAAGAAACTCATCTAATCCAAAAAGGTATTCATAGACTAAAAATTAAGTGATGGAAAAGAATATTTCATGTACGAGGACCCCAAAAGCAAGCAGGGATAGAAATTCTAATATCAGACATAGTGAAGTTCAAGTTAAGACTGATTGGAAGAGACAAGGAAAGTCAATATATACTAGCTAAAGAACAATCCCAAAAGAAGAGATAACATTGATAAACATATATGTACTGAAACTATAGCACCTACTTTCATGAAACAAAAACTGCTGAAATTGAAATATCAAATATATAATAACACAATTAAAGTAGGGGACATTAACACCCCCCTTTCACAAAGAGACATATCAATGAAACAATAAACCAATAAAGAAATTTCAGACCTGAAGAACACCCTTGAATATATGGAGTAAATGGATATTTACACAGTATTCCACCTCTCTACAACAAAGTATAAAATGTTTTCAGCAGCACAATGTACTTTTTCCAAAATAGATCATACTGGTCCACAAAGCCTGCTTAAGTAAATATAAAATAATTAAAATTACCCTACACCATACTATCTGACCACTGTGCAAAAAAAAATAGAAATCTGGGGGTTGGTGAGATGGCTCAGTGGCATAAGCACCTGCCTGGCAAGGGTGAGGGTCTGAGTTTGACTCCCAGAACCCACATATGATAAAAGGGCCAGTGATATCTCTCAGCGGCACAGGTGACTGCTGGTGTACAAGGTCCTGAGGGTGACCCCCGGTACCCACACACACAAAAAAAATAATAAAAATAATAAAAATAGAAATCAATGACAGAAAAAATTTTGGAAAGGCAAAAGCCCCTGGAAAATTATAACATAATACTAAACAGCCAGGGGGTCACAGAAGAAATCAAAGAAGAAATTTAAAAATTTCTGTAAGGTAATGACAATGCGAGTGCAACTCAACAAAACCTCTGGGACACTGTGAAAGCACTTATAAGAGAAAAATTCATATCAACTAATGCTCAAATTAGGAAAACAAAGCAAGCCCAAATAAATAACCTAACAGGGAATCTTAAGACACTTGAAAACAACAACAAATCATCCCCAAACCAAAATTAAGGAGGAGAATTAAAAATATGAGAGTGGAAATCAACAAAATTGTGACTAAAATAACTGTAAAAATATCAACGAATGGAAGAGCTGGTTCTTCAAAACCATAAGTAAATTAGATAATCCCTTAGCAAGACTCACCAAGAGAAAGAGACAAAAGATGCACATCAATGAATTTGGGAATGCAAAAGCTGAAATCACAAAAGACACTGTCAAAATTCAGAAGTACGAGTAACTACTTTGAAAAATTGTATTCCAAAACATTAGTAAATTTTGAAGAAATGGATAGATTCCTAGATACATACAAACTACCAAAAATAACACAAGAAAATAAAAATATGCTTAACACTCCAATAACAAGCAATGAAATTGACTAAGTAATAAAATATCTACCAAGGAAAAAAGCCCAGGGCCTAATAGATTCACTGCTGAATACTACAAATTCTTTAAGGATGTTATATCACCAATGCTCCACAAGGTATTCAAAGCAATTGAAAGGGATGGTGTGCTCCTCAATTCATGTGTGGAAGCTAGTATCACTCTTGTCCCAAAACTGGATAAAAACCCAACTAAAAAAGATAACTGTATGCCAATCTCTTTAATGAACATACATGCAAAACTCCTCAACAAGATATTAGCAACTGGAATGCAGCACATTATCAAAAATATGATGCATCATGATCAAGTAGGTTTCATCCAAGAGATGCAAAGATAGTTCAACATTTGTAAGTCAATAAATGCAATACATCACTTAATCTGAGCAACATAAAAATCCACATAATCATATCAATAAATGCAGAAAAGGCTTTTGACAAAACCCAACACCCCTCCAAGATAAAAGCACTGAGGAAAACAGGTATAGAAGAATTGTACGTGAATATGATAAAGGCTATTTATTACAGACCAATAGCCACCATTATATATAGTTAATGGGGAAAAACTAAAAATGTTTACCCTAAAATCAGGAATAAGTATGTCCACTATCATTTTTTTCCACATAGTACTTGAAACATTAGCCAGAGGAATTTGGGAACAGAAATCAATAAAAGAGATACATATAGGAAATGAAGAACACAAAATATTATTATTTGCAGATGACATGATACTCTACATAGAAGACCCAAAGAATTAAAAAAAAATAACTCTTTGAATTAATAACCACTTTCTGCAAAGTAGTAGGATACAAGATCAACACACAAAAATCACTAGCATTTCTACAGAAATGCAATTCACCAGGAATGAACAGGATGAGAAGGAAATTATGAAAATACCACTCATAGTCACTTCAAGAAAAATGATATATCCAGAAATTAACCTAGCCAAAGAAGTGAGAAATCTCTAAAAATAAAATTATAGTACTCTGAAGAAGGAGACTGAAGAGGATATCAGAAAATGGAAAGATACCCCTTCTCCTGGATAGGCAGAAGCAATATGGTCAAAATGGTCATATGTCTACAAATATTATACAGATTTAATGCAGTCCCAACCAAAATACCAACAGCATATTTAATAGATCTAGAGAAAACAATCCTAAAGTTCATATGGAACCAGAACAGCAAATGTAGGTTTGGGCAAAAAGAGCAAAAAAGGTGGTATAGCAATATCTGACTTTAAGCTATACTACAAGGCAAAAGTGATAAAAGTGGCATGGTACTTGACAAAAACAGACAGATCAATGGAACAGAACTGAAGAATCAGAAACCTCTGCAGACATATTTAATATTTGATCTTTGACAAAGGGGCCAAAAGCATATGTTGGAAAAAAGACAGCCTATTCAATAAGCAGCGCTGGGAAACTTGATTGTCTGTTTGTAGGATGAAACCAGATGCTTATCTCTCACCATGTACTAAATTAAAATCAAAACAGATCAAATCTAAATATTCAAACAGAACCATTATTCAAACATGAAACCTTCTGTAAGATAAAGTAGGTAAAACACTTGAAACATAGGTGTAGGAAATGATTATCTAAACAGAATCTCGATAACACAAGAAATAGCAGCAAGATCAACAAATGGGATTATATCAGGCTAAAAAGCTATACAGCAAAAGAATCAATCAGTAGAGTAAAGAGATAACTTACAGAATGAGAAAAATAATTTGCCAACTACTCTCCAGACAGAGGATTTATATCTAGAATATACAAAGAACTCAAAAAAGTGTAACCACCTAAAACTAAAGACCCAGTCAACAAATTAGCTAGAGAAATTAATAGACACTTCACAGAGGAAGAAATACAAATGGTCAACAGACATATGAAAAAATGTTCAACACCTCTGACCGTTAAAACAATGATAATTTTTAATGCAAATTTAACCATGATAAGATTCTATCTTACTCCAGAAAGAATGGCAATCATTAAGGAATCAAACAATAACAAATGCCAGCATGGCTCTGGTGAAAAAGGAACCCTCCTATATATTTGGTGAGAATGCAAACTAGTACAACCATTATAGAAATCAGTATGGAGTTTCCTCAAAGCACTGAAATTAGAAATTCTGTATGACCCAGCTATCCTTCTGGTAGGTATCTTCCCCCAAAGAGTGTAAGTCTTCATTCTATCATGATACATGCATACCAATGTTTATAGCAGCAAAATTCATAATAACTGCATTCTGAAAGCAGCCTGTATACCCATCAACAGAGAATTGGATAAAGAAAAAGTGGTGTTTGTATTTAATGGAATACTACCCCACTATAAAGAAAGACACATTTGAGACATTTGTAGGAAAATGGGTACACATGGAAAATATAACATTCAATGGAATAAATGAGACACACAAACTTAAATACCATATGGTATCTCTCATTTGAATGAGACAAAGTACAAACAAGGAAAATGATGAATGATGGATAGAAAGTGTCAAGAGGATGTACCTCCTGCCATAGGAAAGTGGTCCAAGTGAACAAGAGCAAGGGGTGAGGAGGAGGGGAAGGGGAAATGAGAAGAAAAAGATGTGCCATGTACAGGATCCTAATAACCCTGATTAATGTAAACATTCTATGCCATCACATGAACTAAGACAAATAATATCAACAAGTATGCAAATGTGTATAAGGGAACTTGAGTCTGGAGGAGGAGGGAAGGGGAAAGGGGATTTAAAAAAAAAATCTGTAATATGTACATGTAACCACTCCCCAGGATGATATAAACCACATGAACTGCAAACATCTACTAATAAAATTTTAAAATTTACCAAAAGCAAAAAAAATAATACTACTGAATATTCATTTCAAATCCATGAATTTTATGGGACCTAAACTTACCCTCAATAAAATAGATTTTACAGAAAGTAAAAGTATCTGCTTTCTTCACAGACTAAGTAATCAGGGTATTTTCTGATCAATAGTTTCTGAACACTCCCCAGCTGTGTGCAATAATGTGTGCTTCTAGTGTCAGCAACTTGAGAGTCCAGAATAGGTGAATCACTTTGGCTCATGTATTTTAGACCATTCTGGGCAACATTATGAGACACTGTGAATAAAACAAAGCACCAGAAACCAGAAAAATAAAAAAAATTGTGGATACTGAGATTTGTAATAAAAATATTCCCCAGGTGATTATAACATGAAGAATTGTCCTAAAGCAGAGTTACTGATGGAAAAAATCAATTACTTTTGGAAAGATAATTCTAGTGGTTAATAAAATACATGGTCCCATCACCAGTGCTACATTTTGTTCTTTTTTGGGGATTCATTCATGTATTCAACAGATTCATGGAATATGTATTGTTACAGCAAAATCACAAGATAGATTCACTCACAGGAAGACGAGATTCGAGAAACAAATGAATTCTTTAATTGATGCCGGCCGGGGACAGCAGAAGCTGACACCAAGCTTTTGTGTCCTCCTCCTTAAATATACTTTTGGAGGCCTTACAAAGTCCTTGGTTGCCATGGAAACTGTATTTTTTACTATATCACCTCTCGGGAAAGTTTTCAAGGTTCTTCAAACATCTGGCCAATTAACACTGGGGATGGGGTAGCAGGTACCACCTGTGCTAAAACCATTTGTCTCCCTTTTTGTGGTTATATGACCTTAAGATAGTGATAAGGAAAACCCATTTGTTTGTGATAGTACCATCCATTTCTCCTCTTTGAAGTTTATTGCTACAGAAAGGGCAATGGGACTAAAGTTCAACTAAAGATTTCTACCTATTAGTTAAATTCAGAGGTTTAAGGAACAAAATGAAAATACTCTTGCCCTAATAGTATTATGTGCCAATTTTTGAGGTGGTTGCTGAGGAAACAAATTATATTTTATTAAGATAGGAATGTAAACAAAAATTGCTATATAATGTGATAGGATTATATCTGAGATAATGCTACATTTACAAGTTCAGGGAAGGGATAACTAGATTTTTAGTCACTGCTAAAAGCTCATAGTCAAATGATGAAATGCATATGCAAATGAATAACTAAAGTACAATATCAATGAATTGTTATAACTTAACCATGCACAAAATGCAATGGCAAACACCAAGCTTTTCTGGTAAACTTATGAAAGTCCTTACAACAGAGATTACATTTTAAGTTTATCTTAAAAGAAAAAAATGAGTGTTAGAGGAGAGAGTAGTGGGGGATAGGAGAGAATGAAAACATTCATAAATACTTTACTATGAATCAGATTTTACTCTGAAGATTATTTTTTGTCTTAGTGAGTTTAAGAATCTTTTGTAGTGTTACACCTTGCAGGTACAGTTGTGAGAGTGTAAAGCCAAACATTTAAGCCATGTAGTCCGGATATAAATCTTCAAATCATAACTACTACACTATTGTGGGCTAAGATTCTAGTAGCTAACAAGAAAGACAAGTACTAAGGAAATGCAATTGAGTATGAATGACTTTAACAGGCTCCAAAAGATTCACTGAGGATGCAACTACATCTGAAAAAGAAGGGCAATCTGCTAAATTATTGATTTATACATGGATTAAAAGTTAGTTTTTAATAATTTGGGTAATTTTGCTTATTTTTTATGCACCCAAAACTAATTAAGATAAAAATTTTGGACATCAATTTAAGTAACTAGAAAAGACTTTCTATTTTTACCTATTAAAAATTGCTGTCCATTGAATAACTTATTTGAGAACACTGAGGCTATGATACCTCTGTAAATTATGGCTAAAAAAAGAATATCTATCAATGGCTATAGTAAGATCAATAATAAATTCATGCAAATATTGACATCAGTCCCTGAAATTATCCTTTCTTAAGAACTGGCTAACTCTTACATGTGTCATTCTTTAGATCTTTTCATTTTTGTCATTATATTGTTACATTAATTAACACCTATAGTCTTAAAACCTGGCTAAATCCACTTGACTATAGCTGGCTAAATTTAGGTCAAATGTTACTTTTGAAATATAAGAGTATGTTTGACTTTTAGCAACATAACTTTATAGAATCGATAAACAAATTTTGGATAGGGAGTCCATATAAAAGTTATGATTACACTCATTTAAAAAAGATCTTGTGGCTGTCTCTCTTTAGAAGCCTGGATTTTTGCTTTTTGGATATACCTTCTGAGACTCACTGTAAAGATTGCTCATTTTCTGGGGCCAGTGAGATGGCTCAATGGCACGGGTGCCTGTTGGCACACCTGTTGGGTGCCTGTTGCCTGCCTTGCAAGCGCCAGGGCCCGAGTTCAACTCCCAGATCCCACATACAAAAAAGGGGTCGGTGATATCGCTCAGCAGCACGGGTGCCTGTTGGCACGCGAGGTCCTGAGGTCGACCCCCTGGTACCCACAAAAAAAAAAAAAAACATTGCTCATTTTCTTTTGGCTGGACCAATGAACAAGGATGAAAACTTTGCATAGAAGAAAAAGAACAACTGAAAGAGTAAAAATATGTGTAAATAACAGATTCTTCTCTCTGAGTTCTTTAAAATATGTTTTATTATTGAAAGAAAAAAGTATAGCATTGTCCGATGGAGTTGTTGGTGTGTACATATTATATATGTACATATGAACTTATATAATATATGTTTATATATACATGAACTGCCACATAGAAGAGGAAGTATAAAGGATGTGTATGGTAGTAAGTTTTCTACATTGCACTGAAGTAGTAAAGTACTGAGTTGAAGTAGACTGGGAAATATGTATGAGTTTCATAATTCTTACATTAACCACTAAAATATATACAAAGATATATAGTCAAGAACTTAATAGCTAAAACAAAATGGAAATTTTAAAAATTTCTGTAACAGAAAAGAAAGAAAGTGATAATAAGGAAACAGATGAAAGAAAAATGGATGATGCAAACAGAAAATTGAAGATAAAATGGTCAACCTAAACCCAAATATTCCTGAATGTCTATTATCGAGAAATGAAACTCATGTTCATACAAATTCCTGCACAAGAATGTTTATAGCAAGTCTATTTATAATCATCAGAACCTGAAAAATAGCTCTGATGTACTACTATGAGTAAATGGCTATATAGACTATGGTCAACCCATATAATAGAAATGATTAACAATAAAAATCAAAGAATAATTTGGATCTGAAAATAACTATACTGAGTGAAATAGGCTAGTGTAAAAAAGCCATATATTGTGTGATTCTATATATGAGATCCCTAAAATATAAAACCATAGTTTCCAGGGTTTAAGAGTGGGGGGATTGCATGACTACAAAGGGGCAACAACATGCAGATTTTAAGGGTGATAGAAAAGTTTTGCATCCTGAATGTTGTGGATGTTACACAAATACATACATGTCTGAAAATTCATAGCCTGTACACACCAAAAAAAAATGTCTAATCCATTGCATGATAGTGGAAAAGATTAACTGACATAACGTGCTATTTATATGGCCTTGATATTGTTAGTACCCCTTAGAAAGTTAAAATATCCCTAAACCTTAAAAGTCTTAGGGCCAGTGAGATGGCTCAGCAGCATAAGCACCTGCCTGACAAGCATGAGGGCCCAAGTTTGACTCCCGGAACCCACATATGGAAAAAGGGCCAGTGTTATCGCTCAGCGGCACAGGCACCTGCTGGCACGTGAGGTCCTGAGGTCGACCCCTGGTACCCACAAAAAAAAAGTCTTAGATAATTTTTTAACAATAGAACTACAAATTAAAATCAGTGTCATAAATTTATTATTGTTATTTCCTTCTAATGATACCAAAATTTTCTTAGTCTTTGATATAATAAACTGAAGATTTTAGAAAACTGTTACACACTATTTGTTATGTTTACATTTAAATTATCATCTGTATCACCTTTATAAAGGAAAATTTTATAATTCGGTACATGATTAGAATTACTACTTCCAATTAGTGTGTTTTCCAGTCACTAAAATGGAGATGGTTAAATTGGAGATAGTTAACTGGAAACCTGTATTTGTCAGTAGGGAGTGGGAAATGCCAGATGTATTGTTCTTAATTGACAATGTTTGTTCTCTTTGTAAAGTCACAAGGATTTTAAATAACATGGTTATTAATTATTCTCCTGAGAAGACTGTGGGCAATAGCTTCTAATAATTAGAAACTTGTGGTTCTAATGTTACAATAATCTCACTATCTTTCTTCAGTAACAGTCTTAGTTTCTGGATATAGATTTTTTTATCAGAGAGGAAATCATCAAGATTGAAAAAATATTCCTTGGACAGATGACTAACATATTTAATATATGAAAAATTCAAAAAAATATGAGACTTCCCCAAAATAAAAGACCCAATAAAAAACTGAGGAAGTGAAGTGCATAGACACTTGTCAGAAGAAGAAGAACAAATGACCAATAAATATGGAAACAATGTTCAAATTCTCTGGCCATTAGAGAAGTGGAAGTTAAACCAACACTGAGATTGCATCTTACTCCAGAAGAATGTCTATCATCAAGAAACCAAACAATAACAAATGCTGGGGCGCTTGCAGGGCAAAAAATACCCTTCTACAATGTTGGTAGGAATGTAAACCAGTACAACCAATATGGAAATTTTTATGAGGTTTCATCAAAAACCTAAAACTAGAAATTCCATGCAACCCAACTATTCCCCCTCTAGGAAGCTTCCCTAAAGAGTTAAAGATATTATATTACAGTGATACATGCATACTCGTGTTTATAGCAGCACAATTCATGATAGCAAAATCTTGGAAGTGACCTATGTCCATCAATGGGTGAATAGATGAAGAAAATGTGATATTTATATACAAGGGAGCACAACTCTGCCAGAAAGAAGGATAAACTTAAGTAAAATTTTAGAAGAATACATGTACCTTGGGACCATAATGTTAAGTGAAATAGATCAGACACACAAGCTTAAATATCACATAGCTTCTCTTACATGACAAACCTAAAATATAAATAAAGAGCAAAACAAAAGATAGTTAATGGGAAATAGGGAGATCTTTTGCAAATGGGAAAAGGACCAATAAGATGGAGGGAGGGTAAGAAGGGAAGGGAAGAGGATGAAAAATGAATTGAGATGAGTTATGTACACTTACCAATGCCCCACAAGGAATGCAATCATTATATACTGCAAAAATGTACTAATAGTAATAAAAATTGAAAAAAATCTAATATATATATATATATATATATATTTAACATCACAATAAAATAACCCCTTTACTGAAACTTCTCTTTGAGAGCAGAGACTTCTGCCAGACATACCTTATACATAGTTCTGATAATAAGTGAATTACTGATTTAGGTTAAATGCAATCATTTACCAAAATCCATAAAATGTTTATATGATAGAATTCTCAGACCTGAACATTATGCTCATCAAGGGTTCTCAGTGGCCAAGACAGAAGATGTTAAGACTGATGAAAGCTGAAATTGGTCCACACTGGAGACTGGAGAAAGGCTATCTGTGATTATTAGAGATCCAAAGCACCAAGTTTAAAAATGTGAGAGAGTACATTTCAATCCAGTTCAGTGTTTTGGCATTTGTTGTTGCTTTTCATTTGTTTGTTTATTTAGCCAACAAGTATTTGTTGACTGATTACTCTGCCAGGAACTTTTTTCAGTTCCTCGATATACAGTATTGAAACAGAGTCAAAGTTCTTCTTATGGAGTTTATAAATTTAACAGTAGGAAATAAACACTAAATAGCACAATAAGATCATTTCAACTGTAATAAGTAATATGAAAGAAATAACAATAATATGGTAGTGATTGAAGGTGGGAATGGTGAGTTGACTTAGGAGACTATTTTACATTTGAAATCAAGAAAACAGGATGAAAAATATGAAAAGGATACAAACATGAGAATATCTACACCAAAGGAACAACAAATGCAAGAATTCTGAAATGAGAACAAGTTTGGCAAATGTGTCTAAAGCGTTAGAGAAGTGGCCAGAAGATGGAACACTTGTGGTTTAGGGAGAAATAGTAAGTAGTTTAGATTTTATTAGTAATATGATGGGAAGCCATTGCATATTTTAAAGTGAAGAGGGAATGATTTGATTTACAAGTTCTGAAAAAATTTTTGCTATTACATGAGGAATTTTAAGGGAGTAAGAGTGAAAGAAGGGAGTCCAGTTAATATTTTGAAGTTAGTGAGACCTTGTCTCAAAAAATAAAAAGGGGCCAGGAGTGTAGCTCAATGCAAAGGCCCATGTATCAATTCCCAGTGCCACATACCAAAAAAAGAAAGAGAAAAAGAAAGAAAGAAAGAGAAAATGGCCACTCCTCAAAAAAGCTCTTTGAAGATTTCTGGGGGAGGAGAAAAGATAGCAGATTTGTAAGAAGCAGGCAGCGAAACTCTCTAAAAGTTGCCATTGGACCACTGGAATATAGTAACCGGGAGAGTGCAGGATGGAGGGAGGTGACTCACCTGGACCGAGGAAAGTTCTGAAGCGCAGTTTGGGACTCAGGGAGCCAGTGAAGGGTACTTTCAACAAAGAAGAAGGAGGAGACTGTGGCGCCTTCTCCCTGTCCCAGGAACCATGGCATGACAGAAGCTCAAATCTATGGACACACAGTGACAGCCGGCACCCCCAGGAGCCCCCGCGGAGGATCGAGACAGCGGCGGAGCAGGGGAGGAGCAAAAGATGGTGCTGGCCTGCAGTGAGTGTCTCTCAGGTGCAGCTCTCCTGCGCCAGAGAGTGATTGGCCAGGCGCCATTGTGTGGGGGGGGGTGAGATGAAACTCAGCACAGCGCCAAAACACAGTGCTTGGGACTCAGCACTGTGTCGTAGCTCTCAGGCCTGCGGAAAGTGCGCTGATGGCAGCAGGCAAGTGAGACAGGTCTCTGCCTGAGAGTACATGCTTCTGCTCACTGCCCCACCAAAGGGCTGGTCCTGGCTTGCTGGGACAGACATGCACAGAACAGGACTCTCACCACACCGTGCCTGCCTACAGCAGAGTCAAAATCTGGAGCTGGCTCTTTTTCGTACTTTTTTTCTCTTATTTGTTCTTTGTTCTGGTGAAGGGTTTTTTTTTTTCTTGTTTTATTTTGTGGGGTTTTATTTTTGTTTTGTTTGTTTGTTTTGTTGTTTTTGTCTTCATTTTTGTTTCTGTTTGTCTGTTTGCTCTTTCCTTCATTATAATATCTGGTTTTTATATGAGTGTAAACAGAGCCTCTAACCTCTTTGTGACTGTGGTTCTGATCTGTGCTTCCTTTTATCCCTTCCTTCTGTTTTTCCCACCAGTCCTCTGCACCAGTTTCCCAATGTTAGTGGGATCCCTCTTGGTCCTCCAACCTTACATCTAACTCCTTCCTCTTCTCCTAATACTCTATTTCCTCCTTAACTCATTTTAAATTTAAACCCCTGAGGGCAAAATTGACATATTAAGGACTTGTATACTGCATATAATTTTTCTGGTGTGTTTTACATTTTGTTATATAACTCCAACTCTACTTTCTATGGTTAAAAGTGGCAAATAACTGGTTAGCTCACTCTCATTTTCTAGGCTGTGTTTGATGCTTTAGGTACCATCACAGGCAAAAGTGAAATAATTGTTCTGAACAGCTTTCCTTCATTATATTCCATGATTGAGATTGACTAAGGGTCACAGAAAATACAGTGGTACACTACCAAAGAACCAAGGACTGGGCCAAACAGGTAGCAACTTCTCATATCCAACAAATTGAAGAGGTAAGATCTGGCAGCAAGCTCAAAACCCAAAAACAAGCTTCACTTGGAAGATACTGCACAGAAGTAGTCATCTCCTAAGGATCTTTCACACTAGCAATAAATTAATCTACCATAGGTAATTTACAAGCTTCACCTCAGGAATTAAACTAAAGAAAGAAAAGAAAATGAGACGACACTTAAACAAGATGCAACACCACACATCCAACTCACCAAAGGCAAATGTAGGGGACAACAAGGTGGGACAATCTGAAAGCCACCCAACTGGCCCATCTGAAGTGGTAACAACAAAGCAACTGAATGAGGCTCTGGAAAAAATTAAATCGGAAATAATTTCACAGATAAATGCAGAGATAATGTCCACAATAAAGACCATGCTTAATGACACTATAGCTGATACAGACCAAAAAAAGATGAGCTTAAGAAAATAATAGAAACCATGACTGCTCAGTGTAGGAAAGAAATGGAATTCATGAGGCAGATTCTAGCAGATATCCAGGAGAATAAAAATTCCATTGAAAGTATTTGTAGCAGATTAAGCCAATGTGAAGACAGGATCTCAGATATAGAAGACAGGCTTGCAATTAGTGATCATGAAAAGAAAGAATTCTTAAAAATAGCAAAGGACCATGAAAAATCAGTCCAGTGGCTACTAGATGATTCAAAGATAAATAACTTAAGAATAATTGCAATAAATGAAAAAGCAGGAGATAGCATAAATAACATCAGGACCCTTTTCACAGACATTATCATGGAGAATTTCCCTGGTAGAGAAAAAGAATTTAATCTTCATACAAATGAGGCTTATAGAACTCTAAATAGACACGATTAAAAAAAAAACTCAGCCAGACATATCAAAGTCAAGATCCCAGAAATTCAACAGAAGAGCAGAATCTTAAAAGCTGTTAGGGAAAAGAGACAAATCACCTATAAAGGAACACCCATCAGAATCACAGCTGACTTTTCAGCACAAACCCTCAAGTCAAGAAGAGCTTGGAATGACGTATATCAAGCTCTAAAGGAAAATAACTTTCAACCCAGATTGATGTACCCTGCAAAACTATCTTTCAAAATTGATGGAGAAATAAAATACTTTCATAACAAAGCACATCTGAGAAAATTTATGACCACCAAACCAGCACTCCAAAATGTTCTGATGGACATTCTAGAAAGAGATAACAAAGACTACAACTCCAGGAACCCCAACAGAAGGAATCCACCAGGCAGGGAAGATAATTAAACAGAGGGAGAGGGGGAAAAAAGAGGGGGAACCAACAACAGGAAAATATCATGAAAAGTATAAGTCAATATATATCAGTTATAACCATCAATGTGAATGGTCTCAATTCACTAATCAAAAGGCACAGACTGGCAAAATGGATCAAGAAGCAAGATCCAACAATATGCTATACACAAGAAACACATTTAATTCAGAAAGAAATTCATAGACTGAAAGTCAAAGGATGGAAAACCATACTCCATGCAACAGGAACCCAGAAAAAAGCAGGGGTAGCTATTCTTTTTACAGACAAAGTGAATTTCAAGCCAAGAATCATTCAGAAAGATAAAGACGTTCATTACATCCTTGTAAAGGGAACAATCCAAGAAGAAGAGATAACAATCAGAAATATATATGCACCAAATACCAGTGCACCCAGCTACATAAAACAAGTATTAAAGGACATGAAAAATCAAATAAGCACTAATACAGTTATATTGGGGGATCTCAGTACTCCACTGTCACAAAAAGACAGATCAACTAGACAAAAAATCAATAATGAAATAGTAGAACTGCACAAAACTTTTGAACAAATGGACTTAGTAGATGTCTACAGAGTGTTCCACAACACAACATGAGAATGCACATTCTTCTCAGCTGCACATGGGATGTTCTCCAAAATAGATCACATACTAGCTCATAAAACATGCTTAAGTAAATGCAAAGGAATTGAAATTATCCCATGCATATCATCAGACCATAGTGCAATGAAGTTGGAAATCAATGGCAAAAGAAATCACAAAAACTCCCTAAACACATGGAAATTAAACAGCACCCTCCTGAACAACCAATGGGTCACAGATGAAATTAAAGAAGAAATTAGACAATTTCTACAACTGAATGATAATGACAGTACAACATACTGGAACTTATGGGATACAACGAAAGCAGTCCTAAGAGGGAAATTTATAGCATTGAATACCTATATCTGGAAAAGAGAGCAAGCGCAAATAAACAACTTAATGGTGAACCTCAAACTTCTAGAAAAAGAAGAGCAGGCTAAGCCAAAAGCTCTCAGAAGGGAGAAAATTATAAAGATCAGAGCAGAAATTAACATATTAGAGACTAAAAAAATACAAAGAATCAAAGAAGCAAAGAGTTGGTTCTTTGAAAGAATAAATAAGATTGACAAACACTTATCCAACCTTATTAAAAAAAGAAAAGAAAAGACTCAAATCCATGCAACGGAAAATGAAAAGGGTGATATCATGACAGACCCTGCAGAAATCCAGAAGATCTTCTATACCTATTTTGAGAATTTATATTCTACTAAGATGGAAAATGCAGAAGAAATGGACAGATTCCTTGATACGTATGATTTACCAAAGCTGAATCAAGATTTAAAAATCCTAAATAAACCAATATCAACCAGTGAAATCGAAGATGTAATAAAAACCTCCCAACAAAGAAAAACCCAGGCCCTGATGGATTCACAGCCAAATTCTACAAGAAATTTAGAGAAGACCTAACACCACTACTTCTCAAACGTTTTAATGAAATTGAAAGGGAAGCGATACTCCCAAATTCATTCCTGGAAGCAAGCATTACCCTGATACCAAAATCAGAGAAGGACCCAACTAAGAAAGAGAACTACAGGCCAATCTCCCTAATGAACATAGATGCAAAAATCCTCAAGAAGATACTGGTAAACAGAATCCAACAAATCCTCAAGAAGATTATACCCCATGACCAAGTTGGATTCATCCCAGGGATGCAGGGATGGTTCAACATATGTAAATCAATCTATGTAATACACCACATTAACAGAACGAAAGACAAAAATCACATGCTCATCTCAATAGATGCAGAAAAAGCTTTTGACAAAGTCCAGCACCTTTTCATGATAAAAATCCTACAGAAAATTGGAATAGATGGTCTTTATCTCAATCTGATAAAAGCTATCTATGACAAACCAACAGCCAATATTCTACTAAATGGACAAAAACAGAAAGCCTTCCCTCTAAAATCAGGAACAAGACAAGGATGTCCACTGTTCCCACTCTTATTCAACATAGTTCTGGAAACTTTAGCCAGAGCAATTAGACAAGAGAAAGAAATAAAAGGAATAATGATTGGAAAGGAAGAATTTAAGTTATCATTATTTGCAGATGACATGATACTCTACACAGAAGACCCAAAAAACTCCACTAAAATACTGCTAGATTTAATAAGCAATTTCAGTTGCGTAGCTGGATACAAAGTCAATACTCAAAAATCAAGAGCCTTTCTGTACACAAGTAACAAACTTACTAAAAGAGAAATTAGGGAAACCATACATTTCACAATAACATCCAAAAAAAATGAAATACCTAGGAATGAACCTTACAAAGGATGTAAAAGACCTATACACTGAAAACTACAGTACCCTGAAAAATGAGATTGAAGAGGATATCAGAAAATAGAAAGACATCCCTTGCTCCTGGATAGGAAGAACCAATATAGTGAAAATGGCCATACTTCCAAAATTGTTATACAGATTTAATGCAATTCCAATCAAAATTCCAACAGTATATCTCACAGAATTAGAGAAAACAATCCTAAAATTCATTTGGAATCAGAAGAGACCTAGAATAGTAAAGGCAATTCTAGGCAACAAAGTCAAGGCATGGGACATCACAATCCCTGACTTGATATTATACTATAAAGCAACTGTGATAAAAACAGTGTGGTACTGGCAAAAAAACAGCCTTGAAGATTATTGGAACAGATTAGAAGATGCCTAAACAACTCCAGGCATACTAAGCCAAGTTCTCTTTGACAAAGGTGCCAAAAACATTCACTGGAAGAAAGATCACATCTTTAATAAATGGTGCTGGAAAAACTGGCTCTACACATGCCAAATATTAAAACTAGATCTGTATTTTTCACCATGCACTAAACTAAATTCAAAATGGATCAGAGATCTAAATATTAAAACAGAAACATTAAATCTGCTGGAATGTAGGATAATTAAAACCCTTGAAGACATTGGTGTAGGCAAAGACTTTATGAATAAAAACTCAACTGCACAGGAACTATCACAAAGAATCAACAACTGGGATCTCATCTTATTAAAAAGCTTTTGCACAGCAAGAGAAACCACCAACAGAGTGAAGAGACAACCCACAACGTGGGAAAAAATATTTGCCAGCTGTTCCTCAGACAAAGGATTACTATCGAGAACATATAAAGAACTCAAAAAAAGCAGACCTCCCAAATTTAAAGACCCACTCCAAAAATGGGCATCTGAGATGAATACACATTTCTCAGATGAAGAAATACCAATGGCAAATAAATATACAAAAAAAGTGCAACATCACTACTCATTCGAGAGATGCAAATTAAAACAACACTGAGATATTGCCACACCCCAGAAAGAATGGCTATTATCAAGAAATCAACTAATAACAAATGCTGGAGGGGCTGTGGTGACAAAGGAATCCTTCTCCACTGTTGCTGGGAGTGTCGGGTGGTAGAGCCACTGTGGAAATCAGTGTGGAGATTCCTCGAAAATCTAGGGTTGGAGGTCCCATTTGACACAGCTATTCCCCTTCTGGGTATCTTCCCAGAAGAATTAAAAACATCATACCACAGTGATATATGTGCACCCATGTTTATAGCAGCACAATTTGTAATAGCCAGATCTTGGAAACAACCCAAATGCCCATCAGCTGAGGAATGGATAAGAAAGATGTGGTATTTTTATACAATGAAGTACTATTCAGCCATAAAGAAGGATAAACTGGAGACTTTTATAGGTAAATGGATGCAACTCGAGAAAATACTCATAAATGAAATAAACCGGACACACATGTGTAAGCATAGTATTATCTCCCTAGTATGAGAAACTGAAAGAATAAGTAAGATCCAAAATGTGCAATAGATATGGTGAATTAAAAAGAAACTGCTCAAAAGGAAAGAGAGACTGGGATGGAGGAATTGGGAAAAGAAAGAAGGGAAAAGAAAAAAATTGTATTTATATATAATTTGGTTAAGATTGATACACTACTAATTTCACTTAGTTCATTGAAGAGTAAGGTTTGTGCCAGTAATGTTTGGACAATTGAATGCTAATATCTGGTACCCTGAATAACTAACTAAAAGATAACAATACATAATGTTTTAACCAATGTCACCCTCCTAATATGTTGTTTTGAAATTTTGTTCTTTTTTTTGTTTTGTTTTGTTTTGTTTTTTCTTCTCTTTAAAATAAAAACGTATAGGCCGGTGAGATGGCTCAGCGGCATAAGCGCCTGCCTTGCAAGCGCGAGGGCCCGAGTTTGACTCCCGGATCCCACATACGAAAAAGGGGCCGGTGATATCGCTCAGCGGCACGGGTGCCTGTTGGCGCGTGAGGTCCTGAGGTCGACCCCCCGGTACCCACAAAAAAAAATAAATAAAATAAAATAAAATAAAAACGTATATTGCACTAATTTAAGCAAGAGATGATTCCTCCCACTAGGATAGTGGAAGCAGAGATAAACAGAATTGGATGTATTTGCAATATATTTTGTAAACATTGTCCCTTAGAAGACTTGATGATGGATTGTGTGTGTGCTAAAGGGAAGAGGAATAAAGAATTACTGGAGTTTGTTCCCTGCCTTATTATATTAAAACAGAAATATTTACAATGATGAGGCAGTACAAGTTCTTTTATGAGGAGTACAAATTGTTTTATAAAAAAAGAGCTATATTTTGAATATTTTTAAGTTAATGTGCCTGGTAGACATCTAAGTAGATTTGATAAAAATATATTAGCTGAAACTCAGAAATGAGACTGGGGCTTTAGATATAAATTTATGAATCACTGATATAAAATTACAGATGAAAATGAGATTCACTCTGGGGAATCTGGATGTGACAGTGGAAGATTCTATAAAGCATTGTTCTTTACATCAGCAGTTCCCACAAATTGAGATCATGACACAGCATCCTTCTTGATATAGTGACCAAAAAACCATTCCCAGTCTTCATTTGAGGGAGTGAGGTATTTAGAGGTCAATTTTATTTACAGTGCAGTAGGAAATTCTTGGAATGGTTTAAGTAACGGAGTGATATCTAATTTACACTTTAAAAAGATCTCTTAAGGGACTCATTTACCAAATGAATGAGAACAGTACAAGAAAAAAAAGCAGTGTGTGCTAGGCAGAATTGTAATATGGCTTTCTTACATTGCTGGTCTTTGGTGTAGATGCACCTTATTTCATTTATTCAATAAAACACTAATCTAGGTAATGTAGAAGGGTTTTAAACATGTATTAAGATCCCAAATCTGCTGATTTTAAAATAAGGAAACTATGTGGGAAGGGGGCTGGCCTAATTAGGTGAATGATTTAAAAGCAAAAGAGGAAGAAATGTAAAGTACAGTATTGGATCAGGGTGGGTTATGCACCATTGCTGGACTACAGATGGAGAAGACACAAGGCAAAAAATGCAGGTGGCTTCTAGTACCTGAGAGGGACCTGGCTAACAATCAGCAAGGAAATAAGGACCTCTATCTTACCACCATAAGGAACTCAATTTTACTAACAATAGAAATAAGCTTGAAAATACATCAAATCTCCCCATAAGGTCAACATTGAACCTAACCATTGCATTTGGTTTTGTTCTCATCCAATTCATTTTGCAACCAGAATTGTGGAAAGAATTAAGTTCATGAACCAAGAGACCACTGATTTTCCTCAGTACCTTGGAACCAAACTAGAACTCAGTCCAGCCAATATCTAGATTTCATTTTTTTGTGATACCAGAAACAGAGAATATAGTCAGAGCATGCCAGATTTCTGATCTACAGATCTGGAAGTTAATAAATGTACATTGTTTTAAGCTGCTGAGTTTATGGTAATTTTTTACACAGCAACAGCAAACCTATTGGCAATATTTTAGTTTGCTTGTTAAGCTTAGTTAGGTAGAAATATTATAGGCAGTCAGATAGGGCTAGGTCCTTGAAGGAGTCAGTGCAGCAGATAAGAACACATGACAACTGTGACTGGAGGTATATTTTTTGAAAGCTAAGATAAGGATGGAATGACTAGGCCTACATATCTCTCCAAGGGATAAACATTATGCTATGATAGATATTACCTAGATAGGCGTCAGTCATCTGGGTGGGTGACGAAAACCTCCTGACTCATCTCTTCCAAAAAGGATCCTTGTTCTTTCCATGTACACTTGCTACATGACTTGCTTCCCCACTGGATCAATATTATCTAAGCAACTATACCTGTAATCTTATTGGTAGATCATAATAGTGTTCCACATTTTACCAAGCTCATGATTATGTACCCAACTTGTGATTTTGCTCTATAAAACCTCCTCTGTATGGGGGCCAGTGAGATGGCTCAGTGGCATAAGCACCTGCTTGGCAAACACAAGGGCCCAAGTTCAACTCCCGGAACCCACTTATGAAAAAAGGGCTGGTGATATTGCTTAGCAGCAAGGGCGCCTGCTGGTGCATGAGGTCCTGAGGTCAACCACCAGTAACTACCAAAAAAAAAACCTCTTCTGTAAATTGGAGCCCATAGCAACCTATTTTCTGGGTGCCCTACTGTCTCTCTCAAGAGCTGTCTCTCCCTCAATAAAATTTCATACTTTTATTTTAAAGAGAACAAAATAATAAAAACAATGATACAGAATTTCAAAAACTAGATAATAGGAGATTAACAATGATATATATATATATATATATTGCATATAGTTATCTTCAAAATAATTGCTCAGATGACAAGATATAGGCATGAAAATTGATCAAACAATATAAGCACAAACCGTTCTTTTCAATGAATAGAAATTAGTAGTATAATTACCTTAGCTATCTTGTGTGTGTGTGTGTATATATATATATATATATATATATATATATATATTTATTTATTTATCTTTTCCCTTCCTTCTTTTCACCTTTCCCCCATCCCAGTTGTTCTTTCCTTTTGAGCAGTTTCTTTCCATTTCACAATATCTATTGTACATTTAGGATCTTATTTACTCTTTCAGTTTCTTACACTAAGGAGACAATACGATGTTTACACATGTGAGTCTGATTTATCTCACTTATGAGTATGGTCTCAAGTTGCATCTATTTACCTATAAAAGCCTTGAGTTTATCCTTCTTTATAACTGAGTAGTACTCCATTGTATAAAAATACCACATCTTTTTCATCCATTCCTTGGCTGATGGGCATTTGGGTTGTTTCCAAGATTTAGCTATTATAAGTTGTACTGCTAGAAACATGGGTACACATATATCGCTATGGTATGATGTTTTTAATTCTTCTGGGAAAATACCCAGAAGGGGAGTAGCTGGGTGGAATGGGACCTTTAATCCTAGTTTTTTGAGGAATTTCCACACTGATTTCCACAGTGGTTGCACCAGTCTACACTCCCACAAACAGGGAAGAAGGGTTCCTTTTTCCCTACAGCCCCTCCAGCATTTTTTATTTGTTGATTTCTTGATGATAGCCATTCTTTGTGGGGTGAGATAAAATCTCAGTGTTGTTTCAATTTCCATCTCTCAAATGACCAGTGATGTTGAACATTTTTTCATATATTTATTTGCCATTTGTATTTCTTCATCTGAGAAGTGTGTATTCATCTCAGATGCCCATTTTTGGATTGGGTCTTTGAATATGGGGGCTCTGATTTTTTTTCAATTCTTTATATGTTCTGGATAGAAGTCCTTTATCTGAGGGTAAGTTGGCTAAAAATATTTCCCACTCTGTGGGTTTTCTTTTCACTCTGTTGATGATTTTTTTGATATGCAAAATCTTTTTCATAAGATGAGATCCCAGTTGTTGATTCTTTGAAGTACTTCCTGTGCAATTTGGGTTTTGTTCCTGAACTCTCTGCCTACCCCTATATCTTCAAGATTTCTACCTACTTTGTCTTTCAGTAGATTTATTTTATCTTTTTTAATATTTAGATCTTGGATCCATTTTGACTTTAGTTTAGTGCATGGTGATAGACATGGGTCTGGTTTTAGTCTTTGGCACATGGAAAGCCATTTTTCCAGCATCATTCGTTAAAGAAGCTATCTTTCTTCCAGTGAACATGTTTGGCCCCCTTGTCAAAGATAAGGTGCTTGAATGTGTTTGGAGTTCTGTCTGCATCTTCTAATCTGTTCCACTGATCCTTAGGTCTGTTTTTTTGCCAATACCATGCTGATTTTTCACCATAGATTTGTAGTATAATTTCAAGTCAGGGATTGTGATGCCTCCTGCCTTGCCTTTGTTGCCCAGGATTGCTCTTGCTATTCTAGGTCTCTTCTGTTTCCAAATGAATTTTAGGAAGGTTTTCTCTAGATTTCTGAGGTATGCTACTGGTATTTTGATCAGGATTGTGTTAAATCTGTATAACAGTTTTGGGAGTAAAATTCCCTACTCTTGGCCTCCATTGTTTGTTGGAATTCATGCTTCAATTTGGGGGAACATGGACTCAGTGTATCTGTCATCTAACATGTTGGGAGATATATTATTTCCCTTATATCATTTGGAAATTCTATATCACTAGAGATGCCAAAACAAAATGCCACATTTTAGGAGACCTGAACAGTAGGAATTTATTTTCTCCATATTCTGGAGGCTAAAACTCTAAAATAAAAGTGTGAGCAAAGATTATTTCTTTTAAGCCCTATATCCTTGGCCTCATTTCTTAACATCTTCTTCCTGTATGTTCATGTAATCTGTGTGTATGGAGAAATGACACATTCAAACTATAACACACAGGAAAACTAGGATATTTTTTGTTGTAGTTTAGATAAAATATGAAAGTCTTTGGAGAATGGAAGTAGAAGTGGATATAGAGAAAAGTGATGGAATTCAAGCTATATTTTTAACAAACTTTTGACAGACTTCCTGATATATGCACATAAAGATAGTGTGAACTTATGAATGATTGAAAAGCCTCCCTAAGCAATTATAATGCAGTAGTGTTTCCTAATGTGGAGGAAACTAGAAAAGTAATGGGAGTTTTCACAGTCTTACTTTGGTTGTGTTCTGTTTGAGGTGGATATTATGTCCAAGTAATGATGTCTAGTAGGTATATGAATTTGGACCTCAGAAGAAAAAGGCTAGAGATAAAATGTTGGGGGTCACTAGCACTCAGGTGATGTCAAGGCCATGAGACTAGAAAGGAAATGGGAGATTCATTTCTCTTGAAATTATAAAAACAAAGCTTCAATGCTACTATAAAATATAATTAAAACCATATTCTTGTTTGATTATTATGTAGCTTCTTCAAAAGATATATATTTATTATCTATGTTAGTAATAAATGTTGTGATTTCTTTATAACATGCAATAGCTACAATAAGGCATCCACAGGGTAGGAGCTTTGGTGCATTTTGGAAGGATCAGTGTTGTGGTACAGGGAGCTTTGGAGTATAGATGGAGATTGAGTTCAAAGTACAAGGCATTTGAAAGCAAAGTTAAGATGTTCAGACTTAATTATGTAGAAGAATACTAAAGAGATTTAAGGAGAAGAATAGGAAAAGAAAGTTTTTAGAAGATTAATCTGGTATTGGTAGAATGAATAGTTGGGGAGAGTAACATTGGGGTGTAGGAGAAATAAATGTAGAATTCAGAAGTAGAGAGACCACTTTAAAGTTATATAAGAATTAGTGCATCATCATCTGAGAACAAGAATTCATGGAGATTCAGAAAAATGTTAATGTATTTTTTCCTGGTCAAAAAAGGGTCAAACCCTTTTTAAGGAGCAGGTCCTTAAAAGAATGTCAATTTTCTTTCCCTTCTTTGTATCACATCTAATTATTGGGCCTATGAGGTACAAATTAAATGTTTTCCTTTACAGTGGAGCAAGATGAGAAAATTAAATCTCCAGCAGTTTCTTCTGTGTTCCAGAGCTTCATATGAGAAAAATCATTAACAGTCTTATAAGGTGTATAAGAAAGTAGAGGGAGGAAAGAGGGCACAAAGCAGATATATCTGTGTAGTATGGGAAATATCTGGAAACCTAATCACTATCTTCTTAATGTAGGAAATAAAAAATAATTTAAATAATAGACAACTCATTCATTGATATTTGAGTATCAAACTTTTGAGAATTTCTTGAATACAACATCAGAGAATGAGACAGTGTTTAGTTTCCTTTCCAGCAATCACACCTAATTATTATAATTACCAGTATCCTGCTAGGTATCTAGGGCAATAAAACATTAGAATAAGATAAAAATCTTTTTAAAAATATATTTCCAAATTTCTATTTCTGCACATTCAACTAAAATGATAACTTTTACAGGTTCTTTGGGGCCCACATTCAGTACACAAAAATGTAAAATTCCCTTTGCAAATAAACAAATTAGCATGAGATTGAAAAAATAACAATGACAACAATAAAACAATGTAAGGTAGTGTACATTGTCACAGCTTTCTTATGGGGATTTGAGAAATACTCTGAAAATAAATAAAATGTCCTTTCATAGAAGCAGTAATATCATAGATTGTAAACTTCCTTTTTATATTACAACAGTATTTGAAATAAAATCCAAAGGGATTGGACCTTGCATTGTAGAGTCTATTTCCTCAATTACACTTGGAACAGTTTTCCTTATTTTGAGTTAAATGCCCAGCAGGTTTTTAAATGTGGTCAGTTAAAGAATCTAAACAATTAAATGATGAATTTTAAATTTTTTTTCAAGCTTTCAAATACTTATCAGGAAATCTGTTCCACAGCAAGTACCACAGCCTCGACACTGGGCTCTATTATCACACTATTTCCTGTTGAAAAAAGTCTGTAATTCTGTACCTTAGCTTTTAGAGAATATTGCATTGCACACAGCAAAATATCTGGCCCCTCTCCCTGTCTCTCTCTCCCTGTCCCTCTCCCTGTCTCACTCCCAATCCTCCTCTCCTCTCTTCCTCTTTTTCTCTCTCTCTCCACTTCTTAGCTGCCATGGAGTGAACAACATCCTCCACCATGCCCTTCCACCATCATGTTTTTGCCTCACCAAAAGCCTAAAAGAAATCGAGCCAGCTGATCATGAACTGAAACCTGAAAACCATGAATCAAAATAAACATTACCTCTTTTAAATTGTTTGTTTTAGGCTTTTTATCACAACAGTAAAAAGCTAACTAATACAACATTTTCCAAAAGGAGACATCCAGGGGCTGGTGAGATAGCTCAGTTGCATAAGCGCCTGCCTGGCAAGCGTGAGGTCCTGAGCTCGACTCCCAGTACCCACATACAAAAAAAGGGCTGGTGATATCACCTAGCAGCACGGGCACCTGCTGGCATGTGAGGTCCTGAATTCAACCCCTGGTACACACCAAAAAAAAAATACAAAAGGAGACATCCAAATTGTCAACAACATGCATTTAATAGAAAGGGGTTATTGATGTTTAATATTTTTTACATCTTACACATTAAATATTTTGTAAATGATTCTCTTATGTAATATTCTCTTCTAGGAGCTCCAGGGGAGTGATTGCTTAGTTCTTGGTGCTTATATATATTATTTTCTACATTTTATAGTTTACCTTTCACCTTTTCTAATTCACTAACAGAGTGTATATATGTGTGTGTTTACTATGTGAAATCATGGTACAATTTATAGATAACTAATTATCTCAGCATCATACATTAAAAAATCAATCCTTTCCCTTTATCATTTGCCATTTCTGTTTATGTATGAATGAGTCTCCTTCTGAAACTTTTTTAAAAAATTTGAAATGACGAGGATTGCACTCGGGCCTTCATACATTCTAAGCAAGCACTCCGCCATTGAGCTACATCCCCAGCCATGGACTTTCTATTTTTTATCAATTGGTTTGATGATACCCATAAAAATTCCATGTTTCCTTAGTTACTTTGATGTATTAGCTTTTCCATCACTGAGACACAATACCTGACACCAGCAATTTAATGGAGGAAAGGTTTAATTTAGCTCATGGTTTCAGGAAATTCAGTATATAGTCAGCAGTTTCCAAGGAAAAAATCGTAGTGGAAGGGCACGGCAAAACAAAGTTGCATAGCTCATGGTAACAGGAAAGTAAAGCAGGGGAGCAGTGTCAGAGAGGAAGTAGTGAGAGACCAGACAGACCTGAAGGACACACATTCGTGATCCACTCAGACACTCCCTGATGTGTGCTCCACAAATCCCCTGGGTGGTTCCCAAAGCCAATTAAGTGTCACTCCACCCTAACAGCCACAACTGACTTCATCACCACTCTAAATACTTGGTAGAGCAAGTTTCTCTACCTTGTCCTTCTTTAATAATGTCTTAAGTATTCTCGGTGCTTCCTATTTCCACACTTGTCTTTCTATTTTGAGATAAGAGCTTATAATGTAATCCAAGCTGGTCTTATAATCATGGGATCCTCTCTCCTCAGCTTTCCAAGGAACTGGCACTACAACCTTGGGACTTCATGCCCAGTTTCCACAAATTCTGTAATCAATTTGACAATTAAAAAAAAAAACAGCCTGGAATTTTTTATCACATTAGTTTGGAAATGATTGAACTTTATAAAACATTGAATCTTCCAATCCATAAATAAAGTCTAATTTAATTACTGAATGCATCTCTTTTTAGGTAACTTTTAATATAATCTTTATTATTTCCTCTGTAGAAGTCATACTTATTTCTTTTATTTGTTTATTTTTGTTGGTACTTGTTTGTAATACATAATGATTACATTTATCATGGACAGTTGGTCCACATACACAACATTTATTATGTCTTTTTTATCCCCTTCCCCTTCTCTCCCTCCCCTGCATCTCTCTGACCTCTTCATTCATATATGTTGATCATATTTGATCCCCTTACCCTCTCCCATCTGCCACAATTCCCTAATCTCATTCCCCATCTCCAAGCTATCTGCCATATTTTCTTCCATCTTTTATTTTACTTTTTTTTTTGCTATTTAAGTTTCTCATACAAGAGAAATCACATAGTATTTAACTTTTTGTGTCTGAAATATTTCACTTAATATAATGGTCTTAAGTCACATCCATTTTCCTTGAAAGGACAAGATTTAATAATATTCCATTGTGTTTACATACAATATTTTCTTTACTCATCTGCTGATGGGTATCTAGACTGTTTTCAGAGCTCAGTTACTGTGAATGCTACCATAAATGCATATGATTTTGCATACATTACTATAATATAATGTCTTTAACTCTTTTGGAAATATACCCAGCTAAGGTATAGTTGGGTTCAGTGGAATTTCTCTTATTAGTTTCTTGAGGATCTCCACACTGATTTGCATGTTGGTTGTACTAATTTACATTTCCATTAACAAAAGGGAAGTGTTCATTTCCCCACACATCTTTGCCAGCATTTGCTCTGTGTGTGTGTGTGTGTGTGTGTGTGTATTTGTATATCTTCTAAAAGTCATTCTGATTGCAGTAAATGGAATATTGAAGTGTTTTTTATTTGCATTCCCCTATGGCACAGTTGCATATTTTGATGTACTTATTGGTAATTTGTTTTCCTTTTGAGAAGTGTTTATTTAGCTTATTTACACATTTTTAATTGCTCATTTGTTTTTTTAAAGTTAATATTTTAAGCAGAATCAAGATATATAATATATAGGTACAAATTCCCTATGATGAATATGATCATTATAGATATCTAAGTTGTACCAATCTACTTAATAAAAACATTTTTTTAAGTTTAAGGTTTTTCATCATACCACAGCCATATATGTGCACCCATGTTTATAGCAGCACAATTTGTAATAGCCAGATCTTGGAAACAACCCAAGTGCCCATCAACTGAGGAATGGATAAGAAAGATGTGGTATTTTTATACAATGGAGTACTATTCAGCCATAAAGAAGGATAAACTGGAGACTTTTATAGGTAAATGGATGCAACTTGAGAAAATATTCATAAGTGAAATAAACTGGACACACATGTGTAAGCATCATATTGTCTCTCTAGTATGAAAAAGTGAAAGAGTAAATAAGATCCAAAATGTACAATAGGCATGGTAAATCAAAAAGAAACTGCTCAAAAGGAAAGAGACTGGAATAGGGGAATAGGGAAAAGAAAGAAGGGAAAGGAAAAAAAATGTACATATATATAAGATGGTTAAGATAGATACACTACCAATTTTACTTAGTTCATTGAAGAGTAAGGTTTGTGCCAATAATGTTTGGACAATTGAATGCTAATATCTGGTACCCTGAATAGCTAACTTAAAGATAATAATACGTAATGCATTAACCATTGTTACCCTCCTATTATGTTGTTTTGAAAATTTGCTTTTTTTTGATTTGTTTTGTTTTTTCCTCTCTTTAAAAATAAAAAAAATTTAAGGTTTTTTAGTTGTTTATATATTCTAGATAGTAGCCCTCTATCAGTAGAGTAGCTAGCAAAATATTTTCCTATTGTATAGGTTGTTTCTTTACTCTGTTGTTTCCTTTGCTGTGCAGAAGCATTTAAATTTGATATAATCACTTATGTTGTTTCTTGATATTATTTCTGCTACTATTGGAGTTTTGTCCAGTAATTCTTTATCTGTGCCTATGACTTCAAAAGTTTCCTGTATATTATCTTCAAGCAGTTTCAATGTTTCTGTTTTTATATTTAAGTCTTTGATCTACAATATTTTGATTTGATTCTAGTAAAGGATGACAGATATGGATCCAGTTTCTAATGACTTCCTGTAGATAACCAGTTTTCTCAGCCCCATTCGTTAAAAAGATTACCTTTTCTCCAATGTACATTTTTGGCCCATTTGTCAAAATTCAGATAGCTGAAGGTGCATGGAGATATTTTTATGTCTTCTGTTCTATTCAATTGGTGTATATCTCTTTTGTGCAACTATCATGTCGTTTTGATTACTATAGCTTTGTACTACAACTTGAAATCCAGAATTGTGATGTTTCCTGCCTTGTTCTTTTTGCTCAGATTTGCTTTGGGTATTCTGGCTCTACTCCAGTTATTTATAAATTTTAGGATTTTTTTTCTATTTATGTGAATAATGGTGTTTATATTTTAATAGGAATTGCATTAAATCTACTGATCACTTTTATTAATATGGCCTTTTTGCTGATGTTAGTTCTGTCTCTGCAGGAACAGGAGATGCCTTTGCATTGTCTAATATTCTTTTCAATTTCTATTTTCAGAATTCCATAGTTTTCAGTATAAAGGTCATTCACTACCTTGGTTAGATTGAATCCAAGCCATTTAAGATTTAGAGCTATTATGAATGGTATTGTTTTCCTAATTTCTTCCTGAGTGTGTTCATTATTGTTGTATAGGAAAGTCATTGATTTTTGCGTGTTCATTTTATACAGTGCCATTTTGCTGAATTGATCAGCTTTAAGTGTTTTCTGATGTAGTTTTTTGGGGTCTTCTATGTAAAAGATATCACCTGCAAATACAGATAATTTGACTTTTTTCTCTCAGATTTATATCTGTTGTTTTTCCTTCTCTTGGATGATTGCTTTGCCAAAATAATTTTGAGTATTATATTGAACAGAAGTGGTGAGAGTGGACACTTTTCTCTTATTCTTGATTTTAGTATGAAAGTTTCACTTTTTTCTCATGCAGTATGCTTTTGGCTGTGGGTTTTTCATACATGGCTTTTATCAGTTTGAGGTAAGTGTTTCTATACTTATTTTTATCTGGGCTTTTTTTTTATCATGAAGTGATGCTGGGTTTTTATCAAAGGCTTTTTCTGCATTTATTGAGATGTTTGTGTGATTTTTATCATTCATTCTATTTATGTGATTCACTATAGTAATTGATTTACATTATGTTGAGCCATCTTTGCATCCTTAGGGTGAAGCTAACTTGATCATGGTGTATGATGTCTATAATGATTTGTTGAATTCTGTTTAAAAGTATTTTATTGAGTATATTTGCATCTATGCTTATCAGGAATATTGACATATAGTTTTCTTTTTTTGTTACTGTTGTTGTTGAATCATTGTCTGGCTTTGATATCAGGGTGATGCTGACTTCCTGGAATGAGTTTGAAAGTATCAATTTCCTTTCAGTTACATCAAAAAGTTTGAAGACTTTTGATGTTAGCTCTTTGCTAAATTTCTCAAAACATTTAGTAATTAATCCACTTGGTCCTGGGCTCTTCTTTATTTTTTTTTATATGCGGGTACTGGGAGTCCAACTCAGGACCTCATGCTTACCAGGCAGGCACTTATGCTGCTGAGCTATATCACTGGCCCTCCTGGGCTCTTCTTAAAAATATTTTATTAATGCATTGATTTAACTGATTGTTATTCCTCTGTTCAGCATTTTTATAACTTCATTAAATTTTAGCAAGTCATATGTGTCTAGGAATTTATCCATTTCTTCCAGATTCTCCAATTTATTGAAATATAAGCTTTCAGAATGATTTCTAATAATCTTTTGAATTTCAATGGTGTCACAATTTTGCCTCTTTCACATCTAATTTTATTGGTGTGGATCTTCTCTTTCTTTTGAAATTTGGCTAAGAGTTTATTGATATTATTTGTCCTAAGAACCAACTCTTTGATTCACTGATACTTTAAATTATTTTTTTAGTCTCAATTTCATTGATTCCTGCCCAGATCTTTATAATTTGTTTCCTTCTACTACATTGGAGTGTTGATTGATCTTGTTTTTCTAGGGCTTGGATATGTATTGTAAGGTTATTTAATTGAGGTTGATCATTTTTTTAATGCAGCCACTCATGTCTATAAATTTCTTAGAACTACTTTCACTGTGCCCCATAGATTCTGACATGTAATTCCATTGTAATTTGATTTAAGAAATTTTAAAATTTCTTCTCTGATTTCTGCTGTAATCCATTGATCATTCAAGAGTGTACTATGCAATCTTGATGCATTTATGTAGTTTCTGTGGCTCCTTCTGCTGTTAATTTCCAATTTAATTCCATATTGATAGGATAGAATACAAGAGATTAAGTATTTTTTGTCTTTTAAGACATACTTTATACTATGGACAGTTAAAAGTAATATGTATTCTGATATTGTGTGAAATCTGTAGATATCTGTTAAATCCATTTGATCTCTGTTGTCATTTAACTCTGATATTTCTTTTTTAGTAGTTTTGTCTGGTTCACCTCTTTATTTGTGATAGTGGGGTATTAAAGTTCCCCACTATGATTTTACTGGCATCTATCTGTCCTTTTATATCAAGTAGTTTTTATAAAGTTTCTGCACGAATTGTTATCTCTTCTTGATGAATGTGTCCCTTTGTTAATATGTAGTGATCTTTGTTTCTTCTGATCAAGTTTATTTTTTTTAAAGTTAACTTTGTTATAAATTTGAGTAGCTACATCTGCTTGTTTTCAGGCTCCAGCTTCTTGGAGTATCATTTTCCATCCTTTCACTTTTAGCCTGTGTGTATCATTGAGGATGAGATGTATTTCTTGCAGTAGCATATTGTTGAATCTAATTTTTTGATCCACTCTACCACATGGTTTCATTTAATTACAATATTAAGATCATTTTACACTGAAAGTTATTGAAAGGTATGTAATAATTCCTGTTATATTTTTTTCAGTGCTTCATTCTCTTCTATTCTCCTCTTGTTTAACTACTCTTCTAATAAGATATTTTTTTACATTGAACTCTTTGATGTTGTTGTTCTTCTTTGTTCTGTTTAGCTTTTCCTTAAGTATTTTCTGGAGTGCTGGTTTGGTGTTTACAAATTTCTTTCATCTTTCTTTACCATGGAAAAGCTTTATATCTCTATAAATTTTGAAGAATAATTTTGCATCATAATTTGGATTAGCCATTATTTAGAGTTTGAAAACCTTGACTTGAAGCTCTCCTGACAACTATTTTTTTAATTTGATTGGGTTTTTATTTTTAATTTTTATTTTTTAATTATTTATTGGTATATTTTAGATATATAAATGATAACATTCATCATATGGAATTTGTACCTGTACCTAATATATCTTGATACATCCTTTCCCTCATTCCCTAACCTCCTTTCTACTGTTTTTGCCTTCCTTATTTACAAAGGATTTGTTTCCATTTTTTCCTTCTATTCTCTTTTTTCCTTTTCTCTTTCTTCTTTTCCACAATTCCCCTCCCTAGTTCCTCTTCCCAATTGAACATGTTCTTCCTATTTCACAATACCTATTATATATTTTGGTCCTTACTTACACTTTTGGTTTCTCACACCAGGGAAACCATGCGATATTGAAACATATGTGTCTGATTTATTTCACTTAAGAGTATGGTCTCAAGGTGCATCCATTTACCTAGAAATGCCTCAAGATTATCTTTTGTTATGGCAGAGTACTGCACAATTATATAAAAAATCAACATCTTCTTATCCATTTTACCATTGATGGGCCTCTGGGCTATTTTCAAGATTTAGCTATTACAAATTGTGCTGCAATAAGCATGGGTGTGCATATATCACTGTGGTATGATGCTTTTAATTCTTTTGGGAAGATACCAAGAAGGGGAATAGCTTGGTGAAATGAAACCAAGTTTTAGTTTTTTGAGGAATATCCACACTGATTTCCACAGTGGTTGCACCAGTCTACATTCCCAGCAAAATTGGTAAAATTTTTCTTTTTTCCTACAGCCCGGCCAGCATTTGTCATTGGTTGATTTCTTGATAATATCCAGTCTTTCTGGAGTGAGATGGAATCTCAGCATTGTTTTAATTTGTATGTCCCAAATGACAAGCAATGTTGAATATTTTTTCATATATTTATTTGCCATTTCTACTTCTTCATCTGAGAATTGTCTATTCATTTCAGATGCCCATTTATGGATTGAGTATTTGAATTTTGAAGGTATGATATTTTACAATTCCTTATATGTTTTAGATATAAGTCCTTTGTCTGAGGGACAGCTGAATAAAAATTTTATGCACTCTGTGGGGGTCTTTTGTGTGGGTACCAGGGGTCAACCTCAGGACCTTGTGCTCCAGGAGGCACCTGTGCCACTAAGCGATATCACTGGCCCTTTTTTCATATGTGGCATCCAGGAGTAAAACTTGGGACCTCATGCTTGCCAGGCAGGCACGTACGCCACTGAGCCATCTCACCGGCCCTCTGTGGGTTTTCTTTTAACTCTGTTGGTGATTTCTTTTGATGTGCAAAAGCTTTTTATTAAGATGATATCCCAATTGTTGATTCTTTAAAGTATTTCCTGTGCAGTGTGAATTTTGTTCATGAACTGTCTGCCTACACTTGTCTTCAAGATTTCTACCTACTTTCTATTTTAACAGTTTTAGTGTTTCTATTTTAATATTTAGATATTTCATCCAGTTTGAATTTAGTTTAGTGCATGGTGAGAAATATACATCTAGTTTTAATCTTCAGCATGTGGAAATCCAGTTTTCCAAGCACCATTTATTAAAGAGGCTTTCTTCCAGTGAAGTTGTTTGGCTCCTTTGTGAAAGATAGGCAATTGAATGTGTTTGGAGTTGTTTCTGCATGTTCTAATCTGTTCCATAGATCCTCAGGTTTGCTTTTTCTTTTGCCAGCAGTATGCTGTTTTAACCATGGTAGCTTTACAGTGTATTTTCATGTCAGGGACTGTGAAGCCCCCTCTGCCTTACCATTGTTGCCCAGAATTGCTTTTGCTATTCTAGGTGTCATCTGTTTCCAAATGAATTTTACAATTTTTTTTCTCTAATTCTGTGAGATGTGCTATTGGTATTTTAATTGGTATTGAATTAAATCTATGTAACAATTTTGGAAGTATGACCATTTTTACTACATTAGTTCTTCCTACCCAAGAAAAAGGGATATCTTTCCATTTTCTGATATCTTCTTCAACCTCCTTTTTGAGTACTGTAATTTGCAATATAAAAGTCTTTTACTTTCTTCATTAGATTACTTCCTAAGTACTTCATTTTTTATGCTATTGTGAAAGGTGTGGTTTCCCTAATTACTTATTGAGTTTGTTACAGGAATGTTGTGTACAGGAATGTTATTGATTTTTGCATGTTGACTTTGTATCCAGCTATGTTACTGAATTTGGTTATTAACTGTAGAAGTCTTTTGGTAGTGTTTTGGGGGTTTTTTATGTAGAATATTGTGTCATCCACAAATAATGATAATTAAACTTCTTACTTTGTTATCTTTATTCCTTTTATTTGTTTCTCTTATTTAATTGCCCTGGCTAATATTTCCAGAACTATATTAAAGAGGAGTTGTGATAGTGCACATCCTTGTCTTGTTCCTGATTTTAGGGTGAAAGCTTTGAGCTTATAACCTTTTAGTATGATGTTGACTATTGGTTTGTCATATATTGCTTTTATCAGATTGAGATAAAGACCATCTACCCCAATTTTCTGTAGGGTTTTTATCACGAATGGGTGTTGCAGATTGTCAAATGCTTTTTCTGCACTAAGGTAACCATGTGGTTTTGTCCTTTGTTCCCTAATATGCTCTATTACATTTATTTTCATATGTTGAGCCCCCCCCTGCATCATTGTGATGAATCCTACTTGGTCAGGGTGTATAACCTTCATGATTTGCTGCATTCTGTTTGCCAATATCTTATTTGAGGATTTTTGCATCTATGTTCAGTAAAGATATTGACCTGTAGTTCTGTGTGAATTTTTCTCTGGTTTTGGTGTCAAGGTAATTCTTCCTTCCAGGAGTGACTTTGGAAATGTTGCTTCCATTTCAATTTCATTAAAGAGTTTGTGAAATAGTGGTATTAAATCTTCTCTAAATTTCTTTTAGAATTCAGCAGTGAATCTGTTGGAACCTGTGCTTCTCTTTGTTGGTAGGTTTTTAATTACATCTTAAATTTCATTGGCTGATATTGATTTAGAATTTGTATATCTTCTTGATTGAGTTTTAGTATTCATATGTCTCTATGAATCTGTCCATTTCTTCTTTTTTTTTTTTTTTTTGTGGGTACCGGGGGGTCGACCTCAGGACCTCACGCACCAGGAGGCACCCGTGCCGCTGAGCAATATCACCGGCCCCTTTTTCGTATGTGGGTTCTGGGAGTCAAACTCAGGCCCTCGCGCTTGCCGGGCAGGCGCTTAAGCCGCTGAGCCATCTCACCGGCCCCTGTCCATTTCTTCTGTGTTTTCCATCTTATTAGAGTCCATGTTCTCAAAGTAGGTATTGGTGATATCTCTGGATTTCTGCAGGATCTGTTGTGATTTCACTTTTTTCATTCCTAATTGCATAGATTTGAGTCTTTTCTTTCCTTATTTTGATAAGGTTGGCTGAGATTTTATCAATTTCATTTAATCTTTCAAAGAAGAACTCTTATATTCATTGATTGCATGGTTTTCTTAGTCTCAATTGTATTAATTTCTGCTCTGATCTTTCTAATTACCTCCTTTGTATGAGCTTTGGACTTGACTTGCTCTTCTTTTTCCAGGAGCTTGAACTTCAATATATTAAACAATATTAACTTGTTTACTCGAGCTCACTCTGGTTTTCTGATATGGAAATTCACTGCTACAAATTTCCCTCATAAGACTGCTTTCATTGCATCCCATAAGTTCTGTTACGTTGTATTGGCATAATTGTTTAATTGTAGACACTAATTTCTTCTTTAATTTCATCTGTGAACCTTTGGTTTTTAAGAAGAGTGTTACTTTATTTCCACATGTTTATGGAGTTCTTGTTTCTTTTGCTATTGATTTCCAATTTAATTGCACTATGATCTGATAATATGCATGAAATATTTTCAATTCCTTTGCATTTACTTAAGCATGTTCTATAAGCTAGTATGTTGTCTATTTTGGAGAAGGTTCTGTGTGCACCTAAGAAGATTGTATTCTGATTTTGTTTGCTGGTGTACTCCAGACAACCACTAAGTCTATTTGTTCAAAGTTTGTTTCAGTTCTGATATTTCTTTGCTGATTTTTGTCTAGTTTATCTGTCTATTTGTGACAGTGAGCTATTGAAATCCTCCATTATAATTGTATTAGTGCTTATTTGATTTTTCATGCCTGTTAATACAAGTTTTATATAGCTCAGTGCACTGATATTTGGGGATTATATATTTATGACTGTTATCTCTTCCTCTTGGTTTATCTTGAAAAGTATGTAGTGACCTTCTTTGTCTCTCTTGATAAGTCTTGGCTTGAAATCCAATTGCCTGCCAATAGAGTAGCTAACTCTGCTTTTTTCTGGGTTCCTGTCACATGGAGTATTTTTTTTCCATCCTTTGACTTTTAGTCTACAATTTTCTTTTTCAGGTAAATGTGTTTCTTGTGTGCAGCATATTATTGGATCTTGTTTCTTGATTCACTCTGCTGGTTTGTTTCATTTGATTGGTGAATTGAGACTATTTACATTGATGGTTATAACTGATATGTATTGACTTATCCTTGTCATATAATTTTTCTGTTATTGGTTTCCTTTTTTTTATCTTCTGTTTAATTGTATGGCTTGCCTGGTGGATTTATTCTATTGGGCTTCCTGGAATTGTAGTCTTTATTATCTATTTCTAGTATATCCTTCAGAACATTTTTGGGTAATATTTTGTGTTCATGAATTTCTTCAGGTGTTCTTTTTCATGGAAGTATCTTATTTCTCGATTTTGAAAGAAAGTTTTGTGGGGTACTTCAATCTGGGTTAGAGGTTGTTTTCATTTTAGGGCTTGAAATATTTCACTCCAAGCCCTCCTTGACTTAACAGTTTATGTTGAGATGTCTGTTCTGATGGGTTTTTCTTTATAGGTGATTTGTTTCCTTTCTCTATCAGCTTTTAATATTCTGTTCTTGTGTTGAATTTGTCTTAAATGCATTTGTGTAGCTGTTTTCTGATAATGGCTAATTGGATTTCTATATGCCTCACTTATCTGTATGTCAAATTCTTTTTCCATGCTTGAGATGCTTTCTGCCATAACTTCTTTGAGCAGATTTTTTTATGTTGTTTCACTATCTCCTGCTTTTTCATTGATTCCCATCAATCTTATGTTTTTCTTAGCATTACCTAGCAGCTGTTGGATTTTTTGTGGGCCCTTGCTATTTTTAAGAAGGCTTTCTTTTCATGATTTCTAATGGCAAATCTGTCTTCTAGATCTGATATTCTGTTCTCATCTAGGATGATTATGCTGTGTATATTTTTAATAGAAGTTTGAATCTCCTGAATATCTGCTTGAATCTGTTTCATGGATTTCATCTCTTTCCTATGTTCAGTATTCGTGATTTCCATCATTTTACTAAGCTCCTCTTTTTTTTATATCTATCTACACTAGACTCACTAACAATGTCTTTCATTACGGTCATCTTCTCTTTAGCTCTCTGAGAAATTATTTCTAATTTGATTTTTTTTCTAGAACCTCATTCACCTGTTTTATTACTTCAGATGTTACCATTTCAGGGAGTTCAAGTGGGTGACTTTTGAGTTGTTCCATTTTGCCTTGGTTGAGGTGGAAGTCTGGTGTTTCATCTTGCTTCCATGTATTCTCATTTTCTACTTTTTTTAGTTTAGTTTCTGCGTTGATATTTCTAAATTGCTTATGGCAGGTAGCTTTATTGCTAGTATGAAGAGCTCCTTAGGAAATGATTAATTTTCAGAGATGTCTTTTAGGTGTAGCTGGCTTTTGGCTTTTGAGTCTATTGCAAGATTCTACCTCTTCAATTTATTTGGAATGAGAAGTTGCTGCCTATCTGACCTAGCCCCTGCTTCTTTAGTATGGGTTATAGCATTGTTTATGACCCTCTGGCAAACTCAGTCTTGACATACAAGAAGAACAACTGGTTAGAACAACTATATTACCTTGGGTAAAGTAATATAATCAGTAATAACACAATAGCATCAAGAATAGCCTATAAAATGACAAACTGTTGTACTATTAATATGCCTCCTTTAACATTATGAACAAGATTTGTAGTTATAAAATCTAAAACAACCAGAAAATTATACACAGAAAATATCTTCTCAGTTAAGTGATTTTACTCTCAAGAGAAAAAAGTTAAAAGAGGTAAGAGGAATAAATAGAGAAATAGAAGAGAAAGAGATTGGAAGCAAGTCTGAAGGACAAGGGAAGATTAAACAAGTTTGAGGAAACTGGCAAAGAAGACTGGAGTGAAAGAAACTGAAACAAGAGCAAAACAAAACAACTAGAAAAAATGTTCACACTCATCTAAAAATAAAAACAGGCAATCAAGAAATAGAAAAAAAGCAAAGAAAGAAGAAAAAAATCCACTTTAGGATGTGTCTTTGCTGTCACTGGTAGACAAGGAGGGACAGGCAGACACCAGATCCTTTTGCATTGATTGCAGCATGCCTGCAGTAGAATTATGGCGGGGTAGTAGATAACCCCAGCAGTCCTGTGCTTTCAACTCCACCAAAGTTCAGGCTTGTCCTGTTTTCTACCTGTGAGTCGGAGGCCCAAATATTTCAACCCACGACACTCTGGGCGCCTCTTGCCAGCTTGAACTCAGCTCCCTGATCCAGGGTGTCTCCCACTACTACACCTCGCCTTGACACTGGGAGACCCAAGTTGGAGCCAACCCAGTGCTTCTGTAAGTTCCAGGTTCAGTTGGGCTCTTTCCAAAATGGTGACGAGCCAGTCACTTTCTCCTGGGGATATTTGAATTGGAATCACTCATCAGCCACTACAGCCCACAGCATCCACTGCTCTATTCCAATGATGTGTTTCTCCATGAAGGCCTCTGGAGTCACCCATAGGCACCATGCTTCTGTAGGTTCTAGCTGCCTCTCATGCCATGAACTGTGATTCAGGAAGAAAGTGCCATTTACTACCTCCCTCTTCTGCATTGTGGTCCTTCTCTTTGCTCTCCTCATGGGCTTCAATTCTTGCTTCAGATCCTTGCTGGGTCCTGGGGACCAACTTCTCTCCTTTTCTTGTCTACATTGCTGTATTACAGCATCTGGACTCCAAACCTCAGAAAGATGATTTGCTGCTGTCACCACTCTGTTATCTTCACAGAAGTCCTGACCTTTAAAATTTGTGTGGAGAAAGCTGCTGCTATTCTGATGGATTTGAATTTATAAGGTATTTGTCTTTTCTCTAACAGATTTAGGTATTTTCTCTTTGTTCTGTGTTTCTAGGATTTTAACTATGATGTATTACAGAGACAATATTTTCCAGTTGTGCCTATTTGGGGCTTGAAATGCCCTGTTTACCTGAGCAAGCATCTCATTCCCTATATTTTTAAATTTTTCTGCAATACTTTTGGTGAATAAATTTTTATACCATTAGTTTCTACTTCTACTCCTTCAAGTTCAGTGATTCTTAAGTTTTTTTTTTTTTATTTATCTAGGAGCTGTTGAATCATCTTTTGGCTATCTTTTGTAATTTTTTCATTATTACTAAGTAAATATTCTATGATATCAAACTTTTACTCAAGTCTTGATATTCTATCTTCTAATTGATCTTGACTAACAGAAAAACATTCAAGGGAATTTTTTTTTCATGTATTTCTCCTTGATTTTTTTAATCACCTTTATATTTTTACTGATCTTTCTTATCCTACATTATCAGTCAGCTCTTTATTTGCATCTTCTTTAAGCTTGTTGGATATCTTAGTAATTGCTTCATTCATCAGTTTGATTTTTCTTTTATCTCTTCAATCACTTGAACTACTCATTTTTTAATCCTCTGAAATTTCATCCACTTCAGCGTCTGTGAGATCAGCTTTTAGAGAGTGTTATTGCTTATATCTAAAGTATTCCCCAAATTTTTCATGTGTCTAGAATGTGATTGCATCATGGAAAACTATACTCATCAGCATATTTATCTATTGATGAGTTTATTAGTTCAATATGCTGTTGGGAGTTGGGATCTTGTTGGATGTGGTTCATTGGTGGTGTGAACTGCAAGGCTATATTCTTGTCCTCAGCTCCTCCCTTCTCTCTCTCCTTCCTCATTGCATAGGTGTGTGAGTAGATGTCCTCTGCCCAGACTCACCATCCTATTTCTGCAATGAAGCCAGCCAACCATGGTCTGAAACTATGAGCCAAAATAAACCTCTCCTTCTATAAGATGTTGGTGATGTGTATTTTGTACCAGTGACAGAAAAATGACTAGGAGAGGAAGTTACAAATTTTTGGAGTCATCTTTTTTTTCTCACTATTCTTGTGTTTTTGTGTTGAGGTTTGTAGATCAGTTGGGTTAGAAAGCTCTGTTACTACTGGGGAGATTTCTTTAGTAAATGGATTACTCTCTGTGATGTGCCTTTGGCTTTGTGTATAAAGTGTGCAGACAACTCCTCAAACTATTCAATGTTCTAGGATAAGGCCCTAGTACCACATTGGAAGAAAAGCATAACTACTGGTAATATCAACATCCAAAGAACCAAATATGTATATCAACATATGATTTAAAACTTGTTTAAAAGTTCTAAACCCATTCAACATCCTAGGAATATGAAGCAACAATAATGATGAAGAATAGGCTGGAAAATAGGAGAGGGAAAAGAAAAGGGGGAGGGGGGACAGAAGAAAATGAACAAAAGAAAGAAAATTGAGTTTAGATGATATTAGAAAGGAGTGGTAGATTTGAGAATTTACATGTGAGGGTGGAAAGAAAAAAAGAGAAGGAAATATAAAAGGGAAGTGCATGAGGCTCTCTGAAGATTAGATCCAATTAATAAACTAGCTTAAACCCAATGTTAGAAGACTCAAGAAATAACACTTGGTGAAGAAGAGCCCAATAGATTAATGTAAGACACCATAGAAACAAAAACAATAATTAACACTCATACACATTGAATACACTCATATGTGCCACACACACACACTAAACAAGAAAGGAATACAATAAAAATGCATTAATAATATTGCTTATGTGCAAGAAAAGGAGAATAGAGAGAATAATTCAGAGGATGTGAAAGAAATAAAAAAGAGAAGGGAAGAAATTTAAATGGACAGTGAGATAAGATACAAAGCAAGTTTGTCAAATTAATGACCCAACAGAAACACAAACTTTGCATACCCTTTGAAACAGTTCTTGGGGTGGGAGAACCTAACATGACATAGTAAGATACTATAGAAGTAAAAGCAACAACTAACACTCATTAGTTCTTTCAAGCACACATACACTCCCTTAGCTCTTTCAAAAAGAAACACCAAAAAATAAAAATATAAATACAAAAATCCCAGTCCAATATTCCTCCTTGAATGGTATTTATGTTGGAATCTGTATTAGGCAAGATTATTCCTTCACTTCAGTTCAAATAGAAGAGGTTTTTGTAGAGCATTCAGGGGTGGGAGCTGAAATTATCTCCTCTGTGGCTGAGAACTTGAATAAGTCAATCAGTTCTTAAATTAATTCCACAAAAATGACAAACTGTTTCATACCTGGGAGTGAGTGTATTGAAGGATCCAAGTGGACTGCCAAGTCTGTTACTCCTGCTAAATGCAAATAGGTCTACAGGGTGGGCCTAAACCCTGCAAAATTCCAGTCCATGCTCCTGGAGCTGAGGCTAGCCAGTAAATATGCCAGTGTCTTCAATGAAACTGATTGATAATACATTTATAAGAACAACTACAGAAAAACTTCACTTCCAGGTTTTCAGTGTTAACCACTCACAGTGACTGGGTGAGAGACACCATAAGGAACAGTTGCCAAGAGGGTGTGAGATAGACAGACTTTTGAGAAGTTCAAATTCAGGCTGGGAAAGACATGGGTGATGTTGTCCACGATGAGAAAACAGGCCACGTGAGTGTGGCATTCAAAAGTAGCTGGTTCTAAAAGTACTCCCATTAAGTAACAGCACTCTGTCTGAAGGCCCCCCCATGACTGCCTACATCCAGCAGAGACCAAGGATCTGATTGCTTTCACCATCTACCAACATGAGCAAGGATATGCCTTGGCATGGAGACTTACCACAGAATCATGTGAACAGACAGCTAAGCCTCTAAGGCAGGGAAGACCATTCACAGTATCAAAGGCTACAGGGCAAGGTGGACAAAATTATGACTTGCTGGATTCCAAGACTACATAACAGGGAAAGAATCCATTCATACAAAAATACAAAGGAAAATTTGGAGGGGGACTCATTTTTTTCTTTTTTCTTTCATTGGTTTTTGGGAGTTGGGGCTCTTTTCTCCTTTTTTGTTGTTTTTTGTTGTTTTTGTACTTTTAACTTTTTTCCTTCTTATCTTCCCTTTTTTCATTTATTTTGTTCTCTTTTTTCCTTCTTTTTCTTGTTTGATCATTTCTATTACTTTTATGTAGTATCAATTTCCTTTTACTCCTCAATAGGGTCCTTTATCTTACTTTTCTCTCCCCATCAATTAATTTTTCATATTTTATGTCTTTCTTTCTCCAGTTCTCCACTTCTATCTTTACTAATATAACCAATGAGCTTTGTGAGTCTAGATAGTTATCTCTATTAGTGTTGAATACTGATCTATTGTTAGTGGAGGTATAGTTTTTGCATTTAGTAGATATTTGCTGTATGTCAATATTTCTTTTGTCTTGGTATTTATAGTATAATTATAGAACTCTTTTGTATGATTAAGGGTGATACATTATTGGTCCTTAGGGTATATAAATATATAGTTTGTCTTTTACTCTACTATTTTTGCTGATTTTACTGCTATTGCCAATGTGGCATAGTTGTTGCTATTAATTGGTTTCTCTGTATGCCAATATCTGTCTTGCCTTTGTGTCATTAACAAAAGTGTCATTACACATGTGGTCCATTCACAGTTAACTGGGTGCTGGGCCAAATGCACTGCATCTTCTTTCTAAATAAAATAAGGTTGTTGGATCTTGGGACAGAGGCAAAGTGGTATAATTAGCTATGCCAAGAGTGCACCACAGAAAATCAGACTCTAAGTAAATAGGTCTCCATATAAGAAACACTTTCCACTATAATCCATCTGCAAACCTCAGCACACAGAGAAAGAGAGAAAGAGAGAAAACAAAACAAAACAAAACAAAACAAAAACAATAGAAACATGAGCAGACAAGGCAACAAAATGCCTCCAGAAACTTGCAACTTCCCTAAACCTAATCCACAGGGCCTCAAGAGAAAAAAATCAAAAGCCACACAGCCTAATTATTTGAAAGGATAGCAAAGAGGATAAAAACAAATCAATCAGGTGCTCAATTACCTCAAAGAAAATATCACTTAACCAATAATGAACCTAATAAAATAATCAGTGAGTTTATATAAGATACTAATAAAAAGCTAACTGAGCTAAACAGAATTATGCAAAACATGAATGAATAGTTTACCAAAGAATTAGAGTCCATGAAAGGGTACCAAACAGAAATTCAGGAGAATACAATTTCTACTGAGAGTATAAGCTGCAGAATCTACCAAAGTAAAGACAGTGTCAGAACTAGAAGATAGGGCTGATGTCAGTGCCCAGTTATTCAGAGATATTTTTAAAACAACAAGAAAAAACAAAAAATGGATCCATCATCTGCCAGATGACACAAAAAAGACTAATCTGAGATTATTCAGAATTAGTGAAAATTCAGAAGACAGCATAAGTGGCATTAAAAACTGTTTGCAGAAATAATATCAAAAAACTTTCCAAATATGGGGAAAGAATTTAACATACAGATAAGTGAGGCATATCGAACCTCATGTAGTCACATTTGGAAAAAAAAAAACTGCATGACATATCACAGTCAAAAACCCAGAAGTCCAACAAAAAGGACTTACTCTTAAATGCTGTTAGAGGAAAGCAACTAGTCACTTATAAGGGTAAACCCACTAGCACAGCAGCAGAATTCTAACATAAACTTTTAGGCCAGGATATATTGGAGTACAGTTGCCACATTTGGGCCAACAAACCCTGACTGGAGAGATGAAACACAAGAAACAGAGAATATCTTTTTGGGCTGTCAGGGGACTTCCACTGGAATTGAGTCCTAAATTGTCTTAAACTTCCAGTTTTATTGAGAAATAAACAAAGGCATAGTGTTCTGCTGAACATGGGTGTATATTTTAGATTAGAAAGGCATCATGATGATTATGCCAATTTGTTAACTTTATAAAATTGTTACCGGGATGTTCCTCCTTATTTCACCAGCAAGTCTTGCCTCTGCCTGAGCTGGCATTATGTTCCATCTTCAAGGTGTTCTGATTCCCCAAGGTCAGCAGTCTTCTGCACCCAAATTCAACTCGAGCGGATGTCAACCTGTTAGGTGCCACAAGGAATTGCACTAAAAGAAAACAACTTCCAATAGAGAATGATACATCCTCAAAAACCATCTTTCAAAATTCATGTAGAAATTAGGCTTTTCCATGAGAAAGAGCACCTAAAGTATTTCATGACCACCAGGCCAGTACTCAAAACTTTCTCAAGGATATACTAGAAAGAGACAATTAATGTCAAAATGTCTAAAAACAAATACATCAACAGGGTAAAGTTAAGTAGAAGGGAAAAAGGTAATCAGCAACAGTAAAATAATGTAATGATGTAAATAAGTCAATATTTTTCAGCAATAATTCTCAATGTGAATGGTGTCAATACTCTAGTCCAATACACAAATTGGCAAAATGGACCAAAAGTTAAAACCTAGTGTTATGCTATATGCAAGAAACATTTAACCCTAAAAGAAATTCATAGACTAAAAATCAAAGGATGGAAGACAATGTTCCATGCAATGGGAACATGAAAAATAGCAGAAGTAGCTATTCTATTTGCAGACCAAGTGGCCTTCAAGCCACAACTGATTAGAAGAGGCAAAGAAGATCACTACATGTTGGTTAAGTGTTTAATTCAACAGGAAGAGGTAACAATTATAAACATGTATGTATCAAATGCCTACTCACATATCTTCATAAAACAAACATTAGTGGACATAAAACATTAGGTACACATCAGCATAATTTTAGTGGAGGACCCCAATGTCATAAATAGGTCATCTAGATAAAAATTCAACAAAGAAATATCAGAGTTGAACCAAACATTTGAACAAATAAAATTAATGCATATCTACAGTGTTCCACTCAACAGAATACATATTCTCCTCAGCAACACATAGAACTTTCTTTAGAATAGACCACATACTACCAATAAAACATGTTTAAGTAAATTCAAAAGAATCAAAATTATCCCATGCATTTTATCAGAGCATAGCACAATGAAACTGGAAATCAATGGCAAAAGAAACTAAACAAATTATGCAAATTCATGGAAATTATGCAACACACACTTGAATAATCAATGGGCCACAGAACAAATTAGGCAGTTCCTGCAATCAAATGATGACAGTACAACACGCCAGAAATTATGGGACACAATGAAAACAGTCCTAAGTTTGTAGCTGTATATTCCCACATCAGAAAAAACAGAGTAGACAAATAACCCATTGATGCACCTCAGCCTGCTAGAAAAACAAAAACAATCCAAATCTGAAGCTATTACAAGGAAACAAATTATAAAGATCAAAACAGAAATTAATAAAATGGAGACTAAAGAACAATACAAATAATTGGTTATTCAAAAGAATAAACAAAATAGACAAATGCTTAGCAAATATTACATCGCAAAAGAAAGAAAAAACTCAAATCAATGCAATTAGAATTTAAAAAGTCAAAGTCACAAAAGACACCACCAAAATCAAGTCCATTATTAATAATTACTTAAAAAATCTGTTTTCTATAAATTGGAGAATTCAGAAGAAATGGATAGATTCCTACATACATACAAATTACCAAAACTGAACCAAGAAGATTTAAGAGCCGTAAATAATCCAATAATAAGCAATGAAATTGAAGCAGTCATGAAAACCTACATGCTAAGAAATGCCAGGTCCTTACGGATACACTTCTGAATTCTACAAGAACTTCATGGAAGATCAAACACCAATAATCCTCAAACACTAATAAAATTGCAAGGGAAAGAGTACTCCTAAAGTCATTCCTGGAAACTAGTATTCCTGTGATTCCAAATGTAGACAAGAATTCAACAAAAAAAATGTAAAAAAGAACAACAAGTGGATCTCTTTAATGAACATAGATGTGAAAATCCTCAATAAGGCCCTGGCAAATGGAATGCAACAAATCATCAAAAAGATTATACATCATGACCACACAGATTTCATCACACAGATGCAAGCATGGTTCAACATGCACAAATCAAAAAATGTAATACATCACATAAACAGAACCAAAGGCATCACATTATCATCTCAGTAGATATAAAATGTCTTTTACAAAATCCAATATTCACTCCTGATAAAAATCCTGAAGAAAAAATATATAGAAAGACCTTATTTCAATCTGATTAAAGGCATTTATGACTGGGGTGGTTAACTGATTAATTGTCAACTTAAGTGGGGAACAACTAGCTGAATTCAGTTAGCATGGTTCTGGGCATGGAAGACCCACTTTAAGGATTATTATTGTCAAAATGGTATAAAAGGAGAATGGGAAAGAAGGATTTAATGTGATTTTCCTCAGAAGAGCTTCATTATAGCTGATTTTCCTCAGAGAAGCTTCAGCTGTTCTCTTCAGAGGAGCTCTCATCCTTCTGTTGCCTTGGGCATCATCTCTTGGCTTTTGGTGCAGATGCTGCAGCTTCCAACACCAGTCTTTTGGCCTGCCAGAGCAGGCTTTTTAGCTTCTAGTGCTGACTTTTCAACCTCCCAGTACACATCCCTCAGTCTTTGGTTGTAGATCTTTCAGCCTCTTGATGCAGACTTGTACAGGATATTGTCATGGGCTCCAGGCCTTCATCTGGATCCTTCAGATCTCTAGCATTGGAACAGATCTTTTGCACAATTCTACATTTGACCCTGTGGGCAGCCATTATAGGACAATCTTGTAAATTTCTGTATACTGCATTAAATATGATTCAGATCATGTGCAGTCTTTTGAAGTGCTTAGTCCCAGCCATGCAAGTTCTTGTAAGCACTAACTAATACATTGACAGACCAATGGCCAATGTTATTGTAACTGGGAGAAAGCTGAAAGCTTTCCCTCTAAAATCAGGATGAAGACAAGGATGTCCACTACCACCACTCCTGCTCAGTATAGTGCTCAAAACATACAAGGCAACCAGGCAAGAGAAAGAAATAAAAGGGATATGTATAGGAAAGGAAGAGGGTCAAATTATCATTATTTTCAAATGATATGATCTTCTACATAAAAGACCACCTGTATTTACCATAGTGGTGGAAGGCCTAGTCAGTGCAATCACACAAGAGAAGAAAATAAATAGCATAAAAAGTGGGGGGAAAGTCAAATTTTCACTCCTCTCAGATGACATGATACTATATAAATATTCAAAAAAATCTGCCAAATCCAAATAAAAGAATAAATAAATTCATCAAAGTTGCAGAATACAAAAGTAAGCTACAGAAGTTGGCAATGTTATTATTTGCCAATAGCAAATTGTCTGATTCCAGAAGCACTCACATTTACAATAACTGCAAAAATAATACAAGGGATAAATTTAACCAAAGGGATGAAGTATATCTACAATGAAAATTATAAAACATTAATGAAAGAAATTAAAGAGCACACAAAAGAGTTGAAAAACATCCTATTGTCCTCATGTACTGGAATATTCAATAGTGTTAAAATGTCCATACTAAAGTCTTTAGATTCACTGCAAAGTAATTTAGATTTATTGCAATCTGTATCAAAATAACAATGATCTTATTCATAGAACTAGGAAAAGTAATTCTTAAATTTACATTGAATAAAAAAGCCTTGAATATCAAAAACCATTTTGAAAGAAAAGAACAAAGTAGGAGGAATGAAATTACCTAACTTCAAAATGTACTATAAAGCTGTGCTAATCAAAGCAGCATGTTAATGGGATAAAAAAAGACACATAGACCAATGGAACAGAATAGTAAGACTAGAAGAAAACCCATGCATCTACAACAAATGATAATAAACAAAGTTGCTAAGAACATGATTGGAAAATGGAAAGTGTTTTTAACAAATGCTGTTGGAAAAATTGAATCTGCACATTCAGAATAAAACTAAAATCTTATCTTTCATCAGGTAGCAAGATAAACTCAAAGTGTATTGAAAATTTAAATATAAGACCTGAATCTATGAAACTACTAGAGGAATAAAAAAGGAAAATACTTCAGGACATTTGGATGGGGAAGGATATTTTGGACAAGATAACAAAAGCACAGAAAACAAAAGGAAAAATAGGCAAATGGGAGCATATCAAATTTAAAACCTTCTGCACAATAAATGATATACATAACAAAATACAGAGACAACTGGGGCCGGTGAGATGGCTCAGCGGCATAAGCATCTGCCTGGCAAGCCCAAGGGCCTGAGTTCAACTCCTGGAACCCACATATGAAAAAAGGGCCAGTGATATCGCTCAGCAGCACGGGCACCTGCTGGTGCACTAGGTCCTGAGGTCGACCCCTGGTACCCACCAAAAAAAACAAACAAACAAAATGCAGAGACAACTTACAGAATAGGATATGGTATTTTAAATGTATATATTTGTGTTCAAATCCAGAATACATAAGCAATTCCAAAAGCTTAATAAAAAAACAATGACCTGATTAAAAATGTGCAATAGATATAAATACACATTTCCTAAAAGAAGACATAAAAATGGCTAACAGGCACAAGAAAAACACTCAGTGTCATTTCTTATCATGGAAAGTCAAATCAAAACACTGAGTTATCACCTCACCCCAGTAAAAATGACTATTAGCAAAGACTACAAATGAAAATTGCTGGCAAAGATGTGGAGAAAAGGGAGCAATTACACACTATGATGGAAATGTAAATTAGGGCAGTAATTATGGAACACCATATGGATGGTCCTTAAAAACTTAAATGAAGAAGTACTGCATAATCCAGCAATCTCACTACTGGCCACACATCCAAGGCAAATAAAATCAATATGTTGAATAGTCACCTGTACTCCAATGTACCCTGCATCATCATTCACAGTTCCCAGGAAATGGGAACAATCTATCCATCCATCACCTGATGAATGGATAATAAAGAAAATATTATACACGTAAACAGTGCTACAATAATTAGACATAAAAAGAATGAAATTCTGTCATTTTTAACAATATGGATGGTGCTGAAGATTGCTAAATTAAGTAAAATAAGTCAGGCACAGAAAAACAAGTACTACATTATCTCACTGACTTATGGGATGTGAAAAATTGATCTCATAGACATTGAGAGTAGAATGGTGGTTACTGAAAGCCAAGGATGTTGGGGACTAAGTACCAATCAGTACTAAATTGCCATGAAGAACAAGGAGCTCTGCAATACTATCGCACAGTAAAGTGACTGTAAATGACAGTTTTATACTGTATATTTCCAAAAACTAGAAGAAAAGATTTTGAAAGTTTTCACCACAAAGAAACAGCAAGTGTTTCAGGAGATAATATGGCTAACTTGATTTAAACATTTAATGCATACATGTATCAAAGATTACATTGTATCCCATTAATATGTATATTTTCCATGTTCTGTGTATCAGTTTAAAATAAAAAATATAATACAGTAACAGTAATAATAATAATCCTTCCAAAATAAGAAACTGTTAAAACCGTTTTGAAAAAAACAAGTAAGAACTGCATTTCTGACTTCAGATGGGCAGGTAAGGCATGCATGGCCTAGAAAGAATCTTTCAATCTCTCTGGTAGTAAGACTTTCTTGGGGAGTTATTATTTATTTATTATTTTATTTTGTGGGTTCCAGGGGTCTAACTCAGGACCTTGCACGCCAGCAGGTACTCGTGCTGCTGAGCGATGTCACCGGCACTTTTTTCATATGTGGGTTCCGGGAGTCGACCTCAGGGTCTCGCGCTTGCCAGGCAGGTGCTTACACCGCTGAGCCATCTCACTGGCCCTATCATATATTTCTGAATAAGTAATTTCACATCAGATTAAAAATGACTTTAAATATATCCATAAATTAAAGTTTTACAATTCATTTATAGAATACTTTGGTTACTTTTATGATTTAAAGTATAAATTAATAGAACACTAACTTTTATTTTCTGGCAATTTTTTGTTTGTTTTTGTTCTTTTAAGACAGGGTCTCACTATGTAGTTCTGGCTGTTGTCCAACTCACTGCGTAGCCCAGGCTGGTCTCAAACTCACAGCAATCCTCCTGCCTCAGCCTCCTTAGTTCTGGGATTACTGACTTGTGCCACCACACCTGGCCTTGTGGCATATTAAGTGAAGAGATTACTCAGAACTCTAACATTTCTTGTGAATTTATTTATTAGAATTATTAAAACTCCTCAAAGCTGGTACTCACTGAGATCTCAAATAAACCAGCACCTTACTTTAGCATGACTGGTAATATTAAACTCTTCTATCAGCTATGTGTAGTTAATGTAGATAAAGTTTGAAGTTGTTTCCCTAAGTAAGGTCAATAGCGTACCCCAGGAACTGAGAAACTTTTTCTCTAAAGGTCCACACAGTAAAGCAGTTAGGATTTGTGGGCCACATATTATCTATTTTTATTGGATTATGTTTGTGCTACATATTTACATTTGTTTTGGGAAATTGGTACATATATAAAGTAAACCTTTGTCATCTTTTTTCTTTTCCACCTTCTCTCCACTCCCTCCTTTCCCTGATCCCCTTCCCCATCTCCAGAAAGCCTACCTCCCTGTGTTCTACCATCTCTTTTTTATTTCACTCCTTATTTATATATTAGGTTTCTCATACAAGAGAAATCATGCAATATTTAATTTTCTGTGTCTGACTTATTTCACTTAATATTATGGTCTGCAGATCCATCCATTTTCCTGCAAATGACATAAATTAATTCTTATTTATATATAAGTAAAATTCCATTATGTATATATACCATGATTTATTAATCATTTGTCCATTTATGTGCATCTAGACTGTTTCCAGAGCTTCATTATCAACTTTGACTCGTGTTAAAACAATCATAGATCATATGTAAATAAATGAGTATGGTTAAATTCCAATAAGATTTTATTTACAAAAAAGTGCATGGGCCAGTGAGATAGCTCAGTGGTTTAAGTGCCTGCCTGGCAAGCATGATGTTCTGAGTTTGACTCCCAGTACCCACATAAAAGAAAAAAAGAGTGCAGCCCATAATTTGTCAAACCTTTCAATATGAGATAATGAGTTTTCATTGCTGTTGCTACATTGTTTTCTTTTCTTTCACTTTCAAGACTTGTAGAGGTTAAGGAAAATAAAATTTTCAAATATTTTCACACATTGAAAATTTGGAGAGATTATAACCCATTAACTTTACCAAATCTCATTTCCTAATTATTTCCTCCTTCTTATAGCAATGTGCATTTTCTTCTAATTATAATAATAACCTCACAGGATAAAGGAGAAAAACATCAAGGGAGACTCCACCCATATTAAACTGAGGTCTGCAAATGACCTTTTCACAAAGGGATGAATGAAACAGAAATAAATTTTCTCCTTTCCCATTTTGAAAACATCTGGAGAATTGATTTCATGCTGAGTAGAGCAATGAAAGAAAAAGAAAATTAATTCTGAAATCAGAATTGCAGCCTAAATTTATTCCTTTCCAGTGGTACAAGGAGTTACAATCTGTAAAGTTTAAAGTAGCTCTAGACTAATAGTGCTCCCCAGGACCTGAATAATCATACCACAGCATAGGGGGCATGAGATTTAGGCCTGTGAGAATATCCTGAATAAATATTGCTAGGCATAATGGCCATCACAATATAAGCAACCACTTGAGTTTCAAGTGATACAATGAGCAAAACCAATAAGCTACCAAATCAGATTGTGAAAGACTGCAAATATTAAAATCATCAGACATAATATAAAACACTTATGCTAATTATGTTAAGAAATAAAAAACAAGCTCAAAAACTTTTAGGAAAAGGAAACTGTAAAAAGTAATATGGCAGATGAATAAGAATCAAATAGAACTTTAGAAATACAAAAGCTAAATAAAGAAACTTAAAAGTTCAATGGACAACTTTAATTGTAGATTGCTAATAGCCTAAGAAAGAACTAAATAATATGATCATTATGGTTTAGACTTAAAATATCCCCCCCAAACTCTCATCAGAATGAAAGCACAAAGTTGGCATCAAAGACAGAACAGTTGCTGAAAAGATCTGGTTTAAAAATGAGCCAAGTGGGCCGGTGAGATGGCTCAGCGGCTTAAGCGCCTGCCTGGCAAGCACGAGGGCCCGAGTTCGACTCCCGGAACCCACATATGAAAAAGGGGCCGGTGATATCGCTCAGCGGCATGGGCGCCTGCTGGTGTGCGAGGTCCTGAGGTCGACCCCCCGGTACCCATAAAAAAAAAAATGAGCCAAGTACTTTTCATCAGGAAAGTAGGAAAGATGGCTCTATGGCCTCTCCAGAATTGCACAAACCTTACCCACTGAAAGCTCAAGGACACAAAACTGTAAATATTTCATCTGAAAAGAGAGTGCTAGGTGTTCTTGCTCAAGAAGGATCTCCCAAATATTGGTTGCCTGTGATTTATTATATTTTGCTCAGCCATCCAGGCACTCAGAGGCCATGCAGCTGTTGTCCAAGGGGGCTTGGTTACTGATTGATGTGGCAGCAGATCTTGGTGTCATTCGTGTGGTGCTGGTTTTTCAGGCTTGCAAAATGCAAGAGTTATAGGGTCATTATTGTCATGCCCCAAAAGGGAGTTTTAAGGTCTTGGAAGCTTCCAGCCTTATTTCAGTGGAAGGTCTGGGAGACCAAGAAGTGTGTCCCTGAAAATGTAGTGCATGAAGCTATGAGAGTGAAGCTGAAAATGCAGTGGAGACACCAGACAGTTGAAGATGCCAAGAAATGCTAAGAAAAACCACAGGAAATGAGTGGAGTTAGCCCAAGGGAGAGGTATTGGGGATGGCAACCTGCAATGCCATCGGGGCAGGACTGCCCTTGGAGTTCATGTCTTACACCAATCTGCTCTGGGTGCCAGATATACAACTATAAAAGGTAACATTTGTCTGCTATATTTTTGGTTTTATGTTGGTTCCATTTCTTTATATCCCCCTATTTTTCCCTTTTGTAATGGAATGGTTTGTCATGTGCCATTGTATGTTGGAAGTATTTAACTTTCTTCTTTATTTTTACTGAGGCTACAGCTAAGTTTTCCTTGAGTCTCAAAGAAGACTTTGGACTTGGACTTTTTAGTGGTGCTCAAATTGCTAAAATTATTGTGGTTCTTAAATATGGACTAAATGCATTTTGTACTATGAGATGGATATGAGACTTTTGGGGCCCAGGAGTTGAATGTTATGGTTTAGATCTAAAATGGACCCCAAAGGTCTCATATTTAGAGGTTATACTTTTAAGAGGGGATTGGGTCATGGGGGCAGTGAATGTGCTGTTAGGAAGTAGGGCCTGTTCAGAAGAGGTAGGGCACCAAAGATGTGACATACAAGGATATATTCTTATCCTTGGCTCCTCTCTTCTTTCTGCTTCCTAACCAATGTAGCATGAGCATATTTTCTCCACCATGCTGTTCTACCATGCTGTTTCTGCCTTGGAGAGCGATGACCATGGACCAGACCCATTAAAAGTATAAGCCAAAATAAACCTCTCCTCCCTTAAATATGTATATCTAGAATTTTGTCCCAGGTATTGAAAAGTGACTTATACAGTGGTGGAGATGAGAAGTTTTATCAACATCTACTTTGATTTCTAGAAGGAGAAGAGAGAAAGAAAGTATGAACCTGAGACATTATTACAAAGTTAATGACAGCATGTTCCAAAACTGAGATAAAGCATAAATCTACTGAATCAAAATGCCTAATAGGGCCGGTGAGATGGCTCAGTGGCGTAAGCGCCTGCCTGGCAAGCGCGAGGGCCCGAGTTCGACTCCCGGATCCCACATACGAAAAAGGGGCCGGTGATATCGCTCAGCGGCATGGGTGCCTGCTGGCACGCGAGGTCCTGAGGTCGACCCCCGGTACCCACAAAAAAAAAATGCCTAATAAATCTGATACAGAAAAAATTTAAAATAAATATACACCAAGGGCTAGGAATGTATCTCAGCCATAGAGCACTTGTCTAACATGAACAAGGCCTTGGGTTTGATCCCTAAAGCACAAAAGTACAGAAGTAAGTAAATACTTGAGAATAACATAGAGTAAAAATCTTAAGAGAGAGAAAAAAATTAAGTCATTTAGAAAAAAACAAAGAGCAAAAGTTAGAATGGCAACAGATGTTTTTACAGCCACACAATAAAAGAATAAAAGTCAATTATATTGTCAAAATTTTCAAGTAAAATCATTGTCACTTGAAATTTAATTCCCAGTGAAAATGCCTTCCAAGAATGGAAACTTTGGGCCGGTGAGATAGCTCAGCGGCATAAGCGCCTGCCTGGCAAGCGCAAGGTTCTGAGTTCAGCTCCCAGAACCCACATATGGAAAAAGGGCCCTGGTACCCACAAAAAAAAGAATGCAAACTTCTTCAATTGCCTACTCATGTATAAGCATTACTCTAAAATTTAGAAGTCTAAAATAATAATCTTTTTATTATCTCACAGTTTCTATAGGGTAAATTTCGCAAGGTAGTTCTGTGTTGAGCTCTCTTGTGCAGTTTTATGACAGAGTGCTAGAGGTAGAACAATGGAGAATGAGGAAGTCTGGATTGATGACACATCTCTCTCCATGAAGTATCACAACTTCTGCATGTTTCTGTTTCCCTTTAGCATAGAGGTTTCAGGCCATCAGACTGCTTTCCTAATTGCTAAAGGCTTCAAAAATTATTCCAGGGAAAAAATAAAGCTCCATTGACCTTCATGACAGCCTCATGGTCAAATAACCATACTCCTCATGTCACTCAAAACTATTCCAATGTTAATGGGAAAGAAAAATAGATTCCAGTCTCTTTATGGGAAGAATGTCAAAGGCACATTTTAATAAGAGTGTGTGTGATGGGATATATATATTTTCCAAAGATGGCTGCAATATGTATAATATAACACATATATATTATATGTATTATATAATATTATATATTATACATTATATAATATATACATGATATATTATATTTATAACCATCATTGGAAAATATAATCTGATATAACAATGAAACACACACACACAAAAAAAAAACCAAACACATTTGTAGGACAAAAATTGATCACTAACAGCTAATATTAAACCTAAATATAATGAAGGTAATAATTGATGCAAGAAGAAAAAAGAGTAAATTAAAAAGTTAATTAGAAGTTAATGTAAATAAATAGTGTATAAAGTAGAAACATCTAACAGAGTTAATGAGCTATACATAAATATAACTAAATGCTTGACAATGTTAATATATTTCAGAAGGCAGAAATTAAATACCAAATTTACTGTCTAGGAATAGAGTAAAGTTATCTACTAATTTTTACATTTTAATTAGTTTTCTGTTCATTTTGCAATTTCAAGAATAACAACAAAATTGGGGAAAAAAATAAAGAGTAGAAATCAGCAGCAAAACACAGCCTCTTGGGAACCCAGAATCAAGAACACTGGAAAAGAATAATTTGGTGAAGAGAAAAAAGAAGTAGATCTCCAGGAATTTGGGGGGAGCTCAAAGAAAAAGTAGAAACTATAGAGAAGTTGGAGAAATGGAATGCAATGCACAGAAAAGAACAAAGCAGGCTAGAAAGCTCACCCTGGCTCCTGGGAATGGGAACCTGTCTCCACAAACACAAGGTAAGTATGGAGGGTTGACAACTCTACAGAGAAAAAGTGGACCATATCAGAAGCACTAGCCCTAAGAAAAGCCCATAGTTATTGTAAACTGCAAAAACAGTATGGGATCTTATTCTGAACACGAGTACTTCCACACGGCAGGCTAGAATTGGAGAAGAAATACAGTGCAGTTCCTACAAATTTGAGAGGGTTTACTCAGGAGCCATTTGGGGAAAGGACTGATTGTTTGAAACTGAGCCACAGAACAACTACAGAAAAACACCACTCTAATGTTTCAAGTATTATTCTGTCATATTAACTGGGTGGAAAAATGCTACAAAGAGAAGTAACAAGGAGGGTATAAGTCAGACATAGACCACCCCTTGAGAAGTTTAAACTCAAGCTGAGAAGAACATGAGCCCTACCCTCCACGATGAAAAGCCAAGGTTGACATGTGTGGTTTTCAGAGGCAGCTGAGGCTGAAACTGCTGGCATTAAGTACAACAGTCTGGCCCACTGCCTACATCCAGCACAAAGATCAGTGGTCTGATTGTTTTTGCCATCTACCAACATGAGTAATGACATGCTTCAGTTTGTACTGCCACAGTCTGGGGTTATGGATACATGGGCCCATGGAGCAGGGGAGTTCTCAAAAACCCACAGGCCATAAAGCCAGGTGAGAAAACCATGATTTGCTGGATACCAAGACTACAAACCTTGGAAAAGGACCAGTCTTTTAAAAATAAAGAAGACTTTTTATTAATTTGCTTCCCCCCTTCATGAGTTTTGTGCCATGGGATATTTTTCTTTATTTTTTTTCTTTATAATCTTTTATTTTTTATTTTTCTTTTATTTCTTTTTTTCTATTTTCTTCTTCTCTTGTTATTTTTATCCAAGTCTATTACCTTCCTTTTGCTCCTTAAAAGCATTCTTTATCTCACTTTTCTCTCCTTCTTCTCATTATGCATTAATTTTTCAAATTTTACTTATGTCATTCTTCCATTCCCCAGTGCCTCTATTTTTACTAGTATAAGCATTAAACTTTATTAATCTTTAGCTAGTTAGCCCTATACTATTACTGTTGAAATTTGTTCTGTTTTTAGTGGAGGTACAGTAGTTGCATTTAGTAGATATATACATCATGTAAACATTTAGTTTGCCTTAGTGTTTATACTATAACTACAGATTTGTTTTCAGTGATCAAGGGTGGTACATCGTTGGTTCTTATATCAATGTTCAGTTTGTCTTTGAGGCCATTATTTTATCTCATTATGTTGCTATTGCCAGGGTGGCATAATTGTTGCTATTGATTTTCTCTGTAGGCCAATATCTGCATTGCCATTGTGTCATTAACAATACAGCAATTGATTCCTGGAAAACTGGGAGCTAGGCCAAATATACTTCATTTTCCCCTCCCAAATTAAAAGAGGTAGTTTGATTTTTTGAGGCAGAGGCAAAGGCCTACAATTAGTCATGCCCAGAGTGCATCAGTGAAAAGCCAACACTAAATAATGAGAATTCCATAGAAGCCATAAAGTATTTCAGGTATAACCAACCTGCAAAAATTAACACACACACAAACGTGCACACACGTGCACACACATACACACAAACACAAATAGAAACATGAGAACACAAGGCAACAAAATGCCCCCAAAAACTTCCTGAAAGCTGATTCCTGGGACACTGAAGAGGAGGAAATCAAAAGTCACACAACTGAATTGTTTAAAATGATAAAAAGAGGAGATAAAAAAGATTAACTTGTTGAGCTCAAAGAAGATATAACTAAGCTGATTTAATAAAGAAATGATCAGCGAGTTTACTTAAGACAACAATAAAGATAAATTTGAGTCACTTGTAAGAAAATTGATAAACATGAGAACATAATGTTAAGTGAAATAAATCAGACACACAAGCTTAAATGCTGTGTGGTTTCTCTCATATGAAAAATCCAAATTATAAATAAAGAGTAAAATAAAAAAATATAAAACAGAGACAAGTAGATAAACCTACTGCAAATAGGTCAAAAAAGAGATGGGAGGAGGGGGATGAGTAAGAATGGAAGGAAACATAAAAAAGAATTCAGATGTGCCATGTACATGTGCCAAATACCAACAATGGTAGTAGTAATTATGTATCACAAATACGTGCTGACACATAAAAAAGGAAGCTGAGCTAAACAAAACATGAATGCCCAGTTTAACAAAGGATTATAGTCCATGAAAAACTACCCCCAAAAAAATAACCCAGAAGAGTTGGAGGTCCCATTTGACCCAGCTATTCCCCTTCTGGGCATCTTCCCAGAAGAATTAAAAACATCATACCACAGCGATATATGTGCACCCATGTTTATAGCAGCACAATTTGTAATAGCCAGATCTTGGAAACAACCCAAATGCCCATCAACTGAGGAATGGATAAGAAAGATGTGGTATTTTTATACAATGGAGTACTATTCAGCCATAAAGAAGGATAAACTGGAGACTTTTATAGGTAAATGGATGCAACCCAAGAAAATACTCATAAGTGAAATAAACCGGAAGCACATGTGTAAGCATCGTATTGTCTCTCTAGTATGAAAAACTGAAAGAGTAAATAAGATCCAAAATGTACAATAGACATGGTAAATCAAAAAGAAACTGCTCAAAAGGAAAGAGAGACTGGAATAGGGGAATAGGGAAAAGAAAGAAGGGAAAGGAAAAAATTGTGTATATATATAAGATGGTTAAGATAGATACACTACCAATTTTACTTAGTTCATTGAAGAGTAAGGTTTGTGCCAATAATGTTTGGACAATTGAATGCTAATGTCTGGTATCCTGAATAACTAACTTAAAGATAATAATACGTAATGCATTAACCATTGTTACCCTCCTATTATGTTGTTTTGAAATTTTGTTCTTTTTTTGATTTGTTTTGTTTTTTCTTCTCTTTAAAATAAAAAAAATAATCCAGAAGATTAAAAACTCTACTGAAAATATGGGCAACAGAAGTTACCAATATGAGGAGAGGGAATCAGCACTAGAAGATAGGGCTGATGTTGGTGACCAATTACTCAGAAATACCTTAAAAACAACAGGAGATCATGAACATAGGATCTAACAACTGCTAGTTGATTCAAAGAAGACTAATCTAAGATTAATTGGAAATAGTAAAAAACCAGAAGACATCGTAAATGGCAAAAAAGCATGTTTACAGAAATAATAGCAGAAAACTTAACACATATGAGAAAAGAATTTAACATACAGATAAATGAAGCATATAATATCCTAAATAGCTACATTCAGAAAAGAAATTCTCTACGATCCATCAGAGTCAAAATTCCAAAAGTCCAACACCAAGAACAAATCATAAAAGCTGCTAGAGAAAAACAAGTCACTTACAAGGATAAATGCATTACAACTGCAGCAGAATTATAACACAAACTTTAAAGACCAGAATACTTTGGAGTGAAGTGTTTCAAGCCCTAAAAGAAAAAATAAACTTCCAACAGAGACTGATACATCTTGCAAAATTGTCTTTCAAAAATGATAGAGAAATATTTTTTATGACAAAGAATAACTTAAGAAATTCATGACCTCCAAAGCAGCACTCCAAAAAATTCTCAAGGATGTCCTAGAAAGGGACAATGAAGCCACCAATGACAAAAAGTTTAATAAAATGAATATGCCATGTAGGTTGAGCAGTTAAACAGAAGGAAATAAAAGGAAATCAGCAACAGAAAATTAATACAGTGATAGGAATAAATCAAATATTTAGTAATAATTCTCAAAGTGAATGGTTTCAACTCCCTAATCAAGACATAGGCAGATTGGATCAAAAAAGAAAACCTGATGGTATGCTGCATACAAGAAAAACATGTAATGCAAAAAGACACTCATAGACTAAAAATCAAAGGATGGAATACAATATTCCATATAATGGGAGTCTGAAAACAAATAGGAGTAGATTTTCAGAAAGGTGACTTAAAGTTAAAATTGAACAGAAGAGGCAAAGAAGGTCACTATATATTGGTTAAGGGGAAAATTTAACAGGAAGACATAACAATTATTAACATGTATGACCTAGATAATGGTAAACCCAACTTTATAAACACTAGTGGACATAGTATACCAGGTAAACAGCACAATTACAGTGGGGGACCTCAGTACCTCACTGACACAAATGGACAGATCAATTAGACAAAACATCAACAAAGAAATATCAAAGTTGAACCAAGCCTTCAAATGAATTGACTTAATAGACATCCACAGAATTCCACCCAACAACAAAATACACATTCTTCTGAAGAGCATATGAAATTTTCTCCAAAATAGACCACACACTAACCTATAAAACATTCTTCACTGAGGGCTGGTGAGATGGCTCAGCGACTTAAGCGCCTGCCTGGCAAGCACGAGGGCCCGAGTTCGACTCCCAGAACCCACATACAAAAAAGGGGCCAGTGATATCGCTCAGCGGCACGGGCGCCTGCTGGCGTGCGAGGTCCTGAGGTCGACACCCTGGTACCCACAAAAAAAAAAAACACATTTTTCACTGAATGCAGAAGAATCAAAATTATACCATGAATATTATCAGGTCAGAACTCAATACAACTAGAAAGCAATGGTAAAGGAAACCAAAGAAACTATGCAAAAACATGGACATTAAACAATACACTATTAAATAATCAATGGGTCACAGAAAAAATCAAGGAAGAAATTAGTTCCCAGAATGAAATGGTATTACCTGTATAACATACAAATGGCCTATAAGTACATGAAAAAAGATCAGTATCTCTAGCCATTAGAGAAATGCAAATTAAAACAACACTGAGGGCCGGTGAGATGGCTCAGCGGCGTAAGCGCCTGCCTTGCAAGCGCGAGGGCCCGAGTTCGACTCCCGGAACCCACATACGAAAAAGGGGCCGGTGATATCGCTCAGTGGCACGGGTGCCTGTTGGCGCGCGAGGTCCTGAGGTCGTCCCCCTGGTACCCACAAAAAAAAAAAAAAAAAAACACTGAGTCTACATCATATTCCAGAGAGTGACTATCATCAAGAATCAAACAATAACCAATGCTGGTGTTTCTGCAGGGCAAAAGGAACCCTTTTAAATTGTTGGTGGGAATTCAAAGTATTATAACCAGTATGGAAATCAGCATGGATATTCCTCATAAAACTAAAAATTGAGGGGCTGGTGAGATGGCTCAGTGGCTTAAGCGCCTGCCCGGCAAGCACGAGGGCCCAAGTTTGACTCCCGGAACCCACATACAAAAAAGGGGCCGGTGATATCGCTCAGCGGCACGGGTGCCTGCTGGCACACGAGGTCCTGAGGTCGACCCCCCAGTACCCACAAAAAAAAACTAAAAATTGAAATTCTGTTCAACTATTTTCCTTTTGGGTATCTTCCTGAAAGAGTAAAATATACTATATTACAGTGATAAATGCATGTTCATTTTATAGCGGCACATCTTATAATAGCTAAACCTTGAATGCTCCCTATATGTCCATAAACAGATGAATGGAAAATGAAAATATGGTATTTATACACACTAGAGTAGTACTGTGCCATGAAAAAGGATAAACTTGAGTGATTTTTAGGAAAATGGGTGCCTCTTGAGACTATAATGTTAAATTAAATAAATCAGACATACAAACTTAAATGTTGCATGGTATCTATTGTATGAGAAACCCAGTAAATAAATGAAAAGCAAGATAAAAGATAGATCATAAAAAATAAGGAGATAGTTTTTTTTCTAAAAGGGAAGGGGACCAAGAGCTGGAGGGAAAGGGGAGGAGGGGAAGAAAAAGATATGAAAAAAATAATTAAAAGGTATTACCTACACTTACTAACTCCCCGTGAGGAATGTAATCATTATGTAGTGCAAACATGTATCAAAAACTAATTAAAAATAATAGTCTGGAATTCCTATTTGATGGATTATATGTTGTGGAAATTTATTGTATTTATCTAGCTTTATACATGTTTAAAATATTTCAATAGGACTTCCAGGAAGATAGTGGAGTGGTGAACAGCAGAGAATGAGCCTCTCTGATATTTGGTGTCCAGACACTGGAATATAGCAATATGAGGAAGAGAAGAAGGAGGGGAATGGGTCCCCAGGACCCAGGAAGGATCTGAAGTGAGAACTGAGCCCATAGGGAGAGCAAAGTGAGAGACTTCAATGAAGAAGAAGGAGGAGGTGGCAACCAGTGGCAAGTGGTGCTTTTTTCCTGAGCCCTGACTCACTGCATGGGAGGAGGAGCTTGAACCTGTAGATGCACAGTGACTACTGGTGACCCCAGAGGCCTTCACAGAGAAACACACAAGTGGAATGGAGCAGTGGATGCAGCAGACTGCAGTGGCTGATGAGTTATTTGGGTTCAGAAATGCCCCAGCAGAGGGTGATTGGCCAGTAGTCACCTTGGAGAAGGGCCAGCTGAGTTCAAAACTCAGAATAGCTGCAGACTGGGTCCATCCATTGGCTGCAAGTGTCAGAGTGAGCCTGCCAAGTTCAAGTCAGCAGGAGGTCAAAGACCCAAGTTCAAGCCAGCAGGAGGCACACAGAGTGTTGCAGGCTGAACAAATTGGGTCCCAGCCTCACAGCCAGAAACCATCCTGAACATCAGTGGAACTAAAGGTGCTGGAATCACCCATTACCCTGTCATAAAACCACAGCTGGCATGCTGGGACTAATCAACATGGATCTGGACTCTGTGTGCCAATTTGTCTACCAGTAACAGCAGAAACATACATTGAAATGGACATTTCTTTCTTATTTTCTTATTTTGTCTTTTTTTCCTTGTTTTTGTTTCTGTTTCTGTTTTGTTTTTTCTTGATCATTTGTTCTTGTTTTTATGTGGGTGTGAACACTCTTTCCAGTTTTTGTTGTTTTTCTGTTCTGTTCTTCATTTTATTTCTTCCTTCTCTCTTTTCTACCAGTTTCCCAAAATTTGGGTGCTATTCCTTTGTCCTCAGCCTTGCTTCTAATCCCTTCTTCCTCTTCCATTTCCTCTTCTTCTTCTTCCTCCTCCTCCCCCTCCCCCCTTCTTCTTCTTCTTTTCTATTTTTCCAGGTTTTCCCTTATTCCCTTTAAAATTTTCTCCTCTGATGATAAAATCACCATATGGAGGGCTGATTTCCTGTATACCCTTTTCTGGTCTGTTTAAGATGTTGTTATATAACCACAAAACTAGTTCATATGGCTAAAAGCAACAAAATAAGTGTTATCAGAGGGCCGGTGAGATGGCTCAGCGGCTTAAGCGCCTGCCCGGCAAGCGCGAGGGCCCGAGTTTGACTCCCGGAACCCACATATGAAAAAGGGGCCAGTGATATCACTCAGCGGCATGGGCGCCTGCTGGCACGCAAGGTCCTGAGGTCGACCCCCCGGTACCCACAAAAAAAAAAGAGTTACCACAGTTTATCATTTTCTAGGCTGTGTTTGATGCTACCGTTATTGCTGATTGTACTACTTTAGCCAAGGTGACATAATTGTTATAATCAGTTGTTCTTTCTAGTATGCCAGGACTGAGATTCCCTAAGGGTCATAAAAAAATTCTATAGGTCAGTGCCAAAGAACCAGGGACTAGGGAAAATAGGCAGCAGCTTCTCATCCTCAATTAATTGAAGAGGTAGGACCTTGTAACAGATTCAAAACCCAAAAGCCACCTACACCTGGAAGATATCTCTGGGAAGTAGTCATTTCCTAAGGGTTCTAAATGTTAGCAATAAAGTTACTTATCATAACCAATTTACAAACATCAACCAAGGAATTAAACTAAAAAAAAAAGAAAGAAAGAAAATGAGAAGACACTTAGGCAAGACACAACCCCAGACCAACCCCAGACTTCCAGCTCACCAAAGGCAAACTTAGGGGGCAATGAGATGGAACAATTCAGAAGACACCAACCTGGACTCTCTGAGTTGGTAACAGTGGAAGTAACAAAGCAGATGAATAAGGCTCTAGAAAAAATCAAATCAGAAATAATTTTTCAGATAGCTACAGATATGGTGACCACAATGAAAGACATACTTGGTGACTCTAGAGCAGATAGAGATAAAAGAATAGTGCAGCTTAGGAAAATGATGTAAATAATGAATGCCTAACATGGGAAAGAAATGGAATCCATAGAATAGATTCAAACAGTTATCCAGAAGATTAAAAAATACATTAAAAGAATACACAGCACAATGAGCCAATGTATGACAGAATGTCAGGTATAGAAGACAGCATTGAGGTTATCAATCATGCAAAGAAACAATTCTCATAAATAGAAAGCGACCACAGAAAATAAATCCAACAGCTGCTAGATGATGCAAAGAAGAATAACATCAAATTGATCAGAGTCAACAAAAAAGCAGAGATAGTACAAACAAAATTAAAAAACCATTCACAGAAGTAACAGCAGAAAACTTCCCAATCAGGGGGAAAAAATTCACACAGAAATAAGCAAGACATATAGAATGCCAATTAACCATGTTCAAAAAAATTCTACAAGACATAAAATAGTCAAGATTCCAGAAATTCAACATGAGAAAAGAAATTAAAAGCTGTTAGAGAAAAGAAACAAATCACTTTTAAAGGAAAGCCTATCAGAATTACAGCACACTTCTCAACACAAACCCTCAAGTCAAGGAGAGCTTAGAGTGAAGTATTTCAAGCCCTAGAAGAAAATAACTTCCCACCCAGATTGATGAGCCACACAAAAATCTTTCAGTATTGATGGAGAAATAAAATACTTCCATGATAATGAATACCTGAAGAAATTCATGGCCACCAAACCAGCATTCCAAAATGTTTTGAAGGCATTCTAGAAAGAGATAACAAGGACTACAACTCCATGAACCCCAACAAAATGAATCTACCAGGCAATGCAAGCAATTAGAGAGGAAAAAGGGGAACCAACAACAGGAAAATAACATGACAAGGATAAATCAATACATATCAGATATAATCACCAATATTTATGGTCTCAATTCACCAATCAAAAGAAACAGACTGGCAGAATGGATCAAGAAGAAAGATCCAACAAAATGATGCATACAATAAACACATTTAATTCACAAAAAAATTCATAAACTGAAAGTCAAAAGATGGAAAACAATATTCCATTCAACAGGAACCCAGAAAAAAAGCAGGGGTAGCTATTCTAATTGGAAACAAAATGGATTTTAAGCCAACACTGATTAAGAGAAGCAAAGAATGTCACTACATCCTTGCAAAGGGAACAATCCAAAAAGAAGAGATAACAATCATAAATACATATACACCAAATTCCAGCTCACTGAACTATATAAAACAAATACTAATGGACATACAAAAATCAAATAAGCACTAATACAATTGTAGTGGATGATTTCAATACCCCATGTCACAAATAGGTCACCTAGACAGAAAAATCAACAATGATATATGAGAACTGATCCAAATTTTGAACAAATGGACTTAGTGGCAGGATATTTACAGAGTATTCCACCTCATGACATCAAAATACACATTCTTCTCAGCTGCACATGGAACATTCTCCAAAGTACATCACATATTAGCTTATAGAACATGCTTAAGTAAATGTAAACGAATTGAAATTATCCCATGCCTATTATCAGATCATAGCGCAAAGGAATTCAAAATCAATGGTAAAAGAAACCACAAAAAATTCATAAATGTATGGAAATAAAATAACTTCCTAAACAACCAATGTTTCACAGATGAAATTAAAGAAGAAATTAGAGAGTTTCTACAATTAAATGATAATGTCAGTACAACATAATGGAATTTATGGGATACAATGAAAACAGTCCCAATAGTGAAATTTATAATGGTGAATTCCTCTATGAGAAAAACAGAGTGAACTCAAATAAACAAGCTAATGTTGAATCTCAATTTTCTAGAAAAAGAAGAGCAACTCAAACCCAAAGCTCATACAAGGGAGGAAAGTATAAATTAACAGAACAAAGAATGATAATAACAATACAATGCAATGGAGAATAAGGAAAAAGATACAAATAATCAATGAAACAAAGTGTTGCTTATTTGAAATATTAAGTAAAATTGATAAACCCTTGGCCAAACTTATCAAAATAAGGAAAGAAAAGACTCAAATCCATGCAATTAGGAGTGACAATAGTGAAATCACCATGGAACCTGCAGAAATTCAAGAGATCATCAATATCTACTTCAATAAGCTGGATTCTAATAAGATGGAAAATACAGAAGAAAAGGACAGATTCCTAGATACATATGAATTACCAAAGCTGAATCAAGATGATAAAAAAATTTACATAAACTGATATCAGTCAGTGAAATTGAAGATGTAATGTAAAAACTACCAACAAAGGAAAGCCCAGGCCCTGATGGATTCACTGCTGAATTCTACAAGAAATTTAGAGTAGACCTAATGCTGCTTCTTCTCAAACTCTTTAATGAAACTGAAAGGGAAGCAATACTCCCAAATTCATTCTTGGAAGCAAGCATTACACTGATACCAAAACCAGAGAAAGATCCAACCATAAAATAGAACAGGCCAATCTCATTAATGAAAATAGATGCAAAAATCTTCAATAAGATCCTGGCAAACAGAATGCAGCAAAGCATCAAAAAGATTATATATCATGACCAAGTAGGATTCACTCCAGAGATGCAGCAATAGTTCAACATATGTAAATCAATAAATGCAATACAGCATATTAACAGAACCAAGGACTAAAACAATGTGATCATGTAATAGATGCAGAAAAAGTGTTTGACAAAATGCAACACTGATTCATGATAAAAACCCAACAGAAAATTGTAATAGATAGTCTTTATCTCAATCTGATAAAAGCCATCTATGACAAATCAACAACCAACATCATACTAAATGCACAAACACTGAAAGCTTTCAATCTAAAATCAGGAGCAAAACAAGAATGTCCACTGTCACCACTCTTATTCAATATAGTTCTGGAAACATTAGCCAGAGCAATTAGAAAAGAGAAAGAAATAGAAGGAATAAGGATATGAAAAGATGAAGTTAAATTATTATTTGCAGATATGATACTCTACATAGAAGATCCCAAAAACCCCACCAAAAGACTTCTAGATTTAATAATCAAATTCAGTAGTATAGCTGGATACAATGTCATCAGTCAAAAATCAATAGCATTCCTGTACACAAATAGCAAATTCACTAAGAGAGAAATTAGAAACAACACTTTTCACAACAGCATCCAAAATAACAAAATACCTAGGAATAAACCTAATGAAGAAAGTAAAGATTTTATATTGTAAACTACAGTACTCTGAAAAAGGATATGGAAAAGGATATCAGAAAATGGAAAGATATCCCTTGTTATTGGGTAGGAAGAACTAATATAGTAAAATAGCCATACTCCAAAAATTGTTATACAGATTCAATGCAATCTTCATCAAAATTCCAACAGCATATCTCAGAATTAGATAAACAATCCTAAAATTCATTTAGAACCAGAAGAGATGTAAAATAGCAAAAGCAATACTGGCAACAAAAGCAAAGTGGGGGGATCACAATCCCTAACTTGAAATTATACTATAAAGTTCCTGTGATAAAAACAACATAATATTGGGGGGGACCAGATCCAAGGCTCAGTGGAACAGATTAGCAGATGCAGAGACAACTCCAAACACACTCAGCAACTTTATCTTTGACAAAGAAGCTGAACACCTTCACTGGAAGAAAGAGAGCCTCTTTAATAAATGGTTTTGGAAAAACTGGCTTTCAACATACTGAAGATTAAAATTAGACCCATATCTCTCACCATGCACTAAACTAAAATTGAAATGAATCAAAGATTTAAATATTGAAACAGAAACACTAAATCTGCTGGAAAATAGAATAGGTAGAACTCTTGAAACTTTGGTGTAGGCAAAGACTTTATGAACAAAACACCAATCACACAGGAAATGTCACAAAGAATATCTAGGATGTCATCTTATTAAAAAGCTGTTGCACTGCAAATGAAAGCACAGGGTAAAGAGACAACCCACAGTGTGGGGAAAAATTTTTTGCCATCTGTTCCTCAGACAAATGACTCATATCTAGAATTTATAAAGAACTCAAAAAAATCAGACCCTCCAAATTTAAAGGCCCAATCCAAAAATGGGCATCTAAAATAAATAGGGCCGGTGAGATGGCTCAGCAGCATAAGTGCCTGCCTGGCAAGCCCGAGGTCCTGAGTTTGACTCCCGGAACCCACATACAAAAAAAGGGCCAGTGATATCGCTCAGCAGCATGGGCGCCTGCTGGCACGCGAGGTCCTGAGGTCGACCCCCAGCACCCACAAAAAAATAAATAAATAAAAATAAAAATAAATAAATAGACACTTCTCAGATGAAGAAGTAGAAATGGCAAGTAAATATATGAAAACATGTTCAACATCACTGGCCATTTGATGCAAGTTAATGATGCAAATTAAAACAATGCTGAGATTCCATCTCAGTCCAGAAATAATGGCTATCATCAAGAAATTAACCAATAACAAATGCTGGTAGGACTTGGGATAAAAGGAACCCTTCTCCACTATTTGTGGGAGTGTAGACTGGTGTAATCACTGTGGAAATCAGTATGGAGATTCCTCAAAAAACTAAAACTAGAGGTTCAATTGAACCCAGCTACTCCCCTTCTAGGCACCTTACTGAAAGAATTAAAAGCATCTTACCACAGCAATATATGCATAACCAATTTTATGGCAGTACAGTTTGTAATAGCTAAATCTTGGAAACAGCCCAAATGCCCATCAATGAATGAACTGATAAAGAAGATGTGGTATTTTTTATACAATGAAGTACTACTTTGCCATAAAGAGGGATACACTTGAGACATTTCAGCTAAATGGATGTACCTTGAGACCTTAATCTTATGTGAAAAAATTGGACACAAATGTTGAAATATTACATGGTTTCTCTGGTGTGAGAAACCAAAAGGGTAAATAAGGAATGAAATATATAATAGATATTGTGAAATGGGAAGAAAATATTCAAATGAAAAGGAGAACAAAGAAGGGGAGAGGGGGAAATGAAAGAAGGGACAAGAAAAAAGGAATAGAAGGAGCAAACAAAGCTTTTATAAATAAGGAAGGGAAGTAGGGTGGAAGGGAGATGAGGAAAGTGGGAACAAAAGAAGGAAGATATGTCATGTACTGGGTAAAGGTACAAATTCCTACAATAAATGTTATCATGTATATCTAAAATGTACCAATAAAACATTTTAAAATAATATAATATGTCCCAATAAAATAAATGTTTTTAAAAATTTGCAATAAAAATTTCTTTCACCTGTGAAAGAAAAGAATAACTACAAAATGAAAATTAACAAAGTAACAGAGGAAAACAAGCTATTAGAGGAAAAAATGGTGTTAGAAAATAATCTCAGTCCAAAGAAGGAAGTGAGGTGAGGAATAAATTTAAATATCTATGATGTGTGAAACACATATAATAAAATGTTGAATTTAAACACAAAATATGGTGATAATCATATGGCATGTATAAAAATTTTTGGTTAAAAAAGATTGAATTTTTTAAAATCCAAAAATATGCTTTTTACAAAAGTAATACAGTATCTTAAATATTATGGTTGAGAAAGATTGAAAGTAAAATTTAAAAAGCAGATACAATGCAATGCAAACAAAAAAACCTGAGGGCTGGAACTTGAGTGGAAAAATATGTCTTTCACACAAGAGGGGTCCAGCTCTTCAGTTTCTATTGGTGTATGTTTTTGCCACTTCTACATTGTCTTATCATCTTTATAAGGGGCCTTCAACATTGAATAACGTACATCATTCACCTTCTGGGGGGATATACTGAGGTTTGAATGTGAGACTCACTAAACACACATTCTACCACTGATATACTTGCATAACTCTCTTGTTCTCTAGCTTTGTCTCTTTTCTTTTTCATAATTTATATGGCTATTCTATTCTCATTCTCTTGATGTATAAATTTTAGAATTCACTTTTGTATATCTAAACTGCATCTTGTTGGGACATGTACTGGATTGTTTTAAATTATAAACTAATTTACAGAGATTTGGCATCTTGAGTATATTGAATCTTCCAATCCACAAATGTGGGATGTCTTTCCATTTACATAGGCCTTTTTAGAATTTATTCTGTCATTTTACAGCTTTCAGAATAAATATTCTGCACAAATTTTGTTTGATATATGTCTTAACATTTTATTGAGGGAGAGTATTATGAAGGTCATTTTTCTATTTATTTCTATTACCAGCTGTACACTGGTGGTTTTGTGTCAGTAAAAACAGTTTCTCATTTTTCTTCTGTCTCCATACCACACTCAATATAAGTAACTTCTGTGACCTCAGAAGACAGGGTTTTCTCAGCACCAGCAAGCACACAATCAGTTCTGTAGCAGATACCAGTTCAGTGTCCTCTAATCCAATTTAGTTCTGACACTATCTACAGGTTGAGAAATCAGTCCCCAAGACTGCCCCCTTCCCATTTTAGATGCTTGTCACAAGCACAAGTTTATTTTTAAGTTGTGCTTCTGATAGACCACCTATAAGTCAAGGTTCCTAAAAGTCACTTCTTGGGTTCAATTAATTTGCTAGAGCATCTCATATAACTAGGGAAACATGTTTACTAGTTTATTATAAAGAATATTAGAAAGGATACAGTTGCAGAGATGCATAGGCCAAAGTCTGCAAGAAAGATTATAGTTTCCATGCCCTCCCTGGGTGTGTCATCCTCCAGAAATCTCCAATGTGTTCAACTATCAAGAAGCTCTCTGAACCTGGCCCTTTGGAGTTTTTATGGAAACTTCATTGCATAGGCATGATTGTTATGAGACAGGAAGGAGAAACCTAGCAATGCCTGTCTATTCAGATTCTTATTGGCCTGTCTGTGTAGCACTCTTCATTCCAGGTTATGGGGCAGGAACTCTCTGGATAGAGGAGGGCCTTAGGAGCTACTATCAAGGGTAGATCAGAGAATTTATGACCAGCTCCATAAAGGTGGTGAGATTAGAGTTTCTAAGACCTGCCCTGTTACCCAGGAACTGTGGTCAAAAACCACACACATATACCCACACACCCATACCCACCCACCCACACCCACACACACATACATATATATCATGACATCACACGTTGGTATATAGAAACACTATTGAGTTTTATGTTTACTAGTACCCTACCATCTTCCAACTTACTACTTCCAAGAAGTTTTTGTAGATTCCTTTGGATTTTCTATATAGACAATTGTGCCATTATTTACTGAGATTTTTTATTAGACATATGTGTAGGATTCTGTATCTACTGAGATAACTATATGCTCTTACATTTTAAGTTTGTTAATATAAATGTTGAACCAGTGTTGCATTCCTGAGGTAAACTTTACATGGCATATTTTATTAACCTTTCTATATATTGTTGGGATTTACTTGTTAATATCTGAGGATTTTTGAGTTTATGTTCATGAGAGTTATTGTTCTATAGCTTTTATTGTATTATTTTTAATACAGTTTTATTGTATCATCTGTCTGGTTTTAGTGTCACTGTAATGTTGATCTTAAATAATACATAAGGAAATATTTCTCTCTTGTTTTCCAGAACAGATTATATAGAAAATATAAGGACTAAGAATGCAGCTCAGTGATAGAGTACTTTCCTAGCATTAGAGATGACTTGGGTTTGATTTCCCTCACTACAAACAAAAAAAGTTAATTTTCCTTTGAATGTTTGATGAAATTCAGTATTTTTTGTGGAGGGTTTATAACTATGAATTCAAGCTCTTTAATAGATATGAGTATTTTAAAATCTAGAATGGCTTGCACTAATTTGTGGTTTTTAAGGAATTGGTCAATTTCTTCTAAATTGTAGAATATACATGCATAGAGTTTTACATAGGATACTGCATTATACTTTTAATATTTCATGATGTTGGTTATTTATATTTTCTCTCTTTTTTCTTTTTCTTGTCTATTAATTTTTTTCAAAGAAGCATCTCTTGATTGTATTAATTTTTATTGTTTTTGTTCTTAATATCAAACTCATTGATTTCAGTTATTATATTATTCTTTTCTCTTGCTTCTCATGTATTACATTAAAATGTCTTCTTATTTTTTTTTTACATTACAACAAGATACCTAGGACAAATATCACAGAATTTTGTCCCCAACTGAGGTCTTTCATATAGTCAAACATTTTAAATTATAAATGACATCCTTTCACTCATGCTTCATTCTACCTTTTCTACTTTGATAAATTGATTAAGCCTTTTCTGTGACTATGCCATCTAAATTTTTACCATTTTTCTTGTTTTCTTCCTTCACAATTCAGACTTACCTTGTATTATACTGTGTACTGTAGGTAGATTTCTATTAGCAAAAGTGCAGAAAGCCCATTCTTCCTGTATCTTGAGCTATATACAAAGGATAACATTAAAAACTACCATTTATTGTGAATCTACTAGGCACTAGACACCATGCTAAATAATTTACATTCACTATTGTTACAGGGATAATATAGGACCTCCAAATAATTCAAATAATATAGGGGAACTATATAACTCCTAAACTTCTAGATGTCCCATACACTGAGTTTATGTTCCCCAAAATTGAAGAATGAATTTTAAGGAACAATGGAGGTTTAGAGCAGGAAATATTTGTTGAGGGAAAGAAAGCTTCTGTCTAAGAGAGACAGAAGGGGATCCAGAAAGTGGTTTGCCCATGAGTCCACTTCTCAAAGGAAGTTTATAGTGCAAAATCATGAGGTGGGTATAAGGTGGGACAAAGCTATGATTAACTAATAAGATTACAAGTATAGTTGCTTAGGTAATATTGATCCAATGGGGTCATGTAGCAAGTGTGCATGGAAATAACAAGGACCTTGCCTGGAAGAGGTGGGTCAGGGACTCTTCCTGGCCCCCACCCAGATGATTGATACCTATTTAGAATATCAATTGTTATTGTTTATCCCTAAGGGAAGTATGTAGTTGTAGACATTTCATCTTTTGTTTTGAGGTCTGACCTTAAAGGAATGCACCCCCACCCACAGTTGTAATGTATCTTCTGCACTGACTCCCTTGAGGGTCTAGGCCTGTCTGACTGCCTATAATATTTCTAACTTAGTTGTCTATAATATTCCCCCCTCTGAAGAGGTACCCCTAACTGCTATGAGAGGTGAAGGGGCAATGACTGTTCTGGCTAATTCAAGCTGAAGGGGATCATGTTTGTGATCAGCTGTCAGAGAGACTCCACAGAGTATCTAAAGGTGCTCAATAGATGCCAGGCATTCTCATCTTGGGTAGGCATATAACTTTAAATCTGGAGGAGACCAGGCCAAAGAAAGTTAAATATGTGTGGGCCAAATAATAAGATCAACAAGATTATTTTAAATAAAGCCAACAAAAGTTTCCACCAGGAAGAGCTAGTAATAGCCTCCCACGAAGAGGATAAGGAGAAAACTGAGGGAATTTTATAATCCAACATGGCATTAACCTGTCATTTAATGTCTTGAACAGTCATTGAGATATTAGCAGAAGGATCAGGAATGTACACACAACATTCACCTTTTACAATTGCACACATACCCACTTGTGCTGCTGTTAGAATGTCTAATGCCATCCAATTTTAGAGGCTAGCTTGCCTCATTAATTCTACCTCTTCATTTGGGAAAGAGAGACCAGCTGTGGTGTTGTTTAAGGCCCATTGAGTATAGTTAATCAAGGCCTCTATATGTTGCCTGACATCCTCTAATCCTAGGGAAGGGATAAAGATAGAAGCCAAATGATCATACCAATGAAACACACTTCTAGACCATCGATGTTATAGATTGGGTAGGTTTGCAGGTTCATAGGTACTTTTGACACTCCTGCCTTGTAACCATTCAAGTCCCACTGTGCATCTCCCTATCCATCCAGGGGGTAGCCAGGGCCACAGATTTGTTCTGCAGGACCAAGGAGTGCCATTGGGTGCTTGCCACCTAATTCCAGGGTGATTAAACCAATCTGTTGCAAACCAGTCTTCAACCTGTAAAGTTACAGTGTGTATACACTGCTCAGAGGATATTTATCTGACATATTTAGTAAAGTTAGGGCAATGAGAATAAGAGTAATTTTTTTGTTCTTGATATAAGTGGCCTTTCTATTAAGTTGTCCTATAGTTGGAGTTAATCACATACAAGCATCATCAGTATAAATATTGACTTTTTGTCCTTCACTGAGTTGTAATACCTTAGTCAGAACTATGAGTTCTTCTAGCTGAGCATTAGTCCCAGAGGTAAGTGAGGAATTTTGAAGTGTCTGATGTAGAATCACTACTGCATACCCTGTCTTTTTGTCCCTTTTCTTGTACCATTTGCCATCACAGAATAGGGTCAAGTCAGGGTGTGTCTAACAAGTCTTCTCTGGCTGCATATGTATGGAGAATTGCCTGTTTGCAGTCATGTCTTTTAGCCTCAGTTTTCTCCTTTTCTGGTACAAAAGTGGCAAGGTTCAAGGAGGAACATGTCTTTCTAGAAGTAGAGCCTAGTATTTAAGAAGTTGGTTGTCTAATAGCCATAGGCTCACTTTGGAAGAAAGAAGTCCTGCCACGTTGTGAGGTGCCACTGAAGCCATGGCTCTAAGTCACACAAGGCATCCCTTCACTACAATGCCTAATTCATGACTCAGATACCCCACAGGCTGTTGAGCAGGTCCCCAGCCCTGTGTAAGCACTCCCAAAGCCATGCTCCACCTTTCATCAACATACAGATTGAAATGGTGTGCTGTCAGTAGGTTCAATGCTGGGGCATTTACAAGCATTTATTTAAGCTTCTGGAATGCAGTTTGGGAATCAGGCTGCTGGGTTAAAATATGGGTATCTACCTTTTGGGCTTCCTTTATAAGCTGATGGAAGTCATGCAATCTCACCATCTCCTGCTATCCAAAGGCAACAATAACCTGTGATTCCTAGGAATCCCCTTAGCTGTTTTAGAGTCTTGGGCTGATGCAAGGAAAGTATTGGTTTAATTCTTTCTTCCCCCAGCCTTTTGTTTCTCTTAGATATGATAAGGCCCAAGTATTTTACCTCAAGGCTGCAAAGCTGTGCCTTAGACCTAGAAACCTTATAACTCTTGTCTGCTCCTGTCTGCTAGGAAATTCAGCAGAGAATGTGTGCCTTGGCTAGAGAGCATTCCTGATGGGGAACATAACAGTATATTTACCTACATATTGCAAGACCATGACCTGGGGAAATTCAAAACACACCAAGTTGTGGGAAAGCTCTTGACCATGAAAGGTAGACTGTTCTGAATCCTTGAAGGAGCACACTCCATGTCAGTTGAGAGGCCTGATCTTGAGGATTTTCAAAGCCAAAAAGAAACTGGGAATCTGTATGTAAAGGAATACAAAAGAAGACATCTTTTAAACTTAACACTGAAAACCAACCAGCATCTTGCAGGATCTGAGAAAGGAGAGTGTATGGGTTAGGTACTACCAGGTGGATTGACACTGTTGCTTTATTTATCAATCTAATGTACTGTACCAACTTCCACTCCACATTGGGTTTTCAAATTCCTAAGATTGGAGTGTTGAATGGGCTGTTACAGGCTTTAAGTAAACCCTGTGCCCTTAAATTATCAGTTATAGGCAATAAACCTCTCTTAAGTATTGCATATGGTAAGGAAAAATAGTAGGGTCTTTGATATGTTTTTGCACAATAGCAGCTCATATTGCTCTACCTATTCAACCTCTAGTTGCCCATACTTCAGGATTTATTTCTGTCTCCATGAGAGGGAGGCAGCATATCTCACCTGGGTGCATATGTACTACAGTATTCAAACAAGATAAAATATATCTCCCCAGGAAGGGAACTGGACTTTCAGTCATAATTAAAAATGAATGCATAAAAGATAAAAAAGTACCAGTTACAGCCTGAGGGTTGTGAGAAATTGCAAGCTGTCTCCTCTCTGGTGACTCTTTTCACTGAGATATAATGGCTGGAAGGCCAGGGTTGAAAAGAAGAACCAAGAGACATGAGCCAGTGTCCAACAATAGGCTGGTTTCTTTTTCCCCTATAGTTATGTTTACCCAGGGCTCCTCCATGGAGATGAAAGTCTGGCCAGAGGGAGAAGGCAGAGAGTGCCTTTGTTCCCTTCAGTCTTGCTGGACCAGCTGGTAAGATTTGTCTGAGCTCTGAGGCCTTTGCCTCAGAGGGCATTCTGACTTCCAGTGGTAACTTTTGCAATCAGGGCATGGCTCAGGGGGCCTCTTGTCATAACAGTTCTTATCACAGTCTCTCTTAGGGTTGCCTGGTTTTATGCAGCAGTAGCAGGTGAGTTTAATCATCAAGCTTTTCTTGGAGCCCCAAGAATCAGATTTAGGGTTGATTCCTTTTAAGGCCACAAACAAGGCAGCTGTTTTCTCTTGGTCTCTTTGTTTTCTTTCCTAGGCCTTCTCCTGGTCTCTATTATAAAATACTGAGGAGGCAAATCTCACTAAAGTATCAAGTGAGCTATCTGGAGCAAAAGCCATCTTTTGTAGCTTTTTCCTAATATTTAAGGCTGACTGTGTAATAAACTTGTCTTTAAGAATAATCTGTCTTCTATTGAATTAGAAGCCAGGCATGTTTTACCAATGCCTCTTATAAATGATCTAAGAAGGCAGAGGGTTCTCACCTTTCTCCTGATGAATAGTTAATTTAAAATAACCAAAGAAATTAGTTCTTATTCTTAGACATTTAAGAATACATGTCTGAAAATATCTCTCATTACAATCTTCCACCTGGTTGGTAGGCCAGTAGGGGTCTCATACAGGGACTGCTTGGGCTCCAGTAGGAACTAGCTGTTCCTCTGGCTGCCTGTATTCTGACCTTCTAAAATTAATATGATATTTATCTCCAAATGTAATAACAGCTTGTAATGCTGCTTGTCTTTGATTAGAAGTCAATGTTTAATTTAAGAGTAACATTACATCCTTCCAGTCTAATTCATAGGTCTGTGTAAGTCCACTTAAGACCTCAATGTACTTATTAGGGTCATCTGAAAACTTTCATAGCTCTCATCTGATCTGTTTTAGGTCACTGAGAGAAAAGGACACACAAACACAGGTAGTCCTGTATTTGCCATTTACTTCCTCTAAGGGGTACTGTCTTTGAGGAGTTTGAACAAAATCAGCTAAGGATGGATATGTCCCCATAGAGGCTTCAATTACGGCTGGCCTACAAACCTCACCTTAGGACCCTAAGGACAAGTAGGGAAACCCTCAGACCCATTAACAGTGGATAAGGCTTTGATTAATGTTGCATTGGAAAACTCATCCTCAGGTTCAGTAATAATAGATGAGGCTTTGATTAAGATTACATTGGAAACCTCATCCTTGAGATCCAAAAGGCAAGAAAAAATAACCCCAGGCTCAGTGATAGTGGATGCATTAATGATCAGAGGTGTCTGATTTTCCTTTGGCTTACATTTATATTTTGAATACAAATAAAGATCATTTCTCAATACAAAGAAAACTTGAACATGAGGCAATTCTGACTATTTTCCCTCTTTCTTACAGTACAATTCTAGTTGTGAAATAGCATCATAATCAATACTTCCCTCTGCATTCCATTTTGGCTCTAGGGCATAGGCAGGCCATACATGGGTGTAGAAAAATATTAAACTGCTTTTTCTCAATATGTGAGGGCTGAACATTTTCCAATATTTAAGAATATATTTCAAAGGAGTAAGAGATTTTGACGTTGAGTCTCTCATCTGAAAATACAAGAGAAAGAATTGGTGTCCCTTTAATTTCTACTTGATTTTCATATCCTCAAGGCATCTCCTGAGGTGACCCACTCCAGAGCAGGTGGTTGCCATCTAGAGAGTAGAAGATAGGTTGGGTCAGACTAGTCACCCTTACTGGCTCATGACCATATCTTAGCTGGAAACTCATACTCCTAATTCTAGCAAGTGTTTCTAAAAGTACAAGCTACAACTGATTTCAGCTGTAACAGTCATATTTCAAGAAGGAAGCATTGCTAGCAAAACCAATAATCAGGAGATCTAATCCATTGCTTTCCAATTCTTTGAGAGTGAGGAAAATATCAAAGGGCAAATTGAAAACAATTGGCACACCTCCCAGCCTGCAAAAGATATCAACCCTAGAAATAGATAGAGGCAAGTTATCTACTAATCACCTAGGCAATCTTCCTTAAAAGAAAGGCAAAGCTAAGTTTGACTCAAAATCTCTGAAATTTCTGTCTCAGAAGCCCACAGGTTAAACTTATACCCTTCACCTAGCAACCACAATTTATGTGTTAGTAAAGGCACATTTATTAGTTTTCCACTTGTACATGAAATAAGGAAAGGGTGACTAAAACCTATTTTTAGCTAGCATATGTAAGGAACAAGTGTAAATCATTCTCATATAGTTGTTTTTCCTCTGCAAAGGGCAAACAATTATTGCAAGATGCCTCTGTTTGACCTCCTGGAGGGAGGGACAGTCTAACTACAGTCTAACTCCTTTGAGTCCACTTCTCAAAGGAATTTTTATAGCACAAAATCATGAGGTGGGTATAAGGTGGGACAAAGCTATGATTAACTAATAAGATTACAAGTATAGTTGCTTAGGTAATATTGATCCAATGGGGTCATGTAGCAGGTGTGCATGGAAAGAACAAGGACCTTGCCTGGAAGAGGTAGGTTAGGGACTCTTCCTGGCCCCCCACCCAGGTGATTGATGCCTATTTAGAATATCAATCATTATTGTTTATCCCTAGGGGAAGTATGTAGGTGTAGTCATTTCATCTTTTGTTTTGAGGTCTGACATTAATGTATCTTCTGCACTGACTTCTTTGAGGGCCTAGCCCTGTCTGACTGCCTATATTTCTAACTAACTTAGCTATCTATAATACTATCATCTCTACACTCCAAACTCTTTTGGGGGGCTTTTATCCATTTCATTGAGTAGCAATGAGAACTTAGAAAAATAGCATGGTTCATGAGGCCATAGAACTAATATGTGGTAGAGCCAGAATTTAAATTCAGCTCTGTATGACTAGAAATCCACACTCATCAACACTCTGCTACACAGCCTTCTGGCATACTCCAATATTCTCCTCTTTTACTAGAACGCCTTAGATAACAGTAACTAAAGCACTACACTGTAGTTCATTGTTATCCTGTAACTGGATCCCTCTAGCTCTGGGGTTCTTGTTTTGAGACAAGGAAGATTGAAGCTATCAAAACTGCAAACAGCAAGCAGTGGGGAATGGCAAAATGCATGTTTATTAGGAAGAATAAAGAAAATGCTCTCCACTAGTCAATAGGGGTGTTCCACAGATGTTTAAATCCATTGGCTTTTTATACAGTTTTTGGTAAGTGACAGAATGCAGGGATGCTCCTGGTTGCTGGTAGTCCTTTGAAGTCTGGAATGAAAGCTGTTTCATTTGGATTTCATTTCCTCCAAGGTCTCTCCCATTCAGTTAAGCACATTTTCTTTGCATCTTACATTCCATTAGGCCCTGATGGTCAGTTTGCTTAAGTTAATTATTTGGGCCCTTTGACATGTTAACTCACTCAACCCCTGATTTTACTGCAGCTTCACTATTCAGGACTTGTGCCCTATCTACCTACCTTCCCCTATCTGCTGGCTTGAATCCTCAGTTCTCCATATATATGGAACAGTTTGACTTTACCCAGGACATAGCTCACCTCTACTTTGCAGACTACTAATTGCCTAACCCTGAGCCTCTAACAATGTCTTAAAAAGTAAGAAGTCTCCTCTCCTCACCATTACTATTTTCTTTCATCCAAGCCTAACCTCCAATATATACAATTCAGAGATTTTTCAAATATTAGTGTATATCATAATCACCAGGAGAGCTTGTTAAGACAGATTGCTGGACTCCACCCACAAGAGATTCTGACTCACTAGCTCTGAGGTAGGAAGAGCTGAGAATTTGCATTTCTAAAAATTTCCTAGATGAGATTGATGGTTCTCAGAGACTTCACTTTGAGCATCATTGGTGTAGTGTTATAGCTGATCAAATGGTCTTTGGTATCTTTTCACAATATAGGTAGAATTACAAAACAGTTATAAATTCTCACCATATGAGTCCAGTCTAAAACATACGGAAGAAAAAAGTCATAAAGAAAAAGTCAGAAGAATGCAAAAATATTCTACACATAATATATTTGATATATATTCTACACAAAATATATTTGATGGCCTACAAAATTTTGAAGCACTGCACATCACTGATCCGTTATCTTAGACTAGATGAACTATGGTAAAGATACTTCTCAAATTACATTTAAAGTAGCATTTATTAAATTCATTTTATCACAAAACACTTTTCTATGTGTAATGTCCTTTATAACTAGTGTTATTCAGGACACACTTTAAGAAATGCTTTTCTAAAACAATTTTTTTTACAGGAGAGTTCAGACATCCCTTAAAGTCTCCACAGTCAAAAGGGCTTTGTGCCTGACTCAGTGCATTTAAATCATACTAAATATCTATTTACCCTGTCTAGAATCCAGGTCTGATTTTCCTTAGTATGGCTCTCAGAACATTGGGATTGGTTAATCCTGGACAAAAATATGATGCAGGTATAATTTACTTAAGGATAGAGAATCAGAAACCATGATAGAGTGATACTAAACGTCTTTGAAAGGATTATACCTTTGAAAGGATTATACTAAACATCTTTGAAAGGTGTTTTATGTATATGTATCACTAGACCCCTGATAATTTGATATAACATTTTTACTTGATGTGAGATTAAACCACCCAATTTGTAAACTCTGCATTCTTTTCTCCTCAATTCAAGGCAATATTGCATGTTTGATATTCTGAAACATTGTCCAGTCTAAAATTTCCCAACAGCAATTAAATAAGTTAAACCTTAAGTTCTGTCATAAAGCTGGAATGGAATTATGTGTATTAAATGTGTTGGACTAATTTAATCAAACATAGATGCTTTCATACAATCATCTGATCTATCTTGGACTTCAATTTCTTCTGACCAATGTTTGTTGACCCTTTCCAGTATGAATATTCTTTTATTGATCACACAGAAGTCAGAAGTAAAAAGCTTCAGATATCTTCAACACTCGACATTATATCGTTAGCTCCAAGCTATAAACCTGTGCCAAAGACAGATTTGAGCATCATCATCCTAAAACAGGAGGTGATGTATAGAATTAGTTATACACATAAAAATTGCTGGTGCTGATGAAATATATTTGAGGATAAATTTATTTATTTATTTATTTATGTTCTTGGTACCAGGAATCGAACTCAGGACCTCATGCTTGCCAGGCAGGAGCTTATGCTGCTGAGCTATATCCCAGCCTGAGGGTAAATTTATAATTACTTTTGATTTTAATATTCTAAGATAGTTCTGTGCATCAATTTTGATAAATTAATTAGTGCTCTCTTTTGCCTAATTGTTTCAGATAGCTAAGTTTTTAAAAACTCAGGTCCATAGCTTTCTGGGACAATCAATTTGCCTTTCAAAGCCTATTATTTAACAAAAATCACACTGCTCTATATGCAAATATAATACTTTAACATATTATACCTGTATAGTGTATTACAATTAGTAGGTACTTACACATTTGATCCTAATAACAATTTATTGGGTAGCTGCAATATTGTTAAATATATTTAAATATATACTTGGTCTTCCTTTCCTTTTCCTGGCATTCAACTCATAAAACAATTTGTCTTTTTTGTATGTTAATAACTGACTGATGGGTGGCAGCCCCTAAGTAGGTTTAGGATGAGAACTGGTTACTGGAAAGACCAAAGCATAATTACTGGGTCTTTCAGCACCACTTACAACCTCCAGAGAAGAGAGGCTAAAGGTTAAATTGATAACCAATGGACCAAGATATAATCAAACATGCCTATGTAACAGAGCTTCCATAAACATCCAAAAGAACTAAGTGCAGAGAGCTTTTGGATAGCTGAACGCTCCACCCTCCTTCTCCCATGCAGGTCCCTATTCATCTCTTCCATGTAGTATTCATTTGTATCTTTTGTAATATCTTTTACAATAAACCAGTAAATGTAAGTGTTTCCTTGACCTCTGTGAACTGCTCTAGCATATTAATTGAACCTGAGGAAACTCTGATTTATACCAGATCAGTAAGAAGAAGCACAGGACAACAATCTGGGGATTGTGATTGCATCTGAAATGGTGGTTTATCTTAAGAGACTGAGCCCCCAATCTGTGGGATCTCCAGGTAGATTGTCTCAGAAGTGAATCAAATTAGTGAATTCAGCTAGTGACCACTGCAGTAATTGATTATCTGATGGACAGGAGGAAAAAAAAAAACACATATCTGGTTACATAAGTGTTCTGTGTTATGAGAATAGGAGAAACTGATTCTGTTTTTACAGCTTTCTCAGTAGGGTAAATCAGGACATTTTTAGATTGCTTTCAAAACAGCTCAATCAAAATGTAAATCACTGTTTTTTATCATTAATATGTGCAGCAAACATTCTTTATCCTTACTCCACCCTTTACTGTCATTAATATGGGAAGTTTCATTTTCTATTTTATTTGTTTTGACTTATTTGAATTTTTAAAAAATCAATTAAATTGGGATATGCCTGTATTCCCAGCACTTGGATAGCTGAGGCAGGAGGATCACGAGTTCAAGCTCAGCCTGGTCAATTTGTCAAATTAATGAGACCCTGTCTCTAAAGAGAAAAAAATAAAATACAAAGGGCTGGGCAAGTAGCTCAGTGTGAAGGTTCTGGATTAAATGCTCAGTACTGAAAAAATGATTTTTTAAATAATTAGAAACAATAAAGATTGTTTTATCTCTGTTAGAACTGAATTAGCTTCTAAGAAGATATCCACTCTATCCCCCAAACCCATCATCATAAATGAGTGGTTTTAGTACTAACAAAATATCTATATTCCTCAATGAAACAAAAAAAACCTGTTAGAAATATAATTTAGGATTCCTTGAACCAGTCTAGAGCTCATAAGAAATTGCCTTGTGCTACCACATCTACCAATGTTAGTATATCTTAATCTTAAAGATTGAAGAATAGAGTATCAGTCCCTTGCATTTTCAAATGTAAAACAGGGTAAGTACTGTTATTAAACAGATAAATACATATATATTTATTTATTAATAAATAGGTTAGTATTAGCATCATTCTTATAAAGGAGAGCTAAAACATTTGGAGATACAGATGATGAAAGCACAAATGTATTTGCAGAGGAACAGAAATGTTCTTGAGAATGATTGATAAACCTCTCTGAGATGAACAAGGGAGGTCAACATCTGCTTTGTAGTTAGACGTGGCTTGCCTGCTAGGTGGTGCCTAATAACATTTCTTTATCCATGAACCTCAAGCTCTCTCTCCTTCACACTCAGGGATGGGCAGCAGTGATGAAAGAGCCTCAGAGATTGGGTGAGGGTATCAATTTTACACATCAGTTTTGGCGCAGCTGCATTAAGGTGGCTGCCTCAAAATAGCATATATCCAAGAAATGTGGAGAACAGATATGGTAACCATTTTATGGACAAGATAATTTTTATTCTTCATCTCATTCTCACACTTTATTCACTAGATCACATCTTTGCTGGCAGCAGTACTAACAGCACTCTGTGTGTGTGTGTGTGTGTGTGTATGTGTGTGTGTGTGTGTGTGTGTGTATGTGTTTTAAATTTAGATTTTAACAACCATAGCTTAGTAGATGACCCCACTTAAAATCCATTCCCTGTTCACACATAAAATTTATTCAAAATGATAATGTTAACAATATAATGAGTTAGTGATCTGATATTTTACTGGGTTGTTTGGTAGGTCACATGTTTCTAATTAAATTTTCATTGATTCCTGTGAAACAGCATCAGAATGAACAAAGATTAGATTTGAAAGCTCTGCATACAGCACACAAATATAAATGTAAATATATAGTAAATTATTTAAAAAATTTTAAAGTTGATTTTGAGCTTTTTACATACACTTCTGCCATAATAATTCAAAGATTCCTTTTAAAATTACTTACAAGGTGGCATTTTTGAATTGTTTCATTTTTATTTTTCTACCTAGATTTGTTAGCCAGATGCAGAACAATTGCTAGCAATATAATATAATATGTAAGAGATAAGACTCTAAAGTGAATCCAATTATGTTCAAATTTGAGGTCCACCATTTACTGGTTATTTTATTCTGGGAAATTTTTTTACTTTTCCATATCTGTGACTCAGTTTCTCACTTAAACATCCTTATAAAGTTGTTGCAAAGGTGAGATAAATCATATAAATCTTCATGAACAGTACATGGCACATAGTAAGTGACCAGTAAATAATCACCCTATGTTCAGTCATCAGGAAAAAAATAGACGACTAGTTAACTGGATGACATTCTCTTCCTCTCCAGAATAGTGGATCGTATGTTTGGCACTATCATACATATAAACACAAAAAGATACCCATTTTCTGAAGGTGCCCTTAAATGAATGTTCTGGAGTTCAGTGGTGCTGAAGCCCCTTGCAACACAAAATCTAATGGGTAAATGGGCATTACGATTGAAATTTCAAGTAGTAATAAATACACATTGAACACATCAAAATCTCATCGTGTCAGGTAATGCACCTCTTAAAATTTATAGCTCCCTTAACAACTAGATAATATAAATGCCAAAATGCAAAGCATTTGTGGTATGGCTAGGTTTTCCTAGGCCATTCCCACTACATCCTAACCTCTGTTTCTGGACAACAAATCCAATCATTTGGACAGATCTCTTTCAAGGTATGTTAGAAAAACAGAGTTGCTAGAAGGGGACCTCACAGAAATCTCCTTTATCTGCAGCTTGGTTTTGTAAAGAATGCAGCTTTTATCTCTGAAATTTGGTATGACACTAGGCAAATATCTCGTAATTTTGTCTGAGATTCTGAAGCGACAGTACTTAGACTTTTAACCACCTTTGCTAAATGTAGGAACCTGGGGAAGACACTTTCATGTGACGTTTGTGAATTTTCTCCTCTAGCAAATTTGGGCATTAGTATGTTTTTTCCTTTAAATTTCTGATTTCATGGGCTTAGAAGATCTGGCTTCAACCCTGAAAGTCTGCATTTCTGCTTTTTCCAGACTCCTTTACCTACTGAGAAACCTTATACCTGTTTTCTGGCAAAGCAGGGCCTCTCTTGGCACGCAAACCTGGCAGGTGAATCCACCTCTCAGGGGCGTGTCAGTACCATTTCCTGGAGCAATCTCACAGGGTGGTTCCACTTTTCATTTAAGCTCAAATACTTTGCTACCTCTTCTGCAGCTGCCAGACCTGCTCCTGCTCCTGTTCAGGTAACTTGATTTCTCCCAAGCACCACAATAGGAAGAGGTGGTTGATAAATGACTTCTATATGTGTGCCTGAACTTTTTTTTCATTGTCTTTGTGTTTTTATTCCTCAGGGAAAGACTGACAAGATGATGAGCTCAAGCTATTGGAATGAAACCAGCAGCAGATGTGGGACCCATCAACCCCCTGAGGTGCTACAGTGCCAGCCCCAGCATTACCATTGCTACCACCAGTCAAGCCAAGCCCAACAGCCTCTAGAAAAAAATGTAGTCTATGAACGAGTGAGGACCTACAGTGGGCCCATGAACAAGGTAGTGCAAGCCTTGGACCCCGTTGGTTCACAGGAAGTGCTCTCCCCCCTCAAAACTGCCTCCTCCTACCAAAACTTGGTTTGGAGCAACCATTCCCAGGTACAATAAATATAGCTATTCCCAGGTAATAGATAAAGGAAATCTTGAACCTCATTTTTCCTCTTCCTTTCTGCTTCTTTGCCTTACTTTATAGGATATCTCTTGATGGATTGTGATTATGTGTGCATTGCACAGTCTACCAAGTTCCAGCTCTTGGCTGTTTCTAATTTACTAGTGCTGTAGCTATTTGTTTACCAGTTCCAATGCTTTTTGTAATCTAACCAGAAGAGAGCATTTTTTGTTGAACTTAATTGGAAGATCTGATCTGAGCGATGTATTCTTTTGTGTCTAATGCAAAGCAAACCTTAACTTGCATACAATAGTTCCTTTAGGATTCCTATGGACTCACTGCATATTGGACACAAAAAGGTTTTTTATACCATTTACAGTGGTTCAAGGATAATGGCATGTTGGAGTGATGAATAATTATTTGTGTTCGGCTAATAGTATAAAATGCTTCAGGATAAGTGATAGGTGCAAATGTCAGCCTGAATTGTCATATGTGCTTCACTTTTTGACAATGACACATTGATTCTTGTACAGACTAGGTGAAATTTTTTATGGAATATTGGTATAAGGAATACTGAAATAGGGGATATAAGATTGAATAAAGCAAGAGGTAAGTGATTGTTATATAGAAGCTACAAAAGATGGAACTCTAAGACACCTCTGAAAATGAAATAAATTTGTTTCTAAGGGTTTGTTGTGTTAATATTCTTAGCAATTAATGAAAAGTAACATTGTAAGTCTATATAAAGTGAGCAGTTTTACATTTTTTTCATTATCTGTCTCTCTTTACATAAAATTTGCATGTTTTAAGCCTTCTGAAAACTTCTGTCCAATCTGAAATTATGTTTTCAAGATATAATTTCTATTGTGGTGATCTCACAAAGCAACCACTGGGATGTTATTCTACATTACATTATTATACCAGTTGGAAATAGTATGGATTGCTTTTCCAAAATTAAAAATTTAAGTAGGATATGAAACATTTCTAAAATGCATGATATAACTATGTTTAAAGAATTTTTCAAATATAAGATAATCCCCAAACCCCAAATGCTACAATTTTGCTCTTTTATTTAACCCTTAGTGTAATTTCAGGGAAAAATACACACAAAAAGTCTAAGATTAACTGTCAGTAGTTTCCTTGTTGAGAAAAACTCCATGTGTACTGAGGTGAAGGGGAAGACAAATATAAAGGCCAAAAATACTAGTTCCTATGAGTGTTAGCAATAATGCAGATGGACATTCAAATATTCAGCATTATGTTGCTAATACACAACAAAGTGGGTTTGATCTTTGTTCCATAGTGGCCCCGAAATAATGAAGCTGAAAACAACAATTACTATTATCATAAGAACACTAAAGTTATCTTATATGTTCAGAGTTAGTTTATCCCATTAGCTTCTTCTCGTGTAAACTTGTCAGTAAAAGAAAATATATACACATTTAAAAGCTGAAAACTGGCAAATTATAGATATTGAGTACAGAAAAAATTTTAGGACCATGCTTTATTATTTGTTCCTTGGTTCAACTTTCTCTTTTAATAATATCAGGACCAAGCTGGTCGAGCTTTTTACAAGATGTTCCTTTTCTACCTAGTATTTGCCAAAGTGATCCTTACACAAAAGTATTTCCATCCTAAAACGTAGACCCTCATAAAAAAGTGTGTAAAAACTTTAGGAACAGAAAGTATGGCCACAATAACTGAAATAAGAGATTGGAATGGAGGGCATTGTGAAACTTGAAGTTATTTATGACTGAAAATTAAAGAAAAGTAAGGGGTAGGTACAGATGAAGGAGGTGAGATTAAAGCTATGTGGTAAAAGAAAAACAAAACAAAACAAAAAGACTTACTTTATTCCCTTGTTAGGAGAAGAAAAAACTTGATGACAAAATTTCAAACTGTGTTGGAGTTCACGATAAAAGAAAATGGCAGGACAGCTTTTAGATAGCTGCCACAAAGAATCTGACAAGAAAACTCATCTATTTTGTATTATTTTCCTTCCTCCCTGTTTATTGTTGGGATGGCATTGTGGCATTATGTGAAATATACCTAGGTTTGATCTGAAATTACCTTCATAGCAACAAAATGAAAAAGATGTGACAGCAGCTTTTTTATATACCAGGCCAAGCAGGAGTAAATAATATATATTACTCAAGACCTTTTTGTTAGTTTTAGGTTTTAATAAAATATCTCTTTAATATTCTATGCTTCAGATGAGTTTATATGTAGCAATTATTCTGGTGCCAGAGTGTATGACTGGGGCAGCTAGGGAAATGAGTATTACATTCAATTGTTGGTCATGGTGAATTCAATTAAACTTTTACTTTGCTTTTAGCATTTTAGTTTTTGGATAACTTTCAGTGAACTCATGAGATTTCAAAATAAATATTGCCAATAGTAAAATATATTCCCTTTGAGAAACTGAAACTGAGACCAATCTGTTTTGTTTCCTGAATCTTAATTTTAGCTAATATAGTATATTTAGATTTTAACCAAATGCTTTGTGCAACATTTTAGCATTTTCTATTTCTGGTATTTTAGACAGTATTTTCCCCTATTGCACTCTTGTGCACTAGAATAGGGTTTATAGATAAAAACACATTTAAATTTCTCTAAATATATAATGTTGCTCTGTTTCCTGTCTATAATTGATCAGATATATTTTATAGTTTTCTGTTATTATTTTGTCTGATAAATAGGGTATTTGTCAGAGAAAATTAAATGTAGAAGCTAGTTAGTAATAAGTTATTTGAATTCATGGTAAAAATAAAATTACTATCTTTAGCCATACAAACAAGGACATAGATGCATTTTAGAACTGAATATAGTCTTATAAGTAAATGGATTTCTAGAATCTACTTAAAAGAAAACAAAATAAAACACCCTTAGAACTGAACTTTAGAACTTAAATATTAACCTACTATCATTAACTTAAAATGAAATACTGCCTTAAATGAGCAGGATTTATGGTAATTGCTCATTGAACTAAAGTTTTTCCTCCTACTAATTTAGATTTTCATAAAGTTCAAGATATTTTCCACGAATATGGAGGGACTCTGTTTTTGAGAAAGAAAAATGGATCAAAATGTTTTTAATTCCAGTCACTCACTTAACATACTATATTTTATAGAAAACACTGATTTTTCTCGATAAATACCATTTCCTTATGCAGGGAGAATACACTTTGAAGATAAACATAAAGAGCCTGGTCTGTAGCTATCCCCTATGCCTATCTATATTTCACTTTAAAAGATTATTTTCTATTGTGGCCACCAGTATAATGTAAGTATTACAAAGGTTGTCGTACTTTTGAATTTGAAACTTGTAACTGAATCTAATTCTAGATAACAGCCTACGGGAAAATGTGCACTTATGGAAAGGCCTCTGCTATCCATAATTATTCAACTGGGGCTTACCTTCTTTTACATGATTTTTCCCTTTGTCTTTGTTCCAAAGATTGTAATTGCTCCCCAACTTTGTTATGATTTCTGTATACTATCAGAAAATTTTCCTGCTCTGTGGGAAGTAGTATGTTGCTTTGATAAATTGTTGTTCAAAGGTGTGGTCACTAAAGTAAATGATAGTTTAGGGAAGTAGATTGCCTGAAAAAAAGAATAAGATCAGAGAATAAAGGAACTATTGTTTTCAGGTTTGGTCATCCCTTTTGTGCTTACAATTAAATGAAGCTATAGAAATTTTGAGTACAACAAATTGCTGGTGAAAATGCCTATGGCAATTGTGTTTTGTTTAAAGGAGGTTTGGACCTGTTTTCAGTGAAGGGCACTCATAAATTGTCATTGTGGGCTGACATTGGGCAGTGGTACAACAAGAGGAAGACAGTGAACTTTTCTTCAATTGTCTTGGTCCAAATTCCTAGGTTTGACAATTCATGGTAAACCAACTAGAGATTTGCTGTGCTCTTAAACTCCATTTAAAAGTTAACCTTTTTGGGCCGGTGATATAGCTCAGCAGAATAAGCGCTTGCCTGTCAAGTGCAAGGTCCTGAGTTTGGTTCCCGGTACCCACAAAAACAACAACAAAAATAAGTTAACCTTTCTAAGCAAATATACTTGAGTCAACTCTTTTCACACCAGGAGCTACTCTGATAGGTACTTATACCATGTAAAGCAAAAGCATGCACTGCAAAAGAACCTGCATATTTTATTTCCTCTCCATCTACTAGTTTTCTTCAAAAAAAGAAGAAACATGACCCAGGAATGAGTCTCTCAAATAACAAATTTGGGTTGACAAAAAGGAGTGAGGGGAAGTAGTTGGATCATTAGTACTTTCCATTGTTTTTGTTGTTTGTTTGTTTTATGGTAATGGGGATGGAACCCAGAGGCTCTACCACTGAAATACATCCCCAGCCCTTTTTCTTCTTTATTTTGAAACAGCCAATTGCTTTCTTTACATGACAAGAGAATCACAAATTTTATCCTAAATAAATGAAGTTTGTTTCATCTACAGAGAGATCATTATACTTTACAGGTTCTTGCTGTATAAAGTTTTGAATAACATTTCAGCAATAACTTAACACATGTGTTTAACTATGTTACTATTTATTCAAATGGTTAATTCTGTCAGCACAGATGTCAGGTAGTTTAAAAAGATATCACCTCTTTGGAATCTGCTGGACTACACTGTTTCTAAGTCGGTATTGTTACTTTCCATAATTCTGTAGTCATCGAGCCTGATAAGAACATCCACAGGCCCCCATGTATTTCCTTCTTAGAACATTATATGATATATTTGTTTTTAAGTAAGGTTTTAATTTTCAAATTTCACAACATGAAAGAGTGCCATGTTCATTTCAACAAACTTTCAAATATTTAGAGAAAAAGTCCTGCACTATTTATATATTTTCTATTTCCTAATTGTTATTCCCACCAGTCTCTCTGTATCTATTGCACTAAAGTCTTAAGCTCTTTGAGCAGAGCTATCAATGAGAAAATGAGAGTAAATGAGTATTACTTGAAGAGGTTCAGATTCTGTTGTATAAAGAGCAGTCATAGAAAAAATTCCCATAAAAATGAGTTTATGTGAAATATCTCAGGGAATGCTACAAATAATAAATGTGCAGTGATGAGGTGAACTTTGACAGAACCATGAAAGTCTAGAAGTAGTGCCTAAGAATGTAGGTATAGGTTTTAAACTTCTTGGATTTAATTCCAGTTCAAATACTTCTTAGTTGTATGCATCATTTGCCCTTGTAAAATGGGACAACAATAACATGTAACTCATAGGATTATTATTGCAGTCAAATATGATTATATATGGTGAAGAATACATAGCAGTATGCCTGACACATAGTAAGTGTTAACTATTGTATTACCTTGACTAAGTCCCTGATCTCTCAGGAATTCAGTTTTAACTGATTTGTAAAGCAAAGAACATAATACCTTTCATCAGGATTGTAGCGAGAATTGAAAGAGCTAACATGTGAAAATATCCAATAGTGCAATGTTTAACAGGATTTAGCACTCAGTAATTTTCTTTCCTTTATTTTTATATTTGACCTTTAAAAATAGAGCCAACAAAAGCCCCTTGCTGTACAAACAAAATGATAAACTAAATGAACAAACTGTAAAGTAAGAGTTCCTTTGACACTAGAAAGGTTAGGTAAACGCACATGTTTAAAAGGCTTATTAGGGCCACCAGCTAAGAAAATAAGCAGGAGAAACATTAAAGGTATTTTTCAAAGCACATGGTTTATGATCAAAGGACTGGAACAGCAGGAATGTATTTATAATGTTTACTGACATAAATATCCTTTAGAAAGAGTAATTTTGAAGTTCTCTTACTCTTAGAGTCTTTGAACTTTAATCTTAATAAGTAAGATGAAGTTTTAAAATTTGTTTTTTATTTTCTTCTTCTTTATTTAAATGTAAAGTGGCATCAAACATTAAAATGTGTTTGCAAGTCTACCTCTTACCTAATGTTCCCCACTAGGGATGCACCACCAATATGATATGATGCACTGGCCACATGTTTATTTTATTTATAAATTTATATTTATAAATTAATTAAAATCAAATATTTAGCTCCCCAGTGACACTGGCCTCATTTAGAGTGCTCAGCAAAGATGTGTAGCTAGTGACTACTGTATTTGACAGTGCAGATATAGAACATTTCCACCATTGTAGAGAGTTCTTCTGGATAGTGTGGCTTTATACATTCAAGCCATTTATTATTTAATTATTTTAAGAAATGTGTGGTTGTACAAATAAGTGATCAAAGTGCTGCTGATTTATATCATCAGCTCTAATGTGCATAAAATGAAGCCACAACCTCTCAAAGTGTAAGTTAGAGTGATTCAGTAGAATTAAACTCATATTTTTAATAGAGCTGAATGAAGGACTTATATATGTATTCATGTATATATTCTTCTATCTAAATAATTTTTGCCAGAAGCCCACTTGTTCACATAGAAGATGGTTGGGAAGAGGTAAAAAATGAAAAGTAGTCTCTCTTAATCAGAATGTCTTATTTTGGGGCATGTTGCCCATGCTGGTCTTGAACTCCTGAACTCAATCCTCCTGCCTCAGCTTCCTGAGTACCTGGGACTAAAAGCATGTGCTATATGCTACTTTATTTATTGGTGGGGGGGCCATGATTTGAATTTCAAGCCCTCTCCAGAGTATCTCTTACCTCTTTTACATTTTATTCTTAGTAAATAATATTTAGTATCATTACCACTTTTACAGGTAAGATAACCGAGGCATAGAGATGTTATGTGACTTGCTCAAATTCATGCAGCCAGTATACGGTACAACTGGAGTTTAGACTCAGTAAAATCTCTTATATATGATTAATTGTTATATTTCATGGTCATTTACTTGTATGTGTTCCAATTATGAACACATATAGTCCCTTGGAATATAAGTTAGGATATAAACAAACAATGTAGATGAATATAAATAAATAGTGTAAATGAACATGGCATTTAAAATAGTATGTGATTTGCCAATAAAAAAGGGATTCCTGTTATTGATAATTTTTTGTATTTTTCTCATAAGTTTAACTGATTATTCTATATCAAAATATGAAATGCTGTAGAAATATATTCATTAATTTTCAGTTATTTAGAGAGTCTAAAACATTTGGGAGAACACTGATAGAAATATTATGAACAAATAAAATCACCTTATACCTTATTGTGAAATACATGATCTTAAAAATAAAATGGCATTTAATTAATAATTTAGAATCAGGAGCCAGGTGTGGTGGCACACACCTATAATCCCAGCACTTGAGAAGCTGAGGCAGGAGGATTGCCGCAAGTTTGATGCCAGCCTGGGCTACATAGTGAGTTCAAGACCAGCGTAGACTACATAGTGAAACCCTGTCTCAAAAAAAAAAAAAAAATTTAGAACCAGGTTCCCAAGGTAGGTTCAAACTCTTGAACTTGATGATGTTGAAGGACCTCTTAGGACAGGCTGATTCTACTTTTACAGTCTGTCTTTCATTACCCATCTCTTCTCATCTTCTGTTTCAGATACACTATACTGCTATTTCTGGAACAAACTGAGGAATTTCCTTCCCTTCCCACTCCCACCTTTATAAATTCTACTCAGGATCTGGTGATGTCCACCCTTACCTCATATTTCTGTTAGAATCTCACCCATTCCTTAGAATATATCTGGAAAACCATCTCTAGAGTTCTGTCAAACTTGACTCTTCTTCCCCTTTCCTCAATGTAGTATTCCACTCTCATGTCCAGCCTAGATGAGATTCCCTTTTAAAGCTAATATATTTTGCATTATTTAACTACAAGATGGCATAGATGCCTATAGTAATGAGTAGTATAATACTTCTTTATTATACTACTTTCTTAGTGGTCTTTCTTCCCCACTATGCTTGAGAATTTAAAGTTGATTTCCAAAAGACTTATTTTGATTTGGGCCGGTGAGATGGCTCAGCAGCATAAGCGCCTGCCTTGCAAGCGTGAGGGCCCGAGTTCGACTCCCGGATCCCACATACGTAAAAAAAAGGGGCCGGTGATATCGCTCAGCGCCACGGGTGCCTGTTGGCGCGCGAGGTCCTGAGGTCGACCCCCCGGTACCCACAAAAAAAAAAAAAAAAAAGACTTATTTTGATTTGACTTAGTTTCAACTTTTTAAAAAATAGAGTGGAACTGAAAGTTATATGTAAGTTTTCTCTCTTCCCCTTTCCCTTTTAGGTTTTTCCTCTCTTTCTGTATGAATGACTTCCAAAAATGCCTGACTATGCCTACCAGCAGTGGCTTTAGTAAAGATATATGAATTAAGTGGGACTATTTGTGTCTTTAACTCTTCCATGCCCTCTCTTTGAACTAAAAATGGAAGACACAAATTGCCTCTTTAAAAAAGTGAACAACACATAAAATCAACATAAGAAAACTATTTATAATAAGTCAAATTATTTTCTATTCTAATTCTTAGGCCCCATTAAGCATCTAGATTTAACTTATATATAGTTGGTATGTCCTTTTTTCCCTATGGACAAATATGTATCATTACTTATTATGGCAAATGTTGTTAAAAGGGTACCTATTCTGATCGAATTTCATATCATTTCCCAAGGTTCTTGCTTTGATATTTCCTTTAATCAAATTATCTCAAAGCCGCTAATTAGTTTGCATCTCAAAGCTGCTAATTAGTTTGCTTATAGAGATAGTCTCTCTACCTCCCCTTATGCTGAAATTCTGTCTAGGTGTTGTGCTTTCATTTTTCAAAATTTCATTCAGTTACCCTTTAATGGTTTAACATATAATGTATATGTCCAGAGATTACCTTATAAAAGCTAATACTACTGTGTAATATTCATCCACACAGCAAAATGCGTTTAGAATTTGTAAGGAAAGATTTTTATACCAAGCATAATATTTACTCAGTTCTCTGCTTAATACAAACTTCAGTTTGGGTACACAGGTTCCAACACAAAATTATTTTAAAGTCTTTGCAAACTTAATTTCACCTAAAAATTATTCTCTGTAAAAGTTGCTTAATAATCAGTCATGGTGGCATATCCCTGTATTTCAGCACTTGGGAGTCTGAAGCAAAAGAATGGCAAGTTCTAGGTCATCCTGGACTACATACTGAGACCCTGCCTTGAAGAAATACATAGATGAATAAATAAACCAAAAAAGCTGCTTGAATTTCCTACAAACATCTCATATCAGTCCTTTGCTCCCTTACCCCAAATTCAATCATACTTGATATCTACAAATTTCTTAGTCCGACTTTCAGGCCCTCCATGATCTGACTTCTGTGGGCCCTACTTTTTGCACTCCCCTTCTGTTGTCCTATATTTCAAACAAAATGTAAATCATGTTCTCTAAATAGAGCCACCCAACTTTTCACAACTCTCTTTTGTTCCATTTACTTTTTTTTTTTTTTTTTTTTTTTTTGAGACAGGGTCTCACTACATAGCCCAGGTTGGCTTCAAACTTACAACGGTCCTCCTGCCTCAGTCTCCCAAGTGCTGGGATTACGGGTGTGTGCCAACACACCTGGCTCATCCATTTACTCTTATAACCTGAAAGGCCCTTATGCCCCACCTTCACCAAACTAGAAATTTTGAAATTATGTAAAATTTTCAAGGTCTTTTTCAAGTGTAACCTTCTGTTCAAATCTCTGATTGTCCCAGGTTAAAGTTATCTCGGAGCCCTTAATGCTCACATAGTAAACTTTTTATGGTTCTTGTGTAGTTTACTTAACTCTTATTTGTAGTAGTTTTCATTGATTGTAATCTTGGTGAGAGTAGAGATTATATTCTATTTATTCTTTATATCTTGCTATACCATTACATAACAAGTAGTGAACAAAGTGCAAGTTAATAACTTAGACATATATATAACCAATCAGCAAAAATAATGCCTCTAATTAATATTTTTATTTTTAAGAAACTTTTTAACATGTTTATTTACTCAGTACTCCAAAATCTAAGCATAAAAACATTATTATGTCCATTTTACAAATTGCACAGTGTACAAATAAAAACAACCCACATTAGGTATTTTATATATATTATACAAATAAAGAAACCAAGGCTCAAGCAGTGCAAAATAACTTGCCCAGGCAGCACAGCTAGTAAATGAATGTGCTGAGTTTAGAAATGAGCTCTGATATTTGTACTACATCAGTGGTCTCCCATAACCTTATTTAGAAACTAGATGTTTTTCAGTTCAAAAGGTTTGTATTTTTATTTTGGTAAATCATTTAATGAGTACCCATGCTGTACTTCTCCCATTCTAGAAAGTATCAAAATATATATCAAAGGACAAAAGTATTTTCATTCTGATTTTCAAGGTCTTGCCCTGAAAAAAATTCTGGAGTTCAGAATATAGCTTAACTTTTTAAAGGTTTTTCTTATCCTTTGAGGATAATACTACCTCCCCAACTTCTAATTTCCCTTCTTTCTCCGTGGCACTTTGCTACTCAGAAGCACCCTCAGTATAGTAAATAACTAAAAAATATGGGCCATTTACACTTCAACCAATTCAACTCTGAAAAACAGTTAGAAATAAGTTACATTTTGGTGAATAGTAAATTTTCTAGGGAAACCAGTTTTCCAGTTCTGATAGGATGTACTAAGTAATAGATAATCATTTCAAGTGATAACATGAACTTATCTGAAAAATCAGACTGATTTTAACCTACTTGGACTTTAAAATTGGTAATGCCATGCACAATTGGCATAATATAAATGGGGAAGAAGAAGATGTTATTACAACTTTCCCAGTGTTGAAACCATTACCTGAGGCAGCGCAGGAAAAACAGCCTTCAATTTTATACCACGCTGAAGCTCACATAATTGTAAAAAAACTTTTTCACTGGAACTATACCTAAACAAAGTTGTCAACAAGTTAACGTTTATATATTAATCAGGCCTGAGCCACAGGAATAAATGACTCAATAGTATGCTATATATTTTATCAGAAAAAAGTAGTCATCCAGGAAAATTGAATAGCTTATGTGATATAATTATTAACAAAAATTAAAATTTTATTGAACTGAGTGGCCTGTGACTCACAATAAATATATCATGTACTTTATTAAAAGCCCTAGTGAATTTATACAAGCTTAAATTTATGTAATCAAGGCTGTTTCTACACACAGTCACTTGTGGTTTAGTTTCTTGTTTGGGACATCCAAAAATTGCCTTTGTCAGTAAATAATAAAACCACAAATATTTAGCCTTCTATTGTAAGGAATAGTTTAACTTTACTGTATAATTAGGTTATACAACTTGAAGAACAGAAAATATAATGAGGCAAATTCTAGATGTGGCAAAATATAGTTATTAAGAGCATAAGTTCTAGAGTCATGAGACCTAATTCAGAATTCCATAAGTTAGAAGTTAGTATTAGCTGTGTGATTTTTATCTAGTTAATTAGCCTATTTTTGTCTAATGTGACTCAGGTGTATACTGGATTGTAATGGTACCTGCCTTATGAAGTTGTTATGATCATTGAATAAGACAATCCATGTAACATATTTACATAGAAAATTTGTAATAGGTGTTATTTGTCATCTTGTCGTCATCATCAACATCGAAGGGAAACAAGACTAAAAAAACTAAAGGCTTTAAAATTGTTTTGTCTGTATGGAAACATAAGATAGAAATTATCTCCCATGTTCACTGAATGTCAGAAATAGAAAGGAGCTTAAAGATATTCACATCCACATACCATTTTTTTGCATGAGGAAACTGAAGATCATGAAAATGACATGAGTTGTCCAATATCACATAGCTAGCTAGGAGTAAAACCCAAAATTCCTGACTCCAAGTCCAGGACACTCTCTACCATATCATCATAACCATACAAACTCATCCCTGCCTTAAATTATTTGGTTTTCAGGAATGTGGGGTTGTGGTACAGAAGACACAAGAATAAACCATGTCACTCTTCACTGAATTTACTGATTTCAGCATGAAAGAGTTAGATGTTATATAAAGATGAATGATGGTGAAAAGTAAATACTTATATAGGTTATTATAAGGGAGGCTTGAATTCTTATTCCTGGAGTACTCTTAAAATTAAAACATCCTCTTTATTCATGCTCAAAATTTTTGTCACTTCTTATGGAACAGGCAATGTCTATTTGCAGAATGACTTAAGTGTGATCTTGCCTAAAACTAGATGCCACTGAAAGTACCTTCTATCATCAGGATATTGCTCATTTGGGGCATTCACTCACATTATCTAATTCTATAGATTTGAAGGGGAAAAAAGTCTTTTTTAGCAAGTTTCTACAAGCAGTAAACCTTATGTTCAGATAAGCTTCCTACTCCCCTTATTTTTAATAAGAACTCTTGCCCTTTACATAGGGATTAATTTTATTTATTTTATTTATTTATCGTTAGTGCATATTAGTTATACAAAATAATGTGTTTACACCCTTATGATCTGCCTAAATCCATAATGCTGAAACTTAAATTCATGCCGGTCAACCACCCTTATCTTTAAGCCACTGTCTTAATTTTTTTAATTTTTGAAGCTCTAATATTTATGTTCATATATTCTCTAATATTTAGTGAGGATTGTGTGAGAGAAGCCTCATTTGTCTAGATGATCAATTCTAATAGTAAAAGCTCAAGTACAACTAGAAACAAGTATATTATAATCTGTGGAGTTAATGTACCAGCTTCCCAAATGTAAAATTACAGAATTCCTTCATTTTAGAGCCAAACTAGTTTTTCCACAAATATATTTGCCCTTTAAATATGGATATCAGCTTTTGCATAGAGTAACCCTGCCTATATTAGTATTAATAAATGTCTTAATGTGCAATGTGCGTGCGTGCATGCAAATGTGTTTGCATGTTCTTATTTGGGTTAATATCTGCAAGTTTATAAAATTTAGGAAACTCTTTTATCATAAAAGCTACTCTACATGGCTAATAAGTTTCATCAGGTTTCTTTTGCTGGTGCTATCAGATTTGAATTGGTTAAAGGAAAGAGAAAATAACCCTACCATTTATAGAACACCTACCAGGTACCAGCTGAGTATATAAACTATCTTCTTAGAATGTTACTAATATTAGTTCCAGCCTAAACAGGCCAAACAGTTTAAAGTAACCTCCAGTGGTGAGTAATTTAATACATTGCTGGTGGATATATAATTGTGTCTTAGTTACTTTCTCCTCACTGAGACACAGTACTCAACACCCACAACTTACAAAGGAGGAAAGTTTTATTTTAGCTAACAGTCTGTAGAGGTTTTAGTCCATAGTGGGCTGGCTCCAAGGTAAGGCAGCATGGCAGAGGGGCATATCAGAGGGGCATGGTGGAGGCCTCCTCATGGCATGGCAGATGTGATCCAATTATCCCTTATAATCCAGTCACTTCCCAAAAGTGACTGATCACTTATGAGTGCAGGAGGCCTTGGTGGGGGACATCTGATATAAACCATAACAAATTAGCACAACCATTTGGAAAATCAAATGATCATTATCTGTTAAAATGAATAATGCATAAAATCTATGCCCTAGGAATCTTACTTTTTGTGGGACTCTAAAGAAACACATTGCACAAGGATGCTCATTGTAGCATAGTCAATAATCTGGAAATAACTTAAACCTTGAATAGTATTGAAATAAACAAGCTACCAAACAAACACGGAACACCGCTATTTTAAAATGATGATCTAAGACATATACTTAGTATATAATGCAGAGGTATTAACTTGTAGAATAATAAAATCAATAAATATCAGTATATATATATATATATATATATATATATATATATATATTTGTATAAAGATAACAGTAGCTGATAGTAATAGTTATATCTAAGTAAATGATTTGAGTGGAGGGAGGATAGTTAAGGGAAGAAAGGCTTTTACTTTGTCTATGTAAAGATTTATTTTAAGAATGTGCTCATGTGTTACATACGCAAAGAGCACTCCTTTCTTTTCTGTCTCAATGAACCTGTACTTGGATCTGTGGACCAAACTCATGATTGTATTTATAACCACTTTCCTAAACTGAAGAACATGTACCTATTTTGTTTACAATCTTTAATTCTCTGCATCTATCTCAGAAATTCTCCTTGGCTGCCAGCAGAAAATCTAGGGACATATTCAAAATTTCCTAGGAATACTGAACCTGCGGTATCGCCGTTGATCTTATAGAAGCAGGAGGATGGAAATGTTACAAATTAGACAACAACAAAATAAATACCATGCAGAACATTTGATAGTCTGAATAAATGCAATGTTCTGTTTCAAGACAACATTTCATTTACACTATAGCTATGCCCCTGTATTAGTCTGTCAGTGTTTCCCTCATAAATCAATGATTCTGGTTTTTAATAATTCTTCTCTTCTAAAGAAAATATATTTTTATCTTTGTGGGGAAATATCTTGGATTCATTAAATCAACTGTAAATTATATTAAGGTATAAGGAGATTGAGTAATGCTATCAACTCTGCACACTAATAAAACTATACAGGTTTGATGATTTGGTGAAAAATATGAACAATGCCAAAATAATAGCATGACCTTTTTATCTAACAATTATTAGAAATTTAATTCTTTCACTTTTATGGATCATTTTTTAAACATCAGTCTACTCTGGAATTAAGCTAGTGTCAGATGAGATAAATCATAATTAAAATACGACTCGATATAGTCTAAGGGCAGCTGTTCTAGTCAAGCTTTCAAAGGTAGTTTTCTATATTGGTCTGAGAAGTTTTATATTAAATGTTTTTATTTCATAAAAAATTCTCATTTTCTTAATCGCAGGCATTCAATAGCATTGGAGTGTATGTCAGCATAGTTTTCAAGGAAGAACAGGAACAATCTAACTGTACAAGGAGGATATATTGCTATGAAATTGTTCTAGAAAATATTTTATCACTGGATTACTTGCAAGGGGACAAAGGAATCCAAAAATGTGTTCTTTTGAAAGATGGATGTCATTTAAGAAAGGCTTATGTAATGCTCTTATTCCTAATAAGGTTATTATAAAAAATAAAGGAAGGACCGGTGAGATAGCTCAGCGACATAAGTGCCTGCCTGGCAAGCGCGAGGTCCTGAGTTTGACTCCCGGAACCCACATATGAAAAAGGAACCAGTGATATCACTCAGCGGCGCGGGTGCCTGCTGGCGTGCGAGGTCCTGAGGTCAACCGCCGGTACCCACAAAAAAAAAAAAAAAAAAAAAAGGAAATAATACCTTGGGAACTTAAGACTTTCAAAGGACACTACTCAGTAATAATTTTTGAACCTTGTTTTCCCTCAACAGGAACTCCATTCTCCAACTCTGAAAATATCAACTTGTGCCCCAAACAATTTATATATAACCCAAAATACTGAACAGGTAAAAGAAATTATGGATTACATTAGTTTTTCTTCTTTTTATGTAAGTCTTGCTTATATGTTTGAATAATATTTAGGCCTTCATAAGACTATATATTCATGAAATGTCAGGACCTTAAAACAAAAAAGGAGATTCTCACATAAAAGAATCAGCTCAGCCTTTTAAAGGAATGTAAAATGAGTGCTATGAATCAGATTTTTCAGTTTCAGTTCTACTCAACCTAATTGCTTTTAGTTTGTGTGCACTTTAATTTTAGCCAATAATTTTTTAGTGAATATGAATATTTTGTTTCCTTGATTTAAAGAGAAATAAAATCTTGCATGGATTGAGGCGATGACTTTCTGAGTGATAGTATTTTATGTTTTCTTTTTTTTTTTTTTTTTTTTGTGGGTACCGGGGGTCGACCTCAGGACCTCATGCGCCAGTAGGCGCCCGTGCCACTGAGCGATATCACTGGCCCCTTTTATCGTATGTGGAATCCGGGAGTCGAACTCGGGCCGTAGCGCTTACCAGGCAGGGGCGTACGCCACTGAGCCATCTCACCGGCCCGTATTTTATGTTTTCATTTGGACAGAATAATTCATAAGGTCACGAACAGCCCTTCTCATAGGTTCGTGATTTAAAAATCACACAAATATCTTCATAGCCTAATAATTCCACCTTTAGTATCTTCTTGAATCTAAGCTGTGTGTTCAAAAAGCATCTTCAATGGTAATTAAATAGTATGCCAAAGAATATTTGTTTAATTAGCCAGTTTCCATATATCAAAAACTAAATTCTAAGAAAACTAAACTTAAAACATGCAAAGTTTTGTGGGAGAATAGTATAGGGTGTTTAGAATTTAGAGGGTAGGAGGGAAAGATGATTCTGTTTTAAGAAAACAGTCTCACCCAGATAAGGTGCCATGGTGTGAACTTGGATAGTAAGGAAACAAATGGACAAAAACTGGTCGCTAGATGTTGAGCAACACAAGGGAAAGGTGAAATTATACAGAATGAATATGATAATCATCAAAGAAAGTTTTCCTACCCATTCCCAATTTGGCCTATACTATATCTGGGCCAGTTAGAATCATGCAAACATTTACTGAGTGTCAAGTTTATGCCAGTATTACACAAAGGTGAATTAGGTCCATTCACTGTTTTCAAGGAGTTCACAGACTAACATGGGTTGCTTATGTGATAAACCATACAACAGTGGAATAAAGATTACTGTTGATTAGACATGAAGCCTTATAAGATCATCAAGGCAGAATTGCCTCAGAAAACTTAGTCCAGTTAAACTACATTTCATTACACTCAAATCTAATCAGAAAATTGTATTAACTGTGTTATTTTTATAATGAAAGGTTTTTAATTTGAATTTTCTATACATTTAATTTTTGATAAAATGTTTATTTAAAAAATTTAGATCTATAAAAGAATATCAAGAAGCAATAATAAAAATCACTCATAATTCTTTTCTTCACTGAGATAATAAGAAATATTTTGTTGTTTTCTTCCATTCAGAAACAAAATCAAGTTCATATTATATATGCAGTTTTATATCTTCATTTTCTCACTGAAGTATTATAAGCTATTTCATGTAAATTTCTATTACTCAAGATTATTATTTAACAGCTATGTATTTCAGCCTATGCATGGTAATTTTTCATCCTATGTACATTTGTCAGCATTATTACTTTAATTTTTTTCAGTAAATAATTTTACTAGTTTGGTTGAACACTTTTTAAGTTTATTATCTATTTGCTTTTCTTCTTTAAAAATTGTATATGCCATATGTTCATTTTTTATAAATATTTTTCTCATTGATGTATGAGAACTCTTTACTAATGATATTTACTTTTTCCACTAAAACTTTACAAATGACTTAGCTTTTATGTTTCGTATACATTTTAATATTACCTATGGCCCTCCTCATCCAACACACTAAAGATTTAAATGTTTAAATGCACACACACATACATATACACACTTTTTTCTTTGAATCCTTCATTTTAAAAATGTAGCATGTTCTTTCCAAACTATTTATTAAAATATATTAAGCTATCTTTTTTCTATTCATATGGTGGCACTTACAATTAAAAATATTTTGAAACTCTCATCAAATATAGTTCAGAAAGTATGGTGAATTACTATGAAACTAGTATAATAGAAAAATAATGGGCACAGTGCTCAGCACACAACTCATGCTTTTGTAAATGTTTCTGAGACTGAAAATAACTAAATTATAAAATCATACATCATCCTTCCTGCTAATGATTCTTAACTTTAACTCTAAAATCTGTTCCCTATTATTATTATTGATGGCTCCAAGGTCACTAACTAGCTATGATTATAATTATCTTTTATCTTTTTTTATAGGAACTCCATTCTCCAACAGTGAAAGTCATTACATACCCACAAACCAATATTAGGAGATACATAGTACAAAATCCTGAGCAGGTAAGATATTACATAAACTCTTTCCAACATATAATTTCTTAGAAGTTGATAGCTTAAACTGGAAGAGTGAGTCAGTTATTAGATTATTAAAATCAGATTATTGGACTTTTCATTTCTAATCACTTGTATCAAAAACATCGTGTTTAATTTCAGACAACCATGCACCCATCCATTCTGACTCAGAGATAACAGTAGCTCCAAGCAGCTAGAACATTTATGTGTTATAAAGCTTTCTTTTTCTTTAGACACCCACCCTTGCACTACAGAGGATTTTTATACACCTTGACCAAAATAAAAGTGACAAATAATTTTCACAGGCTTTCCATAAAAATTCTATCAAGTGTTATACCAGGGATTGCAGTTTTTAGTCTGTTTGGATTAACCTTTGAGATATGCATTAGGAAAAAGAAAAGTAATAGTCATACATAAAAACTCTCTTCATGCTTTCATTGCCTATTGTATAAATTTCTATTCCTAGCAATAAGGTGATTAGAAAATTACACTATTATATTTTTTACTAAGGTATACAACCTTATGTTTCACAAAAACAGAACATTACTGTCTCATTTTGAAAAGAAAATTGAGAAAACTTTTTATCCACAGTAATAAACCCTCCTTAGTGTACATATTCACTCATAATTTCTCTCTCTCTCTCTCTCTCAATTTAAGCTACAACAGGGAGTTCTATGAAATTAAAAGGATTATCAGTCTATCAGTTTCACAATTAAAAACAGAGTAATTCAGATAAGAAGACAATAATTCTTTGCTTTTTTCTTTATTTTATTTTTCCATTATTATGGTAACAATTATCCACCCCACTTCAAAATAAAATAATTTTCTTCTATTGTGGAAAGCAAATGATGAAATTAGGGTACCATGCCAGCTACTAATCTAGGTGTGTGGGGACTATTGCCCTATCCTTTTTTTATTTTAAAATAATGTTTTAACGTCTCCTTAGCTAGGGGAGGCTGCCAGTTGTACAGGTGTATCCGAGTGAACCTGTGTGTACACAGGCTCTGAGTAGGGGGATGATTGCTCTGGACATTTTTGTGAGTTTTCATAAATCCATGTGTCAGTCATTTTCTAGTTGCTATGACATGATACCCAACACCACAACTTAAAATAGGAAAGATTTATTTTTGCTCTCATTTCAGTCCCTTGTTGACTGGTTCCAATACAGGATGATATGGCAGAAAAGGCCTGTATATGGCATGGTGGACAGGAAGCAGAGAGCATCAAGGGATGAGCCAGAAAGGGAGATATAACCTTTTAGGTCATGCTCATAGTGGTCTACCTCTTCCAACCAGGACCCACCTCCTAACAGCAAGTCAACTATAGTATGCCTATAATCCCATCACCTTCCAAAGGTACCACCTATGATCTCATGAGGCTTTTAGCAGAACATGTGAAAGTAAACCATAACATTCTTCCCTGTCCTGGAAAGACTTATGCACATCTCTTTATGCAAATTTCATTTATTCCATCTTAGGAGTTGCCAAAGTACTAACAGTTCCAGCATTATGAAAAGTCCAAGTCCAAATTCTCTTCTGAGATTTAAGACAAACTTTTATGTGTGAGCCCCTGTAAAAATCAAAAAGAAAGTTAAATGCTGCCTACATACAATGACACAGGATAAACATTCCCATTCCAAAAAGGAGGAGCAGGGGATAAAGAAATCAGATTGAAGCAAGACTAGAACCCAGCAGAGCAAACATTAAATTCTGGTGCTCTTTGTCTACAATCTAAGGCAAGTTGTAGCCATGAGATGTGAGCTCCAAAGGGCTTGGGTCACTGTGCCCCTATGGCATTGCTGGTGGCTGTACACTTCATGATTTCTTCCTTGGGCTGAATTTGCATACTCCTTTTGGCTTTACTCAGAAAATCCACATTTCTGATTCCTCCAACATCCTGGGGTCTCCACTGCACTTTGGCTTTACTCTCACAACTTCATGCACTACCTTCTCAGGGGCACACTGGCTGGCCCCCAGGCCTTCTTCTGAAATCGAGGCCTAACCCTTCCTGATCACACAACTCTTGTATTCTGCATGCCTGCATTCTGCAACACCATGTGGACAATGCCAATGTCTATTGCTAGCTTGAACAGTAGCTAGAGTCCCTTGTAGCATGGCTGCAGATGTCTCCAGGTGCCTGGATAGCTGAGGGATGTGAACTGAACCCCAAATTTCCTATGTGGCCCTTTTAAGTACAGTGCCCTGGGGCTCTCTTCTAAAAGCAAAGTCTTGGGCCGGTGAGATGACTCAGTGGCGTGGGCGCCTGCCTGGCAAGTGTGAGGTCCTGAGTTCGACTCCTGGAACCCACATATGAAAAAGGGGCCAGTGATATCGCTCAGCGGCACGGGCGCCTGCTGGTGTGTGAGGTCCTGAGGTCAACCCCCGGTACCCACCAAAAAAATAAAAAAATAAAAGCAAAGTCTAGCACTTTCACAAATTTGAGCTTCAAAGTGTAGGGACTTGCTAGTTCCTCATGGGCCTTGCTAGTTCCTCAAGGGCCCTGAATGCATCTTTCCTATTACCCTTTTGTAAAGTACTTGGCTTCTTTTTATTATTAATACTTTCAGCAACCAAACTTTTCTCTCCTTCATCTTTGCTGGCACTTTTTGCCAAAACTAGAAACTTTTTTAAATGGGCATTTTGCTACTGTTTCCCACAGTAGCTGTTACTAAAAGCAGCAAACAATAAACATGCTATCACCTTAAGGCTGGGCTGCTTTGAAATTTCCTCTGCCAGATAAATTAGTTTGCTGTCTTTTATCTCAGTCTTCCACAAAGTCTCAGGACCTGAGAGAAATGTAGACAAATTTTCTGCCAGAGAATAACACACATGGGCTGGAGTCCAAATGTAAGTGGAGTGTTTGTTCCCAACTGAAACCTCCTTAGCCTGGTCTTTACCATCTGCATTTCTAATAGCATTCTGGTCTTCTTGAGCTTTGACCAAAATTTCCCATCAACCTCAGCCTACAACATTCTAGGGCTTTTCTCTCCAATATCTCCATGCCTTTCCAAATTTCTTCCACTTCCAAAGATTTCTGAACCACATGGTCAGATAGCATCACAGCAACAACCTCACTTCTCTGGTATCAAAATCCATCTTAGTCACTTTCTCATTGTTGGGATGCTATACCTGACACCCACAATTTAAAGGAAGATTTATTTTTGCTCACATTTCAGTTCAGTCAGCTTGCTCCATGGTATTTTGATATGGCACAAGGGCATGGTGGAGGGCAGCTGCTCACTGCATGGTGGAAAAAAAGCAGAGAGCAAGAAGGAAGGAGTTGAAAATGGAGATATAATCTTCTAAGTCATGTCCACTGTGACCTAGCTCTTTTGACCAGGTCCTGCCTCCTAGCAGCAAGTCACCTATAATGCCTCTACAACCCAATCACTGTCCAAAGGTCTCATCTATAATCCCATGAGACTTTAGGGGGACATTTAGATATAAACCATGTAAAAATTGAAAGGTGGTGCCATAACAAATAAAACAGTTCTTTCTTTTGGTGCAGAACTAAATATTTAAGCAACAAATCTGAAAAGTGTGGAGGGGTATATGGAGATAAGAAGGGCCTGTGAGAACACAATGTATCTCTTTTCCTTATTTGACCAATTGCTTTATGCCTTCCTCATCTTCTTTCTCCTCACCTTTTTTTCTTTCTTTCACATACAAACTGGGGAATATGCATATTAAGGTGCATGATCCACTTCATATTGCTGGCTTTCAAAGAGTTAATTCTAATACAGCACTTATTTTCATAATGTAAAAACTGCTGTGCCTGTCTAGGATATACTGAGAAATGTTAAACATCAAATCATTTGGATTTCAGTCTATTTTGCCAGCAAGTCTTGTGACTTTGGATGTATCTTTATTCTTTAGTTAATAGGAAAAATTAATATATATTGGTTATATATCCCATGCTAGGTAATTTACATAATTCATCCCATTTAATCATTTTTAAAAAGGTGGGGAAACAAAACTACACAGACATTTAGTCATATATTCAATGAATATTTATCACCTGCCTACTGTACTATTCAACTTTTTATTGGTTGGACCAAATACCTTACATACACAACTTAAAGGAGATATGCTTATTTGGATTTCAGAAGTTTCCATCCATAGTTCCCTGGCTCCAAGGTAGAAATGACATAGTAGAAAGTAATTGCTCAACTCATGGCATCCAGGAAGTGAAGTGAAAGAGGTAAAGCCCAAGAAGAGACTCACTCTTCAAAGGCATGCCCACAGTGACCCACTTTCTCCAAAATGGCCATGTGTACTAATAACCCATTCAGCAAAAAACATGATGTTAGTGCCCTCATGATCCATCCACCTCTCTAGGTTCCCACCCCTGAACATTGTTGCATTAGGGATCAAGGCCTCAATTCATGAATCTTTGGGGGACACTTAATATTTAAGCCATAATACCTACTATGTGCCAGAATTTTCCATAAGAACAGAGGAAAGAGCAGTGAGCAAAATTAAGGTCCCAAAATTCTTAAAATTAAAATTCTTAACTGCTGAAAAAATTCAGTTTCAAAGTGATAGAATTGGGCCGGTGATATAGCTGAGTGGCATAAGTGCCTGCCTGGCAAGTGCGAGGTCCTGAGTTCAACTCCCTGTACCCACATCTAAAAAAAAAAAAAAGTGACAGAATTGGTACTGAATTGAACAACCTGGGAGAAAAAATTATAAATTAAGGATATTTGATGATAGAGGTGAGTTAGTTACCAAATATTTATCCACAGCGTAATTACAAAGGCAGTGAAATTACAAGTGTATTTGAAAGTAAATGGCATATATGAAACACTGGGCTTGCCTCTGTAAGAACTCATTATTGTGGGCTGTGTTTCACTACAAGCAGAACAATTTCTCAGGAAAATCTAGCAGAGTATTGAGGAAAAATTAGACATTTTGCAGCTTTTAATTCTTTTATTGAGGAATAAGACAAATTTCAAGCCTTATGCTTTGTTAACAAAAAATAATATAACTGGTTTACCAATGTAGCTTGAAAATTCTGTCTACATATATTTCATTTCTAAGAATATTCTTTCTTTGTTTACTTGTTTTTTCTTTTAAATCCACCTAGGGAAAGATGCTAGTTTTATTATAATATTTATAATAAGTTGGACCTCTTAAATAGCAATTTTGTTCCATTTCACCTCCCAGTTTCTCTAATCTTTTATTCTTCTCCCTGTAATTAAATTGATCTTAAGCTACTATCCTCCTTATGATTTTCTTCTATTTCTGTTCAACCTTTTAATTTTTGGTTTCTTCTGGTGTTCCTTGTTCTCTGTTTGTCATCATTTTAGTCAAGGGATTTATGCATTTTAGTTTATTACTTGACCAGAAATGAAGAAAATATTTTTATTCCACCAGTGGATAAAATCATATTGATATTTATCAGTTTCATTAGTTTTCCAGTTGTGGAGCCCCTGCTATGATAAAAAGGCTATACTCCCTTCAAATAGAAATAAGGAAATAAGATATGTTTTCCAAAACAAAGGAGCTTACAATTCCTTTCAGGACTATAAATAAGACACATCCACAAATAACTACATAAAATATATGGTAACACATTTACTGGGGGAAATTAGGGAAGGATTTATTGTAGTATTTAAGGTATATGATTAACATTACTTTTATCATCCATTTACTATAAAGAAACAAAACTTTAAATAATTTTGACTTGCTATGGCCTTCTGAATTTATTGCATTCTTTTTTGGCATCAATTCTAAGGGTAGCTTTAACCAGATTTGATAACGTATTAGTATGGGGCCTTAAAAAGGAAAAGTTAAAAGACAAGTTAAAAGTTAACCTTTTCAGCTTGTGACACTAGGAATATGGTCATCCAACTGAAAAGATTAAGAAAGGAGAGGAAAGAAAAGCTAGATTGTGTGATCTGTTTGAAATAATGGAGTTTGTGGTACATGAAGAAAAGATGTTCAACAGACATTTAAAATGACTCTGAAAATGGATTATATCTAATTGAAAAGCTTGCGCACAGCAAAGGAAAAAATAAACTGAAGAGACAACCTGATAATGGGGAAAAATGCCAGCTATTCCTCTGGCAGAGTAATATCTAGAATATATAAAGAACTCAGAAAATTAGACCCAATTAATAATGAGCAACTTAAATTAATAGATAGTTCTCAGAAAAGAAGTACAAATGGCCAATAAATATGTGAAAAATATTCAGTACCTCTGGCCATTAGAAAAATGCAAATTAAAATACTGAGTCTATATCATGTTCCAGAAAGAATGACTATCATCAAGAAATCAAATAACAAATGTTGCGGAGGTGTGAGGCAAAAGGAACTCTTCTCTACTGTTGTCATGAATGCAACCTAGAACAACCACTGCGGAAATGAGTATGGAGGTTCTTCAAAAAACTAAAAGTAGAAGTTCCATTTGACCCAGCCATTTGCTTTCTAGGTAACTTCCTGAAAGAGTTAAATATATTATATTACAGTGATACATGCATGCTCATGTTATAGCAGCGCAACTAATAATAACTAAATCTTGGAAGTGGCCTACATGTCCATTGACAGATGAATGGATAAAGAAAATGTAGTATTTATATGCAATGGAGTACTACTCTGCCATAAAGAAATGGATACATTGGAGTCCTTTGTAGGGAAATGGATGCATCTTGAGTTCATAATGTTAAGTGAAATAAATCAAACACGCAAGCTTACATATCATGTGATTTCTCTTACATGAGAAACACAAATTATAAATGATTGAAAAAGCATGATAAAAGATTAATAATAAAAAGTAGAGAGATCTTTTTCTTTTTTTATTTTTATTTCAAATATTTTTCACTTTTATTTGTACATGTTTGTAGTGCATAATGATTACATTCACTGTAGGAGATTGGTACATGTATATAATGCATTTCAATTCCCTTCTTTTTCCCCCTATCTCCACCCCCTTTTATATTTCCAGCATCAGATTCATTTACTTATAAGACCTTATGAAGTTAATTATCATATATACAGATTGAAAACCAGACTAATAGGCCAAAGAACATATAAGCATGTAAAACAAATTTACTAAGTCAAAGTAAACTTTTAGATACATTGTTTATACTAGATTACCTTTTCTTTCTCTTGTTTCCTATTATCTGTCTTTTATTTTATATATATATTTTTTTTTCATGTAAGAGAAACCACGCTATATTTAAGTTTGTGTGTCCGAGTTACTTCACTTAACATTTAGTGTTATGGTCTCAAGGTGCATCCATTTTCCTACAAATGACTGAAGTTTATGTTTTTCATGGCACAGTAGTACTCCATTATATATAAACACTGTACTATTTTTTCATCCATTCATCTGTTGATGGACATATTGACTATTGCCAAGATTTAGCTATTAGGAATTATGCTGCTATAAGCGTGGGTATGTATACATTACTGTAGTATGGTGTCTTTAACTCATTTGGGAAGATACGTAGAAGGAGAATAGCTGGGTCAAATGGAATTTCTACTTTAATTTTTTGAGGAATCACCATACTGATTTCCACAGTGGTTGTATCAGTTTTCAGTCCCACCAACAGTGGAGAAGGCCTTGTTCCTTTCTCTCCACAGCCTCAACAGCATTTGTTATTGGTTGATTTCTTGATGGTAGCCATTATTTCTGGAATGAGATGGAATCTCAGTGTTGTTTTACCTTGCATTTCTCAAATGCCAGCAATGTTGAAAATTTTTTCATGTATTTATTGGCTGTTTGTATTTCTTCATATGAGAAATGTCTAGTAATTTCAGATGCCTTTTTATAATTGGGTCTTTAAATTTGGGGGCATCTAATGTTTTAATTATTTATATATTCTAGATATTAGTCCTTTGTCTAAAGAGTAGGTGGCAATTTTTTCCCATCCTGTAGGTTGTCTCTTCACTCTGTTAGTGGTTTTCTTTGCTGTGCAGAAGCTTTCCTTTTTCAAAAATGAAGGGGACCACAGGAGGGGAGAAGAGGGAAGAGGAAGCAGAAGGACGAAAATTTAAAATGTTTTGTATATGTACCAACTTCCCAGTATGATTGTAATTATTATGGACTGCAAACATGTAAAAACAAAAATTTAAAATATTTAAAGAAAGAACCATGAGAAATGCCTACTTAAATGCAACACAAGGAACTACTTTCATAGGAAGTAGTATTGTCAGAAAAGAGTGTAATCTCAGTAACTATCGCAAATATAAAGGGAGTGGTCAACCATCTCAAATAACGAAAAGGCAACAGAGGATGAGGTTTGAAAAGCACATTGTCATTAAGAAAGCAAAGGTGATATTGGAGAAAGTAACTTTAGTATACAGTAGTTGTGGAGGCCTATCAAGACAAAAATGAGTATGCACAATGAATGTATTTATAGTGTACTGCAAACATGTACTAATAAATAATTGACAAAAAAGAGGAAATGAGTGAGCATTACTTTTTTGAAAAACATATTGGTCAAAGGAAAGAGATGTGGTGGTAACTAAAGAGGAGAAAACAGAATCTTAGAGACCCTGGGAGAGTGGTATATGGAAGCAAAGCAAAGGTAGAAAGGAAGGCTAAAGGTATTAGATTACAGGTACACAGACATGACTTCAGGAAAACAAGAATATGTCTTTCTCTTCAATGAGATGTAAGGAATAGAAACTGAAGAGAGATTTTTAAAATGTAGGGGAACATGGATATATCATAGTGGGTAGTTGTCTTGGTCTTCTCCATAAATAGAAGAATGAGGGAGCATGAGAACAGGGGATTCAGAAAAATGAAAAGACTTGTAGAATTTGATGAATATAGCATGATTACAAAGATTGGAAGGCATACTTGAAATTAGATAACATGATAACTTGAACTTGTAATGAACAAGTCTTTTTAAATTTTTTCTCCAGCCCAACTTTGTGGCCTGGGAACAGTAAAGTAAATGTTGGAAATTATATCTTTCATTAGATAAAAGAACTCCTACCTGAAGTTCTAAAAGTGACAATTAAAATGATAAGATCAGCCATTATGACACCACCTGTTAATTTTTAGACTGAAACTAGCATCAATCCAAATGTACTGTAAAACTATAGAATCTTATTTGTTGAGAAATCTTAAACTTCGGATTAAAGTTATTTTGCTAATTTTTTGCTCAGAATGATTTATTCATATTAATATTTGTTTTTACTTTTGTATAGATTGGGGGAATAATAATAATCTTCTAAATTTGAAAATTTTTAAAATGTCATTTCAAATAATAAAACCCAGTTACACTTAAAAAATCAAAACTTTAATTCTTAAATCAGATTTCTTCTTAAAAACAGTAATTGTCCAGCATTGACAATAAACCATAGTTTACAAAGAAGAAATCTTCATGCTCTTACTATGTTTGTTTACTCCTTCTTAGAAGATGTATTTATCATTAAGATAAAAATTCATGTCATCCATTCTCATACAATCATCTGTTGATTTACTATGTGGTATTCAAAATCTATGAAGTCCTTACCTTTAATAAGCCTATTTTAATACATTTTAAACTTAATAACCTAGAGATGTTATAGTAGGATTTTAAAAAATTATTTTAAATACAGCATGTATTTTAAATATTATGACTACATTATTAAAAACCCATAACATTTCAATATTAAACATACAGATTAAGGACATCTTAAAGTACATTATTTTGCTTGACATAAGATACACTACCTTACTATCCTTATGATAAGCAAACTGAATTTCAGAGAAGGTTAATACATTACCTAAGTTTCCAAAGCGCATAGACATTGGAGGAAGAACAGAAATAACATTTTCCCCATTGGAACTGGTCCCACTGATTTTAGTAATCAAACTTAATTGGTTTATAAGAGTCCAAAATCCAATCCACATTGTAGTTATCACTAGTTCACATCTCTGAAGCATTTATATATTCAACTCCCTACCCCTTCCTGAAAATTTCTCTTAATTTCTATAATATAATTTTGTCTTCTGATTCTCAGTATCTTAATTGTTGTCTAGTTCTGTCTTTGGTCTTCACTTGCCTTTTTAGAAACTGCATGTTTTTAACTAACAACTTTAAGTAAGTGGCTCTGAAAACTAGTTATGCAGCCTTGAACTCCCCCCTTAGTTCCAAACCTGTGCTTTCAACTGTGCTGGATGTGTACACCTGATTACTCACCCACACTGTTCTGCATATGTATCGGGTACTGGAAATGGAACCCAGGATGTTGCACATGCTAGCCATTGCTCTAAACACTGAGCTACATTTTTTGTTAGAATATCTTTGGTAGTTCTTTGAAATTATTTAATACAGTTTAAAGGGATTAACATGTGTTATGAGGAATACAAATATGAATCAGAGAATCAGAGCTGGCCTTCTTGAAATTGGATAACTAGATCTTAGATTCTTACAAGAAGCACATAAAACTCAGTGTCTTGGTATTTTTGTTTTTGGAACCATTGGCCATGTAGTAGATTCCTCAGGTTCCAGATCTCAGAATCATCTTTGAAAAATGTTATCCTTGATTTTTAGGATAATCTCATAACTGGTCTCTTCACTTGTATTTTTTCCTCTACTTAATCTTCTTGATATATACTTCTGTTAACCTCAGCTATCCTTTCACCCTTTAAAAAAACCTTGTTTTTTTGCAGCTTACAAAACTAAGTTCTATCTGCCAAACATATCCCCTACATATAATCTACATTTTTCTAAACTTGGCAACTTGAATTCTTTTGTTTCATTTGCTTGGAGTACCATTTTCTTTCATCTTATATCCAAAGATTACATTAACTTTCTTCAAAAGACATCTGATCTAAGTATGCAACTGAGCACTACTAGAGCTCAGTTTTTCTCCTCTAAACACTATCATGTAAGTTCTTTTATGTTACTCTACTGGCACTTGTCACTTTCTACTTTGTGTGATAGATGTTTGCCTTCATATATTATCTAGATTGGGGATTTCCAAAATTTCCTATAAAGACCCAGATGGTAAAATTTTTATGGTTACAAGACACATAGGGCCTTGTATCTTTTTAATTTACCATCCTTTAAAAATCTAAGTACCATTTTTAGCTTGAGGACAGTACAAAAAAAGAAAGCTGTCTGCCAAGTTTTATGAAATCTGATCAATATCAAATATTCCTGATAATAGGTCTGATTCTTGTTTGTATGCCTCATACCACTTAGCAAAGTACTTCGTGCTTATAAGGCACTGAAACGTGTGTTACATGATTGCATATAACAACCAAAGAGACTTTATTTATTTATTTATTTATTTATTTATTTATTTATTTTTCGCGGGGGTACTGGGAGTAGACCTCAGGACCTCGCACTTGCACCACTGAGCGATATCACCGGCCCTTTTTTTCCTTTATGTGGGTTCTGGGAGTTGAACTCAGGACCTCACACTTGCCGGGCAGGTGCTTATGCCACTGAACCATCTCACCGGTCTGAGACTCTTTAAAAAAAACTAACAAACACAAAATAGATTTTATAGGAATCTTTCTAAATATAATCCATCTTTAGATTTAATAATTCAGCAACTGGTAAAATTTAGTCACTTATACATTTGTTTTACCACAGTATCCAAGGACCATCTCCTAAAACACCCTTTGTTCAAACTTGGATGCCAGAATCATGCAACTTTTGTTTCAACAGTATCTTCCCTTTTAAACAACCAGTATTTTATCCAATTGCTCTAAGAATATTTATAATAGTATACTTCAAAAGTGTTAGTAAATTTTGTTTATTTTAAAGTGTTCCTAAAAACATGATTGGTAATGGCCTTGGCTATAAACACTTCTGTATTATTCTCCTATATTACAAAATAAATGAATGCAATTCTTATTTTGTAACACATCAACAAACAAAACAACCCCAGCTCTCAAAACACAAGACCCAAATGGAAACCAAAGGAAAGGAAAAGATTGTAGTATATGTCACATTTATTTTTAGACTCCTGACCAGATTCTTATTAGTCTGTCTCTGGTTTCATTCAGGATTTGCACGTATCACCAGCCTTTATTTAATTGCCTGGTATCTTCTAAGCAATTGAATAACACTACTGCACTTTAGTTGATTACACAGAGATACACTGCCTCTCAAAGCTTCTACTCTGTTCTTAGTATTTAAAACATATATTATACTGAGAGTCTCAACCTTGATAAGAATCACAAGAGTTGTATACTTTTAAGGGTACCCAAACTGAGTGCTGAAAAGAAAATCTTTTATATAGTTCTACTTACTTTATGGCTCAGTAGCTCTGGAATTATATTTATTTTGTATTTCTCTGATAATTTTTCATAGAAATTTGTTAGTGAACCCAATGTAAATGAGGTTGACCTCAGGTTTGTCTACCTTAGAGGAAAAATTATATCTTGCCTTACAACAGAGAAAAAACTTTCCTACCCCTTTCTTTTTTTTTTTTTTGTGGGTACCGGGGGGTCAACCTCAGGACCTCGCACGCCAGCAGGCGCCTGTGCCGCTGAGCGATATCACTGGCCCCTTTTTCGTATGTGGGTTCCGGGAGTCGAACTCGGGCCCTCGCGCTTGCCGGGCAGGCGCTTAAGCTGCTGAGCCATCTCACCGGCCCTCCTACCCCTTTCAATCTCCCCAAAAGACCTAGTAAAAGGGAGGAGAAATTTATATTGTTCTCTTTGATAAAGTGGACTATACTTAATACTACTTCCTTATATCTATCAGAACATTATTCAAATGTCATGGCATTCTCCTCCTGAAATCTGCTACTACCTCAAAGGCTATTAGAGCTTTGATATTTGCTTAATTTAAGGTTTATGGGAAAACATAAATTTTTTAAAACATGTTCTTTACTGTCTATATAGGAACCACTGTCTCCATTCAGGAGAGGAAACCATTTCTTCCCAGGAAACAATGTTATTTATGAAAAAACAATAAGAAAAGTGGAAAAGCTAAACACAGATCACGTAAGTAGTATATGTTTTAAAAGTTATAAAATTATAAAATTTTGAATTATGAATATTTTAACATAGTTATGAAAAAATTAGAAAAGTGGAAAAGCCAAATATAAATCAGATAAATAATACTGTAGAAAACTTATTTCATAAGTATAAAATTTTGAGTTATGATCATTTTAATAGAGTTGAAATACCATTCAATTTTCAAGTACCAGGCAAGACCACCATGAGTTATACTATGTCATTATGGCTACAGCTCTTCATCCCATCTTTAATACTTTCATATTCATTTTGTCATGTAAAATATTATTGTCTGTATTTTACTGAAAGGGAAACTGATGTTAAGATATGTGAAGTCAATCAGTCATGGTGGCACATGCCTATAGACCCAGCACTTGAGAGGCTGAGGCAGTAGGATCGCTGTGAGTTTGAGGCCAGCCTGGACTACATAGTGAGTTCAAAGCCAGCCTGAACTTCTTAGGAAGACCTTGTTTCAAAAAAAAGTAGAATATGTACTTTATGTACATATCTCAACATATTGTATATTTTATTTTAAACTGATCTCTGTTCTCACAAGAATAATAATTTAAAACATAATTTTATCTCAGTTCCTTCAGTATAAAATGAATTTTAAATGAACGATATATACAAAAAGATACGTAAAACAATGTATATTCTGAAAGATCTAGAAAACTAAACCTTTAAGTCACATTCCAAAAATTCTATTAAGCTTAATGGAGAAAGCAAGCACAGAGTACAAAATTGCAGCAGGGCCATGGTAATTACACAACATCTAGAGCTTAATGTCCTTTATGCAATTGTTTTTGGAACCAGCGGAGGGTTTACATTGTTCTGCATGATTAATACAAGCATTCCAGGCCCAGTTAAATTGTGGGATTGTTTCTTAAACATTCCTGAATTAGGATAATGTATCAGATTCATAGGAATTTTACAACAATGTATCATAAACTGGGTGGTTTAAAGCAACAAAACTTCATTGTCTCGTAGTTCTGGAAGCCAGAAATATGAAATCACTGTGTGGGCAGGGCCATGATCCCTCTGAAGTACTCAGGGAATATCCTTCTATGCTTGGCTCCTAGGTTCTGATAGCAGGTATTCTTTGTCTTGTAGATTAATCACTCCAATTTTCTGTCTTCACATAGAATCTCCTGTATGCACCTTCATATTGACTTCCCTCTGTGTATGGCTACCTGTGTCCAAATTTTCCATTTTTATAAAGATGCCAGTCATCTTAACTAGGGCCCATCCTAAAGACCTCATTTTAACTTGACTACATCTCTAAAGACCCCATTTCCAAATAAGGGTACATTCTAAATTACTGGGCATTATAATATCAACATATCTTGAAGATAGGCAACAGTTCAACACAAAAAGAGATAAATAACATCAAATCAGTTTGAATAACAAAATCCATTTCTCATATACAAATAAAACTGACTGAAATGTATTATAGTTTCCTTTTTTAAACTTCTTAGTATGAGAACATATTTTATTTTTATAAGCACTTATGGGCAGTTGTTACCAGTTTTGTAGGAACTAACACATTATTACTTACTTGATTGCAGTAAAAATGAAAGGAAGTAAATTTTCAGAATTATAAATATTCAAATCTTAAAGATTATAATTTTCTTGGAAACTGAATATATTATATATATATATGCCTTTTTATTTTCTAATGTCTTGTTCAATTTCTTTTTTCAGAGTAATATGGTTTTTATTATAGAGGTATTTCACTTTTGGGGTTAAATTAATTCCTATTTAACTCTTTTTTGAAGCTATTGTGAATGGGATTGTTTTCTTCATTTCTTTATCAGTGGGTTCATTCTTTCTGTATAAGAACACTATTGGATTTTGTTTATGTATGTTGTATCCTACCACTTTGCTGAATTTAATTATTATTTTTAAGAGTTTCTGATGACAATTTTTGGATGTCCTATGTAAAGGATCATGTCATATGCAGGTAATGATAGTTTGACTTTATCTTTTCCTATTCAAATCTTTTTATTTTCTTTCTCTTGCCTGATTGCTCTACCTAAAATTTTGAGTATCATATTTAAAAAGATTGGTGATAGTGGAATTCTTGTCTTGTTCCTCCTTTTAGAGGGAATACTTTCAGTTTTTTCCTATTTAATATGAGGTTGGCAGTGGGTTTGTCATAAATGGCCTTATCAGCTTATAATAAGCCTATTTATATATGTTTTCATCAAGGATTTTTATCATTAATGGATGTTTAATTTTGTCAAAGGTATTTCTGCATCTATTGAGATGATCATATGGTATTTGGCCTTCTGTTTATGTGGTGTACTTATTAATTGATTTACATGTGTTGAACCATTCTTTTATCCTTGGGATAAAACCAAGTTGGTTATGATGTATGATCTTTTTTTTTTTTTGTGGGTACCGGGGGGTCGACCTCAGGACCTTGCGTGCCAGCAGGCGCCCATACCACTGAGTGATATCACCAGCCCCTTTTTCGTATGTGGGTTCCAGGAGTCGAACTCGGGCCCTCGCGCTTGCCGGGCAGGTGCTTAAGCCGCTGAGCCATCTCACCGGCCCGATGTATGATCTTTTTAATGATTTGTTGTACTCTCTTAACAAGTATTTTGTTGAGGATTTTTGCATATGTATTCATTAAAAGACTTGGCCTACATTTTGTTGTTGTTGTTGAGCCCTTGTCCAGTTTTGATGTCAGGGTAGTGCTGCCTTTCAAGAATGGATGTTGTAGTTCTCCTTCTCTTTCAATTTCATGGAAGAGTTTGAGGAGTACTGACATTAGTTCTGCCCTGAAGTATAGGTAAAATTCTGCGGTCAATCCATCAGATCCTAACTTTTTCTTAGTTTGTAAGGTTTTTATTTTTGCCTCAATTTCATTGCTTATTATTGGTCTACTCAGGGATTTTGTATCTTCTTTGTTCTCTTTGGTAATTCACATTGTATAGTAATTTATACTATTTTCTAGGATCTTCAATTTATTGGAATATAAATTTTTGATGTAGTTTCTTATAATCTTTTGGATTTCAGTAATGTCCATTGTGATTTCAAGTTTTTCATTTTAATTTAATTGATATGGGCCTTTTCTTTCTTTAGCAAGTTTACCTAAGGGTTTATCACTTATATTTATCCTTTTGAAGAAGTAAATCTTAGATTCTTTGATGTTTTATATTGTTATTTTTAGTCTCAATTTCATAACTACTACTTCGATGTTTATAATTTCTTTTTTTTCAAGTGTTAAATTTGGATTGTTCTTGTTTTCTAGGATTTCAAGATACATCATTAGGTTATTTATTTGGAGTTACTGTATTTTTTTAATGTGGGTATTCCTCTTAGAACTGCTTTCCATGTCCCATAGGACTTAGTATGTTGTGCTGCAGTTGTCATTTGGTTCTAGGAATATTATAATTTCTTTCTTAATTTCTTCTGTACTCCATTGTTTATTCAAAGGTGTATTATTTTCCATGTGTTTTCATGGTTTGTGTGGTTTCTTTTGTTACTGATTTCTAGTTTTATTGCACTATGATCTGATATTAAGTGTTAGGCTATTTCAGTTCTTTTGTATTTATTTACACATGCTTTATGGCCTAAGATGTGGTCTGTTTTAGAGAAAGCTCCATGTGTTGCTGGGAAAAATGTGTATTCTGTTGTGGTTGGATGAAATACTCTGTACATATCTGTTATGTTTATTTGTTTTATGTTATGGTTCAACTCTGATATTTCTTTGTTGATATTTTATCTGGTGAACTTATTTGTGTAAATGGGGTATTGAAGTCTCCAACCATGATTGTGTTGATGGTTGTCTGACCTTTTAGTTCAGGTATTGTTTTATAAAATTTGGTTTGTCAGCATTTGGTGTTTATATATTTACAATTTTTATTGCTTCCTGTTGAATTGTTCACTTTAACCGTATGTAGTGATTTTTCTTTCCTCTGATCAGTTTTGGCTCAAAGTCCACTTTTTTAAAAGCAGGATAGCTACTCCTACTTGCTAATGACCTCCTGTTGCATGAAGTATCATTTTCCATTCTTTCATTTCAGTGTATGCCTTTCTTTATTAATGTTGTAGGTAACATAGTTGGGTTTTGATTTAGATACAATCTGTCAATCTGTGTCTTTTAATTAGATAATTAAGACCACTTACATTCAGAGTTGTTACTGAAAAGTATTATTGAATCATGTCATTGCATTATTTTTCTGTTCCCAATACCTTTATTTTGCTTAACTACTCACTCTATTAGATATTTTCTTTCCTTTGGGCTCTTTGGTGTTGGACTCACTGTTGCTGTCTAGGATTCCTTTGAGTACTTTCTGTAATGCTTGTTTAGGTGTCATGAATTTGTTAAGGTGCTCTTTGTCATGGAAAGTATTTATTTCTCTGTCAATTTTGAAAGACAGTTTTGCACAAAATGATTTATTTATTTATTTATTTATTTATTTATTTATTTATTTATTTATTGGTACCAGGAGTTGAACTCACGACCACATGCTTGCCAGGCAGGCACTGTGCTGCTGAGCTATATCCCTGGCTGCACAATATGTTAATCTGAATTGAACGTTGTTGTATTTTAAGCCTTAAAATCTTTGCTCCAGGCTCTCTTCATCTTTAAGGTTTGTGTTGAGAAATTTGCTATAGGCTTACCTTTTTAAGTTATTTGATTTATTTTCTAATAGCTTTTAGTATTCCTTCTTTGTGCTAGACTTCTGGAATTTTAACTATGATGTGTTGTGGCGACGTTCTCTTCTGTTCCTGGGTTTTAGGGTCCTATAAGACTCATTTACCTGGAAATTGAGTTCTTTCCCTAGACTTGGAAAGTTTTTTGCTGTAATTTGGTAAGTAAATTTTTATACTTTCTATTTTCTCTTCTAAACTTCCCTTGACTCCTATAATTCTTAGATTAGGTTTTAAGTCAACTAATAGCTATTGGATCTAGTTTCCATGGCATTTTGTTGTTGAGTATATGACCTGCCACTACATCAATCTTATCTTCTATCTCTGATATTCTGTTTTCACATTGGTCATTTCTGCAGCCCATACTTTCAAGATAACTTTTATATCCCAGATTTATGTTTGATTTCTTTTCATGATCTCTAGTTCTTCAGTAAACTTATCATGTATATGTTATATTATCTTATTTAATATCTTCAACATTTTGTTTGTTTCTTCTTAAGTTTATAGATCATTTTATCAATTAACTCCTTTATCCATTTACATCCTTTTGAGCTTGATGAACATCTTATGGATCTGTTTACTTCTTTCTTCTCTGATCTCTTCAAATATTTTAACTATTTCATTTTTTACTTCCTCCACTTCAGTGCATAGCAGATCAATTTGTGGGGAGTTATGAATTTTTGTAAGCATCTTGTTGCCTTACTTTCTCATGTTTTTACTGTTTTCATTTGGAGGGTTGAGGATCAGTTATGATAGACAAACTTTGTTGTTAGTGTGGAGCTCTATTTAGTTAATGTATGTTTCTCTCTGATGTGATTTTGGCTTTGATTATGTTTTGGTATTTATACACCTCTTTCCCCTACTCAGCCTAATAAGATCAGTTCTAGTCTATGCATTGAGAGGAGAATACCACTACCAATTATATCAGCATTTGCAGATCTAACTGTATACCAAGCATGTAATTTAAAGCTTTTTAAAAAACAATTATACTCTTTTTTTCAATAACTCAGAGAGACTGCTGTCAGGATGTAGAGGATGAGGGAAGGTAAAAGGAAGGAAACAGATCAGAAAGAGGGAGAGGCGATAAAGCAGATAACAGCAAATGAAAGAAAATAGGTAGAACTTTGTTGATATTATTTTTATATCTGGTGGAGAGGAGGTTTGAGAGAATATTTTCCAGGGTGTAAAAAACAATGAGAGAACAAAGTGTAATTGAAGATTAAGGGAAGCTGTGAGAAGGTCAAAACCAGTTACTATGTTGATAAAAAAGAAAGAAGAGGGCCGGTGAGACGGCTCAGCGGCTTAAGCGCCTGCCTTGCAAGCGCGAAGGCCCGAGTTCGACTCCCGGAACCCACATACGAAAAAGGGGCCGGTGATATCGCTCAGCGGCACGGGTGCCTGTTGGCGCATGAGGTCCTGAGGTCGTCCCCCCGGTACCCACAAAAAAAAAAAAAAAAAAAAAAATTAATTAAGAGAAAGGAAAAAACACACAAACAAAAACAAAAAAGTAGATTCCTCTCAGTCTTATAGTATTTCAGTCAGAATTAAGCCAGTGTGCTTTTGCACTTACTTGCATAAATGGAGAGACTTTGGGGGAAGGGGTGTCCAGACTGACCACTAAGCTTGCCTCCTTTCCTCTGGAGGCAGTGCTTTGCTTGGTTTCAGTCTAGCTTCTATGGGTGTGGCTAGGCAGAAAGATCTTTGTTAATTCATATCCTCTAGAATAAAAAAATTAAATATTCTGCACATTATATTATCACTAAGCATATGGAACAACTAAAGATCTCCTTTAATACAACACTGTTACTCCTTTCTTTTATTGGAATATTCACTTCACTATGCACACCTTTTCTCATTAAGGAAGGTATTTTGTGACAAAAAAGAGATAATGCACTCATCTCCCCCAAAACTGTACAAAAGTTGCTTATATTATATGGTTAGTTTCCAAAACTGTAAATAACTTAATGTAAACTCACTTGTAAAGTGAATTATATCTGAAGAGTCTAGAGGTAATAATTCCAAAAATTGATTCTATTATCTTTATATGTTTAGCAAGATAATTTCTTTTTATAAAATGTGCTTCTTTTTCTGTTTTTATTTCTTTCAAAATATTTTCTATACATGAAAAGGTAATTTGTATATAGAGTAAGAATTTTCATATATAAAAAGAATATTAAAAAGAATAAAAATGTAAACAATTAAAAATAAGCTTCTTTTAAAATTTAATTTAATTTAATTTTTTTGGTATTGGGAATCAAACTCAGGACCCTGCACTTGCCAGGCAGGTGCTGTACTGCTGAGCTATATCCCTGGCCCCAAAAATAAACTTCTTTATTTAGACCTTCTTATCCCTACTTTCTCTTCCCAGAGGTAGCCAGTGTTCAAAGTTTATTGGTCTGTACATATAAAAGCACTTCTGTAAATATGTGTGTATATTCTTTTACAATTTACACCAGAAGGAGAATACTATATTCATTTTTCTGCACTTTGGTTTTTCCATTTAATATAGCCTTAAAATTGTTTCATTTAACAATTTAAAATGGGAAGTACTTCATTATTTTAATATTGGTCAGATTTTTGTAAGACAGAGGAAATAGAGAATTGAATTTATACTTTCAAAGTTGATTGTATGTGCATGAATATAGCATTATGACTCTATTTTCTCTGTGAAAACAGGCTTCTAGAGGCCTCTTGTCAATGTAGAGGAACAACATACTACTCAAGTATACTGGAATCCTCAAAACTGAAATGACAGTTGTCTTTTGTTAGTTTGTGCTGTACATTTAATAGAGAAAAGTGATGACATATAACAAGTACATAGCAAAGGTGTAGTTTAAAAACAACAAATTCCAGAATAGTCTGAGGTCCTGTAGATTCAATCTAATATAAAACAACAAATTCCAGAATAGTCTGAGGTCCTATAGATTCAATCTAATATCCAGAAGAAACTAAGCAAGAAATTATGAACTCTAGTCACAATTCTACAATTTCTTAGCTGTGAGATAAAATAAATCATGTTTTTCTGGACATCTGTTTTTTGTTTCCTACTTTCAGAATTATTGGGGTCAACAATAAAGTTGATGATGATAACAATGATTATATAATAATAGTAGTAATAAAGGTCTATTACCAACCTACTTTGTATCATGTAATTTACAGATGTTGTATTTACTCCTCACAACAAACCAATAAAACTTATACTATGCCTAGTTTTACAAATGAAAGTTAGGCTTATAAAAGTTTTTAGACACGCATTCACATACACGGGCACAGACGCAGTTTTCTCAGGATCACAGAATAAGTATAAGCAGTATAATTAGAGTTAGAACATAGAATCCATGTTTTCTGGATCTGTAGCACCAATCATTGGTTTATAATCTTTTTCTTAAATTCATGCTCTATTCTCCTAAGCATAAGAACTCTACCCCTCCCCATGTCTCTAATATGTCTCCTGGCATTGAAATTCACTACATTATATTATTTTCTAATTTTGTATATGTCTACACCTTCAGTAGTATACTATTATTATGTATTTAGATACTAAAGTACCTGTTAAATCATCAAAGATTAATCAATATTCATTGTAGCCATAGTGTTAAAATTAACTGGAATAATAATTTAATCAGAATATGCACTACCCTGGCCTGTATAGCTAAGTATTTGGATAGCCACAGATGCCTGGTCAAATGAAAATAGAATTTATTGCAAATTTTGCCAATGAAATAATATGAAAAAAATATACTACTAATCAAAGCTACAAACTCTAGGATTTGAATTATTGTGTGAAAGAACACATGGAATTTTTAATAATGTATTTAGTTTTTCTTGATTAGCATTATTTATTCCCAGTGGTTATTTGTGACATGTGTATGTGTTTCAGGAATGCTATCCCCAGGTTCATTGTCTTCATCAGATTGTCCAACAGCCCCCGATCACCCACTCTTCACACTGTCAACAGTTCCATTCCAGCCAACAAATCAAAAGCATTACAGAAAGTGATTCACCTTCTACAAACATTGGAAGTGAACTTTGCCATGGTGGATCAAGCCAGATACATGAGCAGGTAAGATCAGTTGATTCCTTATTAAAGTAAAATAACATTCTTGAACACTTCTCACACGGCTATACAAGTACTTATATTATATTTTTATTCTTTTATATATCTGTTTTCCACAGTACAGACTGCACAATATACATTGCTTTTTGGTATTGGTGGCCTTTTAATTTTTTTCAATTTTTATTTTTTATTAGTACATTACATTTTCATCAAAATAATGGGGAGTTATACCACTGGTATTTGCATTTGTTATAGCATTTTTAAAATAAATACTTTCATCTTGTCTCAAGACAAAACAACTCAGATTCCATAATACATTAAATCTATGTGGGAATGTATGATTTTATTAACACATACATAATTTTGAGCTGATCCTCAGTTCTAAAATGAGCTCAGCCAGGCATGGTGGTGCACACCTGCAATCCCAGCACTCTGGAGGCTGAGGTAGGAAGATTGCTCTGTGAGTTTGAGACCTGCCTGGGCTACAAAGTGAGTTCAAGGCTAGCCTGAACTGTATAGTGAAACTCTATCTCAAAAAAAACTTAAAACAATAAAATAAAATGAGCCCCAAAATAGTACAACATAAAATATTTTCATAAAGTATGGTACTTGAATAATGAATTGGAAATGATAGTACCTAAGATTATTGTGATGGTAACATTTCACAAGCTGGTAATTATTTCCTGTATATTTTCTTTGATAATATGTCGTGCTAATTCAAGCCAAAATATGCTTATATATTATTATATACTCAATAAAATAGAAACTAACAGTTGCTAAGGAGAAATCTCCTGGGATTAAAAAAATCCTCAGTGAATAGTTTATGTTATGAAGACTTTAGAATCTTATAAATAACTCCTATTCAAGTGTTAAAGAAAAAATTTTCTTGTATATGGTAAATCTAGCATTAATAATTGGAACATCAGAGCACCAGACATCATTTGTGTTTTTCCATACCTCAAATCAGTCTCTTTCATAGGCAACTTTTACTAGAAAAAAAAATAATGAGAAAAAGTAAAGATGCAACTTTCCAATATAAGAACTTGAATTTTGGGCCAGTGAAATAGCTCAGCAGCATAAGCGCCTGCTTGGCAAGTGCGAGGTCCTGAGTTCGACTCCCGGTACCCACATAAAGGAAAAAAGGGCCAATGATATCACCCAGCGGCACAAGTGCTTACTGGCAAGCATGAGGTCCTGAGTTCTACTCCCGGTACCCACATTAAAAAAAAAAAAGAACTTGAATTTTTAAATATGAAATATAATGAGATTATTTCTAAAGACTTAGACTTTGAAATATATACTTTGGCCATATTGATCAAAAGAACTATAAATGATTTTTAAAATCCATGTTTTTCAAATCTAAAATAAAATCCTATATAATTGTCTTACTTTTGAGTGCCTCTCAGTGCCTTTCTTCTGATTAGCCTCTAGAATAATTCCAAAACACAATCTAGAGTTTAATTTCTTACATTAAATGAATTAGTAATGACCATAAAAGAAGCATTTCATTAGATTAAATTTATGAAATTGTCACTTTCATAGGTCAACATTGGTCAGATATCAACAATTTCAAAGAGTTTAATCCTTAGCTTTATCTTAGTTTCCTCTAGTACAGCAAAGTGGCAAGCACATAAAACATAATGCAAAGAAAACTGTTGTCTCTCACAAAAATGGAATAAACCACATGTTTTGGAAACAGAGGAATTTAATTTTATCTGGGAGATCAAAGAAGGGTTGTTTGATGTTATGGTTCAGATCTAAAATGTCCCCCAAAGTGTCATGTACTCAGAAGTTGGGCTTTTGGATCAAAATTTGATTGTGCAATGAAACAATCCATTGATGAATTCATGGCTCAATGTACTGTTGCGCTTGTTTGAAAGAGGTAGGTCACCGGGAGCATGACATTGAAGGTATATTCTTGTCCCTGATCTTTCCACTCTCTTTAAGTCCTGGCTTCTATAGGTTGAGCTACTTTTCTACAGCAGGCCCTTCTATCCCATTTCTACTTTGGAACTTCCTGGATATTGATGGAGCCCTCTGAAACTCTGAGCCAAATAAATCTCTCCTTTTTTTAAATTGCAAGTGTCAGGTATTTTGTCCTAGTGATGGGAAAGCTATTATAGCTGAGAAAGTGGGAATTGAAATATGGTCATTATTTCCACATATGGTATTGTGGCATTGCTTGTAGATAATATCCAGGTAAGAGGAAATCATGTGAACAAAACCATAGATTTGGGAAAGTACAATTTGGGTTTCAGAAATAGTTAGTCTTCCTTTTATAATGAGGAAGACATATGATAAGCAGATACTATAGTAGTATATAGTGTTAACATGATACATTAAGGATAGCTCATGAGGACCTTAAGTGTTAATTTTAAAACTTTGGGCTTTTTAAAGTAAGTAATGGAGAGTGGGTGAAGGTTATTGAGTAGGAAAATACTGATAGATGTGCTTTATAAAGTTAATCTTAGCAGCTTTGTGCAAGATAGTCTAGCATGTTTATTATTTTTTCTAAAAATGTTGTTATGTTTATTGTTTAGATAAATAAATTGAGGTTTTAAGTGGTTAAGTTATTGCAAAGGCATACACTGTTTCCTTGTGATGGAGGCAGGACTATAGAACCCACTGATAGTTTCCTCTTGAATTTGAGTTAGTTATGGGGAGATTTCTTGATCAGTAATATAAACACTAATGGAGCAGTGGGTTAAGAGGAGTCTGACACTGGGAAGTTATTGGCCATATAATAAAGTGGACTAGTTTTAATATAAAAAAATCTGAGTTCCAATCCTACTTGTGTTCCCATTAAGCTATGTGATTTTAATAATACTAAATTTTTTTGCAATACCCTCATTCATAAAATTTGGGTAGTAATGTTTATTTCACAGGGTAAAGACTAAATGAAATTTTTGCTGAAATTTTTCCATGAACTACAAAGTCCACAACATGAAAAAAATATCATGGGGAAAGTTTTGTAAAGAGAATAAAATTTAAACAAGAATAGTAATAGTAGGACTGGTGTGATGGACAATTATCAGAAATAAGAAAAGTAGAACAGCATTAATAATTTTCTCTAGTGGCAACAGTAATGCTATGATATCATTTCAAAAACTTAGTAAGTCTAATAATATCTTTGAGTAGAAAATGAGCAGAGTTGGGTAACTAATAAGTAACTTTCTATTTTACTATACATAACGCATTTTGAGATTCCTATGTACCTTTGTTAAAGGCTGAAAAAACTTTGTGTTTAGATATAATTTTTTTCTGCCTTTGCAGTATTTTATCAAAAATTTGAGGTATATAGAGCCACCCATGGGCAAAGGAGGACAGGAAGAGAGTTCTTTAACCTGGACTCCTTAGTGTTTACATGTCCTCTGTACTTGTGACATGTGGGTGGAAGAAACTGAGTGGTAATAGTGCAGATGTAAGTTAGGCTCTTCTAAAACTAAATGTTGGCAGATTTTTAAACTTTAAACTTAAAATTGTAATTTGGAGGTAGCAAGGGAAAGTGGAAAGGACAAAATGTTTCAATCAGTTATCTGTGTTTATAAAACCATGATTCTGCTGAGCTGCATGATCTGAATCAATAAACTGAGTTAATCTCAAGGTATTATACTGTACATACTATGCTGAAATAAAGACATAACATAATTTTATATGTGAATATACTTAGCAAATATTATAATGAAGAAAAATAGAATTTGAAGTTGCTTTAAAAGTATCAGTCAAGAAAGCACAGATAACTCAGTCGAAATCAGCAACAATTTTTTATCTACTATGTGCAAGGCTCTATAATCACTAACACTGAGCTTTTTAAAATACAATTGACCAAAAGTATCATTTTTGTATACAAAAGTTTATATAGGCTAGGAAGAAAACTTTACCTACTATTCTCAGAATCTTATGGACCAACACAAATATGTTTTATATACATGTTGAAATTAGGACAAGAATTTCCAAGGTAGTACTGAGGTGAGTTCCATAGTTTCCCCTTGAAAAGTACTTATTCTTCAAAGATTTTCTTTAAAATGACTATTAATTTACCTGTGGCTACACACCTTAATACTGTTCCTTTGCCTTGAGTTTGTTAGAACAGTGTTTATCAAGGACTTCTCACCTGCAGTCAGAGGCAAGGAGTTAAAAAGCTTGGTCATTATTATAGCCAAACAGTGATTTGATCAAGGGTATTTCATTGATGCAAGCTCAAGAATCTTTAATAACTTTGTAATTTTTGAAGAAACACCAAATTTTGCTTATCTTGGAAGTACTCCTCTTCAGTAATCTGTATTCCTTTCCTGTTTATATGTGAATGGCTAAAGTTATTATCTGAGATTGACATTTGAGATACCACTCCTTCATTGTGTAGATAAGTAAATATGTGGTATATGTGTATCTCAAGTATCTTATCAACTCAATATTGTCACAGACAGAAAGCCTCTGTCTATCAGCACTATAATTCTTCTGGCTGATGGCACTCATATTTCTGTGGGAAGTATCTTGGCTTTCTCAAAACAAGAACATGGCTTTAAACCAACTCTAAAAGCTATGCCAAAACACAGCCAAATTCAGTCCAACAAAATTAAGAAGCTTTGAGGAGGTGATTTAGAAATGAAAAATACTGCTAACCAGAACATCCCAGTTTGTGATTAGAAAATTTCATCTTTTTTGAGTACTAGTCCCATCACAGTTAACAACAGGTGAAAATTTGACCTCTCAGTCCTCAAGCCTCCAAACATTTGAACACAACTGGATTTTCCTTTTTACTGAGTTTTACTCAACTCTTATTATAAATTATAGACTGTAAAAAAAGACTAAGAAGGACTATACACACATAATGTGAATTTTTGCTTCTTGCTTCTCTAACTCTACAATTATCAAAAGAAACTCCTTCTTAAATTTTGAATCACTTACCTTTTCTCTAGATAAGTGAAATATATTACTTGAATTTTAGGCATAATTTCAATACTTTTACACTAAGAAAGCAAAAGTCGTATTCCAACTAGGAAGATAATATAGTGTAATGAAAATATACTACATACGAGACAGTGTTCCCTCATTTTATCTTTATGTGAAGTGCATAATACTGCCTGCCAGCACAGAGTAAGTAGTAAATAAACATTAGTTATTATTATGTTTTTTTAAGAACAAAATCATTTTCCTTTCACCTCTTTCTAGCTTTCAGCACATACGTAATATTGATCTCAATTGTTCTATGTCCCAGCCTCTGTGACACTTGGAGTGCATTGAATCCACCACATAGAAATCACACAAGCAAAATTTCATTAATGGCAAAATGATTCATATGGTCAAAGAATTAGGCACCTAAAAGGTCTACCAATGTGCAGCAAAATGACAGGAGAATATTTGTGCAAAAAAAGTAAATATTGCCAAATGTGGTAATACATGTTTGTAATCCCAGCACTCTGGAAAGCTGTGGAAAGAGGATCACAAGTTTGAGACCAGCATGGGTAACTTAGTGACATCATGTCTAAAATTAAAACAAATACAAAAAGACTGGGGATGTAGCTCAGTGCATACACCCTGAGTTCAATCTTTAGTACCCTGCCAAAAAGTAAATATTTTAAGACAATCCGCAACTATAAAATTATCCTGTTAAATGAATTAAACGGAAAGGGAAAGAAGCATGATTTTCACCATATTATCAGCTGAAAGAGAAAAATATGTGAAACACTAAATGTACACTGTATCAAATTAGTTGTTTGAAAATTCTAACAAGAAAGCTCAGCACTTGAATGACCTTGGCTAAAGAAATGTTCTCTTCTGCTTAGGAGAGTTGTCATCTTGGAATGGACACACATGGAGAAATAAGTGGGAAGAACTGGGGGCTAGTTACAGGAAAGGAAATAAAGATCAATGGAATGATGTTGATTTGACACCTAGTTTTCCAGTCTGTGCCATGATTTGGGTTTGGTTTATTCCTGAAAGGTTCATGTACTGGAAGCTTAGTTCCTAGTGTGGTGATGTTTAGAGGTTTGGGGACCTTGAAGAGGTGAAGCCTATGGAAGATAGGCTCTTTCCTCTGCTCTGGCTTCCTGTCTCATCATGTAATCTTTTTCTTTTGCACGTACTACCAACATTGTGATGTCATCTGCAAGAGGCCCTCACCAGAGTAAAACTGATACTGGTTCCATACTCTGGAACCTTCAGAACTAGAACCAAATAAACCTCTCTTTTTTAATAAAATACCTAGCCTCAGGTATTTAGTTATGTAACAACAACAATAAATCATCCTGATATACCTTCTTATCTAGCTAATGCTGACTTCTAAAACCACATTTGAAACCACACATTAGGCCACTCCCAGTTTGATGAGTATGTAAGGAGGAGAAAGCATGGGTAAAGTAAAAAATCACCACTTAAGTATTTATGCTTTTTCTGAATAAAGGCTTGCATAGTTTGACCATCATTTCCTGAGAGGAACCTTTCACCGAAGAGCTGATGGTCAAGATTCAGAAGTCTAGGTAGAGGGCCGGTGAGATGGCTCAGTGGTGTAAGCGCCTGCCTGGCAAGTGTGAGGGCCCGAGTTTGACTCCCGGAACCCACATATGAAAAAAAGGGCCAGTGATATCGCTCAGTGGCACGGGCGCCTGCTGGCGTGTGAGGTCCTAAGGTCGACACCCCGGTACCCACAAAAAAAAAAAAAGAAGTCTAGGTAGAACTGAAATGTCAGCCAACAACTCTGTATGTTCAATTTACTTGCTGCAATTAATTTGTTCTTCCTTTTGGGAAGATGGAAAAGGTGTCATCACAATATTCTTGAGGAAATACTGCCTAGATTATTTTTTACTTTCTTAACCATTCTTCATGGGTTGCTTTAAAAGAGACATCTGTAAAAAAATCCCTTCAGAATCAGCAGGCATTTGGGGTCAGTCCTAATCAGGTAGATGATTTCTTTCAATTCCTCAAATATTTATTGAGTAGCTATAGAATGTTTAGTCAGTATCATGCTATGCTAAGATATATACTAAAAAGTACGACTCGTTTTTATCCTTAAAGTTGCTTATTTCTTTTGTGGCAGGAAGAGGGTTCTGGTAGAACAAGACTTATTTCTGTAATATAGTATGAAAACAATTCAAAATAATCGATCACAAAGAGCTAAATTAAATTGTTGTCAGACAGTTTCAATTTTCATGGAGGTGGTAAAGTGAAGAATGTATGTGAAGCATGGCATGTGCCTAAAACATTGAATTCTACTATGACTGAAACAGAGAACATGTTGGAAAATAGTGTTATTACATTGATGTAAGCATTTAAAGTTTTTATGTTGAATATATAGATATATGAATCTATATTTTCATTTTTTTTTTTGGATTTTTGACACAGAGTCACCCTGTGTATTTCAGGCAGGCCTTAAACTCACTATATAGCCCAGGGCTGCCCTTGAACTCATGGTGATACTTTTGCATCAGCCTCCCAGATGCTGGGATTACATGTATAGGCTACCATGCCTGATTTATATTTTCATATATTATCCCTATCTACGTACAATACTTATAAGTTTTGTGACATTTAAAAATACTATGTGAGGGGGGCCGGTGAGATGGCTCAGCGGCTTAAGCGCCTGCCCAGCAAGTGCGAGGGCCCAAGTTCGACTCCCGGAACCCACATACGAAAAAGGGGCCGGTGATATCACTCAGCGGCATGGGTGCCTGCTGGCGCGCGAGGTCCTGAGGTCGACCCCCCGGTACCCACAAAAAAAAAAAAAAAAACTATGTGAGGATATTGATTTTACAATTTTATCCATCTAATTTATACCCTCATATAGGACACTTTACACTGTTTAGGAGATAATCATTACCTCCCTAGGATCACAACTCCAAAGGGTACATGGAGAAGATGACTAAAATTGTGCTATCTTCATCCAGACTTTTAAAAATATGAATTTACATATATATATATATATATATTAATAAAAACATGAAGATAGTACACTGTGTTTTGTGTCCTTCAATTTTTCATACTGACCTGTATTTTATAAACTGATTTTCTGAGGGACAACTGGCTAAAATTTTTTCCCACTCTGAGTTGTCTTCTCACTCTGTTGGTGATTTCTTTTGCTATGCAAAAGCTTTTTAATAGGATAAGATCCCATTTGTTGATTCTTTGTAGTATTTCCCATGCAATCAGGGTTTTTTTTTTCATGAAATCTTTGCCTATACCTATGTCTTCAAGAGTTCTACCTATTCACTCTTCCAGCAGAATTAGTGTTTTAATATTTAGATCTTTGATCCATTTTGATTTTAGTTTAGTGCATGGTGAGAGACATGTTTTAGTCCTTGGCATGTGGAAAGCCAGTTTTTCCAGCATCATTTATTAAAGAGGCTATTTTTCTTCCAGTGAAGGGGTTTGGCTCCTTTATCAAAAATAGTGTAGCTGAGTGTGTTTGGAGTGGTTTCTGCATCTTCTAATCTGTTCCATTGAGCCTTGGGTCTCTTTTGTTTTGTTTTGTTTTTGCCAGTACCATGCTATTTGTGTCACAGTAGCTTTGTAGTATAATTTTAAGTCAGGGATTGTGATGCCCCCTGCCTTGCCTTTGTTGCGTAGGATGGTTTTTGCTATTCTAGGTTTATTCTGGTTCCACATGAATTTTAAGCATGTTTTCTCTAGTTCTGTGAGGTATACTAATGGTATTTTGATTGGCATTGCATTAAATATGTATAACAATTTTGTTAGTATGACCATTTTTACTATGTTGTCCCTCAGACAAAGGACTAGTATCTAGAACATACAAAGAATTGAAAAAATCAGGTCTCTCAAATTTAAAAACCCAATCCAAAAATGGGCATCTGAGATTAATATATACTTCTCAGAGGAAGAAATACAAATGGCAAATAAATATATGAAAAAATGTTCAACATCACTGGTCATTAGAGAGATGCCAGTTAAAACAATGTTGAGATTCCATCTCATTCCAGAAAAAATATGGCTATTATCAAGAAATCAACCAATAACAAATGCTGTGGGGCTGTAGGGGAAAAGGAACACTTCTCCACTGTTAGTGGGAGTGTAGACTGGTGTAACCACTGTGAAAATCAATGTGGAGTTTCCTCAGTAAAACTAGGATTAGAGGTCCCAGTTGACCCAGCTATTTCCCTTCTGGATATCTTCCCTGAAGAATTAAAAACATCATACCACAGCAATATATGCACACCCATGTTTATAACAGCACAGTTTGTAATAGCTAAATCTTGGGAACAACCCAAATGCCCATCAACTGAGGAATGGATAAAAAAGATGTGGTTTTTTAATACAATGGAGTACTACTCAGCCATAAAGAAGGATAAGCTTGAGACATTTCTAGGTAAATGGATGCACCTTGAGACCATAATCTTAAGTAAAATAAATTGGACACACATGTGTAAATATCACATTGTTTCTCTGGTATGAGAAACCAAAAGTATAAATAAGGACCATAAATAAGGTATTGTGAAATAGGAAGAAATTGTTCAAAAGAAAGTGGAACTAGAGAGGGGGAGGGGGATAGGAAGGAAGGGAAAAGAAAAAAAGCAATAAAAGAAGAATAAAATGGAAGCAAAGCTCTGTAAATAATGAGGGGAAGAGAGGTTGAAGGGAGGGGAAGGATTTGAAAAAAAGAGGAATCAAGATATAACATATAGAGGTACAAATTCCTTATGATTCATATAATCACTGCATATAGCTAAAGTGTACCAGTAAACTTAATCAAAATTAAAAAACTGATTTTCATGTCACAGATGTGACTATGAAAAATGTATTCACCTTGAATCCATAATGTTAAGTGAAATAAATCAGACACACAAGTTTACGTATCGTACGGTTTCTCTTATATGAGAAACTAAAAATATAAATAAAGAGCTAAATAAAAAGACAACAGGAAACAGGAAGATAGACCTTTTACAAATGAGAAAGGGACCAAGAGATGGTGGGGGTAGGGCAAGGGGACATAAAAAGAATTAATATGTGTCATGTATATGTACCAACTACACACAATGTGTGTATTCATTATGTACTGCAGACATGTGCTAATAAAGAAAGAAGAACAAAAAGAAAGGTCATCTTTGTTTATTCTGTGATCCTTGAATTTGCCCCAACATGCATGGTTTGCATTCAGAGAATGGGTTGGAAAGGAAGTATCAGTGGACAAATTTAAACCATTTGTCATCTGTATATTTAAGAACAAACGTGTTTTTATTACATTTGTTTCTACATGCAATATCCAAGTTAAAATGGAGTATGACCTAACTTATTCCCTTAGCAGTGTGTCTTGGGGATAGAGGGAAGGTAACCAATAATAGTGAAAATATTGGTGCCAAAGGATATGGATGCCAATAAAATGTATCTTGTTTAGGACTCTATTCATAATAATTTGTGTCTAGTATTTCAAATGTCTCTTAGGTCTATGAATTTTCTATACTTGGCTCTGAGCTACTCTTTTCCAAGTTGGATTGACTAGATATTCAGTCCAAATAATAAATGGAAGGAATCCAATAAAAATACATAAAACACATTGAATTGAGTGTGTTTATCTTTCTAATTTAAAGACAAGCTAATAAACCAAGTTTGCTGTCATTGAGAATACACAAGTCAAATGAAAGTTTTTCTTTTATAGTTGATAAGATTCAAATAATTCACACTTTCTTTTTCCACAGGAGGCAGGTGAGAAAGCCATCTGGAGATAATAGGAAAATCAGAGATTTTTATTTATTTTATCATTTTATTTAAATACCTATATTCAAGATTTTTATTAATAAAGTTTTTCAATCATATTACACAGAATTTAATGAAATTGAAAATGCTATTATAATGCTATTTCTTTAAATTCTTGACATTTTCAAAAATATATTATTTATACACAAAGAAAATTTAGTGGCTTGGTTCATGTGATGAATTTAATAGGTAATTTTCTCATTTAAAATCAAAATATCTGTGAACATAGAAAAACTCAATATTCTTCATAATTGTGATTGATATTTGCTTCAGGTTATAATTCAGGATGATGGCCCTGAAAAGTTGGACCCCAAGTATTTTGGAGAGTTGCTTGCTGACCTAAGTCGTAAGAATACTGATCTGTATCGCTGCTTACTAGAACATTTGCAGAGAATTGGAGGAAGGTATTGTAAACATGTATTTTCCCCCAATGTTGTAGCTATCATGTATCTTACTATAAGTTTATACTTTTTAGATTTTTTAAAGATAATTTTTAGATTCACAGAAGAAATCCAGTACTTTTAATGGTGCAACTATATGAGTAAAACTGAGCAGATGTAAGAGTTAATATTGTTTATGAAAATCATTAGAAAAAGATCACACTAACCCTTTTGTGATCAGCAAATAATTTTGTGCATCTTTTTGGTAAGTACTGGGAAGGCAAATCAGCCTCTTGAGCAAGGCACTAAAAAATGCATGAGCATGTCAAAAAGGCAAAATATAACAACTGCTTGTAAGAATATGGAGAAAAGGGAACTCTTACACACTGTTGATGAGAATGTAAATTGCTAGAGCCATTATGGAAAACAGTGTAGAGGTTTCTCAAAAAATAAAAATAGAACAAATATATGATACAGCTGTACCAATCCTGGATATATATCCAAAAGAAATGAAATTAGTGTATCAAAGAGACATCTGTACTCATTTTCATTGCAGGAATGTTTACAATAGCCAAAAATGGAAACATTCTAAGTGTCTATTAACTGATGAATATATAAAAATGGGGTACGTGTACACAATGGAATACTATCCAGCCGTAAAAAGGAAATCTAGCCATTTGTGGCAACATGGATAGAACTGGAGATTATGTTAAGCCAGACAGAAAGACAAGTACCACATGATCTCACTCATATGTGGAATCTAAAAATGCTCATCTCATACAAACTGAGAGTAGAATAGTAGTTACCAGAGGACAAGGATACTAGGGGAGTTGGGATAGAGAAATGTTAATCAATGAGTACTAAGATACAGTTAGATAGGAGCAAGAAATTCTAATGTATTATTGCACAGTGAGATGACCATAGACAACAATATACTGTATATTTCAAAAAGCTGTAACAAAGGATTTTGAAAGTTCTCAGCACAAAGTGTTTGAGGAGATAAATATGTTTACTCTTACTTAAATATTATGTAGTATTTAATGCACAGATACATGCATCAAAAGATTATATGGTATCCCATAAATATGTACAATTTTTGATTGTTAATTAAAAACACATGGTATACTATGACTTGTTTTAAAATCCTACATTTACTATATAAGATATAGTCCCATTGCCAACCCACCACTGTTTACTTGTGTGTGCTTAATGGAAGCTGGTGTTTAACATATACTTGATGTGTTATACATTATATATAAATTTTGTGTATTACATTAATTTCATGTATCATATATTTTACTGCATATGAAGTATTAATTAGCATTTGTAAATATACATATAATGTTATATAATATAAAGAATATCTAATTATGCATAGATGTATAATATGTATAGATGGAACTAGAACCTACACTCTGGGAACCTTTATTCTTTAGGCAACTCACTGAACTTTTCAATAATATGTAATGTCAGGCAAATTGTTTAAGATAGTGCAGACAAATTTAAAGAACTACTAATTATTTGCATCATTAAATTTGAAAAGGATACAGGGTTAGGACTGATTTTATATTGTTTAAAATTTGCTTCAGAATACTTAATATTCATGTAAAGTATAGAACAGGATACTGTTTGTATTTTGCATTGCCCAAGAGTTCAGAGTATATGATTTTGTTAAAGAAGCTGCTCAATAAATTTTATATAATTAGACTTAAATGTATTCTAATTTTTTTGTCTTGTACTTATTAGAAGAAAGAATAACTAGGGAAGGGAAGTTAAATTATTTCATAATTAGTAAACACTCCAGAGTAAAGTCTTATAAAATTTTGGTGCTCAAGAGTTCTCATTTGTCAGAAGGTTGTCAATTTCTTTCCCTTTATTGCTGTCCCACCGCTCAATCTCTCTCTGATTTCTTTTGTTTTTTTCCTCATTTCAGTTCTTCCTTTCCAGGAAGTAACATATAGTGAGTCACTCTGTTTGTTTTTTTGCCCAATGATTACCTTGCCACCATCCCCTAATGCTAAATGGAGATATAATCCCCACTAACCTTTCCACCTTCCCAATCTGCTGTCTTTGTTTCCACTTTCTTCCTTGCTTTGGTCTCCACTCATCTATTGCCAAATGCAATTCAACAACGAAAGGGCTGCAAGGTCAGAATTAAGGAAGATTGCCTCATGGGACAATTCCGATTACTGTTAAAAATTCTAATATTAAATATTATTTATTGCTCCTTGTTTTGTTTATTGTTTTATATTCTTATTTACACAAAGAAGCAAGTGACTAGGATCACATATACTAAATTGATGTTGAAATTGGGAGAAAGAAAGATTAGTACTTTTAAACATAAAATTATCTATTAATACTATCATGAATTCTATTAATATTGATGCAAGGCTACTGAAGCTGCATTGTGATTCATGTTTTTAACTTGCTTTAGCTTCAGATATATACATACCATTATTTCAATAAAGCACAAAAAGCAGAAGGTATTTTATTTTTGCTAGACCTCCCCAAAATTTCTATTTGGAGTAACAAAGAACATATTACATACGTACTTACATACATGTAAGCAATTGCACATATATAGTCATGCCTTTGACAAATGGAAATTTCAGTTCTTTTTTCCACACTAGCTTGCATATTTTTATAAATATATCCAGGAGGTTTTGTTCAATGAGTGATTCACTTATCTCTGTAAGCAATATAGTACTCATAAACATTGTTTAAAAAGTAAATTTAGGTGCTGATGTGCTAAAATTGTCTTATTCTACCTGGTGCTTTTCTGTAATCCCAGTACTCAAGAGGCTGAGGCAGGAAGACAGCCATAAAATCAACTAGCCTGGGATACATAGTGAGTTCAAGGCCAGCCTGGACTACGTAGTGAAAACTTGTCTCAAAACATAAAAGAAAACAACAAAAAAGTCTTACTTTAAAGTAGTCTGTTTCTGTTAGAACAGGTACACGGTTTTTCTTTTGTTTGTTTGAGAAGTATATTCACCATATATATTTTAGCCCAATTCTTCCACTAAGTGTAGAAACAGCAAGTAGATTAAACTACAATACTCTCTGTTGCCCTTGACAATATTTAGTGTCTTTTCCCATTTTCATCATTCCAGAAGGAGTAACTTCTAGTCTGGTATGACAACTAAAAATTCTAAAGCATTTGGCTACATTTAACGTGGCTCCATAAAGGGCCTCTAAATCCTCATAGCCAAACACTCTTTGTGATGCCAGAAATTATATTATCCAACTAGAATTTTGGTCATTTTGCTTAAAGCTTTGCCTTATGTAAAGATTCCAATACCCTTCAGGCTTCTTCACTGCCATAGTGTACATTGAATGAGTTAGTCTTATCTCACAAGTTTAGATTTTTGATAAAAAGAGTATAAATAACTTGAAAAGATAGTAGAGAAAAGCTGGAATCAACACCAAATGAGAGTAATACAAGGAGAAAAAATGAGGTAGAACTAGAGAGAAAGACTATTTTTATTTCATTCACCCAGGTAGAATTTATTGCCAAGCACTGAGGACTTCTACATCTAGCCTCAAGTGGACTTTTGGTAATAGACATACTAAGCAATTCTGTATAGTTTATTGTTTTACTATTTAAATGTTGTTCATTTTTAATAGGTCAACTAATGCAGGGAATTTTTTAAATCAAGCTAAAAGTACCATTTTAAATAGCACTATTTTTATTTATGGTTATAAATTTAATCAGTACTATTGTGATACATCAAAAATATAAAAGTAACAGCATTGTATGTATGCATGATCAGTGAATAAATTTTCCTAAGATTGTCTCTTTTGTTATTCTTACAGCAAACAGGAATTTGAGTCTACTGATACAGTAAGTACAAAAACATTTAAAATCAAATATAGATTTTGATATTGAACTAATAATATCATTTTAATTTAGTACATTTATTAGACTGAAAACAGGTTGGTGAAAGAAATAATTATTATTTTGCCTTTAGAATAATATAACCATAATTTAAATTTTTGTAGTAGCGATAAAAAGTCATTCACAAAAAATGTTTTATCAGCTGTCACTTTAGGATTCAATTTTAGCAGAACATTTAAATTTTCCTTGATTACATATTCTCTGCTTTAGAAAACTGAAATCTATACAATCAACTAAATAAACAGCAAATGTAGTTTTAATATGCTTCAAAACCTTGTGTATGCCAGCAATTTCAAAGAAATACTTTTTACATATGCAATTTTTAAATAATTTCTTTTAATGGGATAAGTAATCAAGTAGAGAAAAATGATTTCAATGCAAGAAAAAGCACAATCACATCTCTTGTGTTAATTTTTAATCTTAATTCCAATGTGTATTAATATACTGTGTTAATTACAATAATTCAGTAAATCCCAAATTGCTTTTGAAAAACACTTATTTCAACTTCTCACTTAAAAATACTTGAAGCTTAACAACATTGACATGATAATATAATCCTTCAAAAGCCATGACAGTTTGTTTGTAAATTATTAATAAATCCTATAATATCTTAATTTTATTTCCCAATGTTTGCATTATTTAAAAATTCAGCTTCTAAAATATCATATCATGTAAAATATCTTCTAGTTATTGAGATATACAATGAATGGTGTGTTTAATGAAATTTAATAAACCATTTTAAAAATTGCCTTTTTTTCATTTCTGGGGACTGAACCTGGGCCTTGTGCATGCTAGGCAAGCAGGCATTCTACAATTCAGCTACATCCTTACCTAATCTTTTTTTTTTTTGTGGGTACCGGGGGGTCGACCTCAGGACCTCGCGCACCAACAGGCACCCGTGCCGCTGAGCGATATCACTGGCCCCTTTTTCGTATGTGGGATCCGGGAGTCGAACTCGGGCCCTCGCGCTTGCAAGGCAGGTGCTTATGCCGCTGAGCCATCTCACCGGCCCACCTAATCTTAAATTGCTTTTTTAAAATAAAAATGAAACATTTGATGGTTGCCTGAAGTTTTTTTCCAAAAATGACTGGAATTTAGGGCTCTTTCCATGTGTATATAGTACAATCAATTTCTTAAAAGTAAGAACGATGAAGTTTCTAGCAACTATTCCTCAAAGAGTTACTCTAAATATTCTTAAAAATATGCCTCACTATGTAAAGTTCTGTGGATGGATGACCCTAAGATTAAAAACAAATTAATGTGTTCAATGGATAAGCCTCTCTTTCCCTACAGTCAGAAGACATTGAATCACTGATTCCTAAAGGATTGTCAGAGTTTACAAAACAGCAAATTCGCTATATTCTGCAGGTGAGATCAACATTAACAAAATACTCTGTAGTATGCCTGTTAATTGCAAAAAGAAAATCCCAAATAAAAAAGTCATGTTTCACAAGGATTAATGATACTCTAATTGCATTATAGTTTAGTCGGGCCATCAAAAACCAGTACTGAATGATTAAAATTCAGGAAGTCATTCTAGAAATGTTACTCTCTGCTGTGCAATGTCCTTATTGACTCTTCAGTGCTTTAGTACTGTCTGGCCCTAACTCATGGTCTTTGCTATTCTTTATTTCATTTCAAACTCTACACAATACTACCCCATACCAACACTGGTACTAAGAGATGGAAATGCCAAAAATGCCTTGATTTTCCTAAGTTGTAGAAAGCTAGAGACCAGTGGAACAGCAATTTCTCCCACAAAGAAGGGAGAGGCAATATATCAAGACAGCTACCTAGGAAATATGACTAAAAAGAAGAGTATATGTATTTGTAAGAAAACATTCTAAAAATAATTGAGTTTTATCTGGTAAGGCCAATGTGTAATTTTGATATTTGTCTTTAAACATTTGTTAATCATCCAAGTATTGACCATGATGATGTATTTTTCAAACTTAAATATTTTTAGAGGAATGCGGTATTATAAAGAGATGGTGGTATGGGAAACATATATGCTTCTTAAAACTTGAATCTTAGAAGCATCCTGGATATTTTATCTGAAAAGGGAATGCCCATCCAAAATGTATTCAAAGGTTCTTTCTTTGAACAACATTGTCTGAGAATTTTTACATTTAAATTCATGAAAGACATTGATTTGTAGTTTTGTTGTTTTTTAATATCAGAGTAGTACTAATTTTATAAAAAGAATTGGGAAGTATTTCTGCCTTTTCAATTTTCCAGAAAAGACTTTATGTTTACTATTAATTTTAACTTAAACATGTGATAGAATTCTCCGGTCTGGAGATAGGTTTCTTGGGAATTTTTTAACACTCCAAGTTTAAGTCCTTCATATTTATGAGGCCATTTAAATGATCTGTTTCATATTGTGTGGTCTTTTGTAGCTTCTTTCAAAACGATTGTCTATTTAATCTAAGTTGAAGAGCCTATGATATGTACATATGTCTAGTTGTTCAGAGTATTCACTTATTATCTTTTTTGGTGGCTGCAATCCATGTTGCTAATCCGTATTTTAATTCGTGGTACTAATAGTTTGTATCATCTATTTTTTTCTTTAGTTTTATTAGAGGTTTATCAATTCTAATAATTTTTTTCAAAGAAACATATTTCAGTATCATTAGTCTTCCCTGTTGCTTTCTTTTGCCACATTAGTTGATTACTGTTTTCAAATTGCTAAAAATAATAGATTTTTAGTGTCTTCAACATGTAAAATGATGTTTCTTTCCTTCCTTTGCTTGCTTTTGTTTTACTTTGTTTTTCTTCATGAAGTTGCTTGACACAGGAACTTAAATTACTGCCTTAAAACTATTCTTGTTTTCCAATATAAACAATTAGTGTTATAAATTTCCCTCCTTGCACAACCTTAGCTATGTCCTGCAAATTTTGTTGTGTTTTGTTTTCATTTTATGTCAGTTCTGTGTATTTTTATTTCCCTTCAGATTTCTGAATTCACTTGTAGATTTTTAAAAAGTTATGATTTAGTTTTTAAGTATTTATGGATTTTCCTGTTGTTTTTTGTTATTGATTTTTAGTTTGATACCAGTAAGGTCAAAGAACATACTCTGAGCTCAAATACTTTAAAATAGTTAAGTTTTGCTTTATGAATAAGGATATGGTATATCCAGGTGTATGTTCTGGAGAACTTGTAAACCATGTGTGCTCTGTTGGATGGAGTATTTTTAAGGTATTGATTAGATTATTTGGTTGTTGATGTTGGGTTTTTCTATATCCTTGTTTTTTCTTAAGGCCTTATACTTTTTTTTTTGTGGGTACCAGGGGTCGACCTCAGGACCTCACGCGCCAGCAGGCACCCATGCCACTGAGCAATATCACTGGCCCTTTTTTCATATGTGGGTACTGGGAGTTGAACTCAGGATCTCACGCTTGCCAGGCAGGCGCTTATGCCGCTGAGTTATCTCAACGGCCTGAGGCATTATACTTTTTGTTTCATGTCGGTTTGTAATTTCTTGCTGAAGCATTATATGGTGGTTGCTTAAAACACTTCACAAATTTTTGTTATTTTGATATTTCCATTTACTTGATTTTTTTTTGAATAGAGATTTTTCTTGTTCTTAGAATGATGAATGTTTTTCTATTGAAAGGAAGGTATTATTGGTATTATGACATTCTGGATATTGTTCTTTTTAAAATTTTTTATTAGTACATGTCTGTCATGCCTAATAAATACATTCATTATGGATAATTAGTACATATATATTATCACATCCTGATCCACTTACTTCCCCTTCCCCATCTCCCCCATCTTCAGATCACCTTCCCATCTCCACAAAGTCTGTTTCCCTTTTTCCTATCATCTGTCTTTTGTTTGCTCTTTAAATTATTTATATTTTGTTTTTTTCAAATAGAAGGCCTACAATATTTAACCTCCTGTGCATGGTTTATTTCACTTAGCATTATGAATTCAAGGTGCATCTATTTTCCTAAAATTGACTCAAAGTTATCTTTTTTTGTGGCTGAGTAGTATCTATTGTGTATATGTAGTGCATGTCTTTATCCATTTATGTGTTGATGGACATATAGGCCATTTTCAAATTTAGCTATTATGAGTTGTGCTGCTATAAACATGGGTGGGTGTATATCACTGTAATATGATGTCTTTAACTCTTTTGGGAATACACTCAGAAGAGGTATAGCTAGGTTGAATGGAATTTATATTTTTCATTTTTTGAGAAATCTCCATACTGATATCCACAGTGGTTGTTCTAGTTTACATTCCCACCAGCAATGTAAAAGAGTTCCTTTTTCCACACAATATCACCAACATTTGTTGTTTTTTGATTTCTTTGTAATAGCCATTCTTTCTATAATAAAAATCTCAGTGTTGTTTAGATTTGCATTTCTCTAATAGCCAAAGATGCTGCACATTTTTTCATGTACCTATTGGCCATTCATACTTCTTCTGGGAAGTGTCTATTCATTTCAATGACCCATTTTTGATTGGGTCCTTTATTATTTAGGGTCATTTTCTTATTTCTCTGTATATTCTAGATATTAGTTCTCTATCCTAGGAGTAGCTGGAAAATTTTCTTTCCCATTCTGTAGGTTATCTCTTCACTCTGTTAGTTGTTTTCTCTAGTTACTGGTATAACATTTTTAGTTTGATATAATCTCATTTTTTGATTCTTGATGTTATTTTTGTACATTTGGGTTTCTGTTCAGAATATCCTTGCGTAAGCCTATATCTTCAAGAGTTTTACCTATTTTTTTCCTGCAGACTTAGTGTTTCTGTTCCTATATCTAAATCTTTCATCCATTTTGATTTCATTTTAGTACACAGTGAGAGATATGGGTCTAGATTCACTTTTCTGTATATAGATAACAAATTTTCTTGCAGTATTTCCTCCAAAATAAGATTGAGTCTTATATTATTTTTTGCTCCAGAAGATACAATAGGGCTTATTTTCAGAGGAAAATACAACAATCTACATTTAATCATGTACAACAATCTACATTTATTCATTTATTCATGTACAAAAATCTACATTTATTCAAATACAGTCATGTCATTCTCGAAAATTGTCATAACTCTCCAAACATCAATTTCTGGCCTGAATTTCTTGCAACTCCATTTCCTGTAGAGCCATTGGCCCAAACCCCTCCTGTCCAAGAATAGAGCTGTCCTTAAATGAGCACTTTGTGTCCATGTAGCCTGCTCATATAGTACATTGGAAACACAGCTGTCAGTGATTTTATCCCGTGAATTCTTCACCCGAGTCACAACCTCTTGGAGGCTAGGCTTCACAAAGTTTCCATTAAATCAAGTATTAATTGAAGATTTATGAGACAGGAGTAGTAATAAAAATGATGAAAGATAAGAATGATGGTCCACACAAAAGCAACAAAAAATGTAGGCAGAAATTTCAGAAAATGTTTATTTCACATGAGTACATTAAGTACATCCATTACAACACACAAGATACTGAATTGTAAAGATTCATGCTAAACACAACCATGTCCATTCACTACCTAGTGTGCATGTTACTCATGTGTTGCGTCTGTATTCCAGTTGGTCATCTGTTAATAAGTCTCAAGTTCATCTGTTTACATAGGAGTTCACCTCTTGCCCAGAGATACCCCCTTCGGTATTTACAAATACTTAATTGTAATTTATATTATCATTTATTTTAAATATTAATGTCCATAATATTTATTCATATTTAACTAGATATTAATATTATTATTTTATAATTCAGTACTTCCATCGTGTGTTGCAACAGACATACTAAATGCATCTGTTTGGCTGAATATATTAAATGGAGCTTATTTTGGGGGTAAGGTTTATATTATAAGCATCCTGAACAATCATGCTAGGGCTTATTTTCCAGTTAGGTCTTATTTGCCGGGAAATACAATAGAACAATTTGTTAAAGAGGCTATTTTCTCCATTGTGTGTTTTTGGAACCTTTGTCGAAAATCAGATGCTTCTTCAATTATATTCTATTGATAAACATGTCTGTTTTTGTGCCAGTACTATGTTATTTTTATCACTGTAGCTTTGTAATATAACTTGAAATCCAGGATTGTGATGTGTTATCGTTTGTGTCTAGATGTCCCCTCAAAACCTCATGTACTTTTAGATGAGGCTTTTTCAGAAGTTTGTGATTGATTTATGGTTCAATGCTAGGATTACGGGTGCTGGGATTAAGGGTCGGTGATTGCTAGATCAGTCCAGTGATTGGATTCGTACTGCCCTAATCCCAGCAGTCTGGATAAGATAAAAGGGGCAGAAAGAGGCTTGTTTCCCCTTCCTCTCTGATTGCTTTTGGTATCTTCCACCACTGTTAACTGTTGCCCCTCTGCCATGTGCCAACCTGCCTTGGAGCCAGCCAATTATGGATTGAAACCTCTACAAACTGTGAGCTAAATAAACCTCTTCCCTCTTAAACTTTGGGTGTCAGGTATTTTGTCCCAGCAATGAGAAAAGCAACTAAGACATGATGACACTTGTTTTGCTGTTGTTGGTCAGGATTGCTTTGGCTGTTTTTGTTCTCTCTTTTTTTTTATTTTAAAGAGAAAAAAATAGAACAAAATTTCAAAACTGTTCTCTTCTGGTTCCATATAAATTTTAGGATTTTTTTTTCTACTTCTATGAAAAATGCTGTTGAGTTTTTGGAATTCCATTAAATCTATATATCATTTTTGTAATATGGCCATTTTGACACTATTGGTTCTGCCTATCCAGGAACAGGGGTATTCTTTCCATTTTCTGATGTCCTCTTCAATCTCAGACTACTATAGTTTTCCTTTCCAAGTATTTTATCTCCTTGGTTAGGCTAATTTCTAAGTATTTGTTAAGTGTCTGTTAAGTCTGTTTATTCAGTGGTGTGGTTTAACTCTGATATTTCTTTGATTAATTTTTTGGTCTAGTGGACTCATCTATTTCCGAGAATGGGGTATTGATGTCCCCTATTATGATTGTCTTAGTGTCTATCAGTCCTTTTATGTTTGGAAGTTTTTGTTTAATGAAGTTTGGTGTGCCAGCATTCAGTGCATATACATTTATCATTGGTATCTCTTCCTCTTGAATTGTTTCTTTTGTCAGGATGTGGTGGCCATCTTTGCCACTTCCAATCAGTTTGGCTTGAAGTTGATTGTGTCTGAAAATAAGAGTTATGCTTATTGTTTTGGTGATCCAGTTGCATGGAGTATTGTCTTCTATTCTTTCATTTTTCAGCCTATGTGCTTCTTTTTGGATGAGATGTGCCTTTTGCAGGCAACATATGGGTGAATTTTGTTTTTTGATTCAGTCTGCCAGCCTGTGTCTTTTGATGGGGGAGTTAAGACCAATGACACTGAGAGTTATTTTTGTAAGATATTTAGTAAATCTTGTCATTACATTATTTTCCCAGTGTTGACCACTTTATTCTTTAACTACTCTCCCCATTAGATGTATATTTTTCTTTAGGCTCTTTGGAGCTGCTGACATTGCTGTCTCATTCTAGAATACCCATATTTTCTGTGATGCTGGTTTAGTGGTCATGTATTTATTTGGGTGCTCTTTCTCATGGAAAGTCTTTACTTCTCCATTAATTTTGAAGAGTAGTTTTGCAGGATACAGAAGTCTTTTGACCATTGCTTTTTTTGGCCTTAAAAAACTTTGTTCTCAGCCCTTCTGTCCTCTAAGATTTGCCCTCAGAATTTTGTTTTTATAATAGGTTTGCATTTATAGATTACTTGCTCTTTTTCTGTAGTACCTTTGAATATTGTTTGTATTGAATTTATGGAATTTTTGTTATGATTGTGTTACGGAGAGTCCCTTTTTTGGGTGGTTATTTGGAGTTCTACATGTCTTATACTTGAATATTGTATCCTTTCTCTAGATTTGAAAAATTTTCTGCTGTTATGTCAGTGAATACATTTTTATATCTTTTGAGTCATTTTCTAATTTTGCATTTATTCTTATAATTTAAGGTTGTTTTTTTCCTTTTTCTCATCTAGCAGCTACTGAATCCAGCTTCCATGCTTTCTTATTGCTTTACGGATGTCACAGAGTACATGATCTACTGTATTAACCTTGTCTTCAAGTTCTGACACTGTATCCTCACATTGGCCATACCTTGCTACTCCATGCTTTCCATTGGACTTTTTATATTCAGATTTTCTATTTGATTTCTTTTTACAATTTCTAATTATTTACCAAAATGTTCATTCATATCTTGTATTATCTTATTTAACTTAGTCAGCTTATTCTCTGTTTCTGCTTTAAGCTCACTGAATATTTTATTAACTCATTTCTCTGTTTATTTAAATCACCTTATGAATTTGCATATATGTTTCTTCTTTGATATCTCCAAATTTTTTTTGGTGGGAATCGAACTCACAACCTTGCACTTGCCAGGCAAGTGCTATGCTGCTGAGCTTTATCCACAGCCCTCCAAATATTTTGACCATTTGGTTTTTGAGTTCTTTGCCTGTAACTTCCTGTACTTCCTTCTATTCTTAGGGAGTTAGGGAGTTTTGAGGGCATCTTCTTACTTGCATTCTCATGTTTATATTGTTTTTGTGCTGCAGCTTGAAGATCATTTTGTGCAGAAAAACTGTCAGTGCTGTGGTGATCTGTTTAGTTTAGATTCTTTCTCTGTATGATGTTGGTTTTGGTTATGTTTATACTCATCTTCAACCTACTCAATGTAATATTTGAGAGTTTTCTTAGTGTCCATACTTCTTCTGTGGGCTCGATCCCCAGCGACACTCAGCAACAGAAAGAAGTAAACAAACTGCAGTAATGTTGTTAACACACAGACAAATCAGATATTGGCATACAGTAAACACCAACTCCAAGCAAGAACTATGCCACCATTAGCAATAGAAATCAGCATTGATAACAGAGTCATGGACAAACTGGATATTCATACCATAAAGATCAATAAAGACTACAATTATTCCACCCTTAATAGAAGAGTTCTGTAATAGTAATATAGTCATAAAAACATACTAAATATTGACATATTGTAAATATCTTCTAAAAGAGATAACTACGTCACCATTAACAATAGAAAGAAATCAGTGATAATAGCATAAATTAAATAGTTAAAACTCAATATAGCTTTTAATAGTAATAATAAAAATTTGAAGAAGAAAGATGACAAGAAAGAGGAAAGAAAAATGTGAATAAAATCAATTAAAGAATAAAATAAAGTAAATGGAACTAGGTAAATATAATAGAAAAAGGAAACAAGAAAAAAAGAAAAAGAAAACAAAGAGCAAAAGAAAAGAAAGAAACAACACAATAGCAACACAACAACAACAACAACAACAAAACAAACAGAGAAAAAGAGAAATGAGTCTAAAAAATAGTTCCAAATTGAGGTGTTGCTTTCCAGGTCCAGTGGTATTAGATACCACCAGCTCTAAGGGAGGGATAATGAGTCACACCTAGGCCCTATTGTGTTACCATACCCACATTTTGTTGTGCGAATATTGAGTCCTGCCAAGCCTTTCCTGCAAGGTGGGGTCATTCAATGATATGTTGTCTGCTGTAGTGCTATATTCACTCCAGTGGATTTTAGTTTTTGTGTCCTTCTGTGCCCTAAGCCACTGTTATCCCTCACTAACTTTGTGGGCTTTGAATTTGTAAGGTGCCTCCACTTGTTCCAGAGGCATCTTTCTCCATATGTTCCAGGATGTGACAAATGTCTAAGCCACAGTTTATCCCTGATCACCTTGTCAGATGGGGAAATCAAACAGACTGCTGAGTTGTGTTCTGGAAGTAAGTATTGAGGGGGACCATGCAGTCCACTGGACTTAATCCCAGTACTTTCAGACTCACCCCACTTGGAAAACTACACATAGTTGCCCTGGCTTCTCACCACAGAGGACAGGACCAATTTATCTTCTAACACATGAGCTTGCTGCTGTTTACTCTTCTTAGGTGATCTGTGACTAGCTGTCCTGCTCCCTACTAGTGTCTCTTATGGGCATCTCTTACCCAGTCAGTGTGGTAGGGTGACCCCAGAGACTCTGAAGTGTGGTTGTTCTGTGATTTTTGATTCCTGGAGCATCTTAGTCTTAAATAGTAATCCCTTTCTCAAAATGGCCCTGATTATATCACTCCAAATATTGTAAGCATAGCAGTGAATTTCTTTTCCAATGCTAGCCTGCCTTGTGGAAAGTAGAATTTATAGAGTAAAACCTCACACTGTATTTGCAGCTTACGAAAACCATGAGCTACCTTGGGGCTACCACTGTTTGTTCATTGTTTATCACTGGGGCTGCCAACTTTTTCAGGGCTTACCTTATATTTACTGAAGACATGTTCCCATCCCCAGGAGCTGGAGTTAGAATTCCCAAGTGCTTTGTTTTTTTCTCTGCATTGTTTTCAGTTTCTCCAGTTTCTTTGTGATTTCTAGCTTTCCTATCTACTCTATTGATTCCTGGAGCACTTTTTTTCTTTCTTTTTGCCAAATTGTTGTTTTTCAGGTGTCTCAATTCCAAGTGCTGGAGCTACCATCTTTTATTCTATCTTTCCTTCCTGGATATTATTCAAATATTCTTTTTTAGCAGGCCTTCTCTGATACTGAAAAATCAGAGAAAGTGGAGGCACTATCTCTTATAGCCAGCTGAAGCAGAAGTCTAGGTTCCCCTACTCAGCCTCTCTTGATATGGTAGAGTGAAACCCCAAGCTTCCTTCATGGTATCATCTGACACTACAGTGCTTAGGGTTTCATTTTTGCTCAGTAAAGATGAAGTACCTACCTCTCCACTCTGCCTTTCCTGACACTAACCTGGTGAATGGTGTTAGTATGGCTTCTTAGACTCTGATGAAAGGGGAATTCTAGGTTCATCTCTCGGCCTTTGATTACTTGACTGAAAGTAGAGTTTCCATTTTTTTCCTGTGGTGTCTCATTGGATTACAGTGGATAGTGTCTAAAAGTTATCTATTTTACTAGGCTGCCCTTTTCACAATCTTTCTCCAAAAAGAGAAGGCTTTTCTAGGGACTTGCATTGTCTGTGTTAACTGTTGTATTTGGCTCCCCCAACAGCAGTCTGTGATATGTAAAACAAACCAAAAAAAAAAAAAAAAAAAATCAAGGGACTCATTGTTGTGTCTTTCCTCAGTTCCAGAGGTCGTAACTCGTCCTCATTCTTTTCACCATTGTGAGACTTTTAATATTCATTTTATGTATAATGTACAGGGCATTTTCATACTAAGAGGGCTGGGGGAAATATTTCTCCTCCATCTTTCTATAAGTTGAAGTTGTCTTTTAAAAGTATTTTCTTTAATTTTTTAAAAAAGTATTTTTTAAACAAATGAGAATACATTTCTCTCCCTCTTTAAAAATAGAGATGGTTCTGTACTTCAGAGTTAAACTTATTATTATATTCTCCTAACCTTAGGCAAAACCCATACCCTTGGCTGCAAACTTAGGGAAATTCATTACTTGAAAGTTGGCTGTCTCATCTATTCTAACTTTTTTTTTTTGTGGGTACTGGGGGTCGACCTCAGGACATCGCCCACCAGCAGGCTCCCGTGCCGCTGAGCGATATCACCGACCCTTATTTTTGTATATGGGATCCGGGAGTCGAACTTGGGCCCTTGCGCTTGCCAGGTAGGCGCTTACACCGCTGAGCCATCTCACTGGCCCTCTATGTTAACTTTTAAAGAAAAAAAATTAAATTATAAGAGAGACTTTGTTGATGGAATTCTACTTTTTGACAAAAATGAAAAAAATAATAAATCCTTGTGCCAAATATCTAGCTATAATCTCTTCAGGAATATTGCTTGAATTGCTTAAAGACATTGTTAACAAAATGCTTTGTGTCATATCAATATTGTCATATCACAAATAAAATTGTAAATATGTTTGCTGGTATGAACAAAAATAAGATTACTTTCTGTTATATTACCTATTTTCAAATGCTAGTAAAAATAAACCATGAGTTATTTTCTTCCTATAGATGAGGGATATGTCTGATAAATCACTCCGGCTAATACTATCAGCATTCAGTAACATAAGGGAGGAGCTTGGACATCTTCAAAATGACTTGACAGTAAGATTTATTTTGATTTCTTTCCAAATCCTTTCTAATTCCTAACTTCCTAACAGAAATGAAGACATTCAATATACTTTTTAGAAATTTAATATAACACAATAAGATTTTGCTTATACACACATACCCAATTTACTTTCTTGAAATAGTCAATTAGCATTGAAAGAGGAGAAAATGTCCACTGTGTAAATAAAAGAATGTTGCACATGCATTTATTATTTAGCTTACCACTAAGATAATTAATGCTTAAAGCCAGGGAATAACCTGCAGAATTAGAATAATTTGACTCATTGAATGAGAACTTCCCCCTCTTCTGTATTATAAAGAATACTCTGAATTTGTCATCAAATATAACTTGAAAAATTTTTTCTCTAAGAATTTAATCTTGTCTATTTTCTATTTTAATTATTTCTGGTCTCAACAGCTAGATACATTCAGAGTATTTTCCATATAATTAACTCCTTGAGAACTCTCAGGTGGTTTGGGTATTTTTTTTTTTTTTGCCTCTGATGAATATAGTTAGACTTTAACTTGAAAATGCACTACCTGCTGAAATTAACAAGAAGTATTTATAGATTAAAGAAAAACATTAAAATACTTCAGAAGATTCTGCTTCATTGCACTGAGAGTTACTCAGTCCATTGAAATGTCTCTTTCAACACACATTTTAAAAATGTCAATCATTTTTAAACCGTATTTTGCTTAACTTTCAAGAACTGTTTTATTAAGCAACTACAAATGGAACAAGTGCTTTTGTAAATCTTTCAGTGTAAACAAGTCTTTGTATTATATATCTATTGGCAAGTTTCTATAATTCTGAGTCATAATAAATAACTTACGCTTTTAGTCACTGGAAAATGACAAGATAAGACTTGAGAAGGACTTGGCATTCAAAGAATCTCAAATAAAAGAGTATGAAGAACTCTTGGCATCAGTGAGAGCAAATAATCGCCAGCAGCAAGTAAGTTGATGCTTTTGTAGATGATAAGCTAGATTAATAGCTTTTTTTTTTTTTATGTGGGTACCAGGAGTCGACCTCAGGACCTTGCGCTTGCCGGGCAAGCGCTTGTGCCGCTGAGCGATATCACCGGCCCTTTTATTTCCTTTGTGTGGGTTCTGGGAGTCGAACTCAGGACCTCGTGCTTGCCGGGCAGGTGCTTATGCCGCTGAGCCATCTCACCAGCCCAGATTAATAGCTTTTTATTAATATGCACAGTTATTGGCATATTACAGTTTAGAGATTCAATTCATATGGAATTAAAATATGATGAAACAATGTGTTCATATGGGAAATGACTGGCTTTAGGTATTTCCAATGACTGAATACTCTCTCAAATGAACTTACTTACTTTAAATAAAAAATATGCACAATCACAAGTATTTCTGTTGTTGGGTTACAAGAATTATATAAACACTGAAAATCTAGGTTCAATATCATGTGATCTAGTAATACATTAATTAAAAAAGCATTTATAAATCTTAACTTGTGTATGTACCATAAACAATAAATGAATGTATGAGCTCTAATGGAGTTGTCCAGATTTCTGAGCAGAGATAATTCCTAGAAAATTGTAATGAATCCCTAAGGCTCACCCCTTCTTTATCTTCACTCTCATGACTGTTCTGAATTCTTACTTAGTCACTAGTTGTCACATGTGTAACCAGGCACATGATCTTTTTGGTGCCTACAATATTGTCAAATAGTAGCAAGAATCGGAATACTAAATTGGAACACTGAAAATTCAGCTGGTATTGATTGCTTCTCTCTCAAGATAGTCAAGTGAGACTAGGGGCAAAACTAATAATATATTACATGGCTCATTTAACATAAAAACTAAGATTACGAATGTGAGAAAATGGGAATGGAAAAATATTTACTTGATTTGACTGAATCAATCAATTAAAAGAGCACTCCCCTGAAAAAAGTGAATTGCATTCGTCTTCCGTATTTGTGTCTTCCTTACAGCAAGGACTTCAAGATTCAAGCTCAAAATGCCAGGCATTGGAAGAAAATAATCTTTCTCTTCGACATACCCTATCAGATATGGAGTACAAATTAAAAGAACTGGAGTATTGTAAATGTAATTTAGAACAAGAGAATAAAAATCTTAGATTGCAGGTATTAAAAGTTTGTTTTAAATATATACTGTTACTTTATTTATTTATTTTATTTATTTATTTTTTTTTGTGGGTACCGGGGGGACGACCTTAGGACCTTGGGCACCTGCGCCGCTGAGCGATATCACCGGCCCCTTTTTCGTATGTGGGTTCCGGGAGTCGAACTCGGGCCCTCGCGCTTGCCGGGCAGGCACTTAAGCCGCTGAGCCATCTCACCGGCCCTATACTGTTACTTTAATTCTATCATTACAATCCTGGCATTGGCACTAGTTAAGATATATATCTATATAGGTATCATCAATCTATTTATGAATACATATATATCATATTTATCTTGAAAATGGCACAGATTGCTTTTAGATGACTTCACACATGGGTCTTACACTGATATTTGAATGTTATAAAAATGGATTCTGAAATTTTCTTTTATTATTTTAATGTCATATTTAATCATGTGATTGTCATGTAATTAATAAACATTGTAACATGGTAAGTATTTTCTTCACATAAGTACAATTACAATAAGTTATTTTGTCTTGTGTAGGTTTCGGAGACTTGCACAGGCCCAATGTTGCAGACAAAAATGGATGAAATTGGCAAACATTACATGGAGATGGTAAAAAATTTGAGACTAGAGAAAGACAGAGAGATCTGCAAGCTAAGGGTATGTTGATATTACATTGTATAAATATATAGTTCAAGAAAGTCGTGATAGTTACCAGTTTAAAGCCATGAGGAAAAATCAATTGAAGTTTTAGGAATATGCCACAGGACACTTTGTTTTAAATACATATCACTGCTATCAGTCTTAGCTTAATCTCCTGTAGGGTAGGAAATTAAAACATTAATTCATTGTTTTTTGTTTTTTTATAAATTTACTTTGTGGGTAGGTGGAGGAACCTTTATGATCATGCTTAAAGCATGCTTATTTGGGCAAGAGCAATATTCGAGATTATTCAGCAAAGCAATAATTGAATTCATAAAAATCCTTGCTTAACTTTGAGATATGATAAAGATCAAGGACTTTGTCAAGCACAGGGATAAAAATAGTGTTGAATTTTATGTACCTGTAACTGGTATCAAAATCAGGGTATTTGCAAGGATAAGTATGTAGTACTTTACCTTGTAACTTTTTGTTGAATTGACTTAGTCTAACCCTTAATTTATTGATACCTTAATGTACTTAAATCTGCTTAACTATTTTAGTGGACAAAATGATTGTATTAGTCAGCATTCCCATTGCTGGATACAATATCCAACACATAGAACTTAAAAGAGGAAAACTTTAATTTAGCTCACAGCTTGAGGAGATTCAATCTATTGCCAGCTGACTCCAAGGGAAGAATATCATGCCAAAAGGGCATGGCAGAGCAAAGCTGCTTTGTTCATGGTGGCTGAGGAGCAGAGCAGGGGAACAATGCCAGAGAAGAACAGGTGAAGGACCATATGCATTACCCAAGGCCATGCCTCCATGATCCACCCAAACACACTCAAGACCTTGCTACACTAATCTGCCAGGTGTTTCTTAATCTAACAAATTTGACATATTAGATGATAATGATCAAAGATTTTTCTCTCCAAATATCACTTTACAATCTTTACCAATAAATAAAAATGAAACAAAATATAATTTGTTAAAAAGCATACTCATTGTTCTACCAGATTTCTTCTACCAGTTTACTCTTCCATCACAACATTACTAACAGCATGCTAACCTAACTACCATCTATGTGTACATATGTGATGAGGAGAAAAATGAACAAGATTTGTAGTTGAAACACCTGTCTTAGAGTTGTAGATTTGTTACTAAGTAATTCTGTGCCCTTTAACCTCTGAAATTCATTTACCTCTTATAAATAAGGATTATAATAATGTGTATTTCACAAGGTTGCTATGAGTACTGAGACAAGTCAGGCAGGAGGAAGAACTTGTGAACTGAAAATCACAGCAAAATATTAGTATTCAAATGTCTTAGTATATGAAGGAAGCTGAAGTTCCTGTTTTCTTAGCTTTATTTTAATTATTGGACTACAAGACTATTACTTAGATAATAGTCTCAAATAGTAAAGGCACCTTTACAAATGAGAATTTCCTAACTGGCATTTCAATTCATAAAATTTTATAGAAGTTTATAATTATTGGTACTTTGCTTTTCATTTCATCATTAGCTATACTGACTTTGTGGTAACCAAACCACACTGGAATTTAGTTATTTTTTTATCAATAAGGGTTATAATAATACTTATTTCTCTCTAAATCCTTAGTCCCAATTAAACCAATACCAAAAAGATGTTTCAAGAAGAGAAGGAAGCTGTAGTGACTTCCAGTTCAAGCTTCATGAACTGACAAGCTTGCTGGAAGAGAAGGATTCCCTCATAAAGCGTCAGTCAGAGGTAAAGAAAGGAAAGAGTTGGGGAGGAGAAAACTAATATAATTCAGTACTGTAAGAAAAATACTTCCAGTGGACTAGAAAAAGATATATTTCCAAGATATACTTTATTATGTGTCAGTGCATTGAAGAAGAAGATTAATATTTCAGGAGAAATAATTCAAATGAAATATGGAATTGAAGCAAAAATTAAGTGCTATTGCACTGCACTGTTAATATTTTTAAAACATTGACTTTATATTCCATTATTAGTGAAAGTCCCCATAATCCTGTGAGCTCCTTAATATATTATGAGCTGCTTCATCAAGTGACTGTATTACATTTCTTTCTGTATCTGCAGCATATAGCTTAGCATCTGGCATATGATAAGTACTAAAGGCACCACCAAAAGTGGTAGGTAATATATTACTATTATTGAATAAGTGGTGCTTACAGTTAACATTTACTGATCAACTTCTGTGTTGAAGCTATATCTGCTTCCATATTGAAGTTTTAATAGTTTCATGCTTTAGCTATATTTATCAAACTTTTTATAACAAAAACTTTCACACCTTTATCTTTAGAACTATAACCATTCGATTTCAAGTTATCTATCAAATATAGATATCCTACTTTAGTTAGCGATTTCCTCCAAACCCATATAACTTCTTGAGTACTGTGAAGAAACACTATATGCTATTCCACATCTGGGATTTGAACTCTCTTAGCACAAGGCTAAAAAAGAGAGTAGTAATTATTAGTAACCTTGTTAAATGATCAAACATACTTCTTACCTCATGTTCCTACAATTTTTCAAATGATTGTATTGTCTTCTGTTTGTAAGGAACTCTCAAAGTTGAGACAAGAAATATACTCATCTCATAACCAACCCTCCAGTGATGGAAGGACTACTATTACCACCAAAAAGTAATGTATTTTTAAATAAAATTGTAATATGATTTTTATTATATAATTTAAGTCATTGTACTTTTAATTGATAAAGATATAGATATAGATATATATATAAATAGATATAGATACCACTAGACAAAATTTGGTATTTTCTTCTAGCTAGTAATTCTACTAAAGAATAAATATTCATAACACATTGCTATTATGTTCAATACAATACTGTAACTACCTTTCCTATACTTACAATGTGTTAAATACTATGGAAGTAAAAAGAAATAATTGATTCTTTAACCAACTGTATTAGGTTAGACTCACTGAGCTACATATCATGACACCCAATTTAAGGTGAAAATTAGTAAATTTACTTAGTGGAGGTTGCTATGTTCAGATGGATACGTATGCTCAAAATAGGTCTTCATAAATCTTTCTCTATAACTTGGCTCTGCTCTTTACTGTGTAGACATCACCCTCAGACAGTTTCCCCTCACAGTAGTGACATGACTGCAGCTTACATTCCAGCAATTTTGCAAAACAAAATAGAAAGTAACTATGTTTTGTATATGTACCAACTCCCCACAATGAATGTAATCATGTACTGCAAGCATATAATAATAAAAATTTAAAAAGAGTTTAAGCAAATGTCTACTTTGGATATTTCATGTAAATGGAATAATTGTGACTTTATTTTGCATTTTCAAGATCTGTCTGTGTTTTAGCATATGCCAGTACTTCACTCTTTTTGTTGCTAATAATATCCCATTTTATAAAGACACAACATTTTATAAATGTACAAATTATTATCTATTTATCAGGTAATGAATATTTGCATTGTTTTTGATTTTTGGCTGTTACAAGTAATACTACTATGAATACATTTGTACAAGTTTATGTAGAATATGTATTCATTTCTTTTGAGTATATAGGTAGTTGAGTATCTGGAGAACATGGTAACTCAATGTTTAACTTTTTGAGGAACTGTCTTATTACTTTTTAAAGCAGCTGCACCAGTGTACATCCCCATTAGCAATGGATGAAGGTTTCAATTTCTCCCCATCCTTCTTAGCATTTGTTATTATCCATCTCTTGTATTTAACCATCCTAAGTGGAGGGAAGTAGCATCCCATTATAGTTTTGATGTTTATCTCCCTCATAACTAAAGTTTTAGCATTTTGTCATCTGCATTTGTCCATTTATATCTTTGGAGAATGTTTATAAAAGTTCTTTCTTTAATTGGGTTGTCTTTTTTTGATTTTCAGAAATCTTACATTCTCAATGCAAGTCTCTTATCAGAGATACAATTTGAAATCATTCTCTTTCATTACATGTGTAGTCTTTTAACTGTCTTAACGGTCATTTGCAGCACAAGTTTTTAAACTTAAGTAAGTCTAATTCATCTATTTTTTGGCTTATACTTTTGATATCATATGAAAGAAAACATTGCCTCAGCCAGGTCATAGAGTTTGTAACAAGGTTTACTTCTAAGAGTATTATCATTTTATGACGTTTAGATCTATGATCCACTTTTACTTATTTTATATGATATGGAGTTCATTCTTGTGCATTTGGATATCCAGTTATCCCAGTACAAGTTGTGGAATATGCTGTTTCTTCCTCCACTGAATTGACTTGGTAACCTTCTCTAGAATTAAATGACCTTAAATATAGGGTAAATTTTCAGACTCTCAGTTTTATTCTTTCATTTTGTCTTTTAGTAAGTGCTACAGTGTCTTAAACAGCATAGCTTTGTAGTTAAGTTTTGAAATTACAAGTGTGAGTCTTCATACTATCAATTTTTCCAAGATTGTTTTGGCTATTATTGATTCCTAGCTTTTCCATATTAATTTTAGGATGATTTTGTTAATTTCTATAAAAGTTTCATCTCATATTTTAATAGGAATTTAATTGATTATGTAAAAAAATTTGGGTCACATTATAATCTTAATACTAAATCTTCTGATCCATGAGCATGGGACCCCTTTCCACTTACAGCCTCTTTAATTGTTTCACATTTTTTTTCTTTTTCTTTTTTTTTTTTTTTTTTTTTTTTTGGTACCGGGGGTCGAACTCAGGACATCCTGCGCCAGCAGGCGCCTGTGCCACTGAGTGATATCACCGGCCCTGTTTTCATATGTGGGTACCAGGAGTCGAACTCAGGACCTCATGCTTTCCAGGCAGGCGCTTATGCTGCTGAGCTATCTCACCGGCCTGTTTTGTTTTTGTTTTTTGTTTTTTGCTTTGTTTTCTTTTGTAGTACTGGGGACCAAATTCAGGACCTCACACATGCTAAGTAAGCACTATATGACACCCTCAGCTTTATTTTCTCAAGGCTATTTTATTTTTACTTTTCATTGTATAAGTACCTTAGTTATTTTCTCATTGCTGGGACAAATTACCTAACACCCAAGAGTTAAAGAAGGAAAGTTTTATTTTAGCTCACAGTTTGTAGAGGTTTCAGTCCATAATCTGGCACCAAGGCAGAGTGGCATGGCAGAAGAGAAACAGTCCATTGCAGGGAAGGCAGAAAACAGCAGCAATAAGTCTTCCTTTCCCTTTTATCTCATACAAGCTACAAGACAATTGGATGGTGCCACCCACACCCAGATTAGGCCTTCCTATTATCCATACCTAGAACTATGCTAAACTAAGAAGTGGACTAATCCAGTTATCACACCCTTAATCCAGTATCACACACCCATGATCCAGGTACTCACAAAAGCCTCACCTTGGAGCACATGAAGCTTTGGGGGATACTTTAGATATAAACCATAACGAAAGTCTTAAAGTTCTTTTGCTAAATTTATTCCTAAGTATTGTATTTCTTCTTAATTTTTTAAACTTTTATTAGTACATAATGATTATGTTCATCATTGGTATATGTACATAACATATATTATTTTTATTTTCCCTTCCCTTTTGTCCCTCTTCCCTCCATATCTAGATAACCTTTCCATTTGCAAAAGACCTATATTCCTGTTTCCTATTATCTATCTTTTATTTTGTCCTTTAAATTATTTATACTTCAGGTTTTTCATATAACAGAAATCATGTGGCATTTAAACTTGTGTGCCTGATTTCACTTAACATTATGGTCTCAAGGTACATGCATTTTCCTACAAATGACTTGAGTTTGTCTTTCTTTATGGCTAGTGCTCCATTGTGTATAAATATCCCATTTTCTTTACCTATTCATCTGTTGATGGACATAAAGGCCACTTCCAAGATTTAGCTATTATGATTTTTGTTGCTATAACATGAGTAAGCATGTATCACTGTAATACAATGTTTTTAGCTATTTCAGGAAGATACCTAGAACAGGAATAGTTGGGTTGAATTTCTTCTTTTAGTTTTTTGAGGAATCTCTGCCCTGATTTTCATAATGGTTGTACTAGTTACATTCCCACCAAAAAATGTAAGATTCCATTTTCTCTGCAGCTCCACCAGCAATTGCTATAATTTAATTCCTTGAAGATAGCCATACTTTCTGGAGTAAGATGGAATCTCAGTATTGTTTTAATTTGCATTTTTAGTAGCTAGAAATGTTGAACATTTTTTCATATATTAATTGGCCATTTGTACTCATAGTGAGAAGTATGTATTATTTTCGGTTTCCCATTTTTGATTAGCCTTTTATTTTGGGGGGTCTAATATTTTTGTGTTCTTTATATATTCTAGATATTGCTCCTCTGTCTAAGGAGTAGCTGCCAAATTTCTTTTCTATTCTGTAAATTGTCTCTTCACTCTATTTTTTCTTTGCTGTGAAAAAGCTTTTTGATTTTGTTTTTATGTCTTTATAAGTGGAATTGTTTACTTATTTTCACTTTCAGAATGTTCATTACAAGTTATAGGACTGCAATTGATATTTTGTGTTCATCTTTTTTTCTGCAATTTTGCTGAACTCATTTGTTACTTATAATAGTTCCTTATCAGACTTCTTAAGATTTTTATATATCACTGTATCATTTGCAAATAACGATAGTTTGACTTCACTGTCTATCTGGATTCCAGCATTTATTTATTTTTATTGCCTAATTTCCCTAGAACCTTCAGTGGTAAATAGAAGTGGCAAAAGTTGATATACTTCTTTTTTCTTGTACTGAGGAGAAAACATTCACTCTTTAACTGTTAAACACGATGTTAGCTGTGGGCTTTTCTCAAGTTGAAGATGTTCCTTTCTAATCTTAGCTTATGGAACTATTCTAAATCACAAAACTGTACTGAAATTTTTCAGATGCTTTTTATATACCTATTTAGATTATCAAGATTTTTGTCCTTTATTAATATGATACATGACATTAAAAGATGTTCTGATGTGACAATCTTGCATTCTTTGAATAATACCTACTTGTTAGTATTTTATAATAATCTTTCCGTTACTGGATTTAATTCGCAGAATTCTGTTGAGAATTTTCTTTCCATATTCATAAATGATACATATATAGTTCTCTTGTGACATATGAAGTATGATCAAAATATACAACAAATGTTTAAGTAAAAAATTACAGTGAAAGACACATAGCCATTAATCCCCAAAAATACTCTTCCACACTTCAAACACACTTACCCCATATTCTTGCCACTTTATGAAGCAGTTCTAGAATTCCTCTTTCCTGGGTGTCTTTACAAGTTGTAAAAAATACAGTAAACACTGCTGCTGAGTGACATCCAACTGAAAGGCAGGCTTCTAAAACCAGTACAGTGTGTCCTCATTGACTTTACTTTGTGGATGTGTTATCATATGACTTTCTGGTTCTTCCCTGAAGTGAAAATGACTATGAAGTTAAGCATTTTGAATGGAATCAGGACATTGAGGCAGCCAGGATAGTGCAACAAAAGACAATAAAAAATGACTTCCAGAACTGTCTCAGAAAGTGAGAATGATGGGATAAGTGTTTTTGAAGCGAGGAGATTAATGGCACTGTGTCTTTTCTGTAATAAATTATTTTTAATTGAAATATTAACCATATGTTTTGATCACACCTCATATTTTCTGATTTGGTATCAGGTTAAAACTAGCTTTGTGTAATGAAGAATTCTTCTATTTGGAAAAATTGGTATCAATTATTCTTTAAATGACTGATAGTGTACTAGTTGGAGTTATTTGAGCCTAGGCTTTTCTTTGTGGGGATTTTTTAAGTTACCAATTCAATCTCATTAGTTGTTATAGATGTATACAGTGGATATGTACCAAGTAGATGCCTGAAGCTTTAGATAGTATCAAACCCTATATATACTATATTTTTTTCTTAGTTATTCTTTCCCTAGATCTTAACAATATCAACATATTATTTTGGTTTTTTTCCCTTATTAAGTTCAGAGTTTTAACCTTTTCCCTTAAAGGAAACCTATCTTTCTTTTTTGCATATCTGAATTGCCAAATGGCTGCTCTTGTAATTTGGGGCCATTATGAATAGTTTCATGAACATAAGTATTGTGGTACCATGACAATTGACCTGATAACTGAGACACTATTAAGTTACTAACAGGTAGGTAATATACACATACAACATGGATACAAGAGATGATTCACATCCCGAGAGGAGCAGGATAGCACAAGATTTCATTATCCTACTCAGAGCAGTGCAAAATTTAAAACTTGAGAATTGTATATTCCTGGAATTTTCCATTTAATATTTTGGCCATTTTACTGTCTGATTTTCACTACATCTGATGAGAACTATGTATGGTGTTAATCCTATGATTTTTTTTCCTCGTTGAGTACTGTTATCTCTGGCTCTTTTTAGGATTTTCAACCACTGCCTTTTAGCAACTTAAAAATGATATATCCTGCTGTGGTTTTCTTCATATTTATTTTTCTTGAGGTTCATTGAACTTCTTGGATCCGTATGCTTCAGCTGTTAATCAAACTGGGAAATAATTTGGTTATTTCTCCATTTACTTTCTGCTTCCTGCCATTCTGTGATACACACACATATGTACACACACATATAGTATATATATACATATAATGTATACAATGGTAATAGTTCTCCATAGATAACTCATGCTATGTACTATTTTTCAGTCTTTTTTCTTCTGTTTTATTTTAGACAGTTTCTCTTGATGTCTTCAAATTTACCAGTCTTTCTTCTATAGTGCCTAGTCTGTTATTAATCCCACTCAATACTATTTTTCTTTAGAACGCCAATGTGTTGTTTTTAATATTCTCCATCTCCTTTCTCATTGTGCTAATATTTTCCTCTTATGTCTTAAATATGCATTGTATATTTGTATATCTCTAACAGATACACCTTTTCCACTTTTTATCAGTGTTATTTTTGGTCTGTTTCTACTAATTTATTTTCTCTTAATTATTAGTCATGTCTTCCTGTTTCATTGTATGATTACTAACAATGAAACATTTAATGGAATGTCACATATTAAGATTTTAGACTGTTGAATTCTGGATATTTTTGGTCTTACTTAAAATACTTGAAGGTTTTATTCTGGGATAAAGTTAAGTAACTATTCTGTAATACAAACACATTAAGTAAAAAACTGTAATAAAAGTAACATTCAAATAACTTAATAAAGTCTCGCTTTATAAACTGTTATAACAGCATGCAGTCTAATGCTAACTTCATCCCACTACAAAAGCAGTACGTATGTGTTGTCTATGGGATGCCCCCTATATTAGTTTTTTTTTTCACTCTGGTTAGTGGAATACAAAACTTTACCATTCCTATGTGAGCTTGAGGTATTGCCAGCCTGCTCCTTTCCAATCTCTATTCAAGCTTTGATACCTTCTTCACATACATATGTTGATCAGCTGTAGGAAAGCCTGCATAGGTCTTATCTCTCTTTACCTTGTAGTTTTCTCTTCATATTATGTCCTACAAATTCTGGCCGCCTTGGATACCTTTGCTGTAAACTCTGTTACCTCAAGTTCTGAGATTTCTGAATTGTTTGATTTCCCTTTTTCTATCCTGTAATCAAGAAAATCTCTCCAGGCAGAGAGCTAGACACTTGTAGGGCTCATGTCATTTACATTCCCTTCTTTGGCATCACTGTCCTGTGCTGCCAGTGACCCATTATAGCCAGAGGAAGAGGGGTCTGTCCTTTATTATTACTGTGTTTTAAAAAACAATGGTAGTAAATCTTTGTCTATTGGGAGAGGATCTTTTTTTGAGTTTAATATCTTTTAGAGACAAATTGGCTTAATAACAGGACATTTTTCTCATGCCACCTGTAAACACTTTTCTTGTGTACAGGTACAGGACACAGTATCCAATCCTAGGCCTCCTGTATGATGACTATGAATATATACCACCAGGCAGTGACACACAGACAATTGTGATTGAGAAAACAGAAGACAAATGGACTTGTGTAAGTTTATGTGACATTTATACTCTTATTTTGACTATATTTTACCCTTTAAATATTAAAGTAAAATATCAAATGTCATAGACAATTATGAAGGGAGGATGAGGAGAAACATGTTTTAATGAAATTTGTCTTGCAGTCTTGACTATACCTATTTCTGTAGATTATAATCATTTCAGACTTTTTTTTTTTTTTGTGGGTACCGGGGGGTCGACCTCAGGACCTCGTGCGCCAGCAGGCGCCCGTGCCGCTGAGCGATATCACCGGCCCCTTTTTCTTTTCGTATGTGGGTTCCAGGAGTCGAACTCGGGCCCTCGCGCTTGCCGGGCAGGTGTTTAAGCCGCTGAGCCATCTCACCGGCCCTCATTTCAGACTTTTGAAAGAAGAGAGGAGATGTCTATTTTCTCACAAGATTGTAAGATCCTCCAGCTTTAAATCTTAGTTTATAGTGAGGCTGCTGAACAGGCATTTCAATGTCATATATTCTAATATCTACCTTCTAAAACATCAGGTAATATAGACTTCAACATCTATTTTCTACATACTTTAACCCATTTTTAAATGGCTGATTATTAAAACCCTCTTCTTCTAAAGGGCTGACAGCTTCTTTCCTAAAACTTTTATGCATTAACTTACTAAGGTAGTGATCATCAAATAGAAAATGTGTATTCTCTAGCAAAGTAGTTTTCTCCAGGGGTAATTTTGACCCCTGGGACACATTTCCAAATGTCTGAAGAAATTTTTGGTACTTATAAGTAGAGGATGGGTATATTGGCATTTAGGGGGTAGAGGCCAAGGCTGCTGCTAATGATTCTATAATGTGTAGGATAATCCCTGACAAGAATTATCCTGCCCAAGATATTAATAGTGCTGAGGTTGAGAAACCTTTTGAATACAACAAAATACTTTTGGTTTTTTCCTAATTACATATTCCTACACCCTTCTTGGAGATTCTAATAGTAATCCAGTGAGATCATAGGAATGTGCAATATCTCTCAGGTACAATGGACGAAAAATGTTTGGGAATTCCAGCTCTCAAACCATACACAATCCAACTTAAAACGTTGTGAAATGTGTATTTTGTTAAAATTCCTATCTATCAAACTGCTTAGGTACTAAAAGCAGGCAAAATCAATCTATGATTATTAAAGTCAATAAATGGTTTTTGTTGGAAGGTGAGCACAGATTGCAAAGTAAGTATAAGGGAATTTTGGTTACTAATAATACTCTATTTCTTGAGCTGGGTGATGGATGCATATGCATGTTCAATTTCTGAAAATTTAGTTAGTTGCTTATAATGTGTACTTTTTGTACATGTTTATTCTACATCAATATGTATACTGTGTCAAGTAACTACTGAATATACAAATGGTAATCAAAATTCTGCAGAACTTTTTGAAGAAATCTTAAAATTACATTTCAAATGTCTTGTTAATAAAATTAAGCATTTGCTAAATAACCCACTTTAAAATATATTTTGGTCGAATTCAATATGAGAAATATTTTAGCTTTGAAGCCCTTCCATAACTATAATGAAGGTATCAACCTTGTAAATATGCTTGTCTATCATCAGTGGAAGCAAGCAATTACTAGTAACCCTAAAACAGTAACATTCATGTAATTTGATCTATAAAATGCTGTTTTTCTTAGGTCATTAATTAGTTGAGAGTTACTTGTTACTAACCATCAACTGCTAAAGGGTACATGTAGAGTGAAGAATGAGATTAGTAGCAAAATTTAAAATTTGTCACTCAGGAATAATTTCATGCTAAAATCCAAGACTTAAAAACAACTGCTGCTACTAACCACTGTGCCCCAGAAGTAGCAGCAATGTGACAAACTCCCAAAAAAAGGGTTGAGAATAGTAGCCATTTCTTCTCTATCCATTAAAACCTATAGCAATAAACACTGAAGTTGATATCTGGAGGAGAGATAGAGATTGGTAGCAAGTTCAAAATATATTTAAGTAAGTTCACAAATGATAGAACCATATTTATTATTAGAGACCTTTGGCCATATATTTAATCTCTAAATATGACATAAAGGATGAAATATATTCAATCCTCCCTCCTTCCTGTTATTTAAATATATACCTTGATTAAAGTCAGAGAAATCCTTTCAATATCATACCAAAGTGCCACAAAAGTGCAGTGCATTCCCTTTGTTTTTATACATATCAATCCAAATAATTTTCTGTAACTGTGTACATACATTAACAATATCTTTATGAGCCAATTGTAAGATAAACTTTTTTTTTTCTTTTCTAGCCATGAATGAATCCACTTTAATCTTTTACAACTCAGAGAAGGCTTTCTATGTCTGCATTTTGTATTTTAATTGTTATTTTTCTGTTGATAAAGGCCAATCAAATTTTTGAACCATACCACTACCCAATGAATCAAATGGAATGACTTAATTCTGCAGACAAGTTTCTCCAGCTATTTATGAGACTTGAATCTTTTCTGTAACATTTATGTATTCAGTATACATACAAACCAAAAGACAAACCTGCTTGCTTAAACTTTGATTGGAGACATTGTAGAATATAACCCACAATTTTTCAGACAGGGTGCTTTCTAGATATTGAACTAAGTTGTAGGGGGTAGAGACTTTATATGTTATTCAGTTGGGAGATTTTCTCTGATGTGAGATGTGCAATTCTGCCACAAGTTTTAATAACGTTTTTAACAAAAAGAGGCAAAAGGCAATTGAAAAAAATGTACAGTTTAGTGCATTATACAGTCTAAATTTGCTTTTCTCATATTAAGCCTCTGACTAAAAGAAATATTTTATTGCATGTTATTTACAACTCTTGGAAACATAACTATATCAAAGGTGGTTAATTTCATTTAGCAGGGAAGTGGGGATATCTTTCTAAATAACTAAATCCACTAAATTGTACATTATGCTACTTGGTTCTAAGTACATGTCAGTCCCTTGGCAAATCTGTTGTTTTGAAGCATATTTTCTCCAAAATTAGCCCACTCACATCCTTAGAAGCATATAACACTATACTGCAGTAGTGGGCAGAAAGTAGACTTTTTCACAGTGCTATGTAAACATAACACTGAAATACTGTACAGATGTAAAGGCTTAAGGAATAAATATAGCAACAACACATATTTGATAGCTGTATCCTACTTGGAAGAAATATTTTATAGTATTTAATATACTCAGAAGTTTACCAAATGGGCTCTAAGTACTGTACAAAGTGAACAGAACTATTTCTTAAATGTATTACAAGAATGAATTATAAAAAAATTTCTGCCTGTGGCAGTTAAGAAGTCAGCACTTTCCTGACCCACTTGATCTATGGATAGGGAATACAGGCTTATGAAAGGTCCTTAGCATACCTAACGTGTTTTAAAACTCATACAAAATTTAGCAGTACAGAGAACTATGTTTAAAAATTACATTATTTTGCTTCCGATTTGTGATAGAGATCAATAGAAAAAGTGATGTCTTTGCCTCTCACCAGTTTAAGGCAGCTTATGTATGAAAACTGCAAAGATATCAGATGAGGAAAGCTTGTTTATCTAATTTCTATTTTAATGTTTCCACTTTAGACTTGCCAAATAAAATGGAGACTATAATGAAATGCAAAGTAATTTGTTTATGTGTCTAAATATGTTAAATATCTGCATGTTTTTTTGTGGAAACTGAGGCAGGAAGTGTACAGATGGATTATTAGCTTAGCTTTCTATTTCCATCAGAAAGTTACTATCATGTGAGTATTTGTTTTGGAACTAACAAGCACCACTCTAATAAAACAAACAACCAAACAAACACTGTAAGGACCTCCTGATGTAAATACTACAGATGGCACTTAACATAGTTTGACCACCAGTTGATTCAGGTCTCTGCTTTAAATTAGAATTTCTTTGCTTAAAAATCTAGTTGTCGGGCCGGTGAGATGGCTCAGCGGCATAAGCGCCTGCCTTGCAAGCGCGAGGGCCCGAGTTCGACTCCTGGATCCCACATACGAAAAAAAAAAGGGGCCGGTGATATCGCTCAGCGGCACGGGTGCCTGTTGGCGCGCGAGGTCCTGAGGTCGACCCCCGGTACCCACAAAAAAAAAAAAAAAAAAAAAAAAAAAAATCTAGTTGTCTATGTTCCGTAACTCACTTATTTCAGACATAAGCTTCCATAATACATTCTTCCCATCTTTGTAATGATGCTTTGTTACTTTTTCTTATTGTGATTTTTTTTTATTTTAAAGAGAAGAAAAAAACAAAACAAATCAAAAGAAGAACAAATTTTCAAAACAACATAATAGGAGGGTAACAATGGTTAATACATTACGTATTACTATCTTTAAGTTAGTTATTCAGGACACCAGACATTAGCATTCAATTGTCCAAACATTATTGGCACAAACCTTACTCTTCAATGAACTAAGTAAAAATGGTAGTGTATCTATCTTAACCATCTTATATATATATATACAATTTTTTTTCCCTTTCCCTTCTTTCTTTTCCCTATTCCAGTCTCTCTTTCCTTTTGACCAGTTTCTTTTTGATTCACCATATCTATTGTACATTTTGGATCTTATTTACTCTTTCAGTTTCTCATACTAGAGAGATAATACGATGCTTACACATGTGCTTCTGGTTTATTTCACTTATGAGTATTTTCTCGAGTTGCATCCATTTACCTATAAAAGTCTCCAGTTTATCCTTCTTTATGGCTGAATAGTACTCCATTGTATAAAAATACCACATCTTTCTTATCCATTCCTCAGTTGATGGGCATTTGGGTTGTTTCCAAGATCTGGCTATTACAAATTGTGCTGCTATAAACATGGGTGCACATATATCGCTGTGGTACGATATTTTTAATTCTTCTGGGAAGATGCCCAGAAGGGGAATAGCTGGGTCAAATGGGACCTCCAACTCTAGTTTTCTGAGGAATCTCCACACTGACTTCCACAGTGGCTGTACCAGTCGACACTCCCACCAACAGTGAAGAAGGGTTCCTTTTTCCCCACAGCCCCTCCAGCATTTGTTATTAGTTGATTTCTTAATAGTAGCCATTCTTTCTGGGGTGAGATGGTATCTCAGTGTTGTTTTAATTTGCATCTCTCGAATGACTAGTGATGTTGCACATTTTTTTGTATATTTGTTTGCCGTTAGTATTTCTTCATCTGAGAAATGTGTATTCATCTCAGATGCCCATTTTTGGAGTGGGTCTTTAAATTTGGGAGGTCTGATTTTTTTGAGTTCTAGGCAGTAGGAAATGAACAAAATAAATCTTTAAAAAATTATATCTCAGGGCCGGTGAGATGGCTCAGCGGCGTAAGCGCCTGCCTTGCAAGCGCGAGGGCCCGAGTTCGACTCCCGGAACCCACATACGAAAAAGGGGCCGGTGATATCGCTCAGTGGCACGGGTGCCTGTTGGCGCGCGAGGTCCTGAGGTCGTCCCCCTGGTACCCACAAAAAAAAAAAAAAAAAAAAAAAAATTATATCTCAGGCCAGGGATATAGCTCAGCAGCACAAGCACCTGCCTGGCAAGCACAAGGTCCTGAGTTTGATTCCTGGTACCAAAAAATATATATATATATCTCTCTATGTCCAATTTAGATCACTTTAACAAAAACCCATCATCATATCTCTCCCATTGTTGCAATCTACAAAGATGTTTCTTTTGAAAGTAAATGTTGTGAAAATATTTCCTCAGATGGAATATATTCCCCATCACACAAAATTATTAAACTTACTGTTTTTCCATAGTACTGTTTGTATAATTAAAAAATACAAAATATTTTATATTCACCCTAGGATAAATAGTAAATAGAAAATATTTAAATATAGAACATAATGAACACATCTTTTAAAATAAAACCTTTTAAAGTATTTATTCCAGAACAAGATATACTTTCTGTTTAGTCTGCAAAGGAATAGTGGAATTGTTATTTGATATAATTACATGATAACAAATATCAATTTTATGATAGTTTTGGTAATGTTGGATTCATCTCTTATAGACAATGAGATGCTAAATCCATGGTCTTGAACTTTGTATTCCCATCCTACCACACTAAAATAATACTTTTGTTACTGAAGTACATGTTTCTGAAATCTTTTATGTTAAGGGGCAGCCTTTGCAATTTTTCTTTGATTCCACAGACCACTTACTAACACAGTCAGTGTTGAATACTCCTTGTTTGTAGGTGCCAAGATCCAACAAAGCAGACCAATTTCTTAAAATGGGAGTATAGGCTTTTTGATATAGTTCACTAAAGAGGTCTGATGGCAGTCATGCTATAATTGAGAAGTTTTACAATCTAGCAGTTTTGGAGAACCTTTCAGAGCTTTCAATGATACAAACATCCCACTGTGGCATGCATGCCATAGGTTTGCCACCACTGATCTACGATAACAGCATTTTGGAACCAGGTGAGAGATTAGGACTTACTTTAGAGGTTAAATGATATAATGTCAATATTGTGAACTGGTTCAGATTTAAAAATGGAGCAGGATTCTTTGGAGTTACTTGGGAGATGTTCAAAGAAAAAGGCATAATAGCATTTGGAACAGGCACATGAACCATTTTTAGTGTAGAATATAGTGCTAGATAGAGACTTGAACCTGCCCGTAACAATATTCTTAAATATTATTCTATCATGCTTTAAGCCATTTAGAAGTGACAAGTAGACAAAACTATCTGTATGCACATAATGGCCCTTAACTGTTTCGGAAAAATGATTGTCCATTAATTTCAATGTATTCTCTTTCTTGTGAAGGTACTTTGAACTGCAGTTCTACATTTTTAGATGGAAGCTGTTATGCATATAGGGAAGATTTGTGCCAGTAAAATATTTTTAAGGCAGTATTTCATTTGTAATGGGCTGAATTCATGTTTTAACTGGACTGAAGTTTTCTAGGCCTAATTTAATAGAAAATCCATTCACTTTTATCCAGCTCCACTGTAACCATGCATAACAGGAATGAGCTCTTAACACAGATCTCTGAGGCCTGCAGAAATTCTATGATGCATTCCTCATGTAGCATCCAGAGTCATCTTCAAAATGTAAATAGTAGCATATTATTCCTTTCTCAAAACTCCCAAATAGTTTTGCACTTCACACTTCTCACAGGTCCTAACTCTTTTCAGTCCCTCACAGTTATCCATCCAAAGCTTGTTCTTTCCCAGCTATTTATATTTTTAGATTTCTCTGTCTTGGTCTTCCACAAGAACTTTATATAACTAGCTCCTTCTTGCCACTCATGTCTCAGCTCAAATGACAAGTCCTCACACACACTTATATGTTTAAGCAGAAACACCGAAGTGTGTCAGAATTGCATTGGGTGCTTTGCTTTAACATACTCATATGGTAGCAACACATGGAAGCTTGCTAGAAATGCAAAATTGTAGGCCCCACAATTGAATTAGAATTTGCATGTTACCTAGTTTCCCAAGTAAAGCACAGGTCTTAACATGTAAATCTAATAGGTTTTTTTTTTTTTTTTAATGCGGGTACCGGGAATCGAACTCAGGACCTTGCACTTGCCAGGCAGGTGCTTATGCCGCTGAGCTATATCACCGGCCCTCTTTTTGTTTTGTTAATAATTCTTTTTAAAGAATAATCCAATAGACAGATTTTAACTAATAGTTCTATATATGTAGGTATATGAATTCTATTAAATGCTGATTAATTGGAACACAGCTACTTAGCTTAATGCTCATTTTCAGAAATCTTTCCTAAATACCTAAATCAATACTTCTTTTGTATGTATATTGGAAACATAATTAGATTTATTCATTTCCCAGGACTATGTCATGTAAACAGGTTAAAAACCTTTACTTTTCTCTATAATACTAATGTCAGGTCTCAAAATGGGCATTTTATTTACAGCATTTCATCATGGTTTTAGCAAACAATGTACATCCTTTAGTAATGAGCATGCCATAGTCATCACAATTATTTAAATTCCTAGCCCATATTGTTGTTACTGCACAAAATTCAACCAGATGTTAAAAAAGGAACCAAACTAGCTAACAGAAGTTTTAAGTGAAAAGTCTTTTAATAAGGAATGAACATTACAACAAAACTTTAAATAAACTCATAATACCTTGAAGTGCAATAAATGCTTTTTTATTGTATGCTCATTTCAATGAGTAACACTGAGAAATAATAATCCCACATAACAGTGACAATCTTATTTTACAGCGTGTACATCATTTATAGCCACATAACACACAACTTTAATAGATTTTCCAAATTTAATATTCAGAAGTTAGGAAAGATAAAAAAATTTATTCTCAAGTAACTGATTCTTATCTGGTGCAAAAACAGAAAGGTGAACAGTATTTGAAACACAAAGCCACAATATAGCATGAAGTAAAATTACGTTGAACAGCTGAATATAAACATGAAGCAACTAAAACTTAAAAGTACACATCATGTGCATTATATTTATGAACAGGATTTTCATTAAGTTTCCCTAAACCAGCTTTTAATATTAAGCGCCATTTTGATTTGCAGCATGCTAACACAAAGCGTTGTTAAAAGGATGCATATTTTAAATTTATACACTGTAAACTGAATATCCACCTCCAAAATCTATTGGCAGCATACTGTTCTGTTAAATACTGCATAAATACTGCCTCATATTGAAAATGCATGTTAATAACATGGTATATAGATTTTAAAAATCAAAAATTTCAATAATGGCATAAAATTGCACCTTTAAACATTAGAGCAAGTAAGACTAGAACAATCATACTTGCTAAGACTGTCCTAAAAAAACCCTCCAAACATTATATTTAAGAAAACTGTGTTCTCTCAATTTAATCTTGAAGTCATTAAGAAATATAGTGCTGATATTGTTTGCAACACTACAGTTGCATCCAACTTAGCCACATTTGACTCAAATATACTTTTGTCATATATGCAATACGGAACAACAATCAACTTGAACATCAGGAAAAAAGGGAACTTTAGTCCTAGGACTTCACCTCAGACTTCAGCACAGAATTCTATACTTTAAACATCTTACCTGTGATAAAATATTAGCAGCTCTGAAATTCTTTTTTTGATAGTACTGAATTACACTAACCTGTTTTTCAATGAAATTTCTCTTAATGAATACACAAAACATTTGCCATTTCTGGAATTCAGTGTTCAGTTACAATATAAAAGGCTCAATGACTAAGTGACTGATGAATTTTATTTCCCCACCCTGTTTCTAAAATTGCATAAAAGTGAGGCTTTGCTTGCTATCAAGCATTGCTAAAATCCTCTCTTCAGAAACATTTGTCTCTAGTATGATCAACCAATTAAGGTCTTTGTATTTACTTTTCTTCTCTGGATTTTAATTACACATAAAATATTATTAAATAGACAATTAAGTCTTTTGCAACCATTCTATGGTGCTTTTAAATTCTTTAATTTTCAAGGGGCTATGAGATTTCCCCATTGATCCAAATACTTTAAGATCTTTAATACAAATAATGTAAAGTTATGGTTTAATACTAAGTTTTGAAACCAGAAGAAACAGTGAGGTCTTCCTCCCAGGTGGCATATCTCATTTTCTAAATGGCTTTTTAAACTATATGTCTCACATAAGAGCCTCCTTGTGGTGCCTCATAATATGCTGATTTTTTTCTGATGGTCTACGGAATCCCTTCTTGCAGAATTCACATCTGTGTGGATAGTCTTTTGTATGTATTGAGATCACATGTCGTTTAAAGCCAGATGCATCTGTAGTGCTGTATTCACAATACTCACATTGGTAAATCTTCCTTCCAGTATGAGTCTTCATATGCTTTTTGAGCTCATTTTGTTGTCTGAACCCTCTCTTGCACCTTTTACACTTCAATGATTGATCCTTAGTATGAACTGAAAGGATATGACCACTAAGAATAAATGGATCTGATGTTTTAAAGTCACAATGCCTGCATTGATGAATCTTCCTACCCTTATGAATATCACTATGCTTTTTGAGCTCAGATGGACGATGGAAACCTTTATCACAGACCTCACATTTGTGAGGGAAATCCTTGGTATGGACAGATATGATGTGCCGCTTAAGGTCACTTGAATTGGTGCTCTTATGATCACAATGAGGACACTGGTGTGTCTTATGTCCTTGAAACAAATCCAGATGGCGTTGAAGCTCCCTTTCATCACCAAATGCTTGGGGACAATGCTCACATTTATACGGCAAATTGTTACCATGCTTAGACTTAATGTGAGTTTTCAGATTAGACTGATCTGCACACCTGAAGACACAATACTGACACTGATATGGCTTCTCACCAGTATGGGTTCTCATATGTTTCTTGAGTTCAGAGGGATGTCGAAAACCCTTTCCACACTCAACACAAACATGAGGAAAATTCTTGCTGTGAACAGCCAGCAAATGTCTATTCAACAGTCCTTGTTCTGCAGTTTCATAGTTACAATATTTGCATTTGTGCATCTTCGGCTCCTTATCTCTTAAGATAAGTTTATTTGAACTCAGTGGGCTAGCCTCTCTGTATCTTCGTGTGTATTCTGTAAATTCATGAGATTTGTCAACTTTGTTTATAAGCTTATGGCTTTCTAAGTGGTTATGGAAACTCACTTTCTTGTTAGTTGTAAAGTCACAATCTGTACACTGATATTTTTTTCTCATCAAATGATCAGGATGATTCTTCATGTGCCTTTTTAAGAATCCCCTGGATTTAAACTTTTTTGTGCAAATATGGCAAGGGTATACTGTCAGGGGCTGCCCATCCGGACCTATTATAACAGCTAGATAAAAAAAAAATAAAGGAAATTGTGACATTTGGTCAGACTGCTTTAAAGGATTTTATAGCAAAGGTGCCAAAACTAGCTGACATTCACTATTAGGAAACTATACTAGATGAATAAAATCCTGTAAGATAAAAAATGAACATTAAAACAAATGTATGGTTAAGTAATTCAGTAAAAAGTAATGAGTGGCATTCTACTAAACACCACTCAACTGCCATAATGCTATCATCATATGTACTTTGACAGCGAGAGTGAGAACACTCTTTATTGTTAAAACCAACGTTAAAATTCTCTTTAAAACATCTTTCAAGAAGGGGAAAACAAGTGTAGTTTTATTAAGTACCAGTCCCATGATGTAAAACAAATCTATATCCTACACAAATAGGTACATGGAGGGTATGACTACCCTGTATGCAACTGATTTTTCCTTTGGTTCCAAAAATAAATGCACATCTGAAATTATTATAATATTCATAAAGCAAAGTATTTTACCTGTTTGCCACTGTCTTGTTTCTCCCTTTCTTCTCTTCTTGGCTTTTTGTTTAAGGATTTTATTGGTGTTAATGCTGTCACAAATTTGAAGGTACTGTGCTGCTGTACTACTTCTGTTTTCTAATGTTGAGTCCAAAGGGTTTCCTGGGAAAAATTGGTACATTGTTAAACTAAATATATTTATACTTTTTTGCTTTTGACAGACAAATTAGTGCAGATGACATGGTATCAAGTTTCTACGGTGATAGTAAATTACAAAAAGTATACCCATCTTCACATTCTCCCTCTTTCCCACACACACGTGCGCGTGCACACACACACACACACACACACAATGTGATTATGCAAAAACTTTGAAAAGGGTATCACATGAAATAAATGTTAAAATATATCAATTTGATCATCACAAACAAATAATCTAATAAGACTGTAACATAAGAAACTGTTTTATAACCCTGTACCAAATCATGGCATCAGACCAATTTCTCACCAATGGAGGCTGATGAAATTAAAGGGATTTAGCAAGAAGTATATACATATAGTAGTGAATCAATGTAGTCATGATAACTCTATGATAATATATAATAAAATCATATATATGCTTTAGAATACTGTAACTGATGTGAAGAATATTAAATATACTAAGTATCAAGATTTGATTTTAGGGGTTAAAATTGATATGGCAGGCAATCTGTTGCAATTTCACTATGATTGCCACATACAGAACAATATCCTTAATAAAACACAAATCTATCATGGTATCATGCAATTTAGTTTTAAAATGCATGTCTACAAAACTGTCAAGTTAGCTTACATGCTGTGATAAATAGTTCTCATAAATTTCTGTGAAGTCTACATTTAAATTTAGAGTCAAATACTTTCCAAAGGCAAAAAAATAACAACTAGACACTTTATCCTAAGAAAAAGTCTCCTTGTGTAAGAAAAACAAAGATACCTAAGGAATAACACTATATACACTGTATTAAAACTAAAAAAATAAAGTGGACTCACGGATTTTTATATACAATCAGCTGATTGCCATGCAAATTAAAAACAGTTCCACACCAAGGAAGCTATCAACAAATGGTAGATACCATGATTAATTTTTATTTTTCTGTCCAAATAATTTGTATTTTATAATTGTTTCCACAGAACTATCTTATAGCCTATATGGTAAACTACCTGATACTTGTATCTTGTGAGAAATCTAAAATGAAGTATATAATGACAGATTAACATACATTAAGTTCAAATATAAACTAATACCCCAAAGAGGCAAACTCCTATGTAACTAAATTAGGTATGACCAGGCAAGTAATAATCTAACACATGTGTCTGTAGGACAAATTAGTCACTGTTTATAAAGCAAGTGGAATATAAAGCTAGATATTTAACTTATATCTCATATACAATGATCTCTCACCTGATGCTTGACAATCTTCATACCTTCGGGAAACTCTTCTTTCATCTCCTAAAAAAAAGGCTAATTACAAACTAATATGTTGATTATAGTGATTATTAGCATATCATATTTTAATCGAGAAAATTTCACTTTGCCCACCATTCTTTGAATTAAATAAAATTTTTGTTGAGTTCCTCTATTCCCATAAATTAGACAATTTCATACAACAAAAAGAAGAACTGCTGTGAGCATCCTTAGGTTTGTTAACATCTAGAAACAGTTTTACTCTTTATACAAAAACCGAGAAGCTATTTCTGCAGAGAACTCCCGCTTTGAAGATGCTCAGCAAATGACTGTCGAATGAATGAACCTTTGGGAGAACCAAGTTTAGAAAAATTAATGCATTTGAAAACCGGAATTTTTCAAAATAAAGTGTATACCTGAAACATCTTGTACACTATATAGGAATGAGATATAAAACAGATGATGTGAAAAAATAACTCGATAAATTTACCTACCATTACATACTTTCTAGAAGAGCACACCTGAATTTGTTTCTTTTTTGAACCCCCAATCTTATGATCTGTGGTGCTAACAACTGAAATAAATTTTTCCAAAAGGGAAAGGATGAATTTTCAAAGAGGAATTCCTACAGCAGGAAAATAAAATGTTTTATAACACTCACTTATACAGGTAGGATTTAAAATAGATCCTACTGAAAATGCATTAAGCAAGGTTCATTTTAAATAATACAAAATATGTGACAGAAAAATCATGTAAAGGGCCGGTGAGATGGCTCAGCGGCTTAGGCGCCTGCCCGGCAAGCGCGAGGGCCCGAGTTCAACTCCCGGAACCCACATACGAAAAAGGGGCCGGTGATATCGCTCAGTGGCACGGGTGCCTGCTGGTGCGCGAGGTCCTGAGGTCGACCCCCCGGTACCCACAAAAAAAAAAAAAAAAAAAAAAAAAAAAAAAGAAAAATCATGTAAAGTCACTAGAGATGAATCAGTGCACAGAAAAACATTATATTAGCCAATTCATGGTGGCATTCGCACAGCATATTTAATGGTGTAAAGGCTGATTAAATATATATGTTATGTACTTATCAGGTGAAAAATGCCAGTGTCCTACCATATGCCGCAGCCCAGACAACAGGGACAATTGTTTTATTAACATCAGAGTTCTCAAGCTGAATCTCAGGGAGAGAAGTTCCTTCCTCTTCCCCTACAATGACTTCCATGTAAACTTCATCTGCTATTTCAGCGCAACCTAAATTTTAGAAATAATTGCTTGTTTATAACCCCAAATATTGAATAAATGGGTAAAAATTCTAAACAATTTAAATCTTTCAACTCTTAGGATTTCAGTTTGGTTAATTTAAAAATGTGTAAGTTTAAATTTATATTAGGCACTTTTGGAGGCGAGTGCCACTAGGAGACGATCATTTACCAAACTTCTTATTCTCCTCTTAAAACCAAGTCCTATGAAAATGGCTCTTCAATTATATAAAACATGTGCCCTTGAAATATACTAGCTAATTTTACAACCCATCGGGCATTATAATTCTATGAAAGGGGTTGTCTTTCATAAATCTGCCTCCCAGTTCTTTGAAACTCAGGGAACATTTCCTGTAGAAACAATACTAGAGAGTTATGTTATCCCACATGCTATATGCAGTACTATGTATGTATTGAAAAATAATCAAAATACTAGTAATTGATTTTTTAGAATAAAAATAATTAAAATTATATATACATATATAAATATAAAATGCTGTTGCTTAATAATATGTGGACACCCTTTAAGGAGCTGGATTTTAAGGGACTGCTGAGAAAAAGGATTATGTGAGGCTCACTTAAAAAAAACAGTAGTGGGGCTAGTGAGATAGCTTTTCCTTTGATTCACATATTGGGATTTTCTATTTACTGTAGAAAAAATATGGAAATAAAGGTGAAAAAGTGTCCTTCTCCCAAGTTTTCTTTCTCCCAAAGGCACTGATCTACATTTTCCACATCTCCCTGGAAATCTATCATCAGCTAATCTAAATCTGTCCTCCACCACCTAATATGCGCTTTCCTGACCAGTGAGTTTTTAAAAAATAAAGGATTTAGAGACCATAAGTAAAAAAAAGTGTTTCATTAAATTATTTTCCTAGGTCCTCTCTATTCAAACATTTTGATACTTTCTGCTGTAATATACTACTCGTCTTTGGGGCTCTAGAGAAGAATTCAACTCCTTGTGGCTTCTAGAGAAGAAAACTTGAGGTATAGCTATCAGAATGCAGCATAGGTAAAGCCCAGTATTGTCAGGGTAATGCTATAAAATGGAGGTTCTTGTTCCTCTATGCAAAACAAAACAGTACTTTTTCAGTATGGCAAAGAGACAGCAGTAGTCTTAAAGAAGGGATGCATAGCGAGATGAAGAGATAGTAGGCAGAGAGTAAAATATCTTCATAAAGAAACATGCATCATGATAGGAAAGAAAACCTAAGGAGCTTTTTTACCCTGTGTACTCAGCCCTAAGAAACTCTAAAGATCAACTATTTGGAAGCCATCAACAACATAATAAATCAAGATCCTGATAGAATGGCATGGATGAATACTTACGCAGCTAACTTCTCAGTGACAGAAGAATAATCAGTCAGCCCTTTCACTGCTGAATCCAGAGAGGCCAACAGTGCTCACTGCCATGTGGAGAGAATACTGGCAGTGGAATTAGACAGATATAAGTTCAAATCCTACCTTCCTCAGATAATATTGGAAAACCTTGGGCAAATTATATTCCCAATTATTTTTTTTCTTCTATAAAATAGGAATAATCCACCTACCCCAGGGATGAATTGTGAGGATTAAATGAGATTATACATATGCAACATATCCAATAACATACAAATTGATACAATTCTCACTGTATTTGTGAGCTCCATTGAGTTAAGAACTATGTACCACTCCTCTCTGTATTCCTAGTATATTACCTCAGATTTGTATTTCATGTATGCTGATTTAAACAATACATGAATGGTCAATAGAACCATTCCCTTTCAAATATTTGCAATGAAGGATCAGGTTTATTTTATTGCAGTGTGTTTTTATATAGTGCTTCTATCTCTCAGATTGCTTATTTTTATAACTGCATGATTGAGGCACATAGGTCCCCCTACAGTGCCCTTTTTTTCTTACTGATATCATCTTCTTCTTGAGAAGAATCTTTAACTGCCATGTAAACCATCTTCTCCCGCTGCATTCGGCTCTGGTCAAGGACTCCAGCTACAGTATGTCCACTGGGGTACTCACTCTCTGTGACAATTTCTGTTCCACCTTGAATGTTAAAACAAATATCAAAAATAAAGAAATATCATGGAATAACTCCTTAAATTAATGAGGACATAAAAGAAGTATTTTCCTTTAGAAAAATGTTTTTTTTAATTCTAAAATAAATTTCAAGGTGTCAAGATACTTTTCATATAAATTGTACTTTAACTTTTTTAGTTATCAGAGAACAATTCCTAGCACTTACATCACACTTACATGCCAAGCACTATGTAGGTCAGGTCTTTTACATATATTTACCCATCTGTCCCTCACAATAGCTCTATTTGGTAGTTATTATCATTATGGGCATTTTATGGATAAAGAAAAAAAGGTAGACAGAGGTTATGTAACTGACTGAAGATTGCTCAGTGAAATGGCAGAACTAGGATTAAAACCCAAACAGCCTGCCTCTAGAATACATGCCATTAAACACTCATTATAATTTCATGCTCTAAACCAATTCCTTAATCATTCATTTTAATTTTCTGAGCTATAATCTACTCATGTTTGAAAGAATCTAAAGCATTACTGTTTATATTCATATAAATTTTTCAAAATACACCATTCAAGAAGCTTATAAAAGTCTGTGCTTTGATGACAATTTTAGAATAATCTCCAGTCAAGATAAGAATTCTAATTCCTATTATAGCAATAAAATAAAATTAGTCTTTGTACCTATTTCAACATCATCTTCAGCCTCTGCTTTAAATATATACACTTTTATTACTTCTGAACCAAAACCATCTTCTTTAACATCTTCTTGTGAACCATCACCACTGATTTTTAAAGGTGTATTCCCCATATGCTCTAATTTCTCCCCAACATCATCCACTGTAAAATATAAAGAGGAAACTGTTTCAGCCAAAAAGTAACACTGACACTAATATTTAGTTAAGCAGTAAGTCCAAGGTAAAATGTGTTAATCACCTACCCATTATATTCACTTGATGACTCATTATGCAGCCATTAAGAAGTGAAATGTTTCATGGATAAATGGTATAAAATATCAAGATATACTACATGATAATTACAAATATTAAAACTATACACTTCAATTTATATGTAGGAAATAACAATTACACAGCTTTAATTTAAAAAGTTTGGGAAAAGATTAAATAATGCTCCATCACTTCCAAAATTTTAAGATAAATTCATCACTTTCAATATTTTAAAGTTATGCATGGTAGCGCACGCCTGTAATTCTAGCACTCAGTGGCTAAGGCAAGAGAATCACCATGAGTTTGAGGCAAGCCTTGCTACATAGTGAGTTCAAGGGCAGCCTGAACTACATAGCAAGACCCTGTCTCAAAAAACAAACATAAAAATATCAAGATTTTAATTTAAATCCTATCAGCAAAATCTGTGTAACAAAAACATTAAAAAGATAAAATGCACATTACTGATAAAACAGGCTGAGCTTCCATAACTCCCTAATTAAATAGCAGTTATTTCTAAAACCAATTAACAGAGATTTGGGGTTTAAAAAGAGGTAACAGGGCCGGTGAGATGGCTCAGCGGCATATGCGCCTGTCTGGCAAGCGCGAGGTCTCGAGTTTGACTCCGGGAACCCACATATGAAAAAAGGGCCGGTGATATCGCTCACCGGCACGGGCGCCTGCTGGCACACGAGGTCCTGAGGTCGATCCCTGGTACCCACAAAAAAAAAAAAAAAAAAAGAAGTAACAGAACATCTAAATGATTTTTATAAGCTTTTCATAAAGAACTATAAAAAAATCTTAATACTATAATTTCTGCTGAGTCAAAACGGCAGATAACCTCAAACCACAAATTTTATGTACATCTAAATTTAGCAATGTATGTTTTATAACAAAATCCTATACAAGGGAAAATACCTAAATGGATAATTGTCTTTTTCCTTATTAAAAACCTGATGCTTCAATGCATATGAAAAAAATCATATAAAAGGTAAAGCAGAAATATTCGAGACTACCACTTAAATTTAAGTATACTTGCAAATTTTTATTCTTTGCTCTACAGTGTTTTAAGTATACTATGTAGTCTTCTTATGAGTATTATACATGAATTATGCAACAAATACATTATATTAATAAAATTTGTCCTGTGGCCACAAGTAATATTTAAGCAATATATTCTCCCTAAATATTGTATGTTTTCCTTTTTAATTTCAATACTGTTCCTATCAAAATTAAAAAGTAATCTAAATAAAAAATCCATTCCTCCCACATATCCATATGATGCATAAAATCCTGAAGCCCTTGAACATATCTAACATTCTAGAACAATGAAAAGCAGAATAAAGTGGCACTGAAAAATTGTAAACTTGGCATTCTTAAAAATTTTAGTAAGAACTAAATGTGTCAAAGTCTACATTTTCCCTACTTGAGTTTCAAGTCTGACATACAGAACTTTAAAATATTATTTTGGCCTTTCAAAATGTAAAACACATTTGAGAAAATCTTTTTACACTGCAAAGCTACTTCAACTTTTTGATTAAATAGAAATGATTGCATATTATTTAAGTGTGTGAATACTTCATCTTCTATGAAAAAAATCATCCAAATGATACAAAAAATAGACTTTTCATACCATCATAGCCTGTAGTTATGTATTTTTGGCAATTTTAGGGCAACACTGGAACAAAAGAAAATGAAAGAAAAACAGATGATGAATTATATGATATTATTAGATTTAATATTAATATAGCTTCTCTTATAAACTTTGTTGAATAAAGTAAGATAATAGAAAAAATTAAGAGGCAAGTTAAGTATTCAGGAAAAAATAGCTTTCTCGTTCTTGGAAATAAAGACATAGGATGTAAAAAAACCTTCAAAAGTATATAAAATATTAATTTCTTAGCTCAGAGTAATAGTAAATTAATAAAATAAAAAGTCTCATTTCATAAATACTGCTGTATTATACATATATGGGCCAATGTGTGGGCCAAGCTGAATTTAAACTGTAACTCAAAAAAATCAAATCCCATGAAATAAAATACACATTTTTGGCCATTTCTAAATTGTGTACCTTAATTTTAGTTTTAAGTACAGTTGAAATTATTGTTGCTATTCTAATTTCATTTCTACCTCTTATTAAGGTCCATATTCTAATGTATCCATTATTCTCTACTTAGAGTTCTCAGAATTAATAATTTCAAAATGTACTGAGCAACTGAATTTGTGTATTTCAAATTCACAGGTGATAAAATTATTAAGCATGTTGATGTGCAATTTGAAGAGGTAAACTATTAACCTGACCAAAGATCTTTTACAGATCCATATCTGTATCTTTTACAGAAATCCGTATATTTTACAGAAAACACATAACAACATAGATGCAATACGTAATCAACTGACTTTAGAAATATGTAAATCCTCAAAGACTCTCCTAAATGCAAGTAAAACTTAAAATACCTAAAATTCAAGCTTATTTCTTTTACTTTAAGGCACATTAAGTACTCAACTCCACTCAAGCAGGTTATTTAATACCACAGAATTCTACTAGCACTAAATATAAAAGAGTAAAGCACATTGTTTGCCAACACTGCAAAGTATTTTTCAACATTGTATATTCTTTTATAGCCCATTGGCACTATTTGATTAAAACTCCATTTTAGCAAAATGCACAATGTAGCAGTCCTTTTCAAAGCTAAGTAGTCTTTAAATTCTCTTATGTTGCACCTACCAAAATGATATGTCAGGTAAGCATAACTAGACAGTATACTTAAGTACTACAGGGATAGTGTTAAGCAATGTGCAAAAATTTGTGTTTTACAATGTAGGAAAAAACACATCGGTCACCTTTAAATTTCAAAGGTATGCCACTCTCAGTTGCAAGAGAACTGAAACATATACCCACACAAAAACAAGTACACACATATTCATAGAAGTATTATTCATAATAGCCAAGAAGTGGAAACAATCAAAATGTCCATCAACTGAGAAATGAATTTTTAAAAAATGTGGTATATCCATATAACAGAGTATTGCTCAGTAACAAAAAAGGAATGAAGTACTGATATATGGTATGACACAGATGACCTCTTAAAACATTAAGTGAAATAAGGTAAACACAGAAGGCCACATATGATACAATTCTATTTATATGAAATGTGAAGGACAAGCAAATCTATAAATCTATAAAGTGGATTAGTGGTTGTCTGGGGGTGGATGGCATGAGGTTTAACTTTTAAAGTAACAGGGTTTCATTTTGAGGTAATGAAAACATTTTAAAACTGATTGTGGTGATGGGTATAAAACTCTAGAATATACTAAAAAACACCTATTTATACATTTCAAATATATAAAATGAACTGTATGATATATAAATTATATCTCAATAAAATGGTTATATTGAAATAATTCACAAAGGTGTTAACTTCTTCTACCCCTGAAATAGGTGAGATTTGAATGAGATCTCCCTACCATGGTATTTTGCTTTATATAAAATTATACCCCTGAAGGAAATGTGAATTCTTTTTTATGAGTGAAAAGTCACTTTAAAACATTATAATGGCTTATTACAAAAGAACTTCCCTGTTCCAGTGAAGCTTTTCACTAAGGAAATAAATCATTCATAAATGTCTTATGGGTGTTAAGCATTTTTAAAGACAAGCATATCTAGAATAGCATTAGACAGGTATGATAATACTATATTAATTTTGATATTGTTTATCACAGATAGGAAAGCTTACCCACGTGGCAACATGAATAATTTGGAAAGTTTAGCCTCAACTTAGATTAAACTCAGAGGCACCTCAGACATTGGGAGACGACAAACTCCCTACCTGTAAAACTCAGCTACTGATGAAATTTTTTATAGGAATATTTGGAGATTTAGAAACAAGACAAAGTTTTCTTTTGTGTCCTGAAATATAACTTAGATATTTTGAAAATCTCTATTTTGGAAAAAACAGAAAAGACAACCTCTTGATTTAACAATGAGTCTCTCAAAGCAATTTATTGTCTAAATATTAAAACATTTAATAGCCAACAGAAACCAAGAGGTAATGAAAATAAGTGAAGATTATTAAGAGATGAAAATGAAAGAAAATGGGAAGAGTAAATATGTCTTAATTTAAGTAATATAACAATTATAAATGGTCAAGTATATAGATAGTGGGATAATGAGTTATATAAGAGAAACTTCTGCAACATAAAATAAGATTTAATAAAATTTTTTAAGAAGTTGTTACTTTTTCTCTTTCTAATGATTAAGGTGTAATTAATCCCCAGCCTAAATTCCCCCTAAAATTATGTCATAGTTGTTCTAATAATACTTGAGCAATACAATGTTCTTATTTGCCAGTCTCCTTCTATTAGACTAGAACAGAAATTCTTGTATTTAACCATATGTCAAATGATAATTATGAATATAAATATTCTAACTTAAAATATTCCAGAAATGTTTGTATAGAATTACACTATAAAATATAATGCAAGGTTTGACTATTTCAGATATACAATGTTTACATTTTAGACCACTTTAATACCACAGTATATTTTAATGAATATCCATTAGAAGGTGAATTGAATTTATTTTAGTAAAGAAAGACAACCAACTTTTACCATATCACTTTATACTGTACACATACGTTTTTTTAAATGTCAGGTTAAATGTAAACACAGAATTGCTTTAGTAATCCACATCTATTCAAGAATAGGTAATGACATTTGTACAGTCATTTAGTGACTTAAATCATTCTCTCAAAAATGTAAACGTACACCTTATAAAGCACTGACAGAAGAAAATGTTAAAACACTGGATTTCCGAATCATATTTTAAAATTATATAACTCTAGCTTGTTTTTTATTTTAAATTCACTGATTCACATATAACAATTAATTTATACATATACATACACACTGTACCTGGCAATTCCCTTCCCAATAATTTTTGAATTTTTAAAAACAAAAGAACAAAAATCTTCCCTGTAAAAGTGAATAGTCTCTATCAAATCTTCACTACTTGTATCATGAGCTCTTCCAAATTTATAAAGAACAGACTCACTTATCTCTCAAGTTGTATCAATAGCATTTCATAAGAATTTTATTATTGAAGATCTGGAATACTTATCCCTTAAAATGAGAGCAAAATATTTCGATTTTCTTCCTTTAGAGGAAGTGCTTTTGGCTTTCACAAAAAGTCTGAAATTAACATGTTAAATAGTTTTGCATAGACCACACACACACACACACACACACACACACACACACACACACAGAGTCCAACAGCATTCAAACTCAAGGAAAGCTATAGAACATGATCCAAGTTTACAATTTAATTTTCAAGTATTTAAAAAACTAATGTAAAATTTCTTAACATATTATACTGGCATTCCTACACAAAAATCAATGACAATTGCTTGTCATGTTAAAAAGAAAGCAGTTCTACCATACAGTTACTTTCTATTTTGAAACGTATATATTTACCACTAAATTTTTCTTACCAATTAATATTCTTGTTGATCCTTCCAAATCTATATCTCTATTCTAATATATTAATAAATTTAATTATTCCACTTTAAGTATGAAATTTCATTGAATATATTAAAAACATGAGTAAACTTAAGAAAGCTTCTCAACAATGAAGCTCTGAAATTACTGGAAATTATTTTTCAAAAAGATTGGCACTATTACTTATCTTGGCTATGTACTCCACCTCTGATTATATGTCAATCTCTTGAGTAGTTAGGAATTTTAACTTTCACTTACAAGATATCATTAAATAGTCTTCAGAAGTACTCTTTTCATCATCATCATCGTCGTCATCATCGTCGTCGTCGTCATCATCATCGTCTTCCGTTTTTATAGTAACTGTAGAACCAGGAAGACTCCCAGAGGTTTGAATCACAGTTTCTGTATCTGAATTAGTTACAAGAACCTCCTCTGATACCATTGTGGGAGAGTCCACTCCTGAAACACAATCTTGGACCACATGTTCTAAGTGTCCACCAGGACCAGTGACAAGGTCAGCCACAAAGACTTGTTCAGGTACCCTAACAGTTTCTGTAATTAGTTTGGAAGTCAAGATGTGATCTGCATCATCTTCCTCTAAATCTTCTTCAATGGCAACATCAGCTTCAAGTACAGCTTCAGGAACAATCACACCTTCTGTTACTACATCAGTCTCTGTAATGATATCAGGCCCATGGACAACTTCAGCTGCAAGGCCATGATCAAGAGTTATCCCATCATCTGTGACAACATCAGAAACTAATACTGCTTCAGGAACAGAAACAACAATATGGTCTCCATCGATATGTGCAGTACCAGCCATTCCAGCCACTACAATACAAACAATTATCCAAAAAGGTAAAGTTATTTTATTAATTAAAAGTACTGTATTGAATATAGCAAATACTATAAAATATGTATTTCTTAAATATTAAATAGTCCTTGCCAAATATATCATTCAAAAATGCTGACAATTTAAATACAATAAAAACCATCTTTAACTAGGAATTGGGGAAGACATGCATGAAAAAATGCTAGTAAAATCTAAATTAAGATCTTAAAAGTAATGTACTTTACTTTCAAGTAAAATATAAAAGTCATAATGAGACATCACTACACTCCAATGGAAATAGCTAAAATAAAAAAATGGTAACAGTACAGGTTGGCGAGGATGTGGAGGAACTGGATCTATCATACTATATATTGTTGATGGGAATGTAAAATTTTAACAGACACTCTGGAATATAGTTTGGCAGGTACTGTATTACAAAACTAGATATTCACTTACCATACAAACCAACGATTGCAATCTATGGCATTTTTTCCCAGAAAATTTAAAATGTATATTTACATAAAAGCTGCACATAAATATCCATAATAGCTCAGAATAGTTATTAATCATAGTACCAAAAAAATAGGAGATAGGGGCCGGTGAGATGGCTCAGCAGTGTAAGCGCCTGCCTGGCAAGCGCGAGGGCCCGAGTTCGACTCCCGGAATCCACATACAAAAAAAGGGCCGGTGATATCGCTCAGCGGTATGGGCGCCTGCTGCCACGCGAGGTCCTGAGGTTGACCCCCGGTACCCACACACACACAAAAAAAAATTGGAAATAATCCAAATGTCCTTCACCAAGTAAATAGTTGATTAAACCAACTCTGGCATATCCTGACTGTGGAATACTACTCAGCAATAAAAAGGAACAAATTATTCATACATTCAACAACCAGAAAATTACCATAACTGAAAAAAAATCAAAGGTTGAAATATTATATAATATATAAATGGAATCTTTATATAACATTCCTATGATAATAAAACTAAAGCAATAAAAAAACATTAGTAGTTGCCAACGGTGGGGAAGAATGTGAAACAAGGTGATGGAACAATTATATATCTTCACTGTGATGGTGTTTACATGAATATATGTATGGGACAAAACTGTATAGTTACTACATATACACACATAAATATATGTGAAAATGGTGAAAACTGAATGTGGTCTGTAGTTCTAGTTAATAGTAATCCACCAATGTTAATTTTCTAGTTTTGATATTGTTCTAAACAGTTACATAAGATGCCTCCACTGAAGGAAAATTAAGTAAAGGGTAACTGACACTCTATGTAGTACTTTTTCCTACTTCCTGTGAGTCTAGTTATTTCAAAAATGAAAATGAACACATAGAAGACACTAATGTGTTTAAATGAATGAGTTAATAAATATTAAATTATAAAATATGGACTATAAACATGAAAGTTCCTGAACTTTTTAAAGATGTAAGCATTAATATAGCCAAATACGAGAGATATCTTTTGACATCTGATTTAAGGGGAAAATCCTACTTATTTTAGAGTAAGATTTAGTTTGGTAATAGCGAATGTAAAGCAGGAACAAGAATTTAATTCTTTTTGAGCAACATGGTAAACACTACTCCTACCTGCTTTATAAATACTGTATGAGCATAAAATCTTTTCATGAGGAATTCTAAGTTCTGCCACCCTGATGTGGTACAATAAACAAGTTAACAGGGTTTGTACACCTGGCTAAAATAATTTATCTACATGAAATAATTCAGTACAAAACCTTTTCCATCTAATGATCACTTTCTATAAAGTAGTACTGAAGTCTCTGGCAGAAATTTACAGGTCAAAATAAATCACATATAAATCAAAATAAATTTAATATGTTTATTTATCTTCAAACGATTTTAAGGAACTCAAAACAAGAATTGATAAGCCTACCACAAGGTACTGGTATATTACTCAGATGAACAACCAAAATGTCACCTATTAAATTGTGCCCTTTCCTCTTATCAATTCATCTATTACTTTTCATTGAATTCCTAAACAAGGTCATTTATTTGTTGTACACTCATTGTAATAACTAACAATGCACCAAGCAACCCATATGTGTGTGTGTATGTAAAACCTCATTTAATCCTCAGAACTGTGTAAAGTGAGTGTTATTTATATGTGGAGAAACTATGGTTTATAAAAGTTAAATAAGCTTGCTCACGTTTCACATTTAAAACTGAATTCATGGATTGACTCCAGACTGGCTTTTTTTTTTTTTCAACTTGCCTAGGAGAGTTTGTTTACTTACTCTAGAGACTGTTTTTATAGGATTAACCATGGGGCACTACTAGTGGAACAGTCTGAGGAAAGAAAAATAACCTATCACATTAAAAACTCACTGAAATTTTGAAACATTTAGTAACCAGAACTAAATAGCATTAAGAATTTATCTTACTAGCTTAGGAGATTAAAAATGATAAGAAAAAAATTAAAAGCATGAAATTAACGAGACAACCAAATAACATTAAGAGACAAGTTCTAGTTACAAGTATTTCCCATTTTATTGAAGTTATTACATTCACATATGATTATCTGGAACTTCACCAGAGGGAGAGCATAAAATTTGTTATGTGTTAGGTCTGTCTTGGACTAATATCTAAAACTATTTTGCTCTTTAAATTTCAAAACAACATAGACTTTTTGAAATATTAAAACCTTTTCAAAAACTATTAAATTTAATGTCACAGATTCTAAGGACAACCATTATATTACAATACTAGAAAAGTTGTTAGATAAAACATAATGTTGTAAAATTTTAAATATGAACTACCCTTCAAAATAAATTGGTTTAATGCATTCTAAATTAATGTTCCACATTCCATACATAAGAGTCATCCCATATCTCCAACCAAGAACCTTATAGAATTTGTAGATCTTGACATATAATGGATTTATTTGGTTACCACTACCTGTGTATGCTAAACTTAATGTTTCACAAAAATCATTAATTTAAGGAGTTGTAAGTATCTAATTTTTGATGTTAACAGAATTTTAAAGAAAATATACCCAATTTATAATTAAAGCTTAGAATTTGGAATGTTTTTTTTTTTTTTTTTTTTTTTTTTTTTTTGTGGGTACCGGGGGGTCGACCTCAGGACCTCGCGCGCCAGCAGGCGCCCGTGCCTCTGAGCGATATCACCGGTCCCTTTTTCGTATGTGGGATCCGGGAGTCGAACTCGGACCCTCGCGCTTGCCAGGCAGGCGCTTAAGCCGCTGAGCCATCTCACCGGCCCTAGAATTTGGAATGTTTAACAGGTAGATAAACTAAACAAAGAAGACTACTTTAGAAAACTAAACTTAAAAAAAGAAACTAAACTTTACAAAAGTCTTCTCAATAAAGCCCTCTTTAGGCTCAGACCCATTTGACACCTTTTATTACAGAAAATATACAATAATAGAAATGCCTACATATGAAGTAGGCGTGCTCACAACTATATATCAAATATAGAAAGAGTTCCTGCCTTTAAGATTTCAGCATCTATTTGCCAAGCACAAATGTAAACCTAATATATCTTAGGTCAATATCATACCTAACTACAAATGAGTATTACCCATATTAGCTAGTCTTGATTTAATTGTAAATTAAGACAAATAGTCTTACTAAACTATAAAAATAACAGTTGACTTCAATTTACATATTTCAATTTAATAAAGAATAAAAACAACTATAAAAGGAATACATCCTTTCAAAAAAACAGTAAATAAGAATACTACTAGGCAGATGGATCATGAACGGGTACGTAACAGAAAACAGTGCCTTTGTACTTTTTTCTGGATAAATAACTTTTCTTTATCAAATTCATTTTAGAAATAATTTCAAATGATACTATAAAAACAACAATTACAAACTGGTAATTCTCAAACTTTTCCATTTTATCACTTCTATAATAACAGGGAATAGTGAATGAAATTTTTGCTTTCTAGCCTATAACATATTTATGTGACTATAACTATGTTCAAATACGTGCATGTATGTGTATTGTCCCCAATTCAAATGAAAGATATGCTATTTATCCTGTGGTTTCAAGTATGCCTTGGCACACTGACACACGTCTCTAAGGCCACTATTCTAAGATGCGAAGCTTTAAGTCAAAAACAAAGTTGTTCTAATCCACTAAAAATATTTCAACAACCCAAATCCATCAACAGATGAAAGGGTAGACAAAATGTGGTTCACCTGCATTATGGAATATCATTTGGTAATAAAAAGAAATGAAGTACTGATGTATGTAACAACATGAATGACACTGAAGACCTACTAAGTGAAAGAAGTCAGATACAGCAGACCATATATTATATAATTCTACTCATATGCAAAATACTCAGAATAGGTAAATCCATAGATTAGTGATTGCTTAGGACTGGCAGGGAGAGAGAATGGGGAATAATGGCCAATGAGTATTAGTTATTCTTTTAACAGGATAATGAAATGTTCTAAAATTAGGCAATGGTGATGGCTGTACAAGTCTCTGAATATACAATAAATCATTTAAATTCTTTAACGTACTTGAATGATAATATATATGAATTATATCTCAATAAAAAGAAAGGAAAATATGATAAAAATTCAGTGAATGTTGAAATTTTTAAAATTTATTACAGGAAACAGCACATTGTCATTAATCCCCTTCAAAATACTCCCTCTCACTTTGAACAGACTTGTCCCATCATATTTCCCACTTTCTGAAGCTGTTCTGGAAGTCTTCTTATTTTTAGTTGTACTGTCAGTGTGCCTTGGTGTCCTGAATCAATTCAAAATGTTTGCCTTTCACGGGCATTCTGACTTTGGGGAGGAGTCAGAAGTCCTGTGGTGCCAGATCTGTTGAAGAAGGTGGACAAAGGCACACCGTAATATTTTTACGAACTTGCCTTTGCATTGGATGGCACTCAGCAGCAGCATTCACCATATTTTTGATCACACACCAGGTAAAGACCCTCACAAAAGAGGACCTGGAGAACTGCTTCAGAAAGTAGCAAGAGCAATGGGATAAATGTGTTCAAAGCAAGGGGGAGAGTATTTTGAGGGGGATTAATGGCAATCTGTCTTTTACTGTAAAATATATTTTTAAATTTAAACATTCTCTGTAGTTGTCTATCACCTTTCATAAATAAAAATATTTCAGTATCCACATTCTATTACCCTAGCAACAAAAGGGAAATAAACTTAGATGCAATAAAGGATCAACTAAGCCTCAAGATATTGAGGAAGAATAATGGAAAGGAAAGTAAATGGAACACCAAGTAAATATTCACCATCACTAAGCATGCTTTGGAAGGAATCACACTTTATTTGCTAATAGGAAACATCATCAGGAGTGAAGATAGTACTGACATTTTACCAAATGCTACAGAATAGGTAATATTTTGCATTAAATGGAGAAAATATTAATTACTTCCATTTTAAAAGGCAGAAGAGTAAAGTGGACATTTCAACCAAAAGTTACTTAGTATATTGAAAGTGTTCTAATATTCTAAAAACTATCAACTCACCTGCTAAGAATTCATAAAAACACATGTAATCTCTTATAATCACTTATTCTTTAGCCCTCTTGTCTTTTAGAACTTACTCCTGTCCTTTTTTCTACCCAAAATCATTTCTATTTTTCCATTTTTATTAGTGCACATGAATTATACAGAATGGGTTTTATCATGACATTTTCATATATGTATATAACATAATTTGTTCACATCCATCTAAATCATCTAGAATCAACACAATTCACTTATTTTTCAGGAAGATAAATCCATAATTCATTTCTGTATCACCAATTAACTAGTCACCTGAAATCTTACCATATTCAATTTTGTTGTGCTCAACTTTATTTATCTGATAGAAATGTGAGAGAATCATAGAAATGGAGAGCACTGTAAATGTTATTTCATCCAACCCCTTCCTTCTAAAAGTGAATTCAGTGACCGCTAATAACAGCCAAGACAAGAATGAAGCTAGTTACTGGAATTCTTGTAACTATGGGCTTTACAATATGGGACCAAATGACATATTCAACCATATTATCCAAGAACATTAGTGGCATTTAGTTAATTGACAAAGTATCACTAGTTCTAATTCCTCATTACTAAGTTCACCATTCCACAATTCCATATTACTTCATGTCTCCTGTTTGCTTTTTATCCCAATTTACCACTTGTCTTCTCTGTTTGCAGTTCTATCTTACCTTTAATTCTTATGAGCCAATCCCTGCCTCTCATTTCAGATATCACTATCTCCTTGGTAATTCAGACCCGCCCAGCCCAAATTCAGTTTCTTTGTTGACTATCAGTGGATTTTTCATATAATCACTAAAATGACTTCTGTTAAGAGGCTACAGAAAAACTTGGCCACAAATGTAGGAAGTATTTTCTTTAAAGAAAAAAAAAGAAATGAAAAATGCATGCTGTTGGTAATAACTTTATGAGAAAATAGCATCAGAATACAATGAATTACCGAGTTCATGATTTTGCCTATATCACTTTATAAGCATCTAACTTTTCTGAATTGACAGAAGTACTTAATTTTCCAACTTTATTTACAATTTAACTGTTTTTGAGAAAGCAAATTTAATATTTCCTATATGTGGGAATGATTAAATACTACCAGAATGTGTAATTTTGTAAATTTATTATGCAATTACTTATACAACTTGACTTTTTCACTTCTAGTAACATATCTCTATATTCCAAGTTTCCTTACATCAACTCTCCTACAAATTGTGAGAATGATCTTAAGTAGGCCACTGACACATAGCTTTAATAAACTCTACAAACTTATTTTCCTAGTAAAGTAATGCTTTTCTTCGTGATTCCACTATTCCTTAACTTATTTCTGATTTTTAGAATATTCTTACTTTTGAAACAAGAAATAACAGTACAACAAAGAAAATGCTTTACCAAAATCTTGCATAATCATGGTATGGGCCATTCTAGAATCTGATGTGTGCATTCCAAGACTTCCACCAACTGAGTCCATACTTAGCAAAGTGCATTCACAAATATCTGTAAAAAGAAATGGTTTTAAAAATAGTTTAAATACATTTAGCCCAAAGTCAGTTATTTTGAGTAAAAAAGAATGCAATTGAAAATATGCCCCTCAACCAGGTATGCAAAACTCGTTATAAAAGAAAAAAACCCAAAACCTTGATTAGATGCTTTATATGACAACCACAAATAAAAGAAGGGGTACGTGGAAGAAAACAAAAGATAACAAAGAATAAGGCACAGTATGATGAACCATAGAGAAGTGACAGAGCAAGCAAAAGAAAAAAAAATGCAGGCAGCACTGAGATTCTAGTTAAAATATAGGTTATAAAAGAAGAAAAAAGAAAAAGATGACAAGAGACAATAGTTGAAATATTTATACATTACTAGAAGACTCAGATGTCTAGAATTAGTGAATTTCATCCAGTGGCTGGCATCCATTTCTTCCAGACCCAGATCAGCCCTCCTGTGGACCTCTGCAGATAAACTTGTATTCACCTTTGGCTCCTGGGGTTCTACTTATAATGTAAATGTTCTATCCCAGTTTCCCTGGAGTTCTTTGAACCAGTAAGCACTTCTGGCCTCACTCTACTACATTCTCTTGTCTCACAGTTTTGAGGACTCATGAAACATGACTGCTTCCTAAATATGATAAAGATAAAATCAATCACATACAAACATTTAGTAAGTTGTTTCTTTGAGCATATCGTTTACTTGTAATTATACAGCTGATTGTTTTCAGCAGTGATTATTAAAATCATGTTAGCCTCATGGTGGTTTTGAAAAGAAATTCAACCTACTTAAATCAAATGAATTCTCCTATATTTATCAAGCAGTGGGGAACACAAAACCGGATGCTGTTACTCAATCCATGAATTATAATTGAATATGTGCATTTCTCATCAAACAGAAGATTCCATGTAAATCAACTAAAAATGTCAATTTTATAACGCATTTATTTCATTTTCGCTTAAAAGTGTTTAATAAATAGCTATACAGCACAAAAGATGAGGTCGTATACCCATAATGCAATTTTTAGGAAGTTGTCATGTAAAACAAAATGTATGCTTAAGTACTGGGGGACTACTAAAGAGAATTTTTTCTTGCTTTAAAGGTCTACAGCAGTAATGGCAAACCTTTTAGAGCTTTCAATGATATAAACAGTCCACTGTGGCACACATGCCGTAGGTTCACCCCCACTGGTCTAGAGGTATACAAGTGGCAGAGGAGTCCCACAGAGTAACTCCTTATCAACATTGAGTTGTACGTCACTTACTTCCAACAGTAAGCAACAAAGCTCTATAAATCAAAGGATTTGGACAAAATTATTTTATCTATAGTGAACAAAATTAATTATTTAAAAAAATTCTTAGCTGTATATTGTCTTTTTTTCCAAATACCCATTGTTTTCTGTTTTGCTGTTATGCAAAATGAGGTCAAGAAGCCAAGAGAGTTTAGAATAAATTATCTGTATATTTACACAAATAAACTAAAATGCCATAAGAACATACTTTTATCCATTAAAACATTGTATTCTTTGGATTTTCACTTAATCAACTGCTTTCTTTATCATGTAGTTAATAGAACAATTACAAATATCTTAAAACATTTAAGTGCTAAATAAAAGATTAAATATAATTTGTTAATCACCTTGACGTGAGTGGCTTGTAGAAACTGTAGATTTTCTTACAAATTATAAAGTGAAATCTGCAGCAATTTCTTTTTATTTTTCCTTCTGAATTATGTTATTTTCTTTGGGAAAACATTCTCTTTACCTATTGTAAAAATACACTCAAAATTAGATATTTTAAAATATTTTACACCAAATCTCTTACACAAGTTAGGAATGTTTTTCTCTACACTTCAACTTACAAGGTGATGTTGGGAAGAAATCATAAGCTCAAATCTGTGTTTACCTAAAACTCAACTAAAAGCATGCCAGTAGAAACAACTAACTACTATGACACAAGCAATGTTATTACTTAGAATTCAACGACTCAAAACAAAATCTTCTGCAAAGCACATTTTAAAAATCCATAGCAACACTTTATTTTAGAAAGTAAAAGAACAAAGGGCAAGGTTTATCCTTGCCAAATCCATACAGAAAAATCTTCCCTACTACTCAGTGAAGCGTAAAAATTACAACACATAGTGCTACTATTAGGGAAGTATCACGCTATATGAATACCAAATAAAACTTGGAGCACCTTTTTCCCATATAGGAAGTTTTAATAAGAGCAATAATAAATGAAGAAGGAAACATCAGTGTGTTAAGTATTCAATAACCAATAGACACTAGGCTTCTCAGTCTTCTCAAGAGTGTTATCTCACGTCCTTATTAATTGAAGGTAACCTACCAAATAAGCTTCAAGTAAACATCTTTCCATGGATGCATGGGGAGCAGAAACCACAAAAATAAAATTTAATTTGCATCTGTCTCCTCTAAACATAGCTCATTCGGGACCAATCTTCTGAATGATGTCAATAGGGTGAAAGGAGAAAAATGGTAAGGCGGCAAAGCAAGACAATGTGAAAGTAGTATTCGCAGAGATAGACAAAGGAGCCCTGGCAAGTAGCAGTATTGCAGCTTTGGACGCAGACCTCTTCCCGCATAAGTCTCCCTTTCCCCGCGACCATGCCAAGTTTCAATCATTTTAAGCAGATTGAACACGCGTATCCTCTCAGATATTACCCATCTGACTGCATCTTAAACCAAACAAGAGAACCTTCGCAGTGGGAAAGAAGAGACCTAGGAGACAAGAATACCCTTCCCCTCCTCCCTCATATCACTTGGTGCAGCGGTCGCCACCGCTGCTACCCATGCTGTACTGCCCAGCCCCTCAGCCTCCTCTGGCTCACTCCGTCCTGCTACGTGGGAGACTGCTGGGAACTAAAATGGTGGTGTTTAGTGGAGGCGACAGTTGCTGCACATAGCCACCCCTATCCCCACCCCCTTCCTTGGCTAAGACCGCTTCTACCCCCCTATTCCCTGAAATGCCTGATTCGGTGCCGCTTCCTCGCAAATGCTGCCACCCCTAGTGCACTCCAAAGGCTACCATGAGCGCCAGGCAGGAGATGTGGTCGACGCGGTGGGGGGCGCGACTGAAAGGAATATTGGGGGGCGGTCGCTGAGAAAAAATGCCAAGGGGACGCTGCAGTATTATTCACGTCAACGTTTTGTTTTCCGCCATTTTCCTGTCACCCTAAACCACCGACGGCCTCAACGACGGCTCTAGCTCGCTGGGATTCTGGCCTACGGGAAGAGATTGGCTGAGGGGAAAAGACTCACTTTCCTCAATTTCTCTAACCCCCGCCTGCGGCTCAGGAAAAAATAAAAACTGTCCGCCCGAGGGTGAGGGAAAGCTTAGTGACTAGACGTCACTTCCATTGTTCTTTTTGCCCTCCACGATACGCTGGATGTGAGCCTCTCCTCCCCTCACGCGAGACACGCTGAGCACGGTGGAACAAAGTCCTACGCTCTCCTTACCTGCCGCCGCCACAGCCTCCGTCGCCGCTCTCGCCGCTCCGGCTCTCGCCGCTCCGGCTCTCGCCGCTCCGGCTCTCGCCGCTCCGGCTCTCGCCGCTCCCGCTCTCGCCGCTCCCGCTCTCGCCGCTCCCGCTCCCGCCGCCGCCGCCGCCGCCGCCGCCGCCGCCAGTCGGACTAAAACCGCGCTCTAGATTGCTGCGGGGGGCGGCAGCTGTGGATCCGAAAGGTCCTTACGTTCGGGTTTCCGAGGTTCCGCAGCCAGAGCCAATCACAAGCTACTCTGCGTCTGGGACGCGCGCCCCCTTGTCCTCCTTTATACTGCTGCTGACTGCTGAGGTTGCATTACGTCACACTACCCTTGCTGCAGGGTAGGGGGCCAAAGGGGGAGCACGCGCAGGCGCGCGCGCGAGAGATTGAGAAACCCGCGCTGGGTCTGTGCTCGGAGACCCGCTTACTTGCCGCCTGGGAGGCTGTGCGGGTCGCGTCAAAAGTGCGCAAGCCCAGATCTTGGCGCGCCACTGAGGAGTTTCCGTGGGAAGATTTTCTGTTTTCCAGGTTTCCCAAGAGAGATGAAACGAGGGAGAGGGGAATCAATAACGAAATGGCCACTTACTGAACCTCTAATAGATGTCGGATGGCGTTAATATATCGGCCCTAGCCTGGAGAATTTGGTAAATTAGGCTTGGACAGATAAGAGGTATCCCTCTACCCATCAAACCTATGTGTTTTGTACTGTCCCCCCCTTCTTCCGTTCATTACTTTTATATTTCCTAATAGTAGACAATTTGTTATTTCGTGAGTGTGTGACTTTCAGGTTCTGTCTTCCTAAGGTAGGAGAACAGTGAGAATTTCAGTGGATGAGTGGTGGAGAAAAGAGTAATGAGATGTGACAGAAAGGTAGATGGGACTAGATTGCATTTGCAAAGTGTTTTATGTTCTGTGAATTTAGCATTAATTGTATCATCATTTGGAATAAACAGAAGTATTAAAGAGGGAAAGGATACGATACTTTGGGGGAAAATGACACTCATTACCTTTGTGTAAATAATTTGAATATTTACAAGTAAAATATGTTACTGTCCTGGATTATCTAGTTCCTCCAGGTCTCTATAATTTACTATGTCACGAGCAGCTTGGAGAAGAAATTAAGGAAGACAAGATGTGAAAGCCCTAGCACAGTATCTGTGTGATAGTAGCCCAGGAAGTGGAAAACTTTCTCTGTAAAGAGCCGGGTAATACATATTTTAGTTTTGTAAATAGTAGTATTTTTTTCTTTCTTTCTTTACCGTGCTGGGTCTCTAACCTAGGGCCTTATGCATGATAGGCAAGCTTTCTACCACTGAGCTACACCCCAGCCCAATAAAGTATTATTGAGGGACATAAGGTCTCTATCACAACTTCTGGATCCTGGCGTTGTAGCTCTAAATCAGCCGTAGACAATATGTACACAAATAAGCATGACTGTGTTCGAGTAGAACTTTATTTATAGACAATGACACTTGAATTTTATTTCATTTTTACATATAATGAAAGACTATTATTTCTTGAATTTTTTCAAGTATTTAAAAAATGTGAAAACCATTATTATTTTCAGGCTATAATAAAACAGACAACAGTCCAGATTTGGCCTGTCTGTCAGCCGTGGCTTCATAGCTGTCATTTATTTATACTATTATTTTCCTTCTCACATGAAGAAAGATATTTTCAGGGTTGCCTTCCCATATATCACATTTTTCTTTATTGTATACCCTGGCAATACTATTTAGTGGACTTATTCTAGTTACAGTTCCAACAGAATACTAAAAAGTTTAAAAAGGTGTGGTGTTTTTATATCAATTACCTTTGTGAATGGTAGAGAGATAATGTTTAAAAACTGATAACTGGTCCAACTGTTCTGAGAATTCTACCTCCTTAATATTTGGAATTGACCCCCTTTTTCAGTTCAGTATTATTACTTTGCTCAGATTTACATCCTTTCTTACCTGTATTACTGTGACACTCTGCTAAGTAGTTTGCTCAACAAATCTTGAAATAAAAAAATCCACAAATCAGGAAAAGATATCAAATTGAGCCTCCCTACTCCATTCTCACTTCAGTTGAGGCTCTAACCAAATGAAACTGTTGTAATACCTTTCAGATTTATTTCTCTACTATAAGTTTCTTTATCACATTTGATACCTTTTACAGTGTACGGTCTACATCCCCACAGAGTTCACTTGCATAACCAACCAAACCAAACTGATTATTTTGTTCTTTCTGCTAAAGCATTGCTGTCAATTTCCACTGGAAGTCAAAAATGACACGCAGGCAAGGACAGAAGAGATGTAGGAATCTTAACTGGTAAACAATGGGGAAGATCATGTATTTGGTCAATGTTTATTTTAAGGAAGCTGACTACAATGAACTGTTAAGCGTGACAGTTTATGCCATTTTTAAAGAAACTCTGTTGTTTTTATATCCATGCTTTCTTGTTTTCAGTTTCCTACTAGTTTCAAGACCAATAATATTAGGTGCTATAAACTATAATTTATATCTTGCTTTATTTATAGCTAGTTCACTCCCTCAGCTTACACCTGTAATCCTAGCCAATTAATAGTGGTTTCCCATGGTACACTTAGAAACAAAATATTTCTGTTTTTTCTTCCTCATATGATTCTGGAGTCATAGTTTGTCATCAGCTTTATTCTCTTTAACACAAGCCTCATCTATGAAAACTGTTTTCTTCTTGCTTTCACTGTAATGTAGACAACTACCAAGGAAATAATCTAACATAAATGACATAATCATATTCTAGGTCATCTAGAAGACCATCTTATAATTGAATACTGTTGTATGACACTATCAACAGTCACATTTATATTTGTATTTACAAGCACACTGAAACCAGATAGTTCTATGTTGATTTGGAGTGATTTGGAATAAAGGAGTTAGAGTTTTGTAAATTGTATGGCTCTGCTAGATAATTTTTAAAACCTGAAGATCACCTTTACTCCTTTCTCATCAAATATCTGGTCAATCAGAATGTCCCAAGAATTCCACCTCTGTATGTAATAAAATTTCTGGGTAGTTAGAGTGTTGAATAAAGTGAATAATCCCATAGCATAAAGTGAAGCAAGAATTACATTTATGTGGTGAGATGCAATTTAGTTTCAGCAAAACAACATAGTGCATAATATTAAATTTATGCTTTTAATTTATTGGTTTTGTTATTTATTGTTTGATTATATAATTATATAACCATCATTAGCCTAAAGCATGTATTTCTACATTGCTCCACTACTGTTCATTTTTAAGTAACATCATAGTAAACTAATTTAAATTAACATTGAAGGAAACAATTTTCCTTTAAAATAGTCTGTAATAAAAATGCAAAACAACATACAAAAAGACTATAAATACTATTCTACACAAAAAATACTAGGACTACTTCGGGGGATTAGATAATTAAAGGTTTAGATAGAAAATAAATAAGATGAGATCTTATGTGTCAGAGAGCAAAGAACCCATCACAGACTGAGGTGCTCATGTCAAAAGTACACAGGATCATCAAAAATAATAGTAATTGTGAATTATGAAAACTCATAAAATGTATAAAAATTCATGAGTTAAATAAGGATACTAAGAGATTCTCACACTCCCAAAGTTTTATACATAGAAAATCAACTCCATACTCTGACAGCAATAAAACAATAATAATTCATCATTTCATTCTACTTTTCCTGTACAAACTATTTCAGGACAACCAAATAGCCCTAGTTTGACGAGAGGAAGTCCACTTCTTTTGCACAATAAATATAGCAAATCACAATTTTACTACCTCTACTGAAGTAACATCCAGGCAAAGATTATCAGTGGGTGAAGATGAGATGAAAGACTGATATAAAACTTTATGAAGTTTAGTCTGGCGTCACCTGAATTCTCTAATCTTTCTTGTCACTGTCTTCATCATTATTTTGTATTATTATTTTTTTATTTCAGCTGATCTAATAGATGCATAATGGTATATCATTGAGATCTTAATTTACATGTGTCTGATAGCTACTGGCATTAAATACCTTTTGCTATGCTTATTTGTCATAACATCTTTGGTGAAGTGTCTCTTCAAGTTCTTTCCTCACCTTTTACTGTTTCCTTACTGTTGAATTTTGAGAATTTAAAAACCATATTTCTGGATATGAGTCCTATATCAAATATATGATTTGCATAAGTATTCTATATATTGTTACCTGGCCTTTTCATTCTCTTTACAGTGTATTAGGCATAGCAAAAATTTTTAAATCTGATGAAGATCAATTTATTAATTTTTTTCTTGTGAACATTGTGATTCGGTGTCAATTGTAAAAAGAAGATAATCTATTATTTTACAAAAGCTTTATATTTTAGTTTTACGTTTACATCTACGACCTATTTTTAGTTAAATCTCTGTGTAAGATATGGGACTTAGGTTGAGATTCATTTTTAAGAGTATACATGCCCAAAGGTTCCAACGATATTTGTTAAAAACGATCTTTTCTCCAATGAATTGCTTTTGTACTTTTGTAAAAAAAAAAAAAAAAAGGTAGCCATGTTCATGTAGGTATATATCTGTATATCTGTTCTATTTATTAGGTTCCATTGATCTGCATTGATCTGTGTATCCCTTCACTAATAGCTCTATATCTTTATTACTTTAGCTTTATAGTAACTCTTAAAATTGGATAGTGGGACTCCTCTAACTTGTTCTTTTTCAAAAACAGTATTAGCGTTTCTACTTCCTGTGGCTTTCCATATAAATTTTAGTATCAGTTTGTGTATAGCTACAGAACTGTTGGGAATTTAATTGATATTGTGTTAATGTATAGACCTCTTTGGGGAAGGATTAACATCTTTACTATGATTATCCTTCTGACTCATGAGCATGACATGTCCATTTATATCTTGTATTTATTTCACCAGCATTTTTTCATATTTGGCACGAATATCTGGCCTACACTTTATTACATTTATACCTAAGTATTTCAAGTTTTAGCAGATATTTAAAATGTCACATTTTTAGAACACTTTTTTCAGTTTTTATGTTTTATCAGTGCATGTTTGCATTACATAATGACTACATTACTTGTAGGGAGTTGGTACATGTACATAACACATCTTAAATCCTTTTTTATCACTTTTCCCTCCCCTCTCAATCTCTTTTTTTTTTAGTACGTGTTTGGAATTTTTGCAGTTTACAATCATCCTGGAGAGTAGTTACATGTACATATTTCAACTGTCTCTTTTCTAATCCCCTTCCCTAGTCCTCCCCTTCCTCCTCCAATTCCCCTATACACTTTTTCATACTTGTTGATATTATTTGTCTTAGGTAATGTTATGGTATATAGTGTTTACATTAATTGTAGTTACTAGGTTCCTGTACATGGCGTATCTTTGTTCTTCTTATGTCGCCTTCTCCTCCTCACCCCTTGCCTTTGTTCCCTTGGACCACTTCCCTATTGCAAGAGATCTGTCTCTTTGCCCTTTTCTATCCATCCTTTATCATTTTCTTTGTTTGTACTTTGCCTCACTCAAATGAGAGATACCTTATGGTATGTAAGCTTGTGTGTCTGGTTTATTTCACTAAACATTATATTATACAGGTGCATCAATTTTTCCTACAAATGTCTCATTCTTTATAGCTGAATAGTATTCCATTATGTAGATATACCACATTTTCCTTATCCAGTCATCTGTTGATGGGCATCCAGGCTGCTTCTAGTATTAAGCTGTTATAAACTGTGCTGCTATAAGCATTAGTATGCATGTATCACTGTAGTATGATTGCTTAAACTCTTTGGGGATGATACCTACCAGGGGGATAAGTGGGTTGTATGGAATTTCTAATTTCAGTTCTTTGAGACATCTCCATACTAATTTCCATAATAGTGCACTGGTTTGCATCCCCACCAACAATACAGGAGGGTGCCTTTTTCATCACAGCCTCAACAGCATTTGTTATTGTTTGATTTCCTAAAGATTGCCATTCTTTCCAGAGTAAGATGGGATATTAGCGCTGTTTTAATTTGCATTGCTCTAATGGCCAGAGATGTTGATCACTTTTTCATATATTTGTTGACCATTTGTATTTCTTCCTCTGTGAAGTATGTGTTCATTTCTGTTGCCCATTTCTTGTCTAGGTCTTCAAATTAGGTTTTTTGTTTTTTTAGTTCTTTGTATATTCTAGGTATTAGTCTTCTGTCTGAGAAGTAGCTGGCAAATTTTTTCCCACTCTGTAGGTTGTCTCTTTCCTGATTGATTCTTTTGCTGTACGGAAGCTGTTCAGTGTGACATAATCCCATTTGTTGATTCTTGCTGCTATTTGTTGTGTGATTGAGGTTGTGCTTAGAAAATCCTTTCTCTACACGTATGTCTTCAAGTTTTTACCTATTCTATCCCATACAAGGTTATTGTTTCTGTTTTAATATTTAAATATTTGATCTATTTTGATTTTAATATAGTACATGGTGAGAAATAGGGGTCCAGTTTCATCAGATAGCCAGTTTCCCCAGCATCACTTGTTGAATAGGCTATCTTTCTTGCAACATGTTTTTGGCCCCTTGTCAAAAATCACATAGTTGAATATGTCTAAGGAAGGTTCTGTATCCTCAGTTCTGTTCCACTGATCCACGTGTCTGTTTTTCTTCCAGTACCAGGCCATTTTTATCACTATTGCTTCGTAGTATAGCTTGAAGTCAGGTATTCCTGTGCTACCTGCTTTGCTCCTATTCCCTAAAATAACTTTTGCTATTCTGGGTCTCTTCTGGTTCCATGTGAACTTTAGGATTCTTTTCTCTAGATATGTAAAGAATGCTGTTGGTATTTTGATTGGGATTGCATTGAATCTGTATAACAGTTTGAGGAGTATGGCCATTTTCACAATATTGATTCTGCCTATCCAAGAGCAGGGGACGTCTTTCCATTTTCTAATGTCCTCTTCAATCTCTCTTTTCAGAGTACTGTAGTTTGCTTTGTAGAGGGCTTTCACTTCCTTAGCTGGGTTAATTCCTAGATATTTCATTTTTCTTGGAGCTACTGTGGATGGTATTGTTTTCATAATTTCCTTCTCATCCCATTCATAGTTAGTATACACAGATGCTAATGATTTTTGTGTGTTGATCTTGTGTCCTGCTACTTTGCTGAAGTTAGTTATTAATTCTAAGAGGTTTTGCTGGAGTTATTTGGGTCTTCAATGTAGAATATCATATCATCTGTAAATAATGATATTTTGACTTCTTCCTTTCCTATATGTATCATTTTTATTGCTTTCTCTTGCCAAATTCCTCTGGCTAATGTTTCAAGTACTATGTTGAATAGAAGAGGTGAATGTGGATATCCTTGTCTTGTTCTTGATTTTAGGGGGAATGCTTTTCGTTTTTCCACATTGACTATATGCTGGCTATTGGTATGCCATAAATAGCCTTTATAATGTTAAGGTATGGTTCTATACATGTTTTCCTCAGGAGTTTTATCAGGAAGGGGTGTTGGATTTGTCGAAAGCCATTTCTGTGTCTGTTGATATGATCATGTGGTTTTTGACCTTGCTCCAGTTTATGTGATGTATTACATTTACTGACTTACATATTTTCAACTATCCTTGCATCTCTGGGATAAAATCTACTTGATCATGATGTATCATCTTTTGATAATGTGCTGCATTCTATTTGCTAATATCTTGGTGAGGATTTGTGCATCTATGTTCATTAAAATGATTGTCATATAGTTCTCGTTTTCAGTTGGGTCTTTATCCAGTTTTGGGATCAGGATGATACTAGCTTCCATAAATGAATTTGGGAACACTCAATCCATTTCAATTTCTTTGAAGAACTTGAGGAGTATTGGTGATATAACATCTTTAAAAGTTTTGTAGAATTCATCAGTAAATCCATCAGGTACTGGGCTTTTTTTAAGTTGGTAAATTCTTTTTTTTTTTTTTTTTTTTTTTGGTGGGTACCGGGGGGTCGACCTCAGGACCTCGCGCGCCAACAGGCACCCGTGCCGCTGAGCGATATCACCGGCCCCTTTTTCGTATGTGGGATCCGGGAGTCGAACTCAGGCCCTCGCGCTTGCAAGGCAGGCGCTTATGCCTCTGAGCCATCTCACCGGCCCATGTTGGTAAATTCTTTATTGCTGAGTCAATTTTATTGATTGTTATTGGGTTGTTAAGCATATTTATGTCTTCTTGTGTTAGTTTTTTTTTTTTTTTTTTTTTTTTTTTGGTGGGTACCGGGGGGTCGACCTCAGGACCTCGCGCACCAACAGGCACCCGTGCCACTGAGCGATATCACTGGCCCCTTTTTCGTATGTGGGATCCGGGAGTCGAACTCGGGCCCTCGCGCTTGCAAGGCAGGCGCTTATGCCGCTGAGCCATCTCACCGGCCCTTGTGTTAGTTTTTATAGTTTGTGTGTGTCTAGAAATCTATCCATTTCTTCAACATTTGTTAATATGTTGGAATATAACTTTTTGAAGTAGTGACTCTCTTATGGACTTCAACAGTGTCTGTTGTGATTTTAACTTTTTCATTTCTAATTGCATTGATGTGAGTCTTTTTTCTCTTTCTCTTGGTGAGTCTGGCAAAGGGGTTATCTGTTTTATTTATTCTTTGGAAGAACCAGCTTTTCATTAGTTTTTTTTTTTTTTTTTAACTTATTTTAGTCTCAATTTCATTGATTTCCACTCTCATCTTTATAATTTATCTCCTTAATTTCAGTTTGTGGCTGGTTTGTTGCTGTTTCTCAAGTATCTGAAGATTTCTCATAAGGTTGTTTTTTGGACTTCCTCTGTTTTCCTAATGTGTGCACTAGTTGCTATGAATTTTCCTCTTAGAACGGCTTTCACAGTGTCCCAGAGGTTTTGTTGAGTTGTACAGTAACTTACATTAACTTCCAAACATTTAAAATTTTTTTCCTTGATTTCTTCTGTGATCCATTGGATGTTTAGGGATATGTTGCTAATTTCCAGGAGTTTTTGCCTTTTCTGAAATTTCTTCTGTCATTGATTCCTATTATCATTGCGCAGTGGTCTGATAGTATGCATGGGGTGATTTCATTTCTTTTACATTTACTAAAGCAGGCTTTGTGAACTAGTACGTGATGTATTTTGGAAAGAGTACCATGTACTGCTGAAAAGAATGTATATTCTGTTTTAAAGGGGTGGAATATTCTGTATATATCTATTAAGTCCATATGTTCAGGGGTATTGTTTAGCTCTGAAATTTCATTATTGATTTTTTTGTTTACTTGATATATGTTTTTGCAAAAGTGGAGTGTAATTCCCCTACTATGATTGTGTCAGTGTTTATTTGATCTTTTAATTTCAGCAGTTTTTGTTTTATAAAGATAGGTGCTCCAGGGCCGGTGAGATGGCTCAGCGGCGTAAGCGCCTGCCTTGCAAGTGCGAGGGCCCGAGTTCGACTCCCGGATCCCACATACGAAAAAGGGGCCGGGGATATCGCTCAGCGGCACGGGTGCCTGTTGGTGTGTGAGGTCCTGAGGTCAACCCCCCGGTACCCACAAAAAAAAAAAAAAGATAGGTGCTCCGGTATTCCGTGCATATATGTATAAACATTGATAACAATGTTACCACTTTTTGTTGGATTTTTCCCTTAACTAGTATATAGTGACTTTCTTTGACTCTTCTAATCAGTTTTAGCTTGAACTTTACCCTGTCTGATATTAGAATTGCTACCCCTGCTTGTTTTCAGGGTCCTGGTGCATGAAATGTTGTTTTCCGTCTTTTAATTTTTAGCCTATGAATATCTTTTGGGACTACATGAGCTTTCTGAATGCAACAGATTGTTGGATTCTGTATTTTTATTTCATCTGACTGTCTGTTTCTTTTGATTGGAGAGTTGAGGACATTAACATGAAGAGATTTTACTGAGATATGTTGGTTATTTACTGTCATTGTCTTATCTGTGGGTGTATCCTTTGCATTTTTTTCCTGATGATTTTGTTTTGTGTATTAATGCACCTCACTAGTTTCCTCTGTTTGTGGCTGTGTCCAATTCATTGTTTCCTCCTAGAATGATCTCAAGTATTTTTTCTAGAGTTGGTTTAGCACTCATATATCTTCTGAGCTGGTCTTTTTCATGAAAATACCTTATTTCTCCATCTGTTTTTAAGGATAGCTTTGCTGGCTAAGTTAATCTGGGCTGGAAGTTATTTGCTCTTAGGGCTTGAAATACTTCACTCCAAGCTCTTCTGGCCTTCAGGGTTTGTGCTGAGAAGTCTGCTGTGACTCTAATTGGTTGAAAATTTGTTTTCCTCTGGCTACCTTTAAAATTCTGCAGATTTTTGCTGGCTAGCTTTGAACTTAATAAGGATATGTGTCACTGAACTTCTCCTTTCATCATAATTTTTTGGTGTTCTATAAGTATTGCTTACTTTTATTTTTAACTCTTTTCTTATGTTTGGGAAATTTTCTTCCAAAATTTCTGTAACCATTGTAGTGAATCCATCAGTGCTATCATCCAGTTTTTCTCTAACTCCGATTAACCTTAGATTAGTCTTGTTGTTATCTAGAACTGGTTGGTAGTTGGATAATCCTCTCTTGTTCTCTGGTTGGTAGTTGGATAATCCTCTCTTGTTCTCTTCTTCTCCTCCTCCTCCTCCTCCTCCTTCTTCTCCTTCTTCTCCTTCTTCTCCTTCTCCTTTCTCTTCCTCTTCTTCTTCTCCTTCTTCTCCTTCTCCTTCTTCTCCTTCCTCTTCCTCTTCCTCTGTCCTAATTCATTATTTTATCCTCAATATCGGACACTCTGTATTCACACTGGTTATTTCTGGAATGTATGAATTCTATACTGTTTTTTACTACCGGCATCTCTGTCTGACAAATTTTTGAGGATTCTGTATCCTTGTTGATTCTGTCATTGAAATTTTGAACTGTTTTTGTTAGCTCGTCCTATTTTGGGGGAGGATAGAGCATAGTCTTTTGCCTATTTCCCTGAAATTCACCATGGGCATATTGAGTGCAATTGCTGTAAACTTTTGGTTCATTTCTTTTTTGAACTCATCTACTTTCTTCATCCCTTCTAAGAACTTTTCATAGATTTCTGCTACCTGGTATTTGCTTTCTTCTCCCTTTTTGGCCCCTTGCTCTGCCTTTCGAGAGTTAGAGGGGTTTGGAGATCTTCTATTTCCTTGTTTTACCATTCTCCTACTTGTATCTGTGTTTATTTGCATATGCCAAGTCTTTTTACTCCTCCCTTTTTTTGTGGGGGCGTTACTGCAGGTTGGGAACTAGAGATTTGAGGGGAGTTTGTGGCTTATATAGAAATTTTTAGTAGGATGTTGCCTCCATGCGAATAATTTTCACCTTTGTATGTCCAGTGCTAGTATTTATTCCATCTGTTATTTATTTAAAGTGATTTAAACTGTGTCCCTATGTTTTGCTGAAAGAATTGCTTCTATTTATACCAGCATCCATAGATCACATCTTATAGCACTTCTATATGATAGTCCTTTCAGTTATTCCTCCTCCTTTGTCTGTTCTCTATGCACACTCTGACAATATGTTATTTTTGATTGCTCTGCAGTGCAGTAGGTGAGGTGGAGTGGAGATAATGGAAGGTGGTTTGATGAGCAGTGATAGGCACTAAGGGTGTGGTTTGAAGGGGAGAATAGTGGTAGATGAGAAGAAAAGATTGATGTGGTTTCTGATTTTATTTGAGTGCTTTTAGTTGAACTGAAGGTTTAGTTTTGCAGGTGTTTAGAGGATATTTTGTGCAGGCAAGGGCATGCTACGGCAGAAAGGGGGTTCACTGCGGTGAAGGAAATCTACGTGGTTATCTGAACTTGCTTATAGGGCAGATAGTGAGATAGGTAAGATATGGAAAAACCAAAGGCTTAGGATGGAGAGGATAGAGAAATTGTACTGGTGAAGAAAGGAGTGACTGTGAGGGAGCTAAATATGGGGAATTTAAGAAATTTGGAGGAGTTTATGTGTTTGGAGAAAGAATAAAGTAATATTTTAACAGTATTGTCTCGGGGGTTTGAAGAGAGGAAACTGGATAAAAAGCTGAGATGAAGGGGCACACCTAGACAGCTATTAAATCAGAGCCAATGGACAAACACATATACAAGAATAATAACCTAATAAACAAATGAAATCATAAAAGAACATAACATAAGCCCATATTACTAAATAAATGAAAAAAATACAAAACCTTAAACCAATATGTCCCATGAGAACACAGGTTAATATTACAATATGTGATTCCCAAGTAGCTTCTTTGCCAGAGAGTCTGAGGGCTCACATCCCAATAATTCCTCTGATCCCTCCACCACAACACTGAAGTTAACTCAGACTCAGGACCTCTTTCTGCCAGGTTGCAGGCACTTTTGCAGAGTTTGATCAAGTTTAAGTTCTTGGGTTAGGAACTCTTGCTGTCCCTCTCCTTGGGTGTGATGGTGGATTTGGCAGGCAAGTTCACTGGCACTAGATTCTTCATTGAGTCAGGATTATTCCTATGCAGTCAATTCAGCTCCAGCAGTAACATGCTAATCGGTTGCAGTGGAATGTATCAGGGCTAGTTGAGAAATAACATACCATAAGACCCATAAGGTCTCCCTTTAGCCTAGAGAAGAAATCCACAGGTATAGTATTATGACAATGTAAGTCTTAAACCACTGTTGATGTGTGCTAAATATCATGTCTGTCTCCCCTATTGATGAAAAATAGCATTTAACAGTAATTTTTGAAAAATCAGTTATCTAAATCCCAGGGGTTTGGGAGATCTGGTAATGCCAGAAGAGAAGAGAAAAAGAAAAAAGGAAAATAAAAGTTTAAGTACTCTGCTCTGTGATATGGGAAGGAGGAAATAAGAGAATAACAAAGGGTCCGGTTGATACTAGGGGTATGTTATTATATATTTAGAAAGGGGTAACAGGGAAAACAGTACACATTTGGTAGTAGGAAATAGGGATAGGGAAAGATTGTATGATTGATATAAATATTAGAGAAAAAGTTTAAAGGAGACAGTTGAAAAAGTGGAGAGGAGAGAAAAGTAAAATTGAGAATGAACAAACACAGGATAAAGAGGTTAGGCAAAGAGATATGTGTAAGAGTAGGAGGGGATATAAATGAACGGCGGAGAAGTCCCTTACCCTCTCCAAACTATGTTGTGAGAAAAAATGGTAAGAGTAGGCAAAGCACACATACACAGACGTGCATACACAAGATAGTTACACAGCTAGTTTTTCTTAATTCCTTGAAAAGAATGTTTTGTGCTAATATTGTTTAGGCAAGATATCATGCCTATATCTTGTACTCTGAATAACTACTAGGAAGACAACAATATGCAATGTATCACCTATTGTAACTGTCCTACAAACCTGTTTTGAAACTCAGTTTCATTGTTTGTTTATCTTTTTTCTCTTAAAAAAAAGGAAAAAGTATAAAACAATGAGATAAATGTGGGATGGGTGTATAGAAGGAGAAAACAGCAAATGGCAAAAAAAAAACCCAAAAATATTTTAAAGGTACAATAAAAATTAAAAATGAAAAAATAATACAATCAAAGAATAATAAAGAAATAAATTTTTGTTGTTTTGGACACGTAGTTCCTTTCTTCAGGCTTGTGTTAAGGAACAGAGCTTGGGGCAGGATGTGGTTTTGCTCATGCTGGAAGTCTAAGATGGCAGTCTGCACCCTGAACAGAGATGGGTATAGAGATCTGTTTACAGTGGGAACAATGCACCAATGTGTGCTTTTAGTCCCATTCAGCTCAGGATGAAACTGGCTTATTACTACAGGAGCTGAGTCTGTGATTACCAGCCCATGCCTCTCAGGGGGACTCACCCCAGTCTGCTCTCCAACTTCTGGTAGCCTCTCAGAACTGTCCTTCCTTCATCCACTCTGGGAACTTGGCAGTGGGAAGCCGCTGTGGAACTGTTCTGGGACTCAGGTTCAAGCACCCAGCCTTTTCCTGCAATAGTGTCCCTGCCAGCTTCTGCTGTATGTGATTTTGTCCTTGGGGGCCTGTACCACAGTTGCTCGCCAACTGTTGACTCTGGAGGGCCACTCAGGAAGCGGTGTGTCGCATTCTTGCTGCTGTCTCCAACTGCATAAGATTCTTCTGGTCCTGTTGCAGGTCTCCATTTCTCTGTGAGCAGAAAAACTGTTATTTTCACTTTGCCTTTCAGCCAGTGGCTACCCAGCCACTGTCCGCAGCACCATGTAGTCTCCCAACTCTGGCAGTGGTCTATTTCTTCTGAAACAATTAATCCTATTTTCTTCTGTCAGTTCCCTCATGGTTGCTGTGTACCCTCCACTTACTTCAGTTCATCTCCAAGCTATCGTTTGCCAGACTCTAGACACTTTGTCCTGGAGAAGCTGAGTTACTGGCACTCACTGCTCCACTATTTTCCTACATCAGTCTATACAAATAACCAGGGCAGTATGACACAGTAAAGACTGAATCCTTTCCACTTCTTCAGTTCAACAGCTGAAGAGCAACACACAGTGTCCTGTGCCTTGGTTTCTTTGTGAAAAGTCTAAAATGGCACATTTTTAAGTTGCAATTTCAAATTATTCCATGTCTTTAGTTTGAATATGACACATCTGGACTGGAATTCCTTTGGATTTATCCCATTTAGGATTCACTTAATCTATTTTATTTATTGTAAAAATATATAACATGAGATGAACTTTCATAACATATTTAATTGAACAGTATAGTATTGTAAACTAAATGCACAGTGCTATACATAAATATTTCTAGAGCTTAATCATCTTGCATAATTGAAACGTCATATCCATTGAATAGGAACTCCCCATTTTCCATTCCTCCAGCCCTTGGTAACTACCTTTCTGTTCTCCATTTCTAAGAGTTTGAGTATTTTAGATATTTCATAAAAATGGAATCATGTGTTTGTATTTCTGTCCCTGGCTTAATTCACTTAGCATAAAGTAATACATCTTCCTCCATGTTATCACAAGTGACTGGATTTCCTTTAGTTTCAAAGCTGAATAGTATCCCATTGTGGTATATACCACCTTTTCTTTATCCAGTCATTAGTAAGTGGACATATCCATTCATATCCATTCATTAGTAGGTTGTTTCCATATCTTGGCTGTAGTAAGCAGTGTTGTATTAAATATGGAAGTGCAGATTGTCTCTTCCAAATCCTGATTTTAATTCTTTTGAGAATGCCCAGACTTGGGATTTTTAAATCATATGGAGTTCTCTTTTTAATATTTGAGGAACATTTATACTGTTTTCCATAATGGTTGTGCCATTTCAATTTCTCAGCAATAGTGTAAAGGACTTTTCTCCATATCATTGTAAACTTGCTCTCATTTGATTTTTTTCCTAATAATAGCAATGTTAAGAGAGATAAGATGATTTTTCACTGTGATTAGATTTGTATATCCCAGATAATAATGATATTGAGCATCCTTTCTTAAGCATTCTTTGGAGAAATGTCTATTTCAACTACTGTACATTGCCCATTTTAATTGGGTTATTTTATTTCATTTATTATTTTTTGCTAGTGAGTCATGGGGTTTCATTATATATTTTGGAGAATAACCTCATTAGATTTGGAATTTTTTTATCCCATTCTGTAAGCCAACTGTCTACTCTGTTGATTTATGTATGGTAGAAGGTAAAGGTCCAGTTTCATTCTTTCACTGTAGACATTTCACAGCACCTTTTGTTGAAAAGACTACCATATTTCCATTATGTATTTTAGCACCCTTGTTGAAGATCAGCTGGCTGTACATGTATTGGTTTACTTCTGGGTTCTCTGCTTTCCCATTGGTTTGTCTAATTTTATGTTAGTTCCATATGTTTTCATTACTTAGCTTTGTAACATATATTAAAATCTGGAAGTGTGATGCCTACAGCTTTGTTCTTGTCAAGGTTGTTTTGACTCCCTGGATTTTTTTGTTTCTGCATATGAATCTTATGATTGTATTTACTATTTCTATAAAAATTGTCATTGGGACTTTTCATAGGGATTTTATTGAATTCATGCACTGTTTTGAGTAGTATGGACATTTTAAAAATACTAAATCTTCCATCCTATGAACATGTGATACCTTCCCCTTTATCTGTTTGTTCTTTAATTTCTTTCATCAGTATTTTGGAGTTTTCAGTTTAGAAATCTTTCATTTGCTGTAAGTTTATTCCTAAGTGTTTTATTCTTTCTGATACCATTATAAATGACATTATCATTTTTAATTTCCTTGTTAAAGTATAGGAATGTAACTTTTTTAATGTTAATTTTGTACCCCACAACATTACTAAATTCTTCTATTAGTTTTTTTAAAATTTTGTTAGTACATAATCACCATACATAATAATCACATTCATCATATGGAATTTGTACCTGTACATAATATATCTTAATTCTTTTTTCCTATTTCTCTCCCCTTCCTGTAACCCTTCTTCCTCTCCCCCTTTATGAAAGTTTTGTTTCCATTTTTCCCTTTCTTTCTCTTTTTGGAGCCCCCTCCGTTGTTCCCCTTCCCATTTGAACATGTTCTTCCTACTTTCTGGTTTCTATCCTCCGTTTTCCTCTTTATCTATTAGTTTTAACAGTTTTTTTTTTTTTGTAGAATCTAGAATTTTCAAAGTATAAGATTATATAATCTACAAACAGAGATAGTTTTACTTCTTCCTTTCTGGTTTGGATGGCTTTAATTTCCTTTTCTTGCCCAAGTACTCTGGCTAATACTTCTAGTATTATATTGAGCAGAAGTAATGAAAGTGAACATCCTTGCTTTTTCATTGATCTTAGAGGGAAAGCTACCAGTCTTTTACTACTGAGTATGGTGTTAACTATGAGCTTGTCATACACGATGTTTATTATGTTGAGGTAATCATTGATAGCAAACCTTTTAGAACTTTAAGTGATACAGCCTGCTGCTGCACACGTGCCATAGGTTTGCCACCACTAAGGCTTATATAAATATTTTGTTCACCATTTTTCATGAAAAAGTATTGAATATTTTCAATTGCCACTAAGGCTTATATAAATAATTTGTTCACCATTTTTCATGAAAAAGTATTGAGTATTTTCAAAAGCTTTTTGGCATCCATTGAGATTATCATATGATTTTATACTTTATTAAGTTATTGTGATGTATCACAGTAATGGATTTTTATATATTGAAGGATCCTTCCATCCCAAAGATAAATCCTACTTGGTTATAGTGTACAACCTTTTTACTGTACTATTGAATTTTGGTTTTCAGTATGTTGTTAAGAATCGTTCATCTAAACTCATCAAGGATATTGCCTTCCAGTTTTTTTTTTCTTGTGATATCTTGCCTGGCTTTGGTATAAAGATAATTTTGTCTTTATAAAATACTTTTAGAAGTTTTTCATGTGCTTCAATTTTTTGAAAGCATAACAGATAGATTGGTGTTAATTCTTTAAATGTTTGGTAGAATTAACTAGTGAAGCACTCTGGTCGTACACTTCATTTTTCAGGATTGATCACTGATTCAATTACCTTATTCTTTGGTTGAGACTTTTGATTTCTTAATGATTCAGTCTTGTAGGTTTTATGTTTCTAGAAATTTATCTATTTCTTCAATGGTATCCAATTTATCAGTGTATAGTTGTTTGTATGGTGTCATACAATTCTTGTTGTTGCTGAGCCATCAGTTATACTGTCTGCTTTTCTTATTTTATTTATTTTTTTTATGGTGGGTACCGGGGGATTGACCTCAGGACCTCGGCTGCCTGCGCGCCCGTGCTGCTGAGCGATGTCACCGGTCCCTTTTTCGTATGTGGGTTCCGGGAGTCGAACTCGGGCCCTCGTGCTTGCTGGGCAGGCGCTTAAGCCGCTGAGCCATCTCACCGGCCCTCTTATTTTTGATTATTTTTTCCTGTGGTGCTTGGGATCAATCCCAGGGCCTCATTCATCCTAAGCACATACTCTGCCACTGAACTACACTTCATCCCCTATTTCTAATTTTATTTATTTGAGTTTTCTCTCTTTTCCTCCTAGCTTACCTAAAGGTTTGTCAATTTTTTTTTGAAACACAAATTCTTACTTTCATTAACTTTTATCTTGTTGCTCTTATATTCTTGACTTCATTTATTTCTGTTGTGATCTTTATTTCTTTCCCTCTGCTAATTTTGGGCTGTTTGTTCTTTTTCTAGTTCCTTGGGATAAAAAGTTATAATATGTAATTGAGATATATCTTCTTTTATGATGCAGTTGTTTATTAACTTTTGTCTCAGTACTGCTTCTCCTAAGTTTAGTATGTTGTGTTTTCGTGTTCATTCATCTCAAGATACAGTAAGTCCCAAACTTATAAACATTCAAATTGTGAACTTTCATAGGTGTACTGTATAAGACTCACTTTATCAGACTTACAAACGAATGCAATTTACCAATGTTATCCTGGCACGGAACGTGTTTGTAAGCCAGAGACTTACTCTATTTTCCAAATTTATTTTGATTTCTTCTTTGACCCATTTCTTGCTCAAGAGTTTGCTGTTTATTTTCCGCAGATGTGTGAATTTCCTGTTTCCTTCTGTTCTTGATTTCTATTTTCATTCCATTGCTATCATAAAAATATTTGCTATGATTTCAGTCTTTTGTAATTTTTAAAAATTTGTTTTGTGATCTAATATGTGGTCTTTCCTGGAGAATGTTCTCTGAGCAACTAAGAAGAATATATGTTCTGTCGCTCTTGAGTGGTATGTTTCATGTGTGTCTGTTAGTTCTATTTGATCTGTAATTTTATTTCTGTAATTTTATTTAATCCTCCGCTTACGGATTTTTTTGTTTGGATATTTTACACGCTATTGAGAGTGGAGTACTGAAGTCTCTTCTTATTGTATTGTGCATTTCTTCCTTTAGTTCTGCCAATGTTTGTTTTGTAGATTTAGGTGCTTTTATCTAGAGTGCATGTATATATTTATAATTATCTTTCTGATGAATTAATCCTTTTTGTCTATTGTGACAGTTTTTTTTACTTCAAATCTATTTTATCTGATTAAGTGTAGCCACCCTCGCTCTCTTTTGGTTTTCATTTGTGTCGAACATCTTTCTTGATCCCTTCATTTCATCCTATATGTATTTTTAAATCTGAGGTTGGTTTCTTGTACACAGCATATGATAGGATATTTATTTTTGTTTTAATTTATTATTTTTTTTTATCCATTGAACCAATCTGTATCTTTTGATTAGGGGATTTTAATCAATTTATTTTTAAAGAAATTATTAATATAGAAAGTTTCATGTTTTTTTTTGAGTGTACTTTAGTTCTTTTGTTTTACTGTTCCTGTCTTGCTCTCTTCCTTTGTTATACATTGATTTTTTTTGTAGTGATATGCTTTGATTCCTTTCTCAAACAATAGACTTATATAAATTCTATTTTAAGTGTATAATAACTTAACTTCAATTGCATACAAAAGCTTTACAATATTATTTCTCCCCAACACACTTTATGTTACTAACATCGCCATTTAAATATTTTTATATCGTGTGTCTATTAACATATTTTCTAGTTCTAGTTATCTTTAATATTTTTATATCTTAACTTTTACACTAGAATTAAAAGTGATTTGTACACCACCATTGCAGGATCATAGCACTTTGTATTTGTCCACATATGCACATTTACAAGTGAATTTTATATTTTCATAGGCTGTAATTTCATTTCAACTTGAAAATTTATACATATCATTGTATTGGTGTAGAGATAAAGAGAGAAGTTAAGGATGTCTCCAAAAATTTCAGCCTGAACAACTGGAAAGATGGAACTTTTGTCATTCAAAATGGGGAAATCTATAGAATGGAATAAATTCTTAGTGAATTCACTTGAAGATCTACTAAATGTTTGATGTTTGTAAAATGTTTGAGTGTGGATTTCAAGGGATAAGTCCAAGATAGAAATATAAAATTTGGGGCCGGTGAGATGGCTCAGTGTTGTAAGAGCCTGCTGGCAAGCGTGAGGGCCTGAGTTCGACTCCCAGAACCCACATACGAAAAAAGGGCTGGTGATATCGCTCAGCGGCACGGGTGCCTGCTGGCGTGTGAGGTCCTGAGGTTGACCCCCGGTACCCACAAAAAAAATATATAAAATTTGGAAATCATCAAGAAAGTGTATACATACAGAAGAGAACTGAATTTCAGGGAAATGAACTGTTTAGATATCAGAAAAATGACAATGAACCAAAAAGAAGACTGAGAAGTAAAGGATAGTGAAATGGAGGAAAACCAGGAGAATATGGTGTTTTGGAAGCTAAGTGAAGAAACTATTTTGAGAATAATCAGTTAACTTACATAGATTAAGAGGAGACCTGAAAATTGACCACCAGACTTAGCAACATTGAGGTTATTGTTGACCTGGATGATACGTTTCAGTAAAGTTGTAGGAGCAAAAGCCCAGTTAGTAAGAGTTCTAGAAAGAATGAGTGAGAGGAATTAGAAATTGAATCTAAAAAATATTTTTCATAAATTTTTCTCTATAGGAGCCAGATAAATGGGCCAGTAGCTGGAAAGGAATACAGGGATGTCTAGGAAGCACTTTTAACTTTAATAGAAATTCATTTTTATTCATTTTTAATTTTTGAATTAAATTTATTTTGACTAATACATAAAACATAAAAATTATACATATTTATGGGGTAACGTGTGATGCTTCTATACGTACGTTGTGTAATATTTGAATCAGGTTAAACATTTTCTCAAACATTTATCATTTTTTACAGTGAAAACTTTCAAAATCTTTTGTTATAGCTTTTTGAAATATACAGTACATTATTATTATCTACACTATACCATGCTGTATATAGTAATAGCATGCCAGAACTTCTTACTACCATTTTACTGTAACTTAGTACCTATTAGTCAACTTTCCCCCATCTCTTCCTCCCCTTTCTGAAGCCTCAGGTATTCATATTTCTACAATTGAGTTCTTTGAGATCAAATTTTTAAGATTCCACATGTGAGTAAGATCATGTGGTGCTTGTCTTTCTATGCCTGGCTTATCTTACTTAACATATGGATCTCCAGGCTCATGCATGTTGATGCAAATGGAAGGATTTCATTCTTCTTAATTGCCAATTCCTATTCCATTATGCATATGTATCACAATTTTAATACATAGATCAGTTGATAGCTATGTTGTTTACATTTCTTGGCTATTGTGCATGGTGCTACAATGAACATGGGAATGCAGATTTTTTTGTGGTTCTTTTTAATTTCATTGGTACACTTTAGATATACATAATGATGACATTCATCATAGGGAATTTGTACCTGTACATGATATATCTTCTTTTTTTTCCCATTCTCCTCCCCTCCCTTCAACCTCTCTGCATTTATTTACAAAATATTACAAAAGCTTTTTTTTTTTTACAAAAGCTTTGTTTCCATTTTTTCCTTCTATTCATTTTTTTCTTGTCCCTTCTCCCCTTCCCCTTGTTTCCTTCTCATTTGAACATTTTCTTCCCATTTCCCAATATCTATTATATATTTTGGTCCTTATTTACACTTTCAGTTTCTCACACAGGAGAAACAATGTGGGATTTAAACATGTATGTCTGATTTATTTCACTTAAGAGTATACTCTCAAGGGGATTCCATTCAGCTAGCAATGTCTCAAGCTTATCCTTTTTTATGGCAGAGTAGTACTCCATTGTATAAAAAAATTTATCCGTTCATTCATTGATGGGCATTTGGGCTGTTTCCAAGATTTAGCTATTACAAACTGTACTTCTATAAACATGGGTGTGCATATATCACTGTGGTATGATGCTTATAATTCTTTTGGGAAGATACCGATAAGGGGAATAGCTGGGTCAAATGGAACCTCTAGTTTTAGTTTTTTGAGGAATCTCCACACTGATTTCTAAAGTGGTTGCACCAGTCTGCACTCCCACCAACAGTGGAGAAAGGTTCCTTTTTCCCCACAGCCCATCCAGCATTTGTTATTTGATTTCTTGATAATAGCCATTCCTTATATATTCTGGATATCAACTCCTTGTCAATTGTATACTTTGCAAACATTTTCTCTTATTCCATAGGTTGTATCTTCATTCCATTAATTATTTCCTTTGCTGTGCAGAAATACTATAGCTTGACACAATCCCATTTGTATATTTTTGCTTTCATTTGCTGTGCTTTTAGAGTTTTATAAAAAATTCTATACCCATTCCAATGCCCTTTGTTAGTCAGCTTTCTATTACTAAAACAAATACATGAGATAATCAACTTATAAAAGGAAAATATTTTGGCTGACAGATTTGGAGGTCTCGATCCATTACTAGCTCTCTTACTTTGGGCCTGTGGGCACATATCACGGCCTGAACAAAAAGCCCATCCACATCTCGGCTGACAATGGAGAACAGAGAGAACCTGGCATCTCATACTCCCCTGTATACACATGTCCGCAATGACCCAAAGTTTCCCATTTGTCCTTAGCTCTTAAAGGTTCTATTATCTCCTTCAGCACCAATCTGGGGACCAAGACTTTAACATATGGACCTTTGGAATATAGTCTAGATTCAAACAATGGCAGGAATGGACTTAGCTCTCTCTCCCACCCCTATCCATACTGCATGTAGTTCAGAGCTTGGTGATATGGTCACCTCTTCCCTCCCTTCTTTCCTCAATGTATCTTTTTGTTATACTTAAAGCAGGCAATGTTGTCTCATCTATTTTCTGTAGCTATTTTGAGGGTAGTTTGATGACTAAATAGCTGTACAACTTGGTGTAACTGTGGGAAGACAATCACGGGAGCATCTTTGTCTACATCTCTGTCTATCTACTATCTTTTTTCAATATGACAAATTATAGCATATTTATACACTGATTGGGACTAGTCCAGTCCAGTAGAGGAGAGATAATAGCGCAGATGCGAAAAAGAATTACTGGAATGACATCTTTCAATATGTGAGAAAGTAATTGTTCTAGTGCACAAATGAAATGTCTTGGCTTATTGTGGATGTATGCACATGTTGCAAGTAGGCTGTAGGAAATTTTTTTTTAGTGTTAACACAGGGTCTTTCAAAGTGACTCAGTTGCCCAGGCTGGACTTGGCCTTGCGATCCTCCTGCCCCAGCCCCTGAGAGTGCTGGGATTGTAGGCATGTGCCACCATGCTAGGCTTGTTTTGGGCTTTTATTTTCTGAGATGAAGTCTTACTGTATTTCCTTGGCTAGCATTGAATTCCTGAGCTCAACCCATCCTGCTTCAGCCTCTGGAGTAGCTTGGTCTACAGGTGCACACAACCAAACTGGTAGAAGTTCTCTTCTGATCATTTATGGAAAAACTCTCTTTAAAAATACTTTATTATGGAAAAGTCCAAACATATACAAAATAGATGAAATAGGATAATGAACTTCTATATTCCTATGATCCAACTTTAAAAATTACTTGTCCATTTTGAATTCTCTAGTTGTCTTTTTATTTTTTAATTTATTTTTTTTTGTGGGTACCGGGGGGTCGACCTCAGGACCTCGCGCGCCAGTAGTTGTCTTTTTGGAAAGTTTGTTTGAACTAGGATCCAACAGAGTCCATGTGTTGCTATTGGTTGTTATGTCTCTTAAACTGCTTTTCATCAATAGGCTGTCTTTCCATCTATTTTCTACAATTTATTGGTAAAAAAATAACTTGAGTTATTTGCCTCCCACAATCTGTATTTTGTTGATTGCATCTCTGTGCTGACTTCTGACATATTCCTTTCTCTGATTCATCATCTACATGATATATAGTGCTATATTTTGAATGTGCCCCAAAATTTCATGTATTGGAAACTTAAACCGCAATATAACAGTGTTCGGATATGGGACCTAAAAGAGGTAATTAGGTCATGAGGTCTACTCTCATTAAAGAATTATTGTCATTATTGCAGAAGTGAGTTAATTATTGTGAGAATAATCTTGTTATAAAAATGAGTTTTACTTCATCTTATTGATTTGCTCTCTAGTGCTTTCTTACCCTTTCACCTCTGCCTTAAAACAATTAAGCAAGAATTCCAGATGCCAGCATAATGATACTGGATTCTCCAGCCTCTCAAACTATGAGAGGTAAATTTCTACTATTTATTAATTACTCGGTGTTTGGTGTTATGCTATAGCAACAAAAAATGGACTAAGAAATTTGGGTTCCAATCTTGTGAGAATACTTCCCAGATGGTGTTGTACATTTCTATCAGAATACACATAATTTCCAGTTTCGTCTTTTGCTGGATTGCTAGTAAACATTGGGGATTTTTGTTTAGGTCTATTAATTCTTTTTTTATTACTACATGTTTGTAGTACATGATGTTTATGTTCATCTTAGAGAGTAGGTACAGATTCTTAGCATATCTTCACTCTTTTTATTCCCATTTTCTTCCTTCAGTTTCTGAAAGAAGAGGGAATGTTCCTAAAAAGAAAAATCTCTCCTCATTCTTTATAAATTTATAGTAGTGTATAGTTCGAAGTTTCCTTTTGATTTCTTCAATTTTCTTAGTAAATGGGAAATTCATCAACTAGAGTGAAAATGGGGGAGAATGGAAATTTGAGGACAAAAAAGTTAGAAATAGACATCTAATAGTGGAATATGATTGATTTAGGGAAATTTAGTATTATTCCTGGGTAGCACTAAAAGTACAGATGAGATTCATGCCCAAGAATTTAAAATAAGACCAGTAAGTATGGTTGTGTGCTTTTGAAAAAAAAGCACCTTAACTTGCATTGATACAAGTAAAAATAGATAAAGAATTTGATTTAATCTGCATTGTGTTTTGGAAGGTGAGTACAAGCAAGAAAAGGATAAGAATATTGAGGGCATGTGCAAGGGGGTGATTGTAAATATAAAACATGAAATTTGCACTAGGTAAATGAAGTGAGGACCTCAGAATTATGAGTAACTGTGAAAGATGATAATGCCCAAAGAGTACATATCCTGTAAAGGTCAAAGAATTTAAAAAGTCAAGGTGCTGGGCCGGTGAGATGGCTCAGCGGCTTAAGCGCCTGCCCGGCAAGCGCGAGGGCCCGAGTTCGACTCCCGGATCCCACATACGAAAAAGGGGCCGGTGATATCGCTCAGCGGCACGGGCGCCTGCTGGCGCGCGAGGTCCTGAGGTCGACCCCCCGGTACCCACAAAAAAAAAAAAAAAAAAAAAAAAAAAAAAAGTCAAGGTGCCAAAAGGAGTGTACTAGAGTGATAGGAGGTAGTGAACAGATAATGGAATATTTAAAACTGAGATTATAGTAATGCCTAGAGCTAGGGAATGACTATGGGGGTGAGTGGCTGAGAAAGAGTAGTGACTAGGAAACCTGCAGCAGAAGAGATAAAGGAGGGCCGGTGAGATGGCTCAGTGGCGTAAGCGCCTGCCTTGCAAGCGCGAGGGCCTGAGTTCGACTCCCGGATCCCACATACGAAAAAAGGGGCCGGTGATATCGCTCAGCAGCACGAGTGCCTGTTGGTGCACGAGGTCCTGAGGTCGACCCCCCAGTACCCACAAAAAAAAAAGAGATAAAGGAAAGAGAGGCAAAAGAATTAGGAAATCCACTAATATAGATAGTAATATCACCAAGTGTTATGGAAATTATCTTTTTTTCTGAACATCCTTTTCATCTTCTTGCTCTAGCTTCTTGAGAACCTAAACTCAAGGAAATGACTGGTATAATGCCAATGAGGAGGAGTAGTAAAATATAAGCTTCAAGTTGCAGGATTTTTTTTTAAAGTCATTATATGCCCAAGCACTTAGAATAATACCTGATATGTAGTAGAATGCTCAATATATATTTGATATCTGTATGAACAACTGGATGACAGATGAGTGACTTAAAAATCAAAGGTAAGTGTGACATTTAGGAAAATAGGAGAGGAAATAGTCTCAAATGAGGCACAAGGAGAACATCTAATCCAACTCTAGGACAATTGATTTGAGAAGTATGATAAAGAAAGTAGCTGCTACTTGAAATTTAGGGAAAGCAATGTCTTCATGAGAAAGCTAGGGTTTCTAAGCAAGAAGGTAAAAAGTTCATAAAACAGTTTGAGGATACAGAGAATCTCTACTAGTACACCTTAGTAGAAGCTGTAGAAGAGTTTTGGGAAATAGGAAAGAGTGGAAATATATAGAGTCAAAAGAATATGCAGAGTTACATGGGGAACATAGCCTAGAGATTTGGGATTTCTAAATTTCTTATGTTGCCTGATGTAAACAAAGATAAAAGGCATAATGTGATGATCCTAATAAATTCAAAGCAGGTTAACAGTTGAGAGGCTGTGAGTGTTGGTATGGAGAAGGAGAAATGCAGATCTTATAAACAGCACAAAGAGTAATGAGGCCAGTTCTTCATTCATGTAAAGAAAAGGTAGAGGCAAGGAGAGGACGGGGGTTAGCTCCCTCCAAACTTCTGGAGAAAAAGGAGCTCAGGGTTCCTTCCTCTAGATTCCTATGTAGCATAATGTTGAATACCAGGGATTGCTTTTGATTACTACCAAACGTGAGAACTTCAGGAAAAGAAATATCTCCTACATGTGCTCTTTGTGCTTCAGCCACATTTGAATTACTTGCATTTACCTCAATCCAGCATGTTCTTCCAGATCAATTATAGTACCTGCTAGTCTCTTGGAATATCCCATGTCTATCCCCCATTTATCTGGAGTGCTTCTACTCGTTCTTAAAGACTCAGTATTTCTCCCACTTCACCTGCAAGTAAATGTAAGCACATCCTCCTGTTGTATGCCTTAGCATTCCATACACTATCACACCATTTAATTTTTACTGAAATTTCATTAAGGTAGTGTATATTCACATGAAATTATAAAACAATACAGAAATACTTTTTGTACCTTTTACCCAGTTCTTCCAGTGGTAATATCTTGAAACACTGTAGAACAATATCACAACCAGATCACACACATTGATACATTTTATCCATGTTATTAATTTTTCCTCAGTTTTATGTAATCATATATATGCTCATTGGCTGTATGCAATAATATCATACTATGGCTTCATGTACCTATTACCATAGTCAAGATATAGAACACGTCCATCACCACAGTAATCCCTCTTGTCCTTTTATAACCACACGTTCTCCTTCATCTCCCCCAAGCAAACCCTAATTAGTCCTCTTGTTTCCAAAATTTAGTAATTTCAAGTGTTATAAAAATGGAATCATAAAGTATAGAAGCTTTTGGGATTGACTTTTTTCACTCAGCATAATTCCTTGTTGAATCATCCAGGATGTATTGGTAACTTCATTCCCTTTTATTCCTAATCAGTGTTGAAGGTGTCCTGGTTTGTTTACCCTTTCACTAGTTGAAGGACATTTGGTGCTCTCCTTCCTGCCCACAGTATTTTTATTAACAAATAAACCTATTTATGCACAGGTTTTTGTGCAAATGTGACTTTTCCTTTCTCTATTTAATGTTCAGGAGTGGAATTTTTTGATATAGTGGAAGGACCAGGAAAATTCAGTTTCTCTTATCAAAAGGCAAAAAGTTTCCCAGAAACTTCTCACCATCACACTTCCCCTCAATCTAACTGACCAGATATAGGAGCAAGGGAGGCTGGAAAAACAGGGAAAAATCTTAGATGTCCCAAACAAAACCAGAATTATGAGTAAAGGTGACAGGGATATTGGTTGCAAAATTAACAATGCCTAGTAAAATGTTTGAGAACCAAAGAAACTGAATAGGAGAAAGTGTATAATAATAATTGTTTACAAATAAGAAAGAGACTAAGAGATGGAGGCAGTGGATAGGGAGGGGGATGGAAAAGAACTAAGATGTATTATTGTTATAGTTTATATCTGGGTGTCCCTGAAGAGCCTCGTGCTCAAAGGTGGAGCTTTAGGAAAGTGATTGGATTATGGTCGTTTATAGCTGACTTCCTGTTAGGAGGTAAGTTCTAAGAAGAGGCAAGTTGCGGGTATGACCCAGGTGGGTATGTCTCTCTTCCTGGCTTCTCTCTTTGCCTCCCCGCTGGCATGCCCCTCTGCCATGCTGTCCTGACTTGGAGCCAGCTGACTATGGACTGAAATGTGAGCAAAAATAAATCTTTCCTTTAAGTTGTAGGTGTCTAGTATTGTGTGAAAGTGATTTAGAGTTTTATACATGTACCAACTCCCCATGAAGAATGTAATCATTATGTACTATAAACATGTACTAATAAAATTTTAAAAAGTTGTACAGCTTTACCTTTTACAGTACTATTACTACTAATAATAATAATACTAATAATACTACTAATACTAATACTACTACTAATAATAGTAGTAGTGGCATAAATGGTGGTTCCTAAAAAGATTTGTCTACATCTTAATCCCTGGAACCTGTAAATATTATTTGTATGGAAAGATATTTGATTAAGTTAGAGATCTTTTATGTCTGTAGAAATATGGCCAGAAGAGGAGACAGAAACAAGCAGAAGTCAAAATGATGTGAAGATGGAAGCAGAGATCAAAATGTGGCTATAAGCCAATGAATACTAAAATTATTAGAAGCTGGAAGCAGTAAGGAATAGACTTTTCCCCTAGAATTTCTGGAGGAACAAGACTTGCTGAAACCTTGATTTCAAATGTCTGTCCTCCATAACTGTGAGAGGATAAATATCTGTTGATTTGTCTCACCCAGTTTGTTGTAATTTATTAGGCTGCCAGAGTAAGCTAATGTGACAATGACAGTACTAATGTTAGATTCAGATCTGAATTCAAGGCTTTCCTCAGCCACTTACCAGAACCAGGACTTTTCCTTTTGAATCCATCTCCAAACCCTAACAAAGAAAATTGCTCTGATGATAATTATCTAAAACTATCTTTTACCCTGCTGCTATATTCTATTACTTCAGACAGTTATTCTTATTTTTGGCTCTATAGATTTAAGAATGCACACACGTTGGACACTGTTCTGGATAACCCTGGGCAAGAAGCATAAAAGAAGCACTGGCAAAGTTTCTTAACTTCTTAGTTTAGGTTTTCTCATCAGTAAACTGGTGAAAACATACAACATTTAGCACACTAACTGGACATAGTAAGAACTTACTAGCTTTTAGCTATTAGTGTTATTAAGGAAGGCAAACCTACAAAACAAGATAAAAAAAATTCCTCTCTCCATTTCTCTTCCCCAACCCTCCAAAGTGTAATTATTTCTGAAAAGAACAGTGCATTTTCATTTTGTAATCTGAAAACAATAAGCAGTATACTCCCAACTATAATTTGCACCTGCATTGAACCTCTATTTCCACAGATATAAAAAATGCACGATACCTTCTTCATCTCTATGCTTAACACTTCAGAGGTTGAGGTTGATCTGAGAGATACAAACTCTTCTTGCGTATTGTTAAGGAGTAACCTGACCCATGACATCCACACACTTAAGAATATATTTTTCCATACAGATCTGAGCATGTAGTTTTTCCATGTTAATGAGGAAAATTTCATAATGTTAATATAGTGACAGATTTGACTATTATCTATTATTTTAAGACACTGAACATTGAAGTACTAGCCTGCTATAACTTTCAAGGAAGTTCCTCAATATCAGTAATGAGTTCACCTGTGAGTAGTAGTGTTACTGTAAGGAAGCAATTTAATATATAGTATAATACCTCATTTTAATTATTTTTTAAAAGTAATACACATGGGTTATAGCTGATTTTAAATGTATCTGCCTAATCAAATACTGAACTATTAAAATGTGGACTTCCCATCAGAAATTATAATGTATTTACCAGTTCTGTGTTTGGGAAAGGTAGTATGCTATTGACAACTGTCAGCTTTCCTTAATGCAAACCAATTCTGTGTACTACAGTTTCTAATTAACAGAGGTTTGCTCTTTCATTTGGGGAACATCACTGCCCCTTCTTCTTGATTTAATACAGGAAATAAAGCTTGGTAAAGTTATCAGTACTTCAGAATTTTAACAACTTTTTGGAATTATGAAACAGGCTCTGATTTCCTTACAAATATTGAAAGATTCACACTTTTCAAATCCTTTTATAATGACGTTCTACAAAATTATATGGTGTCAGCCTGCTCAGGGGGACCAAGGTAGATTTTTGAGGGTGAGGTCCCAAGGTTAAAGAATGCACATTTGCAAGACATCAGCAACAACAGCAGGCAGCATGGAGCAGAGCAGAGCACCAAAGCACAAGAGCCAGAGCAAGAGCTGCCTGTGCCGTTATTGTATAATTCTTATACAGGTTGTTGTCTCATGTTTACATTTTTACATAGTGCTGTAACCAGCACATGCATGTTTACCTGTACTAAGTCACAGTTACATAACTGTATCCCACTGTGCACCTGCACTAGACAAGCAGGGTCACATCCCCAGGTGTCCTTAGATGCCCCTGAGCTTTAAAGCAGTCTGAGGGGTTCCCCACATATGGTTTTGTTATAAGAACAAGAAAATGTGAAACATTTTGTAACATATTTTGATGGAAAATATTGCTGAAAGGTTGTTTTCTTTCTACAGATAAGATCTAGTAATTCTGCAGGCTTTGTATAACTCAGGATATAATTTTTAGGTAGGAATTTTCATTTTGAAATCATTCCTGATCCCTGACAAAGATAATGCTATGATGGTCATTACCTAAAACTGTCTTGTTGCCTGCTTCCCTAATCCATTACCCCAACCATTCCAACTTTTCAATTTATAGAGTCAAGCCTGCCATCATATTAGAAACTATTCTGTGTAATCTTGGGCAGGACATTCCTGCCTAAAAAGGTGTTTGGCTCAGTACCAATTTTCTTACTGTTCATGATCTATGCTTATCACTCAGAGTGCATAATTAGATAGCAATTTTTATGTCCCTGACACAAGATTTTTGTTCCTCAGTCACCAAGCCAGGGTTTCTAACCCTGTGAATTATTCTAGATCTAAACCACCTTCTGGACCTTTGTCCAGAAACATTATTGTTATTATCATATTAGGCTGTGGATGACAATAGCTATGAATTGCTGGCTACTTACTATTTGCTGGGCACTATTTTAAGGGCTTTACATGTCTTTACCCCATTTAATGCTCATGACAACCCTGCAAAATACATAGGCTCCTTGTCTTCACTCACATTCAGGATTTATACAATGAAATACAATATCTAGAAGGGAACTGTTGGCCTGCTCAGGGTATCCAAGGGAGATTTTCAAGGATGAGGTCCTCAGGTTAAAGAATACACATGTGCAAGACATCAGCAACAACAGCAGGCAGCATGGAGTAGAGCAGAGCACAAGAGCAGCCTAGCCTGTGTATTGTATAATTCTTATACAGGTTGTTATCTCATATTTACATTCTTACATAGTGCCATAACCAGTGCATGCGTGTTTACTTGTGCTAAGTCATGGTTACATAACTGTATCCTTCTGTGCGCCTGCACTAGACAAGCAGGGTCATGTCCTCAGGTGTCCTTAGATGCCCCTGAGCTTTGAAGCAGTCTGAGTGGTTCCCCACAGGAACTGAAAAGTGTTCTCTAACCTCTTTATTTTACAGAGGAGAAAACAGAACTTGACTTCTCCTTTTTCTAGCCATATGGTGTCTTCTTGATTCTCTTGGCCTTAGCTGACATCTATAAAATTCTCTTTTTTGCCTTATTCAAAATATTCTTTTTCCAGGCTAATAAAATTCCCATCCAGATATTTACCTGATTGTATGAAATTTCTGGATTACAAGGATCAGTAACACAAACTTAGTCAGCAAGGAAATATAATTCCTACATAAAATATTCTTATTGTGACAGTAACTCAACCACATAATATGAAAGCACAAACCTTATACTTATGATACATAAACCAGTCATAACTAATTAGACAGCATGCTCAAAACTTCTATTAACACAAAAGCTGGACAGCAAAAGAAAAAGGGAAAATTCTTGTGAAACAGTTAAATGTCACACAAGGGATCTGAATATTCCTTCAAAATCAGCATGAAGAAATTTGTGTATAATACTATAAAGTTGTAGCTATTTCAAGAATGTGGCTATAGAAGAACTGCTATATTTAAAATTTAGAAAATAGAGGAGTCCCGAAATTTCAGAACTGTGAGTGCCACCAACTCAGCTTCTCCAGGACAAAATGCCTAGAGTGTGGAAAACAATAGCTTGGAGAGGAACCCAAGTGAGTGGAAGGTACACGGGAACCATGAGGGAACTTACTGAGAGGAAAATAGGATAGTGATACAGGAGAAATAGATCACACTGTGGAGGAGAGACCGTGCAGCGCCACTGCTGACAGCTGGGAGGCAAAGTGAAATTAACAACATTTTTTCTTATGGAGAACCTGAGACCTGCATCAGGACTAAAAGAAGCACCTGCAGTTGGAATCAGCAGAGAAAACACGTGGCACTGCTTCTGAAGTGGCCTTCCACAATCAAGTTGGTGAGTGATTGTGGTAAAAGCAACTGAAGCTGCAACTGTGGAGCAAGAGCTGGGGGAACTCCACTGTAGGGAAGGGCCGAGTATTCGAACCTAGGTTTCAGAACAGACCGAGGGTGACTTAACACTCAAGTTCCTAGAGTGGATGAGGGAAAGAGTGATGGGAAACGGCCAGCAGTTGGAGAGCAGACTGGGAAGAGTCCCACTGAAAGGCATAGGCTGGTGTGCACAGACCGGGCTCCTGTGATCAGAGGCCAAGTTCCACCTGAATTACACAGGATTGGAAGTTCACATTGGTGCCATGTTCTCACTGTAAGCAGAACTCTACACCCTGCACGATTATGGGGGCAGACTGCCACTTTAGACGTCCGGTGTGAACAGAAACACATCACAGCTTGAGCTCTGCTCCTTAACCTTAGGCTGAAGAAAAGAGCCACATGACCAAAACAATAGAAAACTTTTTTTATATACGTTATTTGATTGTATTATTTTTCACTTTTTATTTTTATTTGCTTTTTAATCTTTTTTTTTTTTGCTGTTTTCTTCCTTCTGTACATTTCCACCCACATTTTATGCTATTGTTTTACTCTTTTTTGTCTTTTATGGGTGTGTCTGTGTATGTATGCTTCTTGTCCTCTGGGCTTTTTTCTCCCAAAATAGTTTATACAAAGTAAGGGAATTCTCCCTTGACCCTTTATATCCCTCTTAACTTTTTTTTTTTTTTTTGTGGGTACCGGGGGTTGACCTCAGGACCTCGTGCACCAGCAGGCGCCTGTACCGCTGAGCGATATCACCGGCCCTTTTTCCATATGTGGGTTCTGGGAGTCGAACTCAGGCCCTCGTGCTTGCCAGGCAGGCGCTTATGCCGCTGAGCCATCTCACCGGCCCGATCCCTCTTAATTTTATCCATATCTCTTTGCCTGATTTCTTCTGTGTCTTCATTCTGAATTTTTGTTTTTTCTTTCTTCTCCCCCTTTTCATTTGTCTCCCTTTAATTTTTAATCTAATGTTTGTCAGTCATAAAATCTTTTTCCACCTCCATTTTCTCACTACCAAATTTGTACCCAGCTTTCCCTGTTATCTCCTTCTAAATATATAGCATACCTTTACCATCATTAGGATCCTTTGCTCCTCTGCTATTTCCTCCTTTCTATACCTCGGAGCAGAGGATTTTTTTTTAAAGCTTTTTTTTTCTTTTTTCTCTTCTCTTCCCCCTCTGGTATTACACAGTTCCCAATGCACTGGACTTTAGATAACTGATTCTATAAAATTACTGTTGAATGCTATTTTTCACCATTAGGGGAGACACAGCCATCACATTTAGTGCACATTAACTGTGGGTCAAGAATTGGATTGTTAAGATGCTCACACTACAACCATAGATTTTCTTCTCTAGGCTAAAGGGAAACCCAGAGTTCCATGGTATATTATCTCTCAACTAGTGTTGATAGATACCACTGAAGTGGATTAACCTCTTACTGCTGTAGCTGATTTGATTGCATGAGAATAATCCTTACTCAGTGGACAATTTCATGCCAGTGAATTTATCTGCTGAATCCACTATCACCCAGGGAGAGGGACAGCAAGATTTCCTAACCCAAGAACTCAAAATGGATCAAACTTTGCAAGAATGTCTGTATTGGCCTGCTCCGGGGGCCTAAGGGAGACTTTCATGGATGAGGTAACAAGGTTAGAGAACTCATGTGTGCAAGACATCAGCAACAACAACAGGCAGCATGGAGCAGAGCAGAGCACAAGAGCCACCTGCATCTTTATTGTATATTTTTTATACAGGTTATCACCTATTTACATTCTTACATGCTGGCCTCATTGGCACATACATAGTTGTCTACTGCAAAGTCATGGTTATATAACTATGCCCTGATGTGCACCTGTACTGGCAATGGGGTCATGCCCTCAGGGCTATCCAGAAGTGTCCTTACATGCCCAGAGCTTAGACTCAGTCTGAGCGTTTCCCCACATCCCACTCCCTCAAATGTCGGAGGAGATTTGCCTCTTGTGAGTGGTCCATAAAGCTGACCCTTACACACACAAAAGACCACAATGACAATACAGAGAACAACAGAACACTACCAACCCCATTGCCACCACAGTGCAGCTTATGGCTATCCAGCAGCAGGTAGATCCCAAGGATTTCCACAATTGGGTAATGGGGTCCTGCTGTAGGGCCTGGATAGCAGAAACCTCTGCATCCATCTCGTGCAAAGCTTCCTGTACCTGTGTCTGGTGGTCAGGGATATAAATGCAACATTCTACATGTAAGAGGGCACAAGTGCCTCCCTGTGCTGCAGTCGGTAAATCAAGAGCCATGCAGTTTTGCAAAACCATCTTCCTCATTTGAGAAATCTCATCCATGAGAAATATCAAAGCCTGATGTGTAACATTCAAGGCCTGGGCCATATGTTGAGCAAGGGCTTCAACTTGGAGGGCTAGATCTATGATCCCTGCCCTTGGCAGCATCAAGTCCATTGGATAAAACCACCAGGCCACCCATTTAGAATGGTGCCACCTGTGATACACAGCATCCCAATTGTGGGGTGTGTCTGCAAGTATGGATCTGATAGTGCCCTTAACATACAGAAATGCCCAGGTGCAATGCCCTGTCTAGTGTGCAGGTAGGTACAGCCAACCCCATGGTGCCACAAACCCATAATGTGCCTGCAATGGGTCAATCGGTGGGCACCATACCTATAAGCTTATAGACATCCCACCACTTGTTTTTGTGATTTACCAGTAATGTTTGGTTATACAGGTTGGGGGTACCCACACCACCATTTGGTTTCCCACTGACACATTCACTTGTTGAATATGAAGTGAGACTACATCCAACAATATTACAGGAGTTCCCATCATCCAACCCCCGCCATTGTACATAACAGTTCCCAGACCCTGTGGTGTGGATGCACTCTTCCAGATCAGCACCTCGATGGCCTGGTGTCATTGATCCCAGGCAGAGCCAGTCCAGTGTTGCTGTCACCAGTCAGTCCAATTGAGCAGGAATGCTAGCGCAATCCTCAATGTGAGGCCCTCAGCTCCCTCAGTGGGGAGTTCAGTGCACACCCAAACATGTGATTGTTGGTGCACATGAGCAAACATGTGTGCCCATGAGATGACGATGTTAGCATGACTCATCTTGGTTGAGGACAGGGCAGGAAGAGAAACCATTATAGGAAGATCCCACCCTTCTACAAGGATGCAAGACACATGTTCATCCTGTAGAATACCAAACCTGGGTTCCTGTTGCTATGGGGGGTAAGGGAGTTGGGGCTAAATTCACCCCCTGGGGGATGGACCAAGCAGCCACAATGTCACTCCCTTTCAGAACGGTGGCTCAAAAATCAGGCAGAGAGCTCACTGAGGCCTTCAATGGCCAAGTTGAAGTCCAGGGCTGTATTTCTACAGCATGTCTAAGTCCTTACCCCCAGGGATCCAAGAGGAATACCCAGTTGCTCACCAGGAGGTCTGTAGGTCAATCCCAAGTCCGCTGATAGCAGTCTCCTGGCTGCATAGGCTCCAGTGCAGGAAGGATTATGGTCCCTTTCATCACCTTAGCAACCTGTTCTGTGGGTTGAATACGCAGATGGACTGGCTGTGCTTTCAGAGGTGATCCAATGGGCTGTCACCTGTATGTTGGGGCTGGTCATTGAACAGTTTAACCACCTGGGGTAAAACCTGCACCTACCCAGTGAACTTTGAAGCCAAATAGGCTAATTTGATTTTAGGAGCCTGTTGTATCTCTCAATCATTCCAGCAGCCTGTGGCTAGTAGGGCACATGAAAGTGCCAAGTGACATCATTATCTCTGGCCTATTGTACCTGGACCTCTGTAAAATGAGTACCCCTGTGAGATGCTATTGCTAGCAGCATCCCATATGCAGCAGTCAACCATTTTAAAGCCTTAATGGTGTGAAGTTGGTCAGCAGAGGGCACAGGGTAGGTGAAACCTACACCTGTGGCTGTATCTACAGCAGTCAAAGCATATCTATGTCCTTGAGAGAGAGTCAGGGGCCCAATATTATTCACTTGCCAATGCTGCAGTGGGTGGGGTGCTTGTATCATACCAAGTCTTGTGGGTACCCTCTTTCTCCAGGGGGCCAAATGAGCACACTGGGGACATGCCTTTACTGCAGTCTTTGACTCAGCAGGAGGCAAGTCCAGGTGCCATCACTGTGCTACAGCTTGCATGGTACAAACTCCCACATGCCCAAGTTTCTTGTGAAGCCAAGGCGCCACTGAAGAAGGTAGCGCTCAGAGAGTGGCTACTCTTGTCAAGGCATCAACTAAGTCATTTCCCAGAGAGGGGAGGGGCTTATGTCCTGAAACATGATACACTACATGGTTATTGCCTTGGCCATGCTCCCATAAGTCACACCATAGGTTGGCACCCCACAAAGGACAGTGCCCTATCTGCCAGTCCTGAGCTTCCCAAGCTGGCAGCCAGAGCATCAGCCCCCTAAAGACAGCCCAACTGTCTGTGCACACATGTAGCAGGCCTTCTTCATGCATCGCAAGTAGCCACCCTGCCCAAAACTCTGTCCATTGTCTTGACTTGCCTGTTCCAGTTTCAAATCAGAGTACTTCCATACTGGGCTGGACAGTGACTGCTGTCCATTGCAGGACTATGGCAAGGCTAGGCCCCTCAGTATACCAGGCATTAGCCCGATGTCCCTCTTCCCCTTCTGAGGGACTAGGAGGTCAAGTCCTGTAGTCTGCCCTCTTGGATAGGTTCCTGGGCCATGTACATCATGGGTCCCAAAACTGCCAGTTCGGCTGCCAACAGGCCAACTGAGAAAGAGGCCCACTGTTGAAGGTATATGGGGCAAACATCATTTGCTGCATGGCTATTTCATGTAGCACAGTTATCAAGTCTTGATAGGTTGTCCACTTAGTGACTTGTTCCAGCAGGTCACCTGGATTATCCCAAACCAGGTGAGCTGCCACCATCAACCAATTTATCACAGTCTGATTACCTGCTTCTAGAGCCATCCTCTGCACATCCTACAGAACCTATCTCTTAGAGGGGCTGCCAGCTATGCTGGCTATTTGGAACATCTCCAGTGGGCTTAACTGCATGTTATCAGCCCCATCATCCCATAACTGTAGCAGCCACACAGGCACTATCTCACCCACCTTCTGCTTTAACTGTTTTGCCAGCTCCCTCAGCTCCAAGGTTGTATAGATCACATACATTGTATGCCTGGTAGAGGTAGGTGGCCCTCCAAGATCTCCCTGGGTTAAGGGTTGCTCTACCTCCACTTTTTGATGAACAGCCAGCCTAGCATGCAAAACCAGGGGATTTTCCCCAGGGGTTTTCTCAGACACGAGGACTTATGCTTCTGGAGACATTTCTGAAGGAGGCAGTGCTCCCCACGCCTTGCAACATGAACTCCACAGAAGCCAGCCATTGCTCAAGGTCCTCCTCTATCTGCTGAAGCTGGTCTACTTGCCAGACAAGGCCATTTGGTGGAAGACAGTGAAGAACAGCCAAGCCACCCGCCCAGCCATTTCAGGGGGAGGGGGAGGAATTTGTCTGTCTGTCACCTCTTAGGCTTGCAAGACATTCCTAGGCTCCAAACGGATTGATTCCCAGTCCTCCAGGGCCTTCCAAGCCACCAAGAAGGTGGTCACAGGTAGCCATGGTGAGGCCCAGGGTTGCTTATCAGCCATTCCCTGGGTCTCTCCCTTGCCTTCAAGTGCTGTTTCCACAGTTTCCATGGGACCACTCACCTCAGTGTCCTGCTGACTACTCCAGTTGTTGGCCCACTCAGGGGGCCCAAGGGAGATTTTTTGCAGGTGAGGTCCCAAGGTTAAAGAACACATGTATGCAAGACATCAGCAACAACAGCAGCAACAACAGCAGGAGCAGAGCAGAGCACAAAAGCCACCTGCATCTTTAGTGTATATTTTTTATACAGGTTGTTATCACCTATTTACATTCTTACATGCTGGCCTCATTGGCACATGCATAGCTGTCCAATGCTAAATTATAGTTATATAATTATGCCCTAATGTGCACCTGTGCTGACAATTGGGTGATGTCCTCAGGGCTGTCTGGAGGTGTCCTTACATGCCCTGAGTTTTGACTCGGTCTGAGCAGTTTCCCACAGCCTGCAACCTGGCAGAAAAATGTCCTGAATCTGTGTTAGCTTTGATATTGAAGTGGAGAGATCAAAGGAGTTATACGGGTGTGAGCACTCAGACTCTCTGCCAAAGAAGCTACTTGGGAATCATATATGCAATGTCTCATTGGACTATTTAATCTGTGTTCCATTTGGACATTTTTTAGGTTTATGTTTTTGTATGTTTCTTGATTTATTTAGTAATGTGGAGATATGCTGTTTTTTTATAGTTTCCTGTACTTATTAGGTTGTTACTTTGGGTATTTGTTCTTTCATTGGCTCTGATTTAATAGGTGTCTAGGTTCTATCCCTTGTCTCAGCTGTGTATCTAGTTTCTTCACCTTGATCCCCCAAGACAATATTATTATTTATCTATATTTATCTATTCCTTTTCCAAACACATAAACTCCTCCTCTCAATTTCTTAAATTCCCCGTACTTAGCTCTGTCACACTCACTTCTATATTCTCTTGTATTATTCCTTGATCCTCCCCATCCTAAGCATTTCGCTTTTCCATATCTTGGCTAACTTATTGTCCTCCTTATCAGCAAGTTCTGACAACCAAATAGCTTTCCTCATTCACAAAATAAACACCCTTTCTCCCATATCTCACTCTTGCCCCTACAAAATAGTCTCTGAATACTCTCAATTCTAACCCTTCAATTCAACTAAAAATATTCCAATAAAATCAGACCCCAAATCAAACTTTTCTTCTCATCTACCAGTACTTTCCCCTTCAAACCTCCCACTTAGTGTCTAATATTCCTCATCCAACTACCTCCCATTCTACCCACCCCACCTCACCTACCTCATTGCAGAATAACCACAAATATTAAACTGTTATAGCATTCATAGATAATAGATAAGGGGGGAAGAGTAGCTGCAATGACTATCATATAGAAGTGTTGTAAGATTGAATCTGTGCATGCTGTTATAACCAGGAGTAATTCTTTTGGCACAACATAGGGAGAGAGTTGAAATCACTTAAAGTAAATAACAAGGAATAAATACTAGTACTGGACATACAAAGCTAAAAATTATTCACGGAGAGGCAATATCCTACTATAATCTCCATATAAGCAACAAACTCTCCTCACTTTCTAGTTGCCAGCCTGAAGTAGCCACACCCCCAAAAAAGAGGGGAAAAAGAGGGTGATATATATCCAAGCAAGATTTCTGAAGTCCCCCCCTAACTCTTCTAATGCAGAGCACAAGGGATGAAGAAAATAGAACAGGCAGCAGAAATCTATAAGGGGTTCATGGATGGGATGAAGAAAGTAGATGAGTTCTAAAGGTAAAACAACCCAAAATTCACAAAAATTTCACTCAATATGCTCATGGTGAATTTTGGGGAAATAAAAAAAAAAAAAACAGCAGGAGCTAACCAAAACAGTTCAAAATTTGAATGACAGATTCAGGATATAGGATCCTTGAAAAGATGTCAGACAGAAATACCTGAAATTAAAAAAAATGTATAGAATAAATACATTGCAGAAATGACCAATCTTAAGACAGAGTGTCTGATATTGAGGAAAAATAGTGAATTATGACAAAGAGTTCAAAGAAGGCAAGAAGAAAATAAGAGAACAAGAGAAGACATTCAGAAGACAACCAATCTAAGGTTAATCAGAGTTAGGAAAAAACTGGAGGATAGCACAGATGGATTCACTATCATATTTACAGAAACCAGAGAAGAATATTTTGGAAATATAAGAAGAATCTAAAATACAAGTAAGCGGGCTGGGGATATAGCTCAGTGGCACAAGTGCCTGACTGTCAAGCAGAAGGTGCTGAGTTCAATTCCCAGTACAAAAAAAAAAATGCAAGCAAGCAATGCTTACACAACACCAAATCATTATGATGAAAAAAAGAAGCTCATCAGGGTGAAGCTCACCAAGGCTCATCCTTATTATATTACCAGCTATCCAGCAAAAAAATAAAATTTTAAAAGCAGCCAGAGAAAAACAAAAAATGACATATAAAAATCAACCAATAGTGGGCCAAGAATATAGCTAAGCAGCACAAGCACCTGCCTGGCAAGCACAAGGTCCTGAGTCTGATTCCTGGTACAAAAAGAAAAGTAACCAATAGAATCACAGAAGATTTCTCAGCACAAATGCTGAAGGTCAGAAGAGCTTGGAGAGAAGTACTTCAAACTTTAAAAGCAAATAATTTCCAACCCAGATTAACCTATCCAGCAAAGGTATCCTTCAAAATAGATGGAGAAATAAGGTATTCCCATGGAAAAGACCAGCTCAAAAGATACATAAATACTTCACCAGCTCTAGAGAAAATACTTAAGAATATTCTCAACAGAAATAATGAAATGGACACACCTGAAAGGAAACTAGTCAAATCAATAGATAAACAGCAACAAAAGATGCCAAGAAAAACAAAGGATTTGCCAACAGATAAAGAAGGCAATGATAGTAAATAGTCAACACTTCCCAGTAATATCTTTCAAAGTGCTATCTCATCACCTGGACTCTCCAATTAAAAGACATAGATTGGCAGGCTGGATCAAAAAACAGAATCTAACATTCTGAATCTAACATTCAAGATCTAATCCAAAAAGATATTCACAGACTAAAAGTTAAAAACCACATTTCATGCATCAGGACCCTAAAAACAAGCAGCAGCAGCAATTTTAATAGCACACATAGTAAACTTCAAGCTAAAACTGATTAGAAGAGACAAAGAAGGTCACTACATACTAGTTAAGGGAACAATCCAACAAAAAGAGATAACATTAATAAACATATATGCACTGAATACTGGAGCACATATTTTCATAAAACAAAAACTGCTGAAAATAGAAGATCAAATATGCACTAGCACATAGTACAGGATATTAACACTCGACTTTTGCAAAGAGATAGATCAAGTAAACAAAAAAAATTAATTTCAGAGGTGATCCACACCCTTGAACATATGGACTTAATGGATATATACATGATATTACACCCCTCCAAAACAGAGTATACATACTTTTCATCAGCACAAGCAACTTTTTCCAAAATAGATCATATGCTACCTCACAAAGCCTGCTTAAGTAAATATAAAAGAATAAAAATTATCTCATACATACTATAAGACCACTGTTCAATGAAAATACCTATCAATGACAGAAGAAATTTCAGAAAAGGCAAAAGCTTCTGGAAAATTAACAGTATACACCTAAAATGCCAGGGGAGTCACAGAAGAAATCAAATAAATTGAAAAATTTCTGGAAGTTAATGACAATTATGGTATAACTTGTCAATGCCTCTGGGATACAATGAAAGTAGTTATAGGGGAAAATTCATTGCAACTAATACTTACATTAGGAAAACAGAGCAAGCTCAAATAGACAACCTTATGAAAAATCTTAAGATACTTGAGAAACAGGAACAAATCAGCCCCAAACTGAAATTAAGGAGGGAAATTATAAAGAGAGAAGAAATCAATGAAATTGGGACTAAAAATACAGTAAAAAAAATCAATGAATCAAAGCACTGGTTCTTTAAAAGAATGAATAAAATAGGTAAGCCCCTAGCCAGACTCACCAAGAGAAAGAGAGAAATGACTCACATCAATGCAATTAGAAACAAAAAAATTGAAATCACAACACTGTGAAAATACAGAAGATAGTAACTACTTCAAAAAATTATATTCCAACAAATTAGCAAATATTAAAAAAATTACAAATTTCTAGACACAAAAACTACCAAAACTAACACAAAGAGACATAAATATGCTTAATAACCCAATAACAAACAATAAAATTGTCTCACTAATAAATAATTTACAAGCTACAAAAAGCCTAGTACCTGATGTATTCACTGCTGAATTCTACAAAACCTTTAAGGATGCTACATCACCAATACTCTTCAGGCTCTTTGAAGAACTTGAAATGAATGGAGTGCTCCCAATTTCATTTATGTAAGGCAGTATCAGCCTGATTCCAAAACCAGAAAAAGGCCCAACTAAGAAAGAGAACTATATGCCCATCTCTTTAATGAACATAGATGCAAAAATCCCCAACTAGGTATTAGCAAATAGAATGCAGTACATTATCAAAAGGATGGTGCATCACAATCAAGTAGGTTTCATCCCAGAGATGAAAGTGTAACATCTGGGGAGAGGTGTGCACCACACTGTGCCATGCCATGCCATGCCATGCCACTGCTCTGCTAGAAATATACAGTTCCTGGGGATCCTAAACCCAGCATCTGTAAAACAACTAAAGGAGCAGAGTTTAAAATAAGACAATTTATTTGAAGGTGGAGGAAAGTAGGAAGAGACATAGACATGGTGGACAGCTACTCTAGATGTTTAGGGAGTATTTGAAAGTGAAATACTCATGGATTTCTTGTCTGCAGCTCCTTTTTTTGAGGTCCTTTTCCCATGTAGACTCCTGGATCTGGTTGGCTCTCTGGCTTGTCTTTTATCCCCTGACCTTGGATTTCTTCTTGCCATGACTTTTATCTGTCCTTGAGTATGGGTGCGGGCCTTATGAAAAAGTAGCTTAGGTTTAAGGATTAAGTAAAGGGGAAGTGTGCAATCCTTATGTTAATTGTGCTACCTAGGACCTTTCTGCTCCTGAGTTTCTTCCTCATTCTTTCACTTTGTCTTTCTAATTGCTTGAGTCTAGTCTGTTGATGCAGAAGCTGCCTCTAGTAAGCCACCCCTCACCACCCTTAGTAAGTCTCTCCATTAACTTTTAACAAATCTCAGTGAGGCCTTCATTCTATCTTTCCTCTACCTACAGAGCCCCTGTCCTTACACAAGATTGATTCAACATATGTAAGTCAACAAATGTAATAAATCACATAAACAGAAGCAAGGTCAGAAACCATATTATCATAGCAGTAGATGCAGAAGAGGCTGTTGACAAAATGCAACAGCCTTTCATCATAAAAACCCTGAAGAAAACAGGTATAGAAGGACCATACCTGAACATGATAAAAGGTATATATGACAAACCAATAGTCATCATCATACTAAATGGGGAAAATCTAAAAACATTCCCCCTAAAATCAAGAAAAAAATCATCTTTTCTATTCGACATAGTACTTGAAACATTAGCCAGGTGCAACCCATTCAGGACCCTTTAAGTCTCTCAGGAACTATTCCTATTCCCCATTTCTATTACCCAATAAATTTTCCTACTCTTAACTTCGGTTGTTCCTTAGAATTCATTCTTTGACTTCAGAGAACACGAACTCAGCATATCTGACATCTAGCAGGTTGGGAGTTATATTTTTCCCCCCATATCATTTTGGAGGTCCCACCAAGAAAATTTGAAGGAGGTAAGAGTCTGCTTTTGTTTCATGGATTCTGGATTGTGACTCATTTAGGTAATCAGAAATTATCGTTCTTGTTTCCCAGTTGCTTATGCCTTGTCTTTTACGCTTATCTTTGTATGCCTTGTTTTTTGTCAAATGATAGTAAATTTAAGTCTAGAACATGGGAAGACTGATGTTTCTTTGATGGGACATTTTATTTTTGCAGGTAGGGTCCTGTATTCCTGTTTTGTGTATGGATTTACTAGTTGCTGAATTTACTGGTGTTCTATGCTTGACAAGGCTGAGTTATTTGGCTGTTATGGTTATTGTCTAATGTCACCCAAGCGGTGCTAGGGAAAAATAGTGTTACAGTGTCTGCTAGTGGACTTTGATACTAAACAAAATGTAAATATGTAAAATGCTGTAAAATGGGTTTTTTGATGAAATCTAATTTATGAAATATAAATACCTCTTACAAATTCAGGAATGCCTCAGCCAGTTATTTGTGACAGCATGCCTGGTGACCTTAATTCTGGGAGGACAGGATTCACTGAGACAGTCTGGCCTGATCCCCCTTCCATGCTCATAGAAGGGAATGCTGAGCCTGTTCTGCCTCAGTTTCCTTCCTGGTTTGACCTTCCACTAGTGAAGAGGCAATCTTAGCTCTTGAGATTGCCCATTCTCACCTTTCCAGGCTGAGAGTGATGACACATGGGCAAAGTGTGTCAGTGACACACTGTGAACATGAGAAAACTTCCTTTTCTCTGACCTCATTTCTGTTCTTTTTCTGATCTTTTGTACTTTCCCCCTTGTTTTGGAGGCATATTTCTTCTAAAGATCAGAGAGAAAGAGAGAGACTCTGAAAAGATTTTAGTCCCAATCTTTCTCAACCTTTCCCTCCTATCCAACAGCTAAGAACTTTCAAGGTGAGAACATAGAAAATAAGCATTTGTTAACATTGAAGATGGGGAAGTAATCTTGACAAGGAACACATGCCCTGTCCTTGTGTTAGATGAGACATCGAAATTTTGCCCTTCCAGGAGAACACACATGAGGGTGATGTCCCCACCTAGTGTTCTGGGCAAAATTTCCTGTCCAGTGCATATGGGAAATTGAAACCTGAGATCCAGTGGAAAGATCCAACTTCTGGGTGGCACCAGAAGGAGCTATTTCCTAAGCATTATAGTTAAGGGACCAAAACACATTCAGTTCAGGAGAGAGTTTCTAAACTACTCTTTTATCTCACTCCCTCATACTCTCAAAAAGGCCTCAACCTCCCAGTTCTCTCTCCCCTCCTAACCCCAGGTCTCATCATTTATGTGTGTAGGGGAGAGAATTACTTTCGCTAATGTGTAAGTTGTGGTGCTGGACAATGAGTATAGTTTTTAACCTGCAGGTTTCATAAGTGTGTTACAGATATAGAGAGATAGAAATCTGTAGAGTGGATTTTGAGTAAAATTTAGCCTTGTATTGTTGCTAAGGAAGATTGCCTAGGCAATAATGTAGATAACACAAATGTCTCAGTGACTTCTTTGCCCTAGGGCCCAGGGCAGGATTTTTCCCAGCCATTACTTGCCTCTATATATCTCTACAGGTGACCTCTTTTGCAGACTGGGAAGTGCTCCAACCACTTCTAATCTGCAGTTTTTTCCCCTCTCACTCTCTTTCAAAGAATTGGAAAGCAGTTGTTCAGATCTCTTGATCATTGGTTAAATTTTGCTAACAATACTTCCTTCTTTAAACATGGCTGTTATAGCAGGAATCATTTGTAGCTTGTACTTTTGGAAAAACACTTTGGAGTTAGGAATTTGAGTTTCTGGAAAAGGTATGAGCATGTGTCAGTAAGGGTGAATAGTCTGGTTCAACCTATCTTCTCATCACTCTCCAGATAGCAGCGACACATTCTGGAGCATATCACCTTGAGGACACCTTGAGGGCACATAAAAACAAGTAGGGATTAAAAGGGATGCCTATATTTCCCCTTGTTTTTGGGAAAATCATTGTTGAATTCTTTTACTCCTTTGGAATGTACTCTTAAGCACTGGAATTGTTCAACACTCATGTATTGAGAAAGAGCAGTTTAATATTCTTCTGCAACTGTGCATGACCTGCCTATCCCCTAGAGATAAAGTAGAATGCAGCGAGAAGTATTGATTATGATACTATTTTGCAACTAGAGTTGTACTGTAAAAGAGCAGGAAAATGGTCAGAATTACCTTATGTTAGAATTTCTTTGCATTAAGAGACAGTCCTCATCTTTTTGGACAAGTGCACTCCCACAACTTGGCCTATTTTAAATTTTTGCTTATCACAGTCCCACAATATATAGATGATGTACTGTTCACTAATGATTCTCTCTTTGATAGAGAAACAGATGCCTTCTTAAGAGATGTCACCTCACTGGCTAAATTCCAACAGACTCTTCAACAGCTAACAGCAACAGGTACTAAGGGATAGCCATAGCCTCAGACCCGAGTTTGGCCTCTCATCATGATTTCTCTCCAGAACATCTTGTCAGGCAGCTACCATTCTCAGAGATATGCTAATTGATATTCTGAAAAAGAAAAGCCTGTAGTTAAGTATGGTCCAAGGGTTACGGATCATGTGGAAGTGGTCCCTGGTGTATGGTAAGAGTGGCTAAGCTTCCTCAGGCCACTTCCTCACACCTCCAGTTCACTGCTGCTGGTGCTGGATGGGGTTAAGTCTAGGGGATGCCTTTGATTGGGTACAGAGCAAGAGGGATAGTCAGGGATGCATTCTTTCCCCTTCTTTCAGTTCAAAACATGAAAAAAACTGTCATAGGAATACATCTGAAGCTGGGCAGATTGGAGCCTTGGCAGGCCTTCTTCCACCAGTTTGGAATATATACTTAGCTCCAAAGAGTGCCACCTAGTCCCTTTCTACACCCAAACCTGGCCTCCACCCCCAAAAAATGTTAAAAATTACCTTTACTGGTGAGTCCCTTTAAAGGAACAGTTACATGTGGCTACCAAAACAGCAGTTTTGGCTATCAGCTGCAGCTATCAAACAACTGTGGATATCAAAGCAACAGTGAGAAACCTGTATAGCTGGGTATTCTAATCAGAAAAACCATTGCCCAAGGCCCATCTTAATAACTGTCTTTGCTTTCACAAAGTTTTTATTTCTTCTGATTCTTATTACAAGAATTTTCTATTAATTGATCTATAAAAAGGTCTGACTAGTCTATAGTTGCAAATCTAAAAACTATAAAAGAGTTTTTATAATTCAACTTGGTAAAATACATCTCAGTGCACTCTTGTCTTATGTGTGCCTGTCTGTCTGTTCAATTTGTGACTGGCTACATCAATGTTTGGTACACATGTATTTATAATTGTTATCTCTTCTTAGTGAAGTGTTCCCTTTACCAGTATATAGTGATCTTCTTTGTCTCTTCTGACCATTTTGGTTTGATATCTTTGCAGATGAAGTCTGTTTTTTGCAGGCAACATATAGGTGGGTCTTGCATTTTGATCCAATCCGCCATTCTACCTTTTAATTAGAGAGTTAAGACCATTTACAGTGAGGGTCATTATTGAAATGTGTATGGTAACTCTTGTTACAATTTTCCCCAGTGTTTCATTCCTTTCTCTTTCTCATTCATTTAACTATTCTTCCACTGATATTTTTCTTCGTCTTGGTCTTATTGTGTTGTTATTCTCATCATCTCTGTTTAATATCTCTTAAATATTTTCTGCAACACTGGTTTATCATGGAAAGTCTCTATATCTTTTTCAATTTGAGAGTATAGCCTTACAGGGACAGTAATGTTGGTTGGCAATTATTTTCTTTCAAGGCTTGAAAAAATGTATTCCAAGCCCTCTTGATCTTTAAGTTTTCTGTTGATAAATCTGTCAATATTCTGAGGGGATTTCTCTTATAGACTTGGTGCTTCTCTCTAACAGCGTTCAATATTCGTTGTTCTAAATTTCTGGCATTTTTACTATGATGTGTCATGGAGAAGTTCTTTTCTAGTCATGTTTATTTGGCATGTTAAGTGCCTCCTTTGCCTGGGTATCCATCTCATTCCCAAGGTGTAGGAAATTTTCTGCTATCATTTCATGGAATAAATTTTTATGTTATCAACTGTACTTTACCACCCTGATAAGGCCTATTATTCTTATATGTGTTACTTTAGAATTGCCTAGGAGCTCTTTGATAATCTTTTAACTGTTTCATATTCTTTTTTCATTTTTGCTGACTAAATATTCTACTATGACCATCTTGCCTTCAATACCTGATGTCTTTCCTTCTGATTCATCTTGTCCATTGCAGAAAATTTCAGTTGAATTTATATTTGGCTTATTAAGTTTTTCATATTCAGGATTTCTGTTTGATTCTTTTTCATACCTCTCTTTACTGAAGTTGTCTTTCATACCCTGCATGTGTCTTAATTTATTCAGCTGCTTATTTTCATCTTATTTGAGCTTACTGATCATTTTATCTTTCAGGGTTTTAAAATTCTTTGTCTAGAATTTCATTTACTTCAGTTTCCTTGGGATGAGCTTTTGAGAAGTTATGAACTTTATGAGGCATATTTATTCCTTGTTTTCACAAAGACTGAGAACCTCTTTCCAAAGTGGCTGAACTTATTGTCTGCCACCATACCAAACTTCCTGCAGTTTTATTCCATCCTTCTGCTCCACTGAGATTTTCCCAGCCCAGAATTTTGTCTTTCAGGAACCAGGTGCTGGGGTCTTTCCTTTTTTATGAGGCATATTGTTTCCTTGTTTCCTTGTGTACACATATACACTCCACATATAAAAAAGGAAAGAGAACTAGAAAAGAAGAAGAAAAAGTAATATTAATGACAATATTTATATATAAGAAAAAAGGGGGTTTTGAGTGGGTATGAGAGGAAAAGAAAGAAGAGATGGGGAGGGACTATAAGTGGAAAGAAAGAGGATAGTTATATTGAATCTAATTAATATACTAACAGAAACATCAATATAACAAACCCTATGAAACTGTCCTTGTTGTGGTAGAACATGATATAACATAAGACACTATGGAAGTAAAAGCAATAGGTAACACTCCTAAACACATACATCCTTGCACACACCCCCGATTGACACATACAAAGAAAGACATTTTTTAAAAAACTAGGTCTGATAGTCCTCCTTGTGGTACTATTCACACTGGAGTCACATCTTGGATCTTACCTGATAAAAAGGGAGTGTGAAAATCATTTTTTAATTTTAGTCCAAAGATCTCCACCACTGTGCAGCCAAGTAAGAGAGGCCATTTAGATCAGGGAAGATGCTGAATTCCACTTTTCTGTGATTATTGATGAGTAATGGAATAGGTCCACTGATGGTCAGACCAGCTCCCACTTACAGACTCAATATCTTCAGTATTTGGGAATGAGGGGCCAGAAAATTCTCACGCTTTCCATGGACAGGTTCTGAGTATTTGTCAAAGCTCTATACGTTTCCAGACTACACATTTGCAGATGTGGATGGCCAATGTCTGTGTATTACTATATTTATTCTGAATGCCTCTGAGTAGATTGGAGGGGGGATGGGCACACAGGATCTGTGTTTGTATTAGGGGCATGTTTTTGTTTAGACACATAACGTTCTCCAAAAGTTTCTTGTTCAAAGGTGGGGCTTTTGGAACGTTATTGGGTCATGGTGGCACTATACTCATCAGTGGACTAGTCCACTGATGGATTCATAGTTAACTGTACTGTTCCAAGATGGGACCTGGTCACTGGGGGCATGACCTGGAAGGGTGTATTTTTATCCCCACATCCTCCTTTCTCTGCCTCCCAGTCACAATGATGTGAGCAACCCTTCCAGGGGGCCCTTCCACCATGCTTTTTCTGGTTTGGAGCCAGTTACCCATGGACTGAACCCACCATTTTTGTGAGTCAACATAAACCTCTTCTCCTGTAAGTTGTGGGTGTTGGGTATTTTGCCACTAATACAAGGTGACAGGCTTCCAGGGTTTCTTGCAAGGGCACCCCCAGACTGAGAACCTCTTTCCAAAGTGGCTGAACTTATTGTCTGCCACCATATCAAACTTCCTGCAGTTTTATTCCATCCTTCTGCTCCACTGAGATTCTCCCAGCCCAGAATTTTGTCTTTCAGGAACCAGGTGCTGGGGTCTTTCACTCGATCTCAGGATTTTAGTTTTACTATGTTATATTCACTTTTTTCCTGGACTCATGGTGGCAGTTGTTTCAGAGTTATAGAAAATGTAAGGATTTTCTTAGCCTAGGCAGAGAGTTACAATAGTTTCTCATCCTTATTCCACCCAAATCCATTTCCTCCATTCTGGATTTTTCCTTACTCTCATATCAGCATTTATAGTAAAAGCCTCTGATGATTTGAGTATTCTTCAGTATGTACAGACACATCTCTAACCACTCAGACTGTGTTCTTAGGCTAGTCTCAGCATCAAGAGAACAGTACACTGAACACCCAAAATGTATTCTTGCTTCAGTGCATAGGAGCTGGCTCAAGCCTGCTCCAGTATTGCATTAAACACATACAGAAATATTACTCCCCAAGGTCTGAACCTACATGACTGTCAATATGAGTAGAGGTAACTGTCAACAACCTGAAATCTGCTTATTTTCTAAACTATGTGGCTTTCATAGAATGCTCCAACCACCCAGGAACTCATTCAGGGAGCTAGGCATGGTGGTACATGCCTGTAATTCTAGCTCTCGGGAGGCTATGCAGGAGGATCACCAGGAGTTCAATGCCAGCCTGGGCTATGTAATGATTTCAAGGCCAGCCTGAACTACATAGTGAGACCTTGTATAAAAAAATAGGAATTCAGGGATGTCCTAATTTAGTGGCTTTTCTTGTGGTGGCCACATCTTCATCAGGCTTTTCCTGGGATGGCCACATCTTCAACAGCTGGAGTACCTGAATGTCAGAGACTCATTTCTGAACATGTTACCCAGGCAGAGGGTACTATATGTATGAAGGCCCTGGAAATGAAAATGCAAGTACAGTATCACTGAAGCACAGAACAATATAGAGAGTAGTATGTAAATAAACTGGAAAGTATGTACTGCAATAGTTAACATACTTGAGTCAGTCTGGTTCTGTTAGTATTCTGCCTCCAACACTAACTGTGTGGTTTGAGCAAGTTTTTAACTTACTCAAACCTCACTATATCCACTGGTAATTGGGTAAAATAATAGTGTCCACCTCATAAGGATTTTGTGAGGATGGCATAAGATAATTCATATAAAGCATTTTGTACTCAAACCATAGGAAATATTCTATTAATACTACATAGTAGCACACATACACACAATATATATAGATGAAAATATAGATGGAAAGAGACAGAGACCCCATATCTTGGAGTCTGAGAAGGCTATGTTACCTATGGCAAGAGTTTGAAGGTTTATTCTAGGGTAATTGGGAGATACAAATGATTACTAGAAAAGATGTGACAAAATTAGTCTGCATTGTTAAATACTATCCTGGTTGTAACATGGCAATAAGATTGGATGGAGGCAAGTGTAGTTATGAGGACAAGCAACTACAAGTCTATTAAAATTGTCCCATGGAAAGGTGGTGGTGTCTTAGAAGATGGAAGTGGCAGAGTAGAGACAGAGATATAAAAGGAAACTATTTTAAATATATTTAGGAAGTAGAAGAGACAGGATTGGTGATCCATTATGTTGCAAGTGAACTGAGACTTAGCAGCCACTTTTTCTCTTCTAGTTCCTTCCAACCTACATCCTAAGGGATTGAGGACAGATGTCGAAAAAGCAGGATCAACAGTTGACAAATTAGTGTAAGAAACTTTGAGATGTATCCTAGATGCAGGAAAGATCTTTGGTTTTCTAACCATTATAAGGCTAGTATGTTAATTATGGTGAAGAAATGTATTTGATTTAAAATGCTTTAAAGAACTAGCCTCATTTCAGCCTAGACTAGAAAACTCCTACATTTTCCCCTCCCTCTTCCATCTATAAAACCTGAATAGATGCTGTATTTAACAAGGGAGGTCATGTAATTTGCAAAACCTCAGGGGAGCATTAGGAGTTTATCCTTACTCTAGAGCTCTATATAAGAGACTGACCCAGGAAGTTGGCCAGGGAAGGAAGGAGCAAAAAGGAAAAACAGATATAGAAGACTAGATAGAGCAAGAGAGAGATGAAACAACAGAAATAGAGATACAAAATGTTTAAGGAATAAGGGAGATCCATTTGTTTCCATCTTCAAAGACTTAGGAAGGAGCTACGCTTTCCCTAAGTCTTCCCATCTCCTCCAGAAAGGAGGCTTAAACATATCTTGTACACAATACCAGGGAGGAAAATGGCCATCAAAAACATTATGGCTCTATAAAAAAAAAACAAAATTGAATAACAAAATAATTAGAGAATATCAATAGTTAATATACTGTATATTTCATAAAGTAAGAAGAGTGTTTTTTTATTTTCTTTATTGATATGTACTTATATTACATTAACATAAAAAACCTGGTTTTTAAGAAATGTTAAAAAAAACCAGGTAAATGGAGACCACAACATGGAAAATAAAAAGTCTTGTAAAAAACAAGAAACATTATGTTACATTCTTTCTCACGCAACTTTGGAACAATCATATGAGCTCCTATAATACATTACTGCTTAAACATTCATTCTGGTTCAGTGTGCATTCTCTTATTGAGAAAACAGACTTCACAGTATTGGAACAAAACAAGAGCGGTATTTCCTTTCTCTCTAACTGTTGACAAGAGTGGCAACATCTTCACTCTGGAATACTAAATGGCAGTGGACATATGATCAGTTCTGACCAGTGAGATTTAAGGAAAAATTGCAGAGGGGTACATCCAGGAAAGTTTCCTAAAAGAGACAGACTTACTTAACAAATATTCTATCTCTCTCCTTTATTCCTTCACCATTACCCCTTGCTCCTTAATATAGATGTAAAACCAGGTAGAGTAGCCATCTTGTAATGATGGATGGTTGTCACATGCTGACAGTGAATGTCACATGCTGATAACTATCAACTAGAAAGATGTTATTCTTTTATTAGTACATGTTTGCAGTACATGAAGTTTACATTCATCTTGGGGAGTAGGTGCATGTACATAGAACAGCTTCTTTTTAATACCCTTCCCTTTCCCACCTGCTTTCCTCCCTCCATCTCTAAATCCCCTTTCCCTATTTTCATTCACATTATTATTATTCTTAGCTCATGTTTATGAAATATAATGTTTACATTCATTGTGGGTATTTGGTACCTGTAATGACATTTCTTAAATATTCTTACTTCCCCTTCCCCTCATCTCTCCCCTCACCCTTGGTGTCTTGGACCCCTTCCCATTTGCAAAACATCTGTCTCTTGTTTCCTTCTATCTATCCCTTATTTTGCTTTTGTGTTATCTATTACATAATGGAATACTGCTCAGCTGTAAAGAAGGATAAATTTGAGACATTTGTGGGAAAATGGATGCACTTCAAAAATGCAATGTTGAGTGAAATAAATCATACACACAAGTTTAAATATCATATGGTATCACTCACTGGAGAAAGATGCTATTCTTGAGAACTTGGACCAGCAGCAGACTTCCTAGTAAAGAAGTAATAGTTAAATGAACCTATCTATTAAAGATCCTGGAATCAGTATTTTTTCTTCCTTGCACACAACTGTAATACTAACAGGGTGCTTAAGAGATTAAAGAGTAACTGATAGCTTTCAAATTGCAAGCTTTAATGATGGGTTAATTGAAAGGACTCATCTTCCTCAAAGAGGCCCATAGCTTAATCACTGAAACCTGTGTTACTTTAAATATTAAAAGAGAATTAAGACTCCAGATGAAACTAATGTTAATGAGCTGACCTCAAAATAATGAGATTTTCCTGGAGTATCTGGGTGGGCCCTCTAAAATTCTTAAAAGTGGAAGATAGGCACAGAAGAGGAATTTGGAGTGATGAAACGTGAGAAAGACTTAAGCTATTGTTGCTGGCTTTGAAGAGGGATGAAGAGACCATGAGGCAAGGAATGTGGACAGCCTGTGAACAGCTTTGCCCTATGAAAGAAGGAATGCAGCTATACCAATGTCTTGATTTTAGCTCAGTGAGACACATACCAGACTTCTGACCTACAGAATTGTAAGATAATAAATTTGACTTGTAAATCACGTTTGTGGTAATTTGTTACAATAGCCATAGGAAACTGACACAAACAACTAGTTAAATGAGCAAACTTTTAGAAATACTAAATTTTCAATGTTTTTGAGATATCTAAGTAGAGATGTGACCACATGGGATTGTCAGGAAGATGGTAAAACTGCAGATATAAAATGGGGAGTTACTAGAGGTGATAATTAAAACTATGGGTGCAAATGAAATTGCTTAAGGAGAATAAGTATGAATAAAGAAGAAAAGGCTTACCTCCAAATAGTAGATTAAACAGGGAAGGGAAAGCCAGAAAAAGAAGCTGAAAAAGAAAGTCAGAGAATTACAGATAACAAGGACAGGATAGCATCACAAAATCAAAAGCACATGTTCCAAGGAGGGTCATTGGTGATGAATGCTGATGAGAGCTAAAATAAAGACTTAGGTATACATGAGATTTTGTGACACAGAAGTAAGAGCAATTTGGATGAGGTGGTAGGTGTAGTAGGTATTGAAGCTAAATTTGTGTGAGTTGAAGGATGAGTCAAATAAAAATAAATGAAAAGGCAACACATTTTGAAATTTTAACTATGAAAGAAAAGAGAATGGTGAAGTAAGAGTTTCAAGGAAATATAATATGTGTGTTAAGGTTCTCTCAGAATCAAACATCAGGATGGGATTAGACTACACAAAGATATTTTTATTATCAGAAACACCTGTGTGAGAAAATGGGGGAGGGATCTGGAAAAACCTATGAGATTCCACAGTAGGAGAAAAGGAAGAAAAGTTATAAGGGCATGTCCTAAAGATTACTGTAGAGCCTAAGGAAGGTTCAGCAAAGCTGTTAGGAATTCCTCAAGCCAAAGTCACCTTTCAGAGGTGTCCCATGACTCTAGGAATGGGCATAAAGTAGAACAGCCTTGGAGCACAGGGGAAGAAGCAAACACGGGAATGGATTTCAGAGCACAGCAGATAGGATCATTGGTTGGAGGCCTGGGTGGCACATTTTTATGGTTTCCATAGAAAGGGTTTTTGTTGCTGTTGTTGTTTTCTTTAGGGAAAGATTGAAGATAATGACAAAAAAGAGCATAATTGATGGAGCAAGGTCCAAGCAAAGGCTGGAGTGGATGAAATTTAGAGAACAAGCAAAAGCACTGCCCGAAGATATGAGATATATTGAAACAAGAGGGTGAGTGCAAAACCATTTGTAGATTTAGGATTTTCCATCTGATGGCATCCATTTATTCTTTAAATTACAAGATGAAATCATCTCCTGAGAATGCACAAGTAAGAATGTGTCAAAACTCAATGAAAGGTATAAAATAATCACTGTGTGGAATTGGAGACTGATTTATTTCATGCTTAGATTTCTGGGCAGTGTTAATGGTCCATTTAATCTGAAGGCCATGGATCTGTAGTAGTATTAATCTCCTTTCCTTCCAGCTTGTTCATTGTTTTATTCCTGCCCAGACTTTTTATTGACCTGTTGACCTGTTAGAGACCTATGTCGATGAGTAGTGCTAATACCCTTTCAACCATAATAACTTTTTTCTCTCATTTGTGACATCTCAAAGCCCCCATGTTCTATAAATTTACTTCCTAGAAATTTCTTCAACCTGCCTTTCCACTCTTTATTCTCAGTGTTTCGGTTATAGGACTCATCATCTCTGCCTTCTAACTGGTTGCTCTTCCTCTCATATTGTCTCTTCCAAATCTATCCACCACACAGCCATAACAGTGATCAGTCTAAGGTATAAAACCCAACCATGATTATGTTAACTCCTTCAGTGGAGGCTTCTAGGGCTTGGATATTGTCTGCATGGGTCCCTCATATGTTCATGTGCCAGAAGCTTGGCTTCCAGTGTGGTAGTACTGAAGTGGTAGGACTTTTAAGAGCTAGGGCCTAGTGGAAGGTGGTTAGGTCATCGGGTCACTGCCCCCAGAAGTGCTAGTCTCATGGATTAGATTAGTCTTGCAAAAATGAGTTTTTGTAAGAAAGAGCAAGCTCAGTCCTTTGCCAGCCTCTTGATTCTTGTATTGCCATGTGATCTCTCCTTTTTGCATATGCTCTCAACATAACGCTATCTGCCACATTATGATGCCAGAAGGTCCTCACCAGAGCTAAGCAGATGTGGTAGTCATGCTCTACAACCCTCAGAACCATAAGCTAAACAAACCCCTTTTCTTAATAAAGTACTCAACATCAGATATTATGTCATAACAACACAAAACAGACTTAATACAGAATCTTATAACCAATAAGATTTAGTTTAAGTTCCTTAACATGGCATATAAGACCCTCCATGATCGAGCCTTTGGCTGTCTCTTCAGCCTCATAGCTCATTGTCTTCTTCAATTTTATCCTCCAGCAGTATCTGAACTTCTCTTCATGCTCCATATTGCTTTTATTACTTCTATGCTTTTTGTTCATTCACTTTGTCTCAAAACCTTCTCACATCCACCCTTTAGTAAATTATCTCCCTATTGTTTTACAACAGCTTAGGCCTCACCTTTTAAAAAATGGCCTTCTTCTTCTATCTACCCTAAGATATGAGATATATCAACACACTTCTTCCTAGGCTGGATAATTGTTCTTTGATTTCCTACTTTCTTATACTGTACATATCTTTATCATTGCATTGATCACATTGAAAAATAATAATGGATTTTTTTCTCTCTCTTCTACTAGTTTAGCCTCCATGAACTATCTCAGATTTATATCTGTACCTTAGCAACTAACCAATGCATGGTGCATAGTTGGTGTGCCATGGCTTTTAAATAAGGAATGATGAAAGGAGAAAAGAATGAAGAAAGAAAGGAAAGATGGTAAGGAAGAACCCAGATCTTGGGATCATTGTATTGTACCACTAAATTTGTAGAAATCATTTACAAACTCATAGTTTATTTTGGGGAATAAATTTATAATCAAATTGTACATTTCAAATAAAATTCATTAATTATATACTGATTATTTGGTGCAAATATTTAAATTTATTGCATAACTGTAAAGAACTCAATATTCTCTGCAAGTAATTTGTAACCAATTGCATACACATTTTGCTGAGCACTTTACAAAGATATATGCCATAAATAAGTAGACAGTATTATGCTGAATTTGGGAGATAACAGGTATCTGCCATTCTTGCTAAGATAAGAAATTGGATATTGGAAATGAAAGTTCAGTTCTGTGGTCATGAGAGTGTAGGTAGAAAAAGTTCAAGGTATAAAGAGAAAAATTGATAGCATGAATGCAGAAAGAAATGTATTCAGAGCAGAGATAAATTGTACACATAATGTTTTTAAAGCATTGCATGAATGTTTAAAATAATCAGATGATCATATATTTGTATATATATTTGCTGAGATCTTAATAGTTGGATTTCATCTGGGCACGTCCTATTCTGTGAGGGATTTCTGGCTGTTCAGAACTTAAGTATCCAGTAGGTTGTCTTTCTCTTTGAACATAGCTTGATTTTGGAACTCCTGTTGTGGAAAAATCCTGCAAAGAAGTTAAAAATATTGTAATTAAATGGCATTTATAAAATATTTATTCTCATTTAGATGTGTTTATACATTGGAAAATAAGGCAAATATTAACTGATTGATTTTAAAAATTTGTCTAATCACTGTTATGACTTTAAAATTATTTAAAATAACACATATTTTCTTTTAGTAAGTGAATTGTTGGCTATTTTTAAATAACCATTAAATACTCTACTCTAGACTGGTTTAGGTATTGTGCAATCCAGACTTTTTGTATGAAACAAAGATGCAAATATTAGAAAGGAATTTACATAAGAAAAGTCAAACATATCTTTTTTTCTGATTTTATAGTAGCAAAGTTCATACTCTGATACTGCACAATGGTGAATGTTAGTATAGTATTACGGTAAGTTAAATTTGTGACCTTTATGAAGTATCTCCTTTTTCATTTTTGCATGATTATATTACAAATTTTAAATTACATCAATAATTGTTTTCACATTATAACAGATTATTTATATCTTATTTTACAGCTTTATCACTGCTACAGAATTTTTTTGTGATAGAGGTATATGCTCAAGTTGCATTTCCCTAGCATAATTTTACCTTTTGACAATTAAAAATCTCCACATAAAAGTGCATTTTTTTATTACAGAGATCCTAAGAGAATATGTCCATGAGCATTTGAAAACAGATCTGAGAAAATATGAATACTGTCGGCCTTTGACATTCCTCTAGTTTTACTTAGAAACATTACACTGGTGACCTTCTTCATTTGTACAAGAATCATTCAAACATTTTAAATATACACTTTTTGACCACCACTCTGTGGCAGGCATCATGAATGATACTCAAAAGACTAGCATATTATAAGATTGTCCTTGGTCTGGATAACTTCAAAGTCAAGTGAGATACAGACCAATAGACAGTAGAAAAAAATAATTATACATGATTGATATCGTAGTAAAAGAATGAAACAACAACCCAGTGCTGATTGGAGGGCAGAACCAAATGGATTATGCCAACAATGTGAAGTTGGAAGAAGATCCAAACTCCAGATTAGAAGGCAAACTGCCTGATACCTTGACTACAAACTTGTAAGATCCTGAGATGTGGACACAAATAAGCCATATCTAGACTCCTGACCCATGGAAATTGTGAAACAATAAATATAGGATGTTTTAAGTAGTTAAGTGCATGGAAATTTGTTATTTAGCAATAGGAAACTAATACACAGATCAAAATTGATTCTGAAGCAGGCTGCATTCAAATCCAGCCAGTTTTCACTCCACATTCTCATATGTTAACCTTTCTACTTTTCTTTTTCAAATTTTATTTTATTAGTGATGATTAGTAATATGGGAAATGGCTTCATTTTGGTAGATTGTACTTGTACATAATATACTTTGATTTTTCTCACCTACATTATGTTTCTTCCCTTTCTCCCCTCTCCCCTGATCCCTTTTTCATCTCTAAAAATCTACCTTTTACTTTACAATCATCTCTTCATTTTTTCACTTTTTTTATTCAGGTTTTCTCTTCTTGTATTTCCATATCTATTGACCTACAAAGATTTCCATACCATTCTCTCTAATTTGTTTCTCTTTCAGAATTTCACATACTCCTCAAAAGTTCCCGGTTTTTCCCCAGTTTTATTTTCCATCATTGATCCACATAGAAAGGACATCAAATGCATGCTAAAGACATTGGAAAAATTAATTTTTATTTAATCACATGTCTTGAAATTTGTCTTCTTTAATAATTAAAATTCTTAAAACTCCACATTTGCATTTTCATAACTTATCTCTCTGAGGTCACTTAATTCATAGTGGATTTTTGTGGGGAATATTATTTTGCCCCTGGTCCACAAAAACTCCACTTTTCCAAATAAAAATACAACTTATCTTAATAAATACTGTTAATATTATTCTACTTTTTAATAATTTGTTACATTTGTCAAGAAAATTTATAAAGATAAGTTTAAGATGGCCATTCATCTCACAGTTTTTCTCTGATTTTTTTTAACACCTGTGCAAAGAAAGCCAGTTTGCACTTTGTGTTAATTGATAGTATATCATCACTGATCAGCAGTTAGGTAGTACTCAGCATTAACTTGATCACTGTAATATTTAGTATATTAAAGTGCACTATAACACAAGAAGTTGTAAATTATGACAATTTAATGACTATAATAACATAGAACCAGTTTCACCTCTGAATTAGTAGCACACATTTAACAGGTCTTCCTTTGATCTCAAGTTTCCTTTCTAAAGTTTGCAAATTTCAAAATTTTATTTTATATACTAAACTTTATTATACAGAATATATAAATATACATTATATATACGTATACTTATATATGTACATTAATATATACGAATATTATATACACTATATCTTTTACTCATATTTCCTAATCCTATTTTATAAATGAAATAGTAATGATAGTGAACCATATAACACAAAATTCTCAAACCTTTATTTGGATCGACTGTCATGTCATTTTGGTATAATGAAGTCCTAGTATTTACTATTTTACCTGTACTTGAATTATGGTGATAAAACTATAGATAAACATTGAGATGCATGATACATACGAAGAGTGGCTTCATGTGCATGGTTGAAGAATACTTGTTCCCATAATCTACTTCATGTTTAGTTGTTCCCCAAGAGCTGTCACAATTATGAGGTGTATAGTTGTAAAGATTGTTCTCTTTGGTCTCATGAATCATAAAGCTATTTTAAATGAAAAATAAACAGTAAATGTCTTAGGATACTTTAAAACATCAAACGCTCATATAGTATAAATATTTTGATAGCATATATTGTTGTGACTGTATGACTATATTGTGTAGAAAGTGAAGGAAGTTATTCAGAAGACACATTAGATTTATATAGCACACATAAAATAATGACATCCTCATAAAACTGAAAGAACTAGACTATTCCTTTATTCTGTTTCTCACTAAAACTAGGATTTTGCTAGGGAATATTTCCTATGTTCTTTCTCTGAATGTCTGTGAAATTATTATGATCCTTAAACTTAGAAAAAGTATAATTTAGAAAGTCTTACAGATTAATTTTGACCACTGGTGAATTTTTTCTCAGGAAATAGATTAAAGAGCTATCTTTTGCCCTGGCAAAAACACAATTATATAGATATTCACAGTTGGAAACATTGTTATCACTGACTATGCCCTTTTCTTTGTGTAAACCTGCCTCTTATTAAAAAATAAATACATAAATTAAAACTGTCCAATAAAATTCTTTCCAAATGAGATGTTGTTTCTTTTTTATAGTATTTACAAGTTTTAATTTCCCTTTTAAGAGTTAGCTTACTTGTAATTTCTTCCAGAGAATTGTGATGATGGATATACAGGACTTCCAGGAAGGATCTCCTGCCTAGATGAGCTCCAAAGATACTTAACATCGATTTTTTTTAGGGAAAAGGAAGAGAGTTAGTCATGATTTTGAGGAGATTTGAAATACAATATATAATATCCTCCTTTAAAAAATACTACATTGATTTTATATACTAATAACTAAATGCTGAGATACCTTCAGGCCTATTCTTGCAAAATGACAAAGGCAATTACTAGAAGAAAAAAATGCATAATATTGATAACTTTGCAAGTTTCTGTATCTATCTATCTATCTATCTATCTATCTATCTATCTATCTATCTATCTATCTATCTATCTATCTTTCCATCCATCCATCCATTTATCCATCCATCTATCCATCATCAATATACGGATTGGGATGGGGATAGGGGAAGTGTAATTGAAGATACATTTCACCCACACTCTAAGCGATAAATAACCCTTTCAAAAAATAGAATTAAATATAAATCACCATTTCCACTGTCACATGTGAAAAATATCCCCAGAGAAAAATGCAGTTGAAAAAATAACTCAGGCAGAGAAAATTTAGGTTGAACAAAGCTTCAGCATCAAACAGCCATAGCATACTGTAGAGAGATTTGGAGAAAAACTAATCCATGCAAATCAGTTGGCAAAGAATTATTACTTGAGGACTATCTTTCAAGTACATGAGCAAAGAAAGAATTGTAGCATTATGGTAATTAAAGCAAGAAATTGGTATTTTAACACAGACATGAGACATACAAGAATGAATCCAAGTCTACACAGAGCCTATTATAGCCATAACTAGTTATGGGCAGATATATACCATTGTGATATGACTACTTTGATGGATGCATTTGAAAATTGAGGATATTTTACATAACTCCTTTGATATTTTAACATGGGGAAATTTGATGCTGTCTATAAAACTATCCATTGGGCTTTGATTTTAAAAAATTAAATAATATGTGAAATAAATATCATGACCCATCCCTAAGTTTCAGCTCATGCCTATAAACTGCCCTTGAGGGCTAGGGAATCTTGGATTAATAATAATGTCAAACTGAAGTTAGAGGGTAGGTCTCATCTGGAAAGACTTACTGATACAAACAGGAATAATAAGACGGACCAAATATTTCTCATCCATGGTTTAGACATCTTTCTTTTGTTTTTGAGCTTTCTTTTTCTGCTTTGGTTTTGAAATCTTCTTTGAAATAAAATACAAAACCACAATAAGACAAAAGAAAAAAATCATTACTATGGAAAATGATTTCTTCACTTTTATCTATAGTCAGTCTGTCTGATGCTTGCTTTCTGACATCATAGTGTGCAGAATCAAGAGTCACTGACCATTCTGTGTCTGAGGTCTTAAAGGGGCTACCTATCTTTTTATGATGTACCCAACTTTTTTAGTACCTGCATTTTTCTGTATTAGGCAAGAAAGGGTAGTATATCTTTTTGTGATGAAAAAGACCTATCTAAATTTGGGTTTGGGGGCTATAAGTATAGATTTGTTAGCTTAAACACTATGACTGTTTTGAAAAGGATTCCATAAGAAGCAGTAAAGGTATCTCAGCATGAAGAGGGACTACTATGCATGTCCCATTTCCCAATGTTTGGACTATTTTAAATTCAGTATGGTAGACCTAGAGCTTGATCTAACTAGGTAGTTATAGAAATGTGTTTTAGGCAATGTTAAGAGTGAAAAATTATTGACTAGAAGGCAGGGCCAAAAGGAAACTAAAATGGTGGGAATTTTTAAAGATAAGGCCATGAGAATGGTGGTGATAGTGACGGTTACAGAAATGTAGCATTAGGAACATGTGATGGTTAAGAAAGAATTGCACCTAGTGAAAACAGTTTTCTCCAGAATTTATAATTTTAACAAACGCTTAAAGTGATGTGACTGGGGGGCCATATAGATTCTTTAGCTTAGATCCATATCTTTTATTATCACAGCAGAGCACTTATGAGAAGGATAGAGGGATCTATCAATGTTTACATGGACAGTAGGCAGATACTAGGACTGTCCTGATCAACTTGCTTTGAAGTCACTGTTGTTGGATCTAAAGCTGAGCCTCCACATATTCTCCAAAAATGTGGCCAATGTGGCTGTTACTTTCTCAATCAAAAGAAATTCTTATTCTATATCATATTTCCTAAAACTTTGAAATATCCTTTTCAATATTAACAAACGCCATCAGGGATTCCACTGTTCCATACCGACAGTGTGGTTGATGGTATGAGAACATGGGACACATGTTCATTAGAGCATTAACCTATCTATGGTCCAGATTGACAAATTCAAAGAATGAAAATATAGATATGTGGTGGGCACAAGTGTAGGAAAGTAAGAAGGTTCCTATTTACATTCATGACCAAAGAGCAAAAACATCATCTGTGGATTGAGAAAACTAAACCAATACATGTTTTTGGAACTCACTGGTGGTATTTCAAAGAAAAAAATATTATGGGCAGGAAGACACACAGGTACTTCTAATCTATCTATAACAGCCTGACCAGGTACTCCATGTATTAGATATCACAACAAAGTAGTTGCTCTACTTATTCTCTTCCTGAATTCCAATTAAGTTTTCCCAATTGTCACAGAATAAAGGCCACATCTAAGGCAGTAATATCTGCAACCAGTGGTATACTGCTTTATGGAGGGCCAGATCTGAGTTTGTCAGATGAAGTTAAAGTTTTAAAATTTATATTTCAAAAAGTCCAACAGCACTGACCAGCCTATCCTACAATTTCCTAATTAATTTTCCCATTCTCATAGACAACTATTTCACCACTGCATCTCTTCTCAAACATCAAGCTGCTCCTCCATATTCTTTATTCCCAATTGATGATCTCACTTTATTCACTAAACAGTAATTGAAAGGGAACTATTTCATCTCAGTACAAAAATTTGCTAACCTACCTGCATCTATATCCATATACTCTTCTATGGATAGTGTTTCTGCTTGTACCAAAGACAAACTCCAGTTATCTCCAAATGCCCTCATCTTGTCTCTCCCAAGGACATTACTCATGGAATTATTCCAATTCTATCTTATAGCAACACTTTTGTCCTATTGTCTTATCAATATAGAGATGTGTATTACACAAAGCCTCTCTTAAATCCACACTTTTCTCCCAACCACTGCCTTGTTTTTCTGCTCCCTAGTACTGTATAACATCTAAAATAATTTGGTTACCATCATTGTCACCACTTCTTCACCCCTATTTAATTTTTCGAAATCAAGCTTGCTTCTATGTATACCACTTTGCTAAAACTCTGCTTGTCAAGATTATTGACCATCTCAATATTGCCAAATTCTATAATAATTTCTTTGTCATCTGATTTACTCTATATCTATACTCTGGCTATAAGTCGAGTAACATACCTTTAAATAGCACCCATATCCAGGTAACTACCAAACTGATACTTTCAGTCCATACATGTTTCCTTAGATCCAAACTCATTTATCAAACCACATATTCAATGTCTCTACTTGAATATCTAATAGGTATCTCTAATTAACCATATCTAAGCCAAGTATTTTGACCTTTTACACCACTCCCAAGCTTGCTCCTCCCCCACTGTTCTACCCAGTTTTTCAAACAAAATCTTTGGAGTCTTACTTGATTCTGCTCTTTCCTTTATGCCTCCTGTTCAGTCTATCAGAAAGTTTTCTTTGTTTGTTAAGAGTTCCAAGTGTACTTCCTTCTATGTCCACTGATACCACCCTAGTCCTATATGGCTCCCTACAAATGTATCTCTGCACAACATTTCATCCATGTTGAATATCTTTCTCTGAAATTATCAATCTTGTTTTTTTCTTAGGGTTGTTATACATGATGTTCTCTCATTTCAGAAAGCCCTTTCTCTGACTTTTTCCATACAGAGAAGGGTTTTTTTTCAGTCTTCAGTCTCAATTTATTAGTCAACAAGTTTTTTTCCAATTTTCACACTTAATACATATTGTTCATTCCCAAGTCATCACTATATTACTCTGCTTTGTTTTATTTATACAATTTATCATAATCTGAAATAATCTTATTTAATTGTTTATTTTCTACTTCCTCTCTTCTTGAATGTAAACTTCATGAGGATAAGACATAATCTTGGATACCACTGTATTCCTACTATATAGAATAGTTTTAAGCAAATAATAGGCATTTTATACATTTTTGAATGAATTGAATAAACACTATAGAGTGCACTTTTATTCTAAGGAACAAAGGGAATAATATTAGTTTCTTTTCTTATGGAGACTGTAATTCATATGCTGTGAATCTCTACTTTAATGACCTCCTGAAGTATCTATCTGAGGGAATAGAAATGAAAAGTTATCAGAGTAATAAATAAGACATTATGGAGTCTCAATCAGAACTAGTCTAGTGATTACACAAAATCCTTTACTTCCACATCCTTCTGCCTGATGCCCTATTGGTACCTTTGTGCCATTATAAGGAGAATAAGAATCAGCAATAAAATTTGACATATAAACTACTCAATTTATTTCTATTAGCACATTTAACCAAAAGAAAAATTAATAAGATGTTATGGTTTGTGTCTGGATGTCCCCCAAAGCCTCATGTAGTCATGGGGGCAGGCTTCTAGAGTTTGTGACTGATTCATGGGCCAATGCTGGGATTATGGGTGTGAGTGCTACAACCACCATGGGGGGTAGCCACATACAATATAAGGGACAGAGTCTTCTTTCTCTCCTCCCCTTTTGCTATACTTGCTTTTGTACCTTCCAATGCCATGAACTGTCACCTTTCTGCCATGCCACCCTACCTTGGAGCCAGCTGATTATGGACTGAAACCTCCACAAACTGTGAGCTAAATAAACCTTTCCTTTCTTAATTTTGGGCATCAGATATTTTGTCCCAGCAATGAGAGGAAAGTAACTAAGACAGAATTTCATACCAGAGAAGTAGGGTCATTGCTGTGACTCTACCTGACCATGTGGTTCAAGATCCTTTGGGAATGGCTTGTGGAGAGTTTGGAAAGGTTCAGAGATGTTGCCTGAAAGAGTGGCACTGGAACAATTTGTAATAGCTAAATCTTGGAATAAACCCAAATGCCCATCAACCTAGGAATGGATAAAAATATGTGGTATTTTTATACAATGGAATTCCAATCCGCTATAAAGAAAGATAAACTTGATACTTTCATAGGTAAATGGATGCAACTTGAGGCCATACTCATAAGTGAAATGAATCAGTCTCACATGTGTGAAGTTCATATTGTCTCCCTAGTGTAAAAAAATGAAAGAGTAAATAACATCCAAAATGTACAATAGATATTCTGAAAGTAAAAGGGGAAGAAACTGCTCAAAAGGAAAGAACAACTGGGATGGTGGAAAGGAGAAAAGAAAGAAGGGAAAAAAATATATATATATGATAGATAAGGTAATACAATACTAATCTCTATTGGTTAATTGAAAAGTACAGGTTGTGCTTACATTGTTTGAGCAATTTTTCATGCCTATGTTTTGTAATCTGAGCAACTACTTTGAAGATAAAAATACACAATATATTAACCATTGTTAATCTCCTATTATCTTATTTAGAAATTCTGTATCATCATTTTCATTGTTTTTTCTTTTTAAAATTAAAAAAAAATTTAAAAGAGAGTAGCACTGGAATGCCTTAGGCTGTTCTGTATGGGAGATTCTGGTCAGAGCTAAGAAGACCAGAAGGCTGATAGAAATACTTCCGGTAAAGATCAGGCTCAGGAGGATTCTGCTGGGAAGAAGGACAGCGTTGGCTGTTGGACTCCAGACAATGTGTGTTATGGCTTGGCAGAAAGATTGTCTGCATTTTGCTTATGTCCAGAGACTTTGCCTGAGACTAAGATTAAGGGCAGTGGACTAATATGGCAGAAAAAATTTCAAGGCTGTCTAATGTCGAGGTGGTGGCATGGCTATTGTTGGGGGCTTTTAGCCAGGTTTATGTTGTGAATCAAGAGCAAAGAGCCTAGCAGGATGATTTAAAATGTGAGTTTGGCCAGAAATAAAGCTCCAGTAAAATTGTGGATTACAAAGAGAGAGCTGAGGAGATCTTGATTGCTGAGAAGAAACAGGAGAATATAAAAAATGGCCTGAGGGCATCACAAGAAGCAGCAAATCTCCACCCTTTGCAGCCTCAAAACTGCAAAAGTGAGGCTTTGCTTTGAGGAGAAAGCCACAGAGCACCATGTTCCAGAATGGTGGCAGCCACACTATCTCCCAGAATGGCAGTGGCAGCTGCACCAGCTTCCAAAATGGTGGTGGCTGCACCAGGTTCCAGAATGGTGGCAGCATAGAGAATTTGTTCCTCAGAATCAGGTTCAGAGTGCTCAGTGATCCAGGCACTCAACCCCTATAGCCAAAAGAGAGGAAAGCCTGCCTACTGCTCCAGCTGGCAGCGGACCTTGACATCACCCACATGGCACTGGTTTTAGGTGCATGCAGAATGCAAGAGTTCTGAGGTTAGAAAGGCTTCCACTCAGATTGCAAAAGAATGCCTGGGAGGCCAGGCAGTGTGCACCAGAGAGGGCAATGTGTGAATCTGTGAGGGTGAAGCCAAAGGTGCAGTGGAGATCTCAGAAGTTTGGAGAAGCCAGAAATGTAGATTGTCTGAGGAAAGCTGCAAGGATTGAGCAGAGCAGGCCTAAGAAAGAAGCCATAGGAGCTGTAACCCCTGGGAGTGCCATTGGGTGGAGCCATGCAAGTTCTTTGGAGCTCATAACTTGCCACAGATTGCTTTGGAAGTTCCACGTGGAACTAAGGACTTAATGTTTGCCCTGCTGGATTTTGGACTTGCTTTGGTCAATATTCCTTTGTAACCCCATTTGTAACTTTTGGAATGGAAATGTCTACCTTGTGCCATTGGATGTTGGAAGTGTTTAATTTTCTTTTCAACTTGCTTTACAACTCAGAGGAGACTTGTAACTTGGATTCTTCAGCAATGCTGCAACTGTTAGGATTTTAGGAACTCTTAGAGATGGACTGAATGCCTTTTGTGTAAAGGATGTGAATGAGTCTTTGGGGGGCCAGGGGTGGAATGTTATGGTTTGTGTCTGGATGTCCCCCCAAAGCCTCATGTGGTCATGGGGGTGGGCTTTTAGATTTTGTAATTGATTCATGGTCCAATGCTGGTATTATGGGTGTGAGTGCTAAAACCACCCTAGGGTTGGTAGCCTACAAACAGTATAAGGGACAGAGTCTTCTGTTCTTGCTCCTCCCTTTTTGCTTTTGCTGCTTTTGCTGTCTTCAGGTCACCATGAACTGTTGATTTTCTGCCATGGCACCCTGTCTTGGAGCCAGCTGATTATGGACTGAAACCTCCACAAACTATGAGCTAAATAAACCTTTCCTTCCTAAATTTTGGGCATTGGATATTTTTTCTCAGCAAGAAGAGAAAAGTAACCAAGACAGACAGTTTCTACAATTAAATGATAATGACAGTACAACATACCAGAACTTATGGAACTCAAGGAAGGTAGTCCTAAGAGGAAAATTTATAGCAGTGAATACCCATATCAGGAAAACAGAGCAAGCACAAATACACAACTTAATGGTGAACTGCAAACTTCTAGGAAAAGAAAAGCAGGCTAAGCCAAAAGCTCATATGAGGGAGGAAATTATAAAGATCAGAACAAAAATTAATGCATTGGAGACTAAGAAAACAATACAAAGAATCAATGAATTGAAGGGTTAGTTCTTTGAAAGCTTAAATAAAATCGACAAACCCTTATCCAACCTTATCTAAAAAAGAAAGAAAAGACTCAAATACATGCAATTAGGAATGAAAAGGGTGAAATCACAATGGACCCTGCAGAAATCCAGAAGACCATCTACACCTACTTTGAAGACTTGTGTTCTAATAAGATGGAAAATGCAGAAGAAATTAATAGATTCCTAGATATATATGAATTACCAAAGCCGTATAAAGAAGTTATAAAAATCCCAAATAAACCAATATGAATCAATGAAATCAAAAGTGTAATTAAAAACCTATCAATAAAGAAAAGTCCAGGCCCTGATGGATTCACTGCTGAATTCTACAAGAAATTTAGAGAAGATCTAACACCACTACTTCTCAAACTCTTTAATGAAATTGAAAGGGAAGCAATACTCCCAAATTCATTCCTAGAAGCAAGCATTACCCTGATACCAAAACCAGAGAAGGAATCAAGTAAGAACAAGAACTATAGGCCAGTCTCCCTAATTAGTATAGATGCAAAAATCCTCAATAAGGTACTGTCAAACAGAATGTAGCAAATCATCAAGAAGATTATAAACCATGACCAATTGGGATTCATCCCTCAGATGCAGTGATGGTTCAACATATATAAATCAATAAATGTAATACATCATATTAACAGAGCCAAGGACAAAAATCATATGATCAACTCAATACATGCAGAAAAAGCTTTTGACAAAGTCCAGCACCCATTCATGATAAAAACTCTACAGAAAATTGGAATAGATGGTCTTTACCTCAATATGATAAAAGCCATCTATGACAAACCAACAGCCAATATCATACCAAATGGACAAAAATTGAAAGCTTTCTCTCTAAAATCGGGAACAAGGCAAGTATGTCCACTGACTCCACTCTTCTTCAACGTAGCCCTGGAAACTTTAGCCAGAGCAATTAGACAAGAGAGAGAAATAAAAGGAATAACAATAGGAATGGAAGAAGCTAAATTACAATTATTTGCAGATGACATGATACTCTACATAGAAGACCCTAAAAATTCCACTAAAAAAACAGCTAGATTTAAAAAGCAAATTCGGTAGCATAGCTGGATACAAAATCAAAACTCAAAAATCAAGAGCGTTCATGTACAGGAATAACAAACTCACTGAGAGAGAAATTGGGTAAACAACACCTTTCACAATAGCATCCAAAAAATGAAATATCTGGGAATCAATCTAATGAAGGATTTAAAAGACCTCTACATTGAAAACTACAGTACTCTGAAAAAGGATATTGAGGAGGATATCAGAAAATGGAAAGACATTCCTTGCTCTTGGTTAGAAAGAACGAATATGGTGAAAACGGTGACACTTTCAAAACTGTTATACATATTAATGCAATTCCAAACAAAATTCCAACAGCATAGCTCACAGAATTAGAGAAAACAATCCTAAAATACATTTGGAACCAGAAGCCACATAGAATAGCAAAGGCAATTCTGGGGAACAAAGGCAAGGTAGGGGGCATCAAAATCCCTGACTTGAAATTATGCTATAAAGCTACTATGATAAAAACATTGTGATACTGGGAAAAAAAAGACCCAAAGATCAGTGGAAAATATGAGAAGATGCAGAAACAGCTCCAGACATACTCAGCTACCTTATCTTTAACAAAGGTGGCAAACACATTCACTGGAAGAAACATAGCCTCTTTAATAAATGTTGCTGGAAAAACTGGCTCTGCACATGCTGAAGATGAAATTGGACACATATCTTTCACCATGCACTAAACTAAATTTGAAATGGATGAAAGATCTAAATATTAAAACAGAAACATTAAATCTGCTGGAAGATAGAATAGGTAAAACTCTTGAAGACATTGGTGTAGGCAAAGACTTTCAGAATAAAACCCTGATTGCACAGGAACTATCACAAAGAGTCAACACCTGGGATCTCATCTTATTAAAAAGCATTTTAACAGCAAAAGAAACCACCAACAGGGTAAAGAGACAACCCACAGTGTGGGAAAAATGTTTGCCAGATGTTCCTCGAAGGATTAACATCAAGAACATATAAAGAACTCAAAAATATCAGACTTCCCAAATTTAAAGACCCACTCCAAAATTGGGCATCTGAGATGAATACACATTTCTCGGATGACGAAATACAAATGGCAAATAAATATGCAAAACAATGTGCAACATCACTAGTCATTTGAGAGATGCAAATTAAAACAACACTGAGATTCCATCTCACCCCAGAAAGAATGGCTATTATCAAGAAATCAACCAATAACAAATGCTGGAGGTGCTATGGGGAAAAAGGAACATTTCTCCACTGTAGGTGGAAGTGTAGAGTGGTGCAAACACATTGGAAATCAGTGTGGATATTCCTCAAAAAAACTAGGATTGGAGGTCCCATTTGACTGAGCTATTCCCCCTTGTGGGTATCTTCCCAGAAAAATTAAAAACATTGTATCGCCGCGATATATGCGCACCCATGTTTATTTTTATTTTTTTATTTTTTATTTTATTTTTTGGGAACCAGGGGTCAACCTCAGTACCTCGCGCACCAGCAGGCGCCCGTGCCGCTGAGTGATATCACTGGCCCTTTTTTTGTATGTGGGTTCCGGGAGTTGAACTTGGGCCCTCGCACTTGCCCGGCAGGTGCTTACGCCACTGAGCCATCTCACCGGCCCGCACCCATGCTTATAGCAGCACAATTTGTAATAGCTAGATCTTGGAAACAACCCAAATGCCCATCAACTGAGGAATGGATAAAAATGATGTCTTTTTATACAATGGAGTACTATTCAGCCACAAAGAAGGATAAATGAGACTTCTATAGGTAAATGGGTGCAATTTGAGACCATACTCATAAATGAAATAAACCAGACTCACATGTGTAAACATCATATTGTCTTCCTAGTGTGAGAAGCTGAAAGAGTAAATAAGATCCAAAATGAACAATAGATATTGTGAAATGGGAAGAAACTGTTCAAAAGGAAAGAGAAACTGGGATGGGGAAAGGAGAAAAGAAGGAAGGGAAAAGCAAAGATATATGTATTTTTTGTATATATATATATAAACTTATATGTTTATATTTTTGATAGTTAAGATAGTTAAGATCATACTACTAATTTCTCTTAGTTCATTGAAAACTAAATTAGTCCTAATATTGTTTGGATGATTAAATGCCTATATCTTGTACTCTGAGTAACTAATTTAAAGATAACCATATGCAGTGTATTAACAAATGTTACCCTCCTATTATCTTGTTTTGAAATTTTGTTTTATTTTTTCGCTTTAAAATAAAAAAAAGAAACTTAGAGGAAGTTTCACATTAATGATTGAAAAATCCATATGCAAAAATAGAAAGTATAGCTAAATGCTGTTAGCATAACTCATCGACAGCACAATTTAAAACAGCTCAGGCATGTATTGACACACAATACAATTCAAAAGAAAGGCATTTAAAACTAGCAATATAGAGCTGGACTCTCTTGACAAAATTCATGGTAATGTTAGAATTATCTCTAGCTAGAAGTACAGAATTGAATGAAATTACATACTTGTAAGCTCTGAGTAAAACTTTTTCCTACCTATGACCTAAGTAGCCAACATACATGCATACACAAATACATATTTATGTGAATGTGCTGGAAGCTGCATTAAAATGCAATCAATTTCCTTGAGTTCTGTTTAGTACCATTAAACAGTACCCTGAAGTATTGTAGAGTAAGAAGCATGAATACATTTGCCAAAGCTATACATTTTACAACTGTTGTGTAAATCCTGAAGGAGTCTGACTCCTGTTACTCACATTTTCCTTCATTGACAGTACATCTAATGGAGAGACCATATGACCAAAATTCTTAAAGGGACAGCACTTTAAAGTTGATTACATGCAACTTTACTTTTTACATTTTTATCAATACAGGCTATCAGTACATAACCACTATATTCATTGTGAGGAATTGGTACATGTACAGAGCACATCTCAATTCTTTTTTCCCCTTCCTCTCCACCCCCATTAAAAATTATTTTTTGCCAGCATCAGATTTATTTATTTTATGAGTCACTTATTAAGTTATCATAAACTCAGATTAACAGCCAGACTAAGAGGCCAAAAACACATAAAATATTTATACTAAATCAAGGTACACTTTTAGATATAATGTAACTTTTTTAGTAATAGAAATTTGTTAACTGTACTACTTAAAAATGATCTCATACCAGTGTTTATGTCTGTACTATCAATTTTATTCAATTGATCTGTATGTCTATCCTTACACTAGTACCTCACCATTTCAATTACAGCAACTTTGGAAATATTAGTTCTCCAATATTTTAGTTAATTTTACTTTAATTGTACTTGTTTGTGAAGTACCATGTGATATTTCAGTATATGTATACAATATGTACTGATTAATCAGGGTAATTAATATTCCCACCTTCTTACCATTATTTTCTGTCTGTAGCCTTTGAGCTGCTCTCTCCTAGTTATTCAAAAAATCCATAGTATGTTGTTATAAACTCTAGCCATCCGACCGTGTTGTAGAACACTAGAACTTATTCCTTCTAACTCTCCCTTCATACCTATTAGCCAGCCTGTTTCTATCCCCACTCCCTCTACCCCTTTCCAGACTCTTAGTAATCACTATTCTATATTCAGATTGACTGTTTTAGTGCCCACATACAAGAAAGAATATGTCATGTCATTCTCTCTGTCTCAGTTATTTCATTTATTAAATGTCTTCCTGTTTCATCCATTTGCTGCAATACAGGACACAGTATCATCCTTTTTATGGCTGCACAATATTACATTGTGTATAGATACAACACTACTTTATCCATTTGTCCATTGGTAGTAATCTAGGGTAACTATTGTGGATAGTGTATAGTATAGTACAAATAAGCATGAGTGTATAGTTATCTCTTTGATATGCAGATACTATTTCTTTTGGATATATATCCAGAAATGGAATAGCTGAATCAAAGAGTAGATCTATTTTGAGGTTTTATTGGAACTTCCACGATATTCTCTATAGTGCCTGTACTAATTTACAAAGTTTAAAGACACGAAATCAATATACAAAAGTCAGTAGCATTTTATACACTAAAATCATTATTGCTGAAATTATGAAAGTAACCCCAGTTATAAAACAGCAAAATAAAAAAAAAGTATGAATGCATTTAACCAAGGTAGTGAAAGATCTCTACAATGAAAATCACAAAACATTGATGAAAGAAATTGAGTACCAAAAGAGTGAAAGACTTCTCATGCTTATGGATTGAAAGATTTAATATGTTAAAAAGCCCATACTACCAAAGCCATCTACAGAGTCAATGCAATCCCTATTAAATTGCCAAGGACATTCTTCACAAAAATGGAATAAATCATAAAATTCATACAGAACCACAAGTTATCCCTGTTATGATTTAGATCTAGGGTGTCCCCTCCAAAATCTCATATGTTTGGAAGATGATTGGATCATGGGGGCATTATACTCATCAATGGACTCATCTACTAGTGGGTTCAGTGCTAAATGTGCTTTCAGGGGCTGCAGCCTGGTTTCAGGCGGCAAGACATTGGGGACATGACCTGAAAGGGTATATCTCCCTTCCTGGATCCTCCCTTCCCTCTCTGCTTCCTGATTGCCATGATGTGAGCAGCTTTCCTTCCTGAAAGGCCCTCCATCTTGCCATTTCTGCTTTGGATCCAGTAGACCATGGACTGAAACTTCTGAAACTGTTAGCCAAAATAAACCTCTCCTTTAAGTTGTGGGTGCCATATATTTTGTTTCAGTGATGAGGAAAGTGGTGAAGACAATCCCAAATAGCCAAAACAATTGAGCAAAAAGAACAAAGCTGGATCACATTACCTTATTTCAAAATGTACTACACAGCTGTAGTAATTAAAATAGCATTGATACCTGCATAAAAATTACACACAAATGAAACAAAACAGAGTATCCAGAAATAACCTATGCATTTATAGTCAAACAATTCTTGATAAAGATACTAAAAACATGTATTAGAGAAAGAACAGGCTCTTCAATAAATGGTGCTGGAGAAAATGGATATCAATATGCAAAAGAATGAAAATAGACCCCTATGTCTCACACTATGCAAAGATCAATTCAAAGTGAGTCAAAGACCTGAATGTAGAACCTTGAACTATAAAACTACTATAAAAACATGAGGAAAACATTTCATGATATTGGTATAGACAATGATATTTTTAAATAAATCTCCAAAACACAACAAAAGCAAAATAGACACATGAAATATAACAAACTAAGTAAGAAGCTTTGGCTTAACAAGGGAAACAATCAACAGAGTGAAGAAACAAATTACAGGATGGTAAATAATGGGTAAACATTACAAGTTATTCATTCTTTTTTTTTTTTGATTTTTTGGGGCAGGGTCTCACTATGTAGCCCAGGCTGACCTCAAACTCACAGTGATCCTCCTGCCTCAATCTCCCTAGTGCTGGGATTACAGGCATACATGGCTACACCTGGCTACAAGTTATTCATTTGATGAAAGATTAATATCTAGACTATATAAGAAATTAAACTCAATAAAAACAATAAAAATAAATTACCCAATTTCAAAGTGGACAAATGACATGAATAGATGTTTTTCAAAAAAAAATAAATCAAAGTGGCCAAAAAGGCTTATGGAAAAGTCTTCAATATTATTAGCAATCAGGAAAAAACAAATCTAAATCATAATGAGATGTCATCTCATCCTTACAATGGCTTGTATCAGATGAGATGGGGTGCAGGTTGGAGTCACAATGGCTTGTATCAAAAAGACAAAAAGCATGAAATGCTGGCAAAGATATGGAGAAAAGGGAACTTATATACTGTTGGTGAGCTCTCCAACTTAGTTCCTCCTTTTCAAAATTGTTTTGGCTATTGTGAATCCCTTGCATTGTCATATGAATTTTAGTGTCAGACTATCCCTTTCTGCAAAAGGAAAAAAAAAAGGCAAAAACAACTGGAGTTTTCATAGGGCTTATGTTGAATATGTCAATTTGGGGATTATTGCCATTTTATCGATGTTAAATCTTCTAACCCATGGACACAGGTCTTTCCATTTATTCAAGTCTTCTTTGCTTTCTTTCAATAATGATTTTTTGTTTTGTGCTTCTTTTGTTAAATTGACTTGTAAGTATTTTATTAGTATTAATACTAGAATAAAAAGAATTATTTACTTAATTTTATTTATGGGTTGTTCATTGCTCCTGTATATACATAGGATTCACTTTTTATATTGATCTTGTATCCTGCTCAGTTACAAAAGCAGGGTCATTAATAAGCAAAGTTATATTCAACCTTGTGGCTAAAATGTGTTTATATTAATATATTGGTTTTTGTTTGTTGTTTACATCTTCTTTTGAAACTAAAACCCTGGACACACACACACACACACACACACACACACCCTCCTTTGAATAATTTTTTTTGAGACAGGGTCTTGCTTTATAATTGACGCTGGCCTTAAACTCACTTCATAGACCAGGCTGGCCTCAAACTCATGGAGATCCTCCTGCCTTAGCTTCCCAAGTGCTGGGATTATAGGCTTGTGCCACCACACCCGGCTATTTGTAAGTCCTTCCACTTCATAAAACCTCACCTCAATCATAGGCATTTACAAAGACCTCTAACTCACCCTAGCTTGAAAATTTAGCAGTTAACTTTATGGAAGGTACAAAATATAAGATACCATATTCTAACCTGATTTTAAGAATACCTTTTACATTTTATCTGTATGCTATGGCCAAATATCTTTTTATACATAATATTTTTGTATGTAAGAAAGGGAAAATATTATTTCAAAAGAGATAATAAATGTTAGAAGATAGTAAGAATGTACCAGTGAATTTTTAGAATCATATTTTAGATAAACAAATCAGAAGCTATTTGAATTTTGTGTTGTTTTTCTTTTTACAAAAATAGAGACTTTCAGAAAAATTGAAAGGTTTAGAGTTTTTAAAAAATCTTGCTTTATTTTAATAGCTATATTTTTAAATGTACAAAAGTCCAGAAAAAATTACACATTATTTTACTGCCTAATGCTAAATAAACTTTACTTCTTTCCCTACTATATTAGTTTGCATAATAATTTTTGCTATTTGAAGTATTTTATTATTTCATTGAATATTCAAAGCAGTCTTGTGAGACAGAGATAGCACAAATTCTCATCTTTTCTTTTTTTGTAAGAGGTGAAACTAATATATATGTGTAATTTGTCTGTGGTCACATAGCCAAACCACTAGCTCTATGCTCTTTCTAAGAGATCAGATCTTTGAAATGATTTAAGGGTTTGATTTTGTGGAATAAATTCAATTGTTGTTTTCAAGTTAAAGGAGGACTGATGACTACAACTAAGAAAAATCTGACTTCTAACTTTCTCACTCCCAGCAAGTTGGATTTAAGTCTGTTCTGGGGCAATCTAGAATGCTTCCAAAGATGTTGATCTATACTAAATCCTCCAGCTAAATTCTAAAAGTGAAATTCTAGGTTAATCTGAGAAAAATCTCAAGTATCTTAGAGTGTATATCTTGAGTCACTCTAGTATTCCTTATATTGAACCAGAAATGGACTATCATGAAAGAAAAGGAAGAAATATTTCCCTGGGCATTCATTCAAGTGGATATTTGGTTCAAGGAGAAGAATAAATAAACACACACACACACACTCAAATACACATATTATACTACACTATTTTTCAAGTTGAATTTTTTTTAAATTTCCAACATTTACTTTTTAAAGTTGAACTATTTTATCAAAAAACAAAATTTTACCTTGTTAAATTTTTTTTATGGTTTGGCTACTACCAGTTTAAGTCTTTCCACTTAGATTATATATAATGTCTCTAGAGCAAAGAAAATAAAATTAAGAGAGAAATTCACTAAGTGTTCCAAAATGTCTATAATTACATTTTTGAATGTTATAATAAAATTCAAAATCTGAAGATGAGAACATTAAAATATGTGATATAAAGTAGAATAAGTGATGTAACAAAATAGGAAAAACTGGATCAAGGAATTATAAACAAGAAGCTGCCTCTTCACTGATAATTTTGAGTTCAACAGTCTAATCTTAAGCAACTTCCACCTTGGCCATGCCTACCCACATGATTAGAATACAACTAGTATCAGGAATCAAGCTGGCAATAAATAAAAAATATATATCACTAACTTGGCTTTCAGATTGAATATACTTTGATAAATTACATTGAATGTGAATAGGGAAGGGAAAGAACATTGATGAAACTGGAAAAGTGAAAGAATTTGAGAATCTGGTTTTACATGTCTTTGCAGTCTACCCGCTCTCTCTCACCCTAATTTAGTGCTTTGTACATCACTGAAACTCAAATCATATTTTCAAATTGAAGTGTGAAGAGGTCCTCAAGCCAGTCAGTTATCATGCTGAAGGAAAAATAAGGGTGATAGAAAAATGCAGGGAGGGCAATATAGCTCAGTGGCACAGCACCTGCATGGCAAGCACAAGGTACTGAGTTCGATTCCTAGTACCAAAAAAAAAGAGAAGAAACGCATTGCTAAATTCTCCTTGAACTTGCTACAGCATTTGACCCTGCTAATTTACTTAACCTACATTTTATAGTTTCTTAACTATAAAACTCAAAGGATTGTTGTAAGGATTAAAAGATAATATACATAAAATACCTACCATGTATCCTGGCACATAAGTGCTCAACCTAGGTATTATTATTGTTTTTCCAATTATTTACAAGGCAATTGTGGTTTAATGGTAAGAAGACTGATCTGGTTTTGAATTGGCTCTGTTGCTTAGGCCTACGGCCTTGTACGAGTCACTTAACCTATCTGTAGTAACAAAAGGGTTAAAAATTTCAGCAACCAAACTCCTCCATTGACACAATCCTACCGAGCATTTCTGTACTGGGCAGTCATGAGGCACTGCACTAGCCCTGACTTGAAACAGCACAAGATAAATATAAATACAAACGTAAATGTAAATGTAAGTGTAAGTGTAAAAGTGTAAGTGTAAGTGTAAATGGAAATATACTTATTCATTCCTCCCAATGAGCCCTAACCCATCTTCTCTCAAAGAGTTAATGTATATGGATACTCTTATCTGAAATGAAAGGGGCTTCTGTAAGACCAGAGCAAATGGCTTTGTCAATTTGTAACATTAGTGTACAACTTTAGATATATAAATGTGTTCCAAGCAACCTAGAAGAAGCATTCCTGAGATACATAGACTTGCTGACCAGACCCCTTATAAAAAACCCTAGTCTTTCACTCTGACTGCATGATCCTGTCTTGGAAACTTGCCCACTGTCCCTCTTGACAGTATACTTTGATCTGAATTCTTGTCTCTTCTATATTCCTTGGCTGTTGGCAAATTCTTTTACTGACCCCATCATCAGCCATCCATATACCTTCTGGCATGGCACTATTTTATCATTGATTTCCTTCTTTTAAAAAATAGGGATAATATGGGCCAGTGAGATAGCTCAGCGGCATAAGTGTCTGCCTGGCAAGTGCAAGGTCCTGAGTTTGGCCCCCGGTACCCACAAAAAAAAATAGGGATAATAAGACTGTGCAGGGCAGTCGTGGATATTAAAATAGAAATCCTACGTTATAGATATTCTATGCCTACAAAAATGCTTGATATATAATAGGTGCTTATTAAATGTTAGTTCTTCACTCCCTTAGCTTACCGTATAATATTCCTGAATAGCTAATTCACAGTAAAAGCTAATAAATATTGAAAAACTGGTTACTAGGAGAAAAAGCATTGTAACTGTTCAATGACTATGATTAAACCAATTCATATTTTATAAATTCAAGAACTAAAAAGAATGAGGTCATTCTTACTCTGATCACATGCTTTCACTTTGAGCTTTTTATATTACAACAAACAGGGAAATTAGGAAACAGATATGAAACTAATAATTTTTTACAAGATTAGAAAAGATTACCTGAATTATTTTTTTACTGAAAGACATGTTAAATAGCATTTGATTTAAAGTGATTAGTAAATTAAATAGGGCAGAAGTAGTGAGCAAATTATTTTAAATGTGTAAGTCTATATCTCTTCTGCCCAATATAGTAGCTACTAGCCTCATGTGAATTTGTACATATAAATTTAATTAAAATTTAAAAATTTTCCTTAGTCACACTAGCCACATTCAAAATTCATAGAACACTTCCATGATTGCATCAAGTTCTATTTGAAGTCATCAGTTAGGATTTATTAGAATTATAGGGCTACATAGCACCCCTTGAAAAGTTTGGAGGAGCTCAAAATTGAAATTGTGGAACTGATGACCAGCAAATGTTACATTTTGTTATAAATGACCAGTATGTTAACTGTAATTGATAAGGATATAATCAATAGACTTAAAAATAACATTTATTTTTTTACAGTGCATAGGTGATAGATTATCAAAGATCATAAGATGCCTAAGAAAACAAACTCACATGGTAAAAGCAATCATGATTTATTTTAAAAAAATGACTGTCTAAACTATGATTATCTGAGTATTTTTTTTCTTTCAACATTTAATCTGACAAAATGTTCATATCACAAATAATTAAGGAACTTCAAAAACTCAATACAAAGAAAAATGGATAAAAATGGGTAATCGATCCAATTAGAAATTTCTCAAAGGAAGACATACAAATGACAAACAGGATTATGAAAAAATGCTTGACATCACTAATTATCAGGAAAATACAAATCAAAAACCCAATGAGATGTCACCTCACCCACACAAAACAACGAATATCAAAAACAATATAAATAATAAGTACTGGTGAGAATGTGGGAAAAAGGATCTTGCTACACATTGTTGGTGAAACTTTAAAGTAGTACAGCCATATGGAAAACAGTATGAAAGTCCTCCAAAAAGTTGAGAATAGAACTAATATATGATCCACCAATCCAATTCCTGAGTATATATCCAAAGGGAATGATATCATATGTCAAAGAGGCATCTGCATTTTCATGTTCACTCCTGCACTGTTCACAGTGCCAAGAAATGGAATCAACCTAAATGTCCATCAACTGATGAATAGAAAAGGAAAATGTGGGACATATCACAATGGGATATAAATGTCATAAAGAAAGAATGAATTTCTGTCATTTGCACCAACATGGAAAGAAATAAAACCACGGGAAGAGAAGTAACACATAATCTCACTCATACGTACAATCTGTAAAAGTTGATCTTATAGAAATTGAGAGTAGAATGGTGGTTACCAGAGGCCAGGATATTAGTCAGAGGAAGAGGGTAGGGAAAGTTGGATCTATGGATACAAAGATACAGTTAAATAAGAGCCAGGCCTCTGGGGTTCTATTGCTCAGTATGGCGACCATCGATAACAATTATGTACTGTATGTTTATCTGAGTATTTTGAATAAGGGAGTTGAAGTGGTTATAACTTGTTTAGACCCTCAGAAACACTTGGCAAGTTTCCATAACAAAAACCCTTTAAAATTAGGTCACCAAGGATACAGAAAGAGTGCTTGCCATTACACAGATGGTCTCTAATATTTCTTTCAGGCTAATATTTGATGCTGGCCTCCCTGGGAATGAACTGTCAAGTTGACAAGGATAATCTTTGTAGAGATCTGTAAGTCTGGGTCAGTGGGCAGAGCTCAGTAGATACACACCAATAAACTACATATTATTTATTTTTAAAATGAGCTTCAAAGAATAATCTTGGGATTTATCATATGAAGAACACAGAATTGAATGATGGCAAAAGAAACACAATAGCTCTTTTGAATCTTTAAATATAAATTTAAAGCAAATTTAAAGCATGATATGCTGAAAAAGATATAAACACTTACTATCACAGAATATTAGCAACCATCTACTCTGCTTTCTCTTCTTATTATCACAGATTAGCAGCTGTCTACTCTGCTTTCTCACCTGAAGATGTTCTTTCTGTCTCATCTTAGCTTCTTTTGGAATACTTCCAGTTTTGATGTAAATACCCCCTCACTGTAACAATCAATTTATTATTGAATGCTCCATATGTTAGAAACTAAATGCATTACACTGAGCTGAATTTTTCCCCAGTACTCTCTACTGTTAGTTCTGCTTCTGTCTTTAGTTTTGCTTCTGTATTTTCCATTCATATGTTGAAATATCTATTCTGTGCAATATATATAGAACATTTCATCTGCTCTTGTTAAACTTAGAGTCTAATGGGAAAGTAGACATTAAAAATGACCACTCATATCTTTGTTTTTTGTGAATAATGCTGAAATAAAAGTAGAAGTGCACATATTGCTACAACATAGCAATTTCAATTCCTTTGGATATATACATGAAAGTGGGATTGCTTGATCAAATGTTAATTCTATTTTAAGCTTTTTGAGGAACTTCCATACTATTTTCCAAAAGGATTATACTAATTGACATTCCTACCAACAATATATGAAATTTCCTTTTTCTCCATATCCGTGCCAACAGTCTGTAATTCATCTTTTTGATAACAGTCACTCTAATAGGTGTTTAGCATTATTCACTATAGCCAAGATATGTAAACAACCTATTTATCCATCAACAGATGAATGAATAAAGAAAATATGCTATTTGTACATGATGGACTATTATGCAGACTTAAAAAAATTCTGTTGTTCATGACAAGATGGATGGAACTGGGGACAATATGCTAAGTTAAATAAGCCAGACAGAAAAAGGCAAATACTATATGATCTCATATATATGTGGAATCTAAAATAGTTGATCTTATAAAGGTGTTTTACTTGAAGCTGGGGTTGGAGAAAGAGGGGTGGGAAAAAGGAAGATACTAATCAAAGGGTACTAAAGTTTAATTTAGGTTGCAGGAATAAGTTTTAGTGATCTATTGCACCTTATGGTGACCAAACTGAGTAATAATGTACAGTGCATTATAAAATTACTAAATAGGTTTTAACATTCTCATCATAAAAATATAATAAATTGGTGAGATGGTGGATGTGTTAATTATCTTTATTTATATTTAATATATACATAGATCAAAAGATCATATTATATCTCAAAAATATACACAATGTTCTATTAAAGAAAATTAATAGAATTAGATAAAGGTAACAGAGAACAACCTATAAAAAGAAAATGAAATAGAGAAAAATTAAAAGGAAAAAACTTTCAACCCTCCAATGCAATTAAAAATAAAAAGAAATGAGTCTAAAAAAATTCCTCTATATTTTCCAACGATTGATTTCTTTCCTAGATCCACAGTTTTAGAAGCCAGAAAGTCATGCCTTTCTCCTCCTGGGTTTACAGCCTGTGGGTTTATTAGGTGCCCACCCTGTTCCCTGTTCTGGAGGTCCCTCTGTCAATTCACTCCAGGCTGTAGCCCATCCAAGCCAAGGTGTGTCCTTGCTCACACTGATAGATGAGGAAAGCAATAAGACCTCTAATCAGTGTTGGATGTAAGCTGTAGAGTGAGGGTTCAAGAAGACTACTGTACTTAATGCCAGAACTTTCAGGGCCAGCCACCTCTAAAAGCCACACATGCCAGGCCTGGCTCCTAACCATGGAGGATGCGGCCCTGTATTCTTCCTGGCCCTTTTAAAGTTTAAAGTTCTCAGGGGGTCTAAGTCTAGCCTGCACCCACTCTACTACTGCCTTCCATCACTGACTTTCACCCAGTCACTGTGGATGAGTGACACTGGGAACACTAATGTGAAGTTGTTTTGTAGTTTTTCTGTGCCTCAAACTTAAATAATCAGCCCTTTCCCAAAATGGCACCTGATTATATCCTCTCTGCCCACTTGGCAGGCACTGTACTGACTTCTTCTCCAACTATAGCTTGCCATGCAAAAGGAGTCACTTTTAGAGTAAAATCCCATGTTGTTTTGCAGTTTACAATAACTGTTGGCTTTTCTTGGGACTAGCACTGCTGACCCAATCTGTTGTTTCTCCCTAGAGCTCCCTACCCCAGGGGCTTACCTTCTGTTTGTGGAGATGGCTTCTTTTTCATGGGAGCTGGGGTCAACTTCCAGGGTGCTTTGTTCTTTACACTGCATTATGCTCAATTTCTCCAGCTTTTCTGTAGTTTCTAATTTTCCTATCAGTTCCTTCCCAATTCCTGGAGATCTTTTTTTCTCTCTTTTATTCTCCTTGGCATGTTGTGATTTTTAGGTATCTGGGTTCAAGAGCCCAAAAATGCTGATTTGCTGATGATCTCTACTCTGCCACTTTGGTTCTCCAATGTCAACATTTAAAAGCCTGTTTAATTAGACAATTAATGGCTCAGCACTAAAAGTTTTTGTTATTAAGACTTTATACTAAGTTTTAATGTCTTATAAATGTAGTATCTTCCCATGTTTTTCAAGTTTCTGTGTCTACTTGTTTATTTTTCACATGAAATTTAAAATCAATTTGTATAGCTAAAACAAATGTTCAATACCTATTGTATTTTTATTGGAATCATGTTAGTTAACTGAGGGGAAATTGTGCTAGATGATTATATCAAAATGTTATGTATTTCCATATATTCAGTTCTTCTTTTATGTCTACAAAGTTTAAAAGTTTTATTCATATAGTTCATTTATTATCAAGCATATTCTTAGGTGTTTCATCTTTTTATTGTTATTGAAAGTGGAACAATTTCAATTATATCTTATCAAATTGTTATTTCTACATGGGGAAGCTAATAATTCTGTACATAATCTTTTTGGTTTTTCCATACACATAATTTCACTATAATAAAGACAGATAGTTTTAACTCCTTTCTATTTTTTCTTTTTTTTTTTTTTTTTTTTTGAGACAGGGTCTCACTATGCAGTTCAGGCTGGGCTTGAACTCACTGTGTAGCCTAGCCTGGCTTCATCCTCCTGCCTCAGCCTCCCAAGTGCTGGAATTACAGGCATGCACCACCACTCCCAGCCCTCTCTAATTTTTTAACTCTAATTTCTCTATCTGTCTAATTGCATTTCCTGGTACCTTAAATACTGACAGATACTGGTAGTTCTGGGCACCTTTGTCTTGTTCCTTAATTTAGGAGAATTGTTTCTGCATTTCTTATGACTGATACTAATTTTCATGTAGGGAAAGTTATATTTTATTATGTTAAAGAAACATTCATCTATTTTTATTTTTATTGAGTGATTCTTTTTCCTTAATTGATGTTAGTTTTTGTTAAATGCCTCTTCGATATCTGCAGAGATGGTCATATTACTTTTCACTTCTTATTAATATGATTATTTAGCCTTTCATTTTGGGAATAGCCTTACCAATAGGACTATTAACAGTCATGACAAGTTACTTTTCAATGTGGCACTAGATGCTATTTGCTAATATTTACTTCAGGATTTTAGCATAGATATTCACTAAAGAAATTGGTCTGTAGTTTTCTTTTTTAATGCAATTTTTCAGGTCTTTGTATTAATGTTATTCTCCATTAAAATTTTGGAGGTTTCTTTCTTTCTATGTGCTAAAAGAATTTAAACATCATTGTAATTTCTGAGTGAAACTGCTGGCCTTGTGCTGTGCTGTGCTGTGTGTGTGTGTGTGTGTATAACTTTATTAGTTTCATGCAAATCAATTTATTTAAATTTACTGTCTTTTTAGAGGATAGTTACATTTCCTGGAAAATTATCTAATTCATCTTTTTAAATTTATCTGTATAGAATTGAGCAAATTTGTATCTTGTGATTCTCATTTCTTCTGTTTCTAGTTACTTCCCTTCCTATCATTATTTTGTACAACTGAAGAATTGAAAAACATGAAAAATTGAAATAAGGCTAAAAAGCACATATAGTCTTCAACCTAAAGGAAAATATGGTTAATAATTTTGTAACTTTATTTTTATGATTTATATGTACTTTAGAAGAATGGATAATTGTGATCCTTCGGCACCAACAGTTTCATATTTTCCTAGTATTTACTCAATTGAGTCATGTTGTAAATTTCATTTGTGTAATACAAACCAGTTAAAGTTTTATGAAAAGCAGAATAATCTGATACAGAGGTGCTGTAATTTTCTAATTAATTTGGCCCTATGTCCTTAACTACACGTTTCCTGCTTTTGAATTTTCAGAGGCTTTTCCTCAAAAAATTATGGATGATATTAAAGTTAATTACTGTCATCTACTGGTATGAGTAGAAAGCTTTATCCTGTGACTCCCTCAGTCCACGGGTATTTATTGTTTACAAAAATATAATTCGTAAAATAATTTCAGAAAATTTGGAGGCATCACAGTTTTAACTGACATGGTAAGAATAATAGCACATTATAACTTTAGCCAAAACATAGCGATCTTTCTCTAGGCATTTCTTTATAATATAGATGTTCTTCTGATAGATATAAAAAACTAACCTAATGTTACAGTTCCCAAGTTAGATAGTAACTCTATAACAAATATTTTTTTATGTTTATTATAATCTATGGTGACATGTAATCTAAGAAATATAATAACAGTAATAAGTAGCAATTGGAAATATTTAAATTATTTGTATTATTGAGTCATGTATTTATGCATTTATTTTATGTAAGATATGCCTATAAAAGGCCTAAATTCATGGAGTCAGTCTAAGAAGCACAGAGAGCAGAAAGAAAAGTAAAAGAATGAAAGAGCAGCTGAGACAGAGAATAAAGAAAAGCATTTTCCTCTTTTCTATTACAGATACCATTTTAACGCCCTTAGCACCACATTGCCTTCCTTATAAACACTTCTCACAATTGAAATTTTATACTTAGTTGTATGATTAGTTTATTTATAGCTTTCTTTTTTAATAGACTAGAAGGTCCATGAGAGTCAGAACTATGTTTTTTATTTGACCAAGTAGAGTGTCTAATGTATAGCAGTACTGTATTCAATAAATATTTTGAAATAAATGTCTTCATGAATGAATATTATACTTAAACATATTACACACAACACATACATGGATATTCCTTTTTTTTTTATGTGGGTACCGGGAGTCGACCTCAGGACCTCGCACTTGCCAGCAGGCCCTTGTGCTGCTGAGCGATATCACGGGCCACTTTTTTCCTCTATGTGGGTACCAGGAGTCGAACTCAGGACCTTGCGCTTGCCAGGCAGGTGCTTATGCCGCTAAGCCATATCACCAGCCCACATATTCCTTATTTATATAAATGTTTACATATATATTTTCTTTTTCTCCCAGTAAAATTTTAGGGGGCTTGAAGGAAAGGAGATATAAGATAATTGATTAACTTTTTCTCTTTCTTACTTTTTAGTGTAGAAGTGGATAATTTGAGACATTATAGCCTCACTGATCTCCTCAAAAGTAATCTGAGGGCCGGTGAGATGGCTCAGCGGCTGAAGCGCCTGCCCAGCAAGCGCGAGGGCCCGAGTTTGACTCCCGGAACCCACATACGAAAAAGGGGCCGGTGATATCGCTCAGCGGCACGGGCACCTGCTGGCGCGCGAGGTCCTGAGGTCGACCCCCCGGGACCCACAAAAAAAAAGTAATCTGAGTAGTATGATTTGAGGCAAATAATTATATATTGAATTATATCTCCTTTCAATCTGGCATAGTGCCATTAGAAGTTTTTGCCTTTAGAAACATTTATTTGACTTGGGCATTTAAGTAATTCCTGCCATCTAGAAATTAACGTTTGCAAGTATGTGAGAAAGGATTTGTTTACCTAGTGAATTTTCCTTTTTAGAAGAGCATGAAGAAATCCCTACAAGAGGCTTAATTCTTCATTCCATGAACTACAGAATGCTAGCTATAGCCCTCACTTAGTGATATGTTGCTGTACATAGTTACTCCAAGTTGGTGAGTAGTGCATTATTTTTAAGCTAAAATTATGCTTGCTGAGGTTAAGGACACACAGCTAGTAAATGATAGAGTTCCTTATTCTAGATCCTCCTCTCTTCTCACTTTATATCCTCTCCCTATAGAATATAATTCACTCTTAGTTACATGCCTTTGAGTTACAGATCTGTTTGGCCTAACTCTCATCACCTATTATCTATGAACCAAAACTCTAGCAGTGTTACCAGTTTGAGAAATATCCTGAAAAAAATCATCGATGTAGGCCAGAACATACATCCTACAACCTTTGAAGATTAGGCTCTTGAGGTGCTGCATATGTTTATTTGTTTTAAAGTTCTCAGGCTACAGAATTTTCAGGGTAGAATATCCTCTATCATCTTTTCTAAAGTTCTGCCTGATGAGACACAGAACTTAACTAGTGGTTTTAATTGTCCAGTATTAACATAATGAATAAGACTAGTCAATTGAAGACATCAGTTCTACTTCTTTGATACAGACTGCTCTAGATTTTGGTGTTTGGAAGCACCACTACATAGTACAAAACCACTTCAACAAATTTGCCCAAAATTTATTTGAGTATTGACAGGCAACCTCTCTATCTCAGTGTGGAAAAGCATTCCTAGATAAGTAAACATAAAGATGGCATGCCAGTACATGGGTTCCCCTGTGATACAATAACATTCTTGCCTTTTATTCTTAGAGGCATTTACTACAGGGCCAACAATTTCCTGTTTGGCACTATGGGAATTCCTTGGCTGAATAGGACATGATACCAAAATTCCACTTTCAGGCACTCCAGTGTATTTCTTCTGGTTTGGCCGAAGGTGGAGCATCTAAGACCACCTGATTCAAAGGCTGTAGAGGCCAAGTTACAATGATTAGATCGGTATATAATTAGCTGGATGAAAGACCCATCATTTCAGAAGGTCAGTTAGTATTATTCAAACATTAGTGAGTTTATCTCACAGGTTATAAAAAAGTCATAGTATACTCAAATTGGGATTTGTTTGGAAGGCTCTTTTACATATATTGCTATTCCTGTCACTGTAGGTATAGTAAAGTTCCATCTTTGTTAATATATTTGATTAAAAGAGTGGTAACAATGAGGTTACAAATCTTTAATCACAAGAAGTTGAAGACCAAAAAGATGAAGGCTATTAATAGACTATCCATGTGGTGCTCTGCATGTAGCTCAATCAATATTTTCCCAGAGGGAGTCACCCATCAGCAACTATTTTCAGTGAGGTTTGGGTGGGATAAGCTGTAGGACTTGCCAAACAAATTAATGGTTGACAAGGATGCCTTCTGTTCCCAGGTCTGTCATGGTGTGAATCTAGAGGCAGATATCTACCACTTTCTTTCCATGGAGAAAGAATATAGTATATCAATTTCCTATCCTTGCATCTGAGAGAGACTATATTGAATGAAGTACAGTTGGTTCTTATCTCTACCCCATCATCAGAAAGGTAATTTCTAACTTCTAGTCCATTTCTGTTTTTTTTTTTAATTTTTCAGACTTTGCAAAACAATGTGGAAGAGAAAATATGGTAAATTAGGGCAAGCATGGTTGTTCACTTATGGCTTCCCCAGTCAAGGAAAAGTGGTCACAGCACAGATGAAAAAGTGTCCATATTAGAAGTATTCAAGTAGATGTAACAGGAAATACAGACAGCAGTTAGCCAGATGAAGATTAAGATGAGGGAAGGGAAAGTAAAAATTATTCGAGAACAGGCCAGGCCAGGTGTATACACCAGTGAGTGGGACCAGTGAGACCAGGCCAGGCCCAGGCAGGGGTGCACATGCTGGCAGGTGAGTCAGTGAGACCAGGCCCCGGTGTGGGTGCACATGCAGGGCCAGGCAGGACCAGTAGTATGGAATAGTCTGAAGCAGCATTGAGAAGCCAGCAGTTGGTAAATTAGGTGAACAAGCTTTGCACTCCAGCACACAAACATGTAGAACAGAAATGGGCAGGACTGCCATTTAATATCAAAGGGCTCTAGAAAACTCCAGCAACAGAAGACCAGTCCTAGCTCCCACATCCAGAGGCCAAGATCAGCTCCATACCCAGTACAAATCCCATGGCAAACTTGGCTGGAGTACACAGCACATTTCTGGGATCCGACTTGGACACTACCACAGAACTGTGAACACCAGAGGAATTTTACTACTTTTATTTTTCTTTGTTTGTCTCATTGGTTACCCTTTTTCTGTCCGGTTGGTTTTTCTGTTTTGTTTTGTGTTGTTTTTTGGTTTTTGTTATTTTTGTTTTTGTTTTCTTTCTTTTTCCATTATTTAGTTTTCTTACCTTTGTTTTTTTTTCCTACTCATCTTTTTCTCTTTCATCAACTACAACTTGATTTTATGATATTTTCATGTGAGTAAACATTGTGTCTTCTCTTTCTGATTCACTTCAATACTCTTTCACTTTCTCTTTCATTCTTTCTTTCCTGTGTCCTCTAGTTTCCTAAAACTTGGGTGATTATCCTTCGCCATCCAGCCTTGCTTCTGCTATATTTGATCTCAGTCACCTCTCTATCTTGTCCCTTATCCCTCTTAACACCCCCCTGCAACAGGGTAAAATCACTCCATTAAGGGGAAAATCATTGCACACAAGTTCCTGGTGTATGTTGGGTTTTGTTATATAATTGTAGAATTTGCTCCTATGGTTAAAGGTATCAGGTTAATAGTTACCACACTTTATCAGTAGCTAGGCTGTATTTGAAGCTATTATTATTGCTAATTGTACTACTTTAGCCAGGATGTCATACATGTTATAATCAGTTTTTCTCCTTTGTATGATAACACTGTGATTGCATGGGGTCATAATAAGAACCGTAGTCCATTACCAAAGGACTGGGTGTTGAGCCAAATAGCAATGTTTCATCCTTAACAAAATGGGAAGGTAAGTTCTTGGGATAGACATAAAGAATCTCCTATATCTAGAAGACATCCCTGAAGGACATCTCCTAGGGAAGCCATGATACTAGTGAAAAAACTACGTACCATAAGAAATCAGCAAGCATCAACACAGAAAACAACATAAAATAAAAAAAGAAAATAGATAATGAAAGACACAGACGCAAAATGCAACCCCAGGAATTCAGCCCACCCAGTAGAAGCCCAGAGCACGATGAAATAGAGGAAATCAGGAGTCAAGCACTGGAACTTTCTGAAATGATAGCAACAGAAGTGGAAAAAAACAAATGGAAAAGGATATAGAAAAATAATCTCTCAGCTACAAAAAATGATGATCAAAATGAAAGATATTAGAGCAGACAGAGATAAAAAAATAAAAGAGCTTAGGAGAATGATGGAAACCATAAATGCCCAACATAGGAAAGAAATGGAATCCATGAAACAGATCCAAACAGAAATCCAAGAAATTAACATCTCTATCCAAAGTATGTGCAACAGATTGAATGAAGGCAAGGATAGAATATTAGATCTAGAAGACAGAATTGTGGCTAGCGACCATAAACAATAGATATCTTAAAAATACCAAAAGACTATGAAAAACCAATCCAACAGCTGCAAGATAAAGCAAAGAAGAACAAGATAAGATTTATTGGGGTCAATAAGAAAGTTGGAGACAGCACAAATGCCATAAAAAACCTCTTCACAAATATAATGGCAGAAAAATTCCCAAACATGGATAAAGAATTTGACATACAAATAAATAAAGCATATATCTCCAAACAGCCATGACCAAAATAAATGTGCACCAAAGCATATAATAATCAATATTCCAGAAATTCAGCACAAGAACAGAATATTAAAACAGGTAGAGAAGAGAAACAAATCACCTGTAAAGGAAAGCCCATCAAAATCATAGCAGACTTCTCAACACAAACCCTCAAATCAAGAAGAGCTTGGAGTGAGGTATTTCAAACCCTAAAAGAAAACAACCCACAACCCAGATTGATGTACCCTGCAAAACTATCTTTCAAAATTGATGGAGAAGATACTTCCATGACAATGAACACCTGAAGAAATTCATGACCACCAAACCAGCTCTTCAGAATACTCTAAAGAATATATTAGAGAAAACAAAGACCACAATCACAAGAACACCAATAGAAAGACACCACCAGGCAAGGCAAGCAATTCAACAGAGGTGAAAGATGGGGAACAAACAACAAGAAAATAATATGAGAAAGATAAGCCAATAAATATCTGTTATAACCATTGATGTAAATGGTCTCAATTCACCAATCAAAAGAAATGGGCTGGCAGAATCTATCAAGAAGCAAGATCCAACAATATGCTGCATTCAAGATACATACTTAACACAAAAAGAAATTCATAGACTAAAAGTCAAAGGAAAGAAAAACAATACTCCATGTGACAGCATCCCAGAAAAAAAGGTATTCTATTTGCAGACAATGTGAACTTCAAGCAAAGGTTGATAAAAAGAGACAAAGAAAGTCACTACATACTTGTTAAGGGAAGACTCCAAGAAGATATAATTATCATAAATATATATGCACCAAATACCAGTACACCCAACTACATAAAACAAATATTAACACACGTGAAAAATCAAATAAGTACTAGCACAATTATAATGGGGAACTTTAATATCCCACTCTCACAATTAGATCAACCAGACAAAAAAAAATCAACAAAGAAATATCAAAATTAAAACAAACCTATGAACAAATGGACTTAGTAAATGTCTACAGAGTGTTCTACCCCACAACATCAGACTATACATCCTTCTTTGCTGCACATGGGATGTTATTCAAAATAAATCACATATTAGCCCATAGAACATGCTTAAGTAAATGCAGAGGAATTGCAATTATCCCATACATATTATCTGACAATAGTGCAATTAAGTTGGAAATCAATGGCAAAAGAAACCACAAAAATTACATAAACACATGGAAGTTAAACAACACCCTCCTGAATAACCAATGGGTCACAGAGGAAATTAAAGAACAAATTAAACCATATCTACAATTAAATGAAAATGCCAATACAACATACCTGAACTTATGGGACACAGAGAAAGCAGTTCTATGAGGGAAATTTATATCAGTGAATTCTCACATCAGGAAAACAGAATGAGCTCAAACAAAGAAATTAATGTTGAACTTCAAACTGCTAGAAAAGGAAAAACAAATCAAACTCAAAGCTCATACAAGAGAGGAAATTATAAATATCAGAGCCAAAATTAATGCAATTGAGACTAAGAAAACAATACAAAGAATCAATGAATCAAAGAGTTGGTTCTTTGAAAGATTAAATTAAATTGATAAAGCCCTAGCCAACCTCATCAAAAAGAGGAAAGAACAGGCTCAAATTTAAGCAATTAGGAATGAAAAGGGTAAAATCACAATGGATCCTGTGGAAATACAGAAGATCATCAGTACTTACTTCAAGAACCTGTATTTTAATAAGATGGAACACACAGAAGAAATGGACAGATTCCTAGACACATATGAATTACCAAAACTCAATCAAGAAGATATAAAAATTCTAAATAAACTGATTTCAGTCAATAAAATTGAAAATGTAATTAAAAATCTACCAACAAAGAAAAGCTCAGGCCCCAATGAATTCACTGTTGAATTCTACAAGAAATTTAGAGAAGATCTAATGTCACTAATGCTGAAACTCTTTAATGGAATTGAAAGGGAAGCAATACTTTCAAAATCATTCCTGGAAGCAAGTATTACTTTGATACCCAAATCAGAGAAAGACCTAACTGAAAAAGAGAACTATGGGCCAATAGTCCTGAGGAACAGGGTTGTAAAAAACCTTAACAAGATACTGGCAAACAGAATGCAGCAAATCATCAAGAAGATTATAAACCATGACCAAGTAGAATTCATCCCAGGGAAGCAGGAATGGTTCAACAAACACAAATCAATAAATGCAATACACCATATTAACAGAGGCAAAGACAAAAATCACATGATCATCTCAATAGACTCAGAAAAATCATTTGACAAAGCTCAATATCAATTCATGATAAAAAAAAAACCTACAGAAAATCAGAATAGATGGTCTTAACCTCAATCTGATAAACGCCATCTATGACAAACCAACAGCCAGCATCATACTAAATGTTTGAAACTGAAAACTTTCACTCTAAAATCAGGAACAAGGCAAGGATGTACACTATCACCACTCCTGTTCAATATAGTTCTGGAAACATTAGCCAGAGTGATTAGAAAAGAGAAAGAAATAGAAGGAATAAGGATAAAAAAGGAAGAAGTTAAATTATCATTATTTGCAGATGACATGATACTCTATATAGAAGATCCTAAAAATTCTACCAAAAGACTTATACATTTAATAACCAAATTCAGTAGTGTAGCTGTAAACAAAATCAACACTCAAAAAATCAGTAGCATTCCTGTACACAAACAACAAACTCACTGTGAGAGAAATTAGCAAAACCACACCCTTTGCAATAGTATAAAAAAATGAAATACTTAGGAATCAATCTAACAAAGGAAGTAAAAGATCCATACATTGAAAATTATACTACCTTGAAACAGGATATCAAAGAGGATATCAGAAAATGGAAAGGTATTACTTGCTCATGATAGGAAGAACCAACATAGTGAAAATGGTCATACTCCCAAAATTATTATACAGATTTAATGCAATCCCTATCAAAATACCATTAGCATACCTCACATAACTAGAGAAAACATTCCTAAAATTCATTTTGAACCAGAAGAGACCTAGAGTAGCAAAAGCAATTCTCAGCAACAAAGGCAAGACAGGTGGCATTAAAAATCCTGACTTGAAATTATACTACAAAATTACTGTGATAAAAACAGCATGGTACTGGCAAAAAAACAGACCTGAGGACCTGTAGAACAGTTTAGAAGATGCAGAACGAACTCCAAACACATTCAGCCACCTTATCTTTGACAAAGGAGCCAAACATTTTCACTGGAAGAAAGATAGCTTCTTTAATAAATGGTGCTGGAACAACTGGCTTTCCACATACCAAAGACTAAAATTAGACCCATGTCTCTCACCATGCATTAAACTAAAATTAAAATGGATCAAAGACCTAAATATTAAAACAGAAACACTAAATCTGTTGAAATAGAGAATAGGCAGAACTCTTGAATACATAGGTATAGGCAAAGATTTCATGAACAAAACCCCGATTGCACAGAAAAAAAAATATAAAGAATCAATAACTAGGATCTCATCCTATTAAACAGCTTTTACACAACAAAAGAAATCACCAACAGAGTGAAAAGACAAGCCACAGAGTGAAAAAAAATTTTAGCTAGTTGTCCTTTAGACAAAGGACTCATATCTAGAACATACAAAGAACTAAAAAAAATCAGACCTCCCAAATTCAAAGACCCAATGCAAAAATGGGTGTCTGAGATGAATACACACTTCTCAGATGAAGAAATACAAATGGCAAATAAACATATGAAAAAATCTTCAACATAACTGATTATTAGAGAGATGCAAATTAAAACAATGCTGAGATTCCATCTCACTCCAGAAAGAATGGTTATCATCAAGATATCAACCAATAACAAATGCTGGAGGGACTGTGGGGAAAAAGGAATGTTTCTCCACTGTTGGTGGGAGTGTAGACTGGTGCAACCACTGTGGAAATCAGTATGGAGATTCCTCAAAAACTAGAATTAGAGGTCTCAATTGACCCAGCTATTCTCCTTGTGGGTATCTTCCCGGAAGAATTTAAAAAATCATAACACAGCAATACATGCACAACAATGCTTATAGTAGCACAGTTTTTAATAGCTAAATCTTGGAAACAATCCAAATGCCCGTCAACCAAGGAATGGGTAAAGAAAATGTGGGTTTTTTAAAATATATAATGGAGTACTACTCTGCCATAAAGAAGGATAAATTTCAGACATTTCTAGGTAAATGGATGCAGCTTGGGATGATATTCTTAAGTGAAATAATTTAGATTCACATGTGCAAATACCACATTGTCTCCCCAGTGTGAGAACTGAAAGAGTAAAAAAGGACCAAAATGTACAATAGATGTTGTGAGATAGGGAGAAATTGTTCAAAAGGAAAGAGGAATAGGGTGGGGAAAGGGGGAAAGGAAAGAAGCAAAAAGGAAAAAATGATTAAAAAGTATTAAATGGAAACAAAGCTTTGTAAATAGTGAGCAGAAGATGGGTTGAAGGGAGGAAAAAAAGAGGAATCAAAATATATCATATATGGGTACCAATTCCCTATGATGAATATGATCATTATGTATATTTAAAATGTACCAATAAACCTAATAACAAAAAGAAAGTAAATTTTATTTAACACAGTCATTTGATGTGTCCAACAACAAATGAGTGGGTAAAGAAAATGTGGCATTTATACACAATGAATTATTACAATGTCATAAAGAAGGATAAACTTGAGTCATTTGTAAGAAAATGGATGTACCTTGAGATCATGTTAAGTAAAATAAATCAGACACACAAGCTTAAATATCACATGGTTTCTCTTTTATGAGAAACCCACGATATAAATAAAGAACAAAATAAAAGAAATAATATAATAGGAAATGGGGAAATAGATAATAGAAATTGGGGAAAAGGGAAGGGGACCAAAAGATGGAGGGAGGTGGGAAGGAGGGGAGAGAAGCTGGTGGGAAAAGAATTACAATGTATTATGTACATGTACCAACTCCCACAAGGAATACAATCATTATGTACTGTAAACATGTACTAATAAAAAATAAAAATGGAAAAATGTTTAATTTACCTTAATATTATTAAGACAGTGCATATCAGAAACATAGATTTATGCTAATGTTGGAGATCAATCTCAGTGGAGTTCTTACTTCCTTAAAATATATTGATCATGATTAGGCATGTTCTACAATTTAACGATAAATCATAACAAAAGATGATTTTATAGTATCATTTGAGATTTGTTTGATTTAAAACCAAAGAAACATTGCCGCTGCTTCTTATACTTGTAGTCTAATATGGCACTCACACTCCTTCTATTCTCGATTTAGATCTTTACTTAAAGTATGGTAAATTGAAGATATTTCCAGAAAACTTCTGTTTTAGAGGGTCTGTGCTACTGGAAACATTATTATATGAGAAGAGATTTTTGATTTTCAAAGAGATTTCAATGTTCAACTGATATATATATCTATATCTATATCTATCTATCTATATATATATATATAGAGAGAGAGATATAGATATATATACACATAAATCCTTGTCCTCTTATCATTATCTTTCTGGCCTTTTGTTAGTGCCTCCTTTTCTCCTTTGATATGTGTGTTAAATTTCCCAAGGCTGTCTTTGATATATGGGTTTTAACTTGACTTTACCTAGAAATAAATTAAGACAGGGATAAGTAGAGAGACTTTCCAGTGTGAATACCCCAGGTATGGCCTGTAGTCTATTGATATGTAACATATCATTAACCATCCCATATTTGTGCAGCTTAATTTTCTGATAACACTTCATTTCATTGTCTCTGAATATTTCTTTAATCTCTTAGGGGTTTTTGTTTGTTTGTTTCTCCGATATATTTCTCCTTTTGTATTTCTCCTGTAAATGTGTTTATTTGATAAGTGAATTTCATTGTTTACCTGGCCTTGATCAGGTTGAGGAGGCCTCATATCACCACCAAAAGCACGTGCAGAATTACGCTGAGGTTGATATTCTGATGAAACTCTCTGTTCTCTGCCACATAAAAAAATACAGTGCAGTTAGGATAGGGCATTTGTTTAATTAGTTTTTTTTTTTTTTTTTGTGGGTACCAGGGGTCAACCTCAGGACCTCATGCGCCAGCAGGCGCCCGTGCCGCTGAGCGATATCACCAGCCCTTTTCTCATATGTGGGTTCCGGGAGTCGAACTCGGGCCCTCGCACTTGCCAGGCAGGCGCTTACGCCGCTGAGCCATCTCACCAGCCCTTAATTAGTTTTAAATCACTTTTTTATAAACTATTTTTATAATACAAAATGAGTGCTTCCATTTTAAGCTATGCCCAAGAGAAAGCAATATTTGCTATCATTTACTGAATGTTTTCCATGTTAAAGATACTTTAATTAACACTATTTGATTTTATCCAATATTTTATTATAAAAAGTTCAAGCAATGTTGAAAGAATTTTATACTGAATGTTCATATATCTCTTACAATGATTCCACCACTAACATTTTACTATAGATATTTTAACATATATCTGTTCATATATCCATCCTACTATCCATCCATTATTCCTTATTTTTGATGTAATTGAAAGCAAATTAAATACATATTGATATCCACAAAATTACATTATCCTATGTAAATAGTTATAAAAAGCTTTCAAAATTGTTATTTTTAACTGTACCTTGCAGGTATGAAACCTGAGGCTGAGAAATTTTAAAGAAATTTCCATAGGCAAACAGTCAATAATATACGGAGCAGGGATTTGAGCTTTACTCTGTCTAGTTTGGTGGCCCTTACATTTTCCACTATGCCAAAGAATTTCCCAAAATACATTCGGATTCTGTGTTAGAGAGAGAGAGAGAGGGAGGGAGAAAGCAGGGGACAAGATATAACTTTCCCAGTTATGCCTTCAGTGTCCTACTTCTGCCATCTAGGCTGCACTTTCTAAAAATCCATTCTTTCAGCAATGACTTCATCAATGCGCTAATCCATTGACAGTGTTATGCCTCCATCATTCAATCACCTTCCAAAAGCCCTACCCCTGAACACATGAGTCTTTTGGGGGACACTTTTGATCCAAATGATAACAGAGTCACTTTGTCAATTCATAATTAAAGGAAGGACAGAAGGAATTAAAAAGGAGCATAAATTAAAATGAATTTTAACTGAAAGAAAATAAGGCAGCTTAATTGTTTATTAAAAAGCCTATACCTGCCAGTGATATGGCTCAGCAGCATAAGTGCCTGCCTGGCTAGTGCGAGGTCTTGAGTTCGACTCCCAGTACCCACATAAAGGGAAAAAAGGGCCAGTGATATCACTCAGTGGCACAAGCGCCTGCTGGCAAACACAAGGTCCTGAGTTCGACTCCCAGTACCCACATAAAAAAAAAAAGAAATCCAAAAAGCCTATACCTAAGCCCAAGTGCTTGTGAATACTATTACTATTCTGATTTATAATCAAGCTTTTTATTTGTTTTCTTTTGCTTCTTTATGCAATTTTCCATTAATTATTTCATTTGAATATCACAACTATTAGGAGGTAGACTATGTTTTACTCCTCTCCCTTTATAGAAGAGGAAGAAGAGGCTGAGTGATCTTCTCAGTGTCATAGTAAGCCAGTAGAAGAGAGAGGACTGTAATATAAATTCAGTATTCTAGAAAACCTTACAGTAGAAAGCTTTAAAGAATATTTAAAAATGACTTGTTTATAGGTATGGTTTCTAATTATTATGATTGTTTAACATTTCAGTGAGTTTCCAACCTATATCAAATGCTGATATTAAATTCTTCATACTAATTTTAATTCACAAAATTAAAATGATGAACATTGATTTTATGATATATATATCACATGGTACTACTTTAAAGAAAATGTAATAATGATAAAAACAAGATAAAGATTTTGAAATGACAAAAAGGTTGAAAAGTTTATCTCAATTCTCCCAGAGACAATTATCTAAAGCTATTTAAATTGCTGAATTTATTAAAAGTTGCAAGCCTATTCCTAGAAGTAAGAGGCTCACAGTATCTGCACTTTCAATTTTAAATTAATGTTTCAAACTAGCCTCATAACACATGGAAAGTAACATTGTATTTCATTGGGGAATGGTACTTTAATGTAGCTGCTAATTTCAATTAACTGATATAAAATTGAGATTTTTCTCTATTTGTACATACCCTTTATCTCTATCATTCAGAAATAGTAAAAATTACAATGCTATAGTTTGCTTTTAAACAAAGACATAAAGAGAATGAAACAGACATTACAACTTCCAGTGCACTGTTTAATCTAATTGGATTCTATTAGCATAGCATAGAGTTTAAGCCAAATATCCAGACTTATCCCTGTAACCTTGGCCAAGTTATTTGATCTGCTTGTGCCTCAGTAAACTCATCAATAGTACTTTATAGCATTCTTGAGAAGGTTAAAGGAATTGATTGGTGTGAAACATTTATAATTCAGCTTGCTGCACATAATAACCCCTCAGTAAATGACTACTGCTCTCAGTATCATTTTCACCATCTCAATGAGGTGATTGGTGTAATTATAACCATCTCTATTTCATAGATGAAGAGAAATTAAAGCCCAGAGCTGAAGAAACATGTCCAATACAGTCAATTACAGTCAATTCTATTGGATTTCTCTTTCCATTTCTCTGACATCATTGCTGGGACTAGGGAGCAGATACAAGGTACTGACACAGCAGCCTCTCTTCCTCCAGTCTCCACATGATTAGGACAGTATGTATAGTGCACACAAATATTGCCTTAGTGGAAAGAAAGCACTAAAATAGGACAATTATTTTGTGAATTACATGTTCTTTTTTTTTTTTTTTTTTTTTTTGTGTGGGTGCCGGGGGTCGACCTCAGGACCTCGCGCGCCAACAGGCACCCGTGCCGCTGAGCGATATCACCGGCCCCTTTTTCGTATGTGGGTTCCGGGAGTCGAACTCGGGCCTTCGCGCTTGCAAGGCAGGCGCTTAAGCCGCTGAGCCGTCTCACCGGCCCAAATGACATGTTCTTTTTATCTGAGGAAGGGGCTTTCCAGTTTTTGCTCTCTCCAAATCCTGAACAAAATATTTCTGGTTTGGCAGTATTATTCTGCCCTTTGTTAAAATTTAATTAAAATGTTGATTACTATGAAAAAGAACATACCAGTTGTGTCCATGACAAATACTATTTCTTGATTCATTTGCTGATCTCACAAGATTCCACATTAATTCTCAGGGGTATTTAGAAATTTCTTACCTGCGATCATCTATATTCTTCTTTGACTTCTTTTTACAGTAGTGGATAGTCTGGATTGTTATACCAACTATTAAAGCCAGTCCTACTCCAGGCAATGTTGCTACTAAAATCAGGTCCAGAGTACTCCAGAGTTGGTCACATTTAGCCCCCATGTACCAGTAATTTCCCCACTGGCCTCTAAAATTTGGACATCTAGAAAGAGATAATAGAAAAACAAAGAGCTCACAAATTAGAAAAAAAAATGGTCCCATCTGAATCAATCAAACATTTCACCGTTACTCAAACATAATGTTTCTATTTAGGTTCTGAAGAGATTTCTATTGTCCTCTTTCCACTTCAGCAAACATTCTAAACCTATAACCTTGAACACGTTCAATCAGCATGCAGAAAACTATCAAGGTTTTCCAACCATTAGCAAACAAAGATGTGCACTTACAAATGAAAAAAAAAAAAAAAAACTCACCCAAAATTGCTGTCTCAAGATTATTTTCAAAACTATCCACTTTGCCCTCTACTCTTACTTGTATTCATGTTGGCTACTCTAGCTATGTCAATGCTATGAATAGAGTTTGAAGGAGACAGGCTACCAGTTTTGTAATTGCAAGTTGTGCACTCTTCCCTCCATCCCCTACAGAGGTGAATATCTTAACAAATTGACTGTGCTACTCTACAGTAAATGCAAGAAGAAACTTGAGAAGGTGAGATTGTCTACCAGCAAAATATGCCTACCTCCACATTTCTCATGTCTCCTGATTTTCCTCCTTTATTTCATAAAAATAAATGACATATATAAACTTCTATTATTTTTTATAAAGCTTTGGGACTCTACCAAACAATGTGGATAAGATTGTGTGGTGTGTCTATGGCCATACCACCCTGAAGGTGCCTGATCTCATCTGATTGTGTGGTGCATAGACTGAAAACTACGGTATACACCCACGTAGAAATGTCTATTGGTTTGGGGATAGGAACAATGTGACTTCTCCTCATCCCCCATGGGAGTGACTAGTGGAGAGATTTGTTTTAGAGTTTGCCTTATTGTGTCTTGCAGGACTTATATAGGATTATCCAGTTGAACAGAAAATATCAGAACCTAAGTAAACTACGCCTGGCTTGTGTCATTGCAATATTTAATTACTACTCTCATGGCTGACATGAAGGAACTGATTAGGTGACTACTATAGTCTTTCATAGCCCTGATGGTCTAGGATTCTCTAAGAAAATGCATCTACCAGCTAAGTAGTATTGCATCATAAGTAGTATTCTACTTAATAGAATGCAGATTTCACTATGTATTACACTATTATTCATTTAAGGAGGTCAAATATTTTTAAAATACATCTTATCAATCCTCATGGATTTCTTCCTGGAAAAAGACTTTGACAACATATTTATTATTTACCCTAGAAATGAATCACAAAGGAATCATCCATTATACCATAACATGTCGTTCATTCAACATTTATTGACTACTGTGTGCTAAAAACTGTTCCAAGAATTTGAGATATACTAGAGAATAAAGCAGAGATCCATATACTCAATTAACTTACAATGCAGCAGAGGAGGGAAGACAACAAAAATAAGCATAATTAGTAAATTATCTATAATGTTTAAATTTGAGAAGTGCTATTAAAGAAAAATACCACAGGATAAGGGGAATTGGCAATATGGGAAACATTGATGTGTTTCATGTTATAGTGATATAACTGAGTATAAAGGGAAGATGTGATTGAGAAGGTAACACGAACAAAGAATGAAGCAGGTGAGAGTTAACTATAGGATATTTTGGGAGAAAAGCATTCTAAGCAGAGGAACAGCAAGTACAAAGGATATGAAGCAAGAAGGGTTGTGCCTATATGTCTGAGAAATTCAAGAAAATCAGTTTAGCTGAAGCATAGTAAGTTAGGGGAGTATGGTGGAACATAAAGCCAAAGAGGTAGGACAACTTTTACAGGCCATTGTATGCACTTTGGCTTTAATAGTGAATGAAATGAGGGACAAATACATGATTTTGAGAAGAGTGGTGACATGATTGATCTAGTTATTCTAAAACTTTCCCTGCTTCCCCTGCTTTCATCCATTTTGTATTATTTGCATATAATTTAAGAGTACAGGGCCGGTGAGATAGCTCAGCGGCATAAGTGCCTGCCTGGCGAGCGCGAGGTCCTGAGTTCGACTCCCGGTACCCACACACACAAAAAAAAGAGTACAGGGCTGGGGATATAGCTCAGTGGCACAGCACCTGCCTGGTAAGCTTGAGGTCCTGAGTTTGATTCCCGATACAAAAAAAAAAAAAGAGTCCAATATCAGTATGCATATAGATATCCAGTTTTTCCAACCCCATTTATTGAAGACAATCCCCTCACCCCATGTGCTCTTTAATGGAAGTAAACTGACAAAAAATATACAGATTTATTTCTGGGCTTTCCATTTTGTTCCATTGGCCTAGATTTTTTTAATTTTTTTCTCTCAGTACCAAGCTGCTTTTTTTTGTTTGTTTGTTTTTTTGTGGGTACCAGAGGTCGACCTCAGGACTTCGCGCGCCAGCAGGCGCCCGTGCCGCTGAATGATATCACCGGCCCTTTTTTCGTCTGTGGGTACCGGGAGTCGAACTCGGGACCTTGTGCTTGCCAGGTAGGCGCTTATGCCACTGAGCTATCTCACTGGGCCTACCAAGCTGTTTTGATTGCTATATCTTTGTAGTATATTTTGAAATCAGGTAGTGTGATGTCTCCAGTTTTGTTCTTTTTGTTCATTTCTTTGGTTATTTGAAGTCCTTTGGGGTTTCATATGATTTTTAGGACCTTTTTCTATGAAAAGAGTCATGGAAATTTTGTATTGAAATAAAGTGTACTGAAAAAAGGTAGAAGTAGACAGGCCACAAAGCTATTCAGTAATCTAGGCAAATGGTAATTGTAGCTTGAATCAGAATGTAGCAGTGAGAGTAAGGATGAGAAATGGTTATTTCTGGTTATCTTTCTAAGGCAGAACCAACAGGATTTTTTGATGAACAGCAAGTGGATGTGCAAGAAAAAAAGGACTGAAAGTGACTTCAAATGTTTTCTATCTTGTGCAAATTGAAGAATGGAATTGTAGGAAAGACTGTAAGAACAAGTCTGGGGTGGTGGTCATCGAAGCTGAAGCATTTTTGTAATTGCTGATGCTGAAATAGGTATTAGATATTCAAGTGAAGATGGTAAATAGGAAGTTACAGCTCTGTTTGGAAATACGAATTTTCTCAGCTAGGATGGTACATAATGTCATAAGACTAGATAGGTCACCAGGAAAGAAGCATAGATAAAGAAGACCAAAGACCAAGCCCTGTGACACTCCATTAAGTAGTTGAGGAGAAGAGAACAAACTAACAAAGGAAATTGAGATGTAGACAGGGAAGTAGAAAGAAAAAAAAAAACAAAAAACAAAAAACAGTACAGAGGATGTTCTGAAAGCCAAGTAAAAATTCAGTGGAGAGTGATTAACTGTGTTAAATGCTGCTAATGAGTTCAATAAAATGAGGATTGAGATTGAGCTTATCAGCATGGAGCCTAGGTAGAAAAAATGAACTGATTTTTTAAAGCACATTCTGAGCAAATTCTTGGAATTTTAAATAGTTTTTGTATCCCTCATAGCAATTCTGGGAAGTTTGTAAAATTATTTATTTTCAATCAGTATAAGGCCTCAATATAAAAATGCATGTATTTATTTTAAAATGGACTGATAACATTATATGTACTTATCATGTACAGCATGTTTTCAAATATATATATATATATATATATATATATATATATATATATATATACACACACACACACACACATTGTGTAATGGATAAATCTAGGCCATTAACATATTCATGACCTCTCAAAAGTATTTCTGTGATAAGAGCACTTAACATCTACTCTCAGTATTTTCCAAGAATGTAACACATAATCATTAGCTATATTCACCATGTCATGCAATACATCTCTTGAACTTAATCCTCCTATCTAATTGTAATTTTGTATTCTTTGACCAACTCCTCAAGTAGTCTACATTTTTCATTCTTATTCACCAGAAGGTATATAACAAATATGAACATTGGCAGAAGGTTATATCAACTTTTGCAATTAAAAGTATATATTGGCCATGTGTTTTTAGTTTTGCCAATTTCATTAAATTGTACACCTTTAAAAATATTTTCAATTTGGCTTTTGTTCATTCTTTATTTGAAACATCTATGTATGTATGTGGAACATGCATGCGTGTTTGTGTGTGTGATCTGTATGTAGCATGATGTATGTGGATACTTAACACAATTTCAGAAATGCTATTAAAATGTTTTAAAAATCTATAAATAACAATTGCATCATTTAGTTTAATACATTCAACCCTGAATTATTAGTGCCTAACTCTGATTAATAATGTTAAAACAACTGGCACAAACTGCATATTAGGTATATTTAGTAATAAAATGATCCCTTTTCACCATGCAGACTGTATGGATTCAGCTTGACATGACTATAATCATCTTGAGCAATAACTGCCATGATTGCACAAGAGAAATATTAGTTTTTCTTTCATCGTTTCTCAAAAAAATGATAAATAGACAAAATCATTAGAGTGGTATGATGAACTGTACAACTGGACCATGCCTCTAGGAAGGTACTGACTTTTGGATATTAGCTTAAGATGATACAAGTACATTCCAACTAGGATGTAGTCATTTTTTCACTACCCATATATACATCTCCTCCTTCAGACCAAAATTGCAGGAATCCAACTAGTCTTGCTGCTGCCCAGAGCCATGCTTCTGTCAGTATGTTCCCCAATAAAATGCAGTCTGTGCAATCCTAGATCTGTCTGTTTCTCTTGCTTCAGTCTCATGGAACATTGGGCCAGTTCTCATATACCAGGACTTGGTTATTCCATAACATTTGGTGACCTAGTGAAACAGGAACTGGGCAAGGGAAAGTAAGCATCTGCAGGAGAAATCTCAAATTGGCCACATAATATTTGTGGGAAGCTGTGTCCGTTATGTTAAGTGCTTGCACCCTACTGTCTGAGTACAGGGATGCCCCAAATTTTCCAGGTTTGGAGCATTTGTTTTTTTCAATGCCACTTATCCCACTATGATAAGGAAGGGTATGATATCTTCTGTTGCAGTGGGGTGGCTATTGCTATGGGTAGTTCTTTCTATTCACCATTTATGCTCCGTTGGCTGCAGATGATAAGATAAGGCAATTAGAACAGTTACAACTTGAGATATGTGACTCCTTCTCTCTTAGCTTCTAACCTGGCTCAGAAAGGGGGAAACAGAGAACCCAAGTTGGAAATCCTGGCTTGCTATGTTGTGTGGTGGGATAGGAAGAACTTGAAGAGCAAACACAGATGGGAGCTCATGACCAGAATGGGATGCAAGAAATGTAATGCCTGGAAGGAGAGGAATGAAAAAGGACCCGAGATTGAAGTGAAAGAAGAGAAGCCCCTACCTATTAGCCTTGCATTTTTGTTTAACCATTAATGCAATGCAAGACAAAAGCACATATATGCAGATGCAGAAGGGGGTGCTCCCATTCAAGAAGCAAAGTGTTAACTCTTCAGTACAGCTACAGAATTGCTAGATGTTGCAAATCTCGATATTAAACAACTGCCCCCTGAAGTCTGACTGCCTGGATGATGAGACTGAGAAATGGATGACATTTCTCTGAAGAGAAATGAAGCTGAGAAAACGAGGAATATTACTCCTCAGTCAGTCCTAGGCAGCATCTATATAATGCCTACAGATACAAGAAAATCATTCCCTTATAGATTGGGTCATCTTGAGCATAAGAGAGGCATAACCAAATGAAGAGGATCTGCTAGGACCCCATGAAAAAGTGCAGAGGAAACTCAGGTATGTATTCTGTGGAAACTGGGCATGCAAAGAGCCATTTATGCTAAGGAATATTTATGCTATCTTTGAAGGACCTGATAAAGCCATTTTACAACCAGAAGGAAAAATAAACTGTTATAAAATGTCCCTCAAGAAAGTATGAGTCTTTTCTCTTCCTCCTCATCCTGATTGTCAGACAAGATGTTTATGATATGGGTAGGGCTATTGCCAATGTAGGAGAAACCAGATATGGCCAGGACAGGGTGTGACTTGTCATAAAGTATGATAGGAAAAAGGAACAAATATAAGTGGGACAGAAAAGAAATAAGGGGCTAATTAAGAGAATAAGAAAGCAGATGTGATATGATTTGCTTACCCTGGAGAAAAGATAAATATGCAACCTAATGCAATCTTGGTAGTCTCGTGAGAGTAACTTAAATCACAAAAACAGTTCTAATCTCCCTCACCTTACCCATAGAGGAAGAGGAAGAACTCGCCTGCTCCAGCATTGCTGATTGTTAGGGCTGGATTCTCCCTACTCCCTGTGGTGAGAAGTGGGGCCAAGGTCATCCTAGAGTGAATGATTCAGGGGAGGAGTAGAGGCATTTTATGGAACTTACCATGTACTTGTCCTCCAAGAGCAAAGAGAATATCCTTGCTCCATATTTGCTACTAATCTCTCTAGTCCCTGAGAACATTCTAGGAATGGATATTCTACGATGAAAAACATTACAGACCCCTGTGGGGGAATTTAGATTCAAATTTCATATAGAAAATGAAAGATTGAGGGGGCAAGAAAATGGGACCTTGTTAGCCTTCCTGCCCCTAAGAGGGTGGTAATAGCAGGCAGTATAAGCTGCCAGGGGATATGCTGAGATAGGAGGGACCATAAAAGAACTAGCATGGGTTGAGATTTTATGACACTCCCAATGTGCCTTCAATACCCCTATCTTAACAGTGAAAAAACTGGATAGTAGCAGAAGAATGACTGTGAACTCTAGGGAGTTAAATCAGGTGATATTTCCTATTTATGCTAATATTTTGTGCCTATCATTATCCAGGTACTGGGAAAAAAAGCACATACTCCCTTGGCTCTGTGCATGGTGTTCTGTATTTAGCTAACACCATTTTCACCATTCCTTTGCAACTGGAGTCCAAGACTCATTTGCCTTCACTTGGGAAAAATGGCAATGGACATTACCCACTAATATTATCTGGTTCTATTATATTGATGATATCATGCTAATTGGTAAAGATTATACTCTATCACAGAAAACAGTAGAGTGACTGTGTGCTCATCTATGCAGGAGTGAAATGGGTTGTGAACCCAAAGATTCAAGGCTCTAGACCATCTTTGCAGTTCTTAAGGGTGGAGGTCTTGTCAGGGAAGCCAGTTTGACTCCAGGCACCATGTGAGAGAAAGCACAAGCCTTTCCCACTCCCTGAATTATACAAGATGTACTGGCTTTTATATGACTCCTAGGTTATTGGTGAGCTTTCATTCCTTGTCTAGCTCAATGCCTACACCCACCCAGCAAAGATTATAATAATGCAGGCACAATTGCCTCATGCCAATTCAGTTAGATACCACTGTATAGCAGATGTTATGAATTAGGCTCTCTTGCAAAAGCAGCAAGGATGAAAGTCACCTCTAGGGGATTTGATCACACCCTTGGAGCTGAAATTAGATACACTCTTTTAGCAAAGCAGCATCTAGCAGTGTACAATGCCTTATGACAGATAATGACTGATCAACTCTTTATTGGTCATATTGAGAACTGGCCTGTTTGTAAAGGTATAAATAGATAGCCTATTTCATTGGCCTCAAAACACTGTAGTGCAGAACTACAACTCTGAATAAGTGACATATGTATTTACAACAATGTCGTGCCCTCTCTGACAGTTCACTGACTCCAAAGCTGTAGATAGCGTTATGTCTGGTTACCATAACTATGATCTCACAAGTACAAAATGGCGGGTAGGGTATATCTGAAAATGCTTGGTATAGAGATGAACCCAGCAGGGAGAACCCAAGTGTCTGGAAATACAGTCTGAACCTGGTACTATCTGGGTTGAGATGAGAGAAAATTAGAACAGCCAATGAGCAGAGCTATGGATGATATGGCTGGTAGTAATTCATAAGCCATGGTTTCTGGTTGTTTGTACTGACAAATGGGCATTGTACTGAGACCTTACATTGTGAATGGCACAAAAGCAAGTGAAACAGTATTCTACTGGCCTCATGTAAACATTTGTATCTGCCATATAACCCTCAGGCAGTGGGGTTGGTAGAGACATATATGGTTTATTAAAGCAACTGATATGGGTCCTATTAGGCAAACCCACCTTTGCCAGACGGGCTGACATCCTTGGAGAGGTGTTAATAAATTTAAATATACATATAGTCGGCTGACATGCCTGCCCCTTATAAGCACCTAGGGGCTCTGGCCTCTGTCCAAAAGGCCTATGTCAAAGCTGTCCACCCAGATGATATGCTATTAGAATTGACACATTTCAAATACAGCAAGCATTATATCCAAGGGAGGGGACAATTCCTTGGGGTTTCAAATGGCTTGTTCTCCCTGGATGAGTCAGATATTTCTTGCTATAGTGTGAGGAGTCTCCAGTTCTCCTGCCTTGGTCTCTATTGATCATGTTGGACTCTGGACCTGTGACTGGCTTATGCCCCAAGTGGGCTAAAGAAAATACCTTGAAACACTACACTCAGCATCCTAGCCTGGCGTGCCATTTAACCAATGTATTGGGAATCACTCATGGACCCCGTTTTGTTGGCCAATACGTGTGGTATGTTTCACTATGTTAGGCCCCAGCTGTTGCTGCCATGTTGTCTAACAGAAAGGATACCACCAGTATTCTCTTGCTGGATGGTACAGATTTACATTACAAGTCCCCATGAAACATTTATTTTTTTCATCCACAGCTGCAGTCTTGCTACTTTTGCTGTAATCCCGGGAAACTATGGAAATCCATATTAATGCCTTGTCTGATTTTGTCTCTTCTATAGGAGAGATACGAAGTCATTAATTTGGAGCCTTGGGCTATTGGTTGAGAAAATTGATTATTTTCATTCGAGTAACTATTGTATCTCTTAGTATATATACCATTACTGCTACTGTTGATTCTACTTACAAGTTGAATAAATGGCCTCAGCACACCACATACGCATTGCACGTCAAGGCACATCAGGGCATAAGAAGGAAGTGGAAGCATGTAAGAGTATAAGAGCTGGTTATGAGGAGCAGAATGTATGAATTCAGCTTGACATGACTGTAACCGTCTTGAGTCATAGCTGCCATCACTGTCCCAGTGTAAGTTTTGCCTGTTTTCTTGAATAGTTTCCCAGCTACTATAATGAGACAAAATCATTCAAGTGGTTTGGGGAGCCTTACAATGTGCTTCACGAATGTACTTGATTTTTTGATATTAGTTTAAAATGAAATAGGTATATTTCAGCTAGGATGTAGTCAGTTTTGCCACAACCCATATTACACTCCTTCTTACTCAAATTGCAGGGATCCAACGGGTATTGCTGCTGCCTAGGGCCATGCTTATGTCAGTAAGTCCCTCAATAAAATGCAGTCTGTCCAATCCTGGATCTATCTGCGTCTCTTGCTTCAGCCTTATGACACCTTGGGGCCAAGCCCCATACACTGGGATTTGGTTGTTCCAGAACATAGATATGAAAAGGAAGTGTCAGGTGTATATGTATAGGGGAACCTGAAGCCCTAAGTTCACATTGAGATCCATCAGTAAAATAACTTGAAGTAATTTGTTTGAATCAACTTGGTGGAAAAAAAACACTTCAAAATAGGCATAATGTTAATGTGGTATGAAAATTAACAATTTTCTAAAGACTTTTAATACAAATGAGGCAACTAATTATAATAGAGATTAAAAAGATAGGTAAAAGGTGATTACCTGTTAGCCAAAGTGTTGATCAGATGCCTCCTGAATTCTTCTATGAATTTATAAAATAATATTAAAATTTTCAAACAACTTATTTAATTTATTCATTGTTGTATTGCATTTATTTCTCATTCCTTGAATGTAACTTCGCAATCTGGTTTTTGTTTCCATCTCAATCTTAGAACAATATCTGAAAGGTTGTTAGCAACAATCCTCAAATGCTAAATCCAGTTCCTTCTTTTTTATTTTTTTTTGATGGTGTCTCACTGTATTAACAAGGCTAATCTCTAATTCATGGTTTAAGTGATCCTCCCACTTAAGCTTCTGGATCAGCTGGAACTACAGGCATTCTCCACCATGCCCGGCTTCAATGGCTTTTATAGAAATTACTTTTCATCCTTTTTAATATCCATCCAATATTTTGCACAGGCAAGTGACCACTCCCATAGAATGACTGATTAATGCATTCAATAAACCCTTATAGAACATATTCTGTAGGCCAGATATTGTGCTAGGTACTAGAGATAAATAATACTAAATTCTTATTTTTGTGGTGCTCTAAAAGACAGAACATATAACCTACATTCAAAGAAATTGTAGTATATAGTCAGTAGTTTATGCATTATGTTAGCAGTATGGAGGAGCTTAAGTTTGAAGGTCAAGTAAAAATTTGTCAAGGTCCTGGGCAATTATGTGTCACAAAAATACACTAATAAAAAAGAAAACCAGTAAGACCATCAAAAAATTTGTCAAGGTAATAACATCTGTTGTGGGAGGAGGAAAGGAAGGAAGAATAATAAAGAGAAATTATAGTATATGCAAACATTCAAACGTGACAGAGAAAATAGTGCACTTGGGGAACTAAAAGTACCATCATTCAGTGTATTTAGATAGTGGTATATGACCCACCTTATTCTTTCTCTGACAGATACACTCCTTCTCATTCTTATACTATCTTATTTTTGACCCAATTGCTCTCATTTTTATGGTAAGATAAAATAGTAAACCTGCCTGAGTTTTAAAGGAAAACAATTCATGACTCAATCACTTTTTATAAAACATAAACCTGAAAACAAAACAGGGGGTCAAAGTGTTATTAAAATATATATTGATTTACAAAGAAACTTTACTCATATATAACATGTCAGGAGTATTAGTATTGTATAAAATGATATGCACTTGACTTTTTCTTCTCTGTTGGAACAATAAAAAGTTTATTATTTTCTTCCTTTCACAGTACCTATTATACATTTTGGTCCTTATTTATACTTTTAGTTTCTCACAATAGAGACACAACGTGGTATTTACACATGCATGTCCAATTTATTTCACTTAAGAGTATGGTCTCAAGGTACATTCATTTACCAAGAAATGTCTCGAGCTTATCCTTCTTTATGGCAGAATAGTACTCCATTGTATAAAAAAAATCACATCTTCTTTATCTGTTCATCAGTTGATGGGCATTTGGGCTGTTTCCAAGATTTGGCTATTACAAACTGTGCTGCTATAAACATGGGTGTGCGTATGTTGTTGGGAATCCTTTAATTCTTTTGGGAAGATACCAAAGAGGAGAATAGCTGGGTCAAATAGAACCTGTAGTCCTAGTTTTTTGAGGAATAGCCACACTGATTTCCACAGTGGTCGCACTAGTGTGGGGGGGGGAGAGGGAAAAGTTTAAAAAATGAGAAAAGAAGGAAAAAGTGGAAACAAAGCTTTTGTAAATGGGGAGGGGAGGAGGGGTTGAAGGGAGGGTAAGGGGATGGAAAAAAAGAATCAACTTATATTATGTACAGGTACAAATTCTCTATGATGAATATGATCATTATGTATATCTAAAATGTACCAATAAAATCTGATTTGGGAAGAAAATACTACAACTAGAGGTTCCATTTGACCCAGCTGCTCCCCTTCTTAGTGTCTTCCCAAAAAGAATTAAAAGCATCATACCTCAGTGATATATGCACAGCCATGTTTATAGCAGCACAGTTTGTAATAGCTAAATCTTGGAAACAGCCCAAATGCCCATCAACTGATGAATGGATAAAGAGGATGTAACTTTTTTATACAATGGAGAACTACTCTGCCATACAGAGGATAAGCTTTAGACATCTCTAGGTAAATGGATGCACCTCAAGATGCACCATACTCTTAAGTGAAATGAAATGGACACACATGTTCAAATATGGCATTGTTTCTCTGTTGTGAGAAACCAAAAGTCTAAATAAGGACCAAAATGTATAATAGGTAATGGGAAATGGGAAGAATATGTTCAAATGAGAAGGGGAACAAGGGAGGGGGGAAGGGGAAAGGAAGAAAGGGACAAGGAAAAAAAGAATAGAAGGAAAAAATGGAAACAAAGCTTTTGTAAGCAAGGAGGGAAAAAGAGGTTGAAAGAAGGGGAAGGAAATGGGAAAAAAAAGAAGCAATATGTTACATGTACAGGTACAAATTCTACATGATGAATGATATTATGTATAACTAAAATGTAAAAATGAAAATAATTTTTAAAAAAGTTTATTAATATATGTAACTTAGCTGTAAAAGACTGTGGAAAGCAGTTTTGAATGATGCTAATCCATAAAGTCAATATAAATCATCTTAGATTTGTACATTATTTTTAAAACAGTAGATTATGGTATTTTAAAAAGACCATAACAACTCCTGAATGTGCATAGGAGCCATTTCTGATTAAAATTTTAAAAATAATTATTACATTATCAAATATAGAAAAGAAAACAATGAATTATTACTTACAGTATATTGTGTTTGCTAAGTTTTAAACCATATATAACCACTTACTTGCAAAAAGGCTCTCCATCTTTGCATGCACAAACAATATTCTCCGGACAGAAATCTGTTATGTTTTCTGGACAATCATCAAAGTTGGCCACAGATGTACAGTTGGCTGTAAATTTAAAAATTCAAAAATTCCCTCAACAGGATAGAATATATGTTTCAAACTTGCATACTGCACATCTCAAAAGTCCTACATGTTAGAAAAACTGTTTACATTAAAAAATCATAAAAGAGGAAAATAAAAATAACTGTGGTATTTCTGCTATGTTCGAATCTCATTATCAAGCCATAGGCTTCAAAAATCAAGATGAATATATGGACATGTTTTCTTTCCATTATTTGCACTTGATGATTTTTGCAGCATGGCTTTAGAAAAGTCAATATATAGCATTATGACCAAAAGAACATCTAATGTTTGAAGTAAAGTTCTTTTGGATTAAACTTGAACTTCATCTTCTGGCTAAGGAAAGACAAAGCAATATACCAAAGGATAGGGTCATCATGCATACTGGTTTGCAAAGACAGCTCTGGTTTATACTTGTTATCCTGGGAAAGTTATTAATAGTGTACTTCACTCCCAAAGAACACTGATTTAGATAGGTAGATTAGCCACCCCACTAGTAGCCACTGGGAGTAGCAGGCACTTTAGTCCCAACTCTTAATGATTTCTTTGATATTTCCAAGATCACCATGAAGAGTTATTATGCCAATGATACAACTGTACTATGCCCTCCACAGTATGAACTAAGAAAATTTTTCTGAGGTCTTAAAATTAATGAGAAAGAAAGTTTTCTATGAGCAATAGGCCCTTTAAATATACACAGAAAACATAATTCCATGAAAATGTGAATTATTTTGGGCCTCTGCTAGCCTAAATACAAAGTAGAACTTCCATAGAATGAGATTTTAGATTGTTTGAATCCCAGGCTTCCAAATCATCTGAGTATCTGGTATTGAGGGTGGCAGACAAGAAGCAGAAATGTCTCTGATAAGATCAGGGCTGTAGAATCCACAAGGAAGCCATTTGCCCTTTGTAGAGCATATTTTTTCCTAAGGTTAAATATGAAACACTAATTTGCTAATAAACATATTGCCAAAATGAATAAAAGAGTAATATCAGAAAACGTAATCGAATTTGTAAGTGAAAATATTTAAAAACTTCACCGTCATTTTTGAATATGAAAACAACTTCAGCTGAGAAAAATGCTCCATTGATTATCTAATTACCCAACATTACAAAGATCCTTCACCAAAATTATTGGGTCAAATGGCATTGTTTAGGGAATTTTAATGTTTTTCAACAGGTAAGGTTTAGAAAAAAATTGTACTTCTTGGCTTGGCAAAGACTTTAGGTTCTGTTTCATAGACAGATGTGATTTTATCAATTATTTCTTTAGCTATCTCTTTTATAGGGACTTACATGATTTTTATTATATCAAGTAAATACATACTTATACTGAACACATTGTATATTGAAACCATTCTGAAAAATAAAATGCAACATTTATACAGTCTGAGAACAAATTATTAAATATAAGTAGCCTAAAACAATCAATTTATCAACACAAGTAAAAATTTTAGAAGTCCATAGAATTTTTTTATATTTCATGTTTGTCTCAAAGACAAACATGTTATCCTCAAGAGACAAAAATTATCCCTTCCAAAAATAAACACATTTTAAAAATCAGATACTTTCAGGTTTGTGAATTTTTAACAATAGAACCTTTGTTAGTTCTTATGCTTGGCTACTACTCCAGCATTTCTTCCCTCTCTAATTTGAATCTAATTAATTCTTAATATCGTCAATCTATAGAAATAAAGCAATTAAAATTTTCTTACGTTGTGTGCAGTATACAGTTAGAAAGCAGCAGCAGATGAACAGAATTTGAGTCAATAAAAACATGCAATCCACCATTCTGAGAGTAAGGCAGAAACCTAAGCAAACCTGACAATTGAACTTAAAGAGTCCCACAATTATGAGGCAGTCAGTTAACAGAGATTGTGAGTGGTTTATATAAGAGATAAGTGAGCATGAGTTTTGAACTTTTCCCTCCAGCCTGTGTCAATTAGTATTCAAATTTTTTGGTTGTAAACTTGTTGATTCCCCATATCTACACTTCTGATATATAGAACATTTGTGACTTATCTATTATTTATATACTGCTTGAGTTTATTCATAGCTATATGTTACTTCCTAGAACTATTTATTCATCTTTGTACTAGGTTTCATAATTATTTATTATTTGCCAAAGAAAAACCTTTGGAACACATTGTTATGAATGCAGTTTTCAACCCTGTTCAAAATCAGAGATCTTTGACCTTAGAACTACTTCATTGCTAAGCTACAAAATAAGTGCAATATTAGGTATAATTGCCAAACAAAAGGGATGAAATGATAAGTTAAAAAATAGGAAGTAGAAGAGAGAAGAAAGAAACAGAAGCAAGGAGAGTTTCTAGGAAGAGAAAATGGAGAGAAGTGTTAGGCAGAGCAACAAACAGAGGTTAATCCAGAGGGGACACCAAACATTCATTAGGATATTCTCTATCTCTATCTCCTTCTCTCTCCCCTGAAGTGCACAATTACCAGGACATCAGTTCATGTTATACTGATCATATCTGCAATATATTTTCCACCAAGGTTATCTTAACAAGTTATGGCTAACCTTATTCCACATTGTATATCTTAAACTCCACCATTTCCCTCACTCACAGCAACTGCATTTTATGTACTATTTCCTACTTGGAATATATCTGTTATTGTATTTTATTCTCTGCTCCTTTCTGGCTACCCACAAAATGGCAGTTTCATTAGGGTTCCAGGCTGAACTTTCATACCACCTTTTAATACAGTTAATTTTTTATCTACTTGGCTCAGCTTGATGCAGTATAATTTATTATTTTTCAATAACTGTTTCATTTTTTAAAAATCTGTTTTATAATACCATAGCAGTAAAATATGTACTTAAAGGTATTACTATAATATTATGAAAATATGCATGCTTATTTTTAAAAAGTGGGCAATTTTTCTTAAGTATATTCTATTATGGTAAAAGCCAAGTCCTTATTTGAATATTTAGCAAGAAATAATATTTAAAATATTGTAAATCACAGAGTATAACTCTCTACCTAACTTCTACATGAGTTTCCTACAAAATTCCACTGACTTTTGGCATGAATCTTAGTTTTTCTTGGTTCAGAATTTATAGATTATTGTTGCCACTGAAGTGCAGTACTTAAAATGTTCTGGTGACAGGCAGGCCTCTGGAAGCAGTCATCATTCAGCTTTGTCAGAAATACTCTTTTTTCTACTAAACCAAAATCTACTTTCCTGAAAGTTCCAGCCAAAAGGGAACAAATTCTTTGTGGATCACTTAGCCATCTTGCCATAAGGTGAAACTTCAGAAACACAGCCTCATTAAGTCTTTCAGAAAGTCAAGTCATGGGAAGGGAACATTCATAGCTCACATATAACATTTATTATGGATGTAATTAATATCTCCATTTTTCATTAATATCCGAAAACATGAAGGCTAGCTATAAATTATCTACGTGAAGCACAAAATGGTGGTTACATATCTAACAATAAATTGCTCCTCAGCAGCCCAACAAATACCTTTCCTTCCTCAACAGAAGTTGGAAGTGACAGTTATTGCTATTTCAGCCTGCACAGAGGCAAAGAATGGTTATATGGCATAATTCTAACAAGTGAGACACATGAGGAAGTCTGATAGGGATTCTCAGAATGTTTTCCTTCTTGATAAAAAGAAAAAGCCTGCTTGCCTTTGCAGCTCCCTTTCTTTCTCCTTTGCATACAGCTGTGTCCAGATATGATGATGAAATAGCTGCCAACATCTTGCCATCGTGAGTAGAGCCATCTTAATAACTTAAAGGTCACAAAGTGGAAAAAAATGTAAAAAATCCAGAGAAGCTCAATGAACTAACAAATCAATTGTGGGACTGCCTAACCTCAGAGTTTTTGTTATGTGAAATATATTAATAAACTTCTATTGTTTAAACTATTTTAAATTGGGTGTTCCTTTATTTGTAGCCAAAAGTATTATAACTGGTATGTCTGTTAATGAAAAGGGAAAATAATATGGATCAACTAAAATGACTTTTTAAAAAGTTCTGGGAATATAAGGTAAATGTTTTGTATTTTTTAATATACACAGAACATAGCTACTAACCTAATAATCTGAGGCACGGAACAGAGCAAAATTAAATCCAAGAATGTTAACAATGAATCCTAAATTTGGAAATAATTATATAATGGAAAATTTAGTGTGAATTTCAATTAAAGTATCATCGTATGTGAACAGATAAGTGTACTTAAATAATTTGATAAAATTAATGTTATAATAGCAAAAATTTATCAGCCTGATCTAAATGTAACCAAACATGCTATTTAAAAAGAACAAAACATTTATCCCATCTCTGCCACTTGTTAATTGTGTGATTCTTGGAAAGTTAACTGGAATAGAAACCAATGGAGCCAGTAACTGGCAAGAATTCTTTATATATATGCGGGTACCGCGAGTCGAACTCAGGACCTCACACTTGCCAGGCAGGCGCTTATGCTGCTGAGCTATATCACTGGCCCTGGCAAGAATTCTTAAATGAAAATTGATGAATTACTGCCATTTGCTGCTACACTGATAAGCCTAGAGGAAATTGTATTACATGAATTTAGCCAGGCAGAAAAAGACAAGCTCTGAATGATCTCAATCATGTGTGGAGTCTAAAAATGTTGATCTCATTGAAGGAGTGAGTAGACTGGTGATTATTGGAGGCTGAAAAAAAGATGAAGGAGGAGGGATAGAGACAGAGACACACACACACACACACACACACACACACACAGAGAGAGAGAGAGAGAAAGAGAGAGAGATCCTCAAACCCAATCTACATTGAGATAACTGCCCTTTCAGTTATCATTATTTCTCTTATCTTCATACCACAGCTAGTCAGAAGAATAATGTTCATTTATTTTCTCTAATCCCTCACTTTTTTTGTTTCAAATCCTTTAATAAATGCTATGATGAGAAACTATATAATGGGGATGCATGTATACTTTAACATTTGCTAAGGGCTCCCAAAAAGAAATACGTGTGGTGTTGCTAAAAGGAAGTAATGTAAGGCTCCCCCACCTACCTATTCATCAGCCTATTGCAGTTTGATTCCATTCTCTTCACTCTACTGAAGTTGAAACTGTATTCACTAAAGTTATCTTCAAATTGATAGTTGTTAAACCTAATGGGAACTTTTCTATCTTTATCTTTGGTTAACATCTGCAGCTTTTGACACTGGTGAGCATTCCCTTCTGGAAATTCTTCTCTCTGTGACATCACTATTTTTAAGTTAGTGACTCTCTCTACTGTCAATTCTTTTCAGTCTTCTTCAGGTGCTCCTCCTCTTCTATTTATTCCTTAAATATTGGTACTTTTCAGGATTGTATCCTTGGGGTTCTGTTGTTACTTTTTGTACTCTTTGTTGAGTAACCTCACTATAATTATGTCATCTACCATTTCTCTGAGAGTATGCCTAAATTTGTTTCCAGCCTAGATATCCAACTGTCCATTGAACATCTCTGTTTGTAAATTTTTGTTTTTGTTTTTTAATGTGGGTACCGGGAGTCAAACTCAGGACCTCGCGCTTGCCAGGCAGGCGCTTATGACGCTGAGCCATATCACCGGCTCTGGAAATTCTAAAGCCATCTTAAATTTTATGTGATTAAAGCTGAATGCATAGCCTTGACTCCTTACCTTCTCTTTCTCTTCTATGCTTTGTTTTATTAAATTGCATTCTCATCTTTCTATTCCCTACGGCACAAAATCTAGGTTTTTCCTGTGTCCTACCCCCTTATCCTCACACATAGTCATTCACCAACTCTCCTATCTTATACCCTATAAATAATTCTTAAATGTGTCCCTTTTCCCCTCTACCTTCACTGCTTTATTTCAAAATCTCATTCTTCTCCTTCTGCTTCTTTCTTTGCCCCTTTCCACTTCCCTTCTCTTTCTTCTTCATAGGGTCTCATTATGATGCCCAGGCTCGTCATGAGCTCCTGATCTCAAGCAATACAGTACTCCTACCTCAGCCTCCTGAATAGCTGGGACTATAAGTGTGTACTCACAAGTTTTTATTGTTTATTATTTATCTAGATTCCCTGTTCATTAGATTTGTCTACCTAAAACAAAACAAAAAAATTTATCATGGCATTGTTTTGCTTAAATTTCTTTGATGGATCTCCATCAACTTCAGGATAAAGCAAACTTCTTAATATGGCATATCAAGTCCTTTCAAAATCTAGTTCCTTCCTATGTCTTCAGCTTCTTCTATTTCTACTTCTTCCTTCACACTCTACATATTTGAACAACTTACAAATCATTGGAATAATCATTCTTACTGTTTTTCAAATACCTCCAGACTTTCATAACTTTTTTTCTTTTTCCAAGAGTATATCCCACTCTTGTAATGTCAACAACTCCTATTTCACACTTTGAACTCAGCTAAGATTATCACTTCCCTCAGGAAGCTTTACTTGACCCTTAAGTTTAAGATAGATTTTTTTTTGTCTGTTCCTTTGGTACCCTCTGTATACCTACAGCACAGCACTTAACATCAATTTGTAATATATCTGTATACAGAACTGTCTTTTCAACAATATTGAAACCTTTGAGAACAAAAATCTTATCAGTTTTTGTCTTCCAGGTATCCAATATAATACCTACATAGCACGTAGTAGATGACTGACAACATTTTTAAATGAATACTTAATGGAATGAATGCTTCCCCTCTTACCTTCAGCCTAGTTTCCAAACTTCTGTATTCTCCTCCACTCATCCCTTTTCTTTGTCATGTGTGAAATATTTCTTATGTTTAGTTTATTATATGTTAAGGACTTCCATCTAGAAGTTTACTATTGATAGTAAACATGGAAATGTGTGCTATGTGTATACAAATATATATATATATATATATTTGGAAATGATTTATGTTATTATTACTGAAATGAAATATTAATTATAGTACATTTACTTTTGAAGTTTTAGTCTGAGTAAAGAAGAAATATTCTCCTTCTTGGTACAAAATTATTTTATTTATTTCAAGAGCTCCCTAAAATACATATTTGTTTATGTTTGGACAATAATGCAAAGGGTAATTTATTCTTTTCCATGTAAGGTAATGGGATTTAGTATACGTCTTTTATAATTACAGAAAACAGAAGGAATTAAAACCATTTATTGGTGATGGTATACATCTGTAATCCCAGCATTCTAGGAGGCCAAGGCAGAAGGATTGTAACTTTGAATCCAGCCTGGACAAGTAAGTGACTTAGTGAAACCCTATCTCAAAATAAAAACTAAAAAAGGGGCTGAGGATATATCTCAGTGCAAAGTCTCTGGGTTCAATACCTACTACTTAAAAAAATTATTTATTTGTGTAAAAGATTTATGTAAGTACTAAGTGATAAGATACGACAACAATATAAAATAATTTACTTTGTAGCATTGGTGATCACTTTGTCTGAAAAACTTCATTAACATTTCATATTTTTATCAGTTTTTTGTTATTCGCCAATAGTATATGGTGGAAATTACAATTTTTGGATCACAGCATGTTAAAAGGCTGAGCTGCTTCACTCTAAAAATTGAGGGCCGGTGAGGTGGCTCAGCGGCGTAATGCCTGCCTGGCAAGCATGAGTGCCTGAGTTTGACTCCCGGAACCCACGTACGAAGAAAGGGCCAGTGATATCGCTCAGCATCACGGGTGCCTGCTGGCACGCGAGGTCCTGAGGTCAACTCCCGGTAACCACACACAAAAAAAATAAAATAAAATAAAATAAAAATGGAGATAATGAGGTTTAGTAAGTTAACGCCTTCACTTAGATCACACAGCTTGGATTAGGAACAGAACTGAAATCTAAACCAGCATTCCTTGGTTCTTAAACCTGATATAATGAATAGTGCAACCTACATTTGTATAGTGCTTTAGAGTTAAAAAAAATCCTTTCAGATGTATTACCTTCTTTGATCCTCAAAACCATCTTTGACACAAGGCAAATATCCCCAACCTACAGATGAGAAAACAAGAGTGAGGTGAGATGAGGGGGGAGCTAGGGCTCAGAAAGATTAAACTACTAATGTCATATAACTAATAAAGTATTAGTTCTGGGACTAGGATTCAAGTCGTTTGACTCTAAATTGTGTACTAAATTACAATATACTACATAGGAATTTGAATTAGTGAGTTAGGAACAAAAACTTAACTTTTAATTTTATTTTTAACTTCTCTTTTTTGTAAAATAGCTCATTGAAATTATATGATGAAAGACTTTGAGGAAGTTGAGCACATAAAATATTCTGAGTGAGTTGTCCAATGTCTCAAACTAATTTTGAACTTTGATATATGAGTCATTTTAATTATAGTGATTGATAAATTTCTTTATATACTGGTTCAACCAAAGCAGGAGGGCGAACTTGTGATAAAAGGAATAAAGGCCACTTTTGTATATTTTAACCCCTGGAGGTCAGTTGAAGTCTTGGACAATTTATCAGGTACCTAGTTCTGTGCAAGGTGTTCGGAGGAGTACAGAAACTCTATGAAAAATGGTTGCTGCTCCTTGAGAATTTTACACCTTCTTTGGGTGTCTAAATCAATAGGAATAAGACAAATACCTAAGAACTATTTTTGTTTTGCTCTTTAACTATTTATGCTTTGGTTAATAAATAAAATAAATTTTAAGATTAAAAAAACTAAGTTTTAATGTGGTACAGTTTATAATTCACAGAAAAGATCAGTTAGGCTATTTAGAGAATGTCTCATTACACTGAGGCAGAAATACAAGGTAATGGTTAAAGTATGGACTCTGGTTCTAGATTGCCTAAATTTAAATCCCCATTTCACCACTTACTGTGTCACTTTGGGCAAATTATTTTAAACTCTCATGTGCCTCGAGTTCCCCACCTTTTAAGTGAGGATAGCAGTATTACCTGTATCATAGGATTATTGGTACAATTAAATTAATTATTATAATGTTAAGAACAATTCCAGGCATCTAAAGCTTTATGTGCGAATAAAACATAAATTCATGAGAATATAGACTTCAGTGGGAAAGGATGAAGCTGAGACTAAATGAGAAGTTGTTGGGATAATCCAGGCTGCACTGATGCAGGATAGGAAATATATGGATTGGAGACAAAGATGAGAAGGGAGAGACTGAAATCTATTTTGGTTATTGATTGATACTTAGATGAATTCTTGAGAGCTAGGTCAGTTCTTGGACCTTTGAGATCATGTAGTGTTATCTGGGTCTGTACTGAATGAAACAGACTTGAAACTTCTTTGGGGCCCTAAAGAGTACTTCTGGACCAGGGGTAACACAAGATTATAATGGGTGAAGCATACTTGATATCACACAACCTCCATCACTGGTCAGGCAATTTTTTATACTTGGAACTGACTAGGATCTCTGATCAGGCAACTCACAATATATTAAAAAATTAGACATTGAAATTTAAGGCATTGCTTACAATGGATTACATACTTGGTGATGTCTTCAAGTGAATGATTCAAAAATGAATTGAATGTATTTTGGAAAGACATTTTTATATTTTAAGTTTCATGGCTGAAGCATTTTAAAGAAAACATAGTTTTCTCATAAAATATTTTAAATGTACTTGAGCATTCAATCATTATATATATTTTGTTTGTCTTTTTCATCTGAAATCTGTACAGTGAATAGCATGGTACTATATTCTTGGTTAAGCAAATTCCTATGAACTTACTGCAGCTTGACTAAGATTTTTTCACGTGTTCAGAGTTCAGAAGTAACATTTACATAAGGCAATCACTCTTCTATACCACACACATGCACACACAGAAAAACACACGTATTTTCTTGTTTTTAACTTCAAGTAGAAGAAGAGACATCCTTAAGATTAAAGTGATAGTGTTCTTTTTGCTTTTTCCTAACTGCTACTTACTTTGTCATATTCCCAGGAAGACACTTACATTTCAACATTAAAACAAAATGAAACTGACAAAATTAGATACCTATTATACTGTCTCATAGCACTCCATGTTTCTTCATGGTAATCATACCTTTTCACCAGCTAGCTAGCTAGATATCATTTTTCTGTCTCATTCACTATAGAGGTAGCTTTATGAGGGTAGTTACAAGGTTGACTGTGTGCACCAGTGTATCTCCAGAGCATAAAATGATGTCGGTGTGTGCTGGATGATCCCCAGATAGCCTTGGCTGACCCAGTCTCTTCTTCCTCTTGTCTGTAGTTCTCAGAACAACTATGAAAGGTACTGGAAATGCAATATTATGAGATAGGGAGGAATTTCCTTAAACAGAATGGACCTTGTTCCTGCCACTCCTGGGGAGTGTAACATCTTGTGTTCAGGACAGCCCAGGCTTTGTTATCCTGTTCCTTAAAAGCACAATGTCCTTCAAAGTTTTGCCCAGTGAATCATATTACCCCTATGTATAAAACCTAAGGCAAGCTGCCTTTTGGGGTTTCTCAGCTGTGGTACAAGTGGGGTAAAAGTGGTGGAGACACGATACTTTTTTAAGGTTTGTTTGTTTGTTTGTTTGTTTGAGATGTGGTCCTTGCTATGTTGCTCAGACTGATCTTGAGCAAGTTATTTTCCTGCCTCACCCTCTCCAGGACCTGGGACTACAAGTGCATGCCACTGGTAGTTTTCTTGGGCTTTGGGGAATTGGTTCACAATGAATCCTAGCACTTTTAGTCCCTTACTCGACACTTTACACATAAACTCACATGCATTATTAATAGCAGTTCTGTGAGGAAAGTATTAACACCATTTTAAAGATGAGGAAACTGAATTTCAGAGATATTAAGCAACTTTCTAAAATCACAGATTTACTAAATGGCAGTGCCAGAATTCAAACTAAGGACTGTTGGAAATTAAAGCTAGTGTTCTTAACCCTATCTCATTGTTTCAGTATCCACATGAAGTGACATCTTCTTTGTGTTGTAAAGGATGTACCCTGGAGCCATATTGAAAAGTGACAGAAAAATGAATAACACAAATATTCAGGGGAGGGATAGGAGAGGAAGGGTATGAAAAAGGAATTAAATGTGTTATGTATATTACCAACTCCCAAAGAGGAATATAATCATTATGTACTGCATACATGTACCAATAAAATATAAATTAAAAAACCAAAGATAAATAACTCTATATCAATCTCTAATATATAAACCTCACAGAAAAATTTGGATTGTAAACAATTATGTAAATATATTTTCATAGATTAGCACATTTATAAGCCATGGAATTAATAAGATAGCCCCTTACTTTTTAAAATAATTATTTTATTTTTGGCACTTTAAAAATTTCAAATGTAATATATACCCCTCAATTTTAAAATATAGAAATAAAATAGTAAAAACCAAAATCACTTCTCCTCCTCCCAATCCTACTTTCCAGTGGTAACCAAAGTTAACAATTTGGTGCTGTGTACATGTTTTTTTTTTTTTTTTTTTTTTTTAAATATCTACCATTTCCATTAAAAGACTACTATGAAAGCATGGTTGGCAGTCATTATGGCAGTCAATTCAGAATTAGAAAAATGTTTTACATTTAGTATGTGTATCCTTAGAACAGGTTTACTTGTAATTACTGAAATGCAGAGTTTGTATGTTTCTTGTCTTAAAAAAATTTTTTTTCTTTCCTCTTCTGTTCTTTTATTTTTTCCACCCTCTGCCTTCCTTCTCTGAACTCCACTCCTCTCCCTCCCCATGAATTGAGTGTTTACCATATGCCAGACACTGGGGATACAATAGTAAGACAAAGACAGTCCCACTTCTCATTGCAGGTTAAAGGTAAAAGATAAACATACAGTTCTAACTCAGAATGATGCATAGTGTTATGGAATGTCCTTAAACTTTAATATATGTTTAGAATCATTTGGGATGCTTATTAAATTTGCACCCTGGCCTTACATCAAACTCATTGAATCAGAACACCTGGAGGGCAGATCACAGGACTCTGTATTTTAATAAGTTCCCCAGGTGGTTCTGATGTGGGTATTTTCTTTTGGCAGTCTATAGAGATAAAACAGCATATAGAGGAATATGCAAGTTTAAAGGACAAATTTGTTTAAAGTGGGTCAGGGAAGACTTCTACAAAAAGTTATCTAGATTGAGACTTGAACAATGAGTAAGAATTTACTAGCAATTGGAAATTAGGATTTGTGTAGTGGTTAAAATCATAAGAGAGATTGACTGAATATGAGAGGCAAAAAGACTGCTCAGAAGTAAAAGAATTTCAATATTTCTGAAGAGTACAGTTATTTATTTTTAATTCACAAATGCAAATTCCATGGTGTATGTGATGTTTTGATACATGTATACATTGTGGAATGATTAAATCAAATTAATTAACATGTCTATCACTTCATGTATGCCATTTTTTATGTGGTACGAACAATTAAAATCATTCTCAAGTATATTATACATCATTAATTTATAGTCACCATGTTGTGCAATAGAGATGTAAAACTTATTTCCTCTATTTAACTGAAATTTTGTATCTTTAAACAAACATATCTTTTAGAATTTAAGATATGTGGAAAGTGGCTAAGTGGATAAAATATCTCCCCTCCCCAATCATGGAATGGGTAGCTTGATATAGTAACCAAGGCAGTTACCATAAGGATCATTAAGATTTAAGGGAAAGTATAGAGGAGGAAGGAGGTCAAGAATATTAAAAAGGGCCATTCAATTATTTTCTGTCACACCCTCAGTCAGTTATTCCTTGTTTTTCACACAAAACACACACAATCATTTTATCTCTAAATATAGTGACATTCTCTTATGTTTGTATTTTCTTATAAAATTTTTTCATTTGGAAAAAACCTCACAACAAATCTATGAGGTAGATTGGCCAGGTATTATCATTTTCATTTTGCAGATGGGAAAATTGAGGCTCAGCAAGGTTAAGATTCTTTTTTTTCTTTTTTTTTTTTTGTGGGTACCGGGGGGTCGACCTCAGGACCTCGCGTGCCAGCAGGCGCCCGTGCCGCTGAGCGATATCACCGGCCCCTTTTTCATATGTGGGTTCCGGGAGTCGAACTCGGGCCCTCGCGCTTGCCGGGCAGGCACTTACACCGCTGAGCCATCTCACCGGCCCAAGGTTAAGATTCTTGAGGCCTCAAAATAACTAAAAAAGTACACAACTAATTCTTGAAATAGGATTCTGGATGTGTTTGATTTTTAGTTTCATTTATGTCCAGTTCAATATTCTTCTATTATCTCTTTCTATATTTGGGAACATATTGAATTCTGAGATAATCCTGCATGAATCTGTATACTTGAACCAAATGAAATTTGAGAGTATCATCACCAAGTCAGTGATGCTCCACAAGGCCCAAAGCCAACTTAGGCAGGACCCATTTGTCTTCTTTCCTCCCTATGACAGACATCATCATATTCTCATGATGGGTACTTATTAGGTAAACACAATATTCACAGTAATAACCTTCCCCATAATAGCCTAAGATATTAGTTAAGTTAGTTTATTGATAAGATTTTTCTAGTTCCAAAGTTCAAGTGAAGTAGAACTCTCATCAAACTCCATGAGCCAGGTGTGGTATCACATGCCTGCAATCACAGCACTCAGGAGGCTGAAGGACAAAGATTATGAGTTTGAGGCCAGTCTGAGCTACATTAGAGAGTTTCAGGCTGCTTGGACTACAGAGAAAGACCCAGTTTCAGTTTCTGTAACTGTGGTTTTGATATAGGAGCTGGGGTGTGGCAAAGCTGGCTAGGGAAATAAGCAAGACCTGTCAATTTCAAGATCCCAGGGTGGCACCAGATAATTCTCAGGACTCCATATGTAGAACTTCTCATGAGCCCCCATGACATGTGGACAGCATAAGAGACTAGACGTCACAAGGAGCTCGCTATAATGATGCTTCCTGGTAGCCCATCCTGGGTCTCCCAGACCCGGGGTGTACTTTTGTTACTTTTTATCCTTTTCTCTCTCTGTTTGGCCTAAGTTTGCTCTGCAAAGCTAGTTCTTCCCTTACGCCTTCATCCCTCATTTTGAAATAAACTTTTGGCACCATTTTTGGGTTGTCTTGTCCAATTCTTTGAGATAAGAAGGACCGGGAATATTTTGTTTGGTGAGCCATTTCTAAAGTAACTACAGATTCCTCTAACTTTGCTTTCATTTAATATTTTCTAATAATCCCAAAGTAAGCCATTTTGAATATTATCAACCCTGTTAGCTTTATGGTCTTTTTTTTTTTCATCATCCAAGAATTATGTTTCTCTGAAGAGCTTTCAACTTTACCTCTCTTTTTCTTCAAAAATATTACTTTTTGATTGGAGGTGAAGAAAGATTGGCATTATTTCTCTTTTTGGAGCAGAGATTTCCTTCTAAACTAGAGATACTTCAGAAAGACAATAAATAAATGGTGAAAGGTTAATAAGATTAGTGAGCACAAAAAAAGGGAAGGAAATATAATGTCTTCCTGGGGCCACAGCAGTATTATTCCCTGCCTCCCTCAATCATATCCCAGAGAAAGAGAGAGGCTTTTCAGAGTTAGAGCACAGGAGCAGGGACATTTGAAGACTAGAGAAACAACATTATAATATGTAGTTGTCACTGGTGGTTTAAAAGGAAGAATATTTGAAGGAGAAAAAACAAAATTGAAAATATATTTTATTAAGAATCAAATTGTGGGAAAGGAAGGGGAAGTAAAAAGAATTAAGGTATGTACATGTACCAATTGCCTATGATGAATGTAATCTTCTGTACTGCAAACATGTACTAATAAAAGTTTTTTTTTTTTTAAAGAGAATCAAGTTGGGTCAAACTATTTTATTAATGTTTCCTGAATTATTCTATTCTAGACATTTAAATTTTCCTTTTAGTTCTTATTCGGTTAATTTAAACATACAATAAACTTCATTTTACTGTTTTATATTAAAATAAAATGAAAAAACTAGAAATTTAAGATATCATTAATAACTGTTAATGGTATAAAAAACTCCTTGTAAGGATAACTTTTTTCCTACCAATTTCCTCTGATTCTCCTTAAAATGTTTGAGAATTTAAATAACAGGTATTTTTAAAATGAAATCAATGTTCTACCTTGACACTCCTAAGGTATATGCTGAAACTTGTATAATGAAGAATATCTTTTACCTAAGTATCCTATATATCAAATGCAAGGTATTTATGGATCTTAAATAGCTTTTATCTGGGTTCCATTAATGGCTGTTTTCCAAAAAAGTCTCCAGGGTTTCCCAGAAATATTTAAAGCAGTATTTATTTTTAAACATATTACACATTTTTAACTTGGTATCTGTAAGTGTACCTTGATTTGGTATAATTGTCTTATGTGTTTTATATGTTTTTTGCCTATTAGTCTGGTTGTTAATCTGTATATATAATAATTAACTTTATAAGTACTTATAAATAAAGGAATCTGATGCTGGCAAAATAAAAGGGAAGTGGAGGGAAGGGGAAAAAAATTGAGATGTGTTATGTATATGTACCAATTCCCTATAATGAATGTAATTATTATGTATTGCAAACATGTCCTAATAAAAATTAAAAATTAAAACAAATAGAACATAGTGTACAAATGTGTTCAATGGAACTTTACTTGATACTACAAAATTGTAAAAAATTTACAATGCACATCAAACATGGTTTTGATGAAATAAAAATACATACTTAGTAGTAAAATGACAACATCTGATTCAGAGAAGTGGGCTCTGGAGTCACATTAGATCTGATTCTGAATCCTGGCTCGACCACTTCTAAGTTACGTAATATCAGGCAGTTTAACTTCTCTAAGGCTCAGTTTCTTTATGTATGAAATCAGGGTCTTTAAACCTACCTCACTGTGAGGATAAAATGGAATTATGTGTATAAAGCATTTGCCATAGTACCTGGGACTTGATAAATGTTCAACAAGCTTTGGAAAGTTTGGCGCATGGTTGGTGTTTAATAAATATTTGTTGAATGACAGAAAAGTTTAAAAATGTTATTTGTAATGCTATGGAGACATTTATATTTTTAAATTAATTTCAACTGACAAAACTTGTTTACATTTATTGTGTACGACATGCTGTTTTGAAATATGTGAACACTGTAAAATGGCTAAATTAAGCTAATTAACATACATAACCTCACATATTTTTCTGGGGAGAATATTTAACATTTACTCTCTTGGCTATTTTCAAGAATATAATATATTATTAAGTGATAAAAATTACTGTGATGGCAATATTATTAAAAATTTCTATAAGTCTACTCAAAAGGAAAAGAATAGATGGATAGTCATTGAAATATGAGTAGTAGTTATATCCAGATAGGATTCTAAGTAATTTTTCATTCCTATTTTATTTTTTTAATGTAACCCAAGTATCCCCCAGTCTTCTGGAGTCATTTATTCCTGTAATAATCAAATGTTTTTTTTGGGCCAGTGAGATGGCTCAGCGGCTTAAGCGCCTGCCCGGCAGGCGCGAGGGCCCGAGTTCAACTCCCGGATCCCACATACGAAAAAGGGGCCGGTGATATCGCTCAGCGGCACGGGCGCCTGCTGGTGCGCGAGGTCCTGAGGTCGACCCCCCGGTACCCACAAAAAAAAATAATCAAATGTTTTTGAGTTTCCACCTCAGGTAACAATATGATCTATTCTCTTTGCCCAGACCTCTATCTCCAGGGTAACCACTTTCTTCTGTGTCTTTTCATGAACCAGTCCAAGCTATAGTGAGTTATCCCAGCTTCTGAGCTCAATTCCTGCAGGTGTTGTCTTTCTGTACATCTGCCCCACGTGTGGCCTTCATCCCTCCACTTTCATGCCCACAAATTACCACACATACATACAAAATCAAGTAAAGTACTGCTGAGAAAGGAGTCATATTTTCACACAGCACCAAATAAGAAACAATTTAAAACTGACTGCTGACATCTTCCAGGGAAACTTTTATTGGGTGTTTTGTGCCCCAGATCTCAGCTTGCCACCATTTTACCAGGTTCTGTACCTTAAGGAAAGAATATTTCCTTTCCATATAGCCCCTTTTTTCCTAGTTCTTGAGATCTTCAGCCTCTCTCCAGACTGCTTTCTGGAAAAAAAAAATCTTTTTATATTCAAACTAACTTCATTTTCAGCTGCTCAACCTAGCCTAGGTTCTGGATCTAACTTGCTTTCACAAAAGGTTACTGTTGGGGAAATTCCCCAACAAAAAAAATTCATCTAACCCTTTCTCCACATTTAGCTAAACAGAGATACCATAAGCAAAGACATGGATCTTCCTATAATTGAAAATTCGCTGATGATATCTGGAAAGGAAGAAAATTTAAAGTCTTGTGCATGACCCTTTCCAATTAGAGCAAATTATAAAACAAAATATAGAAGTAATTTTTGTCTGCCCGACATAACTATCTTCCAAATTTTCTATAGTAAGCACATATTCTTTAATAAAATAAAATGTAGCAAATGTTAATTTAAAAATTGTTGCTTACCAATGAGTATCTCCATAGTACTTTAATTTTTTTTTTTCTTTTGTACTGGGAACTGAACTCAGGACTTAGCAGGCAGGCGCTGTGCCGCTGAGCTGTATCCCCAGCCCCACTTAAATTTTTATTTCAGAAAACATACCATTTGTCAGCCATGCCCCAGTATGGGTCATAGCATTAAGACCCCCATCTCCCCAATTCTACGTTTTCCATCCCTTTTTCTCTTCCTCCTTTTCAGTTTGCATCATTACAGAGGTGAAAAAAGTATGTGAACTTAAAATGGAGAGGTAAAAATAATGACTTTGAGGTATAGAGAGTCCCATAAATTTAATCTGTGCTTACTATAGATGAAAATTACACAAATACTTTTCTCAATTGTAAATATTCATTTAGAAGAAACCAAGCTGAGGTCAGAATGTATAATGTAGTTTACTTACCATCTTCAGAAAAGGAGTTTAGTCAACAGAATTTAAATGCAAATAATGTCAGTATTTTTAGATCTATCATGGGTAAATTTATGTTCTATTCAAAATATTTTAAGAGAGTAAACAATTGCATGCACATTTTGAACATTTAAAAATAGAATTTGGAAGGGTTAGACTTTCAGAAATTTGTTGACATCTGGAAGGGAAGAAAACCTCAAATATCATTAATACCTATACTTTTATGAAATGTAAGTGTACAGTATTTATCATTTAGACTTTCAGTTCCTAAACTGCCTAACGCTGCCGCCTTGTGGCAATGCTTTTTAAAAATACTGTGAAAACTACTTTTTTGCTGAGGGGGTATCATTAACAATGGATTTTTGAGTGGACAATGAAAGCAGTCTCATTGTGAGTTTCCAAGAAAGTACACATTGCACGTATAAGTAACTTTAAACATGAATATATATTTTCATATGCTTGCATTAAATTTTGTTGAGTTGCACAATTTTCAAACCCAATATTCTTTAAGGAGAAATCTAACAACAACAAAAACAGCAACAAAACAACTAACTGGTCTTCAACTGATGTAAAAGTTCATGAGCCAAAATGCAAAAGAAATTCAGTCTGTTCTAGATCACTAAACTATATTTTTCTAATTTCAAAGGCACCAACTGGAAACCTAGCACGTCTCCTCTAATAAAGCAAAACCCAACCATCATCCTTCCCCACAGTAAACTATGCAGATTGTTTGATTTTGCAAAGCAAATAATAAAATTCCATTATCTCTTTATTAGCTTTTCAGGAAAAAAAAGAAAATTAGTGGTTTTTAAATTTTATATAGATTTTTAGCTGTGTGTCCCATGTCAAGTTGTTTAATCTCTCTCAATTTTAGGGGTTTTTTAACCTGTAAAATACAGATAATAATATTTCCTAACTGTTGGATTGTTGTGAGGATTTACTGAGTGAATATCAGTAAGATGTTCCTTAGAACTTTCACACCCACCCACCCACACACACACAACTATGCCTGACACCACAGGAAACACTCATTAAATTTTAGCACTCATTTTTATTACAAAAATTGTCAATCAAGATCAGAAATGTACCTACATCACTGGAAGAGAAGGTAGGTAGAAATCTTGAAGACATAGGTATAGGCAGAGACATCACGAACAAAACACAGACCACACGGGAAATACAACAAAGAATCAACAAATGGGATCTCACCTTATTAAAAAGGTTTTGTGCAACAAAAGAAATCACCAACAGAGTGAAAAGACAAGCCACAGAGTGGGAAAAAATTTTAGCCAACAGTCCCTCAGATAAAGGACTTATATCTAGGACATAAAGAGAATTGAAAAATATCAGGCCCCCAAAATGCAAAGACCCAATCCAAAAATGGGCATCTGAGATGAATAGACACTTCTCAGATGAAATACAAATGGAAAATAAATATATGAAAAAATGTTCAACATCATTGGTCATTTGAGAGATGCAAATTAAAACAACACTGAGATTCCATCTCACTCCAGAAAGAATGGCTATCATCAAGAAAACAACCAATAACAAATGCTGGAGGGGAAAAAAGAAACCCTTCTCCACTGCTAGTGGGAGTGTAGACTGGTGCAACCACTGTGGAAATCAGTGTGGAAATTCCTCAAAAACTGGGATTAGAGGTCCTATTTGACCCAGTTATTCCCCTGCTGGATATTTTCCCAGAAGAATTAAAAACATCATAGCACAGTGATATATGTGCACCCATGTTTATAGCAGCACAGTTTGTAATAGCTAAATCTGGAAACAATCCAAATGCCCATCAACTGAGAAGTAGATAAAAAAGATGTGGTATTTTTATATAATGGAATACTACTCAGCCATAGAAAAGGATAAACTTGAGACTTTTATAGGTAAATGGATGCAACTTGAGACCATACCTGTAAGTGAAATAAACCAGACCCACATGTGTAAACATCATATTGTCTCACTAGTATGAGAATCTGAAAGAGTAAACAAGATCCAAAATATACAATAGATATTGTGAAAAGGGAAGAAACTGTTCAAAAGAAAAGAAAAACGGTGATGGGAGAAAGGGGAAAGGAAGGAAGGGAAAAGAAAAAATATATATAAACACAAGATAAGATAGTTATACAGCTGGTTTCTCTTATTTTACTGAGGGGAAAGTTTTGTGCTAGTAATTTTCTGGACACTGTTTCATACCTATATCTTGTACTCTGAACAACTACTGTGACTATAACAATATGCAATGTGTTGATTATTATTACTCTACTAGCCTGTTTTGAAACTGTTTTACTGTTATTTCTTGTTTCTGTTTAAAATAAAAAAAAATTTACCTACATCAAAATTGTTAGCCTTGGCATACTTCTGAGATGTGACTTGATTTGCCTGTCATGCTAAGAACACAGACTCTCTTTGTACTATTTACAGCCAGCATAGGCCTAATAGTGACTGAGTTCTCTAGTCTTGTTTGAACTTTTCCATTAGAGAATGGGCCTTGGACACCATCCCCATTCTAGTATTTACTAGATTTGGGGAAACAAGTTAATATTTCTAAGTTTCAGTTTATTCATAAGAAGGGGAACAACAGTAGACACATCAGAACATTACTTTGATGATTAAGTGAGATAATTTATATGTAAAACCCTTAGCACAGTGTGAGACAGCAGCCTCAACTGTTTTCTGGTATATCTGAAAAATAAAAAACACACCATCTTAAACAGTATCAACACCAATTATATAATACATATTTTTGACAAAATAAGCTAGGACTAAAACTATGTGTCTTTACTCTTTCATCTCTACTCTAATGCCATGGAACTACCAGGAATAAGGAGAGACAGGCTTACTTCAATCAGGCACAGGATTTCTGGGCAGTTTCAAGCCTCTGCAGGTCTTACTGTTGATGAGTAAAAGGACAATGTGACTGATCTCACAAATACAGGGATAAAGAATGAGCAGAATATAAGCAGAACAGTGAGATGGTAAAAATCCTGGAAAATGGGTCAAATAGATTTGGGTCTGAATTCAGCCTCTTTGCCAACTGTCATGAGGCCTTGAGCAGGTTACCAAATCTCTTCAGTTTCCTTAGAATTGAAGATAACAGGATTACTATAGGATTGAATAAGAAAATGTAAAGCATTTCTCACTGACCCTGGGTCATAAAAAAGAACTAAATAAATGGTAATTGTTGCTATTATTATTTTTAAAGAAATATTTTCTACATTCAAGACTTGAGCATCTCATTGGGATTATCCTTATAAGTACTGTAGTTTTTACTGTAAGCGAAAATCAGGACAGAATTAGGAAGTGAATTATTTGAATACTGGGGTATGGGGAATGGTGGTGGGTTGGGTCAAGTGTCTGAATTGGTCAGTTAAAACATCAGGCACTCTTAGGGAGACTGCCAAGTATAAACTCCGAGATTTCTTCCAGGCTCTTGCTTTATCCTAAGTTCTTAGAGAGGACACAATAAAGTGGTAGTCAAGTGGACATGCCCCACCCATTTGTCACCATGTGGGAAGGATATAGGCATGTATATACATGCACTGTGACTCCAGGATTATTATGTCGTTATGATGCAGTGCCAGTGCCTGTAGGTGCCAGTGCAGGTAGGTAAGATGATAACAGTTCCCCAGATTAATTTTCTTCTTCCCCTTCTGGCCTGTTGGCAGGGAAAGGCCAGATGACAAATTGACACTCAGTCAAGCTTGTAGCTGTGATTGCTGGTGAAGTCAAATCCAAAATACAGACATCAATAGTCTCCCTTTGCCCTCTCTTTTTTCCAATTCCCATCATGTCTTTGCTTATACTATCTCTGTTTAGCTAAATGTGGAGAAAGGGATAGATCACTTTTTTGTGGGGAATTTCCCCAACAGTAACCTTTTGTGGAACACAAGTTAGATCCAGAACCTAGGCCAGGTTGAGCAGCTGAAAATGAAACGAGTTTGCATATAAAAAAGATTTTCTTTTTCCAGAAAGCAGTCTGGAGAGAGGCTGAGGATCTCAAGAACTAGGAAAAATGGGGTTATATGGAATGGAAGTGTTCTTTCCTGTTAATTATGACCCATGTACACATCCTTCTGGAAGTCACTAAACTTCTCTAATCTTCATTTTTCCACATTTAAAATCAAGATTTTAATATATATGTCAAAAGATTCTTGTAATTATTCAATGACAATATAATTACAAGGCTCAGACTCATGGGGGAAACAACCCATGAAAATTTTAGTGACTGAATATGCTGTCTCTCCTGGGGAAATATTAACACTCTCTTTCTGTCTCTCTCTGTGTCTCTGTCTCTGTCTCCATCTCCGTCTCTATCTCTGTTTCTCTCTCTGTACTGGGCATGCAACCCAGGGCCTTCACATTGACATACATCCCTAGCCTTTTGAAAAAAAACATATTTTTTCAGACAGAGTCTTGCTAAGTGGTTAAATTACTAAGGCTGGGCTTGAAATTGTGTTCCTCCTGCCTCAGCCTCCCAGATTACTGGGATTACAGGCATACATTACCATGCTTGGCTGGAAATTTTAACTTTAAAAGAGGATCTCAAGGAAAAGGCATGATTAATCAAATGAACTGCACATCAATGACAGAATTTCAAGTATTAATGTTTAAGATTTGTAGTAGGGAGGCTAGTTACTTCTAAGACCACACCTATTTGTAGAATCTTATATATGATTTCCCACAAAAGAATATTCACACCACAAAAATTTCCATACAATTTGAGACAATTCTTGGGTCCTAGAAATGTATCCAAAGACTGCTACCAGGAGTACGAAGAGATGAGTTAAAATCTTATGCAAATATTTATTTCAATGGTTTTTTTGGGGGGAGGGCATCATTCCAGTGCAGCAAAGGGGGAAATCTAGTAGCCATCATTATTCTGCTGAAATTCAGTGGATCTGAAGGCAATTATTTATGTGGTGCACAACCTAAACAATTCCATACAAAGAGCACTATAAAAGTAAGAGCTCATATTCTTTATGGAGTAAATATGTGGCTGAAGTAAGGCACAGTTATAGGTATTAAAATGTTATGAGTTTTGTAGTAAAGATGTGCTAAGGATCAAACCCAAGCCCTTGTGCATGTTAGATAAGTGCTTACCATTGAGCTACATTCTCAGCATCTATCTATCCATCCATCTATCTATCTTTTATTGCATTGTGTTTTAGAATTTAAGCTTCTAGAGAACCGGGAGTAAGTTTGACTCACTTTAACACTTCCAGGAAATCATGTGCCCATAAATGTTCAATAAAAACTGTAATGATTATTAAGAATTCATTAAACCATACACTGAAATTTTTCTGTACACTGACAGGAACTGGCTGCCTATGAAGATATGCTAGATACAGTGACATTAATAGTAACAGGTAAAATGTTTTTGTGGCATTTTTAGAGCAAGAAAATGACATGACTTCACACATGACTAGTGCTTAGGATACGTGGAAACTGCTGTCATTGGTACGTAGCAAAAATTATGCCATTAATACCATCTACATGTACAGGACATAAAGTTGTCAACTTTGTCAGTGCTCCACTGACATTGTACATTTCCCCCATTTTTAGCATGAAATTAATATTTAGCAGTTTTTACACCTTTACAGATGCAATAGACTTCAAATGGTTTTCAAAACTGAAGTACTATTGTTCAAAAAAGAATAATTTAACACCCAGTAGGCTGGTAGAAGTTTGATGGAATGAAGTGGATAAAGAAAAGTGACTTAAAATATTTGCAAAGTATTTGCTACATTTGATAGCTAACAATATTAATGAGATATAAATTAGAAAATTTAAAGCAGTAAATAGAATGGTTATGAAAAAAGATGATTAAAGCGTATAAAATTACAAATGGCAAAGAAAAAGAGACTTCTTAATCAGAGAAGAGTCTGATAAAGGATAAATCCTTGAAGCAGAATACTGCAGAATGCTTGTAGTAATCAGAGATCATTCTACCAAGGAGAAAAATGGGTTTCACTGTAACACTGGGTGACGGATTCAGAATAAAGTTAGGATGATTTGTAGCTTTTGTGTGCAATGACTGAACTAACCAGACTTCCTTTCTTAGTCACAAATGGAACCCTGAACTGCACAGATCATGGATCCATCATATGTGATGAGTCTTATGTTTTTATACTTGATAATGAACATCACATAATTTTAACTATATAGTAATTTTGTTGGTATATTAGTAAGCTTTTCATTCCTGAGACACAATACCTGACATCTACAACTTAAAGACGACGTTTATTTGGCTCACAGTTTCAGAGGGACCATCATTGTAGAAGGGCTTTTCTCATGAAAGCTGCTTAGTTCACTGTGGCTGAGAAGCAGAGCAGGGGAACAGAACCAGAGAGGAAGGGGCTAGGGTACTTGTATATAGTACCCAAGGTCACATGGCCCAAGACATTCCTATACACACCCAGAAGTGTGCTTTAATAATCTCCTAGGGAGCTCCCAAGCCAATCAAGGTAACAATTAAGCTTAAGTATCACAGTTGCTCTAAAGTAAATACTAAAATACACAGTTGAAAGTAATGAACACTCAAAAAATTGGTAATCAAACTAAATACTGTTACTATATTGAGATAATACTTATTTTGCTGTGGTTAGAAAAATAGTTCATAGATAATATGTAACAATTAACTTTAAACAACAACAAAACAATAACCAAATCCAGACTTTTGATTTGGTATCTTTGATTTGCAGTAACTTCACAATATTCTCAGTCCTGTCTTCATCTTAAAGTCCTTGTGTACTTGTATAGAAGCAGATGCAATAGTTGATATTTTCTTTACTTTTACCTATTACTGCAGACTTCTAAAAATTATGGCAAAATATACCTAGCATATATAATTTTAACCATTAGTAAGTCTACAATTTGGTGACATTAAATATATTCAGTGTTGTATAATCATTATCACTGCTCAGCTCCCGAACTTTGTCATTATTCCAAACTGAAACTCTGCAACCATTAAACTATAACTTCTCATTGCTGCCCCCCCCGAACTTGGTAACCATTATTTTACTTTCTGTCTCTATTAATATACCTCTTCTAGATACCGTGTATGACTGGAAACACAATATTTGTCTTAGTGTGCCTGACTTATTTCACTTATCATATTATTTCAAACATTCATCCAAGTTGTAGCCTATATCATAATTCCATCCCTTTTAAAGGCTGAATAACATTCTATTGTACGTATATACCATACTTTGTTTATCCACCCACCCATCAATGGATGGATGTTTGGATTTCTACCTTTGGACTTGAAACAGTACAGCTATGAAACACTGGTGTACAAGTATCTGCCTGACTTCGTGTTTTGAATTATTTTGGACACAGAAATGGAATTGCTAGATTATACAGTAATTCTATGCTTTTTCTGAGGAATAACCTTTAATGTTTTCCACAGCAATTGCACCATTTTATATTATCAGCAATGCAAAAGAGTTCTAATTGATCTACATACTCACCAATACTTATTTTCTAGTTTTTAAAATTCCATTTTTAGATAATACTCATGTTAATAGTTCTGTGAACTGTGTGATTTTGATTTGCATTATCCTAATGGCTAGTGATCTTGAACATCTATTTATGCATTTACTGGCCTTTTGTATATCTTTTTTGAGAAATGTTTACATCTTTTGCTAATATTTGAGTTGTCTTTGTTGAGTTGTAGGAGTTCTTAATACATTCTGCATATTAATCCATTCTATGATTTCCAAATATTTTCTCCCATTATGTAGGGTCTTTTTTTACTCCTTTCATAGTGTCTTATTACATATAAAAGGTTTAACTTGATAAAGTTCAATTTGTTTTTTCTTTTGTTGTCTATACTTTTGGTTTCATATTTAAGAAATTATTGTTACAACCAATGTTCTGAAGATGATTTTCCAGGCTAACTTCTAGGGAGACACTATTGTTATTCTATTATTTTGTTACTAAATTTTGTTTTACTCTTTTCCATAAAATGAAAAAAAAAAAAAGATGAGCTTATAGTTTTAGCACTGTGTTAGTCTTTGATCCATTCCAGTTAAATTTTGTATTGGTGTCAAGTAAGGATCTAAATTGGTTATTTAGCATGTGGATATACGGTTTTCCCAGCACTATTTGTTAAAAAGGCAGTCCTTTCCTAGATGAACTGCATTGTTACCCTTGTCAAAATCAATTGACCAGGGCCGGTGAGATAGCTCAGCGGCATAAGCGCCTGCCTGGCAACCGCGATATCCTGAGTTCGACTCCCGGTACCTACACACGAAAAAAGGGCCAGTGATATCGCTCAGTGGCACGGGCGCCTGCTGGTGCGCAAGGCCCTGAGTTCGACCCCCGGTACCCACAAAAAAAAAAAAAATCAATTGACCAGATACATGGTTATTTTGAGTCTCTCTATTCTGTTCTGTTGTTCTACATATCTGTCCTTTTGCCAGTATCATACTGTTTTTTTAATTATTGTACCTTTACAACTGGTTTCAAAGTCAGGATGTATAAGTTCTTCAACTTTTTCTTTTTTAAGGCTTTTTGGCTATTTGGGGCCCATCTGAATTCCACATGAATTGAGGATCAGCTTTTCAGTTTCTATTAAAAAAAAATCAGGGGCCGGTGAGATGGCTCAGCGGTGTAAGCGCCTGCCTGGCAAGCGCGATGGCCCGAGTTCGACTCCCGGAACCCACATACAAAAAAAGAGCCGGTGATACCGCTCAGCGGCATGGGCGCCTGCTGGCGCGTGAGGTCCTGAGGTCGACCTCCGGTACCCACAAAAAAAAAAAAAAACACATTGGAATTTTAATAGAGATTACTTTGAATATGCAAATCACTTTGGGTAGTATTGACATCCTAACAATGTTAAGTATTTATATCCATGAATATGGGCTGTTCCTCAACATATTTAGGTATTCATTATTTTAGCATTATATTGTACTTTTCACTATACAGTAATCTACCCCTTATCTGCAGTGGATATGTTCCAAGACCCTCAGTGGTTTTCTGAAACCATGGGCAATACCAAAGCATACATAATGTTTTCTCCTATACATAACTGACAAAGTTTAATTTATAAATTAGGCATTGTAAAAGATTAATAACTACTAACAAAATGGAATAATCATCACAATATACTGTAATAAAATTTTCAGCAGCACTACTCTTGTGTTTTGGGGGTCCTTGTTAAGTAAAATAAGGATTCTTTGAACATAAGCACTGTAATACCACAAAAGTTGATTTGATAACCAAGATGGTTACTAAGTGAGTAATGGACAGATACCATATGTAGCATGACTATGTCCCCATTTAATGTAGTTATGTCACAACTTCATTTCTCATTTTAGTATTTGCAACCTCTTTTTCTTTCTTGTTCAATCTAGCTATCAATTTTGTTGAGCTTTTCAAATAACCAACCTCCGGTTTCATCAATTTTCTCCACTTTATCTATTCATTTCTGATAATTTTGATTAGCTCCCTTCTGCAAGCTTTAGACTTAGTTTGCTCTTCATTTTCTAGTTTCTTAAGGACTAAGTTTAGATTATCATTTGAGATCTTTCTTGTCATAATGTAGACTAGTATAACCATATTTCTTGTAAGCACTGTTTTCCCCAGCCATAGGCTTTTGTTTGCTGTGCTTTCATTTTCATTAACCTCTAAGTATTTTCTAATTTCCCTTGTAATTTCTTCGACTGATTATTTATGTGTGTTGTTTAATTTTCACATATTTGTGAATTTCAGTTTTTTTCTGGTACTGATTCCTAGCTTCATTCCATTGTGACTGGGAATTTACATTGTGCATGATGTCAGTCTTTTAAAATGTAATGAAACTTTGTTTATGGTCTAACATATGTTCTGTCTTGGAGAACATTCCATGTACACTTAAGAAAAATGTGTATTTGGGTTTTTTTTGGGGGGTGAGTGTTTTGTATATATCTATTAAGTACAATTTCTCTATAGCATTGTCCAAGCCTTATTTATCTTCTATTTAGTTGTATTATTGAAAATGGGATGCTGAAATCTCTTATTACTGTATTGCTGTGCATTTTTCCCTTTAGTTCTATCAATACTTGCTTCATATTTTGGAGCTGTGATATTTGCTGAATGTTTATAAATACTATATCTACTTGGGACTTTTTCCTTTGAATGCTGCAGTGAAGTCCAAAAGATAACTATAATATAATCTTGAAGTACATATTATGCACATATAATGTCTTGAATATAGAAGACCTTCAATAAATAAGTTAATGAAGACTATAGTTTAAAATAAAAAGTAGTAGTTGTTCATTTGTGTTTAAACAGCCATGACAAACCAGATAGCCATGATGTCACTGTAACTGCATGTATTCTCTTGTCCTCATTTGGAACCAGGCTTTTACTGAATAATATACTTGTTGAGGGTCTTTACACATTTCTTCTGAAGAGGGCCAGCATCTGCTCAGGTTAAACAAAGAACTCATGGACATAGCAGGGGAAGAATGAAAGGGGCCTTGAAGAGCTCATCCCAATATAGGCTTCAACATTTGAATGTCACCTGAGTGTAACAACAATTTGACTTTGAATGTTGTACAATATAGCAAGGGATCATAATACTCTTGTTTGAGCAGATTTTTTTTTTTACTTTGAAACAGATTTTGAAGATTCAATCAACTCTCCATTATCCAAACTAATATACTAATGGCTAGTAGCAGTGCTGATAATCTGAAAGAGTAAATTAATTACAACATCACTCAGACTTGGCTTTGGGCTATTAATTTTTTTTTTACCTACTGCATTTCCTCAAATTATGATGCTGATTTTTCACATTTTAGTGTACCTGGATATGAGATGAGTGTAATGATAAACTGGCAACATTTTTAAAAATGTTTATAATGTTTTATATTTGAAGAAATATGGGTATGTCCAAATAGAAACAGCTGAGGTTTAAAAAATTCTTTTTACAATTGGGGTTAAGTTCTGAAAGGCTTATTTGTGAAAAACTACCAATTGAACTGATTCCTCATCTTGAGCAGCTCACATATTCTTCCTTGACATCTCAGAACTACATTCCATCTCTGAACATCTATAGCTGTTTGCTATATTTTTCTCAGGGCAGATACCCCATACAATACAGTTATTTGTATATATTTGTCTCTTTCCTGGTAGATATAAGTCCTTTATAGAATTTTAATTATTTTTGTTCCTATAACCAGCAGCAACCACCATGGCAGAATATGAGTTCTTGCTATATAGCAGGTATTTCACAGGCGCAAGAGAATGATTCAGCCATACTCCCCGAAAACCTTGTATATGACAAAATACTAATTATAATAAATTGTGTGAGCTTTCATATCTATAAATACCACATTCAAAGGAATGTAGACGAGAGAACATATAAATTCTACCTTGGGAAATTGACAAAGGTGACATTGGAATTGGATCTGAAGGACAGACAGGATGTTAGAATGTGGAGACCTCAGAATATTTTAAGAGGAAACATTAGCACAGGCAGAGAACAATAGGCATAAAGAGCAAAGCATATTCATTAAGCAAGAGTATATCATAAATATAACATAACATAAATTGGCAGCAGGGTGGTAGGGAGAAAAAAGATAAGATTAGATGGGAGCTTGGATCAGATATGAAGTTCCTTACATGTCATTCTAAGGAATTTTTATTTTATTCTATAGGCAATGATGAGCTACTGAAGCTTTCAGAAAGACTACTGTTCATAACTGCTTCCAGGAATATGACAGACGGGTGAGGAGAGTTGAGTATTAGACACTATGTTAGCTCAAACTCAACATCCATTCCTAACACAGGATACCCATCGCCTTCATAACACAGGATAAAACAATTTCCCCATCTTTCTTGAGCTAATTATGTGGCTATATGAAGTTCTGGTTTAGGTACACACAGAAGTCTTCTGAGGAGGTTCTAAGAAAGCATTTCATTTTTTTTTTTTTTTTTTTGTGGGTACCGGGGGGACGACCTCAGGACCTCGCGCACCAACAGGCACCCGTGCCGCTGAGCGATATCACCGGCCCCTTTTTCGTATGTGGGTTCCGGGAGTCGAACTCGGGCCCTCGCGCTTGCAAGGCAGGCGCTTAAGCCGCTGAGCCGTCTCACCGGCCCTTCATTTTTAATTAAAGGGAATCAGAAGCATCTTTTGCACATTTTGGCTTGCCTCTTCCTACTTTGAATGTGTACATGCTCCCCAGAGGTAAAGCAGTCATCTTGTGACATGAAGGGACAAACCAGCATGCCATTGAGATCAGAAAATGAAAAAGTCTAGTTTCTTGATGGCATTAATGATTTATTGTACCAACCCTGCACTGCCTAACACCCAAGCTTTAGATATTTGTTTCAACTATTGTGAACTAGTTTACTTGCAAACAGAACACATGGTGGAGAAAGAAAGATTGAGATCAGTCAGTAAACTATTGAGATAGCCCAAGTGATTATAAGATCTTGACAGAGAACAATGATAGAATTAGATGAAGTAGAATAGATTTGAGAAATAAGAAATCAGGACAAAGATGTAGACACAATTTAGTTTTAGGCATAATGACAATGAGATATCTATGGGATGTTAGGTAGGTATAACTAATTAATAATTAGAAAAATAAGTCTGCAGCACTAGAGAAATATAGAAGATGGAAATATGAATAATGACATATGGTAGCTGAAGCCAGTGAAGTTGAATGAAAATGAGACAGTGTATAGAATGTAAAGCAGATCACAAGTGATGCAAGCTGAAAAGGCTCACCATTTAAGGGATTCACAGAAAGAGAAAAGAAAAGAAAAGCAGGAATAACAGAAAGCAAGGGGAGGAAAGTCCCAAGGAGGGAGTGACGACTAGTTGATAACTACATAAAGAGTTAAGTAGGTATAGATGCCAGGATGTTGGAAGTTAAACAAAACTGAAAGACAGGGACATTACTTTTTAAAGAAACACTGAAGTCACAGGAGGAAATGCAAGAGAGAAGCTAGATTGAGGGAAGATGTACAGTTAAAGAAAAGTTTTGTCTTTTTTGTTATTATTGCTTTTGTACAGAGAAGAGCTGAATCGTTTAGAGGTTGAGGAAATGAGTGAAAAGAGAAAGATGAGATTAAACAGGATGGAAGATGACTCTAAAAAAGATGGAAAGGAATGTGATGAGGAAAATAAATAGAAAAATTAACCTTAGGAAAGGGGGATGCATGGCTGAAAAGAGGTAAGTCTAAAAGGCAGATGGCAAGTTGTTGTCAACGGCCATTGTTTTAGTCAGGGTTTACAAGGGAAAAGATTTAATACAGGACACAAAATTTATAGGATTATTTTATCATATTCACCTTAAGAGTCAAATGCAAAAGAGTACAGATCTGTTCACACACTAGAGACCCAAAGAATCCAGCTGAGGGTCTGGATCCCATGGCAATGTCCTGCACGAGTCCAGCTGAAGACCTAGAGCCATGGCAACGTCCTCCATGATTCCAACTGGAAGCCTAGAGCCCATGGCAATGTCTCATGCAAGTCTGTATCAAGGATCTGCACCAGGAAGGCCTGAAGGTCAGTGGTGGAAGCTAGAAAGTCTGCACTAGTGGGATGAAGGATCCGTGCCAGAAGGGTGAAAGATCTGCACTGCAGCCAGGAAGGGACACACAAGGTAAAGGCGAGAGCTACCCTGAAAAGAACTGCAGCCATCCTCAGTGACAGTGAGGACCCGAGCTCCTGTGATGATGAGAACAGCTGAGTTCATATCAGGAAAACCAGCGTGACAATCTTCTCCAGGAGAATCAACAGCTCACCATCTTCCTCTCCAGTTCTCTTTTTACACTGTTAGCAACAATCCTCAGGTGGGTGTTCCACACCCAGAACCATGTTGATTCAGTTCAGCTGGGTGTTACAAGTTGACCATTAGTTAATCCACCACAGCCATGTCTAATAATTTTACTCAATGAAATAGGAAGTAATGCCAACTTTGACAGGTATGAGACTTGAGAAGAATAAATGGTTACCAATACCTCCTCTGGGGAATAGAATAGTAAACCACCCGGGAATGAGTAGAAGCATTGCTGACTAGGAGCCCATGCCACATACTGTAGGTCTTTTTTTTTTTTTTTTTTTTTTTTGTGGGTACCGGGGGGTCAAACTCAGGACCTCTCGCACCAACAGGCACCCGTGCCACTGAGCGATATCACCGGCCCCTTTTTTGTATGTGGGATCCGGGAGTCGAACTCGGGCCCTCGCGCTTGCCAGGCAGGCGCTTATGCCACTGAGCCATCTCACCGGCCCTGTAGGTCTTCTTAGAGATGTTTTTTAGGAATTTAAGAGGAGTTAACATAAATAAAACAAAAAGACAAAGTCATAACATGTGGATATTTTATTTCAGCTCTGAGAAATGGGAAAAAAAATGAACATATCCTTGCACACACTATTCTAATTTAACTGGCATTAATTTTGAAAATTTAAAGTACATATTTACATATGTACATATGTAAATATGTAAATATATATAGTATATATGTAAACATACATATATTCAGATTTTAGTCTCATTGGTGTTTATCATTGCTTTTTTGCTTTCTAATAAATGTCATTAAAAGTCATCAAATGTGACCTAATACTTCAACCTGTGTCACTTAATCATTTAATATTGTTTGTCTTGCATTCAGTTTGTGTATCACTTACAAGACTGGTCAAACTGTACATTGGAAGATGTCAAAGAAAAACTTAAGTTATACTGTGTATGTCAGTTACCCATTGCATGAATTTTTTCATCATCGTTTGCAACTTCACACATTCTGTAGTTCTTTATGTAGTCTACTTCAGCTTCTAGTGCTGTACATATCTTCGTCTTCTGGATAGGACTGCCCATGATCCATGAGTTTAGGGTCAGGCATAAATGGGGTAGTACCTGATAAATATTAAGTGGAAAAAAATAGTCATTTAACAAAATTTTTGTACTAGGATACAGCAGTGAACAAAAGTCATAAAAATATCTGCCAATACAGACCTAATATTCAAGTTGGGTGAGACAGTAGTTTGGGTAAAATATATATTATATCAGATGGTTGTAAATGCTATGCAGAAAAATTAAGCAGCAGGAAGCATACGGAGTTTTGGGGTGATTTGCAATTTTAAATAGGGTGGGTAGTGAAAACCTTCTGGAAATGTCATATTTGAGGGAAGAATTTAATATCAGTGTGTATCCCCTATAGGTATCTTCAGGATGAGCTGATGGGAAGTATAATAGACCCACGGGATGTCTGAGGAACCAATATGGCAATAGACAAGATGTATAGGGGGGTGTTGAGTGACAGGACGCATGATCAAGCTAGGTCACTCAGCCAGTTTCAAGGATTTTAACTTTTAAGTGAGATAAGAAGCTACTGGGCAATTCTGACTGGGAGTGAGTCAATGTTGTTTTTAATAAGATCATTCTTGGCTATAGAAAAGAAACCATAGGGGAATAACAGTGGAAAAAAGGAGGCCAATTAGAAAATGAGTGCAGGGGGCTGGTGATATCGCTCAGTGGCACAAGCATTTGCTGGCGCAAGCGCCCAGGTCCTGAGGTCAACTCCTGGTACCCACATTAAAAAAAAAAAAAAGAAAGAAAAAGAAAATGAGTGCAGTACTCTGGGAGAAAGGCTGAGGGCTTTGACTAGGGTGGTAGAAGTGGACATGGTGAAAAAGGATTACATTCTGAGAAATTCTGAAGTACAATGGATAGTATTTACTAAATGAATATGCTACGTGAGAGAGACTAACTTAAGAAACTGGAAGAATGGAGTTGACATTTACTGAGGACAAAATATGGGAGAAGCAGGTTTGTGGGAGAGCAAATGAAATGTTAATTTTTAGATGTTAAATTTGAATTGGTTACTAAACAGCTGAGTATAAATATTGAGTAGGCAGCTAGAAATGTAAGTCTACACAGATCATAGGAGGCTTTGACTGGTTTATTAATTTTACAGTCTTGCTGATATATAGCATTTCAAACTGGTAGCATATGAGATCATATAATAAGAAATGTACAAGGAAGAAGCCTTTTGGATACTTCAACTTTTTGAGATCATACATATTCAGAGAAATCCAAGAAAGAGGTCTTTTGGATAATTAAACTTTTTAATCTTTTAAGACCAGGAGAATGTAGCAGAGAAGACTGAGAAGGACAGGCCAGTCAATGAGGTAAGAGAACCAAAAGTAGTGATATCGTACAGGCCAAATGAAGAGATCATTTCAAGAAGAGGGCATTTAACCTGTATGAAAGAGATGGAGATTGAGAATTGATTTCTAGATTTGAAAAGATGCAGATCAATGGTGATCCTGACAAGCATATCATGTGCCAGGGGAGCTTTCACATTATTTTCATGCATCATTTCATAATATCATGATGAGTAGATGCTATTTTTATATAGTTATGAATGCATAATGATACAGTGATCAGATGACAGACTACATATATAACTAACAGTGGTCCCCTAAGATTATACTGGAGATAAAATCACCTATTTATATGGAACTGCTACATATTATACACGTTTAGGGTAATATCAATGTAAACAAAGCTACCTTCTGACAGCCAAATAAAAATATAGCCACATAAAATTAGGTATAATAACACTTAATGATAATAACAATTTTGCTGATTTATGTCTTTAATATACTATATTTTTCAACACTATTAAAGGTATGTTTCTTCTACTTATGAAAAAAAATTACTGTTAAACTGTATGGCTTGTTATATCAGTAGGAGCTTCAGACAACTTGCTTTTACCACTTTTTTGATTGTATCAAGAGGCCATACTAAATACTGACTTACACTATATCTAGTATTGTTTCAGTACATTCTATGATGTTTGCACAATGATGATATCATCCAATAACAAATTTCTCAGAATGTATCCCTGTCTTTAAGCAATGCACAGCTATATGATTCTTGTTTTATTGTTGAGAAATTTTAGAGGGGTTATGTATAAATGTTGACCAATGCCATTCAGCTGATAAGTGATGGAGCCGATAATAAACCCAGGTTTGTCTGACACCAATACAGCCCCCTGGGTCTGTAAAATGGGGGTCAGAGCAGTAACAATCTGATATAACTATTTTACTATTAAATATGCTAATAGTTACAAAGTGATACAATACCTGTACATGGTAAGTAAGAAACAAAATTATTTTTATATTTACTTTGTTGCACGATACTAAAAATAGTACTGAAATTTGTCATAATTAAAATTTTTAAAAAATATCAATAGTTTTAAAATGGTTTTACTATATTTGGGTGTCATACTTTTTCATAGAATTTCACTTTCAGTTCTACAATAAATACAAAGAGAAATAGATTTGAACACAATGATTTATCTTATAGATATCTTTTTAGAAACACTTTGTTTTATGAAGTGTGACACACCTGTATATAGCTTCATCACCAAATATATTTTTAAAATATAGATCATATTGATCCCTACCCATAACGGTAATGCAGTTCTCTGTAGACTCGGGATTTTTAACCTAGGGTCCCCTTAGGGGTCTATGATAAGATTCATAAGATCTATTAATTGAGATGGAGGAAATCTGTCTTTATCTTCACTAGTCTCTGAATATGGACATTTTATACAGTACTGAGTATAGGCATAAACACAGTCGTATTAGGACTACTTTACATTTTATCACCAATAGAAATCACAGATGTCTTCATATCACACAATTCCAGATTACCTCAAAATAGTATTTACACTAACCACTACTTGAAAATTATGCCAGTTATTATTAAACCTGTTAGTAGATACTGTTCAGCAAATTTAAGATTTAAGACCATAAATTACTATGTATTTTTTCATTTGAAAAAACTATTCGGGGGGGTGGGGGTCAGCACAAAAAAGCACTAAGAACCCGATAGTAGCTTTGCTTTCCCCAGCTTTTCTCAAATGTATTTTTACTGTCACCTACTAGAAGCGATTGATCAGTACAAGTAAAAAGTCTGCTATGCAAGCTATTTTTAATCAAGCAGACATACTATTAGTAGGCATGTGAGAAATAATTTTATGTCTTTATATGTCAAATTTGCTTAACAATGTGAATTGTTAGCATCTCTACTCAATTTCTTAATTTTTATTCTTTTCCAAAGTCTGGTCACCCAAATTTAACTCAAATTTCTTGGCATTGGAAAGGTCTTTTTTCTTTTACATCTCAATCCCTCAAATTTCTTAAAAGGTTTTAAAATTAAAACCAAAGCATAAAAAATTTAAAAAGCAAAATAAAAGGATGGATAATAGGAATTAGGAAGATAGATATTTTGTAAATGGGAAAGGGATCTAGGGCCGGTGAGATGGCTCAGCGGCTTAAGCGCCTGCCTTGCAAGCGCGAGGGCCCTAGTTCGACTCCCGGATCCCACATATGAAAAAGGGGCCGGTGATATCGCTCAGCGGCACGGGCGCCTCCTGGCGCGCGAGGTCCTGAGGTCGACCCCCTGGTACCCACAAAAAAAAAAAAAAAAAAAAAAAAGAAAGGGATCTAGAGATGGAAGGAGGGAAAAGGGAGTGGAGGGGAAAGAGAAGTGAAAAGAACTAAGAAGTATTATGTATATGTACCAACTCCCCACAATAAACGCAATCACCATGCACTGCAAACACATAAAATAATAAAAAAATTAAAAACTGAAAAAAACACCTATAAAAATTTTTAGTTTAGCCATAGCTTAGGTCAGAGTTTAGAGAAATATGTATCAGAGTTCCTTGTGGAGCTTTTCCTAAAATCTACCTTCAGAAGCCTCATCTCTGGAGATTTAGATTTGTAATTCTTGGGAAGAGCCTGGGCCTGTGAATTTTGAAAAACAAACAGCAGCAACAACAAAATAACATCAAGTAATTGTGATATGGGGGGCCGGGGATATAGCTCAGTGAGTGGCACAAGTGCCTGCCTGGCAAGTGCAAGGTCCTGAGTTTGACTCCTGGTACCAAAAAAAAAAAAAAAAAAAAAAATTGTGATATGGATCTCTAGTTTAGAACCACTGAGCCTAGGTTATTTGATTTCTGTCCTTTTTAAAAGCTTCATCTCATGCTTTTCTAAGGAAATAAGGATTCTATCTTTCCTATTAAAAATTTCTTGGGCCGGTGAGATGGCTCAGCGGCTTAAGCGCCTGCCCAGCAAGCGCGAGGGCCCGAGTTCGACTCCTGGAACCCACATACGAAAAAGGGGCCGGTGATATCGCTCAGCGGCACGGGCGCCTCCTGGCGTGCGAGGTCCTGAGGTCGACCCCCCGGTACCCACACACACAAAAAAAATTTCTTTACCCATTCAACTTACTGAGGGCTCTCTTTTCCTCTAAAAGGTTGAGCTGTCACAAAACTCTTCTTGAAACTGAATGTCCTAATCATTATGAGATTTTCTATTGCAATTTATCATGTGTCTGTTCTCTTACAAAAATTTATTTTCTGCATGAAGTTTTTCAGCAGTCTTTAAAATAGCTGGCATTATAACAAACTGAAAAAAAATTAAAGATGTTTAAAATACAGCAATGTATTTTTTCAAGTACATATTATGTAGTATCTATTCACTAATAATTTAGTTCCCACATTATTCAAACAAGTAAGGTGGAAAGCATGTGACAGACCATTAAATTACCAAGTGAAGTTTGGATTGTTAGAAATTTTACTTTTGTTTCTTACAATCAGGTCAGGATGATATTTAACATTTAGCTTCTCAATAATTTAAAATTTAAACATGTAAAAATGCTAGTCAATGCAAACTACTTTCTCATATTCTGTTCTAATCTTTCTATTCCTTTTTTTCCTTTCTGTACTTAAGTTTTGTTGTTGTTGTTGTTTTACTTGCCTTTCAGTATCTGTATGCTGTACTCTATATATTAGGTATAATTGATACAGTAAATGGGTAAATGAAAAAAATATTAAAGTAAAACTTCCATTAACCCCCCTCAAAATACTCCACCTCTCTTTGAACACAATTATTCCATCATTCTTGCCACCTTCTGAAGCAGTTCTGGAAGTCCTCATTCATGAGTGTCTTTAGTTGTACTGTCATGACTGCCTCAGTGTCCTGAGTCAACTTAAAATGTTTACCTTTCATTGACTCTGGGGAAGAGCTAGAAGTTGCATGGTTCCAGATGCAGGAAATAAGGTGGATGAGGACATGCCATAATGTTTTTACAAGTCTGCCTTTCCATTGGATGGCATTTGGAAACAGCATTTAGTATATTTTTTATCACAACTTGTAAAGGTACTCACAAAAGAGGACTTCCAGAACTACTTCAGAAAATGGCAAAAAGGATGTGTTCAAAGTGTGTGCATAGGGGTTATTTTGAGGAGGATTAATGACAATGTGTAGTTTACTGCAATAATTTTTTTTTTTTTGAGACAGACTTGTTTTGTAGTGCAGGCTGGCCTTGAGCTCACTAGGTAGCCAGGCTGGCCTCGAACTCGAGATGATCCTCCAGCCTCAGCCTCCCGAGTGCTGGGATTACAGGTGTGTGCCACCACACCTGACAAGTTTTAAAAATTTAAATATTCACTGATTTCAGTCACATTCAGTCTGCTATTAAACCCATCCAATGAGTTCTTTTTTTGTGTGTGGGTACCGGGGGTCGACCTCAGGACCTCGCGCGCCAGCAGGTGCCCGTGCCACTGAGTGATATCACCAGCCCTTTTTTCGTATGTGGGTTCCAGGAGTCGAACTCGGGCCCTCGCACTTGCCAGGCAGGCGCTTACGCCGCTGAGCCATCTCACTGGCCCCCAATGAGTTCTTAATTTCAAGAAATGTAATTTTTACTCCTAGAATATGCACTTCATTTCTTAATCAACTCCAAGTGCCTGTGAAATTCTCCATCTTTTCATTTATTTTTTTCATTGATTTTTCCATTTAACATATTAATCATAATTATTGTAAAGTCCATTTCTGTTAACTTCAATATTTAGGTACCCTGTATGTCTGCTGCTATTGCTTTTTTTTTTTCCTGGAGTTTTCTGAGTCTTTTTTTTTTTTTTTGCCTTTTTCTTTTTTATTAACAAAAGGGTATGTGTCGGGGAGTGGGTATGTGTTCATAATACAACCCGTTTCTTTTTTCAATTCCCTTCCTTTTCTCTCCCCTTTCCCATCCTCCTCCTTTAATTCCCCCTTGCCCACTTTCATTCTTGTTGATAATATTACTCCCAGCACATGTTTATGGAATATAATATTTACATTCATTGAGGTTATTGGGTTCCTGTGACATATCTTTATTCTATGTATTTCCCTTCTACTCCCCCTCACCTATTGCCCTTGGTCTCTTGGATCCCTTCCCAGTTCCAAGAGACTGATCCTCTTGTCTCCTATCCATCTTCTCTTACACTCTTTGTACATTGCCTTATACAAATGAGGGATACTATACAGTATTTATGCTTTGTCTGGTTTATTTCACTCAACATATTTTCCAGTTGCATTCATTTTCCTACAAATGTCTGAAATCTGTATTTCTTTATAGCCAAGTAGTATTCTATTATGTATAGATATAACATTTTCTTTATCTCTTAATCTATTGATGGGCATATAGGCTGCTTCCAGGATTCTGCTATTATGAAGTGAGCTGCTGTAAACAATGGTATACATGTATTGCGATAGCTCTTTGGGGAAGATACCTAGAAGAAGGATAGCTAGGTCATATGGAATTTCTGATTTTAATTCTTTGAGAAATCTCCATACTGATTTCCATAATGGCTGTACTACTTTACATTCTCACCAACAATGCAGGAGGGTTCCTTTTTTACCATAGCCGTGCCAGCATGTTATTTTTTTATTTCTTAATGGTTGCTACTCTTTCTGCTATAAGATGCAATGTTGGTGTTTTAATTTGTATTCTCTAATGGCCAGAGATGTTGACCATGTTTTTCATATATTTCTTGGCCATTTGTACTTCTTCCTCTGTGAAGTGTCTGTTCATTTCACTTGCCCATTTCTTGACTGGGTCTTTTATTTTAGGTGGTTTAATTTTTTTTTTTTTAGTTCTTTATATTATTTTAAAGATTAGTCCTGTGAGGAATGGCTGGCAAAACCTTTTTCCCATTCTGTAGGTTCTCTTTACACAACTAATAGGTTATTTTGATGTACAGAAGCTTTCTTTTTTTTTTTTGTTTTTTTTTGGTGGGTACCGGGGGTCGACCTCAGGACCTCACGCGCCAGCAGGGGCCCGTGCCGCTGAGCGATATCACCGGCCCTTTTCTCCTATGTGGGTTCTGGGAGTTGAACTCGGGCCCTCGTGCTTGCCAGGCAAGCACTTACGCCACTGAGCCATCTCACCGGCCCTACAGAAGCTTTCTATTTTGATGTAATACCATTTGCTGATTCTTGCTATTTCTTGGGCAACTGTAGTTCTACTTAGAAAATCCTTTCCTACATCTATGACTGCAAGTGTTTTACCTATTTTATCTTCCAGTAGGTTCAGTATTTCTATTTTGTTTAGATTTTTGATCCATTTTAATTCAGTACATGATGAGAGATATGGGTCCAGTTTCAATCTGCAATCATCCCAGCACCACTTGTTGAATAGGCTATCTTTTTTCCAACGTATGCTTTTGGCCTCTTTGTCAAAGATCAAGTAGCTGAATATGTCTGGGGATGTTTCTGTATCCACTATTCTGTTCCATTGATCCATGTGTCTGTTCTTGTTCCAGTATCATGCCATTTTACCACTCCTCTTTGTAGTATAGCTTGAAGTCAGGTATTGTGATGCCTGCTGCTTTGCTTTTATTGCCCAAAATTGCTTTTACTATTCTAGGTCTCTTTTGGTTTTATATGAATTTTACAATTTTTTTTTTAGATCTGTAAAGTATGCTGTTGGTATTTTGATTGAGACTGCATCGAATTTGTGTAACAGTTTTGCGAGGATAGCCATTTTGACAATATTTGTTAGGGTTAGGGAACCTATCTAGGAGCAGGGGACATCTTTTCATTTTCTTTTTTTTTTTTTTTGTGGGTACCAGGGGGTCGACCTCAGGACCTCGCGCACCAACAGGCACCCGTGCCGCTGAGCAATATCACCGGCCCCTTTTTCGTATGTGGGATCCGGGAGTCGAACTCGGGCCCTCGCGCTTGCAAGGCAGGCGCTTATGCCGCTGAGCCATCTCACCGGCCCTCTTCATTTTCTTTTTTTTTTTTTTTTTTTTTTTTTTTTGTGGGTACCGGGGGGACGACCTCAGGACCTCGCGCGCCAGCAGGCGCCCGTGCCACTGAGCGATATCACCGGCCCCTTTTTCGTATGTGGGATCCGGGAGTCGAACTCGGGCCTTCGCGCTTGCAAGGCAGGCGCTTAAGCCGCTGAGCCGTCTCACCGGCCCCTCTTCATTTTCTGATGTCCTCTTCAATCTCCTTTTTCAGATTAATGTACTGTAGTTTTCTTCGTAGAGGTCCTTCATTTTCTAGGTCAATTCCTACATATTCCAACTTTCTTGAAGCTACTGTGAATGGTATTTTCCCAATTTCCTTCTCATTGAGTTCCTTATTGGTGCACACAAATGCTAATGACTTTTGTCATTTGATCTTGTATCTTGTTTCAATGCTGAATTTGGTTACTAATTCCAAGTACTTTTTGGTGAAATGTTTTGGGTCTTCTAGGTAGAGTATCATGTGATCTGCAAATAATGATAATTTGAGTTCTTTCTTTTCTATATGTGTCCCTTTTCTTTCTTTCTCTTGTCTGATTGGTCTGGCGAATGTTTCAAGTACTACGTTAAATACAAGTCGTGATAGGGCAAACTTGTTCCTGATTTTAGAGGGAATGTTTTTAGTTTTTCCCCATTTAATATGATGATGGCTACTGGACTGTCATAAATGGCTTTTTATCAAGTTCAGGTATGGTCTTTTTGTAGCTATTTTCTTTAGGGTTCTTATCAAGAAGGGGTACTTTGTCCAAAGCCTTTGCTGTATCTATTGATATGACCATGTGGTTTTTTACCTAGCTTCAGTTTATGTGATGTATTACATTTATTGATTTACATATATTGAACCACCCTTGCAACACTGGGATGCAAACTACTTGGTCATGATGTATAATCTTCTTGATGATGTGCTGCATTGTATTTGCTAATATCTTGTTGAGGAATTCTGCATCTGTGTTCATTAGAGAGACTAGCCTATAGTTTTTAGGTGGGTCTTTATCTGTTTTGGGGATCAGGGTGATACCGGCTTCCATTAATGAATTTGGGAGCACTCCATCCTTTTCAATTTCTTTGAAGAGCTTGAGGAGTTTTGGTGATGTAACATCTTTAAAGGTTTTGTAGAATTCAGCAGTGAATCCATCAGGTCCTGGGCTTTTATTAGTTGGTAGATTCTTTACAACTATTTTTATTTTATTCTATTGCTTGTTATTGGGTTGCTGAGCATTTTTGTGTCTTCTTAGATTAGTTTTGTTAATTTGTGTGAGCCCAGGAATCTGTCCATTTCTTTAAAATTTTTCAATTTGTTAGAATACTATTTCTGAAAGTAGTTACTATCTTCTGGATTTCAACAGTGTCTGTTGTGATTTCGCCTTTTTCATTTGTAGTTACATTGATATGAAAATCCTTTCTTTCTCTTGGTAAGTCTAGTTAAGAGCTACTTTTTTGTATTCTTTCAAATAACCAGATCTTTGATTTGTTGTTTTTTGTACTGTAATTCTTATAATTTCCCTACAGAATTTTGGTTTCAGCCTGGCTTCTTATTGTTTCTCAAGTATCAAGATTGCTCATATGGTTATTTATTTGAGCTTGCTATGTTTTCCTAATGTGATCATTAACTGATTAACTGTAATGAACTTTCTTCTTAGGATTACATTCATAGTGTCCCAGATGTTTCAGTGAGTTGTACAGGAACTGTCATTAACTCCCAGAGATTTTTTATTTTTTTTATTTATTTTATTTGTGGGTACCGGGGGTTGACCTCAGGACCTTGTGCACCAGCAGGCGCCCGTGCCACTGAGCGGTATCACTGGCCCTTTTTTCGTATGTGGGTTCCGGGAGTCGAACTCAGGCCCTCGCACTTGCCAGGCAGGCGCTTATGCCTCTGAGCTATCTCACCGGCCCTCCCAGAGATTTTTTAATTTCTTTCTTAATTTCTTCTGTGATTCATTGGTTGTTTAGGAGTGTGTTGTTAATTTTCCAAGTGCTTCTACCTTTTCCATGATTTCTTCTGTTGTTGATTTTTATTTTCATTTCACAGTGGTCTGATAGTAAACATGGGGTAATTTTGATTCTGTTGTATATAAGCAGGTTTTGTGAACTAGCATGTAATCTATTTTGGAAAAATAGGTTGTGTGCTGCAGAAAAGAACGCATATGCTGTTGTAGTGGGGTGGAATACTATGTAGATATCTATTAAGTCCATATGTTCAAAAGTGTGGATCAGCTCTAATATTTCTTTACCGATGTTTTTAGTTGACCTGTCTTTGTGAGATGTTAAAAACCCTCACAATGATTGTTAGTATTTATTTCATCTTTTATGTTCAGCAGTATTTGTTTTATGAAGATACATGCTCCAGTATTTGATGCATATTTATAAATATCTTTTCATGTTGGATTGTTCCCTTAAGTAGTATGCAGTAACATTCTTTGTCTTTTCTAATCATTTTTAGCTTGAAGTTTACTATGTCTGAGTTTAAATTTGCCACCCATGGTTGTTTTCAGGGTCCTGGTGCATGAAATATTGTTTTCTGTCCTATAATTTGTAGTTTATGAAAAGTTTTTTGGATGAATTTAATATAGGAAACAGTTGGATTCTGTGTTGTGATCCAGTCCACCAATCTGTCCTTTAATTTGGGAACTGAGGCCCTTAACACTGAGAAATATTACTGAGATATGTTGATTATTTACTATCACTGTATTCTTTCTCTATTGGTGGCTTTTTTTTTCCTTTTTTTTGTTGTTGTTGTTGTTGTATATTCATTGACCTTACTTGGTGTCTTCATTTCATCTGGATTTTTAGCTGTATTAGTTTTGTTGTTTCTGTCTAGGATATTCTTATTTCCTAGAGTGCTGCTTTTGTAGTCATAAATCTCTTGAGCTGTTCTTTTTTGTGAAATGTCCTTATTTCTCCATCCATTTTGAAAGAAAGCTTTTCTGAGTAGGTTAATGTAGTTTGAAAGTTATCTGCTCTTACAACCTGAAATACATCACTCTAAGCTCTTCTGGCCTTTAAGGTTTGTGTTGAGAAGTCTGCTGTAATTCTAATGGGTTTACCTTTATATGTGATTTTTTGTTTTTCCCTGACCACTTTTGAAATTCTGTTTTTTGCTGGACATCTGGTTTTATGATAAGCATATGTTGTAGTGACCTTCTTTTTTTATTCATAGTTCCTTGGTGTTCTGGCAGCCTCATTTCCTTGTGTGATGAACTATTTTCTCATATTTGGGAAGTTTTCTGCTGTGATTTCTGTAAATAATAATAATTCAATCTGTGTTACCTTATAGCTTTTAACTCCATTTAGGCCTAGGTTGGTCCTCCTAGTGTCATCTAGTACCTGCTGCATGGTCTTTTCTTGGTCAGTCATTTTTTGTGGCTTGAGAACTTCATAATTTACTATTTTGTCCTCAATCTCAGATACGCTGTCCTCACATTGGTCATTTCTACAATTTATGAATTCTATACAGGTTTTTATTTCAAGTATTTCTGACATCTTCTGGAGGATAATATAGCCTTGTTGAAACTGTTTTGGTCAGGTTGTCCAATTTTTTATTTTTCCTCTGAATTCACCTTGGGCATACTGAGTGATAATGCCATAAATTTCCTCTTTAAGCTCACCTGTTTCTTCATTCCTTATATAAACTTTCAATAGAATTCCACTACCAGGTATTTGTTTTTCCTTTGTGCCCCCTTGCCATGTCTTAAGAGAGTTGGGAGATCTTGGTGCTCTTCTGTTGTCTTGCTTCCCCATCATCCTATGGGTATGGATATCCATTTTTTTTAATTGTTTATGATCCCCTGGAACTCCGGACATTGGCATTAGAGAAAACCAGTTGATATCCACTAATGTGTTACCTTGGATATAGTAGTAAATTAAGTGGCATCAATGGGAACAAATGTCAACTAGGTATTGTCAGGCCTGGGAGGCACTCATAGACATCCCTTAACCAGAACTAAGAAGATGATGATTTTAGTGCAGACGGACTACACATAGTTTCTGCTGAATGTAGGCAGTAGTGCCAGAGATCAAGGAAACCACCAGACTATCTACCTTTCCCTTCAGGACCACCTCCTCTGAAAATTTCACCCTCCTTGCCTGGGGTCGCTCAACAGAATACGGCCTTATCAACTTCCTGGTCTGACTCCAGGTTTCCCAAGAAATCCCAGGAGAAACCTTCTTAGTTCTCCCCATCTCCAAACCTATCTCCCAAGGTTTCTCTCACCTGGTCTCTGTAGGGTAACACTTCAGTCCTAAAGGAAAACACTCCTCCTGGGTGTTGGTCTCTTCAATCATGTGGGTGTGTTGGTTGTCACCTCTCCTGCCCTGTGCTGAGACACCAGGAGCAGACCCTGGCATAGGCTCATCCAGTCAGTCCCAGGATTCCTCCTGGGCTGGGCACATGGTGTGGGCCCCAACATGCTGGGGGGACACAGGGCTATCTGGCATGTCCCAGGCTTCCTCCCTGGGCTGGGCATGCAGTGCAGGCCCTGGGGTGCAGCCAGCTTCTTTACTTATTCAATGTGATTGTTAGTCAAATCTTTCTATCTCATTGCATGACTGGTATTTCAATTGTTTACACTGTGGACACTACATATAAAAGAACTGTAGAAGCTCCATATGATATCTAACAGAGAGGGTTCTCACTTTCCTCACTTAAAAAGTGAAGTACTTATTTCCACACAGTGAGGAATTAAACTAGCTTTGGCTGGGGTGTAGTTTTAGTGAGTGAATCACTCATCCTCTGGATTCTCTCTGTTTTTAGGTATGGCCCTCCCAAGTTTCTGATTGATGGCCTGACAATTTCTGTATCCTCAGCACTAAAATGCTGAAAAAATTTGGTTTTGCCTGTCAAAGATTTGAGTTTGACTAGTCTTCTGACACACACACACACACACATACTGGCAAATATACTAAATGAAGAAAAAAAATTGTGTATGTGCATCCTCTCCCTATAGAATAAGAACTGGCAAACTTTTCTGCAAAAGGCAGGACTAAAATTTTCAACTTTGTGAACAATATGTTCTCCATTAAAACAGCTCAACTCTTCTCACTGTAATATGAAAGTAGTCAAACACAATATACAAACAAACAAATGTGATTATATTCTACTAAAATTTTATGGACCAATGTCCATAAATCTGAATTTCATACTATATTCACTGGTCATGAAATAGTATTCTTTTGATTTTTTAAACCACTTAAAACATGTACTCTTAGTTTGTGGAATGTACAAAAACAGTAAGTGAGCCAGATCTGGCACAGACTAGGTTGCCAACTGCTGTTTTAGAGGGACATTAATCCTGCAAGACTGAAAGATTTCATTTTTCTTTAAGATTCCTGAAGAGATCCATGACATCAAATTTCCAAATTTGTGACTTCCAAATTAATATAATTTTCACCTTAAATGTACATGAGATGTTAGAAAAACAACCAAACTCATCTTCAGCATTACATTAATCAGACAATACACCCAATCAATTCTGTATGTTGATAAGTATTGGTGATAGGTAGCCTCACTAGCTAGTGATCTCAAAGGATATTAATAAAAATGTGTTCTTCAGCAAAATGGCTAATTAATCTAGGCTAACGAAAATGATGACATTTTTTAACATTCATGGCTGAGGAGACTCAGGTTAGAGGTGCTCCGTAACCTGCCCCAGGTAACAGTTATGAAATGTTGTATCTGGTATTCAGACTGAAATTTTATTCTAAACCTTGTGATCACAATCACTCTGCTTCCCATGTCACAGAACTTTGGGATCACATGTGAAATATAGAAATGGTTAATCCTAAGGGAGGTACAATCTCTTCTGAGTGATATATTATTATAGACTCTACGTGTGTGTCCTGTCAAATATCATTATCTTCAAAGCCTAACCACCAATGTGACTGCATTAGGAGGTAAGGCCTCTGGGAAGTAATTAGGATTAGATGAGGTGCTGAAGATGAGCTCCTGTGAATGGAATTAGTGCCCTCATAACAGTCCTGAGTGCTTAGTCCTGAGAGCTTTACCCTCTGTTCTCTGCCATGTGAGAAAACAAGTATACTGCCCACAAGCCAGAAGTGGGCCTTCATAAGAACTTGACCATGTTGGCACCCTAGTGTTGGACTTTCGGACTCTAGGATGTGAGATATAAATTTCTGTTATAAGCAACAACATGGTCTATTGAATTTCTTTTTATAGCAGCCTGAACTAAGATACATATGATAAGGAGGAAAAGCACTGGCATCTCTATCTCCCTCTTCATGTCTCTTTAGAATGTTTTTTATACGCTACATCATGCAAGACAGGGGTTAAGCATTCCAGAATCCAGACATGTAAAGAAAAACCACTAGTGAGGCACGATTTTGGTCCTACTTTTAAGATGTAGTATGTTTCATCTTCACCATAATACTCTGGAATCACAGGCAACTGTGAGTTATTCAGAGACAGTTAAAAAAGCTATAACTGGAATAAAAGGAGAGCAACAGAGGAAAATAGTAAAACTTAATAATAGTTTTTGTTAAGACTGAGAGAAGAGGGAACTGAAATTAGAGACTATATTCTGGGTTTAAATTAGAAAAATTATACACAATGGAAGAAATGTGCACCTTGGTGTCAGGAATATGTAGTCTATAGACAGCCCTGCTACTCATAAGCTGTATAATTTAGAGCAAGTTACTTAAGCTTCCTGAGTCTTAGTGTTTTCATAATAAACAGGAATAATTCCTAATGTATCAGACTTTTTGTTTTGCTTTGTTTTGTGGGTATAGAATGAATAGCACAATAAACTTAGAATACTTTGCAAATCAGTATACACTTGACAAAGAATAGATATTATTACTATTTCCTACTACTTCACATCTGAGTTGGTCATATTTCCTTTGCAATAAAACAGCTTAGTAGGCTGAGTCATTCACATTGTATTCTGGCAAACCCATGCAAATCAGTGACTGGTGAATTTATGTGAGTACATTGCTGAAACAGTATTATATACTGTGCTACATTCTTTTTTCTTTGAGATAGGGCCTCACTAAGTCGCTAAGTTGCTCAGGCTGAGCTCAAATTTGAAGTCCTCCTACCTCAGCCTCTCAGAGTGCTGGGATTATAGGCATGTGTCACAAAGCCTGGTTTCTGCTACTTTCTTTTTGATCATAGTAAAATCATAGTAGTATATTTTAGAAAGTCACTATTTTGTCCTAGAAAGAATTATTTGCTAATAGTGAATTCTAACAAAGTTATAAGTACTATAATTGGTGCTATTTATACAGTAGTATTCAAGGCTAAAGTTCTCCTTTAATACAAATACAATAAAAATACAAATGATAGAAGCTAAGGCTGACAGGAGGCTAATAGTACAGGAAATAGAAGCTGATATTTCTTTATGTATGTATAAATCATACCTGTAAATTGATAGAATAAAGAAAGATACATTTTCCTCCTCATGATACAATAGTTCACATTTATAAAGTGATATTAAATGTTTTACTCAATCAACTTGTCAGTGTTACTCTATATCCTCACATACAAAGATCTGCATTATGAACTATGTGGTGATATAAAAAAAAACAGACATCTAAGTCACTCATAATCGAAAACTACAAACTTCATATATGAGAAAGCAAAAACATAAAGAAAACACACAAATAAACTCAAATTACTAATCGTAATGCTGAAAAGTTACTTTATACAAGAATAAAAATAAAATTGAAATACGCCAAACAAACCTGAGGTGGGTTCTGATTTTATCATTGTTTCAGAACTGAATTCTGTTGGCCAAGACACTGAATGTTTCAGGATGTGAGTTGTTTCTGCAGGTATTTCTAGTTCATCAGAGATTCCTAGCTGTGTACCAAAAAGATTTTTTGTTCATAAGTAAATCACTTTACCAAAATAATAAAATATCCTAAATCAACTCTAGTATACCAAGTTATTATGATTCCTTAATCTTCATTTTATCATTGACTTCTGTCTGGAACCACAATTAGCCCGTCCAAGCCAATACCCACCCAAACAAAAGTTACCGCTTATCTTTTTGGTCCATATAAACGCTACCTTAGCTTTTCCTTTAGGCTCAGGGAGTGATTCTTTTTTGGTGCTTTTTGTCCACAATGATTTAAATGCTTCATAAATTCGCTGGCTTGTAGCATATGCTTTTTTCCCAGTTACCTAATTCAAACAAAAAGTGATTCAAACAACACATATTTTTAAAATTTAAAATAAAAGCATTTTAAAATTCACGTCATGCTGGGCACGGTGGTGCACGCCTGTAATCTCATCACTCGGGAGGCTGAGGCAGGAGGACTGCCAAGAGTTCGAGGCCAGCCTGGGCTACACAGTGAGCTCAAGGCCAGCCTGAACTATATAGTGAGACCCTGTCTCAAAAAACCAAAAGAAAAAAAAAATTCTCATCAGGTATTTTATATAAATCAGTGAGAATCAAAGCAAAAGCTGGGCATGGTGATGCATGCCTATAATCCCAGCACTCTGGAAGCTGAGGAAGGAGGATCCATGAGTTCGAGGCTAGCCTGGGCTACATAGTGAGTTCAAGCCCAGCCTCAACTACATATTGAGACCCTGTCTCACCTACTCCCCAAAATAGCAAAAATATAAACCTCTATCTAAATCATAATACGAAGTACCACTGTCCAAATCTTATATGAAAATTTGTCTCTTAGGAAAGGCTAATGTATAATTTGCATTCACATTGTGACATGCAAATTTAAAATTATATCCATTATTATTATTATTGTCACTATTACTTAGTGCTCGTAATGGAACCCAGGGCCTTCACCATGCTAGGTAAGTGGTCTACCACTAAGGATACATCTCTAGCACTATTTCATTATTTTAAATTTATTTTTCAGCTTTATTAGGGTATAACTGACAAATAAAATTCCTATTTAAGGTGTACAATATGGCATTTTGATGAAGTATACCTTTTTCTAATGGTTCCTGGAATCAAACTAATTAGTATATTCATCCATTCAGTTACCTTTCTGTTGGTGTGTTCACTTAAGAGCTCTTAGCAAATTTTAAGTATTCAATATATAATTATAAACTGTAAGTGCCCTGTTGTATATAGATCTCTAGAACTATTTCACCTTATAATTGAAAGTTTGTACTCTTCAACTAACATCGCCCCATTTCCTCCATTCTCCAGCTCCTGGCAACCACTACTCTTCTAAATTTAACTACTATACATTTCACATGTAAGTAATTCCATGCAGTATTTGTCTTTTTGTGTCCTGCCATTTGCAGCAATGTGAATGATCTTGGAGGACATTACGTTAATGAAAACTATGTCTAGTTACAGAAGTCTGGGAAATACCATTTGAATTGAGAAAATGGAATTTTAAGATGTTACGAAGTTAACACATTCTCACCAGTTTGAATCTCCATTGGTACATGCATGACTCTTGTCGGGCAACTTGTACCACTTGTGATACAAATAGATCTAACCACTTTTATCAGTCTTTTTACTAATAAAATTAATTAAAAGTCTACAAACAGACCAAATCTAGTTAGTTGTTTGAATTTGAATACTGTCCAAATATAAATATTAACTAATACTATTCATATCAACTAAAATTATAATCAACAGATATATTCATTTCATTAACTTACAAGTTAACTTACACTATTCATGAATAGCTTATCAATAATGACTTCTCTAATTTTTAGCACAAAAAATCTTATAAGTACCCCACTGCTGGTGTAAATAATATGCATTTTCAAGTGCTGTACCACATATTCGTTGTATTACAATTTTTTATACCATTTTAAAGTTTTTCTTAAGGAAGTGTAATATGATGACATCAGGTCTGCAAAATCAATGCCTTTCTTTGCATTATTGCAATTAAAGGACCCCCTGAGAATTGGTACAAGCTGTCAAATGGGATAGTGACACATGTACCATGATGCATGTTCAAGCCAGCAGGAAGGATCAAATTCAAATCAGAGCCACCCAGCAGCGAGACATGAATTACAGCCCCATCATAAACTATTAATGATTTTGCTTAAATTATTCCCAATTCACTAAAAAAAGTACCAGCTAATTTCTATGAATAATTATATTTTGGTAGAAAGATAAAGTATGAACTGTAAACACAATAAAGCAGAGGCTAGAATTCCAAATGTGGATATTACTTTCATCGATAGTGCTTTCTCACTGAAAAATCTTCTGATTCCTTCCTCCTTTGTTCCTTATGGTTAAAGTCAACTCAGGAGCTACTGATTTTTCATGGGGAGCTTTCCAAAATTACATTATTTTGCAAACAGGAGTCTTTTTTTCAAAGAAAAAGCTGTTTTCCTTCTTCAAATAGAAATACTGGTATTGTTTAACTAAGTATGTATCTATATCTAAAAAATAAAACAATACCCTAGTATAAAGTCCTCTTCCTTCTTCAATATGTACATATTCTTAAGTTTATATATACATTTGCCTCCCTTATGTGTGGGGATACATTCCTAGATACCCAATGGATACCTGAAACAAGATAGTACTGAGCCCTATATATATTATGTGTTTTCCTACATACACATATTTATGATAAAGTTTAATTTTAAAATAATCACAGTAAGAGATTAACAAAAAACAAATAAAATATAACAGCATATTGTAAATGTTATGTGAATGTAGTTTCCCTCTCAAAATATTGTACTGTAGACATTAGCAACTTCAGCATACATTTTCTTCCTTTTTTATTTAAAGAAAGCACTTTATAGATTGTGGTTATCTGAATTCTCAGCACCACTATGCTTGTATTTTTGAGCCATTATTAAGTAAGATGAGAGTTACTTGAAAACAAGCATTGTGATACCGCAACAGTTGATGTGATAATTAAGATGTATGCTAAGTGACAAACAACTGAGTAGCGTATGTAGTATAGATTTACTGAAGAAAGGAATTCCATGTCCTAGGCAAGACAGAGCAGGATGGTAAAAGATTTTAACACACTACCCATAATTCTATACAATTTAAAATTTATGAATTAGTTCTGGAATTTTCAACTTAATATTTTTTGGATGGTGGCTAATCATGGATAATTGAAACCATAAAAAGTGACACCACTGGGCCGGTGAGATAGCTCAGTGGCATAAGCGCCTGCCTGGCAAGGACAAGGTCCTGAGTTTGACTCCCAGAACTCACATAAAGGAAAAAAAGGGCCGGTGATATTGCTCAGTGGCACAAGCGCTTGCTGGTAAGCGTGAGGTCCTGAGGTCGACTCCCGGTACCCACATAAAAAAAAAAAAAAGTCACACCACCTATAAGAGGAGAATCCAGACAAACACAATCACACAGAAATACACACACACCATTTTAAAACAAATGGCATATTTATATCTTCAGATATACTAAAATGGATAAGATAAATCTATATGTGCTAGCACGGATGGAAGTCCATGATGAACTGGAAAAAAAGAGGTAATAGAATAGATTGTACACTAAAATCTCAATTATATTTTGTAATAAATTACACACTGAACAACTAGTTTTCCTTTTAGCATACAAATGGGATCAAACTGTATATATTTTTGTGAAATTTGTTTTATAAAAGATAAAAATGGCAGAGTTGAGATCAACAGCAAAATACAGCCTCTCCAGGACCTGTAATTGAGACATCTTGAAAACAACAACCTGTTGAAGAGAAAAAAAGAAGCAGACCTCCGGGAATTGGGAAGGAGCTGATAGAAAAAGTTGAAAATACAAAGAAGCTGGAAGAAAGCACAACATAGAGAAAAGAACACAGCAACCTAGAAAGCGCACTCTTGCCACTGGGAGGGAGACTTGTCTCTGCTGACATAAGGTAAGCTCAGAGAGGGTTGGAAACCTAGGGAGAAAACAACAGGTCCAGAAGTACCAGCCCCAAGAAAACTCCATAGCTATTGTAAACTGCTAAAACAGCATGGGCTTTTATTCTAAAAGTTACTCTTACCACGTGGCAGGTTAGGTCTTTCTGTCATCAATAGTACTGCAGTTCATTTCAGGAGAACTAGGTACTACGCCAAGTGCCCTCCATTCTCAAAGTAATAGAGGTGGTTGGATCTTAGCACTGAGGCAAAGGAATATACCTAGCCATACCCAGAGAAGAGCACTGAAAAGCAGACACTAAAGATATTTCCATCTAGCAACAAAGTCTTTCCAATATAATCAACCCAAAAACTCAGTGCACACATGTGCATGCATGCATGCACGCATGCAAACATTCAAACCATGAGACGACAAGGCAAAAAAATGCCTCCCAAAATTCCCAACTCCCCCACAGCTCATCCAAGGGGCATCGATGGGGAGGAAAAAGCCACAAAGCTGAACTGTTTGAAATGATAAGGGAGAAGATAAAAAAAATCAGATGAGTAAGGTTCTCAGCAACCTCAAAGATGATGTAACTACACAGATAATGGACTTAATAAGTAAAATGACCTGTAAGCTTAGAGAAAACAGTAATAAAAATGTAGCTGACCTACACATACAATACAAAACATGAATAACCAATATATTAAAAAAATTAGACTCCATGAAAATGTAACCAAACAAAAATACAGGACATAAGATTTTTATTGAAATATGGAGAGCAGGAGTGAACAATGTGAAGACGAAGTGTTACAACTAGAAGTTAGTGCTAATACAGGTGATCAATTATTCAGAGATAATTTTGAAAACATTATGAAAAATGGATCCAACAGCTGCTAGATGATACAAATGAGAGGATTCTAATATTAACTGGAACTAGTGAAAAACCAGAAGATGGCACAAATGGCATAAAAAAACCTGTTACAAAAATAATAGCAGAAAACATTCCAAATATGGAGAAAGAATTAAACATACAGATAAGCAAGGTATAAACAACCCCAAATAGACACAACAGAGAAAGAACTTCTTCACAATACATCATGGCCAAACCTCCAAAATCTAACACAAAGACAGGATCTTACAAGGTATAAGACAGTGGTGGTGAATGTATGGCATGTGCGCTGCAGCTCACAGTTTATCACTGAAAGCTCGGAAGGTTTGCCCTCATTGGTATAAGAGAGCAGCAAAAAAATCACTTATAAAGGTAAATACACTGAACTTATAGCAGACTTCTCAACACAAACCTTGAAGCTGAAGAGAGCTTGGAGTGAAGTGTCTCAAGCCTTAAAAGAAAACAACTTCCAAAACAGATATATCGTGCAAAATTTTCTTTTAAAATTAATGAAGAAATAAGGTCTTTCCATGACAAAGAGCACAATAAAAAATTCATGACCACCAACCAGCACTCAAAAAAAATTTTCAGGGCCGGTGAGATGGCTCAGCGGCTTAAGCGCCTGCCCGGCAAGCGCGAGGGCCCGAGTTCGACTCCCGGAACCCACATACGAAAAAGGGGCCGGTGATATTGCTCAGTGGCACGGGTGCCTGCTGGCGCGCGAGGTCCTGAGGTCGACCCCCCGGTACCCACAAAAAAAAAAATTTTCAATATCCTAAATAGAGATGATGAAGCCAACAATGCCCCAAAAAACTCCACTAGAATAAATATATCACCCAGAGTGAGTAGTTAAAGAAAAGAGAAGAAAAAGGAATCACCAATAAGAAAACAATCCAATGACAGGAAAAAGTCACTACCTATCTGTAATAACTCTCAATATGAATGGTCTCAATTCCCCAGTCAGAAGAAACAGATTGGCAGATGGATTCAAACAACAAAACCCAACACTATGCTATATACAAGAAACACATTAGATCCATAAAGAAATACACAGATTAGAAATCAAGATTCTAAGCCTGAGGAGTCTGAAAACAAGCATGGGTAGCTATCGCATTTTCAGACGAAGTGTACTTGAAGACAAAACTTATCAGAAAAGGCAAAGAAGGTCACTACATATTGGTTAAGGGAACAACTCAACAGAAAGAGATAAATATATTTTCCCCAAAGACTGGGACACCTAACTTAAAAAAACAAACAGAACTGGACATAAAAGATCAGATAAATGTCAACACAATTATAGTAGGGACCTCAATATGACACTATCAAAAATAAATCAACTGGATAAAAAAATCAAAAAAATATTACAGTTGAACCACACCTTTGAACAAATTGACTTAATAAATATATCTAGAGTCTTCCACCCAATAAACATAGAATACACATTCTTTTCAGCAGCATATGGAACTTTCTCAAAATTACATCACATACTAACCCATTAAGTGTGTTTATGTATACAATAGAGGATCAAAATTATCCCACACATATTACCAGATCATAGTGCAATTAAACTAGAAATCAGTGACAAAAGAAACCATGGAAATTATGCCATCACACAGAAATTAAACAATACATTCTTGAATAACCAATAACTCACAGAAGAGATTGAGGAACAAATTAGACAGTTCCTAGAATCAAACAATAATGCAGTGTAATATACCAGAACCTATGGAACACGATGAAAGCAATCTTAAGAAGTAAGCTTATAGCTGTGAATGTCCACATCAAAATAACACTGTGAAACCAAATAAATAACCTAATGATGCACTTGACACACCTAGAAAAACAAGAACAATCCAAATCCAAAGCTAGTACAAGGAAGGAAATTATAAAGTTCAGAGCAGAAATTAATAAAATTTAGACTAAAAAATACAATAGAATCAATGAAACGAAGAGCTGGTTCTCTGAAAGAATAAACAAAATACATAAACCCTTAGCCAATCTTATCAAAAAAAGGAAAGAAAAGATCCAATTCAATGCAGTTTGAAATAAAAAACTTGAAATCAAAATACACACCACTAAAATCCAGAAGATTATTAGTAACTACTTCAAAAACCTGTATTTCAATACATTGGAGAATCCAGAATAAATGGATAAATTCTTAGATGTATATGAAGTACCAAAACTGAACCAAGAAAATAGAAACATTCTGAATAAAGCAATAAGAGGCAATGAAATTGAAGCAGGTTTTTTTTTCTTTTTTTTTTTTTAATAACAACTAAGGAAAGCCTAGGACTTGATGGATTCACCTTTCAATTCTACTTGACTGACTTCTACATGACCTTCAGGGAAGAAGTAATGCCAACACTCCTCAAACTCTTCAATGAAATTGAAAGATAAGAAATATTTCCAAAGTTATTCCTGGAAGCTAGCATTACAAAATGCTAGCTGATTACAAAATGAGAGAAGGACCAAACCAAAACAGATGCCTACAGGTCAATCCCTAATAATTATAGATGTGAAAATCTTCAACTAGATTCTGGCAAAAAATGAAACAAATCAAAAGCATCATACATCATGAACAAGTAGGGTTCATCCTAGGGATGCAAGGAATGTTTGAACATACACAAATTAAATGTTAATACATCACATAAACAGAAATAAGGACAAAAAGAACCCCCACCACACAATCATCTCACTAGCTGAAAAAAAAAAGCCTTTGACAAAATCCAACATCGATTCATGATAAAAAAAAAAATCCTGAACAAAATAGGCATAGAAGGATCTTATCTCAATCTGATAAAAGCCATTTATAACAAACCAAGGTCCTACATCATAGTCAGCAGGGAAGTTGAAAGTTTTCCCTCTAAAAAAATTAAGAACAAGACAAATGACATGATCCTTTACATACGAGACTTTAAAAATTCCACCAAAGACTCTTTGAATGAAGAAACAAATTCAGCAGTGTAGTAGGATACAAAATCAATACAAAAATCCAGTGTTGCTGCAAACCAATAATGAACTCACTGAGAAAGAAACTAGGAAAACAATACCTTTCCCAATAACTTCAACAACAATTAAATACTTAGGAATTAAACTAACCAAGAATGTAAAAGGTCTCTACAACAAAAACTACAGTACTGGAAAAGGAGATCAAAGAGGATATTGAAAAAAGAAAACCCTGTTCCTAGATAGGCAGAACCAATATTGTCAAAATGGCCATACTTCCAAAACCCCACAAAAATACCAAAAGCAGAACTAGAATACCATACAGAACTAGAGAAAACTATCCTTGAATTCTTATGGAACTGGAAGACACCCAGAATAGTAAAACCAATCCTGGGCAAGGAGAGCAAAACAGGTGGCATCATAACCTTGGATTTTAAGTTATATTAAAAAGCTATGGGGGCCGGTGAGATGGCTCAGCGGCCTACACGCCTGCCTGGCAAGGGCGAGGGCCCGAGTTCGACTCCCGGATCCCACATACGAAAAAAGGGGCCGGTGATATCGCTTAGTGGCACAGGCACCTACTGGCGCACGAGGTCCTGAGGTCGACCCCCGGTACCCACAAAAAAAAAAAAGCTATGATGATACAAACAGTATTTTAGTGGCACAGAAATAAACATGTGGATCAATGGAACAGAATGGATGATGCAGAAACATTCAGCTATCTGATCTTTGACAAAGGGGCCAAAAACACACTGAAGGAAAGACAGTCTCTTAAGGAAATGATGCTGGGAAAACTGGCTACTCACATGCAGAAGATGAAATCTAGACCCATATCTCTTACCATGTACTAAACTGAAATCAAAATGCATCAAAGATCAAAATGCGAAAACAGAAACAATTTGCTAGAAGATAAATAGGTAAAATTCTTGAATTAGGCATAGGACAGGACTTTCTGAACAGAATCCCAAATGTTCAAGAAATAACAAGAATCAACAAATAAGAACATATAAATTAAAGAAAAACTTCTGCACAGCAAAAAAACAAAACAAAACCAACAGAGTGAAGAGACAACCTATAGCAGTGGTGACAAACCTATGGTACACACACCACACTATGCTGTTTTCATCATTGAAAGCTCTAAAAGGTTTGCCATCGCTGACCTACAGCATGGGAAAAAATTTCGCCAGCTACGCCTCAGAAAGAGGACTCATTTCTAGAATATATAAAGAACTCAAAGCTGGGGAAGGTGGTGCACATCTGTAATACCAGCCTCAAGAGTCTGAGGCAGGAGGATCAGTGCAAGTGCAAGGCCCGACTGGGCTATAGTGAGTTCAAGGCCAGCCTTAACTACATAACAACACCCTAAATAAATAAATAAATAAATAAATAGAAATGAAATAAAATTTAAATTTAAATTAAAAAAAAAATTAGACCATGAAAATAAAAGATCTGGGGCGGTGAGATGGCTCAGCAGTGTAAGCGCCTGCCTGGCAAGCGCAAGGTCCTGAGTTCGACTCCTGGTACCCACATAAAGGAAAAAAAGGGGCCGGTGATATCACTCAGCAGCACAAGTGCCTGGCAAGTGCGAGGTCCTGAGTTTGACTCCCAGTACCCACATAAAAAATAAAATAAAAAAATAAAAGACCCAATCAAAAACTGGGCAACTGAAATGCATAGATACTTTTCAGAAGAAATACTAATGGTCAATAAATACATGAAAAAATGTTAAACATCTCTGACAATTATAGAAATGCAAATTAAAGTAACACTGAGATTCCATCTTACTCCAAGAAATTAAATAAATGCTGGTGAGCTACAAGGAAAGAGGAACCCCTTCTGCCTTGTTCGTGCAAATGTAAGCTAATCAGTATGGATGTTCTAGCTTGTATCTAGATGTCCACCCAAAGCCTCATGCGCTCACAGGTGGGGCTTTTCGGAGGAAGCTGGATCTAGGGTGCATGGCTATGGATTAAGGGTGTGTGATAACAAAATTGGTCCACTGACTGATTTATTATAGTTCTGGGTATGATGGGAAGGCCTACTCAGAGTGTGGGTGGCACCAATAGGCTTGCAGCCTGAATGTCTTAAAAGGTAAAAAGAGGCATGCTGCTTTGCTTTCTGTCTACACTGTCATGGACTGTTTCTCCTATGCCATGCCACCCTGCTTTGGAGCCAGATTATGGACTGAAACCTCTACAGACTATAAACTAAAATAAACCTTTCCTCCTTTAAATTTGGATGTCGGGTTTCTTTTGTTGTTGTTGTTTGTTTTTGTTTTTGTTTTTTCTCAGCAATGAGAGAAGTAACTAAGACAATGGAGATGTCTCAAAAAACTAAAACTAAGAATTCCATTTAACCCAGCTATTCATCTTCTAGTTATCTTCTCAGAAGTATTAAAAATATCATCACAGTGACAAATGCATACTCATGTTTATAGCAACACAATTCAGTTAAATCTTGGAAGTGGGCTATATGTCCATCAACAGATGAATAGATAAAGAAATTTTGGTATTTATAAATGATGGTATACTACTCTGCCATAAAGGTGAATTGGAGTTATTAGTAGAAAAATAGAAGCATCTCAAGACCATAATATTAAGTGAAATAAATCAGACACATAATCTTAAACATCACATGGTGTCTCTTATATGAGAAACTCAAAATGCAGATATTCCTCACTACCTATTTAATGCCTATTTGAACTCACAACCCACCCCTCAGACTTACATCCCACATTTGGATTTACAAGGCAGGAGTGTGAGTGGCAGTGTGGTCTAATGGTGGCTTCTTCTACAGTATAGTACTGTAATTTTTGCTGATTGGTGCCGTATAGTACTGTACTTTTATGTTGTTATACATTAAAGTACTGCATGTAAGAATTATGCAAATAAAAGCAAAGTAATCAAGTTGGAGTTTCCTTTGACCCTTTCTTTGTTCTGAGTATTGTAATATACATACTATATACAATTCCTCATTTAGCAACCAATTCATTTAATGATCTAGAAGCAGGAATGGAACTCAGTTGTTAAACAAGGAACGTCTGTATAAACAAATGTAAGAGCAGAATAAAAGATAGACAATAGGAAACAGGGAGATCAATCTTTTACAAAAGGGGACAAACAGAGGGAGGTGGAATGGAGCAAAGGTCAATGGGATGAAAAAAGAATTAAGAGGTGCCATGTGCATGTACCAACTCCATGTGGAATGTAATCATGTACCATGAACATGAACTAATAAACAAAACACTTCTAGACTATTAACACTGAACAATAGTTTTATCCATTCATCAGTTGATGGGCATCTGAATTTGTTTCTCTTTTTTGGATACTATAAATAATGTTCCTATGAACATTCATATTTGAGTACTGAAGGAGATCTATGTTTTCAATTCCTTTGGGCACATACTTAGCAAAAGAGTCACTGGGTTGTACAGTAACTCTAACATTTTTACACACTGACACGAGGTACAAGCATTACTTATAGATCAGCCCCCACTGCTATGCATACAAAGACATATCCAGTATAATTTTAGTGTATGTTTTGTCTTTATTTTACTGTTTACACTATAGTTTAGTACATTGACTAATACTGTACATAGTTTATGAACAACTTATACTACTTGAATGCTATACTGTACCCAAACCTAGAACTTTTTAAGAATTTATTGAAATATCTAGATTTTTGGAATATCCGCCATATTTCATTATTTTTCATCCAAAAACAGAATACATTGGTAAACACATTCACATTTTTAAAAAATTTCTTTCACATATAAGTGAGATCATGCAGTATTTATTTTTCTGTGTCTAGTTTATTTCATTAGCTCCATGTCCTACGGGTTTCATCCATGTTGTCACAAGTGGCAGGATTCTTTTTTTCTTGTTTAGAAACATTTCACTGTATATATGTACCACAATTTCTTTTTTCCTTTTTCCTTTGGTACTGGGGTAACATACTCTATTTATTTTTTGACTTACTTTCAGTACTGTGAAAATGGAAACAGAGAGGTGCAAGGTGCTATGTGTGTGGGCGAGGGGCAATGGGGAAATGCTGGTCAAAAGATACTAACATTCTATTATAAGATGAACAAGTTTTAGAGATCTAACGTACAGCATGTGTGATGATGGACGTGTTAATTGGATTACAGTAATCACTGCATTGATCAGTATGATGTTGTACACCTTGAATTTATTTAATCTCATCAATTAGATATTTTATATATTTTTAAAATAAAACAACTGTATTAAATAAAAGATCTGCATACCACATATTTACAAACTTAGAATGTAAGATTCAAGAGGTATTTGTAGGATAATAGATGCATCTTGAGACCGTAATTTTAAGTGAAGTAAACCAAACACAAAAGCTTGTACAATATTTTATAACTTTAAAAAATACCCTTCAGTAAAGTTTAATAGGCTTTAAAATATTACTTGGCAAGTTTATTACTACATATATATGATTTTCAAAGAAAGACTACTTGTGAAATCTCTATATGTTAGCAATGAAATATTATGAGGAAAACCACAAAAAGCAAAGAATGATCCCACCTTAAAGTATATATTCAAAATGGTGAGTAATTTGAAAAAGATTTTAATTTTCAAAACACCTTCTGAACTGTTATGTTCTAACTCTTTTAAAACATCATAGATTCCTTAGAGAATCTCCTGATAGCTACAGGTTCTTTATTCCACCCACCTATCCTCCTCAAAGAAAAATACTGAAGTGTTCTTACCTTAAGTCTTTTTAAGAGGCTTGCCTGATCAACCAAAGCATTACCCTGGTACCAAAAACAGAGAATGATCCAACCAAAAGAAGAGAACTATAGTCCAATCTCCTTAATGAACATACATATAAAAATCCTCAATAAGATACTGGCAAACAGAATGCACCAAATCATCAAAAAAATAATACACCATGACCAAGTAAGATTCACCGCAGGGATGCAGGGATGCAGGGATGCAGAGATATTTTAACACAGGCAAAACAATAAATGTGAATATACCACATGAACAGAACCAAGGACAAAAACCACATGATCATCTCAATAGACACAGAAAAAGCATTTGACAAAGTCTAACACCAATTCATGATAAAAATGCTAAAGAAAATTGGAATAGAAGGTCTTTATCTCAATCTGATAAAAGTCATCTCTGACAAACCAACAGCCAAAATCATATTAACTGGTCAAAAACTAAAAACTTTCACTCTAAAATCAGGAACAAGACAAGGATGCCCACTACCATGACTTCTGCTCAACACAGAGCTGGAAACAGCCAACGCAATTAGACAATAGAAGGAAATAAAAATAATACAGACAGGAAAGGAAAAAGTGAAATTATCATTACTTGCTGATGGCATGATACTCTACATAAAAGACCCCAAAACTTCACCAAAAGACTACTAGATTTAATAACCAAATTCGGAAGCATAACATAATACAAAATAAACACTCCAAAATCAATAGCATTCCTGCTCATGAATAATAAACTCACTGAGAGACAAATCAGGGAAAAAAACACTTTCACAATAGTGTGAAGAAAAATGAAATACTTAGGAATCAATCTAATGAAGGAAGTGAAAGACCTATACATTGAAAACTATGGTACTCTGAAAAAGGAGATTGAAGAGGATATAGGAAAATGGAAAGATACACCTGTTCTTGGACAGGAAGAACATAATGGCCATACTTCCAAAACTGTTACACAGATTTAATGCAATCTCTATCAAAATACCAACAGCATACCTCACAGAACTAGAGAAAACAATCCTAAAATTCATATGGAACCAGAGGAGACCTAGAATAGCAAAAGCAATTCCGGGCAAAAACAACAAGGTGGGGGGCATCATGAATCCACAATTTGAAGTTGTACTACAAAGCTACCATGATAAAAACAACATGGTACAGGCAAAGAAACAGACTCAAGGATCAATGGAACAGAATAGAAGATGAAGAAACAACAACATTCAGCTACCTTATATTTCACAAAGGGGACAAACACCTTCACTGGAAGCAAGATACCTTCTTTAATAAATGGTGCTGGGAAAACTGGCTTTCCTCATAAGACTGAACCTAGACCCATGTCTCTCACCATACTAAACTAAAATCAAAATAGATCAAAGATCTAAATATAAAAACAGAAATGGTTAATCTGAGGGGAGATAAAATAGGTAAAACTCTTGAAGATATAGATGTAGGTAAAGCCTTTATGAACAAAACCCCAACTGCATAGGAAATATTACAAAGAATCAACAAATGGGACCACATCAAATAAAAAAATCTTTTGTACAGTGAAAGAAACCACTAACAGAGTGAAGAGACAACCCACAGAATGGGAAAATATTTTTATAAGCTACTCCTCAAAGGACTCTCTAACATCTAGAATATATAAAGAACTTTAAAAAATCAGACCCCCCAAATTTAAAGACTTAATCCCAAAATGGACACCTGAAATGAATAACTTGTGAAATGAGGAAGTACAATGCGTAAATATATGAAAAATTGTTCAACATCACTAGTGATTTTAGAAATGCAATTTAAAACAACACTGAGATTTCATCTCACTCCAGAAAGAATGGGTATCATCAAAAAATCAACCAATAAGTAATGCTGCCAAGGCTTTGGGGAAAAAGGAACCCTTCTCCACTCTTGGTGGGAGTGTAAACTGGTACGACCATGACGGAAAGCAGTATGGAGATTCCTCAAAAAACTAAAATTAGAGGTCCCATTTGACCCAGCAGTCCCCGTTCTAGATAGCTTCCTGAAAGAATTAAATGCATCATACCACAGTGACATATGCATGCCCATGTTTATAGTATCACAATTCATAACAGCTAAATCTTGGAAACAGTCCATATGCCCATCAACAAATGAATGCATAAAGAAAATGTATTTATATACAATGGAGTACTACTCTGCACCCATAAAGAAGGATAAACTTGAGTCATTTTTAGGTAAATGGATGCACCTCAACACCATAATGTTAAGTGAAATAAATCAGACACACAAATTTACATATCACATTGTTTCTCTCGTGTGAGAAACCCAAAGTGTAAATAAAGAGAAAAATGGAGGACAGACATTGGGAAGTAGGAAGAATGTGTTCAAATGGAAAGGGGAACAAAGGAGGAGGGAGAGGGAAGGGAAAAGGGATTTTACAAAAGAGAATAGAAGGGAAAGAAACATGGAAACAAAGCTTTTGTAAATGGGGAAGGTAAAAAGGGTTGAAGGAAAGGGAGGGAAATAGGAAAAAAAGAATTAAGACATATTATGTACAGCTACAATTTCCCCACGATGAATATGATGATTGTGTATGATAAATATATACTAATAATTTTTAAAAGATGGTATGTCTCTTTAATAAGAAGACGAATAGTAGAAGAAAAGCCATACTTTAAAACAGAATAATGAAGTATTATTTAATTAAATAAAGTGGGAGTAAAAATGACCAACATGCAATGTATATGTGTGGCAATTCCCTGAGAAGAATGTAATTATTCTGTATCACAAACACACTAATAAAAATTTTAATGGGGGTGTGAGAGTGAGCAAATATTTTATATGTGTGTACAAATATGCAACTGTAATACCTGCACTTGGGAGGCTGAGGCAGGAGGATCGCTGCAAGTTTGAGAGCAGACTGGGCTACAAAGTAAGTTCAAGGCCAGCCTGAATGCATAGTGAAATTCTGTCTCAAAAAGACCAAAAAAAAAAAAAAAAAAAAAAAACCACAGAAACCATGTTCTCTGTATAATGTATTCAAATATGCCAAATATCATATTATATATGTCAAATATGTTATAGTCACAGGAAAAAGCAAGGGTTTCAATTTTTGGAATTCAAGCAACATTATTTACTCAGTAAGAACTTTTAAGATTGTCACTATATTTTGTATTATAGAACTTTTTATTAGATGTTCACCAATTTTTTTTCTTTTAGTAAAATAAAGTTAAACTTAGTAAGTTACTTTTCAAAATAAAAAAACAAATACTATACCATTCTTTTATATATTCTTAATTGTTCATATTAATACAGAAAAATGGGTTTTAAATTGGCACATTTGTACACACATATAAAATATCTGATCACTCTCACACCCCCATTAAAATTTTTATTAGTGTGTTTGCAAAACATAATAATTACATTCATCTCAGGGAACTGCCACACATATACATTGCATCTTGGTCATTTTTACTCCCACTTCACTCCCTGCCCTCATGATTCTCCACTTCCTCTGATCCCCATCACAGCTCCAGAGTCTATCTCCTTGCTTCCTACCATTTCTCTATTATTTTGCTCTTTAAATTCTTTACTTTTTGGGTTTTTCATATTAGAAGAACCATGTGAAATTTAATTTCACATAGAATTATAGTCTCAAGATCCATCCATTTTCCTACAAATGACTCAAATTTATTCTTTTTAGTTGAATAGTACTCTATTATGAACATATAGCATACACTCTCCATTCATTTACCTGTTGATGGGCATAAAGGCATCAACCACAATTTACATATCATGAATTGTGCTGCCATAAATATGAGAATATGTACATGTATCACTGTAACGTGATGACTTTAAGTCTTCTGGGAAGATACGCAGAAGAGACACAGCTGGGTCAAATGCAATTCTATTTTTAAATTTTTGAGTAATCTCCATACTGATTTCTATAGTGATTTTACACATTTACTTTCTCACTAAAAATATGGAATAGTTCCTTTTTCCCCAGTCTCACCTGCATTTTTTTTTTTTTTTTGAGTTCTTGGTAATAGCCATTCTTGCTGGAGTAAGAGAGAATCTCAATCTTCTGTTGAGTTGCATTTCTCTAATGGCTAAAAATGCTGAACATTTCTTAATATACTCATTGGTTATTTGTACTTCTATTGGTAAGTGTCTATTCATTTCAATTTCATATTTTTAGTTCAATCTTTTCTTTTGGGGAGTCTATTTTTTTTAGTTATTTATGTATTCTAGATGTTACTCCTCAAAGGAGTAGCTGACATATTTTTTCCAATTTTGTAGGTTGTCTCATCACTCTGTGGGTTGCTTCCTTTACTGTGCAGAAGATCTTCAATTTGATATAATCCCACTTATTGATTCCTGGTGTTATGTTTTGTGAAACTGGGGTTCTGTTCACAAACATAATAATTATTGCCTATGTCTATGTCTTCAAGGATTTTACCACTTTTTTTCCCTGCTGACTCACTGTATCTATTTTTATATCTAGATCATTAATCCACTTTGATTTCATTTTACTACAGGGTGAGAGACATGGATCTACATTCATACTACTGCACATGCCTAATCGGCTTTTCCAGCAACATTTTTTCCAGAGGCTATTTCTTCTCCAGTGTATGTTATGGGCCCTTTTGTCAAAAATAAAGATGGCTGAAGGTGCTTGGGGTTGTTTCTGCATCCTCTATTCTAGTGCATGGGTCAACTTTATTTATTTATTTTTTTTGGTGCTAGTACTATGCTGTTTTTGTTACTACAACTTTACAGCATAACTTGAAGTGCAGGATTATAATGCTCTTTGCTTTGCTCTTGTTGCTCAGGATTATTTTGGGTATACTGGGTCTCTGCTGGCTCCATACAAGCTTTAGGATTATTTTTTTTCCCTAGTTCTGTGAAAAATGCTTATTGCATTTTGATTAGGACTTCATTAAATCTATGTAACAGTTTTGGCAATATAGCCATTTTGACAATATTGACACTGCCTAGACAAGAACAGGGTACATCTTTCTATTTTCTAAGGTCCTGTTCAATCTATTTTCTCAGAGTACTAGTCTATTACACAGGTCTTTCACTTTTTTGATTAGGCTAATTCCTAGGTATTTAGGTTTTTTGTTTTTGATTTTTTTGAAACTATTGTAAACGGGATTGTTTTCCTGATTTCTTTCCCAGTGGGTTCCATTGTTGTTGTAGAGGAACATTATAATTTTTGTGTTGATTTTGTACACTGACAACTCACTTACTTTATTAGTTTTTAGAGTCTTCTTGAGGGTTTTTTTTTTTTTTTTTGGTGGGAGGGTCTTTTATATAAGTGATTGTCATATACAAATATGGATACTTCAGTATTTTCCTTTCCTACTGGAATCCTCTTTTAATTCTTTCCCTTGCCTGATTGCTTTGGTTAAAATTTCGAGTATTATATTGAACAGGAGGGGTGAAAGTGGACACTCTTGCCTTGTTCCTGATTTCAGAGGGAATGCTTTCAGTTTTTCCCCATTTAGTAAGATGTTGAAAGTGCATTTGTTATAAATGGCTTTTATCATTTTAAGGTAAGATCTTTCCATACTTATTTTTGTTAGGATTTTATCATGAATGGATATTTGACTTTTTCTCAAAGACTTTGTCTGCACCTATTAAGATGATTATGTGATTTTTATCCTTACTTCTGTTTATATGCTGTATTACATTTACTGATTTATGTATGTTGAACCATTCTTACAGCTCTGAGATGAAGCCTAGTTGGTCATGGGTATGATCTTTTTAATGATTTACTGCATTCTGTTTGCAAGTGTCTTAAGGATTTTTCATCTATGTTCATTAAGGAAACTGGCCTATAGTTTTCTTTTTCTATTGAATCCTTGTCCAGTTTTTGGTGTCAGAGTAATGCTAGTTTGCAGGAACAAGTTTGGCAGTGTTCCTTCCCTTTCAATTTCATGGAAGAACTTGAAGTATATTGGTGTTAGTTCTTCCCAGAAATTCTCAAAAAATTCAGTGAAGACTCCATCTGGTCCCCTGCTTTTCTTGGTAGGGTTTTTTTTTTTTTTTTTCTGCCTTTGTCATTGCCTATCATTGGTCTGTTCAGTTCTTTTATATCTTCTTTGTTCAGTTTCGGTAATTCATATGTGTCTAGGAATTTATCCATTTCCTGTGCATTTTCCCATTTGTTGGAATATAAATTTTCAAACTATTTTTTAAAAAATCTTGTGGATTTTGGTAGTGTCTGTTGTGATTTTGCCTTTGCCATTTCCACATACATTAATGTGAATCATTGTTTCTTTTGGTAAGTTTGTCTAAAGGTTTCTCAATTTTATTTATACTAAGCACCAACTCTTTGATTCACTCTTTGTATTCTTTTAGTTTTGATTTCATTTATTTCCACTCTGATCTTCATAATTTCTTTCTTTCTATAAGTTTTGGATACAGATTGTTCTTGTTTTTCTAGGACCTTGAGGTGTACCACTGTTATTTATTTGGGATCACTCCATTTTCCTGATGTGGGCATTCACATCTATAATCTTCCCTCTTGAAACTTTTCACTGTGTCTTAGTTTTTGGTACATTTTACTTCCACTGTCATTTGACTTTAGAAAATTTTTAATTTCTTCCTTGATTTCTTCTACAACCCACTGATTATTCAAAAGCCTATTATTTAATCTGAGTGTCTCTGCATAGCTTCTCTGGTTTCTTTGTGATTTCTTTTTTTTATTTTATGGAAAAATGTAAAACTGAGGACAGGCCGGGCCCCGGGAGCACGGGCTCACACACACCTGTGGTGGGTGGACTGACACTGGAACCTGGACACCCAGGACAGGCCGGGCCCTGAGCGATGCTTTGGTGGCCAGACCGACACAAGAAACCCGAGACTCAGGACAGGCCCGGCTGCGGGCGCACACATGCTTTTGGCGGCTGGACTGACACCTGAACCCCAAGAACCAGGACAGCCAGCCCTGGGCGCATGGAGTAATCAGCGAGACCAGCAACGTGGACATGTCTCAAGCAGCAGCAAGAAGTGAGCAGCTGGGCTCTAAAGAACTCCACCACCAGAAGACCAGTCCCAGCCCCCACATCCAGAGGCCAAGATCAGCTCCATATCCAGCACAATTCCGATGGCAAACTTGGCTAGAGTACACAGCACATTTCTGGGATCTGACATGGACACTATCACAGAACTGTAAACACCAGAGGTATTTTACTATTTTTATTCTCTCTTATTTGTCTGATTGGCTACCCCTTTCCTGTCTGGTTGAAATTGGTCTTGTTTTATCTAGTATTTTGTGGTTATTTTTGTTTTGGGGGATTTTTTTTGGTTTTGTTTTTTGTTTCTTTCTTTTTTTCTCTCCTCTCTTTCTTGGCTCTACCTTTTTTTCTTCCTTTTCTTTTCCATTCTACTTCTCCTTCTTCCTTCTCTTTTTCACTATTTAGGTTTCTTACCTTTCTTTTTCATTTTCTTCTATGGATCCTTTTTCTCTCTTTCCTCAAATACTTTTTGAATTTAAACTTTTAAGTGAGTAAACACTGTCTCTTCCCTTTCTGAATACTCCTTCACATTCTATTTCATTCTTTCCCTCCTGGGTCCTCCAGTTTCCCAAAACTCATCCTTTGACCTCCAGCCCTGACTCTACTATATTTGACCTCATTTATCACTTTATCCTGTCCCCTACCCATCTTAACTCCCCCACCCTCCACAAAAGGGTAAAACCACTCCACTCAGAGGAAAATCACTGCATACAAGTACATGGTATATGTTTGATCTTGTTATATAACTTTAGAGTTTGCTCCTGGAGTTCAAGGTAGCAGGTTAATGGTTACCATAGTTTGTCAGTAGTTAAGCTGTACTTAAAACTATTATTATTACTAATTTTGCTACTTTAGCCAGGACGTCATACATGTTATAATCAGTTTTTCTCCCCTGTATGATAACACTGTGATAGTATGGGGTCATAATCACCACCACAGCCCAGTACCAAAGGATTGGGTGCTGAGCCAAATAGTAACTTTGCATTTTTTACAAATTGGGAAGGTAGGTTCTTGGGATAACTGTAAAGAACCACCTACACCTAGAGGACATCCCTGAAGAACACAAATCTCCCAGGGAAGCCTCAATACTAGTGATAAAGCTATCTATCATAAGAAATCAACAAGCATCAACATACAAAACAAAATAAAATAAAAAAGAGAAAATAAAAAATGGCAAGACGCAGAAGCAAAATGCAACCCCAGATCTCCAGCCCACCCAGGACAAGCCTGGAACACAATGAGATAGATGAAATTGGAGTCGAACACTGGAACTTTCTGAAATGGTAGCAACAGAAGTGAAAAAAACAGGTGGAAAAGGCTAGAGAAAGAAAAATCTCTCAGGTATAAAAAGAAATGATGCTTAAAATAAAAGATATTAGAGAAGACACAGAGAAAAGAATAGATGAGCTTAGAAAAATGATGGAAACAAAAATGCCCACATAAGAAACAAATAGAATCCATGAAACAGATCCAAACAGAAATCCAAGAGATTAAAACCTCCAATGAAAGTACATGTGACAGACTGAATGAGGGAGAGGATAGAATATCAGATCTTGAAGACAGAGTTGCAGCAAGTGATCATGAAAAGAAAGATATCTTAAAATTAGCAAGAGACCATGAAAAATCAATCCAACAGCTATAAGATGATGCAAAGAAGAATAACATAAGATTGACTGGGGTCAATGAGAAGGCTGTAGTCAGTGCAAATGCCAAAAAAAAAAAAAAAAAAAAAAAAAAAAACTCTTCACAGAAATAATGGCATAAAACTTCCCAAGCGTGGATAAAGAATTTCACAAACAAATAAATGAAGCATATAGAACTCCAAACAGCCATGACCAAAATAAAACTACACTAAGACATATAATAATCAAGATTCCAGAAATTCAGCACAAGAGTAGAATATTAAAAGCTGTTAGACAAAAGAAGCAGAACACCTATAAAGGAAAGCCATCAGAATCACAGCAGACTTCTCAACACAAACCCTCAAGTCAAGAAGAGCTTGGTGTGAAGTATTTCAAATCCTGAAAAAAAAATTTCCAGCCAAGAATGATGTACCCTGCAAAATTACCTTTCAAAATTAAGAGACTTCCACGACAAAGAATAACTGAATAAATTCATGAATACCAAACCAACCCTACAAAGAGTACTGAAAGATATTCTAGATAGAGATAAAAATGACCACAATTCCAAGAACAACAACAGAAAGAAACCACCAGGCAGGGCAAGCAATTAAACAGAGGGGAAAAGAAGGGAACCAACAGCAGGAAAGTATCATGACAAAGGTAAGCCAATTACTATCAGTTATAAACATCAACGTAAATGGCCTCAATTCACCAATCAAAAGAAACAGACTGGCAGAATGGATCAAGAAACAAGATCCAACAATATGCTATAGACAAGAAACACATTTAACTCAAAAATAAATTCACGGACTGAAAGTCAAAGGATGGAAAACAATCTTCCATGCAACAGGAACCCAGAAAAAAGCAGGAGTAGCTATCCTGTTTGCAGACAATGTGAACTTCAAACCAACAATGAACAAAAGTGATAAAATGGTCACTACATACTTGTTAGGGGAAAACTTCAAGGGGAAGAGATAACAGTCATAAATATGTATGCGCAATATGGCGGCACCCAACTATATAAGAAAATGATTAATAGACATGAAAAATTATATAAGCAACAACACAATTGTAATGGGAGATCTTAACACTCCGTTGTCACAAAGAGACCAACTAGACAAAAAATCAGCAAAGAAATATCAGAACTGAACCAAACCTGTGAACAAATGGACTTAGTAGATGTTTTCAGAGTGCTCCACCACCCAACATCATCAGAATACACATTCTTCTCAGATGCAAATGGGACATTCTCTAAAATAGACCTTATACTAGCCCACAGAACATGCTTAAGAAAATGCAAAGGATTGAAATTATCCTGTGCATATTATCTGACCACAGTGCAATGAAATTGGAAATTAATGGCAAAAAAACCCACAAAAACTCCATAAACACATGGAAATTAAATAACACCCTCCTAAACAACCGATGGGTCATGAAGAAATTAAACAATACTACAACTAAACAAGAAAGCAGATACAACATACCGGAACTTATGGGATATAATGAAAGCAGTACTAAGAGAGAAATTTATAGCAGTGAATTCTCACATCAGGAAAACAGAACAAGCACAAATAAATAAACTAATGTTGCACTTCAAACTTATAGAAAAAGGAGAGCAAGACAAGCTCAAAGCCCATACAAGGGAGTAAATTATAAAGATCAGAGCAGAAATTAACACAATGGAGACTAAGAAAACCACACAAAGAATTAATGAATTGAAGAGTTGGTTCCTTGACAGAATAAACAAAATTGATAAACCCTTAGCCAACCTTATCAAAAAAAAAAAAAAAGAAAGAAAGAAAGAAAGAAAGAAAAGACTCAGATTCAAGCATTGAGGAATGAAAAGGTGAAATCACTACAGATCCTGTGGAAATTCAGATCATCAATAACTACTTCAAAAATCTTTACTCTCATGGATGGAAAATACAGAAGAAATGGACAGATTCCTAGAAACATATGAATTACCAAAGCTGAATCAAGAAGATATAAAAACTCTGAATAACCCAATATCAGTTAATGATTTGAAAATGTAATTAAAAACTTACCAACAAAGAAAAGCCCAGGTCCTGATGGATTCACTGCTGAATTCTACAAGTAATTTAGAGAAGATTTAATACCAATACTCTTCAAACTCTTTAATAAAATTGAAAAGGAAGCAATACTTCCTAACTCATTCCTGGAGGCAAGTATTACCCTGATATCAAAACCAGAGAAAGACACAACCAAAAAAGAGAACTACAGGCCAATCTCTGCAATGAACATAGAAGCAAAAATCCTCAGTAAGATATTAGCAAACAGAATGCAGTAAATCATAAAAAAGCTTATACACTATGACCAAGTGGGACCAAGTGGGACTAATCCCAGGAATGCAGGGATGGTTCAACATATGCAAATCTATAAATGTAATACACCATATCAACAGAGCTAAAGCAAAAAATCACATGATATCTCAGTAGATGCAGAAAAAAACTTTTGATAAAATCTAACACTCATTCATGATAAAAACCCTAAAGAAAATCGGAATGATGGTCTTTAACTCAACCTGATAAAAGCCATGTATGACAAACCAACAGCCGACATCATACTAAATGGACAAAAACTCAAAGCTTTCACTCTAAAATCAGGACCAAGACAAGGATGTCCACTATCACCACTCCTATTCAATATGGTTCCAGAAACACCAGTCAGAGCAATTAGACAAGAGAGAAATAAAAGGAATAAGGATAGGAAAGGAAGAAGTTAAATTATCATTATTCACAGATAACATGATACTCTACATAGAAGACCCCAAAAACTCCACCAAAGGCTTCTAGATTTAATAAGCAAATTCAGTAGTATAGCTGGATACAAAGTCAACTTAAAAATCAACAGCATTCCTGTATGCAAACAACAAATTCACTGAGAGAGAAATTAGGTAAACCACACACTTCACAATAGCATCCAAAAAAATGAACTACTTAGGAATCAATCTAACAAAGAAAGTAAAAGATATATACATTGAAAATTACAGTACTCTGAAAAAGGAGACTGAAGAGGATATCAGAAAATGGAAAGATACCCCTTGCTCATGGATAGGAAGAACCAACATAGTGAAAATGGCTATACTCCCAAAATTGTCATATAGATTTAATGCAATCCCAATCAAAATACCATGAGCATACCTCACAAAACTAAAGAAAACATTCCTAAAATTCATTTGGAACCAGAAGAGACCTAGAATAGCAAAAGCAATTCTTAGCAACAAAGGCAAGGCAGGAAACATCACAATCCCTGAGTTGAAATTATACTACAAAGCTACTGTGATAAAATCTGTATGGTACAGGCATAAAAACAGACCTGAGGATCAGCAGAACAGATGAGAAGATGCAGGCACAACTCCAAACACACTCAGCCACCTTATCTTTGACAAAGGGGCCAAACACGTTCACTGGAAGAAAGATAGCCTCTTTAATTAATAGTGCTGGACAAACTGGATGTCTACATGTCGAAGACCAAAACCAGACCCTAGTCTATCACCATGCACTAAAGTAAAGTCAAAATGGATCAAGGATCTCAATATTAGAACAGAAATACTGAATCTACTGGAAGAGAAAGTAGGTAGAAATACTGAAGACATAGGTGTAGGCAGACTTCATGAACAAAACCCAAACTGCACGGGAAACACTCCAAAGAATCAACAACTGGGATCTCATCTTATTAAGAAGATTTGCACATCAAACAAATCACCAACAGAGTGAAAAGACAAGCCACAGAGTGGGAAAAAATTTTAGCCAACAGTCCCTCAGACAAAGGACTTATATCCAGGACATATAAAGAATTGAAAAAAATCAGGCCCCCTCAAATTTAAAGACCCAATCCAAAAATAGGCATCTGAGATGAATACACACTTCTCAGATGAAGAAATACAAATGAAAAATAAATATATGAAAAAATGTTCAACACATTGGTCATTCGAGAGATGGAAATTAAAACAACACTGAGATTCCATCTCATCCTAGAAAGAATGGCTGTCATCAAGAAATCAACCAAAAACAAATGCTGGAGGGGCTGTGGTGAAAAAGAAACCCTTCTCCACTGTTGGCGGGAGTGTAGACTGGTGCAACCATTGTGGAAATCAGTGTGGAGATTCCTCAAAAACTAGGATTAGAGGCCCCATTCAACCCAGATATTCCCCTTCTGGGTATCTTCCCAGAAGAATTAAAAACATCATACCACAGCAATATATGTGCACTCATGTTTATAGCAGCACAGTTTATGATAGCTAAATCTTGGAAACAATCCAAATGCCCATCAACTGTGGAATGGATAAAAAAGATGTGGTATTTTTATACAATGGAATACTACTCAGCTATAAAGAAGGATAAACTTGAGACTTTTATACATAAATGGATGCAACTTGAGACCATACTCCTAAGTGAAATGAATTAGTCTCACACGTATAAAGATCATATTGTCTCCCTAGTGTAAGAAGCTGAAAGAATAAATAAGATCCAAAATGTACAATAGATATTGGGAAATGGGGAGAAACTGTTCAAAAGGAAAGAAACTGGGATGGGGGAAAGGAGAAAAGAAGGGAAAAGTAAAATTTTATATATATATATATATATATATATATATATATATACACACACACATATATACACACATACACATATACATACACACATACACATATACATACACACACACACACGATAGTTAAGATAGCTATAGTACTAATTTCTATAAGTCCATTTAAAAGAAAGGTTTGTGCTTATATCGTTTGATCAATTTTTCATGCCTATATCTTGTAATCTGAGCAACTACTTTGAAGGTACCTAACCATTGTTACTTCCTACTATCTTGTTTTGAGAAAAAAAATTCATAACAAAATAATGGGAGAATAATAGTCAATACATTGTGTATTGTTATCTTTAAAGTAGTTACTCAGAGTACAAAATATGGGCATAAAAAATTCTCCAAACAATATCATCACAAACCTTTCTTTTCAATGAACTAAGAGAAACTAGTAGTATAACTTTATCCCACTATATCTGATAGTATGCAGGAGACTATTTCAATTCTTTTTTTTTTTTAAGCTTGCTTCATGACCTAAGATATGGTCTATTTAGGAGAAAGTTTCATGTGCTGCTGAGAAAAAATGTATATCGTTTTTAGAAGAAACACTGTGTATATAAACTTTTAAGCCAATTTGTTCAACAGTGTGGCTCAACTGCTATTACTTTTTTTTTCTCAGTTGATATATCTGTGAGTGTGGGATACTGATGAAGTTCCCCACTATCTTATGATTGTATTGATATTTTTCTGACGTTTTATTTCCAATATTTATTTTATGGAATTGGGTGCATCAGCATTCAGTGAACATGTATTTACAATTGTTATTTCTTCCTGCTGAATTCCTCCCATTAGTAGTACAGTGGCCTTTGTCTCTTCTCATCAGTTTTAACTTAAAGTCCACTTTGTTTGAAAATAGGATAGCTACTCCTGCTTGCTTTCAGTCTCCTGTACCTTGTAGTACCATTTTACATCCTTTCAATGTATTTGTTTTTTGTGGATGAGGTGTGTCTTTTTTTTTTTTTTTTTTGTGGGTACCAGGGGTCGACCTCAGGACCTCGCGTGCCAGTACCGCTGAGCGACATCACTGGCCCTTTTTTCGTATGTGGGTTCCGGGAGTCGAACTCGGGCCCTCGCGCTTGCCAGGCAGGCGCTTATGCCGCTGAGCCATCTCACCGGCTAGGTGTGTCTCTTATAGGCAACATAGTTTGGTTTTGTTTTTAGATCGAATGTGCCAGTTTGTGTCTTTTGATTATAGAGTTAAGACCATGAACATTGAGAGTTATTATAAAGTATTTACTGAATCCTGTCATTGTAGTATTTTTCCAGTGCTGATTTTATTTTTTCCCTTTATCTATTCTCTCAGGTAAATGTATACTTTGGGCTCTTAGGTGATGTTGGCCTGTTTCTGTCTAGGATTTCCTTAAGAGCTTTCTGCAATGGTGTGGTGGTCTTGAATTTGTTTTAGGTGCTCTTTCTAATAATAGAAAGTGTTTCTCTGTCAATTTTGAAAGATAAGTTTGTAGAGTATACTAATTTGGGTTTAAATTTGTTTTCTTTTAGGGCATGAAAAACTTCCCAACTCTCCTGGCCTTTAATGTTTATATTAAGAAATTAATGTTATGCTGATGGGCTTGATTTTATGTTAGTTGATGTTTTTCTCTAACAGCTTTCAGTATTCTTTGTGCTGTATTTATGGGATTTTGACTATCATATGTCATGGAGAGTATCTTTTGTAGTTGTAGGTATTCATCTCTATACCACTCATTTACATGGATGATGAATTATTTCCTTAGATTTGGAAATTTTTCTGTTATGATTTAGGTGAATAAATTTTTATATGCTTTGTGTTATTCTAATCTTTCCTTAACTCCTCTAATTCTCAGGGGTTTTTCTGAGTCATCTAGCAGCTGTTGGATCCATTTTCCATGGTGCTTTGTTTTTCATGTTTCACTGAGTATATGATCTACATCATCTTGTCTTCCAGTTATGACACATTCTTCTCATGTTATTCATTCCTTCTGGGCATACTTTTAATTTTTTATATCTTTGACTTCAGTTTGATTTCATGATCTCCAATTCTTTACTAAAATGGTCATTCATATCTTGCTCTTTAATTAACCAGCTTTTTGTGTCAAGCTTCCTGATATTTTATTCATTAAATTCTTTATCTGTTTATTTACATCCTCTTTAAGCTCACTCAATATCTTACAGATTTTTGTGTTTCTTCTTTGATCTCTTGAAGCATTTTAAGTATTTGACTTTTGGGTTTTCTCCAGGACTTCTTTCACTTTTATGCTTATGAAGTCAGCTTTGGGAGAGTTTAGAGTTTTTGGAGACATCTTGTTGCCTTATTTTCTCATATAACTACTGTTTTTGTGCTGAGGATTAAAGATTAGTTACAGTAGAAAAACTGTCACCCGAGCCTACTCATAGTCCATACTGTATTTAAGTAGTCTGTACTTCCCTGTGATGTGACCTTGTCTTTACGTTTTTGTATTCATTCACCTCTTCTACCTACACAATGCAATAGGATGAATCCCATTCACCATATTGCAAGGAGAGAACCATTACCGGTTATATCAGCATCTAGAGAACCAACTATGATCAATCTTATAATTTAAAACTTGTTTTAACAATTTCACCCTTTTTTCAGTAATCCAGAAAGACTGATAAAGTACTGATTTTAAGTAGGCTCCGATGAAGAGGATGAGGGAAGGAAAAAAGAAAAAATGGTTCAGAAAGAAGGAAAAAGAGAACTGTAAGTGAAGTAAAAGAGGTAGGACTTTGTTGGTATTAGTTTTTTATCTGGAGTGGAGGGCTGATAAGACAGGGTGTTTGAGAGTATTTTAGGGGGTGAGAAAAGGAAGAAGAGGCAAGGGAATATAATTGGATACTGAAAGAAGATCCAAGAAGATTGAAACCAATTATTATGCTGATAGAAAGCTTGCGTATGAATGCTCTATGCACAATTTTTGGTGAGCATTAACCCAACAGGCCCAAGAAAGGTACCCTGTAAACTAAAGTACTAATTAATTCTCTCAATTTTTTGTGTACAAACACTACATACACATATATATATATATATATATATATATGAAAAACAATCACACCCATACAAAAACATAAAAGTGAAGAGTCCTTTCAGTCCTATTTATAATGCAGTCAGAAATGGACCACTGTGCTTTCCCCTACATTCGCAAGTGGAGAAAATCTGACTTGTAGCAGTTACAGGATCTGGGCTCCTGTCCTCTGTAGCTGATTCTAGAAGGTTGGATGTATCTACTGGTATTTGAGGTAGTTCCCTGCCTAGGATTTATCCCCTTGCCTGACAGTGAGTAACAGCGTTTGCAGACCACTGAGCACGCTTCTTGTTCCCTCTACAGTCAGCGCTCTGCTTGCATTCAGCTGTGTTCCTATTGACATGGCTAGACAGTTTTTTGTCTCTTATGATCAGATACCTTCAATCTTGATAGGGAGGTGCAGAGTAGCCAGTCAAGTACCCCATCTCCCACTGATTTCTGAAGGGGCCTTCTTGATCTCATCCCCCTCCTATGATAATCCCTGCACCTACTTATGTCTATACGTCTCTGGGTGAACATGCTGCACAACCCCCTCTGGCCATACAGCTCCTCTCTGGCTCTCCACCCATGCCAGCCTATCTGTCCACACCCTAAAAAGAGTGTCTATGCAGCCCTCAAGCTCTGTGGTATGTAGGGCTTGCAGATCTCAGCAGCTTTTGACTGGCAGTGGAAGGGTTCCTGCACTGACACTGAACTCTGCAGCACCTGGAGGATGGGCATCAGGTAGGAGATTCCACAAGCACAGAGCTTGCCAGTGTTTGGTGGAGTGGTGGAAAAGTGATTATGTTGGTATTGCTACTGTGTCTCCCCCAACCCTCATCACACAGGTTGCAACTGCTGCCTACCCCTGCAATTCACTGAGCCACAGACCTCTCATTCCAGGTCCCTAACATGGACCATGCCCGTGTTCCTTTCTTTCCTAAGGGATCACCAGTCCTAACTCAGTAACTGAGCTCTGAATGATTCTCTGGCTTTCGGTTTTTCTGGTGCCCTGATCTGCAAGTATCTTGCTTGCTGGGTTGTCTTCCAGTGAGAAAGGAATTAGGACAAGGTTGAAAAGGGAGGAAGAGAGGTAGGTACTAGATGGTGGCTGCTAGGCTAGGTGCTGCTATACTTGGCTTTTTCCCTCAGCAGGTTAGATACTTTCCCAAGATAACTCGATTGATGTACCTGGGGTATAAACAATGCTGGGACCAAGACGTGGCCCTGCTTCTTTTTCTAATTACCTGATACTGTGATTCATGTAGTGGGCTTCTCCTTCAAGTTGCCTTCCCATACTTGGGTCTTTGTCCTCCCTACCGACTAATTTCTAAGTTCCTGTACTCCCTGATGTGTGTCTTCCAAGGATCCTGCAAGCAGTGCTGTCTCTTGCCAGCCATGATGTATCTTCCACTAGCTCCATCCTCTCCCTCCCCTTTCTCCCTGATTTTCTTCCGCTTCTCAAACAGTCTCTCTTATACTTTCACGCTATCTCTTTCTTCTAGATTTCAAACATGAAATAAAACATATTTATCATTCTGAGTCTGGCTTATTCCACTTACTATGATGATCTTAAGGATAGAACTGGTGATCTCACTGTTATCTACATATTCTGTTTCTTTGTATCCATGTATAGAGTCTAGAACAGTGATGGTGAACCTTTTAAAGCTTTCAACGATACAAACAGCTCACTGCACCATGGTGGCCATAAGTTCACCACCACTGGTCTAGAAGAACATTCTGTCAAATATTGACACTGGTATTTTTGTGGATGGAGGCATTGTGAATGATTACTTTTCTTCTGAACTTTTCTGTTATGCTTATTATTATTTGATACGTAACCATCATTTTATTACCAAAACACAAAATAGTTACTCTATAAAAAAATAAAGCATAATCAGTGGCAGGAGCATCCATTGGGAATAGTAAAAGAGGGAATCAGGACACCTGCAGCTGAATGTGATGCTGGAAGTCAGTCACTATGAAACTTCTCTGGGCCACCGTTTCCTTACTGGCAAATGGGAAAATACAGACATGAATTAAATGATATCAAATATTTCTTTCAGTATGAACATTTTATGAATTTAATTCCCATGTAAATTCTTAAGGAATTTTAAAAATAAATTTACCATTTTCTCTGTAAGTTATCTCAAATACAACTAGATTTAATATACTCTTCCTTTGTTAAAGTTTTGTAGCTTGATCACACTACAAACTACATAGTATATGATATCCTGGACAGTCTCAAAATATTGAATAGGCACTTTATGTCAATAATTAAAAAGAGGCAGTAATAAAAGCACAATTACAGAAAGCCCTTTGCAACATTACACAATACTTCAAATGTTGAGTGGTAAATAAGCATTTATGGAAGTTGCTTCTTTGTTCCAGGTGGTTTCAAAATTCAGTGTTTGTGTGTGTGTGTGTTTAAACTTCAGAAATCTCTGTAATCTATCAATTGGTTGTTTCTTGCATTACGTAAGTCTTCTGAAATGAACAACTGCCAGCATGTATAATTTTCTATTAATTAAAAATTGACCTTTATGTAGTTCAACAATGGAGCAGTGTATCTCCCTATACATTCTAATTTGTTGTTTGAACTTAATCTTTTTTTTTTTTTTTTTATGTGGGTACCGGGAGTCGACCTCAGGACCTTGCGCTTGCCAGCAAGCACTTGTGCTGCTGAGCGATATCACCGGCCCTTTTTATCCTTTATGTGGATTCCGGGAGTCGAACTCAGGACCTCGCGCTTGCCGGGCAGGCGCTTATGCCGCTGAGCTATCTCACCAGCCCTGAACTTAATCTTCAAACCTGCATTTATATTGTTAAATTATGTTTTAACAAATCCATTCTATTTATTTGTGCTGATCATGTCTGTAAGAATGGCATCAACCATGTTGAGATGCTAATGCGATTTTGCCAACGTAGGAGTGGATACCAACTATTATGTTGTAGGTATTATGTAACATGTAGATACTGTCACACTGAGTGTTTAAACAAATACTGAAATATTGCTATCACTTACAAAAAAACTTACCTTTGCAATTATTACTGACTGAACTGGGTAGCAAACAGTTGCTCCTAAAGTAGCCAGTCCTAGTGGATAAGCAATTTTCTTAAACCTAGAACCTGTAAAATTCAAAAACAGTATTGAACTCTAAGTAGATGCCTACAGAGACTTGATGCTCCTATACTGTAATGTTGTTTGTTCTTCCTTTAAGTCATCACCCTCTGTTAAATTACTTTTTAGGTAAAAATAATCAAGATGGTACCTAAGATGCCCTTAATTATCTCACTTCAATCAATACCCCTCAGCTGTCATGTCTAATTTTAAGAAAATGTACTCAATTTATTGCTGAAAATTATCTACACAAAAGGAATTGATTTTCTTTTTTAAGCTAGGTATTTATGTGCTTAGAAAGAGAAAGTTGTAACTGCATTTTTCTCAAGTATAGAACAAAGCGTTATATAGAGAATCAACAACGTTTGGTAAAGTGAAATGGACCCTTTATATGCCTTTTTGATTAAGAATTCAGGAAGGTGAATGATTAATCAGCTAAAGACTTTAAAATGTGTAGAACTCTTTCATGTCACTGATTTAGAATAATGAAATGACTATTTTAAATGACTTAACATAATTAATGTATTTCAAAAAGTGCTATAAAAAGTGCCTATCTAAGTCATTTTCACGCTTTTTCTAAGAGTTCATAATATGTGCCTGTATTTTGTAACTTGACAACAACTTTTAATTTGTGCTTCAAAAGTTATAATTGGTGACTGCATTCTTTAGATCCTTCTCTTATGTCCAAGACAGGGGAAGAATTTAGCCCTTGATTGAAACAATAAAAATCAGACCAGCAAGGGTGGCACACACCTGCAATCCCAGCACTCACTTTGGACTTCACCACCAGCATGTATCTGGCTGAAAAGGCTGCAAACCCACACGCTGGGGCTAGAGTTTAGCTGAGTATTTCCTCCAGCATCCAAGCTCCTGACTTCTGTTCTCATTTCCATACATTTTTGGGGAGCAAAATCTTTTCCAAAAAAATTCCTAATAGAATAGTGTCTGTAACTTCAATATATGAAACCCAAAAACACGAAGATGCTCTGATTAACCTTGGGGCAGGAAACACAGTTGTCTATGTGGTTTCTCCCTTATTCCTGTATGACCCGTAAAGATTAGTTTCACCAAACTTCTGTTTCAAAATAATGTGCTTCAAATAAATATGTACCTGAATATATAGGACTCTGTAAATATGACTAGGCAATTAGATGATGCTTTTTGACAATTTTTTTTTTTTTTTTTTGTGGGTACCGGGGGGTCGACCTCAGGACCTCGCGCGCCAGCAGGCGCCCGTGCCGCTGAGCGATATCACCGGCCCCTTTTTCGTATGTGGGATCCGGGAGTCGAACTCGGGCCCTCGCGCTTGCAAGGCAGGCGCTTATGCCGCTGAGCCATCTCACCGGCCCAGATGATGCTTTTTTAATTGGAGTAAGCACTTTGATTCTCTCAAACAGCTATTACAACCCCTAATTTTAAAAGAAAAGAGCCTATTTGATATGTCAACAAAGACTAAGGTGAAAAATACCTGGTTATGTTTGCAGGTTAGGGAAAATTAAAAACGAGGTATTTCTCTGTCTGATTTAACCATTATTAAGGGATACTTTTACAATCATGTCTAATACAGATTGAGCTTGGGGGAGGTGGGTAAACAGGCTGATTCAACCTCTAATTTACCTTTCCTTTTTAGATTTAGACTGTTTTATGTGGTGTGGGGAAATGGAGTCTAGGTTAATTAAAATATGCCCTAACGCCTAACCCCTGGAATGAATTATCTGTTCTCTATTACTACAGTTTTTAATGTCATCTAAATGGAATTATATATACAAGGGTTCTTTCATTCAGATTCATCAAGACTGTTGCATGTGTCAATAGCTTATTATTACTTTTTGTTACTAAATAGCATTCCTTTGAATGAATGTGCCACCATTTAGTTTATTCGTTTATTGAAGAATATCTAATTGGTGTCTGGCTTTTTATGATTACAAATAGAGCTCCTATAAATATTTTATACAGGTTTTTCATTTCTCCATGGTAAATACCCATAAATGACATCACTATGTTGCACAGTAAATGTGTGTTTGTCAAACTATTTTTTCAGAATGGCTATATCATTTTGTACTTTCACTAGCATTATGTGAGATCTCTAGTTCTTCTGCACTATTAACTACAACTGGTATGATCAGTCCTGTAAATCGTAGACATTTTAATAGGTGTGTCATGCTAACTTATTGTGGTTTTCATCTACATTTCCCTAATGAATAATGATGTCAAAAGCTTTTTATAAAATCTTTATAAATGTAAACACTATGTACTAAAAAAGAATTAAAAATTTTTACAGGAACCTATCCTGATACTATTCAATAAATGCTACAAGGTTTTGTCATACATTACAAATAATGGCACTGAAAGAAAATATATTCTCGAAACCTACCTTTTCTTGCTGAAACTAAGCCTGCCAATCCTGAAACTGTAATCACTCCCAATTTTGGAAGAAAATCTCGAGGAGGATTCTTCAGATAAACATATGCATCTCAAAAAAATCAGTTAAAAATTAATATAAATGACTACAATTGAGAATTTTGTGTAAGTAGAAGTTAAAAAATAAGCTTGTTAATAGTAGACAATAAGATAATATTGGATGGCTTAAACACTCAAATACTATATAAAATGATGACATGATCAGCAACCTAAAATTGGTTATAATAATTAGTTATTAAAAAAAGAAAATCTCCCTTCCATAGTTGATTTAATGATATTTTCTTAATAATACAAATGACTATTACTCTTTAATGAAATATATTAAAAGGTACATCTTAATATGAATTATTATAAGGTAAATTTCTGATTTTGTATGTATTATATCCCCCAAGTGAGCATGCTTCTGTCCTTATCTGTTCAAACATTAGTAGGACCGTAACAAATAAAATAGATACTTTATTAAGGAGATTTGCCGCTAGTCCTTGCTTGCCACTTTTACCCAATAATATCTGAGCAGCCATTGCTTTTGGTTAAAATCAAGAATCAGGATGAGAAATAAGCCCAGATAATAAGCCTTTGGACTTATAAGAGACCTCAGTTTAAATCTAGGCACTGCCCCCTTAGTAGCTCTGTGCCCACGGTAAACCTACTCAACCTCAGTTTCCTCATCTATAGAACACAATTACTACAATTATATTACCAACACTCACAGAATTATTTCAAAAACTAAATTAGACAAATTATATAAGATGCTTTACAGACTGCCTTAGCATACAATAATGAATAAATACATGGTAAATAATACTGCTTCATTATCATTATCAATGAACTACAGAGTATTTTCTAAGCCAGTAAAAGGATGATAATGGATAATATACCATGTTTTTCTCACATTTAAGCATTGTAACTTAAAAATATAATAAAACATATCTAATAATGGATGGTTTCCTCACCTTTTCCAAATTGTACTGTATCCATTATCCCATTTTTCACAAAGCCATACATAACCTAAGTAAAAAACAAAGGGAGAAAAAAGGACATCTCCATTATTGAAGCTATTGTTATTTAGATAAAACAGCCTATATCTCTGAGATTGTACTAAAAAGTTGACTTAGCATTTTACTCAATCTAAATCCAGTTTTCATATGTACTCACTATGAGGATACTTGCTTAATTTAGCTTCTCTTCACTTCTTGCATTTCATTCTGTTTAACATAAATATCTATTTACTAGTATCTTCATAATACCTACAAAATAAACTAAGCAGTTCACAGAAAAAATATTGAAAAAATACAGATTTATAATCTTATTTTATAATGACCAAGAAAAATGAATGAAATTTAAATTGCATGAAATGCAGGTATATGTCAGCATAGAAGCAAAATCTGATTAGCAGAAATGCAATAGCAACAACATAATGGTACATGGGGAAAAAAAAACAAAAACAGGACAAAATATATGGAAAAAGCTGCATCTTTTCCCTTTTTCTTAGTATGCATTAGAATGAGAAAAAATTCAAATAAAGTATTTATCTCAGGATAGAAATCATTTCACACAGACTAATTTCTACGTTGTTTTCAAACAGAATCATAAATTTTCCATAAATCAAGATTATATTTATCCTTTGAAAGGATTAAAACTTTGAAGCAAATCTTTCCTTTAACTTGTTTTAGCTCATCTATTTTAATGAAAGACTGTTATGCATATTAACATGTGTTATCTAACTTACCAAAAGAAAAATGACATCACAAAATGATTTACTCATAATCATGCTTATTCTATTGAACCAGAAAACACAATCCAAATATATGGTTTCCCTCTCTGAACTAGATGCTATGAAACTATAGAATAAAAAAGAGATTTTCAAAGAAGAAAAATGGAAATGATTATATTAAGCAGGAAAGAAATAAGTTATTGCTCTCTAGATATTCTGGTCTAGTCATTTAGTCTCAGTTTAATGCAGAACAGAAATGCAGAGGTTTATTGTTCATCGTGGTTTAAAACTATACAAACCAATATAAGCCCTGCCTTCTACTAAGCTACTTCTCTTGAAAAACTGTCTTGAGATAACTTCACCTTCAATATGAAAATATTCACTGACCAGTTGATTGGGAATCATTTAACCACTAATATTTGAGAAAAATCCTTAGCTGTGTTCAGGAATTCATTTTTACCACTAGGGGGCAGTGCTACCCAAAGAGTAGGAGTACGAATTAAAATTGCCCTGCATGGTTCTGGATTTTGTGAAGAATGTAATTTGAGTTAGACATAATTTTTAAATAACAGATTACATTTTTAGAGAAAAAGTTGTTTACACTGAAAATGCAATGTATTTGCAAGTGTCTTCTTCAATCTTGTTTCAGCATATTAATAGAACATGTTCTTCCAGTCTTAAAATGGGTGAGTTACATCAGTAATGTAAAGATCTCTCAGAAGCAACTTACCTCACTGAAGACATATCTGAGCTCTGAGAACATTATGGAAAACTGGGTCTCAGGAGACTTACATCGGAATCATCTAGCTTATGGAATATAACCTTTGGAGCATTGTTTAGACCATAATTGTAAGTTATTTCCTTCAGAGAGGAAGGTATTAAGCGTATGGAGTGCAACTAGTACCATTAGAATTACATGACAATCAGAAATTCTAAAACATAAAACCATGAGTTCATTAGCTATTCAAAATATCATCTAGAATGACCGGACTTGACTGGTTTGGTATTTCGCCTAAGGATGATATTTTTTTGTAAGTTCATTAGAATTTTCTTTTTTAAAATAGTATATTAGGAACTAAAAAAGCTCAAGGTTTCACAATAAGATAGGCTATATTTCGGAAAAGTTGTATAATTATTAGAGTGATGAAAATAGCCAAGTGTGGTGGTACACACCTGTAATCCCAGCACTCAGAAGGCTGAGGCAGGAGCATCCCCATCAGTTCAAGGCCAGTCTTAACCACATAGAAAGACCCTGTCTCAAATAAACAAACAAACAAAAATAGTAGTAGCAATATTACCATACTACCACTAAGATAATAACACTGGAGATGTTGATGCTAACATGGCTATGTTTATGTGACAATAATGAAACCTAGTTGTTACATGAGCTCACTCCATTACTCTGCTACTGGACATTGCTGCCTGAAAGCTAAGCAAAAATATGGTAAATTCAACTTTGCCCAATAGCTAGCTCCAGTTAGAATGGTCTTATGATCTAATCTCAACATGTGAACAACATTTTGCTTAGACACATATGAAATAATTCATAAGTAATTTCAAAACTTCACGTAGAAGGTAAAAAAAAATGTGTTAATCAGAGCAATACCTTGGTTTATGAATGTTTCTGTTTGCAAACAATTCAGTTCACAAACAGAAGCCTTAGGCAAAATTTTGCTTCCATTCACAAACTCCACATTGGGTGAGGAACACAACTGTGGCCATCTTCCCTGCATGAACACAAACACAGCCGCCATGTTCCCCAGAATTGTGGAACAAATTAAGTTTGTGAACTGAGGTACCACTGTACATGCTAGGCAACGTAAATGCCTGTTGAACTATAATCTATGCAATAGTGGTATAACAGATTAAATGTGGGTACAGACCCTTTGCTACTGCTACTAGTGAGCGAGGTGACAGCTCATTCTCCCCTTAAAATTGAGTTGGCTTGGGCTGGTGAGATGGCTCAGCGGCGTACGCACCTGCCTGGCAAGAGTGAGGGTCCGAGTTTGACTCCTGGAACCCACATACGATAAAAAAAGGGCCAGTGACATCACTCAGCAGCACAGGTGCCTGCTGGTGCACAAGGTCCTGAGGTCGACCCCTAGTACCCACACACACAAAAAAAAAATTGAGTTGGCTTGAGGGATTTGATTTTCCTCAAGAATGCTGTAGAAATAACTTTTTTGAACATCTGAGGATAGGTAAGAAGCTTAGAAAATTCTGCCTAAAGCCTCTTATAAACATTGTCTTTAAGAGTCCTGAACTGCCCATATAAGTAATCTACGTTGAGGTCCTCGTGCCTGAGAGAACATGTGTAGACCCTTCAGTCAACAATCCCAACTGAGCCCAGCCTTCCATTTATCCTTATAAAGGTGCCAGAGACACAAATGAAGCTTAAACTTTCTAAATCAGCCCATCTGCCAAATGAGTATCACTGAGTGACCTCTGTCAATACCACATGCAACAGAAAAACCAGCTGTCGAAACTCTGATCAAATTCCTGACACATAAAATAATAAGACAAAATACAATGATGCTGTTTTAAACCACTAAGCTTTATGGTAGTTTTAATACATCAAAAGGTAACTGGAACAAACAGAAGCCTCTGATATTAAGCTACTATCAGAATACACTTACCTTGCACCAGCCAATATAACAACCAGTCGTATTACGGATGGATGTAAAGCCCATTTGTAAATAACCAGGCTGCTCTTCAACATATTTAGACTGAAGAGGTGGCACAGTATATATAGGGAGCTAGAGGCAAAATAAAAATTCATGTCAAAAAAGAAAAAACAGCTAGACTGCCCTTTCCAGCAGTGTGGCAAAACAGTAATCTTCATCTACCTTCCTCCTAAAAACAATACTAATAATAAACTTAAAATCTATCTTAAATGTAGGGATTATGCAGTAAACTGGTTAGAAATATTATTAAGAGAAAAGTAAGTGATGCCAACTGTTATAGCTTGTATCTAGATATTCCCCCCAAAGCCTCATGTGGTCATAGGTGGAGCTTTTCAGAGGCTGCTAGATCTAGAGTATGTGGTGCTAGGATCAAGGATATGATGCTGGGATTGATTCATGGTAGGATGCTAGGATTAAAGGTGCCCCACCTTGGAGTGTGAGTGCTACACGCCCTAAGGATGGGTAGCTGGGAAAGAATATAAAGGACAGAATGAGGGCTGCTGTTGCCATTGCTTATCACTTGCTGCTTGCTGCTTTTGCTGCCTTCTGCCTGCCATCCTCCCTTGGAACCAGCCAATTATGGACTGAAACTTCTACAATCTGAGAACTGAAATAAACCTTTCCTCCTTTAACTTTGGGTGTTGGGCATTGTCTCAGCAACAAGAAAGGTAACTAAGACACCACATATAGTATGACTGGGTAGTTCTAGTCCTCGGTATCTTTAGAGGAAACTACTTTTCTGGTGCATCTAGAGCTATATACAATAACATTCCATACCAAAACTGCAATTGTAGAAATCTAGGAACAATCCAAATGTTCATAATGAATGAATAATTAAACCAGGGTATACCTATGCAACAGAATATTACAAATTAGGAAAAATATAAAATTATAGACACATAGAAAAATTTGTGTCAATTTTAGCAGTACAATGTTAAGCAGAAAAGGTTAAGACAAAGAAAACTGCACATAGGTTAAGTTTCCATCGATATAGAATTCAAAAACATGCAAAACCAAAAATATTCAAATTACTCAGCAATACAACATTTAAGGTAAAATTATAAAACAAAATAAGAAAATAATAAAATCTCACAGTAGTGGTTAACTCTGAATGGAATAGGGTAGAAAATGGGATTCTATTTTTTCTTTCAAAATGAGTGATAGGTACATGGTTGCTCATTATAATATTATTGTTATTTATACCTTTCATATATTGAATAAATAGCCTTTGGTGTCTAATCAATATTTAATAGAAACAAATATAAACATAAAGACCTAGGAAAATTTTAATCCACTAAGGACTTATTTACTTTTAAAAAGTGAAAAAGTATCTTTTCTTATTCAAAGTGTAGTACTTTTCTATTGAGTTTGGTGAAGATGTAATTGGGGAGAATCAAGTTTACAAATCAGCAGCAAGGGAATTAGATGATTAATAGATTTGGATTTGATCCTCTGCCAAGAACATGAAGTAATAACTATATATGGTATTCTTGAAAAATGCTGACAGTGTATGCAATGTGTTCTCACCCCCAAAATGATAACTATGTGAGGTAATATATAGGTTAACAAGCTAGGTTTAGCATTCTACAATGTATACATACTTCAAAACATGTTGTAAAAGGTAAATACATACAATTTTATCTGTCAATTTAAAAATATTTAAATTGAAAATCTATTCTAGGAGTTGGTTGAAGAAGTTTTATTTTACTGTTAAATTACTCTTTGCTACTCACACCAGTACTAGAGTTAGTATTTCTCTTTCTGAACAAATGCTTTAATTTAAATTCACCAAATTGGCAGATAACGTGTAAGTAGGAAGGTCAGAAATGCATATTTTATATAAAAGGTACATTTTATATATAAAAACTAGATGTACTATAGTTAATAATATTTCCCTTCTCCCTAGAAAGGCAGCCTATATTTTGATGTACTTGTATTAAGAGTGAGTGGAGCCAGGGATATAGCTCAGCAGCACAGCACCTGCCCATGAGGTCCTGAGTTCGATTCCCGGTACTAAAAAAATATTAGAATTCCCTGGGCCGGGGATATAGCTCAGTGGCACAAGCGCCTGCCTGGCAAGCACAAGGTCCTGAGTTCAATTCCCAGGACCAGAAAAAAAAAGAAAGTTGCATAGGGCCGGGAATACAGCTCAGTGGCATGGTGCCTGCCTAGGAAGCGTGAGGTCCTAAGTTCAAATCTCAGTAACCCCCCCCAAAAAAAGAATGAGCTAAATTACTTACTTACTTGTCCATTACGTCCCTATCCTTTCCACTCTCCAATTCTAAACTTCATGAATCACTGTGTTCCTATCCCCACTGAAATCTGCCAATTATTTGTGGCCTATTGTACATAAAATTTTGTATATGCATTTTCCTAGAAAGGGCACCTGAAGCTTCATCAGACTCTGAAAGGGGTCAGAACCAGTGTTTTCAAGTATTTTCCTTCTTATGCATGGACATTCAAGCACATTTAAAAGGTTTGTGAAAAAGGACTTCAATTCTATTGTGAGAATTTTAAGAATCAACTGGAAGATGGTAGTAAGATGTGACTACAGTCTCCACTAAGAAAACATTCACACTAGGGATTGGAAGCTTTGAGCTTAAATATCACTTACTGTATTGATACAATTTGCTTGTACTCAGTTCGAAATTATGATTAGACTCAGTAAGCTATAAAATCACATTTACTTCTTGGTGAAAACAAGCGAATGATAAGAAAATATGCTCAGAGAGATTTAACAAAGAAATGTCCAGAAATGTTTATAGCTGGCTGTATATATGTACCCCAATTTCAAGTCAATTTACTGATATGAATACTGGAAGCTTCATGGTTTAAAAAAATGACTACCTCATGGTCTTGTACAGTTTTCTATTAAAGGGAGATTTAATTATACTTACTATATGACACTTAGTAAGTCAGGATCATAGTGATATTCTCAAAAATATGTTTAATAAGAAGAATGGGACTTTAAAAAGCATTTTACAGTTACCTACAAGCTTACCAAAAGATTCAGATAACCAGAACATTTCATTCAAAAAGTATTCTGGTTTAGTAGAGGTTTTATTATAAATAGGTTTAAACAGAGGTATAGCTCATTTTACACAACAGAAGTAACTGGAGATACCGCCATGTAAATCATAACTCTATCCCTTTAGAAATTCTAAATTCTTCAAGATTAGATCCTGACTTTGTGAATAGTCCCTAGCACACAGTTGGCAACCAACTTTATTTACTAAATAAATTCATATTAAAATGTACTGAGGAATATAATAAATATCAAGGAATCCTGTATCTTCCATAATATAGTAAAAATGCACTACTTTATTTTATGGTACAGAAATATGTGAACTCAGCTATTAGGGACAAATCCCAGCTCCTTATCATACTATTTAGATTTTAAGCTCCCCAAATATGGGAGCATCAAAGAAAGTTTAAATGATTATCTTTTTGAGAATAATGAAGAAAGCAAGTGTATAGGGAAGTGAATCTATCCTATATTGCTAAAAAAATTAATGAAACCTTACACAGTGCTTAAAAGAGTGCCTTATAGCCACAAAAGAGGAGCTCAGGAAATGTTTTTTGTTTGATGTATGAATAGCACATTTTTTGCATGTTAATATATCAAAAAATCAATTTTTGTGCCTTATGACCTATAATTCTGCTTTTAAAAATTCATCCTATGGAAGAAGTTATAGATGTATACAAAGATTTACATAAAAGGTAATTCAATAAGCACTGATTGTAATAGCAAAATAATTGAAAATACTCTGAATTTCCAAAAATATTATGGAGATGGTACATTTGAATATACAACAGAACTATATACTTATGTCAGTATTAGGAATTCTGCCCAATGTGTTCCAACTAGTTAGTGATGGAGTCAAAATTCAGATTCAGGCCCGTCTAATTTACGAAGGCATCACTAAATATATAGATAGATCTTAAGTATGACTTGAAACTGGAAGACATAAGTAGCATAATGGTGAACAGAATCAGTAATTACAATTACATCTCAACAGGCTGAGATAATAGGCCAGACCAATGTCATTCATTCATTTATTCATTCATTGAGACAGGGTCTCACTACATAGTTCAGGCTAGCTTTGAACTCACTATGTAGCCAAGGCTGGCCTAGAACCCACGGCGATCCTCTTGCCTTAGCCTCGCGAGTGCTGGGATTACAGGCATGTGCCATCATGCCCAGCTCAATAAGAAGAAAATTAAACAGGCATAAATATACCTGCATGGGCCGGTGAGATATCTCAGTGGCATAAGCGCCTACCTGGCAAGCATGAGGTCCTGAGTTTGACTCCCGGAACTCACATAAAGGAAAAAAAGGGCCGGTGATATCGCTCAGTGGCACAAGCACTTGCTGGCAAGCGCGAGGTCCTGAGGTCGACTCCCACTACCCACATTAAAAAAAATAATAATAATAAATAAATAGGGCCGGTGAGATGGCTCAGCGGCATAAGCGCCTGCCTGGCAAGCGCAAGGGCCTGAGTTCGACTCCTGGAACCCACATATGAAAAAAGGGCCGATGATATTGCTCAGCGGCACAGGCAACTGCTGGTGTGCGAGGTCCTGAGGTCGACCCCCGGTACCCACAAAAAAGAAAAAAAAAAAAAATAAATAAATAAATAAACCTGAAATTGAGGCCAAAAAGTTGAAAGGCATAAATACAGACCAAAAGGAGACACAGCTTACCAGTTACCCATATTAAAAAGTTTAATGAATTTTTAAAAATGGCAAGTTCATTATGGCATGGTCAAAGGCTGTTATGAGCATGGTTGATTCTGAGCACTCCAAATAAAAATAAACGTAAAAACTAGTATGATCTTAGGCAGCATGAGAAATATATCTAGGTCAGAAGAAAGAGTCTGACATTGTGTAGTAGGCAAATACTTATACTGTACCTGAAGAAAACACTAATCATCCTGAATACATATGGCAGAGAGTAATTACAACAGTGAAGTAACTCAAAAGCTATGACATGAGGAATGATTAAAACAATTAATTCATATGTTTATCCAAGAAATAAAATTATTTAAAGAATAACTGATATCTGAAGCATTAATTTTTGGAAGAGAAACAAGAATTTTTCTGTATAACACCAATTCAAGAGATACAGCACCACGGTGTAGCAGTTATTATGAGGCAGATTTGTGTTTCACATAAGGAAGGACCTTAAATTGAACGACAGCTTCCAGAAAATTCAGTGGGCTCTGTAGGTTCCTACTGTAGAAGGAATGACAATACCAAACGGGAGGCTGAACATCTATGGTCATTTCCAAAACTGAGATGTTACATAGTGATTTTCTCAATGTGAGGTATCTCAATATTGGGAGTATTTATATAATTTTTTTTTTAAGAGAAAGTCAAGACTGCTTAAAAGGTCTAATATCCTGTACTACTTACTGATTATTCATTAAGAAAAATTATAATTGTTCTTCACTGAAGTTAGAGTTTTATTTTGGGGTATTTTATTACTATTTCTTTTAACTTATAAAATGTATCTAACAGATACTTCAAAAATATTTTAATAAAGGCAACTACATAAAACAAAACACAAAACAACACAGCTTTTACATTTTTTTTACATTATACAAAGTTCATAAACTTTTATAAACAAATTACCTGCTCTGGTCTCACTAGCTGCTTTTTGGATTCCTCTTCTTTGGCCATGTGTACACTTGCAGATGCATATATCACACCCACAGGCATGCTAGTTAGCTTTCCTATCTGAGAAAGATATACCAACAAAGACATTTTTAATTTAAAAGCTTCACAGCTGCTGATAAATTCTGAGGCATCTCAGGAACACTACTATTTCCCCTAAAAATATTAAGTACAAAAACACTCCAAATTACATCATATTTTTAATATATAGCTTCTAAAATTCTCTTCTCTTACTGGATGGCAGAGTAACATTTTCTGTTAATAAATAAAGCCATAAAATAACTACTAGGAATGATATCTTTATGTAATACTACAACAATGTAGTAATTACAAAAATTGGAGTGATGAAGTATGATTGATCATGGCACTCATTCAATCCACAAGTAATCAAACACATACTTTGAGCAAGACCCTAGTCTTAATCCTCAGAGTACAATGGTGAACAAAATAAATATTCCCGCTGTCATGAAACTGACATACTAGTGGAGATCAGGCAAGTAATAAAGTTGATAAATGCTATGCAAAAAGTGGAGGGTAAGTAAAGAACAAGCTCAATGAACTAGGTGATGTAGACTGTATTTTGAAATACTATTTCTATTTACATTATTCATAGAAATAACTTCCATTATAAATCCTTTGCTCCTGACTTCTCCAAATTTTTTAACTATTTCATGCTTAAAGCCAATTGTGATTTTTGAATATACAATATGATCTGAATTTTAAAAAACAAGAAAATTATTGGCTCTAAGAACAAAATATTCTAGTGTTATTCACACACCAAAATAAATTTTAAAAATCTACCCATTCAAGGAGGCCAAATGAAAAGATCTCTAGAAACAATTATTTTCGTAGACTAACTTTTTTTGACTTTTATTAGTATATGTTTGCAGTACATGATTACAATGACTGTAGGGGATCGGTAGATGTACATCACACATTTCAATTCCCTTCTCCCCTCCTTCCTCCACCCCCTTTTATTTTTACAGCATCAAATTCATTTATCTTGTAAGATCTTATAAAGTTAATTATCATATATGAAGACTGAAAACAGACTAATAAGACAAAGAAAATATAAAATATGTAAGACAATTGTACTAAGTCAAGGTATACTTTTACATACATTGTCCCCACTAGATTACGATACCTAAATGATTTCTCTTTTTCCCAGTTATGTCTTTTATAAGAGAAATCATTTATAAATATATATACATATATACACACACACATACCCACACACACATAGTTTTTCACATAAAAGAAACCATGAGATATTTAAGAGTGTCTGATTTACTTCACTTAACGTTATGGTCTCAAGGCGCATCTATTTTGCTGCAAATGACTGACGTTTATCTTTTTATGGCAGAGTAATACTCCACTTGTGTATAAATACCACATTTTATGCATTCATCTGATGATGGGTATATAGGCTGTTTCCAATTTAGCTATTATGACTTGCACTGCTATAAACATGGGTAAGCATACATCACTCTGGTATGATATCAGTAACTCCTTTGGCAAGATACCTAGAAGGGGAACAGCTGGGTCAAATGGAATTTCTTTTAATTTTTTGAGGATAGTCCATACTGATTTCCATAGTGGTTGTATCAGCTTACAGTCCCACCAACAATGAAGAAGGGTTTCTTTCTCCCCACATTCTCACCAGTATTTGTTACTGGTTGATTTTTTGATGTTAGCCATTGTTTCTGGAGTGACGTTCTCAAATACCCAGCAATGCTGAACATTTTTTCATGTATTTATTGGCCATTTGTACTTCTTAATCTGAGAAGTGTCTATTCATTTCAGATGCCCATTTTTTAAATTGGATCTTAAAATTTAGGGAGGTCTACTTTTTTGAGTTTTTTATACATTACAGATATTAGCCCTTTGAGGAAAATTAAATGCTAGATATCAAGAGAATTGGTTTTATAAACACACTGCCTGTTGTTGTCTATATGCAATAATGAAAGTTTCTCATTAGTTACATTTAAAAACTCCAGATATAAACATAAAAGTGAAACCAAAAATCCTATAATGGGAGGACTCTTATGAGCTAAAAATAAAGTTTCTCCACTCTCAACTCCCGTGTGTTTATCCTTACCACTCTTGCAAGAGTACAAATCAAAACTTTGCTTTCGCTGCCTCTGGAGTCCAATTTGGATCTCAACAAGTAAATTCATTTCTTTTGCAATTAGGGGCTCACCCGGGAAATTCTGTGCCTGTGTGGTAATGGGTCCTGGTGGAGAAGGCGATGCGTTCTGCCCCATCTTTGGGTAGCCCGCTTTATCCAGGACTTTTCATCTCCACACAGAAGCCATAGAACACCTGAAACTGTTGTTCTGAAGGAGAGCAAAAGCAATGCAGGACATAGAACAGACACTTGTGATGATCAAATAACCTCTTGCATGAGCCAAACAATTAAGACTATAAATACTGCCTCTTAAAGGTATAAGAAAGCTGTTCCCAGAGTACACATAAAACCTCCATTGGAGGGGCCGGTGAGATGGCTCAGCGGCATACGTGCCTGCCTGGCAAGCGCGAGGGCCCGAGTTCGACTCCCGGAACCCACATACGAAAAAAGGGCCGGTGATATCGCTCAGCGGCATGGGCGCCTGCTGGCACGCGAGGTCCTGAGGTCGACCCCCAGTTCCCACCAAAAAAAAAAAAAAAAAAAAAAAAAAACCTCCATTGGAGATTACAGAATGTCAAACAACCAAAAATAACAAAAGGAACCAACCAAAAATAACAAACAGACATTCTAAGTGTTAGAAAACAAAGACAAGAAAAAGAAATTCTTCCTGGAACTTTGCCTAAGATAAATGTCATTTCCTGAATTTACAAGAGCCCATTGTTGCAAATCTTAGCTAATTGATGAATTTAACTTTGGCTTTCAATTTAGGTTGGTGTTTTATTTTTTTATTTTTTTGAGACAGGGTCTCGCTACGCAGTTCAGGGGCTGGGCTTGAACTTACTACTGTAGCCCAGGCTGGCCTCAAACTCACAGCGATCCTCCTGCCTCAGCCTCCTGAGTGCTGGGATTACAGGCATGTGCCACCACTTCTGGCCTAGGTTGGTGTTTTTGTTTAATTAATATTCTTAAAACATATTTTGTGCATTGTAACTTCCTAAACTCCAATTATGGGGTCAGTATTGCTGCTGCTGCTTCAGTACAGACAAGGTCACTATGGAATATTTATTGGCCGCCAATGGAGGCTTGATGGCAGTCAGCCAAATTTACAATGTAACAAATTGGGAACAAACGTGACTGCAGGCAATTTGTTATTTAAAAAAAATAAGCAAGAAACAGAGAAGAACATATAGCAAAAAGCTTTAAGTATAAGAGATGTATTTTGATACAAAAAGATTTTCTATGATAAAATTCTTGCCCTCTCAGAAAGAAACAGGAACAAATAGTGGCAAGAGTAGAAAGGCTCAAGCATGTCAAGGTTGTTTGTGAAGGATGCAGTTTATAGAAATATATATGTTTGCTTGTTGGCTTAATTGAGCCCAAACTACTTTCAAGAGTGCCTTGTTACTCAAAGGTTAGGGGACTATGGCCCTGACTCTCATCAATCACTCTTCCCCAGGTCTTAAGCCTCCTCTCCAATTTAACTGATGCTTTCAGACAAAGGCTGTAAGTCTCATTTTTGAGATTAATATTAAACATGAGCTTTTCTACATGACTAGCAGAGACACCTAAACTGGTCAATAACAAAACACAAGACAAAGCTGCCTTCTTGGGCAATTCCAACCTGGTTTGTAACATCCATTATTACTGGCTTTATGGTATATTAAACATATTTGTATCTCCCAAATGTACAGATCTTTGAAGATACAAAACTAAAAACCATCACATTTGTGACTTCCAGACTAAAATTATCTATGACAGTAGACTTTTAAACTCAAATATCTGACTTTCCCTGTGTTCCAGCTATTGGTGATAAAGTATATATGCCAATCAAATATATACAGCCAACCAAAAAATACATGTACTTTTTCAAGGCTTACAACACTTAAGGATATTCAAACACTGTACAGCCCAAACAATGAGACATAATAAACAGATACATTCTTCTCAGATAATATAGATTTGGATAAAGTTCACATCATTTAATATAATGATGTTGCGATTGTTACGCTAATATGTTATATTGCCCTTGATCTCAAGTTTTCTCTATAAAGCTTTATAGTTGTTATCTGCTAACATTCTACAGAGATTCAACTTCTAGGACAACCATGATTGATAACAACATTTCCCTAAATGACCCCTCAATATTGTCATTGATTCTGCTTATGTTGTAAAAACCCCTATAGGGTATTGAAACTGACCTTATCCATAATGGTAATGATGAAATTCTTTTCCACATGTTTAGACACCTACAAGAATTGATTAGACACCACACTGCACCTTTTTCTGTTACTCACATATGCTCTCATTCTAATCTCCCCTTAACAAAAGGGCAACACTTGCTGACACTTTAGTTATGTTTTCTGCCTCTGTAGAAGAGGCTCTTGCTTCACATCAATTTTTTCACGAAGGTGCTAAAGGACTAGTTTTTTCTTTTAATCTTACACATAAACAGGCCCAAAAAATCACTCACAACTGCCCTGTCATAAACAGATACAATTTGGTCCTTATATAGATATAAATCCCTGTGGTTTATAAAGTAATGAAATAAACTTACCATAACCCTTTTGGTGAACTTATATTTTTATAAATACCTACTCTGATATATATATATATATATATATATATATATATATATATATATATCTACAATCAGGTGAAACTGTAATAAAACACATTAAATGCCATTTACTCTTATGTTTTTCTGTAACAAGATTGCCTTCACAAATTAAAACTGATAATACCCCTGTATGTACTTCCAATTATCTTTGGGCTTTCTTTCAACTCTGGGATATTAAACATATCCCTGGTATATCTTACAACCTTACAGGTCAAGCAATAGTAAAACAAACTAATGGGCTCCTTAAAACCCAATTATTAAAACAAAAAGGGGGAGTATGGAGAAGCTCCTGCCACAAGAACAAGTATCTAAAGCACTATTTATTTTAAATGTTCAAAACTGTGATTCAGAAGGTTTCACTGCAGCAAAGAAACATTTTACATTTTATTCCCACAAAGGACAGGCCCAAACCATTGTTCTTTTACCAAAAAAATCCTTCTGGCACCTAGCTATTCCCTTCTTCCCTCATATTAGAGTTGATAACTATCAACACATAGATAAGCCTAGATGGATTGCTCATGATACTTCTAACCATGTTATGATTTGTATTTGTCCATATATTTTAGTCCTCCTTAATGAAGAACCCAAGATAACTCAGTATAGTTCCTCTAATCATCATTATAGACCCTTTAAAGAACTCAGTATCTCCTTGTCTGCTAGTGCCACCTGGTTAACTCCTTGTCACAAATAATATTTCTTAACTGAATATTACACATATTATGGTACTCAGATGAACTGAAGCATGGTTCTACACTAATCTCATTCAATAGTGGATGGGAAATTCTGCTCTTGAACAAATTACCTCAGCACTTGAACACAGTAAACAAAAACATTTTCTGGGCATTCTAATTGCAACTATTATTACAGCTATGACACTGGCTGCCACAGCAGCAACTGCAGTGGTCACTCTGACTCACTCTAGCCAAACTGCTCAGACTATGTATGGTTATTTTCAAAATGTTATCTCAGAATTATTGACGCAAACTAATATTGATAAAGAATTCTATAAAGACTTGATGCCCTTGAGACAACTGTCAATTGGCTTAGCAAACATCAACAGGCCCTATGGACACGCAGTCAGCTTAGTTGTGACGTTTGGTATTGTTCAATGTGTGTTATTCCTATTCCTTTTAATAATTCTAAATCTTTTTTTTTTTTTTGTGGGTACCGGGGGGTCGACCTCAGGACCTCACGCGCCAGCAGGCGCCCATGCCGCTGAGCGATATCACCGGCCCCTTTTTCGTATGTGGGTTCCGGGAGTCGAACTCGGGCCGTCGCGCTTGCAAGGCAGGCACTTACGCCGCTGAGCCATCTCACCGGCCCAATAATTCTAAATCTTGAAAAGAGGTTCAACACCTTCTTCATGGTGCCTTTCACACAAACCTGGACGGAGATATTACTAATCTCCAAGGCTGACTTTATGCTCAACTTCATAAACTTCAAATGAAGACTCACAACATTACTTTGAGTCATCTTGATGATACTGCCTACTGGCTAATCCTAAACAGTTGTTCTCTGGTCTCAACCTTTGCATTTGGGTTCTTATAGCTATTAATCTTTTCTCTGCTCTTTCTTGCAGTCTTAAGAGCTCTCTGTATGTTATTCCAATGGACCCCAAATGCAGAAATCATGATGACCTTTCCACAGGAAGCCCTGTACCTCTACCTTAAACTCTCTTCCTTTTGCCCAATCAAAATTATAAAACCAAAAAGGGGAACTGTGGGAAATTCTGACCAGAGGGATGCTTGATATGAATGGAAGGGACTTGAGGGAACAATAGTTCCCAGGTTTCTGGAATTCATGGTTAAAGATTACAACAGATTTGCAGGACAACAGTCAACAGAATCAATAAGAGGTTATTCTCAAAAGATGTTTGCTCTGGTCATTGCATTATTCCTGTGCTCTGATAAGCTTCCTGCCCAATAAGTTTGCTTAAACCAGCTTAGCATAGATTACATAGCAGGCCATCCTTTTCTGGAAACTGTTCCCCTGACCAGAACTACACAATATATTGTGATTGCTTTTCTTCTATGTCTTTGTTCTCATATCCTTGAGTTACAAGGGCTCAGTTGGTCGCTGTTTCCCTGAGGCTCTCTTATGCCCAAGAGGCAGCCCCTCTGAGTTCTCCGTGCTTGAACTAAATCTTGTCTCCAAGTAATCATCCTCTATGCAGCCATGTTTCACTCTGCAACACTGCTACACTGCCAAATTTGGATATTAGTTCTAGAAGTCTTTCCGTGTTTTTAGGGTCTTCTATGTAAAGGATCGTGTCATCAGCAAATAATGATAATTTAACTTCTTCCTTCCTTATCCATATCCCTTTTTTTTCTCTTGCCTAACTGCTCTAATGTTTCAAACACTGTATTAAACAGAAGTGGTGGTAGTGGATATCTTTGTGTTGTCCCTGATTTCACATGGAAAGCTTTCAGCTTCTCTTCACTTAGTATGATGTTGGCAGTTCATTTTTCATAGATGGCTTCTACCAGATTGAGATAAAGACCCTCTATTCCTAGTCAGGGTTTTTCTCTTATCATGAATGGATGTTGGATTTTGTTAACTGCTTCTTCTGTGTCTATTGAGAAGATTATGTGATGTTTATCCTTGCTTCTGTTTATACAGTGTATTACATTTACTGATTCACATATGTTACTCCATCCCAGCATCCCTGGAGTGAATCCTACTTGGTCATGCTGTATGACCTTTTCAATGATTTACTGCATTCTGTTTGCCAGTATCTTACTGAGAATTTCTGCACCTGTGTTCATTAAAGAGATTGGCCTGTAGTTCTCTTTTTTGGTTGGATCCTTTTCTGATTTTGGAATCTGGGTAATGCTTGGTTCCAGGAATGCCTTTGGAAGTATTGCTTCCCTTCTGATTTCAGTGAAGTGTTTGAGGAGTAATGGTGTTAGAGCTTCTCTAAAGTTCTTGTAGAATTCAGCAGTGAATCTGTATGGAAGTGGGCTTTTCTCACTTGATAGTTTTTTAATTACTTCCTCAATTTCACTGACTGATACTGGCTTATTCAGGATTTTTCTATATTCTTGGTTTAGCTTTGGCAGTTCATATGTGTCTAGGAATTTATCCATTTCCCCTGAATTTTCCATTTTATTGTAGCACAAGTTCTCAAAGTGGTTATCAATAATCATCTGGATTTCAGCAGAATCCACTGTGATTTCACCATTTTCATTTTTAATTGCATGCATTTGGGTCTTTTCTTTCCTTATTTTGCTAAGATTAGCTAAGGGTTTGTCTATTTTGTTTAATCTTTCAAAGAACCAACTGTTTGATTCACTGATTCTTTGTATATTTTGTCTAAATTTCATTAATTTCTGTCCTGATCTTTTTAAATTTTTCCCTCATATTAGTTTTGGATTTGGGTTGTTCTTGTTTTGCTAAGACCTTAAGGTACATCACTAGGTTATTTGAGCTCATTCTGTTTTTCTGATGTGGGAATTCACTGCTGTGAACTTCCTTCTTAGGACTGCTCTCACTATAACCCATAGGTTCCAGTATGTTGTACTGCCATCATCATTTGATGGTAGAAATTAATTTCTTTAATTTCACCTGTGACTCATTGATTATTCTAGAGACTACTGTTTAATTTCCACGTATTTGCATAGTTTATGTGGTTTGTCATTGATTTCTAGTTTCAGTATACTATGATCTGATAATATGCATGGGATAATTTTGATTCTTTTGCATTTACTTAAGCATGATTTTTTGGCTAGTATGTGGTCTATTTTGGAGAAAGTCTCATGTCCTACTGAAAAGAATGTGCATTCTGTTGTTGGGTGGACCATTCTGTAGACATCTATTCAGTGTATTTGTTCAAAGGTGGTTCAACCCTGATATTTTCTCATTGACATTTTGTCTAGTTGATATGTCCATTCGCAACAGTGGGGTATTGAGTTCCCCCATTTCTACTGTACAGGTGTTTATCTGATTTTTCTTATCCATTAGTGTTTTATGAAGTTGGGTGTGCCAGTATTTGGTGTGTATATGTTTATAACTGTAAATTCTTTCTGCTGAATTGTTCCCTTAGCCAATATATAGTGACCTTCTTTGTGTCTTCCGGTCAATCTTAGCTTGAAATTCAGTTTGTCTGAAATTAGGATAGCAACTCCTGCTGTTTCTAGGTTCCTGTTACATGGAAAATTGTTTTCTTTTCTTTCTTTTTTTTTATGCAGGTACCAGGAGTCAAACTCAGGACCTCGCGCTTGCCAGGCAGGCGCTTATTCCACTGAGCTATATCACTGGCCCTGTTTTCTATCATTTGAGTATTAATCTGAGTTTCTTTTCCAATTAAGTGTGTTTCTTGTATGCTGCACATTGTTGGGTTTTCTTGATCTATTCCACCAATCCATGTCTTTTGATTGGGGAATTGAGACCATTCATATTAAGAGTTATTACTGTAAGGTATTAACTTATTTCTGTCATTGCATTATTTTTCTGTTGCTTATTTTCTAATTTTTCCCCCTTTCTTAGCTGCTCATCCTGCCAGGTGTATTCATTCTTTTTGAATTAACGATACTGCAGTCCTCATTGTCTCTTTCTAGGATATCCTTGCGAATTTTTTGTAATGCTGGTTTGGTGGTTGTGAATTTCATGAGGTGCTCCTTGTTGTTGAAATATTTCATTTCTCCACTAATTTTAAAGGAAAGTTTTGCAGGATATATAAGTTAGGGTTGGAAGCTGTTATCTTTTAGGGCTTGAAACACTTCACTCAAAGCCCTCCTGGCCTTTAAGGTTTGTGTAGAGAAGTCTGTGATTCTAATGGGTTTACCCTTATATGTGATCTGTTCCCTTTTTTTTTTTTTAACAGCTTTTAAGATTTTGTCCTTGTGATGGACTTCTGGAATTCTGCGTATAATGTGACATGGAGAGGTTCTCTTCTGGTCATGGCTATTTGGCGTTCTATATGCTCCACTTATGTGAATGTTTCTTTCTTTCCCCATATTTGGGAAGTTTCCTGTATTATTTCTGTGAACAGGCTTTTTATGGCATTTGTGTTAGTCTTCTGATATTTTACTTATTCCAATTACTCTTGCATCATCTAGCATCATCTAACAGTTTTTGGATCAATTTTTCATTTTCTCTTGCTGTTTCCAAGGTGTCTTTTGAGCAGTTAGTCTTTGAAGGCATTGCTGTCTTCTAGTTCTGAAATTCTCTCCTCCCATTATTCACTTCCGCTGCTGATACTTTCAATATGATTTTTAACCTCCAGGATTTCTTTTTTTTTTTTTTTTTTTTTTTTTTTGGTGGGTACCGGGGGGTCGACCTCAGGACCTCGTGCGCCAACAGGCGCCCGTGCCGCTGAGCGATATCACCGGCCCCTTTTTCGTATGTGGGATCCGGGAGTCGAACTCGGGCCCTCGCGCTTGCAAGGCAGGCGCTTATGCCGCTGAGCCATCTCACCGGCCCAACCTCCAGGATTTCTGACTGAAACCTTTTCAGGCACCCACATTCTTTGGTGAACTAGTCATTCATGTTTTATATCATTTTGTTTAGCTTATCCAGCTTTCTATTAGTGTTTTCTGAGAGCTCCCTCATCTTTTTTTGGTTATTACTTCTATTACATATTCAGTTATTATACATTCTCTAGTCCATTCGGTATCTCTTTGAGCTGTTTTCTAACGTTCTCTGCTATGCTTTTAAGTGACTCAGTTGTGTGGTTTATACATTCTATTCTGCCCCATGGACTGGCTTTGAGGGAGTTGGGGGTTTGGGAGGCATTTTGTTACCTTTTATTCCCAAGTTTCTATTGTTTTTGTTTGCTTGTTTTGTTTTGTGCTGAGGTTTGTAGATGATTGTAGTCTAAAGACTTTGTTGCTAGTATAGAGATCTCTTTAGTTGCTTTTCAGTGATGTATTTTGGGCAAGGCTAACCATAATCCTTTGCCACAGCCCCAAAATTTGAACACTTTTGTTATTTTGGGAATGGAGAATGCAGCGTAGTTAGTCCAACAACCAAGATCTCTGGGAATGTACTCTAATATTGTTAATGTTACAAAGGCAATCGGAGTGTTGTCTTACAGAGAAATAGTGACAATTATGTGTCCCTGTTAATATTAAGTGAAACAGCTACAGTGGTATTATCTGAGACAAATTAGATATTAATATACCATAAGGACCAGTTATGTACCACCCTTATTCCTAGAGAAGAAAGTATCAATTATGTTATAAACATTAAGGCAAGCCAAGTACTGACTTACAGCTAATATGTACTAAATGTAACAGCTATATCTCTGCTAACAGTAGAAAACAGTTCAACAGTAATTTTACAGAGTTAAATATCAAAAGAATAACAAAGCTTTGTGGGTATACTATAAAAGATTTTGGGAATGAGATGCTTGTTATAATCCACAAAGACCATCCAGAGGGAGGATGTTTCCTTGGGTTATACACAAATGAATTTTGCAAGACCCAGAAAAAAACAATGGCCAGAGAATTCTAAAAGTTCTCGCATAATAGTGATAGTGCTGTACTCCGTTTTGGACAGTTTTCCACATATTTTGGATACTACTTAGTAATGGAAGCTATATAGGCATGAGTTAAATAACTTTACATTTAAATTGAGCATTATTTTGAATTAGATTGATACTCCAGTAATACAGCGTAAAATGCAGACTCAATACAAACAACAGAAATTTTGTTTACTTTTTTTTTTTGCTCCTTCGAGACACATCCTTCTAGTACACGTGAAAGCATCACAGAATGATTTATCTAGGCCTGCCTTCCCCAAAAGATATCACTTCTGATTTCCTATACTGACATGGTATTCACTAATAAAATAACATTTCCACTCCATATCTATGTCAGATACCAATTAAAACTATTAAAACTGTAACCTGTCTCCTGTCACAAGATGAGGCAGGGGAGGTGATGTGGGGCATAGGGAGTGGGAAAGGAGCGGGATCTAATCCAGACAGCAAAACAGTGATCAGAGCACTCAGCTGTGTTAGTACCCAGGCTGGCAGTGCAACTGGGCAGTGTGTGGGTGGTTAAGGGGGTCTGGAATATGATCTGCCATTGTTGCACAAATGCAAACCTTGGGAGCCAGCTTAAGCCCTTTTGTCAAGGGGCAGCCACTTCATGCTCACCCTCCCCATCCTCTAAGCACCCCGCTTCTCATTGTGTGCTGCTCACTAGCCATACAAAACAAAGAGATGCATCTAGTAGCTGAAGATCTTAATCTGGTTCCATGTACCCAACCCCCAACCCTCCACATTCCCCCACCCTTGCTGCTGGAGAATAAACCAGCCATAGAGGATGGAGCTTATTGGCACAAAGAGCTTAACAACTCTCAGAATTTAATAAAATGGTCTCGATGTCAGTGTCAAAGGGGGAGGGCCTCCCCACCCCCATGGCTGCATGCAGTTTGATGGTCTCGAGAACCACACAGCTTGGACTCCTGGGGCACAGGTAACCAGAATAGTTCCTTCTTTCACCCCAGCCACACCTATGCAAATGAAACCACTTTAGTGATCCTCATGCCTCCCATTCTTTGTCCATATTTCTGAGACCTGGACTCAAAGGCAAGGGTGGCAAGCAGAATAGACTCCACCTTTAGTACAGATACAGTTTGTTGGATGCTTAACTCAGGCTGAGTTATTAACAGGGGAGCTGGCCCTCAGCAACCCAAAGTCACTATCTCCTTTAGATGTTAAGGAGACAGCTACTCCTATCCTGGCAACTCTGGGTAAAGATCCACAGACAGCAGCCTAGATATACAGCCAAAGAAGGTCCAGAAACCTCCACTGGCTTTTCCTTCATCAATATACTCACTCAGCTCAGGCCATGACAAAGGCAGGAATGCCATCACTTTCTCATCTGCCAAGATCTTCAGCAGCACCAACTCTGCCCCCTTCTATATGGCAGAGAACAGTCTACAATTCTCAGGAGTACTCTAATAGTCCCTCTGGCCAGGTAGGCCCATACTGGGTAGGGATTCCTTCCCCAATCTCTCCAGCTAGTGTTAGCAATAACATGGGTGAGGACCACGACGAGAGGGTATATGGTGGTATATATTAGTTTGAACACAAGGGATACCAGCTGCATAGAGAGGTGAATGGTAGGCTCTGGGTTAGTCTACCTTCTCCTTTACACCCAGAGCAATGTATTGTACAAATTCTGCCTGCTGATGGGAATGACAGCTCATAGGCTCCCATGGGACCACATCTGGCATCACTCAAGCAATAACTTGAGTCCAGCCCCACAACCCCAGTGGGCTCCCCACAAGGCCTGGCTAGTACATCACAGAGGCCACAAATAGAAGGGCCCAGTGCCTTACTGGCTGCTACAATGGAGATCTTCATAGCCTGCCAAACAAGATGAAGACTACCTGGAAAAAGTGATACATTTGTTCTGAAACTATACTATGAGTCAGGCAGGCAACATGCAGCAGCTGCTGCCTAACCACAGGGCACCTACCTCATGCAACTGGATGGGTGGCAACCATTCCTGCTTGGAGGCAAACACTAGGAGATCAGCTTTCCAGATAGTACCAGCATCAAGCACAACCACTCAGCCCTCCCCAGACAGCCCAGTGCCCTCCCTGAGTGGGTGATATGGCAGGCACCTGAAAGATCAGGTGGGCACAAGACAAAACTTCAGGAGCCAAAAATTCAGAGGAAAAGGAGCTAAAGATCCCTATATATATGGTCCAACACAGACAAAGACTATCTTCTCTCAGCGCAGAAAGCAGAGTGGGAGGAGTAGCAGCTCAACCACAAGAAGCCTCAGCTAACTTTTTGGCCATGTTAGTCATTCTGAACTTGGAGCAGCAAGTGTGAGTGGAACCTAAACACCAAAGCAGCCTAACTGAAATGATGAGAAGGTAAAGGCATGGTTAGAGACCCCCAGATGGTGCTTTCCCCTGCCCATCCAAGCATTAGTGAGGCCCACAATAGCACTGTTATGGTTTATATCTAGATGTCCTCCCAAAGTATCATGTGATCACAGGTGGGGCTTTGGGGAGGTGACTGGATCATGGGGGTATGATGCTCATTAGTAGATGAGCCCACTGATGAGATTATAGCTAAATGGCTTTTGGAAGGTGAAACCTGGTTGGAAGAGGCAGGTCACTGGCGGCATAACCGGGAAGGGTCTATCTCCGTCTCTCCTCCCTTGACCCCTCTAGTTTCTGCCTGCCGTGCCATGCCTCTGCCTCTGCCATGCCACCCTCCCCTGAAGCCAGCTGACTATGGACTGAAACCTCTATAAACTGTGAGACAAAATAAACCTTTCCTCCTTTAAACTGTGGCATTGTGTCCCCCCACCAGCAATAAGCAAGTAACTAATCTCATGTAAAAGGTAAGCTGTGTAGGACAATGTTGGTCCCATATCCCTGGCTGAGTATTAACTCTGTATGATCCTTCAACAGGTGCCAGGTCTTCCATTAAGTGGCTAGGAGGGTCCATATCTCACACACACTTGTCAGCACTGAGCCAATACCAACCTGATGAAGCTCTAAGTGAAAGGGGCCATGAAGGTGACACAGGTCCCTGAGCCTTGTAGTCTTGGTTTGCTCTCAGTAGCCTCATTCCTTTTGCTTGCAAGCCTTAGCAAGCTTCAGGCCTTGTGACTGGCCCTCAGGATCCTGAAATTGGCCCATTGAAGGGGCTGAAAAGAATTTTTGAGTTCTTTTCTTTTGTTTTTATTCTCAGCAGGGTAGCGAGTGTTGCTGCTGTTTCAGTTTAACAAAACTGGAAAATAAGCAATAGAACATAGACCTTCTTATAAAAATATTTAACTATAATGTAGAAGAACCAAAATATATCACCCATTCTAAGCAGACTGCAAAACTAGCCTGTTCTTCAAAAGCCTCCAGCAAATTGTATCTAAGCATAATATGTATTTTAAGGGCAATAAAAATTAATTATGAGGTTTTTTAATATAGAAGAAAATTAGCAAGGATGATTTGCTAGGTCTTTCTTTTATAGCTTTTCTTGCATTTTATAACCAAACTTTTTGTATAAAAGGCTCATGTATTGCTTTTCTATTGCTGTTTCTAGAAATGAGCACTGTACTTTGTTCATTAGATTTTTTTTTTTTTTTTTGTGGGTACAGGGGGTTGACCTCAGGACCTCGCGCGCCAACAGACGCCCATGCTGCTGAGCGATATCACTGGCCCTTTTTTCATATGTGGGTTCCGGGAGTCGAACTCGGGCCCTCGCGCTTGCCAGGAAGGCACTTACGCCGCTGAGCCATCTCACCAGCCCTGTTCATTAGATTTTTAAAAGTTGTATTTAAAAATACAAAAACATATTAAAACTGATGCCAGCCAATATGCTTACCTATGAACCTGAGTTTGTTAATAAAAACTGAAATTATTTGAAAGGTATCTCTTCTTACACTTAAAAACTATTTTAAAATACCTGACTAAATCTAACTTCTAAAAAAATTACTCCATAGATATAAAAAAACAATTTTGAAGTATGCTAATATCTGAAAAACTTCCTACAAACTAACATTCTGAGAACATAGCCATATTACTTTATATAGTGCAATAATATATAAAGTACAAAAGAAATTCTTAGGTATTGATTGATAAATATGATCTAGTGCTCCACAGTTCTGATTTACTAAGTTGTAGCCTAAAACATTAATACCTTGTAAAGTGCCTAGATATTTGTCTTAGTCACTTTCCTTGCCACTGGGACACAATACCCAACATTCACAACTTAAAGGAGGAAAGCTTTAGTTTGGCTCATGTTTTTAGTCTACAACTGGCTGGCTCCAAGGCAGGAAGACATGGCAGAGGGGCATACCTGAGGAAAAGTGGCTCTCATCATGGCACCCAGGAAGCAGAGAGTGATGGCTAGAGCCAGGGAGGAAGATAAACTCTTACCAGGTCATATCCCCAGTGAAAGGCCTCCTCTGTCCAGATCCCACTTCCCAATACCGAGCAAGCTGTAGTGCCTCATAATCCAATCATCTTACACAAGCCTCACCTCTGAGTGCATAAGGCTCTTGGGGAACATTATTTATAAACCACAACAGTATTCTCACTGCCTTTTCTGCTCAGTAAGGTAAGGTCCACCCATACTTTTTTACTGACTTGATTTACTGGTGAAACTTACTGGTGAGACTTATTGGTGAGATAGTGTGGCAGAGCGAAAAAATAAACTTAGGAGTTACACAGATCTGATTGTAATTATACTTGTGACTTATTGTCTGAACTTGAGCATGTTACTTAAACTCTTAGAGTTATACTTTTCAATATGGAAATCACTAGCCATCAATGGTTACTTAAGCTGAAATTAAAATTAAAATTTAAAAGTTAGTTATATTAGCCCCATTCCACATGCTCAACAGTCATAAGGTAGAGCACAGTGATAAAACAATTCCATCATCACAGAAAATTCCACTGGAGAGTTCTATCTTAATTAATTTTTACATTATATATCTGAAAAAAATGGGTGTGCCTTTCTGTTTATGATAATCATGAGGATTAAATAAGGAGTTATATGAAAATGATTAGTATTTTGTAAGAAGGAAATGAATTTTAATTTCCCATTTCTTCTGATTGCCGAATACAGAAGTTAAGTGGCTGGGCCTACTCCTCATTTTTATTTTCACATGTATTTGATGTCACTTGGGCTCTAATGAGAACTATCATAGCAACCAAAATTATACCCCAAGCCACTGGAAGAAAGATAGCCTCTTTAATAAATGGTGCTAGAAAAACTGGCTTTCCACATGCTGGGGATTAAAACTAGAGCCATATCTCTCACTATGCACTAAACTAAAATCAAAATGGATCAAAGATCTAAATATTAAAATAGAAACACTAAGTCTGCTGGAAGATAGAATAGGTAGTACTCTTGAAGATATAGGTATAGGTAAACTTGATGAACAAAACCCTGATTTCACTGTAAATATCACAAAGAATCAACAACTGGGATCTCATCTTATTAAAAAGCTTTTTCACAGCAAAAGAAACCACCAACAGAGTGAAGAGACAACCCACAGAGTGGGTAAAAAAATTTTGCCAGCTGTTCTTCAGACAAAGACTAATATCTAGAATATATAAAGAACTCGAAAAATTAGACCCCCTCCCAAATTTAAAGGCCCAATCCAAAAATGGGCATCTAAAATGAATAGACACTTCTCAGATAAAGAAGTAGAAACAGCAAATAAATGTCTAAAAAAAAGTTCAACATCACTGGTCATTCAAGAGATGCAAATTAAAACAACACTGAGATTCCATCTAACTCCAGAAAGACTGGCTACTATCAAGAAATCAACCAATAACCAATACTGGTGGGGCTATGGGGAAAAAGGAACCCTTCTTCAATGTTGGGGGGAGTGTAGACTGGTGCAACCATTTTGGAAATCAGTGTGGAGATTCCTCAAAAAACTAAAAGTAGAGGTTCCATTTGACCCAGCTATTCCCCTTCTTGGCATCTTCCCAAAATAATTAAAAGCATCATACCACAGTGATATATGCACACCCATGTTTATAGCAGCATAGTCTGTAATAGCTAAATCTTGGAAACAGCCCAAATGCCCACCAACAAAGAATAGATAAAGAAGATGTGGTATTTTTATACAATGGAGTACTACACTGCCATAGAGAAGGATAAACTTGAGACATTTCTAGGTAAATGGATACACCTCGAGACCATACTGTTAAGTGAAATAAATCAGATACACGTATTTAAATATCACATTGTTTCTGTGTTGTGAGAAAGCGAAAGGGTAAATAAAGACCAAAATGTATAACAGATCTTGTGAAATAGGAAGAAAATGTTCAAATAGGAAGAGGAAGAAGGGAGGGGACAGGGGAAAGGAAGGAAGGGAAAAGAAAGAGAATAGAAGGAAAAAATGGAAATGAAGCTTTGATAAATAAGCAGGGGAAGAGGAGTTGAAGGGAGGGGAACGGAGAAAAAAGGATGAATCAAGATGTATCATGTACAGGTACAAATTCTCTATGATAAATGTGATCATTATGTATATCTAAAATGTACCAATAAAATTAATTTTAAAAATAAAAAAATTACACCTCAAGGCAAGTATGGTGGTACGTGCCTGTAATCCCAGCACTCTGGGAGGGTGAGGCAGCAGGACTGCAAGTTCAAACCCAACCTGGGCAATTCAAACTTAGCAAGACTTTGTCTCAAAATAAAAATAAATAACTAAATAAATAAAAAGGGCTAGGTATATAGCTCAGGGCGAAGGTCCTGGGTTCAACCCCCAATATCAGAAAACAAAATACATATTTATGACTTCTAAGCAAAAAATGACCAAAATTTTTATCAAAAGAAATCATTACTCTATTAGACCATTACACATTATACACATGTATCATGTATTTACACTATACCTCATACAAATACAATTAAAGAAAGAAATCACAGACAGATTGGCATACTTGGGCCATTTCAAGCTCAGGTTACACTAGTGAGCAGGCATTATTATGTTAGCAGAGACAACTGACGATATACCACACTGAATAATTTAACAAGGACTCTCAAACTACAGCCTACACTGAATCTATCGTGGGCCCTCAGCTAAAAATGTTTTCTAAAACATAAAGGCTTCTGAAAACAAGCAAAAGCAAAGAAAAATATGTTATTAGAGATCTTACATGTCCTACAAAGCTTAAAATATTTACTATCTGGGCCGGTGAGATGGCTCAGTGGCTTAAGCGCCTGCCCGGCAAGCGCGAGGGCCCAAGTTCGACTCCCGGAACCCACATACGAAAAAGGGGCCGGTGATATCGCTCAGCGGCACGGGCGCCTGCTGGCGTGCGAGGTCCTGAGGTCGACCCCCCGGTACCCACAAAAAAAAAAAAATTTACTATCTGGCACTTTACAGAAAAATTATTGCATACCTCAGATTTAGAAAAATCAAACATTTTAAAAGTATTAGAGTTTGAAAGTATTAATATTACAGGCTCATAAGGCTATCATTAATCAAAATGCATTAAAATTGAGCAGGTCCTCAGCTGCTGGCTGTGGCCTGGCTAAGCTGAGGCCAGCCACAGCAGCCTTGCGCCAGCCATGGAGGGGTGTAGGTCCACCCTTGGTGGGTCCTGGCCAAGCTGCATAGGATTGTGGCAGCATTTCCTGAAGATATGAGACCAGGCCCAAATCATTATGGTTTATCATGGGAATTGGTGATATGTGTAGCTATTGGTGTTTTTTGTTGTTGTTGTTGTTGTTTTATTTGTTTTTGCTGTTCTCTTTTCTTTTCTTTTTTTTTTTTTTGGGTACCAGGGGTCGACCTCAGGACCTCGTGAACCAGCAGGTGCCCGTGCCGCTGAGCAATATCACCGGCCCTTTTTTCGTATGTGGGTTCTGGGAGTCGAACTCAAGCCCTCGCGCTTGCCAGGCAGGCGCTTACGCCACTGAGCCATCTCACCGGCCCATGTTCTCTTATCTTTATGGAGAAGTTTTCAATTGGCTAAAAGCCAGTATTATGTGTTATGTGGGAAAGGAAAAAACAGCTTGCTCTAAAGCTTTCTGAACTAATTCAAGAAAAATGTAAACTACTTGAAAAAGTTAGCCTTGTTCAACAAGAGTATGGAGGCTTAGAATCTTCTTTAAAGGATGCCAGCTTTGAGAAGGAGTTAACAGAACCACAAAGTTTGGAGGAGACCTATGAAAAACTGGACAGGAACAATTCTAAGCTTGATGGTGAAATACTTTTTCGAGAAAAAAAGCTAAAAGATGAGAAACCTAAACATTCTAAACACGATGAATTGATGGCTGATGTTTCAAAAAAGATACAGTCCCTAGAAGATGAATCAAAATCCCTCAAATCCCAAGTAGCTGAAGCCAAAATAATCTTCAAAATATTACAAATCAATGAAGAATGACTTAAAGGAGCAAAAAAGATGTGTTGAATGAAAATTTCCAACTTCAGGAAAGCAAAAAACAGCTTTTACAAGTGTGGAAAGAACAAGTGAATTGATTTAATAAGCAGAAAATAACATTTGAAGACTGTGTGAGAAGGTGCTCTGACATTTGAAGACTCCAAAGTACACGCAGAACAAGTTCTAAATAATAAAATCACATCAAATTTCTGACTGAACACTTGATAAAGATGAAAGATTGGGCTGCTGTGGTTGGACGAGACATAAAAGATGATGGTAACTTGGAAATGGAAATGAGGAGCGAATCAGAAAATGGTGCTCATTTGGTAAAGAGCCAAAAGCTTTGAAAATTGATTTACGTTGCTAAGTTAAGTGCTTCTTCTAAATCCTTAGCAGAACAAAAAAAAACTAAATTTATACTCAGTTATCTGAAGATAAAACAAAGACCTTACTGAGCGTATTAAAAATCTCCAGACTAAATACGCATCTTTGCAGTCAGAAAATACACAATTTGAAAGTTAGAATCAGAGTTTCAGCAGAAACTTGAAGTAATGAATGAACTGCATCAAGAAAATGAAATGAAACTCTACAGGAAATTAACAGTAGAGGAACATTACCAATTACAAAAAGAAGAAAAATTTTCCAAACTGGATGAAAAGATCAGTCATACCTCTGAAGAGTGGGAGACCTACAGAACATGAGCCAAAGATCTTGAAGAAGAATTGGAGAGAACCATTCAATGTTATCAAGAGCAGATTATTTCCCATGAGAAAAATGCACATGATAATCAGTTGGCAGCTCAGACTGCTGAAAGAAACCTCAGTGAGTTAAGGAAAGACAATGCTTACAACAGACAAAAATTCACTGAAACAGTTTAAATCTGAACTTTTAGAAAAAGGTTTTATGCACTTGATGATCCAAATACAGCATTTGGCAGAGAGCACTCCCCCCATATGGTCCCTCACCATTGGGCCAGCCTTCATCTGAAACCAGAGCTTTTCTCTCTCCTCCAACTTTGTTGGAGGGACCACTCAGACTCTTACCTTTGGTTCTATGGGGAGGAGGAAGAGGCTCAAGAGGCTTGGAGAATTATCTGGATCATGATATTAGCAGTGAAAGAGGAGACTCAAGCTATGATAGGTTAACTGATCCTCATTGAGCACCTTCTGACACTGGATCTCATTCCTCCACCAGGCCAAACATATCCTGATCCAGCTCTTCCTCTACAAAGGCAAGACATACTACTCTAATTTTGGTAGACTGTTTGGAACAGCAGAACTCAGAAGTTAGAATATGCTTCCTTTGGATAAAGTGGATAAAACAGTGTCCTCAGAAATAGAATCCAGTAGAATGATACCAAAGATGATCCTGGTAATTCAAATATGCCTGATTCTTCTCTTCCTCCTGAAAGCAAAGAACTGGCCCTGGCTTTGTTCCTCCACCTCTTCCTCCAGGTGCAGGTGAGCCATTTCTAATATATCAGAGGAGCCAGGTCGTGAGAAGAGGACCTCCTTTTCCTCTACCTCCTTGAAGAAATACATGCAGCACCTCAAGATTATTTTCAACCAAAGGATTTCTCTGGCCCCTCCTCCATTCCTAGTAAGAAATGTCTATTCACCACAGGTTTTTCCTCATTATCTTCTCCCAAGAGCTGGATTTTTCCCCCAGCCACACATTCTGACAGTAGAAGTGAGTCCCCTTCAGGGTTGATTCTACCTTCAAATGAGCCTGCTACTGAACATCCAGAGCCACTACTAGACCGTATTTATTATGTCTCTTCAAAAGTTAATTTATCTCTCATTTTCAGTTTAAGTAACTGCTGTTACTTAAGTGGCTATACTTTTGCTCAAATTGAAGCTTAATGGAATTATAATTCTCAAAATATTTTGTAAATAAAGATGATTTAAATATGAAAAATATTGATCACAGGTAATCTAGTTCTCATAAGTATCTTGACTTAAAACTACCTTTAACTGCAATATATAATAATGACTTGTCAAGTCAAAATTATAAACAACATTTAAAATGAATGAGAAATAAAAATTGGCTCCCTCCCTTGAAAAAATAACAGGCCCTAGAAAAATATTGTATCATATTGGGATTTAAAAATAGCAAGAATAAAGATGAACATCATATAACTCTCACTTCCATAAGACTTATCCCTTCCATGTGCTTCTATAATCAAAGTTGATTCTTGTTGTTTGCATTTGCGATAGTATGTTATCTAAAGTACCTGTGAACCAACCACTGCTCCTAGGGAAAATACAGGGTTAGCTTCCTGCTATTCTTTGTTATATTATTTATGTTTTCAACAACCAATCAATATATACCATTGTTTCATATTTGCTTCTGTTTCAAGACAACTTAGTATATTTTATAAACATTTAACTTATGGCCAACAGCACTATGATTCATGCCTAAATGAAGCTTACTGATATACATAGCTCTGTGTGAGGCACATCACAGCTTCTTAGGTAGCACTTCACCACAATTTTTGGAAGCTATTCAATAGCAAAATCACCAAAAGAGAGGAGGCAAAAAAAATGTGAAAAAAATGACACTAACTAGACTACAAAAAGGACACCTATTCACAATATGCAAGCTAAACAAGAAGGCAGAGCACTGCCTTATTGGACCTCACCTAAGAACTTGAATATTGGAGGACTAAAATCAAATGTTTTGCTGTTCTGTGCATGATCATGAATAATCAAGGAAGCACCAGGAATATTGATTTTGGAGTCACGAATACATTTTAGTGAGTAGGCAAATTCGCAAATAAAACAGAATAATGAAGATTGTCTATAATACATTAGGGAGATTTCTTTTAAAATAGCATAGAACATACACTAATGTTGTATCACTTAAAGGCCTGCTGAGCATTATGGGTTTTCTTTATTAACAGAGTTGAAATTTAAAATTTTCTTTTGTAAGAATTTTTATTACTTACTTTGTAATAATGAGCATATATTTACTATAAAATAATCTAAAATCAGTCTTAATCATTAGTTTTGCTTTAAGACATATCATCATGTAACAAAAACTACTTTATTATATCGAGTCCTGTGATAACTAGAAAACAAAATTAAATTTTAATTTAAATTTTAAAAAATGAACCTTAAAAACTAAAAGGAAAATGAGGGCCGGTGAGATGGCTCAGTGGCGTAAGCGCCTGACTGGCAAGTGCAAGGGCCCGAGTTTGACTCCCGGAACCCACATATGAAAAAAGGGCCGGTGATATTGCTCAGCGGCACGGGCGCCTGCTGGCGTGCGATGTCCTGAGGTCGACCCCCGGTACCCACAAAAAAATAAAAATAAAAATAAAAGGAAAATGAAATAAACCATATGGAGGCAATCATGACACAAATAATTTAAAATAAATTTACAACCAAGTACCTGACTAAACATTCCCAATGGGCAATGAAATTTTTTTTTTAAATAGCATTACAACCACAGTCATACATATGTCAGTACTGTGGACTTCAAAACCCATCAAACCCTATAGTTGTCACATTTTGACAAGAAAAAATGTTTTGGCACTGGGCGCTTACATCAGTTTCATGGTAGCTGGTGAACAGTACAGAACCCCTATATATTCATTGTTACTGTCTTATACTTTTGTGCATTTTAAGTGTTCATCACACGTCACAAAGTAAAAGGCAAATCTAGCCAAGTAAAATGTGAAAGTTCTGGGGAAGGTTTGCAAATTATTTCTAATTACATTATTTCTTATAAAAAATTTCTGTGTGGTACCCGTAAGTTTTGGTACTTAACATGAGGTCCAGAACGAATTAAGGATGAGAATTATAGTATGGCTGTATTTTTAAAAGCTTATCAATTATATTGTTGGTAGCAGTGCTGGCATCTTATTATAAATCTTTTGTGAGTACAAGGAGAATAGGAAAAAATAAATATGTTGATATTTTAAGGACTGGTATTTTCACTATGAGAAAAAGTATGTTAAGACTGATAAAAGTTAAAAAAACTCCATAAAATCCAACATGCAAATTCAAGAATTTGGAAACTACAGGACAAATGACAAGACCCAAAGTTTTCAACAAATAAATAAATGGAAAGCAATGGGGCAAGCAAGAGATTAAGAAACTTAATATCAATAAATTTCAATGTATAGACATTAATTGGATACACAATTTAAAAAAAACTTTTAAATATTATAATACATGGAGAGATATTTTAGCACTACCTAGATACTTGATGTTAAGGAATTACTCTTAATTTTTAGGTCTGATAATTATTTTGTGTTTTTAAAAAAAATTCCAATTTGCTAAATTACACTGATTTTTTTTAACAAATAAAATATAGTATGTGCAATATGCTTCAAACTAATCCAGGAGGTAGAGTATAAAGAAAATAAGATTGTCTAAGGCTTGAAATTGTTGAAGCTAGCATAATATATTGTAATTCACATTGTTCTCTTCTGTAAATGTGTGAAATTTTCAATAATAAATATTTTTTTTAATCCTCTGACACTTAAGAAATATCCCATTGCAATTTTTTAATAGATTTTTGGGTTATCTTTTTTTTTTTTTTTGGCACTACTGAGGTTCAAACCCAGGATCTCATACATGCTAGGCAGGCACTCTACCACTAAGCTACATCCCCAGCCCTTCTTTCTTTAAGACTGGGTCTCGCTAAATTGTTCAGGCTGGTTTCAAAATCGTGATCCTCCTGCCTCAGCCTCCAAATAGCTGGGAGTACAGGCTTGTGCCACCCACCATACACAGCCTCAATAGTACTTTTACTTGAAAGAAAAAGGATAGTTTATCAGAAATACAGATAAACAGCAGTAACAGAAGGAAGCATTCTAGTATTACTAACCTCAATATTCTACCACTACTCCATTCTCAAGTACCAAAACAAAGTAGCTTATTATTTATTTTATTTTATTTTATGGAAAAAAGGTAAAACAAAATTTCATAACAAAATAATAGGAGAATAATTTTGAGACAGGGTCTCACTATGCAGTTCAGGCTGGCCTGGAACTCACTATGTAGCCCAGGCTGACCTTGAGCTCTCAGTGATCTTCCTGCCTCAGCCTCCCAAGTGCTGGGATTACAGGTGTGTGCCACCACGTCCGGCCAGTAGCTTATTATTTATATCTCTTATTTACTCCTTTCTATTCTTTCACTCAAAAAAAAATAATAAACCAATGTATAATTATATAGGTTCTGGGATTACAAAGATGATTAACTACAATATGATCATGTTCTCAGAGTCACAGATTTTAGATTTAGACCTGGATTCACATTCTAGGGGAGTGACATGGAGACAGGCAACCAGTTGAATTTAGTCAGATAAGATAACTCTTGAAGGAAAGTAGTGAAGGAGAAAGAAAACTAGAAAAGTGATTGTGCATTTCCTCAGAGATTGGAATTAGGAGAGGAGGGAGCATGTCTTTATGTTTATATCTCTACCAGTGTCTAATTTTTATTTGAAAAATATTTACATCTCTAACAGTGTCTAATTTTTATTTGAAGAATGAGGGAAAACTGAATAACTACAAAGCTTTATTAGTATAATTACTAAGCTTTATGGTATTGCTGTTGGATACTGTGCTATTGTTAGTAGTGGTAAAGTTATTCCATCTAGTGGATATTTACTGTAAGTCAATAGAAGGTCAATATTTGGTTTATCTTTGTATTCATGCTATAGTTATAAATCTCTTTTCTATGGATGAGGATGCTACTTTATTGGTCACCAGGGTTTGTCAGTATTCATTGTGCATTTGATGCTATAAATGATCCTGATTTTATTAACAAAGCCAAGGTGACAAACCTGTTGCTACTAACTGGTTTTCTTGAGATGCCAATATCTGGATTGTCTTGGGGTAATTAACAACATTGTGGGCCATTCCTGGAAAACTGGGTACTGGACCAAATATGCTTCAGCCTTCCATCTCAAGTAAACGAGATGGATGGATCCTGGGACAGAGGCAAAGGCCAGTAGTTAGCCACACCCAGAGGGCAGCACCAAAAAGTAGACATTAACTAAAGAGGTCCCCATACTAGAAACAAATATTTACAATACAATCAACCCACAAGCTTCAAAACACACACACACAAACACACACAAATACAAAAAAACAAACCAAGAAAATGACTCCAAAAACTCCTAAATCCTGCAAGCTGATCCATGGGGCAGCAGATGGGAGTAAACAAAAAACTACATACTCAAATTATTCAAAATGATATTCAGGGAGATAAGAAAACACGAAGAAGGCAATTGGCACACTCATAGAAAACATAAGTAATAAGATATTAGGTCAAATAAAATGATTAATGAATCTAAGGAAGACACAAATAAAAAAAATAGAAGAACTAAACAAAATGGAAAAAATGCATGACCAGCATAGAAAAGCAGTAAAGTCCACAAAAGGGCTCCAAATAGAAATTCAGAATATTAAAAATTCTACTGAAAATATGGACAGCACAAGTGACCAATGTGAGAACAGAGTGTAGGAACTAGAAGACAAGGCCGTTGTTGTTGATAAATTAATAACAGATAGCCTAAAAATAACAAGAGAACATAAAAAAATGTATCCAACAGTTCCCAGATGATGCAAAGAAGACTACTATAAGATATGCTGGAATTCATGAGAAGTCAGAAGATAGCACAAATGACATTTAAAAAAAAACTGTTTACTGGAATAATAGCAGAAAATTTTCCCAATAAGGTAAAAGAATTTAACACACAGGTGAGTGAGGCATATAAAACTCCAAATGACCACAATCAGAAAAGAATCCCTCCACAATATATCATAGTCAAAATCCTGGGAGTCCAACTCAAGAACAGAATCTTAATAGTGGCTAGCAAAAAGCAAGGAATCACTTATAAAGAACAACCCGTTAGCAATACAGCACACTTGTAAATGCTAACCTTAAAGGTCAGGAGAGCTTGGAGTGAAGTGTTTTGAGCCCCAAAAGAAAACATTTTTTTTTTTTGTGGGTACCGGGGGGTCGACCTCAGGACCTCGCGCGCCAGCAGGCACCCGTGCCGCTGAGCGATATCACCGGCCCCTTTTTTGTATGTGGGTTCCGGGAGTCGAACTCGGGCCCTCGCGCTTGCAAGGCAGGCGCTTAAACCGCTGAGCCATCTCACCGGCCCCAAGAAAACATTTTTTAACCCAGGATAACACATCCTGCAATACTATATTTTGAAACTGATGGAGAAATGATACTTTCATGATAAAGAGCACCTAAGGAATTCATGATCACCAAACCAGCACTTCAAAAAATTCTTAAGGATACTGTACAAAGACATAATGAAGCAAACAATGACAAAAATTCTAATAGAATGAATACACCAGGCAGGATGAACAGTTAAGTAGAAGGGAAAACTAGGGAATTGGCAGGAAGAAAATGGGAAAACGACAGGAATATGCCAATATCTATCAGTAATCACTCTCAGTGTGAATGGTCTCAATTCCCCAATCAAAAGACAGACTAGAAAAATAGATCAAAAAACAGAAACCAACATATGCTGCATACAAAAAAAACATTTAATGCAAGAATAAAGTCTTACACTAAAAATCAAAAGATAGAAAACAATATTCCATGCAACAGGAACTCAATAAATAAATAAAAAGAAGGTATAGCTATTCTATATAGACAGATTGGACTTCAAAGTGAAACTGACAAAAAGAGGCAAAGAAGGTTACTATACATCGGTGAAGGGAACAAAACAACAGGAAGAGATAATAATTATTAACATATATGCACCAAAAAGCAGTGCATCCAACATCATGAAACAAGTACTATTGGATATAAAATATTAGATAAACATAATTATAGTGGGTTACCTCAATACCACACTCTCACAAATAGATCAACTGGAAAAAAAAATAAAAGAAATATCAGAGTTGAACAAAACTTTCAAACAAATGAAGTTAATAGATATATAGAGTATTCCACCCAACAACATATACATTCTGTTCAGCAGCACATAAAACTTTTAGAACACATACTACCCAAAAAAGCAAACTTAAGTAATGAAAAAAGAACTGAAATTGTACCATGCATGTCACCAGATCACAGTGCAATGTAGAAATCAAAACAAAAGAAACCACAGGAAATACGCAAATCCATGGAAACTAAACAATACACTCTTAAGTAAACAATGGGTACAGAAGAAACCAAGGAAGAAATATGACATTTATTGAATAAATTGATAATATCAGAATTTATGAGACTCAAGAAAGCAGTCCTATAAGGGAAATTTATAGCTGTAAATGTGCACATCATAATAGCAGAGTGAGCCCAAATAAAGACCCTAACAATACACCTCAAGGTACTAAAAACACAAGAACAACCCAAACCCAAAGCTAGTATAGGGAGGGAAACTATAAAGATCAGAGCAGAAATCAATGAAATTGAGATAAAAAAAGCAACACAAAGAACTAATGAATCAGAGAGTTGATTCTTTGAAAGAATAAACAAAATAGAAAAACTCTTAGACAAACTAACCAAAAAAAGGAGAGAAATGACCCAAAGCAATACAATTAGAAATGAAAAAGGTAAGATCACAATGGACACTATCAAAATCAAAAACATTATTGACTACTTCACAAACCTGTATGACAAAAAATTGGAGAATTCAGGAAAAATGGATAGATTCCTAGATCCATATGAATTACCAAAAATGAATCAAGATTTTAAAATCCTAAATAACCCATTAATAGAGAGAAAAACTGAAGCACTATTATAAAACCTACTAACTAAAAATAACCCAGGTCCAGATAGGTTCACTGGTAAATTCTACAAAAACTTTAGGGAAGTTACAACACCAATACTCCTCAAGCTTTCTAATTAAATTGAAAGGGAAGGACTACTACCAAACTCATTCCTGGAAAGCTAGTGCTACAATGATTCCAAAACCAGACATGGATCAAACCAAAAAAAAAGTATACACCAATCTTTTTAAAGAATATATGCAAAAATTCTGAACAAGATACTGGGAAACAGTATGCAATGAATCATCATAAAGATCATACATTGTGACAAAGAAGGCTTCATCCCAGGGATGCAACGATGGCTCAACATATGCAAATCAATAAATGTAATACACCATGTGAACAGTAACAAGGATGAAAATGGCATGATCATCTCATAAAAACAGAAAAAGCTTTTGACAAAATCCAATATCCTTTGATGATTAAAAACACTGAAGAAAATGAATATAGAGGAACTTTTCTCAATCTGGTAAAAACTATGACAAACCTACTGCCAGCATTATATTAAATGAGGAAAAACAGAGCTTTTCCTCTAAAATCAGGAATAAGTCAAGGATATTGTACACTATCACCACTCCTGTTCAACATAGTACTCAAAATATTAGCAAGAGAAAGTATGCAAGAAAAAGGAATAAAAGGGGTTTTATAGGAAAGAAAGAAGTCAAATTATCATTATTTGCAGATGACATGATCCTCTACATAGAAGACTCAAAAACTTCCACCAAAAAAGCCTCTTAAATTAATGACCAAATTCAGTAATGAAGCAGGATACAAAATTAACACACAAAACTAACAGGGTTCCTATCCACCAATAATGAATGCACTGAAAAAGAAATTAGGAAAAAATACCATTTGCAATAGCACCAAGAAAAATTAAATACTTAGGAATTGCCCTAAGGAAGAGAATGACATCTACAATGAAAACTATAGTACTCTGAAAAAAGAAATTGAAGAGCACATCAGAAAATGGAAAAATATTCCCTATTCCTGCATAGGCACAAAAAATATAGTGAAAATGACTATATTTTCAAAATTGGTGTACAGATTTAACACAATCCAAATCAAAATTCCAACAGCATTCTTCATATCACTGGAAAAAATAATCCTAAAATTCATATAGATGATACCCAGAAAAGCAAAAGCAATCTTGAGCAAAATGGGACACATCACAATCCCAAACCTGAAATTACACTACAAAGCTGCTGTGATAAAAACACCATAGTATTAAAGAAAAAAACAAAACAAACAAACAAACAAAAAAAAACACCACAGACATGAGAATCAGTGAAAGAGAATGCAGGATGCAGAAAAAGCCCAAAGCATATTCTACTATTTGAACACTGACAAAGGAGCTAAAATATACACTGGAGAAAAGCTTTAATAAATACTGTTGAGAAAACTGCTATCTACATGCAGAAGGTTGAATTGAGACCCATACCTCTCACCACGTACTAAGCAAAAATCAAAACAGATCAAAGAACTAAATGTTAAAAGAGCAACACTTAACTTGCTGGAAGACAAAATGGGTAAAACTCTTGAAAATAGACATATTCAAGGACTTTCTGGACAGTTGAACAGGAAATAGTTCTGCGTATCAAGAAATGGGATCATATCAAATTAAAAAGCTTATGCACAGCAAAAGAAAATAACCAACGGAGGGAAAAGATAACCCACAGATGGGAAATAGTTTTTGCCAGCCATTCCTCAGAGAACTTATACCTAGAATATATAAAGAACTCAAAAAAAAAATCACATACCCTCCAAATAAAATATCCAATCAAAATACAGGCAAGTGAAATGAAGACAATTCACAGAAGTAGAAATGGCCAATAAATTCATGAAGAAACGTTCAACATCACTTACCATTAGAGAAATGCAAATAAAAACAACACTGAGATTTCATCTTACTCTAGAAAAAATTGCCGTCATTAAGAATTCAAATAATAACAATGCTGGTAAGACTGCTGAGGAAAAGTAACCCTTCTACACTGTTTGTGGGAATGTAAACTAACACAACCACTATGGATAGCATTCTGGAGATTCCTCATAAAACTTAAATAAGAAATTCCATTTCGCCCAGCTATTATTACCCTTCTAGGTATCTTCCCAAAAGAGGTAAAGACATAGTGATACATCCATGCCCATATTTATACCAGCACAATTCATAGTAGCTAAATCTTGGAAGCAGCCTACAAGTCCATCAACAGATGAATGGATATAGAAAATGAGGTATTTACACACACTCTGTTAAAAAAAGGATGAACTTGAGTCATTTGTAGGAAAACTGATGCACCTTGAGACCATAATGTTAAGTTAATCAGACACACAATTTAAATATCACATGGTTTATCTTATATGAGAAGCTCAAAGTATAAATAAAGAGCAAAATAAAAGCCAGATATAGTAATAGGAAGCAGGGAGTTAGATCTTTCTCAAAGAGGAAGGAGATAAAGAGATGGAGGGAGGGGGAGAGGGATAAAGAATGAAAAAAGGAATCAAGATATGTACATGTATGTATATACATGTAGCAAATCCACACAAGAAACATAAACATTACATACTACAAACATGCACTAATAAAATAACAAAATAAAAAATATATTTGAATAACTGTTTTGCTACTTCTAATCTAACCTTGCTATAGAGACACATGTTCAAGTATAAGTCCAATCTGAAGTAAATGAGAAAAAAAAGACATTCTAGAAGAAAATATATTTTCCCCAATGACAACAAACTTGACTGTTAAAATTTGTTTAAAAGTATACACAGTAGGATTACAAAGAGATTCATTCTCGATTTGAGGGATTTTGGGAAAATTGTCTCCACAAATCATGTTTATTTTAAAGCACAGTACAGTACATAGTAGCCATCTAGAGAGTCATAAAATCTGGAAAGGGGGTAAAGAAACAAGACCTCATATTTCAAATTATTTTGTGGCCAAAAAGTTGTCCTTGAACACCCAGTAATCAACTGAAACAGAAGAAACAAGAAGTTGAGTATTACAGTACAGGCCAAGGTATTCCAATTGGCTAATTGTGTTTATAAAGGGGTAACATACAGCAAAAGTAAAAACAGAAAAAATGAAATATAAAAGATAGTAGCAGAGGCACGCTATGGCTGAGAAAGGAAAAGAGCCACCAATGAAGTTATAAATAGATGATACAATAGCTTTGTAATATGATAGTGATATAGTGTTGTGTTACACCTTACTATAATGTCCTTGAAAACATGGGATCTTCGAAGACAAGGATCTGCATCTGAGGAGCACTTACTATGGGCCAGGTGCTTTATATACCTGAAATATTTTAAATCTTCAAAATAATCTCTATAGGTTGTAGGTATCATTTATGATGCTTTTGGTAAAAGTTTTGGGACTTCCAACTGAAACTGGCTTCAACAATAAAAAGAACTTAATCTCCATATAGCAGACAGCCTAGAAATAGGCAGAACTTTAAGATAGGCTGATCAAGAACATAGGTTCTCTTATCTTCCTGCTCTGTTGCCCACATTCAAAATAGCATTTGAAATGGTGTGCAGGTTCTGGTATCTTGAATATGAAATACTATATTAAGAAACACAAGAGAAAGGAATAACCTGTAGCACATCTCCAAAAATGAAATGAATGTGCTTACAAAATACTACCTGTGGTCTAATAATCCATTAGTAACAGAACACAGTAGATAACAGAAAGCAGTATTTTGAATGCATTAGACAAGTAAAAGGTCACAAGTACCAGAAGTGACCTTGGAGGGCAGAAAAACAACATGGAAAATGCTGCCTTTTTTGTTCTGATCACATTACACTGCTCAAAAAGGCAAGCAGTTGTATATATTACATTTCATGGTTGGGGACAAAAGCCAATGCCAAAAAACCTTTTAAAGATGGCATTTTCTAAGGCCATTTCTGGGTTCAACATCCATTCAAGTTCCCACCTATATTCACATCTTCATTTAGATAATAACCATAGCATGTTACAATTGGCAAAGTTAAAAACTGAAGACAGTGAGTGATGAAGAATGGACTCAATTCTCTGGTTTAAAATGGATGGGAGCGGCACAGCGCCTGCCTGGCAAGTGTGAGGTCGTGAGTTCGATACCCGGTACCAAAAATAAATAAATAAATAAAATGGATGGGAATCACATGGTACATTTGAGACGTAATTTCAATCAAAATTAAAGCTACAGCACTGAAAAGGCCAACCTTATGTTAGCCAGAACAAACAACTGCCCAGCTCCATGTAGCTGTATTATTAAATTACAGAACAGTAACAATACAGCATTTTGAGCACTGAGTACTTCAATATATGAAAAAATTATTTTGGAAATTCTGAACATTTTTATCACTTAAAAATTATGATGTAATTATCATTAACACTTAAGAGTGTCAAAAATTCATCACAGATACATAAAAACCCAAGGTGAAGAAAACTAACAATAAAAACAAATATAAAAAGTACAGTTAAACATTTTAAAATTTCTCCAGAAATAGCACAGAAGAGTGACACAATTCAACTCTAGTCAGTTTACAGTAATCAGGGTCAAATACTAAATATTGTCAAAATCAGTAACTGAACTTAAAAAAACCCTAATGCACCCATTTATACACACATATGCATAAATGTGTACATTATATATAGGAAAACTTTAGGCCCTATCTTGTGGAAATGTGGGAGAGGTAGTTTGAGATCATTTCTTTACTTAAAAAGGAAGTAATAATACACTAAGATAATTTTCAAGCTGTTGTAAGTTTATACTTTTTTATAACTGTTGATGTATCTTTGCAATACAGAATAATTACATTCATCTTGGAGAATCGGTATATATACATATCACATCTCAACCATTTTTACTGACCCTTACCCCCACACTTCCCTCTACCCTCTTCTCCAGATCCCCTTCATATCTGCACGGTCTATCACCCTGTTTCCTACCATATCTCTTATTTTGCTTGTTAAATTATTTATATTTTGGGTTTTTTTCATATTAGCGAAAACATGCTATATTTATCCTTCTGTGTCTGTTCTATCTCACTTAGAATTATGGTCTCAAGCTCTATCCATTTTCCTACAAATGACTCAAATTTATCCTTTATGGCCAAGTAGTTTTCCACTGTGTATATAATACATACCACATTTCTTTATCCATTCATCTGTTGATATGCATACAGGGCATGTCCATAATTAGCCACTGAGAACTGCGTTGCTATAAACACGTATATGCATGTATCAACGGAGATTCCTAAAAAAACTAAAAATTAAAATTCCATTTGACCCAGCCATTCCTCTTCTGGATATCTTCCCTAAAGAGTTAAAGTACAGAATTTAAGTACGATAACACTTCTAAAGAGGATTATATGAACTATAAAAAGTGCTGAATTAATATTTCTAAATTACTGATATATTCTTCTAGCTAAATATGCAACCTTCACTGCACATCCTTCCCTATGTCCTCTGACTCTGGCCAAATTAGTATTCCTAGGCCCCAAACATATCAAGCATATTCCTCCCTCAGCGACTTTAATCACTTCAACTTCCCTACTAGAATGCCCCAATCAATCCTGCACCTAACAGTATATGATGCATAGCAGGTACTCAAGAAAATAACGAACATACTTACCTCAGCCCTGCCCTTCATGAACAACTAGCTAGCTCAAAATCCACTATTTCACTCAGAGATACCTCTCTGAAGTTAAATAGCTCTTAAATTTGTGTAAAGAACTAATCTGTTATTTAAAAAATATAACATGATATTATTATTTCTTAAATGCACTCAAACTATTTACTAAAATGTAGATTCCTTCTGAGTAGTCTTATATCTCTTTGTAGCCAAAGGACTTTGTAAGAATAAGGACTAAGGAATAAAATGATCCAGTTTTAAATAAGGCAGTGGACATACAAAACCTAGTACTGTACATTTCTGCATGGATCATTTATTAAATGACTATATGCCAATCATTTGTAGAGGCAAACAACTAAAGATCCTAAGGCTAAACTAAAATCATAACAGTGATTCAGGACTGTAAACTTTTTGAAAATCTAATAAAAATTACGAGTTATCTTCTCTCAAAATATATTTACTCTGGAAGGGTACTTTCAACGACGAAGAAGGAGGAGACCGCGACACCTTCTCCCTGTCCCAGAAACCGTGGCGTGACAGAAGCTCAAATCTGTGGACACTCGGTGACAGCTGGCGCCCCAGGAGCCCCCGCGGAGGATCGCGAGACAGCGGCAGTGCAGGGGAGCAGCGGAGGACTGCGCTGGCCAGCGGTGAGTGTCTCTCAGCCACAGCTGTCCTGCGCCAGAGAGCGACTGGCCGGGCGCCATTGTGGGGTTGCAGCGAAACTCAGCGTGGCGGGAAAACACACCGCTTGGGACTTGCCTGCGGGACTCAGCATGGTGCCGGTGCTTAGGCCCAGGGAAAGTGCGCTGACAGCGGCAGGCAAGCGAGACGGATCTCCCCCTGAAAGTACACGCTTCTGCTCACTGCCCCGCAAAAGGGCCTCCTGGCTTACTGGGACGGACCTGCACAGAACAGGACTCTCACCACACGGTGCCTGCCTACATCAGAGTCAACACCTGGAACTGATTCTTTTTATTTTTTTTTTAATTTTTTTTATTTTCTTTACTCTCTCATTTGTTTTTTGTTCTGGTGAGGGGTTTTTTTCTTTCTTTTGGTGGGGTTTTATTTTTGTTTTGTCTGTTTGTTTTGTTGTTTTTGTCTTAGTTTTTGTTTCTGTTTGTCTATTTGCTCTTTCCTTCATTATTCTCTCTAGTTTTTATATGAGTGTAAACAGAGCCTCTAACCTCTTTGTGATTGTGGTTGTGATCTGTTCTTCCTTTTATCCCTTCCTTCTCTTTTTCCCACCAGTCCTCTGCACCAGTTTCCCAATGTTAGTGGGATCCCTCTTGGTCCTCTAACCTTACATCTAATTCCTTCCTCTTCTCACAATACTCTATTTCCTCCTTAACGCATTTTAAATTTAAACTCCTGAGGGAAAAATTGACATACTAAGGACTTGTATACTGCATATAATTTTTCTGGTGTGTTTTAGATTTTGTTATATAACCGCATCTCTACTTTATACGGTTAAAAGTGGCAAAAAACTGGTTAGCATAGTCTGTCATTTTCTAGGCTGTGTTTGATGCTTTAGGTACCATTAGAGACAAATGTGAAATAATTGTTCTAAACAGCTTTCCTTCCTGATATTTCATGATTGACATTGACTAAGGGACACAGAAAATACAGCGGCACAGTACCAAAGAACCAAGGACTGGGCCAAACAGGTAGCAACTTCTCATATACAACAAATTGAAGACGTAGGATCTGGCAGCAAGCTCAAAACCCAAAAGCAAGCTTCACTTGGAAGATACTGCAGAGAAGTAGTCATCTCCTAAGGATCTTGAACACTAGCAATAAACTCACCTACCATAGGTAATTTACAAACATCACCCCAGGAATTAAACTAAAGAAAGAAAAGAAAATGAGACAACACTTAAACAAGATACAATCCCACACATCCAATTCACCAAAGGAAAACCTAGGGGGCAATGAGGTAGGACAATCCAAAAGCCACCCATCTGGTCTATCTGAAGTGGTAACAACAAAGCAACTGAATGAGGCTCTGGAAAAAAATAAAACAGAAATAATTTCACAGATAACTGCAGAGATAATGTCCACAATGAAGACCATGCTTAAGGACACTATAGCTGATACAGACCAAAAAAAGACGAGCTTAAGAAAATTATAGAAACCATGAATGCTCAGCATAGGAAAGAAATGGAATCCATAAGGCAGATTCAAGCAGATATCCAGGAGAACAAAAATTCCCTTGAAAGTATTTGTAGCAGATTAAGCCAATGTGAGGACAGGATCTCAGATATAGAAGACAGGCTTGCAATTAGTGATCATGAAAAGAAAGAATTCCTGAAAACAGCAAGGGACCATGAAAAATCAATTCAGGAGCTACTAGATGATTCAAAGATAAACAACTTAAGAATAATTGGAATAAATGAAAAAGCAGGAGATATCATCAATGACATTAGAAGTTTATTCACAGACATTATCAGGGAGAACTTCCCTGGAGGAGAAAAATAATTTGATCTCCATATAAATGAGGCTTTTAGAACTCTAACTAGACATGATCAAACAAAAACTTCAGCCAGACATATCTTAGTCAACATTCCAGAAATTCAAAAGAAGGGCAGAATCTTAAAAGCTGTTAGGGACAAGACACAAATCACCTATAAAGGAAAACCCATCAGAATCACAGCTGACTTTTCAGCACAAACCCTCAAGTCAAGAAGAGCTTGGAATGATGTATTTCAAGCTCTAAAGGAAAATAACTTTCAACCCAGATTGATGTACCCCGCAAAACTTTCTTTCAAAATTGATGGGGAAATAAAATACTTTCATGACAAAGAACATCTCAGAAAATTTATGACCACCAAACCAGCACTCCAAAATGTTCTGAAGGACATTCTAGAAAGAGATAACAAGGACTACAACTCCAGGAACCCCAACAGAAGGAATCCACCAGGCAGGGCAGATAATTAAATAGAGGGAAAGGGGAAAAACAAACAAAGAGTTCGAAGCAACAACAGGAAAATATCATGACAAGTATAAGTCAATACATATCAGTTTTAACCATCAATGTTAATGGTCTCAATTCACCAATCAAAAGGCACAGACTGGCAAAATGGATCAAGAAGCAAGATCCAACAATATGCTGTATACAAGAAACACATTTAATTCAGAAAGAAATTCATAGACTGAAAGTCAAAGGATGGAAAACAATACTCCATGCAACAGGAACCCAGAAAAAAGCAGGGGTAGCTATTCTTTTTGCAGACAAAGTGAATTTCAAGCCAAGAATGATTCAGAGAGATAAAGATGGTCATTACATCCTTGTAAAGGGAACAATCAAAGAGGAAGAGATAATGATCATAAATATATATGCGTCAAATACCAGTGCACCCAGCTATATAAAACAAGTATTAAAGGACACAAAAAATCAAATAAGCACTAATACAATTATATTGGGGCATCTCAATACTCCACTGTCACAAAAAGACAGATCAACTAGACAAAAAATCAATAATGAAATAGTAGAATTGAACCAAACTTTGGAACAAATGCACTTAGTAGATGTCTACAGAGTGTTTTACCCCACAACATCAGAATACACATTCTTCTCAGCTGCACACGGGACGTTCTCCAAAATAGACCACATACTAGCTCATAAAACATGCTTAAGTAAATGCAAAGGAATTGAAATTATCCCATGCATATTATCAGACCATAGTGCAATGAAATTGGAAATCAATGGCAAAGGAAATCAGAAAAACTCCCTAAACACATGGAAATTAAACAGCACCTTCCTGAACAACCAATGGGTCACAGATGAAATTAAAGAAGAAATTAGACACTTTATGCAACTGAATGATAATGACAGTACAACATACTGGAACTTATGGGATACAATGAAAGCAGTCCTAAGAGGGAAATTTATAGCATTAAATACCTATATCAGGAAAATAGAGCAAGCACAAATAAACAACTTAATGGCGAACATCGAACTTCTAGTAAAAGAAGAGCAGCCTAAGCCAAAAGCTCATACAAGGGAGGAAATTATAAAGATCACAGCAGAAATTAACGTATTAGAGACTAAAAAAACAGTACAAAGAATCAATGAAGCAGAGTTGGTTCTTTGAAAGAATAAATAAGATTGACAAAACCTTATCCAACCTTATTAAAAAAAGGAAAAGAAAAGACTCAAATCCATGCAATTGAAAATGAAAAGGGTGATATCACGACGGACCCTGCACAAATCCAGAAGAACATCTATACCTATTTTGAAAATTTATGTTCTACTAAGATGGAAAATGCAGAAGAAATGGACAGATTCCTCGATACATATGAATTACCAAAGCTGAATCAAGAAGATTTAAAAATCCTAAATAAACCAATATCAACCAATGAAATCGAAGATATAATTAAAAACGTCACAACAAAGAAAAGCCCAGGCCCTGATGGATTCACTGCTGAATTCTACAAGAAATTTAGAGGAGACCTAACACCACTACTTCTCAAACTTTTTAATGAAATTGAAAGGGAAGCAATACTCCCAAATTCATTCCTGGAAGTAAGCATTACCCTGATACCAAAACCAGAGAAGGACCCAACTAAGAAAGAGAACTACAGGCCAATCTCTCTAATGAACATAGATGCAAAAATCCTTAATAAGATACTGGCAAACAGAATCCAACAAATCATAAAGAAGATTATACACCTTGACCAAGTGGGATTCATCCCAGGGATGCAGGGATGATTCAACATACGTAAATCAATAAATGTAATACACCATATTAACAGAACCAAAGACAAAAATCACATGATCATCTCAATAGATGCAGAAAAAGCTTTTGACAAAGTCCAGCACCTTTTCATGATAAAAACCCTACAGAAAATTGGAATAGAGGGTCTTTATCTCAATCTGGTAAAAGCTATCTATGACAAACCAACAGCCAATATTCTACTAAATGGACAAAAATTGAAAGCCTTTCTTCTAAAATCAGGAACAAGACCAGGATGTCCACTGTCCCCACTCTTATTTAACATAGTTCTGGAAACTTTAGCCAGAGCAATTTGACTAGAGAAAGAAATAAAAGGAATAATGATTGGAAAGAAAGAAGTTAAATTATCATTATTTGCAGATGACATGATACTCTACACAGAAGACCCCAAAAACTCCACTAAAAAACTGCTAGATTTAATAAGCAAATTCAGTAGTGTAGCTGGATACAAAGTCAATACTCAAAAATCAATAGCCTTTCTGTACACAAACAACAAACTTACTAAAAGAGAAATTAGGGAAACAATACCTTTCACAATAACATCCAAAAAAAATGAAATACCTAGGAATGAACCTCACCAAGGATGTAAAAGACCTCTACACGGAAAACTACAGTACTCTGAAAAAGGAGATTGAAGAGGATATCAGAAAATGGAAAGATATCCCTTGCTCCTGGATAGGAAGAACCAATATAGTGAAAATGGCCATACTTCCAAAATTGTTATACAGATTTAATGCAATTCCAATCAAAATTCCAACAGTATATCTCACAGAATTAGAGAAAACAATCCTAAAATTCATTTGGAATCAGAAGAGACCTAGAATAGCAAAGGCAATTCTGGGCAACAAAGGCAAGGCAGGGGGCATCACAATCCCCGACTTGAAATTATACTATAAAGCTACTGTGATAAAAACAGTGTGATACTGGCAAAAAAAAAAAAAACAGACCTGAAGATCAATGGAACAGATTAGAAGATGCTGAAACAACCCCAGACATACTAAGCCACCTTATCTTTGACAAAGGTGCCAAACACATTCGCTGGAAGAAAGAAAGCCTCTTTAATAAATGGTGCTGGAAAAACTGGCTCTACACATGCCGAAGATTAAAACTAGACCCATATCTTTCACCATGCACTAAACTAAATTCAAAATGGATCAGAGATCTAAATATTAAAACAGAAACATTAAATCTGCTGGAAGGTAGGATAGGTAAAACGCTTGAAGACATTGGAATAGGCAAAGACTTTATGAATAAAACCTCAACCGCACAGGAACTATCACAAAGAATCAACAACTGGGATCTCATCTTATTAAAAAGCTTTTGCACAGCAAGAGAAACCACCATCAGAGTGAAAAGACAACCCACAACGTGGGAAAAAATGTTTGCCAGCTGTTCCTCAGACTAAGGATTATTATCGAGAATATATAAAGAACTCAAAAAAATCAGACCTCCCAAATTTAAAGACCCACTCCAAAAATGGGCATCTGAGATGAATACACATTTCTCAGATGAAGAAATACAAAAAAATGTGCAACATCACTAGTCATTTGAGAGATGCAAATTAAAACAACACTGAGATACCATCTCACCCCAGAAAGAATGGCTATTATCAAGAAATCAACCAATAACAAATGCTGGAGGTCCTATGGGGAAAAAGGAACCCTTCTTCACTGTTGGTGGGAGTGTCGACTGGTACAGCCACTGTGGAAATCAGTGTGGAGATTCCTCAAAAAACTAGGGTTGGAGGTCCCATTTGACCCAGCTATTCCCCTTCTGGGTATCTTCCCAGAAGAATTAAAAACATCGTACCACAGCGATATATGTGCACCCATGTTTATAGCACCACAATTTGTAATAGCCCAATCTTGGAAACAACCCAAATGCCCATCAGCTGAGGAATGGATAAGAAAGACGTGGTATTTTTATACAATGCAGTACTATTCAGCCATAAAGAAGGATAAACCGGAGACTTTTATAAGTAAATGGATGCAACTCGAGAAAATACTCATAAGTGAAATAAACTGGATGCACATGTGTAAGCATCGTATTGTCTCTCTAGTATGACAAACTGAAAGAGTAAATAAGATCCAAAAGGTACAATAGATACGGTGAATCAAAAAGAAACTGGTCAAAAGGAAAGAGAGACTGGAATAGGGGAATAGGGAAAAGAAAGAAGGGAAAGGAAAAAATTGTGTGTATATATATATATATATAAGATGGTTAAGATAGATACACTACCAATTTTACTTAGTTCATTGAAGAGTAAGATTTGTGCCAGTAATGTTTGGACAATTGAATGCTAATATCTGGTATCCTGAATAACTAACTTAAAGATAATAATACATAATGCATTAACCATTGTTACCCTCCTATTATGTCGTTTTGAAAATTTGTTGTTTTTTGATTTGTTTTGTTTTTTCTTCTCTTTAAAATAAAAAAATAAAAATACATATATATTTACTCTGAAATGTTTGCATATGCTTTCAGGCTCTCAGACTCCTTGAAGCATTTGCAAACCAATCAATCCAGCCTCACCACAAATTTATTACATTTTATCCTGATATACAGACACAAAATTCTCAGCAGAAATATCCTAGGAATCAAATATTATAATAGTTCAAAAAGCTTATAAACTGTAGAGTGAAAGACAAATGGAAAGTAGTTAATCTCATAATATATTCTTTTCCCACACTGCAGTCTTCTGAAGACCATAAATAACTAACAGAATAAGGCTGATTCTTTCTTATTGGAAACAGCATTCTAGTTTGCATGTGAAATGACAAAATTTCTTGGTCAAATTAATGTGATTATTATTACTATTTTAGCAAATGAATACATTAAAACATTTTATCTAAATTGATATACTTTTAGGTAGAACGAACAAATACATTTTGATTAATGAATTCTCTAGAGGAAAAATATTCCTTTATAACTACTTAAATATATATATTTTTAAATAATGCCTCCTATTGTAAAGGATAAAAGATCTAGTAATGGAAGCATTCGAATAGTATGGAAGGAATTTCCCTTTCAGTGTGGAACTGGTATCAGAGGAGACAGTCGCAAGTAAACTATCACCAACCACCACAGGGCTATTTATGAACTTTGAGTCACTAGATTAGGTGGGGAAGCAAGGGAAGTTATAGTCTGCCTTCCTTGATAAAGGAAAAAGTAGCTTCCATATCTCCAGCTGTTCCTACTTTTTATTCACTCTCACGTATCTTTTACTCACCCTTTTATTTTTTCCCATAACTATTTGTTTGCAATTGTCTTTCAATCTTTACTTTGCCGTTATTTCCTATTTTTTCTTACTTTGTCCCAAAGTACATTTATCAGCAGAAGACAGAGTGCTGTGACTATGTCACTACTTTATTAATCACCTTCCATAGACTAGACAAAAAAATGTGACATCTGAAACTTAAAGGAGGATAGGTTAATTTTTGAACATGGTTTTACTGAGTTCAGTCCATGGTTATTAGCTGCCTCCAAGGCATAAACTGCATGGTGGAAGGGCATGGTGGAAGAAAGCTATTTAACCACAGAAGCCAGAAACCAAAGAAGGGAGGAGCCTAGGACAAAAATACACTCTTTCAAGTCATGCCCCCAATGACCAATATCCTTTATCCTGGCCCTGTCTCCTAAGGGCACATCCAGTTCTGAACTCATTAATGGATTCATCCACTGATGAGTACAGCACCCCTATGATCCAACTGCCTGATGGGACAGTGATTGTTTGAATCCCTTCTGTCTTGCCAGTATGGACATCTAAGCTCTGCACTCTACTTTTGCTTGTGGAGGTGGAGGGTGTAGCTTCAGTTTTATCTGTGGTGTTTCACAACAGTAGAGCGCTATTGTGTAATAAAGGTTTTATGTCTTGCTAGGCTGCTCCTCTCACCAACTGATGAATGTGTAAGGAAATTGTGGCACATACACACAATGAAATATTATTCAAACATAAAAAAGAATGGAATCCTGTTGCTTGCAACAACATGGATGGAACTGGGGATCATCATGTCAGATGAAATAAGCCAGACACGGAAAAAGTTCTGTATGATGGCACTCATTATGTAGAATCAAAAAAAAAAAAAAAGCTGATCTCATAGAAATTGAGAGTAGAATAGTGGTTACCAAAGGCAGGAGAGAGTAGGGAGGAAAGATGGGGAAAGGTTCATCAATGGGTTCTAAATTACAGTTAGGATTAAGAAGTTCCAATGGGGGGGTACTGCTTAGGATACTCTGTATACAGTATCATGTTTATATGCAAATAGACATGATATTTTTTCTTCTTCCCAGTCTAGTTTAATTTTATCTCTTTTGCTTGACTAATGCTCTGGCTAGAACCTCCAGTATAATGTTGAAGAAAAGTAGTAAGAGTGAACATTCTTGTCTTGTTCCTCATGTTAAGGAGAAAGCATTCAGCCTTTCACCATTAGTCGTGGGTTTTTAACAGATATAGTTTATCAGGTTGAGGAAACTGTCTTCTATTACTAGCTTATTGTTTTTTTTTTTAACCATTAAAGGCTGTTAAGGTTTTCAAATGGTTTTTCTATGACCTCAGAGATGACTGCGTATTTTTCCTCCTTTATTCTATTAATATGATATACTATGTTGATTAATTTTAAACCAAGCTCACAATCCTGCAATAAATCCCACTTGGTCACGATGTATAATACTTTTTATATATTAATTTAGTTTGCTAGTATTTTGTTGAGATTTTTATATCTATATTCATTGGAGATGCTGGTCTGTAGTTTTCTTGTGATGTTTTTGTCTGGTTTTAGCATGAGGATAGCATTTGCCTCATAGACTGAGTTAGGAAGTGTTCCCTCCTTTCCTATTCTTTTGGAAGAGTTAGTGAAGTTTTTATTAATTCTTTTTTTAAAAACATATGGTCAAGCTATCTGGAACTGGGTTTTCTTTGTGGGGATTATTAACACAATCTCCCTACTTGTTAAATTTGATTCAGATTTTCATTTCCTTCTTGAGTTAGTTTAGGTAATTTACATTGTTTTAGGAATTTATCTGTTTCTTCTACGTTATTGACTTTGTTGGTATACAGTTGTTCATAGTATTCTCCTAAATTCTTTTAGAAATTTCTCTAATGTTGGTAGTAATGTTCTTCTTTCACTCTTGCTCTTAGTAATTTGAGCGTTTTATCTTATCTTGGTCATTCTAATTGAAGATGTGTCAACACTGTTGCATTTTTCAAAGAATCAACTTTTGGTTTCATTGAATTTTTAATTTTTTAATATTCTCTATTTACTGCTAGTATAATCTTTCTTCTACTTGCTTTGTGTTTAATCTGTTCATTTTATATTTCCTTAAGGTGGGAGGTTAGGTTATTGATTTGAGATCTTTTGTAATTTTAAAAAATTTATTAATATATGTTTATGATACATAATTACATTCATCTTGAGGAATTCTTTTTTAATAGGCAATTACAGCTATCAGTTTCCTTGTAGGTGCTAGAAACTTAGCTGCATAACCTAAGTTTGGGAATGTTACATTTTTGCTTCAGTTTACCTCGAAGTATACTCTAATTTGTGATTTCTCCTTTTAGCCACTGGTTATTTAGCATTGTGTTATTTAATTTCTACTTCTTTGGGAATTTCTCAAATTTCCTTTTATTACTGATTTCTAATTTCAATTCACTGTGGTCACAGCACATATTTTGTATTAGTTCAATCTTTTTGATTTCTTAACATTTGTTTTACTCTTATACATAAAATCTGAACACATAAGGTAAAAACAATGCCTCAGAACACACAAACAAGGCAAAGCAAATGACAAATTGGAAAAAAAATTTGGAAAATATTACGAAGGGTTAATACAATGAAAGACATGCTCTTAAATTGCTGGAGGGAATGCAAAATGGGGAGACTTTTATGGAGGGGAATTTACCAATATCTAAAAAAGTTCTATCTGCCATTTTCCTTCTTAGCAATACCTTCAACAAATTTATATAAAAGATACATTAGCAATAAAATGCAAAACAATGTCTACACAGGGGTATTCACTACAGCAGGATGAGGGTAAATAAGGAGCCTGAAACATGCTCCTCAAGTTGCAGCTCTGGCACAGTGCTGTGCAGCAACTGCACCACAGTTCTTTGAACTTTGTTTGGTTCTGATGATAAGATGACACTTGGTGATACAGAAAGGCAAGCTCTGTGAAAGAAAGGCCCATTCCATCTTTCCTGCCACCTATACCCACTGATTACACTGCCAAAGACTTTTGTGATACCCTTTCAGAATCTTCTTGCATTCATAAGTCATGTTAAAAAGACAGTGATAAAACCCATAAGGAGGTTCCTCTCTCCCTCCATCTCCCCCTCCATCCCAAGTAGGCCAGGACTACTGAGGGCTTCAGACATCTGCTCTGGAAGTGACAGAAGTGGGGGCAAACAGAAACACATACCAAGACAGGCTGATTTGGGGACAGTACCTAGATCCTTCTATGAGACAATGAGATTTGAGATTGAGGACAGAGACAGTGTTTTGTTAACTTTGGGAAGAAAGAGCTAGGCAAAAGTGTTCGAGGGCTTGATTGTGTTTCAAATAAAGTTCACTGTGGAAGACTTGTCGAGAAACTTTTATAAAGGTTTAGGCTGCATTTTTATTTTGTTAAGATTCCAGGCTGAAATTTCCCAAATACTTCACTGTGCTCACAATGCTCACAGAGCTCATGGGACAGCTCACATGTACTGGCTTTCACATACATATTCATTTCTCCTCCTCTTTATTAAACAAATGGATTATAATATAATTATGCTCTCCAATTTGCTTTTCTCACTTAAAAGTTCTTGTGCATTAGCACATAAAAATCTAGTACATTCTTTTTGATGGTAGTTCCCAGTGTGCACAAGGGACATGTCTTGCATTTCCAGTTATTTGCTATTCCCTACAATGCTGCCATGAACATCACTGTGAAATGCATTTGCATTTCTGCTCACCTGTGAACTATAAAATTCCCAGCAGTAGAAGGAGCAAAGGAGATTAGCAGTCCTATTTTTTTTTAATATTACTAATTTTCTTTCAAAAAGTCATACCACTTAGAGGCTTATCACCTCAACATTAGCTAAAAATAAAACATCTCATTCCAAAAATAATGGCTACCGGGGGCCAGTGAGATGGCTCAGCAGCGTACGTGCCTGCCTGGCAAGCGCGGGGGCCCGAGTTTGACTCCCGGAACCCACATATGAAAAAAGGGCTGGTGATATCGCTCAGCGGCACAGGTGCCTGCTGGCGCGCGAGGTCCTGAGGTCGACCCCCGGTACTCACAAAAAATAATAATAATAATAATTATGGCCACCATCAAGAAATCAACCAATTACAAATGCTGGTGAAGCTGTGGGGAGAAAGTTTTCTCCACTGTTAGTGGGACTGCAAACTGACACAACCACTATGGAAATCAATATGCAGATTCCTCAAAAAGCTAAAAGTAGAAATTCCACTTGGCCCAGCTATTCCCCTTCTAAGATATCTTTGCAAAAGAGTTAAAGATATCATACCACAGTGATATATGCATATCCATGTTTATAGCAGCACAATTCATAATAGCTAAATCTTGGAAATAGCCCATATGTCCATCAAGAGATAAATGGATAAAAAATGTGGTATATATACACAATGGATTACTACTCTGCCAAAAAAGGATAAACTTGAGTCATTTGTAGCAAAATGGATACACAGCGAGACCATAACTTTAAGTAACTCAGATACACGAGTGTAAATATCACATGGTTTCTCTTATATGAAAAACTACATATATAGAGAGGGAGACAGAAATAAAATACAGATAACATGAAAAAAGAGGAAAAAAAGACATTGTAATCCAGTGTGTGAAATGCATCTACAAGTGTACCTTAGTACAATTGTCTTACATATTTTATATATTCTTTGGCCTATTATTCTGGTTTTCAATCAATCAATCTATCTATCTATCTATCTGTCTATGTATATATGATTATTTTTATAAGGTCTTATAAGATAAATAATGAATCTGATGCTAGAAAAATAAAAGAGGGTGGAGAAAGGGGGAAAAGAAACTAACTGAAATGTGTTATGTATGTGTACCAATCCCCTACAGTGAATGTAATCATTATGTACTATAAAATGTACTAAAAAAAAGTGGGAAAAAAATAAAACATCTATGACATATGGAATGAAATTATATCCTTGGTATGTTCAGTAATATCAGAGTTTCCTATATTTCCAATCTGTAAAAAAAAATAACATATCTCAAAATCGGTTTTAACATTTCTTTCCACAGGAAAGACATGCATCATACTTCATAGATATTGACCACTTCTATTTTTTCTATGAACTAAATTCCCTACTCCTGTTTTTCCTTTCATTTGAAAATTGGAATGTCCTTTTTCTCATTGATTTACAAATGTCCTTTGCATATAAAGCAAGTGAGCTCTTTATGGCATTTGTAGAAAATAGTTATTACCTGTTTGTTGTTCGGCACTTGAGAGGGATTTTGCAACAAAATAACTAATTGGTATAAAGTCACTTTCATTAATCTTCTCCCCTATGATGTCTAGGTTTCATACTATGCTTAGAAAAAAATGACCTTCCTCACTCCAAAATTGTTTTAATCACTTTACTAGACTATTAGTGTTAATTTCTATGTTTAAATATTTGAATCATCTGAAGTTGATTTTGATGTGGAAGTGAGAAAGCAACACACTACTCTGTTATTACCAAATAAACCTTGTAAAGCAAAATTGTGTGCATTTTGGCTTACTTTAAGTTGCTTTTCTGTTCGTCTCCTTTCTCTGTACTTTCTTCTCTAGACATCAATCTACTCATTACCACAGCCTTGTAATGAATTTTGTCCCCTCCTCCTCTCAACCTTGCCCCTCCCCACTTGAATTTTTCTGGCTACTCCTGTAGGTGTATTTTCTAGATAAAATTGATATTTTTTCATGTTGCCAAAAGAAACCCTGTTTGCATTTTAATTGCTAGTGCATTAAATCATAAAACTAACTTACGGATAACTGACAATCTTAAGATAATAAAAAATATTGAATCTTCCCATGCACAGAAGAAGTTCTAGTGTACTATCAGAGTGATCATAGATAATAATAATGTACTGTGCATTTCAAAAAGCTAGAAGTTTTTATATAAAGAAATATATGATTAAGGTCTCAATGCTAGATCTGCATTAATTTCACGTCCCATCTCCCTTAGGTAAAGTCATCATGACATGCCTTTGAGACCTGGCCCTGCACTCTGTAAATGCGCTACACAAGCCTATGTCTTAGTCGTGGGTGCCCGGTTGCTGTGGCAGTTCTATACAACCCACTAAACACATATTTACAGATCTACTACTGCTAGGAACACCTGCAATACAAGCACTGGCATTACTGCCACTGTCTTAGTACATCTAGGCTGCTATTATTATAGACAGCTAAGTTAGATAGAAATTAATATACAGTTAGAGAGGGACCGGGCCATTAAGGAAGTCAGCATGAAAAAATACAGACATCAGAATTGTAGCTGGAGGCAAATCTGAAAGAACCAGGCCTCAGGATGGGAAAGTAATAGCAAGGCCTGCATGCCTCCCTAGAGATAAACAGCAACTTGAGTTTATGCTGTAATTAGCACTCACTACCTGGTTCAGTGGGCCCAAATAGGCATCAGAGGCATAGATGGGTGACCAGAAGGTCTGGACCCATACTCCCCTCCCTTTCCAAAAATTCCTTTGATCTTTCCAAGTACCCTTACTATGTGACTTATTTCCCTATTGGATCAATATTAGATAAGTGGCTGTACTTGTAATCCTATAGGTTGATTGTAGTTTGACCCACGTTGTACCCCCATTGTGATTTTGCTGTATATATTACTCCTGACAAAGGGCCTCGGTGGCCACCCATTCAGACCCCTTCTAGAAACCCAGAAGCTATTCTCCTTCTCCTTATTTCTAATAAAACTCTCCTAACTTCCTCTCTTGGTTTGCGATTTCACTCCTTGATGTTGTGAGACTACCCATGAACTTTTAACAGGTTGGGAGTTATATTTTCCTATATCATTATAACAAAATACTTTAGGCTGGGTAATTTATAAACAATAGAAATTTATTGCTCATGCTTCTGGAAGTTGGAGGCTCTAGCAGATTTGGAGGCTTGCTCTCTGCTTCAAAGCTGGTCTCTTACAGTGTTTTACAAAGCAGAAAGAGCAAGGGAACTCCCTTCAATCTCTTTTGTAAGGGTACTGATCACATTCATAAAAGCAGAGCCATCATGAGTTAATGTCTTCTGGAATGGCTCCACCTCTAACTACTATCAAATTAGGTTCCAACATATAAATGGTGGGGGACAACAATATTCATACCATAGTAGTCACTCAATGTTGCACCTGTACCCTGATCCCAGCATCATGCAAAAGTGTCAGTATGCTACAACTAGTGTCAAGAGGGATCCCTTCAGCTAAAACATCCCCCCATGGGAGAAAAGAATGACAGGAGGAATCCAGCACACAGCACCACCAACACCACCAATACCACCAATGGCCTCAGCTAATAAATTCACCACAGACAACTGTAGCACTGGCTGACAGAGACCCCTGTACTATTTAATGGCACTGACTTCAGCTGATATAGGTGTACAAAGGCCACACCACTGAACACTTTCCAGAACCAGAAATACTGCACCTCACCCAGCTGGTATGCTCACAGTCACCTCCAGATGAAAGCTCCCACTAAATCCAGTTTGAAGAGGCTAGAAAAGATGACTGCTCATTCAAATATACACACATCCAAGAAAGACCATCAGAAAAATAAAAAAGCAAGCAAATATGACACCACCGAAAGAACGTACTAACTTGTAAGTGACCTCAAAGAAATTAATATCTATGTATTATCTGAAATATAATTCAAAATATTTATTTTAAAGAAACTCAGTGCGGTAAAAGACAACACAGCTGACAGCTCAATAAACTCAGGAAAACAATAAATGGACAAAATATTTAAAGGATTTTTTTTAAAAAAGACAAATTCTGGAACTGAAGACTATAATAAATAAAATGAAATACGCAATAGAAAACTTTTAACAGCAGCCCTGATCAAGTAAAAGGATCTGTGAGCTTGAACACATTATGACATTATACAGCCAAGAAAGAATGAAAACAACCGAGGAAAGCCTGCAAGACATATGGGACACCATCAACTGAACCAATATTCACATTATAGGATGAACATATATGCAAAAATCCTCAATAAAATACAACCAAACTGAATTTAACAGTATATCAAAAGAACCATACACCATGATCAAATGGGGTTTATCTCAGGGATACAAGGATAGTTCAACATATACATATCAATAAACATAATATACCACAGTGACAGAATGAAGGACAAAAAATCATATGATTATTTTAATAAATGATTTGAAACATCCCTTTATAGTAAAAACTCTTGATAAATTAGTATACAAGGAACATACCTCAACATAATAAAAAACAATTGCAAACTTCATATAGAATCACCAGAGAGGGGCCGGTGATATCGCTCAGCGGCATGGGCGCCTGCTGGCATGCAGGTCCTGAGTTCGACCCTCGGTACCCACCAAAAAGAATCACCAGAGACCCTAAATAGCCAAAGCAAACTTGACCAAGAACAACAAAGGTAGAAATACCATACTTTCTAATATCAAATCGTATTACAAAGGTACAGCAATCAAAACAGTATGGTGGTGGCATAAAAAGAGACAGGGACAGTGAAACACAACAGTGAGCACAGAAATAAATCCAAACATACACAGTTTACTAAGGCTACACACTGGGTAACATAGTCTCTTCAATAAATGGTGCTGGAAAAACTGAATATCTACGTGAAAAAAATGAAGTTAGTCCCTAACTTACATCATACACAAAATTTAATTCAAAATGGATCAACTTAAAGGTATCTTACATTATATACAAAAATAAAGTCAAAATAGATCAAAGACTTAAATGTGAGATTGAAAACCATAAATCTCCTAGAGAAAAACATAGGGAAAAGCCTCTTACATGGTTTGGGCAAAGATTTTTGGAAATAACACTAAAAGCAAAAGAAACAAAAGCAAAAGAAAAGGAGAGGGAGACTATAGCAAACCTAAAAACATCTGTTCTACAAAGGAAGCAATCAACAAAAGGTTGAAAAGCAAACTAAAGAATAGGAAAAAAGTATTTCCAAACCATTTATCTGATAAAAAGTTAATATCCAAAGTGCATAAGGAACCCACATAAATCAATAGCAAACAAACAAAAAAAAAAACCTGATTAAAAAATGGGCAAAGGACTTAACTGGCATTTTTCCAAGGAAGACATAAATGGCCAACCGGTACATGGAAAAATGTTCTGCATCACTAATAATTATGAAAATACATGTCAAAACCACAAGATATCACTTTACACCTAAGAAAAGAGCTGTTATTAGAAATGCTAAATTTGTGAAGAAAAAGGAACATACTACTAATGGGAATGTAAATTGCTATAGCCATTATGGAAAACAGTGCACAGACTCCTCAAAAAGTTAAAAACAGAGTTACCGCTTGACCCAGCAATTCCACTACTGAGTATATACCCAAAGAAAATGAAATCAGCAACACTCAAAGATATCTGAACTCCCATGTTAATGGTAGTAATACTGAAAATAGCCAAGGTACAGAAATTAAAAAACTAAGTACCCACAGATGGATGGATAATGAAACCGTGGTGTACCACACACATATCCCAAAATATAATTCAGCCACAGAGAGAAGGAAATCCTGCCATTTTTGACAACATAGCTGAACCTTGAGGGTATTACGCTAAGTGAAATAAATCATACAGAGAAAGACAAAAACCATATAATTTCACTTATATGTGAAATCTAAAATAGTTGAATTCATAGAAACATAGTAGCATGATAGTTACAGAGGTGGGGGAGATGTTGGTCAAAGGATACAAACTTCCCAGCATGGTGAAGGACACCTGTAATCCTAGTACTCAGAAGGCTGATACAGAAGGATCACTGAGTGTTCGAGGCCAGCCTGGCCTACATAGTAAGTTCAAGGAAAGCCTGACTACATAGTGAGACCCTGTCTCAAAAACAAAAACAAAACAAAACAAAAAAACCAAAGTACTGTATACAAACCTTCAGCCATAAAATGAGTAAGTCTAATATACAGCATAGTCAAGTGATACCTGTAAACCAACTTGACTGAGATAATCATTTCACAAAATATATGTACATAAAAGTATCACCTTTTATACCTTAATATCATAAAGTTTTATTTGCTAATTGAACATAAAGCTGGGAGAAGAAAGAAGGGAAGAAAACACAATCCCAGAGAGTCAGGTAACTACCAATGCTATGGACACATTCTGAATTTATCACTACCTATAACTTGTTAATAGCTAAAATCAAAAACTGAGCAAGATTTTCTCTGGCTACAGCTCCTACCACTGCAGCTTTTATTTCCTTACTGACATACTTCTATTCTTTGCAGTAATAAAATTACCTACCTCAGAAGACTTTTGTGAGAATTAAATGAAATAATGTGCATTGATAGTTTAGCAGAATGCCTGAACCATGAGAAGTGCTCAATTAATGGTAGCCACATTTCCGTATGAGGTATTATGAACAAATTATCTTTCAAGACCCAAATTTTCCTAGAACACGCTCTAAACCCCGGCAATAATGAAATGTGAGTTTTGTTTGACACTACTACACTTCTCCCAGTCTTTTTAAATGAAAGTTAAGTCCTCCTCTTATTTTCCCTGATTAAGAAGACAGCAGGAGGCCCGGGGATATAGTTCAGTGGCATAAGCACCTGCCTGGCATGCGCAAGGTCCTGAGTTTGATTCCTGGTACAAAAAAAAAAAAAAAGAAGACGACAGGAGGATAGATCATCACCATCCTTGCTCCTAAAGACCAAGTCCACACCAGTGCTTCACCATTATATTTGCTCAACAAACTCATATTTCAAGATGTGCATTGACTATTTTCAGTCATCTACCAACCTACAAGATTGTTCTCTCTCTCTTACTTCTTGTTAGTAAACTCTGGGACTTCAAAATTAATACAGAAATGCATTTTGGATACCTTGACCTCACAAATGCTTCCTTAAGTGCCCCAAGAGATCCAGGAATGTGGGTATATGTGTGTGTTTGTCTCTCTCTCTCTCTCTTTCTCTCTCCCCCCCTTCCTTCCCTCCCTCCTCCTTTCTCTTCTCTTTTTTCTCTCTCCCTCCCTCCCTATACTGAGATACTAACACCAACCCACTTAAGGGCACTTAAGGAAGCATCTGTGAGGTCAAGGTATCCAAAGTACATTTCTGTATTAATTTTGAAGTCCCAGAGTTTACTAACAAGAAGTAAGAGAGAACAATCTTGAAGGTTGGTAGATGACTGAAAATAGTCAATGCACATCTTGAAATATAAGAGTTTGTTGAGCAACCCATATCCTCAGACCAATCTTAGCAATTTCTACTGTAACTACCTTAAGCTTTACCCTGTAATCATTAGAAATTATTCCACCTCCAAGATTCTAAATGCTTATAAATTTTCCTGATTAAAGCTGAATGCCCTTTCATCTTTCCCAATCTCTTGAAACTTCCTCTTCTTTCTCACTATGCCTGACAGTCTCTTAGTACCCTAGACCATCATTCCATTCCCTTTAATTTGTCTCCTTATCCAGTGTGAACAACTATTTGGATAAATTCCCTGTATCTTCTATCATTCCCACCTCACCACACTCAGCACATGAGCACCTCCACTGACTCCTTTTCCTCTTTCAGGCTGTAAGCACTGCTGGAAAGTGACAGTGGTAGATATAACATTAGCTGGGCACTCATCCTTCACATTTATTTTATTTAGTGTCTAATGATGCCTTACTGAAGTTCCTACAATGCCTTTCTCTAACCTTTTTCTTTCTTAAACTCCTAAAGCCACATTCTACTTTTTCTCACTAAGCAGATGACATTATGCTGAGAAGACACAGGCATCCAATGTGAGCTCCCTCAGTATCCCTCTTCTTTTCTTCAAAATCTCTCTGTACCTGTACCTTTTTCATCTTCCACCCACCAACTCTGGCCTCTAAACCCAAGCATGTTTCCTTTTTACCAAAGCTAATCCCTCCATTTGTCCTCTTGATTTTATCACCTCTTTAAGATATATAGTTAAGAGCCTAGGTTATGTGGTTAAGAGTGCCGAACCCGGGCTCAGACCATGTGACTTCAGATCTAGCTCTACCACTTACTACTGTGTGTCTTTGGGCAAGTAACTCAACCTTTCTTGGTGCTGGTTTCCTTACCTATAAAGAGGTGATTAGTAACAGGACCTATTTATAGTGCCACTGTGAAAAATAAATGCGGAAATTCATAAAAAGCACTTAGTGAAATACTTAACATAGTAAATGCTCAATAATACATAATAGTGGTGATTACTATAATCTTTGCCTTTATACTAGCTCTTGGTACATTTTCCCTTGTCTTTAAACTTGCTCATCTCCTTTTTTTCTAAATTAAAAGACATCTTTTTTGCAATTCGCTACCCCATCCCAAGACTTTTTCACCTCCTTTCACCACTAAACTTCTCTAAAGAATAATATTCCTCCTTTCCCAAGGAAGGAAGGAATAATGGAAAGACTTTCCAGTCAAATATACCTGTGACTGAGTCCAGCTCTCCCACTAGTAGCTGTGCATGACCCCAAACAAGAATTTTTTCTAAGCCTTAGTCTTCCAAATCTGTAAAATACTACCCATACATTAAGGCTATCAAGAGGGCTAAATTGAAAATAATACATATAAAACACAGCAAAAGTAGGTGTTAAATGAATGCTAGTTCTCCATCTCTTATACTTTCTTTAGCCTCTTACAATCAAGGATCTTTATTACCCTACTTATGCTTCTTCATATCACTTCAGCTTTTATTAGCATTATGACATTGGCCAATTTATTTGACTTCTCTAAACTTCAGTTTTCACCTGTAAAATAACATCTACCACATACAGTTGTCTTCATAATAAATGAACTAACATCTATAAAGTGTTTCAGTATAGTGGCTGGCTACAATATGCACTTAATGGTCAAATCAAAAGACTTCTCAAAAAATAAAGGGCTGGGGGGAGGGTGTAGCTCAGTGGGTTCAATCCCCAGTACTTAAAAAAAAATACTTCAACTCTCTCTGGTAGGCTTCACTGATAACACACTATTCTAATTTGCATTTAACCACTGACCATTTCTTCTGTCTGCACCTGCTCAGCAAGTTTTTCTTCTCTTCAAAACGGGGTGAGCTCTTTCTCTTTTGAACTCCTCTTGATGTAAGGCACTTCCCTTCTTCTGAATCACAGTCTGTTGTATTTTTTGCTACATTACATTTAATCTATTTTAGCCTCATTTCTGAGCACTTATTTATTCATGTAGAACGTTTGAGTTCCCAGCATAAGTCAGGCCTGTGCTAGCTATTAAGGATACAAAGATTAACATGTTATAATTACTGTCCTCAAGGAGCTTTTTAGTATGGTAAAAGTACAGTGTATAGCATTTGCAGTGTAAGAAATACTATCCTAAGAGTATGCCCAGAGTTCTCTGGGAGCTAGAAGGAGAGTTACAGTATTTAAATTAGCCCAGTGAGGTCAGCAGCAGTCTCCTGTAAAGGCGTTTTGTGCCTGGCCAATGGGGAGGCTCTACGCAAATATCTGTTAAATGAATAAACCATGAATCGAAAGTAACTAGATAAGGATGGGAAAGGGCACTTCAGGCACAATAGAAAGATCTGGTAAAAAGGCACAGAGGGGTGAAGCAAGTAGTTCAGTACTGAACAATGTTCCTGAGTGACAGGAGGTGAAGCCAGAGTCAAGGCAAGTTGGGGTAAAACTGTTAATCTGACCCCCGGGGAAAGATAATGCAGTACAGATAAATGCTTTTAAGTAAAGGACGGGAAAAATCAGATTTACATTTTGGTATAAGTACTTGGAGAGCACATGGAAAAATGGATTCCATGAGAGGCAAGCTAGCTGTAGAGTCCAGTTAGAAGGGTGTTGTAATAACAGATAAAGTGTGAGCACCGGAACTATACAAATGAAGTGAAAAAGGGTAATCAAAGCATACTGAAGCTACTTAAGATCAACTTTGGCTGAACTGAATTGCACACATTTGTATCTCCTCCAAGCCTAGCAAAACATTTTACACTAAAAATGCGCTATGTAAATATATAGATAATCTCGTTATTGAAATCTACTTAGGGAACTGCAGCAAGTAGCCAACTGAGTCACTTCCGGTACACGGATTCCTAAGTAAAAGCAAATTTTTCCTTATAAAATTCAAAAGGTGGGGCCGGTGAGATAGCTCAGCGGCATAAGCGCCTACCTGGCAAGCGCGAGGTCCTGAGTTCGACCCCCGGTACCCACAAAAAAAAAAAAAAAAATCAAAAGGTACAGGTTATTCGAACACTGAGTGTAGCAACCCTAAGTATAACCCAGCAGAGATTCTGGATGTCACTATCCTGGTCCGTTTCACCCCAAATGTTTGAACAAAATCCTTCTGTAAGGTCATGAAGCGCCGCCCTGTACACCGAGACAAATGCCAAGGATCCTTTTGTCTTTGTTGCAGCAGCTCATTTCCTGGACGGCCATTTTCACCAAAGAATTTCCCCTATTAGTACCTAATCACTGTATAAACAGTCAACCACAGGCGGCTAAGGAGAGAGCGGTGTTCCAAGCTGAGTTAACTGTAAAGAGGAGAGGCAGGTATCTTGAGGCTTCAAAGGTTAATGATTTCAATTCTCTTACCGCGCGTCCACCCTCTGCTTGCTGCGGTGTTCCTTTGAAAAGATAGGAGGATCCCTTCTACAGTTACTGGAACTTTAAGGGCACCAAAACAACAACAACAACAACAACAACAACAAAACCCCAGAGATACTAAGAAGTTCGTTTTCACTTACTCTAAAGGGCGCCATCTCTTTGACCCTCTCCGACCAAGTTTTCTTACGGAGAGCGCAGAGGGACAAAACAATGCTTTACTTCTCTCAGGGCAGATCCACCCACTTATGCTCCTAGCTCTGCCCTTTCTCCGCCCTTCTACGGTCGCTTTGGCGTCTGCTGCAGTCAGCTGGTAATCTGCGTTCCGCGAATATGGTTTACCCTTTTTATTTACCCTGCCTGTCCTGGATAAATCCTTTCACAGTATTCTCCATAGTTTAGTTTAAAGTTGTTTCCTTGGGTGCAACTTTTTATTATTTTTGTTTTCAGGCACATGTGATTTGTCTACATAAGAAGTTACAACCAGAGTCCAAATCTCTTTAAAAATAACTACGCAGTCACAAGAACATGTTACTTCTGCCATACATGGACAAATTCATTTATTCATTCTAAAACCGTCACTTAGCACCAACCCTGTGCCAGGCAGTTGTTCAGCCTACAGAACAAAACGTACCGCTTTTCTCATAGAGTTTATGGCTCCAGGGGGAAAACAGAGACAAATATTACAAAGGGCAAAATGCTATAAAAGAAAATAAAACTGTGGGTGAGGAGTTTGTTTACGTAGATTAAGTAAAGACTCTGATAAGGTGATTTAAAGGACTTTAGGGAAGAGTGTGCCATGCAGAAAGAATACCAGGTTGATTTAAATTCCTTTTTTTTTTTTTTTTTTTTTTTTTGGTACTGGGAATCCAACTCAGGACCTCATGCCTGCCAGGCAGGCGCTATGCCGCTAAGCTATATCCTCGGCCCCTGATTTAAATTCCCTTTAATCAATGGCTACTTTGATTTAAATTCACTTTTGCAGAAGATGTACCTCCCTGTTTCCTATTATCTATTTTTATTTTGCTCTTTATACTTGGGATTTCTCAAGGAGGGGGAGAGAGAGGGGAGGAGGAGAGGATGAAAAAAGAATTCATATATGTATATGAACCAACTCCCCACGATGAATATAATCATTATTTACTGCAAACCTGTACTAATAAAAATAAAGGAAAAGGAAAAATTCAGAGGTAGCGAAAAAACACATTACGTAGGGGCTATTTGTGTTACTATAAGGAATTTGGATTTTATTCTGAATAAGATGGAAAGTCATTAGAGGATTTTGAGCAAAAACGTGATTTCACCTAAATTACATTTTAAAAGTATAACTTTGGTGCTGTCTGAAAAATATATTAAAGTAGGTACAATATTCTCCATAGGGGCAAGGCCTCCTGTGAATAATTCTGAGAAAAAAATATTCAAAATATGTCCATCAACATTTTCCACGTTTATTTATTTATTCATTCAACAGATATTTATTAAATGCAAACTGTATGCCAGGCATTAGTGGAGCACCTTGCACATTTGATACTCAAAGCAGATCTTTTTTAACAGAACCTCCTCTGTATGACAAAACTGTTGTGTCTGGAATGAGAGTATATTTTATCTATCTGAGCTTCATAAAATTTATACCAATAAAGAAATTAGAGATATGAGTTTAAAAAGAGAAACAAAATCACTTTATTGGAAAGAGGAGAGAAATGAGGAGATAGACAGCTACCTTTTTGGAATAAGGTAGGGAACCGTTAGCCCCTTATAGTATATGACAAGAAAAGGACCCACCCCCTTGACAGTTTTTATAACTTGATTGGCTATTTTGGGCTCTGAGACCCCTGATTTGGCCACTGGCTGTCTCCATTGCCTATGTCCAATTTCCTGAGTAAGCTCCTTTTGACCTTCTCTGGCCTGCCAAAGTGTTTATCTCTGAAATTTATAGTAGAGCCTTACATTCAAATCCAAGTTAGCAATTAGTAAAGGGATACAGGTACATTTTAGTGCAGTAACATGGTGAGAGAATATATATATATATATATATATATATATATCTGTATCTATATAGATATATATATATGCAGGTATGAGTGTATATTTTATATACTGAGTTTAATATAGCCCCCTCCCCCACTTTGTACCTTACTGGAGGTGGGGAGAAGCAAATTGGGGTCCTGGCCAAAGCCTGTTTATCAGTATTTCCTGCTTCTCGTAAATGCTCTATCAGGGCTTTAACTCTTTCCAGTCAGGATTTACCAGAAACCCCACTAAAACCCTTACCTTTTCCTACCTGTCCCCCAACTTTCCCTACAAAATTATTTGAAGAAATAATCATGAAGTAAAACTAGCCAGGCGTGGTGGTGCATGCCTGTAATCTCAGCGCTCAGGAGGGTGAGGCAGGAGGATTGCCATGAGTTCGGTGCCAGCCTAGGCTACATAGTGAGTTCAAGGCCAGCCTGAACTACATAGCAAGACATGGTCTCAAGAAGAAAAACAAACAAACAAACAAACAAACAAAAAAACTAATAATAGTGGCCACAAAAAATGAGTGACAATTTTCTTTTATTTGCATTCATATATATAGCTACATATACATATATACATATAATAAAATACAGTATAGATACAAAATAAATAGTACAACACAAAGAATAAAGGAAAATAGTGATAATTTTTAAAAACCGCATTAATGCATTTTTAGAGAAAAAAATTTACATGTTAGTCTACCACAATAATGAATATTATAGTTTCTTTCTTGAAACTAATATTTGAATATGTCAATGACATCATCAAAATTTAATACTTCTGCATATTCAATAGGTGGTTTAAGAAAATTCATCATTATCTTTGTTCATAATTGATTGATGAAAACTTTTTATTAATTTTAATATCAGTGAAGTTTCCTTCCCATTAAGCAACAGATATGTCAATAGAAAAAATCCTAAAATTCTGATTAAGTTTGGGATGCATTCATAAAAATCCAAAACTCTAAGTATTAAAATACCATCCATGTCTTTATTTCTTCAGAATCATATATAACGGTATTCAAATTTCTTGCAATTGAAATTTCAACCAAATTACCTTCAGAAAATTATAAATTTCTATCATAGTTGCTAACAATTTAAGAAATTTTCTTCTTTAAGAATCTGAAAATGACGGAATGAAAATTTGTCATCATTTGTCAATACTTTGGAGCAATTGTTCAGTGCTTGGTTTAAATCATGAAGAAAGCCAAATACTGCCCTTTTGATTTCTGGTAGTCAAACAAGCATCTTTTCTCACTTATCCTGCTGTTGTTCCTTACAATTTGATTTTTTTAAATCTAATTATCTATTTTCTTATGTTATTCTACTGCTTAATAAATGACTTTCTTCACAATTTGTATAATCCAAACCTCAAAGAACAATTTAAAACTTAGTTTTTCACTGTGCATTTCCCAATTTTTTTCTGTCTAATAAACCTTATTAAAAACTTCGTACCAGAAAAATCCAAGTTCAGTAACATTATTCATGTCTGAATTAAGTTTCACTTTCCAAACAGAAATACTGCATCTCTAAATTTGCACTCTGATTCACTGTTTTAAATGTTAGACAAAAATCTCTTCAAGTGGTCACATAAGATGGTAGAATGGAAGTAATCCAGGTTCTCTTTCTGTCTTTTACAATCATCATGCTATCACTGTTTATTTAGAGTCTACTATTAAAATGCAAGGATTTGTAGTACCACCAGGGATGGACACATAATGTGTAGCAAAAGCGAATTCAAACAATTCAGAAACTTTGTGAATTTATTCTCTACAAGAATGCATGTAGTTCACTCAACATTTGCTCAACTGTGAATTCTCTGAACTAGCATTCCTGAAAACTACAATGTCTGTTAGAATGTCATAAAAGTGTGCTACTTTGAAGGTTACAAATATGTATATGATTAAAACCCAACAGTAATGAAAAAAATGTTAGAATTTAAACCAAAAATCCATCTAAGGGAAGGATGGAATATCTTATCGCTGACATTTGACAGAATTGCCAAAGCATAGTGATAACAAAAGGCAGAATTATTTCATTTTATGTTATCGTTGTTTTAAAATTCTCTACAAAAATCAGTTTCCTTGTTGCCTACACTCATGTCTGACTAATTCCATCCCTGCCTATGATGCACTACTACTGCCTGACATTGTTCTACATGCTGGGCATGAAGCAAGAAATGAAAGAAACACAATTCCTGATTTGGTAGAAGCTAACTACAAATTTTTGTGTAAGAAAGCAAATAAACAAGATTATTTTCAATACTGATAAATACTATTGAAGGTGACTGGGTTGAGATAAGAGTCACTTTAGATTGGGAGACAAAGAATTTCTTTCAAGAACAGACATTTGATCTAAGACCTGAGTAACAGAGGGTCCACTCCCATGAATACCTGTGTATTCCAGGCAGAGGGAACAAGAAATGTAAATATTGAGACGTGGGAACAAACTTATTGCATTGTAAGTCAGATACACAGTGATAGAAGAGTCAGACAGGAACCAGAAGCACATACAAAGAATTTGGATTTTCTTTTTAAAGGTCATTTATCCTTAAATATTACATAACTTTATTGTATATTTACCAATTCATACTGATTGCCTTGGGGCATAAAGGGCAGCTTCGTGTAAAGGAAAGTATTAGAATCAAAATAAAATCTTGATCTTTAAAGTAGGATTCTTGTGAAATAAAAGATTTGAAGTAGACCAGAAGTGTGAAAGTTCATGTACATAAAATCACCTGAAAATTTTGATAAAATGCAGATTTCTGGATACCACTACTGGATATTAGCATTCATCTGTTCTCATGTAGGGACACTTCTGAAGAGTATCTCAGGTTTCTAATATGTATATTATTTGGGCCACCTTAGAAACTAATCAGTTCTAAGTTAGATGGACTCAATGACAAAATGATATGTCATTTCTAGATTTGCCATTCTAAGATTCTATAAGGGGTCTTATCTAATTATATTTGGTAATCCTGGGTATCTTCAATATTATTTTAGATACATGACATCGTCATGTCATGACTTTTACTCCAGCTCTATTTCTACAACAATGTGACCATTGTTATCATTAGGAGAACTAATTACCTCTGAAATTTTAGATTCCTACATTTTCTCCTCTAACCTTAGTTATTATCCTTTGAGTTCTTTGACCCATGTCTTTTCTTTGACATCTTCAAAATCTCTAGTTCTCAATGTCTGTACTAGCTATCTTTCTCCACACAGTAATTTACCGCAAATTTATCAATAGAAAAAAAAGAAACATTTATTATTTCTTAGTTCCCGTGGGTCGGGAATTCAGAAATTACTTAGCTTGATAATTTTACTTCTTGTTCTCTGATGAGATTGTACAGAAAATATTGCTTAGAACTGTATTCAGCAGAAAGCTTGATTAAGCCTATAGGATTCACTTCCAAGATAGTTCACTCATGAGGATATTGAGAGATCTCAGGTGTTTGCCATATGAATTTCTCTGTAAGGTTGTTCGCATGTCCTCATGACATAACAGTTAACTTCCCAAATGAGTGATGTAAGATAAAGAGAAAAGAAGAAGCTGCAATACCTTTTAAATATCAATCTTGAATGTCACACTCTCAATTAAATTACACTTCTCTATTCATTAAATATAAGTCACTTAGTAAAGTTCATACTCAAGTTGAGGGAAAGGGTTCCCTAGCTTTAATGGGAGGGATATCAAAGACCTTATATATACATATATTTTAAAGCTACCACAACATCATTCCTTTTTTCACTATTGGCACCTCTGGTCTCATTTTCTAACCAGCAGAGATTTCATGGTATGTCTCTTTAACTCCTTTGTTGTCAATAAATTCAACTATCCAACTTCACTGAAATGGTTTTATTTTACCCCCTGAAAAAGTCCTACATCCTGGATCAATCTAGCAGACCCCATGCAGTTCATTCTCTTCCTCTCTATGCTATTTTCTATTTTCTCTTAATGAACTCAAACTAGTTCCGGTTGCAATCTCTCTGGAGTATTCATTTTCCATTCACTAATTCTTGATTGATTTAGCTATAAGTAACAGAAATCCTATATATCCACATAAATGTGTTATTTATTTCCTTCTTATGTAAATGGAGACAGTCCAGGGCTGATATGGGGGCTTCATGATTTTTTAGAATCCAGACCCCTAATATCCTACTGTACAAGAATTTTTAACATATATTTCCATTTACTGGTTCAACATGACTTCTTGAGTTCCTTCCAGTACATATGCATTCCAATCAGCATGGTGGAGAAAAGGGATAGAAGAAAAGTGTACCCCTCACGTTATGCATATTTCTCAGAAATGCAAGAGCTACTGCTTCTGCTTAGATTTTGTTAGCCAGAGCCTACTTATAAGGCCACACTTAAGAGCAAGGGAGCGTGGAAAATTAAGTCTGTATTCTTTACAACAATGTGCCCTGATAAAAATAATTGTCTCTATTATTATAGAAAGGAAGAATGAATACTATAGTCTCTTCCATGGCCCTTTACTCTTTTAAATTTATACAGTCTGGATAAACATCACTCTCCCCATCATTTCAACTACTTTGTAGAGTTGACCTCTGTTATGGTTTATATCTAGATGTCCCCCAAAGTCTCATATGCTTATAGGCAGGACCTTTGGAGGGTAATTGGATTATAGGGGTATTATAGTTGATTGCTATAAGGAAGTGGGGCCTAGTTGGAAGAGCCAGGTCACTGTGGTTGGAACCTGGAAGTTATATCTCCCTTCCTGATTTCTCCCTTCAAAGCTCTCTGCTTCCTGTCTGCTGTGGAATGAGCAGCTACTCCTCTGCCATTCTCTTGTACCTTGCCATCTCGCCTTGGAGCCAAGCAACTATGGAGTAAAACGTGAACCAATATAATCCTCTCCTCCTTTAAGTTGCTAGCGTTGGGTATTGTGTCTCATTGAAGAGAAAGTGACAAAGACAAACCCTAATTGTATTTCTTCTGCCTAGACCTATCTCTGAGCTTCAGACAGGCAGGAAGCTATAGGAAGTCTCAAGTCCTGTATTCATGTTTTATTGCAAAAACACTTGAGGCACAATAGAATGAGGTTCCCACTCAGATTAAGAGGTTTATATAGGTGAGTTGTCCTTAGGTTGTAGAATTGGTGTGAGCTATCCTATTAAAGAAGTTGGGTACTTACGCTGCGGTCTTCCTGGAAACCCACTAACTACACCACCTTCCAGACCAAGGGTACTTTATTGTACTGCTCTCAAAAATATGCCCAGACAGCCAAACCTCAGGGTTACAGAGCCTCTTCAATGTGACTCTTGCCCCAGTGTTGCCACTTCTTCTTTAGACTTTTATTCATAAGAGTTTTCATTCTAAATGAAAACTCCCCCAAAACAGGGTCTGAAAATCAGGATAAACCTGATAGCCCCAGTCCTTCGTGACACATTAGTGTTTTTTTTTTTTCTTTTTGTAGCGTCGATTGAACCCAGGGCCTTGTAAATGCTAGGCAAATGAGCTACTACTGAGCTATGTCCACAATCCTGACACACTAACTTGTAAAAGCCTTCCCACAATTTCTTGGAAATATAGATAACTTTCTTTTGTTGTAAGGGAAGAAGAAATGTCACACACTTTTACAACTAATGTTCCTCAACCTAGAAGGTAAAAGGGGATGAGTGTTAAATCAGAAAACCAAAATCCCATAACTATTATGTTCTACAACACCTAGGTTTTATTTTTTCTAAGTGAACAACCTTAAGTAGATTTCTTATTCTTACAATCAAAGATGCAATAATACAACATTGTTCAACTTTTTAAATTTAATTTTTAGTTTATATTAAATTTATTTGTAACTAATACATAAAGCATAAAAATTGTACATATTAATAGGATGCCATGTAACGTGTAAGTATATGTATACACATATGTAATGTTTAAATGAGGGTAAATGTCTATCTCCTCAAACATGCATTATTTTTATGGTTAAAACTTTCAAAATCCTTTCTTCTAGCTTTTAAAAATGTATACTACATTATCATTCTCTACAGTCATCTTTCTGTGCAATAGGACACAAGAATTTCTTGCTCCTATCTGACAGTAACTTAGTGTCCATTGACCAAACTTTCGCCACCTTTCCTTCCCACTGTTTTCACCAGCTTCTGATAACAATCATTCTGTTCTCAACTTATATTAGATCAACTTTTTTAGATTTTATATATGTGTGAGATAATGTAGTATTTGTCTTTTTGTGCCTCATTTATTTCGCTTAACATAATGATCTCCAGTTCCATTCATGTTGTCCCAAATACATTATATCGTTGTTTCGTTTTTAAATGGCTTAATTGTAACACTTGTGTACATGTACCACAATTTCTTTACCCATTACTCAGTTATTGGCCACATAGGTTATTTTCATTTCTTCACTGTTATAAATAATGCTGCAGAAATGTGAGAGTGTAACTTTCTATTAGACAACCTGATTTCATTTCCTTTGAATATATACTCAGTAGTGAGATTGCTACATTATATAGTAGTTTTATTTTTAATATTTTGAGAAACCTTCATAATATTTTACATAATTCCCATATTAATTTTTACTTTAATTGACAAATCAAAATTGCATATATTTATGGGGACCAGTGTGATGTTTTGATATATGTGTACATTGTGAGATAATTTAATTAAATCATGCTAATCAATAAATCCTTCACCGCACATGTTTACCTCTTTTCTGTGGTGATAACATCTTTAAAATCTACTTTTCAGAACAATCAACTGATCCAGCAGTCCCATTAGTGGATATGTATCCAAAGAACTTGAAAATCAAAAAGATATCAGCACTTCCATGTTCATTGCAGCATTACTCATAATAGCTAATACATGGAACCAACCTAAGTGTTTTTCATCAGATGAATTGATAAAGAATGTAACATGTACACACAGTGAAATACAATTCAACCCTTAAAATAAACAGATTCTGTCATTTGCAACACATGTATGAACCTGGAGGACATTATGCTAAGTAAAATAAGCCAGCTTCAGTAAGACAAATTACCACAGGATTTTATGAAAACTAAAAGTTTTACTGTGGAGTAGGGACAGTGAATCAGTCAGTTCTTACTAGAGAAACAAATTTAATGCAAGATATACAAATATATAAGAATTTACAAGCTTGGCTTACAATGGCTGCCAACAGAGTCAGGTGTGAAAAAGACCAAAAGAACTGTCTGTGCACTGGAGATATGAAAGATCCACTTGAAGGCCTGGTGCTTACTGCAGTGTCCCATGCAAGTCTATATCAGGAGGCTGAAGGGTCTATGCTGGAAGGTGAAGAGTCCGCACTGGAAACCAGGAGATGACGTCCAAGGTGAAGGTGAAGACTGGGGCTCCAATGAAGAAAACAAAATTGATTCTTCCTTCTTTGTTTCCCTTTTATTCCATTCAGGTGACAAACCAGTTGGTTGGTGCCACTCACACCCAGGGTGAGTCATCTGCCTTCAGTAAATCCTTTCAGCCACACTGAGAACTATGTTGATCCAATTTAGTTGGGCATTTCTTACTCAAGTTGACACAACAGTTAGCTATCACAGAAAGATATGAGTGGATGATGAGTTCAGTTTAGAGTATTGAAGTATTTGTGAGATATCAAATTGCATACTGCAGCTCAGATGGGTGGTATGAACATTCTATGGTTTTTGAAATTTTATATATGGGTGATCATTAAAGTCTTAGCAATAGATGAGTTTTCTCAGGGAGAACCCATAGTGGTTTTTCTATCAGTTGTCTCTTAAGACTATTTGGAAATTTCAGAGGAAAAATATAAAATAATTGATTCACATTTATGAAAAATTCAAAGATTAATACATTTCCATTAAGTTCTCAATAATCATTATATTATCAAAAATATAAAAGGATGAAAAGATGATGAACAATTAGAAAAGAAGAGTATGAATAACTCTTTTCCTGTAAACAGAGGTGAGAAATAGTAGTAACTAAAAGGGAAAAATATATTAGTCAAAAATCCATTGCAACAAAAAAAAAGAAAAATCCATTGCACCCAATCAAAATACCATTAGCATACCTCACAGAACTAGAGAAAACATTCCTAAAATTAATTTGGAAACAGAAGAGACCTAGAATAGCAAAGGCAATCCTGGGCAACAAAGGCAAGTCAGGGGGCATCACAATACCTGACCTAAAATTATACTACAAAGCTACTGTGATAAAATTAGCATGGTGCTGGCGGAAAAAAAAAAAAAAAAACCCAGACCCGAGGATCATTGGAACAGAATAGAAGATGCAGATGCAAATCCAAACACACTCAGCCATTTATCTTTCACAAAGTGACAGGATGCCATTACTTTTTGTGTTTCAATAGTATTTCATTGTGTATGTGTGCCACAATTTCTTTACACATTCATCAGTTGGTGAAAGGAGCAGACTAGCAAGACATAAAACTTTTATTACAATAGCGCTCTACTATTGTGAAACACCACAGATAAAACTGAGGCTACACCCTCCACCTCCACAAGCAAAAGTAGAGTGCAGAGCTTAGACATCCATCCTGGCAAGACAGAAGAGATTCAAACAATCCCTATCCCATCAAGTTGGTGTTAGATAATGAGAGGCTTTTATCCCTGAAAGGTAGTAATGAGCCCTGTCCCCCAAGATGCCAGTGGAAAATGCACAGGGAGCCTGGACACCTACTACCACCTAATGGTAATGAAGCACCCCTTCCATTTCCCTTTAGGGTGGTAACACAGAAGGCTTAGTGGAGATTTAAATGGTAAAAGGCTTATCCTCCCCAGGTGAAGGTGTTAATGGAAGTCATGTGGCAAGAGTAATCAGGTACTCCTATCACTCCAAGCCAGAGTTGCAAGACCAGAGAACTAGTGGAAGGCCTAAACTCCCACTTTTGCCTAAGAAAGGTAAGGAGGCCCTCTCATTCTTGGGCATCAGCAGAGGTTGAACAAGGAACTTTGACTTCTATCCCTAACAGTAGTAATAATATAATACTTTCCTTTTCCTGGACAGAATGGTGTTGGAGAAAGGCAACTAACACAAAAGTTTCTAATAAGATCCAGAGCTTTATAACGTAATGCCCCAAATTTACACGTATTACCTGAAAACTACATATTATACTAAGAATGACTTTAATTTAAATGAAAAAAGATGATAGATGTCAACATGGAAGTCACATAGATGTTAGAAATATATGAGAAGGATTTTAAAGTGACCATCATAAAAAGATCTCCATAAAAAATTATGAAAATGGTGGAGGCAATTTAAAACCTAGAAAGTCTCTACAAAGAAACACAAAGCTTCAGCAAAGCAATTAAAGATATAAAAAAATGACAAATTTAGAACCAAACAATATAATGACCAAAATTAAAAATTCAATGGATGAACTCAACAGCAGAATGGAAATGACAGAAGGAACAATGGATAAAAGCTTCCTAAATCTGCAAAAAAGACTTAAACCAACAAATACAACAATCTGAACAGATACAAGTCAAGATGAACCCAAAGAAATTCTACCAAGATATATTACAGATAAGCTTCTGTGAAGTAAATAAAAAGAAAAATCTTGGAAGCAGTGAGAGTAAAACAATAACTTACCTATAGAAAAAAACCAAATAACAGATTTCTCATCAGAAATCACACATGTCAGGGGCCAGTGAGATGGCTCAGCGGCATAAGCACCTGCCTGGCAAGCGCGAGGTCCTGAGTTGGACTCCCGGTACAAACATACGAAAAAAGAGCTGGTGATATCGCTCAGCGTCACAGGCGCCTGCTGGCGCATGAGGTCCTGAGGTTGACCCCCGCTATCCACAAAAAAAAAAAGAGAGAGAAAGAAATCACACATGTCAGAAAAAAGTAGAACATTTTCCAAGTGAAGAAAGAAATGAATTGTCAAATCCAGAATTTTATATCTGAAGAAAGGATCTTTAGAACTTTAGACTTTTACTATATATAGATGTATTAGTGCTTATGAGAGAAACAGATTTAGTGCAAGATTTACAAATATGTAAGAATTTACAAGATTGGCTTACAGTGGCTGCCTGCAGAGTCAGATGTGGAAGAGTTCAAAAGGACTGTCTGTGCACTGCACATCTGATCCAGTCAAAGGGCTGGGGCTCACTGTAGTGTCCCATGTGAGCCTGTATGAGGATGCCAAATGGTCTGTGATTGAAGGCTGAAGGGTCTGTGCTGGAAGCCGGGAGGCAGCGTCCAAGGTGAAGGTGAAGAATAGAGCTCCTCCAAAGAAAACACAATCAAGTCTTCCTTCTTCCTTTCTCTTTTATTCCATTCAAGCAACAAGTCTATTTGTTGGTGCCACTCACACCCAGGATGCGTCTTCTGCCTTCAGTAAATCCCTTTAGCCACACTCAGATCTGTGCTGATCCAATTTAGTTGGGTGTTTCTTACTCAAGTTGACACAGTTAATTATCACAGTATATCAGCAGATGATGAGTTCAGTTATACTATTGAGGTACTTGTGAGATATCAAGTTGCATACTGCAGTTCAGATGGAAGGTATGAACTTTCTGTAGTTTTTAAAATCTTATATATGTGTTGTCTTAGTTTTCTTGTTGTTGGGACAAAATACCCAACACCACAAGTTAAAGTACAAAAGGTTTATTTCAGCTCACATTTTGTTAGAAGTATCAGTCCATAGTCTGTGGCCCCAATGCAGAGGGGCATCACAGAGGAGAAACAGTTCAGGGCAGGGGAAGCAGAAGGCAGCAAAGCAGCAAAGTAGCAAGGCAGCAGAGCCAGCAGCAGCAATACTACCTCTCCCTTTTATACAATCTAGGCTATCAGCCTTTTGGGTGGTGCCAGCAACATCCAAGGTGGGCCTTTCCTTATCCACCCCCATAATCCCAGCATCATACTCTTAATCCCAGTATCACACACATGAATCCAGCCACTTCCGAAAATCCCCACCTATGACCACTTGAGGCTTTGGGGTGACATCTAGGTACAAACCATAACATGGATGATCATTAAAATCTTGGCAATAGATGAGGTTTCTCAGAGAGAACCCATAGTGGGTTTTCTATCACTTTTCTTTTAAGATTATTTGGAAATTTCAGAGGAAAAATATGAAATAATTGGTTCATATTTATGAAAAATTCAAAGATCAATACATTTATGGAAAAATCCATTAAGTTCTCGGTAATCATTTATTTATCAGATATAAAAGGGTGAAAGAATGATGATGATCAGTTAGAGGATATAAGTATAAACAACTCTTTCTCTGTAGACAGAGGTGAGAAATAGTAGCTAGAAGAGAAAAATGCAGTGGTCAAGAATCCATTGCAAATATAGATTATTGATCATTATGTGCTTGGAAAAATAAAACTAGGAATATGAAAACTTTGCATAAGTAGCCAAAAAAGGAAAGAAAAATGAGAGGATAAACTGCAATGATAAATATCTAAAAATTACATCTTATTGAACCAGTGATCTATTTATTCCAAATCTCTACAATTATGAGAATTATAAAAATAATGGATTGAATTAATTGGACACTTTGTGCTACATTCAGAGTATACTTATAGCCCTGGTAGGCCATCTGAATTTTTCTAAAGTAAGTATAGGAAAATGTTTTATAGAATAAAATTTATTTTGTTCTCTTAATGTTGAGAAGAGACAAAAAAAGGGGGGCATCATTCAAGGTTTTATTTATCATAGGAAAAAAGGAAAACATGCTATTGCTAAGTGTGTAAATCTAGCTACTAAGCATTTTTACAGAGAACAAATTATTGGTAACTTTTTTTAATGAAACAATACCATTAGACATTACAAAATGTCAAAATTATATGCAATGCAACAGAACAATTATATGCAGTATTGTGAATAGTAAATCTTCATGACCTTAAGTTAGACAGTTATTTCCGAGAGTAAAAATTCCAAAAGCACAAGTGATAAAATGGAAAATTGCTTAGTTGGACTTATCAAATTTTAAGTTTTGAAGGGCTTCAAAGGATGCCATGATGAAAATGAATCGATGATTTACAGAATAAGAAAAAATATTTACACATAATATATAACAAAAGGAACTTTTATCTATAATATGTGAAGAACTCTTAAAATTCAATAATAAAAAGAAAACTAATTAACAATGGGCAAGGAATCTGAATAGATAGTTCTACAATGGAGCAATACAAATGACCAATAGTACATGAAAAAAGTTCTACAACATTAACTAGTCATCAAGGAAATGCAAGTCCAAACCACAGTGAGATAACATTTTGTCTTAGTTACTTTTCTTGTTGCTAAGACAAAATACCTGACACCCAAATTTAAAGGAGGAAAGGTTTATTTGTCTCATAGTTTGTAGAGATTTTAGTCCATAGTTGACTGGCCCCAAGGCAGAGTGGCATGGCAGAGGGGTATCACAGTGGATAAACAGCCCATGGCAAAGCAGGGCCGGCAGAAGGCAGCAAGCAAGCAACAAGCAGTGACCTTCTTTCTCTCCCTTATATCCTATCCAGGCAACTCATCCTTAGGGCAGGTAGCACTCACACCCCGGGTGGGGCAGCATTTATCCTAGCATTGCACCATGAATCAATCCCAGCATCACATCCTTGAACCCAATGCCACACACCCTAGATCCAGCCACCTCCAAAAAGCCATACCTATGACCACATGAGGTTTGGGGGGACATCTAGATGCAAGCCATAACACATTTCATACCCAATTGTTGGTAAGCTATAGCCAGAAAGGTGGAAAATACAATGCTTGGTGCAGAGCACTAGAACTTGCAAACACTGATGATGATGATGATGTAAACTGGTATAGGCCTTTTGAAAATAATTTGGCAATTTCTCAAATTACTAAACACTGTATATCCAGCAGTTCCACTCTCAGCTATTTACCCAATGGAAATTTTTTTAAAAAGTGCGCACAAAGATTTGTGTGTTAATATCCATAGCAATCCTATTTAAAATACCTAGGAAACAGAAACAACTCAAATATCCATCAATGATAAGTGGATGAATAAAATATAGTATGTACATTTAGTGGAGTATTATTTGGTAATAAGAGGCAACAAAGTACAATTCATGCTACAATATGAATGAACATTTATAATAATCTGCCAAATTACAGGCTTTTGCTAGCCTCAAGGGTTCTCATTGCACCATATATATTGCCACTTATATGAAATGCCCCAAGTAGGCAAATCTATAAGAACAGAAAATAAATTAGTGACTACCTGTGCCTGGGTCATTGAATTGAAATAGAAAGTTAACTCAAATAGCTACAAGATTCTTTTGGGGGGTTATGAAAATATTCTAAATGGTAATATAAGAACTAGGTGTAGCTCAGTGGTAGCTGACTTAAAATGCAGAAGGCCTTGGATTAAACCCCAAACATCCCCTCCTCAAAATTTGATTGTGGTGAAGTTGCACAACTTTGTGAATAAACCAAAATCATTTTAGAAGGATAAGTTCCATGACACATAATTTTCTGTTAATAAATTAGTAAAAAAGAATGTACACCATCAGATAGTTTCTTTTTACTAGAATGAAACCACAAATATTCAAAGTATGAAGTCTTTCTTGAAATAAGTGCAATTCATGTAAGAGAGAAATGCTCTACACCTTGTTTGGTCTATTGCTGAAACTGCATTACAAAGAAAGGATATTGTGATCAGTAGAAAATTATATTGTGCACTATGACATAAATTTAAAACAGTCATTGGACTGTGATACTAGTGAACTAAATCTTTCTGTGTATCTTCCAACCTAATGATAATATCAGCTGGGATTGCAACTAATGCCACATATGACCCATGATTTCCAGCAACTTATTTCTCAGTGAAACAGACAGAACAAGGTAACTGAGGAGCAGTATTATAAAACAACTCAAGAAATAAAATATCAGGCATTTATTCAGATATCAGGACTGAAGAAGAACACATCAAACCCTGCATATATGAGCTCTTCCTGAGTAATCTTCTAGAAGATGAGCGTTGTGTAATTTATAGATAAATAGAAAAATTTTGGCAAATGATAATATATATTCCATATACTAAAATTAGAGTTTTGGTAGAAGTAATATTAAACAAGAGTGGGGTCATGGGCAAAAAAATAATCTAATAATATGACAAAGTAAAAACAACATTATTTTTAAGTAAGAGAAGAAAATAGAATATAATAATTGACTGCTATGTAAGAAATAGGTGGGAGTCAAGAGATAACTTCCAAATTTACTATTCAGATAGTAAAAGAAGATTAAAAGCCTTATAAAACAATATAAATTCAAACAAACAAATCATATGGCTAAATATAAAACAGATTATGTAGGGAGAGAGAGAGGGAGAGAGAGAGAGAAGGAGAAAGAGAGAGAGAGAGAGAGAGAGAAACTGAGTCTTGCTAGACATGCTAGAGAGATTTTTCTGGCTTGATAAAATAAAGAGCTATGTTGTGCAACCCCATAAGACAAAGAAATGTGTGTAACCTCTACAATTTCAGATATGGAGTACACCCAAAAGACAACCAAAATCTAGATCCCTGAGTCCTACAACTACAAAGAAATTAATTTTGCCAACAAAATGTCTTAGCTTATAATTTCACCAACAAAATGACTTAGCTTGGGAAGCTAGTACTTTCACAGTGAAACTTCTACATGACAAGGCAGCTTGCCTTCCTTTTATTTTAATTTTAATTTTTTTTATTTTTAAAACTTTACTCATTTTTTACTTCATATTAGTCATACACAATGATCACATTCATTATAGGGAATTTTTATGTGTACAAAATATATCTTAATTCTTTTTTTTTCCCATTCCCCTTCCCTCCCTTCAACCCTACTTCCCTTCCCTATTTACACAACCATTGTTTCCATTTTTTTCTTTCACCTTCTTTTTTTCCCTTGTCCCTTCCTTCCCTTCCACCTTCCTCTCCCTTGTTCCCCTTCCCATTTGAACATGTTGTTCCTATTTCTAATATCTATCCTCCATTATGCTCCTTATTTACCACTTGTGTTTATCACACAATAGAAATGATGTGATATTCAAACATGTGTGTCCGATTTATTTCACATAAGAGTGGGGTCTTAAGGTACACCCATTTACCTAGAAATGTTTCATGTTTATCCTTCTTTATGGCAGAGTAGTACTCCATTGTATAAAAACCGCACATCTTTTTTACCCATTCATCTGTTGATGGGCATTTGGGCTGTTTCCAAGATTTAGCTATTACACATTGTGCTGTTATAAACATTGGTGTGCATATATTGTTGAGGTGCAATGCTTTTAAATCTTTCAGGAAGATACCAAGAAGGGGAATACCCGAGTCAAATGGAACCTCTACTTTTAGATTTTTGAGGAATCTCCATACTTATTTCCACAGTGGTTGCACCAGTCTACACTCCCTCCAATAGTGGAGAATTTTTCCTTTTTCCCCACAGTCTTACCAGCATTTGCTGTTGACTTCTTGATGATAGCTATTCTTTCTGGAGTGAGGTAAAATCTCAGTGCTGTTTTAATTTGCATTTCTTAAATGACTAATGATGCTGAAGACTTTTTCATAGATTTATTTGCTGTTTGTACTTCTTCATCTGAGAAATGCCCATTCATTTCAGATGTCCATTTTTGAATTGGGTCTTTAAATTTGGGGGAGGATCTGATTTTTTTGAGTTCTTTATATATTCTAGATATTAGTCTTTTCTCTGAGAAGTATCTGGTAAAAATATTTTCCCATTTTGTGGGTTTTGCCTTCACTCTGTTGGTGGTTTCTTTTGCTGTGCAGAAGATTAAATTTGATATGATCCCAGTTGTTGACTCTTTGCAATATTTCCTGTGCAATTGGGGTTTTGTTAATAAAGTCTTTGCCTACACCTATGTAATCTAGAGTTTACATATTTCACTTCCCAGCCATTCCTGTTGTTATGTTTAGATCTTTGTTTCATTCCTGTTTTAGCTTAGTGCATGGTGAGAGATATACATCTAAGTTCAATTTTCAGCATGTGTAAAGCCAGTTTTCCCAACACCATTAACGAGGCTATCTTTCTTCCAGTGAAGGCGTTTGGTCCCTTTATGAAAGATAAAGTAGCTGAATGAGTTTGGAGTTGTTTCTGTGTCTTCTATTCTTTTCCATTCATGATCAGGCCTGTATTTTGCCAGTATTATGCTGTTTTAATCATGGTAGCTTTGTAGTAGAACTTCAGGGATTTTGATGCCTCCTACCTTGCCTTTGTTGCCAAGAATTGCTTTTGCTATTATGGGTCTCTTCTGGTTCCACAGGAATTTTAGGATTGTTTTCTCTAGTTCTGTGAGGTAATAAAACTAGAAATCAATAACAAGTACTTCAGAGAACATAAAAATATATGGAAATTTGTCACAGTTTATGACCATGGTACAGTGCAAAATGATGAAAGATTACTCAAAGACTACCAGGACTCAATGTCTAATCCATACTCCAAGAAGGTTCAGGGGGCTGCCATTAACTGAGACCCCTCTGCATGAGAAAGTCTAAAATGACAGCCCTGAACTGAAGCCTCTGTGGCTTTTTTATTGATACAACCAGGAAGCAAGGATAAAAGAAAAAAAACAGGGATGGGGTGGGGGTGGGGGGCTGGATGTGGTGTCTGGCTGGTCTATTAAATGACTGACCTTGGGAGCAATCTAAATGATAAATTGGAGTATGGGGAAGACAAAGGCCAGAACATTCATTCCTTAAGACAATGAATTTTGATCCTACCTGAACCTGTGGCTCTGTAAGCTACCTTTTAATCTCCAACCATGCATTCTGGGAGGTTTGGGGTGTGTGGCTCCAAAAGTCCCTTATCTCTGCATATCCATCTCATACATACCTCTGGCCAATGACTTCATAGAAATTAAACAGTTTAAATTTTAAAAAACAAAAATGGATCATGAGAGATATTCAGCAAAAAGATTAAAAATGTCTTGAAACAAATGAAAATGTGGAGACATGGCGCACTAAAATCCATAAGATATAACAAAAGCAGTACTGAGAGAGAAGTTTTTTATAAATTCATGCCTCCATTAAAAAATCTAGACAGTTCAAATGAACAAACTACTGCTGCATATCACAAAACTAGAGAAACAAAAACAAACCAAACCCTAAATTAGTAAAATAAATGAAAAAATGAAGATCACAGTAAAAATAAATAAATCAGGGTTGACAAGGACAATGCAAAAAAATCAATAAAACAAAGAAAAAAATTTCAAAAAGATAAGCAAGTCTGACAAGCCCTTACTATATTAAGAAAAAGAAAACTAAAGCTCAAAATAAAGTCAAATAAAAAGGAAACATTACTAGTGATATTACAGAAATAAAAGGTATCATTAGAGGTTATTCTGAAAAAAAAACACATGCCAAGAAATTTGATAATCTAGGAGAAATGCATAAATTCATAGGGAAATATACCTTTTGAAGACTGAATTATGAAGAAATAGAAAAGCTGAACAGAGCAGTATCAAATAATGAGATTGAATCAGCAATACACATCTCCCATCATAGGAAAGCCCACGCCAGAGAGGTTAGCTGTTGAATTCTACCAAACATTTGAAGAACAAATACCAATTCTGCTTAAATTATTCCAAGAAGTAGAAGAGGAAGTAATTCTTTCAAATATATTCAGTGAGGCCAGGATTGGCTCTATATTAAACCCGATAAGGGCATAATAAAGAACAAATAATATGGGTAATGCTCTCAGTGCCCTGACTCTTCTGACTAGACCCCGTTACCTGAACAGAAAATTAGGTATATTTCCCCCATGATTTGATCACCTCCCAAAAGCCCCAACTGTGAGTACAGAAGGACTTTGCAGGACATTCTTGATCTACACCATAACATTCCACCCATGGCCTCTAAAAGACTCATACACATCACTTTATGCAAAATGCATTTAGTTCATCTCTAAGAGTTGCCAATGTCTTAATAGTTTCAGCAGCGCTGAAAAGTCCATATCTGAAGGCTCCTGTAAGACTCAAGGCAATCTCTTTTTTGTGAGCCCCTGTAAAAATCAAAAAGAAATTTAAAAACTGCTGACTTACAATGACAGAGGGTGAATATCACCATTTTAAAAGAAAGGAATGTGCAGTAGAAAAATTGGACCAAACCAAGACTGCATCACTGGAGGGCAAACATTCATTCTTGTAGTTCTGTATCCAGCATCCAGGGCAACTTGTGATGAGATGTGAACTAGAAAAGGGCTCGGGAGGTCCCACTCCTATGGCATTGCCAGTTGCAGATCTGAAGGCCTCTGTCTTGCTCTGGCTTGCTAACACCTTACAGCTTTCTTCAGACATTCCACATTCTTTGCTTTTCCAAATTTCTGGGGTCTACAATGCACTTTTGGTTTCAATCTCACCGTTCACACACTGCAATTGCAGAGTCACATTTTCTGGCCTCCTAGAACTTTTTAAATGGGTGACAAAGTTTATTTGAAACATTAAAAGTGAAAAGTGAGTGAGAAACTGGCTCTTCAGAGCAAGCTTTGACTGAGTAAAAGCGGAAACAGCAAGACAAAAGTACACTCTGGAAGAAACTGGGTGGGCTATCATGAGGAAAGACATGATAATGAGCTCTTCTTGTCATCTGTGTCCTTTTATGCCTTCCCAATCTTGAGGGAAGCCACAAGAGCTTTTACATATGGGTCCTGAGAGGTAGTGCTGGGATCCTGTGCCTCTCTTCCCAGTAAGGCTAAGCCATGCCCTATCTCCTATGTCATTTCCCCCTGAGAGACACAAGTCCCCATAATTCTTTATGGGGTACTCCAGGAGTGGAGGTCTCTTCTATAGCTTCTTCAGCTTGGAGGGGGCTGTAGACTCTTACTGGGATTATTTGCTCTCTAAATTTCTTGGGGTGCTGTGGCTCACTGGCTGGGTCAAAGAAAGAAAAACCCTGCCAGAAAATGAGAGAAAAGTTAGTGACCATTGAGCTGCCTGTTTGACAGGCCTAAGAAACTTCGCTGTTAGCCCAAATATTAGGAGCAGCTCAGATTTGCATGCTTCCTGTAGCACCTGTAGCATCATGCTTTCTGAAGAGAAATCTCAAGTCTTCCAGAAGCTCACAGGAGTAGTTTCTCCCTCTGGGTGATCTTGTTCTTCAGACAGTTCAGTTAGGACTGGCTTTATTCTAGAAAGATGAATCCAGTTATCTGTCTCTACCAACTTTACTGCAGTGGGTATTGTAAGGATCACTGAAAAGGGGCCCTTCCATTTTGGCTTTAATTGGTCAGCAGGTGTCCCCTATCACCAAGGTTTTATGAGCATTTGTTCTCCAGGATGGACAGTAGGTGTGGTCCTTCTGGGCCATGAGCTGTCAGGATTCTGTCCCCATACATTTGGATAGTGTGGTGCACTTGGCCCAGACTGATGAGATATTGTAAGAGCCTTGTGATCTCTGGGTCTACTCTCATATCATAGGATAGAAATGGCCTCAAATATAACATCCCAAATAGACTCAAACTTAGCCCAGTTTTGGGCATATTACAATGTTCATGAGCACCATTGGCAGCAATCAGAGCCAGGACTCACATGTCTCTTGACAAAGTTTTGCCAGAGCTTACGTTGGGGTCAGGTTGGCTCTGTCTTTCCAGAAGATTGCAGCTGCCAGGTGAAATGGAGGTGGTAATTCATGGCCTCTCCAAATTTCTTATGAGCACTCTAAACCAAACCCCAGGGAACCAATTTCTTAGTTGGTCCTTCTCAAGCATGTCGTCTTGAAGCTCTCATCTTACAGCAAATTCTTTCAATTTTGCACCTTGACACCTGCAAAAGTAGGGGTCTTGCTTATTTCTGGGATGCCCCAAAGGCATATTTCCTAATGTCCTGATGCAAAGTACTTGGCTTCTTTTTAATGTTCATCTTTTCAACAACCAATCTATCTTTCCAAAGCTTTACAGGCCTCAATGTTACAAGAATTTTTTTCTGGTTACCAGCAAACTTTTTTAAATTACTCATGTCTGTTTTTTGGCCCTGCTTCTCATGGTAGGAATGGCTAAAAGCCAGGAGAAATGTGCATGCCACAGGCTCAATATTGGGCTGCCTTAACTTTTCCCTGCCACATTAATTAGTGTGCCATCCTTAATCTTCATCTCCTGCAAAATCTCAGAATATAAACAAAATGTAGACAAATTTCCTGACACGGCATAACACATATGGCCTGGAGTCCAACTGTCAAAGGAGTCCTTGTTCCCAGCTGAGATTTCCTGAGCCTGGCCTGTACCATCTGCATTTATATCATCATTCTGATCTTCTGGGCTCTGACCAGTACTACCCATCAAGTTTAGCTTACAGCATTCTGTGACTTCTCTAGCTAGAAAGTTCAAACCTTTCCAAACTCCTTGCCTGAGTTACTTCAAAAGGCTTCTAAACCACATAGCCAGGTAACAATCACAGAAACAACCTCACTTCTCTGGACAAAATACACAACAACTACCACTTAGAGGAGAAGAGTTTTATTTTGGCTCATGGTATTAGAAGTTTCAGTTCATGCTTGGCTGGCTCCAATACAGAAACCACATGGTGGATGGGCCTGCTATGAGGGGAAACTGCTCATGTCATAGAGGCCATGAAGCAGAGTGAGAAGTGAAGAACAAGGTAGGGAAATATACCATTCTAGGTCACACCTCTGGTTACCTGTCTGTTCTGACACCCCTACCTTCTAATGACTAGTCAGGTATATTGCCCCTGTCTTAGTTTCTTTTCTTGTTGCTGAGACAAAATACCTGACATCCACAAATTAAAGGAGGAGAAGCTTATTTAGCTCACAGTTTGTAGAGGTTTTGGCCCATCATCAGCTGGCTCCAAAGAAGGGTGGCATGAAAGACAGTTATCACAGAGGACAAACAGCTCATGGTGGGCAGAAGGTAGCAAAGCAAGCAAGGGGTGGACAAAACAAGCCTCTTTCTGTCCCTTATATTGCATCCAGGCTAAAGGGATTAGGGCAGTGCCAGACTAATCAGTGGAATGATTTAGTAATCACCTACATTTAGTCCTAGCACCCTTAATCCCATTATTGCACCATAAATCAATTACACACTCTAGATTTAGCCACCTCTGAAAAATCCCCACCTATGACTGTATGAGGCTTTGAGGGGGACATCTAGACACAAAGCATAAGAGCCCCCATGACCCAATTACCTTCCAAATGCCCAACCTATAAGCACATGAGTTCTTTGGAGGATTTTCTTGAGTTAAACCATAACAGAATATTCCACATAGGTAAATCAAAATGCATGATACATCACCTGAACAGCCATATAATTATCTTAAAAGAAGCAGAAAAGTCATTTGATAAGCATGGTTTGTGTCTAGATGTCTCACCAAAGCCTCTTGTGGAGGTTTTTTCAGAGTTGGCAGAATCTAGAGTGTGTGATGCTGGGATTAAGGATGTGTGATTCGTAAATCACTCCACTGCTTGGTTTGGCATAGTTCTGGCTGGGATTAAGGGTGTGAGACCCACACCTCCTCTAAGGTGGGTAGCCTGCACATAATGTAAGGGACAGAAAGAGATTTGTCTCCTCTTCCTTTTTGCTTTTGTTATCCTGTGGGTGACATGAGCTGCTCTCCTCTGTGATGACCCTCTGCCAAGCCACCCTGCCTTGGACCCTGCTGATTATGGAATGAAACCTAAAAATACACATTGGTGAAAGGACAGTCTTTTTAATAAATAGTGTTGGGAAGTTTGGATATTAACATCCTGAAGAATGAAAATTTAACTAAAAGTAAAGTAAAGACCTTAATGTTACCCCTGAAACTATGAAACTAATAGAAGTAAATATTGGGAAAACACTTCACAACATTGAAATTAGCATGATGTTTGACAAATCCCCAGAAGCCAGGAAAAAAGGCAGAAATGACAATGAGAAATACTAAAATGTTTCTCCATGGAAAGGAAACAATTAAAAGAGTGAAGATATGGGACACAATGAAAGCAGTCCGAAGAGGGAAATGTATAGCAGTAAATACCCATATCAGGAAAACAGAGCAAGCACAAATTAACAACTTAATGATGAACCTCAAACCTCTACAAAAAGAAGAGCAGGCTAAGCCAAAAGCTTGTACAAGGGAGGAAATTATAAAGATCAGAGCAGAAAGTAATACATTGGAGACTAAAATAACAATACAAAGAATCAATGAATCAAAGAGTTGGTTCTTTGAAAGATTAAATAAAATTGACAAACCCTTATCCAACATTATTTAAAAAAAGGAAAGAAAAGACTCAAATCCACTCAATTAAGAATGAATAGGATGAAAGCACAACAGATCCTGAAGAAATCAAGAGGATCATCTACACCTACTTTGAAAACTTGTATTCTAATAAGATGGAAAATGCAGAAGAAATGGACAGATTCCTAGATACATATGAATTACCAAAGCTCAATCAAGAAGATATAAAAATCCTAAATAAACCAATATCAATCAATGATATCAAAGATGTAATTAAAAACCTGCCAACAAAGTAAAACCTAGGTCCTGATGGATTCACTGCTGAATTCTACAAGAAATTTAGAGAAGACTTAACACCACTACTTTAATTAAGTTGAAAGGAAAGCAATACTCCCAAATTCATTCCTGGAAGCAAGTATTACTCTGATACCAAAACCAGAGGAGGACCCAACCAAGAAAGAGAACTACAGACCAATCTCCCTAATGAACATTGATACAAAAATCCTCAATAAGATACTGGCAAACAGAATGCAGCAAATAATCAAGAAGATTATACACTATCACCAAGTTGGATTCATACCAGGGATGCAGGGATGGTTCAACATATGTAAATCAATAAATGTAATACATCATATTAACAGAGCCAAGGACAAAAATCATATGATCATTTCAATAGATGCTGAAAAAACTTTTGACAAATTTCAGCAACCATTCCTGACAAAAACCCTACAGAAAATTGGAATAGATGGTCTTTACCTCAAAAGGGTAAAAGCCATCTATGACAAACCAACAGCCAATATCATACTAAATGGACAAAAACTGAAAGCTTTCTCTCTAAAATTGGGAACAAGACAAGGATGTCAACTGTCTCCACTCTTATTCAAAATAGTCTTGGAAAATTTAGCCAGAGGAATTAGACAAGAGACAGAAATAAAAGGAATATCAATAGGAAAGGAAGAAGTTAAATTATCATTATTTGCAGAGACAAGATACTCAATGTAGAAGACCCCAAAAAGTCCACTAAAAAACTGCTAGATTTAATAAGCAAATTCAGTAGCACAGCTGGATACAAAGTCAACACCCCAAAATCAATAGCCTTCCTGTACAGGAATAACAAACTCACTGAAAGAGAAATTAGGGTAACAACACCTCTCACAATAGCATCCAAAAAAATGAAATACCTAGGAATCAATCTAACAAAGGATGTAAAAGACCTCTACATTAAAACTACAGTACTCTGAAAAAGGAGATTGAAGAGGATATCAGAAAATGGAAAGATATCCCTTGCTCTTCGGTAGGAAGGACTAATATAGTGAAATGGCCATACTTCCAAAATTGTTATACAGATTTAATGCAATTCTGATCAAAATTCCAACAGTATATCTCACAGAATTAGAGGAAACAATCCTAAAATTCGTTTGGAACCAGAAGAGACCTAGAATAGCAAAGTCAATTCTGCGTAACAAAGACAAGGCAGGGGGCATCACAATCCCCAACTTGAAATTATACTATAAAGCGACTGTGATAAAAACAGTGTGGTACTGGCAAAAAAACAGACCTGAAGATCAATGGAACAGATTAGAAGATGCTGAAACAACTCCAGACATACATCGTTGACAAAGGTGCCAAACACATTCACTGGAAGAAAGATAGCCTCTTTAATAAATGGTGCTGGAAAAACTGGCTGTGCACATGCCAAAGATTAAAATTAGACCCATATCTTTCACCATGCACTAAACTAAATTCAAAATGGATCAAAGATCTAAATATTAAAACAGAAACATTAAATCTGCTGGAAGGTAAGATAGGTAAAACTCTTGAAGACATTGGTATAAGCAAAGACTTTATGAATAAAACCCCAATGGCACAGGAACTATCACAAAGAATCAACAACTGGGATCTCATCTTATTAAAAAGCTTTTGCACAGCAAGAGAAACCACCAACAGAGTGAAGAGACAACCCACAACATGGGAAAAAAATGTTTGCCAGCTATTCCTCAGACAAAAGATTACTATCAAGAACATATAAAGAACTAAAAAAAATCAGACCTCCCAAATTTAAAGACACAATCCAAAAATGGGCATCTGACATAAACTCATACTTCTCAGATGAAAAATACAAACAGTAAGTAAATATATGAAAAAATGTTCAACATCACTGGTCATTTGAGAAATGCAAATTGAAACAGCACTGAGATTCCATCTTGCCCCAGAAAGAATGGCTACTATAAAGAAATCAACCAATAACAAATGCTGGCAGGGCTGTGGGGAAAAAGGAACCCTTCTCCACTGTTGGCGGGAGTGTCGACTGGTGCGAACACTGTGGAAATCAGTGTGGAGATTCCTCAAAAAACTAGTATTGGAAGTCCCATTTGACCCAGCTATTCCCCTTCTGGGTATTTTCTGAGAAGAATTAAAAGCAATGTGCCACAGAGATATATGTGCACCCATGTTTATAGCAGCACAATTTGTAGTAGCCCAATCTTGGAAACAACCCAAATGCCCGTCATCTGAGGAATGGATAAAAATGATGTGGTATTTTTATTTTATTTTATTTTATTTTTGTGGGTATGGGGGGGTCGACCTCAGGACCTCGTGCGCCAACAGGCGCCCATGCCGCTGAGCGATATCACCGGCCCCTTTTTCGTATGTGGGATCTGGGAGTCGAACTCAGGCCCTCACGCTTGCAAGGCAGGTGCTTACACTGCTGAGCCATCTCACAGGTCCATGTGGTATTTTTATACAATGGAGTACTACTCAGCCATAAAGAATGATAAAATGGAGACTTTTATAGGTAAATAGATTCAACTCAAGACCATATTCATAAGTGAAATAAACCAGACGCACATGTGTAAACATCATATTGTCTCCCTAGTGTAAGAAGCTGAAAGAGTAAATAAGATCCAAAATGTAAAATAGATATAAAATGGGAAGAAACTGTTCAAAAGTAAAAAGAAACTGGGATGGGATAATGGAGAAAAGAAGGAAGGGAAAGGCGAAAAAAAAATATATATAGAAGATAGTTAAGATAGATATACTACTAATTTCTCTTAGTTCATTGAAAAGCCAGGTGCGTGCTAATAGTTTGGACAATTGAATGCTGATATCTTGTACTCTGAGTAATTAATTTAAAGATAACAATATGCAAGATATTAACCATTGTTATCCTATTATGTTGTTTTGAAATTTTTTCTATTTTTTCTGTTTAAAATAAAAATTTTTTAAAAAGTGAAGGGACAACTTACACAATAGGAGAAAATTTTGCAAATAATACATCTGACAAGTGGTAGAAATTTATAATATGTGAAGAACTCCAAACCTAATAGAAAAATAATAATAAAATGATAAAAATTGAGTCATAGCTCTAAATAGAGATTTTTCAAAAGAAGACAAAGGGCCAATAGACATATTAAAAACTGTCCAACATCACTAATCACCGGGAACCTAAAAATCAACACTATGACCAGTTTTGTTTTCACCCAGTAATAATGGTTACTATTAATACTGAAAATAACAAGTGTTAGTGAGGATGTAAAAATCTTGACCCCTAGCACACTGTTGGTGACATGTAAATAACTATAGCCTCTATAGAAAACATAATGTAATAGTGGTTCCTCAGAAATTAAAAATAAAACTACCATATGACTTAATAATCCCATTACTAGGGGTATATACCCAACATAAATCAAATAAATATGTTACTGTCACATTTACAGTGACACATTCATCAGAGAGTTATTCACAGAAGCCAAGAAAGAGAAATAAATTTTAGTGCATGTCAACTTTAGAGTGGATAAATTATATATATGTATGTATATATATATATGCAATGGAATATCATTCAGGTACAAAAAATGAGTGAAATCCTGTAATTTGGCATAACATGGCTGGACCTGGAAGTCATTATTTTAAGTGAAATAAATCTGGCACAGAATGACAAGGGCATCATGATCTCACTCATTTGTAGAATCTATCAAAGATGTTCATGTACAATTTGAGAGTAGAATGGCAGTCACAAGGCTGGGCTAAATAGAGGGAAATTTCTAATGTGCTATTATACATTAGGGGTATTATAGATAATATTTCATAAAGTTAAGAGAAAGGATTTTGAAAATTTTTCTAATAAATAAATTGTAAGATCCATAATTGCTGAGAAGAGGAGTCATGTTAGAGATACTCAGGAAAGATCAACTAAACCTAGGTAACTGGAAGCAGGGTTGGAAGATGTGGTGACTTACACCCTGATACAGAAAATCAATTTGAAAGAAGATAGATGTAGTAGATGAAGCCAAATATCCAGATAGTAATGAAAAAGAGGGTAAGCAGTCCTTCCAGGGCTGGTCCAGGGCTGCTCCTCACTTGTCCAGGGAGCAGCCATCTTGAAAACTTCCCAAATAGCTGAAGGGAATGAAGGAGCAATGCAGAGTCTAGTTTCCCAGGATAGACTCTGAGTATACAGGCTGTTATGGTTTGTGTCTCAATGTCCCCCCAAAGCCTCATGCAGTCATGGAGGCGGGCTTCTAGAGTTTATGACTGATTTCTGGTCTAATGCTGGGATTATGGGTGTCAGTGCTACACCTACCCTGGGGTGGGTAGCCTGCATGTAATATAAGGGAGGGAAAGAGGCTTGCTCTCTCTCGTGCTCACTCCTCCCTTTTTGCTCTTGTTGTTTTGCTGCCTGCTGCTGCCATGAACTGTTGCCCTCTGCCATGTGCCACTCTGCCTTGGAGCCAGCCAAGGATGGACTGAAACCTCTACAAACTGTGAGCCAAATAAACCTTTCCTTCCTTAATTTTGGGTGTCGGGTATTTTGTCCCAGCAATGAGACGAAAGTAACCAAGACACAGGCCCTTTAACCCCATAATCCCCACTTCAAACACGGAGAAAGCTGCGACAGTGCAACATCCTTTCCAGAGCTTGTCAAAGGCAGGGGAAGTTCCCTCCATACCCACTTGACTCCAGGCAGTCAGAGGAGAAAAAAAAAATAATGGTGACCAAGGCCAACCAGCTGCTTACGCCCACCAAATCAGTACCAGACACATTTGAGTCCCCACTGTGCTCCCCATGCATGCCCAAGCTGCTGCCAGATACCTGAAATTGGTCCCATGCCTGCCCAGACCTCCATATTGCCCCCAGCACTGACACCATCTCCCAGCACTGCTCAATCAGCTTGAGTCTGTGCCCAGCACCTCAAGATTTCTTGAGTCTTTACCCAGCACTCACAGCTACACATTCTCCCTGGACCTTCCAGAGACTTGTCTGGCATTCAGCACCAGTTCTGAGCAGCCCGGGTCTCTGTTGGGCTCCCCAGAGCTATGTGAATCTTTGCCTGCTGCACTGGGCCTACTGAAGCCCTCACTCAGAGCCAGGCCTCCTTTACTTCCCCAGGTGCACTGGAGTCTCTGTGCTGCAACCCATATCAGCCCGAGGTGCATCTGAGTCTCCTCTGAGTGACCCAGACCCATTGGAATCTGTCCAGCACATCAGGCCAGTCCTATGCTAACCAGAGTTTCTGGCACTCAGCACCAGTCCCTTGCCTGTCTGACCTGTCTGGTGCCCTGTGGAACACTTGAGTCTCCATCCAGCACCTGGCACCCTCTCTGGCCCTGCTGGAGTCTCCCTACATCAGTGCCAGGCACACCTGTGTTGCCACTGGGCACTCTGGGACCCCATCTGATGTTTTGAACTGGTCCCATGGCTATGCATGTCTCCATGTGCCACCTAGCACTGGCGTCTGGCCAGTCAGAGTCTATGCCAGGTGCCTCAGGACTGCTTGAGTCTTCACTAATCACCCCATACCCCTCCTGGGCCTGTGTCCTGGCTTGGGCAGTTGTAACAGATGGGTTTATATATGGCAGAACCCTCAACAATAGGGGTCACCACATAAACCTTCAGAATATAAAGAGGGACAGAGAGGAATATGACTTGCTGGATTAAAGACTGCAGTCTGGAAGATAAACACTTATTTGAAAATATGTAGGGATTTTTTCTATTTTTAACCTAATTTCCCTCCCCCATTGTTATTTCTTTCTTTTTTTCTTTTTTCCTTTTTCAATTTTTCTGGTAGACTTTGGAAATTTATGGCCCATCCCCACACATATTTGTTATTACTTGTTTTGTTTGATTAGGTCATCTATTTTTTCCTTCTTGCTCTTCCTTTCTTGCTCTTTCAATTTGTTTCCTTGTTATTTTTTCTTTTAATTTAATCTCTACTTTTTATTATTTTTCTTTTTTCTTGTCGTTTTTTGTTACTGTTATATAATAATACTAATTTTCTTCTACTCCATGATAGGATTTTTTTTGGAATATTATCACCTTCTCATTTTCCATAGCTTAATTTTTCAAATTCTATTTTTATGCTTCCATTCTCCACAACCTCTATACTTAGTAGTGTAAATATTAATGTTTATGAATCTGTGGACAGTTATATCACACTATGGTTAAGCAATGATCTAATGTTAAGGGAGGTAAAATTGCTCTATTGAGTAGATGTTTACTGTATATCAATATCTTATTTGTCTTAGAGTTTGCACTATAAATATAGATGTCATTTGTATAGTTAAGACTGGCACATTCTTAGTTCTTAGTGTTTGTCCATATCCAGATTGTATTTGATGCTGTTGCTGATTTTACTATTTTAGTCAATGTAACATAGTTGTTGCTGTGAATTTTTTTTTATGTGGGTACCCGGACTCGACCTCAGGACCTCGCACTTGCCAGCAAGCGCTTGTGCCACTGAGCAATATCACTGGCCCTTTTTTTCCTTTATGTGGGTTCCGGGAGTCGAACTCAGGACCTCGCGCTTGCCAGGCAGGCACTTATGCCACTGAGCTATCTCACCAGCCCTGTGAATTGGTTTTATCTGTTTGTCAATGTCTAGATTGCACAGGGATCATTAAATAATACAGCAGCCCATTCCCAAAGCACTGGGTACTGGGCCAAATGGGCTGCAACCTCCTCTTGTAAATAAATGGAGGTGGTTGGATCCTGCAAAAGAGCTAAAGGTCAGCAGCTAGCTACACATAGAGGACATTCTCAAAATTAGACAGTGACTAAAGAGTTCTCAATTTTAGCAATAATGCTACACACTACAAGAAATCTGCAAGCCTCAGCACAGAAAACAAAGAAAAAATAGAAAAATGAGAAAACAAGGCAACAAAATGCCTCCAAAAACTCCCAACTCCCCCAAAGCAAATACAGGAGGCATCAAGGAGAAGAAATCAAAAGCCACATAGCCAAGATATCTGAAATGGTGACATTGGAGGTAACAAAACCGATCAATAATATTTGCTGGTGAATTCAAACAGAGAGAACTAAAGAGATAATGATGCTAATAAAACAAATGCTCAGTGAGTCAAGAAAGTACATTAATAAAATAAAAAAAGAGGAGTGAAAGTAAAAGATGTCAACCATGAGTACCCAGTATAGAAAAGAATTTTGATTCAAAAAAATGTTTCAAACAGGAATCCAGGAGATTTAAATTTTTATTGAATGTGTGGGCAGCAGAATTGACCAATATGAGATAAGATCTAGAACACGATGCTGTGGTGGGTGATAAACTTCTGAAAAACACCTTAAAAATAAAAAGAACATGGAAAATGGATCCAGCTTCTTCTAGATGATGCAAAGAAGACTAATCAAAGATTAATTGGGATTAAAGAAAAATCAGAAAGTACAAATAGCATAAAAATCTGTTCATAGAAGTAATAGCCTAAATTTTTTCCAGTGTGGAAAAAGAATTTGACATATGCATATTTGGCATATAGAACCACATATAGCCATGATCATAAAAAAAAATAACACCCCAAGACATATCATAGTCAGGGGTTCAAAAATACAACACAAGTACAGAATCTTAAGAGCTGTTAGAGAAAAGAAACAAATCACATACAAAGGAAAACCCATCAGAATTACAGCAGACTTTTCAACACAAACTATAAAGTCAAGGGGAGCTTGGAGAGAAGTGTTTCAAGCCCTAAAAGAAAACAAATTCAAACCCAGATTGACTTATTCTGCAAGCTTATCTTTAAAATTGATGGAAAAATAAGATAGTTTCATGATAAAGAGCACCTAAAGAAATTCATGACCACCAAACAAGCACTCCAAAAACATAGTCAAGGGTATCCTAGAAAGAGACAGTGGAGATAACAATGCCCGAAAGCCCAATAGAACAAATTCACCAGCAAGGGTGAACAATTAAGTAAGAAGGAAAGAGAGAATCAGCAGCAGGAAAACAATACGTGGATAGGGATAACTCAATATATATCAGTTGCATCTATAATGTGAATGGTTTGAATTCACTAATCAAAAGACAGAAATTAACAGAAATGATCAAGAAAAAAAATCCAAGTATATGTTGTATACAAGGAACATGTTTAATGCCCTCAAAATCTGACTGAAAGTCAAAAGATAGAAATCAATATTCCATGCAACAGCAATCCAGAAAAAAGCAGGTGTAGCTAACCTAATTGCAGAAAAAGAGGATTTTGATAAAAGACTAATTGGAAGAGAAATAGAAGCATGTCACATATTAGTTTAGGGTACAATTCAACAGTAAGTTATAACAATTTTAAATATATTTACACCAAATATGGGTGCATGCAACTTCATAAAATAAACACTAATTGATATGAGAAATCAGATAATCATCAATGTAATTGTAATGGGTGATCTCAATACCCCACTGTCACAAGTGGATCAGCTAGACAAAAACAATCAACAAATAATTATCAGAGTTGAACCAAACCTTTGGAAAAACGGACTTCATAGAAACATAGTGTTCTACCCAACAAGAACAGACTACGCATTCTTCTCAGCAGCACATGACACTTTCTCAAAATTAGACCACATAATACCCAATAAAAGATGCTTAAGTAAATGCAAAAGAATCAAAATTGCCCCATGCATATTATCGGATATGCATAGGGTACTTAAGCTAGAAATAAATAGCAAAAGACACCACCAAAACTATGAAAACACATAGAATTAAATGATACTCTCTTGAATAATCAGTGGGTGACAGATGAAAGCAAAGAAGAAATTAGACAGTGACTGAAATCAAATGATCATACCAGTATGACACTGGAACCAATGGGATACAAGGAAAGCAGTCCTAAGGGGGAAGATTATACAAATGAATTCCCACATCAGAAAAACAGAATGAGCTCATACAATGTAATTATGCACCTCAAATTCCTAGATAAACAAGAACAATCCAAACACAAAATTAGTATGAAGAAGGAAATTATGCAGATCAAAGCAGAAATTAATCAATTGAGACTAAAAAATACAAATAATGAATGAATCAGAGAGTTGATTATTTGAAAGATTAAAGAAAATGCACAGACCTTTAGCCAAGTTTACCAAAATAAGGAAAGAAAAGACCCAAATCCATGTAATTGAAAATTAGGAAGGTGAAATCACAATGGCTTTTGTCAAATCCAGAAAGTATCAATGACTACTTTGAGAACCTGCAGTCTACTAAAATGAAAAATTCAGAAGAAATGGATAGATTCTTAAAGCAATAAACTACCAAACCTGAACCAAAATGTAAATTACTGAATAATCCAATATCAGTCAATGAAATTGAAGAAATAATTAAAAAAAATAAACTACTAACAAAGAAAGCCCAGGTCCCAATTGATTCACTACTGAATTTTAAAATAAATAAATAAACAATAAATAATGGATCAAAGATCTAAATATTAAAACAGAAACAATCTGTTGGAAGATAAAATAGGTAAAACTCTTGAAGACATAGGTGTAGGGCAGACTTTGTGAATAAAACTATGGTTGCACAAAAATGATACAAAGAATTAACAAGTGGGATCATATCAAATTGAAAAGCTTGTATATGGCAAAGGAAACCACCAACAGAATGATGAGACAGCCTATAGAATGGGAAAAAATTTTGCCAGCTATTCCTCAGAGGACTAATATCTTGAATATATAATGAACTCAAAATGTATGGATCAAAATGTCTAATAGCTATTAGGAAATAGAAAGAAAATGTTCAGATAGGAAGGGGGAAAAAGGAGAGGGAAGAGGGAAAGGAAGGAAGGGAAAGGAAAAAAGAGAATAGAAGAAAAAATAGAAACAAAGCTTTTGTAAGTAAAGAGGGGAAGAGGGGTTGAAGAAAGGGGACAGGATTGGGAAAAAAAGAAGACTCAAGATATATTATATACTGGTACAAATTACCTATGATGAATGTTATCATTATTTATATCTAGAATGTATCAATAAAACTAATTTAAAAAAACACCACTGAGATTTCATCTCACTCTGAAATATGGCTATGATCAAGAAATAAATTCATAGAGAAAACTGGCGAGGTTACAGGGAAAAAGAAACACTATTTCCTTGTTTGCAGCATTGTAAACTGGTAGAGCCACTCTGTAAGACAGTTTGGAGATTCCTCAAAAAACTAAAACTAGAAATTCTTTTTGACCCAGCTATTCATCTTCTATATATCTTCTTGAAATATTTAAAGTCATCATACTATGGTGATGCATGTATACCTGTGTTTATGTATAACAGCACAATTTATAACAGCTAAATATTGGAAACAGCCTATATGCTCATCAACAAATGAATGGGTAAAGAAATTGTGGTAGTTATATACAATGGAGTACTACTCTGCCATAAAGATGAATAAACTTGAAACGTTTTAATGTAAATGGATGCCCCTTGAGACCATAATCTTATGTGAAATAAATCAGATACCCTAGTTTAAATATTTAGTTATTTCTTTTATATGAAAACCCAAAGTACAAATAAGGACCACAGTAAAAGACAGATATCAGGAATTAGGGAGATTTTTTTTTCAATTGGGAATGGGAACAAGAGATGGAGGGAGGGAGGGAGGAAGGAAAGGAAATGTGATTTTAAAAAAAAGAGTTAAAGAAAAAAATAGAAATAGAGCTTTTGCAAATGGAGAGGGGAAGAAGAGTTGGAGACAGCTGGGAGGTAAAAGAGGGGAAGGGGACAAAAGTAATTATGATGTGTTATGTACTTGTTCAAACTCCCCACACAAATTTAAGTGTTATGTACTCTAAACTTGTACTAATAAAAAATTGGTAAGTGTTTGAAGATATAAATATGATTCATTTGATCTAAGTATTTTCTGGTTAAGCTTAATTAGGTCAACTTCATTGGGTTGGGAGCCACCTAGGGGATTGGTCAGGCATACTTTTGGATGTGTCTCTGTTTGTCACCGAGGCATAACTTTGCTAGTATATGTACCTCACATCCTCACCTCTGGTGCAGTTCCTCTGCTCTGCTTCCTAGTTGCCATGATCTAAGTATCTTTGCTCCACCATGCCTTCCAGCCATGATGAATGCCTTGGAGCCAACTGACCATTGTACCCACTGGAAACATGGATAAATTTCACTCTCCTTCTTTATGCTGTTAGTTTTCCTTATTAAATAAATAATAGAGAAAATTTATAACAAGAGTAGGGATATTGCTGTGAGTCTACCTGAACATGTGGGTTAGAAAGCTTTGGAAATAGTTTGTGAATGGAGTTTGGAAAGGTTTGGAGATGTTATGCTTAAGTATCCCTAGAATGTTGTAACCATAGTCTGATGGGTGATTCTGTTCAAAATTTCCCTGACCAGAATGCTGGTAGAAATGGGGATTATGTAGCTTGCTTTTGATTCTTACAGGAGTTTCAAGCTAAGAGTTTGTAGTGAGTCTTGGAAAAGACTTTGAGTTGAATATTTTACCAACGCTGGGACATTTGAGATTTTGGAGTAAGGGACTATTGTGTTTCAATTGTACACTGGAGAGTTTTTTGTGTCACACAGTGTTATGGCCTGTTGTTTATTGGGAAACTAAGTATGATTTAAGGAATTGTGCTTGGGTGTCAAGTAGACAAAGGGTAGAATGTGGTGGTTAAAATGAATCATATCAATGTGATTGTCTTGGGAGCCACCAGTGGATTGGTAAAGAAACCTCTATGTGTGTACTCCATATCATTCCTGGCACCATCACCTCTGATGCTGCTCCCCTGCTCTACTTCACAACAACTACAAACTAAGAGTGTCTATTCCACTACATCATGATGTTACTGCTATGGAATCAACTAATCATGGATTGATTTCCATATAATTGTGAGATGAGTTAAACCTCAGCTTCTTTAAAATGTGTGTGTGTCAATATTGTTTCTTAGCAACAGGAAAGTTGATGAACATAGAAAATGTTCCTAGTATCAATTTTATCTATTTGTCATTTTCCCATTGCTGGAACACAATACTAGATATGCTGTAATTTAAAAAGGAAGGGGTTAATATTTTGTCATGTTTTTAGAGGGTTCAGTCCATGGTTGGTTGACTCCAAGGCAGAAATGGCATGGGGAAATGGCAAGGTGGAGGATGGATGCTTAGCTTATGGTGGCTGGATAGCAGAGCAGGGGAAGAGTTCTAGTAGGAAGGGGCCAGAAACCAGATATAATACACACATTCATGCCTCCATGACCACCTAGACACAGGGAAAAGTGTGCTTTAATAATTTTCTGGGCAGCTCCAAGCCAGTCAGGTTTACAATTAAGGTTAACCATACATATATTATAGTACACTCTAAAATTTATGTTTTTTCTTTTATTTATCAGTTAAAATAAATGCCAAGTAAAATAATTTTCTGTATGATTACAGTTAACAGGCCAAAGTGGCTCTGCTATAAGGATAAACATACATTCCAATTGGCTACAGTAGATAGACCAGAAATATTGTCACAAATTTAAGCCAATTTCATTTTCATAAAGGAAAAAGTACAGCCAATGAAGTCCAAATAGACCCTACTGTATTTTTCTATGCAAAAGAATGAATTAGACCCTTAGTTCACACAATTTACAAACATTAATTCTAAAGGGATCAATGATCTAAATATAAGATTTAAAAACATAAAAATCTTAGCAGAAAGTAAACGGGTAAACTTTTATGACTCAAATTCTGGAATGAACTCCTTACTACAACAAAACTATAAGAAACAAAAGAAAATAATAAATTTCAAGAAAATTAACAACTTTTGCTCATCAAAGTACATTATCCAGAAAGAGAATAAAATGTTACAGGGTGGAAAACAAACATTTTAAAACACATATCAGATAAGAGCTTCATATTCAGAAATATACAAGTCTCCTTCAACTCAACAACAGAAAAACAATCAAATTTTATAAATGAGCAAAGGCCATGAATAGAATTTTCCTAAAAAAATATATATAAATGGTCAATAAACACAATGCAAAATCTTCAGAATCATTAATCATTAGTGAAACACAAATGAATAGTAAAATAATATACCACATAATGCCAATAATGGATGTAATAAAACAGATAATAACTGTATTTAATGAGGATGTGAAAAAATTGGAATCCTTTCACATTGCTGGTGGGAATTTAAAGTTTTGCAGATATTGTCAAAAGTTTGACACCTTCTAAGAAAGTTAAATATACAATATTATATAATCCAACAAATTCAATCCTAATTATATGAAAACAAAATGAAAAACATGTGCACCAATATTTGTTTGCTACTATCTATCACCACATTATTAACAATAGCAAGATACAGAAATAAACTGTGTGTACCTTGACATATGAATAGATAAACAAAATGTGTTACACATCTAAAGTAGAATATTATTTGGGCATAAAAGTATACTTTTAAGATATGCTACAGCATGGATGAACACTAAAAATATGCTAATTGAAATGAAGGAGATAAAAACAGATAGTATTTATTTGCACTTTTTGAAATGTCCAGAATAGGCAAGTTCATAAGAATATAATTATATGCTAGTAGAAAGATGGATAAGTGGGAGTAGGGAGTTATTTCCAGTTGAGTACAGTTTCCATTTTTCTGTAATGATTAAAAACTTGGAAGTGAGTGGAGACAACATGGCTGAATAGAGGAGGAGCCTTGTTCAAAACAACTCAGAGAAATCAAACTAAAAAATACAGGTAATTGGAAGAAAGGGGAGGGACATACATCCTGACACCAAAATCAATCTGAAATAAGAGACTTATAGATCAAGCAAAATTTAGATAAAGGACTTAATAAAATGGCCAGCCAGCCCACCCAGTTGCCAGTGGATTGCTGGATCGTGGGCAAATTCCTGCCATACTTGGAAGCTTAAAAGAAGAAAAAAATTGATATACTAAAATAGTGTGGCTAAATCAAGCCACACAGGATAGACTTGGGACATAAGTCCCCTGCCTCTTTTGCCTTCCTCCAAACAGAGGATGCTGCAGCCCAGCAGTAAATTCCACCTGCACACACAGGAGTGAATGAACTACTCCTCACTGATGATCTGCCAATTTACCTTTTTTATCTTTCTTTTGTTCTCTTTCCTTTTATGCACCTGAGCACTACCTACAGTGGTGCATAGTAAATGGAACAGCTAACCCCTCCCCCATGACCTGTGGCTAGAGAAGCAAGGGAAATAAATGGCCTTGCACCATGGGACTGTGTAGCCTGGGGTTATCCCCACACCAGAGGTGGCATGAGCAGAAAGACACCCCATATCACCTCACTCCACTCACCTGATGAAGTTATGGACTAGAATGGAGGTAGGTGGCAGTGGCAGTGGCTGTGGCAGTGGACCTCATAAAGCAATGAATGAGAAGTTAACACACCCCTCTTGTGAGAAGAGTAAGAATTGGGACTGGACAGCCTTGAATAGCACCTGCATGAGGAGAGGATCAGACCACAACACAGCATCCAACTGATCCTGCAACAAACAATCTGAGAGTGTAAGAGCAAAGTTACCAAGTAGCAAACTTATAGAAATTTCATAGCAGAAATTAGGAATCAGTTAGTGGCCTCTGCCTAGGCTCATGCTGCCTGTCACATAATTAGACTCAGTTAGCCTTGACTGTCTGCATCCAGCTGCAGTTTCTAGATAACGTGCTAGGTCAGCCTGACTGAGTCCAGTTGTAATGTCTCTGTTTTCTTCCCCAAAAGGATATGTTTATAGTTTTCCCAGCTTGCTTCAAGGACTTTGGGCCCTGAGCAGACCAGCTTGCTCAAGAACACACTGAAATTTACCTGTTCAGCTCAAATCCCCTCCCTTCTTTCCCAGAATGTTATAAACAATTCCTTATAAGTAAGATTACTTAGAATAAGCCTACCTGGCAACCTATGATTTCATTCATGTAACCAATCATGTAACAACCTGCAATCAGCTTGTACTTCCTGCTTGCTAAAATGTATTTAAACTGAACTCAAAACTGACTCAGGGGGCTGGTGAGATGGCTCAGTGGCTTAAGCGCCTGCCTGGCAAGCACGAGGGCCCGAGTTCGACTCCCGGAACCCACATATGAAAAAGGGGCCGGTGATATGGCTCGGCGGCACGGGTGCCTGCTGGCGCGTGAGGTCCTGAGGTCGACCCCCCCCGCTACCCACAAAAAAAAAAAAAAAACCTGACTCAGGGCTAGTGATTTGGACTTGGTTCCCACTAGCCTGCTAGCATCACAATAAAGTTGCCTTCCAGCCTCCTCAGTGTGGAGTGTTTTCCTTTTGGCCCTGGTTTGTTTTTCTTCTGCAACAAGAGCACAGAGACTTGCCAGTGGGAGAGGAGCATAGAGGGCTGAGCAAGGACCAGGAGGGACCAATGGTGCATGGGACTGTGAGCAGCACCTTGTCCCTGGCTGAAAGCAGTGCAGAAGCAGGGAGAGAGATGCCAAGAGAAACAGGGTAAGGAGTGGAAGGCTGCTAAGGGACACACAGAAAGTACTGGCTGAAGACTCTGGCCCCAGGCACCCACATCTGGAGGCCAAGATCACCCTCACACCCACCACAAATTGACTACAGGCTTGGCAGTGTTATCCAGTAGTTTTGGGCTCTCAGTGGACACCAGAGGAATTTTGTTTTTTATTATATTTTATTTTATTTGTCTTCTTTCTTTGCTGGATTGTTTCCTCTTCCTTTTTTTTTTTTTTGGTCTTTTACCTATATTTTTGTTCTAATCTATTCATCTTATTTCCCCCTTTCCTCAACTTATCTCTCTAGATTTAATCATATTTTCATATCACTGAGTAATCTCTCCAATTTTTCTGGTTAACCTCGATAATCTCTTGCTTACTCCTTCATTCTTTCTCTTCTGCCCTCTTCTCTAGTTTCCCAAAGCTTTTGTGACGATCATTCATCCTCCACCTTGCTTCTACTCTATTTCTCTTCAGTTATCTCTGTTTTATCCACTATCCTTCTTAAATTTCCCCACCACAGGGTAAAAAAACTCTACCAAGGGGAAACACTGTTCATTCAAACTCCCAATTTATGATGGGTTCTGTTATATAACTATAGATTTTGCTTCTATGGTTTAAGGTACAAAATTAATAATTACCAGAGTTTATCAGTTTCTAAGCTGCACTTGATGATTTTGTTATTGCTAGCAATACTACATTAGCTAGGATGTTGTATCTGTTGTCATATGAGTTGTTCTCCCTTCTGTAAGAAGACTGGGAAGCTCTGGCTTAACCTCACAGCCCAGCACCACAGTACTGAATACTGAGCCAAACAGATACCAACATTTCACTCTTAATTAACTGGGAAGGTAGGATATTGGCACAGACACAAACCAAGAACATCCTACAAACACAAGACATCCTTGAAGAACAGACATTTCCTAGGGAGGCCTTTATACTAGTGATAAAGCTACCTACTACAAAATCTTACAAGGATAAACACAGAAAACAAAATAAAAAATTTTAAATACAAAATGACAAGACACAAAAGCAAAATGCAACCTCAGACCTCCAGCCCACCCAGAACAAGTCCAGGAGACAATGAGATAAAGGGAAATGGAAGACACACACCTGAAATTTCTGAAATGAAAGCAATCAAAGTAAAGAAACAAATTCATGAGGCTACAGAGGAAATCAGATCAGAAGTCATCTCCCAGGTAAAAAAGAAATGATGACAATAATGAAGGAATTGCTCTGCAAATCTAGGGTAGACATAGATTAAAAAATAGAGTAGTATAGGAAAATGATGGAAACCATGAATGCCCAATATAGGAAAGAAGTAGGATGCATGGAAGAGATTCAAACAGATACCCAGGAAATTAAAACTTCCATTGAAAGCTTGCAAAACTGCTTGAATGAAACTGAAGATAGACTTTCAGTCCTTAAAGACAGGATTGGGCTAGTGATCATGAAAGGAAAGATCTCTTAAAAATAACAAGGGATCAGGAAAAAACAATTCAAAAGCTGCAAGACGATGCAAAGAAAAGCAATAAAAGACTAATTGGTGACAATGAAAAAGCAGGAGTCAACACAAATGACATAAAAAGACTATTTGCAGAAGTAATAGCAGAAAATTTCCCAAACATGGGAAAAGAATCCGACATACAGATAAGTGAGGCATGTAAAACTCCAATTAGCCATGACCAAAATAAATCTACACAGAGGCATATTCTAATCAAGATCCCAGAAAATCAGCACAAGAATAGAATATTAAAAGCTGTTAGAGAGAAGAAACAGATCACCTATAAAGGAAAGTACGTGAGAATCATGGCAGACTTCTCAACACAAACCCTCAAGTCAAGAAGTGCTTGGAAGGCCGGTGATATGGCTCAAGTGGCATAAGTGCCTGCCTGGCAAGTGTGAGGTCCTGAGTTTGATTCCTGGTACCCACATAAAGGAAAAAAAGGACCGGTGATATCGCTCAGTGGTGCAAGTGCCTGCTGGCAGGGGCAAGCCTGAGTTTGACTCCCAGAACCCATATATAAAAAAAAAAGTGCTTGGAGTGTAGTATTTCAAGTCCTGAGCGAAAACAACTTCCAACCGAGATTGATATACACCTCAAAACTATCTTTCAAAATTAATGGAGAAATAAGATTCTTCCAAGACAAAGAGCAACCGAAGAAATTCATGACCACCAAATCAATCCTACAAAGGGCACTGAAAGATATTCTAGAGATAAAAATGACCACAATTCCAAGAACAACAGTAGAATGAAGCAACCAGGCAGGGCAAGCAATTAAACAGAGAAGAAAAACAGGGAACCAGGGCCGGTGAGATGGCTCAGTGACCTATGCATCTGCCTGGCAAGCGTGAGGTCCTGAGGTCGACCCCCAGTACCCACAAAACAAAACAAAACAAAACAGGGAACCAACAGCAAAAGTATAACATGACAAGGATAAACCAATGCATATAAGTTATAACCAACATTGTAAATGGTCTCAATTCACCAATCAAAAGAAACAGACTGGCAGAATGGATCAAGAAATAAGATCCAACAATATGCTGTATACAAGAAACACATTTAACTCAAAAATAAATTCATAGACTGGAAGTCAAAGGATGAAAAACAATTCTACATGCAACAGGAACCCAGAGAAAGCAGAGGTAGCTATTCTGTTTGCAGACAATGTGAACTTCAAACAAAGAATGATCAAAAGAGACAAAAAGATCACCACATACTTGTTAGGGCAAAACTTCAAGTGGAAGAAATAACAATCATAAATATGTATGCACCAAATATGGCAGCACCCAACTATATAAAACAAATATTAATAGACATGAAAAGTCAAATAAGCAGGCTGGCAAGATAGCTCAGTGGCATAAGTGCTTGCCTGGCAAGCGCGAGGTCCTGAGTTCAACTCCCGAAACCCACATAAAGGACAAAAAGGGCCAGTGATATCGCTTAGTGGCACAAGCACTTGCTGGCAAGCACGAGGTCCTGAGGTCAGCTCCCGGTACCCACATAAAAAAATCAAATAAGCAATAACACAATTTTAATAGGGGAACTTAATACCCCATTGTCACAAATAGATCAACCAGACAAAAAATCAACAAGGAAATATCAGAACTGAACCAAACCTATGAACAAATGGACTTAGTAGATGTTTACAGAGTGTTCCAACCAACAACATCAGAATACACATCCTTCTCAGCTGCACATGGGACATTCTCTAAAATAGAACATATACTAGCCCATAGAACATGCTTAAGTAAATGCAAAAGAATTGAAATTATCCCATGCATATAATGTGACCACAGTGAAATGTAATTGGAAATCAATGACAAAAGAAACTGCAAAAACTCCAAAAACACACGGAAATTAAACAAAACCCTCCTAAGCAACCAATGGGTAACAAATGAAATTAAAGAAGAAATTAAACAGTATCCACAATTAAACAAAAATGCAGATATAACATACCAGAACCTGTGGGAAACAATGAAAGTAATCCTAAGAGGGAAATTTATAGTGGTGAATTCTCATATCAGGAAAACAGAACAAGCACAAATAAACAACCTAATGTTGCACCTCAAGCTTTTAGAAAAAGAAGAGCAAGTCAAGCCTAAAGCCAATACAAGGGAGGAAATAATACAAATCAGAGCAGAAATTAATGCAATTGAAACTAAGTAAACAATACAGAGAATCAATGAATCAAACAGTTGGTTCTTTGAAAGATTAAATAAAATTGATAAACTCTTTGTAAACCTTATCAAAAAAGGAAAGAAAAGACTCAAATTCCTGCAATGAGGAATGAAAAGGGTTACATCAATACAGATCCTGTAGAAATTCAGATCATCAATACCTACTTTAAGAGTCTTTAAGAGGATGGAAAACACAGAAGAAATGGACAGATTCCTTGATACATATGAATTACCAAAATTAAGTGAAGAAGATATAAAAATTCTGAATAATTCAATATCAGTTAATGAAACTGAAAATGTAATTAGAAACTTACTTACAAAGAAAAGCCCAAGTCCTGATAGATTAACTGCTGAATTTTTCAAGAAATTTAGAGAAGGTTTAATGCCAATACTCCTCAAACTCTTTAATGAAATTGAAAGGGGACTCATTCTTGGAGGCAAGTATTTCCCTCATATCAAAACCTGAGAAAGAGCCAACCAAGAAAGAGAACTACAGGCCAACCACCCTAATGAACATAGATGCAAAAATTCTCAATAAGATACTAGCAAACAAAATGTAGCATATCATCAAGAAGATTATACACCATGACCTAGTAGGATTCATCCCAGGAATGCAGGGATGGTTCAACATATTCAAATCAATAAACATAATACACCATACTAACAGAGCCAAAGACAAAAGTCACATGTTCCTCTCAACAGATGCAGAAAAAGCTTTTGACAAAGTCCTGCACTCATTCATGATAAAAATCCTACAGAAAATAGGAATAAATGGTCTTTACCTCAATCCAATAAAAGCCATCTATGACAAACCAACAGTCAAAATCACAGTAAATGGACAAAAACTGATAGCTTGCACTCTAAAATCAGGAACAAGGCAAAGATGTCTGCTGTCACCACTCCTATTCAATATAGTTCTGGAAATATTAGCCAGAGCAAATAGATGAGAGAGATAAATAAAAGGAATAAGGATAGGAAAGAAAGAAGTTAAATTATCATTATTTGCAGATTACATGTTACTCAACATATAAGACCCCCAAAACTCCAACAAATGATTTCTAGATTTAATAACCACATTCAGTTGTGTAGCTGGATACAAAGTCAACATTCAAAATTCAGTAGATTTCTGTACACAAGCAACAAATTCATTGACATAGAAATTAGGGAAACCACAGCCTTCACGGTAGCTTCCAAAATAATGAAATACTTAGGAATCAGTCTAACAAAGGAAGTAAAAGATCTATATATTGAAAATTACAGTACTCTGAAAAAGGATATCAAAGAGGATATCAGAAAATAGAAGGATATTCCTTGCTCATGGACAGGAAGAACCAACATAGTGAAAATAGTCATACTTCCCAAATTACTATACAGATTTAATGCAATCCCAATCCAAATACCATTAACATACCTGTCAGAACAAAAAACCATCCCTCAAATTAATTAGGAAACAGAAGAGACCTAGGATAGCAAAAGCAATTCTGGACAACAAAGGCCAGGTGGGGGGCATCAAAAACCCTGACTTGGAATTATACTGCAAAGTTTGTGTGATAAAATCAACAGAGTACTGACAACCCCCCCAAAAAAAAAACAGACCTGACCTTCAGTGGAACAGATTAGAAGATGTAGACACAACTCCCAACACACTCAGCCACCTTGTCTTTGACAAAGCACCCAAACATTTTCACTGGAAGAAAGATAGCCTCTTTAATCAACGGTGCTGGAAAGACTGGCTTTCTATATGCCAAAGAATAAAACTAGATGCATATCTATCACCATACACTTAACTAAAGTCAAAATGGATCAAAGACCTAAATATTAAAACAGAAACAGTAAATCTATTAGAAGCAAACAGATAGAAATCTTGAAGACAGGTGTAAGCAAAGACTTCATGAACAAACCCCAAACTGCACAGAAAGTACTTCAAAAAATCAACAACTGGGAACTCTTATTACAAAACTTGTGCACATCAAAAGAAATCAGCAATAGAGTGAGTAGACAACTCACAGAGTGGGAAAAAATTTGCCCAACTGTCCCTCAGACAAATGACTTATATATAGAACATATAAAGAATTGAAAAAAAAATCAGACCCCCCACATTCAAAGACCCAATCCGAAAATGGGCATCTGAGATGAAAACACACTTCTCAATGAAGAAATACAAATGGCCAATAAATATATGAATAAATGCTCAACATCACTGGTCATTCAAGAGATGCAAATTAAAACAACATTGACATTCCATCTCACTCCAGAAAGAATGGCTATCATCAAGAAATCAACCAATAACAGATGCTGGTGGCACTGTGGGGAAAAAGGAACCCTTCTTCACTGATGGTGGGAGTGAAGACTGGTGCAACCACTGTGGAAATCAGTAAGGATATTCCTCAAAAATCTAGGATGAGAGGTCCCACTAGACCCAGCTATTCCCCTTCTTGGTATCTTCCAGGACAATGAAATTGTGTGTAATTACATTCAGCATATACATTCAGAATGTTACATATTCTTGGTAAACGGTTCCCTTTATGAATATGTAGTGACCAACATTGTTTTTCTAATCATTCTTGAAGTCTATTTTGTTAGAAACTAGAAGAGCTACTTCTGCCTGCTTTTGGACTCTAACTGTGCGGCTTATTTTTTTCCATCTTTCATTTTTTGTCTGTTTCTTTGTTGATGAAGTTTGCCTCCTGAAGTTAACATACAGTTTAGGTTGTGTTTTTTGATCCAATCTGCCAGTCTGGGGAGTTCAGACCATTTGCATTGAGTGTCATTACTTAAACATATTTACAGATTGCTTTCATTATTATTTTGCAATGTTTGATTCTTTTGCACATTCTTTTTGTTTATCTACTTTTCAGTGAAATATACTCTTTTCTTTGGGTGCTTTGATGATGTAGACTTCCTTGTTTTGTTTTGGATTCCCTTAAGTATTATATGCAACACTTGTTTGGTGGTCATATATTTCTTTATTTTGTCTTTGCCATGGAAGGTCTTTATTTCTCCATATATTGTGAAGGATAATTTTACAGGTACAGTAATGTGGATTTCCAATTATTTTCTTTAAGGACTTAAAAAACTTCACTCCAGGATTACTTACCCCTTCAAATCTGTATTGATTGACTTACTATTATTCTGAATGTTTTCCTTTGTAAGTAATTTGGCATTTTATTGAATAGCTGTTTTTATTCTCTTCTTCTTTTGAATTTCTTAGATTTTGAGTATAAGTCATGGAGAGGTTCATTTCTGATTGTATCAGTTTGGGGCTTAGATGCATCATTTTTCTGATTATGCATCACATGCCATAGTTTTGAAAAATTTTCTGCAAGAACTTTGGTGACTAAATTGTTCATATCACTAGACTGTAATCCAAACACTTCTTCAATTTCAATAATCCTTAAACTTGTTCTTTTAGAGTCATGTAGATTCTCTTGGGCCAATTCTTAATTGTCTCATTATTTTTTCAGTGTTGTAGAGTGAATATTCTGCATCAACCTTGTCTCAGATTATATTTTATCTTCTGATTGATTTGACTTGCCATAAATTTCAATTGTTTTTTTTTTTGCTAGGATTTCTGCTTTATTTCTTTTTGTAAATTCTAAATCTTTACTGAAGTGGTTTTTCATATCCTGCATTTTCTTTCTTATTTGATTCAGCTGCTTATTGGTGTATTATTTAAATTGATTGATCACTTTAGTGGTTTATTCATACAGCTGTTTACTTAGATCTTAATTCATTGAACATGTTAGATGTTTGTCTGTTCTTTTATCTATCCCATCAATTTCACTATTTTTTAATGTTCTTTGTCTGGAGATTCATACACTTCAGTGCCTGTGAGGTCCATTTTTGGGTAGTTTTATATTTTTGAAGGCAGTATTTTGTCTTTTTTAAATAATTTTTGTCCTGTGTTGAATGTTGTATATCAGTTGGAATAGAAAGCTCTGCAACTATAGCAGAGATATTTTCAGTAAGTATATTTTTCCCTGTGATGTGGCACTGGTTTTTATGTAAGATTCTGTGTGTAGGCACCTACTTCACCTACTCAAAGTAATGGGGTCAGTCTCTGTCACTGTCTTGTGAAGTGGAACAACTACCAATAATATCAACATAAAAATAATCATATACCAACACATAATTTCAAACTTGTTTTAACAGTGTATAACACTTTTGATAACATAGGAAGATGAAAAAATATTATCAATGAAGAAAAGTCTAGGAAATTGAGTAAAAATTAAAAAGAGAAAAAGAAAAGCAAAAAGAAAGAAAAAATAAAAAATAGGTTTTAATGAGTTTATTTTTATTTCCTGACAGGAAGTGGCAGGGAAAAAAAAGATTTGAGGGCCGGTGAGATGGCTCAGCGGCTTAAGCGCCTGCCCGGCAAGCACGAGGGCCCGAGTTTGACTCCCAGAACCCACATACGAAAAAGGGGCCAGTGATATCGCTCAGCGGCCCGGGCGCCTGCTGGCGCGCAAGGTCCTGAGGTCGAACCCCCGGTACCCACAAAAAAAAAAAAGATTTGAGAGCTTATGTATGGTAGTAGAGAGAAAGAGGAGAGGAGAAAGAAATATAAGTGGAAAGTGTGAGAGGCTTTTTGGGCATTAAAACCAATTAATGCCCTGGTAGAAACCCAATGTTGGAAGACTCAAAGTGTCCTTTGGTGAGGAAGATACACATAGGTCAATGTAAATCATTGTAGAAATTAAAACTATATCCAACACCAATGCACAGTTGCATATGTGCTATAATCCCTCCACCACACACACTTTAAGAGTTAAAGGGTCTGAGGATCTAAACAATTCACTGAATCTCACTTATGTGCTTACTGCTGGCTGGTTTAGAAAAAAAGCTAAATTTTACCTAATTCCAGTCTCAATGCCTATAACTCACCATATTCCAAAGCCTGTATTGTTTTCAAAATCAGTGACATGGTATTTACTCTGCTTCCACCAGGGTTTCACCTGTGGTTCTCTATCATCCATTAACCTAGATAGTGCTTTCCCCTGTCCTTTTCCCTCCATCTCTAGAACTCCCAGCACCCTTTTCTCAGGTAAGACTTCTAGCTTCATAGTGGCATTTGAGGTTAGGGACATTGTTTTCTCAGTTAATGCTGGCTGTTTCTGTCCACCACCAGTGCCTGATGGGCTCAAGTGCCCTGGACCCCTGAATTCATCTTTAACATTTTTTCCCTTGTGTCTAGTGCCAGGGCAGCAAGGATTGCATAACTCAACCTGAATTGTGGACAATGTTATCTGGGATGAGTGCCCAATGTGGCTGCCTCCTTTTCTTCTTTCCCTGAAAGCTTTGTGCATTTTACAGCATGGATTGATCCAGAGACCTAGGCCTCTGTTCAAAATATGGGAATTTATTTGCTCTTATCAACAACTCTGGGCTATGTCCCAGTGGAGAAACCACATGTTCAACAACATTTCAGACAATTGCAGCCACAGACTTGTGCTGGGAGCAGCACTGGGATGCTGGACAGCTTCACTTCTTATACTTGCTTTCCCATGTTTGTACTTCACCAGATTGACATCACATTCAAGATGTATTCTATTGGTTGGTGACTCTATCACCTCATGTAGTCATGCTTTGACTAATCTTAGCACATACCTCAGAGTCCTGTATGGATGCCCTTCCCTCTATGCCACAATGATCTTTCATTATGTACAAATTTTATGATTTGTTTTATTGTTTAATTCTGGGAGGTTGAGGCAGGTGGATCATAAGTTTGAGCAAAGACTTGTTAACTTAGCGAGGCCTTGTCTCAAAACAAAATGAAAAATAAAAAAGTACTGGGGATGTTCCTCAGTTTGAAGGCTTGATGTTCAAGCCCAAGTACTGTAAAAAAGAAATTAAAATTTTGTAAATGGAATTTCTCTCTCATATAATATATTAAAGTAATCAGAGAGGGAAAAAGATGGTGGATGTCTAAGAAGCAGGCAGCAAAACTCTCTAAAATTTACCATTGGACCACTGGAATACAGTGATGGGGAGAGCACAGGAGGGAGGGAGGTGCCTCCCCTGGACCCGGGAAAGTTCTGAAGTGCAGTTTGGGACTCAGGGTGCCAGTGAAGGGTACTTTCAGTGAAGAAGGAGGAGAACCTCTCCCTGTCCCAGGAACTGTGGCGTGACAGAAGCTCAAATCTGCAGACACACGGTGACAGCCAGTGCCCCCAGGACCCCCATGGAGGATTGTGAGACAGTGGCAGTGCAGGGGAGCAGCAGAGGACTGCGCTGGCCAGCGGTGAGTGTCTCTCAGGCACAGCTGTCCCGTGCCAGAGAGCGATTGGCCAGGCACCATTATAGGGGGTGCAGTGAAACTCAGAGCAGCATGAAAACACAGCGCTCAGGACTCAGCGCAGCGCTGTGGCTCTCAGGCCTGTGGAAAGTGCACTGATGGTGGCAGGTGAATGAGACTGATCTCTGCCTGAGAGTATACGCTTCTGCTCACTGCCCCACCAAAGGGCCACTCCTGGCTTACCGGGATGGACTTGCACAGAACAGGACTCTCACTACACGGTGCCTGCCTACATCAGAGTCAACACCTGGAAATGATTCTTTTTCTAATTTGTTTTTTCTCTCATTTGTTTTTTGTTCTGGTGAAGGGTTTTTTTTGTGTGTGGGGGGGTTATTTTTGTTTTGTTTGTTTGTTTTGTTGTTTTTGTCTTCATTTTTGTTTCTGTTTGTCTATTTGCCCTTTCCATCATTATTCTCTCTGGTTTTTATATGAGTGTGAACAGAGCTTCTAACCTCTTTGTGATTGGGGTTGTGATCTGTTCTTCCTTTTATCTCTGTCTTCTCTTTTTCCCACCAGCCCTCTGCACCAGTTTCCAAATGTTAGTGGGATCCCTCTTGGTCCTCTAACCTTACATCTAATTCCTTCCTCTTCTCCCAATACTCTACTTCCTCCTTAACTCATTTTAAATTTAAACTCCTGAGGGAAAAATTGACATATTAAGGACTTGTATACTGCATAAAATTTTTCTGGTGTGTTTTACATTTTGTTATATAACCACAACTCTACTTTATATGATTAAAAGTGGCAAATAACTGGTTAGCTCAGTCTGTCATTTTCTAGACTGTGTTTGATGCTTTAGGTACCATTATAGCCAAATGTGAAATAACTGTTCTAAACAGCTTTCCTTCCTAATATTTCATGATTGAGATTAACTAAGGGTCACAGAAAATACAGCGACACAGTACCAAAGAACCAAGGACTGGGCCAAACAGGTAGCAACTTCTCATATCCAACAAATTGAAGAGGTAGGATCTGGCAGCAAGCTCAAAATCCAAAAACAAGCTTCACTTGGAAGATACTGCAGAGAAGTAGTCATCTCCCAAGGATCTTGAACACTAGCAATAAAGTAACCTACCATAGGTAATTTACAAACATCACCCCAGGAATTAAACTAAAGAAGGAAAAGAAAATGAGATAACACTTGAACAAGATGCAACCCCACACATCCAATTCACCAAAGGCAAACCTAGGGGACAATGAGGTAGGACAATCTGAAAGCCACTCACCTGGCCTATATGAAGTGGTAAAAACAAAGCAACTGAATGAGGCTCTGGGAAAAATTAAATCACAAATAATTTCACAGATAACTGCAGAGATAATGTCCACAATGAAGACCACGCTTAAGGACACTATAGCTGATACAGACAAAAAAAAATTGATGAGCTTAAGAAAAGTATAGAAACCATGAATGCTCAGCATAGGACAGAAATGGAATCCATGAGGCAGATTCAAGCAGATATCCAGGAGAACAAAAATTCCATTGAAATTATTTGTAGCAGATTAAGCCAATATGAGGACAGGATCTCAGATATAGAAGACAGGCTTGCAATTAGTGATCATGAAAAGAAAGAATTCTTAAAAATAGCAAGGGACCATGAAAACTTAACTCAGCAGCTGCTGAACTGCTAACTTAAGAATAATTGGAATAGGGGCCGGTGAGATGGCCCAGCGGCAAAAGTGCCTGCCTGACAAGCATGAGAGCCCAAGTTCAACTCCTGGTACCCACATACAAAAAATGGGCCGGTGATATCACTCAGCAGCACGGGCGCCTGCTGGTGCACGAGGTCCTGAGGTGGACACCTGGTATCCACAAAAAAAAAAAAAGAATAATTGCAATAAATGAAAAAGCACCAGATAGCAAAAATGACATTAGGACCTTGTTCATAGACATTATCATGGAGAACTTCCCTGGAAGAGAAAAAGAATTTGATCTTCATATAAATGAGGCTTACAGAACTCCAACTAGACAAGATCAAAAAAAAAACTTCAGCCAGACATATCATAGTTAACATTCCAGAAATTCAACAGAAGGGCAGAATCTTAAAAGCTGTTAGGGGAGGAGGAAAAAAGATGGCGGATGAGTAAGAAGCATGCAGAAAAACTCTCTAAAAGTTGCCACTGGACTACGGGAATATAGTGACTGGGAGAGCACAGGAGGGGGGCAGATGCCCCCCCCGGGACTCAGAAAAGTTCTGAAGTGCAGCTTGGGACCCCCGGCACCAGTGAAGGGGACTTTTCAACAAAGAAGGAACAGACCCCGCGCGTGCACCTTCTACCATCCCAGGAATCACGGCGTGACAGAAGCTCAAAGCTGCAGACACACTGTGACAGCTGGTGCCCAGGGAGCCCCCAAGGAGGATCGCGAGACAGCAGGGGGGCAGGGGAGCGGCAGAGAACTGCACTGGCCAGTGGTGAGTGAGTGTCTCTCAGCCACAGCTGTCCCACGCCAGAGAGCGACTGGCCGGGTGCCATTGTGGGGGGTGTGGCGAAAATCAGAGTGGCTCGAAAACAGCTCTGGGAACTCGTGCTCCAGACAGGGCAGCGCGGTGCCTCTCAGCCCCACGAAAGTGCATTGAGGGCGGCAGGTGAACGAGACTGGTCTCTCAGCCACACCTGTCCCGTGACGGAGAGCGGCTGGCCCGGCAGCATTGTGGGGGGCGTGGCGAAAATCAGCGCAGCGCAAAAGCAGTGTGCTGACAGTGGCAGGGGAAGGAGACTGGTCTCCACCTGAAAGTCCATGCTCTGCTCACCGCCTGCCAGAGGGCCGCTCCTGGCTCGCTGGGACGGACCTGCACGGAACAGGACTCTGTCATCACACGGTGCCTGCCTACAGCAGAGTCAACACCTGGAACTGATTTTCTTTATTTTTTTATTTTTTTTATTTTTTATTTTTTTATTTTTATTTATTTTTTAATTTTTATTTTTTTCTCTCTCATTAGTTTCTTGTTCTGGTGAAGGGGTTTTTATTTTTGTTTTTATTTTTTCTTACTCTTATTTTTATTGTTTTTATTTTTTTCTTTTGTGAGGTTTTATTTCTGTTTTATCCGTTTGATTTGTTGTTTTTGTCTTCATTTTTGTTTCTGTTTGTCTATTTGCTCTTTCCTTCATTATTCTCTCTGGCTTTTATACGAGTGTAAACAGCGCCTCTAACCTCTTTGTGATTGTGGTTGTGATCTGTTCTTCCTTTTATCCCTTCCTTCTCTCTTTCCCACCAGTCCTCTGCACCAGTGTCCCAATGTTAGTGGGATCCCTCTTGGTCCTCTAACCTTACATCTAATTCCTTCCTCTTCTCACAATACTCTATTTCCTCCTTAACTCATTTTAAATTTAAACTGAGGGGAAAAATTGACATACTAAGGACTTGTATACTGCATATAATTTTTCTGGTGTGTTTTAGATTTTGTTATATAACCGCAACTCTACTTTATACAGCTAAAAGTGGTAAATAACTGGTTAGCTCAGTCTGTCATTTTCTAGGCTGTGTTTGATGCTTCAGTTACCATTATAGCCAAATGTAAAATAATTGTTCTAAACAGCTTTCCTTCCTGATATTTCATGATTGATATTGACTAAGGGACACAGAAAATACAGTGGCACAGTACAAAAGAATCAAGGACTGGGCCAAACAGGTAGCAACTTCTCACATCCAATGAATTGAAGAGGTAGGATCTGGCAGAAAGCTCAAAACCCAAAAGCAAGCTCCACTTGGAAGATACTGCAGAGAAGTAGTCATCTTCTAAGGATCTTGAACACTAGCAATAAAGTAACCTATCATAGGTAATTTACAAACATCACCCCAGGAATTAAAGAAAGAAAAAATGAGATGACATTTAAACAAGATGCAACCCCACACAACCAATTCACCAAAGGCAAACGTAGGGGGCAACGAGGTGGGACAATCTGAAAGCCACCCACCTGGCCTATCTGAAGGGGTAACAACAAAACAATTGAATGAGGCTCTGGAAAAAATTAAAACAGAAATAATTTCACAGATAACTGCAGAGATAATGTCCACAATGAAGACTATGCTTAAGGACACTATAGCTGATACAGACAAAAAAATAGATGAGCTTAAGAAAACTATAGAAACCATGAATGCTCAGCATAGGAAAGAAATGGAATCCATAAAGCAGATTCAAGCAGATATCCAAGAGAACAAAAGTTCCATTGAAAGTATTTGTAGCAGATTAAGCCAATGTGAGGACAGGATATCAGATATAGAAGACAGGCTTGCAATTAGTGATCATGAAAAGAAAGAATTCTTAAAAACAGCAAGGGACCATGAAAAATCAATTCAGCAGCTGCTAGATGACTCAAAGATAAACAACTTAAGAATAATTGGAATAAATGAAAAAGCAGGAGATAGCATAAATGACATTAAAATCTTGTTCAAAGACATTATCAGGGAGAACTTTCCTGGAAGAGAAAAAGAATTTGACCCCCCCAATAAGTGAAGCTTTTAGAACACCAACTAGACATGATCAAAAAAAAACTTCAGCCAGACATATCATAGTCAAGATCCCAGAAATTCAACAGAAGGGCAGAATCTTAAAAGCTGTTAGGGAGAAGAGACAAATCACCTATGAAGGAAAACCCATCAGAATCACAGCTGACTTTTCAGCACAAACCCTCAATTCAAGAAGAGCTTGGAATGACGTATTTCAAGCTCTAAAGGAAAATAATTTTCAACCCAGATTGATGTACCCTGCAAAATTATCTTTCAAAATTGATGGAGAAATAAAATACTTTCATGACAAAGAACATCTCAGAAAATTTATGACCACTAAACCAGCACTCCAAAATGTTCTGAAAGACATTCTAGAAAGAGATAGGAACCCCAACAGAAGGAATCCACTAGGCAGGGCAGATAATTAAATAGCAGGAAAGGGGAAAAACAGAGTGGGAACCAACAACAGGAAAATATCATGACAAGTATAAGTCAATGCATATCAATTTTAACCATCAATGTTAACGGTCTCAATTCACCAATCAAAAGGCACAGACTGGCAAAATGGATCAAGAAGCAAGATCCAACAATATGCTGTATACAAGAAACACATTTAATTCAGAAAGAAATTCATAGACTGAAAGTCAAAGGATGGAAAACAATACTCCATGCCACAGGAACCCAGAAAAAAGCAGGGGTAGCTATTCTTTTTGCAGACAAAGTGAATTTCAAGCCAAGAATGATTCAGAGAGATAAAGACGGTCATTACATCCTTGTAAAGGGAACAATCCAAGAGGAAGAGATAACGATCATAAATATATATGCATCAAATACCAATGCACCCAACTATATAAAACAAGTACTAAAGGACATGAAAAATCAAATAAGCACTAATACAATCATATTGGGAGATCTCAATACTCCACTGTCACAAAAACACAGATCAACTAGACAGAAAATCAATAATGAAATAATAGAACTGAACCAAACTTTGGAACAAATGGACTTAGTAGATGTCTACAGAGTGTTCCACCCCACAACATCAGAATACACATTCTTCTCAGCTGCACATGGGACGTTCTCCAAAATAGACCACATACTAACTCATAAAACCTGCTTAAGTAAATGCAAAGGAATTGACATTATCCCATGCATATTATCAGACCATAGTGCAATGAAATTGGAAATCAATGGCAAAAGAAATCACAAAAACTCCCTAAACACATGGAAATTAAACAGCACCCTCCTGAACAACCAATGGGTCACAGATGAAATTAAAGAAGAAATTAGACAATTTCTACAACTGAATGATAATGACAGAACAACACACCAGAACTCATGGGATACAACGAAAGCAGTCCTAAGAGGGAAATTTATGGCATTAAATACTTATATTAGGAAAATAGAGCAAACGCAAATAAACAACTTAATGGCGAACCTCGAACTTCTAGAAAAGGAAGAGCAGGTTAAGCCAAAAGCCCATATAAGGGAGGAAATTACAAAGATCAGAGCAGAAATTAATGTATTGGAGACTAAAAAAACAATACAAAGAATCAATGAGGGAAAAAGTTGGTTCTTTGAAAGAAAAAATAAAATTGACAAACCCTTACCCAACCTTATTAAAAAAAGAAAAGAAGAGACTCAAATCCATGCAATTGAAAATGAAAAGTGTGATATCACGAGGGACCCTGCAGAAATCCAGAAGATCATCTATACCTATTTTAAAAATCTATATTCTACTAAGATGGAAAATGCAGAAGAAATGGACAGATTCCTAGATTCGTATGAATTACCAAAGCTGAATCAAGAAGATTTAAAAATCCTAAATAAACCAATATCAACCAATGAAATTGAAGATGTAATTAAAAACCTCTCAACAAAGAAAAGCCCAGGCCCTGATGGATTCACTGCCAAATTCTACAAGATATTTAGAGAAGACCTAACGCCACTACTTCTCAAAATTTTTAATGAAATTGAAAGGGAAGCAATACTCCCAAATTCATTCCTGGAAGCAAGCATTACCCTGATACCAAAACCAGAGAAGGACCCAACTAAGAAAGAGAACTACAGGCCAATCTCCCTAATGAACATAGAGGCAAAAATCCTTAATAAGATACTGGCAAACAGAATCCAACAAATCATCAAGAAGATTATACACCATGACCAAGTTGGATTCATCCCTGGGATGAAGTGATGGTTCAACATATGTAAATCAATAAATGTAATACACCATATTAACAGAACTAAAGACAAAAATCACATGATCATCTGAATAGATGCAGAAAAAGCTTTTGACAAAGTCCAGCACCTTTTCATGATAAAAACCCTACAGAAAATTGGAATAGAGGGTCTTTATCTCAACCTGGTAAAAGCTATCTATGACAAACCAACAGCCAATATTATACTATATGGCCAAAAACTGAAAGTCTTCCCTCTAAAATCAGAAACAAGACAAGGATGTTCACTGTCCCCACTCTTATTCAACATAGTTCTGGAAACTTTAGCCAGAGCAATTAGACAAGAGAAAGAAATAAAGGGCATAATGATTGGAAAGGAAGAAGTTAAATTATCATTATTTGCAGATGACATGATACTCTACACAGAAGACCCCAAAAACTCCACTAAAAAACTGCTAGATTTAATAAGCAAATTCAGTAGTGTAGCTGGATACAAAGTCAGCACTCAAAAGTCAATAGCCTTCCTCTACACAAATAACAAACTTACTGAAAGAAAAATTAGGGAAACAATACCTTTCACAATAACATCCAAAAAAATGAAATACCTAGGAATCAACCTCACAAAGGATGTAAATGACCTCTACACGGAAAACTACAGTACTCTGAAAAAGGAGATTGAAGAGGATATCAGAAAATGGAAAGATATCCCTTGCTCCTGGATAGGAAGAACCAATATAGTGAAAATGGCCATACTTCCAAAATTGTTATACAGATTTAATGCAATTCCAATGAAAATTCCAATAGCATATCTCACAGAATTAGAGAAAACAATCCTAAAATTCATTTGGAATCAGAAGAGACCTAGAATAGCAAAGGCAATTCTGGGCAACAAAGGCAAGGCAGGGGGCATCACAATCCCCGACTTGAAATTATACTATAAAGCTACTGTGATAAAAACAGTGTGGTACTGGCAAAAAAAACAGACCTGAAGATCAATGGAACAGATTAGAAGATGCTGAAACAACCCCAGACATACTAAGCCACCTTATCTTTGACAAAGGTGCCAAACACATTCAGTGGAAGAAAGAAAGCCTCTTTAATAAATGGTGCTGGAAAAACTGGCTCTACACATGCCGAAGATTAAAACTAGACCCATATCTTTCACCATGCACTAAACTAAATTCAAAATGGATCAGAGATCTAAATATTAAAACAGAAACATTAAAGCTGCTGGAAGGTAGGATAGGTAAATCCCTTGAAGACATTGGTGTAGGCAAAGACTTTATGAATAAAAACTCAACCGCACGGGAACTATCCCAAAGAATCAATAACTGGGATCTCATTAAAAAGCTTTTGCACAGCAAGAGAAACCACCAACAGAGTGAAAAGACAACCCACAACGTGGGAAAAAATGTTTGCCAGCTGTTACTCAAAGGATTACTATTGAGAACATATAAAGAACTCAAAAAAACAGACCTCCCAAATTTAAAGACCCACTCCAAAAATGGGCATCTGAGATGAATACACATTTCTCAGATGAAGAAATACAAAAAAATGTGCAACATCACTAGTCATTTGAGAGATGCAAATTAAAACAACACTGAGATACCATCTCACTCCAGAAAGAATGGCTACCATAAAGAAATCAACTAATAACAAATGCTGGAGGGGCTGTGGGGAAAAAGGAACCCTTCTTCACTGTTGGTGGGAGTGTTGACTGGTACACCCACTGTGGAAGTCAGTGTGGAGATTCCTCAAAAAACTAGGGTTGGAGGGCCCATTTGACCCAGCTATTCCCCTTATGGGCATCTTCCCAGAAGAATTAAAAACATCGTACCACACCGATATATGTGCACCCATGTTTATATCAGCACAATTTGTAATAGCCAGATCTTGGAAACAACCCAAATGCCCATCAACTGAGGAATGGATAAGAAAGATGTGGTATTTTTATACAATGGTGTGGTGGATCGACAACTGGTGGTCAACTTGTCACACCCAGCTGAACTGAATCAGCATGGTGCCTGGTGTGGCGGGCCCACCTGAGGACTGTTGCCAACAACATAAAAAGGAGAACTGGTGAGGAAGAGGTGCTGCTGTCGGTTCTCCTTGAGGAGCTTGTCACGCTGGCTTTCCTGATAGGAACTTGGCTGTTCTCATCGTCGGAGGAGCTCGGGACCTCATTGTCGCTGAGGATGGCTGTGGTGACTTTCGGGGGAGCTCCGGTTCTTACTCTGAGCGTCGCTTCCTGGCTCCGGGGTAGATCCCTCAGTCTGCTGGCACAGATCCTTCATCCTGCTGGTGCAGACTTTCTAGCTTCCACCACTGACCTTTGGGCCTTCCCAGTGCAGATCCGTGAAATATACTTGCATGAGACATTGTTGTGGGCCCTAGGCCTTCAGCTGGACTCATGAGGGCATAGTCATGGACTCTAGGTCTTCAGCTGGACTCATACAGGACACTGCTGTAGGATCCAGGCCCTCAGCTGGGTTCTTTGGGTCTTTAGTGTGTGGACAGATTTCCTGCACTTTTTGTATATGACTCTTTGGGTGACTATTACAAAATAACTCTATAAATTATGTGTCCTGTATTGTATTGTTTCCCTTGCAAACCCTGACTACAACAAATGGAGTACTATTCAGCCATAAAGAAGGATAAACTGGAGACTTTTATAGGTAAATGGATGTCACTCGAGAAAATACTCATAAGTGAAATAAACCAGACGCACATGTGTAAGCATCATATTGTCTCTCTAGTATGAGAAACTGAAAGAGTAAATAAGATCCAAAATGTACAATAGACACGGTGAATCAAAAAGAAATTGGTCAATAAGAGAGACTGGAATGGGGAAAAGAAAGAAGGGAAAGGGAAAAAAATTGTATATGTATATAAAATGGTTAAGATAGATACACTACCAGTTTTACTTAGTTCATTGAAGAGTAAGGTTTGAGCCAATAATGTTTGGACAATTGAATGCTAATGTCTGGTATCCTGAATAACTAACTTAAAGATAATAATACGTAATGCATTGACCATTGTTACCTTCATATTATGATGTTTTGAAAATTTGTTCTTTTTTTTGATTTGTTTTGTTTTTTCTTCTCTTTAAAATAAAACAAAAAAAATGCTGTTAGGGACAAGAGACAAATTACCTATAAAGGAAAACCCATCAGAATCACAGCTGACTTTTTAGCACAAACCCTCAAGTCAAAAAGAGCTTGGAAGGATGTATTTCAAGCTCTAAACGAAAGTAACTTTCAACCCAGATTGATGTACCCCACAAAACTATCTTTCAAAATTAATGGAGGGGGGCCAGTGAGATGGCTCAGCGGCATAAGCACCTGCCTTGCAAGCGTGAGGGCCCGAGTTTGACTCCCAGAACCCACGTACGAAAAAGGGGCCAGTGATATCGCTCAGCGGCATGGGTGCCTGTTGGCGCGTGAGGTCCTGAGGTCGACCCCCGGTACCCACAAAAAAAATTAATGGAAAAATAAAATACTTTCATGACAAAGAACATCTGAGAAAATTTATGACCACCAAACCAGCACTCCAAAATATTCTGAAAGACATTCTAGAAAGAGATAACAAGGACTACAACTCTAGGAGCCTCACCAGAAGGAATCCACCAGGCAGGGCAGATAATTAGAGGGAGAGGGGAAAACAAAGGGTGGGAACCAACAACAGGAAAATATCATGACAAGTATAAGTCAATACATATCAGTTTTAACCGTCAATGTTAATGGTCTCAATTCACCAATCAAAAGGCACAGACTGGCAAAATGGATCAAGAAGCAAGATCCAACAATATGCTGTATACAAGAAACACATTTAATTCAGAAAGAAAATCATAGACTGAAAGTCAAAGGATGGGAAACAATACTCCATGCAACAAGAACCCAGAAAAAAGCAGGGGTAGCTATTCTTTTTGCAGACAAAGTGAATTTCAAGCCAAGAATGATTCAGAGAGATAAAGACGGTCATTACATCCTTGTAAAGGGAACAATCCAAGAGGAAGTGATAACAATCATAAATATATATGCGTCAAATACCAGTGCACCCAGCTATATAAAACAAGTATTAAAGGACATGAAAAATCAAATAAGCACTAATACAATTATATTGGGGGAACTCAATACTCCACTGTCACAAAAAGACAGATCAACTAGACAAAAAATCAATAATGAAATAGTAGAACTGAACCAAACTTTGGAACAAATGCACTTAGTCAATGTCTACAGAGTGTTCCACCCCACAACATCAGAATACACATTCTTCTCAGCTGCACATGGGACGTTCTCCAAAATAGACCACATACTAGCTCATAAAACCTGCTTAAGTAAATGCAAAGGAATTGAAATTATCCCATGCATATCAGCAGACCATAGTGCAATGAAATTAGAAATCAATGGCAAAAGAAATCAAAAAAACTCCCTAAACACATGGAAATTAAATGGCACCTTCCTGAACAACCAATGGGTCACAGATGAAATTAAAGAAGAAATTAAACACTTTATACAACTTATTGATAATGACAGTACAACATACCGGAACTTATGGGATACAATGAAAGCAGTCCTAAGAGGGAAATTTATAGCATTAAATACCTATATCAGGAAAATAGAGCAAGTGCAAATAACTTAATGGTGAACCTCAAACTTCTAGAAAAAGAAGAGCAGACTAAGCCAAAAGCCCGTACAAGGGAGGAAATTATAAAGATCAGAGCAGAAATTAACATATTGGTGACTAAAAAAAGAATACAAAGTATCAATGAAGCAAAGAGCTGGTTCTTTGAAAGAGTAAATAAGATTGAGAAACCCTTATCCAACCTTATAAAAAAAAGAAAAGAAAAGACTCCAATCCGTGCCATTGAAAATGAAAAGGTTGATATCACAACGGACCCTGCAGAAATCCAGAAGATCATCTATACCTATTTTGAAAATCTGTATAGTAATAAGATGAAAAATGCAGAAGAAATGGTCAGATTCCTAGATATGTATGAATTACCAAAGCTGAATCAAGAAGATTTAAAAATCCTAAATAAACCAATATCAACCAATGAAAATGAAGATGTAATTAAAAACCTCCCAACAAAGAAAAGCCCAGGCCCTGATGGATTCACTGCCTAATTCTACAAGAAATTTAGAAAAGCCCTAACACCACTACTTCTCATACTTCTTAATGAAATTGAAAGGGAAGCAATACTCCCAAATTCATTCCTGGAAGCAAGCATTACCCTGATACCAAAACCAGAGAAGGACCCAACTAAGAAAGAGAACTACAGGCCAATCTCTCTAATGAACATAGATGCAAAAATCCTTAATAAGATACTGGCAAACAGAATCCAACAAATCATAAAGAAGATTATACACCATGACCAAGTGGGATTCATCCCAGGGATGCAGGGATGGTTCAACATACATAAATCAATAAATGTGATACAGCATATTAACAGAACCAAAGACAAAAATCACATGATCATCTGAATAGATGCAGAAAAAGCTTTTGACAAAGTCCAGCACCTTTTCATGATAAAAACCCTACAGAAAATTGGAATAGAGGGTCTTTATCTCAATCTGATAAAAGCTATCTATGACAAACCAACAGCCAATATTCTACTAAATGGACAAAAACTGAAAGCCTTCCCTCTAAAATCAGGAACAAGACAAGGTTGTCCACTGTCCCCACTCTTATTCAACATAGTTCTGGAAACTTTAGCCAGAGCAATTAAACAAGAGAAAGAAATAAATGTAATAATGATTGGAAAGAAAAAAGTTAAATTATCATCATTTGCAGAGGACATGATACTCTACACAGAAGACCCAAAAACTCCACTAAAAAAACTGCTAGATTTAATAAGCAAATTCAGTAGTGTAGCTGGATACAAAGTCAATACTCAAAAATCATTAGCCTTTCTGTACACAAATAACAAACTTATTGAAAGAGAAATTAGGGAAACAATACCTTTCACAATAACATCCAAAAAAATGAAATACCTAGGAATGAACCTCACAAAGGATGTGAAAGACCTCTACACTGAAAACTGTAGTACTCTGAAAAAGGAGATTGAAGAGGATATCAGAAAATGGAAAGATATCCCTTGCTCCTGGATAAGAAGAACCAATATAGTGAAAATGGCCATACTTCCAAAATTGTTATACAGATTTAATGCAATTCCGATCAAAATTCCAACAGTATATCTCACAGAATTAGAGAAAACAATCCTAAAATTCATTTGGAATCAGAAGAGACCTAGAATAGCCAAGGCAATTCTGGGCAACAAAGGCAAGGCAGGGGGCATCACAATCCCCAACTTGAAATTATACTATAAAGCTACTGTGATAAAAACAGTGTGATACTGGCAAAAAAAAAAACAGACCTGAAGATCAATGGAACAGATTAGAAGATGCTGAAACAACCCCAGACATATGAAGCCACCTTATCTTTGACAAAGGTGCCAAACACATTCCCTGGAAGAAAGATAGCCTCTTTGATAAATGGTGCTGGAAAAAGTGGCTCTAAATATGCTGAGGATTAAAACTAGACCCATGTCTTTCACCGTGCACTAAACTAAATTCAAAATGGATCAGAGATCTAAATATTAAAACAGAAACATTAAATCTGCTGGAAGGTATGATAGGTAAAATCCTTGAAGACATTGGTGTAGGCAAAGACTTTATGAATAAAACCTCAACTGCACAGGAACTATCACAAAGAATCAACAACTGGGATCTCATCTTATTAAAAAACTTTTTCCCAGCAAGAGAAACCACCAACAGAGTGAAGAGACAACCCACAACGTGGGAAAAATGTTTGCCAGCTGTTCCTCAGACAAAGGATTACTATCGAGAACATATAAAGAACTCAAAAAAAAATCAGACCTCCCAAATTTAAAGACCCACTCCAAAAATGGGCATCTGAGATGAATACACATTTCTCAGATGAAGAAATACAAATGGCAAATAAATATACAAAAATAGTGCCACATCACTAGTCATTTCAGAGATGCAAATTAAAACACTGAGATACTATCTCACCCCAGAAATTATCGCTGTTATCGGGAAATCAACTAATAACAAATGCTGGAGGGGCTGTGTGGAAAAAGGAACCCTTCTTCACTGTTGGTGGGAGTGTTGACTGGTACAGCCACTGTGGAAATCAGTGTGGAGATTCCTCAAAAAACTAGGGTTGGAGGGCCCATTTGACCCAACTATCCCCCTTCTGGGTATCTTTCCAGAAGAATTAAAAACATCGTACCACAGCGATATATGTGCACCCATGTTTATATCAGCACAATTTGTAATAGCCAGATCTTGGAAACAACCCAAATGCCCATCAACTGAGGAATGGATAAGAAAGATGTGGTGTTTTTATTCAATGGAGTACTATTCAGCCTTAAAGAAGGATAAACTGGAGACTTCTATAGGTAAATGGATGCAATTCGAGAAAATACTCATAAGTGAAATAAACCAGATGCACATATGTAAACATTGTATTGTTTCTCTAGTATGAGAAACTGAAAGAGTGAATAAGATCCAAAATGTACATTAGACATGGTGAATCAAAAAGAAACTGGTCAAAAGGATAGAGAGACTGGGATGGGGGAATAGGGAAAAGAAAGAAGGGAAAGGAAAAAAAATTTTATTTGTATGTAAGATGGTTAAGATAGATACACTACTAATTTTACTTCGTTCATTGAAGAGTAAGTTTTGTGCCAATAATGTTTGGACAATTGAATGCTAATATCTGGTATCCTGAATAACTAACTTAAAGATAACAATATGTAATGCATTAACCATTGTTACCCTCCTATTATGTTGTTTTGAAAATTTGTTCTTTTTTGATTTGTTTTGTTTTGTTTTTTCTTCTCTTTAAAATAAAAAAATAAAGTAATCATCGTGTAGATCAGCAATAGAACAGTAAAAAATAAAGCCATACATGTTCTAGAGAAAAACACAGGTATTCCTTAATAACCCAAATGCATAGAAAGCTTCCATCATAATAACTATAAATTACACAAAGACACTTAAAATGTATACATGGAAAACAAAAACCGTAATGAAATATAACCTGACAAACTGGTTAAAATAATTGTAACATAAATGAATGAGCTCTTTCAAATATAAAATATTCTTAAAATTCAAGAAAAATTTCATTTGGAATCATAAGAGACCAAGAATAACAAAAAGAATTCTAGGCAACAAAGGCAAGGCAGAGGGCATCATTATCTCTGACTTCAAATTATACTACAGAGCTACCGTAATTAAAAACATCGTGGTACTGGCAAAAAAAGGACCTGAGTATCAGTGGAACAGATTAGAAGAGGCAGAAACAAATCCAAACACACTCAGCCATCTTATCTTTGAGAAAGGGGCCAAAAAAGGTTGACTAGAAGAAAGATACCCTCTTTAATAAATGATGCTTGAAAAACTGGTTTTCCACATGCCATAAACTAAAACTAGACCCATGTCTATCACCATGCACTAATCTAAAATCAAAATGGATCAAAGGTCTAAATATTAAAACAGAAACACCAAATCTCCTGGAAGAGAGAATAGGTAGAACACTTAAAGATAGAGTTGTATCAAAGACCTCATGAACAAAACCCAGACCACATGGTAAATAATACAAAGAATCAAAAACTGGTATCTCATCTTATTAAAATTTTGTACAGCAAAAGAAATCACCAACAAGGTGAAAAGACAACCCATATAGTGGGAAAATTTTTTAGCTGGTTGTTCCTCAGACAAGGGACTAATATCTAGAACACATAAAGAATTAAAAAAAAATAGACCTGCCAAATTTAAAGACCTTAACCAAAAATGGGCATCTGAGATGAATACACACTTCTCAAATGAAGTAGAAACAGCAAATAGATATATGAAAAAGTATTCATCATCACTGATCATTCAAGAGATGCAAATTAGAAAAAAAAAACCACTGAGATTCCATCTTACTCCAGAAAGAATGGCTATTATCAACAAATCTACCAATAATAAATGCTGGAGGGAATGTGGGAAAATGGAATACTTTTCCACTGTTGATGGGAATGTAGACTGGTTCAACACTTTGGAAATCAGTGTGGAGTTTCCTCAAAAAACTAGGACTAGAGGTCCCATTTAATACAGCTATTCCCCTTCTTGGTATCTTCCCAAAAGTATTAAGAGCATCATACCACAGCGATATATGCACATCCATGTTTATAGCAGCACTGTTTGTAATAGCTAATACTTGGAAACAACCCAAATGCCCATCAACTGACAAATGGATGAAAAAGATGTGTGTGTGTGTGTTTTTAATATAATGGAGTACTACTCTGCCATGGAGAAGGATATACTAGAAAGATTTGTAGGTAAATGGATGGAACTTGAGACCATACTCTTAAGTGAAATAAATTGGACACATATGTGTAAAAATCTCATGGTCTTTCTGATTTTAGAAAGTGAAAGTGCAAAGAAGAACCAAAATATATAATAGATATTGTGAAATAGGGAGAAATTTTTCAAATGAAAGAGGAATTAGGGAGGCAGGAGGAAAAAAGAGTGGAGGGGAAAAGAAAAAAGTTGAGAAAAGAAGAATAAAATGGAAACAAAGCTTTGTAAATAAGGAGGGGAAGAGAAGTTTAAGGGGGGAGAGGAATGTGAACAAAAAGAGGAATCAAGATATATCATGTACAGGCACAAATTCCCTATTATGATTGTGATCATTTTGTATATCTAAATCATACCAATAAACTTAACAACATTAAAAAAAGATGTACTAATAAAAAATAAAAAGAAAAAAGAAAAAATACTTAAAATATGAAGGAGAAACAGACCAAATCTTGGACAGTTTAAAGAAAATGGCACAGCTTTGGTGGTGGAGAATTTTGCAATGCCTACAAATACATATATACTTTTATACTACAATACACTGATAAGGAATTATCTTGAATATACAACTCCAAAAATAGAAAACAACACATGTGCTACATAATTAATTGCCCTTTTCTTATAAGAAACTACTAGAAATAACCTTATATCTATTCACAGGAAACTAGTTGAACACATTATGCTTTTTCTACCTAATAAAAACCCATGGAGCTATAAAAAGAAAGGTCACATTCCATGGTGGTGTTATATCCTCACCACAGTCCAACTCTTCTAATTATTAAAATTAAAAAGGGTAGACAAAATTGAAGAAGAAAAATTAATCAAATGTTTTGAATAAACACAAAAATCAGGTAAAACTTTGTTATATTCATAAGCATAAATCTTTTTCTTAGTAATATGTGTGTGGCACATAGTCACTACATTAATCTTGGGGAATTGGTACATATACATAAGGCAACTTTTCATCTTTACTCACACCCACTTGCATTCCTCTCCCACCCTCCCCAGATCCCTGTTCTCTCAACAGAGGGTACAGCCCCAGGCAGAAACAATTTTCCCTGCTCAAGAAGAATATTTTTCTGATCCCAATTTTATGGATGTGACACTCTGTCTGTCTCTTTAGTTTCTATAGGGAGCTTATTTTAAATTACAATTTAAGTGATTCTTAGAAATTCATCATTTTAAATGGACAAAATCAAAAGCAAGCTCTCTCATCTCTTCCACTGCATCTTTTACATACATTAAGAACTCATCTACCAGCCACTAAACCCTATGTCAATTTCTGTCCATTTGCTACTAACTCCAATTTATATGTCTGTCTTTGAATTCCATCTTCATTTGTGAACCTTAGAAATTTGCTTTATTTTTCTTTCAAACTTGGTTATATATTAAAATATGTATTCAATTTCATCAAGAATTTATAGAAGTTTTGAGAGGGAAGAGCATCTTTCTATATCAATTTAGTCCAAAATATTTCAGAAATCTTGTATTAGTTAACGATCATCATAGTGGTCTATGGAGTGATAACATGTATTATAGTATAAACTTTATAAATAAGGAAATAAAGAACACATTGACATGATAAAATATTTTAATTTCAAAGGACATAGCCACATTGATTTTTGCAGCATTTGACTCAGATATTTGTACCACAAATATTAATTATATTTATGTAACACTGAACCATTATAAACTCATTCCTCAAATTATGTGCCTCTTTTGCATATCCTAAAGATATTTATCATATCTACATATTTATGGGATATATGATTGTGATTGAAATAAGTGATTAAATTTTAAATTGAAAAAAATTATTACAGTAAAAGACATATTGCCATTAATCTCCCTCCAAATACTCCTCCTTGCATCAAACACACTTAACTCATCCTCCTTGTCACTTTCCTTTTTTTTTTATGTGGGTACCGGGAGTCGAACTCAGGACCTCATGCTTGCCAGGCAGGCACTTATGCTACTGAGCCATATCACTGGCCCCTTGCCACTTTCTGAAGCAATTCTGGAAGTCATTTTTCATGAGTATCTTCAATTGGTGTGATCAAAAATAAAGTGAATGATGATGTTGAATGTCATCTCACATAAAGTCAGGTTCATAATAATATGCAGTGTCCTCATCAACAATATTCACCAGGTCTGGCACTGCACAACTTCTGGTTTTTCCTCAAAGTTGAAATGACTATGAAAGGTAAATGTTTTAAACTGATTCAGGACATCCAGGCAGCTACAACACGGCAACTAAAGACACAAAGAGGACTTCTAGCAATGCTTCAGGAAGTGGCAAGAATGGTGGGAAAAGTGTGTTTAAAATAAGGAAGAGTATTTTGGGGAGGATTAATGGCAATGTGGCTTTTACTGTAATAAAATTTTTTAAAAATATTGACTTTATTTTTGATCATACCATGCATATCTGCATACCTGTGATATATATAACCCATGATAAGTAAACAATATCATTTTTTCTTTGTCTGTTTGAGATATAATTAACAAATAAAAAATATATTTAAATGTATACATTATGTAATGATCACCAGAATTGATCAATACATCCATAACAACACAGTTATTCTTGTGTGTATACATGTGATATTATCTTTTACTTTCTAAATGTGTTTCAAATAAAACATTTCTTTGTCTTTCACCTAGAAATGTTTCTATGGCCTTTTTCAGTATGAAATTCAATTGTTGAAGTAAACTTTCATTTTTCTCCCTAGAAGTCTCCCATCATGCTCTTTAACACACATAGTTTTCTCATCTAATCTCTGTAAATACTTTTTTGTACACAATATATTTATCCCCATGTCTGAGACATAATGCCATTTCTCCCTAAATGAAGTGATCTTGCCTACTCTTTTCCTGTTATCTTTAACATTAGCATATTTCTCACCATTAAATATCTGCTGAAAGATTACATTTTGCAAACTTTTCTGAACTAAATCTACTTGATTCTGAACTTTGTAATTAAAGTTTCTGTGAAGCCTTTTCCCTTGATTTTTTGGTATATGACTCATTAAGTTTAAAATAAATTTTTGTTTAGCTCACTAAATTCTATTAAGTCATATCTGTGAGTGTTTTTGCTACAGCCTGACTTTCCTATTATGACTCATAAAAGCAAGGTTTCATGCTACATCTTATGTATCTTCCTTGAACACTTTGTATATAAACTCAAGTGTCAAATGTAATGAAGATTCTTTTTTATTTTTATCAAATATCTTATAATTTCAATGTGAAAAATGTTTACATACACATTTGTTATTAAAATCTGAGATGGATCCCAAAGTAACAAGGGGTGAATAATATGAGCCAGTGCTTCACATAGAATTAACCACATGTACTCTTGATCGCCAGACTTCATTTTTGGGGGAAGGAACAAATTCAAATTTTTCTTAAAGATTACTCAAACATGGTCTGAACCCCTACCAAGTGAGTTTACAAAGGCTAACTAGGAAGCAAGGAATTCACTTGGGCATAATCTAGTCACCCACATTCAGTGGCCACCATTTCCAAACTTGTCAGTTGCCCTGCTGTATTTGCTGTGAATTAAAGAACACCCCAAAATTCTTATACCAAAATGTAGGCTCTGCCTTAGAAGTATGCTTTTAACTTCATTTCTCTTTAATTTTTACACAGGGGGTGTCAAGCTTAACACAAAGTAACACTTATTTTGACAAAATAGCAACCAAAATCTAAAATGCCTAAGCTATGTGTCCAAAAATAAAAGGCATTAAAGAATAAACCTTAATATCTGAGGGAGGAAAAGAATGCACTCAACATAGGATGCAATATATCTAAATATTTTGAAATTATAATTTAAATCTTAAGGATAAGAGCTGAAAAACTATGCTCAGCTTTTGCTAAATTAAGTGCATCCATTTTCCCCCAAATTGTTAAGTTTATTTAATCACACCTGAAAGTCTGAATTTTCTAAGTATAAACACTACATATACATAGAACAATTGTTTGCAAATTTGTCATTTCCCTGGCTCATCCAAGGTGCAATGCACACAACTCTGAAGACTAAATGGGGCAAGTGTACATGATATGAAAAACCACAATTCCAAGATTCAAAATTTGCTCTTAAAATTATTTATAGGACACTCAGGTCATTTTTACTTCTCACTTAAGATGTTTCACTGGCATCTGATTATCAGCCTACCCCAGAATTACCATATGCCAATTTGAGGGGCTAGAGATCAAACATTGAAAGTTCTGTCTTTCTAAATGCCTGAATAAAGTAATTCCAAGTTAGTCTGTGTTTACACTCTGCTCAACACCTCTGCATCATCTTAGTGCTTAGCAGAACTGACCAGGCTCCAAGGACCCAATCAGGATAAATGATGGTGCAACATTTTAAACAGGAGCTAATTACTTAGTATCATTCAGAGCCCGAAATCTGAAGAATGAGAAAAATCAAATCTTTATTTTTATAACTGTACAAATGTGATCCAAATATGTCCACCACTTGTTTTTCCAAAAGAAACATGCTATAAATAAGCAAAGTACATCTGCTCACTGATGTGTATGGACTCCCTAGGTGTCCCACTGGGCTTAATTACAGACCACTCACAGTAATCAATTTTTAGTATAAAGTGTGGCACAGTGTTAAGCCACTTTAGCTTCTGCACATACATTTTGCACTTCTGGCTGATAATGGAGAACAATTTGCAACATTACACCATTAGCTATGTCGCACCCATTCTTTTAAATGGCATGGATATCAATGTCATCATCCTTGTTGTCATACTTCACAGTTTCAACTATCCATACACTGGCAGTCTTCAAATAAACCACCTCAATATTCTCATCTTCATCTTCTTCACCACAAGAACATTCTTCCTCTGCTTCCTTCAACCATTTTATAAGTGGCTCTGCTTTGACACAAATCTCTTTGGCGAGTTCTTTTGGGATGTACTACTTAGAGGCCTTTTCTGACCAGCTGATGATGATCTTCTCTTCTAAAAGGTATGTATCTTACATCTCCTTCAAGATATGTGGGGTCTTGGAGAGGAGCTGAGCTTGATGCATCACCACCACACACTCCAAACCATGAAGGTACCACTGAGCTTTTTTGTTGTGACAAAATCTGAAAAAAATGACACCTATATTTCTTAATTTGTTCTCTAATCTTTTTATAAAAAAAAATCAGTCAGGACAAGAAGGTCCATGGCTTTTACATCAGGTCTTTCCACTTCAGCAACAATTTCTTTGTCAGATGACTGAATGCCTTCTTCTTTCTTTTTCTTAACAAAATAAAACAGGATTTTCACATGCTCCTCTACGGTTCTTTCCAAATCATCACTCAGCATCAGGACTTTGGTGTGGTTGCTGATCTCATCCATCCTGTGCCTCTGAGCTTCCTTGGTTGTATCTTCCCCCAGTTGTCATCATCCTCCTCTTCCACAGCACATGGGGGAAGGCTCATTTCACTTGAGGTGGTGGGGGTGGTGTCTCACTGTTGGATACCAAGCCATTTTCCTTGTCTTTGCCCTTTATATTTTTCTTTTTCCTTTTCTTTCTTTCCTCTACTGTTGTGGCAAAACTGAGTCTGGGAAAGGAATGACACCCAAGGAAGTCAGGAGGCAGTGAACAACTTTATTTTACACCAGTAGTCCTGGCTGGAATTACCAACAAAAGCCAGGCAGCGAGTGTCTGTGATCCAGCATTTTTATATGAGGCATGAGCAGGGGTAACAAAGTTGGGACAGGACATCCTGGAAGTTCTTCTGATTAGCTAGTAGGGTGAGGTCATTGGTTACAGGGCTAGATTAATGACCATCAGTTATAAGACTAGATTAGTGACCACCAAGATTGGTACAATCAGGCATTGGTTATGCTCTCATGGTTACAGGGGTCAAGAAAGCAATTACAGAACCATGAAACAGTTACAAAGCTAGGCAGCTTCAAAGAGAACAAAGTTTTAAACAGAACAAATTTTCCTAGTACATTTTTTCCTTTCACTACCACCATCACTATTCTCTGTAGGGAAATAAAAATTTAGTCCCACAGTTTATGTCACTGACTATCAAAACATTTAAAGTCCTGTCTTGCTATTGATTCCCTCAGGAAATCCAAACAAAATGCTAATTTCTAAGGAGCTTCCCAGAACAAATCCACCCCTAGCAGTTCACAGGGGAAAAACCCAGGCAAAGAATGATGTAACACAGAACACAAGGGGGTCTCCTTTGTTGGGTGGTGATGCAGAAGGACAGTTCTCGCTCACCCAGTAATTAACATTTAAGTCTATGTAACAGCCTGTCTCACAGAGGAGAGAGTGCTGGAATAGGTTAGACTTTCTTTGTGTAGCAAGCTCAAATGTAGTGATGATTATTTAATAGAAGGTTTCAGAAAATGTTGTAAGTTCTGCTCTATCTGGCTAATTTAAGGAATGAGGAAGAATGATTTTTTCATTTAGTTGTTAGATTCTGATTAATGAAGATAACTTAAATGAGAAAATTTTTAAAAAATGATTTAAGTTATCTATATTTTATAGAGCACATTTAGTGGTAGCATACTTGCTTTGCATGCATAAATCCATGGGTTCAATCTTCAGCACCACAAAACAAAACAAAGCAAAACTGAACTATTGTCTGAAAGATGCCTGGTATCTATCAAATTACTACTATGATTTTGTGCCAATATGTCCATAAAGTTTTCTATAGAATCTTATATATATATAGATAGATAGATAGATAGATAGTAATACATAAAATTAAATTTATAGTTTGAAACACTGGATATGGAATAAATATAAGTACAGTTTGCCACATTACAAAATTACTGCTGATTTTATGCAGTTGTAAAAATTCTTGTATCTGATTTTTTTTTTGTGTGTGTGTGTGGGTACCGGGGGTCGAACTCAGGACCTCGTGCGCCAGCAGGCACCTGTGCCGCTGAGTGATATCACTGGCCCTTTTGTCATATGTGGGTACCGGGAGTCGAACTCAGGACCTCACACTTGCCAGGAAGGCGCTTATGCCGCTGAGCTATCTCACCGGTCCCTTGTATCTGATTTTTAGTGTTTTCAGTAAAAGTCTTTATACCATAGTAAAATCTGCTGGGTTGTTTTACATACAAAATCTGGTGTGTTTAACTCGTATCTTTAAAGGCAACTTTGACCTTTTCCTTAAATCTCTAAACACACACAAATGCACACATACAATGCATGACAATGTGTACATCATATCACTTATTTTGCTGATAACCTCTCTAATGATGCTTATATGATAGATGACAGAAATAACTTGTAGACAGGCGATTTTCAGAAATAAATTTGGAAACAATTGCAATGTGTTTGATTTTTTGTATAACAGATACCTTTTTTGATATTCCTCGAAAAGATTTGGTTTGTTACATAGAGCTTTTTAGTTAGAATTAGGTAAGAAAGTCCCATAACATCAAACTAACATAGGACATTATAGTGAACTTTCAGAGAAGCATTTCAGTATTCAGAATCAAGTTAATATTTGTCTCTAGCGGTTAACTTAATATTTCTTTCTTAATTATTATTTGCTCATGGAAATTCAAGATATGAAAGTCATGTTAAAATAAGCTTTTTAGCAACTTTGCAGATGTATTTTATGAAAGAGAGATTTTAGTTAAATCTTGGCTGTTTTGCTTATTTCAGTAAGTCCATTTTATTATAATACAAGTATATTCAGATATACAACCTGCTCAGTAGTCTATCACTGTTTCTCCTGCAAACTCATCACAATTTCCCAGTCAGTACTCATAACCAAAGAACAATTTTCCTGTAACACAAAATTTTCCATATTGATAACATATTTAGTACCTATTATAGTTATATAAAAAGAACACAAATGCTCATGATGGCTTAGATGTGTTATGAGAGAATTTATTTCTGTTCACATAAGGATTTGTACTGATGTCTCTGTGAAATTGCTAGTTGTTAGTATATGCAACAGTAAAAAGAGAAGCATGATATCATCTATTATAAACACTGTCAAACTGAATATCCTACTATTATGATTCTCTATTTGGGAATCACTGAATTACTGCAAAATGTCCACAAATCTATCTGTATACAAAGCATTTCCTAAAGGCTTAATGAATAGTGGTCTAATAGAAATAACAGCCTGACTTCAAAATTTGTTAGCCACTATTCTTCCCCCAGTTACCCTTTCCAAATGTGTAGAAATGATTATCTATTTCAAACAGATTCATTTAATAACAGTAATGAGTATATAGTAACTTTTAGTTTTATGCAGTTTTCAATTGGTTCATATAAAATTATGGCAAAACAAAAGGTTTCAAACCACTTCACTAACAGATTAAGATTCATTTTTCCTTATTTGGTGTTATAGGAAGTGAAGATAATGTAAGTTCTTCATGATCTCAGAGAATTAAGATATTAATATTGCCTTGTGGATATCAATTGTAAATAAACATGAGAGCATTTCTAGAAATAATATTCAGTCCCTTTTTCTGGCTGCAGTCATTACCAAATTTTTCACAACTATCTTTAGAAAATTGGAAGACTTGGGAAGAAGCTCATAAGAAGCTAGCAAAATTAAAACTAGAGAACACAGTAGTTCTCATAAATAGTTTTTGTTATTTGAAAGTCATCACAAATGCATGCACTTTACTCAATATAAGAAACTGAGCCACCCTTAAACATTCAGATTATATTACTGGGGATAAAACATGGCAGTAGATTAGAATGTAGAATAGTCAATGTTATATGACAGGTAATCACCAAAAGAAAAAAAAAGACGAAATGAGAACAACATTGGGGCATTAAGTGCAGAGTCAAAGATTGTGACATCATTTCAGTGGTATAGCTTGGTAATTTGTAATGAGGACTGTAGAGGATATTTTTTAGAATATATTGAAGTGAACCAAAAGCCAAGACCCAACTGTAGAGTAATACCTGAGTTCATAAATGCTTCTGTTCACAAACAATTCGGTTCATGAACAGAAGTATTCAGTAAAATTTTGCTTCCATTTGTGAACTCTGAATCGGGTGCTGAACATGACTGTGGCCATCTTACACAAACACAAATGGGGCCATCTTTCCTGCTCTGACACATGGTCATGGCTTCCTCTAGTTGACATTGGGACCACAGACAAACTTGTGTACACCTGCTGTGAACATTTTTTGTTTGCTTATTACCAATTCATTACTGTACCATATTATTCAATCCAGCATGGTTCCAAAGAAAGTACAGATAAAACATGGTGATAAAAAGAAAGTGCAGAGCAGTAATGAAGGTAACATGAATATGCAGAGCAATAATGAAGGTAACAAGAGAGTGTAGAGCAAGAATGGTAAGAAGGTTTCGAAGAAAATAACCATTGAATTGAAGAAGGAAATTGTAGAAAGCATGAGCATGGTATTTGTGTGGCTCATCTAGCTTCAGAATACAAGATAGCCAAGTCGACAATCTCGACTATTTTGAAGAATAAGGATGCTATCAAAGGAACTCATATGGCAAAAGGAGTAACCAAGCAGATGACACAAATGCTGAAAGAGGTGGAAAAACTTTTGTTAGTGTAGTTGAATGAGAAAGAGCTGCCAGGTGATAGCATTAGTGAAGCTATGATCTGTGAAAAAGCCAGGAAATTGCACAGTGATTTACTGAAAGAAAACCCCTCTACAAGTGCAATAAGTGATGAATTTAAAGCAGTAGATAAATTCTGCAAAACCAGTGGCATCCACTATGTGATAAGATATGGTGAGGCTTCCAGTTCTGACAAGGCCACTCCAGAAGCGTATAAGAAAAAATTTGTAGAATTCATGAAGGCAGAAAGATATGTTGCTCAACCAGTGTTCAACTGCTACAAAACAGGGATCTTCTGGAAGAAGGTGCTGAACAGAGCCTATATCATGCAGGAGGAAAAGGCACTGCCAGGGCACAAACCCATGAAGGACAACTTGACCTTTTTGCTGTTTGCAAATGCAAGCGCTGATGAGAAGATTAAGCCACTACTGATGTACAATTCCAGGCCCTTCATGCATTCGAGGAACAGAATGTGAACAAGGCCAGGTGTCTGTCATGTGGAGGGGCAATGCAAAAGCTTGGGTCACAAGGCAATTGTTCATGGAATGGCTGCATAAGGTGTTTGCACCCACTGTTAAGAAATATCTTTCTGACAATCAACTGCCTGAAAGGTATCTTCTTCTGATGGACAATGTCCCTACCTACCCTCCAGGCTTGGTGCATGATATGGATGCTGAATAAGACTTCATAATGTCAAGTTTCTACCCCCCAAAGGACACCTGTTCTGCAGCCCATGGACCAGCAAATGATCTGCAACTTCCAGAAGCTATACACAAAGGCATTTTTCATTAAGTGTTTTAATGTCACTGAAAAGATGTCTTTGACTTTGAAAGAGTTCTGGAAGAAACAATTCATTGTCCTCCACTGCATCAACCTCATTGACAAAGCCTGGCAAGATGTCATGTACTGGACCTTACACTCAGCCTGGAGGAAACTGTCACCAGAATGTGTCACTGAATGTGACTGAATGATCTGATGCACAGGTAGTGGAAGAGATTGTGTCCATGAACAACAGTATAGATCTGGACTTTAACAACCCACAGAGTGGGAAAACATTTTTGCCAGCTGTTCCTCAAAGGATTAATATTTAGAATACATAAAGAACTCAAAATATCAGACCCCCCAAATTTAAAGACCCAATCCAAAAATGGGCATCTGAAATGGATACTTCACAGATGAAGAAGTAGAAATAGCAAATAACTATATGAAAATATGTTCAACATCACTGATCATTCAAGAATTTGAGAGATGCAAACTAGAACAACACTGAGATTCCATCTCACTCCAGAAAGAATGGCCATTATCAAGAAATCAACCAATAACAAATGCTGGTGGCGCTGTGGAGAAAAAGGAGCCCTTCTTCACTGTTGGAGAGAGTGTAGACTGGTGCAGCCACTGTGGAAATTAGTGTGGAGATTCCTCAGAAAACTTAAACTAGAGATTCCATTTGACCCAGCTATTCCTTTTCTTGGGATCTTCCAAAAAGAATTAAAAGCATCATACCACAGCGATACATGCATGCTTATGCTTATAGCAGCAGAGTTTGTAATAGTTCAAGCTTGGAAACAGCCCACATGCCCATCAACCAATACATGGATAAAGAAGTTGTGGTTCTTTTGTACAATGGAGTACTGCTCTGCCGTAAAGGATAAATGAGACATATCTAGGTAAATGGATGCACCTAGAGACCATACTCTTAAGTGAAACAAATCAGACACATATGTTTAAATATCATATTGTTTCACCGGTATGAGATACTGAAAGTGTAAATAAGGACCAAAATGTATAATAGATATTGTAAAATAGGAAGAAAATGCTCAAATGGGAAGGGGAATGTGGGGGGGGAGGAAGGAAGGGAAAATAAAAGGAAAGAAAAGGAGACTAGTAGGAAATGGAAGCAAAGCTTTTGTAAATAAGGAGAGGAAGAGGCATTGAAGGGAGGGGAGGGGAATGGGAAAAAAGGAAGAATTAAGATATATCACGCACAGCTACAAATTCCCTATGATGAATGTTATCATTATGTATATCTAAAATGTACCAATAAAATTAATTTTAAAAATTACTCATGTGAGAAATAAAATAACAGATATCACTACAGATATCATTGACTTCAAAAGGATAATAAAGAAATACTATTAAAAATTCTCAGCTCCCAAATTTGATAACATTAATGAAATCACAATTTCATGAAAGGTACAATATGCCAAAACTCATTAAAGAAGAAATAAATATTAATAGGCCCATATCTGTTAAAGGAATTAAGTAAAAATGTAATAACTTTCCAAATAGAAAGCACAAGTTCAAGATGGATTCAACAATGATTTTTTTAACTTTTTATTTTATTGGTAATGATCATATTCCTCATAGGGAATTTGTACCTGTACATGATATATCTTGTTTCTTTTTTTTTTTCCATTCCCCTCCCCTCCCTTCAACCTCTCTTCCCCTCTTTATTTACAAAAAGTTTGTTTCCTGGGCCGGTGAGATGGCTCAGCGGCTTAAGCGCCTGCCCGGCAAGCGCGAGGGCCCGAGTTCGACTCCCGGAACCCACATACGAAAAAGGGGCCGGTGATATCGCTCAGCGGCACGGGCGCCTGCTGGCGCGTTAGGTCCTGAGGTCGACCCCCCGGTACCCACAAAAAAAAAAAAAGTTTGTTTCCATTTAGGAAGAAATTATACCAATTCTCTACAATGACTTCCACAAGATAAAATCAGAGGAAATACTTCCTAACTCATTCTTTATTCTGTGAGGCCAGCATGGATACCAAAGTCTGACAAAGTCATCACAAGAAAACTATCAACCAATGTAGCTCATGAAAACAGAGCAAAATTCCTCAACTAAATATTACACAATCTAATACAAAAATGTATGAAAAGAATTCTACACCATGATCAAGTAGGATTTATCCCAAGTGTGCAAGACTGGATCGCTATTCAAAAATATTGTAATCTATCTCATTAACAGGGTAAAGAAAAAATTACATTTTCATTTCAACCAATACAGAAAAAGCATTTGAGAAAAATCAAACACCTATTCATGACCATAACTCTTAAAAAAGTAGGAATAGAGGGTAATTTCCTTACCTTGACGAATGATAATCTGCAACAAACCTACAGATAACAACATATTTAATGGTGGCAAATTCGAATCTTTCACAATGGTTAAGGAAGAAGCCAAGGACGTCCCCCTTCCCCACTCCTTTTCAATATCATACTTGATGTTCTAGCTAATCTAACAGGAAAACAAAGAGCTCGCAATCATGGTGGTCTAGAGGAAGCAACATTCACATCTGGCTCTGAGATTCTCTCTCAGGTTAATAGGCATGCAGCTGAACAAGGTGGTAGCAGTGTGCACCACAGGGATAAAATCTGAATAAGAAGGTGAACAGGTGAAACAGAAATATGGGTATTTATAAATAAGAAGTGGAGCTGGCATTTGACTTAGGCACTGTTCAAAATACAAATATGGAGAGTGGGTCATTATGTGAAATGCTTAAAACCTTCTAAGGGAAGAAGTCATGGCTTGGCTTGGCATTCAGCCTAGCTGACATTGGCCTCTTCGCATGCCAAGCCCAGCAGTATCCCGCTAGGAATCAAGGCCTGAAGATGCAAAGGAGAGCCTCCCTGATCCCAGCTGCTGTTAGAATTGCAAGCCAGAGAGAAACACAGAGGAAAAGAGCAGGACTAGAAGTGGTGATTGGTGACCTGTGAAGGTCTAGGCTTTCATCACCCTGGCAGAGGGCAATGAGGGTACAGTGAACCAGTGAGACACACTTGCCATTGAAATCATGGGATAGAGAAAGACTGGGAGAATGGCAGCACATCTGGGACCTGAAGGTACCAGAGACGGAAAGAGAAGAATGAGACATAGCTTGCTGCAGAGAACCTGGGAGTTTGAGACATTCACCTGAGAGAGTCACTTATCATTGCCATGTACCTGAGAACACTAGAGGCTCCTAAACATGGTGGTCTAAAGATACCAGCATTGAAAAACTGTTCTGAGATACTCATCTTATCCAATAGAGCAGGATAGTTGTGTGTATGACTTTTTCTCTCTTTTCTTTTTTTTTGCTTGTTTATTAGTATTTATTTTTATGTAAGTTTTCCTTTCTTATATGTGTATATGTGGGCATAGATATGTTTATTAATTTCTGTGGTAGCCTCGTAATACTCTATATTGTTCAGTCGTAGAGTCTTTCACCAAAGGTTGGTGTTAGAGATAGCTAAATTTTTTGACTGTTAGTTCAACAATTGGATGAAATCCCTTACCATTTCTTTTATCTCCAGTTTGTACTGCCTTCCTTTCTCCCATGTTCATTAAATCCATTCAGATACCTTTTCTATCGTTTTGCTCTGCCCTTCCTGTTTTTTCTCTCCCTTCTCTATATTATTAGTATTAATCTGATATCACTAATGTTTCATTTTATCTAGCCTATTATATTTTACTTCTCTTTCACTTTTCCTGAGATAGCAAAATAGTAGTGATCTTTTTAATCAAGTTTTAATCAAGTTTTCAATTTGTTATTGGTAATCTCTCTTATCAAAGCACTGCTAGCAGCTTAAGTTAGCATCCAGAACAGACTGAGTGAAAACTTTCACACACAGACATACTCATAATACAGGACATATTGAAAAGAGATAATCGCACACTAAAAACATCCCCACATGACAGCAGATGATACATCCTTCCCAACTGATGCGTAAACAGAAACACAAGTAACATGAGAAAACACGGTAACAAGATGCCTTCAAAAATACGCAACTCGGGGCCGGTGAGATGGCTCAGCGGCTTAAGCGCCTGCCAGGCAAGCGCGAGGGCCCGAGTTCGACTCCCGGAACCCACATACGAAAAAGGTGCCGGTGATATCGCTCAGCGGCACGGGCGCCTGCTGGCGCGCGAGGTCCTGAGGTCGACCCCCCGGTACCCACAAAAAAAAAAAAAAAAAAAAAATACGCAACTTGGTCGAGCCCCCGGGCCCGGCGAGGCACGGCGGAATGTGGCGTCGGCTGCGGCACGGCCGCGGGCCGGGCGGGCGGGCTCGGTGATGCGTGTCAGTGGCCGCCGCCATGTCCACGGTAATGGCGCCCTGGCCCGGGCCGCCAGTGGCTGCGGCGGCTGGCGGGAAAGAGAAGCGCTCCTTCAGCAAGCGGCTGTTCCAGAGCGGCCGCGCGGGTGGCGGCGGCGCGGGGGGGCCCGGGCCGGCAGCTCCCTCTTCGCAGTCCTCGGCGCACTCGGTGGGCTCCTCAAGACGCTGTCCACGCTCTCCACGCCCTCGCACCTCAGCTCCGAGGGCACCGCCCGGGTCCGCGGCGGCCTCCGCAACTGCTTCGGGACCGGGCCGGCCGCCGCGCCCACACCGCCCGCCTGAGCCGCGAAGCCGGTGCGCGGCGTGGCGGGGCTCCGCAACCATGGCAACACGTACTTTATGAACGCCACGCTGCAGTGCCTCAGCAACACCGAGCTCTACGCCGAGTACCTGGCGCTGGGCCAGTACCGGGCGGGGCGGGCCAAGCCCTCACCCGAGCCACAGCAGTTCGCGGACCGAGGCGCGCAAGGCCAGGGTGAGGTCACCGAGCAGCTGGCGCACCTGGTGCGGGCCTTCTGGACCCTGAAGTACACTCTGCAGCCCAACCGCGACTGCAAGAGTATTGTGTCAAGGAACGCACTGCAATATCGGCGAAATTCCCAGCATGATGCCCAGGAGTTTCTTCTGTGGCTTTTGGACCGAGTTCATGAAGATCTTAATCATGCTGTAAAGCAGAGTGGCCAGCCTCCTCTGAAGCCTCCATCAGAGACTGATACGATGCCTGAGGGACCATCTTTCCCTGCGTGTAGCACTTTTGTACAAGAACTTTTTCAAGCCCAGTACCGATCTTCTTTGACATGTCCTCACTGTCAGAAACAGAGCAACACTTTTGATCCTTTCCTCTGCATTTCTTTGCCTATTTGTCTATCCCACACAAGGCCTCTCTATGTCACTGTATTGTATCAAGGGAAATGTTCTCACTGCATAAGGATTGGTGTGGTCCTGCCTCTGTCTGGGACTGTCGCCAGACTTCGGGAAGCAGTGTCTATGGAAACAAAGATCCCCACTGATCAGATTGTGTTAACAGAAATGTACTATGATGGATTCCATCATTCATTTTGTGATACAGACGACCTGGAAACAATCCATGAAAGTGACTGCATTTTTGCCTTTGAGACTCTAGAAATATTTAGGCCTGAAGGAATTCTCAGTCAAAGAGGGATTCACTTAAACAACAATCTAAACCATTTGAAATTTGGCTTGGATCATCATAGACTCTCTTCTGCTATACAAACAACAGCAAAGCAAGGGAAAATGGATCAGCCCACCACCAAAGCAGGAAGTGACAAGATTGTTCTGTTGGTGTGTAACAGAGCCTGCACTGGGCAGCAAGGGAAGAGATTTGGACTGCCTTTTGTCTTGCACTTGGAGAAGACAATAGCATGGGACCTTTTACGAAGGAAATCTTGGAAAAGATGAAGTATTTCTTGAGGCCTACTGTTTGCATTCAGGTGTGTCCATTCAGTTTGCGTGTGGTCAGTGTTGTGGGAATAACATACTTGTTGCCCCAGGAGGAGCAGCCCTTATGCCACCCGACAGTAGAAAGGGCATTAAAATCTTGTGGACCAGGTGGTACTGCTCATGTGAAATTAATAGTAGAATGGGACAAGGAGACAAAAGATTTCTTGTTTGTAAATACTGAAGATGAGTACATCCCTGACTCAGAAAGTGTCCGTCTACAGAAGGATACAGAAGTAGCATCGTCATCAGCCTCAGACCTGCACTTTATCCCAGTGTTTTCAACTCTACACCAAAGAGGAACGGCTTACCCCAGATGCTGCCTGGCATTGCCCACACTGTATGCAGCTGCAGCAGGGGAGCATTACATTAAGCCTGTGGACTCTGCCTGATGTACTTATTATACACCTCAAGAGATTTTTCCAGGAAGGAGACAAGCGTATGAAACTTCAGAACATGGTCAAGTTCCCCTGACTGGCCTGGACATGACACCTCATGTGGTTAAGAGAAGCCAGAGCAGCTGGAGTTTGCCATCCCATTGGTCCCTTTGGAGATGGCCCTATGGACTCAGGAGAGACCCTGAGGACTAGATCTATGATCTCTTACTGTAAGAACACTGTGGACGGTCTCTGGTATTGCTTTGATGACAGCAATGTGCAGCAGTTGACAGAGGATGAGGTATGCGCAGACAGCCTATATCCTTTTCTACCAGAGGTGGACAGCCATCCCATCATGGTTGGCCAACAGCTCGGTGGCAGGCTCGAGTTCTTCCCTGTGCAAGAATTGGGTGAGCCGGCTTCCGGGGAGCAAGCAAGCTAGCGTGACCTCTGCAGCTTTTTCCAGACACACCTCCCTGGCCTCACCCTCAGAGTCTGTGGAAATGACCAGGAAAAGAAGTGAAGATGATAGAGGCTTTTTAACTCGACCCTTTGTGAGAAGTGTCCAGCGTCAGAGCTTGTCATCCTGATCTTCTGTCACCAGCCCTTTGGCCATCAATGAAAATTGCATGAGACCTTCTTGGTCCCTGTCTGCTAAGCTACAGTTGCATTCCAGCTCACCTTCCCAATTCTCAGGGGACTCTCCAATTCACAGCTCTGCCTCCACCTTGGAGAAGATCAGGGAAGCAGTGGATGACAAGGTCTCCATCTCTTGCTTTGGTAGTTTGAGGAATCTTTCCAGCAGTTACCAGGAACCAAGCAAAAGCCACAGTTGACGTGAGCACAAGGCTGTGGGCCAAGCCCCATTGGCTGTCATGGAAGGTATGTTCAAAGATGAATCAGACAACTGCAAATTGAACTCCAGTGTTGTAGATACACAGAGCAAAAACTTAGCACCAGGGGATCATTTACCTCCAGCCTCTGATCCATTTGATAATAGTAATCAGATTGCTTATGTGGATCAGAGCGATTCTGTAGACAGCTCTCCAGTCGAAGAGGTGAAGCCCCTGAGCCACCCAGGCTCTACTCACAAAGAAACCAGAGAGCACAACCAAGAGATCTTCCAGTTCCAAAGGCATTTCTGAGCCAGATAAAAGCTTGCAGAAGGGGAGACCAGCCTTGTTAAGCTAGGACTCATCTCTTTCAAGTGCATCCCCTTCTTCTCCTGTTCCGATTAAAGTCTCTCTAAAGCATTCCTGCTCTCGAAGCAAAACAGATTTATCTTCCAGGACCAGTGGAAGGCATTTATCCCCTGGCCTGGGCAGCCCAGAAAGGAGGCATCCCTCAAGTCCCAGGACTCTGTGTCATCTCCTTCACCACAGAAGAAGTCAGCTTCTACCCTCTCTTACACTGTACTCTCTTACACTGTACTCTCTCTTACACTGTACTCTCTTACACTGTTCTACATCTGCCAAAAAAGCCTCAGGCCCTGCTACTAGGGGCCCCTTCCCTCCTGGGAAGAGCAGGATTTCAGATCAGACCTTGAGTAGAGAGGGCTCCAGACAAAGGCTGGGTTCTGATAGAGCTGGTGTCACCTCACCTCTAAACCCAGCTCTCCTCAGGTGAGCCAGAGTGGGGGAGGGCAGAGGAGACAACAAGCATGTCCGGAGCTCTTCCATGGCCAGGCTGCACTCCCCCAGCACGAATGTGTGGTCTGGTCTGAAGAGAGATAGCAAGTCTGAGGACAAGGGGCTGTCTTTCTTCAAGTACACCAGAAGGAAACCCGGCGGTTGACTGATCTTGGCAAGACAACCTTGCTCTCTAAAAAGGCTGGTGGAAGCTCTGTCAAGTGGTTTGGTAAGAATGTCATGGATGACAAGGCTGAGAAAGGCTACCAGCCTCCAGGCTCCCAGCAGCCAAATGCAAATGCAGCTGGAAAGGAGTCTGTCTCCAAGGACCCTGCTTCTGCTAAACATTCCCTGGTGTCTGCTCACAAATCAAAGTCTTCCCAGCTAGATTTTGCAGTTCTTGTGTCTCCCAGTGGCAGGCAGTGTGCTGAGAAAGCCTCCAAAAAGTTACCTGCTAGCATGGACACCTTTGCACGGCCTTCTCAGAAACCTCAGTGATATTTCTGCAATCCAAGTATTTTATCTGTAAAGATGTTTATTTATTTAGAAGCTTCCCCTCCCACCAAAGCTCTTTTTTCTTTTGTTTTGTATTTTTTGGTTCATGTGCCTGACTGTGCATGTGTGTGTGTGTGTATGCGTGTGTGCATGTATGTGTATGAGAACAATTCAATTGCAAATTGTTAAAAGCATCACCTTATTCTGTCATTAAACCAAATAACAGCCATAGGCAAAGCATCAATACTAAGCTAACTGGAATAATTGTAGATGATACCCTGGACAGCCCCTCTAGCAAATGTACATATTTCTTTCTAGAGAACTCTAATGACTTTCACTGGACACTAGGGTTTTGAAGCCTGTGAACCAGTTAAGCTATCATTAGTGTACAGGATTTGACTTGGGTTTCATTTGAGCAGGATCTGTCCTCACTGGAATTTTCAAGTGGCAACAGGATCTCTAAAAACTGTGACACTAACAACAAAATAGAGGGAAAAATTTGCTTTTTACACTTTCACCCCATCTACCAGTCTTTGTAAAGGGCAATTTTTTTTAATGTGGGTACTGGGAGTCGACCTCAGGACCTTGCACTTGCCAGCAGGCACTTGTGCGGCTGAGTGATATCACCGGCCCTTTTTTTCCTTTATGTGGGTTCCAGGAGTTGAACTCAGGACCTCGTGCTTGCCAGGCAGGTGCTTATGCTGCTGAGCTATCTCACCGGCCCAATATTTTAACACAAGTGTTTCTCAGGTATATATACTCAGTCTAGGATGGATCAGTACATCAGTAAATGGATTAAAGAGGAAGGTGACATTTGGTTGACTGTGTCATTTCTTCTGCTGCCACAGATAGAGGTTTCAGAGGTGGCTATGAAATCTTTCACTACCTTCATATCTGCAGAGATGTGCATACCCCAGCCTGTCTTGACACTTATGATATGTCCTAAGCTGGCAAATTGGATAAACAGAAAGCCAGTCACTAGTTAAATTATTTGCCTTCTATATTTGCTAGCTAAGGCCATTGGGATTTTGAGCTGTAGCAGAGCAATTAACACCTTTGAAAGATACCTGGAAAGAATGTGTTCTAAACTGGAGGCATGAATCAATACCATTTTCCTTCTCTGGTGTTGCTTTTTTCTTGTTAGAAGTTGAAGGCTCCATGCTGCACCTTGTCTGCATGCTCATTTCCTCATGTTGTAATTTGGAAAGAAACTGCCTCTTGTCAAGAGTCAGTAATGGTATATTGAAGTGATGTATGACAAAGTATTAATACACACTTCAGATCCTGCCTGTCAGTCCCTGTTAAGACCACCTTTCAGTAATTCATTTATGTCTTCTTTTTGCTGAGGATTTAATTTCATACCAAGAACTTGCAAACAGGATTTGGAGAATGTTCCATCTGGCATTGTGAGTACAAATTGCATTTTTTTATAGAAAAAGGGGAGCCTCACAGAAATATCAGATAAGCAAAATCTATACTTTCTCAAGCTTTGTGGAGGTCTGCTGGCAATACTTTCCTGCTCAAGTTTTAGTTTTTCTTTCTCTATTTTTTGTTAATATTAAGAGTCATAGTTCTGATTCTCCTTGAATAGCATTTGTCACATTGCCATAAAATATAACATGTTAAGTTAGTTTATATGCTTTACTTTGTTTTTGTTCATAAACTGTTGAGATTCTTTCTGAACTCTTGGTGCACAGATCCATTTATCATCACTCTTTCTGTATTGCTGTGTATGAAGTAATCACAACACATAAGCATGCATAGCTATGAATTCTGCACTGCCTTTTTTCTTTCTTTCTTTCTCTTTTTTTTCCCCATGAATACCTCTTGGGAAATATTTCCATTAGGTTATTTAACTTTATGTTGCTGCTAATTCGAGCATTAGCTGGTAACTTGCAAGTCTGGGGGTCATTTTGTTGAGGGTGGCTGGAATTTTAAACCCTTGCAATATTAAAGACTGACATACTCAGTCTTGTAAAAGTTACTATATTGCTCCATATAATTCACTGAACATGAGCCCATTGCCCATTGCACTTATTCCTAGCCTTGCCACTTCACTAGGTTTGCCTGTACAGATTTTGGCTTTCCAGAGCAGCAATGCTCTCTGCCATACTGTATCTGCAGATGACTGGCTCTCTTCCATACTACATTGCTTTCCATGGCACATTGACAGCCCTACTCCAACTTTCCTGTATTGCTTTTATTTCCTGAGAAAGATGCACCAAATGAGGGTCATCACTATCAGGAATTGAATGTTTACCTAATTTGAATCTCTTATCTTTGTTTAGTAGATAGTTCTCATTTGAAATTTCTTATCTTAAACTCTGAAACAGTCTTAGAATTATAGTTTGATAATAGCCAGAGGGTTTTAATAACACATTATTTTGCCCTAATCAGAAAAGCATTAGTAGAAACTAGTTTAATTTTCAAAGTGGTAAATACTTTTATTCTGAAGTCCTGTGGGAATGGAATTATGTATTATGTATAGTGTCTTTTTAAAAAACTCTACAAATCTCTTTAATTTTCCATGGGATCTAGAAATAAAATTTCTATAATAAAATCTGAAAAAAAAATACATAACTCCCCAAAAGTTGATCCCATAGCTACTGAATTGGATAAAATTTGAGAGAAATAATTCAAAAAACTGATAATTAAAATGATCAATGTGAACAAAGAAGAGACAAGCAGGTAAATGACTCAATAACTAAAATTGGTCAGTGAAGTCAAGACACAAATAAGCTATGGAGTGAATTAAAGAAGACAACGTAGGATATAAAAGACTATTTTATAGTCTTAGTCTATAGAAAGATAAACGTTTTAAAAAAGAACCAAGCAGAAATCCAGAAAAGAAAAACCTCAATAAGTAAAAACAAAAAACAAACAAAACAAAAAATACATCAATGTAAACAGAGTATTGGTAGTAGACAAGATCTATCAGAAAAAAAGAATGTCAGGCAAGGCGGAAGTAGTAAAACATATAGACGGTTTCAAATAAAGATGGATAAGAAATAGGGAACAGATTATGCAAGAGCTCTTGAGTAAATATGAAAGAAAAATATAGACTCATTGGCCTAGAAGAAGATACGGAAATACAGGCAAATTGCATGAAAAATCTAATCACTGAATTTATTGCAGAAAATTTCCCAAACCTGGAGAATCAGAAAGAACCCCAAGGAAAGGAGCTTTTTAGAATTCCAAATTGGCATAATCAGAAAAGAACCTATATGTTGCATATCAAAGTCAAAATGTCAGAAATTTACAACAAAGAATATTAAAGAAATTACAGAGAATTGTTGAATCACTTAAAAGGGCAATGTATATGAATTATAACAGATTGCTCAACAGAAACCTTAAATGCTATGAAGAAAATAATTGCCAACCCAGATTACTATATATTGCAGAAGGACATTCTTCAACATTGAAGGAGAAATAAAGGTCTTTTATGATAAGGATAAACTAAAGGCTTCTTGAGTGCCAAGCCAGCATTGCAGAAAATACTTAAGAGAATCATAAGCATAGATAATAAAGACAAAAATAACCATGAGGTCAAGAAAAAGAATATAACTCACTGGACCAGTAGTTAAATAAATAAGAAATAAAAATGAAACAATTATTGAAATAACAGTAAAATGACACGAATACTCTTTCAGTAATAACACAATGTAAATGGTCTTACCTCTCCAATGAAAAGACATAGAAAGGTAGGGTCAATTAAAAAAAAAAAGCCTGAACTGTATGTTACATGGTTTGAATTGGGTCTATGGATTTGGGGGGTCTGATTTTTTTCAATTCTTTACATATTCTAGATATAATTCCTTTGTATCAGGGACAACTAAGATTTTTTCCCACTCTTTGGGTTATCTCTTCATTCTGTTGGTGATTTCTTTTGATGTGCAGAAGATTTTAAATAAGATGAGATCTCAGTTCTTGATTCTTTGAAGTATTTCACGTGTGGTCTAGGTTTTGTTCGTGGAGTCTCTGCCTACACCTATGTCTTCAAGATTTCTACCTATTTTCTCTTCCAATAGATTTAGTGTTTCTGTTTTAATATTTAGATTTTTGATACATTTTGACTTTAGTGCATGGTGATCAATATGGGTCTAGTTTTAGTCTTAAGCATGTAGAAAGCCAGGTTTTCCAGCACCATTTATTAAAGAGGCTATCATTCTTCCAGTGAAAATGTTTGGCCCCTTTGTCAAAGATAAGGCGGTTGAGTGTGTTTGGAGTTGTTTCTGACTCTTCTAATCTGTTCTGTCGATCCTCAGGTCTGTTACTTTTTTGCCAGTACCATGCTGATTTTATCACAGTAGCTTTGTAGTATAATTTCAAGTCAGGTATTATGATGCCAACCTGCCTTGCCTTTGTTGCCCAGAATTGCTTTTGATATTCTAGGTCTCTTCTGTTTCCAAATGAATTTGACGAATGTTTTCTCTAGTTTTGTGAGGAATGCTAATGGTATTTTGATTTTTTTTTTGTGTGTGTGGGTACCGGCGGTCGACCTCAGGACCTCATACACCAGCAGGTGCCCATGCCGCTGAGCGATATCACCGGCCCTTTTTTCGTATGTGGGTTCTGGGAGTTGAACTCGGGCCCTCGCCCTTGCCAGGCAGGCGCTTACGCCACTGAGCCATCTCACCGGCCCTGGTATTTTGATTGGGATTGCATTAAATCTGTATAACAATTTTGGGAGTATGGCCATATTCACTATGTTGGTTCTTCCTACCCATGAGCAAGGGATATCTTTCCATTTTCTGATATCCTCTTTGATCTCCTTTTTCAGAGTACTATATTTTCAATATATAGATCTATTACTTCTTTTGTTAGACTGATTCCTAGGTATATCATATTTTTGGATGCTATTATGAGGGGTGTGGTTTCCTTAATTTCTATGTCAGTGAATTTGTTGTTTGTGTACAGGAATGCTATTAATTTATGTGTGTTGATTTTGTGTCCAGCTACACTACTGAATTTGGTTATTAAATCTAGAAGTCTTTTGGTGGAGTTTTTGGGGTCTTCTATGTAGAGTATCACGTCATCTGCAAAAAATGATAATTTAACTTCTTAATTTACTATCTTTATTCCTTATATTTCTTTCTCTTTTCTAAATGCTCTGGATAATGTTTCCAGAACTACATTTAAATAGGAGTGCTGATAGTGGACATCCTTGCCTTGTTCCTGATTTTAGAGTGAAAGCTTTAAGTTTTTGACCATTTAGTATGATGTTAGCAGTTGGTTTGTGATGGCTTTTATGGGATTGAGATAAAGACCATCTATTCCAATTTTCTGTAGGGTTTTTATCACGAAAGGGTGTTGGACTTTGTCAAATGCTTTTTCTGCATCTATTGAGATGATTAGGTGCTTTTTGTCTTTGGCTCTGTTAATACGATATGTTGCATTTATTGATTTGCATATGTTGAACCATCAGTGCATTCCTGGGATGAATCCTACTTGGTCATGGTATATAATCTTGATGATTTGCTGCATGATGTTTGCCAGTATCTTACTGAGGATTTTTGCATCTATGTTCATTAGGGAGATTGGCCTGTCATTTTCTTTATGGTTGAATCTTTCTCTAGTTTTGGTATCAGGGTAATACTTGCTTCCAGGAATGATTTTTGTAAGTATAGTTTCTCTTTCAATTTCATTAAAGTGTTTCAGCATTAGTGAAATTAGATCTCTAAATTTCTTGAGGAATTCAGGCATGAATGCATGAGGGTCTGGGCTTTTCTTTTTTGGTAGATTTTTAATTACATTTTCAATTTAATTGACTGATATTGGGTTATTTAGTATATTTATATCTTCTTGATCAAATTTTGGTAATTCATATGTGTCTAGGAATCTGTGCAATTTTTCTGTGTTTTCCATTTTATTAGAGTACAGGTTCTTGATGTAGGTATTAATGATCTTCTGGATTTCCACAGGATCCATTGTAATTTCACCCTTTTCATTCCTCAATGCATGAATTTGAGTCTTTTCTTTCCTCTTTTTGATAAGGATGGCTATGGGTTTATCAATTTTATTTACTCTTTCTTTTCTTTTTGTGTGTGTGTGGGTACCGGGGGTCAACCTCAGGACCTCACGCCAGCAGGTGCCCGTGCCGCCGAGCAATATCACCAGCCCTGTTTTCGTATGTGGGTTCTGGGAGTCGAACTTGGGCCCTCGCGCTTGCCAGGCAGGCACTTATGCCACTGAGCCATCTCACCGGCCCTTATTTACTCTTTCAAAGAACCAACTCTTCAATTCTTTGATTCTTTGTATTGTTTTCTTAGTCTCTATTGTGTTAATTTCTGCTCTGATCTTTATAATTTCCTCTCTCTTATGAGCTTTGGGTTTGATTTGTCCTTCCTTTTCTAGCAGGTTGAGGATCAACATTAAGTTGTTTATTTGAGCTCATTTTGTTTTATTGATGTCAGAATTTACTGCTATAAATTTCTCTTGTAGGACTGCTTTCATTGCATCCCATAAGTTCTGGTATGTTGTATTGGCATTTTCATTTAATTGTAGATACTGTTTAATTTCTTATTTAATTTCCTCTGTGACCCATTTGTTGTTCAGGTAGGTGTTACCTAATTTCCATGAGTTTATGTAGTTTTTGTGGTTTCTTTTCCATTGATATCCAATTTAATTGCACTATAGAAAGGTAATATGCATGGGATGATTTCAGTTCCTCTGCATTTACTTAAGTGTGTTCTATGCACTAATATGTAGTCTATTTTGGAGAACATCCCATGTGCACTGAGAAAAATATGCATTCTGATGTTGTGGGGTGGAACACTCTGTAGACATCTATTAGTCCATTTGTTCACAGTTTTGGTTTAATTCTGATATTTCTTTGTTGATTTTTTGTCTAATTGATGTATCTAATTGTGAAAGTGGGGTATGTGTTAGTGCTTATTTGATTTTTCATGTCTGTTAATGTTTGTTTTATGTAATTATACATATGTATTTGTGATCATTATCTCTTCTTCTTGGAGTCTTCCCTTAACAAGAATGTAGTGACCTTCTTGACTCTTTTGATCATTCTTAGCTTAAAGTTAATATTTTCTGCAAAAAGAATAGCTATGTCTGCTTTTTTCTGCATTCCTGTTGTATGGAATATTGTTTTCCATCATTTGAGTTTCAGTCTATGACTTTCTTTTTTAGCTAAATGTGTTTCTTAAATGTAGCGAATTGTTGGATCTTGCTTCTTGATCCATTCTGCCATTCTGTTTCTTTTTACTGGTGAATTGAGACCACGTACACTGATGGTTATAACACATATGTATTGGCATATCTTTCTCATATTATTTTCTTTTTGTTGGTTCCTTGTCTTTCCTCTCTGTTTAATTGCTTGCACTACCTGGTTGCTTCTTTCTATTAGTGTTCTTGTGATCATGGTCTTCATTTTCTCTTTCTAATATATCCTTCAGGGCATTCTGTAGAGCTGGTTTGGTGGTCATGAATTTCCTCAGGTGTTATTTGTCTTGGAAGTATCTTATTTCTCCATCAATTTTGAAAGAGAGTTTTGCATAGTATATCAATCTAGGTTGGAGGTTGTTTTCTTTTAGGGCTTGAAATACCTCACTCCAAGCTCTCCTTGATTTGAGTGTTTGTGTTGAGAAGTCTGCTGTGATTCTGATGGGCTTTACTTTATAGGTAATTTCTTTCTTTCTCTAGTTGCTTTTACTATTCTGTTTTTGTGCTAAATTTCTGGAATATTTATTATTATATGAATTGATGTAGATTTATTTTAGTCTTGGTTGTTTGGAGTTTTATATGCTTTATTTATTTGTATGTCAAATTCTTTATGCATGTTTGGGAAGTTTCTGCCATTGTTTTTGTGAAGAGTTTTTTTTTTATGGCACTTGCACTGTCTCTCCAGCTTTCTCATTGACCACTATCAATCTTTTGTTGTTCTTCTTTGCTTCATCTTGCAGCTGTTGGTTTGATTTTTCATGGTCTCTTGCTATTTTTAAGATATCTTTCTTTTCATGGTAGTTAGCTTCAATCCTGTCTTCTAGATCTGATAGTCCATCCTCGCCTTCATTCAGTCTGTTTTGTATACTTTCAGTGGTGGTTTTAATCTCTTGGATTTCTGTTTGGATCTGTTTCATGGATTCCATGTCTTTCCTATGTTGGGCATTAATGGTTTCTGTCATTTTCCTATGGTCTTTTTAAAAGAATCTGTGTCTAATCTAATGTCTTTCATTTTGATCATCATTTCTTTTTGTGCCTGACAGATTATTTTTTTCTATAGCCTTTTTCATTTGTTTTTTTCCACTTCTGTTGCTATCATTTCAGAAAGTTCTGGTGTTTGACTTCTGGATTTCTCTATCTCACCGTGCTCTGGGCTTGTCCTGGGTGTGCTGGGAGTCTGGTGTTGCATTTTCCTTCTGTGTCTTGTCATTCTCTATTTTCTATTTTTTATTTTATTTTGTTTTCTGTGTTGATGCTTGCCAATTTCTTATCATAGATAGGTTTATCACTACTATTGAGGCTTCCCTATGAGATGTTTGTTCATCAGGGATGTCTTCTAGATATAGGTGGTTCTTTATGTCTCTATTAGGAACCTACCTTCCATATTTGTTGATGATGAAAAGTTGCTATTTGGTTTAGCACCTAGTTTTTTGGTACTGGACTATGGTGATGATTATGAACCTATATAATCACAGTGTTATCATGTAAGGGAGGAAAACTGACTATAACATGTATGACATCCTGGCTAAAGCAGTTCAGTTAGCAATAGCAATAGCATTAAGTACAGCCAAGCTACTGACAAACTGTGATAACTATTAACCTGATAACTTTGACCATAGGAGCAAATTCTACAGTTATATAAAAAACCCAACTTATACCAGGAACTAGTATGCAATGATTTTCCCCTTAGTGGAGTGATTTTTACCCTGTTGTGGGGGTAGGGGTGGTGTTAAGAGGGTAAAGGGACAAGATAGAGAGATGAATGATGTCAAATATAGTAGAAGAAAGGCTGCATGCCAAAGTATGATCACCCAAGTTTTGGGAAATTAGAGGATGCTGGAGAAAAAGGATGAAAGAGAAAATGTAAGAGTATTAAAGTGAATCAGGAAGAAAAGAGACAATATTTACTCACTGAAAGTACCATACTTCAGGGGCTGGTGAGATAGCTCAGTGGCATAAGTGCCTGCCTGGCAAGCGTGAAGTCCTGAGTTCAACTCCGGGTACCCACATATGAAAAAAGGGCCAGTGATATCGCTCAGTGGCATGGGTGCCTGCTGGTGCACGAGGCCCTGAGTTCGACCCCTGGTACTCACACACACAAAAAAGAAAATACCATACTTCAAGAGGTAGTTGAGGAAAGACAGAAAGAAAATGAGTAGAAGAAAACAAAAAGAAAGGTAAGAAACCTAAATAATGAAAAAAAGAGGAAAAACCAAAACAAACAAAAAATAAACCAAAACTAAAACAAAAATAACCACACAAAACAAAACAAAACAAAACAAAACAAAACACCCCAGCTGGGCAGAAAAAAATAACTAATCAGACAAACAAAAATAAAAGTAGTAAATCTACTTTATTGTTCACAGGTCTGTGGTAGTGTCCAAGTCCAATCCCAGAAATGTAGTGTGTACTCCTGCTAGATTTGCTGTAGGATTTGTGATGGGTACAGAACTGATCTTGGCCTCTGGATATGGGGGCAGGGACTGGTCTGTTGCTGGAGTTTTCCAGACACCTTTGATATAGAATGGCAGCCCAACCCATTTCTATTCCATGTCATTGTGCCAAAGCACCAGGCTGGTTCACCTAACTTACCAACTGCTTGCCCCTCACTGCTGCTTCAGACTCTTCCACACTACTGGTTTCATCTGGGGTTGCATGTGCACCTCAGCCAAGGCCTGGTCTCACTGGTCATACCTGTGCACCCCCACTGTGGTCTGTCTTTATCTCACTGGTCCCACCCACTGTTGGCACGTGTGTCCATACCTGGGCCTGGCCTTGTCTCTCTGGTTCCCTGGTTCACCTGCTGGTTTGATTTCTCACTGTTGATTTGGACTTTTCTGGGTGCTTGATCCCACCTGTAGCATGTGCCATGTGTTGGGCTGGCTTGGTCTGGTCCTGCCTGCCAGACAATATTTTTAAAGCTTATATTCTAATACATTGAATAATTTAGAAGAAATGAATAAATTTCTAGTCACATATGATCACCTAAGTTGACCCAAGAATATATGTAAAAATAATAGCACATTAATTAGAAGCAATTACAATGATCCAACAACTACAACTCTACCAATTAAAAAAAGACCAGGACCTGATGGATTTACTGCTGAATTTTATTGGACCTGAAAAGATGAATTAATACTGATGTTTCTCAAGATTTTCTGTGCAATAGAAAATGAGCAATTACTTCAAAATTCATGCTATTAAGTCAGTATTACCCTAGTACCAAGATGAAATAAGGACTCAACAAAAGGAAAATGGTAGATCCATATCCTTGATGAATATAAATAAAAATAATAAATAATGTCTTTCCAAAGAGAACTCAACCTATGGAAATGTTCACACATACTGACTGTTGGCCTGCTTGGGGGACCCAAAGGAAGTTTTTGCAAGTGAGGTCCCCAGGTTAAAGAACACACATGTGCAAGACATCAGCAACAATGGCAGGGAGCATGGAAAAGAGCACAGCACAAGAGTACAAGAGCATAAGAGCAGCCTTCATCTTTATTGTATAATTCCTTTTTTTTGTGGGTACCGGGGGTCAACCTCAGGACCTCATGGGCCAGCAGGCGCCCATGCCGCTGAGCGATATCACTGACCCTTTTTCGGTATGTGGGTTCCAGGAGTCGAACTCCAGCCCTCGTGCTTGCTAGGCAGGTGCTTACGCCGCTCAGCCATCTCACCGGCCCTGTATAATTCTTACACAAGTAGTTATCACATATTTACATTCTTGTATAGTGCTGTAACCAGCACATGCATGTTTACCTGTGCTAAATCATGCTTACATTACGGTATCCTGCTGTGCACCTGAGTTAGACAAATGGGATCACATCCTTAGGTGTCCTTAGATGCCCCTGAGCTTTGAAGCAGTCTGAGTGGTTCCCCACATCCCATCCCCTCAAAGGTTGGGGGTATATAAATGTAACATTTTATATGTAACAGGGCACAAGTGCCTCCATGTGTTGCAGTTAGCAAATCAAGAACCAGGTGGTTTTGCAAAACCACTTTTTTTTCTCATTTGAACAGTTTCATCCATAAACAACAACAAAGCCTGTCATGTAACATTCAAGGCCTGAGCCATATATTGAGCAAGAGCTTCAGTTTGGAAGGCTAGGTCTATGGTCCTTGCCCTGGTCAGGTGCTATTCTTAGCAGCATCCTATACACATCAATCAATTTTTCTGGTCAGACACTATACCTAGCAGTCAACCATTGTAATGCATGTTCAAGGCATCTGCTAAGTCATTTCCCAGCAAGCAGAGGGCCTTATGTCCTGAACCATAATACCCTACATTGTCAGCTTTTTGTTCATGCTCCCATATGTCTCACCACAGATCAGCACCCCACAAGGAACAGTGTCCTATCTGCCACTCCTGAGCTTCCCAAGCCAGCAGCCAGAGCATCAGGCCCCTCAAGATGACCCAACTGTCTATGCACATATGTAGGGGTCTCCTTCATGCATCACAAGCAATCACACTGTCCATACCTCTGTCCATTGGCTTGACCTGCCTGTTCCAGTTTCAAACCAGAGTACTCTGTAGTGTGCTGGACAGCAACTGCTATCCATTGTGGGATTGGGTCACAGCTAGACCCATCAGTATATCCAGCATCAGCCAGAGGTCCCTCCTTCACTTCTGCATAGGGACTAGAGGTCATATCCTGTAGACCATCCTCCTGGACAGGTTCCTGGGCTATGTACATCATGGGTCCCAAAACAGCTGCCAGTTCAGCTGCCAAAGTGCTAGCTGAAAGGCTTGCTGTTGGAGGTACATCCCCCAATGCTTGAGAGTGGGAGCTTGTGCCACCCCACTCCTGGGATGAGCTGTTCTTCTCCATACCCACCCCTCTATCTGTCCCATGATTCCCCACAGGCATGCAGATCACCTATAGCACTGCTGTTTCTCAATCAGGGAATACTGGCTTTCAGCTCCCTTTGACAACTATGACCAAAACCCAACAGGGTTCTTCCACTTCCCATGTTTTTGGCATAGGCCCCAGCCAAATCCATTATCATCCACACTGATGGTTAAGATAAATGGCAAGTTAGTGTCAACAAATTGTGGGGCTTGCGCCTATGCAACAGCCCTCTTTGAGTCCTGAAAAGCAGCTTCTGCTGCATCTATCCAGCAAGCAGCTTCCACTGCATCTGTCCAGCCCCATGTTGTGCCCCTTTTGGTCATCTGGTATAAAGGGCACAGCAAGACAGTTGTTATGGATCTGGTCTTACCTGACCTTATAAAACCCAACAATTTGACAGACAAGCCAGTTCCCTGGACCTTTGCCCATGGCCCACTCCCATGTCAGCAAATCTTCCTTCAGACTGTGCACTGTGGCTTTTAAATCTGTAAGACAATCAGAAGTTAACATAATATCAATATAATGAAACAGTGACACAGAGTTTGACTTGGTCCAGGTGGCCAAGTCCTGGTCCTCCAGGTCATGACACAAAGTTTGGATATTCAAATAGCCTTGTGGCAACATCTGGAAGGTCCATTGTCTGCCCTCCCAGGTGAAGGCAAATTGGTCCTGACTGCCAGTGTCGGGGTAAGAATTTACAGTCATTCATCATGATCTGTCTGGCTTCTGCACGGGCCATACTGAAGAGCACTGTGCAGAGCATATCACCCTTGCTTTTTCCAATTTAAAGACAATCTATTCAATTACTTCATGACCTCTGGTCAGTCGATGTTGTTTCATGCACACAACCTGTGTGGCCTGTAGGACAGTCAGCAGCACATATAGTGTAGATGGCTTTGGAGTGCAGTTTTTACCATATGAATTCACAACTGGAATTCCCCCTGCATGGTGTCTAGATGAGCACCAGTCAGTATGTTCACCCCCAGTATGTATTCAGCAACTGGGGAAACATAAACATCATATGGACATGGGGGCAAACACCCCATACCCAAAGTTATCTGGGCCTTCTGGGCCATAATGCAGTGACCTTCACAACCTTCTACGCATGCAGTAGGTCCTGTGAAATGGTCTGGGTTGTCATATATTAGCATTGACTAGGCTCTCATATCCACCAATGCTAGTACATGCTGCACACTTTTTGGGTACTAGTAAATAGTCAATTCCATTGGCCTCTGACCTCCTGGGACCCCCAGACATGGGTACCTTGGCCTTCTAATTGGGGTAAAAGGAGGCCAGTATCACTTCTTCCTGCTTCACCAGGACTGCTTTGACTTTCCAGCCCTGACCCATCTGCTGGTTTTGCTGGTCAGGGTGTAACTACATCCACAGTCAGCAACACATCCAAAGGCTGCCCATCTAACTTATCTGCAGTTAGGCTGGCAGCCAACAGGTCCATCCAGATCTGGCACCAAATGAACTTCAGTGGCCCCACAGCCTGTCCTTGGGGGATGGTCCAACTCACCTGGAGCCCCCCCTTCTTTTTCTCCTTTGCTAGTAAAATTTTTATAGGTCTCGTCTTACCTTGGTGCTTCATTTTCATGTCTCCCAGCCTGGCCAAGGCATCCACAGCATTGTGGATCAAGCAATCTGTAAAGGGGGCCAGAAGTGACCCCTTTGCCACTGACCCAAATATGCCAGCCAGCCTGCTTGCCAGGATCATATCCTTTATGTATGCTGTCAGCAGTTCCTCATCTGGGCTATGATACTGTAGTGCAAAAATCATTTGTCATGTGTCCATTTCACCTAGCACAGTTATAAAGTCTAGATAGGGTGATCATTTAGTGACTTGCTCCAGCAGGTCACCTGGATTCTCCCAAACCAGGTGAGCCACTGTCATCAACAAATTTACTACAGTCTAATTAACTGCTTCTGGGGCTGTCCTCTGTGCATCCTACAGAACCATCTCATAGAGGGGGTGCTGGCTATGCTGGCTATTTGCAACCTCTCCTGTGGACTTAACTACGTGCTATCAGCTCCATCATCCCACAATTGTAGCAGCCATGCAGTCACTGTTTCATCCACCTTCTGCTTTAATTGTTTTGCCAGCTCCCATAGCTCCATGGCGATATAGGTCATGTAAATTGTGTGCCAAGTAGAGGTAGGCAGCCCTCTCAGTCCTCCTGCCTGGGCTACAGGTTCCTCTACCTCCACATTTTGATGAACAGCCAGTCTAGCATGCAAAACCACAGGATTTTCCTGAGGGATTTCTCAGACATGAGAACTTATGCTTATGGTGACATTTCTGGAAGAGGCAATGCTTCCCATGCCTCACAACATGAGCTCTGCAGCAGCCAGCCATTTATCAAGGTTCTCCTCTATCTGATGCAGCTGGTGGACCAGATAAGGCCATCCACCTCTTGATTCACATGGCAGAAGAGAGTGAAGTACAGCCAAGCCACCTGTCTTGCCGTTTCATGGTGAGGGGGAGGAATTTGTCTGTCTAATGCTTCTAAAGCTTGCAAGACATCCCTGGGCTCCAAATGGATGATTTCCCAGTCTTCCAGAGAATTCTAAGCCACCAAGAAGGTGGCTATGGGTAGCATGGCAAGCCCAGAGGATGCTTATCAGCCATTCTCTAGGGATTTTCCTTGCCTTTGTTTCCACAGCTTCCACAGAACCGTTCACCTCAACATCCTGCCCACTATGTCAGTTGTTGGCTCACTGGGGGCCCAAGGGAGATTTTCATGGGTCAGGTCCCCAGTTAAAGAACATATGTGTGCAGGATATCAGCAACAACATCAGGCAGCATGGAGCAGAGCAGAGCAGAGCAGAAGAGCACAAGAGCAAAAAAGCAGCCTGCATATTTATTTCCTAATTCTTATATAGGTTATCACATATTTACATTCTTGTATAGTGCTATAACCAGCGCATGCATATTGTGTTTACCTGTGTTAAATCTGGTTACATAACTGTATCCCACTGTGTGCCTGTGCTAGACAAGTGGGGTCATGTCCTCAGGTGTCCTTAGATATCCCTGAGCTTTGAAGCAGTCTGAATGGTTCCCTACACTGACTAAATTGGTTTCATCACACGGATGCAGGGATAGTTCAACATATACAAATTAGTAAACATAAAAATTAAATATCACATGGTCATCAAAATTGATACAAAAATGTCTCATAAAATTTCACCTCCCTTCATAATAAAAACCTTGATGAAAATAGATATAGAAGGATTTTAGCTCAAACAAATAAAAAGCCATATACAACAAACCCAAGCTAACATCATAGTGAATGGGGTGAAACTGAATATATTTCCTCTAAAATCAGGAATTAGAGAATGATGTCTATGCTCACCACTTCTCTTCAATATACCACCTGAGCCTTTTCAAGAAAAATCAGTTGAAAGAATGAAATAAAAATGTTCTGAACAGGAAAGAAGTCAAATGTTCCATATTTGGAGATGATATGATTTTTTTTACATCAATGACTCAATATCTCCACTAGAAGAATTTTTATCTGATAAACAAGTTCAGAAAAAGACAGAATAGGAAATCAACACACAAAAATCAATAGTGTTCTTGTACACTCATAATGAATCCACTGAGAAATCAATACCTTTCACATTGGTTTCAAAAAATTGCATACCTAAGGATTGACTTAACCAAAAATATGAAAGATATCTCCAATGAAAATTATAGAATATTAAAGAAAGAAATTAAACAAGAGATTATAAAATGCAAAGGTTGCATGTATTATGAGTCAGAAGAACCAGTATTTCGAAAATGTTCAAACAAAAGCAATCTACAGATTCAGTGATATCCTTACTAAAATTCCAACATCACTTATTATAGATGTAGAAATAAATCAATCTGCAATTCATTTGGAATCAGAAAACATCCAGAATGGTAAAAGCAATCCTGAGCAAACAGGGCAATGTTACAGGCCTCATTATACACAAATTCAAATGATATTACAAAGCCATAATAACAAAAACATCATGGTACTTATACAAAAACATACATGTAGACTAATAGAATTGAACAAAAGACATAGAAACAAACACTAACCTACAGCCATCTGCTTTTTGATTAAGAGGCCCCCCAAAAAATCCTGAAGGAAAAGCATCCTCTTTAACAAATGGTGCTAGGAAAATTGGATATCTGCATACAAAGATTGAAATTAAATCTGTATCTCTCATCTGGTACTAAAATTAAATCAAAATAGATAAAAGACCTAGAAATCAAAACAAAAATTTTGAAACTGATGAAATCTAATAAAGGGGAAAACACTTGAAGCCATAGGTAAAGACAAAGACTTCCTGAATAGGAATCCAAAAGCACAGGAATTAATACAAAGAATTAACAAATGAGATTACATCAAATTAAAAAAATCTTATGCATAGCAAAGAAAACAATTAAAGGTGTGAAGAGAGGACCCACTGAAGTGAAAATATTCCCTAGCTATTAATCTAACAGAGGAATAGTATCTAGAATCTCTAAAGAACCCAGAAAATAACCTCCAAAAAATAAGTAACCCAATCAAAATGTGGGCAAAGTGAAGAGGCATTTCCTAAAAGACATACAAATGGCCAATAAATATATGAGAAAATAATCAGTATATTTAGCCATTAGATAAATTTAAATGAAAACAACATTGAGATTCTATCTAATCCCAGTCAGAAAGGGTATCTTCAAAAATTCAAAACACAGTGACTGCTGGCAAGTATATGTGGAGAAAGGAATCCTTGTACATTGTTGGGAAGAATGTAATCAAATACAACCAAAATGGAAATCAGTATGGAGATTCCTCAAAAATATAAACATAGAAATATAATTTGATCTAACTAATACCATGCCTGAGTATACTCTCAAAAGAACTGAAGCCAGTATACTTTGGTGATTCATGCAAGCCTCTGTCTATAATGGTGCAGTTCCATAGCTGAGGTGTGGAAACAGACTAGATGCCTGTTAACAGATGAATGGATAAAGAAAATGTGGTATATATACACAATAGAATATTATTCAGCCATAAAGACAAATGAAATAATATCATTTGCAGGAAAATGGATGGTAGTAGAGATAATCATGTTTAATGATAAAAGCCAGATGAAGAAATTTAAATACCAGCATTTTGTCTTTTATAAGAAACCTAATAAATGGAAAAGGGAGATAGAGAGAGAGAGAGAGAGAGAGAGAGAGAGAGAGAGAGAGAGAGAGAAAGAGGGGGGGAGATGACAGGAAACTAGAAGGTAGTTGGGGAAGTAGATCAGCAGGAAAGGTAAGAATGGAAAAGAGGGTTAAAGGGACAGAAATAGATCAAGATATGTTAAATGCACATACCATTTACCGTAATGAACATCACCATCCTGTATGACTAACATGCACTAATAAAAATAAGATAACAAATGGAAATTAAAGGTATACAGATTTAGAAGGAATAAATGGTCTTATATTTTTGGGAATGACATGATCATCTATGTAGAAAATCTACAAAGAAGTAACAAAAATTTTGTGTTCATAAGCCTTCATAACAAGTTTGCTGGACACAAGGTCACTATTTTAAAGTAAATTTCTCATCTATATACTAGCAATGAACAAGTGCAATTTGAATTTAAAAACAAAATATCATTTAAGCAAGCATCCTAAAAAGGAAATATTCACTTGAATATCTGACAAAATTTATTCAAAAACTTCAGTAGAAATATCCAAAACTCTGAAGAAAGATATCACAAAATAAATGGAGAGTTATTTTATGTTCATGAACAGAAAGACATTATCATAATAGCAGTTCTTCTCCATTTAATTTACATATTGAACACAATACCAATCAAAATTCTAGATTCTTATTTTGTGGATACCAATAAGCTGCTTTTAAAGTTTAGTTGAAATATCCCTAGACTATTGAATGAGTAAAATGAATTAATAGGACTGAAATTGTCTGACTTCCAGACTTAAAAATATGTCTATCAAAAAAATGAAAGGGTAAATAAAGTGTGGAATACCTGCATAATAAAACACTATTCAGGCTTAAGAAAGAATGGAGTTTTGTCTTTTGTGATAATATACTTAAGTAAAATAAAGCTGGCATAGAAGAAAAATACCACATGATCTCATTTATATGTAGAATCTGAAAATTAAAAATTATAAAAGTAGAGAGTAGAATGGTATTTACCATGAATGGATGGGGAATTGGTGTATGTTTATCAGAGTCTAAAATTTCAGTTAGATAGCAGAAAGACTTTTTGCAAAAACAACTGGACTACATGGCAACTATAATTAATAGAATGTATCATATTTCAAAATTGATAAAAATATATTTTCAATGTTCTTACTATGAAATGATGTGAAGCAATGGGTATGTTAATTAGCTTTTGTAATCATATATTGTACCTTATATAGACAGTTATTTGTTACATACAGATAAAAATTTAAAATACTTAGAATAAAGCTATAATGGGACAGTGTGGTGATGGAAATCTTAGACAGTTAAATCAATTGAATATACTACAGAGTTAAAAAGAAACAATCTCCAACATAAACAAACCTTTCTTTGACAAAACAACAAGGACAATTCAATGGAGAAAGCATAGTTTTTTCAAGATGTGATGCTGGAACAATTGGACATCCACATAAAAAAATAAAAAAAGATTCTATGTATGAATCTTCAATGTTTACAAAAATTAACTAAAAATGGATCATAGATCTAAAGTTAAACACCAAATGGTGAAACCTGTGGAAGATGACATAGAACAAAAATGTAGCTGACTTTAGATTTGGCCTTGAGATTGTAAATACAATACCAAGTGCAAAATCATTAATGGAAAAAAGTTAGTAACTTTGAATATTATTAAATTTCAAAATATCTACTATGAAAAAGACACTTTTTATAATGGAAAGACAAGCCATGAATTGGTAGAAAATATTTACAAAATATATATCTAATACAAAGTACCTCTAAAATTCAGTATTAAGAAAACTACCCAATTTAAATATGACAAGAGATCTGATATCTTGCCCAAAACATATATGGGTGATGAAAAAAAAACTTATCAGAAGATGCTCGATATTATTTGTCATCAGGGAATTGTAAATAAAAATAACAATGAGATGCAATTGAGCACAAGTTAGAATGGATAAAGTTCCAAACATGGACACCACAAAAGATTAGTGGAAATGTAATTTAATTCATTGCCTGTAGGGCTAAAAAATAGTGCAGTCATTTTGGAAGAATGTTTGGAAATTTGTAACAAATCTAAACATATCATACAGTTCAAAAATCATACTCTTTGATATTTAGCCAAACATATTGAGACTTACATGCCCTCAAAAACTTGCTCTCAGAGTTTTACAACTTCCTTTTTAATTATTTGAAATTGGAGACAACCAGGATGTTCTTCAATAGGTAAATGTAGAAAATGTGGTGCATCCATATAATGAATATTATTCAGTAGTTTAAAAAAGTTGAGTTACCATCATGGTTTAGACAAATAATGATAAGCTATCTGTCTTGTACGTTGCATAAAGTTACTTTTAAAAAAAATACAACCTGTTTTACTTTATAATGGAAATTTTAGTGTACTTGTATTTAATGTGTACACTAATATATCAGAGACTACTTTTCTTCCTGTTTCCTTCTTTGAATTAAGCATTTTTGGTTATTACATTTTCCCTCTATTCACTTTTTTTTGTGGGTACTGGGGGGTCGACCTCAGGACCTTGCACGCCAACAGGCACCCGTGCCACTGAGCGATATCACTGGCCCCTTTTTCATATGTGGGATCCGGGAGTCGAACTCGGGCCCTCGTGCTTGCAAGGCAGGCGCTTACACTGCTGAGACATCTCACTGGCCCCCCATTCACTTTTAAATTACAAATCCTTTCACTATTATTTTAGAAGTCATGGCTTAGATATTACATGTGACTTTGATTTTGAAAAAATCATTTCTTTTCCCTCTCTCCTCTCTACCAACTTCTTGAACGCTGTGGAGGACTGCCACATCACCCTCTCCTGGGCCCAAATGTGATTGTGTTTATTAGCAAGCAACGCAAGCCATATAGAGGTGAAATCCCTTAATTGGCTTTCCATTTAATTATTGAGTCTGGCTGAGGCTGTGTACAGGTCTTCATGATAGCAAGTGGGTGGTGTTGGGCTAGAATTGCTTTTTACCAGCAGCTACAGTTGAGCCCAGAGAGAATGGCCATGAGACTGTGGGAATAAGATATGAGATAACATTTCTGCTGAGGCCCGTGCGACTCCAGAGAAAATTCCTTCCCAGAATTGGCTACAAAGCAGGTTACTATTTAACCACAACCTGAATCTGGCTGTTCTGTCTCTTTTACAAGAATGTTTTGTTCCCTCTTTTACAAGACTTTCCTGCCTAGCCACTTGTTTAGCACATCCAGCCACAATCCCCTCACCATTTTCCTCATTGCAAATGTGATCATTAAATGCCAAGGTTCTGGCTGTCTCATGGCCTTTTGTTATCAGTGAACAACTGGTCAACCCAGTTCTCTGTTGCATCAATTTTGTCTCTTGCTCTTTCTTTTTGCTGTGCACCATAACATCTTGAAGACACTGGGGACTCACTGTTGGTGTCCCTGATAACTGGTGCCCAACATTAGGGACTCTTGCAGGACATTGGGGACTCACTGCAGGGGTCCCTAATAGATAACCTTCCTTTTTTTGGGTATGTGTTTGCAGTACATAACGATTACTTTGTGTGGAGTTGGTACATGTGCATAACTTCATTTTTTTTTGTGGGTACTGGGGGTCGACCTCAGGACCTCACACACCAGCAGGTGCCCATGCTGCTGAGCTATATCACTGGCCCTTTTTTTTGTATGTGGGTTCCAGGAGTAGAACTTGGGCCCTCACAATTTCCAGGCAGGTGCTTACACCGCTGAGCCATCTCACTGGCCCATAACTTCATTTTTTTATCCTTTCTCCCACACCTTCCACCTTTGTATTCCCTTCCTCTATGAGAAAGATCTAGCTCCCTGCTTCCTGTCATCTATCTTTCATTTTGCCCTTTATTTATACTTTAGGTTTCTCATATGAGAGAAACCATGAAATATTTAGGCTTGTGTGTCTGATTTAATTCAATTAACATTCTGATCTCATCAAGTTTATTTGTCTTTCTTTTTTCCATATGAAGCTGAGGAATAGATTTTTCTATTTCTTTGAAGAAAGAAAGTTGGAATTTTTATAGGGATTGCATTGACACTCTAGCTGCACTTGGGTGGTATTGGCATTAATAATACTAAATCTTCTTATCCATGAATATGGGTTGTTTTTCTATTTACCTAGGTGTTGTTTAATTTATTTGAGCCATGTTTTGTAGATTTTAGTATATAAACATTTCATCTTGTTTCAATTCACTCCTAAGCATATTATGATTTTGCTGCTATTATAAATGAAATTGTTTATTTCATTTTTACATTGTTTATTCCAGTTATCATAGAAATACAGCTGTTTTTTGTGTGTGTTGCTCTTTTACCCTACAACTTTGCTAAGCTCACTTTTTAACTCTAATAAATTTCTTGGGTAGTTTTTGGGACTTTCTATATATAGGATCACATCATCTTTAAATAGAGATATGTTTTAATTCTTATTTCCTAATTTGGATGCTTCCCATATATCCTTCTTATGGTAGTTGTTGTCCTTGTTAGAATTAAAGGGCCAGTGAGATAGCTCAGCAGCATAAGTGCCTGCCTGGCAAGCGCGAGGTCCTGAGTTTGACTCCTGGTACCCACATGTGGAAAAAGGGCCAGTGATATCGCTCAGCGGCACGGGCGCCTGCTGGCGTGCAAGGTCCTGAGGTTGACCCCTGGTACCACAAAAAAAAAAAAAAAAGAATTAAAATGCTCAACAGTATTGGTAAAACTGAGCAGCGTCATAGTCCGATTTTGGGAGGCAAAATTTCAGTCTTTGAATACTGACTATGATGTTAATTAAAGGCTTTTTATATATGCCATGTATGATGTTGAGGAAGTACCTGGTTATGTCTCATGTACCAAGCGTTTTTTGTTTCATCATGAAATGGTGTTGGACTTCATCAAATGCCTTACTTTTTAAATATAATAATATATTTTATTATAATATAATATAACAATATCATTAGAAAAACATTAAAATGAATCCTCACCTTGAACACTAAATAGAAAAAAAATCACATAACATAAATGTGCCTCTCTTAATACCTGTCCCTACTTGATAGCCCAGTGACACCAATGCTGGCCTCTGCAGTCCCTGGGTAACAATGCTGTATGGGCTGCTTCCTTGCCATTTTCCTTGAGGCTAGGACCCCTCTCTGCTACTGCCCACCTCACACTTGTGCCTGCCTTAAGCTGGGATTACCTGCCAGCTGTAGGGTAGAAAATAAAAAGGTTTTATAACAAAGACACTGTATGAATTTGTCTTTTCTTCCAAACATGGTTCCACTTCTTATTTTTAATGGAAAAAATGTAAAAAAAATTTTTGAAGTGCATTTTTGTGTCAATGGATCTTATCATGTGTTTTTTCCTCCTCATTCTATTAATAGATATCACATTGTTTGATTTTCTTATATGGAACCAACCCTAGATAAATCCAACTCTATCATGGTATATTAGCTTTTTAATATTCTGTAAATTAGGTTTGCTAATATTTTGTTGAGGATTTTTCTCCATCTATATTATAAGGAATATTGTTCTATAATTTTCTTTTGTGTGATATCTTCTACTGATTTTGGTGTCAGGGTAGTTCTGATCTCATAAAATGATTCAGGATATGCTCCCTTTTCTTCTATTTTTATGAAATTTAGGTCTATTATTATTATTCTTTAAATATTTAGCAGAATTCTTGAATAATGCCATCTCATCCTGATGCTGGGAGGTTTTTCATTACAAATTTAATCTCTTTATTGTTATTGGCCTGGTGATATTTCCTTTTTCTTCTTCAGTTAGTATAGGTTATTTGTATAATTCTAGGAATTTGTCATTTTATCTAACTAGTTAGTAAACACTTATTTATAGTCTTCTTTTAGTCTTCTTTTGTGACCTTACTTATGTCCATCAATTTATGATGTCCCTACTTTCATATTTCTTTTTATAATTATTTGCCTTTTCTCTCTTGTCATTTTTGATCTAACACTTTTATATTTTTGATTAATATTTTTATATTTCATTATTTTTATTGAATGCTAAAAATTATATGAAAAATTATAAAGGTAATTTGAGTCTCAAAATAATGTTATCTCTTTTTGGAGAGAATTTAATTTTGAATATGTCAGTTGGTTAGAGTAGAGACAGATCAATTTAATGCAATATGGAGTATGCTGATTAAATACTGAGCTTCAGCTTTAGACAGATCTAATTTCCTTCTGAATTATACTTAAACACAGCATGTCATCTGTTGCTGATCCCAACTTAAAGCTTATCTGGTCAAGAATATTTATTTTTTCTCTTAGCTACATAAAGTTAATGAAAACACAGATGAGCTTCTCATGTTCTCTCCAATGAATTTCTACTCAGCCTCTCAGGTTCTTAGCCACCTATTTTAAATGGACAGTATCTCACAAGATTAAAGCAGTGCCAAATGTGAGGTTTCTTATTTTTAGCTTCCTTTCTTTATGGGATCTAAAATGCAGTATCTACCCTGTCTTAATATCTTTTTGGTGCCTTCAAGCAGAAGTTTATTTTATTGTTCTTTCTTTGATTGGTCTAGTAAGGATCTGGAATGATTTTTCTGGAAGTAGCTGCCTAAGTTTTTTGATTTTCATGAGAAATAAAATTTTCTAAGATCATTTTTTCCACAGTAAATCAAGAAATGGCAGAGGCTAAATTAAGAATAAATCCTCTAAAACCCAGAACACTGTCTTAGTTACGTTTCTTGTTGCTGAGACAAAATATCTGGCACCAGCAACTTAAAAGAGGAAAGGTTTATTTCAGCTCACAGTTTGTAAAGGTCTCACTCCATATCTGCTGGATCCAAGGCAAGGTGGCATGGCAAAGTGGCATTGTAGAGTAGAAACTGTCCATTGCAGATCAAGCAAGAAGCAGTATGCAGCAAGCCTGCCTTTTCACTTTATCCTGTCCAGGCTATAAGTCTTTTAGGTGGTGCCACCAACATCCAAGGTAGGGCTTCCCAATGCCTGCACCCAGAACTATGATAAACCAATTAGCAAACTAATTCAGTACCACATGCCTTTAATCCCAGTAGCACACACCTCAGATACACCTATTTCCTAAAAGCCCCACCTATGAGCACACGGCTCTTTGTGAGAATATTTAGATACAATCCATTACAAACCCAATCTACATATTGCATATTGATGTAGGAAATAACTGGACCTCAATTAATTGTATTCTTTTTAGTCTTCTTATATTTACTTTCACCTTAAGAAGAAATTCCCTCCAGTCACAGGCTTGAAGTGAGGAGTTGAAGATTAGTAGAGTTATTATATCTAGTCTTTAGAACACTATCATAGAAATATGGATTACTATTATTGAATATTCTCACATGTAACCAGGATTTAAACCAATTTCTGAAAAACAAACACAATTTAAATGGATACAATGCCTGTGATAATGAATACTATTTGAAAACTTCCAGTTATATTTAATCAAGTATATAATATACATTATATATATATGTATATACTTGGAAAGGCAGGGTACTTCTATGTTCCCAGGCTGGCCTCAAAGTCTTGGAACTGTGTGATCCTCCTGCCTGGGCTTCAAAAATAGTTGGGTTTATAGGCATGTGCCACCACACCCAGCTCACCACCAAATATTAATTAGACCACTTACTGTAAAAAAATATGCTGACCAATATTAATAGAAAATTATGTGGCACAAAACTTGACCTCATAAAATCTAGTTGTTAAGGCTTTATATGTACATTAAAAATAAATATTTTGGTTAAATATTTCTTTATTCTTCTAAATTTTGAAGGAAAGAATTCCATCTTATTCATTTTCACCTCTTTTATGATGTGTAGTGCCTGTATTATACAAGGCAGGCCCTTAAATGATTATGTGATTAAAATAACTGTGCAAAACAACATATATCTATTTCTAGAAAATAAGAACTACAAAATAGTCATCTTGTTTCATAGATGAATGGCTGAATGAAAGTAGGAACATGTGAATGAATGAATAAATGAACTAATTAGCATTTAAAAGACATCTTAAGGTGAGAAGTCATGGTAGTAGTTGCAGTAAGTAGTATGAAAACAAAACATAGAAATTGAAATATATGACACATTTAAGGACAAATGAATACAATATCTTAATGATTTTATGAGGGAGATATAAAATAGGAAGGTAAGATGATAGACTATTATGGGGAAAGGAGGTCTGTAAATACTTGTTAATCAAATTTAGACAATATTTACTTCATAATCATGACTATCTGAAGGTTTCTGATCAGCTTAATTGTTTTTTTTTAACATTCAGCAATAGTGGCAAATTCTGATTGAATACAAAATGCATTTGATTTGATAGCTCCATTTGGTGGCTACACATACATTGTATTTTTTTTTGTGAGTACCAGGGGTCAACCTCAGGACCTCACATGCCAGCAGGCGCCCTTGCCACTGGGCGATATCACCGGCCCTTTTTTCATATGTGGGTTCCGGGAGTTGAACTCGGGCCTTTGTGCTTGCCAGGCAGGCGCTTATGCCATTGAGCCATCTCACCGGCCCCCATACATTGTATTTTTAACCAAATATGGACCTGAAATTTAGTGTTGGATGAAATGATAAAGAAGAGACATATTGCACAAAAGTTATTAAAGATAAGCTTATTGGACTTGATGAATAAATGCATATGAGAATGTATGCAGAACTGCAAAACAAAACTGTGCTTTACCTGTTTGAAGAAATGTTTCAGTAATGTGATGTTTAATGAGATGACTTTTCAGACTAGCAAATTCTGACATGAAGTCAAATGGAGACCTCCAGAGAAGGATGACATAGAAATTTCATCAATTTGAGTTTCACTGAATATCATAACTTTATACCTTAGGAAATTGAAAACTATAACATACAATATATAGAAATGCTGGTAAAAATGTCAATGGTCAGTTAATTTTAGATGTTGAAATATTATATTAAAAAGTAAAGTAAATCTAATGAAGCTGATAAATATATTTCTATATCCTCAATAAAGTGAAAAGGAGGTAAGAGCTTTATAGTAGTGGTTCCTGATTTCAAATCACTAAATTTTTGAAGGTGAAACAGTTTTCTATTTATGATATTCCTTTTTCTTAACTTTCTTAGTGTACACATTTTTATAGAAAAAAAGGATACAGGAAAGGGTCATATAATAACGATGAAAACTATATATACATTATCCATCCTATGAGAAATAAAAATTGGTTGTATTCTGGTATTCATTTTTTTTATTATTATTTAAAAAACGAACAAAATTTCACAACAAAATAATAGGAGGGTGACAATGGTTAATATATTACATATTGTTGTCTTCAAAGTACTTACTCAGGGTACAAGATATCAGCATTCAATTGTCCAAACAATATTAGCACAAAACTTTCTTCTCAATGAACTAAGCAAAATTGGTAGTGTTTCTACCTGAACTATAATATACATATATATATATATATATATATATATATATATATATATATATATAATTTTTCTTTTCCCTTCTTTCTTTTCCCCATTCCCCCCTCCCAGTTTCTCTTTCCTTTTGACCAGTTTCTTCCTATTTTACCATATCTATTGCACATTTTGGATTTTATTTACTCTTTCAGTTTCTCACACTAGGGAGACAATACAATGTTTATACATGTGCATCCTGTTTATTTCACTTATGAGTAATTTCTCAAGTTGCATCCATTTACCTATAAAAGTCTCCAGTTTATCTTTCTTTATGGCTGAATAGTACCCCAATGTATAAATATACCACATCTTTTTATCCATTCCTCGGTTGATGGGCATTGGGGTTGTTTCCAAGATCTGGCTATTAGAAATTGTGCTGCTATAAACATGGGTGCACATATATCGCTGTGGTACGATGTTTTTAATTCTTCCGGGAAGATACCCAGAAGGGGAATAGCTGCATCAAATGGGACCTCCAATCCTTGATTTTTGAGGAATTTCCAACTCATTTCCACAGTGGCTGCACCAGTCCACACTCCCACCAACAGTGGAGAAGTGTTCCTTTTTCCCCACAGCCCCTCCAGCATTTGTTATTAGTTGATTTCTTGCTAATAGCCATTCTTTCTGGGGTGAGATGGAATCTCAGTGTTGCTTTAATTTTCATCTCTCAAATGACTAGTGATGTCGAACATTTTTTCATATATTTATTTGGCATGTGTATTTCTTCATCTGAGAAGTGTTTATTCATCTCAGATGCCCATTTTTCGATTGGGTCTTTAAATTTGAGAAGTCTGATTTTTTTTTAGTTCTTTCTATGTTCTCAATAGTAATCCTTTGTCTGAGGAATGGCTGGCAAACATTTTTTCCCATGTGGGTTGCCTCTTCACTCTGTTGGTGGTTTCTCTTGCTGTGCAGAAGCTTTTTAATGAGATGAGATCCCAGTTGTTAATTCTTTGTGATACTTCCTGTGCCATTGGGGTTTTATTCATAAAGTCTTTGCAACACCAATGTCTTCAAGAGATTTATGTATTCGATTTTCCAGGAGATTTAATGTTTCTGTTTTAATATTTAGATCTTTGATCCATTTTGAATTTAGTTTAGTGCACGGTGAAAGACATGGGTCTAATTTTAATCTCTGGCATGTGTAGAGCCAATTTTTCCAGCACCATTTATTAAAGAGGCTTTTTGTCTTCCAGTGAATGTGTTTGGCACCTTTGTCAAAATAAGGGGGCTTAGTATGTCTGGAGTTGTTTCTGCACCTTCTAATCTGTTTCATTGATCTTTGTGTCTGTTTTATTGCAAATACTACACTTTTTTATTATAGTAGCTTTATAGTATAATATCAAATCAGGGATTGTGATGCCCCCTGCCTTGCTGTTGTTGCCCAGAATTGCCTTTGCTATTCTAGGTCTCTTCTGATTCCAAATGAATTTTAGGATCATTTTCTCTAATTCTGTCAGATATATTGTTGGAATTTTGATTGGAATTGCATTAAATCTGTATAACAATTTTGGAAGTATGGTCATTTTCACTATATTGGTTCTTCCTATCCATGAGCAAGGGATAATCTCTCTATTTTCTCATATCCTCTTCAATCTCCTTTTTCAGAGTACTGTAGTTTTCAGTGTAGAGGTTTTTTACATCCTTTGTGAGATTGATTCCTAGGTATTTCATTTTTTTGGATGTTATTTTGAAAGGTGTTGTTTCCCTAAATTCTCTTTCAGTGAGTTTGTTATTCGTGTACAGGAAGGCTATTGATTTTTGAGTGTTGACTTTGTATCCAGCTACAACACTGAATTTGCTTATTAAATCTAGCAATTTTTTAGTGGAGGTTTTGGGGTCTTCTATGTACAGTATCATATCATCTGCAAATAATCATAATTTTACTTCTTCTTTTCCAATCATTATTCCTTTTATTTCTTTCTCTTGTCTGATTGCTGTGGCTAAAGTTTTGAGGACCATGTTGAATAAAAGTGGGGACAATGGACATCCTTGTCTTGTTCCTGATTTTAGAGAGAAAGCTTTCTTTTTATTTTCATTTAGTAAAATATTGGCTGTTGGTTTGTCACAGATAGCTTTTATCAGATTGAGATAAAGACCATAGATTCCACTTTTCTGTAGGGTTTTCATCATGAATAGGTGCTGGACTTTCAAAAGCTTTTTCTGCTTCTTTTGAGATGATCATATGATTTTTGTTCTTGGTTCTGTTAATATGGTGTATTACATTTATTGATTTATGTATATTGAACCATTCCTGCATCCCTGGAATGAATCCAACTTGGCCATGTTGTATAATCTTCTGCATTATTTGCTGGATTCTATTTCCCAGTATCTTACTGAGGATTTTTGCATCAATGTTCATTAGGGAGATTGGCCTGTAGTTCTCTTTCTTAGTTGAGTCCTTCTTTGGTTTTGGTATCAGGTTAATACGTGCTTCCAGAAATGAATTTGGGAGTATTGCCTCCCTTTCTAGTTCATTAAAAAGTTTGAGAAGTAGTGGTGTTAGTTCTTCTCTAAATTTCTTGTAGAATTAGGCAGTGAATCCATCAGGGCCTGGGCTTTTCTTTGTTGGGAGGTTTTTAATTACATCTTCGATTTCATTGGCTGATATTGGTATATTTAGGATTTTTAAATCTTCTTGATTCAGCTTTTGTAATTCATACGTATCTAGGAATCTGTCCATTTCTTTTACATTTTCCATCTATTTCGAATACAAATTTTCAAAATAAGTATAGATGATCTTCTGGATTTCTGCAGGGTCCATCGTGATATCACCCTTTTCATTCTTAATTGCATGGATTTGAGCCTTTTCTTTTCTTTTTTAATAAGGTTCTATAAGGGCTTGTCAATTTTATTTATTCTGTCGAAGAAACAACTCTTTGATTCATTGATTCTTTCTATTGTTTTTTTAGTCTCCAGTACAGTAATTTCTGCTCTGATCTGTATAATTTCCTCCCTTGTATAAGCTTTTGGCTTAGCCTGCTCTTCTTTTTCTAGAAATTTGAGGTTTACCATTAAGCTGTTTATTTGTGCTTGCTCTATTTTCCTGATATAGGTATTTAATGTTATAAATTTCCCTCTTAGGACTGCTTTCATTGCATCCCATAAGTTCCGATATGTTGTACAGTCATTATCATTCAGTTGTAGAAAGTGTCTTATTTGTTTAAGAGGTTGCTGTTTAATTTCCATGTTCTTAGGAAGTTCTTGTGGTTTCTTTTGCCATTGATTTCCAATTTCATTACACTATGGTCTGATAATATACATGGGATAATTTCAATTCCTTTGCATTTACTTAAGCAGGTTTTATGAGCTAGTATGTGGTGTACTTTGGAGAATGTCCTGTGTGCAACTGAGAAGAATGTGTATTCTGATGTTGTGGGGTGGAACACTCTGTAGTCATTCACTAAGTCCATTTATTTAAAATTTTTGTTGAGTTCTACTATTTCATTATTGATTTTTTTGTCTAGTTGATCTGTCTTTTTGTGACAGTGGAGTATTGAGATCCCCCAATACAATTGTATTAGTGCTTATTTGATTTTTCATGTCCTTTAATATTTGTTTTATATAGTTGTGTGCACTGGTATTTGTTGCATATATATTTATGATGGTTATCTCTTCCTCTTGGATTGCTCCCTTTACAAGGATGTAGTGACCATCTTTATCTCTCTGAATCATTCTTGGCTTGAAATTCTCTTTGTCTGCAAAAAAAATAGCTACCCCTGCTTTTACTGGGCTTCCTGTCACATGGAGTATTGTTTTCTATCCTTTGACTTTCAGTCTATGAATTCCTTTCTAAATTAAATGTGTTTCCAGTATGCAGCATATTGTTGGATCTTGCTTCTTGATCCATTTTGCCAGTCTGTGCCTTTTGATTGGTGAATTGAGACCATTAAGATTGATGGTTAAAACTGATATGTATTGACTTATCTTTGTCATTTTATTTTCCTGTTGTTGACTCCCCCTCTTTTTTTCCCCTCCCTATGTTTAATTATTTGCCCTGTCTGGTGGATTCCTTCTGTTGGGGTTCCTGGAGTCCTTGTTATCTCTTTCTAGAATGTCATTCAGAACATTTTGGAGTGCTGTTTTTGTGGTCATAAATTTTCTCAGATGTGCCTTGTCATGGAAGTATTTTATTTCTCCATCAGTTTTGAATGATAGTTTTGCGGGGTACATCGATCTGGTTTGAAAGTTATTTTCCTTTAGAACTTGAAATATGTCATTCCAAGCTGTTCTTGACTTGAGGGTTTGTGCTGAAAAGTCAGCTGTCATTCTGATGGGCTTTTCTTTTTAGGTGATTTGTCTCTTCCCTAACAGCTTTTAAGATTATGCTCTTGTGCATTTCTGGAATGTTGACTATGATATGTCTGGCTGAAGATTTTTTTTATTCCTGGCTAGTTGGAGTACTACAATCCTCATTTATCTGAACATCAAATTCTTTTTCTCTACCAGGCAAATTCTCTGTGATAATATCTGTGAACAGTGTTCTGATGTCATTTATGCTATCTCCTGCTTTTTCATTGACTCCAATTAATCTTATGTTATTCTTGTTTGCATGATCTAGCAGCTGCTGGATTGATTTTTCATGGTTCCTTGCTATTTTTAAGAATTCTTTCTTTTCATGATCATTAATTGCAAGCCTGCCTTCTATATCTGAGATCCTGTCCTCACATTGGCTTAATCTGCTACAAATACTTTCAATGGAATTTTTGTTCTTCTGGATATCTGCTTGAATCTGCCTTATGGATTCCATTTTTTTTCCTATGCTGAGCATTCACGCCTTCCATAATTTTCTTAAGCTCATCTATTTATTTGTCTGTATCTCCTCTAGCATCCTTAATCATGGTCTTCATTGTGGATATCATCTCTGAAGTTATCTGTGAAATTATTTCTGATTTAATTTTTTCCAGACCTTCATTCTGTTGCTTTTTTGTTATCATTTCAGAGATGTCAGGTGGGTGGCTTTCAGATTGTCCCACCTCATTGCCCCCTGGGTTTGCCTTTGGTGAACTGAATGTGTGTGGTTGCATCTTGTTTATGTGTCATCTCATTTTCTTTTCTTTCTTTAGTTTAATTACTGGGGTGATGTTTATAAATTGCCTATGGTAGGTTACATTATTGCTAGTATTTAAAACCCTTAGGAGATGACTACTTCTCTGAGGTATCTTCCAGGTGTAGCTTATTTTTGGGTTTTGCACCTGCTGCCAGATCTGACCTCTTTAATTTGTTGGACATGAGAAGTTGCTGCCTGTTTGGCCCAGTCCTTGGTTCTTTGGTACTGTGCCACAGTATTTTCTGTGATCCTTAGACAATCTCAGTCATGGAATACCAGGAAGAAAAGCTGTTTAGAACAATTATATCACTTTTGGTTATAATGTTATCTAAAGAATCAAACACAACCTATAAATTGACAGACCAAGCTAACCAGTTATTTGTCACTTTTAACCATATAACATAGATTTGTGGTTATATAACAAAATCTAAAACAAACTGGAAAAATTATATGCAGTATACAAATCCTTAATATGTCAATTTTGCCCTCAGGAGTTTAAATTTAAAGTGAGTTAAGGAGGAAATAAGTAATTGGAAGAAGAGGAAGGAATTAGATGTAAGGCTGGAGGACAAAGAGGGATCCCACTAACAATGGGAAAGTGGTGCAGAAGAGAGGTGGGAAAAAGAGAAGGAAGGGATAAAAGGAAGAACAAGTCAGAACCACAATCACAAAGAGGTTAGAGGCTCTGTTTACACTCATCTAAAAGCCCAATAGAATAATGAAGGAAGGAACAAACAGACAAACAGGAAAAAAAAGCGAAGACAAAAAGAAACCACACACACACACACACACGTACACGCACACACACACACACAAAACACCTTCACCAGAACAAAAAACAAACAAGAGAAAGAAAAAAAATGTTCACTTCCAGGTTTTGACTCTGCTGTAGGCAGGCACTGTGTGGTGATAGATTCCTGTTCCATGCAGATCTATCCCAGCAAGCCAGCAGAAGCCCTTTGGCAGGGCAGTGGGCAATAGCCTGTACTCTCTGGCAGAGACCAGTCTCATTTGCCTGCTGCCATTAGCACACTTTCTGCGGGCCTGAGAACCACAACACCATGCTGAGTTCCGAGCACAGTTCTGCTGCGCCCCCCCACAATGGTGCCTGGCCAATAGCTCTCTCTTACTGAATGGCTGAGCCTCAGAGGCACTTACTGCAGCCAGTGCAGTCTTTCACTGCTCCCCTGCACAGCTGCTGTCTTGCGTTCCTCTGCAGAGGCCCCCGGGGGCACCGGCAGTCACCGTGTGTCTGCAGATTTGAACTTCTGTTGTGCTGCAATTCCTGGCACAGGGAGAAGGCTCCTGTGGTCTCCTCCTTCTTCTTTGTTGAAATTTCTCTTCACTCACTCTGTGAGCCCCAAACTGCATTTCAGAACTTTCCTGGGTCCAGGGGAGCCACTTCCCTCTTTTTTGTCCTCCCCCAGCCACTATATTCCAGTGTTAGACTGGCAACTTTTAGAGAGGTTTGCTGCCTGCTTCTTACAAATCTGCCATCTTCCCCTCCTCCCCCATTGAATTTCTTATAACAAATAAAAAAGTATTTTATTAAAAAAGCTATAGCTAATTGAAAAAATTGAAAAATTTAGGGCTTATTCATTTTCAAAATAGCTCTTAGCCTTCAGTTGCTTAGAGGGCCTATAATCACAAGTAGAAATTTGAATGAGGTGATAAAACTTATATAATTTTGTTGGGAAATTATCACACATGTATCTGTATATTAAGACTATTTGTGCAATGGAGAACACTTTTCAGAATGTCATTTGTAAAATAAATTAGCAATCACTAAAGTCCTGAGTCCATATTTACCCTTAAAGGGAATGAGAAATTTCATTTGGAAAAATCATAAAGAGCCAGGCATGGTGGTGCATGCCTGTAATCCCAGCCCTTGGGAGGCTGAGGCTGGAGGATTGTGTGAGTTTGAGGCCAGCCTGGGGTACAAAGTGATTTCAAGGATAGCCTGAAATGCATACCAAAGCCCTGTCTCAAAAAAATTATTTTTTAAATTCAGAAAGAGAAACAAATTAGAAAAATGCAAATTAAAACAAAATAAATATTTCACCTTACACCAGAAATAATGGGAATCATCAAGTGGTCAAATAATAATAAATTACTGGTGTGGCTGCAATGAAAAAGAACACCCCCTACATTTTTGGTGGGTACGTACACTAGTACAAACATGAAAATCAGTATGGAGATTTCTCAAATAACTAAAATTAAAAATTCCATATGACTCAGCTATTTCCCTTCTATGTATCTTCCCCAAAAAGCTAAAGATATCATATTACAGTGATACATGCATAGCAGTGTTCATAGCAGCACAATTCATAATAGCTAAATTCTGGAAGCAGCCCTATGCCCATCAATAGATTAATCGATAAAGAAAATGTGGTTATCTATACTTAGTGGCATACTATTAGGCTATAAAAAAGGATAAAGTAGAGACATTTGTAGGAAAATTTGTGCACCTAGGAAATACAATATTTAGTGAAATAAATCAGACAAACAAGCTTAAATATTGTCTGGTATCAGTCATTTGAGTAAGACAAAGTACAAACAGAGGAAAACAAAGGATGAACAGAAGGAAACAATGGGATAGATCTCTTGCACATGTGAAGTAATCCAGGAGACCCAGAATGTGGGGAGAGGTGGAAGGGATGGAGAAATAAGAATAATTAAGATACGTCATTTATGGAGACCTAATAACCTCAGTGAATGTAAACATTATACATCATAAATATGAGATAAGAATAATAAGAACAATAAGAATGATAATGGGGAAAGGTGATTTAGAGATAGTGGGAGTGTAGTGGGTGTAAAGGGGATGGGAATGAAAAAGGGAATAAACTGTGTTATGTACATGTACCTACTCCCAAAGACGAATGTAAACTTCATATATTGCAAACATGTAATAATGAAACAAAAATTAAATTAAAAAACAAATTTGTAAGATTCCCTACAGAGAAAATGTCTGGGAGATTATAATTTCTGGTCTTTGCCCTTAAATGCTATCTTGAAAGGTATATTTCTAATGCATAAAGGACAGATAATTTATCGAATAACCTCTCAAAAGTGAACTTACAAATTTATGTTGTAAATGTAGTTTCCAGGATTCATTCAGCAATATCCTAAAACTCTCTTCAGGGTATAAACATGTGGGAAAAAATCCTGGGCCTTTTTTCCCTTCTCTTCTATTTTAGATCAAAACAAAAATAAGCAAGAAACCATTTATCCAATTTTTTTAAAAAGTGAAGCCTACCACCTCATCTTACCCTATCTCTTAATTTTAAATATAAACATACTCAATTTGGGTTTCCATATAAGTGGAATGTTGGTTAGTTATGTTTAGATAAGTGTTCTTGAATTACTATATTAAGTTCCATTGAATCTTGTCATATATTCCATCTGCCTCAAATGAGTAAGCCATTTATAATTTTTACAGCTAATGGAAATATAACAAAATGAAAAACATAATGAAAATCCTTGTACACAAATGCTAAGATTTCAATTTTTTACTGTAACATCTATTGTAAACCTTACAGTATACCTTCTGTTACTAATAAAGCACCACTAAAATCAACTTTCTAATCATCTATCATATATCTACCTTCTATTTATCTATCTGCCTATAGTGTTTGTAAAATCAGTCTTTAATGCACTGTAGATCAGTTGAAAATGTTCAAGTGACTCGCACTAAAGGATAAACATTTTAGAAATGTACAAAAATGAAGAGAAAACACTTCATGGAAAGTGGTCAGGTAACTAGCTATTTTCCTTTTTTATTCATTATGATGTATTGAATTAAACTCCCAAATCAAGATCAATTCCAAATAAATTGTTATTGGTCTATTACTAAGAGGACTCTTAAGGTTTATATCCTACTTTAAGAAAACTGAAGTAATTTTTAGGCCCAAAATCATAGATTTGGTGAAACAAGAATGAACTAGGGCAAATAATAGTTTAAACCACAATTTGAAAACAATTTGATAGCAAAACTAATAATGGAACATTTACATTAAACAGTAATTTCATATCTTTTGTTTTAGAAACACAAAGATGATGCCAATGTTAAGAAAAATCACAGAAATAATTTTCCACAAAACATAATGATTCAATTTCAAAGACAAAAGAAGGAAAAATTGCTCTACTTGACACTTTAGCTAGACACTTGGTAAGAGAAAATGTAATTATTGTATAGGTAATTGAATTTAGTTGAGGGAAAATTATTCTTAAAATTCATATATTTATCCTTTCAGAAATAAGCCAGTTTCTGAGAAAGCTTCCAAAAAAATGGACTTTTCTAAAAGTTCTGTGTCAAAATTTATTAAAGAAAATGGATTCAAAAATACTGAGGTGCTATATAACAACCATGCCTCAAAAAAACACACAATTGTGATGTTTGATGTGCTTTATTCGTGATGATTTTCGTGCACAAAGATCATATTTTAGAATGGTCAATGGGTCTTCAGTTTAGTAGAAAGGATATTCAATACAAACACCTCTTATTTAGGAGTAATTCATTTATTTTTATGTGGGTAAAAGGAGTTGAACTCAGGACCTTGCTCTTGCGAGGTGGGCGCTTATGCCACTGAGCTATCTCACAGGCCCCAGGAGTCATTCATGTTTTTTGTGGGTACCGGGGGTCAAACTCAGGACCTCACATGTCAGCAGGCACCTGTGCCACTGAGAGATATCACCAGCCCTTTTTTCATATGTGGGTTACAGGAGTCGAACTCAGGATCTTGCGCTTGCCAGGCAGGCGCTTATGCCACTGAGCCATCTCACTGGCCCCAAATCATTCATTTTTAAACAAGGGCTATGAGAAATTTTAACAATTTAAAAGCTTCAGTTAGAAAAGAATTTGGTAAGATGATTTGCCATATTTGAAAATTGTTATACAATATATGAAAACTTTTTATATAGATTAACTTATGCTGTAAGAGGAATTTGTTTTATATAGATTAACTTATGCTGTAAGAGGAATTTGTTTTAAGGACTAATTACTCCAAAATACAGGAGGAAAAATGTAAGCCCTTCTTTAATCTTACCTGATTTCACTGATGAGAGCAAATAAACCCTTAAATTGAGAAATTTAGTGAAACTGTACAGTACTTAATACTGACATTATGATGTGAATTTTATAATTATAATAGTTAGATGAAATGAGAAAATCTATTACCATAGATTATCAACTATTAGTTAAGCAGATAACATTTATTTTGGAGGACTCATTTTGTCACTATTCTATATCTCTGCTTTATGCTCAACATCTTTTCCCTATTTTGCTTCTTAAATTGAGATTATTCCAAAGATCCAAATTATTTGCTTTCTGATTGTGGTTCCTCAACTTTCCTTGTTTCAGCTGGTTAACAAATTGTTATTTGTAAGAAGTTTAGGATGAAAAGGAATAGAGGAAGTGATGAATTTTCTAAATTTGTTCTAACAGTTTAAATTTTCTCTAAACAGCATGGGGGGCCCCTCCCATCACCACCACTGCCACCCAGGTGACCAGTGCTGGAAGGCCCAGAGCATGGCCCTTACCCTTGATACTGCCATGACAGAGGTGAACTGTGTAGGAAGGCCCAGAGACCAGAGGGAATGCCAGGGACATAGTAAAGTCCTGACTAGGGCACACAGGATGGGCAGGCAGGACTAGTGGCATGGAAAAGTCTGAAGCAATAGCAACAATATGAGTCAACAAGTGGTAAGTTGGGTAAACCAGCATAGTGCTTGGTGACAAAGACACGGAATAGAAGCGGGTGGGTATGGCTGCCCCTGTTCTATCTCTCTCTCCTTTTTTCTTTTTCTGTTTCATTTTATTCTTTTTCTTTTGTCTTTTCTTTTTTTTTCTTACTTTTTCTCTTTTCTAAACAGCTGGGGAAAACTATAGCCACAGAAAACTAATCGCACCCCCGAAACCCAGAGACCAAGTTCAGGTAATCCATTGCTTACTCCTACAATCTTTCTCTTCTTCCCTCTTCTCTAGTTTCCAAAAGTTTGCGTGATCATCCTTTGTCCTCCAGCCTTGCTTCTACTTCCTTTTCAGTTATCTCTGTTTAATCCACTCTCTCTCTTAAATCTCCCTAGCACAGTGTAAAACCATTCTACCAAGGGGAAACACTTTGAAAATGAGCTCCCAATTTATGATTGGTTTCATTATATAATTGTAGATTTTGCTCTTATGGTTTAAGGTACAAAATTAATAGCTACCACAGTGTGTCAGTTTCTACACTATGCTCAATACTATTGCTATTGCTAATTATACTACTATAGCTAGAATGTCATATCTGTTGTAATCAGTTGTTCTCACTTCTCTAATAATATTGGGATGCTCTGGGTTAAAAAACCTCACAACAGCCCAGCATCAAAGAACTGAGGACTAAGCCAAACAGATACAAACATCTCACTCTTCATTAACTGGGAAGGTAGGATCTTGGGACAGACACAAGCCAAGAACCTCCTAAACACAAAAGATATTCCCAAGGAACAGACTTTTCTTAGAGAGGACTTGATACTAGTGATATAGCTACCTACAAAAAACTTACAAGGGTCAACACAGAAAATAAAACAAAATTTTTTGGAATAGAAAATGACAGGGCAGGGCTGGTGAGATAGCTCAGCAGCATAAGCGCCTGCCTGGCAAGCACGAGGTCCTGAGTTCAACTACCAGTACCCACATATGAAAAAAGGGCCAATGATATCGCTCAGCAGCACAGGCGCCTGCTGGCATGCGAGGTCCTGAGTTAGACCCCCAGTACCCACAAAAAAAAAAAAAAAAGAAAATGACAGGACACAGAAGCAAGATGAATTCTCAGACCTCTAGCTCACTCAGAACAAGTCCAGGAGGCAATGAGATACAGGAACATGGAAGACACACAATGGAAACTTCTGAAATAAGAGCAACCGAAGTAAAGAAACAAATCCATGAGGTTATAAGGAAATCAGAACAGAAATAATCTCTTATGTAAAAAAAAGAAATGTCAACATTCATAAAGGAATTGCTCAGGAAATCTAGAGTAGAGATAGATAAAAAGATGATGATGATAAGAAAAAGATGGAAACCACAGATGATCAACATAGGAAAGAAATAGAACACATGAAATGGATTCAGAAAGATATCCATGAAATTAAAAATTCCATTGAAAGCTAGCAAAACCACATGAAAGAAACTGAAGATAGACTTCAGACCTTGAAGACAAGATTGTGGATAGCAATCATGAAAGGAAAGATCTCTTAAAAATAACAAGGAATCAAGAAATAATAATTCGACATCTGCAAGGTGATGCAAAGAAAAACAATAAAAGACTGATTGTTGTCAATGAAAAAGCAGGAGTCAACACAAATGACATAAAAAACTATTTGCAGAAGTAATAGCAGAAAATTTCCCAACCATGAGAAAAGAATCTGACACATAGAGAACTGAGGCATATAAAACTCCAATAATCCATGGCCAAAATAAATTTATATCCTGACATATAATAATCAAGATCCCAGAAATTCAGCACAAGAACAGAATATTAAAAGCTGTTAGAGAAAAGAAACAGATTGCCTATAAAGGAAAGCCCATCAGAATCATGGCAGACTTCTCAACACAAACCCTCAAGTCAAGAAAATCTTGGAGTGAAGTATGTCAAGTTCTGAAAGAAAACAACTTCCAATCCAGATTGATGTACCCTACAAAACTGTCTTTCAAAATTAATGGGTAAAAAGATACTTCCATGAAAAGAACAACTGAAGACATTCATGACCGCCAAACCAACCCTAAAAAGAGTACTGAAACGTATTCTAGACAGAGATAAAGTGACCACAATTCCAAGATCAACAACAGAAAGAAACCACTAGGCAGGGCAAGTAATTAAACAGAGGGAAAAACAGGGAACCAACTGTGGGAAAATAAAATGACAAAGACAAGCAAATACATATCAGTTATAACCATCACTGTAAATGGCCTCAATTCACCAATCAAAAGAAACAGACTGGCAGAATGGATCAAGAAACAATATCCAACAATATTTTGTATACAAGAAACACATTTAACTCAAAAATAAATTCATAGACTAAAATTCAAAGGATGGAAAGCAATCCTTCATGCAAAAGGAACCCAGAAAAAAGCAGGGATCGGTATTCTGTTTTCAGACGATGTGAACTTCAACCCAAGATTGATCAAAAAAGATAAAGAAGGTCACCATATATTTGTTAGGGGAAAATTTCAAAAGGAAGTTATAATGATCATAAATATGTATGCACCAAATATGGGAGCACCCAACTATATTAGACAATTACTAATAGACCTGAAAAATCAAATAAGCAATAACACAATTGTACTGGGGGAACTTAAAAACCCATTGTCTCAAAGAGATAGATTAATTAGAAAAAAATCAGCAGAGAAATATCAGAACTGAACCAAACCTGTGAACAAATGGTCTTAGCAGATATTTATAGAGTGTTCCACCCAACATCAGAATACACATACTTCTCAGTTGCACACGGTGCATTCTCTAAAATAGACCAGATACTAGCCTACAAAACATGCTTAAGAAAATGCAAAAGGAATTGAAATTATCCCATATTATCTGATCATTGTGCACTGACATTGGAAATCAATGGCAAAAGAAACTGTAAAAATTAAGTAACACCCTCTGAACAGCCTATGGGTCACAGATGAAATTAAAGAAGAAATTAAACAATATCCACAATTTAATGAAAATGTAGATACACATATCGGAACCTGTGGGATGCACTGAAAACAGTCCTAAGAGTGAAATTTACAGCAGTGAATTCTTATATCAGAAAACAGGATGAGAACAAATAAACATCTAATGTTACACCTCAAGTCTCTAGAAAAAGAAGAGCAAGTCAAGCCCAAAGCCCATGCTGGAGAAGAAATTAAAAAGATCAGAGCAAAAATTAATGCAATAAAGATTAAGAAAAACAATAAAGAGAATTAATGAGTCAAACAGTTTGTTCTTCGAAAGAACAAATAAAATTGATAAATCCTTATCAAAAAAGGAAAGAAAGTACTCAAATTCATGCTTTGAGGAATGAAAATGGTAAAATCAATACAGATCCTGTGGAAATTCAGATCATCAATACATACTTTGAAAATATTTACTCTCGTAAATGGAAAAACAGAAGAAATGAAGATTCCTAGATATGTATAAATTACCAAAGCTGAATCAAGAAGAAATAAAAATTCTGAATAACACACTATCAGTGAATGAAAGTGAAAATGTAATTAAAACTTACCAACAAAGAAAAGCCCAGGTCCTGACGGTTTCACTGCTGAATTCTACAAGAAATTTAGAGAAGATTTAATGCCAGTACTCTTAAAACTCTTTAATGAAATAGAAAGGGAAGCAATACTCCCTAACTCTTTCTGGAGACAAGTATTTCCCTGATACCAAACTAGAAAAACACCCAACCGAAAAAGAAAACTACAGGCCAATTGCCCTAATGAACACTGATGCAAAAATCCACAATAGGGTACTGGCAAAGAGAATGCAGCAAATCATCAAGAAGATTATAAACCATGACCAAGTGGGATTCATCCTAGGAATGCAGGAATGGTTCAACATATGCAAATCAATAAATGTAATACACAATTCAAGAGAAACAAAGACAAAAATCACATGATTATCTCAATAGATGCAGAAAAAGCTTCTGACAAATTCCAACACTCATTCATGATAAAAATCCCACAGAAAATTGGAATAGATGGTGTTAACTGAATCTCATAAAAGCCTTCTATGACAAACCCAACAGTCACCTTCATACCAAATGGACAAAAACTTTCACTCTAAAATCAGGTACAAGACAAGGATGTCCACTATCACCACTCTTATTCAATATAGTTCTTGAAACATTAGCCAGGGCAATTAGACAAGAGAGAGAAATAAAAAGAATAAAGAGGAAAGGAAGAAGTTAAATTATCATTATTTTCAGATGACATGGTACTCTACATAGAAGACCCCAAAAGCTCCACCAAAAGACTTTTAGATTTAATAAGCAAATTCAGTAAGATAGCTTGATGAAAAGTCAAAACTCAAATATCAATAGCATTCCTGTATTCAAACAACTAACTGAGAGAAATTAGGGAAACCACACCCTTCATAATAGCAACCAAAAAAATGAAATACTTTGGAATCAATCTAAAAAAAAGAAGTAAAAGATCCATACATTGAAAATTCCAGTACTCTGAGAAAGGAAATCAAAGAGGATATCAGAAAATGGAGCTATTACTTATTTTGGATAGGAAGAACCAATATAGTGAAAATGGCCATACTCTTATAATTTTTATACAGATTTAATGCAATCCCAATAAAAATACCATTAACATACTCACAGAACTAGAGAAAACATTCCTAAAATTCATTTGGAACCAGAAGAGACCTAGAATAGCAAAAGCAATTCTGGGCATCAAAGGCAAGGCAGGAGGCATTAAAATTCCTGACTTGAAATTATACTACAAAGCTACTGTGATGAAATCTGCATGGTACTGGCAGAAAACAGACCTGATGATCAGTGGAACAGATTAGAAGATGCAGATATAACTCCAAAAAAACTCAGCCATCTTATCTTTGAAAAAGGGGTCAAACATGTTCACTGAAAGATAGCCTCTTTAATAAATAGTGCTGGAAAATCTGGCTGTCTACATGCTGAAGAGTAAAACTAGACCCGTGTCTATCACCATGCACTAAACTAAAGTCAAAATGTATCAGAGATCTAAATATTAAAATAGAAACACTAAATCTGCTGGAAGAGAAACTAGGTAGAAATCTTGAAACATAGGTGTAGGCAGAGAGTTCATGAACAAAACCCAAACTGCATGGGAAATACTTCAAAGAATCAACAATTCAGGCCTCATCTTATTAAAAAGCTTTTGCATATCAAAGAAATCATCAACAGTGTAAAAAGACAAACCATAGAGTGGGAAAATATTTTAGCCAATTGTCCCTCAGACAAAGGACTTCTATCTAGAACTTATAAAGAACTGAGTAAAATCAGACCAACTAAGTCAAAGAGCCAATCCCAAAATGGGCATTTGAGATGAATACACACTTCTCAGAAGAAGAAATACAAACGGCAAATAAATATATGAAAAATTGTGCAACATCATTGGTCATTCGAAAGATGATAATTTAAACAACACTGAGATTCCATTTCACTCCAGAAAGAATGGCTATCATCAAGAAATCAGCCAATAACTAACACTGGCGGGGCTGTGGGGGAAAAGGGCCCTTCTCTGCTGTTGGTGGGAATGAAGACTGGTGCAGCCACTGTGGAAATCAGTATGGAGATTCCTGAAAAAGCTAGGATTTGTGGTCCCACTAGATACAGCTATTCCCCTTCTGGGTATCTTCCCAGGAGAATTAAAAACATCATACCACACTGATATATGTGCACCAATGTTTATAGCAGCACAGTTTGTAATATTAAATCTTGGAAACAACCCAAATACCCATCAACTGAGGAATGGATAAAAATATGTGGCATTTTTATACAATGGTGTACTAATCATTGATAAAGAAAGATAAACTTGGGGCTTTAGTAGGTAAATGGATGCAACTTGAGACCATACTCATTAGTGAAATAAATCAGTCTCACATGTGTGCACATCATATTGTCTCCCTGGTATGAGGAACTGGAAGTATAAGTAAGGTATAAATTGTACAATAGATATTATGAAATGGGAAGAAATTTTAAAAAATAAAGGAAAGAGGATGGGATAAAGGGGATAGGAGGAAAGAAAAAAAGGGAAAATGCAAGTTATTTATATTATTAGTGTCCCTTCATTCATAGAAAAAGAAGGTTTGCACTAATCTCAAGTGGAGAATTTTTATGTCCATATCTTTTACTCTAAATAACTACTTTAAAGATAACAATATGCAATGAATTAACTATTGTTATTCTCCTATCATCTTGTTATGAAATTTTGTTTTACCTTTTTTCCATAAAATAAAAAAAATTTAAAATGATCCATAACAAGCCTTAACTTCTCTGAGAATGTGTTTCAAAGATTCATACCATGTGTTTTGTGATGATTCAGTGAAAAACTCATTTTTAACAGTAAAAAATATTTTTCTCTAAACATGTGAGTCAGTTGCTTTTTCATGCCTTACATGAACAAAAACATTTGTTAATGAAGTATTAGTTGCAATAAAGAGTTAAAAGGAATAAGTAAGAAATGTAGAAGAAGCATTGTGTTTTCTCCCTCTTATACTTCTCTCATTGATCATAAAAGCATACTTGTCTCTCACATATGGTATCTTACCTTTCTTATCTTTGGGATATGATACTTAGAAGCAAATGTTCAGAAACATGTATACATAGAGTGACTCATTTTGTATTTACCTAAGAGTCAACTATAGTCTTTGAACAAAACAACTATTAGAATATCAGAATATTAATATATTGTATAAAAGCTATTATTAAAAAAAGATTTGAAATCATTACCCTTTTATTTCCAAAGCATTGTTTTCATTTTTCAGGGTTTTTAAAACAGGACTGAATCATATTTACTAAAAATCCCTGATTTAATTGATATACAAAAAATGATTTCCCTGCTGTAAAAAGTGCAGATGTAATAATTTATAATTGCGTGTAACTTTTATACATTCCTGAATGTCTGTAAAAAATTGTTCTTTTACATGCATCATGTAGTTTGATCTATAAAGGACATCCAAAATGAATCTGTTTTGTAACACAAATACTATTTTTGTAATGAATATTTTACAGCAAAAATCATATGATCGTATTTTTTCATTTAAAGGGAACTGTGCCACTATGTTGTATATCCTATATTAATATTAAGAGTATGAATAAAAATATTTGTAAACATCTTTGAAAGTGTGTAAATAAATTCAAGTCTACACATACAGTTTCTGAGGAGAAATAAAGAAGGAAAAATAAAATGATCTTAGAGCTTTAAAGACCACATATCATGAATTACCTTTCTAAAAATGTTTAGTATCAACTTGACACATTAATCAGTTTGAGAGAAGCTGTAAGAATGTTATGAAGTGGTTGTTCATTAATGCCACATATACTACATGGTCTTCTTTCTGATATCATGAAAAGAACACATGCTCAAGGTGTTCACTTAGTTATGCAAATCTGCTAGGCATCTTTTTTGTATTCTGAAGTTAAAGTGGGAGTTTGGGGGAAAAAACAAAGCAGTACTTTTCTAACGTACTATATATATGGAATAGGTGCAAAACCAAAATCTTTTAGCCAAAGTAAGGTAAAAATAATGCAATATCATCAAACACTTTTCATTCTTTACATATTGTTTCTGGTAATATTTATATCACTCATGGCAGTCATTGAGAAAAGATCGTGACAGTTATAAGTTTCAGCCATAGGACTACTGATCCATGTGATTTTATTTATCATTATTTTTATTATTATTTTGGTTTTTGTGAGACAGGATCTCACTATGCAGTTCAGGCTGGTCCTGGACTGACTATGTAGCCCAGGCTGGCCTTGAACTCACAGCAATCCTCCTGCCTCAGTGTCCCGAGTGCTGAGATTACAGGTGTGCACCACCACACCTGGCTTTGTGTAATTTCAGAATGTGACAAACTACTATTAAATCATCCAAATTTTAATATTGTCTTATTAGTACACCTACTTTATTTTTTGTTAGAGTAAATCCTTCTTTTTTTTTTTGTGGTACCGGAGGTCGAACTCAGGACCTCGCACACTGGCAGGCGTCTGTGCTGCTGAGAGATATCACCAGCCCAGCAAATCCTTCTGAGAAGAGAATTCATGCTACTTTTTAATTTGAACAGAACTCAACATAGATGAAAAGACAGAAAAGGAGAGCTTTACTTTTCATTTATCTTAAGGCTCTGAAAATTATTTAGCCTTTCTAAGGGCTGATAATTTTCATGTACTGTAAATGGACTATAAGAGTCTAAGTTCAGTAATGGCATTGAAATATACCCATTAAATGTGATTAGACACTCTCATTTATATGTTTCTCTTTATTCTTATATGATATGATTGTCCAGAGCCTCATCAAACAGCTGGCAGATATAACCACAGTTGCAGTGATGGTTCTTAGGTGGCTTACTCTTTAGAACAAATTACTCTACTTTCCTTATATCATGGCTAAGAGCAATCTGTAGCTAGGTAATGAGGGAACTTGTTTACGTAAAGACTTTCATTTTGGTCTTTGAAATTCTGGGGTGGAGGGATATTTTTATTATTTAATAGACTCACAATTACTTTTGGCCTGGGCCCAATAAGAAATGAAGTAAAAATTCATGTTTGATTGCTATGAAACCAGAGAATCAAGTACAGATTTTTTTCAATTTCCTATTGTAAAATGACATCAATCGTTTATTGAAGATTGGCCTATATATGCTGATTTTCTGGGTGTGAGCATTAGCATGTATTTGCTTCCACCTTCTTCTTTCCATCATTCTCTAGCACTTATTTACACAATCAGGGATGTTTGATATAAATTATTATCATAATCTTATTATTTTTATCATTAATTTTAAAATATATTATTACTTTTGTCTATTGAAATTATATGTTAAATTCATAACAATATGAACACAGGTTATTTTGACAAATGATATTTTAATTGTTACACTGGTTTTTGCCAGTTCTTTTATAATACATATTTTTTCTTTTTGAGTTACTTATTTTTTCATCTCTTGATCTGGTCAAATACATCTCAGGTATTTTAAGGAATATGTGAGTAATATATTTCCTGACTTTGTCATCTTAGGAATGTTTTTCAGTTGTAAAACACATCACCATTTTCCCAAGGACACATAAGCAAGTATTAATAGATCTTATCCTGGATAGAGAAGCCTCCTGATTCCCACCACTCTACTATTTTATTAAATGTAATTGGCTCCAGATGGATAGGGGTAGATGGAGAGTTTCTGATATGAACCACATTTATTGCCAATGTGGTTAAATAGAAAGATATCCAAGTCTGTTATGAGATCCAATTTTGTTCAAATTATTTAATGTGTCAGAGCCTTGGGTTTTTATTTCTGAAATATGGATACTAATGTCTCTTTTGTATATACATAGGAGTTTTAAGTATATCAAATGTCATACAAATGAGGTATTGTCATTTATATGTAAATTATATATGCTAAAAAGAATCACAGTGTTTTAAAAATTGTTATGTGCTAGATTCTAAATCATACGTTCTCTTTGCAGTACAAAGGACATTTCAAAAATTAAACATTTAGCCCCTCTGATATCACAGGTAAATTTGGACAGATTTTTAAATTATAGTTTTAGAAATTTCTGTTAGGCAGTTGATAAGTACTGATTTTTTTATTGTCCTTGTTGCCATCTTACAAGACCTTTAAGGAGTGCAAAATTCAACAAGTTTTCTTTTAGTTTTTAAAATTACATTTAGGGAGAGCAAACTGTTTTCAGTAACTCCAAAACATCTAGGTCAAGTAACATAACTGGGTGATGTTTAGAATTTGGAAGTGAAAAATCAAGCAGTGTCATAATGGTAATTATTTTAACATGGATAGCAAACAACAATAATGCCACTTAAATTTAAAACTGACATTTTAACCAACAATTTTACCTGACATTGATATTTTAAAAATTATTATATGGCTAGGCATGGTGGGGCATCCTGTGCTCTCAGCACTCTGGGAGGCTGGGGCAGAAAGACTGTAAGTCCAAGGCCAGCCTTAGTAGCTTAGCAATTTAGCAAGGCCCTGTCTGTTATGATTTAAATATAAAATGTCACCCCAAAGCGTCATGTATTTGGAAAGTGATTGGATCATAGGGGCAATATACTTATCAGAGGATTAGTCCAGCAGTGGGATTCACAGCTAAATTCCTATTAGGAGGTAGGACCTCTTTGGAAACAGATCACTGTAAGCATGAGTGGAAAAATATACTCTTGTACTCAGCTCCTCTCTTCCCTATCTCTGCTTTTGGATGCCATGAAATGAGTACCTTTCTTCCATCATACCCTTTTGTTATGCTGTTTTGCCTTGGATCCAGCCAGCCATGGAAGAAAATCTCTGAAACCTTGGTCCAAATAAAACTCTTATTCTTTAAGTTGTGAGTGTCAGGTATTTTTCCCAGCAATGGCAAAGCTGACTAACAGAGAAAAATTGGTCCTGGAGAAGTGTTTTGCTGTGACTGTACCTGACCATGTGGCTTAAAAGCTTTTAGAGCTGGTTTGCAGGAAGAGTTTGTAAAGTGTAAGAGATGCAGGCTAGAGAAGCCCTAGAATGCTGTAAGCCAAGCTTAATGAATGATTCTTGTTGAATCTCTGAAGATGAGAATGATGATAGGAATGCTGCAAGTAGAGGCCAGGCTTAGGAGGTTTCAGATCAGAACCAGTACTCTTTTGGCAGTTGGAGTACAGGTCATGTGTGTTACATTCTTTCAGAAAATTTTTCTTCATTTTTTCCAAGTCGGAAGTTAAATTCAGTGGATTAAATGATCTGGCAGAAGAAATTTCAAGGCAGCCCCAAATTCAGGATATGGCATGAGCTGTGCTTAGTGCTTTTAGCCACATTTACAGTGAGAATCAGGTGCAAAATGCAGAGCCAAGAGATATTAAGAAAAGTTTCAAGGTTTGCCAGAAGAGTAGTTCTTGCAAACTTGGGTCAAAGGAGAACACCTTTGTGGAAGAGTTGAGCATTAAAAAGAAGCCAAATACTTTGCATCTGGACAGTAGCAGAGGCAGCTGGGAAGCATCTAAGGAAGTGGGCCCATGATACACTTCCAGCATCAGGGGTGTTAAAGGGGAAACTCCTTTAAAGACTTCCCTTTGAGAAGACAGCCCCAGGCACCTTGTTCACTCAGGGCCACTTAAGAAAGTGAATCCTCAGCTCTGCCATACTCAAAGGCTGCTGCAGCCATGCTCCAGGGGCCTTGATTGTTTCTAGAGCTGGCAGCAGACCATGGCATCATCTACATGGTGGTGGTTTTTCAGGCATGCAAAATGCAAGAGTGATGAGAAAATGAAGGCTTCCACATAGATTTTCTAAGAGGCCATGCAAGTTGCCATTGAGAGGGTGATTCATGAAGCTGTGAGAGTGGAATCAAAAGTACAGAGGGGAGCCCAGAAACTCGGTGTTGCCAGGAATGTGGATCATCTGCTGAGGAAAGCTGCAGGCAGTGAGCAATGCCAGTCCAGGAAAGAGGCCACCTGGGCTGAAAATGGCAATGCTGTAGAAGTTGGTCTGCCCAAGCCCTTTGGTATTCACACTGCACCACAACCCTAGGTGCTGAATACAGAGCTATATATTTAATGTTTGCCTTGCTGAGTTTTGCTCTTCTTTTAGTCCAATTCCTTTCTATTCTATTCCTTTTTGGAATAGGAATGTTGCCTCTGTGCCATTGTATGTTGGAAGATTTTAGTTTTCTTTATTTTCACAGGGACTTACAACTAAGACTTTGCCTTGAGTCTCAGAAAAGACTTTGGACATGGAATTTTCACCAATGCTGAAAATTTTAAGACTTTGGTGACACTTAGAGATGAACTAAATACAATTTGCATGACAAAATGGACATGGGCCTTCTGGGAGGTAGGGTGGTATGTTATAGTGAAAACTGAGAATATCCCCCCAAAGTCATGTGTTTAGAGGTGCAGATTTATAAAGCGACTGAACCATGGGGTGTTATACTCATCTATGTCAGTGGATTAATCCATTGATCAGGGTGAGTTCATAGCTGAATGTGCTGTTAGGTGGTGGCCCCTGTTTGGAGAAAGGCAAATAGGGGCATGACCAGCAATGTTGTTGTCTTAGTTACTTTTCTCATCACTGAGACAAAAATACCTGACATGCAAAATTAAAGGGGGAAAGGTTTATTTAGGTCACAGTTTATACAGGTTTCAGTCCATAATCAGCTGGCTCCAAGGCAGTGTGGCACATGGCAAAGGGGCAAAAGTTCATGGTGGCAGAAGACTGCAAATGCAACAAGGGAGGAAGGGGGAGCAAGCTTCTTTTTGTCTCCTATATTGTATGCAGGCTACCTTCCCTAGGGTGGGTGTAGCCCTCACACCCATAATCCCAGCATTGGACCATAAATCAATCACAAACTCTAGATTCAGCCCCTTCCCAAAAGTCTGCCTCCCATGACTGCATGAGACTTCAGGGGACATTCAGACACAAACCATAACAGTTGTATTCTTTTCCCAAGTTTCTCCCTTATCTTCTTCATGGCTGCTGTAAGGACACCATCTTGCCTCCAGCATGCCTTTTCAACAATGGCATTTCTGTCTTGCTGCCAAGTACCCTAGTCCTCCAGCACTGGATTTGAAGTGTCAGAGATCTGAGTTCAACTCTAATATGTATAAGTTACCAAAAATACAATTGAAACACTCAAGGTTTAATTCTTTCATTTGTGAAATATAGATCTTTAATGAAACCTCCATGTTGTAATTGAAGGTTAAATGTTAAATTCCATATTTTATACTTGAAGATAAAATGGGTTCATGATGCATAATAAGTCTTTACAGCGTAAATTTGTATATAGATATAAGGAATCATTTTCATCATATTATTTAATTATGGTAATAGGAATCAAATATCTAAAGAAAGGAACATAAAAGATTTATGATTAAAATGCTAAGGATAGACATATGTAGGAAAAATTCTTATACAGGTGTATCCTTTTTTCCAGTACTGGTGATTTGAACAATTTTAAAAAGTCACTAACACATACCCATTTATTAGAGACCTTTCCCACAGTGCCAATTATTGGAGACCCCTGCAATGGGTTCCAATCTCCTGCCTGGTTTACAGGAGAAAGGAAAGAAAGAGCAAGAGACAAAGTAGAGGGGTACATAGCAGGGATCTGGGACCACCAGTTGCTCTCTAGAAACAAAAGGTCCTGAACCCCTAGCTAGCCACCACTTTATTAGCCAATGTGGCAGAGTGGGTGGGGTGATTTTCCCGGAACAGTGTAGAGACTGTGGTAGAATGGGCAAGTTTAACATTATAAAGGAAACAAGCCAAGATCCATCCCCACACCAGGGTGCTAATCTCATTGGCTGAAAGGAAGGTAATTTCCACATTCCAAAACCAGCCCACAAGGCAGGCAGGGTAAAGAAAGCCTAGGAGAGATACTATGTCAATTTACAATTCATGGTCCCCAACACCCATTAACTTAAAAAAATGTCCAACTCTCCCATTTATTATTTTTACTATATTCACTTTTATTTTAATTTCCATATATTGCATTAATGAACAAAAATAGCTGACTATAATTTCATTCTTTCAACCATTTAGAATTCCTTTCATGGTTCAGTAGTAAACAAGCACATGTCATCAGTTTATATTTTTAGACATGAGAAGATATATTTCCCTTCAATATATATTCCTAATTCCTTTAGGCAGAAATTCTGCCTATTTGTTATAGGCAGAATAACTAGTACATTATTACATTTTTACACTTTATTCATTTTTGCATTTTTACAGTAAATAACAACAATGAAAATGTGATTATAGCAGCTTATAATATTAAGGCAGCAACTGTAACTTAAATGCTAACATAGCAAAGTCATAAAGCAGGAAAACTTCCCTCAAGGATATAATGTACTTTTAACTAAGTTTCCTAAACTCAGTGGCAACTAATATGTTTTATTCCCTATTAATCACAGAACAAAATGAACAGATTTTATTATTATTGTCCTTTAGTTGAAAAATTCCACAACAGACAATTTTTTTCTGTGTACATTATTTGTTGATGCACACCAAAAATAATTACTGAAGCATGTATGCTGGTTAGTTGCAAATGGGTCTGAATACTTCTGAAAATTTTCTGGTATGCTAAAGGATATTGCAAATGAACATGGTGAGTGTGCTACATCTTTCCAGAAAGTAATATTTATTCAACATTACATGATTACGTATTTATCTTTAAATGTTAGGTGTAAGTTTTTTCCCCAACCAAAATATATGGGGAATAAACAAATAAATAAATAAATACCTAGTATACATACAATTTTAAGAAATTTTTTGGGACCAGAAGGAATACTTGGCCGGGCATATGAAGCTTCACTTCATTTCAGTCTCAATTCAAAGACTGGGCATACTTGCTGGAGCACAAAATTGTCTACGCTGAAGTCCAAGAATCCCCAACAGGACTGCCAATCCTGCTTGCTCTATTTCCATGTAAATAATGGAGGTAGCATACTTCATATTGTATGTGCAGAAGCATATATCTTTAAATTTAAACTTTTCTGGCATTTTAGTCTTTATGGTAGAAATAAAGTTCAACAAACAATACTTCTGTTTGTGTTAATATAGCTTGGATTTGATGATTTGGTGCCTCTGATTTTACATAACAATAAACAACTTCCCAAATTGTGAGAAAGTGTCAAATGTTCTCAAAGATATCCTGTCCCTTATTAGTTTTCTGGGCATTTTGTTTCTTTTCCATTTATTTGTATTCTTCTAATCAAAGAAGCCACTTGACCCAGATGCAGAGGTCTGCATCTATGAGAAGAGAGTGTTTGAGGGATTCATCTTTGTAGGCCACCACAGTTAGGCCACCCTGAACCTGAAAGCTATAGTTGGTTTCATGGTTTATGGCACCCACATATATAGTACAACTTGCAACAAGTTGTCAGATGTATTGTGTATAAAATAATTTGTTTTCTCTTATATCTTCCAATTGATCACATGCCAATTTCCCTGATATTCAGGCATACAGCTCAATGTACATACATACTTTAAAGTTTTATGTCCAAGTTTTATTTTCAAGAGGTCATTTGCCACAGACATCTTTCATAATATGCCCAGATATTTCAAGTGTAGCTAGATTTAAGATTTTCATCTAAATTTCCTTAGGCTTTAAACACACTTCCAGAGTTTATGGAACTGTTATTCTTGTAAAAAGATGCTATTCTATAAAACCACCTTCTCCCAGTTCTAGAATAATCCATTATTTCCAACTTTTCAAGTTGAAAACTTGTATTTGTGACATGATCTGCAGGAGGGCCTGGGTCACATTTTGTATCATATTTTCTTTTTTTCTAATTTTTTTTATGTGGGTACTGGGAGTCAACCTCAAGACCTTGCACTTGCCAGCAAGAGCTTGTGCCACTCAGTTATATCACCAGCCCTTTTTTTCCTTTATGTGGGTTACGGGAGTTGAATTCAGGACCTTGTGCTTGCCGGGCAGGCACTTATGTTGCTGAGCTATCTGACTGGCCCCTTTTTTCCCCAATTTTATGGAAAAAAGGTAAAACAAAATTTCATAACAATATAATAGGAGAATAATAATAGTTAATATATTGCATATTGTTACCTATCATATTTTCTTGCAAAAGGATTTTTAAAGGAATTGAAGGATCACTTTGATTTGGTCTTATGCATTTCTCTGGATTGAAGATACAAAGCTAGTTTCATAGAACTCTTGCCTCTTTATCATGCTTTAGCATATTGTGCTTAATGATAGGTCTGCAGAGTAAATCGTCTTCCTTGAACAATGATTATGGGGACTGGGCAAGACCTTTGAATGACAAGTCAGACCTTACTAAAGGTATTTTTCTGGGTTTTCTTTTTATAAGTGTTCAATTTTTCCTTCTGACTAAACAAATAAGAGGAACAGAGAGATCCACGAAGGGGGCTGGTTCTACAGAAAAACACTTAGAAATTCTGAGCTGCCTGTGAATGTTTTGAAATGTCTTCATTTTTAGATTTTTTTTCAGTTTTATATACTGTTTTTGCAATATCAAGGTTCTTTCTTACTTTTTTACTCCACATGGTTCAGAACCTCAAGTGTCACATGCTTTACTCAATTCCCAAGGATAAACAACAGCGTGGGACCTCTAAATACCTTTCCATGTATATACTGTTAGTCAAATTCTTCTTTTCATGAATTTCTTTCTATTGTGTTAGATCTGAAAATGATATAAATCTCACATTTTACCTTATACTTCTTTCATTTTACACTTCATGCCAAAATATGTATGTTGTGTACAATATTTTTTATGACGTGTAGCCTTCTAGAAGTTTTCACTTAGTTATATTCCAATCTTTATAATTCTGGAATGCATATACCAAATAAAGACAGGACTCACAATTATTGTCTCATCATATACCCAGCAGCCATAAAATTCCTGAACTGTAGAGGGTGTTAAGGTATTTATTTAAAGTTTTTTGAGACAGGGTCTCTCTATGTAGTTCAGGCTGGCCTCGACTCACTATGTAGACCACGCTGGCCTCAAACTCACCATTATCCTCCTGCTTCAGCCTTCCAAGTGCTGGGATTACAGAAGTGCACCACCACACCCAGCAGTAGTTATATAACTGATGAATGAGGGCTAACATATAATATAATGTCAATATATCCATTATGTAGTATTATCATATTTACTACTTAATTTTGTAGACTTGAGCAAATTGTTTAACCACTCAAAGTTTCTTAGCATATCAAATAGAAATAAAATCTACTAAATTTCAACAGCATGACTGAGTTTATGAAAAGCAATAATGAAAAATAAAAACAATATTTGTAAAGTATTTTTAAAACATATTGTGTAATCTTACAGTGTACAAAGTGTGATGGGAAAATATATGGTGAATGTTTAATTTTAAAAATTATTACAGTAAAAGGCACATTGCTATTAATCTCTCTCAAAGTATTACCCCATCTTCAAACACTTATCTTATAATTCTTGCTAGTTTCTGAAGCAGTTTTTGAAGTTCTCTTTCATGGGAGTTTTTATAAGGTGTGATTAAAAAATATAGTGAATGCTGCTCATGAGTTTTATATACCAGAAAGAAGGCTCATAAAAAACATCATGGAGAATCTTCATCCATCTTATTTATCAGATTTGGAAGCTTTGACAGCTGGCTCTTCCCCCAAGTAAAAAAAGATCTTGAAATATAAATATTTTTAATCAATTCAGGACACTGAGGCAGCCAGAACAGTACAACTGAAAGACTCACGAAAGAGAACTTCCAGAATTACATCAGAAAGTGGCAAGAAATGTAGCACCTATACACAATAGAATACTACTCAGCTATAAAGAAGGATAAACTTGTGACATTTGTAGGAAATTTAGTGCATCTGGAAAATACCACGTTAAGTGAAATAAACAATTCACAGAAGCTTAACCACCATATGGTATCTTTGATTTGAGTAAGGAAAAGTACAAAGAGAATAATAAAGGATAGATGGAAGGAAATAAGGGGATAGGTCTCTTGGAAATGCAAAGGGGTCCAGGAGAATGAGGGTGAGGGTAGAAGGGGTGGAGAAGAGAAAGTAAGCAGAACTAAGATATGCCATGCACACGTACATAATCACATCAATGAATATAAATATTACACATCATAAACATGAGCTAAAAATACTAATTACAAGAATAAAAATGGGAAAAGGGGCTTTAGTGGCAAAGAAAGGCAGATGGGTGAGAAGGGAAAGAGAACTAAAAAAATAAAAAGAGCAATATTATGTACATTTGCGCACTCCCCAAGATAAGTGTAAATATCATGTACTGCAAATGCGTACTAGTAAAAAGAAAAGAAAGTGGCAAGAATGATGGGATAAGTGTGTTGCAATTGAAGAGTATGTTGAAAGGGATTACTGGCAATATGTCTTTTATCATAATACATTTTTAAAAATTAAAACATACACCATATTTTTTCAATAACTCCTCATACATTCATATCCTCCGTTACTCAACATATTCGATACATAGTTTTTGGTATGGCATTCAAAAGGAGACCCAAGGTAAGAGGAGAATCGTCTTATGACTAAGTTACTTAACAATACAATAAATCTTTAAAAGTTCTTTCCTATATCCTCTACAGAAGCCCATAGTGACATGTCAAAGAAGTTTTGAATATATATTCATTGGGTTCATTTTGAACACTAACTCTGTATTTTAATCAAATACCAGTGAACCATACCCCAATGTATTACAGTTTAATATTATCTTAACACTTAATATGTATAGTCATTATTCCTGGTCCAAGCTTCTAATGAATACCTTAAAAAGCAGTGCACCCAGAGAAAAATCTTTCTTGTGCTTTCTCATTGTTGACTAAGAAAGCACTTTACATGTACAACATGCCTTTCCAGTTGTGCATCTACTTTTTGATTCATTAAAAGACATTTGAAATAAACAACAAAATTCCTTAAATATACTACATAGTGATTTCCAAGTGGAAGTTATTTCTAAAAAGTCCCTGGGTTTAGATGATTCAGTAGGTGAAAACATACATACAACATGTTATTTTACATTAAATCCTGGAATGAAAACCTATACAAATGTTGAAGAAACAGCATTCTAACATCACCTAATATTCAGTCTCCTATTATCAGTGTACTAAAGCCTGACAAGATCAACCAAACTGTATGCCATTAAGAAATATCAGCAGAGGGAAAAAGATGGCAGATGTGTAAGAAGCAGGCAGCGAAACTCTCTAAAAGTTGCTGTAGGACCACAGGAATATAGTGACCGGGAGAGCGCAGGAAGGAGAGAGATGCCTCTCCTGGACCCAGGAAAGTCCTGAAGTGCAGTTTGGAATGCCCGGCACCAGTGAAGGGTACTTTCAACAATGAAGAAGGAGGAGACCAAGGCACGTTCTCCCTGTCCCAGGAACCATGGTGTGACAGAAGATCAAATCTGCGGACACAAGGTGACAGCCGGTGACCCGGGAGCCCCCGTGGAGGATCGCAAGACAGCGGCAGGGCGGGGGAGCAGTGGAGGACTGCGCTGGCCAGTGGTGAGTGTCTCTCAGCCACAGCTGTCCCATGACAGAGTGACTGGTGGGGCACCATTGTAGAGGGTGCGACGAAACTCAGCACGGCGCAAAAACACAGCGCTCGGGACTCAGCGTGTTGCCGCGCCTCTCAGACACACAAAAAGTGCGCTGACAGTGGCAGGCGAATGAGACTGGTCTCCGCCTGAAAGTACATGCTTCTGCTCACTGCCCCGCCGAAGGGCCTCTTGGCTTACTGGGATGGACCTGCACAGAAGAGGACTCTGTCAACACATGGTGCCTGCCTACAAAAGAGTCAACACCTGGAACTGATTCTTTTTATTTATTCTTAATTTTTATTTTCTCTCTCATTTGTTTTTTTGTTCTGTGAAGGGTTTTTTCTTTTTTTTGGTGAGGTTTTATTTTCGTTTTGTCTGTTTGTTTTGTTGTTTTTGTCTTCATTTTTGTTTCTATTTGCTCTTTACTTCATTATTCTCTCTGGTTTTTATATGAGTGTAAACAGAGCCTCTAACCTCTTTGTGATTGTGGTTGTGATCTGTTCTTCCTTTTATCCCTTCCTTCTCTTTTTCCCACCAGTCCTCTGCACCAGTTTCCCAACGTTAGTGGGATCCCTCTTGGTCCTCTAACCTTACATCTAATTCCTTCCTCTTCTCCCAATACTCTATTTCCTCCTTAATGCATTTTAAATTTAAACTCCTGAGGGAAAATTTGACATATTAAGGACTTGTATACTGCATATAATTTTTCTGGTGTGTTTTAGATTTTGTTATATAACCGCAACTCTACTTTATATGGTTAAAAGTGGCAAATAACTGGTTAGCTCAGTCTGTCATTTCTAGGCTGTGTTTGATGCTTTAGGCACCATTATAGCCAAATGTGAAATAATTGTTCTAAACAGCTTTCCTTCCTGATATTTCATGATTGAGATAGACTAAGGGTCACAGAAAATACAGTGGCACACTACCTAAGAACAAAGGACTGGGCCAAACAGGTAGCAACTTCTCATATCCAACAAATTGAAGAGGTAGGATCTGGCAGCAAGCTCAAAATCCAAAAACAAGCTTCACTTGGAAGATACTGCAGAGAAGTAGTCATCTCCTAAGGATCTTGAACACTAGCAATAAAGTAACCTACCATAGGTAATTTACAACATCACCCCAGGAATTAAACTAAAGAAAGAAAAGAAAAAGAGATGACACTTAAACAAGATGCAACCCCACACATCCAATTCACCAAAGGCAAATGTAGGGGGCAATGAGGTAGGACAATCTGAAAGCCACCCACCTGGCCTATCTGAAATGGTAACAACAAAGCAACTAAATGAGGCTCTGGAAAAAAATTAAAGCAGAAATAATTTCACAGTTAACTGCAGAGATAATGTCCACAATGAAGACCATGCTTAAGGACACTATAGCTGATACAGACAAAAAAATTGATGAGCTTAAGAAAATTATAGAAACCATGAATGCTCAGGATAGGAAAGAAATGGAATCCATAAGGCAGATTCAAGCAGATATCCAGGAGAACAAAAATTCCATTGAAAGTATTTGTAGCAGATTAAGCCAATGTGAGGACAGGATCTCAGATATAGAAGACAGGCTTGCAATTAGTGATCATGAAAAGAAAGAATTCTTAAAAACAGCAAGGGACCATGAAAAATCAATCCAGCAGCTGCTAGATGACTCAAAGATAAGCAACTTAAGAATAATTGGAATAAATGAAAAAGCAGGAGATATCATCAATGACATTAGAAGTTTATTCACAGACATTATCAGGGAGAACTTCCCTGGAAGAGAAAAATAATTTGATCTCCATATAAATGAGTCTTTTAGAACTCCAACTCGACATGATTAAAAAAAAAACTTCAGCCAGACATATCATAGTCAAGATCCCAGAAATTCAACAGAAGGGCAGAATCTTAAAAGCTGTTAGGGAGAAGAGACAAATCACCTATAAAGGAAAACCCATCAGAATCACAGCTGACTTTTCAGCACAAACCCTCAAGTCAAGAAGAGCTTGGAATGACATGTTTCAATTTCTAAAGGAAAATAATTTTCAACCCAGATTGATGTACCCTGCAAAACTATCTTTCAAAATTGATGGAGAAATAAAATACTTTCATGACAAAGAACATCTGAGAAAATTTATGACCACCAAACCAGCACTGCAAAAAGTTCTGAAGGACATTTTAGAAAGAGAGAACAAGGACTACAACTCCAAGAACACCAACAGAAGGAATCCACCAGGCAGGGCAGATAATTAAATAGAGGGAAAGGGGAAAAACAAACAAAGAGTAGAAACCAACAACAGGAAAATAACATGACAAGTATAAGTCAATACATATCAGTTTTAACCATCAATCTTAATGGTCTCAATTCACCAAACAAAAGGCACAGACTGGCAAAATGGATCAAGAAGCAAGATCCAACAATATGCTGCATACAAGAGACACATTTAAATCAGAAAGAAGTTCATAGACTGAAAGTGAAAGTATGGAAAACAATACTGCATGCAACAGGAACCCAGAAGAAAGCAGGAGTAGCTATTCTTTTTGCAGACAAAGTGAATTTCAAGCCAAGAATGATTCAGAGAGATAAAGATGGTCATTACATCCCTGTAAAGTGAACAATCCAAGGGGAAGAGATAACGATCATAAATATATATGTGTCAAATACCAGTGCAACCATCTATATAAAACAAATATCAAAGGACACGAAAAATCAAATAAGCACAAATACAATTATATTGGGGATCTCAATACTCCACTGTCACAAAAAGACAGATCAACTAGATGAAAAATCAATAATGAAATAGTAGAACTGAACCAAACTTTGGAACAAATGGACTTAGTAAATGTCTACAGAGTGCTCTACCCCACAACATCAGAATTCACATTCTTCTCAGCTGCACATGGGACGTTCTCCAAAATAGACCACATACTAGCTCATAAAACCTGCTTAAGTAAATGCAAAGAAATTGAAATTATCCCATGCATATTATCAGACCATAGTGCAATGAAATTAGAAATCAATGGCAAAAGAAATCACAAAAACTCCCTAAACACATGGATATTAAGCAGCACCCTCCTAAACAACGAATGGGTCACAGATGAAATTAAAGAAGAAATTAGACACTTTATACAACTGAATGATAATGACAGTACAACATACCGGAACTTATGGGATATAATGAAAGCAGTTCTGAGAGGGAAATTTATAGCATTAATACCTATATCAGAAAAATAAAGCAAGCACAAATACACAACTTAATGGGAAACCTCGAACTTCTAGAAAAAGAAGAGCAGGCTAAGCCAAAAGCCCCTACAAGGGAGGAAATTATAAAGATCAGAGCAGAAATTAACATATTGGAGACTTAAAAAAAAATACAAAGAATCAATGAAGCAAAAAGTTGGTTCTTTGAAAGAATAAATAAGATTGACAAACCCTTATCCAACCTTATTAAAAAAAGAAAATAAAAGACTCCAATCCATGCCATTGAAAATGTAAAGGGTGATATCACAACGGACCCTGCAGAAATCCAGAAGATCATCTATACCTATTTTGAAAACTTATATTCTACTAAGATGGAAAATGCAGAAGAAATGTATAGATTCCTAGATACGTATGAATTACCAAACCTAAATCAAGAAGATTTAAAAATCCTAAAAAAACAAATATCAACCAATGAAATTGAAGATGTAATTAAAAACCTCCCAACAAAGAAAAGCCCAGGCCCTGATGGATTCACTGCCTAATTCTATAAGAAATTTAGAGAAGACCTAACGCCACTACTTCTCAAATATTTTAATGAATTTGAAAGGGAAGCAATACTCCCAAATTCATTCCTGGAAGCAAGCATTACCTTGATACCAAAACCAGAGAAGGACCCAACTAAGAAAGAGAACTACAGGCCAATCTCCCTAATGAACATAGATGCAAAAATCCTTAATAAGATACTGGCAAACAGAATCCAAAAAATCAAGAAGATTATATACCATGATCAAGTGGGATTCATCCCAGGGATGCAGGGATGGCTCAACATATGTAAATCAATAAATGTAATACAGCATATTAACAGAACCAAAGGCAAAAATCACATGATCATCACAATAGATGCAGAAAAAGCTTTTGACAAAGTCCAGCACCTTTTCATGATAAAAACCCTACATAAAATTGGAATAGATGGTCTTTACCTCAATCTGGTAAAAGATATCTATGACAAACCAACAGTCAAATTTATACTAAATGTACAAAAGCTGAAAGCCTTCCCTCTAAAATCAAGAACAAGACAAGGATGTCCAGTGTCCCCACTCTTATTCAACATAGTTCTGGAAACTTTAGCCAGACCAATTAGACAAGAGCAAGAAATCAAAGGAATAATGATTGGAAAGGAAGAAGTTAAATTATCATTATTTGCAGATGACATGATACTCTACACAGAAGACCCCAAAACCTCCACTAGAAAACTGCTAGATTTAGTAAGCAAATTCAGTAGTGTAGCTGGATACAAAGTTAGTACTCAAAAATCAATAGCCTTTCTGTACACAAATAACCAACTTACTAAAAGAGAAATTAGGGAAATAATACCTTTCACAATAACATCCAAAAAAATGAAATACCTAGGAATCAACCTCACAAGGGATGTAAAATACCTCTACACTGAAAACTACAGTACTCTAAAAAAGGAGATTGAAGAGGATATCAGAAAATGGAAAGATATCCCTTACTCCTGGATAGGAAGAACCAATATAGTGAAAATGGCCATACTCTTATAATTTTTATACAGATTTAATGCAATGCCAATAAAAATACCATTAACATACACACAGAACTAGAGAAAACAATCCTAAAATTCATTTGGAATCAGAAGAGACCTAGAATAGCAAAGGCAATTCTGGGCAACAAAGGCAAGGCAGGGGGAATCACAATCCCCGACTTGAAATTATAGTATAAAGCTACTGTGATAAAAACAGTGTGGTACTGGCAAAAAATAAAACAGACCTGAAGATCAATGGAACAGATTAGAAGATGCTGAAACAACCCCAGACATACTAAGCCACCTTATCTTTGACAAAGGTGCCAAACACATTCACTGGAAGAAAGATAGCCTCTTAACTAAATAGTGCTGAAAAAACTGACTCTACACATGCCGAAGATTAAAACTAGACCCATATCTTTCACCATGCACTAAACTAAATTCAAAATGGATCAGAGATCTAAATATTAAAACAGAAACATTAAATCTGCTGGAAGGTAGGATAGGTAAAACGCTTGAAGACATTGGAATAGGCAAAGACTTTATGAATAAAACCTCAACCGCACAGGAACTATCACAAAGAATCAACAACTGGGATCTCATCTTATTAAAAAGCTTTTTCACAGCAAGAGAAACCACCATCAGAGTGAAAAGACAACCCACAATGTGGGAAAAAATGTTTGCCAGCTGTTCCTCAGACTAAGGATTACTATCGAGAATATATAAAGAACTCAAAAAAATCAGACCTCCCAAATTTAAAGACCCACTCCAAAAATGGGTGATGAATACACATTTCTCAGATGAAGAAATACAAAAAAATGTGCAACATCACTAGTCATTTGAGAGATGCAAATTAAAACAACACTGAGATACCATCTCACCCCTGAAAGAATGGCTATTATTAAGAAATCATCTAATGAATGCTGGAGGGGCTGTGGGGAAAAAGGAACCCTTCTTCACTGTTGGTGGGAGTGTCCACTGGTACAGCCACTGTGGAAATCAGTGTGGAGATTCCTCAAAAAACTAGGGTTTTAGTTCGCATTTGACCCAGCTATTCTACTTCTGGGTATCTTCCCAGAAGAATTAAAAACATCGTAGCACAGTGATAAATGTGCACCCATGTTTATAGCAGCACAATTTGTAATAGCTAAATCTTGGAAACAACCCAAATGCCTATCAACTGAGGAATGGATAAGAAAGATGTATTTTTATACAATGGAGTACTATTCAGCCATAAAAAAGGATAAAATGGAGACTTTTATAGGTAAATGGATGCAACTCCAGAAAATACACATAAGTGAAATAAACCGGACGCACATGTGTAAGCATCGTATTGTCTCTCTAGCATGAGAAACTGAAAGAGTAAATAAGATCCAAAATGTACAATAGACATGGTGAATCAAAAAGAAATTGGTCAAAAGGAAAGAGAGACTGGATTAGGGGAATAGGGAAAAGAAAGAAGGGAAAGGAAAAAAATTGTATATTTATATAAGATGGTTAAGATAGATACACTACCAATTTTACTTAGTTCTTTGAAGAGTCAAATTTGTTGCAATAATGTTTGGACAATTGAATGCTAATATCTGGTATCCTGAGTAACTAACTTAAATATAATAATACGTAATGCATTAACCATTGTTACCCTCTTATTATGTTGTTTTGAAAATTTGTTCTTTTTTGATTTATTTTGTTTTTTCTTCTCTTTAAAATAAAAAAAGAATAAAAAAGAAATATCAGTGTTTGTAGAACCAATCAATGAGCATATGTAGGCTCCAATGTAGGAGTCGGTGTAGAGCTAAAGAACTAATGATAGGAGACCATATATAAGTTATAGAAGAAACTGGTGTAAGGAGGAGAATGAATGTCAATGAGAAGAGATGTATAAGAAATACATAGAGACCATATAGGATAAGAAAGAAGTAGAATGATTGTTAGGATATTTGTTGAGCATAGTGCTACAGTGATAGAAATGTGATTATACCATATATAAAAAATCTTTGCAATTATGTATAGAAATAATTTCTCTTAGGAATTAGCTATTAAGAAAACATTATCATTGGATAATTTATATTACTAGCTGGCAGCTAGTATTTAAATAGAGGTGAAGAGGAGAGGAGTGAAATATCAGTAAAAGAGCTGACTTTTGTAGTCATAAATAATAATAAATGTCTGAGAGTTTAGTTATTTCTATAGCTAATGTCATTCTATTTTCTAAAGTCTACCAGCATTGATTTTTGAGAGGTTACAGTTTTGGTAAAAGAAAAACTTAAATATTGAAAAAAATGGGTATAATATTCTGTGTTGAAAATAAAGAAGAAAAATGATCAAAGATGGGTTCCAAAGATTAGATTTTGCATAGTATTACAAGGATCTATAATTGTTTTGGTAAAGCAATGTGGAAGGGAGATCATAACATGGAAATTTGCTACTTCAAAAATTAGAATAAATTAGAATGGCTGAAGGACACTGGCAATGCCAATGATTATTTTTTTAATTACATTTAGTCATACCTACAATATTGACAGCATATCTTTTTGTTCTCACATTATTTATTAGTTTCAGAAAAGAGTTTATGTTCTATGAATAATGCTAAAAATTTAAAATTTATGTATGATGTTCTATGCTGCTCATGATTTATTGCTCATCCAATAGTGTTGTCTGTTGCTGGAAGTATGAGAATGGAATAGCATTTGATAGGATCCAAGTTATAGGCAAGCTCAAGGGAAAAAGGAAGCTCTAACATACTCTTCAATATAAGTGGAGTTCATAATTTGTTTCATTTATATTTAGATATTTTCATGGAAGTAATAGTCTAAAGTTTATAGTATAGTCATTTTAACAATTCGTACAAATGCAAACTTAATTTTTTTCTGAATATGCAGATACTGCAAGTCAGTAGACTAAATTGCAGCTGCAAAACCAAATATATGTATGCATGTTTGTGTATATATGCACATATAAGTGCATAAATATTTATATTTGTGTATAATGTCACATCTATATACATACACATACACATATACATGTGCATAAGTAAATATATATAAATACAAATGTATAGTATATACATACATAATGTGTGAAAATTATATACATTATATAAAATTATATATACTACATACATTATATAAAAATACATACTTTGTGTATGGATACTAAGTTATAGTTAGATAGAAGCAAGAAATTCTGGTGCACCATTGTCTACATTGTTTTTCTCATTGCTGAGACAAAATACCCAATACTCAATATTAAAGGAGGAAACTTTTATTTCAGCTCACAGTTTTAGAGGTTTCAGTCAATAGTCATCTGGCTCCAAGGCACGGAGCCATGGCAGAGGGGCATCAGAAAAGAAAAACAATTCATAGCAGGCAAAAGGCAGTAAGTAGTGAGGCAGAAGCCTCTCATTTATCCCTTCCATGCTACCTGTCTTTTGGGTGGTATCTACCACACCCAAGGTGTGTCTTCCTATTATCCACACTTTGGGAGACATCTAGATACAACCTATAAAATTTATTGTAAACTAGGGTGATGATTATGTAGTATAAATTTCAAAAAGCTAGAATAAAATATTTTGGAATTTTTCACTATAAAGTAATGACAAATATTTGAGGAGATATTAAACTTAATCTGAGTAAACATTATACAATGTATATGTACATGGAAACATTACATGCATATATAGTGTTTTAATGTATCAGTTAAAAGTTAATTTAACTTTCTATATTAATAAAAAGAAAAAACTATTTATAAAAATGTTGATGCTGATTACCAATCTAAAATGCATTATGAACTAAATAAAATAGAATATAGAAGGCATTAAAAGCATCTGATCTTTGGGCAATTTGGCCATTGCAAATGTCAAAATATTGATGTTATCATGGTGTTATGGCCTATATCTATATGTCTTCCCAAAGCCCCATTAGGTGAGGCCTTTTGGAGTGACTGGATCAAGTGTATGTGATACTGGATTATAGGTGTGGTTACTGGATTCTTCAATGATTGGTTTAACATAGCTCTAGGTATGGATAATGAGAAAGACCACCCTTGTGGATGGCACAAAGCAATAGGCTTGTAGCCTGAATAGAATAAAAAGAGAAAGGTAGGCTTACTTCTGGGTGCTTCCTGCCTGTCAGGCCATGGATCATTTCTCCTCTCCCATAGCCCTCGGCTATACTGCCCTGCCTTGTACCAGCTGACTACAAACTGATAATGAAATTAAATCATTCTTCCTTTAACTTTTGGTGTCAGTTATTTTCTCCCAGCAAGGAGAAAGTAATTAAAACAGATATTGTTACTGGTAGTAGGACCATTGCTGTGGTGCTACCTGGCCATGTGGTTCAGAAGCCTTTGAAGCTGGCTTATGGGAGGAGTTTGGAAAGGTTTGGAGATGCTGGCTCCAAGCATCCATAGAATCCTGCAAGCCAAACTCGATAGGAGATTCTGGTCAGAGCTCAGAAGACCAAAATGTTGACTGTAATGCAGCTGGTAAAGACCTGGTTTAACAAGTTTTGGCAGGGAGGAAAGACACTACTGGCAGTTGGATTCCAGACAATATGTGTTATGGTCTGACAGAAATTTTTCTACTTTTTGCCCATGTCCAGAAACATTGCAAGAGATTGAGATTAAAGAGAGCAGACTAACTCATCTTGTGGAAGAAATTTTAATGCAGTACAATATTGAGGAGGTGGCTGCATTGCTACTGTTGGGGGCTCTTAGCCAGCTATAACTTGAGAATTAAGAGCAAACAGCCCAGAAGAATGATTTAAAAATTTTGAGTTTGGCTAGAAAGGAAGCCTTAGTAAATTAATGGCCTGCATAAATGGAGCAGAGAACTTGGTTGCTGAAAAGGAACAGCACAATAGAAAATATACCCTGAGGGCATCACATGAACCAGCAGGACTCTGTCCCTTGCAGTCTCAAAATTGCAAAGATGAAAAACTTTGAGAAGAGAGCTCCAGAGCATCATGTTCCAGAATGGAGACAGACTAGTGAATTTGTTCCTCAGGTTTGGCTTCATAGCACTCAGCAATTCAGGCACTTGAACCTTACAACCAACAGTGAAGTAAGTCTGGCTACTGCTCCAGCTGGCCTTGGCATCATCCACAAGGTACTGGTTTTAGGAAAAAGCAGAATGGAAGAGTTATGGGGTCAAGAAGGCTTCCACTAAGATTTCAGAAGAAGGCCTAGGAGGCCAGGCAGTGTGACCCTGGGAGGGCAGTGTGGGAAGATATGAATGTGCAGCCAAAAGTGCAGTGGAGGTCTTAGAAAGTTGTGGATGCCTGGAACATAGATCATCTAAGGAAAGTTGTAGGGAGAGAGCAAACCAGTCCAAGAGAGAAGCCATGAGGGCTACAACCACCAGCTGTGCCATGGAAGCAGGGCAGCCAAACACTTCAGAGTTCACATCTTATCCCAGATTGCCCCAGGTGCAAGACTTGGATCTATGGGATCTAATGTTCTCCCTGCTAGGTTTTGCTTTAGTCCCCTTCCTATCACCCTATTTGTGCTTTTTTTGTAATGGGAATGTTTATCTTGTATCATTTTATGTGGGAAGTGTTTGACTTTCTTTTTATTTGTACAGGATCTCACAGCTAAGAGTTTGTTTTAATTCTCAGAGGAGACTTTGGGCTTAGAATTTTCCAGCCATGCTGAAATGTGAGGACTTTGGCTACTCTTAGAGATGGACTAAATACATTTTGCATAAAGGGATGCAGATGAGTCTTTTGGAGGCAAGGAAAAGAATGTTATGGCTTGAATCTTGATGTCTCCCCAAAGCCTCATGTGCTTATAGGTGGAGTTTTTGGGAGTGACTGGATCATGTGTGTGTTATAGTGAATTATTAGGGTGCAATAACTGGATTAGTCTACTAATCGGGTTAGTGGAGCTCTGGGTGTAGAAAATGGGAAGTATGGAGGACCACCGAGATGACTCCCCCAAAAGAAAACAAATTGCCTTCATTTTGGTTCACCTTTGCCCTACTTTCATTTACTGATATGCACAGAGCTGGCTAGGGAGATGCTCAACCCCCTCGATTGGCTATAAGCAATGCAAGTGGTTCTAGCTGAGGCGCCAATGTGTAGCTTTTTTTTCAATGTGTAGATTTTGAAGCAAAGCAACAGTTCTGTGTGCAGCCCCGCCTAAGACTCCTCCTAATAAGTGTGAGCTAGGCCAAGAGACACCACGCTGTCCACTGGGATGGAGCTTTGAAAAAGAAGCAGTAGTGATGTCCCAGGGCAGATAAGGCCAGCTTCATAACTGAAGCAGCCATCCCAAAATACAAAATACTTCCTCAAATTGTGTTATGCAGATTCTTCCAAACTTAGAGGCTACTTGTTACTGGAATCCAGTAATCTTTCTGTATACATCTCTCTGCATATTGCAGAAGTGCCATTGTTCCTCCTACATAGCCCAGCTCACAGAATCCACATAGTTCCTGTCATTCTCACAGTCACTCAACCCTGGGCTCCCTCTTCAAGAATCATTAAAACCTGGGTTTGGCCCTGAGTCCTGGTTATTGTTTCAGTTGGCCTTTTTTCCACCTGGACTTTGGACCCCCTTGGCTCCCCACAACTGCAGATATGTCTCCATCTCTTTTTTCTCACTGTGGGTTGCATTGGAAGTGGTATATAGGAATTTACTCGTGAGAATTCCAAAAACTTTTCCCTGGGATTACAATTCATAAACTTCGGACTGTGCCGAGGTTTGGGGGACATTTATAGGAAGATCCACCCTGGGTGTGGGTGACATAAAGCAACAGGTTTGTAGTCTGAATGGAATAAAAAGGAAAAGGCAGTCTCAGTGCTGGTGCTTCTTACCTGCCATGCCATGGACTTTTTCCCCTGCCATGGCCCTCTGCTAGCTGCTGTGCCTTGGAGCCAGCTGAATATGGACTGACACTTCTCCAAAGCCAAAATAAACCTTTCCTGCTTTAACTTGTGGGAGTCAAATATTTTGTCCCAGCAACAAGATGGTAATTAGAACACATGGCAATCTTGAGTTGGGAGATACTACAGGATTTTAAGGTGTAATGATGCTTTTCTATTTCCAAAACTTCAGCATACGAAAATCACTTATTTATTCAAAAGATAGTATGGCACTGAGATGGCATAAAAGTCCTTCATTTCATTATGGACATGGAAGAGGAAAAATAAGATTTTTAGAAAATCTACATAGAAGATTAAATTATATCAAGCAAAAATCTCTAATGGTAAGACCTTATGCCTTTCCACAATCTTTGTCACAATATTCATATAAAGAACAGCCAGTATGTAAATAGCAGTAGTAAATAAGGAGCCAAAATAAGTTTAATGGAAGAGAACAAACGTCATATATTAAAAGAGATTTTAATTTAACTAACTTTGCAAACTCATGATGGAGTGCATTTTGGAAGTTATTTGGAGATGAAAGTATATATGATCACACATTTTCTTCCAGTAACAGCTCAATAGTACACCTACGATGTTATGCCATGAAATCTTTGATTTCAGGAATTCAAAAATTAAAGATGCCCTGTGATAAGTGTTTAAGTGCTGGCTTTCATAGCATGTGCTAAGGGAAATGGGTTGCTTACTGACTATACTCTCTGTTTTGCTTTCCAATAGATGGAAAAATGTTCAATATCATTCACCATCTGGACACTTAGCCATTACCTGGCACTTCAGAAAATGAAATTACTTAAAAATGACCAGTTATTCACCAAGAGCACTTGTTTCATTAAGGACTTCCATGGAATTGAAGTTGTGAGGCAGAATGACACAACACATCTGAGTATACGGGGAGGAATGCCTAGAAATGGTGAAATACTTTACTAAGAAATATTATCTCCTTCTAGATCTTCAAGTGTTCATATTATTATTATTATCATTATTTGCTACTGGGAATTGAACTCAGGACCTCATGCTTGCCAGGCAGGCACTGCACTACTGAACTAAATCCACAGGCCCAAGTGTTCATATTATTAAAGGTAAAAAGTTAGATTGCTTTTAGTAAAGAATAGAGAATATTCATGAGCCTTTAGAAGAGCCAAGCAGAGATAGTGAGGAATACAATCTCTCATTCTATATGTTTACTTCATTTATATCTATTCTTATTTCCAAAACATAATGGTTTATATCTACATGCCCCCCAAAGCCTCATGCCCTCATAGATGTGGGATTTGAGAGGTGATTGGAACATGGGGCTGTGCTACCCATTAGTGGATTGGTCCACTGATAAGTCCACTGATAAATGTGAGGCAGGTGGAAGGTGGGTCACTGGGGGTGTGGCCTGGAAGTGTATATTTCCTTTCCTCCTCCCTTGATCACACAGTGTTTCCTGTTTGCCATGCCATGAGCCATTTCTTCTTTGCCATGCCCCTCTGCCATGCTGTCCTCCTGTGGAGCCAGCCTGCTATGGACTGAAACCTCTACAAATTATGAGCCAAAATAAATCTTTCCTCCTTTAATTTGTGGGGTGACAGGTATTGTGTCTCAGCAATGAAGAAAGTAACTAAGACACAAAAGATTTAAGACTTAGGTCTAAAAGAAAAGAAAGTGAGGGATCGAATGATACATTTTCCCTTTTCCTAGAGTCTGCCAAAAATTTCAGACACATAAAAGGCTGTTACTTGTCATTAGAAACACAATCTGCCCAATTAATGCCATCTATTCATAACCAGCATTGATGATCACTACTCCTTCTTTGGATATACATCTCCCTTGAAGGAGTTCATCACCCAACTCACAGACTGCTACCATAATTCCTCAGTGGACTTGATTTTCAGGTTCTTGACTGTGTTTTTCATTGGCCATTATCTTACTTAGCCAAACTTGAACATTGTTATGGTTTATATCTAGATGTTCCCCCACAGCCTCATGTGCTCATGGGTGGGGCTTTGGGAGGTTTTTGGATCATGGTGGCATCATACTCATCAGTGGATTAGTCTACTGATGTGTTTATAGCTAAATGTAATGTTGAGAGTTCAAACCTGGTTGGAGGAGGTGGGTCACTCGGGTCATGGCCTATAAGGGTTCATCTTTTTCTGTTTCCTTGATCAAACACTGCTTCCTATCTCCCATGTAATGAACTTCTTCTCCTTTGCCATGCCCCTCTGCCATGCTGCCCTGCTTTGGAGCCAGGTGACTATGGGCAAAACTCTATTAACTGTGAACCAAATTAAAACATTCCTCCTTTAAGTTTGTGTGTCAGGTATTTTGTCCCAGAAATGAGGAAGTAACAAACACAAGCATCATCAGTAAAAATAGACACAAAGAGAAGTATTTTATACAAACCAAAAAGGGAAACCTAGCAGATTTTTACTGTGAAATACAATATTTGGCTATCAATATGCATTCTAGATGTGATATATAAATGATAACCTAGGAATAAATTAAATCTACTTAAAACAATGAATGTAATATCACTTTATAAGTATAACAGATATCATTTATCAAATCTCTACTGTATTCTAGGCAATGTATTCAAGATTGTCTCTATTACAATAATGGTGAAGATATCTACATGATCCTTACTCAGTACATGAAGAAACTGAAGATCAGGGAGTTTAAATAACTTGCCCAACATCACAATGTGCCAAAGTTAGTTCTGAAATTCAGATGCTTGAACCAAAGAAGTGGAGACAGTTTAATCTAAAACCAATATAGCTTACCTGATGAAACCTTGAACCTTTAGTCATTTACACTTAAAAGTGAACAAAATATCCCCGAATAGACATTCCTATGGGATAGATGGAGAGGAAAGTGTGGTAAGGCACTACTCCACAACACCAAAAGGGTGAAAAAGAAGCAGAGGTCAGTGAACTAGGTGTAGTGGCACATTTCTGTAATTTCAGCTATGTATTTTGGATGCTGAGGCAGGAGGATTGTGAGTTTAAGCTAGCCTGCAGAGAACCTTTAAATTTAAAGAAAAATAAAAATGGTTGGAGTGTATCTCAGAGCTCCATGAGTTCAGTCCCCAGTGCCATAAAGAAGCAAAACAAACAACAGAAAAGGAAGGAAGGAAGGGAAGGAGGGAGTCACAAAAAGGGAAAGAAAGGAGAGACTAGTGACCTCAAATATTGCCTATAGAAATATTCTCTAATCATAAGCAGAATAATGGTCCCTCAAAAGATGTTCATGTAATAATCCCCTAAAACGTGGGCATATATTATGTTACATGGCAAAAGGAAGTAAGGTTAATCAGTTGACCTTAAAATTTGAAGATTATCCTGGGCTGTCTAAGTGGGCACAGTACAATAACACATACTTTTAAAGGGGAAAAAGGATGCAGAAAAGGAAGTAACAGAGAAGTTACAATGGGAAAACAGGCAGTAGAAATTCAAAGCATGTTAGAAATTCAACCAGCTACTGTTGGCTTTGAAGATTAAGGAAGGTAACTATGAAGAAAATAACATGGACAAATGAGAATGTTGATAATCTGACAGCCAGGGTTGTAGGTAGTAATCATTTTAACAACTGCTACTTTCCTACACTGAGTTGTACTGTGTAATTAATAATATTTAATGCTTCAATATAGTTAATTACATCCAGGGCTACTTACAGAATCTTAATGAATCAATGAAACTAGTTATGTTCCAATAGTGTCACAAAACTGGCTTTTTCTTGGTCACTATACGAAACTGTTAAATTGTCAGGAATTTGGCAAACCGTTTGCTCAAATAGCCATTATTAAAAATAAAATTTACACTTAAATATATCATATTAAAAACAAAGGTAACAAATGCTCAAAACCTACCACTTCCTTATTATTTTACCATGAGTAATATTTAGTCTTTCATGTTACTTACATGTATTGTATCTGTATGGTGGTGTGCTACTGCTATTTTCCTACACTGAGTTGTACTGTGTGATTAATAATATTTAATGCTTCAATATACTTAATTACATCCAGGACCACTTACAGAGTCTTAATGAATCATTGAAACATTGTGTTTAAGGAAGGTAACTATGAAGAGATAGACATCTTTTTTTTTTTTGTGGGTACCGGGGGGTCGACCTCAGGACCTCGCGCGCCAACAGGCGCCCGTGCCACTGAGCGATATCACTGGCCCCTTTTTCGTATGTGGGATCCGGGAGTCGAACTCGGGCCCTCGCGCTTGCAAGGCAGGCGCTTATGCCGCTGAGCCATCTCACCGGCCCCAAGATAGACATCTTAGTGAATCAATGAAACTAGTCATGTTTAAGGAAGGTAACTATGAAGAGATAAACATCTCTTCCCAACTCTATTAAGTTGGTAGTTTGCAGTCAGCAAAGAGGGAACATTTACACCATTTATATTGGCAAATATTAAAGCCAGTACTTTATTGTTTTGTTGATTGTCTAGATCTATGAAAGTTATGAATGTTCATAGAGAATAAACTTAGAAATATGACTCTCATGTACATAGATATTGTATTTGAATAACAGAAAAAATAAGAATATATTCTTTTTTTGTGTGGGTAGCTGGGGTTGAACTCAGGGTCTCACACTCCAGCAGGCACCCATGCCGCTGAGCAATATCACTGGCCCTTTTTTTGTACGTGGGTACCGGGAGTTGAACTCAGGACCTCGCACTTGCCAGGCAGGCGCTTATGCCACTGAGTCATCTACCGGCCCAAAGAATATATTCTTTTTTTTGTGTGTGTGGGTACCAGGTGTCCAACTCAGGACCTCATCATCTCACTGGCCCAGAATATATTCCTTTGAATTTCAAAAACTATCATTTGATTCAACAAACAAGCAACTCATGTTATTAGTGAATGATTAAAATTTCAGTATATGTCTTAGTTGCTTTTCTCTTGTTGCTGAGACAAAATAGTTGATGCCCAAATTTAAGGGAGGAAAGATTTATTTAGCTCACAGTTTGTAGAGGTTTCAGTCCATAATCAGTTGGCTCCAAGGATAGATGGTGTGGCAGAGAGGCAAATGTTTCATGGCAGCAGAAGACAGCAAAAGCAACAAGAGCAAAAGGGGAGAGAGCGATTTTCTTTTCCTTCCTTATATTGTATGCAGGCTACCCACCCTAGGGCAGGTGTAGCAGTCACACCATAATCCTACCATTCAACCATGAATCAGTCACAAACTCTAGAAGCCCACTCCCATGACTGCATGAAGCTTTGGGGGGCATCCAAACACAAAACATAACAGTATACATAATCATTGTTGCATTTTTGTGTTAGTCATTAATAGAAAAAAAATTATCACCTAACATTCATGATGAAATTACATCTGTCTATTAATTACAAATATAGTTGGCTACAATACAGTTAGTCAAAGGTCAATGAAAGCATTCATGAGAATCAGTTGATTATATGGGATTTACAATAAAGAATATTGTATATTTTGTTATAATTTATAAATACATCTTAAATATTAAAATACATATATATTTGTATCACACATACACATATATATGTGTATATAAATATAATGCATAATTTCTCTAAAACCCCAGTTCATAAACAGCATGCCACTGCTTTATCTTTTTACTCATTTTTATTAATAATGCCTAAAAAATTAAATACAATGCATATATATGTGTAATAACTTTGACATGTGACAAAAAAGTAAGATTGTATTTATTTTGTTTTAGATGTGAAAAAACAAAACATGAGGAAAAAGGAATCTACAAAATGATCTTGAATACAACGAGTTTCTTCAGACACATAAGACATGGGGAATTTGACTTCTCTGTAACTTCTATTTCCAGAGATCTAAAGCATTTGAGACCTCCACTTTGAATCTCCAACAAATCTTCCTTTATATCCATATAGGACAGGTGATTGTATTTCACTATCTCTCAAACACATGTGCTTTCCAAATACTGTTCCTTTGGTCAAGTTTTTTTTTCCCCTCAGAATGATCACTCCCCACAAAAACTTAGTTTAAGAATCTCACCACCAGTGTTCCCCTAGGGAACTGACCAACAATTATGAATGCACTAATCTGTCTTTTCTAGGAAGGTTTATTGAATTAAATTTGAAAAGGGATGCTTTGTGGCCTGTTTTAATATCTCAAAAAGTATATATTATGCATGTACGATGGGCCCCCCCAGAAAAAAATGTTTTCTTTCTTTTCTGGGTAAAAAACATCCAGGTAGGGAAGAATCACAAAAATATTTTGTAAGCCTGAAATTATGCAAGTGTGTGTGTGTGTTCGTATATGATATTTTGTATAAATATATTTATGAGTTTCACCAAAAAAACAAGCTACTAATATTGTCATCATATTTTTTCAAGATAGCTTGTCTCCTTTCCTTTATATTCCTACCACCTGTTGTCTTTCACCAGAAACAGCAACAGGATTTTATTGTTAGAAATTAAGTAGACAGTTCAAAAATGCTGAAAAATGAATTGGATTGCTAGCACTAAGGGTAGACATTAAATTCATGAAGTGGTTTTATTGGTAGATTTAGCTGTCTGATTTTAACCTGTCATGTTTTTGAACAACGAAATGTGATGAGTGTAATGCTAAGTATATTAGTTACTTTTCTCTCATTGCTGAGAATGTCATGCAGCTAGTAAGGCTGTTTTCAAATGTGTAGCAGGCAGCCTTACTCCAGAGCCTAAACTCTGATACACTCTACTGAATACCTTAAAGAAACATCATTTATTTGAGGTTGTCATATATTCAACTGATTCAATGAATTTTTAATAGCGTAATTGAATTACAGTCAAACAAAAAATATACAAAAAACAGAAATTTATGTAGATAAATTAATGTGATGGCTTCAAAGATAATTAAATCAAAAGAACATTCAGGTAAAACTTCACCTGCAACCTATAAATTTGACACTTTGTTTACGATTGTAATATATTGATATTTTTACATTGGAAACCAATATAGACACTAAAAAATAGACTTTAACAGTAGGTTGAAAGTAATTAAAAGTGGAAAAGATGTGAATGTCTCAGAGCGTAATACAGCAAGAGATTTATATTTAAATCTGCATAAGTGGGTAAACAGAGCAACTTCATTATCTAGGCTACATTAAATATACCGATACTTATTATCAGTAATGGAGTTTCAGAATCTCTGGGCATTTACATATTCAATTTATTTCCACCAAAACATTGGCATATCTTTTAAAATTCCTTACATTTTGGACTCATATGTATAATTAATTCATTTCAGTTGATTCCTACAATGCAACTTACAAATGAATCTCTAAGGCTCATTTTTACTCCTGCCTTGCATAATAATATGTAATGATTCTTTTCTGTTAAGTACTGTGAGTAAAAATGGATAAACCAATAACTCTTTGATGAAATATTTTCATGCTTTCATAGTTTCTCCGTACCTTCCCTTGCATAACACATCTTAAATAGAATCATAAAATAGTGGTAAGAAATTATCTGGTAAGTAGATACATTACATGCAAATAAATGGAAAAATGCAACAATTTTCTTTACTTTGCAATATTTAAACACTAAAAAAAGGCCCAAATAGTATTTTTTGTTCAAGAAGGAACAACTTTACATATTATACAAACGTATACACACACAAACACACATGCACACATGCACACAGAGGCATACACATGTATTAGTATATAGCAGAGTATAGATGTATAGAAAAGAAAGGAGGTGACTATGTATTTAACTACTATGGCCAAAAGAGATCATGTGCCAGCTCTCATGAAATGTGTACCAATTAGTGATCCAAATGTTCAGTTGGTGTACTGAAAACATCCCACTTTACTCACTTTTTTCACATTATATGCAGCTCATAACAGTAGCCATCCCCAAACAACTTATTAAATGTAGTGTGAAACATGAAATTATACAGTTGAGTATATCTGTATGATTATATTTTTGGCCCTTAGTACATTATAAGAAATTAGTTTTTCTTTAATTTTCTTCAAAAGATTTTTTTGTTGTTGTTACCATTGTTTTCTTAGTTTCTCTTCTCCTTGCATAGCTTCCTCCTCAAATTTACACTAATAGAAAAAACAATATGACTTATGAAGAAAACATAGCCAAGGAATAAGAAATAGGATTTTAAAAGAAGATGATAGAAAATAAAGATTAGATTAGATGAACTATATAGATAAGTTCTGCGTAGTTCATTTCATTTCTATTCCTATAAAAATTAAGTTGAGATGCATTAATTAATATTACTTTAGTGCAGTTAAACATGTATAAATCTATGTGACCATATTGATATCTAACAAACATTTTTCTGTAAATTAAAAAATATTTACATTATGAGACAATTTGTAAAACAACACTTTTTTCCCAAAAAAATTATTTTTATTGGTACATTTCAGGTATACATAATGATTACAATCATCATAGGAAATTTGTACCTGTACATGATATAACTTGATTCATTTTTATTCCTATTCCTCTACCCTCCCTTCAAGCCCTCTCCCCCCATATTTACAAAAGTTTAGTTTTCTTTCTTCTTCATTTCTCATTTTTTTACTTTTCCCTTCCTTCCTTTCCTCCTTCCCCCTCTATTGCTCCCCTTACCATTTGAACATTTTCTTCCTATTTCACAATATCTATTATATATTTTGGTCCTTACTTATACTTTCATTTTCTCACACCAGAGAAACAATATGGTATTTACACACGTGTGTCTGATTTATTTAAGTGTATGGTCTTAAGGTACATGCATTTACCTAGAAATGTTTCAAGCTTATCCTTCTTTATGGCAGAGTAGTACTCCATTATATTAAAAAAACACATGTTCTTTATCAATTTCCCAGTTGATGGGCATTTGAGCTGTTTCCTAAATTTGGCTATTACAGACTGTGCCGATATGAACATGGGTGTGCATATATTACTGTGCTATGATGCATTTAATTCTTTCAGGAAGATACCGAGAAGGGGAATAGTTGGGTCAAATAAGACTTCTAGTCCTAGATTTTTGACAAATCTCCACACTGATTTCCACAATGGTTGCACCATTCTGCACTCCCACCAATAATGGCAAAGATTGCTTTTTTCTCCACAGTCCTGGCAGTACTTATGATTGGTTGATTTCTTGATAATAGCCATCCTTTCTGGGGTGAGATGGAATCTCAGCATTGTTTCAATTTGCATTTCATGAGCGATAAATTTTTTTGAATGTTTTTAAATATATTTATTTGCCATTTCTACTTGATCTGAGAAATGTCTATTCATTTCAGATGCTCATTTTTGGATTGGGTCTTTAAATTTGGGGGATTTGGGTTTTATGATTTCTTTATAGATTGTAGATAGTAATCCTTTGGCTGAGGAATAGTTGGCTAAATTTTTTTCCCACACTGTGGATTGTCTCTTCACTCTGTTGGTGGTTTTTCTTGCTGTGCAAAAGCTTTTAAATAAGATGAGATCCCAGTTGTTGATTCTTTGCGATAGTTCCTATACAGTCAGGTTTTTGTTCATAAAGTTTTTGCCTACAACAATGTCTTGAAGAGCTCTACTTATTCTATCTTCCAGCAGATTTAATGTTTCTGTTTTAATATTTAGATCTTTGATCTATTTTGATTTTAGTTTAGTGCATGGTGAAAGATGGGTCTAATTTTAATGTTTGGCATGTGGAAAGCCAGTTTTTCCAACGTAATATATTAAAGAAGGTATCTTTCTTTCAATGAATGCATTTGACAACTTCTTAAAAGATAAGGTGGATAAGTAGGTGTGGAATTGTTTGTGCATCTTCTACTGTGTTCCAGTGGACAGTTTTCTTTTTGTCACTACCATGCAGTTTTTATCACAGTAGCTTTGTAGTTTAATTTCAAGTCAGGGATTGTGATGCTCCCTGCCTTGCAATTGTTGCTCAGAATTGCCTTTGCTATTCTAGGACTCTTCTGGTTCCAAACGAATTTTAGGATTCTTTTCTCTAATTCTGTTAGATATGATGTTGGAATTTTGCTCAGGATTGCATTAAATCTGTATAACAGTTTTGGAAGTATGCCATTTTCAATATATTGGTTCTTCCTACACAAAAGCAAGGAATATATTTCCATTTTCTGATATCCATTTCAATCTCCTTTTTCAGAATACTGTAGTTTTCATTGTACAGGTGTTTACTTACATCGTTAAATTGATTCCTAGGTATTACATATTTTTGGATGCTATTGTAAAAGGTGTTATTTCCCTAATTGCTCTCTCATTGAGTTTGTTATTTGTGTACAGGAAGGCTATTGATTTTTTAGTGTTGACTTTGCATCCAGCTACATTACTGAATTTGGTTATTAAATCCTGAAGTCTTTTGATGGAGCTTTTTGGGTCTTCTATGTAGAGTATCATGTCATCCATGAATAATGATAATTTAACTTCTTCCTTTTCTATTCTTATTCTTTAATTTGTTTCTCTTATCTAATAGCTCTGGCTAATATTTCCAGACCTATAGTAGACAAGAGTGGTGACAGTGGACATCTTTGTATTGTTCCTCATTTTAGAGCGAAAGCTTTCAGTTTTTGACCATTTATTTTGATGTTGGCTGTTGGTTTGTCAGAAATGGCTTTTATCAGATTGAGATAAAACCATCTATTTCAATATTCTGTAGGGTTTTATGATGAATTGGTGTTTGAATTTGGCAAGTGCTTTTTCTGCATCTACTGAGATGATAGTATGGTTTTTCTTCTTGGATCCTTTGATATGGTGTATTACATTTATTGATTTGCATATGTTGAAACATCCCTGTATCCCTGGGAGGAACCCTACTTAGTCATGGTGAATAATCTTGATGTTTTGGTGTATTCTGTTTGCTAGGATCTTATTGAGGATTTTTGCATCCATACTCATTAGGAAGATTGACCTGTAGTTCTCTTTTTTGGTTGGATCCTTCCGTGGTTTTGGTATCAGGATAATACTTCCTTCCAGGAATTTATTTGGGAGTGTTTCTTACCTTTTGATTTCATTAAAGATTTTGAGGAGTAGTGGTATTAGGACTTTTCTAAATTTATTGCAGAATTCAGCAGTGAATCCATCAGGGCCTGGGCTTTTCTTTGTAGGTATGTTTTTAATTACATTTTCAATTTCATTGGCAGATATTGGTTTATTTTGATTTTTTTATATGTTCTTGATTCAGCCTGGGTAGTTCATATCTATCTAGTAATCTGTCCATTTCTTCTGCATTTTCTGTCTTATCAGAATACAGGTTCTTGAAACAGGCATAGATGATGTTTTGGATTTCTGCAGGATCTGTTGTGATTTTACCCTTTTCATCCCTACTTGCGTGGATTTGAGTCTTTTCTTTCATTTTTTGGATAAGATTGCCTAAGGGTTTGTCGATTTTAGGTAAACTTTCAAAGAACCCACTTTTTGATACATTGTTTCTTTGTATTGTTTTCTTAGTCATCATTTCAGTAATTTCTGTTTTGATCTTTTAATTTTCTCTCCCATAAGTTTTGGGCTTGACATGCTCTTCTTTTTCTAGAAGCTAGATTTCCCCATTAAGTTGTTTATTCAAACTATCTGTATTTTCCTGATATGGGTAGTCACTGCAATAAATTTTCCTGTTAGGACTGCTTTCATTGTGCCCCATAAGTTCGGGTATGTTGTATTGGCATTATTGTTTAATTGTGGAAACTGTCTAATTTCTTCGTTATTTTCATATGTGACCCACAGGTTGTTCATGAGGGTGTTATTTAATTTCCATGTGTTTATGAAGTTCTTGTGGTTTATTTTGCCATTGATTTCCACTGTCCTTTCACTACGGTGTGATGATATGAATGAGATAGCTTCAATTCCTTTGCATTTACTAAAACATGTTCTATGAGCTATTATGTGGTGTATATTGGAGAACATCCTGTGAACAAGTGAGAAGAATGTGTATTCTGATGTATGGCAGAACACTTTGTAGACATCTACTAAGAACATTTTTTTGAAAAATTTGATTCAGTTCTAATATTTCTTTGTTGACTTTTTGTCTAGTTGACCTGCCTATTCATGACAATGGGCTGCTGAGAGCCCCCAATACAATTGTATTAGTGCTTTTTGATTTTTCATGTCCATTATTATTTGTTTTATATAGCTGGGTGCACTGGTATTTGGTGCATATATATTTATGATTGCTATCTCTTCCTCTTGGAATATTCCTTTTTCAAGGATGTAGTGAACATTTTTGTCTCTTTTAACCAGTCTTGGCTTGAAAGCCACTTTGTCTGCAAATAGAATAGCTACCCCTGCCTTTTTCCAGGTTCCTGTCACATTGAGTATTGGTTACCATCCTTTGACTTTCAGTCTATGAATTTCTTTTCAAATTAAATGTTTTCCTTGTATCCAGTGTATTGCTGGATTTTGCTTCTTGATCCATTTTGCCCTTGTTTCTTTTGATTGGTGAATTGAGACCGTTAAAATTGATGGTTATAACTTTATCCTTGTCATGTTATTTTTCTGTTGTTGGCTCCCCTTTTTTCCACTCTGTTTACTTGTTTGCCTTGCCTGGTGGATTCCTTCTGTTGGGGTTCATGGAATTGTAGTCCTTGCTATCTCTACAGTGTCCTTCAGTACATTTTGGAGTGCTGGTTTGGTGTTCATGAATTTTTTCAAGTGTTTTTTGTCATAGAGTTATCTTATTTCTCCATCAGTTTTGAAAGATAATTTTGTGGGGTACATCCATCTGGGTTGGAGGCTGTTTTCATTTAGGGCTGGAAATAGTTCACTCCAAGCTTTCTTTGACTGGAAGATTCATATTGAGAAGTCAGCTGTGATTGTGATGGGCTTTTCTTTACAGGTGACTTGCTTCTTTTCACTAACAGCTTTTAATATTATGTTCTTGTGCTGAATGTCTGGAACCTTGACTATTATATGCCTTGCTGTAGATATTTTTTCAATCATGGCTAATTGGAGTTATATATGCCTCATTTATCTGTATGTCAAATTCTTTTCACCAACAGGGAAGTTTTCTGCCATTGCATCTGTAAACAGTTTTTTATGTCATTTGCACAATCTCCTGCTTTTTTCATCGACTCTGATCAATCCTATATTATTCTTTGAATCATCTAGCAGCAGCTGGATTGATTTCTCATGGTCTTTTGCTGCTATTTTTCAGTAATATTTCTTTTAATGATCACTAACCACGATCCTGCCTTCTGTATCTGAGATTCTATCCTCACATTGGCTCATCCTGCTGACTATATTTTCAATGGAAATTTAATCTCCTGGATATCTGTTTGAATATGTTTTATGGATTTAATTTCTTTCCTATGTTGGGCATTTATCGTTTCCATCATTTTACTAAGCTCCTCTATCTTTTTTTATCTGTATCTGCTCTAGAGTCACTAAGTATGTCTTTCATTGTGGTCACCATCTTTGTAGTTACCTGACAAATTATTTCTGATTTGATTTTTTCAAGAGTTTCATTCCTTTGCCTTATTACTTCCACTGTTACCAGTTCAGAGAGGTCATGTGTGTGGTTCCCACATTGTCCCACCTAATGGCCCTCTGGATTTGCCTTTGGTGAGCTGGACACCTGGGGTTGAATCTTGTTTATGTGTCTGTTCATTTTCTATATTTTTAGTTTAACTCTTAGGTTGATGCTTGCAAATTGGCTATGGTGAGTAGCTTTATTGCTAGTATTTAGAACTCTTAGGAAATGACTACTTCCTGGATGTGTCTTTGAGGTGTAGCTGGCTTTTGAATTTTGAGTCCGTTGCAAGATCTTACTTCTTCAATTTATTTTGGATGTGAAGTTGCGGCCTACTTGGCCCAGCCCTTGGTTCTTTGACACTGGCCTATAGCTTTTCTCATGACTCAGGCAATCTCAGTCTTGGTACACCAGGAAGAAAAACTGGTTAGAACAATTATGTCACTTTGGCTAATGTGGTAAAATCAGCAATAATAATAACATCAACCACAGCCTACAAAATGACATACTGTCAGTATTAATTTGTAATTTTTAATCTTATGAACTTAATTTGTTGTTACATAATAAAATCTAAAACAAGTAAGAAAATAGTGTGCAGTATATAATCCCTCCATATGACAATTTTACCCACAGGAGAGAAAACTCATAAGGGGTTCGAGGAAAATAGAGTAACAGAAAAAGAAAAAAGGATTAGAAGCAAAGCTGGAGGACAAAGGAAGATCATGAAAACTTTTGGAAACTGATTCAGAAGACAGGAGGGAAAGAGAGAATGAAGAAATAAAAAAAGAATAGAAAAGAGCAACAACCACAAAATAATTAGAAACTGTATTCACATTCATATGAAAACAAGAACAAGCTATGAAGAAAAAACAGAACAACAATAACCACAACCACAACAAAAAGCTAAAAATCAAGAAAAGAGAGAGAGAGGAAAAATAAGAAAATATGGTCCACTTCAAGGTGTGTCTCCACTATCACTGGTGCACAGGGTGGGCAATGTCCAGATCCACATTGATCAATCCCAGCAAGCCAGCAGTAGTTTTATGGTGGGACAGTGGATAATACCAGTGAACCTGTATCTCTTTTCCCCCCTGAAGTTCAGGCTGGTTCCTCACCATGAGGCTGGAACCAGAAGCTTTCAGCCTGCAACATTTGTTGCACCTTCTGTGTGTTTGAACTTGGCTGTGGGCCACTAGATGGAGCCAGCAGTTGTTCTGAGTTTTGAGCTCAGTTGACCCCTCTCCAAAATGGCTCCCAGACAGTCACCCTCTCCCACAGAACATCCAAACCCACGCCACTCACCTGCCACTGCAGGCCAGAGCGCACTATTCTGTTCCACAAGTTTAGCCATGGAGACCTCTGCAGTTGCCAGTATTCACCATGCCTCTGCAGGTGTGAGCTGCCCCTTCCACACAGTGAGCCTTGGCTCAGGGAGAAATCACCAATTGCTGCTTTCTTCTTCATTGAAATTTATCTTTCCTCTCCCTGTGGGCTTCAAATCTTGCTTTAGATTCTTCTAGGGTCCAAGGGACCCACTTCTCTCCTTATTCTCTTCCTCTTGTTGCTATATTCCAGTGTCTGGACATCAAATATGAGAGGGGCTCTTTCTCTGCTGCTCAATACTCTGTATCTTCCTGGAAGCAAAAAAACCTCCTAATGATAAAAAATTTCCTATTCCATGCATCTGAATTATTGCTAGCTCAAGATTAGTGATTCTGCTTCTGAAAAAATATGTATGTATTTCCACAATCATAACCAGAGGTAAAATTTACCTGAGATTGCATCTTAAACCCTTGGCAACTTTATCTCTCAGAAAATAAAACCATAGTCAAGCATGCTGACACACACCTGGGAGACTGAGGCAGGAGGATCACTGTGAGTTTGCAGGCAGCCTGGGTTACATAGTGAGTTCCAGGCCCAGTGGAACTACATAGTGAGTCCTTGTCTCAGAAAGAAAAAATACTTATTAAAAAATAAAACAGAAAAGAAAACCACAATAAGAACAGATTTCTGGTCCAAATTCTTGCTAAGAAATAACTATTTAGAAGTGGCAGAATGTTTGGGAGAGAGTAACTAAGTCATCTTATAGTGAGCAAGTAGTGTTGAAACAAGGGAATGGGAGGCATAGTCAGACACATCTTCTTATTAATAGAATGGCATTTCTAGCATCTGACAAACTAGTTCAAGTGTTCCATTCAACTGTAGGTTACCTCAGAGTCTCTAAAATTAGCCAGCAACAAATTCTGGATTTTAAATGACTGTAAATAATATTGAGTATCTTACTTATAACCCAAATACTACTTTTAATAGAATAGATGATTAATCATATATGTTTGCAAAGGTTCCTCAAACTCTAAATGGCACTGAGAGTAGTTACAGGGATCTGTGGAACTAAGAGGAAATATCAGAAAGCTGATGTTTAATTAATTCTATTTTTTCATTCCGGAAAAATAATGCTATGAGAAAGAATTCTTTTTTTTTTTTTTTTTTTTTTTTTTTTGTGGGTACCGGGGGGTCGACCTCAGGACCTCGCGCGCCAACAGGCACCCGTGCCGCTGAGCGATATCACTGGCCCCTTTTCCGTATGTGGGATCCGGGAGTCAAACTCGGGCCCTCGCGCTTGCAAGGCAGGCGCTTACGCCGCTGATCCATCTCACCGGCCCCTATGAGAAAGAATTCTAATTCCATGAGAAAGACAAATCCTTGTTATAAAAGAACTAAATTGCTACTTGTAATGGCATTTTGTTACTATATTTATTATTAATTACCTCCACAGAATTTAAAATTTCATTACATGAATGATAATTTTCATTTAATGACTGTTATAAAAACCTCAATGAATAAGCTTTTTTGCATATGGAAAATAATATGCTGAGTTCATATTTTTGAATACACACAAACATATTGACACACATATACAGCACCAAAACACTGCTGTTTCTTGTGATACTACTCTTGACTTGCATTTTTCCTTATAATCAACTCAAATAAAAGAGAAAATCTAACAGTAAATACAAAAAATATAAATTCAGAAAAAGCATAACATGGTGACAAATCCACTGAATATTTCCCTATTGTTTGACCTATATAATAAAAATATGAGTATACCTCAATATCTGACAGTAAATTGTCTTTTATTTTTCCAGAAAAGAGGACCTTTTGCAAAGGATATAAAGGTTGTAATGAGGTTTTTAATAATACATGATGCTATATTTTTACCACTGAAAAATACATATGGGAGAAAAATTAAAATAAATGTTTATCTAATTTTAAATATACAAACATGCTTGCTTAGTAGGTTTTAAATATGCAAACATGATCAGAGCAATAGTCTATGAAAAAATATATTTAAACAGATATTAGCAGAAGTAACACAAATAAGTTTGTTATGGTTGTTTAATTTATCTGTTCCTGTCACATATTTCATTTTTTATGTAGGAAAATATTTTGCCTCAAAATTTACTGCTTATAAATTTGTGACCTACAGTTTTCACTCTCAGACTCTATCTTTTTTCTCAGATATACCTCTCTTAACTTGAGCTGACTTCTTGGCTCTTCTGGATATGTGTGTGTGTGTCTGTGTATACACACACATATATATGTATTACTTTTTCAAAATTTTTTCAATTTTATTTTTTATCAATATATGTTACAGCATGTAATGATCCAGGACTGTATTGTGAAGATTTTTAGTGATAGATATCAGGTATCCTCAAGAAAATAAACATACAGAGTGAAAAACTTTATGATCCTATGACATACAAGATGTTTCTGGAAGAAAAAAATAACCAAAACAAGATGACTGTGGAGTGCAAGTAGTGAAACAGTACGACCCATCCTGCCCTATGATTGGCAATTCTGATAGCCACTAGACCTGTCTTTTCAGTGCTAACCTTCATTCCTACTCTTTTCTGTTTCTTGCTTTTACTGAGCCACAAGAATATTAAATCAAAAAACCAGAATTCTAGATGCAGTTCCATCGCTATATTTATCAAACAATGGTGTTTCAAGATAATAAAATATTATAGTGCTCAGATTTTTTCATTAATGCAATGGGCATGAGAGCATCGACATGATACCTTCTTTCACAAAGTTGCTCTGAATATCAGAGCAGAATATTGAATAGGACTTTATGAGTGGACCCTTGCTACATAAAACCAAGCAGTGTTACAAATATTACCTCAAAATTTTCCAATTTGAGCTTTATGACCTTCTATATCAATGCATTTTATGCATGAGCAAGCTTAACTTGTGTCTCAAAGGTTGCACTATCACCCAGAGTGGTGATTGACCTCAAAATTGTATCTTTAAACAAGACCCACCCTTGTAAGAACATATAAACAGAGCCATATTTGAATTCTATATAATTATAGTATAGAGTCAGCTAGAAAATATTATTTTGCAGTATAATTTGCTAACATCTATGCTTATATTTTTCATTTTATCTTTTGTGAGTGTATATATATGTGTGTGTGTGCATGTGTGTGCATGTTCTGTGTATGGACATTCCATTTGGAAGTAAAGAAACTGTGATGGATTTCTGCCCATTGAATAAGTGCCAGACTACACAGTTTTATTCCATAATTTCTGACAGATTTCCTCTCATTTTTTCAGGTAGCACTCTTCCATGGAAGCACAATAATAATTTCCTAATAAAATATGATTCCTTAGGAAAGCATTTGTTATTCATGTCTGTAAACTGATCAACAATTTTTATTATTTTCAGCTCACATGTTCTTTAGCATTTTTCTTTTAATAAGGCTATCAGTGTTCTATCTTGGGAGCACGAGATGTCCTGTTAAGATATAACATGATATTTGGCTTGTTCTCAGAATTTGAGTCAGAAATAGTCTTGCAGAGGTCACTGTTCAATTAAATGTATTTAGAAAAAACCCCCTCATCAGTCTGTGATCTATAGGGAAAATCATACCTTTTTGTAATTCAATCTTCCAACATATTATGACATACTAAGGCATAGTGAATATATAGACTCTCACTATACTTCATTCATTGAATAGAGAGGCAGGTTTTGTTTTCTATTTTGAAATCCTTAAAATCAGAATGTGGTTTCTCATCTAAATGGTAAGAAAGCATTGCAAAAGTTTCAATCTTCACTTTTTTTTCTGAGAAGTAAATTAAATAATAGTAATTCTGAACAAAGTAGCATTTTAAATTCAACAAAATATGACTTACAACCTTGTATCTTCAGCCAATGTGGGACCTACACCAGACAAGATAAATGTGCTAATGGACCATTTAGTAGGCGTATGCTTTTAAAATCTTCAGATTCCTGTATTCCATTTTCAACTTGACTGAACAACCAATATATGCTTTCTAACTCCTTTTTTCTTTTCATAAAAAAGAACATTTTGGAAACACAAACATACTGCTGGAAATGTGAACATACTAGCATAGACACAAAGATTATATTTGAGATTATATAAGTAACGAATTTTTTAATTAATTAAGTTTATTGGTACATTTTAGATATACATAATGATCACATATATCATAGGGAACTTGTACCTGTACATGATATAACATAATTCTTTTTTGACATTCACTTACTTACTCTGCCTCAACCCCTTTCCCCCTCATTTACAAAAGCTTTTTTCCATTTTTTTCTTTCTTTTTCTATTTTTTTTTGTGGGTACCGGGGGGTCGACCTCAGGACCTCACGTGCCAACAGGCACCCGTGCCGCTGAGCCATCTCACCGGCCCCATTTTTTTCTTTCTTTACTCATATTTTCTTTTCTCTTTCTTTCCTCCTCCCTTCTCCCTAATTCTCCTTCCCGTTTGAGCACTTTCCTCCTGTTTTACAATATCTAGTATACATTTTGGTCCTTATTTGCCCTTTTGTTATCACACACAAGAGAAACAATGGGATATTTAAATATATGTGTCCTATTTGTTTCACTTAAGAGTATGGTTTCAAGGTGTATCCATCTACCTAGAAGTGTCTCCAGTTTATCCTTCTTTATGACTGAGTAGTACTCCATTGTATTAAAAAAAACATCTTCTTTATCCATTTATTGGTTAATGGACATTTGGGCTGTTTTCAAGATTTAGCTGTTACAAACTGTGCTGCTATAAACATGGGTGTGTATATATCACTGTGGTATGAGATTTTTAATGTTTTTGGCAAGATATCAAAAAGGGGAATAGCTGGGTCAAATGGGACCTCCAATCCTAGTGTTTTGAGGACTCCCCACCCCAATTTCCACAATTGTTGCACCAGTCTACATTCCAATCAACAGTAGAGAAGGGTTCCTTTTCCCCCACAGCCCTGCCAGCATTTGTTATTGGTTGATTTCTTGATAATAGCCATGCTTTCTGGAGTGAGACGGAATCTCAGTGTTGCTTTAGTGTGCATCTCTCAAACGACCAGTGATGTTGAGCTTTTTTCATATATTTATTTGCCATTTCATTTCTTCATCTGAGAAGTGTCTCTTCATTTCAAATGCCTATTTTTGGATTGGGTCTTTAAATTTGGGGGTCTGAAGTTTTAGTTCTTTATATATTCTAGATATTATTCTTTTGTCTGAAGAACAGGTGGAAAAATTTTTCCCATTCTGTGGATTGTCTCTTCACGCTGTAGATGGTTTCTTTTACTGTACAGAAGATTGTTAATAAGAAATGATACCAGCTGTTGATTCTTTGTAATATTTCCCATGTGATCAGGATTTTCTTCATAAACTCAATGCCTACACCTATGTCTTCAAGAGTTCTACTTATTCTCTCTTCCAGCAGATTTAGTGTTTCTATTTTAATATTTAGATATTTGATCCATTTGGATTTTGGTTCAGTGCATGGTGAGAGACATAGGTCTAGTTTCAGTCTTCTGCATGTTCAAAGCCAGTTTTTCCAGCAACATTTATTAAAGAGGCTACCTTTCTTTCAACGAATGTGCTTGGCAACTTTGTTGAAGATTAGGTGGCTGAGTGTGTTTGGAGTAGTTTCTGCATCTTCTAATCAGTTCTGATCCTTGGGTTGGTATTTTGCCTGTACCATGCTGTTTTTATCACAGTAGTTTTGTAGTATAACTTCAAGTCTGGGGTTGTGATGCCTCCTGCCTTGCCTTTGTTGCCCAGAATATGTTTTTATTGTTTTGCTATTCTAGGCTTTTTCTGGTTCCATATAAATTTTAGGATTGTTTTCTCTAATTCTGTGAGGTATGCTATTGGTATTTTGATTGGGATTGCATTAAATCTGTACAATAATTTTGGAAGTATGGCCATTTGCACTATGTTGGTTCTTCCCTTCCATGAGCAAGGGATATGTTTCCATTTTCTGATATCTCCTTTGATCTCCTTTTTTAGAGTGCTGTAGTTTTCAATATAAAGATTTTTACTTCCTTCATTAGATTGATTCCTAGGTGTTTCATTTTTCATGATTCTATTGTGAAAAGTGTTTCTCTAATTTCTCTCTCAGTGAGTTTGTTATTCGTGTGCAGGAATGCTATTAAATTTTGAGTATAGACTTTGTACCCAGCTATGTTACTGAAGTTGTTTATTATATGTAGAAGTCTTTTGGTGGAGTTTTTGGTGTCTTTTATGTACAGTATCATGTCATCTGCAAATAATGATAATTTAACTTTTTCCTTTCCTATCTTTATTCCTTTTATTTCTTTCTCTTTTCTAATAGGTCTGCTAATATTTCCAGAACTATATTAAATAGGAGTGTTTATAGCTGACATCCTTGTCTTGTTCCTGATTTTAGAGTAAAATATTTCAGTTATTGACCATTTACTATGATGTTGGCTGTTGGTTTTTGATAGATGGCATTTATCAGATTGAGATAAAGACCATCTATTCCAATTTTCTATAGTGTTTTTATCATGAATTGGTGTTGGATATTGTCAAATGCTTTTTCTGTGTATACTGGGATGATCATGTGATTTTTGTCCTTGGCTCTTTTGATATGGTGTATTATGTTTATTAATTTGTGGATATTGAACCATCCCTGCATCCTTGGGGTGAATTCTACTTGGTTATGTTGTATAATCTTGGTGATTTGCTGCATTCTGCTTGCCAGTATCTAATTCAGGATTTTTGCATCTATGCTAATTAGGGAGATTGACCTGCAGTTCTCTTTTTAGGTTGGAGCCTTGTCTGGTTTTGGTATCAGAATAATATTTAATTCCAGGTATGTGTTGGGGAGTATTGCTTCACTTTCAATTTCATTAAAGAGTTTGACAAATAATGGCATTAGATCTTCTGTAAGTTTCTTGTAGAATTAAGCAGGTAATCCATCAGGACTTGGGTTTTTCTTTGTTTATAGGTTTTTGTTTATATCATCAACTTCATTGACTGATTTTAGGTTATTTAGAATTTTTACATCTTCTTGATTCAGCTTTGTTAATAATTATGTATCTAGGAATCAGTCCATTTCTTCTGTGTTTTCCATCTTATTAGACTAAAGGGTCTCAAAGTAGGTATAGTTGTTCTGGATTTCTGCAAGATCTGTTGTGATTTCACCCTTTTAAATCCTAGTTACATGGATTTAAGCATTTTCATTCCTTTGTTTGATAAGTTTGACTAAGGGTTTATCAATTTTATTTAATCTTTCAAAGAACAACTCTTTTATTCATTGATTCTTTATATTGTTTTATTAGCCTCAACTGCATTAATTTTTGTTCTGATCTTTATAATTTCCTCTCTTGTATGAGTTTTGGGATTGACTTGCTCTTCTTTTTGTAGATGTTTGAGGTTCAACATTACGTTGTTTGAGCTTGCTCTGTTATCTTGATTTTAGAGTTCACCATTATAAATTTCCCTTTTAGGACTCTTCACTGTGTCATATACATGTCAGTATGTGTACCAGCATTATAATTTAGTTGTAGAAACTGTTTTTTCTTCTTTAATTTAATCTGTGACCCATTGGTTTTTTATGAGGGTGTTATTTAATTTCCATGTATTTATGTAGTTCTTGTTGTTTCTTTTGCTATTGATTTCCAATTTCCCTTTGCTATGGTCTGGCAATATGCATGAGGTAATATCAACTGCTTTTCATTTATTTAAGCATGCTCTATGAGCTAGTATGTGGCCTATTTTGGAGAAAGCCACATGTATAGCTGAGAATAATGTGAATTCCAATTATGAGTGATGGAATACTCTGTATATCTACTAAGTCTATTTGTTCACAGGTTTCATTCAGTTCTGATATTTCTTTGTTGAATTTTTGTCTAGTTGATCTGTCCATTAGTGACAGTGGGGTATGGATGTCCCCCATTACTACTGTGTTAGTGCTCATCTGATTTTCATGTCCATTAACATTTGTTTTATATAGTTGTGTGTGCTGGTATTTCATGCATATATATTTGTTATCACTTCACCTTGTAGTTTTCCTTTAACAAGTGTGTAGTGACATTCTTTGTCTCTCTTGATCAATCTTGTATTGAAATCCTATTTGTCTGCAAATAGCATAGCTACCCCTTTTTTCTGTGCTCCTGTCATATGAAGTATTGTTTTATATCCTCTGACTTTCAGTCTATAAATTTCTTTTTGAGTTATATGTGTTTCTTATATGTAGCATATTGTTGGATCTTGTTTCTTAATTCATTTTGACAGTGTGTTACTTTTGATTGGTGAATTGAGACCATTATACCAACGGTTATAGCTGATATGTGTTGATTTATCCTTGTCATATAAATTTCCTCCTGTTGGTTCCTTTTTCCCCCCTCTGTTTATTTGCTTGCCTTATCTGATGGATTCCTTCTATTTGTGTTCATGCAATGGCAGTTTTCATTATGTCTTTGTAGAATACCCTTCAGAACATTTTGGAGAGCTGGTTTGGTGATCATGAATTTCTTCATGTGTTCTTTTTCATAGACATATCTTGTTTCTCCATTGAATTTGAGAGATAGTTTCATGGCTTCATCAGTTTGGGTTGGAGTTTGTTTTCCTTTAATACTTAAAGCTCTCCTTCAATTAAAGGTTTGTGTTGAGAAGTCTGCTGTGATTCTGATGAGCTTTCCTTTTATGTTATTTAGTTCTTTTCTCTAACAGCTTTTAATATGTTGTTCTTGTGTTCTATTTCTGAAATTTTGAATATTTTATTTCTTGGAGTAGTTTTTCTTTTTCTTTTTGTTATGTCCAGTTGGAGTTTTACATGCCTATCTTACCTGTATGTCAAATTCTTTCTCCATGCTTGAGAAGTGTTCTGCCATTACTTCTGTAACAGGTGTGTCATGTCATTTGCATTATCTGTTTTTTTTTGTGTTGAACCTGATCAATCCCATGTTGTTCTTCTTTCCATTATCTTGCAGCTATTAGATTGATTTTTTGTAGTCCCCTGCTATTTTTAAGAAATCATTCTTTTTGTGATCACTAACCACAAACCTGTCTTCTAGATCTGCTATTCTGTCCTCACATTGTTTCATTCACCTGCATATACTTTCAATAGAATTTTTAATCTCCTTCCTAAGCTCCTTTATTTTTTAATCTGTATCTACTCTAGATTCCCTAAGCAAGGTCTTTCTTTGGATCATAATCTCTTTTTTATCTGAGAAATTATTTCTGATATGAATTTTTCTATACCCTTATTCTTCTGTTTTGTTATTTCTGCTGCTACCATTTTAAAAAATTCAAGGGGTGGCTTCTATTTTTCTTCATCTTGTCTCCTGGACTTGCCCTGTGTGTGTTGGAGGTCTGGGCTTGCATCTTGCTTCTCTGTCTTGTCGTTTTCTGTTTAAAGAAGTTTGTTTTCTTTGTTGAAGCTTATGAATTGCTTATGATAGATAGCTTTATCACTAGTATCGTGGCCTCCCTAGGAAATTACTATTCAGAGATATCTTATAGGTGTAGCTGGCTCTTGGCATTTGAATCTGTCTCAACATCCTAACTTTCCTTTGTTAGGGATTAGAAGTTGCTGTCTATTTGTCCCAGACCCAGTCATTTGGTACTGGACTGTGGTAATGATTATGACCACAGTCAATCAGTGTTATCATACAAGGAAGTACAACTGATCACAAGTAAGAAATCCTGGCTGCAGTAGTACAATTAGCAATAACAATAGCATCAAGTACAGCCTAGAAACTGACAACCTGTAGTTATTATTAATTTGGTACCATTAACCATAGGAGCAAGATCTATAGTTATGTATCAAAATCCAACAGAAACCAGGAATAGTTTTTTCCCTTAGTAGAGTGATTTTATTCTAGGGGGAGGATTAAGGTGGATAAGGGGATAAGTAGAAAAATAAATTAATAGAAAGATAGAAAGAAGACTGAAGAAAAAAGGAAGTTACCCAAGCTTAGGGACACTGGAGAAGACAGGAGAAAAAGAATGGAGAAGGCAAAAGAAGGCCAAAGCAAAAAAGAAAATCTAAGGACAATGTTCATTCACATGAGAAAATAAAAAAATCAAAAGGCAGTTGAGAAAATTGAAAAAAAAATAAAAAAACAAACAACAGAAATAAAAACTTAACCAATCAAAAATAAAAAGAAAATGAAAAAGAAGTCAAGAAAAAATGGTGAAATTTTTGGCTTTCAACACCAGGAGCCCTTAGAGAGCCCAAGGCTGGACTGAGATCCACATTTAGCTGGCCCCTCATGGCCCTTGCACAATCTCTTCTGTTCCACTCTGTTGGCACATCTATTTCCTCTCTCATACTGCTGGGAGGAGGGTGGGGGTGGGAGTGCTGCAGTCAAAATCACTACCAATGCTATCACTGCCACTGCCTCGGTCCTTCTCCTCACTTTCTGTAGAGGTTCTCATTAGCTGCCACAGCATGCAGCCTTAAATGCTCTGCTCCACTGGTGTGTTTCTCTCTGGACAACTCAGGGCTCATGCACACTCGATGTGTCCCTGATATTTTGCATATTACTTTAAACAGATCACACAAAATTCTATCAGTATTCTCCACAGTATCAGAAGGAAGGACCGTAACATCATTTTTTCTAATCAAACTAGAGAGGCAACTCCAGGAACCACCAACATGATTGAAGAATTTCATCTTTACAATTCTGTTTCTCTAGAGCCACTACTGGTAACAAAATCTGCTCACCAGAGAAACAGATTTAATACAAGATATATAAGTATATAAGGATTTACAAGGTAGACTTGCAATGGCCACTCAGAGTCAGGTGTGGAAGAGCACAAATGGGCTATCTGTGTGCTGGAGATCCAAAGGGTCTAGACAGAACACAGAGGCCTGGAACACACTGCTGTGTGCCATGTGTGTTTGTATCAGGAAACCAAAGTGTCTGTGATGGAAGGCTGAAAGGTCTATACTGGAAAGCTGAAGAATCTGTGCTGGAAGCCAGGAGATGATGTTTATGATGAAGGTGAAGACTGAAGCTCTTCCAAAGAAACAGAAGCAAATCTTCCTTCCTCCTTTCCCTTTTCTTCCATTCAGGATAAAAGCCTATGTGTTGGTGCCTCTCACACCTAGGATGTGTCTTCTTTCTTCAGGAAATCCCTTCAGCAACAATCAAAACTCTGCTAATCCAATTTTCTCAGGTGTTTCTTATTCAAATTGACACACTCATTTAGCTATCACAGTTATTGTTATTATCAATTGCAAAAATATATTAATAAAATTTCAAAAGAAAAAAATTTAGAACTTTTCTCATAAAGATATTTTGTGTTGCTCTTTTATAATCATATCCTACCTTTTACTGCTTTGCCTTATCACTGTCTCTAACCACTGGCAAGCAATACTATGTTCACCATTTCTAAAATTTCACCATTTGAAAAAATATCATATAAATATAATCACACAGTATGTAACACATTAGGATTGGAACAGTTTACTCAGCATAATTCCTTAAATGTTGAATCCAAATTTTTGTCAGCATTAATAGTTTATTTCTTTTTACCATTTTATTTCTCTGTTGTCCCATGCTATGGATGTACAAAGTTTTGCTTAAGTATTCATCTTTTGAAGAACACCTATGATGTTCTAGTTTGCACATACTAAAATTTGTTTTTAATAATCCACACATATCCTTATTGGTGAAAATATTTCAATTCATCTGCGATAAATGCCCCAACATGTATCTATATATCTCATATTGAATCTGTTTCTCTATTGAGCACTGACTGATACACTAATTTAACTTGACCTGATCCTCATAACTTAGTAAACAATTACATTAAAATAGATTATGGAGCTAAATATAAAAATAAATATATAAACCTTTCAGGAAAATATATAAGAAAATATTTGTCATTGTTGGCTAGCCAAAAATATCAAAACTTGAAACCAAATAATTAATAAAAGAAAAAGTGATAAATTACACCTCATAAGTATTTAAAATTTTACTGTACAAAAGATCCTCTTAGTAAGATGAAGAGACAACTGTAAAGTGGAAGAAATTATTTTCAAACCACACGTGTGAAAAAAGAACTTGTTTCTAGAATAAAAGGTACTCTTAAAATGAAGATACAAAGGTAAGAACACAATGCAATTGAAAATAGCTAAAATATATGAAAATGGATTTTACCGAATATGTATACATATGTAATTTAAGGATATGAAAATGTTTTAAAAATCATTAGCCATTTTGGAAATGCAAATTTAAACTACAATTAAATATTACTATATACCTACTAGAATGGTTAAAATAAAAAATACTTACATCATCAAATTCTGGAAAAGATGTAGATAAGTGGCATTTATCCTATATTGTTTGTGGGCATGTTTAATGACCTAGCCACTCTAGAAATCAATTTGGTAGTTGCTTAAAGATCTAAACACACACCTACTATGTAGAATGACACTATAAGGAGTTTGCTTTACTAATCTATTAGGTATTTCTTAATCCAATGAAACTGACATATCAGGATCACTGGTAACAACCTACCAACCATTATAGTTCTGACCCCATTTATCCCCCAAGTTCCCAAAATAGCTGCTCCTGTCTTAGCTCTGGATACAATCACAACCCACATCTTACATCTTGTTGCCGCCTTACTCCACTTTGTTAAGCACAATGCAATATTAGCCAGTTTTATGGCAGTCATTGGAATGTTGCCATGGAGCCATTTCTACTCAGCTACTTTTGCTCCCACAATCTCACACTTCCCCTCATTCACTTCACCTAAGCCCATCCTAATAATCCTCATAACCCTCCATAAAAACACAGATAAATTCTAAATGGACTCACCTCTGGAGTTATTCCAGGAGGTCTATGTTAGGACCCCCAGATTCAGGCTATGTTCTTTTCCTGGGTTCTCATCATTTACCTAACACTTGGTGCTGAATCCTGGGAGATGGCACTCTAGAGCCTTCTGCTGTGGCATGTGGCTTCTCCACCTCAACCTCTTCCAAGCTATAAGAACCAGTGACCTCATTGTCTCCAGCCCATCAGAGACCTATTCCCAACAACTCCTCTGCCTAAATCCTACCACTAATGACTGTAGGATAAGTCATCCCAGGGAAAGACCAAGGATGTTCATCCCCATGGTCAGACAGCCAAGTCCTAATTAGGCTCAACCTCATGCTTCAGCCAAGACACAAAAGACTTACCTCGCTAGACACAAGTTCCTGGCTTTTTCTTTCTTCCTGACTTTCAGTCTTCATCTGGGGGATGTTCCTTTTAATCCTTATCATCCTTCTTCCCACTGGATACTCTTGGCCATAACCCACCATGGGAAGAACTGCCACTTCCTAAAGACATCTCTCCTGGAGGTGCCTCCTAAATTAACCTGTCTCAACGTGTTCTCCAATCTTATCTCAAACCAAAACACCTCATCTTTTTTCCGTAATGTGGCCAGGCCACAGTATATGCTAAATAATGTTTCTCTTTGTCCAGAATATGATTCATTCAATTTTCAGATCCTCTATCATTGACTGCTTTCTTCAGAGTGCAGACAAATGGGAAGAGATCTCCTATGATCAATCTTTTTTCATCTTCCACCCTCATCTCTTCCTCTATTCATTCTGCTCTACCATCACCAGATAATGGTTCAGTGACTCCTTCTTTGCCAACCTTCAGAATTCTCCTCATACAAATACTTCAAATGCACAAATGAATCTATTACCCTCACCCCCTGTCTTGCTACCTGTGACTTGGTCTTCCTCATGTCAGACCACCCCTGCTGCCTGTTGAGCCCTCCAAACAAAAGCCCCTTTATCCTTTGTGAGAGGTTTCCAGCACTAATTCCCTACTCATACCTACATGCCATTCTCCTTCTCTGATCTTTCCAAACTAAAATCTCATCTCAGTTCCTTCTCATCAAACACTTCATACTACATTAAGGAATTCATTCATCTCACTCCTTTGACCTTACCTGGCAGAATATTCATACAATTCTCACCTCCACTCCCCTCCCCAGTGAGGGACAATGAGTTTGGATGATGGCTGCCCTTTCAGCCAATGAGGCTCACGTCAAAGAAGATCACAAAGACTGTAGGTCATTTCCTGTTTCTATAGAGGACCCTAGATGGAGTCACAAGCCCAGTCATGGAGATTGGGGAAAACACTAAGACTTTAGCTGATACATTTTCACTGGGCTAGACAGGAAGTCCATTAAGTGCATCAACTTTAACAAACTCCAAAAAATCTATCAAGAACCCTGAGAAAGCCCAGGCCTGTTTATGGCCAGACACACAGGGGCACTAAAAGCCCACACCTGCTTAGATCCCCCTTCAGCCATGGAACAACTACTTCATTTTCCCTGACATCAGAGTAAAGCTCAAAATGTTCAAAGATGGTCCTCAAACCACTATGGCCTAATCTCATGACTACTGCCTTCTGGGTCTAGCCAAAACTGAGAACTGACAGAAAGACCTCCAAAAACCCTCCAATAAATCTTCCCTGCTGCTTCTCACAACACCCGGTCACGCCAATTACCCAAAGGTCTAAACCTCCTGGGCCTTGCTTTCAGTGCAGCAAAACGGGGACTACACAAAGCAATACCCAAATCTGAAGGCCCTCACAGAATCCTGCCCCCATGTGGCTTAAAGGGTCACTGAAAGATGGACTGATGCCACTACAAAATGAGGGCGGGGCTATCTACTCATTCACCTTGCCCTGCTGGCCTAATGGGACCTGCTCTAGCTGAAGACTGATGGGTCCTGCAGCTCTTGCACCCGCAGCCCATCACTACAGAAGAGCTAAGGGTAACTCTTTTGGTCAAGAGTAAGTCTATCTTCTCCTCACATGGGGTCCCTTTATTACCCTTTGTCAACATTCTCAGGAACTACAATTAAATCTTCAATATCAGTGGTGGGAGTCGATGACCAGCCTTTTCATAACTACCTCACAGAATTGCTCTATAAAACATCATATATTCTCTCATTCATTCCTGCTGATTCCTCAATACCTCATTCCCTTTCTTGGATGGAACCTCAAGCTCCAAGCAATGGTCATCTTCCAAAGTCTTCCTGTCCTCTCCACACATTCTACTCTTTTCCTCCTTCCTCCTTCCTTAGATCCCTCCTCTCCACCCTGATTCCCAAGACTTTTTCACTTTCACTTAGACTGAACCCACCTCAGGCCATGCCAGTCAACTCACCTGGGCTTTAGGGACAGTCCTCAATTATTCAGCCAGGCTTTTTCCATGATCTCAATCAGGCTCCACTTCTGAACAATAATGTGCTCCAATATGTTGATAATATCTTAATCTGCAGGCCCTCTCTCCAGTACAGTTACTCAGACATCTCTCACCCTTCTTAAATCTCCTGCTGATTCTGTGCCTCACTTTTCAAGGCACAATTAGTCCAGACTACCTTTCAATACCTGGGCCTCTACCTTACTCTCATTTCATGGGCTATCATGACTAATCACAAAGCTCTCAATCAATCAATTCCCCTCTCCACAATATTCCCCTACCAATCTGCCTCTGAGTTTGCAACTTTGGCTTCACAGACAGACCCCTTTATAATCCTTCCCCTAAAATACACCTTCATTCTCTCCCTGGCTCATGACACCATTCATAGCTGCCTTCCACCATCCTCCATGATCTCAACCCCTTTCTCAATATATATATAAACCCATCCACAGGCAACCAAATATATAAAAGCTCTTTTAAAATCCCTAATAGATGCTGGGCACCCTGACTCCAGATCATATCTCATAATATCTCCAGATACATAAATGAGACAAAATCACTCCCCCCAAATCCACCTCACAACAACAAAAACAACAAAACTCACAGCTTTAACCCAAACACTTATCCTGTCTTCCTCCTAGCTTCATCCAAAATCCAGAAGACCTTGATTACTTCACTCTACTTTTTACCTTGTTCTCAGATCTGAGCCATTAACTACCACTGTCTCTGGCCGGACTTTGGCTCTCCTCCATACATGAACCCTGCTGAAACAACCCAAAGACTGAATTTTTTGAGCTATAGCCTGAGGCAAGCTTTCTTCTGGGCCCAATTTTCCCTACTTATTCCATACTCCCAGTCACTTCAGGCCATGTTAGCTCTCCTACAAACACACACTAGCTCTTCTTCCCTAGCCTTTACATTCAGTATTTTCCTTCTCCTTTGCCCCTGCCTAGGAGGAAAAAGGTCACTCTTCAACCAATGTGGGAGAGACCCTACATAGTTCTCCTTACCATCCCCATTTCTGCTGCCCTTATTACACTGCCCTTCTTATTGAAACCCTGAAATGTCAGGCTGTTCTGTGCCTCCTCTCCACAGGTTTGTCCCAAAACCTACCTGTCATTCTCATGACTCACTCCCTGAAATCACTCTCTTTACCCTTTTCCTCATGTGAGAATTAATATTCTTTCCCCTAAATTCAACTTTGCTCTCCAAAATAATCACAAAACTCTGATTCCAGGAGACTTTCATCTAGTTCACTCCAACCAAGTTCAGCTTCTTCACCTTCTGCCTCCACTTTCTATTAGTCAAGTCAGTATGTTATGCAAAATGAAAAAAGAATTCTCTGGATGTTTAGTTATTTCCCCTCCTGGCAGAAATCAAAAAAGTCGCAATTGTTAGCACCGGGTCAGAAAGACTAAAAGCCTCCACTCACCGTTTCTTCGCTTTCTCTAAGCAGGTAGCCAAAAGTCTCAAACAAATCAAACTCTCCAAACTTCAAAACTAAATTAATTTGTTCGCAGCAGTGACAGTAATAGTCCTCTAAAGCCTAAGGGGCCTTGCCTCTAAAAGGGGACTTGCCAGTCTCAGTCTCATTCCCCCAACAAAAGACTGCCCATGTCAGGGTCAATTTTGAAAATAACAACCTCAGTTTCCAGCCAAAAACAAATCAAGTTCACTGATCTACTACACACGGACAAAGTTATCTCCTGCAGTTGTTCCCAGGACACACACTCCCCTTTGATCTCCCTGTTTTCCTCCTTGCCTGACTGAACTTCCCCACACCTTCACAATTAATCTGCCTTCTCCATGTAGGTCTCAGAAAGTTTAAAAGAAATCTCTGTTAAAATCACTAACCTGCAAGATCAAATCAACTCACTGGCTGCCATTGCTTTCAAAAACTGCTGAGCCCTAGACTCAAAGACCACAAAAAATTGGGCTTTGTGCCTTTCTCTAGGAGAACAGCTATTTCTTCACCAACAAATCAAGACTCATATGAGATGGAATCAAAAGCCTGCATGATCTAGCCACCTCCCTAGAAAATCAGGCCTCATCCTGGACACTCCTGTCTGGCTAACCACCTCCTGGAACTCCTGGTTCATATCCATACTGAGGCCCATTTTTTCTATATTCCTCCCAATCACATTTTTCCTTGTCTCTTCCAGGCCCTATTGAGCTTTGTCCAGACACAGTTGTCTTTCTTCACTTCTCAAATGGCTACTGCCCTGTTTTGCACCAGTCACCCCCAGTGTTCCCACAACTTTATCACTCCCCCAGCCTGAAGCAGTTCCATTAAGATGAAAAGCACATGTCCTTATATATGACATTTTCATCTTCTTTATTATCTTTAAAACCCAAGAAATGACAAATATGATCCTCATCTCCCCCATCCAAGTTCTAGAGTGGCTGCTCCCAACTGAGCTCTGGAAAGATATTGCCATGCAGTCATTTCTACTCAAATATTATCACTCTCCCAATGTCATACTTCTCTTTGCCTCAGTGCACCTAAGCCCACCCCACTAACTGCCCATAAACTTCCATAAAAAACCAGATGAATAAGCTAAACAGATTCTGCTTTGGAGTTAGTCCAGATCGTATTGCTTAGAATCTGCAAATTCAGGCTGGTAGTGTTTCAGTGAGTCACCACTGTTTACCTAAGAGACCCATTGTCAACTTCATATTCAAACCCATTTCTTTAAACCATACTTTAACCTCCAAATAAAGACAATAGCAAGTTCTTAATTCCACCTAATATAATACAACTACCCTATATAAAATTGCAAAGGCAATAATCCCTTCCTCAAAGTCTAATAGTCCATGGATTTTTCAAAACTCTAAGCACAAGTCTCTTTGGAGATTCAAGGCAGACTCTTAGCTGTGAGCCTCTGTAAAAATAAAAAAAAAAGTAAAATAATCCCAAGGTACAATGGCACAATATAAACATTCTCATTCCAAAAGGGAGGATTAGGGGAATAAAAATGAATCAGACCAATGGAAGTCCAAAATCCATCAGGGCAAATGTTAAGGAATTTAGCTCCATATCTGTCATGTGGAGCATGTGATGGTAAGATGTGAGTTCCAGAGAGATGTAGCCCATATGTCCACTCTATTGGGATGGTCTCACTCTCCGGGTCCAGCTTTCCTTAGCAGATATTCTATTTTGCTGGCATTTCCACCATACTGAATTCTTCACTGCCCCTTTGGCTTCATTTTGAATGCCTCAAGCACTGCTTTGTTGAGGCCTCCCAGACATTCCTTTGAAATCTGCGTAGAAGCCTTATTTACCCCAAAACTCTTACATTCTGCAGGTCAGTAAAATCAGCATCATATGTGTGATGCCAAGGTCAGCTGCCAGCTTGAGCAGTAGCCAGATCCCTTGGATCATGATGGCAGAAACCTCTGATTTCCTAGATGGCTAATCACAGTGAAATGAATCCAAAGAACCAATTCCCTATGAGGCCTTTCTTGACCTGGTGAATTAATTTCAGTTTAATATAGTCGTGTCACAACTGAAATGATGCTTCACAAAGGAAATGTGTACACTTTTGCACCTTTGAACCTACCATGGGTGGTGTCTTGCCCACTTCTGTAATGCTTTCATATCATCTTTCCTCTTGTCTCTACCCAAAGTACTTTCATTTTTTAATGGTGCTAATCTTTTAAACTTCCACACCACCTTTAACCCTAACTTTACATAAGGTTCTTTTTGGGCCAAAATTTAAGTTTTTTAAAAAAATTTTGATGTGTCTTTTTTCTCTTATTCTTATAAATCTTATTCCCTAAAATCAGACAGCATTACCCATGGCACAGTATTAATGCTGAGCAGTCTTGAAATTTCCTGGGCCAGATCAGTTAGTTCCTCACTCTTAATTTTAAACTCCTGCAGTTTCAGGACATAGACCAAATGTTGACATGTTTTCTGGCAAAGTATAACACATAGGATCACTATTCCAAATGCCTAAGGAATCATTTTTCCCAGCAGAAACCTCCTGAATCTTGTTTTTACTGTCCATATTTTTATCAGCAATATTGTCTTCTGAGCTCTGACTAGAGTTATCTTTCAGACTCTGTTTACCGCAGTCTAATTACTCTAGTCCACATCTCCAAATTTTTAAACTCCTCTCACAAACCAGTTCCAATGGCTTTTAAACCACATGGTCAATACAGTCACAGTAATGACTACACTGGTGGCACAAATTTGCCTTGTTAGCTTTCTCATCACTGATACACAATACCTACAAGTCAAAGTAGGAAAGGATTAATTTTTTTTTTGTGGGTACCGGAGGTCGACCTGAGGACCTCACGCGCCAGCAGGCGCCCATGCCGCTGAGTGATATCACCGGCCTTTTTTTCGTATGTGGGTTCTCAGAGTTGAACCTGGGCCCTCGAGCTTGCCAGGCAGGCACTTATGCCACTGAGCCATCTCACCAGCCCGGAAAGGATTAATTTTTAGTTCAGAGTTTCTTTAGATTTAATGCATGCTTGACAGATTCATAGGAAGAAACCTTATACTTTTTAAATAAAGTTTATTAATAGGACATAGAGAGTGAGGGTGTTATTAATCTCAGATTAGGCCAAATGCTCCCAAAGGCTTTTTCTTGCAAAGTGATGTTTCTGTGCAGATTGTATCTGGAAAAATGGCTTCCAACTTATATATTTGAGTGACCTTTAAGTATGACATTCACTAAAAGTTCCTTCCAGGCAAACTATATAATAGCCATTTTTGATAGTAAAATTTATAAACCTCTCAGGTTAATCATCACCAAAGATGAGAAAATACAAATCCTCACTTTAAAAAAGGAACAACCCACATATGCACTACTAAATTATACAAAGTTATGGGCTGTGGGTTAAAAGAAACAATTCTCCACTGTTGGAGGGAGTATACAGAGTGCAACCATTGTGGAAATCGGTGTGGAGATTCCTCAATAAACTGGGATTAGAGGTCCCATTCAACCCAGCTATTCCCCTTCTGGATATCTTCCCAGAAGAATTAAAAACATCATACCACAGCAATATATGTGCACCCATGTTTATAGCAGCACAATTTATAATAGCTTAATCTTGGAAACAATCCAAGTGCCCATTAACTGAGGGATGGATAAAAAAGATGTGTTTTTTTATATAATGGAGTACTACTCAGCCATAAAGAAAGTTAAACTTGAGACTTTAATAGGTAAATGGATGCAATTTGAGACCATACTCATAAGTGAAATAAATCAAACCCACATGTGTAAAAATCATATAGTTGCACCAGTGTGAGAAGCTGAATAAGTAAATAGGACCCAAAATGTACAATAGATACTATGATTTGGGAAGAAACTGTTCAAAATGAAAGAGAAACTGTTGGGAGAAAGGGGAAAAAAGGAAGGGAAAGGGGAAAAAATATATATACACACAAACAAGATAGCTAAAATAGATATACTGCTAGTCTCTTTTAGTTCATTGAAAAGAAAGATTTGTGCTAATATTGTTTAGACAATATCTAATGCTTATATCTTGTACCCTGAGAAACTACTCTGAAGATAACAATATGCAATATATTAATTATTGTTACTTTCCCATTATCTTGTTTCAAAATTCCATTTCACTTTTTCTTCTTTTTATAATAAAAAATAAATTATATGAAGTTATAATATTGAATTTCAGTTCACTACAAAAATCAGGACAGCACGCTAGAAAGTGGAAGCTTCTATTTCACACCATCCAGAGCATGCACTCTACTCCATTTTGTTTACTCATTCATATAAAATGCCTGATACACAATGATGCCAAATATTTATTGGTTCTCATACTGCAGAAAGAAACCTGACATTTCAACTAAGAAGGGAAAATGAGGACATTTACTAACAGACTATAATATTTCTCTTCTGGAAGTTGTTATAATCCTTAAAGATATGCTTTGAAAAAATACCAAAAGAACAGAGCATCATTTCAGGTGTGCTAGGATTATATTAAACTGAGATGAATTCTAACACTCAGAATAATGTAATTTAAAGACAAATCTGGTATTAACAAAATCTCCCATAACTAAAACTACATTAACAATCACGATGAACAGTATAAGCACTTTTTTTAATTTTAAAGATAAAAAAGATAAACATAACAATGAAACCAAGTTTCAAAACAGGTTAGTAGGACTGTTACAATAGTTGATACATTGCATATTTTTGTCTTCATAGTAGTTACTCACAGTACAAGATATAGGCATGACATCTTGTCTGAACAATATTAACACAAAACGTGCTTTTCAAGGAACTAAGAGAAGCTTGCTGTATAACTATCTTGTGTATACATATATGTTTTTTCTTTTTCCATTTCTTCCTTTCCCCTTTCCCCATCACAGTTTGTCTTTTCTTTTGAAGAGTTTCTTCCCAATTCACAATATCTATTGTACATTATGGATCCTATTTACTTATTCAGTTCCTCACACTAGTGAGACAATATGATGTTTACACATATGGGTCTGATTTATTTCACTTATGAGTATGGTCTCAAATTACATCCATTTACATATAAAAGTCTCCAGTTTATGCTTCCTTTTGACCGAGTAGTACTCCATTGTACAAAACAAACACATCTTTTTTATCCATTCCTCAGTTGATGGACATCTGGGTTGTTTCCAAGGTTTAGCTATTACAAAGTGTGCTGCTATAAACATGGGTGCACATATATTGCTGTGGCAGGATGTTTTTAATCCTTCTGGGAAGATACCTAGAAGGGGAATTGCTGGTTTGAATGTGACCTCTAATCTGAACTTTTTAAGGAATCTCCACACTGATTTATGCAGTGGTTGCATTTCCACCAACAGTGGATGGGTTCCTTTTTCCCGATACCCACTCCAGCATTTGTTATTAGTTGAATTTTGATGATAGCCATTCTTTTTGGACTGACATGGAATCTCAGTGTTGTTTTAAATTGCATCTCTCAAATTAGAATATGGAAATTAAACAACACCCTCTGAACATTCAATGAGTCACAGAGGAAATTAAAGATGAAATTAAACAGTATATACAGTTAAATGATAATGCTGATAAAACATATCAACACATATGGGATGCAATGAAAGCAGTCTTATGAGGGAAATTTAGAGCTATGAACTTGAACATGAGGAAAACAGAAGGAGCTCAAATAATCAACATAATGTTGAACCTCAAAGTTCTAGAAAAAAGAACAAATCAAACTCAAAGCTTGTACAAGGGAGGAAATTATGAAGATAAGAACAGAAATTAATGCAGTAGAGACTAAGAAAATAATACAAAGAATCAATGAATCAAAAAGTAGGTTCTTCAAAAGAATAAATAAAATTGATAAACCATTAGCCAACCTCATCAAAAAGAGGAATGAAAAACACAAACTCAGGTGCTTAGGAATGAAAAGGAGGAAATCAAAACAGATCCCACAGAAATCCAGGAGATCATCAATAGCTAATATGAGAACCTATATTCTAGTAAGATGGAAAATACAGAAATGGACAGATTCCTAGAAACAACTGAATTGCCAAAATTACAACAGGAAGATATAAAAATTCTAAATAAAACAATATCAGCCAATGAAATTGAAAATGTAATTTAAAATTTACCAACAAAAAAAGCCCAGACCTTGACAGATTCACTGTTGAATTCTACAAGAAATTTAGAGCAGAACTAATGCCACTAATGCTGAAACTCCTTAAATAAATTGAAAAGGAAGCAGTATTTCCAAAGTCATTCCTGGAAGCAAGTACTACCCTGATTCCAAAACCAGAGAAGAACCCAACCAAGAAAGAAATCTACAGGCCAATTTCCCTAATGAACATAGATGCAAAAATCCTTAATAAGATACTGGCAAACAAAATGAAGCAAATCATCAAGAAGATTATACATCAAGACCAAGTAAGATTCATCCCAGGGATGCAGGGATGGTTCAACATACACAAATCAATAAATGTAATACACCATATTAACAGAACCAAAGACAAAAATCACATGATCATCTCAATAGATGCAGAAAAACCATTTGACAAAGCCCAACATCCATTCATGATAAAGACCCTACAGAAAATTGGAATAGATGGTATTTACCTCAATCTCATAAAAGCCATCTATTACAAACCAACAGCTAATATCATATTAAATGGTCAAAAACTGAAAGCTTTCACTGTAAAATCAGGAATAAGACAAGGATGTCCATTATCAGCACTCCTATTCAATATAGTTCTGGAAACATTAGCCAGAGCCATTAGACAGGAGGAAAAAAATAAAAGGAATAAAGACAGTAAAGGAAGAAGTTAAATTATCATTATTTGCAGATGACTTGATACTCTACATAGAAGACCACGAAAAGTCCACCAAAAAACTTGTAGATTTAATACCCAAATTCAGTAGTGTAGCAGGATACAAAGTCAACACTCAAAAGTCATTAGCATTCTTGTACACAAGCAACAAGTTCACACAGAGAGAAATTAGGGTAAGCACAACTTTCATGATAATATCCAAAAAAATGAAGTACTAAGGAATCAATCTAACAAAGGTTGTAAAAATCATTACAGTGAAAACTACAGTACCCTTAAAAAGGAGATTGAAGAGGATATCAGAAAATGGGATGATATCCCTTGATCTTAGATTGGAAGAAAAAACATAGTGATAATGGCCCTACTCCCAAAAATGCTATACAGATTTAATGCAATCCCAATCAAAATACCATTAACATATCTCACAGATCTAGAAAAAATCACACTTAAAATTCACTTGGAACCAGAAAAGACCTAGAAGAGCAAAAGCAATTCTGGGCAACAAAGGCAAGTCAGGAGGCATCACAGTCCCAGACCTGAAATTATACTAAAAAGCTACTGTGATAAAATCAATATGGTATTGGCAAAAAAAGGCCTGAGGATCAGTGCAACAGAATAGAAGATGCAGATGCATCCCCAAACACAGCTACCTTATCTTTGACAAAGGAGCCAAACATGTTCACTGAAAGAAAGATAGTCTCTTTAATAAATGGTGCTAGAAAATCTGGATGTCTACATGGTGAAGACTAAAACTAGACCCATGCCTATCACCATGCACTAAATTAAAGTCAAAATGGATCAAAGATCTAAATATTAATATAGAAACATTAAATTTACTGAAAGAGAAAATAGGCAGAAATCTTGAAAACATAGGTTTAGGCAGAGGCTTTATGAACAAAACCCAGACTGCAAAGGAAATAGTACAAAAAAATCAACAAATGGGATCTCACCTTATTAAAAAGCTTTTACACAACAAAGGAATCACCAAAAGAGTGAAAATACAAGTTACAGTGTGGGAAAAATTACAGCCATTTGTCCCACAGACAAATGACTTATATCTAGAACATACAAAAAAATGAAAAAATCAGACCCCCCAAATTCAAAGACCCAATCCTAAAATGGGCATCTGAGATGAATATGAACTTCTCAGATGAAGAAATACTAATGGCAATTAAATACAAGAAAAAATGTTCAACATCATTGGTCATTTGAGAAATGCAAATTAAAAAGTATGAACACTTTTAATGGCCAATAAGTTTAATAAGGCAGATGGTATTTGCTTCTGCATTCACATTTACAGAATTACATTTTTTAAAAATGCTGCTGCTTAAACTATGGATATTTTACAAAAAAAGTAATGTTAAGAAATATAGCAAATGTTAAAAGTCTAGCTATATTTTATGGCCATAATAAAATCAAATTTATAATACAGGTAACTTGCATTATAAATGAATTCCACCCTTATAATTCTATTAAAAGGGCAAACATCATAAGTTAAACCAGCTGCTTATTTGAATTACAAAAGTATTACAATTCAATATGAAAATAAGGAAATGTATACAAAACTCTTATGGTATTAGATTTCAATATACAATGTATACAAGCAACAAAATGAACAAAATATTTTTGTACAAAACACAATATTTTAATAACTTTGAAATCAAATATTTTCTTCAAAATCATTCATGAAAAGAAAATCAAGTCAGAATTAACACTTCAATTAGTCAATCACCAGGAAGCTAGATTATAGCTACTTAATACATAAAGAAACATCTTTTCACCAGTTATTTTCTTTTAATACATCTTCCAGAATTGTACAGATATTTGTTTCTCTTTACTCCCTCTTCATCTTTTTTGAGATAATGAAAACTGAATTTTTTGAACAATAGAAACTTATTGATAGAATGTTGTATAAGCCATAACATTTTGTCATTGACAATCTTCAGTTATTAATTTAACCAGTAACTGGTTAGTAAATGCCTTTGTAATCTTTTCATTTAGTGCATCTGTAGCTGTGACTGCCTCACCAATTCCCTTTTCTCTTTCATAGGTTTTCTAAATCTGTGAAGGTATAATTTTAGGGGTTATACACAACTGTTGAAGCCCAAGGTAGACATGGCAAAGAGAATATCCTCTACATTTATGTCTTCTCTTTTTTTGTATGGGTACTGTGGGTCGACCTTAGGACCTTGTGTGCCAGCAGGTGCCCATGCTGCTGAGCGATATCACTGGCCCTTTTTTCATATGTGGGATCCAGGAGTTGAACTCGGGCCCTCGCGCTTGCCAGGCAGGCGTGTACACTACTGAGCCATCTCACTGGCCCATGTCTTCTTCTCTTAATTGCATCTTTCACTTGCCTCATATGTTACAAAGTTTACGAACTCACTATCACATATTTGAACACATTGTTTGGCATTTTTTGCAATCTTTCATATTTCATGTATGGAATTTTTTATTATCCTGGCCATGGAATTGCAACTGGAAGATATAGAACTTATTCTCTGAAACTTTGTTTTGAACCATTTGTATCTTTGTGATAGTTTATGCTGGCCACCCTCAGTTTATGCAACCCATCATCATGAGGCTGTATAACATAATGATTTGTTCCAATATAGACTAAATAAATTCCTATTTGAGAAGCATCTGTTTTAGGACTGTCACTGTCCATCGTCATGGAATACCGTCAGAACCATGTTTTCAGTGGTGCTCAGTATCTGTTTGTAAAGGTATCCAATCTTGGCACAATTTCATCTCCAATGCAGTCCTGGTTGGTTCCTATCTTCAATTGGCTGTTTTGCTGGAAAATGTATGTACCAGATACAGGGAAGATTGAGAGCAATGTAGAATCCTCACATTATGATGTTACTTCAGTGTCTAAACTCCACTATGAATGTTGTAAGTCAATGAAAACATCATTTAGGGAAATATCATAATTTCATCTAATTCTTTTCCCAATGGAACCAGTAATGAAGCATGATGAAGTAGCTTCTTTTGATTTGGTTTGATTCAGTTTCAAAAGTACATCTTTAAGATGATGAAATCTTACCTCACAGGCAACAAAAGAGGTTTTGAGTTTGACAGTCTCTGTCATTTTTAGTCACTCATTATCATATGACTACCTGACCTGACTCATGACAGGAGAGTAGCACATATGATTACCTCGCTGTTTCTCTCCAGGAAAAATCCTTACTCTTTAGGTTCAACATCAGACAATGTATGTCAACAAAGTATATATTTTCACCATGAATGTTAGGACCTAAGTAGTACATAAGACTAGACAAAGAGAGGATAGAGAAGCAGAAATAGTACACAAAAGTGAACCAAGTCACAGACTTTAGTCTCATAATTTTTGAAATTTTATAGTCTTACATGAGTGATTTGTCTTATATTTTGGGACCTCACTGTCAGAAGTAACTAGTAACCTTACAATCCTTTTCAATAAAATGAGGAAATAAAATAATTGGTTCTGTAAGATCTCAGAAGTACATTTTGACTCTAGAACTCTGCGATTGCTTTAATGTTTGCCCACCTACCTACATACTTCATAGAAATAGGAATCATGTGCATTTGTTCACCATTTTATTACCATCATTGAACACTGTATCTAGCACACAGTAAATGTTCAATGAATTTTTATTGTATGACTCAATCAATTGTATAAAAAAATCTAACCAAGAAAAGATTATTATTCTCTAGAATCTAGATTAACCTCTAATGAGTGGTCCATTGCAAAAGAATAAGTAAACTCCTGTCATATTAATCTTCTTCATAAATAGAAAATAATGCAATTCATTAGGGAAAGGACAGTCTTTTTAAAATGATACAGGAAAAACTAAGTATTCACAGCAAAAAATGTATCTTTCACAATTAACACAAAATGCATTACAAACTAAAATGTAAAAGTCAAAAATTAAAACTACTGGAAGATAATATCAAGGAAAATTTAGGTGAACTAAATGTTTGCCATAACTTCTAGATCAACATGATAAGCATGATATATGAAAGAAAAATTGATGATTTCCACATTAGTAAAATTGATATATCTGCTATGTGCAAAACTGTATAAAGATGATAAAAATATAAGATTACATGCTGGAGAAAGTTTGTGCAAACATGCATCTTATAATGATTATGATAAAGGATACTTGAAAATCTAAAATAATGAAACTGTCTAATAAATATAGACAGAAAATCTAAACATACTTCACAAAAGGTAAGATGTGCAGGTGGCAAATAAACATATGAAAAGATGCTCAACATCATGTAATAACAGATTTACATACTTCACAAAAAATAAGATGTGCAGGTGGCAAACAAACATATGAAAAGATGCTCAACATCATGTAATAACAGATTTGCAAGATTAAAGTACAATGAGATATCACTACACACCTATTAGAATGACTAAAGTCCAGAATATTGATAACACCAAAAGTTGGCAATCTTATTTAACAAGAATTCTTATTCACTGTTGCTGGAAATGCAAAAGGCAAAGCCATTTGCCAGTTTGTTAGAAAACAAAATATACTCTAACCATGTGATTAAAAAATCACGCAAGTTGGCATTTGCCTAAATGAGTCAAACTTAGGTACACACAAAAATGTTCACATACATGTTTGTAGTAGCTTTAATTATAATTACTAAAAATTGGAATCTTCCAATGCATCCTGCAATAGGTGAATGGATAGAAAATGTGTGGTAGTTCTATAAAATGAAATGTTATTCATCCATTCAGAAATGGAATGATCCATCCACAAAAAAGACATGGAGGTCATATGGCCACATGAAAGTGAAGGATCTCTCTCTCTCTGAGAAAACTATGTACTACATCATTCCAACTATCTAAAGTTCTGGAAAGGCAAAAGACAGTATCAGTAAAAATATCAGAGGTGGCTGGGGTCAGGAGAAAGAAGAGAAAAACAATAGGTGAATGACAGGAATTATTTGGGGTAGTGAAAATACTCTGTGCTTTTGATGATAATGCATATTCCAAACTTATGTAATATACAACAGAAAGAGTAAAGTCTAATGTTAATTACGAATGTTGGGGACCACAAATTCACAATCTCTAGTTTTACATACTTCCCTAAGGTATGAGCAAAGGCTTGGGATTATTGGCCCACCCCTAATGAGATAATGGGAAATATAAAAAGTGTGATAGCAATAATACCATGCTGTGTTTATCACTTAGGGAAATATGTAAAACTAGCCATTGTGCATTTGTGGTAACCAACAAGACTACTATATTGTAATATATTTATATTTTATGTTGTTAAGCCTACAGTGTGCATTATCACTTCAGGCAATGCATTTAAATGCTTAAACAGTATCATGGTGCTTTAGTTTTTTGCTAAGCAGAAGAGTGATTAGTTCAGAAGTAATTTTCCTGATTAGTGGCACTTTACTTCATGCATTTGGCAGATGGCTCTTACATTACTAATGAGGATGATGCTCTAGGGTATTTCTGGTATTCAAGCGATATTTGTTGTCTCCATAGGAATCTCCTGAGACTCATCCATTGTCTGAGATTTGCCTTTTAAAAATATTTTGATGCCAAAGACTAATTAGAAACTCTCATGTATTATGTCCTGACATATTCTGGCTATTCTTAAAAGTTAAGTGCATTTATTTAAAACTTTCAATATAATTGTATAATGTCAGCTCTTTCCAGGATATCATGGATATAAAAGAAATGTGATTTGGGGTTTAAGGTTGCTGGACTCTGGTGTTCAGTCATCTGTTTGATTTTTAAAACCAGATTATTTTAGCACATATGATAGTGGGGTTTCTCTTTTTTATATTCTATAGGAAATAGTATAATTTGGATATAGACATGACAGGAAATTAAAGAATATTTAGCCAGTATGTAGGTCACATATCTATGTACAATGATGTTAAGACTTACCTTGGGAAATAAGAACTAAAATAATGAGTGGACACTTCATTAGGAAGAGTTAAACTAAAAGGTTTTAGTAAATTACATCATTTTGCATTACTAAAACACAATGACAACAGATCACCAGGCATTTATTAGTGTTTATTGGTGCCAGGTACATGTAGGAAATGTTGAATAAAAGTGTATGTGTTATATCCTGTTCAATTGTTAATTAAATAAAATCTGTAGCTAAATATTAAACCTATTTAGAAAATATTTTTACTCTGAAAAACTTTAGCTATATGTGATCAAAACAATTTTACATACTAATTATAGTGTACCTATCATAAAAGGAAATGTATTTGATAAACAATAACAAGATTATTTTAAATATTCCTAACAACAGTCAACTCAGGTTAGGGATTAATTACACACTACCTTACTTACTTTCCTCATTGCTGAAGCAAAACATCCAACACTAAAAGTTAAAGGAGGAAAGGTTTATTTTGGGTCACAGCTTGTAGAGGTTTCAGTCCATAGTTAGCTGGCTCCAAGACAAGGTGGCATCACAGAGGGGAAACAGTTCATGGCAGGCAGAAGGCAGCAAAGCAGCAAAGTCCAAGTCCAGGGTCTCTTATGAGATTTAAGGCAAATGCTTAGCTTCAAACTCCTGTACACATGAAAAGTAAGTTATACACTTCCCACCTATAATGGCACGAGATACACATTTCATTCCAAAAAGTACAAAGGGTGACAAAAAGAAATGGGAACAAAACAGTGCAAAAATCCATCAGGGCATACATAAAGTCTTATAGTTCTAATTTCAGAATCTGAGGCAGTCTGTGCCAAGATGTGAACAATATGGGCTGGTGATATAGCTAAGCAGCATAAGTGCCTGCCTGCCATGCATGAGGTCCTGAGTTTGACTTCTGGTACCTGCATAAAAAAAGATGTGAACAATAAAGGGCTTGTGTGCATCCACCCCTACAACACTGTGGGTGGTTGTAACTCCCATGGCTTCTCTCTTGGGCTGGCTTTGCTCACTCTTTACAACTTTCCTCAGATGATCCATGTTTCTGGCTTTTCCAACCTTCTGGGGTCTCCACTGCACCTTCAGCTTCACACTCACAGCCTCAGAAACTACCCTCTTAAGAGCATATTGCCTGGTCTCCCAGACCTTTTTCCGAAATCTGGGTGGAAGCATTCCTGACACCACAACTCTTGCATTCTTTGTGCATGTAAAACCAGCACCACTTGGATGATGCCAAATTCTGCCACCAGCTAGAGCAGTAGCAAGACTTCCTTCTCTCTTTGTTGCAGGAGTTGAATGCCTGGATTGCTGAGCACTATCCAGTCACCAGAAGCAATTTCCCTAGGTTGCTGCCATTCTGAAACATGCTGATCTGGACTCTCCTCTTAAAGCCAAGTCTTTCACCTTTGTAATTTTGAGGCTGCAAAGGGTGGAGTCCTACTGGCTTTTGTGATGTCCTCAGGCCATCTTTTCTACTATCCTGTTCCTTCTCTGAAACCAAATTCTCCTCTACACCATCTTTGCAGTCCACAATCTTAATGGGGCTTTTTTCTGTCAAAAAATCAAAATGTTTTATATCATTTTGTTGGGCTCCTTGCACTAGATTCTCAACATAGATCTGGCTAAAGGACCCCAACAGCAGCCATGCCCCAGCCCCAACATTAGGCTGCTTTGAAATTTCTACTGCCTGATTAGTCCACCACTTTTAATCTCACTATAAGGCAAAATCTCTGAACATGTACCAAATGCAGAAAAACTTTCTGCAAAAGAATAACACACATGGCCTGGAGTCCAACAGTCAGTGCAGTCCTTGTTCCCAAGTGAAACCTCTTGATCCTGTTCTTTACCAGCTGCATATCTGTCAGGATTCTTGTCTTCTGAACTGTGACAAGAATTTCCCAAGTATAGCTTAAAGCATTTCAGTGCTTTTTCTTCCATCAGCTTCTTCAAAACTTTTGAAACTCCTCCCATAAGCCAGTTTCTAAAGGCTCCTGAATCAATGATCAGGTACAGTCACAGCAACAGCCACACTTACAATATAAAAATCTTAGTTGATATTTCATTGGTGAGGCAGAATACCCAACACTGAATGCTAAAGAAGGAAAGGTTTATCTTGACTCACACATTGTGGAAGTTTCAGTCCATAGTTGACTGGCTCTAAGTCAGGATAGCTTGACAGTGGGGCATCACAAAGAGAAATAGTTCATGGCAGGCAGAAGGCAGCTAAGCAGTGAAGTAGAAAGTAACAACCAAACCTGCCTTTCTATTTCATCCAGGCCTCCCACATCCAGGTTGGGACACTCTTAATTCCAGCATCATATTCTTCTAGTATCACATCCTTAATGTCAACATCACACTCCCTAGATACAACCACTTAAAAAACCCTACCGATGACTGCAGGAGGCTTTGTGGATATATATAGATATAAACCATAACATATTGTTTCTCTATTATTCAAATTATTGCTTTTCTCCCTTGAGTTTTTTTTTTTTTGCTCCTTTTATCCTCCCTGAAGCTTTGGCAGATGACAGTAACACTTTATACAATGTATTTTGTCACTTATTAGTTCCCATGGAAAAAGAGTTTTCATAGTAGTTGAAATAGATTCCAGTTTATTTGACATTTGATTTCAGTTATCCATGTAGTCTTTACATATGAGTATCATGGCTAATATGAAGGTGAGTGCAAAACCAAAATATAAAGTATGTATACTAACTGCACAAAAGATAGCACTATTTTGTTATAATTTCAAAGTGACCAGGCCTTTCATAATTGCAGAAATAAAACAAAAACAGATAGCTTAGATAGTTTTTGGTACTAATTAAAGCCTTGATTTAGTTTTACAGCTACCACAAGGTTGAAGCATAGAGGGCAGTTGAAAATTAATTAGCATGGGAAGATTCGTACATCACAAATAAAATATACACTACCAATTAGGATGGAATCCATGGTACAGCCAACAATGATATGGTATGTATCCTGTTGATCCATAAATCAGTTTTATATATTTATATGTTTATATAGGACTGAGACCAGCAGGTAGGTTTGAATACCTCATCCATTTTTTCACTTATAAGCAAATATCAGAAGTGAAAAAATTACTTTTGTTTCAGATATTTACATCTGTTGTCCTTACTGCAAGGATTTGATTTTGCAAAAGATAAATCAGAAAAAATAAGTAAAATGTAAGTAAAGAAAATAGCAAAAGTGTAGCAGTCAGATGCTGAAAAACCCCATTAGTGTGGATGAGATACTAGCTACTGGTGGGAAGTTATATTTTTAAATGAGTCAAATTCTGCTTTACTGAGTGATATCCAAAGCGCGGATTTTAAAATAAAATCTGTTCTTTCTTGCTTGTTTGCATGAATGGAAGTTTCAAAGTGGTGTGTGTATTTTAAAACTGTATATATTTAACAAAACTTTACTTTGTCATATACTAGACATCTAGTTTTGTAGTTGGGTATGGAGAATTTAATTTTGCAATTACATATTATATTAGGCTTATGAGGCTAAGGGAGAGAGGACAAAGGGCAGGGGAAACCAATGAACTGAGGCTTAGCTGTTTATTTAGTAGCAAAAATTAACCCCCAGCCAGTATACTTCAATTTCTGTTAGTTGCCCAGGTAACAGTTCCTGTAACATTTCCTTTTACTTCAGTTTCTAAGAATTGATTGATCACTATGATACATAGCTGATCACTATGATGCATATTGTAAGAAACAATCAAAGACAGCCAAGTACTCTACATCTGTACTTCCCCTTCACAACCCCATAAAAACTTCCCTCCCTGAACCTTCAAGGCCTGACATTTTTATAAGGTTTGATTCCTCCTCAGTGCCCATCCAATGTTAAATAAATCTGCCTCCAAATCCTGGGTGTCATTTCAGTTTTTCTGTTTGCCATAGCAATTTCAACCGTCTGCTTGGTATTCTGCAGAATAATCATTGAAAAAATATAATTTGATACTTGTAGTTTCCACAAATATCTCCAGGGTGTACTTTTAATACATTTAAAAAACCTATAAATGTCCTAGGTTTTTAAGTGTTTAAGGTTAGACACAGCAGTCACAAAAATCAGAATTAATTTCCCACTGTTTATGTTGGTCATGGAAATCCTAGAATGCTTAAGGAGACCGTAGTGGTAGTGCATGGGGGGTGCACAGAGATACAATTTTTGTTTTGTTGTGAAGGTATTTATCTTTGTGACTTACACTTAAAATACATTTTGGATACCATGAAGAACCTATTTTTCATGACTTCATAAAGGTTAAAAAGCCTGCTTTATAGAGTCAAAATTTGTGTCTGATCAATGTCCGTGGAAATTTGTCTTTGCATCATTTCATCCTTTTTGAGAAATCACCAGTTCTGGCTGAGGTCACCTCTGATTATTCCACTTATTTATTAGTTACTTTATTTTATGCTTTCATTCCTTTTCTCTACTTTAGTGCTGGGAACTGAACCCAGCACCTTACCCATGCTAAGCAAGTATTCTAGCGCTGATCTAGATATCCAGCACTTTAATTCCTTTTAGTCAATTGCTGAAATTCTAACATGGACAGCCATTTCAGTAATTAACATAAAGCTTTGTCAATGAAATTAATATGTACATAATGTGATAGTTAACAGATCTTGTCAACTTGACTAAGAAATACCTAACTAAATTACATCAGCATAGTTCTAGGCATGGAAGACCCACTCTAGGGAGAATTTTTACCAAAATGGTATAAAAAAGAAATAAGACTTACTTCTGTTTCTTCACAGGAGCTCCAGTCTTTGCCTTCACCTTCACCTTGGACATTGTCTCCTGGATTCCAGTGCAGACTCTTTAGCCTCCCAGCACGGAATCTTCAGCCTTCTGGTGCAGACCCTATGGCTTTCCATGCCCCCAATAAGGACTCACATGAGACACTATAGTGAGCTCCAGGCCTTTGCCTTGATCCTTTGGATCTCCACAACATAGGCAGACTTTTTCACTCTTCCACACCTCACTTTGTGGGCAGAAATTTTAAGCCAATCTTGTATATACTTATATATTTATATATCTTGCATTATATCTGGTTCTTTAGTAAGCACTGACTGATTCACTTAATAAAATAAAAGCTCATTTGCTCTGTCCTACTGCAGTAAGTCACTTTTTTCATATAAAATAATAATTAAATTACTAGGACTGTAAACTCTTTGATGTATACAGCCTATCCAAAGTAGAGTTGCTGTTCACCTATTCTCTTTCTACATTTACAAATCCAGCTATTGGGTTCTTATGAGACATAGCTAAAAGAGAAAAAGGGAAAAGAAGAAAGAGAATTTCAAATGGATGTCAGTATACATATAAGGATTCTCTTAAAATTGTTTATAAAATACCTTAAAATTGTACATTTAAAACTGTCTCATTTTTAATGACAATATGAAGACAGGCTTATTTCTGATACAATGTGAAAATTGGTATTTAAAAATTAAAGTTAAGAACTATTAAAATAATCGTACAATTTAAAACTTTTTATTGGTAGTGCCAGGGATTGAACCCAGGGCTTTGTACATGAAAGGCAAGAGGTCTACCACTGAGCCACATCCCTGGCACTGTATTCTTTAAAATGACATCCAAATTAAGTGTTTCTGCTGATGTTTTATTGTCATATCAGTAAGAACCTTCAGATTCCTCAGAGTTGGGTTTTCTATCTTCTGTGTTAATTAGTTATATCTGTTATTGTAATGTTTACTTTGCTCTTTGGCAGTTCATAATTATAGAAAACTATTCTAAATGACCTAATTTTGAGGAGAGGTTTAGAGAGCATTTAAACTGTTTATAGTAGCTACTTAAACAATACTTTTAATACTATCAATACAAAAAGACTAATTTGTTTCTTGGATGATACTGAAACCGGTGTTAATTAAAAATTTTATAAAATAACGTGCTATTTTTGAAATAGTTTAACTAGGATATATCACTGTACATATATGTTAAATATGGTAGGGTAATATATCTCAATTTTGAATATTCATTTTACAAAATCTGTGGATAATTTACTAATATAAACAAAAAATTATATGCCTCCTCTTGGTTTTGAAGTGCAATATTTTTCATGCTGTTTGGCTTTGTGACAAAATTAGCTTTAGAAAGAGACAGCATTGACTAATTTGGGAGTGAGACTATTTACTAAAATATCTCTTGTAACTGACCATAATTCTTCATTTATCCTTAAATTACTTCCTTCAAATCTTGAACAAATTTAGTTCCTTAAACTCTCTTAAAATATTTTAAATACAACACAGGAAGACAAACACCTAACAGGAAATAATTGGCAGTTGAGTTCATTGAAAATTTATTTTCCTAGTTAAAGCTCATCTAGATTAGAACTTATAATAGATATTTGAGGGAATAAAATAAGTGGTAGTGTTGAGGGCAAGAGGTTGTCACCAGAAACAAATGACTTAAAATTTTTCCTTTGCATCACTGCTATTTGTGACTAAATCCAGATATTGCTCTTCATTGGAGTCAGAGTTTTAAAACCAGACCCTACACTAGGACTATGCTAAATTTTTGACAAATTGAGTAACATTCCTTTTTTCAGTGTCATGATGAGTTTTTTTCCTAGTTCTTTTTGAGACTTTTTCTTAACATGTTTATTTTACTAACAAAATTAATAATAATCAAATAAATATAAAAAAATGTTAAAATGCTCATCTACTTTGAAGACACTATGAAAAAATAGTGTTTTTAATTTAGAATACTTCAGAACCTACAGGTTACTTAATTGTGCCTTTATCTTATCAATCAATTGACTACATGGAAATCTAACACTAGAATTCTATATCCTAAAAAGGCATGATTTATAGAACTATGCTAATGTAAACCTTATAAAGCTATGTGCAATCACTGAATCCTTTTTAAGGTAGATAATAAAACTGAACAAAATATTACAGTGGATCACTTAGAATGTGGATCACTTAGAATAATAATTTTGGTATCACATTTTTTCTTATCAATTTGAGCCACAAAAAATTGCTGAGCGTGGTGTTGCACACCATGGGTTTAATCTCCAGAATCCCCCACATGAATATGTTATTACTTAGAATCACACTTCAAAAGAAAATTCCAAGTTTCAATTTTCCCCTTAGAAAATAAAGGGTGATTTGGAAAAACAAACATGGAAGATTGTACTTAAAATATTTTATATTATGTGCTCGCTTCGGCAGCACATATACTAAAATATTTTATATTAGATTCAGTAATTGTAGAAATAGATAAATCTTATAGATCATTTAATTTAGTTTTATTATTTAACCACTAAGGATCATAAGGTTCACTGGAAAATAAGTGAATGGCTACAGAAATGAAGTTTGTTGAATACAAGTTGTGTGTGCTCTTCATAATACCACTTTTGGTATACTAGTAATAAATTTACATTTGATTTGTCAAATAAATTTGAAAGCTTATTCTTTCACTCTAATTAGTTTTATTACATTGTTTTTATTAAAACAAAAGGAATTGGATTTTAAAAAGACTTACAAATTAAGCAGCTTAAAATAATCTTGCGTACAGATGACCTGCATTGTGTCTTCAAAAGGATAGGATTTGGCTTATGTGAAACAGTTGATTGATGACTGTGGGCTGGTAGCTCTGATGCCAAATGGAAGTACTATTTCCTGCAGAAGAATGGAAATTTTCAAAACAGTTTATTACCTTTTCAAGTGACAGATAACACTGCATGTGTTTTGTCCAACATAATGTTGTACAACATAATGTTGTGAAATATATGTGCATTGTGAAAAGCTTAAATCTAGCCAATTAACATACATAACATCTCATTAAAATTTTTAGAAACATGTAAAGCTGAAAAGTCAAGTCTCATCCACCAGAAAAACTAATAGCTGTGAACTTTTGTTATATTCCTTCACACCCTTAATTGATTATATCTATAGATATATAGATAGAGATGCATTTCAAATACAAAAGTTAGAGAATATGTGTGTATAAAAGTGAAAATAAATAATTTAATTTTGATGCTTCCCTCCATAAAATAAACATTAACCTTCAGGATGAAATATTCAGAAATGGTGTATTGGCTGCATAATATACTATCACATGGATACACCATTATTTAACCAACACTCATTCATTTGCATTGTTTCTAACATTATTATTTTTATAATTCTGTTTTTTTTTTAAAGAGAAGAAAAAACAAAACAAATCAAAAGAAGAACAAATTTTCAAAACAACACAACAGGAGGGCAACAATGTTCAATACACTACGCATTACCATCCTTAAGTTAGTTATTCAGGACACCAGACATTAGCATTCAATTGTCCAAACATTATTGGCACAAACCTTACTCTTCAATGAACTAAGTAAAAATGGTAGTGTATCTATCTTAACCATCTTATATATATATATACAATTTTTTTCCCTTTCCCTTCTTTCTTTTCCGTATTCCAGTCTCTCTTTCCTTTTTACCAGTTTCTTTTTGATTCACCATATCTATTGTACATTTTGGATCTTATTTACTCTTTCAGTTTCTCATACTAGAGAGATAATACGATGCTTACACATGTGCTTCTGGTTTATTTCACTTATGAGTATTTTCTCGAGTTGCATCCATTTACCTATAAAAGTCTCCAGTTTATCCTTCTTTATGGCTGAATAGTACTCCATTGTATAAAAATGCCACATCTTTCTTATCCATTCCTCAGTTGATGGGCATTTGGGTTGTTTCCAAGATCTGGCTATTACAAATTGTGCTGCTATAAACATGGGTGCACATATATCGCTGTGGTACGATGTTTTTAATTCTTCTGGGAAGATACCCAGAAGGGGAATAGCTGGGTCAAATGGGACCTCCAACCCTAGTTTTCTGAGGAATCTCCACACTGACTTCCACAGTGGCTGTACCAGTCGACACTCCCACCAACAGTGAAGAAGGGTTCCTTTTTCCCCACAGCCCCTCCAGCATTTGTTATTAGTTGATTTCTTAATAGTAGCCATTCTTTCTGGGGTGAGATGGTATCTCAGTGTTGTTTTAATTTGCATCTCTCGAATGACTAGTGATGTTGCACATTTTTTTGTATATTTGTTTGCCATTAGTATTTCTTCATCTGAGAAATGTGTATTCATCTCAGATGCCCATTTTTGGAGTGGGTCTTTAAATTTGGGAGGTCTGATTTTTTTGAGTTCTTTATATGTTCTCGATAGTAATCCTTTGTCTGAGGAACAGCTGGCAAACATTTTTTCCCACATTGTGGGTTGTCTCTTCACTCTGTTGGTGGTTTCTCTTGCTGTGCAAAAGCTTTTTAATAAGATGAGATCCCAGTTATTGATTCTCTGGGATAGTTCCTGTGCGGTTGAGTTTTTATTCATAAAGTCTTTGCCTACACCAATGTCTCCAAGGGTTTTACCTATCCTACCTTCCAGCAGATTTAATGTTTCTGTTTTAATATTTAGATCTCTGATCCATTTTGAATTTAGTTTAGTGCATGGTGAAAGATATGGGTCTAGTTTTAATCTTTGGCATGTGTAGAGCCAGTTTTTCCAGCACCATTTATTAAAGAGGCTATCTTTCTTCCAGCGAATGTGTTTGGCACCTTTGTCAAAGATAAGGTGGCTTAGTATGTCTGGGGTTGTTTCAGCATCTTCTAATCTGTTCCATTGATCTTCAGGTCTGTTTTTTTGCCATTACCACACTGTTTTTATCACAGTAGCTTTATAGTATAATTTCAAGTCGGGGATAGTGATTCCCCCTGCCTTGCCTTTGTTGCCCAGAATTGCCTTTGCTATTCTAGGTCTCTTCTGATTCCAAATGAATTTTAGGATTGTTTTCTCTAATTCTGTGAGATATGCTGTTGGAATTTTGATTGGAATTGCATTAAATCTGTATAACAATTTTGGAAGTATGGCCATTTTCACTATATTGGTTCTTCCTATCCAGGAGCAAGGGATATCTTTCCATTTTCTGATATCCTCTTCAATGTCCTTTTTCAGAGTACTATAGTTTTCAGTATAGAGGTCTTTTACATCCTTTGTGAGGTTGATTCCTAGGTATTTCATTTTTTTGGATGTTATTGTGAAAGGTATTGTTTCCCTAATTTCTCCTTCAGTAAGTTTGTTATTTGTGTACAGGAAGGCTATTGACTTTTGAGTATTGACTTTGTATCCAGCTACACTACTGAATTTGCTTATTAAATCTAGCAGTTTTTTAGTGGAGTTTTTGGGGTCTTCTGTGTAGAGTATCATGTCATCTGCAAATAATGATAATTTAACTTCTTCCTTTCCAATCATTATTCCTTTGATTTCTTGCTCTTGTCTAATTGGTCTGGCTAAAGTTTCCAGAACTATGTTGAATAAGAGTGGGGACAGTGGACATCCTTGTCTTGTTCCTGATTTTAGAGGGAAGGCTTTCAGTTTTTGGCCATTTAGTATAATATTGGCTGTTGGTTTGTCATAGATAGCTTTTACCAGATTGAGATAAAGACCCTCTATTCCAATTTTCTGTAGGGTTTTATCATGAAAAGGTGCTGGACTTTGTCAAAAGCTTTTTCTGCATCTATTGAGATGATCATGTGATTTTTGTCTTTGGTTCTGTTAATATGCTGTATTACATTTATTGATTTACGTATGTTGAACCATCCCTGCATCCCTGGGATGAATCCAAATTGGTCATGGTGTATAATCTTCTTGATGATTTGTTGGATTCTGTTTGCCAGTATCTTATTAAGGATTTTTGCATCTATGTTCATTAGGGAGATTGGCCTGTAGTTCTCTTTCTTAGTTGGGTCCTTCTCTGGTTTTGGTATCAGGGTAATGCTTGCTTCCAGGAATGAATTTGGGAGTATTGCTTCCCTTTCAATTTCATTGAAAAGTTTGAGAAGTAGGGGCGTTAGGTCTTCTCTAAATTTCTTGTAGAATTCGGCAGTGAATCCATCAGGGCCTGGACTTTTCTTTGTTGGGAGGTTTTTAATTACATCTTCAATTTCATTGGTTGATATTGGTTTATTTAGGATTTTTAAATCTTCTTGATTTAGCTTTGGTAATTCATACGAATCTAGGAATCTGTCCATTTCTTCTGCATTTTCCATCTTAGTAGAATATAAATTTTCAAAATAGGTATAGATGATCTTCTGGATTTCTGCAGGGTCCGTCGTGATATCACCCTTTTCATTTTCAATTGCATGGATTTGAGTCTTTTCTTTTCTTTTTTTAATAAGGTTGGATAAGGGTTTGTCAATCTTATTTATTCTTTCAAAGAACCAACTTTTTGCTTCATTGATTCTTTGTATTGTTTTTTTATTCTCCAATACGTTAATTTCTGCTCTGATCTTTATAATTTCCTCCCTTGTACGGGCTTTCGGCTTAACCTGCTCTTCTTTTTCTAGAAGCTCGAGGTTCACCCTTAAGTTGTTTATTTGTGCTTGCTCTATTTTCCTGATATAAGTATTTAATGCTATAAATTTCCCTCGTAGGACTGCTTTCATTGTATCCCATAAGTTCCGGTATGTTGTACTGTCATTATCATTCAGTTGTAGAAAGTGACTAATTTCTTCTTTAATTTCATCTGTGACCCATTGGTTGTTCAGGAGGATGCTGTTTAATTTCCATGTATTTAGGGAGTTTTTGTAATTTCTTTTGCCATTGATTTCCAGTTTCATTGCACTATGGTCTGATAATATGCATGGGATAATTTCAATTCCTTTGCAGTTACTTAAGCAGGTTTTATGAGCTAGTATGTGGTCTATTTTGGAGAACGTCCCATGTGCAGCTGAGAAAAATGTGTATTCTGATGTTGTGGGATGGAACACTCTGTAGACATCTACTAAGTCCATTTGTTCAAAAGTTTGGTTCAGTTCTACTATTTCATTATTGATTTTCTGTCCAGTTGATCTATCTTTTTGTGACAGTGGAGTATTGAGATCTCCCAATATAATTGTATTAGTGCTTATTTGATTTTTCATGTCCTTTAGTACTTGTTTTATATAGCTGGGTGCATTGGTATTTGACGAATATATATTTATGATCGTTATCTCTTCCTCTTGGATTGTTCCCTTTACAAGGATGTAATGACCATCTTTATCTCTCTGAATCCTTCTTGGCTTGAAGTTCACTTTGTCTGCTAAAAGAATAGCTACCCCTGCTTTTTTCTGGGTTCCTGTGGCATGGAGTATTGTTTTCCATCCTTTGACTTTCAGTCTATGAATTTCTTTCTGAATTAAATATGTTTCTTGTATACAGCATATTGTTGGATCTTGCTTCTTGATCCATTTCGCCAGTCTGTGCCTTTTGATTGGTGAATTGAGACCGTTAACATTGATGGTTAAAACTGATATGTATTGACTTGTCATGATATTTTCCTGTTGTTGGTTCCCAGTCTTTGTTTTTCTGCTTTCCGGCTATTTAATTATTTGCCCTGCCTGGTGGATTCCTTCTGTTGGGGTTCCTATCTCTTTCTAGAATGTCCTTCAGAACGTTTTGGAGTGCTGGTTTGGTGGTCATAAATTTTCTCAGATGTTCTTTGTCATGAAAGTATTTTATTTCTCCATCAATTTTGAAAGATAGTTTTGCAGGGTACATCAATCTGGGCGGAAAATTATTTTCCTTTAGAGCTTGCAATACATCATTCCAAGCTCTTCTTGAATTGAGGGTTTGTGCTGAAAAGTCAGCTGTGATTCTGATGGGTTTTCCTTCATAGGTGATTTGTCTCTTCTCCCTAACAGCTTTTAAGATTCTGCCCTTCTGTTGAATTTCTGGGATCTTGACTATAATATGTCTGGCTGAAGTTTTTTTTTGATCATGTCTAGTTGGTGTTCTAAAAGCTTCACTTATAGGGGTGTCAAATTCCTTTTCTCTTCCAGGAAAGTTCTCCCTGATTATGTCTTTGAACAAGGTTTTAATGTCGTTGATGCTATCTCCTGCTTTTTCATTTATTCCAATTATTCTTAAGTTGTTTATCTTTGAGTCATCTAGCAGCTGCTGAATTGATTTTTCATGGTCCCTTGCTATTTTTAAGAATTTTTCCATTTCATGATCACTAATTGCAAGCCTGTCTTCTATATCTGAGATCCTGTCCTCGCATTGGCTTATTCTGCTACAAATACTTTCAATGGAATTTTTTATCTCTTGGGTATCTGCTTGAATCTGCCTTATGGATTCCATTTCTTTCCTATGCTGAGCATTCATGGTTTCTATAGTTTTCTTAAGTTCATCTATTTTTTTGTCTGTATCAGCTATAGTGTCCTTAAGCATGGTCTTCATTGTAGACATTATCTCTGCAGTTATCTGTGAGATTATTTCTGTTTTAATTTTTTCCAGAACCTCATTCAGTTGCTTTGTTGTTACCACTTCAGACAGGCCAGGTGGGTGGCTTTCGGATTGTCCCACCTCGTTGTTTCCTAGGTTTGCCTTTGGTGAATTGGATGTGTGGGGTTGCATCTTGTTTAAGTGTCGTCTCATTTTTTCTTTCTTTAATTCCTGGGGTGATGTTTGCAAATTACCTATAGTAGGTTACTTTATTGCTAGTGTTTAAGATCTTTAGAAGATGACTACTTCTCTGCAGTATCTTCCAAGTGGAGCTTGCTTTTAGGTTTTGAGCTTTCTGCCAGATCCTACCTCTTCAATTCGTTGGGTATGCGAAGTTGCTACCTGTTTGGCCCAGTCCTTGATTCTTTGGTACTGTGCCACTGTATTTTCTGTGTCCCTTAGTCAATCTCAATCATGAAATATCAGGAAGGAAAGATGTTTAGAACAATTATTTCACATTTGGCTATAATGTTAACTAAAGCATCAAACACAGCCTAGAAAATGACAGACTGAGCTAACCAGTTATTTACCACTTTTAGCTGTATAGAGTTGCGGTTATATAACAAAATCTAAAACACACCAGAAAAATTATATGCAGTATACAAGTCCTGTGTATGTCAATTTTTCCCCTGAGGAGTTTAAATTTAAAATGAGTTAAGGAGGAAATAGAGTATTGGGAGAAGAGGAAGGAATTAGATGTAAGGTTAGAGGACCAAGAGGGATCCCACTAAAATTGGGACACTAGTGCAGAGGACAGGTGGTAGAAAGAGAAGGAAGGGATAAAAGGAAGAACAGATCACAACCACAATCACAAAGAAGTTAGAGGCGCTGTTTACACTCATATAAAAACCAGAGAGAATAATGAAGGAAAGAGCAAATACACATACAGAAACAAAAACGAAGATAAAAACAATAAAACAGACAGATAAAAAATAAAACCCCACCAAAAAACAAAACAAAACAAAACAAAAACAAAAAAACCCTTCGCCAGAACAAAAAAATCAGTGAGAAAAAATAATAATAATAAAAAATAAAAATAAAAATAAAAAAAAAATAAAAAGAATCAGTTCCAGGTGTTGACTCTGCTGTAGGCAGTTACCCTGTGGTGACAGAGTCCTGTTCTGTGCAAGTCCGTCCCAGTAAGCCAGGAGCGCCCTCTGGCGGGCGGTGAGCAGATGCGCGTACTTTCAGGCAGAGACCAGTCTAGCTCGCCTCCGGTCTCAGCGCCCTTTCACGATCCCTGGGCCTGAGAGGCTCAGCGCGCTGTCCAGAGCGCGGGTTCCCTGCACTGGTTCCCGCCGCTCTGGTTTTTTGCCACGCCCCCCACAATGGCGCTGGGCCAGTCGCTCTCTGGCGCAGGACAGGTGTGGCTGAGAGACCAGTCTCGTTCGCCTGCTGATCTCAGCACACTTTCGTGGGGCTGAGAGGCCCCATGCTGCCCTGTCCGGAGCACAAGTTCCCAGAGCAGTTTTCGAGCCACTCTGAGTTTCGCCACACCCCCCACAATGGCGCCCGGCCGGTCGCTCTCTGGCGCAGGGCAGCTGTGGCTGAGAGACACTCACCGCTGGTCAGCGCCGTTCTCCCCGCTCCCCTGCCCCGCCGCTGTCTCAGGATCCTCCGTGGGGGCTCCCTGGGCACCAGCTGCCACCGTGTGTCCGTAGAATTGAGCCTCCGCGGCGCTGCAACTCCCGGGATAGTAGAAGGTGCGTGCGTGCGGTCTGCTCCTTCTTTCCTTCTTCTTTGTTGGAAGTCACCCGTCACTGGTGCCGGGGGTCCCAGATTGCACTTCAGAGCTTCTCTGGGTTTCGGGGAGGCATCTCCCCCCCTCCTGCGCTTTCCGGGTCGCTATATTCCCGTGTTCCAATGGTAACTTTTAGAGAGAGTTTCGCTGCCTGCTTCTTACTCATCCGCCATCTTGAGGTCCGTCTCCATATTACCTGTTTTTTATAGGATAAACCCAAAACATAAATAAATTAAAGACCAAAATAAAAGGTAGGTAATAAAAAACAAGGTTATATATCTTTTAAAAATTGAAGGGGATTGAGCAATAGAGGGAGAGGAGGGGGGAGTGAAAATGATTTCAAAAGAATTAAAATGTGTTATCTACATATAAAACTCCCCATGATGAGTGTAATAATTATGTACTGCAAACATGTACTAATAAAAAATGAAAATTTTTGAACTCTGCATTATGTATTATAAGATAAAACAACAGCATAAGAGTAATTTCAGTTATTGAGCTATGTAACATATAACCAAACACTATCTTTTTCTAGCATGATCTTCTGAAAAGCAAAAAGCATTTCAATGTGTACACAAGAGATATTGTATATCTTGACAGTATACAGCATATCATTTCATTACACATATGGTAAAAATATCACTGTTCAGCAAAGATAAAACTGACAGAAAAAGTTCTCAATTCAAACTATCTTTAAAATTGAGAGTTTTCTATTGTTTGTTTGTGTGTTATCAATTTTTTTACTACACTAATCTTTATTGAGTCCAGTAAATAAGAAGATGCAACTTGAGTGATTCAAGTTATCAAATTAAAATGTGGAAGCGATGCATACACTATGAACTCGTTGCTGGCCTGAAACTTGCTGTACACCAAATATTTGTTTAAATGTCTGGTCCTTCCAGTCATAATGAGGAGAGAATAAATTGGATCTGAGTCAGACCAATTGATTATCTATCTAGGCTAAGTATCTTGTTAGCTATACGGCCTTAGCTAAGGCAATTAATATAGCTGAGACTCCCTATTCCTCTATGTGAAGTAGGAAAATAATACAAACTTCATATAATTATTTTAAGACTAAAATAAAATTATAAAACCAAAAGAAGATTCTAAGTAGTCTATATACAGATTTTTATGCTATTATTATTATTTTTCATTTTATGGAATAAAAACACAAATTTCATATAAAATAATAAAAAATGACAATAGTTAATACACTGTGTATTATTATATTCAAAGTAATTAGTCAGAGTACAAGATATAGGCATGAAAAATTGTCCAAATGATATTAGCACAAACGTTTCTTTTCAATGAACTAAGGGAAACTAGTAGTATAACTATTGTCTTAGTTACTCTTCTCTCATTGCTAGGACAATATATTCGACACTGAAAATTAAATGACGAAAGGCTTTATTTAGTTCACAGTTTGTAGAAGTTTTAGTCAATAATCAACTGGCTCCTAGACAGGGTGGCATGGCAGAGGGGCTACAGTTCATGGTGGTGGAAGACAGCAAAAGCAACAAGAGCAAAAGGGAGGAGCAAGCCTCTTTTCTTCCCTTATATTGCATGCAGGCTTCCCAACATAGGGAGGGTTTAGCACTCATACCTCCAATTCCAGCACTAGACAATGAACCAATCACAAACTCTAGATTCAGCTGCCTCTGAAAAGCTTACCCCCCATGACCACATGAGTCTTTGGGGGGACATCCATGCACAAATCATAACATTCTGTCCGTGGCCTCCAAAAGACTCATGCACATCACTTATACAAAAGGCAGTTAGTCCATCTCTAGGAGTTAGCAAAGTCCTAACAGTTTCAGCATTGCTAAAAAGTACAAGTCACAAGACTTCTGTAAGATTTAAGGCAAACTCTTAGCTGTGAGCCCTTGTACAAATGAAAAGAAAGTTAAATTCTTCCAACATTCAATGGCATAAAATAAACATTTCCATCCCCAAAGTTACAAACAGGGGGATACAAAGAAATGGGACAAAAGCAAGTCAAAAATCCAGCAGGGCAAATATAAAGTCCTGTAGTTCAATGTGCAGCATCTGAGGCAATGTGTGGCAAGATGGGAACTCAAAAGATCTTGGGTGGATCCAACCCTATGGCACTGCTGTTTGTGCTAGCTCCCTTGGCTTCTCTCTTAAGCTGGCTCTGCTCCCTCTGTACAGTTTTCCTCAGAAGATCCATGTTCCTGGCTACTACAAACTTCTGGAGTTTCCACTGTACCTTTGGCTTAACACCCACAGCTTCACACACTGCCTTTTCAGAGGCATACTGCCTGGCCCTTCAGGCCTTATTTTGAAATCTGGGTGGAAGCCTTCCTGACCTCACAATTCTTGCATTGTGCATGTGCCTAAAACCAGCACCACATGGATGATGCTAAGGTCTGCTGACAGCTGTAGCTGTAGCCAGGCTTCCCTCTTTCTTGGCTATAGGGTTCCAGTGCCTGAATCACTAGGCACTCTCAGTCCATTCTGAGGAACGAATTCTGTATGCTGCCACCATTCTGAAACATGGTGCTCTGCAGCTTTCTTCTCAAAGCAAAGTCTTTCACTTTTGCAATTTAGAGCCTGTAAAGGGTGGAGACTTGCTGCTGCTTGTGATGCCCTCATGCCACCTTTCCTATTCTCCTGTTTCTTCTCAGCAATCAAAATCTCTTCTGCTCTATCTTTGCAGTCCACAGTTTTACTGGAGTTTCCTTTCTGGTCAAACTCACAAAGATTTAAATCATTCTGCTGCACTCTTTGCTCTTGATTCTCAACATAAATCTGGCTAAAAGCCCACAACAGTAGCCATACCACCACCTCAATATTCGACTGCCTTAAAATTTCTTCTGCCAGATTAATTAGTCCAATGCCCTTAACCTTAGGCAAATATTCTGGACACAATCAAAATGCAAACAAAATTTTGCCAAGCCATAACACACACCATGTGGAGTCCAACAGCCCAGTGTAGTCCTTCTTCCCAGCAGAAAGCTCCTGAGCCTGGTCTTTCTTTACCTGTTAAATTTCTATCAGCCTTCTCTTCTCAGCTCTGACCAGTGTCTCTCATACATAACAGCCTAAGGTGTTTCAGCTCTACTTTTTCACCTGGCATCTCTGAACATTTCCAATCTCTTCCCACAAGCCATTCTCAAATGCTCCTCAGCCACATGGTCAGATATAGTCACAGCCATGGCCCACTTCTCTGGTAGCAAATTCTGTCTTACTTTCTTTTCCCTCATCTCTAGGACAATATACCCGACACCCAAAGTTGAATGAGGAAAAGCTTTCTTTAGCTCACAGTTTGTAAATATTTCAGTCCATAATCAGCTGACTCCAAGGCAGAGTGGCATGGCAGAGGGGCAGAGGGACAACAGTTCATGGTGGTGGAAAACGGCAAAAGCAACAAGAGCAAAAGAGAGGAGCAAGCTTCTTTACCTCCCTTGTATTGCATGCAGGCTACCCAACCTAGAGCAGGTGTAGAACTGATACCCCCAATTCCAGCACTAGAAAATGAACCAATCACAAACTCTAGATTCAGCTGCCTTGGAAAAGCTCACTCCACATGACCACATGAGGCTTTGGGGGACATCCAGACACAAATCATAACGACTGTCTTAAGTATCATGTACTTTTTCTTTTCCTCCTCCTTCCTTTTTCCTTTCCCCAACCACAGTTCCTCTTTTATTTGAACAGTTTCCTCCCATTTTACAATATCTACTGCACATTGTAACCTTATTTATGCTTTCAGCTTCTCATACCAAGGAGACAATATGATGTTTACACATATGAGTTAGATTTATTTCACTTATGATTGCTGTCTCATATTGCATCCATTCAATTTTATCTTTATGGCTGAGTAGTACTCCAATTTATAAAAGACCACATTATTTTATCCATTCATCCATTGATGGGAATTTGGGTTATTTCCAAGATTTAGCTATTACAAATTGTGCTTCTATAAACATGAGTGCACATATATCACTGTGGTATGAGGATTGTAATTTTTCCGGGAAGATATCTACAAGGGGAATAGCTGGGTCAAATGGAACCTCTATTCCTAGTTTTTTTTTTTTTGAGGAATCTCCACACTGATTTCCACAGTGGTTGCACCATTCTACAGTTCCACCAACAGTGGAGAAGGGTCCTTTTTCCCTACAAGCCCTCCAGTATTTGTTATTGTTTGATTTCTTGATGATAGCCATTCTTTTTGGAGTGAAATGGAATCTCGGTTTTGTTTTAATTTGCATCTGTTGAATGACCAATGATGTTGAACATTTTTCATATATTTATTTTCTGTTTGTATTTCTTCATCTGAAATGTGGGCATTCATCTCAGATGCCAATTTTTGGATTGGGTCTTTTAATTTGTGAGGTATGATTTTTTTCAATTCTTTTTTGTGTTCTAGATGTAATTCCTTTGTCTGAGGGACAATTGCCTACACTTTTTCCCACTCTTTGGGTTGTACTTCCTTCTGTTGGTGATTTCCTTTGTTGTGCAAAAGCATTTTAGTAATGTGACGTCCCAGTTGTTGATTCTTTATAGTAATTCCCATGGGTCTGTGTTTTGTTAATGAAGTCTCTTCTTGCAGCTATGTCTTCAAGATTTCTACCTATTTTCTCTTCCAGTAGATTTAGTGTCTCTGTTTTAATATTTAGATCTTTGAACCATATTAACTTTAGTTTAGTGCATGGTGATAGACATGTGTCTAGTTTTAGTCTTTGGCATGTGGAAATCCAGTTTTTCCAGCACTTATTGCAGCATTTATTAAAGAGGCTATTGTTCTTCCCATGTACATCTTTGGGCCTTTCTCAAAGTTATGGTGACTGAGTGTACTTGTAGTTGTGTCTCCATCTTCTGTTCTGTTCCACTGATACTCAGGTCTGGTTTTTTTGCCAATGCCATGCTGATTTTACCACAGTAACTCTGTAGTATAATTTCAAGTCAGAGATTGTGATGTTCCCTGACTTGCCTTTGTTGCCCAGAATTGCTTTTGCTATTCTAGGTCTCTTCTGGTTCCAAATGAATTTTAGCAAATTTTTCTCCCGTTCTGTGAGGTATGCTAAATATATTTTAATTGGGATTGCATTAAATCTGTATAACAATCGTGGGAGCATGGCTATTTTCACTATGTTGATTCTTCCTACACATGATCAATAGATATCTTTCCATTTCCTGATATCCTCTTCTATCTCCTTTTTTGGAGTATTGTAATTTTCAATGTATAGGTCTTTTACTTCCTCTATTAGGTTGATTCCTAAGTATTTCTTTTTTGGGGATGGATTCCTAAGTATTTCACTTTTTGTGATGCTATTGTGAAGAGTGTGGCTTCAGTAATTTCTCTCTCTGTGAGTTTGTTACTTGTGTACAGGTATGCTATTGATATTGAGTGTTGACTTTGTATCCAGTAAGCTACTGAAGTTTGTTATTGGATCTACATGTCATTTAGTGGAGTTTTGGGATCTTTTCTGTAGAGTATCATGTCATCCTCAAATAATCATTTAACTTCCTCTCCTATCCTTATTCCTTTTATTTCTTTATTTTGTCTAATTTCTCTGGCTAATGTTTCTAGAACTATATTGAATAGGATTGGTGATATTGGACATCTTTGTCTTGTTCTTGATTTTAGTGTGATAGCTGTCAGTTTTTGACCATTTATTATGATGTTAGCTATTGGTTTATCATAGATGGCTTTTATCAGATTGAGGTAGCATCTATTCCAACTTTCTGTAGGGTTTTTACGATGAATGTGTATGGGACTTTTTCAAATGCTTTTTCTGAATCTGTTGAGATGATCCAGTGATTTTTGTCTTTGGTGCTGTTAATACATTGTATTACATTTATTGATTTGCATATGTTAAACCTTCCCTTCATTCCTGGGATGAATCTTCCTTGTTCATGGTGCATAATTTTCTTCATGCTTTGCTGCATTCTGTTTGTCAGTATCTTAGTGATGATTTTAGCATCTCTATTCATTAGGGAGATTGGCCTGTAGGGTTTTTTTTTCTTAGTTACTTTTCTCCAATTGCTGAGACAAAATACCCAATTCATTTCTGATCAGTGCCCTCACCTTTGCTTCAGATATCCTTCGAGGCTGAGCATTAAATTTACCTTGCAGTTCAACCAATCGAATTATGAGGGACTGTGTTTGGGTTTCTGCAATCTCAGCCTTGCAGTTAAAAGAAAGGAGATTTTCTTTCAGAACACATTTAGAAACTTTTAAATTTCTTCTCTGTGTCTGTGATATGGCTAAAGTGACTTCATTTTCTTTCAGACTCCAATTTGTCTTCACTTAAACCCTAGATGAACTCACTCCCCAACCCTGTTAGATATTGAGGCATTAACTCACTCCTCAGACCCCTTCCCAATTAACCATAAAACCCATGAAAGGAGAAACAAACAGTTGCAGCAAACAATGGTCAGGTTCACCATTGACTGCATCCTGGGTGACAAACAGACCAGATGTTTGGAGAAGGTCTTATGAGATTCCTGTGAAATACCAGAAAGTTGATGTAGTAAAATGTGGTCTCTCTATGGCAAACAAGATATTTTGTAAAACCCCCAAATGTGGATTTAAGGAAAGGTAGAACAAATGCTCAGGGTCAGCAGACTCGACTCCTATAAGTGACCTGCTGGCCACCAGCTTCTCCAATAAACTCTCTTGTTTCTCAATTCTTGGTCTCCTGTGAGTGTGTATCTCGCTTCTGCTGTAACATCTGGAGCTGGGAATTTGGTTCTGATGGGCTTTCTTTATAGGTGATTTGTTTCTTTTGTCTAGCTGCTTTTAATATTCTGTTCTTGTGCTGAATTTGTGGAATCTTGATTATTATGTGCCTTGATGTAGATTTATTTTGTTCATGGCTTTATAGAGTTCTATATGCTTCATTTACTTGTATGTCAAATTCTTTATCCATGTTTGGGAAGTTTTCTGCCATTACTTCTGTGAAGATGACTTTTATGGCTTCTGCACTGTCTCCAGCTTTGTTACTGACTCCAATCCATCTTATGTTTTTCTTCTTTGCTTCACCTTGTATCTGTTGTATTGATTTTTCATGATCTCATGCTATTTTTGAGATATTTTTCTTTTCATGGCCACTACTCGCAATTGTGTCTTCTAGACGTGATATTCTATTCTAGCCTTCTTTGAATCTGCTGCATATTATTTCAACGGAAATTTTAATCACCTGGATTTATGTTTGGATTTTTTTCATGGATTTCATTTCTTTCTTTATGCTGGGCATTCATGGTTTCCATTGTTTTCCTGAGCTCCTCTATTTTTTTTTAATCTGTTTCTACTTTAATGTCTTTTGTTTTGATCATAATTTCATTTTGTGCCTTAGAGATTATTTTTTCTATGGTCCCTTCCATTTTTTTTTTTTTTCACTTCTGCTGCTATCATTTCAGAAAGTTCAAGTGGTTGTTTTCCAATTTCTTCTATCTCATTGTGCTCTTGACTTGTCTTTCATGGACTGATGTTCTGAGGTTGAATTTTGCTTCTTCATCTTGTAATAATCTGCTTTCTATTTCCTATTTTATTTTGTTTTCTGTGTTGATGCTTGTAGATTTCTTACAGCAGATAGCTTTCCCCCTACTATAAAAGCTTCCCTAGGAAATGTCTGTTCCTCAGTGATGTCTTCTGTGTGTAGGTGGCTCTTGGACTTTATGTCTGTCCCAAGAACCTACCTTCCCTCTGTGTTAAGAATGAGAATTTGCTATATATTTGTCTTGGGACCTAGCCCTTTGGTACTGGACTACTGTGATGTTTATGACCACTTACATTTCACAGTGTTGTCATATAGGGGACAAAAACTGATTGTAACAGGTATGACATCCTGGCTAAAATAGTATAGTTAGCAATAACACTACTCTCAAGCACATCCTGGCTACTGAAAAACTGTGGTACCTATTAACTTGATACCTTTAACCATAGAAACAAATTGTACAGTTATACAACAAAATCCAACTTATACCTGGAAGTTGTATGGCATGATTTTCCCATTAGTAGAGAGATTTTACCCTGTTGTGGGGGGTTAAGAGGGATAGGGTGCAGGATAGAGAGATTAATGAGGTTAAATATAGTTAGAGCAGTGTTGTAGGGCAAAGGATGATCACCCAAATTTTGGGAGACTGTAGGACAGAAGAAGGAAAGAATGGAAGAGAAAGCCAAGGAGTATTGAAGCAAACCAGAAAGAGAAGAGATAATGTTTACTCACATGAAAGTTTCATAAAATCAAGCAAGATAGTTGACAAAGGAGAGGAAGAGGATTAAAGAAAACAAAAGAAAGGTAAAAGATCAAAGATTTGAAAGAGAAAACAGAAAGAGAGAAAAAAGAAAAAAAATAACCACCAAAAAAGACAAAATAAGACAAAACATAACAAATTAAACCACACACACAAAAAAAAAACAAGAACAGAAAATTGAATTTGACAGGAAGAGGTAAATCAATCAGACAAACAGAGAAAAATGAAAGTAAAATTCCTCTGGTATCTACAGTTCTCTGGTAGGTACAATTCAGAACCCTGAAATATGTATTCCAGCCAAGTTTGCAGGTGGATTTGTGCTGGGTATGGGGCTGATCTTGGCTTCTGGATGTGGGAGGTGGGACTAGTCTTCTATTGCTGGAGTTTTCCCCAATCTTTTCAGCTAAAATAAAATAAAATAAAATAAAATACTAAAATGGCGATCCTATGCACCTGCTCCTATTCAGACTTTTCCACATCACTAGTCTCACACGCCCATCACGTGTGCCCCCCTAGGGCCTTGCTGTGTCACTGGCATTCCAGTTATGGCAAAATCACAAGATTCACTCACAGAGGCCAAGCGCAGACTCAATGAGCTTTGTTGGCCAGCCAGATGATGCCCAACCCATAGCTAAGGCATCTTCACCCAGTCTTTGTTCTCAGGTGTTTTTATACATTGTAAGTTTCCCACAAGTTACCCTCCCAGTAACCTTCGTGACCACATTACACCACATCTCTTGGAATTTCACAGGAACATCACTGGGTTTATCACAGACCCTCTCCAACGATCTGGTCTGCTTGCTGTACCTGTTTGTTCCTCCTTTTATGAGCTTTATGGTTAACTGGGAAGGGGTCTGAGGAGTGAGTTTTTCTATGGGTTAGTGCCTTAATATCTAATAGGGTTGGGGAGTGAGTGCATCTAGGGGTTAAGTGAAGACAAACTGACATTTAAAAAAAGAAAACAGTCATTTTAGACATATCATTCCCACTGTCTACCAGGGCTCAGCTGGGTGTGTGCACCCACGCTGGATATATACAGGCTTTTAGAGAGTGTTTTTCATACCACGTATGGTGAAACGATGCACAAAATATTCAAGAAATGGTACCATGTCAATTATTTGAATAAAATGATTTTAATTTCTACCTAATATCATACACAAAAGTAAAATTTAAATAAGTTTAACTGTTAAATATATAGTTTAAAAATGTAAAATATAGAAAAATAAGCATATTATTATCTGATTTATAGCAGTGAAAACATTTCTAAATATTAAAGCAAAAAAAGAGGAAAACAATAGATTTAAAAACCAGAAATATTGGATTAGGAAAAAACATTTGCTACATACAGTTAAAGAATTAATGTCACTCATAAAAATTATTAAAATGAACTAAACAAAGAATAACATCATTTTTTGAAGCAGAGTTTCACTATATAATGCCCACTGGCCCTGAACTCATTATCTAGCCCAGGCTGCCCTCAAACTCACAGTGACTCTCATGACTCAGCCTACTGAGTGTTAGGACTACAGGTGTGGACCACCATGCCCTTTGAGAATAATGTTATTTTTAAAAAATGAGCTAAGGTCATGAACAAGCAATTCACAATTTAAAAAATTTAGATTACAGTAACCTCAGAAATACAAGTCAAAATGGCATGTCATTTTTTTTTAGGTTTTACATTATATTATTATAATATACTGAGTCAGAGAAAGTTAGATGAATGAAAGGCCTGCTGGTGATAAATTGGTAAAGTCTGTCTGAGGACAACTTTGGTAATATATGCAAACCTTATTCAGCAAGTCAAATCTAATTTGTTTCAAATAACCAAATGTTTGAACAGATGTTATGAATAAAGTATTTATTGTAAAATTAAAATATCACAAACTTTAAGACTAGAAATGTGTCCACTAACAGAGGATGATTTAAATTGTGGCAGACTACACAATTGAATAGTAAGTAGTAACTAAAACATATATGTAAAGAAAAGTGCATTTTGAGTGAAAATTTGTAGCATACCGCTTCAATGTAATCCATATTTAATTATATAGAAATAAAAATACACATACATAAAGATACATGAAAGGTGTACACAAAATTTAACAAGTTTTAGCTTTTTGCTATTTATTATTTTGTAGGTTTTCTCAATGAGTGAGGTTAATTCGAAAAACAGAGTATGTGATTGAAACCTGTAGTTTTATGTCAAACGATAAAAATTTACATAAAAATGACCCTGAAATATTACATCATACACCAAAATAAAATTTAGCATTTAGCATGTATGAAATGTATAAATATTAGTTAATACTATCATAGCTATTTGATTTCAGTAGAAAAAATGACTTGTACTTTCAACATGTCACTTCAATGATTTAGATATTATTTGTGCTGAAAGTACATACTTCAAGATATTCTTTTTCAACTCCCTCATTTTGTCAGTGAGATGTGGCACAATGTTATATTAACATGATTTTGTTTTAAATTTCCTGAAAGAACATTTAAAACAGAACATAATTCTAATATCTTAGCCATATCCAAGGATATACAAGTTGTCAGTTTTTTTTAAAATGGCTTTAATTATGGCCTCAAATAATGAGATGTAAATGTGTCATCAGTTTCACTAGAACAACAGTATGAAGTGGATGGCATCAAAACATTGAGGACCATGATTATTATAATAGTAACTCTAAGTGGTGAACAATAAAGAAAGAACTGATAAAATTCAAAGATATGATTAATTTATTCAACCAATTTTCATCAAGTTGTCAATGTATGCTAAGCATTTCAAGGGATATTGAGGAATCAATGATTAAAAGGATTTATATGATCTGTTCTTGCATCTAGCTTTCAGTCCAGGATGGAAAGACATCAGTTTAATCTAGAACAGTGTGTAGTTCAATGTGACATCCAATGTGTCAATGTCCGCTTCAGTTGACTCAGGGGCCAGAAGACTGCTAACTCTGAGGAGCTGGAACATCTTGAAGATGAGATGTTTTGCCAACTCGAGCAGAGATGGGTCTTATGGGGAAAACAAGGTAGCTCCCTAGGGGACAATCAAATAAAAGTTAATGATTGAGCCCAATTGTCACCATGCCTTGCTAACCTGAAAACATCTGTGCTCAACAGAATATTTTTGTTGTTCCTCAATAAATCTGGGAGTTTAAGTCAGTTGTGGGAGTTTGAGTTGGTTCAGGGCTTCATTTCGGTGAGGTCCCATGAACCTCCAACAAAGATATTCTCTGTCTCTCACATTTTTTATTCATCTGTTTATCAAGGTTGGCTGGCCTGAGCCTGGCAAGACTGAATTTAGAATACAAATTTAAGAATCAAATTTCTGGTCCTATTAAAGTTTTCAAAGAATGTTATACTTAGTTGTGTTGTTTTACCCAACTCTCTAATGAGTTCAATGCCTCTATATATTTAACTTTAAATTTTTAAAATATTTGACAAAAATTGTATATATTGAATGTATACATTTTAATCTGCAATACATATACATTGTGTATTTATTATTAAAACCAAATGGGGGGCCAGTGAGATAGCTCAGCGGCATAAGCGCCTGCTCAGCAAGCACGAGGTCCTGAGTTCAGCTCCTGGTACCCACATAAAGGCAAAAAAGGGCCAGTGATATCGCTCAGTGGCACAAGGGCTTGCTGGCAAGCATGAGGTCCTGATTCCGACCCCCGGTACCCACATAAAAAACAAAATGAAACAAAACAACAAAAAACAAATAAACACAATTATCACCACTCACAGTTATCTCATTTTTGTGTGTAGTGAAGACACTTAAAATCTACTCTTACACAATTTCAGTTAAAAAAGATACTATTAATAACTTCAGTAACCATCGTGTATATTAGATCCCTGGAACTTACTCATCCTATAACTGAAAATTTGTGTCTTTTTACAAACATTTTACCTTTTCCTCAACTTTATTCTATATACAGATATTCCTCATCAAACGACCTACCAGTTTAACAACCGTTCAGACTTAACCAATGCAGGCAGTTTGGACCTATGACCTGTTGCTTGGACTTATGACTTGTCTTTTTTTGTAAAGTTCTGTACATATTGTTAATAGAAGCTCAATGTCTATTTTTGTACAGTGCACCTTGTTTATACAGTACTGTAATTTTTGCTGATTGTACTGTACAGTACTTTACTGTAGCTTTATGTTCTGCTATACATTACAATACTGCATGCAAGAGTTTTGAAAATAAAAACAAAGTCATCAATTTGGAGTTTTCTTTGACAATTTCTTTGTTCTGAATATTGTTCTGTAAATACTATATACAATTCTCACTTAGTGACCAATTTATTCAAATGACCTCGTCCTGGGACCATAACTCAGTTATTAAATGAGGAATACCTGTATTTGATTCTGACAGAACTCAGCACTTAAAATTTGGGTGATACTTTTACTGCATCTGGTGCTATCAATAAGATGTAACCCATACCCCTAGTGGTAGGGCATAAATTATAAGCATAACCTCATTCCTCAAAATAGGACTTTTCAAGGGAGAGCTGTAGATTTGGCACTCCTTTTTTTTAGGCACTGAGGCCCTTGAGCTTGAAAAAACTATTAAAAATTTTCAAATTCATTCTCTTCCAGAAATTGGCACATTGTATATATTTAATGAATTAGCTTCTTAAAACATTTATTTGGGGAAGTTGTTAATTACAAACAAGCAAAATATTTTAGATCTTATTTTGTCTAGACGGTAACATTGGAGGATAAAACATCTGATCTGCGGCCTCATCTTTTATTGCTAAATTGTGACTTCAGTGTTTTACTGGTGGGATTGAAAGATGAAAGCTGAGAGAAATTAAGGTTTCAGAACCTGGAATGATCAAAGTAATGTAGGGATGGTAATAGCTTTGCTAGAAAACTTCATTTTAAAAAATTGTTATTTGACTAAAATATTTGGATTTGAATACAGCAAATTATTAATCTTGAGGACATGCAGAATCTGCACAATAAATGACTGAACACCGTAAAGATTTAGATCTCTAAATAATTTCCTGATTCTTTCAAATGGGATTCAAGACTAATACTTATTCAGTTTAAAATAATCTTAAGGATACAGGAGCTAGTAATAAAAGTGCCTGGAAATGGAATATCAGTTTTCATGAAAATGTATAGATTTTTCCATGATCAGAAACTAACATTGGCTTTACTTTTAATGACTGAAATTATTATGAAATCTTGACTGTTGCAAGATTTTTGGAGAATACTGAATATTCCACTTAGGGAATTTTTTAAAATAATTGAAGTATATCCACATTAGAATAGATTATTGGAAATCAGATATTCATACACCACTTTCTCAATGACTTACTTTATTTTTAAGCAATGAAATACTTTAGGTATACAAAAGAATATGTAATAATATTAACAATCTTCCATAGATTTCTCAGCATAATATTGAAGTCTCCAAACCTGTGTCATTACATTTATGACATTGTTACATATTGTGAAATTGTTGTATCAAACATTTGTAACATTTTATATTCATCATGAGAGTCCTTGTTGCCACAAACCTTTCCCATTACTTCTTATTGTCACACTTCTATTTTGGCTTATATTATGGGTTTAACCTGATATTTAACTGTTGTTATAGTGCACCTTCTATTAACTTTAGAAAAATTGTAACATAAATGCTGGACATTCATGTTTACTTTTCTATTACAAGTTAATCCACATCTGGTAATTTAATGCTGTTAAAATTTGTAGAAATTTTAGAATTTATTTTGGATACTAATATTTTTAAGTAATAAACATTACATATGTTCTCTGAGTACAGTTGTTTTCCTAATTCTTCATGATGCCTTTTGATACAGATAATATTTTCTGTGGAAAAATGGAAAAGATGTATTAAATTTTTAGTACAGTACATGAATACTCAGAAATTATTACCATTTTTATCATGAATTCAATTTATGTTGCTAAAATATACATGGAAACATTTCCCATTTTAAATTTGACATGAATGATTTAATGGTATTGAGTATATACATAAGGCTGCATAATCATCAGCACTATTCATTATTAGAACTCTTTTATCATCTTAAACAGAAACTCTGTATCCATAAAACCATCTATTCCACCTCATCCCTACTACATCTGCTTGTAACTTATGTACCTGTCTCTGTGGATTTTGCTATTTTAAATACCTCAAATAAATGGAATTATATAGAACTTGCCACTTACCCTTCCTATCTAAAGCTAATATTCTATCTGATAGATATATTTTGTTTAACAATTTTCAGTGTAATAGCCTTTTATTTTCATTGTTAAATGTATTCCTAAGTATTTTTTTCTATTCAATGTTATAAATAGAACTATTTTCATAATTTCTTATATAAATTGCTCAATGTTACTGCATAGATAGTCAATGGATCATCTATTCATATTGCATCATGTAACTTGGCTGACTGAATTTATTAAATATAACAGTTTGGGAGAATTATTAGGGTTTATTGCACATGCAAGTAAATCATCTGCCTATACAGTTGCCTTATATTTTATTTTCTAACTTGAATGTATTTATTTATTAATTGTTCTTAATTTTTTAGGCTAGAACTGTTGAATAGAAGTGGCAAAAGCAGGCATGCATATTCTGTCTGTTCTTAGTGGGAAAATGTTCAATATTCCAACTCTGAGTATGGTGGTAAGTATGGGTTTTTCACATATAAGTGGGATACATCATACTGAAGATATTTCCTTCTCTTTTTAGATTATTGAATACTTTTATGAAGAAACTGTTAAATTTTGTCAATTTTTATCAATTGTGAAGGTCATAATTTTTTCATTTTATTAACATTTTTAATATTGATTGCCTTTCTTATGGATGACCCTTGCACTTCAGTGATGCATTCTTTATAATGTGATACTAAATTCAGTTTGCTATTATTTCATTAAAGTGTTTTGAATCGATATCTATAAGAAATATTGGTTTGTAGCTTTCTTTTCTTATAATGACCTTGTTTGTCATCATCAATAAAGAAATGTTCCTTATCAGCTTTTTGAGACTCAGAAGGATCGATTTTAATTATTCTCTCTAATATCTGTTAAGTTTCATCAGTGATGACTTCTCATCCTGGGTTTTCCTTGTTGTGTAGTTTTGATTACTAAATCTATCATTTTACTACTAATGGGTCTATTCAGATTTTCTATTTTTCTTGAGTCAATCTTGTTGGATTATTTATCCATTTTATCCAGGTTATCTAATTTGTTGATAAATAAATAATAGTAGTGATTTTTTTTATGTGGGTACTGGGAGTCAAACTCAGGATCTTGTGCTTACCAGGCAGGCACTTATGCTGCTGAGCCATATCACCGGCTCTAATCATTTTATAATAATTTTTTATAATCATAGTAATATTTTCCCCTGTAAAACCAGTAGTAATATTCTCACTTGCATTTCTGATTCAGTAATTTGAGTCTCCTCTCTCTCTCTCTGTCTCTCTCTCCTCCTCCTCCTCCTCCCTCTTCTCCTCCTTTGCCTTACTCTTCTCCCTGCTTACCCTCACTCCCTCTATGTATGTCGGTGTAGTGAAAAGTTTGTAAAATTTTCATCTTTTCAGTGTTGATCTTTTCATTTTTTTGAAGATAAAAAATTTCTGATTGGATATCTTTCTTCTTTTTAACTATATAAAATACATTAATTTACATTTATAAATTTCCCTCTAAGCATTACTTCCACTGCATCCCGCAATTATTGTGCCTTGTTTAAAACATTTCACCTTACTTTAACATCAAGAAGATATTTATGTACTCTCTTTGAATATCTTTATACTTTTCCTTTCAAAATTGTACTTTTAGGGGCCGGTGAGATAGCTCAGCGGCATAAGCACCTGCCTGGCAAACACGAGGTCCTGAGTTCGACTACCGGAACCCACATAAAGGAAAAAAATGGGCCAGTGATATCACTCAGTGGCACAAGCTCTTGCTGGCAAGCATGAGGTCCTGAGGTCGACTCCCAGTACCCACATAAAAAAAACTGGACTTTTAGTATGATGTGAAACACTTTGGCTTGCAAACACATTGATATCCCATATATCATTATCAGCTATTGACATGCAATAATCCCACCCTAATCCATAAAGTCACCTCTGCCATAGATGTAGTGTCCATGTATTTGGGGAACTGTTTCTATTATATTTTCTCTTTTACTAGTTTGTGAGTCTAGCCCCACTTCATTACCACACTGTCTTAGTTACTATAGGATTAAAATAATTCTTGAATACAAGTAGAACAATTCTCACTTTTGTATTCAATTGGCTAGTTTGGGCCATTTTTACTTACATGAAAATTTAAAAATTAGCTTGCCAAATTCTAAAGAACTCTAAAAAAAGAAATTGAAGAGGACATTAGTAAAAGAGAAATATATCTCTTGCCCTTGGTTTGGAAGAATTAATATTTTTTAAATGCCCATATTACCACAAGCAATAGATAGTCAATGCAGTCTATTAAAATGTTAACAAGATTCTTCCCATAATAAAAAAAAACATATATTGAACTTTGTTTGGAATCAGAAGAGACCTATAATATAGCCAAAGAAACCTTTAGCAAAAAGAGCAATGCTGAGGGCATCACTATATTGAAATTCTAGCTACATTGTAAAGTCACAGTAACAAAAACATGGTACTATCATATAACAAAAATAAAGACCAAGAAATAGATTAAAGACATAGAAACATCCAAACACTTATAGCCATTGGTTTTTTGACAAGGTCTATCAACTTATCCTGGAGAAAAAAGCCCTCTATTTAACAAATGTTCCAAAGAAAGCTGAACAGCCAAATGTAGAAAAATAAAAGTGCATCCCTACATTTTACCTTGTACTAAAATAAAATAAAAACAGATTAAAGATCTATGCATGAAACCAGAGACATTGAAATTGCTAGAAGACAATATAGGGGAAACCCCTGAAACCATAGGCACAGGTAAATACTCCTCAATAGGATTTCAAAACCACCATCAATAATATCAAGAATGAACAAATGGGACTACATCAAAGTCTTAGTTACTTTTCTCATCACTGAGGTACAATTCCCAACACACACAAATATTTGGAGGAAAGGTTTATTCTGACTCAGAATTTGTAGAGGCTTCAGTACATAGTCTCATCTAGCTCCAAGGCAGAAGAGCACGACAGAGGGGCATGATATCTGAGAAACAGCTCATGACATGACAATGGGAGGCTGAGAGGGAGATCAAGGGAGTAGAAAGGGAAATACATCCCTCCTGGCCACAATTCCAGTGAACACCTCCTCTAAGTATGCCCCAACACCCAACATAATATTTAGCTATAAACACATCATTGCACTAATCCACCAATGAATATCACCTTCTTATGATCCAGTCAGCTCCCCAAAGTCCTACTTATGAGCACATGGGTCTTGGGGATGACATTTAGATAAGCCATGACATTCCACCCCTGGCCCCCAAAAGACTCCTGTACATACCTTTATGAAAAATGCATTCAGCCCATCTCTTAATAGTTGTCAAAGTCCTAATTGTTCCAGTATTGCTGAAAATTCCAAGTCCAAAATCTCCTGAGTTTTAAAGCAAATTCTTAGATATGAGCACTTGTAAAAAAATCAAAAAATGTTAAACACTTACAACATACAATGGAATAGGATAAAACTTCCAATTCCAAAAGCCAGAAATGGCATAGAAAGGCATATGCCCAAAGCAATACTTAAATCCAGCAGGGCAAATATTGAATCCTGTAGTTCCATGTCTAGAACCTAAGGCAATCTGTGGCAAAATATGACTTTCAAAAGTCTTGTGCAGTCCCATCCCTCCAGCATTGCAAGTGGTCATTTTGGCCCTCATGACTTCTCTCTAGGGCTAGCTTTGCTCACTCTTTGAAGCTTTTATTAGCTGGGCCACCTTCCAGGCTTTTCCAACATCCTGGGATTTGTGCTGCACCTCTGGCTTCACTCTCACGGCTTCACACACTGCCTTCTCAGGGGCACAAGCCCTAGCCTCCCAGACCTTCTGTAATTTGGGTAGAAATGTGAGTTCCTGAACCCACAACTCTTGCATTCTACATGTGCATAAAACCAGTAATGCACGGATTATGCCAAGATCTGCAGCCAGCTGGAGTAGTAGCTGAGGTATTTTGCATCTTGCCAGTGGTTGCAGAAGATTCTGAATGGCTGGATATCTGAACATGATCAAGTGAATCCTGAGGAACAAATTCCCTAGGTGGCCATCACTGTGGACCATGGTGCCTTGTGGCTCTCTTCTCAAATCAGTATCTCTCACTTTTGTGATTTTCAGCATGGGAAGGGTGAGGTTTTGAAAATGCCATTAAGCCACCTTTTCTACTGTCCTGTTCCAAAGTACTTGATTTCTTTTTAATGTTTATTTTTTCAGTAACCAATCAATTTTCTATTCCATGTTTGTAGGCCCCAACTTTACTAGAGCTTCCTTTCTAGCCAAACTAAAATATGTTTAACTCCTTCTGAGCTGTTTGCTGTTGATTTGCAATAAAGAGCTGGCGAAAAGTCCCCAACAGTTCTCAAGCTACATCCTCAATATTTGGCTGCCTTGAAATATTCTCTGCCAGATTAATCAATCCACCCACTTCATCTTATTCTCCCACAAAGTCTGTGGACATGAGCAAACCCTTGACAATAATTTTTTGCCAGAGCATAACACAATGGCCTAGATTCCAACTGTTAATAGAGTCATCATTCCCAGCTGAAATGTCCTGAGTCTCATGTTTACTAACTGTATTTCTATTAGCATTCTGGTATTCTGAGTTCTGACCAGTAAAGCATTCTAGAGTTCTTTCTCCAGTTGGCATCTCCAAACCTTTTCCAACATCTCCCACAAGCAAATTGCAAATGCTTCTAAAACACATGATCAGGTAGTGTCAGAGCAAGAAACCCACTTCTCTGGTATCAAAATCTGTCTTACTTTCTTCATTTGTGGGACAAAATACCAGACAGCTACAACTTAAAGAATGAGAGATTTTTCTTGGCTCACAGTTTGTAGAGAATTAAGTCAATAATCAGCTGGCTCCAAGGTAGGACAGCATGGCAGAGGCACATAGCAAAGAACCAGTTCAAGGCATGGCAGGCAGAAAACAGAGAGAAGAATCAAGGGAGGAGAGAAGAACATAGAACCTTCCAGGCCACATGCAGAGAGACTCTTTCCTCCCATCAGACTTCACCACCCAAATAACATTTATGTATAAACTAGTTCACTGATAAGTATCATTCCCCCATAATCCAGTCACCTGCCCTAAGCCCCATGTGTGAGCACATGAGGCTTTCAGGGAACATCTTTATATTAACCATAACAATCAACTTAAAAAGCTTCTCCACATCAAAGGAATCAATTGACAGAGTGAAGAGACCATGCACTGCATAGGAGGAAATCTTTGTTTGCTTCACTTCTGACAGAGGCTTAATATCTAGAGTATATAAAACCTTAAAAAGATTTGTCTTACTTTCTTGTTGCTGAGATAAAATACCCAATACCCACAAGTTAAAGGAGGGAAGGTTTACTTCAACTCACAGTATGTAGAGGTTTCAGTCCATAGTCAGCTGGCTCCAAGGCCAGGTGGCTTGGCAAAGGAGTATGACAGAGAAGAAGCAGTCCAAGGTAGGACAGGCAGAAAACAGTGAGCCTACTTTCTTTCTGACACTTTATATTCCATCCAGACTATAAGCCTATTGGCTGGTGACACCCAAACCAAGGGTGAAGTTCACCTCTGCAATGAATCCATTCAGCCACACCCAGAAATATGCTAATCCAATTAGGGGACTAATCTAGATATCACACAGTGTTAATCCACATTCACACAATTTAGATGCAGTGACTTCTGAAAAGCTCCACCTATGAGCTCATGAGACGTTGCAGGAGGGATCTAGATACAAACCATAAGAAGATTAATCCCTAATAAACAACAAATCTAATAAAATATGGGCAAATGAACTGAATATATACTTCTCTAAAGAGGAAATTTAGGTGGACATAAAGGATATTTAAAAAGTTCAACATATCTAACCATAAGATCAATGCATATTAAAACAACATTGTGATTCAATCTCACCCCAGTTACAATAGTTATCATCAAGAATAAAAAAAGCAAAAACAAAAAACAAAAAACAAAAACAATGAATGTTTGTAAGAATGCAGGAATATAGGAACACTCTGACATTTCTGTTGGAAATACAAAGTAATACAACCACTATTTAAATCACTATGGAGATTCCTCAGAAGACTAACCATAGAAATAACATCTGACCCAGTTATACCATTCTAAATAACATTTGACACAGCTATAACATTCTTGAACATATCCCTAAAATAGTTAAGGATCACCTACTATGGCAATGAACACATTGTTTCAGTGCAATTCCCAGTAGTTAAGCTATGGAAAAAGACTAGATCCCTATCAACAGATAAATGAAAAAAAAATTGGTATACATACACAATGAAATAATACTTGGCCATGAAGAAGAAGAAAGTCATGTAATTTGAAGGAAAATAGATAGAACTGGAAACCATCATGCTAAGTGAAATTTAAAAGCCTCGGATCATTGAATATCACAAGTATTCTCTCATATGAGAAGCCTGAAAAACACACAAATAAAAACAGGAAGGGGGGGAGAAGGAAGAAGAAAGGAAGGAAAGAAGGAAGGTAGAAATGAAGGAAGGAAGGAAGGCAGAGAAGACAGGAAACCAGAAGGTAGACTTCTGAAGATGAGGAAGGGGAGAAGTAGAAGAAAGTAGGAAAGAGTGGGGTAATGTAATTGAAATTGCTTAAGATATGCTAAATGCATGCACCAACTTTCCAAAATAAACCCCATAGTCATGTAACACTAACATGCACTGATAAAATATGAGAATTTTTACTGTAATAAGATTGCCTCTTTTTTTTGTGGGTACCAGTGGTCGACCTCAGGACCTCACGCACCAGCAGGTGTCTGTGGCACTGAGTGATATCACCAGCCCTTTTTTTGTATGTGGGTTCCGGGAGTCAAACTCGGGCTCTCGCGCTTGCCACGCAGGCACTACGCCGCTGAGCCATCTCACTGGCCCATGATTGCCTCTTTATATGAATTCATGTGTTGACATACTATTATAATATCCTTCAGTTCTTAAACAGTTCATATCTTAACATTTTGTTGTTTGGCATTATTTCTAAATAAAGTGTACATTTTTTCCAGTGAATATATTGCCTTTGATTTATTCTTAGATAACTAGATGTATTTGTAGGTATGTATATTATAATCATATTTTTAGAAGTTGTGTTGCTATGTGCAAGATCCATTGGCTTTCATATTTAAGAACATTTTAAGCTTGTTTATCAATTGTAATAATTTATCTGTCAGTTTTGACTTTCTATATAGACAATTGTATTTTTTTGAAAATGGAAGTTTCTTTTATTCCTTTTCAATCCTTAAAATATTTAAGTTTTTATTATTACATATTAACTATACAGAATTATGCATTTTTGGCATATTTGTACATGCATATAGCATGCATTGATTATTTTCATTCCTTATTATCCCTTTTCCCTTTCCTCCCTTATTCTTATCCCATTTTCCTCATCTCTAACAGCCTTCCTTCTGCTGACATTTTATCTCTATTTCTATTAAACTTACTTGCTTTACTGTGCTAAAACGTCCAGCAAAATGTTGAAGAGAAAATGATGATAGCAATCATTCTGGTATGTCTTGATATCAAAGTGGACATTTTCAATGTTTTGCTATGAAACATAAAAGCTCATGTAGGTATTTGGTATATATCCAAAATTAGATAAAGTATTTTCACTCCTATTTTCCCTCTACTGATCATTTTGTTCTTCAGCCATGAACATATGTTGAATTTTACTAAATACTTCTAATCTATCAAGGCAATTTTATTAGCTTTCTCAATTTTAAGGTGGTCAATTACATTATTCAGTTTTCTGATATTAAACATATTTTTCTTTCTAGGAATCAGCTCAATTGGTCATAATATATCACTATACTTTTATTTTTCTGATTATCTAGTTCCTCAACATTTATTGAAGAAAGTATTCTTTCCTTATTGTGTCTTCTTTGTGCTGTCATAAAAATCAATTCATTGCAAATGCATGTATTCATTTCTGGGCCCTTTTTTCTATTTCATTAGTCTAAGCATCTGTTTTAAAGCCAGCATATTATTTTAATTGCTATAACTTTGTACTACATTTTGAAGTCAAGCTGAGTGAAGCTTCTAGCTTTGTTCTTTCTGATCAAGAATGCTTTGGTATTTATGGTCTTTGTGTTTCTATATAAGTTTTAGGATTTTTAAAAAGTTTAAATTATTATGTCATGAGTTAAACTATTCTATTTTTTTCCTGTAATACATGTCTCATTTTCTTTTTTAAAAATCATTAGTATACAAAAAAATGTGCAACATCACTAGTCATTCGAGAGATGCAAATTAAAACAACACTGAGATACCATCTCACCCCAGAAAGAATGGCTACTATTAAGAAATCAACTAATAACAAATGCTGGAGGGGCTGTGGGGAAAAAGGAACCCTTCTTCACTGTTGGTGGGAGTGTCGACTGGTATAGCCACTGTGGAAGTCAGTGTGGAGATTCCTCAGAAAACTAGGGTTGGAGGTCCCATTTGACCCAGCTATTCCCCTTCTGGGCATCTTCCCAGAAGAATTAAAAACATCGTACCACAGCGATATATGTGCACCCATGTTTATAGCAGCACAATTTGTAATAGCCAGATCTTGGAAACAACCCAAATGCCCATCAACTGAGGAATGGATAAGAAAGATGTGGTATTTTTATACAATGGAGTACTATTCAGCCATAAAGAAGGATAAACTGGAGACTTTTATAGGTAAATGGATGCAACTCGAGAAAATACTCATAAGTGAAATAAACCAGAAGCACATGTGTAAGCATCGTATTATCTCTCTAGTATGAGAAACTGAAAGAATAAATAAGATCCAAAATGTACAATAGACATGGTGAATCAAAAAGAAACTGGTCAAAAGGAAAGAGAGACTGGAATAGGGAAAAGAAAGAAGGGAAAGGGAAAAAAAATTGTATATATATATATATATATATATATATATATATATATATATGATGGTTAAGATAGATACACTACCATTTTTACTTAGTTCATTGAAGAGTAAGGTTTGTGCCAATAATGTTTGGACAATTGAATGCTAATGTCTGGTGTCCTGAATAACTAACTTAAAGATAGTAATACGTAATGTATTAACCATTGTTACCCTCCTATTATGTTTGTTTGAAAATTTGTTCTTCTTTTGAAAAAAAAAATCATTAGTATATGTTTATATTACATGAAGATTACATTTATTTTGTGAAGTTTGTACATGTACATATCTTAATTTTTCCCTTCCCAACCCTCTTTGTTACCTCCAACTCTTTTTCTATTTGCAAAAGCTATATTTCCATTTTTTGAAATTCTTTTTTAAATCCTATTTCCTATTTTTCCTTCATGCTCCCTTCATCTCGTATTCTCCTTTACATTTGAAAAAGATACCACTACTTCCTATTATCTTTTATTTTGCTTTTTACTTATACTTTGGGTTTCTCATATGAGAGAAGCCTTGTGATATTTAAACTTATAGGTCTGAATATTTTCTTTATTGTGATTAAAAATTTTCATTAGCTGTAGGTTTTATATGACCCTTTAAAAATTTATTGTTGTTTCTTTTTCTCTTTTTTGATTTTCTTTTCCATCTGCCCCCTCATAAACTATGAAATCTCTTCTTTCCCATCTCTGGTCATGGCAATAGTAATACTATCAAAATGTATTTTCTCAATTTTCCCTCCTCCTTTTTGCTTTTATTTTAGACTAGCTCATTGCACTTTATTCTAATTCTCCTCATTTTCCCTTTTCCTTTTCAAGCTCTCAGCCTACATTCCATTACCACTACACCTTCACTTACTAGATCATTGAAAGAATTGCAAACATTTTAAAAAATCTTAAATTAAGTGCTAGTACATGATTAATTCATTGAATGTAGCTATCACTGGTATTTGTTCTCTCCTCACAGTGAATCATTTGAGACTGTATCCAGTTCTTTGAACTGGTGGAATATGTGACTGCACAAAGAATCATACTCAAAACCAAGGACACTTAACTGGCAGAAACCCACAATCTAAAGACTAGACAAATACTTCAAAACTAGACAATACTTCAACAAAAAAACAATACTACAGGCTAGTAGCTCTTATGAATATAGCTGCAAAAAGTCTTCAGTTAGATAACTGACAGACAAAATGCAACAAATCATTAAATAGATCACACATCATGACCAAGTGGGCTTTATTCCAGGAATGCAATATTGGTACAGGATATGTAAATTCATAAATATAGTACATCATATAATACATACACCTCTGGTGTGAGAAACCAAAAGTGTAAATAAGTTCCAAAATGTAGAATATTGTGAAATAGGAAGAAAATGTTCAAATGAGAAGGTGAACTAAGGAGGGGAAAGGGAGGAAGGAAGGGAAAAGAAAGAAAAAGAGAAAAAAAGAAAAATGGATACAAAGTTTTTGTAAATATAGAGGGGAAATAGGGTTGAAAGGAAGGTAGGGGAATGGAAAAGAAAAAGAAGAATCAAGATATATCTTGTGTGTGTACAAATTCTCTATGATTAATGTGATCATTATCTATATCTAAAATGTACCAATAAAATTAATCAATTCAAAAAAGAGGCCGAGTGTCAAGGTTATAGCTCAGTGGTGCAACACCTGCCTGGCAAGTATGAGGTCCTGAGTTCAATTCCTGGTACAAAAAAAAGAGAGTGAGAGAGAGACAAAAGAAAGAAGTCAATCTATACATGCAGGTGATATATTTCATTGTATAGAAAATTCAAAAAACTCCACCAGAAGATTCTTATAGGTAATAAGCAAATTCAGCAAGGTGTTAGGATACAAAAATCAATGTACAAAAATAAGTAGTATTTCTGTACACCAATAATGAACCCACTGAGAAAGGACTCAGGGAAATAATCCCATTCATGATAGCTTCAAAAAAGCTAAATACCTAGGAATCTACCTCATGAGGTGAAAGGACCTGGGAACCCTGCTTCCATCCCCAACTGATGCCAATGCCTGCCTGGGTTCCATGTGGTAAGCCAGGAGGGCCTGGTGACCCTCTTGGAGTAGTGTACCCTACTCCAGCTAATGCCAACCCTGTTCCTGAGGTCTGCAGAGCATGGGGCAACAAAATTGACAACCCACAGACTGATATGACCAAAGAAGAGTCCAACATCCAGGAGGAGAGTTTCATTTCAACACTGAAATGCTGCGGCTGGGGATTTAGCACAGTGGCACTGTGCCTGCCTGGCAAGCATGAGGTCCTGAGTTCAATTCCTGGTACCAAAAAAAAAAAAAAAAGACTGAAGTTTAACCCTACCACAGAAACCAAGTGAGATAGAGATAAGATAGATTGGGGGAGGGTAAGATCTAAACAGGGATCTTCTGGGATCCCCTGGGAGGCCTGAAACCAGATAAGGAAGATCACAGGCCCAGTATTCTCTGTGGGAGGCCAGATTTGAAGTGTGTAATTGTCAGAGGGAACGGTTTTGTAGAAGTCATTTAGTCTAGTGGTTTGACCTCTGACATTTCTGCCTATGTCCAGCAAAAATTAGTGGTCTGAAGTACTATAGGTCAATATATGGGTGGCTTAATTGTGTTCACTAAAATTATAGTCCTGTTTCAGTTATAGTTATAGTTATAGTTAAAATTATAGTATATTGTTTCAGTTAAGGGCTATTCATGAGTGGTTCCTTGAGTTTATCAATATCCAGTTGATATTTGATACCATTGTTGTTTCTGAATTTACTACTATAGCCAAAGTTGGCTTACAATTGGTTTTCTGTCCTTGCCAATATCTGGATTTCCTGGAGGTCACCAACAATAAAAAATTTATATATATATATATATATATATACACAAGATCATGAGAAAGCAAGTCAACAGAAGACCCCCAAGGCTTCCCCACTCTAATAAGGCAGAAAAATGGGGGACAAATTGAAAGTTAATCAAATACCAGTAAGTTGAATTCTATGAATATGTTAACACGTTCATGACTGCACCATAATTTGTATGTATTGCTGTTGTGGGGCTTTGATTTAAATTCCATCACCTGATGTTAAGTAGCTAAGCAGCAGTGGTTTAAGCTACCCAATGGGACAATGATGCACAACCTACCAGTGCTTCAAGACAGCAGGAATGTGTTAAAAAAAGAGATGAAGAAAATAGCCATGTTAAAGAGGAAATGAACCAAATGTTCAAGGAATTATCACTTGAAGTACCCAATGTGGATTTGGGGGGAAATATGAAAAAATAATGTAAGAACTAACCAAAACAGTTGAAAACATGAATCACAAATTCCCAAATGATATAGAATCCCCAAAAAGATAACAGAAAGAAATATCTGAAATAAAAAACTATAAAATTTATAAGTTGCAAGAATGAGCAATGTGAAGAGTGTCTGAAATTGAGGAAAAAATGATAAATTATGAAGAAGTACTCAAAGTAGCCACAAAGATAAGAGAACAAGTAAAGACCATCCAGCAGCTAGTAGATGACACTAAGAAGACCACCCTACGGCTGAATAGAGTTAGAGAAAAGCTAAAACATAACACAGATGGAATCATTAATATGTTTTCAGAAAAAATACCAGAAAATTTCCCAATTATGCGAAAAGAGTTCAACATACAAGTAAGCCAGGTTTCCACAACACCAAACAAATATGATTTAAAAAAGAAGCTCACCAAGGCATATTCTTATTAAATTGCCAGTTATCCAAAAACAGCAACAACAACAACAACAACAACAAAATAGAATTTTAAACATGGTCAGACAAAAACAAAAAATCACGTACAAAGGTAAACCCATTTGAATTACAGCAGACTTCTCAACACAAATCTAAAGGCCAGAACAGCTTGGAGCATAAGGAAATAAGAATATTTCATGAAAAAGACCGGCTCGAGACCTATGCAAATACTAAAGCAGCACTCCAGAAAATACGAAAAATATCCTAGACAGAAACAACAAAATCAACAAAGCAAAAACCCAGATGAAATGAAAACACCAAGCAAAGTTAATGGATAAGCATGGCAACAAAAATATGACAGAAAAATTAAAAGAAGTCATCAATAGAGAAAGTGAAGTAATAGTAAGTAATCAACCCATCTCAGTAATATTTCTCAGTGTTAATGGCCTCAACTCTCCAATTAAATGACACAGATTGGCAGATTGTATCAAAAAACAGAAACCAACATTCTGTTGCATTCATGAAACTCATGTACTCCAAAAGGTTATTCATAGACTAAAAATCAAAGGATAGAAAACAATGTTTCATGCACCAGAACTCTAAAAACAAGCAGGAGTAGCAATTTTAATGTCAGATATGATAAATTTAAAGCTAACACTAATCAGAATAGATAAAGTTCACCACATAGTGGTTAAGGGAACAATCTAACAAGTAAAGTTAACACTTACAAATCTTTATGTACCAAATACTGCACCACCTATCTTCAGAAAAAATATACTGCTGGACATACAACATCTAATGCAAACTAACAGAATCATAGTGGGGCATATTAACATCCTACTTTCACGAAGAAATAGATCAGTTAAACAAAAAATTAAAGAAATATTAGAGTGGAACCACATCCTTGAACATATGGACTTAATAAATATCTATAGAGTATCTTAATACACTACAATGGAGTGTAAATTCTCTTCTGGAGCACTCAGTACTTTCTCCAAAATAGATCATATTCTAGTCCCCAAAGTCTACTTAAATAAATATAAAAGTCTCATAATCACCCTATGTCTACTCTCAGACCACTATAAAATATAAATGAAATACAACGAAAGAAGTCACAGTAAATGTAGATGCATCTGAAAAACTAATAACACACTCCTAAACAACCACTAGTCAGAGAAAAAATCAAGAAAGAAATTTTAAAATTTCTGGAAGTTAATGACAATGCCTGTACAACTCACCAAAACCTCTGAAACACTATGAAAGCAGTCCCAAGAGAGAAGCTTATTTCAATCAATTCTCACATTAGGAAAACAGAGGAAGCTTAAATAAACAACTTCATGAAGAACCTTAAGATACTTGAAAAACAACAATCCAGACCCAAATTAAAATTAATAGGCAAATCATAAAGATTCATTGGAAATCAATGAAATTGAGAATAAAAAGCAATAGAGTCAACAAATCAATGCTCTAATTCTTTGAAAGATTAAACAAAATAGATAAACCATTAGCTAAACTTACCAAGAGAAGGGAAAAAAACCCACATTAGTGCAATTAGAAATGAAAGGTGAAACTACAGCAGACAATGTTGAAATTCAGAAGGTATTTTGTAACTACTATAAAAATTGAGTTCTAACAAATTGGAAAATTTTGAAGAATTAGGCAGATTCCCAGACTCATACAAGTTACCAAAGCTAACACAAGAAGAAAGAAAAATGCTGAACAACCCAATTATAAGTAATGAAATTGAGACAGGAATAAAGAACCTACCAAATAAAAAAAATCCCAGGACCTGATGGATCACTGCTGAATTCTACACAACCATTAAGGATGGTATATCACCTATAATCCTCAAGTTCTTCAAAGAATTTGAAAGTGACAGAATGTTTCCAAATTTATTTATGGAAGGCAGAACCACTCTGATTCCAAAAGCAGATAAAGATCCAGCTAGAAAAGAAATCAACAGGCCAATTTCCTTAATGAACATAGATGTATAAATCCTGAACAAGATGCTAGTGAATAGAATGCAGCGCATTATCAAAGAAAACATACATCATGATTAAGTAGGTTTCATTTCAGAGATTAAAAAATGTTTCAACACATGCAAATCAATAAATGTCATACATCACATAAGCAGAAGTAAGGTAAAAACTACAGGGTCATATCAATGGATGTAGAAAAGTCTTTCAACAAACTCAAACCCTCCTTCAAATAAAACCTTGAAGAAAATAGTTATAGAAAAACTATACCTGAAATTGATTAAAGCTATTTATAACAAACCAATGTCCAACATCATATTAAATGGGGAAGCACCAAATGCATCCCTCTAAAATGGAAAACCAAAAGTATGCTTAGTATCACCACTTTTATACAACATGGGACTCAAAACATTAGCCAAGGCAATCAGGCAGTACAAGGAAATAAAAATGAAACATAGAGGTAAGGAAGAAATCAAATTATCATAATTTGCAGATAACATAATACTTTACATAGAAGACCCAAAAAATTCCAGCAGAAAATCATAGAATTAACAACCAACTTCAGCAATGTAACAGGATACAAAACCAATGCACAAATATCAATAGCATTTGTGTATGTAAATAATGAAAATAATACCATTCACAATTAGCATCAAGAAAAATTAAATACTTAAGAATTAACCTAACTAAGAAAGAGAAGGGCCTCTACAAAGAAACTAAAGTCCTCTGAAAAAGGACATTGAATAGGACATCATAAAATGGAAAGATGTCCCATGGTCCTGGACAGGCAGAAGAAATATTGTCAAAATGACAGTACTCCCAATACTGTTATACAGATTCAATTCAGTCCCAAACAAAATACCAACAGTATACTTCACAGAACAATATAAAACAATCCTAAAATTCATATGTAACCAAAAGTGACCCAGAATAGCAAAAGCAATCATGAACAACAAGAGCAAAGCAGGATACATCACAATATGAACTTCAAACTATACTATAAAACACCAGTGATAAAAGCACGGTACTGCAACAAAAACAGATAGGTGGATCAACAGAACAGTACAGAGAATACAGAAATATCTCCAGAAACATTTAGCCATTTGATTTTTGATAAAGGTGCCAAAAGTATATGTTGGTGGGAAGATAGCCTATTTAACAAATGGTGTTGGGAAAATTGGATACCTGTTTTCAGAAGACTGAAACTGGACCCATATTTCTCACCATGTACTAAACTAAAATCAAAATTGATAAAAGATATAAACATAAAAACAGAAACACTGAACCTATTGAAAGATAAAACAGGTAAAACATTTGAAGACATACATGAAGGAAAGGATTTCCTAAACAGAACCACAATTGCACAAAAAATAACAGCAAGAATAAACAAATGGGATTACAACAAATTTAAAATTTTCTGCAGAGCAAAAGAATCAATTAATGGAATGAAGAGACAACCTACAGCAATTTTGCCATCTATTGCTAAGACAGAGGACTAAGAATTCAAAATAATTAGACCACCTAAAATAAAAGACCCAGTCAACAAATGGGCAAGTGAAATGAACAGCCACTTCTCAGTGAAAGAATTAAAAATAGCCAGCCAGTTGTGGTGGTGCTCGCCTGTAATCCCAGCACTCAGGAAGCTGAGGCAAGTGGATCACCAAGAGTTGGAGCCCAACCTGGGCTACACAATGAGTTCAAGATCAGGCTGAACTACTTGGCAAGACCCTATCTCAAAAACAAAACAAAACAAAACAACAACAACAACAACAACAACAAGAAAACAGAAAAAGAAGTAGAAATCACCAACATATATAGGAAAAAATGTTTAACAACTCTGTCCTTTAGAGAAATGCAAATTAAAACAAAGTTAAGATTCCATCCTACACAAGAAAGAATGACGATCATCAAGAAGTCAAAAAATGCCAAATGCTGGCACAGCTCTGGTGAAAAAGGAAACCTCCTACATTCTTGGTGGGAATGTAAACTAGTACAACAATTATGGAAATCAGTATGGAGATTTCTCAAAGGACTAAAATTAGAAATTCTATATGACACAGCCATCCTCTTCTAAGTATCTTCTCCAAAGAGCTAAACACATCATATGACGCTGACATATGTGCGTCAATGTTTATAGCAGCAAAATTCATAATGGCTGAAACCTAGAAGTAGCCTGTATACCCATCAATAGATAATTGTATAAAGAAAATGTGATATATATATATATTCACATATATTCAAATGTGATATAATATATATATTCATATATATATGAATACTAATTGGCTATATACAAAGATAAATTTGAGACATTTGTAGGAAAATGGACACACCTGGAAAATATAATTTTTAGTGAAATAAATTGTACACACAAGGTTAAATACCATATAGTATCTCTTATTTGAGTAAGGTAAAGTACAAAGAATTAACACAATAAAGGATGGATAGAAGACAAGGGAATAAATCTCTTGCAAATGGGAAAGGTTCTAGGAGACCAAGGGCAAGAGGAGAGGAACAGTGGAAGTGGAAGTAAGTAGAATAAAGATGTGCTATGTACAGGAACTTAATAACATCAATGAATATAAACCTTATATATCATAAATATGAGATAAGATTAATAATAAGAACACAAATGAAAATTGGGAAAGGAGATTTATAGGAGAAGGAGGAGAGTGGGGGAAGGGGTTGGGGATTAAAAATAAATCAAGTTGTATTATGTACATCTTCACACTCCCCAAGATGATTGCAAACTGAATGTATTACAAACATGTACTAATAAAAAGAATAGTACTCTGAGAAAAGAGATTGAAGAGAATGTTAGAAAATGGATAAGTATTCCGTGTTACTTGGTGAGTAGAATTGCTATCATTGAAATCACCATATTACCAATGTGATTTATAGATGTAACACAATTTTTATTAAAATACCAATGTGATTCTTTACAGAACTAGGTAAAACAATCATAATATTTGTATGGAAACAGAATTTACCCAGAATACTCAAAGCAACTCTGAACAAAAGGAACAAAGTGGGTGTCTTTGTTACTTTTTTCTTGTTGCTGAGACAAAATACCTGACACCCAAAATTAAAGAAGGAAATGTTTATTTAGCTCACAGTTTGTGAAGGTTTCAGTGCATAATCAGCTGGCTCCAAGGCAGGGTGGCACATGGCAGAGAAGCAATCATTCATGGTGGCAGAAAACAACAAAAGCAACAAGAGCAAAAGAGGAGGAACGGGAGAGCAGAGAAGACTCTTTCTGTCCCTTATATTGTATGTAGGCTGTGCACCCTAGGGTGGGTGTAGCACTCATGCCCATAATCCCAGCATCAGACCACTAATCAGACTGCATGAGAATTTGGGGGTACATCCAGACACAAACCATAACAGTGGGAAGCATTGAATCCCACATTTTCATTTATACTGTAAAGCTGTTGTAACAAAAACAGCATGATATTTGCAGAAAACAGACTTGTAGACCAATGGAATAGAAGACACACACAAAAAAATGTGCTTTTATCCATCTGATTTTTGACAACTGGTCCAAAAAATACACTGAATAGAGAATAGCTTTTTTAACAAATGGTGCTAGGAAAAATGTGTATACTCATGCAGAAAAGTAAAGCTAGACTTATATATCTCACCCTGTACTAAAATAAAAAAAAATAGATTAAAGACCAATATATAAAAATAGAAACACTGAAACTGATGGAAATATAGCAGTGAAAACACTGAAAGACATAGTCTTTAGGACTTCCTGAACAAAATGGCACTAGGACAGAAATAACACAAAGAATTAAAAGAAAGGATTCTTTTATATTTACAAGCTTCCTCACAGCAAAGGATTCAATCAACAGAGTGAAGAAACAACCTTCAAATTGGGAATAATCTTTCACAAGCTATACTTCTGATAGAGAACTAGTATCAAGAATAAAGAACTAAAAAAAATTTGGACACCCAAAGACAAATGAACCAGTTAAAAATGCATGAATGAAAATAATAGACATGAAAATTGCAACATTCTTAACCACTAGGTAAACTCAAATAATAAAAACCTCTCTGATTTCATCTTACTGTATTCATAACTGCTGTCCTTAAAAACACTAAAAACAACAAATTGTAGTGAGGATGTGGAGAAAGATGAATTCTTCAACATTATGGATAGAAAGGTAAAGTAGTACAGCCATCATGGAAAACAGTATGGAGATTCCTTAAGAAACTAAAAATGAAATTTCTATTTGGCTCAGCTACAACTCAACTGAATATTTTCCCCAAAGAGTTTAAGATATGGTACCTTAGAGTCACATGCATATTCATTTTTTTTGTGGGTACCAGGGGTTGAACTCAGGACCTCATGTGCCAGCAGGCACCTGTGCTGCTGAGTGATATCAATGGCCCTTTTCTTGTATGTGGGTACTGGGAGTCGAACTCAGGACCTCACGCTTGCCAGGCAGGCACTTATTCCACTGAGCTATCTCACCAGCCCTCATTTTTTAATTAATTAATTTTATTGGTACATTTTAGATATACAGGGCCGGTGAGATGGCTCAGTGGTGTAAGCGCCTGCCTGGCAAGCGTGAAGGCCCGAGTTCGACTCCTGGAACCCACATACGAAAAAAGGGCTGGTGACATCGCTCAGCAGCATGGGTGCCTACTGGTGCGTGAGGTCCTAAGGTCAACCCTGGTACCCACACACACACAATAAAAAACTTAGATATACATAATGACCATATTCACCATAGGGAATTTGTACCTGTACATGATATATCTTGATTCAGCTTTTCTCCCATTCCCCTACCTTCCTTTCAACCCCTGTTCCCCTCTTTATTTACAAAAGCTTTGTATCCATGTTTTCTTTTTTTCTCATTTTTTCTTTTCCCTTCCTTCCTCTTTCCCCCTCCCCAGTTCCCCTTCCCATTGGAACATTTTCCTCCTACTTCACAATATTCTACATTTTGGTCCTTATTTACACTTTTGGTTTCTCATACCAGATATATATATATATATTTACACATATGTGTCTGATTTATTTCACTTTAGTGTATGGCCTCAGGGTACACCCATTTACCTAGAAATGTCCCGGTTTATCCTTTTTTATCACAGAGTAGTACTACTTTGTATAAAAAAAAAAACACATCTTGTTTATCCATTCATCAGTTGATGGACATTTGGGCTGTTTCTAAGATTTATCTATTACAAACTGTGCTGCTATAAACATGGGTGCATACATCACTGGGGTATGATGTTTTTAATTTTTTAGGCAGAACCAAGAATGAGAAAAGCTGCGTGAAACAGAATCTCTAGTTTTAGTTTTTGAGTAATCTCAACCTTGATTCCCCCAGTGGTTGCACCATTCCACACTCCCACCAACAGTGGAGAATTGTTCCTTTTTCCATATACCCCTGCCAGGATTTGTTATTGTTTGATTTCTTGAAAATAGCCATTCTTTCTGGACTGAGCTGGGATCCCAGTGTTGCTTTAATTTGCATATCTTGAATGACCACTGATGTTAATTTTTTTTTTTTGTGGGTACTGGGGGGTCGACCTCAGGACCTCGCACGCCAGCAGGCGCCCGTGCCGCTGAGCAATATCACCGGCCCCTTTTTCGTATGTGGGTTCCGGGAGTCGAACTCGGGCCCTCACGCTTGCCGGGCAGGCGCTTAAGCCGCTGAGCCATCTCACCGGCCCTTAATTTTTTTCATATATTTATTTGCCAATTCTACTTCTTCCTCTGAAAATTGTTCATTTCTGATGCTCAATTTTGGATTGGGTCTCTAAATTTTGGGAGAGCGTCTGATTTTTTTTAATTCTTTATATATTCTAGATATTAGTCCTTTGTCTGAGGAACAGCTGGCAAAATTTGTTCCCACTCTGTGGGTTGTCTCTTTACTCCATTAATGATTACTTCTGCTGTGCAAAGTCTTTTTAATAAGATGAGGTCCCAGTTGTTGATTCTTTGTACTATTTCCCATGCAACTGGGACTTTGTTCATAAAGTCTTTGCCTACACCTATATCTTCAAGTGTTGTACCTATTCTCTCTTCCAGAATATTTAATGTCTCTGTTTTATTATTTAGATCTTTGATTCATTTTCACTTTAGTTTAGTGCATGGTGAGAGACATGGGTCTAGTTTTAGTCTTCAGCATGTGGAAAGCCAATTTTTTCAGCACCATTTATTAAAGAGGATATCATTATTCCGGTTAAGTTGTTAGCCCCTTTGTTGAAGATAAGCTGGCTGAGTGTTTGGAGTTGTTTCTGCATTTTCTAATCTGTTCCACTGATACTTGGGTCTTTTATATTTTTATTTTCTATTTCTTATTTTTATTTTTTGCCAGTACCATACTCTTTTGATCACAGTAGACTTGTAGTATAATTTCAAGTTTGGGATTATTATGCCCCCTGGCTTGCCTTTGTTGCCCAGAATTGTTTTTGCTATTGTAGGTCTCTTTTGGTTCCAAATAAATTTTAGGATTTTTTTCTCTGATTCTGTGATGTATGCTATTGGTATTTTGATCTTAGTCTGATAAAGCTATCTATGAAAAACCAACAGCCAACATCATACTAAATGCTCAAAAGCTGAAATCTTTCACTGTAAAATCAGGAACAAGACAAGGTTGTTCACTATCACCACTCTTATTCAATATAGTTCTGGAAACATTAGCCAGAGCAAGTAGACAAGAGAAAGAAATAAAATAAAGTTAGGAAAAGAAGAAGTTAAATTATCATTATTTTCATTATTTGTAAATGACATGATACTCTACATAGAAGACCCCCAAAACTCCACCAAAAATCTTCTAGATTTAATAATCAAATTCAGTTGCATAGCTGGATACAAAGTCAACACTTAAAAATCAATAGCATTCTTATACACAAATAACAAACTTACTGAGAACAAAATTAGGAAAAACACACTTTCTGCAATAGCATCAAAAAATGAAATACTTAGTAATCAATCTAACAAAGGAAGTAAAAGTTCTCTACATTGAAAACTATAGTACTCTGAAAAAGGAGATCAGAAAAGATATCAGTAAATGGAAAGATATCCCTTGCTCTTGGATAGGAAGAACCAACACTGTAAATATGGCCGTACTCCCCAAATTTTATTCAGATTTAAGGCATATTCATTTTTATAGCAGTGCAATTCACTATTGATAGACTATGGAAGTAGCCTAGATGCCCACAACCATTGAATGGTTAAAAAAAATCTGCTATTTTAGCACATTAGAGTACTATTCAGACATGAAGAATTATGAGTTCAAGTCACTTTTAGGAAAATAGATGGAATTTGAGACCACAATGGTAAGGGAAATAAGTTATATGTAGACTTATAATTTTTACATGGTTTTTCTTACATAAAGAATAAAAATATAAACAAATTAAAGAGTAAAAAAATATACATGGTAGTACACATGGAGATAGACTTCTTGGAAATAGGGAAGTGGGTCAAGGAAATGGACAGGTGTTGAGAGGATGGGAAATAAAAGTTATCAAATGATTAAAATTTTGTATGCTTATGTACGAATTTCCCAAATCAAATATTATTATTGTGTATTACAAACATATACCAATTAAATAAAAAGGCATACTTTTAGACAACCTCATAAATTTTACTTTTGAACTGGAGCATTATTCCATTTACAATAAATGCTATCATTAATATATTTGTATTTATATTTTCAATTTTATTTTGTGGCTTGTGTTAGTAGTACTGTGCTTTTTCTTTTCTTCTATGTATATGTTTCAACCATTTAACTTTTTCTTTTTCATTTCTTGTTTTTTATATGCGGGTACTGGGAGTCAAACTCAGGACCTCGTGCTTGCCATGCAGGCGCTTATGCTGCTGAGCTATATCACCAGCCCCCATTTAACATTTTATGTTTCTTTCTGATATTTATCTGGAAATTATGAGTTCTTCTCTAGGTGTTTTGTCTGTAAATTACAATATCTACACTCGAAAACTTAGTCTAAATTCAATGAAATTCTTTAATCATTCTCAGACCAGACAATAATAATTTAGTATTTTAATTCTTTTCACCTTCTTTCAACTTGTTATTGATATTATGTATTTTAAATTTATAACTTCCTAAAAAGCAAAATCCCATTTTCAAAATTTTGAATACTAAAGTAAACCTTAGTGTAAACTACAGGCTTGGATTGTGATGTGTCAATCTATGCTCAACAATTATGACAAATGTTCCATTCTGATAAAGGATGTTGATAAAGATGAGGCTGCACATAATTTTGAAGGCAGGAATTATAGTGTAACCTTTTTTAAAAATTTTGCTCATATTTTCTGTGAACTTTTAAGTTCCCTAAGACATAAAATCTTAAAAATTCAATCGCAAAGATATCATGATTATAACTTTATACAATAAATTTTTCTTTAGATTTACCCTCATATTATTTGCTACACTCTTCACATCAATTTTTTATAAAATGACTTTTGTCTGCTTTCAGAAAATTACTTTTTTTCTCTTTTTTAGGGTTATCTCTCTAAGATTATTTTTGTTTGATAATATTTTTCTTTTATGCTCTGCTTTAAATATATTTTCACTGGAAGTAGAATTGTAAAATGATAGTGTTTAAATTTTTAGAAGAACAAATATATTATTCCATTTTCTTTTGACTTCCTTTGGTGCCAACGAGAAGCCAGATATCATTACACTTGCCATCCTTTAATAATCATGTCTTATTTTAGAGTATTATTAAGGCTTTTTTTATTAAGCCTTTTTAACTTTGCTGTTTTGCTGCTGGACTATAATGTGTCAAAATTTGAATTACTTTTATTTATCATTTATAGATTATATCTTCTGAATTTTTGGAGTCTTACTATAGAATGGAAAATTTATAACCATATACTTTAAATAGTCCTCTTCATCTTGTCTCTTTCTTCTTTCTGAGACACTAATTAACCACTTATTTGATCTTTTCATTCTATTTTCCATGTTTCCTACCTTTCTTGCACATTTTTACTCTTTTTATTCTTCCAAAATCACATTATGGCTAATATCTTTTGATCTGCTTTTCATTCTAGTCCAGACATTCTCTCTTCAGTTATATCTAACTGTCTATTTTTTTTTGTGGGTACCGGGGGGTTGACCTCAGGACCTCGCACACCAACAGGCACCCGTGCCGCTGAGTGATATCACTGGCCCCTTTTTCGTATGTGGGATCCGGGAGTCGAACTTGGGCCCTTGCGCTTGCAAGGCAGGCCCTTATGCCACTGAGCCATCTCACCCGCCCTATCTAACTGTCTATTAAAAGCCCTAGGTTTATTGACTTCTGAATATTTGTTGTATTTTTACTTTTGTAAGTTTTATAAGATATGCTTTTTATTCAAAGAGTTTTGTTCATTTTGACAATTCCATGTTTCCTCTAAAATTATTATTCTCTTTTAATTCTCTATACATCATATTCATGGTTGTTTTCAAATGTATTTCTGATCATTCTATTATCTGAAATCTTATGGATCCATTATTTTTCACCTGGATTTTGCTTCTGGTACCTAGATTCTACACATACTTTACTATCTTTGCTTGTCATTCATTGTCTTTGAACAAATAACTGAGAATTACTTGAAAAGTAGAATAAATACTTCATACAGAGCGAATTTCCATCTGCTTCTGGGTGCCCATGTACACTAAATGTGTTGGTAACATATAAAAGTAAATTGATAGTTTGATGTTTTCTGGATATTTCAAGTGAGAGGTATTTGATTTATCAGAATAGTATGCTTTTGTTTATTCATATCCTAATAGTCTGTACTTGGAGAGCAAAACTTACAAAATTCAAATTATCCCAGATTGTCAAATGCTCTCAGTGCTGAGGCAGGCAACTGTGATACACTTCTCATATCTCTGGAGTTTTACTCTCCCTTCAAATTTTTCTATAAATTTCTATCTCAGCATTTCTTCTCTGCTTCTAAAGATTTTTGTGTATATAGTTACTTATAAAGAATTACATTTAATCCTAATTGCATAATAACCAGAATTTTTCCACATTCATGGGAAACACAATGCAGTGTATTAGTATGTTCACTCTATTCCCATAAATGAAAAAACATGCTAAATCTATTACCCTTCTGACTCTTCCAATGTCTTACTCTTTCCTAAGATCTTAATTTTTGGGGACTGGTGAGATAGCTCAGCGGCATAAGCACCTGCCTAACAGGTGTGAGATCCTGATTTGACTCCTGGTACCCACATACGAAAAAAAGGGCCAGTGATATCGCTCAGCGGCACGGGTGCCTACTAGTGTGTGAGGTCCTGAGTTCTACCCCTGGTATCCACCAAAAAAACAAATTAAGAATACAATCGCTTTAGACATCAAATAAGCATGCCCAAAATTTTAAAAAAATAGATAAAATTTGTCCTTATTTTCACCCTTTCTTTCTAACATACACCTCTGTTTAACTTCAATCTCTTTCATGGCCTCAGTGCCCATCAGGCCTCTTTCTCTACTCCTACTGAAATAAAATTATTTCTTTTTTTTGTGAGTACCGGGGGTTGACCTCAGGACCTCGCACGCCAGCAGGTGCCTGTGCCACTGAGCGATATCACCTGCCCTTTTTTTGTATGTGGGTTCTGGGAGTCGTACTCGGGCCCTTGCACTTGCCAGGCAGGCGCTTATGCCCCTGAGCCATCTCACTGGCCCCCTAAAATGATTTCTTAGTGCCATATTTTACCCAGTCCATAATCATATTCCTCTATTGAGACCATTTTTAAGAAGAGGTCGGTGAATACCACATGAACTCAAAAGGCAATATTCCAGTGTTTAGGAATAACAGGGCTTTGAAGTTTGACACAAGTGACCTTGAATATTGGTTCTCACATTGAAGTTTTGTAAGGCGTTAGAACATCTCTCAGAATCAGCTCCTCCTATATATATGGGAATAATAATATCACAAAGAGTTCTTGTAAAGTGTACATGAGAAAATACATGTAAATAATCAATTTTAGTACCTGGTATGAAACTTCTATTCTATAAAACAAGTAGAATTACTAGGTGTGATTTAAAAAGGCCAACAAATATACCATAAAAAGGTAAAAATGAGTTTTGCCTTTTGTAAGTACTAGCTATAAAATAATCTAATACTTCTGGCTATACAAAATTCACATTAATTAAAGTCATTTTATGCAATATTTGAAAATTTCTCCTTTATTGCTAAAATGATTACTTATATTCAGTATTCTCATCTATAAAACAGAGTTAACTATTCATTCTCTGGATTTTGATAATTAAATGAGATAATATATGTGAATATATCCATTGCAGTCTTTAATATTATGGAAGTTTATTACCTGTAGATTAGATCTTGGTAAAAATATAACTGTGTAAGTTTTATTTGAATAACAAATTAAATTATTCATATACACTGAGACTATATAATTTACTGCTCTTGATATACATTGATTAAAATATTGCAGATGATGTTACTTAGGCACATCATTTTTATAAAGAATAAAATTGACTAGATGAACACTTGTGGCACTTGGCAGCCCTGTAATTTTAAGATATAGTGAATGCATTTTCAACAAGTTTAGAATGCCATTGCTGACTTTTGACAGTACAGAGATTGTCTTTAAAATTTAGGGATATTGGCCATTGTCTCTAGGAGAATTTGTTCAGCATATCCAGAAAAGACTATTATAAGAAAGCTCTGACCTAACCCATAGTGTCAGTCAGTGCTCACTATAGACACAGCAGCTGCAATTTGAGTCATCACATGATTCAGTTTACAATATTCTACCATCATTCTCCAAGACCCATCCATCTTTTGCACAGGCTAAATGGAAGAATTAAATGGAGATGTGATGAGAACCACCACTCCAGCATTCTTCAAGTGCTTGATAGTGGCTCTAACCTCTGAAATCCCTTCAGGGATGTGATATTGTTTTTGGTTTACTATTTTACCAGGTAAAGTCAAGTCTAGTGGATTCCATTTGGCCTTTCCAATCATAATAGCCCTCACTCTGAGGTTAAGGAAAAAATGTGAGGATTCTGCCATGTATTAAATATACCTGTCCAAGGGGCCTATGAGACAGTTCAGTGGCATAAGCACCTGTCTGGCAAGCATGAGGTCCTGAGTTTGACTCCAAGAACTCACATACGAAAAAAGGGCCAGTGATATCACTCAGCAGCATGGGCGCCTCCTGGCATGCAAGGTCCTGAGGTCGACCCCCGGTACCCACACAAAAAAAGTAAATATACCTGTCCTATTTATGCATTGTGGAACAGGAGAAATGACTGCAGAATTTATTTGAGGGCCTATGGGACACACTGTGAATCAGATCTCTACTAAAACTCCACTGATCACCTGACCTCCATAGGCCCTTACTCTTACTAGAGGGCCAAAATGACATTTTGGATTCCCTGGAATCAGCTTTAGTTCCAAACCAGTGTCCAGCAGTCCCCAAAGTGTCAGATCATTTCCCTTCCCCCAATGTACAGCTACTCTGGTAAAAGGTCTCACGTCCCTTTGGGGAAAGATGGGAGAAAGACTGACTATAAATTTTTGGTCATGTACCAAGGTCCTTCCTCAAGGGGATCAAGCTGCCCCTTCAACAGGTTTTGGGTCTGTATACTGGCTCAATCTGGGAACTGCTTGGGGGGCCATGGTGCCCTTTTACTACAATTTGAAGTAGGTTTCTGTGCATTTGCACTTAAACTTCTTGATTATATAAATCTAGTAAAATTTTTGTAGGCTTCCTGTCTATTTCACTTTTGAGGACACTGTGGTTTATCAGCCAATGCCACATATCTACATGTGTCAAACCATTATGATCATCCTTCTACTTCTGCAGTCCATTAGGTTAAGTAAGGGCACCTTGTTGTTGGTGGTTAAGTGCTGCCACTTGACCCCTGTCACTCTGGGTTCCAATTAAACCATTGTTTTTAAGTTTCACAACTGAGTAACCATGGTCCCCACCGAGGTCTGACATACAGAAAAGGGCAATGACAGGGGCCTTCAGGGATGCCAGTGCTTCCCTCATGAATCTGTTTCTCAAGTTGTTAGTGAAGGGTTAATTTTCTGGATTATCCTATTGGTGGATTAAGTTTAACATAAAAACTAGTCCTCTGAAAAAGGACATTGAAGAGGATATTAGAAAATTGAAAGATATCCCTTGTTCCTGGATAGGCAGAACCAATATAGTCAAAATGGCCATATGTCCAGTACTGTTATACAGATTTAATTCAATCCTAAAAAAGATACCAATAACATTCCTTACAGAACTGTAGAAAGAGATCCTAAAATTCATATTGAACTAGAAGAGACCTAGACTAGCAAAAGCAATTCTGGGCAACAAGAACAAGGCAGGGGACATCACAATCCCAGACTCCAAGTTATGATATTGGAATTTTGATAGGGATTACATTGACTCTGTAGACCACTGTCAGTAATATGGCCATTTTAACCTTATTAATTCTGTCAATCCCTGAACATGGGGAGTCTTTTCTTCTTATAGTGTCCCTTTTTATTTCTTTCTTCAGTGTCATGTAATTTTTATTGCAGAGTTCTTTCATCTCCTTGAATATGTTGGTTTGTAGGTGTTTATTGAAGCTATTATGAATAGAATATTTTCATGATTTTTCTCAGCTAGCTTATTATTGTTTTATTAAGAAGTCATCAATTTTTTAACTTTTTTTTATCTTGCTACTTTGCTGAATATGTGTACATAAAAATCTGGTTGAGCTTTTAGGATCTTTTAAGGATAGGTTAATATCATCTGCTAATGAATATAATTAGAATTATTTCTTTTGTAATTGTATCCCTTTTTAAATCTATCTCTTGCCTAGTTTCTTCGGCAAAAATTTCAAGTAGTATATTGAATAGGAGTAGTGACAGTGGACATCCTTGTCTCATTTCTGATTTCAGAAGAAGTACTTTCAGTATTTATCATTCAATATCACTTTTGCTGTGAGTTTATTGTATATAACCTTTACTATTTGGAATTATGATCCTTCTAGAGTCAGTTTTTTGAGCATTTTTTTTATAAAGGGACAAAAGTTGAATTTTTTGAAGGATTTTTCTCTTTCAATTGAGATAATTGTGTGATTTTTATCACTGATTTTTTATATGTGGTGTATTATGACTATTGATTTGTATATCTTGAAGAACCATTGTGTCCCTGGAATAATACTAACTTGATTATGATGTGTAATAATTTAATATGCTGTGAAATTAGGTTCAGAAATATTTTTACATTTATATTTATGAAAGATTGGCCAACAGTTTTTTTTCTTCATTTCTTTCAATATTTCTTCCTTTTTTCTTTCTTGTTTTGGTTTTTATCCATTTTGAGTATCAGGGTGAAACTGCCCTCATACAATGAGTTTGGAAGTTTTTGTTCTCTTTCTATCTCATTAACATCATTTCTTCTTGAAGGATCTGGTAAAATTCAGCAGTAAATTGACATGGTCCTTTTCTTGTTTGTTGGAGTAGATTTTTTACTGCTTTAATTTCTTTTTTTTTAAATCTGTTTAGATTTTTCTCCCCTTGACTCATCTATGGTAGATCATATGTATATATACATTTATTTCTTTCTTCTAGATTCTCCAATTTATTGGAATATAGTTTTCCAAAATAGTCCCTAATTATCCTTTTGATTTCAGTGTGTGTGTTGTAACATCCTGTTTTACATTTCTAATTCCATTGATTTGGGTATTGTCTCTTTCTTTTGTTAATTTCACTATTAATCTTGTTTATCTTTTCAGAGAATCAAGTCTTTGACCATTCACTTTCTTGATTAATATATCAAATATCTCTGGCCTTAGTTCATCTCATTTGGTCTTTGTTTTCTTCTTCTTCTTCTTCTTCTTCTTCTTCTTCTTCTTCTTCTTCTTCTTCTTCTTCTTCTTCTTCTTCTTCTTTTTATTCTTCTCCTCCTCCTCTTCCTCCTCCTCCTCCTTCTTCTTTTTGATTGGCCTTTGCACTTGTATCTGCATTACAGATACAAGTGTTTTGCCTGACAACATAACGCTATTTTTTAAATAATTTGCCTACTTTTTAATTCTTATTATGTCTAACTGAGTTACTGATTTCTACATCCCAGTATGAACACCTCTGGGTCTAGAGACTTACCTGATGTGACTTTTGCTGCATGTCTGAACTGTTATGCTTTTCCCCAACTCCTCATAATTTAAACCTCATGTCTCTTTTCTGTTGGCCACTCTATATACTGCTACTTTGCTTACATGGTTTCATATCATTAGTTTTGCCTTGAGTCCTTAGCTCCAGTCCTTGAGTCCTTGCTTTGCTAATCCTTGGCTCTCAACCTTCATTTACTACATAGTACTGAAAACAACATGATTCTTAATAGTTTCAAATGATCATCAACACTATGTGATCAAAAGTAAATCATTAAATAAATCATTGATCCATTGAGTTTAATAAATTTATTTTGTGCTTCTTTATATTTTATTTTCATTATTCATAAAATGTAATGATAAAATAGTGTTAAAAGTGAGATTAACTTTTCTTTAAAAAATATTTCCAAAAATATCAATTTCAACCCTTTACTTGTTTCATTTTGTTTTGTTTTTTTTTTTCTTTGTGGGTACCAGGAGTCAAACTCAAGACCTCGTGCTTGCCAGGCAGGCACTTACGCTGCTGAGCCATCTCACCAGCCCACCTTTACTTGTTTAGTTCAGCATTTTTCCTGAAAGCTTATCAAATAACTCAACACTTTCAAGTACTTTTTTTTTACCTTTCTTCCTAACTCTCTCTGCAGCCCAAACATTGACTTAACATAAATACTGTTTTGCTATCTTTTTTTGTAACCACATGGGTAACAGCATATATTTGGATGTTTCTTCAGATACATTGTGGTTTTCTAATCAAAAGTGCAGTGCCTTGGTTACTTTTCTAGTTGCTGAGATAAAATAACCATCACCTAAAGTTAAATGAAAAAAGAACATTTTTTCAGCTCACAGTCTGTAGAGGTTTCAGTCCATAGTTGGCTGATTCTAACGCAGAGCAGTATAGCAGAGTGGCATCACAGAAGAGAAACAGTCTGTGGCATGGCAAGTAGAAAACAGAGAGCAGCAAGCAGTGGCAGAAACAGCAGAAACAGCAAAAGCAGAAGTAGTGAGTCGCAGCAGCAAGCCCCCCTCTTTATGTCCCTTTATATTCCATCCAGGCTACAAGCCTATTGTTTGGTGTCACCCACACCGAGTGGGGCTTCCATTATCCACCTCCTCTATCCCAGTATCATGCTTATAATCCACATCCACATACCCTAATCCAGTCACCTTCAAAACTCTCCATCAGTGACTGAATGTGGCTTGGTGGGGACATCTAGATACAAACCATAGCATACAGTATTCTCAGTGTATTTCCCTTAATTTGAACTGAGGATTCTTCTGAGATCTTTTAGTTCCTTTAGGGATAAATGAGCCTTGGTATACAATTATTAGTGGCTGGTTCACTGTCATAGTTACTTTTCTTATTGCTGAAACAAAATACCAAACACCTAAAGTTAAGGGAGAAAAGCCTTATTTAGCTCACAGTTTGTAGAAGTTTCAGTTCATAGTTGGCTGGTTCCAAGGAAAGGTAGAATGCTAGAAGGGTATTGCAGAGAAGAAACAGTTCATGGCAGTCAGAGGGCAGCAAGCTACAAGTGTCAAGTGACTAGCTGCTTTCTGCCCCTTATATCTTATCCAGACTACCCACCTGGGCGGGTAGCACTCACAGCCTTAATCCTAGCATTGTATCCATGATGCCAGCGTCATACACCCTAGATCCAACCACTTCCAAAAAGCCCCACCTAGGACTGCATGAGGCTTTGGGGGGACATCTAGACATGAAGTACAACATTCCATCCCTGGCACCTCAAAAATGCATGCTCATCCCTTTATGCAATAGGCATTTAGTCCATCTCCAAAAGTTGCCAAAGTCCTAATAGTTTCAGCATTGCTGAAAGGTCCAATTCTAGTGTCTCCTCTGAGATTTAAGGCAAACTCTTAGCTGCGAGCCCCTGTAACAAATGAAAAGAAAGTTAAATACTTCAACATACAAAGGCAAAATACAGACATTTCTATTACAAAAGGTAAAAAGAGAGAAGAAAGAATGGGAAGAAAGCAAGACCAAAATCCCACAGAACAAACATTAAATCAGGTAGTTCCATATTCATCACCCACAGCAATCTGTGGCTCTGCCCCTATGGCACTTTTGGTGGTTGTAGCTCCCATGTCTTTTCTCTTGGGCCAGCTTTGCTCACTCCTTGCAGCTTTCTTCAGACAATCCATGCTCCTGGCTTCTCCAACTTTTGGGGTATCCACTGCACTTTTGGCTTCACACTCACAGCTTCACACACTGCCCTCTCTGGGACACACTGCCTGACATCACAGATCTTCTTCTGAAATCTGGGTGAAAGCCTTCCTGACCCCACATATTTTGCATTTTGCATGCATCTAAAACCAGCACCAGTGGAAGATGCCAAGGTGTGCAGCCAGGTGGTGGAGGAGCCAGAGTTCTTCCTCTCTTGGCTATAGTGTTCGAGTGCCTAAGAACCAAATCCTGAGGAACAACTTCCCTAGGCACAGCTATTTTAGAACATGGTGCTCTGGGGCTCTCTTCTCAAAACAAAGTCTTTCACCATTGCAATTTTGAGGCTGCAAATGGTGGAGTCCTGCTGGCTCTTGTGATGTCCTCAGGCTATTTTTACTATGGTCCTCTTCTTTCTCAGCAACCAAGTTATCCTCTGTTCCATCTTTGCAATCCACAACTTTACTGGAGCTTCCTTTCTGGCCAAAGTCATAACTTTTAAATCATTGTGCTGCACTCTTTTCTCTTGATTCTCAACATAGATCTGGTTAGACTATCTTGAAATTTCTTCTTTAGTTTGCTTAATTAGATTTATCAAGCAGATTTGTTAGTTTGCTGTCTTTTAATTTCAGTCTCATGCAGTCTCTGGACATGAACAAAATGCAGACAAATGTCTGCCAAAGCACAACACACATCATCTGGAGTCCAACAACTGATGCAGTCCTTCTTCCCAGCAGAAATCTCCTGAGCCTGGTCTTTACTGGCAGCATTTCTATCAGCATTCTGGTCTTCTCAGCTCTGACCAGAATCTTCCATCAAGTACAGCTTAAGGCATTCCATGCTGTTTTTTCAACTGGCATCTCCAAACTTTTCCAAACTCTTTCCACAAACCAGTTCCAAAGGCTTCTGAATCACATGGTCAGGCACAGTCACAGCAACAACCCCAATTCTGATACCAAATTCTTAGTTACTTTTTCTCATTTCTGAGACAAAATATCTGTCACCCAAAGTTAAGGGAAGAAAGATTTATTTGGCTCACATTTCGTAGATGTTTCAGTTCATAGTTGACTGGTTCTAAGGCAGGGCAGCATGGCAGAGGAACATAGCAGAAGAGAAACAGTTTATGACACACAGAAGGCAGAAGGGAGAAAACAGGAAGTGACAAGTGATAAGAGATAAGCCTCTTCTGCCCCTTATATCTTATCCAGTCTACTCACACTTAGGGCAGGTAGCATTGATACCTTTAATCATAGCATCACATCCTTGATCCTAGCATCACACACCCTAGATCCAGACACCTCCAAAACGCCCCACTTAGGACTGCATGAGGCTTTGGGGGGACATATAGACAGAAGCCATAATGTTGACATATTTGTGTAGATTAAAATACGATACTGATTTAAAGCATTCTGGAATGACCCACACTTCACGGTGCTAAACAAGTAATCCCTTTCCAGACTACTTCTCTGGATTACTAACATTCTTATGACCAAATAATTCACCGTGTTCATCATCTCAAATCACTTAACAAGAAAATTATTAATCTAAGATCTACCCACTCCAGCAAGCTCACACATAATCTACTGGAAATCCATAAGCTCCATCTATCATAAGAAATACTATTTAACTTATATGTAGACTTTAAATTCTAGTGTGAAAAAGCAAACAAATTACAGAATTTCACAGCGATATGAGCAAAAGAAAACATAGCAAAGATATGGAAGAGATATTGATTTGGAGGCACTATTTTAAATAAATAGGCTCATGAAGATCATCTAAGAAAGTTGTATTTTAGAAGAGACCCTGAGGAATCTGAAGACATATTCTATGTGAAGATCTTTGAGAAGAGTTTTTCAGTAAAGCATAGCAAGTGCAAAGTCTCTGAAGAGAGAACATGCTTTCCAAAAAGAAGAAAAGGACAGTGACATGGAGCAAATTGAACCAAGACAGAAAGAAGTTGTGGGCAACGAGTCATGTCAAGGATTTGGGATATTTTTGTTAATTTATTAGGAAGAATTTGGAGAGTTTTAATTCAGGGAATGACTTCATCTGATTAAAACTTTATAATCAGTATTTTGATTGCTGTAAAGAGAAAATATTGAAGATGGCTGAGTATAAAAAATAGAAAATTATAGAATATGATGCTGTAGTATTTCAAAGTAGAGGTATTAGTGACTCTGATAGAATGACTGAGGAGGTAATCAGTACTCAGATTTTGGACATATTTTGAAGGGACAGCCTCAATCATATTGAAGGCTTGAATACAGAGTGCAAATAGAAATGATGAATGAATACCTGAGTGAATATAATTGCCTACTTTTGTAATCTGGTTTTATATATGTCTTCTTTTGTCAGTTGGAATTTAAACTCTTCAATGGTAAGGGCTATGCTCTTCTTTAATTATTTTTATTAGTACATGTTTGGGGTGCATAGTGATTACATTTGTTGTAGGGATTTTGTACATAATACATTTTAATTATTTTTTGTCCCCTACCCCACTCAGTCATCCCTGCTGCCTCCCACTCTTGGTCCCCTCCTCATTTGCAAAAGCTGTATTTCCATTTTTTCCCCTTTAATTATTTTTTCCCTCCCCTTTTTTCCGTTCCTCCCTACATCTCTTGCTCCCATTTCCATTTGAAAAAGATCTCTCTACTTCCTATTATCTATCTTTTATCTTGCTCTTTATTTATATTTTGGGTTTCTCATACAAGGGAACTATGTGGTATTTAAGTTTGTGTGTCTGATTTGTTTCATTTAATATTGTGGCCTCAATATGCATGCATTTACCTATGAATGCCTCAAATTTTATAGGTTTTTATGACTGAGTAGAACTCTATTGTGTATAAATGCCACATTTTCTTTATTCATCTGTTGGTGGGCATATAGGCTATTTTCAAGATTTAGGTACTATAAACTGTGGTGTTATATACATGGGTATGCATGTAGCTCTGTAATATGATTAATCTCCATGTAACCTCAGTTCCAAGAACAAAGTAGATCCTTAATACATGTGTTAATTTACCATTAATACGGCACTCCCTAATCTATCCCTTGGACCCTTTTTTGTGCTTCTTTTTAAATGTATCAGTTTTCATCATATATTTTCATTGCTGCTCTTAATAAAATGATTGAAATCCACATAATCTAGACTGTATTATCACTACAACTGTCTTGTTATCTCTCACTTAATTCCATCCCAATCTGATTCAAAATGTAAATTAATGACTTGAAATTTTAATTTCAGTCATTCTTCAAGAAGTACTTACTGAGCCATGCCTGATGTCACATGCCTGTAATCCCAGTACTTGGAAGACTAAGGCAGGAGGATTAAGTTTGAGTCTAGCCTTGGAATCATAGTGACATAGCAAGATCCTATATTGAAATAAAAACATATTAAAGAGCTGAAAATGTAGTTCAGTGTGAATACCTTGGGTTCAATCCCTAGTACCAAAAAATGTAGTTACTGATTTGTGTGTACTTCGTGTCCAGCATTTTTCTAGATGCCATAATAAATAAAACAGTTAAAAAAAACAACTGCCCTTGGGGTGCAGTTGTTAAAAACACACCCAGTAACTAAAAATATAGTAACTAAAAATATAGACTACACTTGATCATAAGTGCTAAGTAAAAATATAGATTATACTTGCAGTAACTAAAAATATAGTTTAGACTTGATAATAGGTGTTATAAAAAATAGAATAACAAAGGGGACATATGGAGTGTTAAGAACATCAAAATGTTAAGTAGGTGCCATTAAGAAAATCAAAAATTTAAATAGATGCCTCTTTAAGGAGGTTATATTTGACCATATAAAGATTATAGGGTGTTATAGTACAAGGTTTCTGATGTAAGCATGAGTTTGGCTTGTTTGAGAAGTGGAAATAATTCTGATATAAATAAAAATTTAGCTAGTGGTAAAGTAGTAGGAGATGAGGTAAGAAACATGGCAAATCCAGATCATTTAGGGCCTTGGCCACATTGTAAGAAAGTTGTGTTTTATAGTATATGAGAATGGAAACATTTGGACAATCTGAAACCCAGCAGATCTGACTTCTGTTTGAAAAAAAATCACCAAAGCTGCTTTGAAAATGCTTGATTATAAAGGATTGAGGTCCTTTGACTTAAGGTTTTTTGTAGCTTTTATTCTAATTGAAGTTCTCTGCGTATTTCCAAAGGTTTTTATTATTAGTCTATCTTATCTTCCACTGGTCCTCAACATATGCCCTTTATTTAAAAGGAAGTTTCACCATGAATTTACTGACATCATATGCATTTATACTTCTTTAACTTTGCCTGTCTCTTCCCTTTAAGAGAGTCCCCTTTATCCTCTTATCCAGAGGTTAAATTCCAATTCTAGCATAAAATGGTTCCTCATCTTTCCCATTTTATTGATGTCTTTAGTCATAAATTAATGTAGCTCTTGAATACATTACCATATACTTTTATTGTGAATGCTTACCGTGTGCTAACATTTTCTTCCAAATGATATCCCAAGTTCTAAAATAGCAGAAGAATAGTGGATTCTACGCGTCTATGGTATCCAGCAAATATGGGAAGTATATCAAGTGAGTGTTGGGTGATATAACACGTAGCTTGCTGTTTTTCCTGCAACGACAATCACTCAAGTAACTTCTGGAAGAACAAGGGTTAAAGTTAGATTAAGGGAACCCACAATTTCTTGCCTTAGACACTGAAGTCAATCATGGAACATATAGCAGTGCATTCTTATTGAAAAATTCCAAAGGCTGGCACCTTCTTGGTTTTAATAAAACTGAATGTATACCTGTCAATACGCTATTTTTTTTAATGCTATCTCTTGCTTTGTCAATGTGGGACAATTTGCTGAAAGTGAATCTCAAGTTAGAAGATCAGGCAGGCACCTGCTCAAATAGCTGTCACATAACTACTATAGTCAAAGTGGTGCTGGATGTTCACAGTAATCATAGCGCCCGTGAGAGAGAGGGGGAGAGGGAGAGTGCTGGCCATAGATTCAGCCGGTATGTACCAGAAAGAGGCAGCCCCACTGCAGGCAGCCATGTCTCCTCCCCCCTCCCCACTGTTGGGTTCTGGGCTGAAGCCTGGGACTGTCCGAGCTGATCTCGGGATCTCATTGGCCGCTGTCTTTTGTGACGTCACGATCACGATGAGAATTGATGATCGGACACGCTGATTTCATTGTCTGAGGCGGCAGTGGAGATCCAGGAAAAATCTCTGAATCCTTCTGCCCCGGCACTGGCCTTGTCTGGGATCCTCTGGTCCCTTCTGTGACTGCATCACGCCCGAGGTAAGGATCTAACCTGGGTGGCTGTGAAGGGCGAAGAAGGGCAGGCAAGGCACAAGCATAATGCTGTGTCCAGCGGGGGCCCGTAAATTCTGTAGACTAAAGAGCCAGCCAACAATCCGGTGCGGCTCGTGGGGAGCCAACTGCCTTTACCCTTCCAGGAAAGGTTAGCCGCGCCGAGAGGTTAGAAAGGAGCTGAAGATAGGAATACAGTGGGTATTGCCAGAGAACACAGGGCACTGCTCCAAAAGGGCTAGTTTGGGGGCACACTTCTGGCCTGGTAGTAGGAGGAAGTGGCGCCTCTGCCTCCGAAGAAAGAAGGTTGATATCTCCCACTTCCAGATTTTACTGGAGAGTAGATTTCTCACGCCCCTACTCAAACACTTGGAGGGCGTTGCGCCTGCGCGTTAGCACCTCGGTGGGGGTTCAAGGCGAGTTTAGGCTTGGAGCTTGCGCAGGCTTTTTTTCCGTTTCGCTGAAGGGGGTGGGGCTGAACCTCGTCTGGGTTGATTATGGGAAGGGATAGGGAGTTGATCTTGAGATGTTTCAAGCGTCAATCGAAGTGTAGGCATGTGCCATTTACTTTAAATCTGACCTACCTAATTTACGCAGCCGCAAAATTAGCCTGATGCATTTAAGAAAGCGTGTTCTGAATCTCCAGATACTAGTTTTGAAATGACAGAAAGAATTTGGAGAAGAATTTGTGGAATAGGATGTTCTCAGATGAGAAACTGGAGGGGAAAAACACTAATCATTCCAATAAAACCAACCTAAAGGTTGGATCTTCAAGGAGCTCTAATTTGGAGTGACATTCGGTGATTTTGAATGTTAAACTTCTAAGAGACTCAAAATGAGCTCCATTGTGAAGACTCAGAGAAAGAAATTTTCCTTTCCTGTCTTTTCTTCTTGGCTCTACTTATTAGTCTCTGTTTTATGTTTCAAGGTGTTGTCTTTTCTTCCTCTTCTGTTTTTCTGCAGAACCACTGAAGTCGAATTGTATTTTGAGAGATCTTATCAAATACTTCTTTGTTGAGAAGGCTTATGTTTTTCAGTAATTGTGAGGAAAAACCTCTCTGTGTGTCCGTGGTGGAGAAATTTTACAGTAAGTTTTAAAATTTCCCTCCACAGTCTGATCATGGATTCCTATTTCATAGACGAATCCGGAGTTTACTCCATTTTCATCAAGACATTTTCTAATCTTGGCAAAATTTTTTGAAAGCCCTCTCACATAATTCTTCCCTTATGCTGCGACCTAAACTCTCATCACAGCCAGTTCAGTTACTAAAGGAGCTTTATAGCTAGCCTTCACCTATGCCCCAAATTCTTAATATATTCCACCTGGTCTGTGAATACCTATTATTACCATTTGCTCTAATCAAATATTATTCTCTATTTTCTGCTTTTCCAAATCCCACCTGGATTTCAACAAACTTTGTTATTTTGCCTCATTCTCCACAGCAATTTGCCATCTCTCCTTACTGGTCCCTAAACAGTAACCTCTATAATTTTTCTCCTTGCACCACTATCAGTCCCTTCACCTAGGATGACCTCTAGTGATTCAAATTTTACCCATATTTGAAGTTCTGTTCAAATTATTCATCTCCATAAGTATCTTTCAATTCTAGCCTAACTGCTGTTAGGATCACCTTTCCTAGAACTCCCATATCAATTATTGTATTTGTCAATTTCTTATAACATCATTTGTATTGTCTTCTTATTTTGGGGGGTGTGTGTGTGTGTTTGACTGGACTTCTCAACTAAATTTTATACCCCATCTTAATGGTTGGGATCATGCCATTTACTTTTTTTTTTCCATTTACTTCTTTATCATACATCCATAGCACCTGACTGATTAATCAGAATAGCTGTAGCCATCTAAGTTCTTTTTTCCCCCTAAAAATATTTCCTTGGAAATGAACTAATATTGTTATACAGCCAACTGCATACATAAGAAAACTTATTCATTATTTGTCAGACAAGAGATCCACCAGTGTCTTAAAATATCTGAATGTAATTATGGAAAGACATTTTGGTGATCTCTATATAATGAGTGACCTCCAAATATAACACGTCCTCATAAACAAAACCAAGTGATTATGACCCCAGAAGTGGTTTTGTCTATAAATTTCTTAATTTGAAAAATACTAACTTTAGAGATAATCTGTTGTCCTTCTGACATCACATCATGTGTCCTCCTGAAATCGACTATTTTTATTGCATTATATCTTCAATTGCTCTTTTACATTGACTGTTCTGTATAGTTTTCATTTGTGTATGTCTTGAATCACAGCTGCTTATTGTGGTGGTTGATGTAAATGTTATTACATAGTATATTGGTTGTCACTTTCCTGTCCTTTGGGCTTCTAACTGCATTGTTCCACAGAGCTCAAGTTTTACTTGAATGAGAGTTTAAGCATGGCTTGATACAGGTTTCACTTCAACTTCTGCTGCACTTTGAGGCACCATGCAACATCACATCAGTGTTTATAGTTTGAGAATATAGATAAAAAAGCAGTCCAGAAGGGTGTTATGACCTGTAAATTAAAAAATCATCGTCATAGATTATTATAAGTAAACAATGAATGCTGTTTATTATAAAGGCAAATCCTTTCTCCTTGATCTTTTCTCTTATTTCATACATCAGGTGAATCCTGTCTAAATAGTTTCATCTTTTATTCATCTTGTATAGTAATTATTAAGACTTTCCTAGAAATATAAGTGAAAATTGATAGGCATATGGCTTCAGTTAGGCCACTCTGGATAGAATGTGACGTTTAGGCACATGTTGTTCATTTTAGAGAGCTTAAAGGATTAAAATAAGAGTGTAGCATTTGTGTTTTAATATTTGTTTTACAATTTCTATCTGAATGAGAGAAAGACACTGTATTTTTTTCATTTAATTTTTAGAGTTTGAGCTGAAAGGGACTAATAATCAGCCAATCTCTTCATTTTACATATGAAGAAGCTGAAGCCCAGAGAAGTGAAGTATCTTGCCAATATTAGTGCTAGGCATTATGCTAACAACTTTCTATATTTTTTTTTTTTTGTGGGTACCGGGGGGTCGACCTCAGGACCTCGCGCGCCAACAGGCACCCGTGCCGCTGAGCGATATCACCGGCCCCTTTTCCGTATGTGGGATCCGGGAGTTGAACTCGGGCCCTCGCGCTTGCAAGGCAGGCGCTTACGCCGCTGAGCCATCTCACCGGCCCAACTTTCTATATTTTAACATGTCTAAACTGAACAACATGTCCATGGAGTAATTATTAGTATTCATTTCCATTTTCCAATAAGAAGAGAAGACATATGCTTAAAACAGTTGACTTTTCCAGAACCACACAACTGCTTTCCATAAACACCATGCCACTCCTACAAGTCAGTAATTTCTAAATTTGACCAAAAGCTCTATTCATATATAAGTATTGTATTTTAATATACCTATCTTGATTGAAATGATACCATGAAATTTTGTATAATATACATTTTTAAAAGCATTTATTCCACTTTGTTTTTTAAATTTTATTGTATAAAAGTTCTTATATTTTTATATGGTGTAATCACCAACAGAATAAAAATGAATGGTTTATTTTGATTTTATAGTTGAGTCAGCTAAAACTGAAATTAATAGCATATACTTACACTGAATACTCCATATCTAGGTATACTGGTTCAAGAGTAAAATGTGATAATTTTAGAAAGATAAATGAAAACCTTTCCAGTTGAAATCTGTCTGTGCAGATAGAGTCTTCCTGTGTCAACTATTAACGAAAGTGAAAGGTCACATAACTAGGAAATGGCAGAGGTAGGACTTAAGGCATCTATCATTCTATAGTTAGTACGCTTGGCTGCCAGCCTGCTAGGTCATAAGTCAGGGAGCTAGAGTGGGGCATATCTTTAGTGTTTTTCTTTCTTTAAATGAATGTGTGTCTGTGTATTTTTCCACTAACTTCTATTGTCTCTCTGAGCCTCTAATTCTTATGACATTTTCACTTTTCTCTCAGTGGAGAAGTGCAGAGATTGAGAGAGAAACTGAGGTTTAGGGGAAGGGATCATTGAGTCAACCTTTAATGGCTTCAATGACATAAGCACATAGACACATATACTTTTCTACTGCCAAACTAACAAATGGTGAAAGTACTTGTTCACTGAGTTTTATGAAACAATAGATTATAAGTGTATATGTCTTCTACTACACTAATTTATTGCTTTCATAGTTTCTTACTTGTTTAGCTTGATCTACTTATTGTGTGCTTTATGGATGGGATAGCTGCACTATTTCAGAAAGTAATTATCTGAGACCTATTTTACTAATAGATTTGCCCTTACTAGACCAGAAATTTGTTGTCAAAATCTCCTTGACACAGCAACAATTGGAATAGAACTGGTGCACTTTAAAATGTAGAAGAAGAAATATATTCTACATTAGTGGAAAGTATGACATCAGTTATCAGCTCTGACATTTTATGGCATTTAGAACCTCTAGGCTTACATTTTTTATTTGAAAGAGAAAAAAATAACAATAAAGCAGAGTTTCAAAACAGGTTAGTAGGAGAGTTACAATAATTAATACATTGTATATTGTTGTCTTTGTAGTAGTCATTCAGAGTACAAGATATAGGCATGATATCTTGTCCAAATAAAATTAGCACAAACCTTTCTTTTCAATGAACTAAGAGAAACTAGCTGTACAACTATCTTAACTAACTTGTGTATAAATATATTTTTTTCTCTTTATTCCTTTCCCCTATACCCATCACAGTTTGTCTTTTCTTTTGAACAGTTTCTTCCCAATTCACAATATCTGTTGTACATTTTGGATCTTTTTTACTCATTGATTTTCTTACACTAGTGAGACAATATGATGTTTACACATATGGGTTTGATTTATTTCACTTATGAGTATGGGCTCGAGTTGCATCCATTTACCTATAAAAACCTCCAGTTTATCCTTCTTTATGGCTGAGTAGTACTCCATTATAAAAAAATCACATCTTTTATATAGGCTTACTTTTATCACTAATAACTGGTTAAAAATTGCTGAAGGTGTATTTGAGGTTTCTTTCCCCAACAGCTAAAAATACTTAATATAGAGAGACTTTTTAAGTTTGTATTTGTTGAGATATGGTGCCAATTTACTTTTCTGATTGGATTTGATACATCTACATCTGTTAAATATGTGCTATTGAAAATGTTCTCCATGGTATAAGAATGTGGTCATCACCTTGGAAGTGCTGAGATACTGTAAAATCTCTAGCCCCACTTCAGACAACAGAATGGCAGTTGACATTTTAATGAGATTCCCAGTGGCTCATATGCACATTTATGTACAGTGCAGTCTGATTTCCTGAACAACCTAGACTGTAGATATGCTGTGCTTCATTCTGGAATCCACATTGTCTCAGATAGGTACACCTATTTTTTAGGTAAAATTTTTAAGAGTGGATGGATCAGTCTACTTACTTTGATGATAGAAATGGCCTTGCCATTGAAATGATATTTGCCTTCCTTATTTGACTTAAGGAGTGCAACAGAAGAATACAAATGTATTGTGTGCACTGTCACTAATATCTTTCAGGGGAACTGTTTATTTCTTGTTTGCTACTGTAATATATTATGACAAAATCTTAGACTTAAAACAATATAAATTTATTATCTTATAGTTTTGGAAGTCAGAAGTATTGAAATAGATCTCATTGGGTTGCAATCAATGTGCCAGCCTGGCTTTCCCTTCTTGCAGCTGTGGGGGAAAAGTCATTTTCTTGCCTTTTCCAGCTTCTAGAGGCTACCCACATTCTTTGGTTCATTTACTCCTTCCATTTTCAAAGCTACCAATGGCTTTGAAACATTTGGCTTTGATACATTTAAGAATCCTTGTGAATGCAATGAGCCCACTCAGATAATCTATGATAATCTACTTACTTTATGTCACTTGATTAGCAAACTTAATTCCAACTGCAATCTTAATTCAGTTTTCCACGTAACCTAACAAATTCAGGAATTAAGTATTATTCTGCCTACTACATAGTATGATTTTATACAGTGGAGAATATTTTGATTACATATTTCCTCACACTTGGGAAAATGAATGAAAAGAAATTCAGTTTTTTTCTTATGAATGGAAGTGTGCTCTCCATTCATATGTTGAAGTCTTAAACCCTACTATTTCAGAATGTAACCTTATTTGTAAATAAAATCATCATAGATATAAGTTATTTAAATTAAGATGAGGTCACTCTTGACTAGAGTGGGTCTCTAATCCACATAATAGGTGTTCTAATAAAAGGGGGAAATTTGGATGCCAGCACACATACTGGGAGAATGTCATGTGAAAATGTAGATGGCTATCTATAAATCTAAGACAGGACAGGAATAGATCCCTCCCTCACAGTCCTCAGAAGGAATCAAACCTACCAGCATGTTGATATTAGATTGCTAGCCTTCAAAATTGTGAGACAACAAATTTCTATTTTTTTTTGTGGGTACCGGGGGTCGAACTCAGGACCTCGTGCGCCAGCAAGTGCCCATGCTGCTGAGCAATATCACCAGCCCTTTTTTCTTATGTGGGTACCAGGAGTCGAACTCAGGACCTCACGCTTGCCAGGCAGGCACTTATGCCACTGAGCTATCTCACCAGCCCATATTTTTAAAGCCATCCAGTTTTTGGCACTTTGTTACAGCAGCCCTAGGGAACTAACAAAGTCAGGATTATCTTCTAGGATATCTAAGTATTACCATACTGAAAAGAACTTACATAATAAATGTATGTTCTATAATATGGTAGGTGTTGGACATTAAAAAACTTTAATATACACTGGATATTTTTTGTAAGACCAGTTCTGAAATATGTTACGTCACATCTCTGACCTTTAGTTTATTCAACTGTGAAATGACAGTATTACCTTCATTATATTTAAGGACATTTTAGCTTTAAAATTCTATGCTCTTATTATTTTTACTCAATTATTAAGTCCATACATTAATAAAAGATATTAGGTGAAGGTGAAGTCCTCAAAATTGTGATAGACTTTTCTTCAGGAAACTGTCATTGCTCCAATAATCCCAGCTGTTCACTGTCCACTTTCTAATAGGAAAATAAGATTATTTTAAATAGAAATAATCCTTTAAAGAGAAACCCATAAAACAAGCTGGGATCAATGGTGTATGCTTATAATTCCAGCTATTTGGGAGGTTGAGGCAAAAGGATCTCTTGTACTTTACATAGAAATAATAAAGACATTATTGAAAAATTTCTGTGTTCTTCTTACTCTCTTGACCCCTTCAAAATTGGTTTAAGGCTTATGTTCAAAACGAAGTACATTAAAGGTGCTAAGCACACAATAACCATTTAATAAATAAATGAGTAAATTGCCAAATATCTGTGATGATACATTTATATATCAGCAGCTATTGAGGGCAGTGACTTGGAGAGGAATGGGTTATTTTACATGAAACTTTGTTCTGATTTCTCAGTACTGCAAAGCATATTGAAGTACTATGTATTCTCACAATTTACAGGTGAAACTGTAGTTTTTAAGTAGCCTTGATGATCTTTCTGAAAATGATTACTAAGTTACCTGAGTTAAATATTAATGGTAAAGTAACAATTGCTGAATATGGTTGATCAGATCATGGATAATATATTCTATACATTCAGATATTATCTGATTACCACTGAGGAATATAATTGTAATGAAATACCTAGAAACCTGTTAGTTGTATAACAATCTTTCCTTCCATGTCCTACATCTAGGTGATAAATATGAGTAGGTAGGAGAAATAAAATACCAAAAAATTAGGTGTTAATGTTAATCCTATTTTCCAACCCATAATACGTCTAGGATTTGGCAATAGTATGTGCTTTCTATCTTAATGCTATAGGCTTGACTTAGGGCAGTATCACTCAAACTGAGGTCAGCAGATACCTAGGACATCAAGGACGTATTTCCAGAGGTCTGCAAATTTTTTTTAATTTTTATTTTAAAGAGAAAAAAATTAGAACAAAATTTCAAAACAACATAATATGAGGGTAGTAATGTTTAATACATTGTGTATTGTTATCTTTAAATTAGTTACTCAGAGTACAAGATATTGGCATTCAATTGTCCAAACAATGTTAGCACAAACTTTTCTTTTCAATGAAATAAGAGAAATCAGTAGTATATCTATCTTAAATATCATATATATATATATATATATTTTTTTTTTTTTTTTTGCTTCTCCCTTTCTTCTTTTCTCCATTCCCCATCCCAGTTTCTCTTTCCTTTTGAACAGTTTCTTCTACAATATCTATTGTACATTTTGGATCTTATTTATTTACTCTTTCAGTTTCTCACACTAGGGAGACAATACGATGTTTACACATGTGCATCTGGTTTATTTCACTTATGAGTATGGTCTTGAGTTGCATCCATTTACCTATAAAAGTCTCCAGTTTATCCTTCTTTGTATAAAAAGAATACTCCATTGTATAAAAATACCACATCTTTTTTATCCATTCCTCGGTTGGTGGGCATTTGGGTTGTTTCCACGATCTAGCTATTACAAATTGTACTGCTATAAACATGGGTGCACATATATTGCTGTGGTACAACATTGAGGCCCGCAAATTTTATGACATTTTTTAATTTGAAGGTTTTTTTCACTGATAATCTCAAAAATAATCTTTTTTTTTTTTTTTTTTTTGTGGGTACCAGGGGGTCGACCTCAGGACCTCTCGCGCCAACAGGCACCCGTACCGCTGAGCAATATCACCGGCCCCTTTTTTGTATGTGGGATTCGGGAGTCGAACTTGGGCCCTCGCGCTTGCAAGGCAGGCGCTTATGCCGCTGAGACATCTCACCAGCCCTCGAAAATAATCTTGAAAAGAAAACCTCACAATATGCACATACACAGTTTTACACACACAGCTTTCTCAGCAGTTATAAAGATGAAACTTACATTTTATGGTCATAAATAACTATTAAAAGATATTCGATGGGATAATAATTGAGTATCTTTTTTTTTTTTTTTGTGGGTACCTGGGGTCGACCTCAGGACCTCGCACACCAGCAGGCGCCTGTGCCACTGAGTGATATCACTGGCCCTTTTTTCATATGTGGGTTCCGGGAGTTGAACTCGGCCCCTCACGCTTGCCAGGCCGGTGCTTATGCCGCTGAGCTATCTCACCGGCCCGTAATTGAGTATCTTAAGGCGGAGTACCTTCAACAGAGACTGAAAGAGATTTTATTGGTCTGTATTTTTTTAAATTCTGTTTGCCTCTTTCAAAGGAAGAATAATAGGGTTTACCCATAGCTATCAGATTTGGGGCTTTACTATATAAGCCTTTTAAGTAATTAAGCATTTATTTGTTCTAGCAAAAGTATTTGTGGGGGATAATTTTAAAAATTTTTATTGAAAATTATATATGTTTGATGTTAAATACATGGTATTTATGATTAAATAATGTCATTTTGATATGTGTATACATTGTTGAATGGCTAAATCAAGCTTATTAATATTATGTGTTACATCACATACTTATTGTGGTGAGAACATTTAAAAACTAGTCTTAGCAATTTTCAACTATTCAGTACACCCTTGTTAACTGTACTTACCAGGTTGTATAATAGATTCTTTCACTTATTTCTACTTTCTAACTGAAATTTTGTATCCTTTGACCATCCAATCCTAGCCCTAGGTAGCCAATATTCTACTGTCTGTTTCTATGAATTTAGCTTTGTTATATTCTAAACAGTGAGATCGTGGAATATTTTTCTTCCTGTGCCTGATTTGCTTCACTTAGAAAAATGTCCTTAGTTTCATCCATGTTGTCACAAATGATGAGATCTCCTTCTTTATCAAGTTTAAATAATCCATATGTATGTGTATATATACTCAATGTAATATATATTATATAGTATAAATATATATTATGTAATATAACTATATAATATAATATAATTATATATATAATTTCCTTTAACTATACATCTATCAGTGGGCACTTAGTTTGATTTCATCATATCTAGGCTATTGTGAATAACGCTGCAATGAAAATGGAAGCACGGGTATCTCTTCAACATTTATTTCATTTCCTTTGGATATATACTCAGAAGTGGTATTGTTGGATCAGATAACAGTTCTATTTTTAATTTAGGGGGCAACCACCATACTATTTTATATAATAGATATACTAATTTACATTTCCACTATCAGTTTACAAGAATTTCTTTTTCCGTATAGGAATAAATTCATACTTCCACTATTTGATTAAATACATATGTCTGTATGTTGTTCTTTACACTGTGCCTACTTAGCACTGGATGGTGTGCTTTGAAAGAATCTTCCTCTACCCCTAAAGTGAAGGATGTGTACTTAAACCGTTTTCTCCTAGGTTTTTGTAAGCTGACATAAAATCAGGTATAATAGATATGAAAAAATTCAGATAGTCACTTTGCTTCTAGGAAAAACTACTCTTAACTTTTAACATAAACTGAGCAAATCTGACTTAGGAAACACTAAAAGACTGTCTAGTCTAAGTGAAGAAATATGACTTCAACTGTTCAAAACAAATTTCAATCACAAATGAAAATTTCTTTTGGGAGTTTGGTGAGAGGAGAGGTAGGATGGAGTTATGTGGATGTTGAAAAATGGTTGAGTGGAAAATAATAAATACAAATTCTCAAAAGAGTGTTATCCAAGGAAAATATAGATTATTTTCACAAAATGGATAATTGTGCTTATAATCATTTTTAAATGCATGGCTATGATACATTTTATAGAGCTACCCTCAATAGTAAATTAAATCACAGCCCACATCTTAAAGGCATTAACATAGGCTGAGTTACTTATGAAATGTTAGCAATCAGTGCTTGTGGCAGTGCACTTGGACTAGTGAAAGGAAGAAAGGAGTGATTTACTTGTACAATTTATTTAGAGTGAAAAATATAAAAAGAAACACAATTTAGTTAACAAATATGTATAGATCAAGATAATATTCAAAGGTCTTGCTATAAATCATTGGAGAGGCTATGAATCACTGGTCATTAGTGATATATTCCCTATGGTATTTTATGACAGCGTAAAAAGACAAGGAAACAATTTCTCACTGGAGGCCCATTTATGTTTCTGTCATCCAACTGATTATCTGTTTCAAATTGACCCCTTTTTATAATAACATGAATTTTGATTGTAGGAAAAGGCATTTATAATTTATAGATATTTTAATTTTAATGTAAGTATTATTATAACCCAGTGTCATTACAGAAATTTTAATAAGTGTTCTTCAAAATGAGATCAGTATACAAGTTCTTATTTCCCTAAGAAAGTTTTTTTTTTTTTTTGTGGGTACCGAGGGGTCGACATCAGGACCTCGCGCACCAACAGGCACCCGTGCCGCTGAGCGATATCACCGGCCCCTTTTTCGTATGTGGGATCCGGGAGTCAAACTCGGGCCCTTGCGCTTGCAAGGCAGGCACTTACGCCGCTGAGCCATCTCACCAGCCCCCTAAGAAAGTTATATAATATATTGTTTTATTGTTTTTAATATCTCCTGTTTCTTATTTCCACCTAAGTGATAGAGGCCAATTTTATCTCCAAAAACAGAGATATGCATAATATACCTCATTATCTTATAACCCAATAAACAGATAATAATTATCCTTTCATACTTTTTTATAATATTAGAAAAAACATGATGTTGTTAGAACTTATACTTAGGAGATATTAAAATTAATTTTTGCAGTATCTGTGAATTTAAGCAAGCTAATTATGAAACTAGGCAAATAAAGCTGTTTTATATGAAGGGTCATTAAATATAAATAGTAGGTGGAAATGACAGCTTCTGAGAAGAGATAAAATAATAATTATTTTACATATGTCCAACTTTCATTAAGTTTGAAGTATTATTTCATTACTGTTAATTTTATCAAGCTTCAGACAAATGAAAAACCATGTAACAACAGTTTTAATAAATAATTCACCTAGTTTAATATGAAATACTTCTTATATTTTAATATTAAGTTTACACTAAACCATTCCACAGAGGCATTCGCATAGGTAGACACCATTCCTGTTGATTTTGTGCTAAACTTTTTCACTCTGATATTTTAAAATATCAGTCTCATCACATGCACAGGGTTCACAGAATCAGTTTTAATTTCATGGTGATAGCATAATAAAGTATGTTTACTTCATTTAAATGTAATATACAGCTCAGTGGCGTAAGCACCTGCCCAGCAAACGCAAGGGCCCGAGTTCGACTCCCGAAACCCACATAAGAAAAAGGGGGCCGGTGATATCGCTCAGCGGCACGGGCACCTGCTGGCGTGCGAGGTCCTGAGGTCGACCCCCGGTACCCACAAAAAAAAAATAAATAAAAATAAATGTAATATACAAATGATTTAGAAGTGGATTGGTGTATGTAAAAATAATTATTCCCAGTAGCAAAGACCAGTTGGTTATATAAATGTTTACTATTAACTAAAGCATTAATTACACAGTGTGTTACAGATTGGCAAATATTTTAATGAGGATAACTCATCATAAGAAAAAGAGTAACACAGATTTTTATAGCCCCATTTTCCAAATGGAAGAATTGAAGTTCCAGAGGTAAATTATCTCTGCTGAAGTTATAAGATTAACAAATTATGAAGCCCAATAAATATGGCAATGTCCTGATTCCTAAAGTATACTTGATGTATCATTTGAAGAGAATAACTGACTCTGTTTATAACTGTGATGAAGAAACAAGAACAGTATTTACTCTTTCATCTTAAAAGTCTGAAATGAAACAAAAATACAAAAAAATATAGGAAACAGTAGATCCCATACCTTTGACAAGAGGCAGCACAGGATCCTGCTTCCTGAGAGAAGGAATAAAAAGGAGATGAATCCTATGAGTGTACCAACTCATCTGGAGAGCTTCTAGATGATAGAGGAGGGAAGAGGAGCCTGAACAGGCTAGGAATCTAAGTTAAGGAGACAAAATTTGGAGTTTGAGGACAGGGCGGCTAGATTGTGAGAGACAATGTACTATAAATACAAAACCTGAATACAAATCCTGCATATGGAGAGAGTTCTAGAGATCTGGAGAGCAACCTCTCAAGTCTTTAACTCAACACTGATTAGCTCAAGTGAACAAACTCTTAAGGCCCTAGAGAGAACCAATAGAAATGAACAAGTGAAACAATCCTCAAAGCTCTCATAAGACCAGGAATAGCTTATGTTCCCAACAGCCAGATTAGAAAGCTTCATATTTCTGAATGCAATTAAAAAGAACAATAGAAGAGCATTATTTTAATAATAGGAGAAATTAGCTCTAGAATAAATGCAATTTTAGATTTGTCTAGTAAAACAAAACTTAAAAAGAATCAAACCAGGCCGGTGAGATGGCTCAGTGGCGTAAGCGCCTGCCTGGCAAGCGCGAGGGCCCGAGTTTGACTCCCAGAACCCACATATGAAAAAAGGGCCAGTGATATCCCTCAGCGGCACGGGTGCCTGCTGGCGTGTAAGGTCCTGATGTCGACCGCCAGTACCCACACACACACAAAAAAAAAAGACAAAAAAAAGACAAAAAAAAGACAAAATACGTATCACCAGCAAATGAACACTACCAAAAACAAAGTACTTCAAGCAGGATGAAAATGTAGCAATTTTAAATTCCAATCTGCAAAAATAAAAAGAAAAGCACTGGATTAGTAAAGATATGAGGGAAAATGACAGACCTTTTAATTTTTAAAAATCATTTAAAAGGATAACCTTAATTAGTAGCAATTTTAGGGAATTTTAAAACGCGTGGAAGAATATAATGTGCAAGAGTACTATGATGTAGAATAATATGGTAACTTATCATGACAATAAGTTAATAAGTATTCTATGGTCTCTAGAGAAATCATTAAAATAATGAAAGAGTTATGAGCCAAGAATGAAGATAGAATAGAATCATAAAAATATTTAGTCATTACCAAAATATTCAGAAAAATCTGAAAGAAAAAAGAATAGACGGTACAAACAGAAAGATTCTAGATTTAAACCAAACCATCTCAATGATTATATTAATTGCAAAATGATCTAAACATGCCAAAAGGCAGATAATGCCATTAGACTCAAACTCAATTATGTGCTGGATACAAGTAACTCACTTTAAATACAAATATAGAAATGGATTACACATAGATCAATGAAAAGTACATTATGAAACACTAATAAAAAGAAAGCTGTATTAATATCAAATATGTAAGATTCCAGAAAAAGAAATATTAGGAATAAATTAGTCATTCATATTAATTAGTGGATCAATTAATTGAAAAAATATATAACCTTAAATTGTTCTATACTTAATAACAGCACTGTAAAATACAGATACACAGCAGAAACTGATAAAACAGACACAAGAAGTAAGTACGCAATTATGTTCATATAAGAAAAAACAATTATATTCAGATATTTTAATACCTCTTAGCAATTCCTAAAACAGTAGAGCAAAATCAGTGACTACTTTAAGTAGCAAAAATTAGTGACTACTTGAATAGCACTCTCAAGCAACTTGACCTAATTGAATAGTACACTTAGTCATTCAGCAGCAGAATACACATTATTCTAGATGGACATAGAAAATTGGTCAACATGGCCCATATTGTGGTCCATAAAGCAAAGTATCAAATTTAAAAAAAATTGAAAATCATTTAAAGGGTGTTTTCTGATCATAATGCAATCAAACTAAAAGTCAATAAAAGATATATAGGAAATCTGCAAATATTTGGAATTTTAACAACACACTTCAAGTAATCCATGGACCAATAAAGATACCACAAAGAAAATTAGAAAGTATTTTGTATCAGTGAAAATGAAATAACAACATATTAAAATATGTGGGATACAGTTAAATTGGTGATTTGAAAATAATGGAGAGCATTAAAAACTTATACAGGTATTAGAAAGCTTGAAAAGCATCACTTTCACAAACTATGATTAGAATAGCAAATTTCCTTGCCAAAACAAGGAAAGAAGAAATAATAATGACAAGAAAAGAAATAAACGAAATATAAAACAGAAAAGCTATAAAGAATATAATGAAATCAAAAGAAAAGAGTATATACCCCAAAAGAAAGAGGACACAAATTACCAGTATGAGGAATGACAGAATATCACAACAGACTGTGTAGATGCTGAAGTGTTTAATTTAAAACTGTTAAAAATATTATATCTATAAATTCAATAAATTAAAAGACATGGGTCAATTTAATGTTTTAGTTTTCTTTAGAGACAGGACCTTGATCTGTAGCCCAGATTGGCTTAGAACTTGTCATCTTCCTCCCTCACTCCCTTGATTGTTTGAATTACACACATGGTCTACCAAAGCCTGCTATGAAACCATTTCTTGAAAAATGGAAATAACAAAAAAACCTATTTTAGAATAAATACAGTAACTGAATATTTTGTGCTCAATTAAAGAAATTTAATTTGATTTTTTTTAAATTTTAGATTATTTTCTCTTTCAAAGAAATATTCAAAGCTAGATGTAGTGGTGTACACCTGTAATCCCATCACTTGGGAAGCTGAGGCAGGAGGATCTGCCAGCAGTTCAAGGCCAGCGTGCGCTATATTGTGAGTTCAAAGTCAGCCTGAACTACATAGCATGACTCTCTCTCAAGAAACTAAAAAAACAGGGGCCGGTGTGATAACTCAGTGGCATAAGTGCCTGCCTGGCAAGTGTGAGGTCCTCAGTTCAACTTCCAGTACCCACATTAAAAAAAAGAAAAGAAAACTAAAAAACAAAAAGAAAGAATTATTCAGACCCTATCTGCTTCACTGGTGATTTGTACAAAAACTTAAGAAAGAAATACATGTTGGGTATCCCTTATCACAAATGCTTGGAACTAGAAGTGTTTCTGATTTTTCTTTTTGGAGTTTGGAATATTTGCATATACATAATGAGTTACCTTAGGGATGTGATTCAAGTCTAAATATATATATGTAGTTTTGTGATGTTGAGGATCAAACACAGGCCCTGGTGTGTGCATGGTAGGCAAAGACTCTACACTGAGCTATACACCGAGTCATTTATACAATTTTTTAAAATTTTAAACAGAAAAAAAGTAAGAAATAACAATAAAACAGAGTTTCAAAACAGGCTAGTAGGACAGCAACATTAATCAACACAATGCGTATTGTTATATTCACAGTAGTTGTTCAGTGTACAAGTTATAGGCATGAAACATTGACCAGAAAATTAGTAGCACAAAACCTTCCCCTCAATGAACCTAGAGAAACCAACTGTACAACTATCTTAATGGTCTTGTGTTTATATATTTTTTTCCTTTTCCCTTCCTTCCTTTCCCCTTTCTCCCTTCACATTTTTCTTTTCTTTTTTTTCTTCTCTTTTCTTTTCTTTTCTTTTTTTTCTTTTCTTCCCTATTCACAAAATCTATTATATTTTGGATCTTGTTTACACTTTCAGATTCTCATACTAGTGATACAATGTGATATTTACACATGTGGGTCTGGTTTATTTCACTTACAAGTATGGTCTCAAGTTGCATCCATTTACTTATAAGTCTCAAGTTTATCTTATGGATGAATAGTATTCCATTATATAAAAAAACCACATGTTTTTTATCCATTCCTTGGTTGATGAGCATTTGGGTTGTTTCCAACATTTAGCTACTATAAATTGTGTTGCTATAAACATGGCTGGACATATACTGCTGTGGTATGATTTTTTTAAATTCTTCTGGGAAGATACCCAGAAGGGGAATAGCTGGGTCAAATGGGACCTCTAATCCTTGTTTTTATGTGGGTACCCAGAGTAGACCTCAGGACTTCATGCTTGCCAGCAAGTTCTCGTGCTGCTGAGTGATATCATCAGCCTTTTTTTTTCCTTTATGTGGGTACCGGGAGTTGAACTCAGGACCTCGCACTTGCCAGGCAGGCGCTTATGCTGCTGAGCTATCTCATGTGCCCTAATCCTCATTTTCTAAGAAATCTCCACACTGATTTCCACGGTGGCTGCACCAGTCTACACTCCCACCAACAGTGGAGAAGTGTTCCTTTTTCCCCATAGCCCCTCCAGTATTTATTATCAGCTGATTTTTTTTTTTGTGGGTACCGGGGGGACGACCTCAGGACCTCGCGCGCCAACAGGCACCCGTGCCGCTGAGCGATATCACCGGTCCCTTTTTCGTATGTGGGTTCCGGGAGTCGAACTCGGGCCTTCGCGCTTGCAAGGCAGGCGCTTACGCCGCTGAGCCATCTCACCGGCCCTATCAACTGATTTTTGATGATAGCCATTCTTTCTGGGGTGAAATGAAATCTTAGTGTTGTTTTAATCCGCATCTCTCGAATGACCAATGATGTTGAACATTTTTTCATATATTTATTTGCTGTTTGTATTTCTTCATCTGAGAAGTGTGTATTCATTTCAGATGCCCATTTTTTGATTGGGTCTTTGAATTTTGGGGATCTGATTTTTTTCAATTCTTTATACGTTCTAGATATAAGTCCTTTGCCTGATGGACAACTGGTATAATTTTTTCCCTCTCTGTGGGTTGTCTTTTCACTTTGTTGGTGATTTCCTTTGTTGTGCAAAAGCTTTAAGGTGAGACCCCATTTATTGATTCTGTGTTGTGTTTCTTGTGCGGTCTGGGTTTTGTTCATGAAGTCTCTGCCTACACCTATGTCTTCAAGATTTCTACCTATTTTCTCTTCCAGTGTATTTAGTGTTTCTGTTTTAAATTTTTTTTTTGTACCGGGAATCAAACTCAGGACCTTGCACTTGCCAGGCAGGCGCTTGTGCCACTGAGCTATATCACCCCTGTTTTAATATTTAGATCTTTGATCCAATTTGACTTTAGTGCATGGTGATAGACCTGGGTCTAGTTTTAGTCTTTGGCATGTGGAGAGCCAGTTTTTCCAGCACCGTTTATTAAAGAGGCTATCTTCTTCCAGTGAACATGTTTGTATCCTTTGTCAAAGGTAAGGTGGCTGAATGTGGATTTGCATCTGCTTCTTCTATTCTGTTCCACTGATCCTCAGACCTGTTTTTTTTTTTGCCAATACTATGCTGATTTTATCACAGTAGCTTTGTAGTATAATTTCAGGTCAGGGATTTTGATGCCCCCTGACTTGCCTTTGTTGCCCAGAATTGCTCTTGCTCTTCTAGGTCTCTTATGGTTCCAAATGAACTTTAGGAATGTTTTCTCTAGTTCTGTGAGGTATGCTAATGGTATTTTGATTGTGATTGCATTCAATCTGTATAACAGTTTTGGGAGAAGGGGCATTTTCATTATGTTGGTTATACAATATTTTAATACACCCGAGTTTTTACTGCAACCCATTACATGAGGTCAGATATGGCATTTTTCTCTTGGGTGTCACGTTGACACTCAAAAAGTTTCAGATTTTGAAGAATTTCAGATTTTCAGATTAGGAATGATCAATCTGTAATATCAGATCTATTCTAACTTTCAGAAAATAGAAGTGGAGTAATACTTATTTGAGCACTACTATGTCTAAGACATTGTTCTACAAGATGGAGAATAAAATATGAAAATTTGCTTTCTGTACTCCAGGAGCTTATAGTGTGTGAGGTAAAATTAAGGGACCCCTTCTCCCTCTGTCATACCCTCAGTACTGCCTAATTGGTTAAGAGAGAGCAAAGTAAATTACCCTGCATTATATAGATATTTAAGGATGAAAATCCTTCTCTGTAAAATCAGTAATGATGAACTTAGCCTACTTGTTTCCTTCCTCTACTATTGATACTGTAAAACTGGTGAATGATGTAAGTGTGAAATACCCTATTTCATCAAATTCAAGAGTCTCCAAACTCTACAACTTCATCCTTGCAGTCCCAACCCTATGTTGTTTGTATTGTTAAGAATCATTTAATATTTCATGCAATATTTTATATGAGTCATTTACTCAATAATAAGCAAATGAAGTGATAGTTGCTCAGTTTATTAAAAAAGTGCCATAAAACATAATTTGCCACAACCACAAACATGCACAGAGATTGTTTTCAATAAAACTTTTTATTCCACTACTACTTAATTAATAGTGTATAAAATAAAATAGCCATTTAACTACTTCATTATAATAAAGGAGCACATTATTAACCCTTCATTAATATGAAATGCCTTCAGCAAACTCAGGAAAATAAATGTCCCCAAATCTACAAGGTGTAGCCCACACAATAGTCATAGGTGAGTTTCTCAGACCTTTTCTAAAAATACCTGTTTTTCCAGTTTCTCACACCAGAGAGACAATGTTGTATTTACACATGTGTGTCTGATTTATTTCACTTAAGCGTATGGTCTCAAGATCTACACATTTGGCTATAAATGTCTCAAGTTTATCATTTTTTTGTGGCTGAATAGTACACCATTCTATAATAAAACCACATCTTTTTTATCCACTCATCAGTTGATGAGTATTTTGGCTGTTTCCAAGATTTAGCTACTGTAAACTGTGCTGTTATAAATATGGGTGAGAAACTGAAAGTGTAAATAAGAACCAAAATGTATAATAGATACTGTGAAATAGGAAGAAATTATTCAAAAGGAAAGGGAAACTGGGGGTGGGAGGAGGAAGGTAGGGAAAAAAAGAGAAAAAGAAAGATAAAATGGATTCAAAGCTTTGTAAATAAGGAGAGGAAGAGGGGTTGAAGGGAGGGGAGGGGAATGAAAAAAAAAAGAGCAACAAAGATATACCATGTACAGGTACAAGTTCCCTATGATGAATGTGATGAATGTGATCATTATGTACATCTAAATTATACCAATAAACTTAACTAAAAAAGGAGAAACAAAAACCCTGATCTTTTGCCAGATTAGAAGAAGGAAAAGCAAAGGAAAGAGAAAGGAGAGGGAAGAGAAAAAGAAAGAGGAAAGGAAAGGGGGAAAGAATGGGAAAAGAAAAATAAATTCCAGCAAATTAAATGAGAGGGAATTGCTAAAAGCAAGACTGCTTACAACATGACAAGTGACAGCACATAATGAAGATATAGAGACAATCCATAAAAAGAAGATAGAAAAATCAAGTCTATTAATGAGGAGACAAACACCTTTATCTAATTATTAGAACATCATTTAATAAATCATACTGGTAATAATGTCTTAGTCTTATAAAAAACCTGTATACTTATTTTCATAGTATCTGAACAAAAAAACAGGATAGTATATACTACAGTTCACAAATATTTTGATCTAAAGTCTTTGTGAAATATAAAGCAAAAATTTCATTTAATTATTATGAAAAAGTTTTGTTGCTGAAGGAATATATATTTTAGCTTTTCAGAATGACTTATTTTCCAAGATATCTTAGAAATTGGAATATAATGGTAACTGGAGACACTTCAAATATCATCACACAAAATTATTGAATAGCAGACAGTACATAATTACACATGAAAGATGTATTGATAGCCAGGCATGGTGGTACACACCTGCAACCCCAGCACTCAGGAGTCTGAAGCAGGAGGATCACCAAGAGTTAGAGGCCAGCCAAGGCTACATAACTGAGTTCCAGGCCAGCCTGCACTATATAGCAAGACCTTGCCCCCCAAAAAAGAGAAGAAAGAAAAAGAAAAAAAAACATACATTGCTGTGGCCACAAAAATGTAAAATCAAGAAAAAATGCTGAGAGATATATTGTTACTAATATCTTTCTTTTGGTTCAAATATTTTCTAAGATTTTGTTTTGTCAAAAGTAGCTATTCAGGGCCAGTGATATGGCTCAGCGGCATAAGTGCCTGCCTGGCAAGTGTGAGGTCCTGAGTTCAACTCCCGGTACCCACATAAGGGAAATAAAGGGCCGGTGATATCGCTCAGTGGCACAAGTGCCTGCTGGCAAGCGCGAGGTCCTGAGTTTGACTCCTGGTACCCACATTAAAAAAAAAAGTAGGTATTCATATTTTTATTTATGAAGAGTTTCTGAGAGGGAGATAAAAGTGGTCTGTTGGGGCCTTGACTATTTTGTTCTGTTTTGTTTTCTATTTTGAGATTCTCAACCAGTAATTTTAGCCCCAAATTATTAATATTTTTCACAATCTAAATAAATGTGCGTTTAACTTGACCTGGGCACAGTTCCTTAGTTTTTCTAGATTTCCTTTTTCAAAATAAAATTTTAGATCTCTCTCTCTCTCTCTCCTTCTTTTTTTCTAGGACTGAACTCAAGGCCTTCACACCGAGCTATACCTCCAACACTTTTGCTATTTAAAAAAAAAATTGAGATAGGGTGTTGTTAAGTCACTGAACTGTCCAGATTGGGCTCAAATTTGTGATCTTTCTGGCTCAGTGTACCAGATTCCTGGTAGTACTGTCATGGGCCACCATGCTTGGCTAAACATCCAACTTTGTCCTAAAACCTTTTCTCCTGCTGATTATATTTATAAACTCTAGACAAAAAATTAAAAGTTACTTCTTGAAAAATCTGAAAATTAAACAAAGATTGAGGAAGGAAACCAGAATTTAGACAAGCAACCACATGTATTTGAGTTTTTCTGTTTCTTTTTACTGCCTCCTTTTAATTTTATGAAAAAACAAAAGAAAATTTCATAACAAAATGACAATGATAATAGTTAATACATTCTGTATTATTATCTTCAAAGTAGTTACTCAGAGACAAAAAATATTCTCTCTTACAAAGAAGAAATCAACAGATAATAGTACAGAACTTTCTTTTCAATGAATTAAGGGAAACTAGTAGTACACATTTAATGACCTACCTGCTTAATGAATGTTTGAATTTACCACCCTGCTCCTTGGACTTAGGACCCATCTTTCTTTTCTACAGTTCTGTAGATCTTGTTTATAGATACTCAATGTCTTTTTTTGGTAGAGTACTCCTTATTTATACAATATTGTAATTTTTGCTAATTGTACTGTACAGTACAATAATGTAGCTTTATTTTGTTATACATTACAATACTGCATGTAAGATTTATGAAAATAAAAGCGAAGTCATCAAGTTGGAGGTTCTTTTGATCATTTCTTTGTTCTGAATATTGTAATGTATATAACTATATACAATTACTCATTTAATGACCAGCTCATTTAAAGACCTAATGCTAGGAACAGACCTCGCCTGTTAAATGATGAGTGCCTACATAAATAAACAAATTAGCATATACATTTAAATATTTTTGATATAGCAGAATAGGTAATCTGGGGAATTATTTTAATTTCTCCCTTATTCCTATTTCCTCTAGAGGCTTTGACCCATGCTTGGATCCCAGTCATGGAACTCTGGTGTGGTACATTGTGGGCTGAAATTGCAAAGAATGGAAGGAGTCCTGAGTCAGTCTTTTGTCTCTATCTCCCTCTCTGTAATTTTTTCTTTCACTTTTGCCTGACAGGTGGCTCTAATTGCAGAGCTGTGCTTTACAGACAGTGAAACAACTAAATAAACTCTAAGAAAAACCCCATAATTTTTTCAATAAGACTGAAAAAACTGGCCTCTGCATTATGGACAATATATGAGGAATCCTAGAGAGGAAAGAGCTGGAAAAGGGAATCTTTTAATACTGAGTATAACCAGTAAAAAGCTCAATTTTGCCCTGTGTTGCTCAGGAGTAGAAAAGCCCCAAACCAATGTAAGAAAGGCTTTAGAAATGAAATTGACAATGAAACAACCACCCAAGTAGCACTAGTGTGGAGACAGATTCTAAAGAACAGAGCAAAAGATTTGAAAATTGAACTGACCTACCCACAGAAAGCAAAACAGAAATTGCTGATTGAACCTGACAAGCATTGGTTGCCTGCTAACTGTATCCCCAAAATACAAATTTATCCAGAAGATTCTAACAAATAATATTCAAAAGAACTAAGGCAAAATCTGAACTTGCTCATCAAGAAGTGTCAACAGTAATATAACCCAGATATTTGAATTATAACAACAGATGTTAAAGCAGTCATTATAATTATAGTCCCTGAGATGAAAAAAAACACCCTAGAAAAGTGAAAAATGTTAAAAGTTTTCAGCAGACTAATGGAAACTAAAATACAGCACCAAATGGAAATTATAGGGCTGAAAAATCAAATAATGGAAAATTTTTAAGTTGCCATATGGAATCAATAGCATAATAATGATGACAACAAAAAGAATCAGTGAACTTTATAATAAATCAATACAAATGATACAATCTGTTAGAGAAAAAAGGGTAGATAACTGTAAACAGAGCCTCAATACCTATGGGGTAATATAAAATACCTAAAATTCATGTCATGGATGTTCCAGAAGGATAGGAGATAAATTAGGGTAGACAAACACTGATGTAGAATAATATTTTCACAAAAAATATATGAAATATCTCCAAATTTGGGAAAAGATAAAATTTATGCATTCACAAAAATAAAGGCACTTGAATCAAGATTTAACTCAGAGAAAATCATGCCAGTATATGTGATAATCAAACTGCTGAAAACAAATATAAAAAATTTTGAAAAAAGTAGGAAAACACAACAAATATAGAATAAAGACTCGAATGTTTTCAGATTTCTAGTGAGAAATCTGGAGACCAAAGAAAGTAGAAAAACAACTTTGAAATGCTGAAAGAAAACAAGTGCTAACTCAGACAGAATCCTATAGCAGTGAAAATATATGTAAGGAATAATGATGAAATGAAGACATTCCCAGATAAAAGAAAATGATTTTCTCACAGGCAGATGTGCTCTAAAAGGTTAAAGTTCTTTAGATTGAATGGAAATGATACCAGAAGAAAATTTGGATTTTCATGAATGAAAAAAAAGCAAAATAAATAGAAAATATATGACATATTATAGTTCTCTTAATTTGCTGAAATATGTGATTATTGACAATAAAAATAGTAATGTGCATTGGTGTTTCCAGTAAACACAAATGTACTATATATGATGACTCTAACAAGAGAAGAGAGCTTATAGGGACCAATATGGTTGTAATTCAGTTAGGAAAATATTAACTATGTAGAAAGGAAAAATTATATTGTAATCCCTAAAACAGCCACTCTAAAAATATTTAAAGAGATTTAGCCAAAACATCAATGAGTTAAAATAGAATGCTAAAATCTATTCAAATAATCTAAAAGAAGTTTGAAAAGGCAGAATGGGAGAACAAAATATCATAGGATCAAACAGAAAATAAGTAATAGAATTTTATATATAAATTCAAATATACCAGTAATTACTTTAAATACACATGGTCTAAACAATAAATAAAAGATAGAATGTCATGTTGCACTTTTTAAAACATGACTACATACTTCATAAAGAAATCCACTTTGTATTTAAAGGTATAATTTAAAATTAATATGATAGAAAATTATATAGTATGACACTAAAATGAAACTAGTATATATGTATATTGGTATCTGGCAAATTTGAATGCAGGACAAAGAATAGTATCAGAAACAAACAGGGACATGACATAATGACTAAAAAATTGAAAAATATAACATTTTTAAATGTGTACATACCTAATAACAGATCTTTAAATTCATAAGGCAAAAACTGATAGAAATGAAAATACAAGTAGAAAACCAAGCCAGAGTTATATTTGAGGACTTCACTATGTATCTTTCAATAATGGATAGAACAAGTAGCCTGAAAATCAATAAGAATGTGTAAGATCCAAATAAAACTAGAGCCATGACCTGACATTTGTTGAACTGTTCAACCAATAGCAGCAGAGTACACATTTCTTTTAAATATACATGGAACATTCATAAAGAGAAACAATATTCTGGGACACAAAATGAACTTATAAAAATTTAACATAATAGAAATCATACAAAATATGTTCTCTAACCATAAAAAAACTAAGCTAAAAATAAATAACAAATATATGGAAAAACTCTATATACTTTAAATAATACATAAGGAAAATTAAAACATTTTTAACTGAGTAAAAAGGGAAATACACTTTCAAAATTTGTAGAATGCATCGAAAGAAGTACTTAGAAATAAAGTTATGACATTAATTGTTTATGTTTGTTTAAAAAATAGTATCAGATCAACTATGTAAGCTTTTAACTTGAGAAACTGATAAAAGAAAAATTAATTAAATGCAAACAAATCAAATGAAAAGAATAGTAAACATAAGATCAAAAATCAGTGGAAAGTAAAACAGAAAAAGAATAGATGAAAATCAATGAAGCTAAAATTAAATTATTTTAAATCAATAAAATGGATAAACCTCTTGCCAAGCTGACAAATAAGCTGAAAATAAACATTCATAACATCAAGAAGAAAATCAAATAGATATACAACTGCAAATCTTACCAACATTGAAAAAACAATAGGAAAATATAATAAGCCACTTCACATGTTTGAATTTAGCAATTTGGGTGAAAAAGAGTACCTCTTGAAAGACACAGACTACCAAAACTTACTCAAGATGAAATAGTTTAAACAGCATAGAGAAACTTTCCAACAAATAAAATTGCGTGCCTAGATGGTTTTATAACATAGATTGAAGGAAAAAACTACAGCAATTCTATGCAACATGTTCCAGAATGTACAAATAGAATATATATATATATATATATATATATATATATATATATATATCCTAACTCAGTACTCCAGTACTCAATACAAGAAAAGAAAATTACAGATAAAATCCTTTGCACATGTACTTTCAAAAATTCTGAACAAAATGTTTACAAATTTTATATATATATATAATTTACCATATAAAGGATTAAAACAAATTATGCAGTCCTCTCAATAGATATAAGAAAAAGTATATGACAAAATTTAAGATCCGTTCCCAATAATAATAATACTAGTAATAAGTGTCAGTTTAACAAAAGTTAATAATCTTATATAGGGTAAGCAAGAAAAACCTATTGATAACATCATACTTAATACTGAATGGCTTAATTCTTCCTGGTAAAATCAAGAACAAGGCAAGAATGTGACTGTCATTAAAACATCATGTTGTAGTTCCTAGTCAGTGAAGTAAAATAAGATGGAAAGTCACAGATACTGGTAGAGAAGAAATAAGCCTATCACTTTTTTTGGATGACATGATTGTGTAGAAAATAGCAAGCAATCAACCAAATGGCTTGTGAAACCAATATATGAGTTTTGGAGTTACAGAATGCAAATTCAATATGCCAAAATTTATAGTATGTCAATAAACTAGCAATATAAAATTAGAAATTAAAAAAATATCATTTGTGATAACATCCTCAGAAACAGGAAGAACATAGCTTTAAATTTAATAGGACATGTGCTGCATCTGTATGCTGAAAACTATAAATCATTCATGAAAAATGTCAAAGAAAGTCTAAATAATTCAAAGTATCAGAAGACCCCATATTGCTAAGACATAAAACTCTCCAAATTTAAATAATAAATGCAATATGATCTGAATCATAATTCTAGCAAGAGTTTTTGTAGGTATTGACAAACTGATTACAAAATTCACATGGTAATGTAAAGGATGTAGAATAGCCAAATTTAAGTGCAATCTGTAAAACACAAAAGAAATGATAAACTGACTTCTACAGAAGTGGAAACTTCTGTGAAATATATTGTTAATAAAATGAAAAGACAAGCTACAGACAGGAGGAAAGACTTACAAATCAAATTTCTGGTAAAAGATTTGTATCCAGAATATATCATAGATCCCCCATTGCTCAATACTAAGTATGCAGTCAAGCCAATTAGAAAAATTTGGGATTTATTTGAGCAAGAAACTTCCACAAAGAAAATAAGTGGGTGGCAAGTAAGTATATTCAAAGATGCTGAACATCATTAGTCATTAGGAAAATACAAATTAAAGACACAATAATAATATACACAATTACCCATTAGAATTACCACAGTTTTAGAAATCTGAAAGTAATAAATTCTCATTAAGAAGTGAAGGAACTGAAACTTTCTTTGAATGTTGGTAAGCAGGTTAATTTGTACAGTCATTTTGATAAGATTATCAAGTTTTCGTTAAAATAAACATGCACTTACCGTACGATCCAGCAATCCCTCTCCTCGATACTTAAGAGAAACGAACACTTACCTGTGCACAAAAAAATATATGCACACGTTCTTAACAGCTTTACCCATAATTGCAAAGAACTTGAAAGAGCCTAAATATTGTAAAATGAATGGATTAACTGAGTTATTTTCCTCTAATTGAATACTACTCTACAAGAAAAGGAACAAACTATTGATAACAACAACACAGATGAACCTCAAATAGTCTGTAAATGAAGGCAAGCTTAAGGAGGCTTCATACTTTATGATTCCATTTATATTGTGTTCTATAAAACTCAAAGTTATAGGAACAGATCAGTGGCTCCCAGGAGCTGAGGGCACTGGAGAAGTTGATGACAAAGAGGCATCCTAGGGGAAATTTTTTTGGAATGATAAATGTTTTCTGTATTTTTATTGTCATGATTGTTTCATGACTATGTACATTTTTAATTCATAAAACTGTACAGGAAGAGTAAATTATACTGTATATAAATTTAAATGTGAAAATAATGGATAAAAGGATAATGTTAATATAGACATATTGACTAATATAAAGATATACAAGATGTTAAATTAATCCCAGCTCAACACTTTGTAAACAAAAACATCAATGGATTACCTAAAATCCAAGCTTCTAATTTTGGAAATAGTGTTCTATTTGAATTGTTAAAGATTTTATGGACTTATCCCATTTGTAAAATAAAGTTTTTCAAGAATGAGTATTGATGAATAAATTTGGGGGGGAAATGTTGGGGGTCAAATAACTTAACCAGCTAGGTCATTATTAAGACATTAAGCTGGTAAAGATGGCATCAAATATATTAGTGGTATTACATCAGAATTCAGCTCAAATATTTCAATATGAAAATACGGCTCTAGCTCTCTGAAACCCCTACTGAAGTAGTAATTCCTACAAGTTCTAAATGCTTCCAACACAATAAACTTAAATATTTATCTCTGCTTACTTGAATAGAATATACTGAGCATAATTTAATGTTTTCTCATTGGCTGAGTCTTCATCAAAATAGTGAATCTTAAATCTGAGAAGGATCTGTGAAATTCCATACCTAGAAACTGTAGATAAGCCAAAGGGACTAGTTATATTAAAAATATAGATGTGTTAAAACCGTTACATGCTTTACAATTCATGGAAAATGAATTCTCATATCTTTATTCATAGCAACTCAGATTGGTAGACAACTAAAACTCAAATTGTATAACCCAGGTATTTCATAAACTAGGAAATGGATGTTAGGGGAAATTGATTTACCAAATAATCTGAAGAAGAGCTGAGCATAGAATGTACATCATATTCTTATGGGCTGGCATGTTCTGAATGGGTGGTACAACACATACAATATTAGAGTAGGAAATCTAGAGGTGAGAATAAATGACATGTTACTTCAATATTTAATCCCCTAATTCAGCTAAACTTTCCACTCCAACTTAATGACCTCAAATCTCGTGGAACCAATGGCTTGTTATCTTCCACATAAATAAGGACTCAACTTTAAAAATATTTTTAAAACTCTCTTTCTGATTAATTTTTACAAGTGATTGAAAACTTTTTCTATACAGTCTTTTAATATCTTGCCATTTTGTAAAACAAGATATGTAGAGTGGATGGAGATAATGACAAGATACGTTGCTCTTTGCTGAAATGTTTGTAGATTATCTTGTCGTAAAAAGTGAATTTTGTAAAATTTGAAAGAAAAAGTAATTCTCTTGATCAAAGTGAAGTTGATGCTGTTGCTACTGAATTTAAGAGGAAAATTTAAAAATTCACGGTATTGCCCATTTTCAGAATAGTAGCCTATAGAGATCTGCTTAATACTCAGTCATCTGCTGGTGTGGTGGTGCACACCTGTTATCCCAACACTTGGGAGGCTGAGACAGGAGGATTGCTGTGAGCTGGAGGCCAGCCTGGGCTACAAAGCGAGTTGAAGGCCAGTCTGAACTGCATAGTGAAACCATATTTCAAAAAGACAAAAAACACAACACAAAAACGAACAAAACAAAACAAAACACAAAAAACCTGTCATCTGCATTTGGCTATTGGTTGTTAGTGGGGAAGGGCCTGCTGTACTTTGTAAAGGTCAGGTAGTACTTGGGTAAGTGTAACAGTTGCAGCCATCCACTAGGAAAATATTCTTATATTCCTACTGGAACAGGTATCATCACACTTGGGGATTACATGTATCTTGAACTTTAGACTGTTTGCTGAAGATACAGCCTTGCAGAGTAGGATCAGGCCCATTACCCTAATTAGGCACTCATGAGTTGAAGTTTCCCACCCTCCTCAGAACTCATTCCAAAGTATTTCTAAATCCATGCTGGATGATAAATTTCAGGTATTTGACCTTCACTTCTGGATTTTTAACTCCAAATTGATCTGAAACCTGGCAGCCACGATAGCAAAACTTGTTTTGATAGATATTGTCACTATCCAATGATCCAAACATGCTTGAACATTTGGTCCAGTAGCAGATAAGTGATTTATACTTCCACATTAATATACCCTTTCCAAAACATCTTTCAAAAATTCACTGGGCTCTTTGTTTCCATTTCAGGTAGAAACTCTTCTCTCATCTTTCCTATGCCCTCTCCCACATCTGATTTTCTATAATCTGTTCTCGTAACATCACTTAGGAAATGTTTATGTGAGTAGGAAAACCAGGTATACAAAGTGCAGCGTATGGCCGTATGACTCTTTAATTTCTATATTAGATGGCTTTATTGTTTGAAGTATTTATAGGAAGGGAATTGTTTCTATGTCAACTACTTTGTTGATTCTATACACAGTATACTATGAAAAATGGTTTGGCTTGTCTTACAGTGTCTTTCCTGTTGCTGTTTTCCAAACTTAAGAGATACATTCCTTAGGAAAGATTTCCTGTGAGTCGACTATTAGGAGTAACAATTTCAATGTGACAGCTTTCAACAAAAAAATGAAATTCCCTTAATTAAATTACAAGGATACTTTATAAAGATGCACTACTATAATTCATCTTTTTTAAATTAAGGTTCAACCAGCCTTTTACTCATGAGATTCACAGTTTTTGTCCTTGATAATAAACATAAATAAACATTTTATTTATAGGCAGAAAAAACAGTTTTTTTAACTAATGCTACCTAATTTTAATGGTATCTAATTAAAAGGTATATAGTTTTTACACAGTTTTATTTAATAAAATGTATAAGATTTTTAATTTCATTTTATATAGTGTAGTTATTAAAATAATTAATTTTGGATAGCATCACCTGAATTATACCTTCCTTTATATTTTTAAGTTTTAAAGGGAGGTTTTGTTTTAATATATATATAAAAAAAACCTTAGTCCCAGGAAGAAGAAAACTAAAAGCATCGTTTGGTTTTAGAGTATAGCTTCAGACTGTTAGACATGTGCCAGATGCCTTGCTTGACAAAGAAGAGTGAGTGTCCCTGTTGATAATTGACCATGTATGACTATCACTATTTCTGACTTTCCAAACCATAAACATTTCAGAGAAAGAAATGTTTTTTGCCCTATGCAACTTACTCTAAGTAGATAAGGTGTTTTCTCTTTCTTCTTTTTGATTTTTTTCTTTAAAGTTGGTACTTTTTCTGAACAAATTCAGTATGTGTTTGTACTACATATATTTTTCAGTGAGAAATTATCACCCTTTAGCACATAAGTTATTGCCCATTAAAAATATTGCAGTTTGGAAGCACTGAAATTGTATTGAAAAACAAAGTGTATAAATTCTAGACATACCAAATTTTTATTCCAATTTTCAGAGTATCTTCTTTTATTTTTAGATGAATCTACGTTCAGTATTTACTGTAGAACAACAAAGGATTTTACAGCGTTATTATGAAAATGGAATGACAAATCAAAGTAAAAATTGCTTTCAGCTCATATTACAGTGTGCACAGGAGACTAAGCTGGACTTCAGTGTAGTCAGGGTAAGTACTGAGGTCTTACACTCAAATTTATAGCCTTTAATGACTAATAATATTTGCTTAATATGAGAAAAACTACTCAGGGTATGAAGTAACTAACTTTATAGTCAACTTCATTTCCCTGGTATAAAAACACCAATTCTTAATAAACAGAAATAATCATTTACCATATATTTCTTTTTATAAATATCCTGAAAACACTAAAACATTTGTAGCATAAGCATATCTTTTAAAATCTCAGTTCTTCTAACTAATAAACCCCCTCATGCTTTTTTAACCTCAAATAATCCTGATATAGCCCTCAGCACGAAAAGATAGTAAAATAGGCATTTTCTGAGGGAATTCTGTATATATAGCTTTCTGTCTTTGATTTTTTTTTTCCTCAGGCATTTATGACTTTAGTATTTTTGTCTTTTCAGGAAAACCTAGTCTGTTTTCTGAATATCTTCTTCTAAGTGATATGTATGCATTTTAAGGGTTAGCAAGTAAGGGCTAGATATCCCAAGAGAGGATATAATCAAAATCATAGTAATTCAGCTGTACAAAATATCAGCTGCTGCACATTTATGAAAGGCAAAGAGAAAGTGATAGAAAGGAGGAAAAAGATAAATCTAACACAACTAGTCAAGGATTTTATTGAATGCATAAGCCCCTTCATGTTTGTTTCTACATGCTACAAGTCCTTTTGTTGGAAAACCTTAATGATCCAAAAATTAGCAACTTTCTCTCATTGTCATTCATTAGGTTAATTTGGAAAAGAGAAAGTGTGTCTGTTTTAAAGTTCATTTTGCTGTTTTTACCTTCAAAGACCCTAAAGTTAAAAATCTTATGATAAGCAGAATTTTTGGAAAATATTTCTTAAAAACTAAAGTATATATTCACCTTCAAATAGGTAATTATGAAACCAATTCTATGGGAAAGGGGCCGGGGATTTAGCTAGTGGTGCAGTGCCTGCCTGGCAAGTGTGAGGTCCTGAGTTAGATCCCCAGTACCCCCCCAAAAAAAAATTCTATGGCAAAATGTCCAGGATATCTGTATCTAATTACCTGAAATCAGCCATCATACTCAGATTGGTGTAAGAATTATAGATACTTCCTACTGATCCCTCTAAATGCACTATTTGAAATTACCTTTATGGAACTTTAAATGAAAGTGCTTATTTGAAAATATAATACGAAATATTTAAATTTGAGATTGTATATTATAAATACAAACTCTTTTATTCCTATAGTAATTTCCTTGCTTTCTTTTTTCACTTTTTCTTACCATTACCTTAAAATTAAGTCTTCTCCAGACAGCTGCATTGTGGACTATCTTTTATATTTCTGATTTGGTATTGCAAACTTTTCCTCATAATGTCCTTGATTGTGCTTGAATATTGATATCCATGACATACAGATATCTACACCCCAAATGGTGTGAAAATGTAAAATAAACAATGAAAATGAAAGATATAAATTCTTAAAATGTAGAGTCACAATTATACTGTGTTAGTGTATTTATGCTTTGATGGATAATAACTTCTCATGTTATGGAATTTATTTTTATTGAACACAAACTGTAAAATAAAAAAAAATTGGCTGAAAGGGAAAAAATGTTTCAAGGGATTGTGCAAATCCCTTATGCAAATCAGAGCCATTCTTTCCATCCTGGAAAGTATAAATTGTATAGAAATTTAGTCTTCCTAATCCATACACTGACATAATTTCAATGGCTTTTTTTTTTTTTTTTTGTGGGTACCGGGGAGTCGACCTCAGGACCTCGCGCGCCAGCAGGCGCCCATGCCGCTGAGTGATATCACCGGCCCTTTTTCCGTATGTGGGTTCCGGGAGTCGAACTCAGGCCCTCGCGCTTGCCAGGCAGGCGCTTAAGCCGCTGAGCCATCTCACCAGCCCCTCAATGGCTTTTTTATTCAGTGGGAAAGAAAATTATTTCTAGGCTCATCACTCCTCAACCCCACCACCTATATTTTTCTAGGTCTATAGGTCCTATTTTATTATTTTTAGTACAGTTTTTATTGTGTCTTTCCTCAAAAGGACTCAAGTCTCACTTTATCAAGCATCTGATTTCAATGTAAAGAGAATTTAAGAAGTTAAGACATTCAAACAAAAATAAACATAATGGAGTAAAGGAACAGATAACAAGGAATGAGGTATAGCAAAATGAAGAGATTTAGAGAAAGTGAGTTTCTAAGAGAAAATCAAGAGTGAATTTTATGGACACCAATATTGGTGACTCAAATACCTTTCCCTTTTCCTTTTCCTATGTAGTGTCACATTGTTTAGTTCCTCATCCCAAATCCCTAATCATATCATTTTGGTTTGATCTTTTTTCGTTCTGACCATTGAGGCATTTACAGTGCAAATCATCTACATCTGATAAGCATTGGTAGATTTTGGATCTCGGAACTGAACAACTTTTCTTAAGTTTTATTCAAATATTGGGATGCCTCAGGCAATTAATTTTCTTTATCTTCAACAGTTGAAATGGGAATATTTCTTCAGTATACACTTTTGTACCTTTCTTCAATAGAGAATTTCTTCAGTAGAGAAGACAATTGAACTCTTTTTTATTCAGGGTCTTCATTATGGAAATTAATTAATATGTTGTGCTATAAAATAATGTTCACAGCTTGGTAAAGTATGTGGGATTAATTTTCCTCTTATTAAAGAATCTCAGACTGTTCATTTAGTAATTTTTACAATGATTTTATATTTTCTTTTTTTCTCCATTTTAATGAGTCATGTTAAGTGAAAAGTTTTAGTTTTAGGGCTATCAGGGTGCCTGCCATCAGCAACCTCAAGCAATTGCAAATGTCCTTTTATTTTTTGTAGAATAGGATACCCAATTGTTCAAATTATATGTAAAATCATAAAAAGTGGATTTTAAAGTTAAGGGTTGTCCTATTAGTGAACTACAAGGATCTGTGACATCTATGTTGGCTGTGTTCTGGACAAGTGAGGTTCTTAGGTTACAAGACAGATGAGTTTCTTATGTACATGATATTCTACAGCATTTTACTCTTTCATGGTACATAATATAAATATTTAGTAAACTACATAAGCAATTATATAAAATATAAATCTATATGTGTAAACTATAAAAACTATACAAGTAAGCCATAAATTACCAGTGCACTAACATCATTCTTAAACTTTCTGAGTTAAGGTAGGTAATGTTTGATGAGAACTTGGCAGTTTGTGGGGTTACTTTTGAAATAAGGCCTAGAGGTGCTCTTTTATAATAGCTCTTCAATTCAAATTTTACCAATTTTTTGCTTCCCTATTGAAATTTTTATGCAATATGTATATATTTGGTAAAAAATTATGTACAGGGCTGGGGATATAACTCAGTGGCACAGTGCCTGCCTGGCAAGAGCGAGGTACTGATTCCCAGTAACAACAAAAAAAAAAAAGTACAAACATTTCGTGCTTTCCACACATTTTTGTTTTGTCTCATTTTCTTACTTGAAAAGCTATAATACAGAAACTTATTTTGAATATTTGTAAAATTCACCTTAGTGGAAATTCAATTTATTTAAAACATTTATTTTTAAATATTTCTTTTGAGTGTATACTATAAAGCCTTTAGTTTTTCTCCCTTGTCACTTGTGATATTTATATTTATTTTTCCTTTGGCTTATAATTGTCCTTCCTGCTGTTTTAAGAAAGTAAACCAGAATGAGTTTAAAATCCTCCTACCTCAAGTCAAGTAGAAGTCAAGTAAAATTGACTTTGAGTCCTTGCTCAGCTGTTTCCAGACAAAACATCTTTTCACAAACTACTTATTACTTCTGAACCACACTTTCTCCATTTATAAAATTAGAAAAATAACACCTACTAAAGGAACTAATACATATAAAGAACACATAGGGGAGATTTGATAACATGTCAGCTTTAATTTACAACACTATTATTGCATATTATTATTGCGCTATTATTAGCAATACTAATATTGCATATAATTATGTGCTGCATTGATAGACATTGAAAATTGGCTAATTAATTTGGTTTTCCAATACATCACAGAAGAGCTACACAAATCTGTACAACATTTATGCAAGACTAGTTGATTTAATGTTTTTATTTATTTTCTTTAAGTCTTAATGGATTAATATGTTTTGGTAGTTTGTCATTTGTTATGTATCTTGCAATAATTGTAAAGTTTGGCAATCACATTATAGAATGTAATGTTTCTTATTGTGTATTTTATGAAGAACCATGATTCAATACCATAGTTATGTAAGTAGTTTTGGTAAATTACATAATATAAAAATATATTCTATAATCAAAGCAAAATGCCAGTTATAGTTTTATTAATATTTTCTGTTTAGAGAAATAATATATATTCATTTTATAAAGTTTGATAAGTAAAGTGTAAAGAAGAAAATACCATTCTTTAGAAACTAGGGCGATAGATCTTTCTCAAGGGGGATGGATATCAGGAGATGGGGGGAGGAGGTACAGGAAAGGAGTTGAAAAAAGTAATTAAGATGTCTTATGTACATGTAGCAACTCCACACAAGGAAAGTAAACATTATGTATAACGAACATGTACAAAAAAAGCAAGGGAATCAAGAGATGAATGGATGGGGGAGAAAGAGAAAAGAAAGGAGATGAAAAAAGGAATTGAGACATATTATGCATCAGGTCCAACAAGGAATGTAAATATGCACTACAAACATGTATTAATAAAGAAAATGATCTGAAAAAAGAAGAAAATACTACCATCAATTAATGACAAAAACAAAAAAATTTGCAATGTGTGATGAAGTGTTGCCTTCTGTAGTAGAAAATTGCTTTTACAAATTAATTTTAAAAGTCAAACACCTTAATATAAAAATAGATAAAAATAACAAATGAAAAATTCTATCAAAATAATATAATACCTATAGAAAATAAAATCAAAACAGCAATTATTTATCTTTTATTAATTCCCAGGCTAGTAAAAACCTCTCAAAAATGCAAAGTAGTCAGGGCATAATACAACAGTATTCTTGGATGTTGGAGGGCACTTGGAAATATACACTAACAATCTCCCTTCTAAGTATTGCATTCTAATGAACTAATAATACAAAGGTATATGCACAAAGGGGAATATTCCAAAATAATTTATTATAATGAATATTTCTAAATGATATAAGTTAGTAGCAGTATGAAATTATCCAAGTTAAGCCGTATTCATTCAACATAAGTCGTAAGTCTGAAGATGGCAAATGCGTATTTATTTAATACTGTGGTGAATATTTCCTAATGACATTGAAGAGCTTACCTCCTTTTATATGCTTCTAAAATTTACATATATATTTATATATATATATGATGAACATCAATACATATAAACTTTGTCTACATTAGTGACCACTTTTTAGGATAAATTCGTAGAAATGTGTAATTACTAGGTCAATGGATATAAACATTTATAGAATTCTTTATTCATATTAATTACATAGGTTTTGTGAAAGAAGAGCAATAAAACACTCTTCTCAGGGTTCTTAAATATTATTGGTGAGTCCTTAATCATATTTGCTCTTATACTGTACTTAATGTTCTTTTATTCTATCTTTTTCTTTTACCTTTGTGTAGGCTTTGATTCTATGACAAATTGTTTTTCTTGGTGTGTTTTTTTTTTTTTTTTTTTTTTTTTTTTTTTTGTGGGTACCGGGGGGTCGACCTCAGGACCTCGCGCGCCAGCAGGCGCCCGTGCCGCTGAGCGATATCACTGGCCCCTTTTTCGTATGTGGGTTCCGGGAGTCGAACTCGGGCCCTCGCGCTTGCCAGGCAGGCGCTTAAGCTGCTGAGCCATCTCACCGGCCCTCTTGGTGTGTTTTTAGATTTATTTCATAATACTATTTTTTCTTCTTTCAGACGTGGGTTGGCAATAAGCGAAGAAAAATGAGTAAGACTTCTGAATCAGGAACAACTGGAACTCTTTCTGGTACCTCCTTGGCAGCTCCAGACCTTACAGTCAGAAATGTGGTTAACAGTGTTCGACCTTCAAGCCAACAGTCTTCTTGGACTGCAGCCAATAATGATGTCATTCTAACAGGTATATACAGTCCTGCCAGTTCATTGAGTAGGCAAGGGACAACTAAACATAGAAATACGCAAATTACAGAAGCACATAAAATTCCAATTCAGAAAACAGCCAGTAAAAATGATACTGAGTTTCAGTTGCATATTCCTGTTCAAAGACAAGTAGCACACTGTAAAAATGCCTCCCTGCTCCTAGGTGAAAAGACAATTATTTTGTCAAGACAGACAAGTGTGCTAAATGCTGGAAACTCAGTATATAATCACACAAAGAAAAACTATGGAAGCTCTTCAGTGCAAGCTTCTGAAATGACAGTACCTGAAAAGCCATCTGTGTGCCACCGACCTTGCAAAATTGAACCAGTTGGGATTCAAAGGTCATATAAGCCTGAACATATAAGTATGGCATCACATAATTTATGTGGGCAAAAGCCAGCTCTTAGAGACCCTTACTGTAGAACACAAAATTTGGAAATCCGTGAAGTGTTTTCATTGGCAGTAAGTGATTACCCCCAGAAAATTCTTGGAGGAAGTGCCACGCAGAAGGCTCCAAGCTCAGCAGAAGGAATCTGTTTGTCCATTGCAATGGAGACTGGAGATGCTGAGGATGAATATGCCAGAGAGGAGGAGTTGGCATTAATGGGAGCACAAATACCAAGCTACTCAAGATTTTATGAAAGTGGCAGTTCCCTTCGAAATGAGAACCAAAGTACAACTTTGCCTGGACCAGGAAGAAATATACCAAATTCACAAATGGTGAATATTAGAGATTTGTCAGACAATGTACTATATCAAAACAGAGACTACCATGTGACACCACGAAACTCATTACATACAGCATCTAGTACATTGTACAATAATACAAATCCATTACAGAGTAATTTTTCTCCAAATTTTTCATCATCAAACCAATTGAGATTATCACAAAACCAAAACAATTACCAGGTAATGTGCATATGTATTTTGTAAAAATTTTAAATCTGTGTTTGGTTTACAAAACTGTGTATCTGGTTAGGCTTAGGACCTGGGTCTTTTAACTCCCATTTTAAAGTAATTTGAAATTTTTGCTTCAAAGTGGTGGTTGGGGTCAACTCTTGGAGGAATCTTTTGTTTATTTTGTCACGTTTAAATGTAATAAAATGCTTTTTAAAAATTAAATGCACTGGGCTTGGTGGCAGCTCACACCTGTAATCCCAGCACTCGGGAGGCTGAGGCAGGAGGATCACCATGAGTTCGAGGCCAGCTTGGGCTATGTAAGGGAGTACAAGAACAGCATGTACTACTTAGCAAGACCCTGTCTCAAAACAAAAGAAAACAAAACAATGAAATACAATCATTTTTATACCATGAAAGTTTCTCCCTGATATTTAAAATAATTTTGTTCAGGAAGTGGTAGCTTTATGGGATGTATGGTATTTCCTATATCTAAAATAGGATTAAATTAGGTAGGCTTATCCTCTTGAATATAAATTACTCCTGTAATGATTTTATTTACAGTCTGGAGCTATGTCACTAGATGAGCGGTGCCTTTTTGAGTACATATCCAGACAAGTCAATCACTTTTCTGTATATCAATGGCTGAGAAATCAGAGCCTACAGTAACTCAGATAACAGTTATTTTTCTAAAAGTAAATGCTTTATTAAAATGTTAAGTGGAATATTAGTCAAGTAGATTTTTGTAAAGTATTGATGGAGAAAAGAACATTTATAGTAATAAAGCAATGTTAGGGCCGTAAAAAAATAGGTGTTATTTATTTACTGTTTCACATGTTCAGTTATTTAGATATGCTTCATATGATGGCTTTCACATTGAAATATAAGTCAACCTCAGAAAATGTCTTATGGCCATAGATCTTTCTTATGAAATTCTGCTTTAGATAATTTAAATAACTAGACATGGATGTTTGTCATTTTCCTTGCTACTGCCTACACCTTTTATCTGTTTAATCACGGTACTTATGGTTTGTTAGACTTTAAGATGATTCTAGGCTATTTTCTACCAATTTAATAACCATATTTTCTTTACTGTCTTACAGCTTTTTGCTTCAAAATGAAAAGCAATAATGTAGTATAGGAAGTACCCCTCTGGCACCTGGCCCTAACAAAATAGGCATTAAGGCGTTATGATTAATAGACATTTCCTATTGAGAATCAATTAATTTTTTGTTATGGTTTTTACAAAGTGTGCTTAAAGTAACTTTGAATCATGCCATTAATATCCTTCCCAAATTCTCCCCTTTCACTCACCACTCTTTATATTTTATTACCCTTTTAATGTTTTTATTAATAGTAATAACAATAATATTTACCATTTGTTGAGACCTTACCAAATACCAAACATCCAAGCACCATTATCATTTTATATAACCCTTTCCATTTAATGTTCACAATGTTCTGGACAGATAGACATTTCATACTAAGTATTGCTGAGGGCACAATTATCACAGGGTATTTGAAGGAGAAATAGCACATAGTACTTGATGAGAAAATTGGTGGTTAACTATTAACCTCACAATATCTTTTAAAACGCCATGTATTCTTATTTATATTATAACAGACCTCTTCAAGTCAACTTAATCTGAAACAATATGATAGTGTTTTCAGAGAACCCTTGGAGAATCACTTATTCCACCTTTCTTTTAGTTAGTTAAATGAGATTTGGGGGAAATCAAGGCAGCCCAATGAAGTAGTGTCTATGAATGTTTGCCATCAAGATTTTGATTAAGCTGTCTTACTAACACTTTTGGATTAGTACCGAATGGAACCTATGGTCATCTTGGCAATCTTTATAGCTATGAAAACAAGCAAGCAAGCAATTGTCTTGAGTTTATACCTGGGAATACATAACAGAGATGTCTACCTTTGCTCTCTGTTACACCAGTTGCCTTAAGGATAGTCTAGTCCCAATCTATCTAGAAGAATGTGTTTAAATTGCAAAGATTCTAGAGAATAAGTAGTTCAAATCAGCTCTACTTTGGAGCCTCTTGGCAATATCATTAAAGGTTAAAGTGAGATTAAGGAAACCAGCAAGAGGTGATTTTACCAGTATACCACAGCTTACTTCCATGGTAACCCCACTCATAGGACCAGATTGTAATAATACTAGTCTCCAAAGTGACATTCACTTTTCATGTTACCTCTGTGTGAGACCAGCTGATTTTCATGAGTGCTGTTGTAGTCAATGTTTATTAGTAATAATCTATGTGAAGATATTGAAGCATGTTGGAACACAGGCAATGCAAATACCAGATGTATTGCCAGTATTATTTTGGCTTGATAATGAACTGAATTCTCATTTCTCATGGACTTTGTAAGATCTTAGGAGTTACCAGTAAAACACTTTCTTTTAAGAAGTACTTTATAGGTATAGTATATATCAACTAGTACAGTATAAATGATTTGATAGTTTTGTCCAACAATCTTAGTACTTGTGGACTTTGATAATTTTTAAAATAAATAATGAAAAGTTTAATAGTTGTAGAAACTTTAATAATCATGGCATCATACACCAATACAAGTGATATTTTTACTTGAGGAAAATGAGTGCTGTTAAGATTGAATGACTTGGTCAAAATAATTCTCAGGAAAATATTCAAGTTTTTAAAGCATAGGAGTAATCTGTGTTGGCATGAGATATGATTGACATATTATAGAATCCACAAATTAAGTGGATAATTCAGTGGGTTTTAATATATTCACAGCATTATTTAAGCAACACCACAATTTTATTTAATCAGCTTAACAATAATAACAATACACAACTTTTGGATCAACTCAAAACCTTATTTAAGGACATTTTTTCACCTTAAAAGTCAGCCATACAACTATTAGCATACCACATTTCTCCATCACAGCACCAGGCAATCACCAATTCACTTGCTCTCCCTATGTATTTACCTATTTTTTTTTTTTTTTTTTTTTTTTTGTGGGTACCAGGGGGACGACCTCAGGACCTCGCGCGCCAACAGGCACCCGTGCCACTGAGCGATATCACCGGCCCCTTTTTCGTATGTGGGATCCGGGAGTCGAACTCGGGCCCTTGCGCTTGCCGGGCAGGCGCTTAAGTCGCTGAGCCATCTCACCGGCCCATGTATTTACCTATTATTAACATTTACTATAAATGTAATCATGTAACATATAGCCTTTTGTAATTGGCTTCTATCAATTAGCATAATGCTTTTGAGGTTCATCTATGTTGTAACATGTATTAGTATATAATATTCATAATATGTCTTTGAATCTGTGAACATAATATATCCTGCTTATTAGAAATACAATTTCTTTTATCAGTGTTATCTACTTTTCAGTGGACACAAATTTATTCTTTATCATGACTTTTGATATTGCTTTAAATAGAATTGTTTTCTTAATTTTTTCTTTCTTATTTTATTTAATATCACAATTATGATGAATGCTCTACCTGCTTCTTTTTGTTTTTGTTTGTTTTTTAAATAGATGAGAAGAGCCCCAAATTTAATTACCACATTGAATTTTTGACTTACTGCTTTATGATTGGGATGTTTTTGATTACTGCCTCAACATCTTTACTCATTATCAGGTTTTCCAAATTTTCCATTTCTTCATGTTACAGTCATGGTAAGTTGTATGTGTCTAGGAATTCGTATTTTTTCTAGGTTAGCCAACTGATTTTCATATAATTCATAATACTCTGTTTTTATCTTTCTATCGTATCAGTGTAATGTCTCTTCTTTAATTTATAATTTAATTTAATCCTCACTTTTCTCTGGTTTATCCATAGATTTGTCAATTTTGCCTTTTCAAAAGATCAACTCTCAGCTTCACTTTTATATTTCCTACTGTTTTTGTAAATGTTTTTCAGTTATTTCTCCCCTAATCTTTATTGTTTCCTTCCTTGTGCTAACTGGAGGCTTAGTTTGTTCTAGCTCCTTGTGGTTGCTGTGAAGTTAGGTTATTTTCTAACTTTTTGCTCCTTAAAGTAGGCATTTATTGCTATTGACTTCCTTCTTAGAACTTGTTTTTGTTCATTTTCTTTCTTTTTTTTTTTGTGGGTACCGGGGGTTGACCTCACGTGCCAGCAGGCACCCGTGCCGCTGAGCGGTACACTGGCCCCTTTTTTCGTACGTGGGTTCCGGGAGTCGAACTCAGGCCCTCATGCTTGCCAGGCAGGCGCTTACACCGCTGAGCCATCTCACTGGCCCTTAGTTCATTTTCTGTTGTGACAATAAAATACTTGAGGTCAGGAAGTCTACAAAGAATAGAAATTTATTTGGTTTATGGTTCAGGAAGCTGGGAAGTCCAAGACCATTGCATGGAAACTTCTGGTATTTGGTGCATTATAACATTGCAGAGGGCATCGCATAGCCACAGGACATAACAAATGAGGCAGAGCACATTGCATAATGAGGTGGGGCAAGCTTACTTGCTTGGGGTTCAGTTCCTCCTCTGATGGAGCCATAAATGCCAACATGGAGGCCTCACTCTCAAGACTGCATGCAATTCTAATTTTGTCACAAAGGCCTTATGCCCAAATATTAACATGAATTTGCAGATTAGGTTTTCAGTACATGAACTTTTGGAGAACACATTCAAACTATAGCAGAACTCATTTTGCTGCATCCCATATGTTTTGGTATATTGTATTTCCATTTTTGTATCAAGGTTTTTTATTTATTATTTTGATTTCTTCATTGGCCCATTGGTTGGGCAAGAGTGGATTGTTTAAAATTCTACGTAATTGTGAATTTTCTAATTTTCTTCGTGTTATTGATTTTTAGTTTCATATTGCAGAATTTGAAATAGATACTTTATTTCCATCTTAACTTATCAAGACTTATTTTGTGGCATACTATATGATTTATATTGGAACATTTTCTATGTTCCCTTGAAAAGATAATGAATTCTGCTGCTACTGGATGGAATGTTTCTGAATATATCTGTTTGGTTCATTAGGTCTATATTATTATTCAAGTGCTCTTTCCTTTCTGATTTTCTACCTAGATGATCTTCCCATTGTTGAATGTGGGTTAGTGAAATATCCTATTATTATAACTGCTACTTATTTCTTACTTCAGCTTTTTAAATATTTACTTTACATAGAGTAAAACCTTGGATTGTGAGTAACAAGTTCTGTGAGCAAATATTTCTAATAAATTTTAACTTGATAAATGAGTGATGTCTTGCAATATGAGTAGTTTGTGATGTGGAATATCACGTAACCACAGTTGAGCCAATGGTTCTTCTTGCTCTCTGTCTCTTGATGTGGGATTGTGCGTGAACATCTCCTAAGAGCAAGAAGTTATGGAGGAGATATCATGTGCAGAGGAGGAGGAGAAAAAGGTGAAAGAATCCTTCACTTCAAATGAAATTAAGGAAATGTGTAAAATGTGGGAAACAGTACGAAATTCAGCACCACCTGAATAAGGCTCTAAATGTGCAAGCGATGAAAATATTTAATGGCAATGTAATGTCACATTTCCACAAAATCCTCAAAAAGAGGCAAAAGCAAGCGTGATTGGATAGATTCCTTGCTAACACTGCACAAAAAGAAAAGGATTCCATTGAGTCAATAGATAGCAGTGATTCTGTCAGTAATGGTAAAATTTGTCCTATACCATACCCTGCCTCTCTCCTCCTTCACACCAGTCATGAAGGTTTTCAAAGGTAAGTATGGGTTAATTTATTTATTTTTCTTTATATTTTGTATTTTCTTTACTATTTTGCATTACAGTATTTTAGTCATTTTTATACAAATATGTTTGGGTTGTGGAATGAATCATTGGAGTTTCCATTACTACCTGTGGGAAAATTTGCTTTGATGTACAAGTACTTTGGATTACAAGCATGTTTCTGGAACAAATTATATTGGCAAACCAAAGTTTTACTGTATTTAAATGCTCGAATGTTGAAGGCATACACATCTACAATTATTATATCTTATTGATGAACTGGCCTATCAGTATATAATGAATTTCTTCATATCCTGTTACAGATTTTTACTGAAAGTCTAATTTGTCTAATATAAGTATAGTCATTCCTGCTTTCTTTTTGTTTCACTTTGCATAGAATATACGTTACTATGCCTTCAATTTCAGTTGATTTATTTTCTTAAAGCCAAAGTGAATCTTGTGGGCAATATATTTTTTGGATCTTGTTTTTTTTTTTTTTTTTTTTCAGTCCTGGGTAAAGAATCCAGGTCTGTACACATGCTAGGCAAGCACTCTACCACTGAGCTATACTGCCAGTTCCTTTATTATTATTGCTATTATTATTTATTTTCATTATAATTTTATTTTTAGACAGGGTCTTGCTAAGTTGCCCAGGGTAGCCTAGAACTTGCAATCCTCTAGTCTCAGTGTCTTCATTACATGTTCACAGGTGTGTACCACCACACCCAGCTTGATTGTTTTTAATTCATTTAGCCATTCTATCTTTTGATTGGAGAATTTAATAGATTTACACTTAATTATTGATAGTTAAGAACTTACTACTACAATTTGTAGTTTTTTTCTTTTTGTTTTACAGTTTCTTTCTTGCTCTCTTGCTGTCTTGCATTGTGATGTGTTGGTTTTTTGTAGGGGCATGCTTTGATCTTTTTCTGTTAATTTTTTGTGTATCTGCTAGACATTTTTTTTTCTTTATGGTTACCATGAAGCTTGCATAAAATGTAAAATAACCATCTTAAAGGCTTTTCTAGGAAGTCCAATGCATGCACTTCTTCAGGGACATTTTCTTAAGAATTATTTTTCCCTTGAATGGGCAATATTTTCTGTTTCTTTGTGTACATTGGGATTTTTTTCTACTTTGATTATTTGGGGAAAAATCGCTTCCAGTCTTTACATTCTGGCTTTATGCAGTTGGGGGCTTAAACTATTCAGCCTGGCTTTAAGTTTTCAGGTCTCTTGAATCATTTCTGTGTCTTTCCTGGGCCTATATACATTATATTTACCAATTTTCATGTATAGATGGCTAATCTTAAATATCTTAATTTTCCTAAGTTTCATTTTACTTCTTCCAGAGTCTTTAGCTGTTCAATTATATTCCTCCACCAGTAATCTGTTTCTCCAAGTTTCTGTAGGTCAGCAGCCTCCTTAAGGTTTCGAAAGCCTTGCTAACTGCTTCCCGCCATTTCCTATAGCCAGAGATATAAGCAATGACTCTTTTGGTTGTCTGAATTCCATGTTATGAGAAAAAGAGACCAATCTCTCAGGCAGCTCTCTGATAGGTTAGAACATTTTAAACTCACATCAAATCCAGTCTACTTCTTGTTCACAGAAGAGACTGGGGATTAGGGCTGTACTTCCTCAAAACCATGTTATGTGCCACCAGGAAAGCAGTGTGACAAAGGCAAATTAAAAAAAAAAAAAAAACATCTGGAAATTTCCCACCATTTTGAATGTAGCATTTTCATGACTGGGTATTTACTTTGTTCCTGTAGACCTGGATTCATTTTCAGAGCTAGAATAAAGTTATTTCAGTCAGTTGCTACTTTTTAAAAAAATGTTTTCATGGTGGGGGCAATGCTGTTTTTTGTGAAATCACACTGCATTATATCAGCCTGTATAGAGTTACTGCAATAAACAGCCAGGGTATTTGATTTCTTTTAAAAGCTTGTCTTTTGGTTCAGTAAGGAGTTGTGTGCAAAGTAAAGACATGGAACCATGATTCATGGTAAGAACACTAGTGTAGCCCAGCAAAGATGGTGGCTTAATAAGAGCAATAAATCTTTTGGTGTTGTTTGGAGATTAGACCTCTAATTATATATGTACTAAACTACTTCATTTCAGTTATTAAAAATATATTTGGAATTTAAATCTACCATTTGACCATTTATCTTATTAAATTAGTAAATTTTATACTTTCTTAAGTATCTGATTTTTTACATAAGTAAAATAAGAGAGTTTTGAAACATTCTAATATTAATATTCAAAAGGTATAAATTTACAAAATTTGAATCTGTAATTGTATACTGCTTAGTGCCTTTGAATCAGGTATATGTAATCATTTCACATATTAATTTATTTTGTTTCAATTATACCCTTCCATTATTTTTAAATGCTCAAGAATCAGGGATAAAATCACGTTTGTTGTGTCATATCTGATTTTTTATATTATGGCTGAGTACTTTTTATAATTTACTTTAAACATCTTGGAATTCCAATTTCCCTAATCTTAACTTTTGGGGTTTGTAAATTTAAACTACTAATATTATATAAAAACAAACTCAATCCCAAATAGCCTTTTTGGTCATTTGTGAGAACTTTTCATGCTAATAAATTTTCCTAAACACCAATTTCCTAACATTTCATAGGAAAAAAAATTTATGTACTTGAAATATGTTAGATGTTTGTCCAAAATTGATAGCATTGAAATTAATTTGTAGAAGTAATCTAATTTATCAAAGCTTTACCAGAGAACTGGTGGAGAAAAGCAGGGAAAAGACTTTTGTATATGCCAGAACATTGTTTCTTCTCACTCCAGAACACATTGTTCTCAACCAGAACCAATTTACACTCCTCCCTCCAATTTATTGCCCTATGAAACAGTCTCTTGAATATTGCCAGGTATGGCCTTTTGTTGAATTTCAGTAAGTCCTAACTAGTACATAATGAATACTTCAATTAATTAACTCAATCAACAAATATTTATTGAGTGTCTCTCACATGTTCAACAGTGTTTTTTTGTGCTGTACACTTTATAATTGAAAAACACCCAGGGAATCTTGCCAAGCAAGAAAAATAATTTAGAGTCCAAGAGTGGTGGCACAGGTCCCAGCCTTGGGAGGCTGAGTCAGGAGGGTCACTGAGAGTTCGAGGCCAGCCTAGGCTACAAAGTGAGTTCAGCTGAACTGCATAGTGAAACTCTGTCTCAAAAAAGACAAAAAAAAAAAATCCAAAAGAAAACTGATTTATATATTGTAATGTTCAGCTAATACCAAAACAACTGATGAAAAGCTAAAATATTGATTTATGAATCCCTGACAGGTGAACTTTGATGAAAGATCCAATTAATGCCTAATTTCTTCAGTTAATCAGGTTCTATTCAATAAAGATGCTAATTAATATATGCTCAATATTCTAGCTTACATAAAATACAGTTTATTTTAGATAGTAGCTTTAATAGAACCCAAAGTGGGTCTGAAATTAAAACAACCAAATGGATCTGAAATAGAATCCAAAATGGATCTGAAAATAAAGTATTCAACATATGTGTAAGATTGTCTTTACAACAGAATGATTTTTTAAATCAAATGAATGCTTTTTCATATGTAATACTATATGATTAACATAACAGAGAGTCTATATAAAAGGAAATCTGGCAAAAATTATTTTTAAATACCTTAAATTATCCATAAAAGTCCACCATAACATGTCTTCTTGTCCATGTACAAACTGTCAGAGTAATGAGTATATATAATTTATAATTAATATCCTTATATATAGTGTCTATTTAAAGTGATTTTTCATGAAACAGATAAATGTATTATACTTAGATTCACAAACCTCAACTATGAATAAAATGTGACTCTAGTTTACACCTAAATAAGTGTGTTACCACCGCTTTTAGTGTATACACTGTCAGCCATATGACATAAATTTTCAACAGTAGGCACTTCCTTGCCATTGCATTTTAAATTGTGATTCTCTGTTAGATTCAGCCGGGCCACTTTGGGAGGCAGTTTTGTGATGGACATAAAAAAGGATATTCTCATTATCTCCAAAATGGCTTTTAAGGTATTTTATAGCTTTTCTATCTCATGCAGAAGGCCTTTCTTTTGAAATATGTTTTATATTTCTCTTCTAAACTCCTACCTCCAGTATCCTAATTTCAAGTCTGGATGACTATCATAAAAGTTGCCATCCTTCTAATAATTCACTATGCACACATAGGTGAAGTAAGCTTTTTAATGTATAAGAATACAATTCTAACCACATAATACGTATGCTTGAGAACCTTCAAAGGCTCCCCCTTTGCTACAGAATTAGATATAAATGTACTTGGCTTTCATATTGTATTTCAAGGTTCAGTTGAGGTATCTATCAACACACAAGTGGATGTAATTTTACCGTATTTTGAACTCCTATTGCACTTCACTTATTTTACCTCTATTCTGACACTTATCACAGTTTTTTTTTGTACTTGTATCATTCATGTACCTGTCTCTCTCTTGCTCTCAACTATAGTTCTTGCCCTCCAGGAAATGATGCTTTACTTATCTTTTTATAATCTGTACCACATAAAATGACACTTTGTATAGAAGATATACCTGAAAAGCATTAAAACAGAATTTGAATTAGTTACTTTGAAAGTTGTATATACTTAATTAATAACATTCAATTTAAAAGAAAGATTTTGACATTTTCCTCCAATTTCTTTAAGGGCCTGTGAGACTCTTTTAATGATTACAATGGTGACAAATCATCAACATTTGAGGGAAAATTAATGAGATAGAATCTCTGTGTGAGATATGAACTGACGGTTCCCAAAGTTCCCAAAATGCTTTCAACAGTGGCAACATTATTGTTATGTGTTTACAATATCCTTAAATTTCTACTTTGAAATACACAATATTCATTTGGATGTACAAGTTCTAACATATTTGTTAAATTAGCTTTGTCTCCTTGTAGATGTATTTTGCAGTTTTGCAAGTCAGGCCATTGAAAGTATATTTAGAATTGAAATATCATTTAATTAAGACATTTAGTGCCTTCCTCATTTAGGTATGCTATTTTATAGCTTCTAGTGAATGAGAAACTTGTCATCGATATTACACCAAAAAATAAATAAATAAATAAACCTTGCCAATTTGAGGAAACATTTACCTGTGCTGTGACTCAAAAAAGTTTACAAATTCAGCTTTTTCTGCCTACCTGCTCTTGAGTTTTACCAGAAATGTAAGGAACTGAGGAATAGATTTGAAGTAAACAGTACTGACTAGTTGAATGTAGAGTGTATCATGTAACATTTTAATAGTTACTGATTTGAGGTCCTGTTTTATTTGCACTTCATTTGGTTTAACACATATTCTTTAGAGGTTCTATGTGCCCAGTTTTGAAATATCTTCACTAATCGATGGGAATGTGTGCAGAGATAATGAAAAACAATTGGTTATCTTTATTTTTCCTAGACTATGTTATGTGATTACTTAGCAGATTTCCCTTCTCCATTGAAGCTAACAATGAACTGACCTTGAAAAACCAAGTATGTATTGGTGGGAAGAAAAGAAAGTACACAGTTTGAAGAACTTTTTTCAAACAAAATCATTTTATGATCATTTAAAAAATCAGTTATCTATACTTTGTCACAATACCTTCACATTTAGTTATTTGACTTTTTACTGTAATGAGATTCTACCTTGAGTAAAATATTTTTGTACTTATCCTTAAAAGTATTATTTGGTTTTATGTCACTTTTAGCCTCTGCTTTGCATATTGGTATGTTTGGATCTCAAAATAAGACTGAGAGGTCTATTGGCCAGAGATGGTAATAATTTTCTTGAAGTTTAAATAATTGAGGACATTACTTACCTTTCTACATTGACTATATGATAATCACTGCTTATCTATAGATAATACTGTACTATATAGGCCATCACTGAATACATGGTACCAAAAAGCATTAAATATTCCAATGAACACCATATTACCACCACCACTACCTACCAAGCCTGATTTGATTTGTCAGCCTCTAAGGAGAAATGTGTTTGGGGTGGAAAAAAAAGAATATTGAAGGGTATGGAGTAGTACACAATCCTTTTATGTACTATGACAAAGCATCATTAAGTCCAGACTATCCTGAGCCGCAGTTAATAGGATCACCTTGTTCTTTGTAAACCTCCACAGAATTCTGCTACAATAGTATCTAATTCCTTGCATAGTAATTCTGAGGTAATAAGGTATTGTTAGCCATTTCCTTCTGTAGATTTTAGTTTTTTATTTTTTATTTTTTTATTAGTACATGTTTGCAGTACATAATGATTGTGTTTCTTTTTGGGAGTTGGTACACATATATAATGCATTTTAATTCTGTTTTCATTCCTTTCCCTTCCTAGAAATCCCTCCTCCTCCATCTCTTTTTTTTTTTTTTTGTGGGTACCGGGGGGTCGACCTCAGGACCTCGCGCGCCAGCAGGCGCCCGTGCCGCTGAGCGATATCACCGGCCCCTTTTTCGTATGTGGGTTCCGGGAGTCGAACTCGGGTCCTCGCGCTTGCCGGGCAGGCGCTTAAGCCGCTGAGCCATCTCACCGGCCCCCTCCTCCATCTCTTGGTACCCTTCCAAGTAGATTTTACTTTATTTTCTTTATTTTAAAGATAAAAAACAATAAAAACAATGACACAAAATTTCAAAATGAGATAGTAGTAGAGTAACAATGGTTAATGCATTGGGTATTGTTATCTTTAAAGCAGTTGCTCAGATTACAAGATATAGGCATGAAAAATTGATCAAACAATATTAGATTTTACTTTAAAAGGGACAATCATACTGATAAATAAGATTTTGTAGAAGCATTGTTTAAATTCTAGATATGACTGCATAGTTAGACTTGTGAGAATTGAAATAGATATATCCTTACATATAAAACTGCTTCATTTGTAAAAGTCAAAATCTTTCACCATTTCTGGAAATTTGTTAGAAAGTATTTGCTCGAATGTGAAATACTCATGGAATATGAAAGAAGTATCTACTCAAGTTTACAATACTGTGAAACTTCACCACCCACATGAAATAAGCCCTAGAGTATAACTCACAAAGAACAAATTTTATTGGATGAATATTCTTACATACAGAGGTTTGATGTAAAGATGATAATGCATAAAAGTTCACTTTTTTCCTTTTGCAATCATATATTATTTATACAAAAATCATGTTAGTGCTATATTAAATTGTGCATTTTACCATTTAGTAACAAGGAGTATAGGGCATATGAATAGACTCATAATGAGGCCAGTTTGGAGAAACAATGTTTCAGTCACTCACAGTGTAAGCTGAAGATTTGTAATAAGAAAGCACATGTACTAATAATTGTATTAGTCAATGCTGATTTTCCAAAGTAAACACAAGTAATATATTAGCTTATAGCATAGAGCTTTCATAGGAAAGTCATCTCTTGCTTTGTGTTCATGCCTTATTTAAAGTGTCTATTCAATAGTTCTTATAACATTTTCAGTTATTTCACAGAACATTGCATTTTTTGTGTTAATTGTATTTTCCATGACTTCCAACAACAGAGCCCCAGCAATTTTAGATGCCCACAGTGCCCTAGAAACTTTGTTGAATTTCTAGAGGAACATTACACCACTTCTAAATTGTTTCACAAAAGAAAGCTTTTTAAAAATGTTGACTTCAATAAAGAAACATTATATGGGGAACATGCTCTGAGTTAAAAAGTGTCTTGACATCATATATGGATTCTTTGATGTTAGTCAACATTCCAAGTAGTGTGAATGCTTATCTTACTGAGAGTCCATTTGTTGTTTTCACAGATTTCAGGAAACCTTACTGTGCCTTGGATTACAGGGTGTTCTCGAAAAAGAGCAGTAAGTAATCTTTCATTTAAAGCAACAAATGTGTTTCCTCTCATGTTGTTTGTAGAAATGCCATTGAGAAAATTGTCATGATTTATTTAAAACTGGACAAACATACCCTTGAAAAGGCCAAACTGTCTTTAAGGACATATTCTGAGATCATAATATTTATGTATACTACAAAGGTACCTTATATTATATGTAGTAATCAACACACTGAATAATCTTTCTGCAGTTTTTTCTGCTTTTAAAAAATGTAAGGATAACAAAATATGTTTCTACATCCAACTAGCTTGATTAATTTGACCACACAGTTGAATGATGATTGATGTAAAACATGTAAATCAATATTAAATAATTTAGCATTTTAGTGAAATTCAATATTCAAAGGTGATGAGTAACTAATGTTTAGCGTGTTATTTGTTCTCTGGCTCTCTGCTGAAACTGCTGTGATTTTTACAATGTCAACAACAGAACTTCAGTGAAATTGTAGTCTATGAAAAAAACTAATCTAGTTGGTCTGCATAGGACTCATAAATCTGAATTTTAACAAGTGTCCCAGTATATGTTGATGCAACTTATACATAGACAGGAAGCTTTGAAAGGAATTTTTTTGTGGGTACCGGGGGTTGAACTCAGGACCTCATGTGCTGACAGGTGCCCGTGCTGCTGAGTGATATCACCAGACCGTTTTTTCATATGTGGGCAACGAGAGTCAAACTCAGGACCTCACGCTTGCTGGGCAGGCGCTTATGCCACTGAGCTATCTCACAGGCCTTAAAGTATTTTAACATTAAAAGAGACATGAAAAGATTTTTGGAAAGAAAAAAATAGTTACCATATAATGGACAGTTTTATGGACAAAAAAAATTAGAGCTAGAATTTCAGTACTGGATAAGATTGTATAGAAGTATAAACCCTGGAAGTAATACAAGAGGCCCCAATAGAGAACTCTGAAAGGTGGAAAGATGATGAATTTTTAGGGACTCTAGAACTCAGAGGAACCATAAATTATTTTATTCCCAATCCAACACTAGAAGGCTACCCAAGCTAGGCAACTAATAATTCCCAAAATATCAAGAGAAAAAGGGTTTGGGCAAGCTCATTTCTTCCCCAGATGGAGCAGGAGTCCCATAAATACCCTGAATTGAGCCTGGTAACATTGACAAGGGAGAACTGAAAGCCCTCCACTGACATTAAACAGCTAGGGAAACTGCCATACTTTCATGCTGAACCTAAATCTCCCTTTATTCACCTGGAGATACCAGGCAGCAATCCCAAGGGGGATACTGCAACAAAGAACATACTGGTCTGGAGAATCTTTTTTCTCTATAATCTATACGATGTTTTTCCTCCACCTATAGATCCAGGTGGCTGATTAGCAAAAACAAGAGGAATCAAGTCACAACAAACATGCAGCCCAAGAAGTTCTCTATCTATCCCCGACAAATGAATTAACTTTTCTACCTAGACACAATGGTCTCGTAGGTGGCACCAACAGGAAGGATCTGCTTACAAGTGTCTGGCCTGGTTAGGGTCCTTCTGTCCCCTTAGGTGGCACTAGCAAGAATCAGTGGAAGCTTTGGTGATATCGAATAAACAATGCATATGAAAATTATACCAGAGATGTCCTGAAAATTAAGGTATCATTGGAAACATAAAACATAAGTAGCACAGGACCTGTGGACTAAACATAATGGAGTGACTACTTACTAAAATAAAAAGATTAAATAAGACTTAAGATCTAGTAAGGTAGTCATCAAAATATTCTTAAAAACAACTGAAAATCACACATTTTACAAAGAAACAGCAAAATCACATCAAGAATGCTAAAAGACAATGGATACAAACACTCAGATGAGTCAGATAATGGAATTATTTGAGAAACATTTTAGAACACCATTTAAAAAGTGCTTTAGCAAGCAATTAGAAATTATTTTAAAATGAAAGTATCTCAGAGAAGCAGTGGTAATTATTGAAAGAATCAAATAAGAATTGCAAAACTGAATAGTACAACTAGAATGAAAACCTTGGGAGATGGCTCAATATTAGGCTCAAGAGAGGTGACAGAATAATTGAACTTAAGAACAGATTAAAAGAATTTAAACAAATAATACAATGAAGTATTTCCAATCTATTTGGAGTGAAGAGTGATAAAGTCAATTTATTGTATGTTAACTGTGCATCAGTAAAGCTTAAAAAATGAATGTATATTTGAAATATTTATTTGGAATATTTATTTGGAAGTATTTATTGGAAACCTATTTTTGAATAAACTTTTTTAACTGTAAAATTTTGTGAAATTTAAATGTACATATAGTGTAGGTGAAGAAAATTGACATTTCCTGTCCTTCAAAATGATATTTCCAGTAAGCATAAAATACACATTGGATTTCAACATAGTGGGGCAAATATGGTAGGAACACTTAATTAATATCTTAAAAATTTAACTGCATAATATAATATTAATAACTATAGATGAAATGCTGTACAGCTCATTTTTAAAACATTCATTTTTCAATTATTTTTATTTTTATTTTTTTATGTGGGTACTGGGAGTCGACCTCAGGACCTCATGCTTGACAGGCAGGCGCTTATGCCACTGAGCGATATCACTGGCCCCTTTTTTCCTTTATGTGGGTTCTGGGAGTCGAACTCAGGACCTCATGCTTGCCAGGCCACTGAACTATCTCACTGGCCCATGTTATTTTTATTTTAAATGAAAATTATACTGTATGCATTTAGAATTTTGAGTGTTGTATATACATATATATAAATATATACAGTATAGATATACTGTATGTATGTATATAGTATGTATGTGAAGAGATAACCATGATTACAATACCCAAGAAAATTGACATACTCTCATATAGTAATCATTTCTTCTCTCCTTTGTTTTTTTTTTTTTTTTTTTTTTTTTTTTGCAATGCTTGGCATCAAACTTAGAGCCAGGCATATGCTAAATAAGTGCTTTAAGAATGAACTCTCCCTAGCTCTTATGTGGTCAGAGCATCTGCATCTATTATCTTAGTAAATTTCCAATGTATAATACAATATAATTGTACATATTTATGTATACAATGTCACATTTTAATGAATGCACAGTGTGTAGTAGTCTCTGAGCAGTGTAACTGTCAAAGCACCTTAAAACATATTATTTCTGTTTTAATTTGCAGTTCTCAAATTGCCAGTGATATTGAGGACTTTTTCATGCACTTATTGGTCATTTGTACTTCTTCAAATGAGAACTATCTACTCATTTCAGGTGCCCAATTTTTGATTGGATCTGTAAATTTGGGAGGTCTAATTTTTTTTAGTTCTTTGCATATGCTAGTTATTAGTCTTCTATCTGATGAGTAGCTGGCAAATTTTTTCCATTCCGTAGGTTGTTCTTCACCCTCTTAGTGTTTCCTTTGCTGTGCAGAAGCTTTTTAATTTGATATGATCCCACGTGTTGATCCTTAGTTATATTCCTTGTGCAACTGGGGTTTTCATAAAGTATTTGCCTACACCTATGTCTTTAAGGAGTTTTACGTATTTTATCTTCCAGCAGATTGTTTCTGTTTTAATATTTAGATCTTTCATCCATTTTGATTGTAGTTTAGTGCATGGTGAGAGATATGAGTTTAGGTTCATCATCTTTTGCATGTGCAAAGTCAGTTTTCACAGCACCACTTGGTAAAGAAGCTACCTTTCCTCCACCAAAGTGGTTTGGCCCCTTTGTCAAAGATGAGGTATCTAAGTGTGCCTGGAGTTGTTTCTGTATCTACTATTCTGTTTCATTGATCCACAAGTCTGGTTTTTGCCAACACCATGGTGTTTTTAATCACTGTAGCTAAGTAGTGTATCTTGAATTCAGGGATTGTGATGCCTTCTCCCTTGCCTTCTTGCTCAAAACTGCTTTTGCTATTCTAGGTCTCTTCTGGTTCCATATGAGTTTTAGGGTTGTTTTCTCCAGTTCTCTGAGAAATGCTGTTGGCATTTTGATTGGAATTGCAGTAAATCTGTGTAATAATTTTGGAAATATGGTCTTCATCATATTGATTCTGTCTACCCAGGAACAGGAGATATCTTTCCATTTTGTGATATCCTCTTTGATATCCTTTTTCAGAGTATTATAGGTTTCACTGTAGAGGTCTTTCACTTCTTTTTTATATTTTATGGAAAAGAGGTAAAACAAAATTTCATAACAAAATAATAGGAGAATAACATTAGTTAATACATTACATGTTATTATCTTTAAAGCAGTTGCTCAGGGTATAAGATATAGGCATAAAAATTTCTTCAATTGATATTAGCACAATCCTTCCTTTTTAGTGAACTAAGAGACACTGATAGTATAACTCACTTGCATTTTTTCCATTTTCCCTACTGTCCTTTCCCTTTTCACCCATCTTAGTTCTTTTTTCCTTTTGAACAATGTCTTCTCATTTCACAACATGTATTGTACATTTTAGAGCTTATTTACTCTTTCAATTTTTCACACCAGGGAGAAAATAGGATGTTTACACATGTGAGTCTGATTTATTACACTTATTAGTATGGTCACAAATTGTATCCATTTACCTATAAAAGTCTCAGGTTTACCCTTTCTTATGGCTGAGTAGTACTCCATTGTATAAAAATACAACTTTTTCATCCATTGCTCGGTTGATGGGCATTTGAGTTGTTTCCCTGATTTAGCTATTACAAATTGTGCTACTATAAACATGGGTGCACATATATTGCTGTGGTACGATGTTTTTAATTCTTTTGAGAAGATGCCCAGAAGGGGAATAGCTGGGTGGGATGGGATCTCAAATCCCAGTTTTTTGAGGGATCTCCACAGTGATTTCCACAGTGATTGCACCAGTCTATCTTCCCAGCAACAGTGGAGAAGTATTCCTTTTTCCCCACAGCCCCTCCAGTATTTGTTATTGTTTGATTTCTTGATGATAGCCATTCTTTCTGGATTGAGATGGAATCTCAGTATTGTTTTAATTTGCATTTCTCAAATGACTAGTGAAGTTGAACATTTTTTCATATATTTATTTGCCATTTGTTTTTCTACATCTGAGAAGTGTGTATTCAACTCAGATTCCCATTTTTGGACTGGGTCTTTGAGTTTAGGGAGTCTGATTTTTTTCAATTCTTTATATGTTCTAGATAGAAGTCCTTTGTCTGAGGGACAATTGGCTAATTTTTTTCCCAACCTTTGGGTTGTCTTTTCACTTCTTTGTTTAGGCTAATTTCTAAGTATTTCGGTTTCCTTAATGCTCCTGTGAAAGGTGCTGTTCCCTAATTTCTCTCTTATGAGTATGTTATTGGTGTATAGGAACACTATGGATTTTTGAGTGTTGACTTTGTATCCTGTTATGTTAATTTTCTTATTACTTCCACAAGTCTTTCGGTGGAGTTTTTGGTGTCTTCTATGTAGAGGATCATGTTACCAACAAATAATGATACTTGTGACTGTGGGGTATTCAGGTCCCCCATTATAATTACATTGGTGCTGATTTTTCATGTTCATTAGGGTTCATTTTATGAAGTTTGGTGTACCAGTATTTGGTATATATATATGTCTGATTGTTTTCTCTTCCAGTTGAATTTTTGCCCTAATCAGTATGTAGTGAACTTTTTTTGTCTCTTCTTAGTCTTGGGTTGAAATCCACTTTGCAATTAGAATAGCTACTCCTTTTTTTCCTGGGTTCCCATTGCATGGGGTATTATTTTCCATCCTTTGACTTTTATTCCTTGCAGTTTTTTCTGTTTAGTGTGCTTCTTGTATGCAGCCTATGGTTGGATGTTGTTTATTTGTCCATTCTGCTAATCTGTGTCTTTTGACTGGTAGAGAGACCATTCAAATCGATGGTTGTAATTGATAGATATTGAATTATCCTTGTCATCATATTATTTTAGTACTGTTAGTATCCTTTCTTTTCTATTTAATTGCTCACCTTCCTTGATGGACTTATTCTTTTGGGAATTTCATACAACAGTCTCAAACACAAATCCAAGAGACTAAAAACTCTATTCAAAGAATACGAAGCAGAATCAACCAATGCAAGGAAAGAATATAAGACGTAGAACACAGGGCTATCATGGTATCATCAAGATACCATGGTATCATCATTGTCTTTTTCTAGGTTATCCTTGACAGTCTTTTGGAATGCTGCTTAGGTGGGCATGCATTTCTTTAGGTGCTTTTTATTTTGGAAGTATCTTATTTCTCCATCAATTTTGAAAGATAACTTTGCTGAATACATCAGTCTGGGTTGGGAGTTATTTTCTTTTAGGACTTTAAACAATTCAGCTCATGATCTCCTTCACTTTAGGGTTTGTGTTGGGAAGTGTGCTGTAATTCTTGTGGGGTTTCCTTTACAGGTGACTTGTATGTGTGTGTGTGATTTCCTCTAACAGCTTTTAAGATTTTGTTCTTTTGTTGAATTTCTGGCATCTTTGCTATTATATTCCTTTGTATAGTTCTTTTCTGATCATGGCTATTTGGGGTTCTATATGTCTCACTTATCTGTATGTCAAATTCTTTTTCCATGCTTGAAAATTGTTCTGGTATTACTTTTGTAAATAGGTTTTTTATACCCACTGTGCTATCTTGATTTTTCATTGATTTCAGTTTACCTTAGATCAGTCTTCTGTGCATTGTCTAGCAGCTGCTGGATGGAGTTTTCATGGTCCCTGGCTATTTATAAGCTCTTTCTCATTAGCAGATTATCATCCACAGCCCTGTGTTCTAGGTCTTATATTCTTTCCTTGCATTGGTTGATTCTGCTTCGTATTCTTTGAATAGAGTTTTTAGTCTCTTGGATTTGTGTTTGAGACTGTTGTATGAACTCCAATTCTATTCTATGTTAGGCATTCATGATTTGCATGTCTTTCTTTAGCTCCTCAATTTTTTAATGCATCTTCTTTGGACTCACTCATCATTTGTTTCATTAGGGCCATCATTTCTTTCATTATCTGTACTTTGAAATTTCCAAGCACCTAATTCATCTGTTTGGTTAATTCTGTTGCTACCATTTCAGATATTTCAGCTGAGTGGCTTTTAATTTTTTCCCTGTTAATGCCCACTGGACTTGCTTTGGAGAAGTCTGGAGCTTTGGGTAGCATTTTGCTTCTAGATTTTCTCAATTTATACTTTAAAATTTGTTTTCTGTGTTGAGGCTTGCAAATTGCTTATGGCGAGTAGCTTTATTGCTAGTATTGAGACATCTTTTTGTAATTAATAATTTTTATGGATGCTCTCTAGTCATAGCTAGGTTTTTGCCTTTGGGTCTGTCCTAGGGTCTTGCCACTTCCATTTATTAGGGAAGGTAGGTTGCAGCCTTTGTGGCCCAGTTATCCACTTGTTTGGTAACAAACTGTATTATTGTTTATGACCCCCAAACAGTACAGCTATTGTGATACAGAGAAGATCATTTGATAGAACAACTATGTGACCTTGGCTAGATTAGTTAAATTAGTAACAACAATAGTGTCAAACATGGACTGGATAATAACAAACTAGGACTACTAACATTTTACCACTTTTAACCATAGGAATGAGATTTATAGTTATAGTATGAACACTAAGACAAACAGTTATTTATGTACAGTAAGTATATACTAAACAGGTCAATTTTACCTCCATTCACAATAGAATAGTGTTCAACCATAGTAAGATATAGTATACTATCTATGGATTCATAAGAGTAAGTGTTTATAGTACTACAGTTATGGCAAGGGTATGGGAACATGAAGACAAAAATAGACTTTGGAAAAATTAAGCAATGGAAGATGGGAAGAATATTATAATTGATATAACAGATCCTATTTGGGAGTAAAAGAAAAATAATAGCATTATATAACACTAACAGAGACAATGAACAGGGAAAAGAAAAATGAATGATGAATAGAGATTAAAGAGAAAAAAAAATAAAATGTAAGGAACCTAACTGAAAGACAGCTAGCAAGAGAAGAGAAGAGAGAGAGAGAGAGACCCTATTTAATGAATAAAACTAAGTAATATAAAACCAGGGTGAACAAGAAAAGAAAATAGGTAATAGAGCTCCAAACTCAACCAACAAGAATAAAATTAAAAAAAAATATAGAGGGGAAGAAAAAATGCATAGGAACAGGTGTGATACTAAAGAGTCAAAGTAACAATATGGGAAGATAGGTTTGTCCAGAAGAAGGTAGAAGTGATACAGAGAGAGCAGGATATGGCACATTAAAAAGGAGAGGACTTAATGTACTATATCAGTCAGTGTTTACTAGAGAAACAGATTTAATGCAAGATTTACAAATATATAAGAATTTATAAGATTGGCTTACAGTGGCTGCCCACAGAGTCACATGTGGAGGAATGCAAAAGGTCTGTCTATAGGGTGGAGATCTGAAGGATTCAGTCAAAGGCCTGGAACTCACTGTAGCTTCCCGTGCAAGTCCATATCAGGAGGCTGAAATGTCTGTACTGGAAAGCTGAAGATGTTCAAGGTGAAAGTGAAGGAAGATTGGAGCTCCTCCAAAGAAACAGAAGTGATACTTTCCTTCTTCATTTCCCCTTTATACCATTCAGGCAACATGCCTCCCTAGGGTGGGTCTTCTGTCTTCAGTAATTTTCCTCAGCCACACTTAGAAATGTGCTGATCCAATTTAGTTGGGTGTTTCTTACCCAAGCTGATACAACTAATTAACTATCACATGTACTGTTAATTTTCTTTCTAAAACAAATTAAGAAATAGAATTGCTGTGGGGTCTTGAGGTGAAGAAACTAGATAGAAAAACAGGAAGAGGGAGAGAACCTAGATACCAACTATTTATACCAATAAAAAGAAAAATGAAAACCAAAACCAAAACAAACAAAAAATCTTTTAAAAAACCAAACAAATCAAAACAAAACACATAACCAACCAAAAATGCCAAACAAAATAATTTATCACAATATCCAAAATTCAGAAGATATCCAATGGGAACTCAGTTTAAACACTTCAACAATAGAATGTATATGATTCTCATATAATCTCTTTGCCAGAAAACCTGGGAGAAGGTGGCAACTAGCATGTAACCATGTCCTCACTCTCTGAAGTCTGCATTTTCTTCTGGTTGTGTACCTACCAGCTGATGTCCACAGACCCTGCCACTCCACCTGACCCTGGCCCTCCCTTCAGTGAGCACTGGTGGAGGTTCTGCAAGGAAGGCAGTGGCTGCAATTCCTTCTTAACTGCTGTGCCACAGAGTCCATGAGTCTGTACAATTCCCCTTTGAAATCTGGTTTCTGGTTACCCACACCCTTGTTCTCCACAGATGGGTGTATGCTCTTGTGACCTGGATGGTGTGCAGGAAGGCATAGCAGGAATAGAGCTAACTTGGATTTTGGCTCAGTCTGTGGTCAGGGGTAGTGCCTTTGATTCCACATTCTACAAGACATGCATGACTCATGCTAGGCTGTTTGGATGCACTACATATGACTCTACTGACCTGGGGATCCACAGAGCTGGTGCCAGCCAATCTGTGTGTCCTTGCAAATGACTCAACAGGCCCTCTGGGCAAAAGATCTATTTACACTGTTCCAGAGCAATGAGCCCATATGCATGCACTCCAGTAAAGAGCCTGGTTGTCTGGAGTAGCAGGTTCATGAGCTGCTTCACCTTATTCAGCAGATCTAAGATGCCCTTTGCCAGGATATCCTCTCTCTGGTCTGAGTTTTTTGGTGGGAGAGGGCCTCCAGTATGCAGTATGTGCTGGAGTGGAGAACACAGGAATACTGGTTTCCTCGGCGTTGGAGGCAATAAATGTGTGAGGCCAGCGAACACAAATTGTGTCCCAGGAATCTGGTGTCTGCACCACTAGATTGTCCCTCAAACTTTTTGTCTCACTATCCAAGATGGCTGCTCCCAGACAGAGTCGGGGGAGGGGGCCTACTGAGCTTCCATAGCAGCATGGCTTCCCTTTTTTGTATTTTCCTTTTCTTTGAGTTGATCTATGAATCAGCTATCATTATTGATTTTCTATTTCAGCATACCTTCCTTCCAGATACATTGCAGATACCTTCCTTCTCAGTGGATCTTTCTTGAGTTTCCACAATGTGACCCTTGAGGGAAGGGAAGGAAAGGCCCATGTGGGGAAGGAAGTCAGCTCCCCTCAAAATAAAATCTCCTTATTTTTAAAGAGTAGTATTCCATTATATATATATATGTATTATATATATATATATATATATATATATAATATATATATATATGTAAGTATGTAACAAATTTCCTATTCATTCTTCAACCAACACTTATTTTGTTTCCATATTTCAGCATCTCTGAATAATGCTGCATTTAATATGGGAACACACTTTTCTTAAAGATACTGATTTTATTTACTTTGAATATACACTGTGATCAAATTATACAGTGAATGTTTAAATTTAAAAAGTCATTACTGTAAAAGACACATCACTAGTATTCCCTCTCAAAAAAAACTCCCCCACATTTTGAACATACATCTGCCATCATTCTTGCCTTTTGCTGAAGCAGTTCTGGAAGTCCTTTTTTGTATCTTGATGAGGTGTGATCTAAAATAGGGTGAATGCTGCTGCCAACTGCCATCCAACACAGAAGCAAGTTAATGAAGACCTTACCATGTCCTCATCCACCTTATTCAGCAGACCTGTCAACGTGTGACTTCTGCATTTTGAATCGATTCAGGATAACTTGGCAGCTCCAGGAGCACACTTACACAATCATGAAACAGGACTTCAGAAGTGTTTCAGAAAGTAGCAAGAAAGATGGTGTAATTGTGTTTAAGGTGTGTCTTATATTATAATAATTTAAAAAATCAAACATTTATTGTATTTATTATCAAACTTTATATATCCAAAAATAGGATCACTGATCTTATAAAAGTTCTTTATTTTTTGAAGAATCTCCATATTTGTTTTCTCCAATGGTTATACCAAATTACATTTCCACTTTCCATCAAAAGTATATATGAGTTCGCTTTTCTTTACATATTTGCAAACAGTTATCTTTTGAATTTTTGATAGCAGCCATCCTAACAGATATAAAGTGATATCACTGTGACTTGATTTGCAGTTCCTTGGTGATTAGTAATGGTTTATATGTTTGCATATATCTGTTGACCATTTGTATGGATAAATGTCTGTTTAAATACCTATTCAGTTGCTTTACCAATTTTTTAATCAGTTTGCTTTTGTGTTGTTGTTTTTGCTTTTTCACTATTAAGTTTTGGGAATTTCTTACATACTTTAGATACATAAAATGCTTACTTTGTTATGCAGAAGCTTTTTAGTTTGATGTGGTCCCACTTGTTTATTTTTGCTTTTCTTGCTTGAGTTTTTGGTATCATATAAAAAATAAGTTGTCAAAGCCAAAGTTAAAGTACTTTTTCCTTGTGTTTTCTGCTAGGAGATATATGGCTTCATGTTTTACATTTAATTCTTTAAACCATTTTTAGTTGATTCGTATATGTGGTGTTAGGGAAAGGTCAAATTTCATTCATTTTAATGTTCATATCCAGTTTAATGTTATTTATTAAAGAGGATATATTCTCCCCATTTTTTATTCTTTGTATTTTTTTTAGATAGTTGACCATAAATATTTGGATTTACTTCTTAGCTTGTTTCTGTCCCATTGGCTTATGCGTCTATGTTTTATTGCCACTTACTAATTTCTAGTTTCATTGCATTGATTTCAGAAAAGATATTTGTCATGATTTTAATCATTTTAAAGTTGATAAGGCTGGTATTGCAACCTAACATGTAATCTGTCAGGGAGAATTTTTTTTTTTTTTTTGTAAGTACCGGGAGTCAACCTCAGGACCTCGCACGCCAGCAGGCACCCGTGCCGCTGAGGGATATCACCGGCCTTTTTTTTGTATGTGGGTTCCGGGAGTCAAACTCGGGCCCTCGCACTTGCCAGGCAGGCGCTTACGCCGCTGAGCCATCTCAGTGGCCCTGTCTGGGAGAATGTTTTCTGTGCAGCTAAGAAGAATGTGTATTATGCTGCTGTTGAGTGAAATATTCTGTGTATCTTTGTTTTGTTCATTTGTTTCATAGGGTTGTTCAAGTCCACTGCTTCCTTATCAATTTTCTTCAGTATTGATGTTCTATCCACTGTTGAAAGTTGGTTATTGAAGTCTTTTAGTATTACTGTATTGCTTCCTATTCCTGCTTTCAGATTGCCAATATTTGCTTAGTATATTAGATGTACTGATGTTAAGTGCAGCTGTATTTATAAGTGTTATATCTTCCTGATACAGTGTCTTTTTATTACTATATATTGTCCCTTGTTACAGTTTTTAGTGTAAACCATGTTTTGCATGATATAAATATAGTCATCCTCACCTCATTTCTGTTACAATTTTTATAGACTATCTTTTTCCATCATTTTTTCCTGCAGTTTGTGTCTGTTTGATGTTAAAACAAATCTCTTATTGATAACATAGAGCTGGATCTTGTTTTTTTTAATGCATTCTGCTACTGACTTTTGAATGGATAGTATTTTCTTTTAACTTTTATTCTACAGCAAAAGGTGATTTTGACACTGCATTACATTATTGGTATATGTCTAGAGTTTTACCATTACTGGTAGGTTTCATGTTTTTACTTACTTTCAGATTTCTATTTAGTGGCTATTCATTTCAACTCAAAGAACTCCCTTCTGTATTTTTTCTAAGGCATGTCGAGTAGTAATAAACTCACAGATTTTATTTGTCTTGGGAAGATTTTATTTTGCCTTGATTTATGAAGGACAACTTTATTGGGTATTCTTGGTTAGCAGTTTTATTTATTTATTTATTTTTCAAATATATCATCCAACTCCATTCTGGTCTACATGCTTTCTGCAGTGAAAGCATCTGTTGATTATGTATGGGAGTTTCCTTGTACTACATTATACTTGATTTTTCTCTTCCTTCATCCAGAGCAGTTTCTTGACTTTTGTCCTTGACTTTTAATAATTTGATTATAACTTTCTTGGTGCAGATGTCTTAGCTTTCAAACTAGGTTTCAAACTATTGTGAGTATTTCAAGCTTCAAAAATATGAATGTTCATTTCTCTCCTGAGATTTTGGGTAGTCTTGAATCTTTTACTTTAAATAATGTTTCATTTCTCTACCTCTTCCTCTTCTGAGACTCCTATCATACTTCTGGTTTTGGATTTAGAATGTCCTCCAAAGGCCATGTGATAGGGACTTGGTTGCCAGTTCATGGGCTTTTGGAAGGTGATTGGATCATAAGGGCTGTAACTTCATCAGAAGGTTAAACGATTAATGGAAAAATAATTTGATGAAATTTTGTGGGGATAATGGAAACTTATGTGGTAGGGCCTAACTGGATGATGCATGTCACTGGGGACATGGCTCTGGAAATTATATCTTGTCCCTGACAGTTTCTTCTCTGGCTCATTCCCTCTTCCTTTCTGCTTCCTGGCTGTCATGATGTGAACAGCTTTGCTCCATCTCACCCTTCTGCCATGATATCTCTGCGTTGCCACAGTCCTAAAAGCAATGGAGACAGTTATCATGGACTGAAACCATGAATCAAAATAAAAATCTCCCTGAAGTTGTTTTTCTCCAGTATTTTGTCACAGAAACAAAAAGTTGATTGACATGCACACATGTATTGTTTCACTAGGTAGTACCCTATAATTGTCTTTGGATTTCTTTTATCATTATTTATTTATTTATTTTTTGATCCTCTGCATAATTTCAAATAGCTAGGTAATTTAATACATTTAAATGGCATGCCTTTCAGTTCTCTGATTCTTCTGTTTGATTAAATCTATTGTTTGAAGTACTCCAATTAAATTTCACTTGTATTATATTATTTAGCTCTATATTTCTATTTGGTTCATTTTTATCATTTATCTCCTTGTTAATGTTCTCCTTTTGTTCATGTATCAATTTATGGTGTATTTCAGTAGGAATTGCAATAGAATTTATTAAATCTGAATGCTAACTACTAACCACAAAATGGTTTTTCTGCTTGTTCTTATTGCAACAATGTATGTTTGCATATGCTACTGACAATCTACCATGGCTCTTCAGTAGTAAAAAAAATACCAGAATATTTATAGTACTTTTTAGTTTCAATACATTTTAGATTACAGCATCCTTTTTATGTTTAACAGATACATGCTAATTGCACATATTTAGGGAGTACAATGTGATGTTTCAATATATCCAAGAAATTTACAATGATCAAATCTGTATAATTAACCTGTTACCTTAAACTTTATCATTTCTTTGTTGGGAACACATTAAAAATTATCTCCTCTAGTTATTTTAAAATACACAATAAATTATTGTTAACCATAGTCACTCTGTTTTATTATACAACTCTATATTTTATTTCTTCCATTTAATTATAGTTTTATAATGATTAGTTAACCTTTCATCATTCTTCCCTCTCCCTACTCTTCCTAGCCTCTACCATTTATTCTCTACTTCTATGAGACAAATTTTTAGCTTCCACATATTAGTGAGAACATGCAATAGCTGTTTCTGAGACTAAATTATTTCATTTAACCTAGTGTCTTCTAGACTTATCTATGTTGCTTCAAATGACAGAATTTTCTTCTTTTATGTCTGAATAATAAATAGATGATAGGGAGGTAGATCAATAGATGATAGATAGATACATAGATAGATAGTTGATAGATAGATACTGCATTTTCTTAACCATTTAGGTGCTGATGGATAATTAGTTTATTTACGTAAGCTGTAGTCTTTTGAACATCAGATTCATACAGATCCATTTAGCATGTATAAAGCTGTAATTAATTTTGTGGACTTTGTGAGTTTAAAGGCATTCCTCACAACTATCTGTGCAACTTTAAACAAAATACTTAACTCCTCTAAACTTCAGTCCCCAAATCTGTAAAACTGCAAATAATAATATATAGGTTAAATGAAGGACTAAATAAAATAAGTCTGAACATTGTAAATAATGTTATGTATTGTTGAATACATATTTAGAATTATCAATTGTAATTTTCGGACTAGAGGCCAGTTTATTAAAAATAAAATTGGCTTTAGGAAGAGAAAAACATATTCTCATAATAATTATTAGTGTTCTCTGACTCTTAAGTATATGCATACAGTCTGTCAGGCTCTTGACTCACAGTTCCAAATAGGAAAGCAATAGAATAATATCATAATTCAAAGAGGTAACCACTACAGTCATCAAACTGAGTCTTTGTTGAAGTGATAGGACAGTATCATTTGTACCTAAACATGGGTACTCTTTAATCATTATAAAATAAATAATATGGACAAAAGCTTTAAGTAACTTAATGTTACTTAACACTGCTAAGTAACTTAATGTTACTTTCAAGAATTTCCTTTTATCTGCTAATTTATGTTCAAGTGGACTTCAAAATTTTATCTACTAGAGTATGTATACATATTTAAAACAAATACTATCAAAAAGAAAGCGTTGGAGTCATTTGCAGGAGTTTTCAATTTATCTCAAGTAAGATATTAAAACTCTAGGGAAATCATTTTACTAGTTATTAATATTCATATATTTTAAAGTTGAATGACTATATTTTGTGGAAATTGAGCTTTCCTAAAAAAGATATATAGATGTTTCATTTAAAATTCTTATTATTTCATAACTCTTTTCACATTAGAATGTTTTCTATGAACAAGAACTGTTAACTGAGTTTGCTTTTTTGTTCATATGTAAAATCGGTACACATAAAATCTCAATTGAATAAATATTCTTACATTTAAATGTTCATATAATGTGTATGCAAGTATGGACCTTTTCTACACCACAAAACAGTAGAATAAATGTAAGCTTCATGCTTTTCCTATTCGATTATCCAGTTTTATTGAGAAAATAAGTGGTAGTATGGACTGCATAAAGGTAAAATCAGATAATATTTTGCCATAAATTAACAATTTCCTCTAATTTTAACTACTTTTTTCCACTCAAATCAAACTACTCAACTCAAGAAACTAAGGAATAAATATTTATATGACCCATCCTGATTTCTCTTATTTTTTAATAATTCTATTTACTCAATTATATAAACTATTACAGTTTATTGAAATTATTTTAATAAAATCCTCCAAATTATCTACTCATTAATTATTTATTCATTAAATTTTTATTGTTGCTCCCACTATGTTTTCAGGCATTGACCTCTAGGCACTTAGCATATATTAATAACCACACAACTTTGCACTTGTGGAGCTCACTTTGCATTCAGGGAAAATAAAAAATAACTTATTAAATATAATAAGCAAATGAATTATATATTAGACAGTTATAAGTGTTAGGGAGAAAAAATAATATGAGATAAAGGGAATAATGAGTGCTAAGAGGTGGGAGGAGATATTGCAATATTAAATAGGTTTCATTTCAGTGAAAGAATATTTACTGCAATGTGCATGCTGATGCTTGATTATTTCATTATCCAAAGACTTTACCTTTGCAAATCTGGTAATTAGGGTGGTGTTAAAATACACTGTATTATTTATATTTGAATTATTTGCCCATTATTCAATATTTTAATATCATGCTTTAATAGGAATTCATGCTTATATTCCTTTGCCCTGTGATATTTGAAATATACATACCTCAGTTTGGTTTCTGTCTTCCGTTTGGCATTTAAGGTTTTTCATGGCCTTCTTCTGTGGAAGAAGCCACTGTGACATGGTGGTAACTGTGGGATATACTACATACTTTTTCTGGCTTTAGCGCTTACTATTGCCTGGTTCTACCTTGCCTAATTATATGTATTTGCAATGGGGTTTGTGCCTCAATTTGTCACTCTAGCACATATAACATGTTGTCTGATTTCTTCATCTTCACTTTTTCTGTTGTCACTTCTCTTATCTCTCTGTAGCTAAATTGTACTTATACTTCAAGGCTCCACTCACATTTCTCCACTGTGAAAAGAGCAATAATGCTCTCAGTCCACCAGAAATTCCATGATACTATTTTTGCCATGTGTTACATCTAGTTTCATTTAGCATTTATTTTCTGTTTGTGTATCTTGTATCCCCAGCAATCTTCTTTCATATCATCTCTAATATTTAATCACATTCTGAGCCATTACTTTAAACATTTTGAATTGAATTGGTACTGTATTATACTAGAGTATTTTCTATTTGAGGACCTTAGATGAGGTGTTTTGACTTCACTGATCAATTATTGGTCAAAAATAAACTATAATTTCAAATTCTTTTCTAAATTTTCTAAATATGTTGAATCATGCCATTGCTTTAACATCCTATAGACATAACACAACTACGTAATTACAAAAACAATGAGAACCACCTGTAATAGGAATCATAGTAGGTCTATGTTTTCTTAAGAACAGGGGAGTATGTTTTAAAAATAATTTTATAAGTCAAATACTTTCTACAATGAAGAATTTAACTTGATAAATCCATTTTTTTGTCAGGAATGAGATAATGAAATGGTTAGAATAATTCTTTGTCAATAAAGATAGACTTTCTTTTTAAAAGGATTAATCTACATTATGAAGTGAATTTTTAATGAATACCAATCTGATTTATTTAAAGAAACATACATTTTTCCTCCATGTTTTTCTTGCTCCAAATTAGTGTGCTTTATTTCTTAGTATTAACTAGTATGTATCTGGTGGAAAATATTCATCTTTAGTTGAGTGAATATCATATAAAACTTGTATGAAAGTTTCATATATCATATTTTATAAATGTTTTGAACTATATACTACATGTACATGGATTTTTTTTAACTTGGGGGAAGATTAAATTAGGTTTAAAGAACCTAAAAGTGTGACTGAACAATACTGTAATTAAATAAAATGTATTACACAAAAAGACAGATTGCTATTATTTCCACTCAAAATACTCCTTCTGTGAACATACTTATCCCAATGTTCTTGCACTTAGGAATATCACGTGGTAGTTTCATACAAAGTTAAATATAGCCTAGTAATTTCATTCTCAGATATTTATCCAACTGATTTGAACATTTATCTCCAGTTAAATTCTTTGTGCTAATATTAATAGAAGCTTCATTTACAACCATCAAAACTTGGGAACAAACAAGATGTCATCCAGTAGGTTAATACAAAAATAAACTTGTACATCCATACAATGGTGTACTTTTCAATGATAATAAGCAATTATCTATTAAGCTATAGACAGACATGAATGAATCTTAAATGCATATTGTTAAGAGAAAAATGCAGTTTTGGCATTGGGTGTGGTGGTGCACACCTGCTCAGCAGTTCAGGAGGTTGAGGCAGGAGAATCACAGTTTGAGGTGAAGGTGAGTGACTTAGTGAGACTGTCTCAAGATAGTAATTTTAAAAAGGGGCTATGAATGTAGCTTAACTTTTTCTGGAATTCAGTGTCCAGCACCACAAAAAGGAGAAAACATACAGTTCTATAGGCTATATGCTGGATGATTCTGTTTGTATGACATCTGATTTGGAACCCCCAAACTATTTTCTAACAGTGAGTGCATATTTTATATTTCTACCAGTATAAATTGGGAAAAACCCCAATTTCTCTAAATAATCATCAACTGTTGCTATTTTCCATTTTTTTATTATAGCCATCTTTGTAGGTGTGAAATGATATCTTATTTTGGTTTGCTTTGCATTTCCCTCAAGAGAAAAAATGATGATCCTCTCTTACATACATCTTGGCCGTTTGTATGACCTATTTGAACAAATGTCTACTTAAGCCATTGCCCACTTGTATTTGGGTTGTCTTTTTGTTGTTGAATTGTTCTTTATACTCTACCTTTATCAGATGAGTATTTGCAAATGTCTTGGTTTATTCCATGAGTTCTCCTTTCACTTTCTATTGGTATCATTTGTTGCACAATCTTCTTTTTTTCTAAAATACAGCCTATTACTTTTGTTGCCTTTGCTTTTGATATCATATCTAAGAATCCATTTTGCTCAAATAAAAGACCATAAATATTTACTTGTGTGTTTTCTTGTGAGAGTTTTATAGTTTTAGCTTTTACATTTAGGTCTTTGATCCATTCTGAGTTAATTTTTGTATGTAGTGTGAGATATGAGTCAAGCTTCATTCTTTTGTATGTGGCTGTTTAGTTGTCCCAGCACTCCCAGTTGAATGGTCTTGACTCTGTTGTCAAAAATAAATTGACCATAACTATATACATTTATTTCTGGACTGTCAATTCTGTTCCATTGATCTACCAGCATTGCACTCTATTCGTAACTATGACTATGTAATGAATTTTTGAATCCAGAAATGTGCATTCCCCAACATACTAATTTTAGGTTCAGATTTTCCATTTCCACAAAAAAATAGTGTAGCTAAGCTTTCTTTGGAAATTACTTTAAATTTGTATATTGTTGTGGAATAAATTGCCACCTTAACAACTTCAAGTATTCTAGCCCACAAGAATAGGATGTGTTTCTATTTGTTTAGGCCTTAATTTTTAAGTATTGAACCACTTTGTTTCAATTTAATTCTAAATAGTTTATTATTTTTGATATATTGTAAGTGGAATCATTTATTTTCTCTTCTGTCTGTTCATTGCTAGTGTATAGAAACAAGATTGATTTGGGTTATTGATCTTACATTGTGCAACCTTACTCAATTAGTTCATTATCTCTAAGAGGATATTTTGTAGAATCTTGGTACTATTTATACATTAGATCAGGACATCTACCAATAAATATTATTTTACTTCCTTCCAATTTAAATTTTTTAATTTCTTTTCCTTGCCTAATTTCACTTGCTTAAACTTTTAGTAAAATGTTAAAGAGAAGTGGTGAAAACAGGACTGGGCATGTAGCTCAGTGTAGAGTGATTGCCTAACATTTGCAAAGCTTTGGGTTCAATACACAGCACTACAGAAAATACAGTGCTGAAAACGGAGGATTCTGGTCTTGTTCCTGATCTACGGAGGATATTTTTACTTTTTACCATTGAATATACTATTAACTGTTGGTTTTCAATAAATTCCTTTCGTCAATTTGAAGAAGTTGTATTCTATTACTAATTTCCAAACATTTTGTGTTAAAATATGCAGAGTTTCATTACACATTTTTTCACCAACAGTTAACATGATCATGCGTAGATTTTCCACTAATTCCATTAACGTGATGTATTTCAAGTTGCATTTTTGTATTATAAGCCACTTTAAAATTCTTTAATAAATCACACTAGATCATAATGTATAATCCTTTAATATGCTATTGAATTTCATTTTCTATTGTTGGGATCTGCTTTATAAGAAATATTTTTATGTAGTTTTCTTTTGCTGTGATATCCTTTTGTGATTTAGGTATCAGGACACTACTGGCTTCAAAGAATGTGTTAGGGTATATTACCTTCCATTTAATGTTTTGTAAAAATTTGAGAATTGATATGCTTTAAATGTTTGGTAGAACTTATCACTATTGCCATGTCATCCTGGGTTTTCATTTGCTGAGATATTTTGATTATAGATTTTATCATAATCTGTTTTTTTATCTGTAAAGATTTCCTGTTTCTTCTGATTAAGTGTTAGTTTTTTGTTCCTGAAACTTATCCATTTCTTCAGCATTCTTCAATTGTTGCTGTGTAACTGTTCATAGTAGTCCCTTATATCCTTTCATTAAATTCTAAAGGTTAAAGGGCATGACACCAACATCATCTTGGCTCTGGTGAGTATCTCATGATAAGTAGCACCATAATGAAGGGAGTAAGTACAAGAAGGAGAAAGCATATGGTGGGCAAGAAGACAAAGAGGGAATGGCGTCTTTTTAATGCGAGCAAAATAGGTCTAAATTGGTTATTTGAATGACATGAACCATTTTATCAGTTCAGGTTCTCTAGAGGAATAAATTCAATAGAGAAAAAATATGTATGGAAGGCGAGTTATTAGACTCACAGGATAAGAGGTGGCATGGTCCAAACTAGTCATCAGCAGGGTGCAGAGCCAGAGAATCAAATAGCTGTTCAATCAAAGAAGTTGGAAATCACAAAACAAGAGAGATCAAAGATTCAGTGTCAGTCAGACTAAAGGCCTGGAAACTCCAAGTAGTGTTGCTGATGTAAGTGCATGTGGAATGGCTGAAGTAAAAGGAGTCTGTGATTCCTAAAAGTGTTAGAGTAGAGGCAGCCTGTACTAACAAATTGCTCCAGAATATTTAACCAAAACAATAGCTGTATAGCTCTGTGAGAAGATAGGGGTACACAGAATGTTGTGGGACAACATTTTGAAAGTTCAGGAAAAATCCCAAATTATTGGCAACTAGAAAGATAAATGTACTGAGACAATGTACCCTGGTACTTAAACAGCAGCAACTCAGAAGTGGAAGGGGATCTTCCCCAGCTTTGTGGAGATAAAAGGAAAAACCTACACATTCTCTTATCAGTGCTGGTTGTGCTGCAGGACAGAGATATGGCTCCTGCAGACAAGCTATCTTACTAAGTCAAGTGAATAGAGATGGGCGTAGTACTTCCCATCTTGTCTCTCCAGATTTAGACAGGGTCTCATTGAGAAGCTATCTTAAAAGTTCACTTCACCATTGCTGTAGCAGAATGAGTAGAAAATTGGCATGGGTTAAAGTGAGGAGAGAAGCCATCTTGAGTAACTCCTACATAGGTGCAGTAAACCCCCACATTTTCCGTAAATCCAAGACATAGTTATTACCATGACAAAGGGAGGAGGTGGCCACCAGCCCTGGTAATTGGAGTGAGCCCTTGGAAAATGTGACTGTGGCACAGTAATACTTGATGTACAAGATTGAGAGACACCACCCTTTGGCTCAGGGGTGGCTGAACTCCGGGCTGGAGAAATTCCAGCAGCACGAACCAACAATGCAAAAGAGTGGAAGTTTGTATACAGTGGCGGACAAGTGCAGCCATGTGAGATTTTACTGTAGGAGTGTGTCCATGTCTGGGGACAACCCTTTAAGGACCAGTAGAAGGCAGGGTACCAGTAACCCCTAATAAAAATACAGTGCCTATGAGCCCACCCAATCTGCTTAGTGACACTCAGGGTGTCACTGGCAAACCAAGTCCCAGAAAGAAAGTCTGTAAATAAGTGGAGACTTGACACTTGCTCCAGATCTGCTTACAGACTACACAAGTGGAAGATTCAGTGTACATTCTTGATTCTCTACCACCTAAACTCCCAAATAAGGAAGAATTTAAGTCAGTACGTGGAATTTCAGTCAACCTCTGACTGGCCTACCCAAGTTCCAGTCCATAACCATGAAAAAGAGGAGCTCTAGTACCCACAAGCTCTGTAACAACTTTCCTATTTGGAATGAGGAGGAAGAAAACTATGGATTAATTTAGACATTAATATAAATACTATCACAAGGAGGAATACTAGACCTGTATTTTTTCTTCTTTTTCTTTTTTCTTTTCTCTAATTTGTTTATAGTATTTATTTTTCAACATCCAAGGGATGTGTATGCATTTGTAAGAACTTAAAAATGTTAGTCAACTTCAGGACCTCGTGCTTGCCAGCAGGCACTTATGCTGCTGAGCCATATCACCAGTCCCTGCTTTCATTTCTGTAGTATCTTATCATGTTATATTATGTTCTCCCACAACAGTTATTTTATAAGGTTCACTGTACTAGTGTTTCTTTTAGTTTATTAATTGGATTCAAACCCCCTGTATCTTCTCTCAGATTTCATTTAAACTTCCTCTACATCTTTTCTTTCTTTTCTTCCCTCTCACCTCTTAAATCTGTCCTCCCCCTCTTTTCTTATATATAAATAAAACTATTTTTTTGCTTTCTTACTTTTTTTTATGTGAGTACTGGGAGTTGACCTCAGGACCTTGCGCTTGCCAGGCAGGCGCTTATGCCACTGAACCATCTCACCAGCCCACTTTCTTACTCTTTAAAACTGTATGTGTGGCTTGTATGTGTACATGCAGTTTTGTATGACTATTTTTTATTGTTTATGCTTCTGCAGTGTCTTACCTTGACTTACCAGGTTCTCATTCAGCAAGGGCTGTTTCTCATATCTATGAATATTGCTTCTGCTAACTTATTAATTGGATCCAAACTCCATGTATCTTTTTTCATTTTTACCCTTTCTTTATTCTTTCCAACGCTTGTAAACCTCTCAAACCCTCACTCCTTCCTTCTTCTTTTCCAGGTATTAAAATATCATCACCAAAACTTATTTTTTTTATTTCACTCTCTTAGGCTTTACTCTTTTCTTACTATTTTACTCCCTATTTTCCAGACAGTATTTCATCATTACTATTCTTTATGTTCCTGGGTGATTGAAAGAGATGAGAATATTTTAAACAAATTATAAATTGTACATTGATATGTGGTTGTTTCTTTGGGTGTTGATATTATTACAGTTTGTTCTTTCCTTACAATGTAGTGCTAGGCATTGGACCTAGTACTTTTAATAGGTTAAGTGGGTGCTTGAATGCTAAATCACACTCAAAGCCCAGGACATATCACAGGAAGAAAACACTTACTACAGTGATCTAAAAAATAGTGGCAGAACTTTTTATACCAAGTGACCTAAAATGTTCAACAAAAGAATACAAAAATCATGAGAAAACAAGGCAAAAAGCCTCCAAAGTTTATAACTTCCCAAAAGCTGATTCCAAAGGCAATGAAGTAGATGAAACTCCAAGATTCAATGAACTAATAGTTAGAATGATTAAAGAGATAAATAAGCTGAAATAATGAATTACTGAGATGATCAGTGAATTTAATCAAGAGACAAATGAGCAGTTTAATGAATTAAGGAAGACTATGCAGGATATGAAAGATCACTTGAATAAAATGCTACAGGTTATTGAAAGAAGCAAACAAATCAAGAAATGAAGAGCTCAATTAAAAGCCATTGAAGTAGGCAAGATTAATCAGAAGAAAGGATATAAGGACTTGAAAAAATGTGGATGTAATAAAACATTTAGTCAGTAATAAAAAAATAGAGACAGTCAAAAAATTATCCAAGAGCTCCTAGTCAACATAAAAAGTACAAATATAAGGGTCATTGGGATTGAAGCCTAAGGGGTTGAGGTAGAGGCTAATGGCATAAAATTTTGTTTACTGTAGTTACTGCAGAAAATTTTCATAATCTAGAGAATGGCATCAATACTACAGCAAATAGATCATGACACATCATTGTCAAAATGCCAGAACTTCACAACAAAGACATAATACTGAAAGCTGTTAGAAGTATTTAGTCACTCATAAGGGCAAACCAATCAGAGTAACACTAGATTCATCAATGCATAAATTAAAGGTGAGGAGAGGTTGTAATAAACTTTTTCAATCCTTAAGGGAAAATAATCACTAACACAGATTACTATAGTTTGCAAAACTATCATCTAAAGTGAAGGAGAAATAAAGACCTTCCATAACAAGGATAAACTAAAGAAATTTATGACCAATAAACTAGCACTGCAGAAAGTACTTAAGGAAATCCTAACCAGAGAAAGGGAGGAAAGTAACAGCCACAAGGCCAAGAGAAAGAATAAATCTCAATGAGAGAGTAATTAATCAAAAGGGAAACAGAAAAGAATCAAGTAATGGAAAAATAATATATTGGCAGGAAGCGGTACATGCCTTTCAGTAATAACATGCAATGTGTACGGTCTTAACTCTCCAGTGAAGATAAAGACCAGCAGATTGGATCAAAAACAAAGCCATGCATTATGATGCCTGCAAGTAGCATGCTTCACCGACTAGGACACACAGAAACCAAAAGTGAAAGAATGGAAAATGCTACTCCAAGAAGTTGAAGACTAAAAGCAAATAGGAGAAGATATTCTAATTTATGACAGTATTTGCTTCAAGCCAAAATTGTAGAAGAAACAAAGAAGGTCACTACATTTTGGGAAAGGGAACAATTCACCAGGAAGATAAAACAATTGTAAGTACATAAACATTAACTATTGGTGTTCCGAATTTTATAAAATCAAATGTACTTGATACAAAAAAGGAGACAGACACCAATACATTGATAGTGGGTGAACTGAATATCTACTCTTAAACATGTTATCCAGACAAATACACGATAAAAAATGTAACAGATATCTGCAAAGTATTTTACCCAAAAGTGGCAGGATACATATTCTTTTCAGCAGCTCATGGTACTTATTCCAGAACTGACCATATTTTAGTTCATAAAGCATGTCTGAAAAGTACAAAATAATTAAAATAATTTCACTCATTCTAGCAGATCACAGTTGAAAGAAATTAGAAACCAACAGCAAAAGAAACCACAGAAATTGGGTCAGAAGAACTAGGAAAGAAATTTAAAAATTCCTACAAGAAAACGACAGAGGAAATACAACATATCAGAATTGGAGGGACACAATGAAAGCAGATCTAATGGGGAAATTTATATATATATGTCTGCCTACATTAGAAAAACATAGCAATTCCAAATAAATAAGCTAATGTTTCCTCTTGTGATAGTTAACCAATTGTGTCAACTTGAATAAGAAACACTCAACTAAATTGAATGTGCATAGTTCTGGATCTATCTGAGAGTATTTTCTGAAGATTTGCTGGCAATTACTGGATGTAAGTGACAGTAACCAATGGGCTTGCCACCTAAATGGTATAAAAGAGAAATGAAGAATGAAGGCTTGCTTCTCTTTCTTTGGTGAACATCCAGTCTTCACCTTCATCTTGAATGTTGTCGCTTAGCTTCCAGCACAGACTCTTCAGCCTTCGGGTGTGGACTCTCCAACCTCCAGTACAGATCATTTAACCTTCCATCACATACCTTCAGCCTCCTGATATGGACTCTCATAAGGCAATACATTGAGCTCCAGGAATTTTACTCGATCATTAGAGTCTCCAGCATGCAGATAGGCCTTTTGCAATCTTCCACACCTGACTCTGTGGGTGGCCATTGTAAGCTAATCTTATAAATTCTTATGTATTTCTATATTTTTCATTAAATCTGTTTTTCTAGTAAGCTCTGACAGATACATATCTCAACATCCAAGAAAACAAGAACAATTCAAAATCAAAATTATTGGAATTAAAGAAACTATGAAAATCAGCAGAAATTAATAGAGTTAAAACTTAGAAATATTACAAAGGAATAATGAATCAAAAAGTGGATTCTCTGACAGGAAAATTAAGATAGATAAACACTTAGCCAAAATTACAAAAAGAATGAGATGACCAAAGTCAATAGTATTTGACATAAAAATCTGAGATTACAACAGACATCACTGAAATACAGAGGAAAACTAGAAACTATTTTGAAAATTTATATTCCAATCAATTGGAAAATTGTGAAGAAATGGATAAATTTCTAGACATATATGACTTAAGAAATTGAACCAAGAAGATATAAAATCCCTTGAATGGACCAATACCAAACAAAAAAATGATGCAGTAATAGTCTACCAATCAGAAAAAGTCCATGAGCCAATGAATTTATCAATGCATTGTACCAGAATGTTACAGAAGAAATAACATCAGTGTTCCTCGCTTTTTTTCAGTGTAACAGAAGGGAAAGGAAAGCTTTTGAACTTATTCAGTGTAGCTAGTATTAACCTGGTACCAAAATTGGAAAAGAAATCAACATAATATAAAACTACACGCCAATATCCTTGATGGATACAGATGGAAAACTCCTCAATAAGATAGTGAAAACAGAATTCAACAACTTATTAAAAAGATCATACACTATGACCAAATTAGCTTCATCCCAGTATGCAAGGCACAGGCAATGGCTTCATGTGAAAAAAACCTCAACAGCAGAGAAAATAGCATCGTGAATTAAAAAACTGTATTACATTAAATTTTCAGTTTCTGCATAGCAAAGGTAACAATTAACACAGTAAATGGGCAAAGAACACAATGAGAAACATTGCCAGCTACTGTTCTAATAGAGGACTAATATCTAGAATATACAGAAAACTGAAATTCCCCCCCCAAAAATGACCCAAACAAAAATAGGCAAATAAAATGAACAGACACTTTTTAAAGGATAAAGTGTGAAGTGCAAATAATTACAAGAAAAAATTTTCAATACCTTTGACCATTAAGGAAATGCAAATTAAAATACCTCAGTCCATCTTACAGTCAGAATGGCTGTTATTAAGAACACAACAAGCAATAAATTCTGGCAAGGATGTGAAGAATAATAATTCTGTGTTTTGGTGGGAATGTAAACTAGTACAACCACTATAGAAATATGTTGATTCCTGACCCAAATATACTTGTTCCGGTTATATTCCAAAGATAATCAAATACAACCTACCAGGGCCAGGGATATAGCTCAGTGGCACAAGAACCTGCCTGGCAAGTGCAAGGTCCTGAGTTCGATTCCTGGTACCAAAAAGAAAAAAAATACACTCTACTATAATGATGTATCCATACCCATCTTTATAGTGGCCCATTTCACAATAGCTAAGCTCTGTCAACAGCCTAAATACCTCTCAAAAGATGAATAAAGAAAGAATATGGTCTGTACACAGAGTGGAATATTATTCAGTTATAAAGAAGAAAAATTCATTTTATTTGCAGAAAAAATGGGTTGAACTTGAGACTAAGTTAAATAAGCCAGACACAGAGAATTAAATATCACATGATTTCTAAGTACATAAATAAAATATAAATAGACAAATAAATAATGACAAATAAATAAGTAGACTAAATACATACATACCTACATGCATACATACATGCGTACATAGCTGGGATACAAAAAGACAGATTTTTGGAGTTTGGGAAGACAATCAGGGAAGGAATAGGTAAGAAAGATGGGGTTAAACAGATCAAAAATTATCAATGCATTATATGCATGTGCTAAATCCCCAAGGTGCATATCACCATTTTAAATTGGAAAGCTATGCTAGTAAAAGAAAACAAACAAACAAACTGGAGTCTGATTTCCACAAGCAATGGCAGTTCCAAAAGAAAAAATACTGGGCAAGCTGAAGTTTTCAAATGCAGGCCTGTTTCTTCACTTTTCTATTCATGCTGCAATCCTACTGGGTGGTGACACCCACATCAGGAAGAGTCTTCCCTGTCAATTTCCTGGCCCATACACCAACAGTTTCTTGACACTCCCATGTACATACCCAGAGATACAATTTTCTTATCTGCTAGTGCAATTTAATCCACTCAAGATGACCATCACCATTACCAATTAGAACTGGATCAGCACTGTAGAGTTAAAAGCATGAATATTTTAAATACATTTCAAAAGAAATTATAAACTGCTTTCTTTTTCATCTGAGACTTTTTGGAGAGAGGTGGAGGATAATTTTAATAAACTACTTGGTCTCACACCTACTTTCATGTAAAATTTTGTATTTTGGGGTTCTTATTTATTTTGTACACATTAAAAAAGTGTTTTCATTCAAAAATAAGAGGCAGGTAAGCCAAACCATGTGATGTACTTTTTGAGTTTAGTTACATTGTTCAAGAACAATTCTCGTGTTCTTGTACCATCATCAATACATTTTGAAGTTTAGTGAAACAAGATCAAAGTGTTTAAAATGGCAAACTGATGGTGAAAACCAAACTAGAAAATGGAATGAGACTCTGAATCCAAGGCTCAGTTCTACCCTCCCTAAAATGGCATCTGGCCAAGTTCCCTCTCCAGAAGATGCTTGGACTGGAACCATTCACCACCTGTTGTAGTTTCCAGCATCCACAGCTCTGCTCCACTGGTGCATTTCTGCATGGAGGCCTCTGCATTCACTGCCTTCACTGTGTCTCTATAGATTCGAGCCTCTTCTCTCACACCATGAGCCAGGAGTCAAGGAAAAAGTGCAGATCACCACCCCCTTTGTCTGTCTTTTAACCTTCTCTGTGGACTCCGATTCTCCTTTAAGATCCTTCCTGGGTCCCAGGGGTCCACCTCCCTCCTTTTCTTCCCCAAACTGTTATGTTCCAGTGTCTGGATTCTGAATCTCAGAGAGGCTGAACTGCAGTCCACCATCTTTACCACTCCATCTTCCCAGAAGTCTAGTACCTGAGATCTTAGCCTCAAAAGTTGCTTATCAGATATATCATGAAATTGGCCGGTTCAGTAAACACCAAATCCTAATTACTTCCTCAGTTCCTGAGCTCAGATTCCTAGTGTCCCAATGTTAACTATTATCTTCTCTAGGATTTGGAAAGGGATTGTCTTAGAAACCTCTTTTCATCCTCTTATCCCTTTGGAATGAAAGCAAAGAATAGAGGGAAGGATGGATTCTCAGTTCCCACCTCACCTGAGGAGATTGCCCACCTCTCTGAGGCAGGAAGATAGGGCATGGCTCTAGATATTGGCAAGTAGGGAAAAAAAAGTGTCCAAATGGGAATGGGAACAAGGGAGGGAGGAGGGGAAAGGGAAGGAAGGGAAAGGAAAAAAAAGAATAAAAGGAAAAATGGAAACAAATCCTTTGTAAATAAGGAGGGGAAGAGGGGGTGAAGGGAGGGGAGGGTAATGGGGAAAAAGAAGAATCGAGATATATTATGTACAGGAAGAAATTCTCTATGATTAACATGAACATTATGTATATCAGAAGTGTACCAATAAATTAATTTTTAAAAAGAAAAGCAAAATAAATAAAAAATGAAATGAGATTCAAGGAAAGAATAATTTAAAAGGCAAGATTCTAAGTGTTATGTTATGGCTTACATCCAAAATGTCCCCAAAAGACTCATGTGTTTAGAATGTGATTGTATCATGGGATGTTGCACAAATGAATTGATTCATCCACTGATAAGTACAGTAGCTGAATGTGCTGTTAGGAGGTAGGGCTGGGCCTTGAGTCACTGAGGGCACGTTGTGCAAGGGTGTTTTCTTGTCTCCAGCTCCGGTCTTCTGTCATTGCTTCCTGGCCCACATGTGTTGAGCATCTTTTCCCCTGCCATACCTCTCTACCACCTTGTTTCTATCTTGGAGTCAGTAGGGCATTGACTGGAACTGTGAATCAAAATAAAATTCTCTTCCTCTAATATGTAAGTATTGAATATTGTTGTATTCCATTGATAGGAACATAAGTTTGACAAACTTTGGTATCAGAAATGTGGTGTTATTTTTGTGACTACCAGAATGTGTGAGTCAGAAGCCTTTGGAAGTGTTTTGTGGGTAGAAATTGGAAAGGTTTGGACAAGCTGTCTAAAAAAGCCTTAAACTGTAGTAAGATGAGCTTGATTGGAGATTTTGGTTACAGCTGAAAGACTAGAATGCTAATGGAAATGCAAACAATAAAGACCAGGAGCAGAAAGTTTTATTTGAGACAAAAAGTCCATTGCTAGATGGACTAGGGGCCATATATGCTACACTCTAGCAGAAAACTTTTCTACATATTGCACATTTCCTTCAACTTTGTGGAAACTGAAATTAAGGGTAATAAATTAAATAATCTGATGGAGAAAATTTCAAGGCTGTGGTGTGGGTACTACTGGCTATCCTTAGCTAAATCTGCAGTGAAAATCAGAAACAAAATTTCATGTGAAGTTTGCAATTTCATTCCAAGGATGCATCTGCAAATTCGGGGCAAAGGAGAACATGTTTGCTGAAAAGATTACCATTAAAAGAAGCCAATTACTTTGCATGAGGACAATAGAAAAGATGACTTGAGGGCATATCAGGAGTCAGAAAGACCCCACCCTTTGTAGGTATGAATATTCAAAGCTGAAAGACTGTTTTGAGATGAGGACCTCAGGGAGCCCAGCTCATTCAGGACTAACTGGACTAACTAGGAAGGTGTTTCTTGAGGTTCAGCCATCCAGACACTCGGAGGCATCTGGAGCCATGATGCAAGTGGCCTGGCTACTGCTCCAGCTGGCAGTAGATCTTGGTGTTGTTCTCATGGTGCTGGTTTTGCAGGCATGCAAAATATAAGAGTTATGGTGTCATAATGTCCACCCAAATTTCAGAGAAAGGTCTGGGTGGCCAGACAGTGTGTACCTGAGAAGGCAGCGCATAAAACTGATTGTGAACTCAAAAGTACAGAGACAACCAACATATTGGAACTACAAGGAATATGGAGTGTTTGCTGTGCAAAGCCAAAGGCTGTGAGCAGGACCACCTCAAAAACATCCATGTGGGTTGCAACCTGCAATGCCATAGGGGCAAGGCTTCCCAAGCTCTTTGGCTTACTTGTCTCACCACAACCTGCCCTGATGCTTGTCAGGGAATTACAGGATTTAATATTTTCTCTACTGGGTTTCAGTCTTGTTTAGATCTGAGTCCTTTCAATTCCTCTATTTCTCCATTTTGGAATGGAAATGGTTACCCCATACCATTGTATGTTGGACATAATTAATTTTTTTGTTGCCACTGGGTTTATAGGGGCTAAGAGCTAAGAGTTTGCCTTGAGTCTCATAGAAGAGTTTGGACATGAATTTGTAAACATTGCTGAAACTATCAAGACTTGGTGGTGCTTAGAGCTAAACTAAAAGTATTTTACATAATGAGATGGACATGTGTCTTTTGGGGGCCAGGGCAGAATGCCATGGTTTATATCTAAAGTGTCCTTTAAAGGCTCATGCTTTTGGAAGGTGATTGGATCATAGGGGTGCTATACTCAGTGGATTAATATATTGATAAGTACAGCATCTAAATGTGTAAGGAGGTGGGGATGGTAGGAGGTGGGTCACTTGGGGTGTGATGTGGAAGGGTGTATTCTTGACCCTAATTCTTTCATTCTTTCTCTGCTTCCTGACCAACATGAGTGGAGCACATTTTTTCCTCATGCTCCTCTGCAATCGTGTTTCTGCCTTAAGTCAGTCAACTGTGGATTGAAACTCTGAGTCAAAATAAATCTTTTCTCTTTTAAGTTGTGTGTGTTGATTATTCTGTTCCAGCAACGGCAAAGTAATGAGAACCAGGTTCAAATTTATATTAAAGCATCCTTGGCCATAAACAGTTTTTATTGGAAGCAAATGGAAGCTTGTAAATTGTACTGATTTATACTCTTGTACAATTTAAATAGTATGTACACAATGTTAGTTGGTTGGCTGAGAAAAGTGCCTATCCAATGGAAGGTGGATCACCCATTTCTCTCCTCACTTCAAGTTATGCAAAATATTATTTTCATTAAGTATATATTAAAATTGAATGTTAAATATGGGTATGGATAACCTAATGACTACTCAGGATGCCAAAAATGTACTTGGTATTTAAAAATATAACATTACTTTCTGTCTGTTAGATTAAGACTGAGAGATATTTAAAATTACCTAAATTTTCCTGGGTACTCTACTTAATTTGCTACTGTGCTTGCCCTCTTTGTCTATAATTTTGTGACTCTCCCTGACATTTGCTGTCCTAGAAGCTGCTGTTATTAGATCTGTACATTTCAAGACATCTACCTGCTTATTCTATTGTATGAACAAGACAGCTCTTTCAAATTACATTTTGCTGTAGGTTTCCAATTTTAATTTATTTTCAGTTGATCTCTTTCAAATCTTGTCTAGTATGAAATGAAAAGTGGAGAAATTCAGCAAATGCCTAAGGTCTGTATGAAGCTAGCAGTAAATGCAATGGAAATGAGCAGTCTACTAGGTCCCACATTACAGAAGCCTGCAGCAAATTCTCTCTTATTCCCAGAACTTTGCATCAAGGTGGTGATCCCCAACATCTAAATTAATTAACAAGTAAGGTTCCTCAGACAGCACTTAGGAACAGGTAGTATGGGATGTAAACCTGAGATGTCATCACTGAGGCCTTTCTCAAAGAGCTAATTAAGCAGTACTATATCCTTCTGAATGACAACATAGTGATATTTGCAAGGTAAGGTATCAAACATTTTCTAGAGCTAGCTATCATCTAAGTGACATCTTCTCCACAGAGGTTGTGCCTCAAATGTTAGTAAAAATGTGAACTACAGCACTGTTTTGAATATATACAAATGAATGATTTCTAAAAATTGAAAAAGTATACAGGGTGAGATACTCTTCATGAAGAAGCTAGGAGAATACCTAGCAAGTCCAGCTACTACTGCTCTTTGTAAAAGAGTGGGTAAATCTTTCAAGTATGTTTGATTATCTTTGTATAATGTTCTCCCTCTAATTGTATCTTATTCTTCCTTTGTGTTTAGTATAGAGGTGTGTGTGTGGGAGGGGATTGGTGTCAGAGAGACTACAATTTATAGAATCCCTATGATTATTGTCCTGATTTGTTTTAAATGGATTTTCTCATTTAATCCCTATAAGGAAGGCAGTATCAATCCCATTTAAATATAAAGAAGCTGAGCTTCAAAGAGTAAGTCTCTTGACCACAATTAGCAGGATACAGAGCTATAATTCAAATTCATGACCTTTTGGATCCCTGTTATTTTGCACTGAGGAAAAAAATTGCAGGTCATTTTTTGTTAACAATTGTAAGCCCATGCCATGAGTACATCATAGTCAGAATCATTGCTATTTCTGGCTTTTAATTTTTGTCTTTGGACATTTTCTAAATGTTGAAGTTATAGACCTCATTGTATGATATGTTGGGTGTTTGTTATTGATGTTTGATTTTTTTCTAGGTTTTTTTTAATATACAGGGAAGTTTTTCAGTAATTCCTCTATTTTTTTTTTAATATGCGGGTACCAGGAGTCAAACTCAGGACCTCACGCTTGCCAGGCAGGCACTTATGCCTCTAAGCTATATCACTGGCCCTCCCTCTATTTTTTTTTTTTTTGTGGGTACTGGGTGTCAAACTCAGGACCTCGCATGCCAGCAGGCGCCCATGACGCTGAGCGATATCACCTTCCTTTTCTTCGTATGTGGATACTGGGAGTCGAACTCAGGACCTCACGCTCACCAGGCAGGTGCTTATGCCACTGAGCTATCTCACCTGTTCCCCCTCACTCTATTTTTATTGAGGCTACTGGCAGCTAATTTATAAAAAAGCAAACTTTCACAGTTTTGTCCAAATAACCTGAGTCAGTTTCCCCATTCAAAAGTGAGGTTCTTCTCAACATTTCTTTGTTTATCTGTTTTGGATAGTAGGTTATTTTGATCTCTGACAATGATTTTGTTGATGTTTTTCTGATCCTTTATGTCCAGTAGTGTTTATGAAGTTGCATGTGCCAGTGTTGTGTGTATATGTACAAATGTTATCTCTTCCTGTTGAATTGTTTCTTTTCCTAATATATAGTGACCTTCTTTCCATTTTCCGATAAGTTTTGGCTTGAAGTCCATTTTGTCTGAGAATTGGATAGCTACTCATTCTTTCTATTGAACTCCCATTACATGGAATAATATATCTTTGATTTTTAATCTATGAGTTCCTTTAATTAATTGTGCTGCTCTTATGCAGCATATACTTAAGATTTGTTTTATGATATGGTCTGTAAATCTTTTTTTCATATTTCTAGTGATTTTATTTGATTTTGGAGAAGCTGTAACATTCTATTATTTGTACTCATCAGGTTCCAAATATACAACCCACCTGGCCTCCCTAGGACCTCTTCAATCTCCACTGGGGCCTCTAAGCTAGGAATGGCCCCAAACTGGGCATGGTCTTGGACAAAATGCTTGAATAATCCAGATTGGCAGGCAGGGCTGAGACAAGACAAGAGAACAGCAGGCAGTTCTCTGAATGCCTTCCAAATGAATGGCCTGCCTGGTCAGAGTACAGAAGAGGGAGCAGATGCTGGGTCTGCTTGAATCTGAGGAGAGTTAATAGAGAAGTATCCTAGGTGCACGCCTGTAATCCCAGCACTTGGGAGGCTGAGGCAGAAAGATCACTGCGAGTTGAGGCCAGCCGGGACTGCATAGTGAGACCCTGTTCCAAAAAGACAAAATAGGGCCAGTGAGATAGCTCAGTGGCATAAGCACCTGCCTGGCAAGTGCGAGGTCTTGAGTTTGACTCCCAGTACCCACAAACAAAAGAAGGGCCGGTGATATCGCTCAGCGGCACGGGCACCTGCTGGTGCACGAGGTCCTGAGTTCGACCCCCAGTACCCACACACACAAAAAAAGAAGGATCCTAAAGTAGGACCAAGGTTGACAGGTGGCTAAGACTGGAGGACAGTTGATCTCCAGTTGAAGTAAATTATACCATGACATTTTGGGTGGATGGGAACTTTTGGATGGAAGGAGCAAGGAATGTTCATGGAGGGTGTTTATGGTGGGTATTTATAAAGATGAGAGGCAGGACTCTGTGTCAAAATAAAAAATTAAAATGGGCTGGGGATATAGCTCAGTCCAAAGAAAATGTAGCAAGCCTTAAATGACAAACTAAGATATTTGAATTTTACTCCTTGTTCACGTGGGAGTTTCTGAAGATTTCTGGAACAGGAAAGTGACAGGCTGAAAGTAGTATTCAAAGAAGATGAACGTGGCAGCTAAGCCATAGGGCTCATCTTCCAGGATCCATAGGATGGTAGGATCTTAGCTTCAATAAATACCATTTAGTGACCACATATGGGTTTCACAGGGGCCAGTCCTCTTCCCATATCTATAACTTTTTGCCTTCCTAACTCCGCTCAAACCCTGCCCTATCCCCTCCCTCTCCTTTTGAGAGATCAGATCCCCTCTATGAAAAGTGGAACAGAACCCAGCTCTTTCCTCTACTGTCAATAGTTACAGAATAAAATCTGTTTGATCACTGGAGTAGAAAAAACAAACTGAGACTCATTTTCTCTTACTACTCTCACAACACAAATCACTTCTGTGAGACGCGGGAATGAAAGATTTTCCCACACACCAAGCAAGCATACAGTCCTGTGCTCAGTGTCCTGTAGTTGCATTCAATTCTGACACTGTCTACCTGGAGATAGTAGATCCCACCGGTTGTGAGCTCAGTCTCCAAGAGCGCCCTCTCCACTTCAGATGCCATGGCACGTGCCTGGTGGTTTCGCCTGTGGTTCTGATAGACCGTCTATAAATTGAGATTCACACAACTCCCACCTCAATTTCATTTCATTTGCTCTGTTCTGTAAATCTGTGTCATTTGAGGAATTGAGAACATTTACATTGAGAGTTATTACTGAAAAGTGTTGACTTTGTCCTGTCATTGCATTGCTTTTGTTGTTTTCTTTTTCTTTTCTCTTTTAACTGCTTATGCTGCATGATATATTCATTCTATTAGATTTTTTGGCATTGTTGGTTTTATTACTACTATCTATGATAGTCTTGAGAATTCTTTGGAGTGTTGGTTTCACTGTCATAAATTTCTTAAAATGTTCTTTGTCATTGAATGTCCTTGTTTCTCCAACATTTTGAAATGTAGTTTTGTAGAATATATTACTCTGGGTTAAAAGTTGTTTCCTTTTAGGGATTGAAACACTTCATTTCAAGCTCTCCTGGTCTTTAAAATTGATACTAAAAAGTTTGCGGTGATTCTAATGGGGTTACCTTTAATAGTGATTTGTTGCTTTTCTCTAACATTTTTTTAAGATTATGTTTTCGTGTGAGCCTTCTGGAAGTTTGAATATAATGTATCATGGAGAATTGCTTCACTGGATTTGGCTATTTGGGGTTCTATATCCCTCACCTGTATGTTAAATTCTTTCCTTATACTTGGACATTTCCTGCTATGATTTTTATAAGCAGATGTTTTAGTCCGTGTGTGCTGTCCTCTGACTTTTCTCTAACTCCAATTAGTCTTAGATTCAGCTTTGCATCATCTAGCAGTTGTTGCATCAATTTCCTTGCTTTCTTGTTGTTTTTAAGGTTTCTATGATTGTAAGGCCATGTGTATTTGAGCTATGTTCTAAATCTGATATTCTGTTCAACAATTATCACTTCTGATGCTCATGTTTTCAACAGAATACTTTATTTCCTGAATTTCTCTTTGACCTCATATCATGGAATCTAATTCATTGATCAATTTGTCATTCGAATATTGAGTAATTTCCTTTAGCTCTTCTAATTTTTTATGTGAAATTTGTTAAACTCATTGATCTATTTGTTTTCTAAGTCCACTATCTGTTTTATATCATCTTTGATCTCACAAATATACTTTGTTTCTTTTTTTATAATTTCATACAGATCAGCTGTTTGGTGTTTGAGTTCCTCAATATTGATGCCCTTTGGAATCAGATTTAGGGGAGTTGGGAATTTTTTGGAGGCATTATGTTAACTTGTTTTTCCATGCCTCTATTTGTTGTGTGCTAAAGGTTGAAGATCAACTAGAATTGAAAGAGTCTTGGAGTAGTATGGAGATATCCTTTAGATAGTGTCTGTTTTCCAGTGATGCAATTTTTTACTTCTTTGCTTTTTGGTATTGTCTATCTCTTTGACCTACTCAGTTAAACAGTATTGGACCCAGTAACTGTGTTATGATGGGAGAATTCCTACAGGTTGTAACACCATAATCAGGTTCAACCATACGTCAGCTGTGTACATTAAAACTTATCTTAACTATTTCATCCTTTTCTCAATGTCCTTACACTATGAACTATACTGATATCAACTGTTAGATGTGATATGGAGAGATGGCAGGGGGAGAGGATAAGGAAGGGAGTATATTATTAAGAAGAGAGGCAGAGAAAATAAATATCAGCAGACATAAAAGTAATAGGAAGTCAGATTCAATTGGAATTACTTTTATAGCTGGAGGAAAGGGCTAATATTGAGAGTTTGAGAAGAGAATCATGGAAGTGGGAGGAGGGACTCAAAGGGAGGCCTATATAACTAGAGGTTGAGGGAAACTATGGGATTGTTAGAACCTGTTAATATGTTGGTAGCTAGTTTATGTTTGGATCCTTTTTGCCTAATTTAGGTAAGGGTTACTTGGACATGCCCTTAAGTGGTTCCATTTAAATTAAAACACTGATTAATTCTGATAAATTCTTATTCACTTTTGCTCATATACAGCCACCTTCCGTGATATATATGCCTCAGGCTTGCAAGTATCTCATTTGCAGTGTTTCTCTTCTCATTGGGGACTTTATAGTGATTGTGAGCCTATTCCATCACCTAGGCCTCAGCTGAAATGCCAGCATCCTCCCTCAGGTAGCTAAGTCCTCTCCCAAGATGGCATATACGCTGGACCAGGAGTGTAGAGGTTGCTGTGATCAAGGAGCAATCTGGCTTTCCCTTGCAAACCCTGACACTATGTTTTTGGTCCAGTGAGTTTCTCTTTCTATTTACGCTACTATATCAAGCATTCTTGTTAGCCTGCACTTGAGGGTTCCTACTTTTCTCCATTTCACAGTTTAGAGACTCCCTAGTCAGTTATGATAATTTCTCTCAAGTTTAGTTCTGATCTGAGTTCCAAGTCCTAATAGCTATAGTGCAAATTTTACTACCAAAGTCAGTAGTCTTGAGACACAAAAAATAACTTATACTTTATTCTAAATACAAAAGCTTGGCAAGATAAATATCTCAGCTCAACAGTAGGAATTTCATCATACTCAGATTTTGGTTCAATTCTCATCTTTATTTGTATGACAAAGCTTACCCACATTAAGGTGGCAATCTGCTTAATTCAGTCTACTGATTCAAGTAATAATCTCATCCAGAATATCCTCACAGATATACAAAAATGATTGACAAAATATCTAAGCACTCTATTGCTGAATGAAATTGACACATTTTATTAGCCACCAGAAAGATGTATTTCTGAAAATTAAGGGCCAGAAAATATCAGAATGTAAACATAGATTTATTATTAAAATGTGCTAATAACATATATATGTTTATATATATATATACATGTAATTACATATATATATATATATATATATATATATATATATATATATTTCTACAAATCAACAACAAAAAATGAGTAACCCAAAGAAATTATGGATTAAAGAACTAAATAAACATTTCTCCAAAGAATATATAGTAATGGCTAACAAACATCTGAAAAGAATGTTCAAAAGTTAATCAAATAAATTTAAATGAAAACCACAATGTACTATCACTTCACACTAAGTAGATTATCTAGTATAAAACACACATAGACAAAAAAAAATGTATTGGTGATGATGTGGAGAAAATATAATTTTTGTGCACTGTTGGTGGGAATATAAAATGGTACAGCTGCTATAGAAAATCAATATGTAATTTATTCAAATAATTCAAACTAGAATTTCAGGAAGAAATTCTACTTCAGGGAATGTATGCAAATAAAGTTTTAAAAGTGCATTGAAAATTTATTTCTACATCTATATTTGTAGGAGCAATTGTTCACAATAGTCAATATATAGAAACAATCAAAATGCCCATTGATGAATGAATAGGTGAAAAATAACATGGTACCCACATACAATGGAATATTATTTTTAAAATATTTTTTTTTTATTTTAAAGATAAAAAAGAAAACAATGAAACAGTTTCAAAACAGGACAGTTGCAATAATTAATATATTGCATATTGTTGTCTTCATAATAGTTATTCAGAGTACAAGATATAGGCATGCTATCTTGTCCAAACAATATTAGCACAAAACTTTCTTTTCAATGAACTAAGAGAAACTAGCTGTATAACTATCTTAACTATCTTGTGTATACATATATATTTTTTTCTTTTTCCCTTTCTTCCTTTCCTCTTATCCCCATCATAATTTGTCTTTTTCTTTAAACAGTTTCTTCCCAATATCTTCCCAATATCTATTGTTCATTTTGGATCTTATTTACTTGTTCAATTTCTCATAATAGACAATACAATGTTTGCATATATGGGTCTGATTTATTTCACTTATGATCGTGGTGTTGAGTTGCACCCATTTACCTATAAAAGTCTCCAGTTTATCCTTCTTTAGGGCTGAGTAGTACTCCATTATATTATAAAACCACACCTTTTTTATCCATTCCTCAGTTGATGGGTGTTTGAGTTATTTCCAAGATTTAGCTATTACAAATTGTACTGCTAGGCTGGCGATATAGCTCAGGGACATAAGAACCTGCCTGGCAAGCGTGAGGCCCTGAGTTTGACTCCACATACCCGCATATATAAAAAAAAAAAGAAAAAAAAACCCAAATTGTGCTGCTATAAACATGGGTGCAAATATATCACTGTGGTATGTTTTTAATTCTTCTGGGAAGATACCCAGCAGGGGAATAGCTGGTTTGAATGGGACTTCTAATCCTAGTATTTTAAGGAATCTCCACACTGATTTTCACAGAGGCTGAACCAGTCTACAAACCTACCAACAGTGGAGAAGGGTTCCTTTTTCCACACAGACACTCCAGCATTTGTTATCAGTTGATTTTTTGATGATAGCCATTCTTTCTGGGGTGAGATGTAATCTCAGTGTTGTTTTAATTTGCATTTCTCGGATGACCAATTATGTTGAATATTATTTCATGTATTTATTTGCCATTTGTATTTCTTCATCTGAGAAGTGCACATTCATCTCGGATGCCCATTTTTCACTTGGGTCTTTGAATTTGGGGGCTATGATTTTTTTCAACTATTTATATATTCTAGATATAAGTCCTTTGCCTGTGGGACAAGTGGCTATATTTTACCACTCTGTGGGTTGTCTTTTCACTCTGTTGCTGATTTCTTTTGATGTGCAAAAGCTTTTTAATAAGGTGAGATCCCATTTGTTGATTCTTTGTAAGATTTCCCTTGCAGTCTGGGTTTTGTTCATGAAGTCTCCGCCTACACCTATGTCATCAATATTTCTACTTTTTCTTTTCCAGTAAATTTAGTATTTCTATTGTAATATTTGATCTTTGATCCATTTTTACTTTAATTTACTGTGTGGTGATAGACATAGGTCTGTTTTATTCTTTGGCATGTGGAAAGCCCATTTTCCCAGCACCATTTATTAAAGAGACTTTCTTTCTTCCAGTGAACATGTTTGGCTCCTTTGTCGAAGATAAGGTGGCTTAATGTGTTTAGGGTTGCATCTGCATCTTCTATTCTGTTCCACTTATCCTCAGGCCAATTTTTTTTGCCAATACCATGCTGATTGTATTGCAGTAGCCTTGTAGTATAATTTTAGGCATCGGATTGTGATGCCTCCTGACTTCACTTTTGCCCAGAATTGCTTTGGCTATTCATCTTTTCTGGTTCCAAATGAATTTTAGGAATGTTTTCTCTAGATATGTGAGGTATGCTAATGGTATTTTGATTGGGATTGCATTAAATCTGTATAGCAGTTTTGGAAGTATAGCTATTTTCACTATGTTGGTACTTCCTTTCTAAGAGCAAGGGATATCTTTCTATTTTCTGGTATCTTCTTCAATCTCCTTTTTTACAGTAATGTAATTTTCACTGTACAGATCTATTTTATCCTTTGTTAGATTGATTCCTAATTATTTCATTTTTTAGATGCTATCATGAAGGGTGTGGTTTCCCTAATTTCTCTCTGAGTGCATTTGTTGTTTGTGCACAGGAATGCTATAGATTTTTGAGTGTTGACCTTGCTGCTACACTACTGAATTTGCATATTAAATCTACAATTTTTGATGGAGTTTTTGGGGTCTTCTATGTAGAGTATCATGTCATCTGAAAATAAAGATAATTTAATTTCTTCCTTTCCTATCGTTGTACTTTTATTTTTTTCTCTTGCCTAATTGCTCTGGCTAATGTTTCCAGAACTATATTGAATTGGAGTGGTGATAATGGATATCCTTGTCTTGTTCCTGATTTTAGAGTCAAAGCTTTCAGTTTTTGACCTTTTAGTATGATGTCAGCTGTTGGTTTGTCATAGATGGCTTTTATAAGATCGAGGTAAAGACCATATATTCCAATTTTCTGTAGGGTTTTTATCATGAATTGGTGAATGAATGGGTGTGGGACATTGTCAAATGCTTTTTCTGCATCTCTTGAGATGATCATGTGATTTTTGTCTTTGGTTTTGATGATATGGTGCATTACATTTATTGATTTGCATATGTTGAACAATCCCCGCATCCCTGGGATGAATCCAAATTTGTCATGATGTAAAATCTTCTTGATGATTTGTTGCATTCTGTTTGCCAGTATCTTATGAAGGATTTTTGCACCCATGTTCATTAGGGAGATTGGCCTGTAGTTTTCATTTTTAGTTGGGTTCTTCTTTGGTTTTGGAATCAGGGTAATACTTGCTTGGAGGAATGACTTTGGAAGTACTGCTTCCCTTTCAATTTCCATAAAGAGTTTCAGCATTAGTAGCATTAGTTCTTCTCTAAGTTTCCTGTAGAATTCAGCAGTGAATCCATCTGGGACTGGGATTTTCTTTGCTGGTAAATTTTAAATTATATTTTCAATTTAATTTGCTGATACTGGTTTATGTATAATTTTTATACCTTGTTGATTTAGTTTTGACAATTTCATTTTGTCTAGGAATCTGTCCATTTCTTCTGTGTTTTCTACCTTATTAGAATATAGGTTCTCATAGTAGGTATTGATGATTTTCTGGATTTCTGTGGGATCCATTGTGATTTCCCCCTTTTCATTCCTAATTGCTTGAATTTGTGTTTTTTCTTTCCTCTTTTTGATGAGGTTGGCTAATGGTATATCAATTTTATTTATTCTTTCAAAGAAACAACTTTTCAATTCATTGATTCTTTGTATTATTTTCTTAGTCTCTATTGCAATAATTTCTGCTCTTATCTTTATAATTTCCTCCCTTGTACAAGCTATGCACTTGATTTGTTCTTCTTTTTCTAGAAGTTTGAGTTTCAACTTTAGGTTGTTTATTTGACCTCATTCTCTTTTACCTGATGTGAGTTCATCGCTATAAATTTTCCTCATAGGACTGCTTGTATTGCATACCAAAAATTTTGGTATGTTGTATTGGCATTATCATTTAATTGCATATACTGTTTAGTTTCATATTTAATTTCCTCTGTGACCCATTGGTTGTTCAGAAGGGTGTTGTTTAATTTCTATATGTTAATGTAGTTTTTGTGATTTCCTTTGCTGTTGATTTCCAGTTTCATTGCACTATGGTCAGATAGTGTGAATGGGATGATTTCAACTCCTGTACATTTACTTAAACATATTTTGTCAGCTAATATATGGTATATTTTGGAGAATGTCCCATGTGCAGCTGAGAAAAATGTGTATTCTGATGTTTTGGGGTGGAACACTCTATAGATATCTACCAAGTCCATTTGTTCACAGGCTTGGATTACTTCTAATATTTCTTTGTTAATATTTTGTCTAGTTGATCTGTGAGAGTGGGGTATTAATGTTCCTCACTATAATTGTGTTAGTGTTTATTTTAATTTTAATGTCTGTTAATATTGGTTTTATGTGATTGGCTGAGTTTGTTTGGTGCATAAATATTTATGGTTGTTATTTCTTCTTCTGTGAGTTTTCCCTTAACAAGTATGTAGTGAATTTCTATGTCTCTTTTGGTCAGTTTTGGCTTACAGTTTGCATTGTGCACAAATAGAATAGCTACCCCTGATTTTTTGGGGGGTTGCTATGGCATGGAGTATTGTTTTCCATCCATTGACTTTCAGTCTATGAATTTCTTTTTGGGTTAAATGTGTTTCTTGAATGTAGCATATTGTTGGATCTTGCCTCTTGATCCATTATACCAGTCTGTTTCTTTTGATTGGTGAGTTGAGATCATTTACATGGATGGTTATAACTGATACGCATTGTTTTTTCTTTTTCATGTTGTTTTCCTGTTATTTGTTCCTTGTCTTTCTCTTCTGTTTAGTTACTTGTCCTGCCTGGCAGCTTCTTTCAATGGTGTTCATATGTTTGTAGTCTTCATTATCTCTTTCTAATATCGCCTTCAGAGCATTCTGTAGAGCTGGTTTTGTGGTCATAAAATTCTTCAGTTGTTCTTTGTCATGGAAGTTTCTTATTTCTGCATCAATTTTGAAAGATAGCTTTGTGGGGTGTGGCGGTCTCAGTTTAAGATTGTTTTTCTTTAGCACTTCAAATACTTCACTCCAAGCTCTCCTTGATGTGAGGGTTTGTTTTGAGAAGACTGCTGTGATTCTGATGGGCTTTCCTTTATAGGTGATATGTTTCTTTTCTTGATTTTTCATATTTTGTTCTTTTAATCTTGATTATTTAATGCCATAGTGTAGATTTACTTTCTGTTATGGCTATTTGGAGTTCTATATGCTTCATTAATTTGTATTTCATATCTTTGTCCATATTGGGGAAGTTTTCTGCCATTATTTCTATGAAGAGGTTTTTAATGGTTTTTGCACTATCTCCAGCTTTCTCAAGGATTCCAGTCAATCTTATGTCATTCTTCTTTACTTCATCCTGTAACTGGTGAATTGATTTTTCATGGTCTCTTGTGATTTTTAAGATATCTAATTTTTTCCTGGTTGCTCTTCACATTCCTATCTTCTTGATCTGATATTCTGTCCTCATTGTTATGGTTTGTGTCTAGATATCCCCCACAAAGCCTAATGCAGTGAAGGTGGGATGCTTCTGGGGTTTGCGACTGATTTGCTGGGATTATGGGCCTGAGTGTTACACCCAACCTGGGGCAGGTAGCCTGAATACAATATGAAGGAGGAAAAGAGGCTTGCTCTTGTGCGTACTCCCCTTTCTGCTTCTGTTGCTTTTGCTGTCTTCTGCCACCATGAACTGTTGCTCCTCTGCCATGTCACCCAGCCTTGGAGTCAGCTGAGTATGTACTGAAACCTCCAAAAACTGTGAGCTAAATAAACCTTTCCTTGCTTAATTTTGGGCAATGGACATTTTGTCTCAGCAATGAGAGGAAAGTAACCAAGACATTTGTATTCATTCAATCTGCTGCATATATCCTTGTCTCCATTCAATCTGCTGCATATACTTTTTAAAAATTTTATTTTAAAGAGAAAAAATTAGAACAAAATTTCAAAACAACGTAATAGGAGAGTAACAATGGTTAACACATTACATATTGTATTCTTTAAATTAGTTACACAGGGTACAAGACATCAGCATTCAATTGTCCAAGCAATATTGGCACAAACATTTCTTTTCAATGAATTAAGTGAAATTGGTAATGTATCTACTTAACTATCATATATATATAATTTTTTTTCTTTTCCCTTCTTTCTTTTCTCCATTCCCCCACCCCAGTTTCTCTTTCCTTTTGAACAGTTTCTTCATGCTTTACCATATCTATTGTACATTTTGGACCTTATTTACTCTTTCAGTTTCTCACACTAGGGAGACAATACAATGTTTACACATGTGTGTCCGGTTTATTTCACTTATGAGTATTTTCTCGAGTGGCATCCATTTACCTTTAAAAATCTCCATTTTATCTTTCTTTATGGCTTTGTAGTACTCCATTGTATAAAAATACCACATCTTTTTTATCTATTCCTCTATTGATGGGCATTTGGGTTGTTTCCATGATCTAACTATTATAAATTGTGCTGCTATAAACATGGGCGCACATATATCTCTGTGGTACAATGTTTTTAATTCTTCTGGGATGATACCTCAAAGGGAAATAACTGGGTCAAATGGGACTGCCAATCCTAGATTTTTGAGGCATCTCCACACTGATTTCCACAGTATCTGCACAAGTCGACACTCCCACCAACAATGGAGAAGGGTTCCTTTTTCCCCACAGCCCCTCCAGCATTTGTTATTTGTTGATTTCTTGATAACAGCCATTCTTTCTGGGGTGAGATGGAATCTCAGTGTTTTTTTTATTTTGCATCTCTTGAGTGACTAGTGATGTTGCACATTTCTTCATATATTTATTTGCCATTTGTATTTCTTCATCCAAGATTTGTATATTCATCTCACATGCCCATGTTTGGATTGGGTCTTTAAATTTGGGAGGTATCTTTTTTTGAATACTTTGTGTGTTCTTGATAGTAATCCTTTGTCTGAGGAACAGCTGGCAAATATTTTTTCCCACGTTGTGGGTTGTCTCTTCACTCTGTTGGTGGTTTCTCTTGCTGTGCAAAAGCTTTTTAATAAGATGAGATCCCAGTTGTTGATTCTTTGTGATACTTCTTGTGCCATTGGGGTTTTATTCATAAAGTCTTTGCCTACACCAAGGTCTTCAAGAGTTTTACCTATTCTATCTTCCAGCAGATTTAATGCTTCTGTTTTAATATTTAGTTCTTTGATCCATTTTGAATTTAGTTTAGTGCATGGTGAAAGATACAGGTCTAATTTTAATCTTCAGCATGTGCAGAGGCAGTTTTTCCAGCACCATTTATTAGTCTATCTTTCTTCCAGTGAATGTGTTTGGCACCTTGGTCAAAGATAAGTTGGCTTAGTACGTCTGGAGTTGCTTCTGCATCTTCTAATCTGTTCCACTGATCTTTAGGTCTTTTTTTTGGCAATACCTTGCTGTTTTTATCACAGTAGCTTTATAGTATAATTTCAAATCAGGGATTTTGATGCCCCCTGCCTTACTTTTGTTGCCCAGAATTGCCTTTGCTATTCTAAGTCTCTTCTGGTTCCAAATGAATTTTAGGATTGTTTTCTCTAATTCTGTGAGATATGCTGTTGGAATTTTGATCAGGATTGCATTAAATCTGTATAACAATTTTGGAAGTATGGCCCTTTTCACTATATTGGTTCTTTCTACCCAAGAGGAAGGGATATCTTTCCATTTTCTGATATCCTCTTCAATCTCTTTTTTCGGAGTACTGTAGTTTTCAGTGTAGAGGTCTGTTACCTCCTTTGTGAGATTGGTTCTTAGGCATTTCGGTTTTTTGGATGTTATCGTGAAAGGTGTTGTTTCCCTAATCTCTCTTTTAGTGAGTTTGCTATTCATGTGTAAGAAGACTATTAATTTTTGAGAGTTGACTTTGTATCCAGCTACACTATTGAATTTGCTTATTAAATCTAGGATTGTTTTAGTGGAATTTTTGGGTTCTTCTGTGTAGAGTATCGTGTCATCTGCAAATAATGATAATTTAACTGATTCCTTTCCAATCATTATTCATTTTATTTCTTGCTCCTGTCTAATTGCTCTGGCTAAAGTTTCCAAGACTATGTTGAATAAGAGTGGGGACAGTGGACATCCTTGTCTTGTTCCTGATTTTAGAGAGAAAGCTTTCAGTTTTTGTCCATTTAGTATGATATTGGCTGTTGGTTTTTCATAGATAGCTTTTATCAGATTGTAATAAAGACTATTTATTCCAATTTTCCATAAGGTTTTTTATCACAAATGTGTGCTGGACTTTGAGCCATTAAGATAATCATATGATTTTTGGTCTTGGTTCTGTTAATATGGTGTATTATGTTTGTTGATTTACATATGTTGAACCATCCCTGCTTCCCTGGTATGAATCCAACTTGCTCATGGTGTATAATCTTCTGGATTATTTGCTGCATTCTGTTTCCCAGTATCTTATTGAGGATTTTTGCATCTATATTTATTAGGGAGATTGGCCTAGAGTTCTCTTTCTTAGTTGGGTCCTTCTCTGGTTTTGGTATCAGGGTAATGCTTGCTTCCAGGAATGATTTGCCAGTATTGCTTCTCTTTCAATTTCATTAAAAAGTTTGAGAAGTAGTGGTGTTAGGTCTTCTCTAAATCTCTTGTAGAATTCAGCAGTTAATCCATTAGGGCCTGGGCTTTTCTTTGTTGGGATGTTTTTAATTACATCTTTGATTTCATTGATTAATATTTGTTTATTTAGAATTTTTATATCTTCTTGGTTGAGCTTTGGTAATTAATATGTATCTGGGAATCTGTCCATTTCTTCTGCATTTTCCATCTTATTAGAATACAAGTTTTCAAAATAAGTGTAGATGATCTTCTGGATTTCTGCAGGGTCCATTTTGATATCACCTTTTCGTTCTTAATTGCGTGGATTTGAGTATTTTCTTTCTTTTTTTAAATAAGGTGGGATAAGGGTTTTTCGATTTTATTTAATCTTTCAAAGAACCAACTCTTTGATTCATTGATTCCTTGTATTTTTTTTTAGTCTCCAATACGTTAATTTCTGCTATGATCTTTATAATTTCCTCCCTTGTATGAGCTTTTGGCTTAGCCTGTTCTTCTGTTTCTAGAAGATGGAGGTTCACCATTAAATTGTTTATTTGTGCTTGCTGTGTTTTCGTGATGTAGGTATTTAATGCAAATATTTCCCTCTTAGGACTGCTTTCATTGTATCCCACAAGTTTTGGTATGTTGTACTGTCATTATCATTCAGGTGTAGAAACTGTCTAATTTCTTTTTTAATTTCATCTGTGACCCATTGGTCATTCAGGAGGGTGCTATTTAATTTCCATATATTTAGGAAGTTCTTGTGGTTTCTTTTGCCATTGATTTCCAATTTCATTGCATTTTGATCTGATAATATGCATGGGCTAATTTCAATTCCTTTGCATTTACTTAAGCAGGTTGTATGAGCTAGTATGTGGTCTATTTTGGAGAACATCCCATGTACAGCTCAGAAGAATGTATATTCTGATGTTGTGGGTTGGAACACTCTGTAGGCATCTACTAAGTCCATTTGTTAAAAAGTTTGGTTCAGTTCTAATATCTCATTGTTGATTTTTTGTCTAGTTGTTCTGTCTTTTTGTGACAGTGGAGTATTCAGATTCCCCCTATACAATTGTATTAGTGCTTATTTGATTTTACATGTCCATTAATATTTGTTCTATATAGTTGGGTGCACTGATATTTGTTGCATATATATTTATGATCGTTATGTCTTCCTCTTGGATTGTTCCCTTTACAAGGATGTAGTGACCTTCTTTATCTCTGTGAGTCATTCTTGGCTAGAAATTCACTTTGTCTGCAAAATGAATAATTATCCCTGCTTTTTTCTGGGTTCCTGTCACATGGAGTGTTGTTTTCCATCCTTTGACTTTCAGTCTATGAATTTCTTTATGAATTAAATGTGTTTCTTGTATGCAGCATATCGTTGGATCTTGCTTCTTAATCCTTTTTGCCAGTCTGTGCCTTTTGATTGGTGAATTGAGATCATAAACTTTGATGGTTAAAACTGATATGCATTGACTTATCCTTGTCATGTTATTTTCCTGTTGTTTACTCCTTCCTTTTTTTTTTCTTCCCTCTGTTTAATTGTTTGCCCTGTCTGGTAGATTCCTTCTGTTTGGGATCCTGGAGTTGAAGTCCTTGTTATCTTTCTAGAATGTCCTTGAAAACATTTTGTAGTGCTGGTTTGGTGGTTATAAATTTTCTCAGATGTTCTTTGTCATGGAAGAATTTTATTTCTCCATCAGTTTTGAAAGATACTTTTGCAGGGTACATCATTCTGGGTTAAAGGTTATGTTCCTTTAGAACTTGGAATACATTATTTCAAGCTCTTCTTGACTTGAGGATTTGTTCTGAAAAGTCAGCTGTGATTCTGAGGGGCTTTCCTTTATAGGTGATTTGTTTCTTTTCTCTAACAGCTTTTAAGATTCTACTCTTATGTTGAATTTCTAGAATCTTGACTAAGATATGCTTGCCTGAAGATTTTTTTGATCATGTCTATTTGGAACTCTATATGCCTCACTTATCTGTACGTGAAATTCTTTTTCTCTATTAGGGAAATTTTCTGTTATAATGTCTGTGAACAGTGTTCTGATGTCATTTATGCTATCTCCTGCTTTTTCATTGACTCCAGTCAATGTTAAATTATTCTTCTTTGCATCATCTAGCAGCTGCTGGATGGGATTTCTTATTTTCCCTTGCTATTTTTAAGAATTCTTTCTTTTCATGATCACTAATCACAAGCCTGTCTTCTATATCTGAGATCCCGTCCTCACACTGGTTTAATCTGCTGCAAATACTTTCAATGGAACTTTTGTTCTCCTGGACATCTGCTTGAATCTGCCTTATGGATTCCATTTCTTTCCTATGCTGAGCATTCATGGCTTCCATAATTTTCTTAAGCTCATCTATTTTTTTGTCTGTATCTCCTCTAGCATCCTTAAGCATGGTCTTCATTGTGGACATTATCTCTGCAGTTATCTGAGAAATTATTTCTGATTTATTTTTTTCCCAAGCCTCATTCAATTGCTTTGTTGTTACCACTTGAAAGATGCCAGGTGGGTCGCTTTCAGATAGTCCCACCTCACAGCCCCCTGTGTTTGCCTTTGTTGAACTGGATGTGTGGGGTTGCATCTTGTTTATGTGTCATCTCATTTTCTTTTCTTTCTTTAGTTTAATTCCTGGGATGATGTTTATAAATTGCCTATGGCATGTTGCTTTATTGCTAGTATTTAAAAACCTTAGGAGTTTACTACTTCTTTGAGGTATCTTCCACGTGTAGCTTATTTTTGGGTTTTGCACCTGCTGCAAGATCCTACCTCTTCAATTTGTTGGACATGAGAAGTTGCTGCCTGTTTGGCCCAGTTCTTGGTTATTTGGTACTATGCCACAGTATTTTCTGTGACCCTTAGACAATCTCAGTCATGGAATACCAGGAAGAAAACCTGTTGAGAACAATTATTTCAGTTTAGGCTATAGTCGTACCTAAAGCATCAAACACAGCCTAGAAAATGACAGACTGAGCTAACTAGGTATTTGCCACTTTGAAATGTATAAAGTAGATTTTTGGTTATATAACAAAATCTAAAGCAAACCAGAAAATTATATGCAGCATATAAGTCCTTAATATGTCAATTTTGCCCTCAAGAGTTAAAATTTAAAATGAGTTAAGGAGAAAATAGAGAAGTGCAAGAAGAGGAAGGAATTAGAAGTAAGTCTGGAGGAGAAAAGGGGGTCATGCTAACTTTGTGAAACTGTTGCAGAAGACTGGAGGGAAAGACAGAAGGAAGGAATTAAAGGAAGAACAGAACAGAGCCACAATCACAAAGAGGTTAGAAGCTCTGTTTACACTCATAAAAACAAGATAAAACAATGAAGGTAAGAACAAATAAAAACAAAAAACAAAACCAAACAACAACAACAACAAAACACCACCACCCAAACAAAAAAATAAATGAGAGAGAAAAAAAATGTTCACTTCCAGGTTTCTCTCTTGCTGTAGACACCATGTGGAGATAGTCCCATTCAGTGCACATGTGTCCCAGCAGGAGCTTTTCGGTGGGTTAGTGAATAATCTCAGCACCTTCTGGTGGAGACCAGACTCATTCGGCCTGCTGCCTGAGGCCAGCTGGAGCCGTGGATGGAGCGGTGGCCACCCTGAGTTCTGAGTTCAGCTGCTGCGCCCCCATGATATAACCTGGCCAATCGCTCTCTCACAGAGGAAGGCTGAGCATCAGCACTCACCTCCAGCCAATGCAGTCTGTCACATCTGCTGCTTCCCTGAACCGCAGCATCTTTCATCCCACTGTGGAGGCCCCTGGGGCACCGGCAGTCACCCTGTCCACAAGTTTGAACCTTTTATGTCGTGCGGAGTCCTGACCCAGGGAGAGGGCACCCGCAACTACTTGCTTCTCCTTTCTGCTGCATATACTTTTGATGGAGTTTCTAATCTCCTGCATTTCTGTTTGGATCTCTTTCATCGATTCCATTTCTTCTCTATGTTTGACATTCATTGTTTCCATCATTTTGCAGAACTCCTCTATTTGTTTATCTGTGTCTGCTTTAATGTTCTTTATTTAGGTAGTCATTTCTTTTTGCACATTAGAGATTGTTTTTCCTATGGCCTCTTCCATTTGTTTTCTCACTTCTGCTGCTATCATTTCAAAGTATTCCATTTGTTGGCTTCCGATTTTCTCTATCTCTGTGTTCTGGACTTGTCCTGAGTGGGGCTGTGGACTTCGGATTGCATTTTGTTTCTTCTTCTTGTCATTTTCTATTTTCAATTTTATTTTGTTTTCTCTGTTAATGCTTGTAGATTTCTTATGTTATCACTAGCCTTATCACTAGTTTTGAGGCCTTTCTAGGAGGTGTCTCTTCCTCCAGATGTCATGTAGATGTATGTGGTGTTTGGTTTTCATGTCTATCCCTAGAACCTACCTTCCCAATATTTTAAGACTGAGGAGTTGTTATGTATTTGACTTAGGGCCCATTCCTTTTTTACTGGACTATGGTAATGGCTTTGACCCTTTACAATCACAGTGTTGTCTGATGGGGAAAGAAATGGTTATAGCACATATGACATCCTGGTTAATGTAGTTCAGTTGGCACTAACAATGGACTCAAGTACAGCCTGGCTACTGACAAACTGTGGTAGCTCTTAGCCTGATATCTATAAGCATAGGGGGAAGGTCTACATAAATATAATATAATCCTATTTATACCAGAAGCTTTTATGCAATAATTTTCCACTTACTAGAGTGATTTTACCCTGTTGTGGGGGTGTTCAGGAGGATAGGGAGTAGGATGGAGAGATGAGTGAGGTTAAACATAGTAGAAGCAAGGCTGGAGGGCACAGGATGATCATCCAGGTTTTGGGTAATTGTAGGACACAGGAGGGAAGGATTGGAAAAGAAGGCCTAGGAGTTTTGAAGTGGACCAGAATGAGGAGAGACAATGTTTACTCAGATGAAAGTATCATAAAGTCAAGTGAGATAGTTGATGAAAAAGTGGAAGAGGATGAGTAGAATAAAACAAAAAGAAAGGTTAGAGATCACTTGTTGGCTCATATTGCTAATATTAGATGTGATATTTCCATGCCTCTAGTTCTGTCTGTTCATTGTGTGTGCCTTAGCCAGGGTCCTACTGTGTCACTGGCATTCCCACATATCTCTAAGCCCTGAGTCCCACCAGTGGAGGTGGGGGAGTGGATTTCAGACTTGTGGTGCCAGTGGCACCTTCCCAGGACAATGGAGGAAGGGGGGAGCACGAACTCAGACTCCTCTCTCTGGCTGAGCCATCCTGGGGCAATGGAGAAAGGGAGGGGTGTGAACTCAGACTCCTCTCACCAGCACCACAGTCCCAGTGCAATCCAATGGAATATTATTTAGTCTTAAAAAAAGAATTTCTGACACATGTTACAACATGGAAGAACTTTGAGAATGCTCTGCTAAGTAAAATAAGCTAGCTGTATCAAGACAAATACTTATGATTCCATTTAAATAATCTATTTAATATAGTTAAACCCATAGAAAAATAAAGTAGAATACCTGTTGGCAAAGGATAGTGTAGGGTGTGGGGAAATGTGAAGTTGTTTAATGGGTATGAAAAAATTCTGTAGATTATATGCACAACAACATAAATATTCTTACAATACTGAACTATACTCTTAAAAGTTGTTCAAATGGTAGATTTATGCTATGCATTTATCACAATTTAAAAAAATATTTGAAGTACACTCTCTCTCAAAATTATCATAAGTGAATTTTTATGACAGCATGACACTCAATGTCTTATCAGTGAGAAAACATTTTCAGTGGAGATAGGAATTGTATCAATAAATAAATTGAAAACAGTACAAGGATAGGTCATGATAGTGATTTTCTAAAACTCATATATGTAATTTGAAAGCAGACTATGTTGCTACTCATAAAAGTTTTCAACATAATGTCAAAGCATCATAGTATACAAAACAGATAACTCTAACACTTGTTTGGTACAGTAAGGGCATAAAATTTAAAAATAAAGATGAAAGAAAGTAAAATGAAAGAAAGTAAAATGAAAGAACCATTGTTTATTATTGCTATTATTATTATTATTGGTGGATATTTGTATTAATCAGATTTTCCATTGTTAGGACAAAATACCTGACACATGCAATTTAAAAGAATTGTTTATTTGCTCAATTGTTTGACACCTGCAACTTAAAAGAAGAGAGGTTTATTTGGGTTTAGTACAAAGTTGGCTAGTTCCAAGACAGAATTGGCATAGAGGAAGGGCTTGGTGGAGGAAAACCTGCTCAACCCATGGCAGTCATGAAACAAGAGAAAAGGAAGAAGCTGGGGACAAGAATACACCTTTCTATGTCATACCACAATAACCAGTCTCTTCCACCCAGGCCCAACCTCTGAACATGAGACATTTTGGAGACATTTTATATCTAAACCATAACAACATATATCATACAAATTAATGGTTTTCTCTGTGATATTTCCATACTTGCATTATCATGCATTGATCATGTACACCCATCTTTCTTCTACACTTAACCCCACTTTCTAGCAGCCTTCCCACTACTTAGTGAGCCCACTTTTACTTACAGGTTGACTCTTTCCTGTTTTTTTCCCAGTTTCAAAATATGAGAAAGGATATGTGATATTGTCTTTTCATTTCTGCCTTATTTCACTTATCATGGCTTTGCCAGTTAATTTTAACTGTCAACTTGACTGAATTATGTGACTCAAGAACCACATAAATTGTTTCCTCCTTTAAGTTGTGTATGCCAGGTATTTAAGATATTTGGCCCCAGTGATGGAAAAGACAACCAATACAGTGAGGTTTTTCCATTGCATTCTTTTTGCTGGAAATGAAAAGATTTTATAAACTTTATGGCTGCATGATACATACATACAATATCATATCATATCATATCATATCATATCATATCATATATCAATCTTCTGTAGCCTTTCATTTGTTGATACATGTATTTGTTGGCTTTCCTCTTCCTGGACACAGTGCCTGACATTCACAGCTTAAAGGAGAAAAGCTTTAACTTAACTAACAGGTGGAGAAATTCAGTCCATAATTAGCTGTCTCCAGAACAAGAACATCATGACAGAAGGGCATAGTGGAATAAGGCTGCTTAGTTGACTGAAGCCTGGGACCAGAGGATGAGAACAGTACTGGGGGAACATGTGAGAAATCAAACACAGTAGTCAAGGCCACACCTCAGCACCCCACTAAGACATACCCTGAATGTCCTTTACTAATCTAGGTGTTTCTTAACAGAATAAAATTAATGTATCAAGGCTAAAGGTCACAATGGGCACCAAGGTTGATTTTATATACAGTGATGCTTCAGTTCTCAAATGCTTTTATCTGCAATTTGGTTCACAAACGGAAGCACTTGTCAAAATTTTGTTTTTGTTTGCAAACTCTGAATTCGGTGACAAACATGACCACAAGCATCTTTCCTACATAAACACAAATGTGGCCATCTTTTCCAAAATTGTAGAACATATGAAGTTTGTTAACCAAGGTACCACTGTATTGGCCATTGTTAATAATGCTTAATAAGCCTGAGAATTCAGATATCTCTTCAAAATACTGTTTTCACTTTCTTTTATCCTGGTACTCTATAGCTGCATCATACAATAGTTCTATTTTTAGTATTTTAGGAGCTTTCATATTGTTTTTATAGTAGCTAAGTTACATTTCCACCTGCAGTTTATAAGGTTAAATTTTTTCTCCACGTCTTTATGAGCATTTGCTGTTTGCTTTTGTTTTCTTTTTTTTGATAATAGCCTTTCTAAATGGGTTGAAATATATCTTACTGTGTTTTGATTTGCATTTCAAGAGTAGCTAGTGATACTGAGCATTTTTATATCAGGGCGTGTTAATATTCTATCATTATGGGGCTTATTGGAAGAAATTGGTACATGTATTTAACATATCTTTATCAATTTGAAATCTATTGTCATCATCTCCCAATTCTACCCCCTCATGCTTGTCTCCTTCCTCATCTCCACAAGTCTACCTTCTGGTTGTTTGTTTATTTATTTATTTATTGTTTTCTTTTCTACTTATTTTTATGTGATTTTTAACTTTGTTGTATAATAAAATACACGTGATATTTAAATTTTGGAGTTTGACTAATTTTATATAACACGAAGCTTTCCAATTCCATCCATGTTCCTGCAAATGACATGACCTTATTCTTTTTTTTATGGCTGAATAGTATCCCATTGTGTATGTAGTCCACATTTTCTTTATTCATTTATGTATGGACAAGCATTTATGGACCATTTTTATTTCTTTAATAAGTGTCAATTCAGACCATCGTCCCATTTTTAATCAGATAACTTATTTTTTCTGGCTAAGTTTTTGGAGTTCTTTATATATTCTGGATATTAACTCTATATCAGATAAATGAAAAATGCTTTCTCCTATTGCATAAGTTCCCTTTCCACTCTTGGTTATTTCTTCTGCTGTGCCCAAGCATTTTGATTTTATGTAACTCCATTTGTCTGCTCTTGTTTTTGTTTCCCATGCTTTTAGAAACTTACCCAGAAAATTATTGCATGTACCAATACCTTAACGTGTTTCCCCTGTTTTTCTCTGGTTGTTTCAGATCTTACCTAATTGTTTCAGATCTAACCCTAATCTAATACTGTCTTTGATATATTCTAAGTTGAATTTTTTACACGAAGAGAGATGTCAAAATACAGTATTGTGCATATGGATATCCACTTTTATTAACTCCATATATTAAAAATACTTTCATTCTCCAATGTATAGTTTTGGCACCTTTGTCAAGAGCCAATTGGCTGTAGATGTGTGGCTTTATTTCTGGATTCTTTATTCTGTTCCCTTAATATATGTGTATACCATGGCTATACCATGGCTATGTCTCAAAATCAGGTATTGTGATGCCTTCAGCTTTGTTCTTTTTGCTTAAGATAGTTTGTCTGTTTGGGGTCTTTTGTGCTTTCATATATATTTTAGTATTGTACTTTTTAGTTCTATGAAGAATGCCATTAGCATTTTAATGGAAATAGCATCAAATCTGTAGATCAGTTTGGGAAACACGGATATTTTATAACAATATTCATTCTTCCAATCTATGAACATGGGAAGTGTTATGGTTGGGATCTAAAGCATCTTTTGGGAATTGATTATATTGTAAGGACTCTAACTTCATCAATGGATTAAACCACTGATGAAATCATACTTTAATGCTATTATTATGAAATGATGGAAACAAGAGCTGGGCCTAATTGAAGGGAGTGGATACTGGGAAAACAAACTCAGGGACTATATCTGGTCCCTGGTTCCTTCCTTTCTGAATCTATCACCCTGTTTCCTGGCAGCCATGAGATGAACAGCTTTCTACCACCATGCACTTTGGCTATGCTATTCTTCCTCACCTCAGATCCACAGCAATGGAACCAGACAAGAGTAAATTGAAACCATGAGACAAAATAAAACTTTCCTCTTCTAAGTTGTTTTTTCAGGTATTTGATCACAGAGATAAAAGGCTGACTAACACAGGAAGTTTTATTTTCATATTTTAATGCTGTCTTCAATTTAATATTTAAGTGTTTTGTGATTTTTAATGTAGAGACCTTTCATTTATTTAATTAAGCTTATTTCTACATATTTTGTGGCTATTGTTAAAAGGATTACTTTCATGACTTCCATCACAGCAGATTCATTATCAGTGTATAGAAAAGCTGGTGTTTTGTGTATTTTATATACTACTACTTTACTGAATATATCTGTTCTAATAGTCTTTTTTTTTTTTTTTTTGAGGCATGGTCACACTATGTAGTGCAGGCTGGCCTTGAATTCATGGCAATTCTCCTGCTCAGCCTCCTGAGTGTTGGGATTACAGGCATGTACCACCATGCCTGGCATCAGTTCTAATAGTCTTTTGATGGAGTCTTTAGGTTTTTCTGTGTGCAGAATTACATAATTTGCAAACAGGGATAATTTGACTCTCCCTTCCTATTTGCATGCCTTTTATTTCTTTCTCATTCCTAATTAGTGTGGCTAAAAATTACTTTGTCTAAAAATTCTGAATAAAACTAGTGAAAGTGGACAACCTTGTCTCATTTATGATCTTAGAAGAAATACTTTCAGTTTTCTCCATTAAGTATGATGTTGGCTGTGAATTGGTCATATATCATTTCTTTTATGTTGAAACATGTTCATACTACACCTAATTTGTTCACGGATTTTATCACTAAAGGGTTTTGGATTTTATCAAATGCTATTTTTGTGTGCATTGAATTGATCACTTTTTTTTTTTTTTTTGCTGCTGGGAATTGAACTCAGGTCCTCGAGCTTGCCAGGCAGGTGCTGTGCCACTCAGCTATATCCCTGGCCCAATCACATAATTTTTTTCTTTAGTCTCATGAAGAGATTTGATTTCATGCATTTTTATTGACTTGTCTATTTCAAAGCTTTCTTGCATCCCTGGGATAAAACCAACCTGAATATAGTAAATGATATTTTTGATGTGGTGCTGAATTCAATTTACTAGCATTTTGTTGAGAGGCTTTTCATCTATGTTTATCAGGGATATTGATCTATAGTTTTCTTTTTTATTGTTGCTTTTTTGCTGTGTCTTTTTCTGGTTTTGGTTACAGTATAATGCTGGTCTCACATAATGGGGTTGGAAGGGTTCCCTCCCTATCACGTATACGATGCAGTTTGAGAGGCAATAATGTTAGTTCTTTTTTAAAGTATGATAAAATTCAGCACCTGGCTCCATTTTCCTGAGAGACATTTTATTACTGATTCAATCAGATAACATGTTATTTGTCTATTCATTTTTTTAATTTCCTCTTTGATCAATTTTGGTAGTTCATATATTTCCAGAAATTAGACTATTTCTTCTAGATTTACATTTTGTCCACATTATTATTTCCTTTCATTATTATTTCTTTTTTATACTAATTTTGGATTTTATTTTACTTTTTTCTTAAACCTTGAGATTCATCACTAGTTTCTTCATTTGAGATCTTTCTTTTTTGGATGTAGGGCATTCATTGCTGTAAACTCACTTAGTACTGTTTTCACTATATTCCACAATATTGGTATGTTGTGTTTCCATTTGCATTTGTTTCCAGGAACTTTTTATATTTTGACATCCTCAGGGAACCACTGTTTGTTTAAATATGTGTTGTTGAGTCTTTATGCATTTTTATAACTTCTAAATTTTTCTTTCTCTTGATTTCTAGTTTTATTCCATTTTTATCCACAAGGAAAATAGGGTATGAATCATTTTTTTAAAATGTGTTAATACTTATTCTGTGGCCTGATATATGGTCTATTCTAGAGAGAGTTTCATGACTGATGATCCGTAATGAATTTTAACTCTGATGTTTGTTTGAGGTATTTCTAGGGGAAGGGTTGTTTTGTTTTGTCTTGTTTTTGTTCTGGATGATCTATCCACTAGTTAGATTGTAGTGTTGAAGTCCCCCCATTAATGTACCAGATCCTACCTCTTCTTCAGGACTAGTAGTGTCTGTTCTATAAAATAGTCACAGACATCCATTTGAGGTGTTGAGAAAAGGGTGGTGGGAACTGTGTGGGCAACTGCTATGAGTTCTGGCACCTGCATGAAACCACACATGACTAGCCACATATCTAGTCCCAGAAGGTGGGGTGTTTTTATCCTTCAGTTGTCATGGATATTGCTCTCCAATTCACCCTGTCTTGTAAGATCCATTTACCTATAGTGCAGCATTCTCAGCATTTTTACATCACCGTTTTTCCACCAAGCCAACTCTGGTTACTGATGCAACTACCCACCAATCCAGTGCAGTAGAATGTCTTTGGGGTCATACAAATGAGAATGTGCAGGGGTTTTTGAACCCTAGAGAAGTTCATATTTAGACAGGAGTCTTCTAAAGATGTCTACTGACTAATGCACCTTAGGGTTCCACTGAGAGATGAACTGAATTACTTTTCCAAAACTAGTCTACTATGTAGATTCTAGGCCTCTTATCTATTTAGGCTATAAGACTGCAAGGGCCACAAGCCTTTCAAATAGTTTTAATGCTCAGTGTCTGTGCTGATATTGTTTTCTTGGACCCTTGTTTACCTTTATGCAAGTACAGGAGAGACTCCACCTCACCCAACTGTGAAGCTGAGGATTCAGGTGGTGGGACATTTTGTTTTTCTTACAATGCTGCTGTCTCAAGTCTCTGGAGTTTTCAAGATATCCATTTTTATAGTATTGAGTTTCAGTGTTCATCTTGATATATAAAAGTACACCTGTTGCTTTGTTTCCTCTTTTTGTAGGAGCAGGTAAATGCTAGATGCCTGTCTAGTCATTTTCAACCATGATTGTTTTAATAAGCATTTCACAGAAAAATAAATACATATGGGCAATAAGTATATAAAATTGTTAATCATACTTAATACAAATCAAATAAACAAAAATAATTTTTCACAAATTTTCAAAAATTACAAAATCAAATAAAGTTTAGCATTGCTAAAGATAGAGGAAAACAAGAGTTATGCATTGCTGCTCATATTCCATGGCATTTACTGTATATGTGTTCCTTGGTCATTATTTCCAGGGCACCCTGCTGATAACAAAATCCACGAATGCTCAAGTAAATCCTTCATAGGAAATTGCAGTCTTCACATATGTCTTGTGTGTATTATGTACAATTGAAAGTATCTCTAGTTTACTTATAATTGCCAATACAATGTAAATACTGCAGAAATAGGTACTATATTACATTTTGGGGGAATAATGAAAATTTTGTATATATTCAGAACAAACACAACCATTATATGCCCAACTACACAGTTCGTGAACAAAATGCAAAGGCAAACAATGATGAAACTAGTGATGGTGAGAAACTGAGGATCTGTGAAGTAGCCAGAAGCTACAGCATGGCATGGCTGAGCATCACTTTATTCATATGCCTTCAGTAGAGTGCTTAGCACAGGCAAATTCAAGTTTTGTTTTTTGAAGCTTTCTGAAATTTAAAAAAAATATTTTAAACCTGTGGTTTGTTGAATTTGTGGATGCAGAACCCACAGATAAAAATGGTCAACTGTATTTATAAAATAAAAAATAGGGGCTGGTGTTTTATTTTACTGGTAGAACACCTGCCAAGCATGCACAAAGCTCTATGTTTAGTTCCCAGAAAGACATTTAAAAAATTCAAATTGCATATATTTTGGCTTACAAATCCTACTTTGTTATATAAAACCTAAAATTAAGGCATTGTATAATATGTATTTTGACATTTTGGGAAACACAGAAGACACTCAGATGACATTCTGCATGTTTTCCTGCTGTTAAACTAAGGTATTCAAGCAATCGTCTTTATCATGGGCACAGGCACAGTGCTTGCTTCTCCCTAAATAGCAGGCCTCAGATCCCTGATAGCCCACAGAACGATTTGAAAATCCAATCACATTCTTCTCAGGCAATTAAATGTGATATGACTCTGTTATTACAAAGTTATAACTCCCATAGCTCCAATCTATACACTTTATTCCCAAGTGCGACCTCATGTGGCCACGCATGTCATATAGTATTCTAGGGATGTACATATATGTGACTAATACACTATTACTGATCTAATCTTTCTAGTATTGGGACTTATTTTTGGCCATCCTCATGACTCTAGAAAAGGAACCTTTTCCTCTTCAATAGGAAGAAGATGAAGTAATCAAAACAGGAATTTCACATCACATATAACTATAAATATAAAACAACATGTATTTATAGGATTCCTGTTTCAGAATTGTTTTTAAAGTACCAATAACCTGAAAACTACCTAAATATTCATAAATAGATAACTTTTTATTGTGTCCATTTGAAAGATCTGTAACAGCTAAAAAAATAACCTGAAATACACACACAAAAAAACTAAAAATAAAACAGTCATATGATCTAGCAATCCCACTTCTGGGTGTATATACAAAAGGTTATTAACAAGCAGGGTTTGAAGTGCTATCTGCCCTCCCATGTTCATCACAATATTATTCATAATAACCAAGATACAGAAAAGAACTAAATGCCCATCAGAAGATGAATGAATATAGAAAATGTAGTATGTGTATAATATTCAATTATATATGTAGTCATAATCCATTTAAAAAGAAAGAAATCCTGATATTTGTGACAACATGGGTAAACTTGGAGGACATTATGCTAAGTGAAGGAAGACAGTTACAGAATGAAAAATATTGCATGATTTCACTTCCACAAGTTATCTTTTAAAATATTCAAATGCAAAGATGCAGAGAGCTCAAAAGTGGTTGCCAGGAACAGGAGTGAGAAGGAAGTGAGGAACTGATGCTCAATGAGTATAAAGTTTCAACTATACAAGATGAATAAATTTTGGAGATTTTCTGTACTTTTTGCCTATAATTAGCAGTACTTATTTACATATAAATTTTTCTTAAGAAGTTTTATCTCATGTTTTAAGCTCTTAACACACACAAACAAAAATGATTGAGGTGTCTTTTTATGTTAATATAAAAAGGTCTCCAAGGCACACAATTAAGTATAAAAGTTTATAGTGTCATGACATTTCTCTGTTTTTTTTCAAGTGTATATGCATTTTATCCTGTAATGCTACTGAGGAAAGTATTGAATGTGGTTGTCTTTGGTGTCAGTATTGTGAAATTATGAGTACAGAAGAGAGAATGACTCTAGCTCACTTTATAGTTTTTGATTATCTCTATAAATAAGCAAGGGATGAGCTTAGTGTTAGAGCGCTTATCTAGCACGTATGAGGTCACGACATACAGTAAAAAGGCATGGTCTCTGCTGATTAAGTGAGTCATAATCTAATAGAATGATGAACAAACTTTTGTAAAACAAGTGTGACATCTCAACAGCTTTGACTAGTATCCAATTTGACAATCTGGATAGGACAGACTAGTGAATGTACATGGAAACCTGTGAAAAGAAGCTGAGGGGAGGTATTAGTTCAATTAAAAAATTTTAATTGTTATTTTAAAAGAAATACATGTCTACATCATCTATATCTATATCTCAGTTCCACATTTAACTAAGACATACACATAACAGGAATACACAGGAAGCTTTACATGACTATATTAGAGGTTGACCAACTAATATTATTTTAAAATTAAAATCAAAGAAACAAATTCCTAAAAGTGACCCTGAGGCTGATGAAAGTGTCAGATTTCTGTGAATTTTATTGCAATATAAGCCAAGCAAAATCAATAAAATTACGTGATTACTTGAGCTTTATTTTTTCACCTAGATTACATGTGTTACTGCAATGCTTTCACAAAATCAGCAAAATATTAGCCTGTATGCTTTATCTGAGCCAGAGAATTAGGCTTCAGGAATGCTTATAAAGTGAAGGTGGCTTTTGAGTCCAATAGAAAGACAGCCAACTTCAAGACCCCAACTTTGGGCTTCCTTAAGGAAGAAATCACCTTCTCCTTTAGGTGTCCACTTTTTTCCTTCTCCAAGTGGGTAATGACAGTTAAATTTTAATTTAATTTATTACCTTGTTTGTTTTCTTAGTTAAATTTTGCTCTTAAGAAATTTAAATATAATTGCCCTTCCCCATAAGCTTCTGCATGGTACACCTTATCATAATAGGTCACCTTCAGCATTGTTAATGCTAACACTAGCATATTTTTAGCAAATCAAAGTAGGTTTTATTTAGCTAAATTTAATGGATAAATCAGCTTTCCATGTCCTCTAAATGAATTGCAAGTCAGTTGACTGAGGCTGTTCAGTGCTCTGCCCATTACTCCTTCCATTCTGACAGTAACAGTGTTTAAAATGTTTTAGATAATTTGGCACAGTGGAAAATTATGGAATATTTTTCTGTTATGATGAATTATTTGATTTTTCCTAAAATTTTATACCACTTATTTTGCTTTCCATTTTGAGAATTTTATCCCCACAACTATTTTGCAATCAATGGAGGATAAACACTTAATGTAATTTTTATTTTGTAAATAACTTGAGGGCTATTCCTTTTGATTTAAAAAAAAACTTGGATGACATGCTTGATTCATTTGTTGGGAATGTGTAATTTAGTATGAGTACTACTAATAAATGCTACTCAGGGTTTTACATGTAGAGGGAACAGATTTAGCTTGTAATCAAATTTAATAGTACACACACAGAGACACACATACAACTCTTTTCGTAGTAAATTGAGAACAAATATATTGCTTAGTCCCCTAGCTGCTAAAATTGCTTTTCAAAGGACTGTAGTTTAAAACAAACAAATTTTTGCCCACTACTTAGTGTTACATCAGTTTTAACTAAGGTAACTTTTTTGAATAAGTCATGTTTTATATATTTTATATATTATTTCCCATTGTTAACAGAATCTTATTCAGGAGTTCTATTTTTAATTTGTTTGAAATCAAATATTTTTTTTTGTGGCTACTGGGGGGTCGACCTCAGGACCTCGTGCGCCAGCAGTCGCCCATGCCGCTGAGTGATATCACTGGCCCCTTTTTCCTATGTGGGTTCCAGGAGTCGAACTCGGGCCCTCACGCTTGCCGGGCAGGCGCTTAAGCCGCTGAGCCGTCTCACCGGCCCATGAAATCAAATATTAAAAGCAATATTTATCTAAGAAGCATTAGATATCTAGCCTTTCTGTATGGGACCAGACCATGCCATCTTAAGATTTTATGCTGAAGATAGCAACAGAACCTTGTATCTCATGCTGTATTTTGCAATATTAGTCCTTAACTTACACTTACAGTCAATCTCTCTCCCTCCCACTCTCCCTCTTTGCTCCCCCCTTCACTCCCTCTCTTAATGTCTCCCTCACTCTCTCTTTCTCTCTTTCTCTCTGTCTTCCCCCATATATCCTTCTCTCTCTTTATCTCCTTCCTCTGTGTCCCTCTATCAATATCCTTTCTCTCATTACAAACACATGTATACATTCACACAGGGTTTGTAGGATATAAACTGTAATTAAACCCTATTTTTATGTTTTTCCACCACCCCTTGAGATAATTGAAGACATTACAGGGATGAGGCCTCCAGAAAAAAATTAGAGCTATTTTGATTTCTAGCTCTCTAATGGACATTTTGTGTACTATTGAATGAATCTTTGGGCTTTTCTTTTCCTAAAGTTTTGACAGCAGAATGGAAGTTTTTTCTTTACTCCTTAAAAAGGCCTCCAGCAACCATTAAGCAAAAACAATGTATAAAGTCCATAGTTTATTGTATTACAATAAGAAAAACAAAATGTAGGCTTACTATAAAGCTTTGTGAAGCCATAAATGTGATTTTTATAACAATATTATCATTCTCATTTTTGTTGTTTACATTTTGAATTAATTACTACATTATTAGGAGACTACGTTCTAGGTTTAAATAGCAAGTCTAGATTAATTTATCAAAATGCAACACACTTATATCATTCCATCTTTGTTTTTTAGGTGTGTGTTGTTTATGAATGTGAAAATGTGTACTACAGAAAAAATTGAAAAAATATTCAATTAAAATGTTAAGTATCTTTCCATGTTGTGAGTGATTTAAATTTTCTTTTCATTTATCTCTTTTCTACAGTGAAGATGTGTTATTTGTGTAATTAAATTCATTTAAAATTAACATTTGTATATTGCTCTCAGTTAAAAAGAATACTCATTTCATCCTAGCACACTGTATTATGATATAGAGATAAAAACAATGGAAGTGCTCATTTTCAGAATGAGGGTACTCAGAGTAAGAATTTTGAAATGTATTTATCTCTGCTATATATTGAAAATAGTTAATACATCCTAGCTTGATCATCCTGTCTAAAACATAGCTTCCATCAATTATTCTAACTTTGAAAAAAAATTATTTTTTCAGCTACAGGACCGTACTCAGTTTAGTGACCAAGACTTAGCTACCCTTAAGAAATACTGGGACAATGGCATGACCAGTCTGGGCTCAGTTTGCAGAGAGAAGATTGAAGCTGTTGCAACTGAATTAAATGTTGACTGTGAAATAGTTCGGGTAAGGCATTTTCAATACTTTTCATGCCACATTTGATACATGGTATAAATGAGACTTTAAAAACTGTGTGAAGTGCTGCAAACAATAGCATCAGTTACACAAAAAGGTAACCCACAAAAAGAGATACTATTTTCAAGTTATGTACCTGGTATGGAACTTGTATCCAGAGTATATAAAGAATACTTACAACTCAATAATAAAAAGATAAATGATGCATCTTGAAGACAAATGACCAATATAAAAATTAAAATGTTAACATCATTAATCATTATGGAAATTAGAACCAAAATGAGTTATTAGTTAACACCCACCACGATAGCTATACTAAAAAGACAGAAAATAAAAAGTGTTGGTCAAGTTATAGCAAAATGAGAACACTTGCACAGTGCTTATGAGAATGTAAAATATTTGAATTACTTTGGAAAACACCATTCCAAAAGTTTAACACAGAGTTATAACTCAATTCCACTTCCAGACATATACTTAAAAGAACGAAAAGCTTATGTTCAGCCAAAAAGTCACATTCTGGTATTTTTAACAGCATTCTTCATTGCAGCCCCAAAGTAGGAACAACCCAAGTGTCTATTAAGTAGATGGATTAAAAACATGAGATGTGTGCATATAGTAGAATATTATAGAGCCATATAAAGTAATGAAATATTCCTACATGCTATTAAATGGATAAGCTTTGAAAATATGAAAAGTTAAGACCCTACTCATAAAATACCACATAGTGTGCAATTCATATATATTAAATACATGAAATAGGCACACTATAAAGACAGAAATTAGATTAATGATTCCCAAGGCTTGGGAGTAGGGATGAGCTGGGAGCTGCTAATAGATATGAGATTTCTTTGGGGCATGATCAAAGTGTTCTGGAAATAGACAGTTGTAATTATTGCTCATCTCTGAGAATATATTCAAAATAATCTCATGCATTAAATTAGTCAATTGTAAAATATGTTATATTTCAGTAACTCTGCTTAAAATTATGAGTTGATCTGAAATACCTCTCATATATTCATATAATGAATGATAGATTAAAAATTATACTTGTCAGTTTTGGATCAATAGTTGATGTTCCATTTGAAAGACATTTCCATAAGATTTACATAGTGGTGGTTCTGATAAATATTTAGCAATCTTTTTTTAAGAAATAATTTCTAGGGCCGGTGAGATGGCTCAGCGGCTTAAGTGCCTGCCCGGCAAGCGCGAGGGCCCGAGTTCGACTCCCGGAACCCACATACGAAAAAGGGGCTGGTGATATTGCTCAGCGGCACGGGCGCCTGCTGGCGTGCGAGGTCCTGAGGTCGACCCCTGGTACCCACAAAAAAAAAAGAAATAATTTCTAATTTTACCATCCATTTGATGATTTCTTTGGTGTAAAACTTATCACCATAGCTGATTTCATATCTTAGTCAATGCAAAGTTAGCAACTAGCTCTTGTGATTAAAATTTGGTTTTAGCACAAAATGGAGGATCATCTAAAAAATCAAAAAGGAAATATATTAAAGAACAAATGACTAAATGTTACATTTATCTAGGATAAATAAAGTATTTTCTCTTGCACATAAGAAGAAAAAGCAATATAGAGAGATTACATGAAGCACAGATTTCTCAAATAATATTCTAAAAATTAATACCCTCCTATTCAGAGCCTTGGTTTTTCTTGATAAAATCTACATGGGAAATTAACTTCAATCTTTTAATTACTGAATATGCTACAATATTTTAGTGTATGATAACATGGAGAGAGAAATATATACTTCCTATTTTATTTTATTTTATTTATTTATTTTGTTTGTGGGTATCGGGGGTTGACCTCAGGACCTGAAGCGCCAGCGTGTGCCCTGCCGCTGAGCGACATCACCGGCCCTTTTTTCCTATGTGGGTTCCGAGAGTTGAACTTGGGCCCTTGCGCTTGCTAGGCAGGCGCTTATGCTGCTGAGCCATCTCACCGGCCCAATACTTCCTATTTTAAAGGAACTTAGAGTCTAGAAAGGGGGAAAACACAAGAATGCAAATAACTCAAGAGAAAATAGAGTAGGATAATAGTATCAGGAGCAAAATCCAAAAATATAAACACTAAACCATGTGTTTTGTTGTCATTGTAATTTTTATTTTTAAAATCAGTTATTCGTGCACATAGCTTATGGAGTCAAGATCTTTAGAACTTGCTACAAAACAAATATTTCTCACTCTTGTCCTACTATTTTCAATAGTGAAGATGAAACACTTTTCTCATTTTAGATGATTCCTTTCATATTTACTTCCATCTATGCATGATGTGCTATATTATTCAGAATTAATTTTTAGCTCTAAGTTTGAGAAAGACTCAAAGTAATAGTTGCTAAAGAAACATATTTCAATTCTATGCATAAGTCTAGTGGTATGCAGTCTACAGATGGCATAGCAGTTCTGCTCGATGAAGTTCTCAGAGACCCTGGTGCTTTCAATCAATTATTCTAGCATCCCTGTTTTCTTGCTTCATGGTCCAAAATAATGGCATATATCGTCAAAGCAGTAGAAAAGAGGAGAAAGAAGAGCCAAAAAATATACATGCCTGCATATCCAGCTATTTGGGAAGCTGATGTAAGAGGATTTCAAATTCCAGGTTAGCCTAAGCAACTCAGCAAAACCTTATCTCAAAATCATTTTTAAAAGTTGTGGTGACTTATCTTAATAGTAGAGCTCTTGTGTAGCATGCATAACACCCTGGGTTAAGTCCCCATTAAAAATGGTAATGAGGGGCTGGTGAGATAGCTCAGTGGCATAAGCACCTGCCTGCCAACTGCGAGGTCCTGAGTTTGACTCCCAGTACTCACATATGAAAAAAAAAGGTCCAGTGATATCGCTCAGTGGCATGGGCACCTGCTGGTGTGCGAGCTCCTGAGGTCAAACCCTGGTACCCACAAAAAAAAATGGTAATGAAAGGAGTACAACCAGTAATTTTTCAAGAAGGGGTTTGAGCCAAGGACTTTACACTGTTCCCAATTGCCAGCCTCTATTTTATTTTGAGACCGTGTCTCACTAAGTTGTGAAATTGCACAAGCTGGGTTTGCAAATTGCAGCGCCTCTGCCTCAGACTCCCAAGGTATTGAGATTACAGTTTTCTGCCAGCATGCCTGGTTCCAGAAGTAGTCTTTCAAAGGGACAGCCTAGAAATTGACATAAGACATTTTTATTAAAATACAAAATGAACACAAAATATCAATAGTACTCTTATACACCAATAATGAACCAACAAAGAAAGATTTTATAAAAAATTCCTTTAATTGTATCTTCAAAAAATTAAGTACCTAGGAATCAATCTAACCAAGGAGGTGAAATTTTTTAACTATGAAAATTATAGAATTTAAAACTCTGAAGACAGAAACTGAAGAGGATATTAGAAAATGAAAAAATAGGCCTTGTTCATGGATAAATAGACTTAGTATTGTTGAAGTAGCCATACTGTCAAAACTGATCTGTAGATTAAATGCAATTCTTATCAAAATGCCAACAGCATCCTTCACAGGACAAGAAAAAACAACCCTAAAATTCATATGGAATCAGAAGAGACTCAGAATAGCCAGAGCCATCCTCAGCAAAGAGAACAAAGTGGTGGGCATTATAATAATGGGGGTTAAATTTATAATATGAAGCTATAGTAAAAAAACCAATATGATACTGGCACAAAAATAGACATGTAGTCCAATGGACTAGAAAAAGACACACATGCAACCTGATGAACCTTCAGTGATCATATTTTTGACAAAGGGGCCAAAAGCATGTGTTGAAGAAAAGATAGCCTGTTTAACAAATGGTTCTGAAAAAAAATGTTTATCCGTTTAGAAAAGATTAAAACTAGATCCTTATCTATTAGCTTTTCATAAAATAAAATAAAAATGGGTCAAAGACCTACATATAAAAAGAAAATTTGAGGGCCAGTGAGATAGCTCAGTGGCCTAAGTGCCTGCCTGGCAAGCGAGAGGCCCTGAGTTCAACTCCTGGTACCCACATATGAAAAAAGGGCCGGTGATATCCCTCAGTGGCACAGGCACCTGCTCACATGTGAGGTCCTGAGTTCGACCCCTGGTACCAACAAAAAAAAAAAGAAAATTTGAAACAGTTGGAAGATAACATAGGGAAAATCATAAAGCCATGGGCACTGGCAAGGACTGCAGTAGCACGAGAAATAATATCAAGATGCAATAAATGTAATTACATAAAATTAAAATTAAAAGTTTCTGAACAGCAAAGGGAAAAAACAACAGAGTGCAAAACAACACAGAGAATTTGAAAAAATATTTTGCCAGTTATTTTTCTGACACAGGACTAATATCTAGACTAAAGAACTTCCCAAAATTCCCCCCAGAAGAAATGACCCATTAAAAAATTGGAAAAAATTGAATAGACACTTCTCAAAATACGAAATATAAATGACCAACTAATTATGTTACAAATAACATCCTCAGCTATTACGGAAATGCAAATCCAAACAATTTCTTACAATCAGAATGGCAACAAGCAACAGATGCTGGCAATGATGTGTGGGAAAAGAACTTTTCTAAATTGTTAATAAGTGTGTAAGCTAGTACGACCACTACAGAAATCAGTATGAAGATTCCACACATGCACAAAATAGAAATTCCATTTGACCCATCTATACCTTTCCTGGGTATATTCCAAAGAGAATTAATGATATCACACTATAATGATAAATGCATATCCATGTTTATAGCTAAACTTTGGCAACAGCTGAGATGTCCATCAACAGATGAATGGAGAAAGAAAATATGCCATATATATTTTTTTAGCCATAAAGAAATATGAAGTCATATAATTTGTTGGAAAATGGATAGAACTTGAGACCATAATGCTAAGTGAAATAAGACCAACATGGATAGTTAATATCACATGATTTTTCTTATACAAGAAGTCTAAAATATAAATAAATGTATGAGTAAAATAAAGAAGATGTAGGAAGCAAGACGGCAGGCTTTTTGGAATAGGAAGGGAAGAGGGGATGAGGAGATAAGGGAGAGAGGGATAAGGGGATCAAAATGATCATGTAATATGACTGTACCAACCAACACAACAAAATAAACTGATTATGTAATGCAAATATACACTAATACTAAAAGATGCTTTCACTTATATCTGGTATACACTGGTATACAAAATGTAACCAATTATTAAAAAGATCATATATAGTAAACAAGCTGACTTCATCCCAGCGGTTCAGTGATGGTTCAACATTCTAAAATCAATAAAAGGAATACATCATATAAACAAAGGCAAGCATACAAATCATTTGTTTATCACAATAGATACACAAAAAGCCTTTGATGAAATTCAAAATCAATTTGGAATAATAGCCCTAAAGAAAATAAGAATCAAGGACATTACCTCTAGCTGATAAAAACTATTTATGACAAAAACACTGTGCACAGCATACTAAGTTGTTTTCCTCTAAAATCAAGAACAAGAAAAAGATGTCCACTATCTCCATTCCTATTCAAATAGTACTCAAAACTTTCAACAGAACATCAGGCAGGAGAGAAATAAAGGGGATACATAAAGAAAAGAATTTGGATTGTCCTTATCCACAGAATAAACAATTCCTTATATAGAAGACACAAAAATTCCACCAAGAGACTCTTAGAAGTAATACAAAAATTCAGCACATTAGCAGGATACAAAATCAACACACATAAATCAATAGTGTTCATATGAACTAATAAGGAACCTGTCGAGAAAGAAATTAGGAAAGCAATATCTTCAAGAAAAGATAAATACTTAGGAATTAACCTAACAAAGAAAGTGAAAGTCCTCTATAACAATATTTATCATATTCTGAAAAGGAGATTGAAGAGCACATCAGAAAATGGAAGGTTGGGAGATCCAACATGGCCAATGAGAGGAGGAGTCACATTGAAAACTAAGGATCCATTTTTATTTTAGTTTAGTACATAGTGAGAGATATGGATCTAGTTTTAGTCTTTGGCATGTGGAAAGTCAGGTTTTCTAGCACCATTTATTAAAGAGACTATCTTTCTTCCAGTGAGGGTGTTTTACCCCTTTTTAAAAGATAACATGATTGAATGTGTGTGGAGCTGTTTCTGTGTCTTCTACTCTGCTGCATTGATCCTTGGGTCTTTTGTTTTGTTTTGTTTTGTTTTGCCAGTATCATGCTGTTTCTATCATTGTAGCTTTGTAGTATAATTTCAAGTCAGGGATTGTGATGTCTCCTGGCTTGCCTTTGTTGCCCAGAATTGCTTTTGCTATTCTAGGTCTCTTCTGGTTTCAAATGAATTTTATGATTATTTTCTCTAATTCTGTGAGGTATCCTATTGGTATTTTGATTGGGATTGCATTAAATTTATACAATAATTTGGAAAGTATGACTATTTTCATTATATTGGTTCTTCCTACCCAAGAACAAAGAATATCTTTCCATTTTCTGATATCCCCTTCAACCTCCTTTTTCAGAGTACTGTAGTTTTCAATATAACTGTCCTTTACTTCCTTTATTAGATTGATTACTATGTATTTCATTTTTTTGCATGATTTTGTGAAAGTGTGGTTTTCCTAATTTCTCCCTCAGTGAGTCTGATATTTGCATCCAGGAATCCTATTGATTTTTGAGTCTTGACATTGTATCCAGCTACACTAATGAATTTGGTTAAGTCTAGAAGTATTTTGGTGGAGAATTTGAGATCTTCTATGTAGAGTATCATGTTATCTACAAATAATAATTTAACTTCTTCCTTTCCTATCCTTCTTCCTTTTATTTCTTTCTCTTGTATGATTGTTCTGGCTAATGTTTTCAGAACTACATTGAAAAGGAGTGGTGGTAGTGGACATTTTTGTCTTGTCCCTGATTTTAGAGTGAAAGCTTTCAGTTTTTGACCATTCTGTATAATGTTGACTGTTGGTTTGTGATAAATGGTTCTTATCAGATTGAGATAAAGACCAACAATTGCAATGTTCTTTTTCTATTTAATTAAGTATATTGGTAAAATTTAAGTATACACAATAATTAAATTCATCATGGAGTATTTGTACCTGTACCTAATATACTTTGATTTGTCTTTTTTCCCTCCCATTCTCCTCCTCTCCCTTCAACCCCTCTTCCCCTCTTTATTTGCAAAGATTTGTTTCCATTTTATCCTTCATTTCTCATTTTTTCTTTTCCCTTCCTTCCTTTCCCCCCTCTCCCATTCTTTTGAGCTATTTCTTCCCATTTAACGATATCTCTTGTACAATTTGGTACTTATTTACACTGTCTGTTTTTCACACCAGTGAGACAATGCAATATTTACACATGAGTGTCCAATTTGTTTTACTTAAGAGTATGGCCTCAAGGTCCATCCATTTATCAATAAATATCTCAAGTTTATCCTTCTTTATGGCAGAGTAGTACTCCGTTATATAAAAAACCACATCTTATTTTATCAGTTCATTGGTTGATGGGCATTTGGGTTGTTTCCAAGATTCAGCTATTACTAACTGTGCCACTGTAAACATGGATGCACATATATTGCTGTGGTATGATGATTTTAATTCTTTTGGGAAAATACCAAGAAAGGGAATAGTGGGGTAAAATGGGACCTTTAATCCTGGGATTTTCAGAAATCTCCACACTGATTTCCACAGTGGTTGCATCAGTCTACACTCCCACCAGCAGTGGAGAAGGGTTACTTTTCCCCCACAGCCCCACCAGCATTTGTTATTGGATTATTTTTTGAATAATAGCCATTCTTTCTGGAGTGAGATGAAATCTTAGTGTTGTTTAAATTTCCATCTTTTGAATGATCAGTGATGTTGAACATTTCTTCATATATTTATTTGCCATTTTTACTTATTCATCTGAGAAATGTGTATTCATCTCAGATGCCTATTTTTGGATTGGGTCTTTGAATTTGGTGGATCAATTTTTTTTCAGTCATTTATATGTTCTAGATGTTAGCCTTTTGAGGAGCAACTGGCTAAAATTTTTTAACACTCTGTGAATTGTCTTTTCACACTGTTGTTTTCTTTTACTCTTCTAAAGCTTTTAATAAGATGAAATCCCAGTTGTTGATTCTTTTATTATTTCCATGCAAACATTTTTTAGTTCATAAAGTCTCTGCCTACACCTATGTCTTCAAGATTTCTACCTACTTTCTCTTCTAGCAGATTTACTTTTACTGTTTTAATATTCAGATCTTTGATCCATTTAGATTTTAGTCTTGTGCATGGTGAAAGACATGGGGCTAGTTTTAGTATTTGCTATGTAGAATGCCGGTTTTTCCAGTACCATTTATTAAAGATTCTATCTTTCTTCCAGTGAACATGTTTGGCTCCTTTGTCAAAGTTAAGGTGGCAGAGTGTGTTTGGAGTTGTTTCTGCATTTTCTAATCTGTTCTATTGTTCTTCTGGTCTGTTTTAATATTTATTTATTTATTTATTGCCAATCCCATGCTATTTTTATCACAGTAGCTCTGTCGTGTAACTTCAAATCAGGGATTGTGATGTCCCCTGCTTTGTGTTTGTTGCCCAAAGTTGCTTTTTCTGTTCTAGGTCTCTTCTGGTTCCAAATGAATTTTAGTATTGTTTTCTCTGATGTTAATGGTATTTGGATTGGTATTGCATTAAATGTGTATAACAATTTGGGGAGTATGGCCATATTCACTATGTTTCTTCTTCCTACCCAAGAACAAGGAATGCCTTTCCATTTTCTGATATCTTCTTCAATCTCCTTTTTCATAGTACAGAAGTTTTCAATGAAGAGGTCTTTTACTTCCTTTTTTAGACTCATTCCTAAGTTTTTCATTTTTTTGGTTGCTATTGTGAAAATGTGACTTTCCAAATTTCTCCCTTAGTGAGTTTGTTTTTTGTGTAAAAGAATGCAATTGATTTTTGAGTGTTGACTTTGTATACAGGTATGCGGCTGAATTTCGTTATTAAATCTACGTCTTTTGGTGGAGTTTTTGGGGTTTTCTATGTAGAGTATCATCTCATGTGCAAATAATGATAATTTAAATTCTTACTTTCCTATCCTAATTTATTTTATTTCTCTCATATATCTAATTGCTCTAATGTTTCCAGAACTATATTTAATAGAGGTGGTAATGATAGACATCCTTGTCTTGTTCCTGATTTTAGAGTGAAAGTTTTCACTTTTTGTCCATTAAGTATAATGTTGGCTGTTGGTTTGTGATAGACAGTTTTTATCAGATTGAGATAAAGTCCACCTATTCCAATTTTCTGTAGGGTTTTATCATGAATGGGTGTTGAATTTTGTCAAAAGCTTTTTCTGCATCTATTGAAGTGATTATGTGATTTTTTTTTTCTTTGACTCTGTTGATATGGTGCATTTTATTTATTCATTTGCATATGTTGAACCATTCCTGCATTCCTGGGATTAATCCCACTTGGTCATAGTGTATAATCTTCTTGATGATTTCCTGTATTCTGTTTGCTATTGAGGATTTTTGTTTCTATGTTCATTAGAGAGATTGACCTGTAGATCTCTTTTTTTTGTTTGTTTGGGTTTTCTCTGCTTTAGGTATCAGGGTAATACTTTCCTCCCAGTATGAGTTAGGGAGTATTGTTTTTCTTTCAATTTCATTAAAGGGGTTGAGAATAATGGCATTAGGTCTTCTCTAAATATATTGTAGAATTCATCGTGAATCCATCAGGACCTGGGCATTTCTTTGTTAAGTTTTTAATTACATTTTCAATTTCATTAACTGATATTGGGTTATTTAGAATTTTTATGTTTTCTTGATATAACTTATAGATTTTCCTCATAATTAATATGTATCCAGGAATCTGTCCATTTCTTCTGTGTTTTCCATCCTATTAGAGTAAAGATAATTGATGTAGGTATTGATGATCTGAATTTCCACAGGATCCTCAGTAATTTCACCCTTTTCATTCCTAATTGCATGAATTTGAATCTTTTCTTTCCTTTTTTAATAAAGTTCAATAAGGGTTTATCAATTTTATTTAGTGTTTCAAAAAACAAACTTTTCAATTCATTGATTCTTTGTATTGTTTTCATAGTCTCAATTGCATTAATTACTGCTCTGATCTTCATAATTTCCTCTCTTGTATGGGCTTCGGGCTTGACTTGCTCTTCTCTTACTGGAAGTTTCAGGTGCAACATTAGTTTGTTTATTTGAGCTCATTCTGTTTTTCTCAATGAGAATTCCACCACTATAAATTTCCCTCTTAGGACTGCTTTCATCGTGTCCTATATATTCTGGTACATTGTATGGGCATTTTTGTTTAATTGTAGATATTATTTAATTTCTTCTTTAACTTCATCTGGGACCCATTGGTTATTCACAAAGGTTTTATTTAATTTTCCTGCATTAATGGAGTTTTTGCTGTTTCTTTTGCCATTGATTTCCAATTTCATTGCACTACAATCAGATAATATGCATGGGATAATTTCAGTTCCTTTGCATTTTCTTAAGCATGTTTCATAAGCTAGTACGTGGTCTATTTTAGAGAACGTCCCACGTGCAGCTGAGAAGAATGTGTATTCTATTGTTCTGGGTTGGAACACTCTAAACATCTACTAAGTCCACTTGTCTTCAGGTGCAGTTCAGTTCTGATATTTCTTTGCTGAGTTTTTTGGCTGGTTGATGTATCTATTTGTGACAGTGGGTTAGTAAGTTCTCTTATTACAATTGTGTTAGTGCTTATTTGATTTTTCATGTCCATTAATATTTGGTTTATATAGTAGGGTTCTCCTGTATTTGGTGTATACAAATTTATGATTGTTATCTCTTCTTCTTGTAGTTTTCCCCTAACAAGTATGTAGTGACCTTCTTTATCTCTTTTGATCATTCTTGGTTTGAAGTTCCTATTGTCTGCAAATTGAATAGCTAGCCCTGCTTTTTTTCTGGGGTCCTTTTTCATGGAGTATTGTTTTCCATTCTTTGACTTTCAGTCTTTGAATTTCTTTTTGAGTTAAATGTGTTTCTTGTATACAGCATATCATTGGATCTTGTTTCTTGATCCATTCTACAAGTCTGTATCTTTTGATTGGTGATTTGAGGCCATTTCCATTGATGGTTATAACTGATATGTATTGGCTTATCTCCGTCATGTTATTTTTCTGTTGTTGGTTCCCTGCTTTTTCCCCCTGTTTAATTGCTTGTCATGGCCGGTGGTTTCTTTCTGTTGTTCTTGAAATTATGGTCATTTTTATCTCTGTCTAGAAAAGCTTTCAGTACACTTTGTAGTGTTGGTTTGGTGGTCATAAATTCCTTCAGTTGTTCTTTGTCATGGAAGTATCTTATTTCTCCATTAATTTTGCAAGATAGTTTTGCAGGGTATGTCAATCTGGGTTGGAAGTTGTTTTCTTTCAGGACTTGAAATACATCACTCCAAGCTCTTCATGACTTGAGAGTTTGTGTTGAGAAGTCTGCCATGATTGTGATGGGCTTTCCTTTATGCGTGATCTGTTTCTTTCCTCTAACAGCTTTTAATATTTAGTTCTTGTGCCGAATTTCTGGTATTTTGATTATTATATGCCTTGGTGTAGATGTATTTTGGTCATGGCTTATTGGAGTTCTATATGCCCCACTTATGTGTATGTCAGATTCTTCTCCCATGCTTGGGAAGTTTTTTGGTATTACTTATGGAAATAGTCTTTTTATGCCATTTGTGCTGACTCCTGATTTTTCTTTGATGGCAATCAATCTTATATTCTTCTTTGCATCATCTTGTTGCTGTTGAATTGTTTTTCCTGATCTCTAGTTTTTGTTAAGAGATCTTTCCTTTAGAGATCACTAGCCGCAATCCACTCTTCAAGGTCTGATAGTCTATCTTGAGTTTCGCTCAGGTTTTGCAAACTTTCAATGGAATTTTTCATTTCCATATCTATTTTGATCTGTTTAATGCATTCCATTTCTTTCCTGCTTTGAGCTTTGAAGGTTTCCATCATTTTCCTGTTCACCTCTATTTTTTATTTTTTATCTATTTCTACTCTAGATTTGCTGAGCCAGTCCTTCATTATGGTCATTTCTTTCTTTCTTTCTTTCTTTTTTTTTTTTTTTTTTTAACCTGAGAGACTTTCTGATCTGATTTCCTCTATAGCTCCATAGATTTGTTTCTTTACTTTGGTTGCTATCATTTCAGAAATTTTAGGTGTGGGTCTTCCATTTTCCTCTATCTCATCTCCTGGACTTGTTCTGGGTGTACTGGAGGTTTGGGTTTGCATTTTGCTTCTATGTCCTGTCATTTTCTATTTTTTATTTTTTAATTTTGTTTTCTGTGGTGAACTTTTAAATTTCCTGTAGGATTTTTATCATGAATTAGTGTTGGACTTTGTCAAATGGTTTTCTGCCTCTATTGAGATGATCATGTTGTTTTTGTCCTTGTCTCTGTTAATATGGTGTATTACATTTATTGATTTGCATGTGTTGAACTATACCTGCATCTCTGGGATGAATGCTACTTAGTAATGGTGTATAATTTTCTTGATGGTTAACTGCATTCTGTTAGCCAGTATATTATTGAGGATTTTTGCATATATTTTCATTAAGAAGATTGGCCTGTAATTCTCATTTTTGATTGGATCTTTTTCTGGTTTTGGTATCAGAGTGATATTTACTTCCAGGAATGTGTTTGGGAGTATTGCTTCCCTTTCAATTTCACAAAAGAGTTTGAAGAATGTAGCATTAGATGTTCTCTAAATTTCTTGTAGAATTCAGAAGTGATTCCATCATGGACTTGGCTTGTTTTGTTAATAAATTTTGAATTACATCTTCAGTTTCATTTACTGATATTGTGTTATTTAGAAAATTTATGTCTTCTTGTTCAGCTTGGTAATTTATATGTATCTAAGAAGGTGCTAAGTATTAAAACATCAAATATTGATATTAAACATTAAAACATCAAATATTGATATTAAATATTAAAACAAACACTAAATCTGCTGGAAGATAGAATAGGTAGAAGTCTTGAAGACATCACTGTAGGCAAAGAATTTGTGAACAAATGCTCAATCACACAGTAAGTATCATAAAGAATCAACAAGTGGGATCTCATCTTATTAAAGAGCTTTTGCACTACAAAAGAAACCATCAACAGAATGAAGAGACAACCCACAAAGTGGGAAAAAATTTTTGCCAGCTGTTCCTCAGGCAAGGGACTAATACCTAGAATATATAAAGAGCCCCCAAAAATCAGTCCTCCCAAATTTAAAGGCCCAATCCAAAAATGGGCATCTTAAGTGGTGCCTTCCCTGGTGAAGAATTAGAAACCACAAATAAGTATAGGAAAAAATGTTCAACATCACTGGTCATTCAAGAGATGCAAATTAAAACAACAGTAAGATTTCATCTCACTCCAAAAATATTGCTGTTATCAAGAAATCAAGCAATAACAAATTTTGATAGGGCAGTGGCAAAAATGAAACATTCTGTAGTGTTGGTGGGAGTTTAGACTGGTGCAAACACTGTGGAAATCAATGTGGAGATTCCTCAAAAATCTAAAACTAGAGGTCCCATTGGACTCAGCTATTTCCCTTCTTGGTATCTCACCAAAAGAATTAAAAGCATAATGCCACTGTGATATATGCACACCTACATTTATAGAAGCACAGTTCATGGTAGCTAAATCTTGGAAACAGTCCAGATGCCTATCAACTTATGAATGTATGAAGAAGATTGGGGTTTTTTATACAATGGATACTACTCAACCATAAGGAATTATAAACTTGAGACATTTCTAGGTAAATGGATAGAGCTTGAGAACATACTCTTAAGTGAGATAATACAGATACAGAAGTGTAAATATCACATGTTTTCTCTGGTATGAAAAACCAAACATGTAAATAAAGACCGAAATGTATAATAGGTATTGTGAAATAGACAGAAAATGTTCAATTGGGAAGGGAATTGGGAAGAGAAGGGAAACTAAGGAGGAGAAAGTGGGGACAGGATGAAAGGGAAAAGAAAAAAGGAATGGAAGGAAGAAATGGAACAGAGTTATTGAAATAAGAAAGGGAAGAGGGTTGAAAGTAGGGTGGGAAAGGGGAAGAAGATGAATCAAGATATATCATGTACAGATAAAAATTCTATATGATGAATGTTATCATTTTGTATATTTAAAATGTATCAGTAAAATTAATTTTTTTAAAAAAGCTCAGGAAAGATCCCCTGAGAATGAGAATATTTGGAAGATGTGAGAATGGCTTTCACACTGAAATAGAAAATTAATAAGGAAAATAGAAGGAAATGGTAGTGCTTTGGCAGTTCAGAGAGCCCCAGCTCTCTACTCCATGAGGGAGCAGCCATCTTGTATAGTGTGGCAAAACATCTGATGGACAATCTACTGCTCCAGACATGAGATTCCTACTACAGTAAGTCCTTGATTTATGAACTAGTTATGTTCCAGGAGAATTGTTCCTAAGTCATTCTGTTTCATTAGCCAACAAAGTGAGTCTTATACAGTACACCTGCAATAGTTTGCAATTTGAATGCTCACAAATTGGGGACTTTCTGTACATGGTTTGTGTTCACCAGCCTCACATATATATCCCCCCCAAACACTGGGGAAAGCAACATTCCTTTATTCTTTGTTTTAGCATATACTTCATACAGGAGAAACCCCTCACCACCAAAAAATACTCAGGCCAGAGAGAATTTATGGGCAAAGGGTATCCTACCAGAGTTCAAGCAGCTCATGAACCTACCTGCCTGTAAAGACAGCCAGCCTATTCACTGGAGTGCACTCATGGGCCCAATACTCTGCAACAGTCTAAATAGACCTTTTGTCCAGAGGGCCTGCCATGTAATAGGCAAGCACACACACATTGGCTGGCACCAGCTCTGTTGCACAAAGGTCAGCTGAGTCACAGCCATGGCATCTGAACAGCCTAATACAAGTCCTGCATGTCTCTTGGACTGTGGAGTCACAGGCACTACCCCCAACCAGAGATCAAGCCATGGACCAAATTGGCTCTATTCATGCTGTGTGTTCCCGCATAACATTCCAGTCCCAAGAGCATACATCCAGCTGTGGAGAACACAAGGTTGGGTTACCCTGCAACCAGACTACAAGGGGGAACTGTGCAGATTCATAGAATCAGTGGCATAGCATTGCAGCTACTCACCTCCCTTTCAGAACCTCTACAGTGTTCATTGAATGCTAGGGATCCCTGCCCAGACCTCAAGTGAGTGGCAGGGTCTGCATATTCCAGTGAGTGGGTAGACACAACATGACAGAAGTATAGATTTCAAAGAGTGAAGCGCTGGTTATGTGCTGTGACTGCCATCCCCTAGGCTTCCTGGCAAAGTGGTTACATGTGAATCACATATACATTCTATTTTTGTATTGTTTACATTGATTACATGTCAGATATCTTCTGAGTTTTGGACTTTTTGTATTGTACTGTTTTGTTTGGTTTGACGTTGTTTGGTTGTCTTTCGTTTGGTTTGGTTTGGGTTTTTTTAACGACCTATTTGTTGTTTTGGTTGTTGTTTATTTTTATTTTCTTTGTTTTGATGTAGTTGTTGTTTAGGTTCTCTCCCTCTTCTTATCTGCCTATCTGGTTTCTTCACCTTTAGCTCTCCCAGCAATTCTATTTCTTAATTCTTCTTTGGAAAGAATAATAATGGTACATTAACTCCTGTCACATCTCTTTTCTAATTTGCCATATTCTACTCTCTCAGTCACTCCTACCATGTTCTGTAACAGGTTACTATCCTCCCCATATTATTACTTTGTCTTTTCTGGATCATGTATACCCTCTTCTCGTATCCACTTTCTTCTTCTCTTCTATTGCTATTTATTTTTTATTTTCTTCTTGTTGGTGGAGTTTGGAGTTCTATCACCCATTTTCTTTCTTTTTTTATTTGGTACTGGGAATTGAACTCAGGACCTTACACTTGCCAGACAGGTGTTTGTGCCACGGAGCTATTTTCTTGGCCTTATCACCCATTTTCTTGTTCTCTGTTGTGTAGTATTACTTTAGATTGGGGTCTCTGTCTCTCTGCCTCTCTGTCTCTATCTCTCTCCCTCTCTTCCTCTCTCTCACTCTTGCTTTCAAATCCTTTCTTGTTAATTCTCAATTTGCCAGCCTCAACACAGAAAACAAACAGAAAAAAGAAAGGAAGGAAGAAAGAAAAAAATGAGAAAAGAGGGAGGAAAATTCCCCTGAAACCTCCAAACATCACCACAGCAAATCCAAGGGGCATTGAAGGGGAATAAGTTAAAAGCCACACAACAAACATATCTGAAATGGTAGCAGTGGAAGTGACAACATGGTGAATATGATGCTAGGTGAATTCAAAGTAGAGATAACAGCAGAGACAATTAAAGAGATGATGATCCTACTAATAAAAAAGATTAGCAAGTCCAAAGAAGATATTGATCCAAAAAGAGAGAAACTAAAGAAGGACATGCAAACTATGAATACCCTACATATAATAGAACTGGAATCCATAAAACACTCTCAAACAAAATTCAAGAGGACTAAAAACTCTGTTCAGAGAATACACAGCAGAATCAACCAATGTGAATATAGAATATCAGACCTGAAACAAGGGCTGTGTGCGATGATCAACTAATGAGAGATACCTTAAAAATAGAAAGGAACCATGGAATATATGTCCAGCACCTGCTAGATGATGTACAGGAGATTAATCAAAGATAAATTGAAATCAATAAAACATCAAAAGCAAAAAGTGCATTAAAAACTATTAAAAGAAGTATTAGAAGAAAACTCTCCAAGTATGGAAAAAGAATGTGTGTAGTACAAATAAATGAAGCAAATATAACCCCAAATAGCCGTGATCAGAAAAGAACTATACCAAGGAATATAATAGTCAAGTTCAAGAAATTCAACAAAAGAACAAAATTTTAAAATCTGTTATAAGAAACACACACACACACAAACACACACACATGCGAACAAATCACCTATAAAGGAAACCCCATGAGAATTACAGCAGACTTCTCAACACAAACCCTAAAGTGAAGGAGATCTTGAGCTGAATTGTTTAAAGTCCTAAAAGAAAATAACTCCCAACCCAGACTGATTTATTCAGCAAAGTTATCTTTCAAAATTGATGGAGAAATAAGATACTTCCATAATAAAGAGCACCTAAACAAGTGCATGCCCACTTAAGCAGCATTCCAAAAAATTGTCAAGGGTAATCTAGAAAAAGACAATTATGATAACATTGCCAAAATTCCCAAAAGAAGAAGTCCATCAAGGAAGGTGAGCAATTAAATAGAAAAGAAAGGATACCAACAGTACTAACATAATATGATAACAAGGATAAGTCAGTACCTATCAATTACAACCATGAATTTGAATGGTATCTCTTTACCAGTCAAAAGACAAATTAGCAGAAAAGACAAATCCAGCCATAGGCTGCATACAAGAAACATACTAAACACAGAAAAAAAATGCAAGGAGTAAACATCAAAGGATGGAAAATCATAAAACAAACCCTAATGCACATGAAAAATCAGCGCTAATACAATTGTGATGGGGACCTCAATACCCCACCGTCATAAATAGATCAGCCAGAAAAACAAAAAAGAAAAGAAAACAAAAAAGCAGTTGAACCAAAATTTTTGAATAAAAAACTTAATATATATCTGTAGTGTTTCACCGAAAAACAACAAAATACACATTCTTTTCAGCAGCAGATGAGATTTTTTCTAAATAGAGTAAATGCAATGGAATAAAATATATCTCATATACATTATCAGATCTTAGGGCAATGAAACTAGAAATTAAAGGCAAAAGACACCGCGTAAGCTATCCAAACACATGGATGTTAAAAAATATACTCTTGAATAATCAATGGATCAGAAAAAGAATTGAAGAAATTAGAAAGTTTTTACAATCAAACCATAATGTCAGTATCACATACTGAAAACTAAAAGATACAATGAAAGCTGTCCTAAGAGGAATTTTATAGCAGTAAATTTCCACATTGAAAAAAAGTAGATCAAATAAATACACTAACGATGCATTTCAAGTTTTCAGAAAGACAAAAAATATCCAAACCCAAATCTTGAATGAGGAAGGAAATTATAAAGAATAGAGGATAAATTAATGCAATTTTGTCTAAAAAACCCAATACAAAGAATCAATGAATCAAAGAGTTGGTTTTTGAAATATTAAACAAGATAAACAACCCTTTATCCAGACTTACCAAAACAAGGAAAAGACCCAAATTCATGCAATTAGAAACAACAAGGGCAAAATCACAGTGGCTTCTGCAGAAATCCAAATCATCATTGGTAACTACTTTTAGAATCTGACACTAATAAAATGGAAAACTCAGAAGAAATGGATAGATTCCTAAATACATATGAATTACTAAACCTGAATAAAGAAGATGTAAAAATTCTGAATAATCCAATATCATTTAATGCAATTGAAATGGTAATTATAATTTAAAAAACTACCAACTGATAAAGCTCACATCCAGACAAATTCACTGCTGAATTCCACAAGAATTTTAGATATCTAATGCCAATAATCCTGAAACTTTTTAATGAAGTCAAAAGTGAAGCAATACTCTCAAAATTATTACTGGAAGCCTGCATTACCCTAATACCAAAAACTAGAAAAGGACCCAAGCAAAAAAGAACTACAGGCCAATCTCTTTAATGGACATAGATGCAAAATACTCTATAAGGCACTGGCAAGCAGAATGCAGCAAATCATGAAGAAGATTGTACCCTATGACCAAGTAGGATGCATTCCATGAACACAGGGAGAGTTCAAAATATGGAAATCAATAAATGTAATACACCACATTAAAAGAAACAAAGGTGAAAATCATATGATATTCTCAATACACACAGAAAAAGCATTTGAAAAACATCCAGCATGTATTAATGATAAAATTGGTAAATAATATTGGAATACAAGGTTTTTATCTTAAGCTGATAAAAAAAATCTATATATGACAAATCAATAGCAAACACACTAAATGGAGAATACCAGAAAACTTTCACTGTAATAGTTCCCAAAATATTAGCCAGAGAAATTAGACAAGAGAAAAATATAAAAGGAATGTTGATATGAAAGGGAGAAGTTAAATTATCATTTTTTGTTAATGACATGATCCTCTACATAGAATAAATAAAAAACTCCACCAAAAGACTCATAGAAGTAATAACAAATTAAGTAGCATAATGAATACAAAGTTAACACTCAAAAATCCATAGTGTTCCTATAAACCAATAACATACTCATGAGAGAGAAATTAAGGAACAAATTTCAGAAGAGGATTAAGGAAAATGAAATGCTTAAGAATTAGCCTAAACAAAGAAATGAAAGACCTCTACTATGAAACCTACACTACTCTGAAAAAGAAGATTGAATGAGATATCAGAAAATGGAAAGATATCCACTATTTCTGGGTAGGCAGAATCAATATTTCCAAATCTTTTATGCAGATTTAATACAATCTCAATCAAAATACCAATAGTATTTCTCAAAGAACAAAAGAAAATAATCCTAAAATTCTTATAGAACGAAGAGACCTAGAATAGCAAAAGTAATTCTGGACAAGAAGGCAAAGGTTGAAGCATCACAATCCCTGAATTCAATTTATACTACAGAGCTACAGTGATAAAAACACCATGGTATTGGCAAAATCAGAATTGTGGATCAATGGAACAGAATAGTAGTAGGTGGAGAAACAAGTCTGGGCACGCTTAGCTACCTTATCTTTGACAAAGGGGCCAAAAACTTTTGCTGGAGGAAAGATACTCTAACAAATGGTGCTGGAAAAACTGGGATGCCACATGCCAAAGATTGAACCTGGACCTGTATCTATCACTGTACACTAAACTAGAATCAAGATGCATCAAAAATCTAAATAATAAAAATTTAGCTGCAAGGTAGAATATTAAATCTCTTGAGAACATAGGTGTAGGCAAATATGTTATGAACAAAACTCCATTTGTCCAGGATATATTACAAAGTAATAAAAATGGGCTCACATCCAATTAAAAAGTTTCTACACAGCAAACACTAACAGAGTGAAGAGGCAACCCTCAGAATGGGAAAAAACTTGCCAGCAAATCCTATGACAAAGGGGTAATATCAAGAATATATGATGAACTCCAAAAAATTAGCCTCCTCAAATTTAAAGACCAAATTCAAACATGAACATCTGAAATGAATGGATGCTTCTCAGTTGAAGAAGGGCAAATGGCCCATAAATACATGAAAAAATTCCCAATATCTCTGGGCATTTGAGAAATGCAAATAAAACACCACAGATTCCATTTCACTCCAGAAAGAATGGCTATCCTCAAGAATTCAACCAATAACAAATGCTTGTTAGGCTGCAGGAAAAAAGAAATCCTACTCCATTTTTGATGGGAGTGTAAATTGGTACAAGCACTATATTAAACAGTATGGAGATTCCTCAAAAACCTAAAACTAGAGATTCCATTTGACCCAGCTATTCCCCTCCTAGCTATCTTCCCAAGAGTTAAAGATATTACATTATAGTGCTACATGCATAACCATGTTTATAGTAGCAGAGTTCATAATAGCTAAATCTTGGAAACAGCTTATATCCACTTCAAGAGATGTATTGATAAAGGAAATGTGGCATTTATATACAGGGAAGTACTACCCTGCTGAGAAGAAGAATTAAGTTGAGGCGTTTTTACATAAATGGATGCACATCAAAACCATAATCCTAAATGAAATAAATCAGACACATGTTTAAATATCACATTAGTTCACTTGTGTGAGAAGTCCAAAGTATAAATAAGGAGTAGAATGTTTGATAGATATTAGGAAGTAGGAAGAATTTATTCAAATGAAAAGGGAAACAAAAGATTAGGGGAAGAGTGAGGGAAGGAAGGGATAGGGAAATAAAGAATAAAAGAATTGAAAAAATAGAAATAGATCTTTTGTAACTGTGAAGGGGAATAAGGGTTGGAAAGCAAGGTTGGGAAAGGGATAAAAAATAAGATGTGCTATTCACATATACCTATCCATGTTAAATGTAATCATTATGTACAACAAACATGTGCTAATGTAAAAATAAAATATGAGAGAAAAAATAAAATTTCAAAAAAATAAAAGCAAATGGAAGTCTATCCCTTGATCCCTGTTAGATCCACTATTGTCAAAATGGCAATATCTCCAAAATTGATGTACAAACTTAAGGTAATCCTAGTCAATATACAACAACATTTCTCAAAGAACTAGAAAAAAAGAATCCTGCAATGCATTGACACAGAGGAGAACCAGAATAGCAAAAGCAATCTTTGGCAACAAAAGCATATCAGGATGCATCACAATCACAGATTTCAATTTATATTACAGATCTACAGTGGTAAAAATCAGCATGATACTGGCACAAAAGCAGACATGTGCATCAATGGAGCAGAATAGATGATATGGAAAAAACACAAGCACATTCACACATCTGATTATTGCAGTGTGCAACTGTGACCATGTAGAGGATGAAGATGATTACTCAGAGAGAAGATTTAGTTCAAGGACCAAGAGCTCAAAGGGACTGACTGGGCATAAGACAGCCTCAAGATAATACCCCCAGCTAAGACCTCTGTGGTTATTTGTAACTCAAGGACATGAAAACAAAGACATAGAAAATAACATTTTGTAACATATTTTATAGGATTTTTTTGGGAAGGGGCTGAAATGTGATGGCTTGTTATGTGACACATGTTGACCTAGTTTTGGCATTGCTATTGAGGCAATGGCAACACATTGGCCAAAGCAAACATCTTTGACAGTAACTTGTTCTTAATTCTGCTAATTGCTGTCCTGCAGATTCTGCTCTAATCTCTAACCATGCATTCTAGGAGCACAGGTATTATTCCTCAAGGTCCCTTCCTCAGTGCACTCAGTTTCAGTCACTCCTTTGGCCAGCATCTCCCACAATTCCCCCTTTTTTGTAATTTAGATTAGGCAAAAGTGGAAGAGTACAGGGTAGAGGGGTATTGGGCTTGATATAAGAAGGTCATCATGACTTCTGCATTGTGGGTCCATTGGAACAGCATACAGAGTGCTTTTAGGACTGCAGGAAAGAGCAGAAAAAAGATTATTCTAATAGCTATAAGAGCCTAAATGCAAAAGTTGAGACCAGAGAGTCAACATTTAGGATTGAGCCAGTAGGCAATATCTTCAAGATGCTTTAAGGTAATGTTATGAGCCTCCATTTGAAGTTTATAAAGTTGGGTCTGAAGTTGGCCCTGGAGATTAGTAATATCTCCATTCAGATTTGCATGAAAGGCACTGTGGAGAAGGTGTTGAACCTCTCCCCAAGAATCAGAATGATTAAAAGTATAGGAGTAATGCACATTGAGCAATAAGCAATGTCACAATTAAGTGGCCTATATGTCCATAGGGCCTGTTGATGTTCACAGAGGCAATTGACAGCTGCCTCAAGGGTGTCAAGTCTTTGTAGCATTTCTTTATCTATATTAGTTTGGGTCAATAATTTTGAAGTAACATTTTGAAAATAGCATTTCATAGTTTGAGCAGTTTGTATAGAGTGGATCAAGATGACTACTGTAGTCACAACTGTGGTGGCCAATGTAGTAGCTACAATAATAGTAGCAATTAGAATGCCCAGAAAATGTTTTTGGCTAATATATTCAGGTGCTGAGGTAGATTGTTCAAGGGGCAAATTTCCCATCCACTCTCAAGTGAGATTGCTGGGAAGCCAGATTTCAGCTTGCTGTCTGAGTATAATAATGTGTGTAATATTTAGTTGAGAAATATTATGTATAACATAAGAAGTTACCCAGGTGGCATTAGTGGGCAAATAGATATTAAATGCTTTAAAGTGTCTGTAATGATGATTAGAGGAATAACAGTGTGACTTGGTTCATGAATGCTTTTGTTTGCAAAAGAAATTGGTTCACAAACAGAAGCATTTGGCAAAATTATGTTTTTGTTTGCAAAATCTGCATTAGGAGACAAACACAACTGTGGCCATCTTTCTCACAGAAACACAAACATGGTCATCTTTTCCAAAATCATACAACAAATTAAGTTCATGAACCAAGGTAGAATATATGGAAGGGAACTGCAGATCATAACATGGTCAAAAGTATCATGAAAAATTCATCTGAGTTTATCTATATGTTGATAATTACCAATTCTAATATTATGAGGCAAGATGGGAATAGCTAGGTGTGAGAAGAATTTCTTGAGAGGGAAAAGTGTCTGAGGAGAGGCATACCAAAGGTCAAGCAAGCCCAGGATTCCATGAAGGTGTGTTGCCACAATAATTAAAATGCAAAGCATAATCTCAGGTGGAATTAGACTTTAATACCTTCAAATTATGGGATCTCCAATTATCTAGGGTTAGATTATAAGCAAGATGACTAACAGAGAAATTGGTGGACTGACATGAAATCAACCCAAAATTTAGACCATCCCTTATAGGTCACATACCATTGGAGATGAAAGGGAACACAATAACTACTATCAGTGGTATTGGTGACTATGTATAATGGAGATTTTTCTGTCAGGAAATTGCATAAGATAACAGGTATTAACCACTAGAATAGCCAGAATGGCCATAGTCCCTCCCACAATTCTTTGTAGGTCAGGAGGTGGCTGTGGCTACTAAGTTCTGCCTGTATAAACAGTGTCATTAGAGGAAAAAGATGGTTTGGAATCTCCCAAAATAACTATGTCAAAGATAGGTGAGGTGGGAAGGTGAGCCCAATAAATCATGACACTTACTTGAGGTATATATGCCAGCTAGCTCAGAAAGGTAAGAACCCTTTTACCTTTGCAGTTTTGAAGTAATAAGTAACTTGCATGATCATTGTAAGGAACAGGTTTTCAGAAGTGAGAATTCTTGTGCTTTGCAGCTTGTCACTTGGTGCAAAATTGTATGGTCACACAACCTTTGCAGGAACCCAAAGAGGGCCTGTTGGTGACAAAACAGATGCATGTACCCTCCCCGAGTTAACAATTCTGTTGGGCCCACCCATTCTGGACCTGACAATGGGTATTGGTAAACATCCAACAGTTTTGGCCTGTCCTTTTCAGTAATACAATATTTCTCTAAACATTCTAATTAGCAATTTTAAAATTTTAAAATAAATAGTTCTTTATGTACTTGTTCTTGTAGACGGAGCTTCTTTCTACTTCTCATTTTGTGTTTTAGTATTTGGATTTTAAGGAGCTCATTGTCTCATTTTATTATTGCTTGATCTGTAGCCTTATAAGGTATACCCGTGATATGTTTAACATCCCAGAATTGAAAGAAAGTCTGAAGATAATTGGAAATATAGGCAGAGCCATTATCAGTTTTTTTGTTTGTTTTTGTTTTTGTTTTGGTTTGGTTTTTTGGTACCATTAATCAAACTCAGGACCTCACACTTGCCAGGCAGACACTGTGCCACTGAGCTATATCCCCAGCCTTCCATTACCAGTCTTAATTCATGAAGGCAATCCCATTAGAAAAAATGATATTAAATGATGTTTAATGTGTTTTATACTTTTATCTGGTTGTAAAGATTTTATATATATATATATATGTATATATGTATATATATATATATATTCAAATAGGCACCTATAGAAATATATTTAAGTTTAACAAAAGGGTTATGATGAGTTAGTCTATTAGTCAAATGTCATTACCTTCTAAAACATGGGAATAGACATACATCAAAGGACAAAATTGTATCTGGTTTTGGCACTCAAGGCAGGTATTAATGATTTCTTGGCCCTGTGTATGTGAGAGATTAAAAGAACAAATGAGACCTTAAGCACCTTGGTGAAAAACTTGATGTGAAGCAAGAGCTTCTTGTAAAGAGGTAGAAAGCATAACCAGAGTGTAAGTGTTGCCCTCCCCTGGGGACCAAGGAAATAAGTGAGTGTCATAAAAAGGTGCAGTGTGGTATCTAATCAATTTTTGCAGGTGTCCTAAAATATGGAAGAGAATTTCAACATTACCATTATGAATAACAATGGTTTCAATAACCTGTATGGTCCTCATAACATAATCTGAATCAGTGACAGTGTTGAGGGATTGTTTAGGGCACTGTCATTTGTTATCAATAATGGTGGTCTTAGAAGTTGAATTCTTGCAGAATGCTAACAGATAACAATTATAAAGCTTTTTGGTGAAACTTGAGATCAAGTGCAAAATAACCTATTAGCATAACAATCATGATTACATCATCATATTAAGTGACACAAAGAAATTTTATCTCAATTTATAATTTTTTAATGGAGTATTCTTTGAGAAGAATGAATCTGTATATAAATATATTTTATGTTACATTGTTTGAATTGTAAACTGAGTAACTTTAAGTGTTGTAAGCTTTGGGCTGGTGAGATAGCTCAGCAGCATAAGTGCCTGTCTGGCAAGTGTGAAGTCCTGAGGTTGACTTCTGGCACCCATATAAAAAGGAAACAAAGCATCTGTATATTTTAGTTGGCTGTCTATGATAGATTGGAATGTATACTTTATCATAAATAGTTAGAAAACAAGTAAAGGAGAAGCCAGATATCTGAGTTTAAAAGTTTACCATCATTGATAATTGTAGTCTGGAAGTCACTAAGGTGATAAGATTTTATTTTAAATTTTGTATTTTCAAAGACCTGTACATTTTGGAGATATGAATATGTTTAATATGCCATAAAGCCAGTAATTTTGGATGTTACAAACGAGGTTGAAACTTCCCAAGGAGGCAGCTTTGTCTTGTGTCTTTTTATTGACCAATATAGGTGTCTCTGCTAATCATGCACATAAGCTCATGTTTAATATTAATCTCCAAAGGCCAGGGATATAGCTCAGTGGCATAGCACCTGCCTGGCAAGCGCAAGGTCCTGAGTTTGATTCCCAGTACCAAAAAAAAAGTAATCCCAAAAATGAGAGTTACATTCTTTGTCTGAAAGCATCTGTTAAATTGGAGAGGAGAGTTGAGACCTGGGAAAGAGTGATTAATGAGGGCCGGTGAGATGGCTCAGCGGCTTAAGCGCCTGCCTTGCAAGCGCGAGGGCCCGAGTTCGACTCCCGGAACCCACATACGAAAAAGGGGCCGGTGATATCGCTCAGCGGCACGGGTGCCTGCTGGCGCGCGAGGTCCTGAGGTCGACCCCCCGGTACCCACAAAAAAAAAAAAAAAAGAGTGATTAATGAGAGTCAGGGTCAACACTTACTAATTTTCCTTGAACAAGGGGCTTTTTAGAAGGAATAGCTTGGGTTCAACCAAACCAAGAAGCAAACATATATATTTCTTTCTATAAACTGCACCCTCTGCAAACCTGCCTTTGACATACTTGAATCTTCCAGTTCTATTGTTAGTTCTTTTTGCTCATCATGCAAAATCCTATTACATCAAAAATATATCATTATACATTTAGCTCTCTTCATATTTTACTCTCTGTCCTGCATACTATATAATCATTCTGTAACAAACTTGCTTGTGGCTGTTTGGCTTTTTTCTTTTTTTCTCCTTTTCCTTTTGTCATATAGAAAAGCTCAGGTTGTTACAATGTAAATATGGCTGGCTTCCCATCAGCCACTGTTGGCTGCCCATAAATTAAGAGACCTTGTCTGTACTAAAGCAGCAGAATGACAATGGAACTCTGTAACTGCAGTCTAAGATTTTATGAAGCACAAGAAATGTTTTAAGCATATCAGTTAAACAAAAATACCACGTTAAATTGCAAGACAAAGGTAACTCACCAAGAAGCTAAGATTTGTAGCAATGGGCTCCTGTAAATCTAGGGAATGATATTTATGTGAAACAGACTGTCTGAGCAGTTCCAGGAAGAATTTTTGTCCTGTCTTTACTTTCCTGGGTTTAGAACATTTGTTCATTATTTTTGGTTGGTTCCTGTGACTGAGATTCTTCTGTAATCTCCTCTAGTGGAGTTATGTGTACTATGAAAGCAACTTTCTTTTACATTTAGTAGGCAGTGTTTATAGATTAATTGTTTAGTTTGACTCATGCCTGAGGTTATTTGATCACTCCACATGTCTGTTTTATTTTCCCTGTGTCAGTTTTTCTATTCTTAAGATAAGTCTCAGGTGTTCTGTATCTTCTGCATGGACAGAGTATGTAGGTAAAGCAGGCCACCCAAAGATGGGGTGGGATGCATCTCACTCTTTCTCAGGACCCATTACACACAAGCATAGAATTTCCAGGGTGACCCCCTAATTGACATCTTTGAACCTCTGTAAAACTATTGATAAGAATTTCTTTGGGGAAAACATGATATCTTATGCCTGTTATCGTAATATTATTTTGTCCCATATAGTGTGAACCAATTTCTGTGCTATCAGTGGCAATATTTTAAAATTTTGATAAGTATCTTTTTTTTTTTTGTGGGTACCAGGGGATCGACCTCAGGACCTCGTGCGCCAGCAGGCGCCCGTGCCGCTGAGCGATATCACCGGCCCCTTTTTCGTATGTGGGTTCCGGGAGTCGAACTCGGGCCCTCGCGCTTGCCGGGCAGGTGCTTAAGCCGCTGAGCCATCTCACCGGCCCGATAAGTATCTTGTTTATTATTCTTATAAACTTTTTTAACATGACCATACTTGCCACAGTTATAACATTTCCAAGACTACTAGGCTTGAGCTTTGTGAGACTCCATCCCTACATTTTGGCAAGTCTTAATCATTTCTGCAATATTTAAATTTCTTCCCTTAAGAGGAGTTTCTATGACAAAGGAAGATTGATGGGTAAATGAGGCTCCTGAGGGGGGCAGAAGAGGCAGCTGATGGGGAAAGAATTTATCCTTGGGGCCTCTTTTGTTTGTATGGTGGCAATAGCCACTGTGACAAGAGGAGCATCCTTTACTAGCTGAGACATTCTTTCAATTTGCAACCAAATTGTTCCCAGTCCTCCATGTGCAGTTTACCTTCCACTGGGAACCAGGGACAGTTCTGGTGAATGACAAAAATTCAATGGGCTGAGGCTCTGAAACACTGCATCTGGACATTTTAAAAGACAAAATGAAGACAAAGCTTTTGTAAATAAGGAGGAGAAGAGAGGTTGAAGGGAGGGTAGGGGAGTAGAAAAAAACAAGAATCAAATTATGTCATTTACAGGTTCAAATTCCCTATGATGAATATGATCATTATGTACACCTAAAATGTGCCAATAAACTTAATTAACTAAAAAAAGACATTGCATGTGCTGCTTAAAATGCTTTTCCTCTTTAGACAAAGTTGGACACATGATAGTAACATAAATGACAGAACAAAAACAAAAGATAAGAGAAAGAGTGTGTTAAGAAACACTGCCCCCATTCAGTAAACAATTGGGCAGTGATCACCTCTGGGTTGAAAAGACCTAGGCTGCGACATCACTGAGACTTTCCAGCCTATCTGGCCATCTTTGTCTCCCTTAGTGAGACTAAAATGTAGAGTTGGATGCTGTGGTTCCTTTTCAGGCTTTGGGAGGCCAGTCCTCTAAGCTGAGTTATAGCTTCAGGTTTTGCATTGTAGTTTCATGCCTCACAGTGCTGCCCCACTGTTTCTTTGCCTCAGACATGAGGTTGTGCCCCACATTGGTTGCCACTTGTCACAGTGTGTGACCATGTTTGCATACAGGATGAATTATTTGGAGACAAGACTTAGTTCAAGCAACAGGAATTCAAAGGAGCTGCTTCTTGAGTATAAGAGAGCCTCAGGGGAACAGCCACCAGCTGAGAACTCTGTGGGTATTTATTTATAACTCAAAGACATGAGAGAAAACATGGAAAATGCATTTTGTAAGATAACATGGGAGTTTGGGGGACAGGGTTTGAATGGGATGGCTTATTACATGACACATGTTGACCAGTTTAGGTAATCTTATTGGGGCAAAGGTAGCATATTGGCCAAAGCAAACATCTTTGACAGTTAACTTGCTCTTAATTCTGCTGACTGTTGTCCCACAGATTCTACTCTAAACTCTAACCATGCATTATAGAAGCGTGGGAACTCTTGTTCCCCAAGTCCATTCCACATGTCATTCAGGTTCAATAATTCCTTTGGCCAGTGTCTCTCCACAGCTGATCTTTAGCAAACGGGCAAACACATACACTGGGCAAAGAAGGACTATTATGACTTTTAAGAACTCTAGGAAAATTAATGGAATACTTTTCCTTTCATCTTAATGAGTATCATTAGTTATATGTATATGTTTTCTTAAATTGAAATGTAATTTCCAGGTTTTTATGTATTATTTACTAATTTATTCATTCAACAATAGTAAACTAAATATCTACTGAGTTGCTAAAACTCTTTTAGGTGCCATGTGAAAAAAATGCAGCTCTCCCAAGGAACTTGCAGCTTATCATGGACAGTTTTTTATTGTTTCTAACTTTCAATTACCAGTGAATACAGATAATATATCAGCACCATAAATGTTTAATGATAATTAGTTTCATCCCATATCTTGTCACAATTTCAATTAATGCCTAAATTTTCCATCTGTTTTTAGATTATAGTAGATATATATTAAGACCTACTGTGGTCATGTATTTTTAACAAAGCATGCTTGAATACTTGAAATGAATTTTGCAAGACTTCTGTTTCATATAAAAGAGATGTGTGTTTATGTATTTAAAATTATATTTCTTTTCACAGAACCATGGCTAGAATTAAAGTGTCTTTAACTAAATCAGTGGTTTTCATTTATATGTTAAAATATCTTTTCTATGATAGATATTGATTAAAGGCTGTTGGACACCTTGAGATTGAGTTCAGTGCCTTCACCTTATATGTGCAAATATAAAATAAGCCAGAATAGAGAATAGCTTGCCCAAGATCAGAGAACCAGTTAGTTGCTGGAAGCCAGGATTCTTTGGTCCTACTCAAACATTATTTCCATTTCTACATTACTAGTGTATGCCATATCATGAGACTTAACTTAGGTACTATTTAGAAAAGCACACCACTCTGTCCTAGGCTTACTGGACCATAATTTTCATAGAAAGACCTAAAAATGTATATGTTGTCCTTCCTCAAATAATTAATATTATTAGTCAAATTTGAAAATGACTTAGGAACATGTCATTTTGTTTAAATATTATAATTGGTTCTTTCTCTTTGTAATACTTGGTAAAAATTCATAATTTGCCTAGCAAAGGCTATGGTGGGCAATAAAGGCAAGGCAGGGGGCATCACAATCCCTGATCTGAAATTATATTATAAAGCTACTGTGATAAAAACAGCATGGTACTGGCAAGAAAACAGACCTGAAGATCAGTGGAAGAGATTAGAAGATGCAGAAACAACTCCAGACATACTAAGCCACCTTACATTTGACAAAGGTGCCAAACACATTCACTGGAAGAAAGATAACCTCTTTAATAAATGGTGCTGGAAATACCAGCTCTGCACATGCTGAAGATTAAAATTAGGCTGATACATTTCACCATGCACTAAACTAAATTCAAAATGGATCAAAGATCTAAATATTAAAACAGAAATATTAAATCTGCTGAAAGATAGAATAGGTAAAACTCTTGAAGACATTGGTGTAGGCAAAGGCTTTATGAATAAAACCCCAATCACACAGGAACTATCACAAAGAATCAACAAGTGGGATATTATCCTATTAAAAAGCTTTTGCACAGCAAGAGAAACAAACAAGAGAGTGAAAAGACAACCCACAACATGGGAAAAAATGTTTGCCAGCTGTTCCTCATACAATGGATTCCTATTGAGAATATATAAAGAACTCAAAAAAAGAGACCTCCCAAATTTAAAGACCCAATCCAAAAATGGGCATCTGAGATGAATACACACTTCTCAAATGAATAAATACAAACAGCAAATAAATATATGAAAAAATGTTCAACATCACTGGTAATTCAAGAGATGCAAATTAAAACAACACTGAGATTCCATCTCACCCCAGAAAGAATGACTATTGTCAAGAAATCAACAAATAATAAATGCTGGAGGGGCTGTGGGGAAAAAGGAAAACTTTTCCACTGTTTGTGGGAGTGTAGAGTGGTGCAGCCACTGTGGAAATAAGTGTGGAGATTCCTCAAAAATCTAGGATTGGAGGTCCAATTTGATGCAGCTATTCCCCTTCTGGATGTCTTCCCAGAAGAATTAAAAACATCATACAACAGCGATATATGTACACCCATGTTTATAGCAGCACAATTTGTAATAGCTAGATCTTGGAAACAACCCAAATGCCCATCAACTGAGGAATGGATAAAAAAGATGTGGTATTTTTATACAATGAAGTACTACTCAGCCATAAAGAAGGACCAACTGGAAACTTTTAAAGGTAAATGGATGCAACTCAAGACTATACTCATAAGTGAAATAAACCAGACGCACATGTGTAAAAATCATATTTTATCCCTAGTATGATAAGCTGAAAGAGTAAGATCCAAAATGTACAATAGATATTGTAAAACAGGAAGAAACTGTTCAAAAGGAAATAGAAACTGGGATGGGGGAATGGAGAAAAGAAGGAAGGAAAAAGAAAAAAAAACATATATATATATACAAGATACTTAAGATAGATACAGTAGTAATTTTGCTTATTTCATTGAAAAGAAAGGTTTGTGCTAATAATGTTTGGACAATTGAATGCTGATATCTTGTACTCTGAGTAACTAATTTAAAGATAACAATATGCAATGTATTAACCATTGTTACCTCCTATTACATTGTTTTGAAATTTTGTTCTATTTTTTCTCTTTAAAATAAAATAAAATAAATTCATAACTTGCCTACTTGTTTATTATTTATACTACTATAAGATAATCAGTTCTAGTTCTATCAGGATAGATCATGCAAGTTATGGTTACCATTGTATCCTCCACACCAAAAGTCTTGTAATTCTTGCTACATAGTTGATGTTTAGTGATATACGTGGAATAAATAAATATCAAAATGGTGTACTTTGTATATATAACATACATAGTTTACAAAATATGTAATAATACGTAAATGAAAATTGGAATATTGTTTCTTATTTATTAGAAATGTTCTTAGAAATTTATAGGGTCCGTGAATCCTCATTTTAATAGCCCATTATTATTTATGCTATTAGTACATAAAAGTTTTATGTAAAAATTTAAAAAGATACAATATTAGTCTGTAGATTTATGACCACCCTAGAGGGACAGTTATCTAGGAAAATATAGGTTTATAAACTATTTCCCTAAGTTTGCATATAAGGAATCTGATTCCCAAAATGATAAAATGCTTGTCTGTGGGGCATATAAAATGGCTGAAAACAAGATATTTTATGATTGGAGTGTACATTTTGAAGTAGAGAAAAAGTTATCTTCAACACATTTAGTATTCAGAATGTGGAAGAGGGAGTTTGGGGAGAATAGTATCTGGAACAAATAACTAGAAACAATTCCTAAAGTAAAGAAGGTAATAGATATTACGTTTCAGGAATAGGGAAAAAATCCAAAACCTGAACTGGGGAAACATAAAATAGTGTATTCCATATTCTTCAAGTTTTCTTTTAAAACAATGTGAAGACTTAAGGCTCTAATCAGACTGAATGATTCCAAATCCCATTGATAAGGGTTATCTTCTTACTCTCTATAGCTATTTGAATGCTAATGTGTTCCAATAACACCCTCATGGACACACATAAAATAATGTTTTACCAATTATTTGGGTATCACATAGCTCAGTAAACTTGGCCCAAACATTTATCTCAGCACTTAGGAGGCTAAGGCAGGAGGATCACAATTTCAAGGCCAGCTTCAGCTACATAGATAGACACTGTCACCAAAACAAACAAAAAAACAAGCAAAACATCCCAGGCTGCTACAAAATACCATAGACTGGATGTCTTATACATGGCAGAAATTTTTTGCTCACAATTTGGAAGACTGGGAAGTCCAAGTCCAAAATGTTGGTAGATTTGGTGTTTAGAGAGAGTCCAATTTCTAGACAGTTGGCACTTTTGTTGTATTACATGACAGAAAAGATGAAGGTGGTCTCTGGTGATTCATTTAAAAACACTGTAAAGCTGTGCAGGTGACACATGCCTATAATCACAAGTCTGTAGGAGGCTGAGAGAGGATAATCACAATTTTGAGTCCAGCCAGGGAAACTTCATGAGTTAAGGAGATTCCGTCTGAAAATTTAAAAAGAACAACAGAAACAAAAATCTTTTAAAAAGTTTTGAGATGTTACTCAATGTGAAGGCCCTGGGTTCAATACCCAATACTGCATAAATGAAAAATTAAATACTACCAGTAATACAATCCATGAACAATCCACCTTTATGACCTGATACCTCCCAAAGGCCCTACCTCCTAATACTTTCATCTTGGGCATTAGGAGTTCAACATACTACTTTGGGAAAGCAACATGATTACTCAAATCATCGCAGCTTCTATTATAACTTTGACCTTCTATGATTCTGTAAATATATAATAAACATTTTAGCATTGTATTACATATTTGATAATTTCTTCTTGCCTTTTAGTTTTGAGACATACCCAAAGAATTAATATTTTAGCATTAGTAATGTAATAAAATCTCACATACATCCAATAGTCACATCACATACTTTACCTTTATTCTACATTTCAAACTTACTCAACTATCCCAAGAATGTAAAAGAAGCAGAAGATATATAGAAACTTGTTTTATGTTTTCCTTTTCCTTCTATCTCAGCTTTTGTGACACAGGGAAGCAAGAAGCATCCTAAAGAGACACAGCTTCATTCTTTTACCTATACCATATTATCATTTTCACAGGACTGTTGTCTAGGATTGCAGTGTGGTAAAAGAAGAGCTTCTGCATTACAATTTTATAAGAATGAATACCCACAGTTAGGAAATAGAAAAATTATGTGATAATTTAAAGGATCTTTAATAAGTTGTAGTTCTTTACTTTTTCCAAACCTAGCAGTTAGTTTTAAATGAGACAGTGTAATGAGAAATTGAAAAGGAACTGTTCTTTTTAAACTTGTATTTCTCCTTTGGGGGAAGTTAGTGAACCTAAGAAAAATAATACCCATAAATGTTCTTCTTTTCTACTGGGTAATGTCATTTTGGAATCTACAAAAAATATGTTTGTTTCTGGCTATACATTTGGAGTTGAATATTCGATATATTCAAGGAACAAGGCATGGTGGTGCACACATATAGTACCATTACTCTGGAAGATAGAGGCAAGAGGATTACAAGTTGAAGCCCAGGCTGTGCAATTTAGTGATCTAGAGATTCCCTGTTTCAAAATAAATATAAAAATAGCTAGGGATGTAACTCAGTACAAAGACCCTGGGATCAATTCCCAGTACAATAAACAAACAAAGCAGATGCATTCACACAGATATACATGCATAGAATTATGCTTCCTGATTATTTTTCCACCATTAATCATTTTATTTTATGTTTTCAATGTTTTATGTGTATTAGTGAAACATAGAGAATATATTTAACATGGGGTATCAATACCTACTCATATTGAGCTTTTATCTTATTTATTTCCACTCACTTTTCTCCCCTGCCTACCTTCTCAATCCATCCTGAGATCCCCTTCTCATCTCTACAAAGTCTATCTTGCTGTTTTCTATCATTTTTATTTTCCTTTACTCTTTAAATTATTTATACTGTGGGTTTTGCATGCAGAGGAAACCATGTAATATTTAACATTTTGTGACTGACTTATTCCATATAGTATTATTGAATCAAGGTGCATCCATTTTCCTTAATATGACACAAATTTATCCTTTTTTAAAAAATATATATGTAAAAATGTATATATATTATATATATGTGTATGTGTGTAATTTTTGCCCTATCATCCATTAATGAACATATACATCACTTTCAAAATTTAGTTTTATGAATTGTGTTTCTATAAACATGCATATGCATGTATCACTGTAATATGATGTATTTAACTCTTTCCAGAAGATGCCCAGAAGAGGTATAACCAAGTCAAATGGAATTTCTATTTTTATTTTCTAGTTACCATGCTGTTTTTATCACTGTAGCTTTGTAATTTAACTTGAAATCTGAGAATGTAATGCCTCTGCTTTGCTCTTGTTGCCTAGGATTGCTTTTGCTATTCTGTATCTCTTCTATTTCCATATAAATTTTAGCATTCCTTCTTATTTATCTTTTCATGGATGAGAGAAAATATATAACACCTGAAACTTAAAGGAGAAAGATTTTATTTTGACTCACACTTTGTAGAATTTTCACTCCATAGTAAGATGGCTTGAAGGCAGGGTAGCATGGCAGTAGAAAAGCAGCTCATGACATGGTGGTGGGAGGCAGAGAGAGAGGAGGGGCAGAGCCAGGGAGGGAGAAAACTACTTCCAGGCCACAATCCCAGTGACCCACCCCTTCTGACCAGGCCTCACTTCCTAACAGTAAGCTAGGTATAATCACTTATAAACCAATCATTTTTTCAAAGCCTTGTATTTGAACCCATAAGGCTTTAGTGGGACATCTAGACATAAACACTAACATATTGTTTATTCTAGTGCTGTGAAGAATGCTGTAGGTATTGTGATAAGGATTGCATTAGTTCTATATATCATTTTTGGAATTGTACCTATTTTGACAATATTGATTCTGCCTATCCAGGAACAGGGAATGTTTATCTATTTTCTTATATCTTCTTCAATCTTTTTTTTCAGATTACTATATTTTTCATTATAGATGTACTTCTCCTTCATTAGGTTAATTCATGGTTTCTTTTTTTAATTTTTATTTTATTTACTAGTACATGTTTACAGTATATAATGATTACATTCCTTATGGGGAGTTGGTACACATACATAGCACATCTTAATTCTTTTTTCACCCCCCTGCCCCTCCTCCTCTTTTCAGCTCTTAGGCACCATCACTTTTGCAAAAGGTATATCTTCCTATTTTCTATTATATGTCTATTTTTTGCTTGTAATTTATATTTGGGTTCTTTCATATAACAGAAATTATGTTGAAGGAGATTGTTTATGTATGTATTTCTCTATGAACTAATTGTTGGTATACAGAAACTACTGATTTTTGTGCACTGTTTTTTATAATGCTAATTAGCTGAATTTATTAGATCTGGTAGTCATTTTTTCAAGTTTATTAATTTTAGAGAGAAAAAAGGTAAACATAACAATGAAACTGAGTTTCCAAACAGGTTAGTAAGAGAGTTACAATAGTTGGTACATTGCATATTGTTGTTATCATTGTAGTTATTCAGAGTACAAGATAAAGGCATGATATCTTGTCCAAACCTTATTAGCACAAAACTTTCTTTTCAATGAACAAAGAGAAACTAGCTGTATATCTTAAATATCTTGTGTATACATATTTTTTCTTTTTCCCTTTCTTCCTTTCCCCTTTTTCCCAACACAGTCTCTATTTTCTTTAGAACAATTTCTTCCCAATTTACAATATCTATTGTACATTTTGGATCTTATTTACTGGTTCAGTTTCTCACAGTAGTGAGACAATATGACGTTTACACATATGGGTCTTATTTATTTCACTTATGAGTATGGTCTCAAGTTGCATTCATTTGCCTATAAAAGCCTCCAGTTTATCCTTCTTTATGGTGAGTAGTATGCCATTATAGAAAAAAAGCACATGTTTTTTATCCATTCTTTGTCTGATGGGCATTTGGGTTGTTTCCAAGACTGAGCTATTACAAATTGTGGTGCCATAAATATGGGTGCACATGTATCACTGTGGTATGATGTTTTAATTCTTCTGGGAAGATACTCAGAAGGGGAGTAGCTGGGTCAAATGGGACCTCTAATCCTAGATTTTTGAGGAATCGCCACACTGATTTTCACAGAGGGTGCACCAGTCTACACTCCCACCAACAGTGGAGAATTTTTCCTTTTTCCACACACAACCTTCAGCATTAGTCATTGGCTTATTTCTTGACGATAGCCATTCCTTCTGAGGTTGACATGGAATCTCAATGTTGATTTAATTTGCATCTCTCCAATGACCCATGATGTTGAACACTTTGTCATGTATTTACTCACATTTGTATTTCTTCATCTGAGAAGGGCTTATTCATCTCAGATGCACATTTTTGAATTGGGTCTTTGAATTTTGGGAGGGCCTGATTTTTTTTCAATTCTTTATACGTTCTAGAAATAAGTCCTTTGTCTGTGGGACAACTAGCTATAATTTTTTACCACTGTGTGGCTTGTGTTTTCACTGTATTGGTGGTTTATTTTGTTGTGGAAATCCTTTTAATAAGATGAGATCCCATTTGTTAATTCTTTGTATTATTTCCCTTGCAGTCTGAGTTTTGTTCATTAAGCTTCTACCAACACCTGTGTCCTCGAGACTTCTCCCTATTTTCTCTTCCAGTAAATTTAGTGTTTCTATTGTAATATTTAGACGTTTGATGCATTTTGACGCTAGTTTAGTACCTGGTGATAGACATGGGTTGAGTTGTACTCTTTGGCATGTGGAAAGCCAGTTTTTCCAGAATCATTTATTAAAGAAACTATCTTTCTTCCAGTGAACATGGTTGGATTCTTTGTCAAAGATAAGTTGGTAGAGTGTGTTTGGGCTTGCATCTGCATCTTCTATTCTGTTCCACTCATCCTTAAGTCTGTTTTTTGGCCAGTACCATGCTGATTTTATCACAGTAGCTTTGTAGTGTAATTTAAGGTTTGAGATTGTGATGCCCCCGGCCTTGCCTTTGTTGCCCAGAATTGCTTTTGCTATTCTAGGTGATCTCTCTTTCCAAATGAATTTTAGGAATGTTTTCTCTAGATCTGTGAGGTGTGCTAATGGTATTTTGATTGGGATTGCATTAAATCTGTATATCAATTTTCGGAGTATGGCCATTTTCACAGTGTTGGCTCTTCCTATCCAAGAGCAAGGGATATCTTTCCATTTTCTGATATCCTCTATGATCTCCTTTTTTAAGGTACTGTAATTTTCACTGTACAGATCCTTTACATCCTTTGTTAGATTGATTCCTAGTTATTTCATTTTTAGATTGTTTCATGAAGGGTGTGGTTTCCCTAATTTTTTTCTCTGTGAGTTTGTTGCTTGTGTACAGGAATGCTATTGATTTTTGAGTGTTGACTTTGTATCCCGCTACACTACTCTATTTGGATATTAAATCTACAAGTATTTAGGTGAAGTTTTTGGTCTCATCTATGTAGTGTATCATGTCATCTGCAAATAATGATAATTTAACTTCTTCCTTTCCTATCTTTATACTTCCATTTTTTTCTCTTGTCTAATTGCTCTGGCTAATGTTTCCAGAACTATATTGAATTGAAGTGGTGTTAATGGACATCCTTGTCTTGTTCTTGATTTTAGAGCCAAAGTTTTCAGTTTTGACCTTTTAATATGATGTTAACTGTGGATTTATCATAGATGGCTTTTATAAGATTGAGGTAAAGTCCATCTATTCCAATTTTCTGTAGGGTTTTTATCTTGAATGGGTGTTGGACTTTGTCAAATGTTTTTTCTGCATCTATTGAGATGATCATGTGATTTTTGTCTTTGTTTCTGCTGATATGGTGTTTTACATTCATTGACTTGTATATGTTGAACCATCTCTGCATCCCTGGGATGAATCCAACTTTGTCATGATGTAAAATCTTGATGATTTGCTGCATTCTGTTTGCCAGTATCTTATTAAGGACTTTTGCATGAAAGTTCACTAGGGATATTGGCCTGTAGTTTTCCTTCTTGGTTGGGTTCTTCTCTGGTTTTGGATCAGGATAATATTTGCTTGCAGGGATGATTTTGGAGGTATTACTTCCCTTTCAATTTCCCTAAAGAGTTTCAGCATTAGTGGCATTAGTTCTTCTCTCAATTTCTTGTAGAATTCTACAGTGAATCCATCAGGGCCTGGGCTTTTCTTTGTTGGTAAATTTTTAATTATATTTTCAATTTCATTGGTTGATATTGGTTTATTTAGAATTTTTATATCTTCTTGATTTACTTTTGGCAATTCAATTGTGTCTAGTAATCTGTCCATTTCTTCTGTGTTTTCTACCTTATTAGAATATAGGTTCTCATAGTAGGTAATGATGATCCCCTGGATTTCTGTGGGATTTGTTGTGATTTTCCCGTTTTCATTCCTAATGGCTTGAATTTTTGTTTTTTCTGTCCTTTTTTCAATAAGGTTGGTTAATGGTTTATCAATTTTATTTGTTCTTTCAAAGAAGCAACTTTACAATTCATTGATTCTTTCTATTGTTTTCTTTGTCTTCATTGCATTAATTTGAGCTCTTTATGATTTTCTCCCTTGTTTGAGCTTTGGGTGTTATTTGTTCTTGTTCTAAAAGTTTTAGTTTCATCATTAGGTTCTTTATTTTAATTCATTCTGTTTTCCTGATGTTTGAGTTCATGACTATGTATTTCCGTCCTAGGATTTCTTTCATTGCATCCCATAAGTTTTGGTATGATATATCTGCATTATCATTTAATTTTATATACTGTTAATTTTGTCTTTTATTACCTCTGTGACCCATTGGTTGTTCAGAAGTGTGTTGTTTAATTTCCATGTGTTTGTGTAGTTTTTGTGATCTCTTTTGCGGTTGATTTCCACTTTCATTGCAGTATGGTCAGATAGTATGCATGGGATGATTTCAATTTCTCTACATTTACTTAAACCTGTTTTGTCATGTGAAGCTGAGAAGAATGTGTATTCTGATGTTTTGGGGTAGAACACTCTGTAGACATCTACCAAGTCCATTTGTTGACAGGCTGGCATTAATTCTAATATTTCTTTGTTGATTTTTTGTCTAGTTAGTCTATCCATTTGTGAGAGGGATTAAGGTCCCCCAGTACAATTGTGTTAGTGCTAATTTAGTTTTTCATGTCTATTGGGTTCATAGTTGGGTGAAACTGTGTTTGATGCATAAATATTTATGATTGTTATATCTTCTTCTTGGAGTTTTCCCTTAACAAGTATGTAGTGACCTTCTTTGTTTCTTTTGATCAATTTCGGCTTAAAGTTTGCATTGTCTGCAAATAGAATAGCTATCCCTGTTTTTTTCTGGGTTTCTGTGGCATGGAGATTGTTTTCCATCCTGTGACTTTTAGTCTATGAATTTCTTTTTGGGTTAAATATATTTCTTGAATGCAGCATATTGTTGGATCTTGCTTCTTAATCCATTCTGCCAGTCTTTTTCTTTTGATTGGTGAGTTGAGACCATTTACATTGATGGTTATAACTGATATGTACTTGCTATTCCTTTCCATATTTTTTCCCTGTTGTTCTATGTCTTTCTGCTCTGTTTAATTGCTTGCCCTGCCTGGCAGCTTCTCTCTATTGGTGTTCCTTTGTTTGTTATCTTTATTTTTTTGTTACCTGAAATCAAATTCAGTACATCATGCTTACCAGTCAGGCGCCGTGCCACTGAGCTATATCCCCAGTCCTTGTGTTTGTGGTCTTTGTTATCTCTTCCTAATATATCTTTCAGAGCATTTTGTAGAGCTGGTTTTGTGGTTATATATTTCCTCAGTTGTTCTTTTTAATGGAAGTATCTTATTTCTCCATGAATTGTGAAAAACAGTTTTGCAGGGTACATCAGTCTGGGTTGAAGATTGTTTTCCTTTAGGGCTTGAAATACTCCACTCCATTCTTTTCTTTATTTAAATGTTTGTGTTGAGAACTCTGATGTGATTCAGATGGGCTTTCCTTTATGGGTGATATGTTTCTTTTCTCTAGCTGCTTTTAATACTTTGTTCTTGTGCTGGACATCTAGAATCTTGATTATTGTATGCCTTGATGTAGTTTTATCTTGGTTATGGCTATTTGGAGATCTATATGCTTCATTAATTTGTATGTCATTTCTTTATCCATGTTGGGGAAGTTTTTTGCCATTATTTCCATGAAGAGGTTTTTAATGGTTTTTGCACTGTCTCCAGCTTTCTCACTGATTCCAATCAATCTTATGTTGTTCTTCTTTATTTCATCCAGTATCTGTTGCACTGATTTTTTGTAGTCAATTGCGATTTTTAAGATATTTTTCTTTTCCTTGTCACTCTTCACTTTTCTGTCTTCTAGATCACATATTCTACACTCACCTTCATGCTATCTGCTGTGTATACTTTTGAGGAGTTTCTAATCTCCTGCATTTCTGTTTGGATCTGTTTCATTGATTTCATTTTTTGTCTATGTTTGGCATTTGTGGTTTCCATCATTTTCCTGAGCTCCTCTATTTTTTTATCTGTGTCTGCTTTAATATCTTTTATTTTGATAGTCATTTCTTTTTGTGCCTTACAGATTATTATTTTCCTGTGGCCTCTTCCATTTGTTTTTTCACTCTTGCTGCTATCATTTCAGAGAATTTCATTTGTTGGCTTCCAATTTCCTCTCTTTTGGTCTGGTCTTGTTCTGGGTGGACTGGGCATTTGAGATTACATTTTGCTTCTTCTTGTCACTTTCTATTTTATTTTGTTTTGTCTGTTGATTCTTTTAGATTTCTTATGTTAGATAGCCTTATCACTGGTGTGGAGGCTTTCCTACGAGGTGTCTGTTCCTCTGGATGTCTCCTCTGTGGCGCCACCATCCCAGGGACAATGGAGGAAGTGAGGAGTGTGGACTTACACTCCACTCATCAGCACCACCATCCCAGGGCAATGGAATAAGGAAAGAGCACATACTTACCATCTTCTCACAGGCACCATTATTCGAGGTCAATGGAGGAAGAAAGGATCATGGTCTGCCACTCTTCTCACTGGCACCCCCATCCTGGGGCAATGGAGGAATTAAGGAGCACATACTCTCCTCTCACTGGCACCACCATGCTGGGGACAGTGGAGGAAGAAAGGACCTGGCAGTCATTCTGTGGAAATTTTTGGGTCTTCTATGTTATGGATCATGTCAAGTGCATATAAGAAGTGTTTGACTTTGTCCTTTCCTATTTGAATCATTTTCATTTATTTCTCTTGTCTGGTCATCCTAATGTTTCAAGTAATTTACTGAAAAAGAGTGGTGAGAATGGACTTTCATGTTGTTCCTGATTTTAGAGAAAATGCTTCAATTTTTCCCTATTCAATATAGTTGTTGGCAGTGGTTTTGTCCTAAACGGAGTTTGCTTATTTGGGATAATGTTCTTCTATACCTATTTTCTTCAGGCTTTTAATCATAAATAGATGTTAGATTTTGTCAAAGATTTTCTCATTTATAGAGATATCCTCGATACTGTTTTTGTTATGATTACACTTATTGTTTTAATTTTGTTGAACCTTCCTTGCACTCCTGGGAGGATACCAACTTGCTCATGAAGCATAATCTTTTTAATAACTTTTTGCATTATATCTAGCAGTATCCTACTGAGTGATTTCACATTTATATTTATTAAAGTGATTGGCTTGTAGATTTCATTGCTTGTTAAGTTTTTGTCTGATTTTGCTATCAAGGTAATGTTAGCTTCTGGGAATAATTTTCACATTTCTTCTTCTCTTTCAATTTCAAGGAAAATTTTGAGGAGTATTAGCATTAGATCTTCCCTGAAGTTTTGGTAGAATTTTGCAGAGAATGTATCATGTCCTAGATTTTTCTTACTTGGTAGAATTTTTATTGTCTCTCTTTTATTGCCTTTTATCAGTCTACTCAGGATTATTATATCTTCTTGGTTCGGTTTTGGTAATTCATATAATCTTAGAAATTTTTCCATTTCCTCCAGGTTCTCCAATGTATTAGTGTGTAAATTTTGAAGTAGTTCATTATAGTCTTTCAAATTAAAATGTGGTCCATTGTGATTTGAATTTTTGTTTATAATTGCATTGATATTTCTTTTCTGTTTTCTGATAAGTTTGGTTCAGTATTTATCTATTTTCTGCATAGACTATCATATCATATTGGTCAGCTTTCCAGTTGGAGGGACAAAATATCTGACAACCCCAATTTAAAGAGGAAGTTTAATTTGGCTCAAAGTTTCAGAAGTTTCAGAGTATATTGCACTCTCTCCAAAGTAGAAACATCTTGGAGGAATGGTATGGTGGAGTAAACCTGCTCACTTCATAGCAGCTGGGAATTAGAGTACAGGTGAAGAGCACCAGAGAGTAAGGGATCAGGGACCAGACATAGTCCCCTAACTCATGCTTCATGTCCCACTAAGACACACCCAAAAGTGTGCTTTTCAAATCCCCTAGACAGCACTCATGCCAATCAAGTTAATAATCAAGATTGTCACACATATAATGTGAAAACGGAGAATTTGATTTGTCTTTTGTGATCTGTGCATCACTTATTTAATTTTTAAAAATTGTTGCACAGACCCAAATCTCCAGTACTATGTTGAATATGATTGGTCAGAGATTGTTCTTAGGGGAAAACTGTTCTATTTTCACCATTAAGCTTGGTGTTAACAGTAGGTTTTGCTAAATATTTGTCAACTTTATTGTTTCAATGAACCCATATTTTATCATTTTAATTAACATACCTTATTTAAAGCACTGTTAGATTTATGCTGCAGGAGACCAAAAGAATAGAAATTGAAGCTGCAGACCCAGGATAAAATATTTGCTAACTACATATCTGAAAAAGAACTCATATATAAAAATCTCACAAAAGACACTATTCTGTGTGTTCAACTGAACAATTAGAAAATGAAGACATATTTCACTAAAGAGGTTGAATGTATGGCAAATAAGCACATGGAAAGATGGTCAACATCTCTAACAATTAGGAAAATCAAATTATGATCTTTTTTTGTGGGTACCGGGGGGTCGACCTCAGGACCTCACGTGCCAACAGGCAACCGTGCCACTGAGCGATATCACCGGAGCCTTTTTTGTATGTGGGTTCCGGGAGTTGAACTCGGGCCCTCGCGCTTGCAAGGCAGGCGCTTATGCCGCTGAGCCATCTCACTGGCCCTCAAATTATGATCTTGATGCATCTCAGTGGTAAAAAACCTGCTTAGCATGCATGAAATCCTATCTATATTCAACCTTCAGCAAAAGGAGAATTAAAAAAAACCTGATAAGCCATCATTACACACGTGTTCAAATAGCTAAAATTAAAAGATAAACATTAAATACTGACAAGAATGCTGAGAAAATATCTCTGAGAATGGCTTATAAAAGTGTATAATGGCCTGACAACACTGTAAAATAACTTGGATTTTTCTTATAAAATTAACATGCAATTATACAACCCAGAAATTATATTCTTTTGCATTTACCCTACAAAAATGAAATCTTATTTCTGCATAAACCTTTATGTGACGTTTCAGAGTAACTTTTTATAATAACCAAAAAATGAAAACAATTCACATCTTTCTTAAATAAACATTGATACATACACATCATGGAATACTTTTTAACAATAAATATAATGCATTATTGACACATACAACTTGAATAAATCTCCAGAGAAATATTTTTAAGTAAAACAAAGCAGATTTCTAAAATCTCATACTGCATAATTTAATTTACATATATTCTAGAAACAACTATAGAGATGGAAAACAGATTTATGATTTCCAGGAATTGGGGATAGTGGAAAGAAGGGGGAAAAGTATGATGAAAAAAAGAGATATAGAACTGTACAGAATTGAACAATATCAATTTCTTGTTTTTGTTATTGTGCTATAATTTAATAACATGATAGTTGGAGTAAACAGAGTGAGGAATGCACAATACCTATTTTTGAAATTTTCTGTGACTCTACAGTTACTTAAATAAAATGTTTTAAAAATTGGTCCTAAATAAAATGGAATGAAATATTAAAGTATTTGAATAAATGAGGTAATGATTACTGAGCCAAAAATATAATACAGGGCATAACATCTAGAAAGACCAAGATTGGAAATGAGATATAAGCTAGTTTGTCTGGAAGAAGAAACACTTCATTTTTTTTCTGAAAGATTCAATGAATTATTGTACTCAGTAACATAGCAAAAACATAAACAAAAGCAATCTGTAATAGTCCACAATTTTCTTGAAAGTCCAAATATTTAGATAAATACCCTCCTCTAATAAACTATTTTAAAATAAAAATAACTTTTTATTTTAGCTTACTGAGATAAAAATTGCATTATTGTATGTACCACTTTGTTCTCTTTAGGCATAATTTACGTAGCATCCATTTATTATTTTAATGGCCAGAGCTACTATATTTTCTATAATTACAAAGCTTCCTTTTGTATTTCTTTTATAAAGACTTGGATTGGGAATCGAAGAAGGAAATATCGTTTAATGGGCATTGAAGTTCCACCTCCAAGAGGAGGCCCTGCTGATTTCTCTGAGCAGCCTGAGTCTGGTTCTTTCTCTGCATTCACACCAGGAGAGGAAACAGGGCCTGGAGTAGGAGAGGATAATGACAGAAATGATGAAGTATCCATCTGTTTGTCCGATGGAAGCTCTCAAGGTACTTTATGTGCTGCACTTCCTAACAATAACCTTGGTATATTTGATGCATTCTTACACGTTTTTCATCTCACTACACTTCAAATCTAGCATTTTCAAAACATTTGACTAACCATTTAAAAAGAAGCAGATTTATTTTTAATGCTTCCTCCTTAATAATCTCCCACATCGTCACAAAGAATATTCATCTACCACAATAATGATCTCATTAATTTAAAATTGTTGGCTATTATAGCAATCTGTACATTACAGTTAAATAACTGTGGGTTTTTTTGTTTAATTGGAATTCTAGTCAAGTTAGATTAGAGCATTGTAAAAACACTGTAAAAGAAGAGAGTATGAAATACTGTGATTAACAATAAGCTTGCTGTCTGCAAACTGGGCAAAAATCTTTGCTTTTTTGCTAGCTGATTATGTGACTTTAGGCAAAGCACTTAATTCCATATTCTTGACTTTTCCTGACTTGCAAAAGGAAATTAGACTGGATCATCTTTATAATACCTCTTGATATTTCCCTAAGTGAATCTGCGAATAATAACATGAAACTGTGCCATTCATCCATGACAAGTATGCTTTATTTGACTTCAAAATGTTTTGATGCCATTTTATTAATCCTTTTACTAATTTTAAATTTACACATAATAAAATTCATCCATTGTAAGTATAAAATTCTATTATTTTTAGTAGAGTTTTGCAAATATCACCATCACTAAAATCTAATTTTAGATGATTTTCACAATTACAACAATCTCCCTTGAGCCCATTTGTAATAAATACACCCTCCAACTGTCCACTCTAGACAGCCACTGTGATTTCTTACTATATAAATGAAATCACACAATATATAGTCATTTTGTACCTGTGATTGAGCAACAGAGAGAAAATCATGAACTTGCCTATTTTCTTTCTTTCATTAAGACCTGTTCAGGATACTGACACTTTATTTTCCAATTGTTTTTCTTTTAGTCTTTTCATGGTGCTTTTTGATTTCAAAATTTTTGTTCATAATATTAGATATTATCAAGTTTACCAGTACTTTTGTTTGTGGTTTCTGACTTCATGACCATGACTAGTCTTTCCTTGTACTACAATCATGTACAATCAAATATTCCTGTATTTGCCTCTGGTATCCTTATGGTTTTATTTTTGCTAATTTGATATTTCCCTTAAAGTATGTTAGGAAAATGCCTAATTTTAGTTTTCCAAATATTTAAACAGTAATCTATACATGATTTGTTTGATAATCCATCCTTTTTCTTGTGAGTTTAAATACACTTTTTAATCACATATATAGGCATACATATAAACATATATGCATATACACACATGCAGATGCATACACGTGGGTATAATTCTGGATTAATTACATGTATTTGACTGTTTACAACTGTGGCTTTATGTCCTACTATCTGGTAGGAATCTTGTTATTACTAGTTCTTGTACTACACTGATTCATATAGATGAACTTTAGAATTCTTTAGTTAGGCCTTTTCTTAATTTCCTTCCTCAAATCATCCATTCAATATTTTTTTGGCAGCACATTAAATGGATAGGTTATTGTAGGTTATATATATATAATCTACAACATATAACCTTCTGGAGCTTAGTAGAGAACTCACAACATGAGAAGGAATATAGGAGTCACCCACACTGAGTCCAAAAATACCTAGCCATAGAATTAGATTTAATTAAGTATGAAAATAAAAGATAACAAGAAAGGATAATGAACAAGGATTGTGTTGAGACATCGCCAGATTTGGGGGCCGGTAGAAAACAGGGAACTAGGATATTATGCTATTTCTAAAAACAAGGAAAGGAAAAGATTCCAGAAAGAAGAGTCATTATCTCAATGAACTCAAAGATACTGAGTAGTAAAAAGAAAAGACCTTTAAATAGGGTTTTTAAGAGGTTCTTTCAAAAAACAATTACTTGCATACTCAGTGGGGAGAAAAGTAGATTGCAGTAGATTAAGTAATAAAAGGAAAAGAAACTCTAGAGGGCTATTTATTGTAAGACCAGGTGTTTGAAAGTTTATCCATGTGAGTATTAAACTTCTCCTCCTCCACTTATGACTGATGTTTAGGAAGATGTCAGCAGAATTTAGTGTATGGAAAAACTATGAAGCAGATTAAAAACCATCAAGAAAAAGATATTACATTATTTCCAAGCCCATTAATTCTAATATACTTGGTTCATTACTCGCATTTTTGTCTTCTATTAGTCCTTACTAAATTGCTTGTACCTGAAAATACTTAGAAATTTGTAGTGACTCACTACAGGAACTTTAGATCATGATGTCTAGCAGAGAGTGAGAGAGAGTGAAGAAGCAGGTGTTCATATGTCTCATAGAGTAGGAGAGCGTTGAGGAAATATTCTGATAAAAGAAGGTATAGAAACCCCTAAGTGGAGTTTCATTCCCCACCTGCTACTTCTCCACCTCAAAAGAAAATTTCAGGAAAACAATAATGGGAAAATGAAAGTTAAATTTAAGTCCAATTTAATGGTTCTTTTAATAAGCCTACTGCTCACTGCTCCTATACTGGCATCCTTTGCCATATAAAAACACATTCTCTTGATCAGTGGTGGTAATCCTACAGTACATGTGTCAGCACACAGTGCCCTCATTGTTGGCATGTGAGCTAATTCAACCCAGCAGCTGAACATCAGATAACAGTGTTTGTTCTAAACTAGAACCTCGTTATTCAGTTTTAATTGAAGTGTTGGAACTTTGTGACAAATAAGTGAGTTTTGGGTTGCAGTTTAGGCACTCAGTCTCTAAAAATTTTGCCATCCTTGCTCTAGACATTGTTATTAATGGTGCACGAGGAAACACCTGGAAACACAGGCTTTTATGAGGAAAAGGCTGGATTGAATTCTGTCTAGATCCAGGCAGGCTGAGATCAAAATGATATCAGCAGGTATCTGGAGGAGAAGTTAAGTTTTTATAGGGTTTTGGGGGTGGGGGTCATAATCGTAAGAAATCTGGATGGAATGTTTGGGGTCAAAGTTCCAAGGATGTTCAGCACAGGTGTGCAGATAATGCTGGACATTCTGGCACCTGAAAGATTGTATATCCAGTCCTAAATTTCTTTATGGCCATCTGTTCTATTTGCTGAGGGCAGGATGGTCCTTTTAGTGGTTTCTCATTGTTGAGAATGGCCTGTTTGCTGAGAAGGTCAAGCCCAGGTCAGGCATGACAGACATCTGGCATAGTAATCAAGACCTAATAAGGAAAAGGAGAAACAGAATTTAATGTTTCAATAAAAAATAAATAAACACACACACACACACACAAGAAGTGATGAGAATTTCTCTGGAAAGCTTATTTTTTTCTCAGCTGCATGGTAGTAAGTTCATGCTCATCAAAAACTGCAATAGAAAAGCATTTTCAAATACTGAAAACAGCACTTTTTTGCAATTTCTTTTAAGTTCTATCCTAGCCTTATCCTCATTTTGCCAGTGGAGAATATTAATCTGATTGGATTCATCCCATTGTAATGATTCAATTATTGTATTAGCTGGCTTAGATTAATATCATACCTTCAGAAAATGCTAACTATATTATTTTCCCACTTATGAAAATGCAGTTTGATGAATGAGATTTCTATTAATTACATAGAGATATAGAGTTAGAATAATGAGAGTAGCAAAGCCTAAAAACAGAAATTCAGAGTCCTTATAACACAGATCTTGATTCTGAGTATCTACTAAAGGAAAATAATAGTTTTAAGCTCGGCCTTACATATTAGATGTTAAATATCAATCAAAAATCACATAAATCTTTCTTTTAAAAATCAACACAAGCAAAAATTAGGATTTTTTAAAATGTAAGTAAAGGGCAACTTTAACGAGAGTCAACAAAAAGTACCACTGATCTTTTAGCAGTTTCAAATCCATTGCTTGCTTTCCAAGAGGGCAGATACTTACTTGACTGACAGTGTTTCTGAATTACAACTAGTTTCCAAATTCTACCTTTTACCTTCTCTTCATGAGTTTCCTTTCCTTTTCCCTGTGTGGGAGTGAAAAGAAAGAAGATATTGCTAGTTGTTTTTTTTTTTTTTTTAAGCTACATAGATTCACCCCTTCACAGTTACAAACTTCAACTTGAGTTGCTGAGTGTGGACATATAGGTGAGTGCCCTGCAGAGTTTTAACTGATTAACAACATTATTGATTTTCCAATTAGCAGTGCTGCCTTCCTTGAAGAATTACCAGATACATTGACAGTGGTTAGTTTTAGACTTTCAATAATGTTGAAACTATCTATAAGCAAAATAAAACATTTCTTATTCAACTTCATATATTTTATTTTAGAAACCCTCAAAATAAGGCCAGTGAGATGGCTCAGCGGTGTAAGCACCTGCCTGGCAAGCACGAGGGCCCGAGTTTGACTCCCAGAACCCACATATGAAAAAAGGGGCTGATGATATCACTCAGCGGCATGGGCGCCTGCTGGCACATGAGGTCCTGAGGTTGACCCCCGGTACCCACAAAAAAAAGAAAGAAACCCTCAAAATAGTTTTTAAGTCTTCTAAAATAATCAAAATCATGTAAAAATATGTTGCCAGTAAAGCAGAACTGTGTAAAAAACTATAACTGAGAACAGGAAAATAAGGTAAAACTATGAGGAACGTTACTAGTAATTATCTTTTTTGAAGAGCAATATATCCCCTCTTGAGGCCACAAGTACTAGTATCTGATCTGCAGCTAAAGCTGATGATAATCCCTGCCTTCAATTCATCTAGTTGCCAAATGTGTAAGACTTCAAATGTCAGTGATTTCAAGTGTCTAAATAGTGAATAGGTAAAAGTTCCTCTGTCTATGAAACATTCTTTTTTAAACATTTAAATTGACTTTTTTTTAGTTTCTACATATAAATGAAATTGTGCAATACTGTACATTCTTTCTGGCTTGTTTCTTTAAGCAAAACATCTTCCAGGTCCATCTTGTTGTAGCAAATGGTAGGAGAAAAAAAAGGTAAAGTACATAGAAATAGAGAATAAAAACATGGTGAACAGAGTTGGGGACCAGGAGGAAATGGGGAGAAGCAAAATATATTTAGTTTATCTCTAAGACTTGTCAAAGTCTTAACAGTTTCAGCATTGCTAAAAAGTGCAAGTCCAAAGTTTCCTCTGAGATTTAAGACAAACTCTTAGGAATAAGGCCCTATAAAATGAGAAGAAAGTTAAACTTCCAGCATACAATGGCACAAGATAAATATTCTCATTCCAAAAAGTAGAAATGAAATAGAAAGGAATGGGATCAAAGCAAAAACAAAATCCATCAAGGTAAACATTAAATCTCATAGTATTATATCCAGAACCTGGGGCAATCTGTGGCAAGTTGTGAACTCCAGAGTTTGAGAATCCCTGGCTCTCCAGCATGGCTGGTTATTGTTGTAGCACTCATGGCTTCTCTCTTGGGCCTGCTTTGCTCACTCCTTGCAGGTTTCCTCAGATGGTTCACAATCCTGGGTTCTCCATCTTTCTGTGGTCCATTAGCTTTTTGGCTTCACACTCACAGCTTGACACAGTGCCCTCAGGGGTACAGTGCCTGGCCTCCCAGGCCTTTTCTGGAATCTGGGTGGAAGTTTACTAGACTTCACAACTCTTGCAATGCCTGCATTCCTGTAAAACCAGCACCACATAAATGATGCCAATGACTGTCACCAGCCTGAGCTGTAGCTGAGCCCTTTTGTATCTTGCTGGTGCTTGTGGAGGATTCTGCATGCCTGAATGGCTGAGCATGGTGTACGGAATCCGGGGAAATCAATTTCCATTCCCTAGACTGCAACCATTCTTGAGATCCATGCACTGGGGGTCTCTTCTTAAAGCAAACTCTCATTTTTCCAATTTTGAGCTTTTGAAGTGTGGGGTCCTGCTGGTTCCTTTGATATCCTCAGGTCATCTTTTTAATTTTTTTCAAAGTACTTGACTTCTTTTTAATGCTGATCATTTTAGCAACCAAGCTCTCTTCTGCTCCATTTTGCAGGCCCCAACTTTACCAGAGCTTCCTTTCTGGTCAAACACAAAACTTTTTTAAATCATTCTGCTGGGCTGGTTGCTTTTGATACTCAATGCAGAGAGGGCTAAAAGCCCCCAACTGTAACTGAGCCACTGCCTCAACATTAGACTGTATTGAAATTTCTTCTGCCAGATTAATTAGGCAGCTACCCTTAATCGTATTCTGCTGCAATATCTCTGGACATGAGCAAAATGTGGACAAATTATCTGCCAATGTATAATACACATTGCCTGGAGTCCAACTCCCAAGGTACCCCCTGTTCTCAACTGAAACCTCCTGAGCCTGGTCTTTATGGGCTGCATTTCAATCATCATTTGGGTCTTCTGAGCTCTGATCAGAATATGCCATCAAGGGCTTCTCCAGGTGGCATCTCCAAACCTTTCTATACCCTCTCTGCAAGACAGATCCAGAGAGCATCTGAACCACATAATCAGGTAGCATCACAGCAATGACCTCACATCTTTGATGCTGTAATCTGTGTTAGTTACTTTCTTATCAATAGGACACACTACCCAACAGCCGCTAATTAGAGGAGAGGTTTATTTTGACTCACAGTTTGTAAAGCTTTCCATCCATAGTCAGCTGGCTCCAAGGCAGTTGGCACTGCAGAGGTGGTTTGCTTATAGCATGGCAGGCAGGCAGCAGAGAACAATTGGGAGAGGAGGGAGTGAGATACACTCCTCCTGGCCATGCCAACAATGACCCACTTCTTCCAACTAAGCTCCATCTCCCAACATCACATATAGTATAACCTCATCAGAGGGCTAATTAACTGATGAGTATCATGCCCACATGATTCAATCACATCAAAAAAATGAGAATGAAAATATGAGCTTCTGGGAAGACATCTTGATGTAAAACATAACATGAGCCAAAGGCTACAAAGTAGGAAATACATAAGATGAATAAGTAGAAAGATCTAGTGTAGAACAAGAGGTGTGTAATTAATGATAATATACTATATTCAGGATTTTTGCTAAGTGATTATAGCTACTGTTGACTGGAAGGTGTGGATAACTATGGGAGATGGGGGACATGCTTTCTTTTCAATTTAGTAAACATTTTACTATATATGTGTGTACTGTAACATCCTGTTGTATACTGTACAAAGAAGGAAAATGAGGGGCATTCCTGCATTGTATTTCTAAAGGGAAGGAGTGAGGGTAATTTAAAACAGGGAGGTAAATATAATGCAGAAATCCAATACCTTGAACTAGCCACATCCCACAGCTCAGCATGGAAAGTATTTTAGTTGACTTCTTTCCCTAAATTAATTTCTTTTATCATTTTTTTCCTTTCTCTACTTTAAAATATGGAATTTGATCAGAAAACAAGAATGTGCTCATTGCAGAAAACATTGGGAAACAATAAAAATAGAAATAAGCCTATCCTTCTGAAAATAGGAGTGAGGAAATATTTTTGCCACTTTTTTCTCTTTGCATATATGAGAGTGTACAGAGACTTCACATGCAGTCACCCATATGCATGCTTTCACAAAATTAGAAATGAGCTGCATTTAGTTTTTATCAAGCATTAGAACATTGTACAAATTTTCTTGTAATCAAAACTACGTATTCATTATAGAAAACTAAATACAAACAAAATGAAGACAAATTTTAAAACACATGATTCTATCTAGAGATAATAACAGTTATATTTTGGTGCAAATAGAGCCATTCTGTTTTTCTCCATGTAAACATTTTTTTTAATTTACAAAATTAAGAGTATATGCACCTACACAATAGGTTTTATCACCTTCACTTTTTTTTACTTTTCAATTCAGCAGGAGTATTCACCATATTATTAACTATTCTTTTACTTCATTTTTAGAGGTTGTACAGTATTTATTATAGGGGTAGGTTTAAATGATTTTTCCAGTCCTCCATTGTTTAAGCTATAGGTTTCTGCCATTTTTTTCCATTTTATATAACACACTAGTGACTACACTTTTATTTGCACTCATTTACATGTATTTACTTAGGATATATTCTTACAAGTATAATTGTTCTTCAAAGCATGTGTGAATTGAATTTGCCACTTATGTCTTTGTGCAATAAATGGATTACTTGTGATCTTGAAAAAGGCACTCACAATAAAAGTTTTGAGGTATGAAAAATGAAATCATATTTCTTTTCCCTATAGAAGAGTCCAATGAAGTTGCTCCAAATGAGACTAGGGTTCATAAGAAGGAAGAGCATCATGCAGTATGCACAGATAATGTGGTATGTACAGTTTGAAATTCCCTCTTCATTATATGATGATGTTAGGATTATATTTTCAGTTAGTGACTATCTAGGCATTATGAAAATAAAATCCTACTCTACTTCATAAACCAAAACAGAACTTTTACCAATTGAACTTATTGCTTTGAGTGCTTAATCAACAAAACTTTAAATGCCTCAATTTTTTGACTTAAGAGGTTTGCAAACATATGACCCTAATGCTTAGTATAAATATGGCATTTTATACCTATTTTTTCTTCAACACTCTTAGCAAAGAACAGGTTTCTTCTCATTTGAGAGATAGCAGAATTAAAATGGAGTTGACTTGAAATAATTAAAGAGGTTTTTGTTAGTTCTGGCACTTGTGTCCAAGGATTTATTACTCTGAGTTCTCTGAGACCATACCTATCTCTACTGAGTTTGGAATCTTTCTTTTTTTCTGTTCAAATAGGATTCTGTTCGTCATGATAAAAATCACATAAAGGGGAGCCGGTGAGATGGCTCAGTGGCGTAATCACCTGCCTGGCAAGCACGAGGGCCCGAGTTAGACTCCTGGAACCCACATATGAAAAAAAGGGCCAGTGATATCACTCAGCAGCATGGGCCCCTGCTGGCATGTGAGGTCCTGAGGTCGACCCCCGGTACCTACAAAAAAAAATCACATACAGGAAGAAAGATATTAAGAGTTTGAATAGCAGGGAGAGATAGGCTCTCAGTCAATTAAAATGGGATATGTGAAAAATGTAACCATATAATGTTGTTTCTTTAGCATTTTATTTTTTTATTTATTTATTATTTTTTTTTGTGGGTACCGGGGGTCGACCTCAGGACCTCGTGCGCCAGCAGGCGCCCGTGCCGCTGAGCGATATCACCGGCCCCTTTTTCGTATGTGGGTTCCGGGAGTCGAACTCGGGCCCTCGTGCTTGCCGGGCAGGCGCTTAAGCTGCTGAGCCATCTCACCAGCCCCCATTCTTTAGCATTTTAACAGTATCTGTTCTAACAGTATCTTTATATTTTGAACCCATCAGGTAATGCAGAAAAGTAGTAAGATACCATTGAGTAAATATCAGAAATAAAGGGGAATATGGTTGTGCTTTTTTCCTTTTGATTCAGTATTCTGTGTTTGATTGCAACTGTTAAAACATGGCCCCTATAATGGATTTTTCTGTCCCAAAATACTGACATCAAGATTTTTACCACTGGTTCCATTACATATATTGCTTATTTGACATTATAACCCTGACACATCTCTCTTTTTTGTGTGTGTGTGTACCAGGGTTTGAACTCAGGACCTCGTGCGCCAGCAGGGGCCCATGCTGCTGAGCGATATCACCGGGCCCTTTTTTTGTATGTGGGTACCGGAAGTCAAACTCATCACCTCGTGCTTGCCAGGCAGGTGCTTATGCTGCTGAGCCATCTCACCAGCTCCACATCTCTCTTAATAAAAATTGAGTGCATAAAATATAGAGTTTTGTATTATTTGTTAAATATCAACAATATATAGCATTGTTTTTCCACATGCAGAATATAATTTAGGATTGCATTTTATTAATTTCTGTCCTACTTGGAAGCCATCCCATTTGAAAAGAATTAATGAAGTCATGACATGGTATGATTCATAATCACTTAAGCATTTAATTTTTCAAGAATGATGATTTACAGAGACAAACCCCAAAGTTTCATCTCCTCTGCCTATAACTTATGTGTAGTGTACCCCCAATTATTCATTGGTGACAAATCACGCAGACATAAAAGACCTACTTATGTATGCAAATCTATTTATTGTCCTTTGATGTCTCCCTCCTACACTGGCTTACTTCTTTTCTAGAACCAACCCAAATAAGTAAACAATCTAAACATCATCAAGAAAGCATCAAATCTGAAGTTTAGTGAGGATAAACATGATTACCTCCAAAGTTTATAGTTATTATAAAAGAAAAGAAGACATTTCATTACTCTCCAGGCATTGATAGAAAGCAATTTCATTGCAGCTAACCTTGTGACTCAGAAGCCTACAGGTCAGAAACCCTGTAATGGCATAGCATCCTCACAACATTTTTGTGACTGTATATATATATATATATATATATATATATATATATATATATATAGCCTAATTTCAAATTCTGCCCATGACATGCTGCTATTAATGTACTTGTTTTTAAAAAGATTGTCTTTTGATTAAATCTAGCTCAGTTTTTCCCTTTTTGAAATTTTCTTTTGGGTTGGCAGCCTTTGAATGTTTGAAGTTTTTTTTTTTCTTAGCTATGATTTTATGTGCAAAAGACAAATTTAGATCTGCTTTTGTCTTTTGTTTTTGCTTTTTACAAAAGTTTATGTGAGTAGACAGCTTGCCTTACCTACATGGTTGGAGCATATCAGTTATTCTGTTCATGAGTGCTGAGCTGTTTTGTTTATTCTTCTCACAGATATTTAATTAATACATACTGTGTGCAAGATAATGTACAAGGTATGCTGTACTTTAACTCTAAAGCTAATGGCAGCATCATCTCTCTCATTCACTCTCCTCCTCCCTCCCTCCCTTTGTTATTGTCCAGTGAAGAAAACAAATCACCATGCAATTTTCATCATTATACCATAGGTGTCATATTTCTATTTTCTTGCTAAAGGAGTGCAGTAAATATGTGAAATTTGTGAAATTCTATTTACCTTTGTAATATATGCCATATGTTGATGTATTACATTAGAAGCAAGGAACAGACATGTAAAGACAGAAAAGAAAACCCTTGCTATCAATTATATGTTTACCTTTAAAATTGACTACCCTTAAAAGAAACAAGTTGTTAATCACTGAATGGTGTTATTTAAGCAGAATTTGAATGTCTATTTTTTCAAGGGTATTGTGAAAATAATTTCTATTTAGGAATTTATTAAATCAATTATATATTTTCTAATATTTCATCAATTAAAACAAGAGGGCTGAGAGACACACTTTGCGTAGCACTGAGGAGCTAGTGAATTTTTAGAATTTATTGCAGAAAATATAAACTAGGTAACACAATCACTAAAGTTAAACATTCCATACCTATGTTTTATATATTGTTGAGTATAGTTATAATGATCTGACATATAATAAATTCACTTGTGTTACAGAAAATAGAAATTATTGATGATGAAGAAAATGATGTGATAAATAATTCTGAAGTAGAACAAGTAAATTCTCTCTTGGATTATAAGGTAAAGGTAATTTCAAATTATGAGTACATTAAGGTATTAAATGAAGGAGGCTTTTACAAAAGAGCTTATTATCATATATTATTAGTCCATGTTAATATTACATAATAGTGAGGCTTTTTTGGGAACTTGACCTTGAATTTAATACATGTTTTTATCATAAATTAAGTATATTGGTACAGTTTATATATACATAATGATCACATTCATCATATGGAACTTGTACCCATACATGATATACCCCGATTCTTATTTTTCCCCATTCCCCTCTGCTCCCTTCTTTCCCTCTTTCCCTTCTTATTTGCAAAACCTTTGTTTCCATTTTATCTTTCTTTTCTTGTTTATTTTTTCTTTTACCTTCCTTTCTTTCCCTTTCCCCCATCCCTTGTGCCCCTTCCCATTTGAATGTTTGCTCCCTATTTTCTAATATCTGTAATACATTTTGGTCCTCATTTACATTTTCAATTTCTCATACCAGATAAATAATGTGATATTTTACACATGCATGTTTTATTTTACTTAAGAGCTTGGTCTCTACATCCATCCATTTACCTACAAATATCTTAAATTTATTTTTATGGCTGAGTAGTACTCCATTGTATAAAAACCACATCTGCTTTACCCATTCATTCATTGATGGGCATTTGGGCTATTTCCAATATTTACCTATTACACACTTGTTGCAATGAACACGGGTGTGCATACATCACTGTGGTTATGATGCTTTTAATGCTTTGGGAAGATAATAAGAAAGGGGATAGGTGGGTCAAATGGAAGCTCTTGTCCTCGATTTTGAGGAATCTATACACTGATTTCCACAGTAGTTGCAACAGTCCACACTACCACCAACAGTAGAGAAGGGTTCCTTTGTCCCCACAGCCCTATCAGCATTTGTTCTTGGTTGATTTCGTGATGATAGCCATTCTTTCTGTAGTGAGATAGAATCACAGTGTTGTTTTAATTTGCATCTCTCAAAAGACCACTGATGTTGAATGTTTTTTGATATATTTATTTGCCATTTCTACTTCTCCATCTAAAAGTGTATATTCATTTCAGATGCCCATTTTCAGATTTTGTCTTTAAATTTGTGGGCTTTGATTCTTATCAATTTTTTTATCTATTCTAGATATCAGTCTTTTGTCAAGGAAAAGCTAACATTTTTTTCTCAGCCTGTGGACTGTCCCTTTACTTTGTTGGTAATTTCTTTTTCTGTGCAGAAGCTTTTCGATAAGAAGATCTCCCAGTTGTTGATTCTTTGTAATATTTCCTATGTAATTAGAATTTGGTTCATAAAGCCTTTGCCTACTTCTCTGTCTTTAAGAGTTCTACCTATTCTCTCTTACAACAGATTCAGTGTTTCTGTTTTAATATTTAGATCTTCGATCCATTTCAATTTTAGTTCAGTGCATGGTGAGAGACATGAGTCCAGTTTTAGTCATCAGCATGTGGAAAGCCAGTTTCTCCAGCACCATTTATTAAAGAGGTTTTCTTTCTTCCAGTGAGGGAGTTTGGGCACCTTGTCAAATATAAGGTGGCTGAGTGTGTTTGGAGTTGATTCTGCATCTTCTAATCTGTTCCATTGATCCTTGGATTGTTTTTTTTTTTTCAATAACTTGCTGTTTTTATCACAGTAGCTCTGTGGTGTAATTTCAAGTCAGGGAATGTGATGAACCCTACATTCCCTTTGTTGTCCTGAATTGCTATTGATATTCTAGTTTTCTTCTGGTTCCAATGAATTTTAGGAACATTTACTTAGTGAGATATGTTATCGGTATTTTGATTGGAATTGCATTAAATCTTTATAACAATTGTGTGAGTATGGCCATTTTCATTATGTTGGTTCTTCCTACCCAAAAGCAGGGAATATCTTTCCATTTTCTGATATCTTCTTCAATCTCCTTTTTCAGAGTACTGTAGTTTTAAATGTAAAGATATTTTAATTTGTTTGTTAGACTGATTCCTAGGTAATTCCTTTTTTTAATGCTATTGTGAAAAGTGTGGTTTCCCTAATTTCTCTCTCAGTAAGTTTGTTATTTGTATCCAAGAATGGTTTTGATTTTTGAGTATTGACTTTGTAACCAACTATGCTACTGAATTTGGTTATTAGATCTGGATATTATAGAGAAGATTTGGGGGAGTTTTGGGGGTCTTTTATGTAGAGTATCATGTCATTTGCAAATATTGATAATTTAACTTCTTCCTTTCCTATCTTTATACTTCTATTTTTTTCTCTTGTCTAATTGCTCTGGCTAATGTTTCCAGAGCTATATTGAATAAGAGTGGTGTTGGTGGACATCCTTAACTTGTTCCTGATTTTAGAGTAAAAGCTTTCAGTTTTTGAGCACTTAGCATGATGTTGGCTGTTGGTTTATCATAGATGGCTTTTATGAGATTAATATATATACCATCTATTCCAATTTTTTGTAGGGTTTTTATTATGGATGTGTGTTGAACTTTGTAGAATGCTTTTTCAGCATCTATTGAGGTGATCATGTGATTTTTGTCCTTAGCTCTGTTGATATATTGTATTACATTTATTGATTTGTTTGGGTTGAGCCATCTCTGCATGCCTGAAATTAATCCTGCTTGGCTGTGGTGTATAATCTTCTTGGTAATTTGCTGCATTGTGTTTGTCAGTATCTTGTTGAGGATTTTTGTATCTATGTTCATTAGGGAAATTGGCCTGTAGTTCTCTTTATTGGTTGAATCCTTCTATGGAATTTTTCCTTAACAAGTATGTAGTGACCTTCTCTCTTTTTATCTGTCTTGGTTTGAAGTTGACTTTTTCTGCAAATAGAATAATTACCCCTACTTTTTTCTGTGTTCCTGTTCCATGAAGAATTATTTTCCATCCTTTGACTGTTTTATGAATTCTTTTTTAAGTTAAATGTGTTTCTTACATGTAGCATATTGCTGGATCTTCTTTCTTGATCTATTCTGCCAGTCTCTTTCTTTTGATTGGTAAATTGAGAGCATTTACAATGATGGTTATAAGTGATATGTGTGGGCTTATCATTTTCATATTATTTTCCTGTTGTTTGCTCCCTATCTTTCCTCTGTTTAATTGCTTGCCTTACCTGTTAGCTTCTTTCTATTGTTGTTCTTTGAATTGTGGTCTTTGTTATCTCTTTCTAAAATATACTTCAGAACATTTTGTAGAGCTGGCTTGGTGGTCATGGATTTCTTCACATGTTTTTGTCATGCAAGTATCTTATTTCTCCATTGATTCTGAAAGATAGTTTTGCAGGGTACATTGATCTGGGTTGGAAGTTGTTTTCTTTCAGGAGTTGAAATACTTCACTCCTCACTTTCTTTAATTTAAGAGTTTGTGTTGAGAAGTCTGCTGTTATTCTGATGGGCTTTCTTTCATAGGTGATTTGTTTCTTTTCTTTAATAGGTTTTAATATTTTGTTCTTTCAAATTCTGGAATCTTGATTATTTTATGCTTTGGCATAGACTTATTTTGGTCATGGCTAATGGGAGTTCTATATGCCTCACTTATATATCAAATTATTTTTCCATGTTTGGGAAGTTTTCTGCTATTAGTTCTGTACGCAGGTTTTTTTAATTATTTTCAGGGATTTCTGCTTTTTAATTGACTCCAATAAATTTTATTTTGTTTTTCTTTACATCACCTAGCAGCTCTTGGATTGATTTTTCATTGTCCCTTGCTATTTTTATGAGATCATTGTTTTCTTCCTTGCTAACTGAACTCCTATATTCTAGGTCTGATAGTCTGTCTTGACTTTCATTCATTCAGTTTTGCAAATTTTCAGGTGAAATTTTGATTTCCGGGATATCTGTTTGGATCTGTTTCATGGATTCTATTACTTTCCTATGTTGGCATCTATGGTTTCCATCATTTTCCTAAATGCCTCTATTTGTTTAATCTATGTCTGCTCTACATTCACTGAACATGTCTTTCATTATGCTCATGACTTCTTTTTTTACCTGAGAGATTATTTCTAATCTGATTTTCTCTATTCCCTCATCATCTGTTTTTGTTGTTGTTGTTGTTATTGGCAATGCATTTTGCTTCTGTGTCTTGTCATTTTCTTTTTTTATTTTAATATGTTTTCTGTATTGATGCTTGTAAGTTTTTTATGTTAGGTATCTTTATCACTAGTATCAAGACATTTTAGGAAATGTCAATTCCTCAGAGATGTCTTCTAGGTATAGCTGGCTCTTGGTCTTTGTGTCTGTGCCAAAATCCTACCTTCACATTTTATTAGAGATGAACAGTTGCTATCTATTTGGCTCAGCACCCAGTCCTTTGGTACTGGACTATGGTGATGATTATAACCCCAGGCCATCACACTGTTGTTATACAAGGGTGAACAAATGATGACATCAGGGGTGGCATTTTGGATACAGTAGTACAGTTATCAATATCATTAAGCAAAGCCTAAAAACTGACAAACTGTGTAAGTGTTAATTTGGTACACTTAACTGTAATAGTAAGATCTAGTTATATAGCAAAATCCAACATAACCCAGGAACTTATTTGCAGTGAGTTTCCCTTTGATAGATTGATTTTACCCTGTGTGTGGGGGGACTTTAAGAGGGATGGAGGCAAAACAGAGTGATAACTGCATAGAAATATAGTAGAAGCAAGGCTGAAGGACTAAGGACTATCACCCAAGCTTTGGGAAACTAGAGAACATGACAGGAAAGAAAGGATGAAAAAGAAAGCAAAAGAATATCAAATCAACCAGAAAGACTAGAGACAATGTCATTCACATGTAAATATCAAAGAATCTAGAAAGACTGTTGAGGAAAAAGAGAAGCAGGAGGGACAGAACAAAACAAACAATGAATGTCAAAACATAGAATACTCCCCCCAAAAAAAATACCAACAGAAAATGGAAAACAAAACAAACTAATAAACAAAGAGAGAAAGAATCAAAACATTTCTCTAGTGCACACTGTTCTGTGGTAGTGTGCAAGTAAAAGCCTAGACCTGTGCTGGGTAGCACCACCAAGTCTGCAGTAGGGTTAATGCTGGGTATGTGACTGATATTGGCCTCTGGATGTGGGGCTGGGACCAGAGTCTTCAGCCAGCAGCTCTCTGGTTGGCCTGCCCACAACTCCTTACCCTGATTGTCTCAGCATCACTCTCCCTGTTGCTGTGGCACCCTCAAAAGAGAGAGTGCTAGGCTGCTCCCTGTCCTGTGTACAGTTGGCCCCTCCCAGACCTTGTGCAGTCTCTTGTGTTCCACACCACTGGCTCCTGTCATTCACTGCTCACAGGACAGGTGTGGGGGGAGTGCTGCTTCACACTAATTGTCCCTCCACACCCAAGGCTCCTTGCACCACTTGTTGCAGGGTGGGTGGAGTTCTGATCCCCACTCCTTCTTCCTCTGCACCCAAGCCTGCCTGCACTGCTGGTCACAGGGTGGGAGGAGTACTGACTCCTCAACCCCAAACTGCTTTTATTCTGTGTTCACAACCTGTGTCCCAACTGTTGCCGCTGTTGTCCCTAACCTGTTGTTGCTAGAGGCTCCAGTTAGCCACCATGGTACATGCAAGAAAAAAATACTGGTGGCCCATGAGGAAGGGAGCAGCTTCCTGCCTCTGTGTGTGCCAGAAAAATTTGCTGCCAGGCTGCAGCATTCTCTGTTTGGAGTAAAGGAAATGTGGCAAGGGGCCTTGTATCCCAAATCTATCCTGTGTGGCTTGAGTTAGCTGCACTATTTCAGTTCATTAGTTTTTTCTTTGGACATTTTCCCAATGGTGGTTCTGCTCTGCCTGCAGGTAGGAGAACTACAAGCAGCCCTGTGGGCTGGATAATTGCTTTATAAAGTCCTATACCTACATTTTGTTGATCCCCAAGTCTCTTATTTCAGATTGACTTTGGCATTAGAGTATATGTCCCTTCCTTTCTTCCACTTACCTGTGTTTTTAGTTGATATTCTGAGTAGCTCCAATGTGGCTTCTCCTCTATTCAGCCATGTTGGTCCCCCTGAATTTAATACATCTTAGTCAATTTCAATTCCATTGCCCCCTACTCTTTCCTAACCAATCTCCTTTATTTTTTTCCCTTGGTTCTAAAAGTCTACTTGCTGGTTTCCTGTCATTCCTCCTTTATTTTGTTTTAATGGCACAGTTAGTTATTAGGTTTCACTTGTAAGAGAAATCATGTAACATTTAACTTTTACTTCACATGAAGGTTTCTAGTTCCATCTATTTTCTTGCAAATCACATGATTCTGTTCTTCTTTATGGCTGAGGAGTATTCCAGTATATATGTGTTTGTATATATATATATATATATATATATATATATATATATATATAGTGTGTACATATATATATATAAAATGTTTATACATATATACATACATATATATATGCACTAGAATATATATATGTGTGTGTGTATATATATATATATATATATATATATATATCACATTTTATCCATTCATCTGTTGATGGCATCAAGGTAGTTTTTACATTTTGCTATTGTGAATTGTACTATATAAACATGAATATGCATTTACCACTATATTATGCAGTCCTTAATTCTTTCAGGAATATTTTCATGATTGGACAAATCTCTGTACTGAATTCCATACTGGTTGTACTAATTAACGTTCTCATCATAAATGTAGGAAAATTCACTTTTCCTCAAATTCTCTCCAACTTTCATTGTTTTTGTACTCTTGATGATAGTCATCCTAACTGGAATGAAATAGAATCTCAACATATTCTTAATTTGCATTTCTCTGACATAAGAGTTTTTGAACTTTATAAAATGTACTATTTTGCCATTTGATTTCTTTTGAGAAGTATCTTTTTTGGTTCATTTGCCAACATTTACTGAGCTCAATGTTTTATGGGGTTAAATTTTAATTTATGTATATATTTTAGACATTTATCCACTGTCAGAAGAGTAGCTGCAATAAATTTTCCCCAGTGCTGTAGGTTGTCTCTTTATTTGTTAGTAGTTTACTTTGTAGTGCAGAAACTTTTTAATTTGATGTTATCCCATTTTTTAATTCTTGATATTATTTCCTGTGTTTTTAGAGTCCTGTTCTGCCTCTCCCTATGTCAATGGCTTCATATGTTTCCCATATGTTTCAGTGTTTCTGGTTTTATATCCAAGTCTTTGATCTGCTTTGATTTGATTTTAGTACAAGGTAAAATATAGGGATGTATTTTCAATTTTCCCTATTTAGATCTCCACTTTTCCCAGTACAATTTGTTAAAAAGACTTTCTTTTCTCTAGCATTTTTGGCACTTTTGTCAAAAAATCAGATGCCCGTGGATGCTGACAATTATTTCTGTGTCTTCTATTCTATTTCATTTATCTACATTTCTGCTTTTGTGTCATTACCATGTTGTTTTTGTTATTATTGCTTAGTATAGCTAAAAGTACAATACAGTGCTGCCTCCAAAATTGCTCTTTTTGCTCAAAATTGATTTCACTACTCTGGATGTTTTCTGATTCTACATGAAATTTAGGGTTTTTTTTCTAGTTCTGTGAAGAATGTTTTCAGTATTTTAATAGGTATTGCACTGACTCTTTAGATAGCTTTAGGTAATGTGGTCATTTTTACATTATTTCTTCCAACCCATGAACAATAAATGTCTTTCACTTTTATAATGCCTTCTATAATTAGTTTCTTCACTGTACTATAATTTTCATTGTATAAGTCTTTCATTCCTTGGTTAAGACAATTGTTAAGCATATACATTTTTGGGAGCCACTGGGAATTAAATAATTATCTTTATTTTATTTCCAGTGGATTTATTATTTGTATATAATAGCCTTTTTAATTTTCATGCTGATTTTGTATTCTGTCACTTTGCTGAATTTGTTTATCAGTTATTAAAATCTTTTGATGGGTGTTTTTGGAACTTTTATGTATCATGTTATCTCTAAATAGGAATATTTTGCCTTATTTCTTTATCCTAGTCCTTTTTATCATGTTCCTGATTGTTGTGGCTAAAGTTTCAAGTGTCTAATGAACTGTAGTGGTGAGAATGGCATCCTGGTCTTGTTCCTCATTTTTTAGGAAATTCTTTCATTTTTCCACATTCAGTATTGTGCTGGCTGTTAGTTTGTCATATATGGCTTTTATCATTTTGAGCTAAGTTCCTTTTATTCCTATTTAAATTAGGGTTTCTATTATGGATAATTGTTAGGTTTTGTCAAAGGCATTCTCAGCATCTTTTGAGATCATGTGATTTTTATATTTGATTCTAGAATTTATGTGGTGTGTTACATTTGTTGATTTGTGTGTGTGGAAACATTCTTGCATTTCAGGGATGAAACAAATTTGGTCAGTGCACATGAGCTTGATATATTATTTAATTCTGTTTGGTATGAGCTTATTGTGGATTTTTACATCTGTGTTCATAAAGGATATTGAACTATGGCTTTTTTTATTGAGTCATCTGATTTTGGTATCAAAGTAATGCTGGATTCACAGAATTAGTTTTGGAGGATATCTTCATTTCTATTACACAGAAAACTTGGAGGAGCCTGGGTGTCAGTTCTTCACTGGAGGTTTGGTGGAACTCAGCAGTAAGTCCATTTGGTCCTGGGCTTTTCTTGGTTGGTAGAGTTTTAATTACTCCTTGAGTCTCTCTGCTTATTACTGATCTTTTTAGATTTTTTATATCTTCTTGGTTCAATTTAGTTTGGTTATATGTGTCAGAAATTTAAACATCCTAGATTCACCAAATATTTGGGATATAAATTTTATAATTTCTAGTGATCCTCTGGATATCAGTAGTTTCTATTGTAATTTTCCCTTTTTCATCTCTAATTTTCTTAATTTCAGCCTTCCTTCTTTCTTTCTTTACATAAGATTTGCTAAGGATTCATTAATCATTTTTAACTTTGCAAAGAACACCTCTGATTTCTTAATCCTTTGTTTTGTTGTTTTAGTGTCAGTGTCAATAATTTCTGCACTGGCTTTTATTATCTCTTTCCTTTTACTGGTTTGGAGTTTGAATTCTTGCTTTTCTAGGACGTTGGGATGCATTATTAAGTTACTTGTTTGGAGTTCTCTGTTTTTCTAATGTAGGTACTAATAGCTATAAATTTTCCTCTTGGAACTGCTTTCATTGCTTCCCAGAGACTCTGATATGGAGTGTTATTATTTAATTCTAGGAACTTTTAAACTTTTCCACTGATTTTTTTTTTCTGTGGCCCACTGATCATTTGAGGTGTAATATTCTGCCAGGTATGGAGGTGCACATCTCTAATTCCAGCATTCAAGAAGGTGAGGCAGGAGGATTACAAATTTGAGGTCAGCCTGGGCTACATAATGAGTTCAGAAAGTCTAGACTGCAAAGTGACACTCTGATTCAAAAACAAAATCCAGAGTGTATTATTCAACATCCTCGTGTTTGTGCAGTTTCTGTGCTTTCTTTTGCAGTTGATTTCTAATTTCAATCCATTTCGACCTGATAGGATGTGTTATGGTTTATATCTAGATCTCCCCCAAGAGCCTCATGTGTTCCTAGGTGGGGCTTTTGGAAAGTTATTGGATTATAGAGGCATTATATCTGACTTGCTTTTAGGAGGTGGGGTGTGGTCAAAAAAGACAGGTTGCTGGGGATGTGACTTAGGCAGGTATATCTCCTTCCCCAGCTCTAGCCTTCACTCTCTCTGCTTCCAAGCTGTCATGAGGTTAACAGTTATTCTGCCATGCACCTGTGCCATACCATCCTGCTTTGGAGCCAGCTAACTGTGAACTAAATCATAATTCAAAATGAACTTCTCTCCCTTTAACTTGTGGGTGTGGTCATTGTGTCTCAGTGATGAGGAAAGTAAATACTAAGGATATGTGAGATTGTTTCAGTATTTTTGTATTTATTTAACTTGTTTTATGGCCTTAAATATTGTTTATTTTAGAGAAAATTCCATGGGGTGCTGGAAAGTAAGTGTATAGATTATTGGGTAAGTCCATTTATCTATACTATAGTTTAATTCTGATGTTTCTTTGTTGATATTTTTTCTAGTTGATACATCTATTTATAATAGTAGGATATTGAAGTCCACTGCTATGATTGTATCATGGTATATCTCTCCTTTCATGTCAAATGGCATTTGTATTATGAAATTGGATGTGCTTATGTTCAGTGCATATATACTTATTGTTGGTGAATCTTGGTGATCGTGGTGAATTTTTCCCTTTACCAATATCTACTGGACTTCTTTGTCTCATCCCATCAGTTTTGGTTTGAAGTCTACTTTGTGACACAAAGTGTAGCTATTCCTGCTTACTTTCAAGCTCCAGTTGCTTGAAGTATCATTTTCCATCCTTTTAATATCAGTGTGTGTATGTCTTTGCAGATGAGGTGTGTTTCTTGCAGACAACATGTGAATGTTTCTTCTTTTTTGATCCAGACTGCCAAACTGTCTTTTAATTGAAGATCTAAGACTATTTAAATTAAGTATCACCAGAAGGTGTATACTAATTCCTGTGATTTAATTGTTTTTGCACTTTTGGATTTATTTCTGTTTTTCATTAGTTTATCTTCTCTTCCAGTGAAATTTACCCTTTGTCTCATAGTTGTCTTCTTCATCTGTGTTTAGTATCCCCTTAAGTATTATCTGAAATATTGGCTTGGTCATGAATTTCTCTAGTTTATATGTATCATGGAAGCTTTTTATTTCTTCTTCAATTTTTTTTTTTTTTGTGGGTACCGGGGGGTCGACCTCAGGACCTCGTGCACCAACAGGCGCCCGTGCCGCTGAGCGATATCACCGGCCCCTTTTTCGTATGTGGGATCCGGGAGTCGAACTCGGGCCCTCACGCTTGCAAGGCAGGCGCTTACGCCGCTGAGCCATCTCACCAGCCCTTCTTCTTCAATTTTGAAGGATCACTTTGCAGTATTTAGTAATCTGGGTTGGCAATTATTTTTTATTTTAGGACTTGTTAAAAGCCCTCCTCACCTTTAAGACTTCTGTTGAGAAATCTGCTCTTATTCTGAGTGGTTTTCCCTGATGAGTGATTTGATGTTTCTAACAGCTTTTAATATTCTTCTTTGTTCTTAATTTTTGGCCTTTTGACTATGGTATGTCATGGACAGTTTCCTTTCTGATCATGCCTATTTGAGGATACAAATGTCTCTCTTACATAGGTATTCATTTTATTCCCTAATTTTAAAAAGTTTTATGCAATAATTTTGGTGAATAGGTTTTTAAGCCATTAGCCTGTATTTTAATGTCTTCTAGGCTAATGAGACTTAAATCATTTCTTTTAGGTATATCCAAGAAACCTTGCATAGTCTGTTCAGTGCTTCTTATTCTTTTTAAAAAAAATCTTATCTGAATATTCTAACACTTCACCCTCTCTTCAACTCCTGATATTCTTTTTCTGATCCATCTTGTTTACATTCTTGATTTTTAATTGATTTTTTTCTTATTGAGGCTTTCATTTCCAATATTTCTGACCTGTTCTTTTTCAAAATATCTTTACTGAAGTGATCTTCCATATCCTGCATTGTCTTCCTTAGTTCAAACAGCTGTTTATTTGTGTATTCTTTGAGCTCATTGATATTTCTAGCAGTGGGTTCATCCAGCTGCTTATTTGTGACACCTTTGATTTCTTTGATTAACTTAACTCAGTTATAAAATTTCTTGTCTTGAATTTCAGCTATTTCACTATATCTGGGATCTTATTTTCAGGAATTTATGTATTTTTGGAGATATCTTGTTGCCTCATTTTCCCCTTTTCATTGCTTCTGTGTTGAGGTTTATCAAACAATTGTTTAGAATATTTCTCCCACTGTTGTGCGTATGTCTCTGTGAGAAAGTTTCTACTCAGTCTGTTCAGGGTGCTAGGTTCAGCCCCTTGTACTGTTCTGAGAGGAAAGTATAACTGCCAGTAACATCAACACTTGAGAAGCTTACCATGGATTTTCTAGTACTTAAGAGCTTTATGGGAAAGGTCTACAATTTTGAAATCCTCAGAAACATCAGAGAGAATAATGTAATATACAAGGATAGAAAAATTAAGCTTATTAATATTCAGAGTATTTCAAATAATATATAAAGGAAAGAAAAGATAGAAAAAGTAGGAAGAAAAAGAATACTACAAAATATCAAAAAAGTAGAGTATAGAGATAGAAACAATTATGTGGAGGGACAAAGAAAGAGAAATTAAGCAAATATAAATTGGAAGTGAGAAAGAAAAAAGAGTTTATATCTCATTATTGATCAAAGTTTATCAGAAAATATACACTGCTCCTTAAGAGCAAGTATTAATGTGGGAACATACGACAAAAAATGGTATGGTTTTATAGAGTAAAAGCAGGCAGCTAATATGTGCAGCCATACCCCCATATTCATATATAAACAGACTGACCCTTCTCATAAAAAAGCAAGTTACCAATAAAATGGTAAAAAGGCTAAATATACAAGGTATGGTTGTAATATATAATGAAAGTTTAGATAACAAAATTATTACAATGAGACACATTGCCATTAGTCTCCCTAAAAATGCTTCCCTTCCCTTTGAACAGAGTTATGACACTATTCTTGCCACTTTCTGAAGCAGCTTTGCAAGTCTTATTTCATGACTGTCTTTATGAGGTATAATAAAAAATGCAGGGCCTGTGATATAGCTCAGCGGCATAAGTGCCTGCCTGGCAAGGGCAACGTCCTGCGTTCAACTCCCGGTACCCACATATAAAAAAAAAAAAATGCAGTGAATGCTGCTCCCAAGTACCATTCAACAGAAAGACAGCCCTAACCTCAACATTTTTCACCCACTGGATCTGGCACTGTGCAACTTCTGAATTCCTCAAAGTCAAAATGTCCATGAGGTAGCCATGATAGTGTAACTGAAGATACTCAGGAAAGGGCTTGCAGAAATGTTTCAGAAAGGGTCAAGAATGATGGGATTTTTGTATTTGAAGTTAAAGAGAATAATTTGAATAAAATTAATAGCAATATATCTTCTGTTATAATAAATTTTAATTTAAACAGTCACCATATTTTTAGAGAGCAGCTCATAAGAAGAAAGAGAGACAGAGGCAGAGACAGAGATTGTTGAGTTTTGTTGTTGCTTGTGCTGAATATCCCTTTGCAGTGTTTTCACTGCTGCTGATTTTTTAATTTTATTTTGTGAGTACCTGTTTGTAGTACATAATGATCACATTCATTATGAGGAGTTGGTAAATGTACATAACACACCTTATTTTTTATCCCCTTCCCCTCCCTGCACATTTCCCTCCCTCCATCTCTTTGTCCCCTTCCCTTTTGCAAAAGATCTCTCTGCTTCCTATTATTTTTATTATGTTCAATAATATATTTATATTTTAGGTATCTCATATAAGAAAAATCATGTACTATTTAAGCTTCTGTGTCTGATTTATTTCCTTTAACATGAGTGTCTCAGGGTGCATCCATTTTCCTATGAAAGACTCAAGTGTACTATTTGTGGTAAAGTAGTACTCCATTGTGTATAAATACGTTTCCCTTATCAATTCATCTGTTGATGGACATATAGACCACTTCTAAGAATTAACTATTATAAGTTGTGACATTATACCACAGTGTTCAGTAGCCTCATGTGTTGTCAAGTTCAGTGGTAGAGAATTTACTCTGTCTCATCAATTGGTCTATGCCTACAGTTCCTAGTTAAAAATTCATAAGATGCTTCACCCCTACTTTTTCTCATCTCTGGAATTCCCAGCTCTAGAGTTTTAGTAGACCCTGATCTCAATGATTTAGGTGGAGTCTGGGATCAGAAAGGAAGATATTTTAGTTGATGCAGACTATTTCTCTCCACCAGTAGTGCTCCCAGCTCCCAGCTACCACAGACCTCTGAGTTTCTCTTTGGCACTTACTTCTAAGCCAAGCCTCTCCAATCTGTCACCTGTCACCTCTAGCCTTTACTCTTTTTGATCTTTTCTATTTAATTTGTTTGCTCTCCTGTTTTGGTTGTATTATAGCAACTGGTGTCTGTCACCTCATGTAGCCATGCACTGACCTTGGTGCATATCCTGTGAGCTCTGCTTCATCTACATCACCATTTTCTGGATCATTGTACATAAAGGTTTTATAGGCTAAGCATTCTGGGACTCTTCATTCATTCTCTTCGGCAACCTGAATATCAGTCACAATATGGAGCATTTTAATTATTGATGGCTGATATAGAGGTTAGGTTTTTTAATTGGTACACATTTGTAGTACACAATGATAATATTCATTGTGGGCAGTTGGTATATGTATGTAACACATCTTGATTCGCTTTTTTCATATCCTTCCCCCCTCTCCCCACTCCCCCATCTCTTGGTTCCCTTTCTTTTGGCAAAAGATCTATCTCCCTGTTTCTTAATATCTTTTATTTTCCTCTATACTATATTTAAATTTGGGGTTTCTCATATAAGAGAAATCAAGTGATATTTAAGCTTGTGTGTCTGATTTATTCACTTAACACTATCATGTCAAAGTATATCCTCCTACAGATGTCATGAGTTTATCCTTCTTTATGGCTGAGTGGTACTCTCTTATGTATATACCAAATTTTATTTATCTGTTTATCTGTTGAGGGACATAGAGGTGACTTCCAAGATTTAGCTATTGTGAATTATGTTGCTATAAACATGGATATGCACGTGACAGTTTAATGTGATGCATTTAACACTTCTGTAAATATATCTGAGGGGGAATAGATGGATTGTATGGAATTTCTATTTTTAGTTATTTGAGGAATCTACATGCTGATTTCCATAGTAGCTGTACTAGTTTACATTTCCAACAATAATATAGAAGTATTCCATTTTTCCTACAGACTCATCAGCATTTTTTTTTGTGGGTACCAGGGGGTCGACCTCAGGACCTCACGCGCCAGCAGGCGCCCGTGCCACTGAGCGATATCACCAGCCCCTTTTTCGTATGTGGGTTCCGGGAGTCGAACTCGGGCCCTCGCGCTTGCCGGGCAGGCGCTTAAGCCGCTGAGCCATCTCACCGGCCCTCATCAGCATTTTTAACTATTTATTTCTTAATAAGAGCCATTCTTTCTAGACCAAGATGGAATTTCAGGGCTGTTTTAATTAGCATTTATCTCATGGCCTAATGTGTTGAACATATTTTTTTGTGCATTTATTGGCCATTTTGTAACTGTTCTGAGAAGTTTTTATTTATTTCAACTGCCAGTTTTTGATTAGGACTTTTATTTTGGGCGGTTTAAGCTTGAGTTTATTATATATTCTGCGTATTAGTACTCAGTATAAGGAGGAACTGGCATTTTTTTTTTGCCACTGCATAGGTTGTGTATTTATTGTTTCCTTTGATGTGAAGAGGTGTTTAAATTTTATATAATCCCATTCATTGATTTTTTTTTTTTGGTACTGGGGGTCGAACTCAGGACCCCGCATGCCAGCAGGTGCCAGTGCCGCTGAGTGATATCACTGGCCCTTTTTTCATATGTGGGTACCAGGAGTCGAACTCAGGACCTTGTGCTTGCCAGGCAGGTGCTTATGCCACTGAGCTATCTCACCGGCCCCTTCATTCATTGATTCTTGATGTTATTTCTTGTACACTTGGATTTCTGTTCAGAAAGTCCTTTTCTATGTCTATGTCTTCAAGAGTTTTTATTTTATCATCGAGCAGACTAAGTGTTTCTGTTTTAATATTTAGACCTGTGATCCACTATGACTGTGTTTACTCCATGATAAGTACTATGGGTCTAGATTCCATTTTCTGCATGTGAATAACCAGTTTTTCCAGCATTATTTATTAAGGAGTCTGCTTTCCTTCCACTGTATATGATTTGCCCTTTTTTCAAAGATCCAATGACTTTATGTCCCTGAGGTTTTTAAGCATCCTCTATTCTGTTCTATTGATTTACATGTCTGTTTTTGTACCATTGCCATGCTTCTTTTGTCACTGAATCTTTGGAATACAGCTTGAAATATGTACTTGTTATGTCTCCTGCTTTGCTCTTATTCCTGAGGATTGCTTTTGCTATTTTGGCTTTCCTCTGATTCTGTATAAATTTAAGGATTTTTTTTCTAATTCTGTGAGAAGTGTTATTGGTATTTTGAGACTGCATTAAATCTGTATATCAATTTTGCTAGTGTGGCCATTTTCAAAATACTATTTCTGCCTATCAAGAACTGTGGGTATCTTTACATTTTCTGTTGTCCTCCTCAATCTCCTTTTACAGAGCACTATAGTTTTCATTACAGAAGTCTTTCATTGCCTTTGTTAGGAATTCTTAAGTATTTAATTTTCTTTGAAGCTATTGTGGATGGTATTGTTTTCCTGATTTCTTTCTCAATGGGTTCACTATTGGTGAAGAGCAATGCTATCGATTTTTTTGCATGCATGTTATATCCTCCTACCTTGATGAATTCATTTATTAGTTTTACAAGTCTATTTTTGCATTTTTGGGGTCTTCTACATAAATAATTAGGTCATCTGGAAATATTGACTTCTTTGTTTTCTACATGTACCCTTTTTATTTTTTCTCTTACCTGATTGTTCTTGCTTAAGATTTGAGTACTGTGTTGGACATGGGTTGTGATAGTGGACATCCATGTCTTCTTTCTGGTTTTGGAGAAAAAGCTTTCCAATTTTCTGAATTTAATATGCTGTTGGTAATGGGTTTGTCATAAGTGGCTTTTATCCATTTGCAATAAGATACTTCTATACCTATTTTCTTTATAGTTTTATCATAAATAAATGTTGGATTTTGTTAAAGACTTTTTCTGCATCTAATGATATAAGCATGTGATTCTTATCCTTGCTTCTGCTTATGTGATTTGCTGCATTTCTTGATTTGCATATATCGAACCATCCTTGCATCCCTGAGATGAAGCTTATTGGTCATGATGTAGGATCTTGTTAAAGCTTTGTTCCATTCTGTTTGTCAGTGTCTCATTGAGGATTTTTGCATCTATGTTCATTAAAGAGATTGTTTAATAGTTTACTTTTTAGAGTCCTTGTCTGATTTTTGAATCCAGCTAATGCTAGCTTCCAGGAATGAGTTTGCAAGTACTCTTCCCCTTTCAATTTCATCCAGGAGTTTGAGGAGTATTTCATTAGCTCTTCCCTGAAGTTCTTATAGAATTCAGTGTTGAATCTATTAGGTCTTGTACTTTTTTATTACTAAGTTTTTTTTGTTTTTACTGCCATAATTTTATTAACTATTTTTGGACTGTTCCGTGTTTTCATGTCTCCTTGGTTCAGTTTTGAACCTTGGTTCAAAACCTTGGTTCAGTTTTAGAACCATTCATATGTGTCTAGCAATCTATCCATTTCCCCTGGATTCTTCAATTTATTTCAGTACAGGTTTTTGATGTAGTTAATAACTTTCTGCATTTTTTCAGTGCCTGTTGTGATTTTTCATTTTTCATTTCATTTACAAAGGCCTTTTCCTTCCTTCCTTCCTTCAGTGAGTTTGCCTAAGTGTTTATTCTTTTGAAGATCACGTCTTCAATTAAATAATCTGTTATATTAATATTTTAATCTCAATTTCATTAGTTTTCACTTATGTTTATAGTTTCCTTACTTGTACTTGATTTAAATTTTGGATTTTCTTGTAAATTTAAGAACCTGAGGTGCATGATTAAGTCATCTATTTGTGCTTCCACTGTTTTTCCAGTGTGTACGTTCACAGCTATAGACTTTTCAGTTATGACTACTTTCACTGTGTCTCATAGGCTCTGATATGTGGTACTGGCATTACAGATTAATTCTAAAAAATTCTGATATTTCTTGATTTTTTTTCTGTAACCCATTAACCACTCGAGTTTATTATACAATCTTCATGTTTTACATAGTTTCTGTGGATTCTTTTGGCAATGATTTGTAGTTTTATTGCACTATGATCTGATAATATGCATATAATAATTTTGATTATTCTGTATTTATTTAACAATTTGTATTTTATTTATTTTGTATTTATTTTATTTTTGTATTTATTTTGTATTAATTAAACATTTTGTATTTATTTTTTGTATTTATTTGTTTTGTATAAGGCCACTTGCATCAGTCCTACAATCTAATTTGAAAACTTTCTTCTCACACTGTTCACTTCAGCTGCCCAAATTTTCAGTAAACTATTTTATCTCCTGGATTTCTATTTAGTGCCTTTCTGTGCACTCTAGTTATTCACTAAACTGGTCATTCAAGGTTTGAATTTATTTTTAGCTCACTAGATTTTATTTATGTCTTCTTAAACTCAAAGATCATTTTGTTTATTAAGTAGACTATCTGTTTATTTATATCATTTTGTGCTCACCAGTACTTTTTTACTGCTCATTTGATTTTTATTTTATGATTCATATATTTCAGCCATTCTGGCTTTTTGTTTCCTCCCTATCGATGTTCATGGGATCAGCTTTGGAGGTTAAGAACTTTTGGAGTCCCTTTGGTGCCTTGCTTTTTTCACATTTCTTTCTTGTTCTGAGTGTTGATAATCAATTACAGTAGAAAGACTTTATCAGTAGTACTGAGATCTCTTTATCTGGTGTCTGGTTTAGAGTAATGTGATTTTTGCTTTGTCTGAATTTTTGTATATATCTACCTTTTCAACCTGTTCAATTTTAATAGGTTTGGACCTGGTTTTGGGTTGCTAGAAGATAATTCCTATGAGGTATATTAATGTCAACAGATACAACCATAATCAGCCACGTACATTAAAACATATTTAAAAGTTTTCACCCTTTTTTAGTGTCCCATACAGACTGCTATACTTCTTACAAAAGGCTGGATGTGGTGGGAGGGGGAAGGAATACTGAAGAGAAAAAGGAGGCAGGTAAGTCATTAAGAGGAGAGAAGAGAAATATCAACATGTGAATAATAGACAGGAGATTTCTCTGTTTGAAATTTTTTTTTGTAGTGGAGTTAAGGGGCTAATATGGACAGGGTGTGAGGCAACATTTATAGAAGTGGGAGAAGGGACACAAAGGGAGGAAAGTGTATTTAGAGATTGGAGGAAGCTGTGAGAATGTCAGAACCTGTTAATATTCTGGTAGTTAGCTTATACTTGGATCCTTTATGCACAGTTTTGTAGAGGGTTACCATGAAAGGTACTATTTAAATTAAAGCACTAGTTAACTCTTATTCTTCTGTGTACATATATGGACACCTCCTATAGATATGCCAGATGGAAGGAGGAGAGGAAGAGAGGGAAGGTGAAGTGATAAGAGAGGAAGAGAGAAATAGCAAAGAGAGAAAAAAGGAGCAATTACAAAAAAAATGTAGTTCCCAAAACATAAAAACAAAGCAGAATGATGTCCTCACAGTCCTATTTATATTGCAGCCTGAGCTCAATTGCAGTTCTCTCAAGCTGCTCCCTCCCATGATTTACTCAATTGCCTGCCTGTGAACAAAAAGGCTTGTTGATTAGTATGCACCTCTAGGCCCACCTTCCAGCAGTAACCCCTGCACTGGGCATGACAAGCTACAGGGCTTTGTCTCTGTCCCAAGCTCTGAGCACCTCTGTTTATTTAGGAATGTTAAGGTGCAGTGCAATTGGCCTAGCACCGAGCTTTCCACCAACTTCTGCCAGGGCCCTCTGGATCTCCACTCTTTCCAATGCACTGCAAATCTTGCAGCCACCTCTGTATTTTCCCCTAACAAGCCTTCTGCCTAGTACATCCCCAATTGCCCTCTGGCCAGGGTGCCACTCTGTCTCTCTATCTATGGTCTTCCATTCACTTTCCCCAAAGCAACACTCTCTAACCTGTGAACTTGGAGGAGTTCCAGGACTCACTGTGTTCAGCACGGGGTGGTAGAAGCTCCTATGTGGACACTTGTGGTTGGTGGACAGCCTGGAGGATGTCCCATGGGCATGACATGCCAAATATTTGGGGAAGGAATGATGAGTGTTTATTTTTGGGTAAGTCTGACCTCTCTATCTGGGGTCCCACTGTTCACAGACTCTGCCCATTAATATATCCTCCAGGCCACAGTTTTTTTTCCATCGCTCAGATCCATATTCTTAATAAGGATGGTGTGCATTTCTTAAAATTCCCCATTTACCCTCCCGTGCTCACTCATACACCTTTCAACAGTTTTTGTTACTTTAGGTGATGTGGTTCTGGATTAGTTTCTAGGTTTTTGTGCCTGATGAACAAAGAATTGAACATGACATGCAATTGTAAGGAAAAAGCAGCACAGTTTAACTTAGGCAACAGTGTGCTTGGAGTGAGTGGGCTCATGCCAGTGGAAAGGAAAATGGCACAAGCACTTGAAAGCTTTGGATTTAAGAATATAAAATATTTTTTAAAAATCTTCAAAAAAGTGTTGCATTGGGTCTAGCATGCTTTCCATGGGATCTACCAAAACATGATTGACAACATGATTGGTAGGGTTCTGAGTCATGTGAGTTGTGCCTATTACACATGACTTTTCCCATAATTCACTCTGTTATAATTGGATGTATTCGTTGTCCATATGCAAAACCTTCAATAAGCTCTGGGTATAGAAAGGTTACTATAGATCATGCAGGAGGATCTGGCATGTATGCATCTTACCTTTACCTCCGGGCAATACTAGGCCATAGAAAAAATGTCAAAGGGGTGTCCCTGAAATGTTGCCCAGATTCAAGTGAATGGAAAGGAGTTGTCCCATAGCCCCAGTTATACTTATTATATTATTCCTCCCTGAAAGACCTGGACCCTGAAAATCTTTAAGGGATGCTGAAAATGGGATGTACATTTTCTATAGCTGCTTCCTGCTGAATAGGGGTATTTTTCCTACCTATGCAGAGACAATGGAACTCACCCTGCATAATCCAGAAGTTAAGGGAGCCATACTCCTCCTCTGAGGCTTTGTTAATGACCTCTAAATATGGAGATAAGCTTTGGCCCTTGGCTCAGATCACCATCTGTATTTTAATAACTGTTAAATGAGAGCAAAAAAAATTTGACTAAGATGTTAAATAGTCATAATCCAAATAGTAAGAATATGAGAAGTGTTAAAAAAGGATATTGCACTCCAGGCCCATATAAACAAGGGTGCGTATTCCTGCCCAGTTCATTGTAAGACACAAGTAGGAATTAGCTACATGGGAAAAAAGTCCCTGTGTCTCAAGATAAAAATTACTTTCAATAGTGAACATATGGGTAAGCTGATATTTTTCATTTTCCCAGACAGATAAAATCCCTGTTAATGTAGTTCCAGTCAAAGGCTGAAATGGACCACAAGAAGTATCTGGAGTAGCTCCAGTTCTGTTTTCCCAATGTGTAAAATTTCTTTTAATATCCACTAACACTCATTCAGTTGAATTTTTGTAAACAAGCACCAGCAAACAACTACTGATGGTTGGCTGAGAACAATCTTCTCATGGGAATGTAGAAACCCAATCAAAGGGTCTCCCTTGGCAATATCCTGGCCTCCTGTTTCCTATCACTTGTGAGTTCAGAGATGGCTTCCATGAGAACTATAACAGGTTTTTAAAGGATGCAGCTTGGTTTGCCTGGATATTGGCATGGTCCAGTGAATGTTTAATCTTGAGGATTTGTTTGCAAATGGAGTCTAAATCTTGACTGTGGCCCTGGTCTTGAGTCCTCTTTATACATACACCTGGAAGCAATATATGAATGGATATTTGTCCTCAAATGGTGGTTTTGTGGAAGAAACCTGTATAAGATGACCTTGATAGGATCTGAGAAGGGTAAAAGCCCTCCCCATTAAGATGACCCTGGTCATTTCATTGAACTGAAAATAATACAGGTTACCTAAGGACATTAACTGAAAGGGATGGTGCACTTGATATTTGGGATGGTGGGTCATCTTTCCAGTAATACAGTCAAGCTGGGATGGATACTACAATATATTGGCTGGAGAATGGGTGAAGAAAAAGCCAACAGTCTTTGGCTAAATTGGGGTTAGTAGAATTTAATCAGAGATGGGTTAGATTTAAGGTTCTGTGTAAGTAATTGCTGCTCATATCTCCCTCCAAGTTAATCCATGAGTTATAAATGAGGGTCCCAGGAAAAATAAGAACAAACCAAAGGATCATTTTATAGCTTGGAATAAGGATCTCAAGAATGAGTCATGGCAAGAGAATAAAAAATAAATAAAACTAGTTACATAAGATGTTCAAGGAGGGACCCTATTTCCAGGATGGGGCTGATTTTCCCTTTTATTTAGAGGTGGAAAAAAAAAAACAGTTTACTTATCTGACTCAGCAGGTTGGTTGGTGTTTTTCTTTTCTGAAAATACTTGAAACTATCCACTTGTTTGGAGGTGTAACAGGCTTGTGTTTTCTCTTCATTTTCTGCTGCCTTGGGTGGCTTGGATTTTACATTGGAGAGGTGAATGTTTTGGTAGGTAGGATCCAAAGACATAGAAAAGAAGGCATCTTTGAGATCAAAGAAAAAGTACTACTTAGTGTCTCCTGGGATCTGTGCAAGGAGGATGTATGGGCCAGCCACTAAGTGGTCAATAGGCACTACTGCCTCACTAAAAGTTCAGAGATCTGGTACTAGGTGATATTCCCCTGATTGCTTTGACTACTTGACTACTGACTAATGAGTCTCTTGCATGGGGACTAGCATGGCATCAATAACTCTGTAGCCAAAATGTATTAATAATGAGTTTATCCCCTGCCTACTTTCCCTTTTAAGAAGATATTGACTTCTGTGAGGGTGTAGATTAGAATCTTTGAGCTGAATGAATACTGGGGTGGCCTAAACATCCCACCCCAGAGTGTCATCATATTGTGATTGGGGATCAACTCCTGTCAGAGGAACCTGGTCTGAAGAAGCCAAGTTGGCTAGGCCTCTAGCAACTAGGATATGAGTTGCTAGAGGTTTAAATGACAGAGTGGCACTAAGTAGGAAGAGTATATGTCTTACAATTGCTGGTATGGGGTATTTTGGTGTTATAATGAAGGTAGATTGGAAAAGGAATACAAACTGGCATTCAGATTGAATGGCCAACTCCTTCAAGGCCCACAACCACTGAGGAACAGGATGATGATTTAACCCAATTGAGGTTAAAATTAAGATGACTCAGTATCAAAAGTGAATGAAATTTGTTTACCCATGACATCCAGAGTTGCACAAGGCTACTGCAAGGTGATGGGGCCATCCTTATGTGGGGGACACACAGGCCATCTTGGACACCATCAGTCACTGTTGGCATTCTTCCCTGGCCCTGATGGTGGTAGATGACCTCATCTCCTTTTGGGAGCAAGGGTAGTCCCTCTTCTAATGCCAAGGTTTGTCCTCTGTGTTCAGACAGACTTGGCAAGGACTTGGAGGCTTTTGAAGGCCTTCCTTTTGCAGTGCCCTCATTGCTAGCACTTGAAGCACAGAGTTGTCTCCATTACACTTTGGATTACCTTGGTTCTCCCTGGTTCCATTGCCTTTATCATGAGCTTTATCCATTAGGGACAGCATGACTTTAGTCTGCCTTTTCTCCTTACTCAACTCCCATTTATATGCTTTTTCATCATTTGTTAAAGACCGTGTAAGCTACATTGACCAATTGACTTATCCCAGCTTGTGTTCCTATCGGAGTTTTGAAGTTTCCTCTTATTGTCTGAAATTAACTAGCTAATAAAATACTGTCCCAGGGTAATTTAGCCCTCTCTAGACATTGAATTTAAATTTGTATATTTATGGACTGCTTCTTCTAGCTGATACTAGAAAGCTGCTGAATTTTTATCAGACACCTGACTGATTCAGCAGGTTTCTAGTATCAGAAAAGACAACAAATGTCATTTTGTCAAAAATTCTTTTTAGTTTTAATGTAATTGAAATTTATACTATTCAACAGATTCTGATTTCCAAGTGTTCATAACATTGTCATGCTTTTAAATATTCAACATTGTAAACACAGACGGAAACTGTGTTTTGAACTTGGTTTGTTAATTGGTCAAAGAATACAATAAAATCTTGTATTTAAACTGTATTTCCAACTTTCGGAATTATAAAGTGATTGGTTCTGAAATCAAAGAGATCATGTTAGTCTCTTCTAAGGGTCGTATAATATGTTTAAATACCAAATTCAGAATTAAAATGGCCTCTACAGGCCATCACTTGGCACAAGCTATGGAAGCTACAGAAGAGGACTGGATTACACAGCTATTAAGTGTGCTCCACTTAGCCCTTTCAAATAGATCACATAAGGTTGGGCCCAGGACTCAGAGGATTCTTTCCAAGACCTCTTCTCCCTGGGTGGCAACACACTTCAGAAGCTCTGGAGCTGAAGTGTGGAGCAAGGCAAATTGTGTCCAATACAGAAATGTTGAGCAGTTTTACTCAGTCCCAAAGAACATTTTAGTAATTGTTTTAAATCATGGTAAGTACTTTGGAAAAAGAGATCTTTTACTACACCATTAGAATGATCCTTTATAGTACATCACCACTCTACATAAAGATTTTCTTTAATTCTTAAAACTCTGCACCTATATAGAGTATATAGTTTTATGATTATTAATTGAAATATTTTAATTCCCCTCATTGATGAACACTGTTAATTGAATTCTAAATTAAGGGTAGATGAAACCTCACCCAGCAGTTGTCATGGAAAGTTTTAAGGTGCTGATTTAAAACAAAAGCACAGGAGCCAGTGGGATAGCTCAGCGGCATAAGCGCCTGCCTGTCAAGTGTGAGGTCCTGAGTTCAACTCCTGGAACCCACATAAAGGAAGAAAAAAAAAGGCTGGTGATATTGCTCAGCAGCACAAGCATTTGCTGGCAAGTGCGAGGTCCTGAGGTTGACTCCCAGTACCCACATTAAAAAATAATAAAAAAATAAAACAAAAGCACACTTACCAATTTAGAAATGTAAGAGAAAATTGTTATTCATTTGCTTACACATACTAGTAGTCTTTGCTTGGGAGGGATCCTTGTTTGGGGATGACTTCTTATACACATTCATCATAAAATTCTTGAAGGCATAGATTTATCTAAACTATGTATATATTATCTAATTGGAAAGCTTTGAACATAAATACTCAGTAATTAGTTGCTGAGTAAGAAAATAAATTATCCTTGGAAGTAATTTTATGCACCTGCCTGCTTATATAAAATCAATTGTCATCAGGAAAGATCTTTTGTTTTTTCAGTACTAAGGATTGAAACCTGGGAATTTTCACTGAGCTATATCTCCAGCCAATTTTTTTTCTTTTGTTTTGAAACAGTGTCTTTGTTATTTTCTTCATTGCTGGGAAATAATACCTACACCCACAAATGAAAGCAGGAAAGGCTTATTATGACTCACAATTTGCAGAGGTTTCAGTCAATAGTTGACTTCCTCCAAGGCAGTATGGCAGAAGGGCATGACAGGGAATGGCAGAGGGGCATGGCATCAAAGGACGGGAGAAATATATATATATATATATATATATATATATATATATATATATATATATATATATCCTTCAAGGCCATGCCCACAGTGACCCACTGCTTTTGCCACCAGTCTTCACCTCCCCACATCACACTCATCTATAAACACATCAGTGGGCTAAACCAATATTATACACCCAAGACACAGTATAACACACCCATGATCCAGACACCTCCTAAAGACACATGTATGAGTACATGAGTCTTTAAGGGGACATCTATATATAACTCATAACATTCTACCCCTGGACCCCCAAATACTCATTTACATCCCTTTATGTCAAATGCATTCAGTCCAACTCTAAGGGTTACCAAATTCATAATAGTTTTAGCATTGCTGAAAACTGCTGAAAAGTCCAAGTCCAAATTATTCTCCAAGATTTAAGCCAAAGACTTAGCAGTAAAAATGAAAAAAAAGTTAAACACATCCAATATATAATTGCATGAGATAAATATTCTCTTTCCAAAAGGCAGAAATAGGGGAATAGAAAAGAATGGGAGTAAAAGAAGACTGAAATCCAACAGGCAAACATTAAATTCTATAGTTCTATGCCACGCACCTTCAGCAATCTGTGGCAAGATATGAACTCCAAAGGGCTTAGGTGCACCTGCTTCTATGGCACTGCTGGTGTTTGTAGCCCTTGTGACCTCTTTCTTGAGCCAGCTTTTCTTACTCCTTATGGCTTTCCTTAGAAAATCCACATTCATGGCTTCTCCAACCTTCTGGAATCTCCATTGTACTTTCAGCTTTGCACTCACAGCTTTACACACTTTCCTCTCAGGGGCACACTGCCTGGCCTCCACGGCATTCTTCTGAAATCTGCATGGATGCCTTCCTGACCCCACAGCTTTTACATGCTGCATGTGCCTATTGCACCATGTGGATGATGCCGAGGTTGGCCACTAGCTGGAGCAGAAGCCAGGATTCCTTCTCTCGGCTGTAGGAGTCAAGTGCTGGATTGCTGAATGTTACGAACACAATCCTGAAGAAAAAATTTTCCTAGACCACCACCATTCTGGAACATGGTACTCTGGGGCTCTTTTCTCAAAGCAAAGTCTTTCACCTTCGCAATTTTAAGATTCCAAAGAGCGGAGTCCTGATGGTTCTTGTGATGCCCTCAGGAAATCTTTTCTATTGTCCTGTTCCAAAGTACATGACTTTTTAATGCTTGTTTTTTCAGCAACCAAGTTCTCCTCTGCTCTATTTTTGCAGGCAACAACTTTACCACAGCTTCCTTTCTGGTCAAAATCAGTCTTTAAATCATTCTGCTGGGCTCTTTGCTCTTGATTCTCAAGGTATAGCTGGAAAACAGTAGCCCTGTCATCACCCCAACATTAGACTGCCTTGAAATTTCTCTCACCAAATAATTCTGCTCCTCTTAATCTCAGTCTCCTGTAATGTCTCTGTATATGAGCAAAACACAGACAAATTTTCAGCCATGGCATAACACACATGGCCTGGAGTCCAATTGCCAATGCAGCCCTTGTTCACTGTTGAAACCTCCTGAGCCTAGTCTTTACCAGCTGCATTTCAATTAGCATTATGGTCTTCCGAGCTCCCATAGGGATCTCCCATCAAGTTCAGCTTATAAGATTTCAGGGCTGTTTCTTCAGCTGGCATCTCCAAACCTTTCCCAATTTTTCCTGCAAGCCAGTTCCAAAGGGCTTCTGAACCACATGATCAGGTAGTGACTGCAATGACCCACTCTTGATACCAAAATCTGTCTCAATTACTTTATTTGCCATTTGGACATAATACCCAACACCCATAAATTAAAGAAGGAAAGGTTTATTACAGCTCACAATTTGTAGAGGTTTTAGTCCACTGTCAGCTGGCTCCAGGCCAGGGAGCTTGGAAGAGGGGCATGGCAGGCAAGAAGCATTGAGCCATGGAGGGTAGCAGGACTATATATATATATATATATATATATATATATATATATATATATATCTCCATCCAGGGCATGCCCACAGTAACCCACCTCTTCCCACTAAGCTTCACCTCCCAACATTACACCCAGCTATAAATCCATTAGTAGACTCATCCAGTACTACTCACCAATGATCCAGTAGCACACACTAATAATCAGTCACCTCCCAAAAGCCCCACCTATGAGCACATGAAGGTTTAGGGGGATGTCTAGATACAAGCCATAACAGGCAGGGTTTTATTAGGACCCTTAGTTGCCCAGTCTGGGCTCAACTTTGCAATAATCCTGCCTCGGCCTTCCAGAGTGATAAGATTACAGGCAAGCAACACCACTTCTGACTAGGTTATATCTCATCATAAAACTTTTACACACTGAGTTAGTCTTTTATTCTCAGAATTTACTGTAAGAAACCTAAGTAATATTTCCTACAGTGCATTAGACAATTATTAGTATACAATAATCCATACTGAGTTTAGGCATAGCAGAATTTCTAATTGTGATACATCACTGGTATTCCATATTTCCAGGATTTCTAACCCATCTAAAACAATTATAAGATGAGTTGATGTGCATAGTACCTGAGACATGAGTAAATATATCATAAAGTAGTACCTCAGTCTTGGTAGCAATTAATGTAGCCTGCTCAGAAATCAAAGCTATAGTCAACATTGAACCACAGGCTTAGCAAAGGTCTTAACAGGAAAAAAAAAACTAGATTTTGTTTTGTGAAATTCAGTGACTGAAATTATCTTACTAGCACTCCATTTACTTAGGAAAATATCTCAAAGTACAAATAAATTACTGTTTCTTATCTAGGATGTGTTTAGGCTTGCAAAAAGCAACTCCAAGAAGAAAATGTCTACAGTAGTAAATTACTTTAAATCAGTTTGTGTTTTCCAAACATATTGTAAGTACTGAAGAGAGGAAATATTTGGTTGAAAAATTAGAAATCTGCATATGAAAAGAGGCCTGATGACTTCTGAAATTGTAAATTAATATTTTTAAAATGTTTTCTGATGGAGTGTGAGTGCAGTTCAGAAACACTGTTCATTCAAGGGAGATACTACTACACTGATGATAATTTCTCCTGTACTTGAAATGTCCTCCTAGTCAGTAGTTTCCTCATACTTCCCTGACAATGAATACTAATAAAGACAGTTTTAGAATTACAGTAGCAAAATGTAATGTGGCAGGACCATGTTGAATTTTATTATAATGTTTACTTGTAACATAGATTGTTATATAGTTCTTCTGGTTAGGCATTTAGCATGTGCAGATATTTCACTTAATATTAAATGATATAAAAAGGAAGCAGTTTTATCAAATAAAATAAATTCTATTCTGAGCTGATAAAATACATGATGCAGTATACATGTTCATAGATTGAATGTGTTTAATACCACAACATTCTCTCAATTGAAACAAGAAAATACTCAGAGAAACAACTAATTTAATGTATGTTACGCTTCTTTAAACAAATGTTAAAGTTCCTGTTATACACTTTGAGACCAGTTCTCTATCTGAAGAGAATATTGCCAGCCTAATTTAATGGTTTTATACTAAGGAGGCTCACTGTCATTCATTTTTATTTACTGTTAGTATGTTTATTGTATAGTTCAATGCTTACTAGAGAAAAACATTTAATGCAAAATATACAAATATTGTACATAAGAATTTACAAGATTGGCTTACAGTCGCCATGTGCAGAGTCAGGTGTGGAAAAGTGCAAAAGGGCTGTCTGTGGGCTGGATATCTGGAGGATCCATTCCAAAGACTGGAGCTAATGTAGTGTCCCATGTGAGTGTATATCAGAGCCTGTGATGGAAGGCCAAAAGATCTGTGCCAGAGCCTGAAGGCTCTGTGCTAGAAGCTGAAGATTCTGTGCTGGAAGTCAAGAGACAATGTCCAAGGCAAAAGTGAAGACTGGATCTCCTCCAAAGAAACAGAAGCAAGCCTTCATTCTTTGTTTTCTTCTTATTCCATTCAGTGGCAAGGCTAATGGCTGCTATCCCTCACACCCAGGGTTTGTCTTCTGTCTTCAATAAATCCCTTCAGCCACACCCAGAACTATGCTGATCCCATTTTGTTGGGCATATCTTACTCACATTGACACAACCAATTAACTATCACATTTATTTTTAATTGTAAATTGACAGATTATAGCTGCATATATTCGTGAGGTAGGGCATGCTATTATTATTCATAATTACACTATGCAATAATTAAACTAATGTAGCCTTCACCTCATACACTTATTTTTTGTGTCAATAGCACTAAATATTCTCCCTTGGTTATTTTTAAATGTACATTATTGTTTACTATATTCACTATTTAGCTTTTAAAAATGTTGTCACTTGTGAAAATATGAATGAAATAGGACACTGAAATAAATCTGGTACAGAAACACAAAAAAACACATTGCATGTTATCACATATATGTGCAACCTAAATAATTGAACTCAAAGAAGTAGAAAGTGGAATTATCACTTATATGTGCAATCTAAATAATTGAACTCAAAGTAGAAATTGGAATGATGGTGATGGTCAAATGACATAACCTTTAACGAGAAAGGAAGAACACAGGAGTGAAATTTTTGTTTGGTTTGGTTTTTCTGCTTTAAAGTATTTTTGTCAGATTTTTATTTTAGTTTTTGTTTTCGGAAGTGTTAATGATCAAATCCAGCAAGGGTACACTTTTCATAGCACTGAGTTACACTCTCAGTCCCCTTATTTTTCTTATAAGTGACAATACCTCATTGTGTTGCTCAGGCTGGACACAAAATAGAAGTTTTCTGGCCTCAGACTCTCATGTAGCTGGAATTACAGGTGTCTGCCACAGTGCCCAACTATGTATTTTGTGTTTTTAATCAGGTTTACTGATGTATAATTACCATACAGTAAAAATTACCTCTCTAGCTATACAAGTAGTTGAGTTTTGACAAATGGACATAGTTGTGTAAACAGCACAATTTGTTTATTCTTGCTAATGAATACTTGGACCTTTACTAGTTTGGTGCTATTATGAATAAAGCTGCTATAAATATTCATGTATAATTATTTTTAACATATGCTTTCATTTCCCTTGAATAAATACCAAAGAGTAGGATGCCTGGGTGAGAAGGAGTATGTTGACTTACATAAGAAATTGTCAAAGTGTTTTCCACAGTGTCTGTACTATTTTACACTTCCACCAGCAATGTATGAGACATTAATTGTTCCGTATTCACACTGATGCTTGGAATTCCCAATCTCTTTAACTTTAGCTTTTGTACTATTTTAGTAGTAGCATGTTATTGTGGTTTTAATTTCTATTTCCATAATGGAAAATTACATTAAATATTTCTTCATATGATTATTGGTCACTTAAGTGTTTTCTCTGATGAGGTGTGTGTTTAAGTATTATGCCCATTTTTCAGACTGCTGCTGACCCTGTAGTTGCTTTGTAAGTGTTCTTTAGGTATTGTAGAAACAAGAACAGTGGACCCTCAAGTTATGACCAGCCTGACATACAAACAACTTGCATTATGACTAGAATTTTAGTTTTAACTTATGACCAAAGTCTTGAGTTATGACCCAAATGCCAGCTGCTCGTGCTTCCAGATAAGTCTCAGATACAGATTTAACTCTGAAAGAGTACTGGAAGAAACATTACACATCCTTTCCTGTATGGGGTTAATTGAGAAATTCTGGGCCAACGTCTTGCTAAGGACACTGAGATCTGGCTGTATACAGGAGAGAGACTGAAGGCTGTGTAGAGGAGCCTGAGCCTACCATTGACAACTTGAGTTACAACCAGCCCTTGGAACAAATTGAATTCCTAAGTCAAGGGCCCACTGTATATTTTTAAATGTGTGAATGGCACATATTTTGCCCTGATATGTAGCTTGTGTTTTCATGTACTTTACAATGTTTTTTTTGTAGAGACAAATTTTTTTATGAAGTGTTCTTTTGAAATTTCATGTTTTTTGTGCTGCATTTAAATAATTGTTACCTTACCTGAGGTCACAGAGATTTCTTTCTATTTTTATACAAAAGTTTTATATTGTTAGATTTTTAGGTATTAACAACACCATTTGTTATTAAATTTTTTCTATGAAGTGAGGTAAGCGTTGATAACCTATTTTTTCACATGTGGATTTACATTGTTCAACCATTGATTGTTTAAAAATCTCTTCTTTCTTGGTCCATTGTCTCACACTAGCACCTTCATCAAAAACCAATAAAACATATATGTGTGGGTCTATTTCTGGGCTCTCTATTCTATTCCATTTGTCTATATGTTTACCCTTATATCTATACTATATTTTCTTGATTATTGTAGCTTTAATAGTAAATCTATTCAGAAGACTTTTATGGTTATTATCTTATTTGTCTCCCATAGCCCACAGAGCTAAACTTTAAACTTTGGATTACCCATGTAACATCCATTCTACTGATGAGTAAACATAGTCAGAGAAAAGGTAATCGGCTTACCAAAGTTTGCATAGTTATCAGTAGACCTAACAAAGAATACTCTTAAAGACTAGTCCAGTATTTTGTTGCTACAAAGGTAGCAATAATACTGATGACTGTTATCAGTGGTACACTTGGAGATAAATTCTAAATAACAGATTTCACTAATGATAGGGAGATCAACAAACTACTTACAATTTTGGTAATTTCAATCATTCCTTGATATGAAATGACCTTTTGAATTATCAGTATCTTGCTTTCTAAATGATATGCTCAGCATTGGTGTATCTGCTGTTACTTTAGGATTTAATTTGCCTCTGTTGTTAATCCTAAACCAAACACTGATTAGGTGTGAGGTAGGAGGGATCTTCCAAGAAGAAAACTGTTTCTTTTTTAACTGAAATTTATTTGATTGGATTTTTAACCTAACCACCTTTCTCTGTTGGTGATTTACTTAAAACAGCAGCTTTTGAGTTAAAAATATAATTCTCTTCTGTGATTTATATTCATTTATGCTAAAATGTTAGTTTCTTTATTTTTCCTCTAATTTGATTGCTTTTTTAGAGTTTTATTGTGTATTAAACATGTACAATCCTAAGTTTACATATGGTAATTTCATTGTTCAATGTTTTCTTCTTTAGAATGAAGAATTCAAATTCATTGAAAATGAGCTAGAGATTCAGAAGCAAAAGTATTTTAAACTTCAAACTTTTGTTAGAAGCTTGATATTAGCTATGAAAGCTGATGATAAGGAACAGCAACAGGTGGGTTCCAGAAGAAACTAGAAAACTACAATGTATCATGTTGAAAAATGACATGCGGTATCTCAGTTCTTCATAGCTTTTTATTTTTATACTTCATTCCTGCTTTCCACAGAGAAAGTGTTGTTACTTTTAAGACTATTTTTAAACACTGTGTTCTTGAGATAGGTGTTCAGAATTTTTTATGTTGCTAGATTTGAAAATAAAAATAACTGATTATCATGTTTTATTAATTCAAAGAGAGACTTTAAGTAGGGAAGAACTAATTCCAAAATTATTTTTTAATAAAGTACTCAAAATGTTTGTAGAGAAAGGGCTACCTTAATGGAAGAGGCACATTGTAGAAACATTTTGTTAATGAAAGAGGTCAGGCTCTTATTTAGTTTCATCTGGATCTTAATTACCTACCAGACTTTACTAAAATTCAAAAATGTTTAGGTGTATTGTATTCTATGATACATTGCTCATCACTGAGAAAATTTGAAACTACTTTGTGAATTGTTTCATGAGCATAAAATGTAACTTACTTTTCTCAAGTGTTTGAGTCTTCCAATCCAAAGAAGAAATGTCTTTTGTCTGTTGCTATGAATTTTTATTCATAAATTCCTCCAAATTGCATTTTCTGTCTCATATTTTATGTGATATCTATAAGATAGATAAATAGGTTTGAAAAACAATGATAATGTATATTAAATATTACATTTAACTCTAAATGATACCCAATTTGCCTTTAAATTGTATAATACAATCTTGACTCTTTATCAGAGAATTTCTATATTAGTAGTCTGAGACACATGTGACCATTTAGGAAGCAAGGTCAGAGGTTTTTATTGAGTAAGAAGTATGAGAACTACAAAAATTCACCCCTTAATCCCAAACAAGACTGCACATGCATAGCCTGTCCTAGATATCACCAAGGCAAAGAGATTAGAGGAGCAATGACCAACCTTTTTGACACCAAGGACTGGTTTTGTGGAAGACAAATTTTCCATGGACTGGGGGGATTAGTTTCTTTTTTTAATTTGTGTATGTTTCTTATACACAATAGTTGCATTCCCCAGCTCTGGCACCACTGCCTCAGCTCCACCTCAGATAAGTAGGCACTAGATTATCATAAGGAGCAAACAACCTAGATCCCTTACCCGTGCAGTTCATGGTATTGCTCATGCTTTTATGATAATCTAATACCACTGCTGTTCTGACAGAAGGCAGAGTTCAGGCAGTAATGGGGAGTGATGGGGAGTGGCTGTAGATACATTCAAGGTTGGCTTGCTCACCTGCCCCTCACCTTCTGCTTTGTGACCTGGTTCCTCACAGACAAGCTACCAGTATTGGTCCATGGCCTGGCAGTTGGGGATCCCTGAATTAGAGTCTTAACATAACATACTTAGCTCAATTCCTGAAGAAAAATGTCTTTGAATATTTACTAATATGTTTAACCACAACATTTAAACAGGAAGCATTTACACATGAGGCACAAGTCATCATGAATATATTTTTTTAATTTTAAAGAGAAGAAAAAACAAAACAAAATAAATCAGAAAAGAACAAATTTTCAAAACAACACAATAGGAGGGTAACAATGGTTATTGAATTGCATATCATTATCTTTAAGTTAGTTATTCAGGATACCAGATATTAGCATTCAATTGTCAAACATTGGCACAAACCTTACTCTTCAATGAACTAAGTAAAATTAGTAGTGTATCTATCTTAACCATCTTATATATATATATATATATATATATATATATATATATATATACATTTTTTTTCTTTCCCTTCTTACTTTTCCCTATTCCCCCATCCCAGTCTTTCTTTCCTTTTGACCAGTTTCTTTTTGATTCACCATGTCTATTGTACATTTTGGATCTTATTTACTCTTTCAGTTTCTCATACTAGAGAGACAATACGATGCTTACACATGTGCAACCGGTTTATTTCACTTATGAGTATTTTCTCGAGTTGCATCCATTTACCTATAAAAGTCTCCAGTTTATCCTTCTTTATGGCTGAATAGTACTCCATTGTATAAAAATACCACATCCTTCTTATCCATTCCTCAGTTGATGGGCATTTGGGTTGTTTTCAAGATCTGGCTATTACAAATTGTGCTGCTATAAACATGAGGGCCGGTGAGATGGCTCAGCGGCTTAAGCGCCTGCCCGGCAAGCGCGAGGGCCCGAGTTCAACTCCCGGAACCCACATACGAAAAAGGGGCCAGTGATATCGCTCAGCGGCACGGGCGCCTGCTGGCGCGCGAGGTCCTGAGGTCGACCCCCCGGTACCCACAAAAAAAAAAAAAAAAAAAAAACATGAGTGCACATATATCGCTGTGGTATGATGTTTTTAACTCTTCTGGGAAGATACCCAGAAGGGGAATATCTGGGTCAAATGGGACCTCCAACCCTAGTTTTTTGAGGAATCTCCGCACTGATTTCCATAGTGGCTATACCAGTCGACGCTCCCACCAACAGTGAAGAAGGGTTTCTTTTTCCCCACAGCCCCTCCAGCATTTGTTATTAGTTGATTTCTTTTTTTTTTTTTTTTTTTTTTTTTTTTGTGGGTACCGGGGGGTCGACCTCAGGACCTCGCGCGCCAACAGGCGCCCGTGCCGCTGAGCGATATCACCGGCCCCTTTTTCGTATGTGGGATCCGGGAGTCGAACTCGGGCCCTCGCGCTTGCCGGGCAGGCGCTTAAGCCGCTGAGCCATCTCACCGGCCCTATTAGTTGATTTCTTAATAATAGCCATTCTTTCTGGGGTGAGATGGTATCTCAGTGTTGTTTTAATTTTCATCTTTCGAATGACTAGTGATCATCATGAATATTATGTGTCCAGTTTCATGAATTTTATTTCCTTAGCCCTATCCTTACACAGACATCTCAAGACAGTAGCCTTCAGTTACATTTGCCTCTTTATTTAAGCATATTCCTTTATCATGTAAGTTATACATACTCTATGGTGTACCAAAACTATATTTTTTAAGAACCTATAATATAGATTTTAAATGAATAAAAGCAGAGATCTTGAACATGGTCTCATGAGTATTGTAAATTTATTTTTATTTAAAAAAATAAAAATGATACAGAATTTCAAGACAAGATAGTAGGGAATTAACAATGGTTAATATATTGTGTATAAATATCATATTGTCTCCCTAGTATAACAAACTGAAAGAGTAAATAAGATCCAAAATGTACAATAGATATTGTGAAAGGGAATGGAGAGTATTGTAAATTTTAAGTAACTGTAAAATAATAGTTCCAACTGTAGGACTAATTTCACATGTGGAACTGATCTCAACACAGCCCAGTTTTGAATTCAGTTATATGTCCAATTGCCTAGCAGTTATGTCTGTCTTGCTCATCTAGGAATAGCATGAGGACCCCATTTTATTTCCCAGTTCTAACTGCCCCTTGGCTTTTCTTTTGTGAGGAAAACTAACAAATAATAAAAGTAACTAATGTGTTTTATTTTTCTCCTTTCATACTTTTTTCTGAAAAATTCTAATGAATTAACATGTGGACAAAAAGTTTGCTGAAAGATAAAATAATAAATAATTGCATTAAATATCATATCCCATATAACCAGCACCAAAATAAAAACTTATTTTAATGATATTCATAGTTGAGATTGGTTATAATGGATCTCAAAATATACAAGACAACAGTAGTACTCCACAGAACTAATCTAGGTTATCACTGAAGTTACTGACTTTTACTACAAAATATTTAGCAGCTTGTTTTAGAAATAATTAGTTTTTATTCTAACTAGTAAAAGACAACCGTGATGTTAGTAGGGCTGGGTGAGGTGGCACATGCCTGCAAACCCAACACTCAGGAGGCTGAGGCAGGAGGATCACTGTGAGTTCAAGACCAAATTGGCCTACATAGTGAGTTCAAGGTCAACCTGAACTAAATAGCAAGATTCTGTCTCAAAAACAATCGAAGAAATAAAATAAAAAACCTCATCATTTTTCAGTTAATCTTGTTTTAGGTAGGGTGAATGAAATTAGTGCTCCCACAAAATATTTTTCTTCTTTTTTGTTATTATTCTGTGAAAAAATAAAATTTCATGGCAAAATAATAAGAGAAAAACAATAGTTAATACACTATCATTATCTTCAAAGTACTTTGGTTTATGTCTTGTTCTCTGAGCATCCACAGAATATTTTGGTCCAATGAAGAAATATGAAGTTTGAAAATATGATACTCTGTGACTGAAATATTAGATTACTCAAACATGTTTGTTTAATCAGTAGCCATTGTAAAATAAAAATAACTTTGCCATCATTGTTCTAAGACACTAGTTTTGGTCTTTCCTCTCCTAATAATTCACTATGTGATCCTAGAAAGATCAATTGCTTTATTTGAATTTAAATTTCTTCACTTTGCAAGGAGGACAAGAATGATTAACATTATATATGCTTGGCATTCACAATTTAAGGCCTAGAATAAGTGTTGTATAGACTGATCACATATTTGGGGAAAGCTTTAAAAATCTCTTGGGAAGAATAGCACTTGGTTAAATTTTTAAAATGTTTCTTTATTGATGAGGAACCTATAATAAGGAAAGCTAATGGTGTCTACTTTGATCTCTGTGAAAAAGGCAGCCCCAAAAATTGGCATAATACTAAGATTTTTTTCAGTGTGCCAATTTTACAATCCAGTAAGTTATTGAAAGAATTTTGAAGTAGACTTCATGCATTAATATTACCATATACTGCCTCAGATTTTAAACTTTTTATAGTTTTACTACACTACTTTTAGTCAGTCAACTGTATGTAATGCAATGACAAAAAATAAATAATACCACTTCTCTGATTTGCAGATCTCCCCACTAGAATTCAAAATATTATTGACTTTCAAGGATTCTTAGTACATGTTCAGTGAGTGATAATTTGAACACTTGTCCTTCTTTAATATTGTGTCCTCAAAATTGTGCAGTGAAGTAAATCCACTGATATATTACTCATAGTCTAATCAGCCAGAGTCAGCAAAGGCTCCTTTGCACCTAGACTTGGTTAGTGGTAACCAGTGCTCTAGAGTAAAAATGGCTCTATATATTATTACTGCAACTGAGCACCTTAGAAAGCATGTAGTATCTTTAGGTAACTTTGTTATGTCAAAACTGTCAGTTTTGGCAAGAAGGTCATGGACACTTTAATGATATGAAATAAATAACAGCTTTTTTTCTAGGTAGGAGTTAGTCTTTCCTTACACAGCCTGACAAAAAGTAATAAGTTTTAATCTGTCCTACATGCTTCAAAGGCAAAATATATAGGGCTTATACCTGTCATTTATTTTAATAAAAAGAATTGGAAAACACTGTCATTTTGCAACAGTGGATTTTTATACACTTTCCAGTATGCTCTGGCTTTCTGTTCCTCAACTAGGTAATGGTAAGTTTTTACTTCTTTCTGTTCCCTTAGCTCTTGTTTATCACTGTACTCAAACCGCATGCTACAAGTAATATGCTGTCTAAAAATTACCAACTATGCACATTATTTGTAATACTGAGAGCAGCAAAGCAATCATTTACTACTAGTTTCTTGTGGTCAAATGGTCATCATCACTGTCAGAAACATAAAACTTGATTAATCATGTATTTCCCTAGTATAGATGCATGGTATTCAACCAGAAATGACTCAATTAGACCATGATTCATGCCTCCTCCTAATCACTCCAACTGAGAAATGAAAAGCTCCCCAGATACATCATTACAACTGCTACATTCTTTGATTCAGCTGGCCCTAGTGAGTGCTTGGCTATCTGTAGATGTGGCCAAGGAAAGGAGAAAAATTATTTGGTATTTTAAAGTTGTTACAGTTTAGTCTAAAGGAGAATAGCTGAACTTCTTTTTTTGCTTATAAGTTCATTCTCCCAATGAAGAACAAAATAAACCTTTGTGGAATGTGGTTTTCTCTAAAATATGATAAAACTAGGCATGGATATTTTAATAAAGGATACAATTTTCAATCTCTTTAGCAATGATCAGTGAACATTCGGAACTAGTTTAAAAATCACTTACATCAAACACTTTAAAATACTTGGTTCAGAATAGTTGCATGTTTCCCTATGATTTTCTTCTTTGTACAGAGTTCTAGTCTACACAGTTCACACTGTCTATATCTAGTATTTTGTTGCTTTCTTAATAGCATATGAAAAATTTTTATTTTAATTAAGACATTGTATTAGATCCTCAAAGAGAAATGTTTATTTAAATCTATGTAATAAATCAAAATGAGAGACCTGCAACTATTAAAATAAAATTGGGAAAAAACTCTATCCACATACTAACCTGCCCAAAAATGATTTTTCTGAATCAGGCACTGCTGTCAGAATTACCTCCTGAATTAGAAGAGATGGATTTCAATCATGCCTCACCGGAGCCTGATGATACCTCATTCAGTGTGTCTTCTTTATCAGAGAAGAATGCATCAGACAGTTTATGATTTGAAGGGAGATATGTGATGCAGTATTTTGGCTGCTTAACAGGTGTGCATTTTAAGATAACTGCATTCTGTTGCCCCAATATTCTTCAGTTGAAAAACCGTATTATTGAAACAAAGATATTCTTGTGAAGGACGGACCAAATGTAATGGCTACAATGCAAAAAATGCATGTGAAATTTTAAAACTGAGAGATTTTTTTTCCAAACTAATGGTACTTTGGAAAAATTTGTATTTAATTTTGAGCAACTCAGCTATGAAATTTATTACATCTAATTTCCAAAAGACATTTGCTTGATTTTATAAAATATTTAGTAGTAGCTTTAACCAGGGACACAAAAATAAATATATTTCAGCATTATTTATCAAGCTACTAAAGCTTGATTTGTCTTGTTTTTGTAGCAATTACATCTTTCTTCCTCTCCTTTCCTATCATCCATATACATTTTTACTCAGGAAAGTGAATTGAAAATTAAAAACAAAACCTTAAGTAACTATTTAACCTGGATAAATCATGGGATTTATTTTTCAACCCCTAAGGAAAAATGATTTAAGCTAATGACTGAAAATTGAAGTAATAACTAGTATGTAATTGTATATTGTTTATATTCTTTTATCTAACCCAAATATCTGTGAGGAGGGGAAATACTAAGGAAAATTAATTTACCGACATAAAGTCAAATGAATGGCTATGTATACAGACAGAAAATACTGTAAAATATTAGTCTTAATAAGAATTCTTCATTGCTGCAAAAGAGAAATATTGGTAAGCTTTAAATTCTCCTGGTAAATTTTTGTAAATGAGTTAGGTTAAATATTGCACAAATATTTCAAGTATATCACCATCTTCGAAATATTTTTTTCAGTTCTTTCATTTTATGAAACAAGAAGTCAAGGTAAGCCACTGAGATTTTTTTAAAATCTAGTCACTGAGCTATGCCACAAAATTTAACCCATTTCCATGTGAAGCCTGTACAGAGCCATCAGCCAAGGATAATATCCAAAAAGAATCTTACTACTTTGGTTGTAAATCAGTCCTCTGAATTTCCTGGATACTATTCTATGAATACACACCTAAAATGGGCATGGTACCAGTTGTTCTATTACTATGTGCAGATGGCAACACACTGTAGACAGTTCTTTGCAGATCTTCCCTTCCAGGGTACCAGGTGGCCTTACCAATACACATATAAAAGAAAATCCCAACTTCTCTGTGCCCTCATGGTGTCATATATTTGTGACTTGGCAGTGTTGAATTGTGTTGCATGATTAAATTACTACCTATACTTATGTAAAAGATTAATAAATAACCACATGGCATATTTAGTTATCAAGTTTCTACTTCAAATATTTAAAATTTTTTAATTAGAGCCAATTCTGATTATGGAATTAACTAATACAAATTAAAGAATGCAGAAAGGCAATCTTGAATGTCTTTAACCACTTAATGTCCCCCATCCTATACAAATATCATAGACAATTCTTATTGATGGTCCTATATTTTGTTTGATTTGATGTTACTGCCATACTACTGCTATGATTCCTCTGTTACCAGAAATATTTTAGTACTCAGGTATGCACCCTTTTAGCTGAGAACCATATAGTTCTTTGCAGTGTTTAGTATTTCTTGCTGAAAATTCAAATTCCATTTTTAAGAAAAGAGCACAGAGAAACAGAACTTCAGATATTAGCATTGAATTTATCAGTCATACTAATTCTTCTATGATATAGAGTTGTGATGATAGCAAATGTAGAAACCATTTCTGAAGTAATATGGACAAATTTCAGGACTTCATATCTCTTAGGGTCTCCTTCTTAGTCATTAAGTTTATCTTTTAACTAAAATTTCTTCTGTTTAAATTTAAGCCCCTTCTTATTTAGTTCTCATTGTAAAGTACAGATAGGGGAGTCTGTAGTACATATTTTAGCATTAAGAATTTATCTTTCACATGTTAGAAACTAGACACTGAATCAAAAATATTTGCTGAACTCCTGCTATGGGGAAGGCACTGTGCTGGACACTGGATTTCTTAGCAAGCTGTAGAGTTCAAAAGGAATTATTTCATTTTAACTTTGTGAAGACTATTAATAAAACATATGTAAGCAAAAACTGTAATTGATTTAAGTAGTCTGCTGGGTGTGATTCACAAAAGCATACCAATTTACAATTTTGGGAGGAAGCATAGATGATTCCCTTATACTAGTTTAAAGTTTCATTAGAATAGAAACTAAATGAATCATAACAGTACACTTAGGACTCCTTTTATTTTAGCATTTGTGTTTCAGCAGCAGACTTATTTCTTTTACCATCACTAGAATTAAAACACATATAAAATGAAATATGGCAGTTCCACAGCAGGAACCAAATGAAATAGTTTTATCAAGAAGATCTATCACAATTGGCAGAATGAAATTATGCACCATGGGTTTGAAATAGATGTCAAGTTCAAGTATTAAAAAAAGTTAGTATGGGGCTGGGGTTGTAGCTCAGTGGCAGAGCATTTACATAGCACCTGCAACTGCATGGGTTTAATGCCCAACACTGTAAAAAAATTAAAGATAGGAAAACAAGAAAGAAAAATACATATTATGAATAAAATATGGTTTCACATATATAGATTAGAATTGCCTTTGTGATATAATAGAGCAGGAAAATGTAGCAGTTTAGGATTTTTCTTATGAACACTTTCATGCCAAAAGGTAAAAATCAGCTTGTAATTTTCCTTCAGTGCTTTAATGATATTAAAACAGATTATCTGAAGCATCTCTCAAAGAGACAGAAGCCAATGCGGGCAAAAAAACCCTTTTTTCCTATGAGCTGAATTTGAATGTCTGCTTTAAGATCAGGATAAGCATACAATTTCTAAATAGGGAATGTGTATTAAGAGTATTTGACTTTCTGGGCCGGTGAGATGGCTCAGTGGCTTAAGCGCCTGCCCGGCAAGCGCGAGGGCCCGAGTTCGACTCCCGGAACCCACATACGAAAAATGGGCCGGTGATATCGCTCAGCGGCAGGGGCGCCTGCTGGCGCGCGAGGTCCTGAGGTCGACCCCCCGGTACCCACAGGAAAAAAAAAAGAGTATTTGACTTTCCCAAATGTGTACAAACAAAGAGAAAGAACCTTACTCATTTCAGCAAGCTAAAATTAGTTACAAAAATTGAGAATTGTAGTTTCCCTAAAGAATAGGAAAATTAACACATGCAAAAAATATTGAAAGAAAACTGGCCTTTTCATAGCAAGTTAGTATATTTTGTTTTAGGGTCAGTTATCAGTAGCAGAACTTTTGAATTGCCATTTTGTAGTAGAACTCTATTATTGTTGGGGAAGAAAGGCTGAGGTCAAATCACTTCCTGTGCTCTCTATACTATTGAGACCTCAAAATATGTCCAAGGAGCCATTTCTCTGAAGACAGAAACATTTCTGCTGAGGCTCTGTAATATTCAGTAGGTTTATATGCTTGTAGGATTTAAGAGAACTCTGGAGAGTCAGGCATGGTGTTGCAAACCTGTAATCTCAGCACTTCAGGGGCTGAGTCACAAGGACTGGTAGAAGCTCTAGGCCAGCCTGAACTACAAAGTGAAAGTCTGTCTCAAAACAACAAAGACAAAAAGAATTCTGGGCTCTGAAACTGACGTTGTCACTTTTTTGACACAGAGAACTTCATCCCATATCCATCAGAGTTTCCTCATCTCAGCTAAATCATTTGTGGTCACTTTTAAGAGAAATTGTGAAAATTTTGACTGCTATCCTTCCTCCACATTGCAGTAATAGTATAACAGGAATTTTGACTGTTTTTAATGTATCAGATTTTAATTCAAATATGCAAAATGTATAATTGTGGTAGGTTACCATTTTTATGGAGTTGTGAGTGCCATTTTATCTAAATTATGGATAGTTTTCCCTTTGAAGTTGATGTTATCCTTGGCAGACAGCACCGTATCATGCCCTTCACCAATCTGTGCTATGTAATGGTATAATGGAGGAGCCTACTAACATGTGAACCTACTCTCAACATACATACCAATTGCTTTATATAAGCTTTTATTAAAAGAAGATTTGCTAAGGGGGAAAAGAGAATAAAGAGATATTTTCATGCAAATATTATTATGATTGTTCCATTAAATCATATATTAAGTATATATTGCTCCACATTGAAATTTTACTTGTCATTAACTTACTAAGTACATAATTCCTTTTGGTAATCCTGCATCCCATTTTACTTGTACTACCTCTGAAGCATACTATCACCTTAAAACCACATCAGATTGTAACATGAATTTTTGTAGGATTTTTATTTAAAATTTTATAGATTCAATAAATAATTTCCAACTAATAGACAGTTATTTTCTTATTTTAATGTTTCTATTTCCAATTCTTGGTATTGTAGTTTTTTATTTTAAGATGAATTAGTTTCTTCTGAAAATGAGGTTTTGATAAAAAGAGAAATGCAGAGCATAATGAGGTGTTGGCTGTCAAAGAAGGGAGAACATTGAGTGCTGAAGTGAAATTTTGGTTGACTTCCAAGCTGATATGTATACCATCTTTAATTGATGTTATTTAACAAAGAACTACACTGACACCAATGGAATAATATTAATATTCTGCAATAGGTAACAAATTTGTATGTCAATAGGTAATAGAATAATTAAATGGTACAATCAGCAAATTGGCATGGTATAAACAGAGAATGGCATTTTTACAATAGATATGTTAATATGTGATGTATTTGCATCTAACTTTCTTTGCCTCTGTTTGACACCAGTTGAACATGCTTTAATTTGGGTAGAATATGTCCATGCTTTCTTTATCAAAGCCTTATACCAATTAAAGCTCATCATGCTACCTAACTAGTAGGGAACAAAACAGAGTGGGCAAAGGATGAGTTTTAAATAGCACACCAGGCAGTTTTTCTTATTTGATAAATTTTCAAGAGTGTTGCAAGTGGGAAAAAAATTACATACAAACTTGTATTTCAAATGACCCAGGTCTTTTTCAAATCTGCAATACATTGAATTAAGATAAATAAATTATTTCATTTTATAATAAATAAATATTTACAGCAAATAAATATTTACATATGATTGAATGATATCTTTACATTCTTTGAAACTACATAAGATTTTATATTTTTTATTTACAACCTTTATAAAAGTGGATTTTCATTGCACATATTTTAGAAAATATATAAAAACCACTTGCAATTCCACAAACTAATAATGAATGTAACCATCTTAGTTTATTCATTCTAGTCATTTCTTCTATATATTAAATATATTTAACAAAACTGGGATTATACTGACAATACAATTATATGTCCTACATTTCCTGTATGACTATTTGCTACCAAAGTATTTTACACTCAATTATATTTGGACCTAAAGACAAAACACATTTTTAAAAATTCAAATGAAGAGAACAAAAGCAAAATTTCTATTGATGAAAATTAATTTATTCTAAGGAATTAGCATGTAGCTGCCTCACATGAAAATTATGCCTCTTAACAGAGATTGAAAACAAATATTGCTGCTATTTATGATGATAATGAAATTGCTCTACTTTAAGAGCAAATTATGAAAAAAAATAAAAGTACAAGATATGTCTCCTGAATGCTTCTACCCAATTACTGTAATTTTTTTGTGATCTACACTAATAAACCATGCTAAACTTAAAAATACATGAAAAATCATTTTTACCTATGAAGGGTTTCATGCTAGATATACCAATATACACTTGAAATTATTATTTTTTAAATAAATCAATGAAAGTTAGATCTATTTTTTCTCTAGAGAATAAGGTTATTTCTTTTTTATTATAGTGCTTTGTTTCAGCCATCCTACTGGTAAGTTTGGGAAGTTTTGCCTATCTTGGATTTTGTTTTGTAACAATGATCAATGTTTATATTTCAAATTTACTACATACTACAATATATATCCAATTACTATCATCTACTTCCCTTACCAACTAAGTTATATGAAACTCTAATCTTTCCCAATACCTAAGTTACTCCCTAGTTAAAAATGTAGAACTTTAGAGAAGCTTATTAATTTTTTCCAGCTTTAAGAGCCTACTGAAGTGCATGACTCCAATAATGTTGGAAGTGATATTAATAATGCTTGTTAGCTTAAACTGGGTAGTTTACTACTTCTAAGACACAGGACACAGATTTGAATTCCAATCAGGTCAATAAGTTTATACAAAGGAAAAATTACTTATGCAGCAGGGTTACCATGAACCTGTATTTTTAATCTTGTTTTGTAGTCTGTAACTAGTCAAAGAAGAAGGAAGGGTGGGTGTATTCACCCATTGATGAATACAATCCAATTTATAGGTTCTTTTAATTGATAAAATAATGGATTCTGGGAAGCCTCTTTTGTTCATTCTCATCCCATGCCTCTATTGGATGTTTATCAGTAGTAATTTATTGGAGATAGTTTGTTATAAAATGCAGTTATCCTTGGCAATGATAAAGCAATCTATTAGGCATTCATTCATCTATGGTGGTGTTTGCTTAATCAGCTTCATTCTTTACAACATTGTGTAAAGAATATGGTGCCAAGAAAAGGATAGTTGAGGAAGTGCATGTTTTAAACTGGATAGAGATAACTAGAAATTTGCTAGAAGTCTTGAGGAAGTCATCAAAATGACAGCCACTAAATGGTTAGTGGGCAGGGTAAAAAGAGTTCTAGATTTTAAAATCTAGATGATGAAGGCCTATGTTGTAGTATAGTTCAAGAACTACAGTTAAATATTGTACAAGTTCAGTTGTGGAGTCAAATTTCAGTTTTAATACTTATTGGATGTGTGATTTTAGGTATTTGATAACTTTGTGTTGCAAATTGTGAATAATAGTACTTGTCTCATAGAGCTTTGGGGATTATAACCTGTTATAAAGTGCTGAGCATAAGGCCTCATAAACAATAAGTTCTCAGTAAAAGTTATTTATTATTATTATTATTACATCAAGTAAAGGGATTGAAGGAATCCAAAGACAACTCTGACCCAATAATTTTGCCCTGGGCAGAAATGGCTTTATGCAAATATGTCAGAGAATTAAAATATAACTCAAAATAATTTTATCTACATATACTATCTCACTAGCAGAGATATCATATACAAAGGACAACACAATTTTATTACACCCTCAGTGTTCTTCTTATTGCCTTACAAAATTAATAGCCATTCTGACTTAGCAAGGACCTGCTACCATATGTGAATTGGGCTGAATCTGGTTCATATCTTGCATTGAATAAAGTATCAGTGCCATATAACAAATTATGTGCACTTGTACTTATACGTTATCTCTTTTGTAAATAGATTTTATAATCTAGTATTAAAAACCTATGGAAAAATCTAGTGTTTAAAAATTCATTTGACTATGTGTCAAATGTCGATATCCAGTTTAATGTGTGAATTTCTGAAACATTTTAAGTATCATCTGAAGAAATTTTACTTTAGTTTTTTTTAAAACTTGCTATTTGTTTCAATCAAGTGATTCTAGTCAGTTTTAGTAGTTCTTGAATAGATAAACTACCCTATTTTATTCAAGCATGTTTTATTTGTCATGGGAATCTTCACGAAATACTTCACTCCATGCTCTCCTTTACTTAAGGTTAGTGTTGAAAAGTCTGCTGTGATTCTGATTGTCTTTCCTTTATAGGTGACTTCCTTCTTCTTTTTTAACAGCTATTGGTACTCTGTTCTTGTGTTGAGTCTCTGGAATCGACTATTATATGCCTTAGTGTAGTTCTTTTTTTGATAATGGTTAATTGGAATTTGTATATGCTCATTTATCAGTATATCGAAATTCTTTTTCCATACTTGGGAAGTTTTCTGCATTACTTCTGTGAAAAGGTTTTTTTCATATCATTTGCACTATCTCTTGCTTTTTCATTGACTCTGGTCAATCTTATGTTATTCTTTGCATCATACAGCAGTTTTTGTATTGATTTTTTTCATAGACACTTGCTCCTTTTAAGAAATCTTTATTTTCATGATCGCTAACCACAAACATGTCTTCTAGATCTGCTGTTCTGTCCTCACAATTGATGATTCTGCTGCATATATCTTCAATAGAATTTTTAAACTCCTTAATTTGTTTGAATCTGTTCTGTGGATTCCATTTCTTTGCTATGTTGGGTCATTCATGGTTTTCATCATTTTCCTAAGCTCATCTAATTTTAAATATTTATCTACTCTAAATTCACTAGCCATGTTCTTCATTATGGCCATCATCTCTTTAGCTGTCTGTGAAATTATTTCTAATTTAATTTTTTCTAGAGCCTCATTCATCTGCTTTGTTCCTTCTGCATTACTATTTCAGAGAGTTCTGGTGGGTGGCTTTCAAATTGTTTTACATCATTGCCACCTGGGTGTGCCTTGGGTAAGTTGGAAGTCTGGCATTGCGTCTTGTTTCTGTCTCATTTTCTTTTTTTTTTTTTTTTTTGTGGGTACCAGGGGTTGACCTCAGGGCCTCATCCACCAGCAGGCACCTGTGCCACTGAGCGATATCACTGGCCCTTTTTTTGTATGTGGGTTCTGGGAGTCGAACTCAGGACCTCAAGCTTGCCAGGCAGGTGCTTATGCTGCTGAGCTATCTCACCGGCCCTTGTGTCTCATTTTCTATTTATACTTTTTTTTAGTTTTGTTTCTGCATTGCTCCTTGTAAATTTCTTATGGCAGGTAACTTTATTACTAGTATTGAGAACTCCTTAGTAAATGATGACTTTTCAGAGATATCTTCTAGGCATAGCTGGCTTTTGGTTTTTGAGCCTGTTGCAAGATTCTACCTCTCTAGTTTATTGGAGATAAGAAGTTACTGCCTATTTGGTCTAGCCCCTGGTTCTTTGGTACTAGTGTATAGTATTGTGTATGACCCTTGGGAAATTTCATTCTTGGGATACAAGGAAAAACAACTAATTAGAACAACTATGTCACCTCAGCTGAAGTAGCAAAATCAGTAATAACATTGCTATCAAGCACAGCCTAGAAAATGACAAACTCTGGTATCTATTAATTTGCAATCTTTAAACATATAAACAAGTTTGTAGTTACATAACAAAATCTAAAAAAAAAACAGAAAATTGTATACAGTAAATATCCCTTCAATATAGCAATTTTATCCTCAGAGGAGAAAATTTAAAAGGGTTGAGAGGAAAAATAGAGAAATAGAATAAGAGAAAGAGATTAGAAGCAATGCTGAAGGACAAAGGAAATGTATACAAGCATTGGGAAGCTAGTGAAGAAAACAAGAGGGAAAGATAAAAGGAGGAAATGGACTCAGAGGAGCAGTGGATTGTCTCCAAATTTGGGTTCACAGTGTCAGGGTGAGGCACAGCCATGGGCACTCAGGGTAAGGGAACCAAGATCAAGCAGGCAAGAGGCACCCAGAGTATTGTGGGCTAAAATTCTTGGTCCTAGCTCCACAGCGAGAAGCCAGAGCCAGCATAAACTTAAGTGGAGTTGAAAGTGCAGCCCTACCCACCACCCCACAATTCTACTGCAGGTTTGCTGGGATCAATCAAGACAGATCTGGACCCCATCTACCCCTTTGTCTACAATTGACAGCAGAGACACACCCTGAAGTGAACTTTTTTTCTCTTTTTCTTTGCATTTTTTGATTATTCTTGTTTTTATATGTGTGAACATTTCTACCTTTTTTGTTGTTCTGTTCTTATTTCTGTTGCATTATTACTTTTCTAAAGGTGTCTTTTATATTTACCTCCAGCCTTCTACTTTACTCATAAGCACATATTTTGCTTTCAAAGAGTTATATTTTCTAATTGTACATCATTCCAAAACATTTAAGTTATCTCTGTATCAAGATTTGTAGGGCTGGTGATATAGCTCAGTGGCAGAAGCACCTGCCTGGCAAGCACAAGGTCCTGAGTTTGACTCCTGGTACCCGCATAAAAAATAAAAGAAGAATTGCATAACTTGTATTCTCACTGGCACAATAGGTCTGAAGCAAAGAGCTATTCAAACATTTACTATGCCTTTTTTTTTTTTTGTGGGTACCGGGGGTCGACCTCAGGACCTCGCGCGCCAACAGGCACCCATGCCGCTGAGCGATATCACCGGCCCCTTTTTTGTGTGTGGGATCCGGGAGTCGAACTCGGGCCCTAGCGCTTGCAAGGCAGGTGCTTACGCCACTGAGCCATCTCACCGGCCCACTATGCCTTGTTTTATATATACATGTTATTTTTATAAATTTACTAACATATGCTTGACAAATGAGAGATTGCAATGTATTTATTTTCTTACAAGTCACCATTTATTTTTGTATTTTCTATTTTTCAAATGATTAGCTGATACTTTAACTGGAAAATAAAACAGTAACAAAATATTAAGACCTAAAAACCAAGAAGCTTCACATTCAATCAGATTTAAAAAAAAATACTTTTACCTATTTGAATACAAATGACTGCTTGATGTCAGGAATAAAAAAAGAGAGTTTAGGCACAGGAATTTAGAAAATCTTAGAACCAAGATTATATAATTTGAAATGCAATATATATAAGAAAAAAATGAGAGGCAAAATTGCAGACTAGCAAAATTCAGCCTCTCCAAGACCTGGAATCCAGGAACCTGGAAAATGGCAACTTGGTAGAGAAAAAAGATTTCCAGGAATCAGGGGAAAAATGACAGGAACATTAGAAGCTACAGAGAAGTTGGAGAAATGGATCAAAATGCAGAGAAATGAAGGAAGCAGTCTTGACGCTTACCTTAGGACCCAAGAAAAGGAACATGTCTCTGTAGACACAAGGTAAGTGCCAGTATTGGAAGCTCCAGGGAGAAATGGTATCCTGGGCTGGCAGCATTGACCCTAGGATTGAGCCCACAGCTGTTGTAAATGGACAGTAGGTCTCAGGCACTGGGGGCAAATCACAAACCCACAGGCTGTAAATCTAAGGAGAAAATGGTGACTTGCTGATTTCAAAATAGTAGATGTTGGAAATAAACTGGTCATTTAAATACATGGAGAACATTTGTGCATCATTTTTTTCTCACTTTTGCCCTTCACAGAATTTTTCAGTTTGGGGAATTTTCCTTTTTCCTTTTTCTTTCTTTTATTTTTTTTCTTTCTTTTCCTTTTAATGCTTTTCTCATTTATTCTTACTTTTTCTCATTTTTAACTTCTTTATCTTATTGCTACCATTCTGTTGCCTTTATCTAATGTTGCTAATATTCTCCTACTCCTTAATAGGATCCTTAAGCTCACTTTTCTTTTTTGATCTTCCACTGTTTACTTTTTCAAATTTTTCTTTTTTCTTTTTCCTGTTCCCCACCCCTTCTGTCTTTACTAGGGTAACAACAAAGCTATTTTAATCTTTAGATAGATACCCTATATTATCACTCTTTCTCTCCTATTGTTAGTGGTGGTATAGTTGTCACATTTAGTAGATACTATATGTCAATATCTAGCTTAGTGTTTATAAAATGATTATAGATCACATTTCTATGGTGAAAGATGAATCATTATTTGTTCTTATAGTATGTCAATATGCAGGTTGTGTCTGATGATAACATTGTTCTGGATCTAATTGCTGTTGCCAGGGTGCATAGGTGTAGCTAATTATAGGTTTTCTATACATGCCAATATCCAGATTTCCTTTGTGTTATTAACAGCACTGCTGTCTATTTGAAGATAACTGAGAACTGAGCCAATTACACTGCATCCTCCCCTCCAAACTAATGAAGGTGGTCAGATACTGACACAGAGGCAAAGAGTCCTAGTGAGCCATGCCCAGCATATGTCACTGAAAAACAGATACAGTACTAAGGAAACATAAATACTATCAAAAATTCTTTTCATTATAAGTACCAAAAAAACTCAAAGCAAAAGAAACAAAGAAAACAAGGCAAAAAATGCCTCCAAAAATTCCCCAGCCCTCCAAAGCTGATCTTGTGGACATCAAGAGGGAGGAAATCAAAAGCCAAACAACAGAGTTATTTGAGAGGGTAAGAGAAGATATCTATATGGTGCTCAGCAAGTTTAAAGAAGATATAATTGAACAGATAGTGGAAGTAATAAAATATGATCAGGTGTTTTACAGAAGAAACTAATAAAAAACTAGCTGAGCTTAACAAAATAACGCAAGGCATGAACAAGCATGAGTATTAGAGTCTGTGAAAATGTTCCAAATAGAAATCAAGGAAATTAAATATTCTGTTAAAGGTATGGTCACCACAAGTGAACAGTGTGAGAACAGAGTGTCAGAACTAGAAGACAGTACTGCTATCAGAGATCAATTCCTTAGCTATACCATGAAAAAAAGAGAATATGAAAAATAAATCCAACAGCTGCCAAATGATGCATAAAAGACTGATCTAAGAAAAATTGTGATTAGTGAATAAACAGAAGACTGCAAAAGTAGCATAAGTAACCTTTTTACAGAAACAATTGGATAAAACTTTGAAAATATAAGAAAAGAATTGAACATACAAATAAGTCACACTTATGGAACCCCAGATTTCCAAGATCAGAAAAGAACCACTGTACAACACATCCTAGTCAAAATTCCAGAAGTCCAACACAAAGGTAGAATTTAAAAGCTGATAGCAAAAAGCAAGGAATAACTTATAAAGGCAATCCTATTAGAATTCCAGAATTCTAAACATGAACCTAAAATGTTAGATGATATTGGGCTGAAGTGATTTAAACCCTAAAAGTAAACAATTTCCAACCCAAACTGATATATCTTGCAAAACTATCTTTCTCAATTGAAGGAGAAATAACTACTATGCATGTCAAAAAGCACCTTAAGAAATTCATGACACCACACCAGCACTGAAAAAATTTCATGAATATCACAGAAAGAGAAATTGAAACCAACATTGATAAAAAGTCTAGTAGAAGTAATACACCAGGCAGAGTGAGCAGTTAAGTGAAAGGGAAAAAGAAATTAGCAACAGGAAAATAAAGCAATGGCATGAATAAGTCAATAACTTTCAGTAATAACTTTCAATATCAATAGTCTCAATTCCCCCATCAAAAGATACATCTTGGCAGAATGGCCAAGAAACGAAACATAAGAATATGCTGTACAGAAGAAAAACATTTAAATTTAAAAATAAATTCACAGATTAAAAAATCAAAGGATAGAAAGCAATATTCCATACAAAATCAAAGGATGGAAAGCAACATCCCATGCAACAGGAACCCAGAAAAAGCAGTAGTAGCTATCCTAATTTCACATAAAGTGAAGTTCAAGCCAAAAATGATCAGAAGAGGGAAAAAAGTCACTACATATTGGTCAAGGAAAAAACTCATGAGGAAGAGATAACAATTTAAAAGCTGTATGCACAAAATACATTTGTACTCAATGTTATAAAATAAACAGTAAATATACAGAAGAGATCAGACAAACACCAACACAACTGTGGGGGAATTCAATACCCCACTATCAAAAATAGATAGATCAACTAGACAAAAACAATCAACAAATATATATCAGTGTTGAACCAAACCTTCAAACAAACGGAATAGATATTTTCAGTGTTCCACCCAACAACAAAAGAATACGCATTCTTCACAGCAGTACATGAAACATTTTACAAGGTAGACCACATGCCAGGCAGTACATAATTATTTTTATTTATTTATTTATTTATTTATTTATTTATTTATTTATTTTTATGTACTGGAATTGGAACGCAAGACCTCATGCTTGCCAGGTAGGTGCTGTGCTGCTGAGCTATATCCCCAACTCCATAATTATTAAGTAAACACAAAAGAATCAAAATTACACTGTCCATATTATCAGATCATAGTACAATCAAAACACAAATCAAAAGAAACCACAGAAGTTACATAAAAAAATGAAAATTATGCAATATCTTATTGAATAATCAGTGATTCTCAGAGGAAATCAAGGAAAAAAATTGATATTTACTAGAATCAAATTAAAATGCCAGTACAACATAACAGAACCTTTGGAACACAATGAAAGCAGTTCTATGAGAAAAGATTTTTATCTGTAATTTCCCACACTAGAAAAACATTAAGAGTTCAAATAAAACTAAAGATGCACCTCAATGTCCTAGAAAAATGAGAAAAATCCCAATCCAAAATGAATAAAAAAATGAAATTATAATAAGAGCATAAATTAATGAGGTTGAGACTAAAAAAACAACAGAACGAATCAATGAATCAATTTGAAAGTATAAATAAAACAGGCAGATCTCTAGCCAATTTACCAAAAAATGAAAAGACCCAAAGCAGCAAAATCAGTAATGGAAAAGGCAAATTCATAACATACATTACCAAAATCCAGAAGATTATTAGTAACTACTTTAAGAACTTGTACTCTAATATTTTGGAGAATTCAGGAAAATTGAATAGATTCATAGATACATATGAATTATCAAAACTGAAGGAAGAAGATATAAAAATTTTGAACAATCCAAAAACAGGCAATGAAATTGAAGAATTAATTTAAAAAAACTATCAACTATAAAAAACAGAGGTTCTGATGGATTCACTGATAAAGTCCACAAGATTTGTAGTGAAAATCTAATGTCAATACTCTCAAACACTTTAATCAATTTGAAAGTGAAGGAGTACTCCCAACATCATTCCTGGAAGCTAGCATTACCCTGATTCTGAAACAGGACAAAAATTCAACAACAACAACAACAACAACAACAACAAAAAAGCTGCAGGCAAACCTTTTTTATGAACATAGATATTAAAAATCTTCAGCAATATAGTGGAAAACAAAACAGCAAAAACCATCAAAAAGATCATATATCATTACTATGTAAGGCTCATCCCAGGGATGTAGGGATGGATCAACATCCATAAATTTAAAAAAAATCTAATACCTCACATGAACAGAAATAAGGATGCAAAAATAAAATGGTCATCTCATTTGATCCAGAAAAAGTCTTTGACAAAATACAATATCAATTTATGATAAAAACATTATCATCCACAATAGCATCAAGAAAACTTTCATTCTTAAGAATTAACCTAACCAAGGAAGGAAAAGCATCTAAGATCAAATAAGACATCAGAAAATGGAAAGATATCCCATGTTCAAGGATAGACAGAATGAATATTGCCAAAAGGGCTATATTTCCAAAACTGATATACAGATATAATGCAATACCAATCAATAATATTTTTCACAGAACTATGGTAGAGAAAATAATCTGAAACTTCCTGTGGAATCAGAAAAGATTCTGAATAGCAAAACCAATGCTCAGTAACAAGAGCTGAGGAGGAGGTGTCACAATCACAGACTTTAAATTATATTACATCGCCACAGTGATAAAATAGGTATTGTCACAGAAACAGACATGTAAATCAATGAAACAGAATACAGGATGAAGAAACAACTCCAGGCACATTCAGCTACTTGTTCTTTGACAAAGTTTCTAAAAACACACTGTTGCAATTATATCCTCTTCAACAAATGGTGCTGGGAATACTTGCTATCTCCATGCAGAAGATTGAATGTAGACCCATATGTCTCACCATGTCCTAAACTAAAATAAAAATAGATAAAATATCTAAATGTTAAAATAGAAACACAATCTGCTGAAAGAAAAAAATACATAAAACTCTTGAAGACATAGGCATAGGTAAGGACTTTCTGAATGGGATGACAATTTTTCAAAAAGTTGTACCAGGAATAAACAAATGTAATCACATAAAATTAAAAGTTTTCTTTGCAGCAAAGAAAACAACGAATAGAGTGAAGACACAACCTACCGTGTGAAGTAAAACTTTTGCAGCTACACCTTGGACAGAGGAATAATATCTAGAATACAGAGAGAACACCAAAAAATTAGACTCCCACTAAAAATGGGCCACCTAAGTTATCAGATACTTCTCAGAAGAATTACAAAAGATCAATAAATACATGAAACAGGTTTAGGATATCTGACCATTAGAGAAACACACATTAAAACAACATTGAGATTCTTTCTCACTGCAAAAAAATGGTTATCATCAAGAAATCAAATTATAATAAATGTTGTCAAGGCTGAGGAAGAAAAGGAACACTTCTTTCCTGTTGGTGGAAATGTAAGCTAGTGCAACCACTGTGGAAATCTGTTTGAAGACTCTTCAAAAAACTAAAACTGCAAATTCTATTTTACCCAGCTGGTCTTCTATGTAGTTTCTGGAAAGAGTTAAAGGCATATGACAATGAAACATGCATACACATATTTATAGCAGCACAATGCATAATAGGTAAATCTTGAAAGTTGCATGTATTTCTGTCAACATATGAATGGATAAAGAAAATGAGGTATTTATACACAATGTAGTACTATTCTGCCATAAAGGAAGATAAACTGGAATCATTTTTAGGAAACTGGATGCACCTTCAGACCTTAACATTAAATGAAATAGATGAAACACATAAGCTTTAATATCATATGTTTTGTTCCATTTGAGAAACCCAAAATAAAATAAAGAGCAAAATGAAAGATAGATAATAGGAAGTGGGGAGATAGATCTTTTGAAAAGAAATCAACAGTTGGAGTGAAAGGTGAGGTAAAGGAGGAGAAGTGGATGAAAAATTGTATGTTATGTACATTTACCATCTCCCCACAAAGAATGTAATGTATATGTACTACAAGCATGTACTAATAAAAATAAAAATTAAACATTACTAACCAAGATTAATGTTCTTGTCACATTAATAAGAAACTTATACTTTTCTTAGCTTTACTCTTATCATTTTTATTTTGTCTTTTAATACAATTTTGGTAGAAGTAGATAAAATTGTCATGCTTTTAATGCATGTTAATATTGCATATTGATGGAATTTATTTGGGGAAGTTGATGCATATTGTTAATGTATTTTAATTTTAATCAGATTTCCCCCATTTGTTCCCTTCTTGAACTCCAGAAATTTACCTCCTAGATTCTTGACATCATTTCTTTATTTATTTGTTGTTTGGTTGGTTGTTAGGTTGCTTTCATAAGAGAAATTATGTAATATTTAATTTTGGAAGCAGCCTTTAGGTCCATTAACAGATGAATAGATAAAAAAATGTGGTATTTATACACAATGGAGTACTACTCTGCCATAAAGAAAGATAAACATGACTAATTTCACTTAACGTGAAAGTTTTTACAAGTCATGTGTTTTCATTTTTCTTTATGTCTAACAAGTATTCCATTGTGTTGACATGCATCTTAGCTGTTTCCACAACTTAGATATTATGAATTTCTCTACTATAGCCATGTTATTCATGTATAACTACAGTGTGCAGTTGTTAATTCTTTCAGGAATATGACCAAGAGACTAAGAATGCTGGTTCAAATTGTCTGTCTATGGTTAGTCATTTAAGGAAACTCCAAAATGGTTTTCATATTGATTGCACTAGTTCGCATTCCTAGCAACAATGTAAGAGGGTTTCTTCTTCCCCTCATCCTCTATAGGATTTATTGTTTTTGTATTCTTTTTTTTTTTTTTTTTGTGGGTACCGGGGGGTCGACCTCAGGACCTCGCGCGCCAACAGGCACCCGTGCCGCTGAGCGATATCACCGGCCCCTTTTTCGTATGTGGGTTCCGGGAGTCGAACTCGGGCCCTCGCGCTTGCAAGGCAGGCGCTTACGCCGCTGAGCCATCTCACCGGCCCTGTTTTTGTATTCTTGATGATAGCCATTCTGATTGTGTTGAGATAAAATCTCAATGTAGTATAAATTTTCGTTTCTGTGATGGCTACAGATGCTTACATTTTCATATACTTTTTGGCCATTTGAACTACTTCTTTTGAGATATACCTATTCAACTCATTTGCCCACTTATTTCTTCACTGTCTTATTTATGGGAGTTAAATTTAAGTTATGTTTATATTCTTGAAATGAATCTTCTATGTGACAACTAGCTACCACAGCCTTTCTCCCAATATGTAGGTTTTATTTTCACTATTAGCTGTTTCCTTTGTGATGCAGAAACTGTTATTTCAATGTAGTCCCTTTCCTTGATTCTTAATATTACTTTGTGTGTTTTTGAAGTCCTCTTCAGTAAGTCTTCTCCTGTAACTATAATTTTAGCTTTTTTCCTTTATGATGTCTTCTAGTAGTTTTAATGTATCTAGCTTTATAGCCAGATCTTTATAGATCTTTAACATATTTTGATTTCAGTACAGCATGATAGATAAGCATCTAGTTTCATTTTTATGCATGTGAACCTCCAGTTTTCCCAGAATTATTTCTTAAAGAGATTTTCTTTTCTCCAGCATGTTTGGGCATCTTTTTCAAAAATGATATGACTAGAAATGTGGTTTTGTTTATATGTCATCTATCCATTAATTGGAATTTCTGTTTTTGCACCAATACCATGTTGTTCTTCTTATTATAGCTTTATAGTATGGTTTAAAGTCTAATATACTAATGCTTCCAATATCATATTTTGTTCAGGATCACTTTGGGTATCTTGGACCTCTTCCAATTTGAGTTAAAAATTAGTGTTACATTTTCTAATTCTGTGAAGAATTTTGCTGGTATTTTAATAGGCATTGCATTGAATCTATAGAGAGCTTTTGTAATATGGTCATGTTAAACATATTAATTCTGCCCATCCAAAAAGAAGGGATATCATTCCACTTTCTACAGTCATCTTCAAATTTTTCTTCAGGGTTCCATAATTTTTATTATAGAAATGTTGTACTTGTTTCATTAGTTTGATTCCTACATTTTTAATTATTTTGAAGTTGTCATTAAAGGAATTCTTTTCCTGATTTCTTTTTCATGAATTCATTATTGGTGTATAGGAAGGCAATTTATTTTTGTATATTGATTTTTTTTGTCCTGCCAATTTACTGAATTCTTTCATCAGAGAGAAAAGGTATCTGATGATATTTTTAGGTCTGCTAAGTAAAGAATCATATCATCTGTGAATAGGGATAATTTAACTTCCTTTTATTAGATCCTTTATTTAGAGAATCATATCATCTGCAAATAGGGATAATTTGACATCTTTCTTTCCTATTTGTATCAATTTGTCCTTTCTCTTGCCTGGTTATTCTGCATAAAGTTTTGAGAACTATATTAAGGAGTGGGGAGAATGGACACTCTTGTCTCTTTTCAGATATTAAAGGAAATTCTCTTAAGTTTTTCAAACATTAGTATGATGTTGACTGTAGTATTTTTTTATATAGCTTTTATCAGTTTAGGATAAGATCCTTCATTAACTGTTTTCTTCCAGGTTTTTATCATGAATGGGTGTTAGATTTTGTCAAAGCCTTTTTCAGCATCATCTGAGATGATCATGTGATTTTTATATTCGATTCCATTTATGTGGTGTATAACTTTCATTGATTTATATATGTTGAACCATTCTTGCATCCCTGATGTAAAAACCAACATCATGATATATGGTATTTTAATGCGCTGATGAGTTATATTAGCAAAGATCTTGCAGAAGACTTTTCCATCTATGTTCATCAAGAGTATATTTTCCTTTTTGTTGAGCCCTTATCTGATTTTTGTATCAAGGTAATGCTGGCTTGCCATAATAGAATAAATTTGGGAGACTACCTTCCTTTTCTATTATATGTAAAGTTTTGAGGAGCATTGACTTATTCTATAAAGTTTTGGTAGAATTCATTTATAAATCCATCTGGTCCTGGACTGTTCTTAGTTAGTAGAGTTTTAACTACTACTTAAATTTGATTGCTTGTTACTGATTTTTTGGACATTGGATATGCTCTTGGCTCAATTTAGTTAGGTCTAGGATTTTATCCATGTGTTCTATATTGACCAATTTCCTGAAATATGTATTTGGAGAATAATTTTTTATAATCATCTGTATTTTAATGGTGTATGAAATGTTTGCCTTTACTTCTAATATTCTTAATTTGGACTTTCTTTCTTTTTCTCCTCTTTTTTCCCTTATATAAGGTTTGTTAAGTTTTATTATTCTTATTTATATTTTCAGAAACCAGCTTTGTATCTTGTTTTAGTTTCAGTTTCATTAATTTCTACTCTTATCTTTAACATTCCTTTCCTTCTGCTTATGTGTTTAGCTTGATATTACTTTTCTAGGATATTGACATTCATCATTAGGTTTTTTATTTTGGTTTGCTGTGTTCTTCTAAGGTAGATACTCATAGCTATAAATATCTCTATTAAAACTGATTTCATTGTGTACCACAGATTCTGCTATACAGTGTTTCCAACATCATTTGGTTCTAGAAATTTTAAACTTTCTTCTCTGAATTTTTCACTGACCAATTATCTTTCAAAGTATATTTTTCAATCTCCTTGTGCTTATGCAATTTCTGGGGTTTCTTTCACTGTTAATTCCTAGTTTCATTCCATCGTGACCTGATAGGATACATGAAATTATTGCAGTGCTTTGTATTTATTGAGACTTACTTTATGACTCAAAATATCATCTACTTTGGAGAAACTTCCATGGGATACCTAAAACAAGATATATTCTTCTGGCATTGGATGAAACGTTATAGATATTAGCTAAATCAGTTTGAGCTAATATACCTTAATTGTGATATTTCTTTGTTAAATTTTATCTAGTTGATGTATATATTTGAGGTAGTGAGTTTTTGAAGTTCCCTAATATGATAGTATTAGTGTCTATCTGTCTTTTATGTGAAGACCTTTCAGTTTACTTAGTTGGGTGCACTGATAGTAAATACATGTATATTTGTGATTGTTATATCTTCTTGATTAATCTTTCCTTTTAGCATTAAATTGTGTCTTTCCTTGGCTTTCTTGACCAGACTTAATTTGCAGTCTCCCTTGTGGGGTATAAGCATAACTACTCCTGCTTATTTCACATTTCAGCTTTTTGGAGTATCACTTTCTAACCACCTCATATAGCCATGCACTGACTAGCCTTGTTACAATTCTGAGTTTTCTGTGAGTGCTGCTTCCTCTATGCCACTATGATCATGCCATGCAAAATTTTTGACATGTAAATTTCTTGGATCCTAAAGCTATCCCCCAAATATTCATTCCCCAATAAAATTGTAATGAGGTGTAAAAGTACTACCATTGGTATATGTCATTATGATTAAGCTGTATACTTGATAAACTTCAGCTTCTTCATCTATGAAACCATCATAGTAATATCTCCTCTGATTTCCTCTCAGAGTGATCCTGAGGATCAAATGAACTAGTTTTTTAAAAATTTACAAAATACAAAGCACTACAGAAATTCAATGCACTACAGAAATTGGAACAAATTCAAAAGAAAACAATATTCCATTGTTTAAAATTAAAAATTAAAAATTATATGGTGTCTAGGGGACATACAGAAAGGAGTAGGTTTTCTGGCTTTCAGGAGCTTGGTGCATCCTGGAAAATTAGGCTTAACCACATAAAATGTAACACTTAGGACATCATACAATTGAGTGAAAAGTATCATGGTGCTATCATAAGAGATTGGAGGGGGAGTTACTGGGAGAGGAATTCCAATGAGGAGGCAGTTGTCAAATGAGGCTCATGCAAAAAGATAAATTTTATTTGGATTGGATCCAACTAAGGTCTGTCCAGCCGTGTATTCATCTCTGATGGTCACCTAGAAATGTGCGTAAAATACTGTTATCCTCACAGGTTTAAAGATAGCTTCCAAACTTTCACTTAGCTTTCTTTAATTCATTGTGTTTTGCCTCTACAATGTCTGAGAGCTCATTTATTCTTACTTAAACATTTTAAAATTTTTTGTCTACATTCACATAGCATTTATTGAATCCATAGTATTTACCACACATTGTGCTGGGGGTTAGGTCTTAGGGCCACTAGGAACAAGCTCAATTAAAATCTGCTGTGCAGGCTCATACAATGTTATGGCTGAAGAAGACCTTAACAGTTTCTCTGGATAAAATATTTCAGAATTGTACAGCAAAATAAAATGTCACTCAAAGAGATGATATCACTTAGCTCATGATCTTAAGTCTCCTCACACACGTCAGTGTTTCTCATCATACTATAATACAGATTAGTATCTTATTTTTTGAGCCTAACACTATTTCTTTAAAGCAATAGTTTTCAAACTTAAAATACATAAAAATTGTGGAAAATGATCTTTAAAATGCAAGTTCTTGGGCCTCATAGCTAACAATTTTCAAAATCTTAGACTGAGGTGCTTTGCACTTATTTTTCAGTGACTTGATTTTTCCAAATGATTACGATGTAAGTGAACTTCATTTCAAACTAAGAAAAATGTTATATTTTAAAATAATGATTATGGTGGTTTCATTGGTCTTTGATTTGATAATGCTACCCCTTGCTAATGTGATTTGATAATGTTACCCCATAATATTAAGGATGCCATTGATCTCTAATCAGCCTTCAACTTTGCAATAAGGAAAGCCTACATGTTAACTTGTTTTTATAGTGAAATATTCTATGCACTTGAGATTTTTAGTTCTTCTATAAGAAGTGCCTACCTCATGTCCTTACTACAACAACAAAGTCCCGAATGAGTTGGATGCTCATGAATCAATTTCTGTCTTGAGTTTTCAAAAAGTGAGAAGGAATTATGTATTAGAGCAGAGCACCTGGTACTCATAGACTCTGGAACCATTTCTTGATGACAATTGATAGCCCTTAAAGAAAGGCCCATTAAAACTATCAAAAGCAACACATAGCTGGGAATGTGTAGCTCATCAGTGCAGTGCCTGCCCAACATGCAAGACTTTGCGTTTGATCCCTGGATTAAAAAAACAGCAACACATATACTCATAAACACAGCACTCATATCAATACATATATAGCACACATAGCAGTAATCTACAGATGATTGTGTCACTTACTGATGGATCAGATTCTAAGATAATATTTGGATTACCTGTAGCTAGTAGATAACAATGCATAAAAATATAACTGATAGATCCAACATGGTTGAATAAAGGAAGAGTCACATCTGAAAAATTCAGAGAAGGTAAACTACAACACAGGTAAATGAAAGAAGGGGAGGGACATACACTATTATACATGAAATTGAGACTAAAAATAAGTTAAAAATTGACAAATCAAACAGCTGTATCTTTGAAAAAAATAACATAGGTAAGCGCTTAGCCAGGCTTACCAAGATAAATAGAGTAAAGACTTACATCAATGAAATTATAAATGAGAAAGGTGAAATCATAACAGACATTGTAGAAATCCAGAAGATAGTAACTAATTTGAAAAATTGTATTCCACCAAATTAATAAATTTTGAAGAAATGGATAGATTCCTAGACCCATGCAACTTACCAAAGCTAATGCAAGAAGAAACAAAAACATTGAACAACCCAACAAGCAATGAAATTGACATGGTAATAAGGAATATACCAACTAAAAAATCCCTGGGCCTGATGGATTCATGGATGAATTCTACAAAACTTTTAAGCAGGTTGTATCACTGGTACTCATCAGCTCTTCAAAGAAATGGAAAATGATGTAGTGCTCTCAAATTGACTTATGGAAGCCATTATCATGCTGATTCCAAAGTTGGATAAAGACTGAACTAAAAAAGAAAGTTGTAGGCCAATCTACTTAATCAATGTAGATGCAAAAATCCTCAACAAGATATTAACAACTAGAATGCACTACATCATCAAAAAGGTCATAGATCATGACAAAGTAAGTTTCATCCTGGAGATGCAAGGAAGGTTCAACATACATAAGTCAATAAATGCAATTCATCACATAAACAGAAGCAAGCACATGATCATATCAATAGATGCACAAAAGACTTTTGACAAAATCCAACACTGTTTCATCATAAAAAATGAAGAAAACAGGTATAGAGGATCATACCTGAATTTGATAAAAGCTATTTATGGCAAACTAACAGCCAATATCACACCAAATAGGGAAAAACTAAAATCTTTTCCTCTAAAATCAGGAACAAAGCAAGGATGCCCACTATGCCAGGATAAATGAGCAACATGCACAAGTCATTATCTTTTGTGTACACCTACGATGAACTCGATGAGAAGTAAATTATGAAAACAGTACTATTCACAGTAGTTTCAAGAAAAATTAAAGGCCTAGAAATTGACCTAACCAAGGAAATAAAGAAATTCCACAAAGAAAACTACAGTACTCTGAAAAAGGATTTTGAAGATGACATCAGAAAATGGATGTTGCTGGATAGGCAGAACTAATATTGACAAAATGGTTATACTCCCAAAACAGTTATACAGATTCAATGCATTTGCAAGAGCATCCTTTATAGAACTAGAGAAAACAATCCTGAAATCCACATGGAACTGGAATAGTCCCAGAATAACAACAGAAATTTGGTGCAACAAGGGCAAAGCCGGAGCCCTTTCAATACCAGACTTCAAGTTATACTACAAATCAATTGTGATAAAAACAGAAAAGAAACATATATGTGGATCATTGGAACAGACTAGAAAATACACAAACATTTTCAGACATATTCAGTTATCTTTGACAAAGGGATCAGAAGGATATGTTGGAGGAAAAATAACCTATTCAACAATTGGTGATGCAAAAAGTGGTTCTATATGTTGAAGGTTGAAATTGGATCCGCATTTCTTATCATATACTAAATTAAAGTCAAAATGGATCAAAGATCTAAACACTAAAACAGGGCCGGTGAGATGCCTCAGCGGCGTAAGCGCCTGCCTTGCAAGCGCGAGGGCCCGAGTTCGACTCCCGGATCCCACATACGAAAAAGGGGCTGGTGATATCGCTCAGCGGCACGGGTGCCTGTTGGTGCGCGAGGTCCTGAGGTCGACCCCCTGGTACCCACAAAAAAAAAATAAACACTAAAACAGAAACATTATACCCTCTGAACAATAAATGGGTAAAACACTTGAAGACATAGATATAGGAAAGGATTATTTAACACAACCTCAGCTGCACAAGAAATAAGAGCAAGAACCAACAAATGGGATTATATCAGACTAAAAATGTCCTGTACAGTGAAAGAATCATTTAGTAGAGTGAAGGGACAGCCTACACAGTGGGAAAAACATTTTGCTAGCGAGTCATCAGATAGAGGGTTAATATCTAGAATACAAAAATATCTGAAAAAAATGGCCACATAAAATTGAAGCCCCAGTCAAAAAATGGACAAGTGAAATGAACAGACACTTTCAAAAGGAAGAAGTGTCAATGTCCAACAAAGGTATGAAAAAAGTTCAATAATTCTGGCCATTAGAAAGATGCAAATTAAAACAACACTAAATTTCCATCTCGTGTCACAGAAAATGTCAATCATCAAGAAAGCAAAACATCACAAATGCTGGTGGGGCTGTGGTGAAAAAGGAACCTTCCTTCATTGTTGGTGGGAATGTAACCCAGTACAACCATTATGGAAAACTGTATGGAGATTTCTCAAAGAACTAAAATTAGAAATTCCATGTGATCCAGCTATCCCCCTTCTATGTATTGCCCCCAAAGAGCTTAAGACTTCATACTACAGCAATACATTCATATAAATGTTTATACCAACACAACTCACAATAATAAAATCCTGGAAACATCCTGTATACCTATCAATAGACAACTGGATAAAGAAAATGTGGTATGTATATATAATGGAATACCACTTGGGAATAAAGAAGGACAAACTTGAGACATTTGTAGAACAATGCATACACCTGGAAAATATAATATTGAGTGAAATAAATCAGACACACAAACTTGAATACTGTATGGTATCTCTCATCTAAGGCAAAACACAAACTAAGAGAAAAATAAAAGAATGGTAAAACGAGACAAAGAAATGGATCTCTTGCAGATGGGAAGATGTCCAGTAAAGACCAGGCTAGGGGTGAGGAGTAGGAGGTAGGGAAACAGGTAAAGATATGCCATATACAAGATCCTAATAACCTCAATGAATGTAGACATTATATGCCATGAAAATGAACTATGTGTAATAATATCAACAAGAATAAAAGGGGAAAGGGGAAACTAGAGGAGGAGGGAGTAAGGGGCAGGGAAGTGGATTTAAAAAACAAGCTAGAGGGCCGGTGAGATGGCTCAGTGGCGTAAGCGCCTGCCTTGCAAGAGCGAAGGCCGGAGTTCGACTCCCGGAACCCACATACGAAAAAGGGGCCGGTGATATCGCTCAGTGGCACGGGTGCCTGTTGGCGCGCGAGGTCCTGAGGTCGTCCCACCGGTACCCACGAAAAAAAAAAAAAAAAAAAAAAAAAAAAAAACAAGCTAGATTATGCGCATGTACCAACTCCCAAGATGATTGTAAAATACATATACTGCAAACATATACTAATAAAATAAAATAAAAATAACTGATAAGTATTGATGTATGGATCTCTCTCCTCTCTCTCCCTTCTCCTCTTTTTATTTCCTTACCTCCCCTTTTCTCTCCCCTCCTCCTCTTCTTCCTCTTCCTCTTTCTCTCCCTCTCTTTCTTACTCATTCCCCTCTCTTTCCCCTCTCATCTTCTTACATAAATTTATATGGATTAAAGATATGGTCCACTCCTACTTATTCACCCCATCTCAAGTGCATTTTTTTAGTTTTCTGTTCTATGTATCTGTGTGAACATTGGTAGGACTGATTTTGGCTAAAGAGGAGGTTTTTAGTCTAAGCTGTGTTCTGCAAATAGTTTTATAATAACTTAAACACTAGGGTTTTGCAAGCACAGTTAATAATATAGTCATTATGTTCACATTTATGATTGATTCTTATTATGATTTATCCTTTAAGGTTCTCCATCATTGTAGCACTCAAAACCTAGCAGTAGCAGAGAAATATTTTAAGACTAAATATGGTTGAACCACTTTTATTATGAGAAGATTAATTTGTCTAAGATCTAAGAATTACATGAGAACTCAGGAGACAATACTTAACACAAAATCTTGTGTTAATTTCTTATAAAGTTTGAACCAAACAATTCCATGCTAAGCAGCTATTTATGGCTATGACTACTTCACTTGGTAGTGTTTGGGTTTTCTGGCACTTCCCAGAAACAAAATGTGGTCACAACATGCAGTGATGTTTTATAAAGCAGAATTTTACATATTATACTGTAAGGGCTGGAAGTTTTTAATCTCTTACCAATATATAAATGGAAAACTCAGTTACCATACATAAGATTTTTTTTGTCTTTTTTTGAGACTGAGTCTCACTATGTAGTTAAGGCTGGTCTTAAACACACTATGTAGCTTACATTGGCCTCAAACTCATAGTGATCCTTCTGCTTTAGCCTCCTGAGTGCTGGGATTACCAACATGTGCCACTATGCCCAGCCATATATCTGATTTTAAGAATAAATACATCACCATCTATAAAAACTAACTACTAAAAAATGCTTGTGGATGGTGATATAATATTGTAAAATTACTGAGCCAATGGACAAAATTCACTGGGTTAAATTTGGCATACAGTCGCAGACTCAGAAGACACTTTAAATGGTTTCAGAGCATATTTTAAGACAACATATAATCCCTTTAGATATCACTGACACGTACTCTTCTAGCTTCTACCTGAACACTCAAGTGATAGGGCACTCCCTCCATCAGAAGGCAATCAATTCTGTTATAAAGTTCCTTAAACATTCTAAATAAATGAATCTGACTTCCTATAACTTCCACCTATGGATACAAATTTTGCCATTTTAAGGTGATATAGAGCGCTTCTTTCCTTTTATGCATGAAATCCTTGCAAATGCTTGAAGGTAATAGGCATGGCCTCCCACCCTCTCTGTTCACAAATGTGCTTCTCTAAAATGACTTTTCACCATGAAAATAGCCCAAGTTTTCTACAGGGATTCTACATTTGACTTCACAACTATACTTTAAATTAACCTGGTCCAGAAGAATAGTTGAGACTGTTGAACCTGAAAGAAAATTGCATTCCAAATGAAATGTAGTGAGTCAGGATTAAAGTGGACCTGCTAATGGTATTATGTTAAATTTCTATGCAATTAAATATATCTCAGCTACTAGTTAAACAAATTACATATTCAAACCATGCTACAGAAGTTCTCTCATATATTTTTCTTTACTTAAATTGGTATTCTGTTAAAATGGAGAATCTGTGCAGAAAATTTAGGAGTGATAAAACATGATAATATTGTACCCTTCTGAATCTCTAAATTGCTTGATGAAGAAATCTTCCAATATCTTAAATTCATAAGAATAAATATTTTTTAAAGAACAAATATTGTTTTCAGAAGTTGTTAAATATATCATACACTATGAATATACTATGAAGAAACCTCATTGATTTCAACTATAATTGCTTTTTGTTTGTTTTTTATCTTGAAATGTTCTATTTATTGTTTAACTTTTATTAATAAATGTTTGCAGTTCATAATGGTTACATTCCTTGTAGGGAATTGCTACATGTACATAACACATTTCAATATATCTTTCCCCTTCCCTCCAAACTCCTATTATTCTGCCAGCATCAGATTCATTTATTTATCATATGAAACCTTATATAGATAATTGTTATGTATACAGATTAAAAATCAAATAGGCCAAAAATATATAAAGCATGAAAAACAATTGTACTAAATCAAGATAAACTTTTAGATACATTGTACACACTGGATTAGAAAAATGTTTTTTCTCTCTTTTTTCTACTATCTTTTATTTCATATTTTATTTGTATATTTTTTCATATGAGAGAAACGATCTGATTTATTTATTTATTTTTATTTACTTATTTTTTTGTGGGTACTGGGGGTCGACCTCAGGACCTCGCATGCCAGCAGGTGCCCATACTGCTGAGTGATATCACTGGCCACTTTTTTCATATGTGGGTTCCGGGAGTCAAACTTTGGCCCTCGCGCTTGTCAGGCAAGCGCTTACGCTGCTGAGCCATTCTTTCTGGAGTAATGTGGAATTTCAGTGTTATTTATTTATTTTTTTTTGTGGGTACCGGGGGGTCGACCTCAGGACCTCGCGCGCCAACAGGCACCCGTGCCGCTGAGCGATATCACCGGCCCCTTTTTCGTATGTGTGTTATTTTAATTTGCAATTCTTGAAAGTATATCGATGTTGCACATTTTTTTGTGTGTGTATTTATTGGCCATTTATATTTATTCATCTGAGAATTGTCTGTTCGTTTCAGATGTCCATATTTGCATTGGGTCTTTAAATTTGGAGGTCTAAATTATTTTGCATTCTTTATATATTCTAGATACCAGTCCTTTGAGGAATAGCTGAAAAATATTTTCCCATTCTGTAGTTTGCATCTTTATTCTGTTCATTTCCTTCGCTGTGCAAACGATTTTTAATTTAATGTGATGTCATTTATTATTGGTATTATTTCTTGTGCAAGCACCGTTTTGTCTAGAAAGTCTTTCCCTAAAACTACATCTTCAATAGTTTTAGCTACTTTGATTTCCAGAGATTGTGTTTCTGTTTAAATGCTTATATCTTTGAACAATTTTTATTATAGTTTAGTGCATGATGGGAGATATGATTCTAGGTTCAATCTTCAGAATTTAGGTGGCCAGTTTCTGAGTAACATTTTCTTTTTTTGTGTGTGGGTACCGGGGGTCGACCTCAGGACCTCTCACGCCAACAGGCACCCGTGCCACTGAGCGATATCACCGGCCCCTTTTACATATGTAGGTTCCGGGAGTCGAACTCGGGCCCTCGCACTTGCAAGGCAGGCACTTACGCCACTGAGCCATCTCACTGGCCCCTGAGTAACATTTTCTAAAAGGACTATCTTTAGTTTCAATGAAGGGATTTGGCTCCTTTGTCAAAGACAATATAACTGAGAGTGCTTGGAGTTGTTTCTATATTTTCTATTCTATTCCATTGATCTATAAGATTTCTTTTTGCCAATACCATCCTGTTTTTATTTCTGTACCCTTTATATTATAATTTGAAGTCCATGTTGTGATGTGCCCTGCCTTATCCTTGTTGCCCAGAATTGCTTTTGCTATTCTGGGTCTCTTCTGGTTTCATATGAAATCCAGCATCGCTTTCTCCTGTTCTGTAAGGAATACCATTGTTATTTTGATTGGGATTACATTAAATCTATATAACAGTTTTAGAACTATGTCCATTTTGACTATATTGGTTCTGCCTATCCAGAAAGAGTGGATATTTTTAAAATTTCTGATAGTCTCTTCCATCTCCTTTTTCAGAGTACAATAGTTCTCATTATATAGGTATTTTATACCCTTAGTCAGGTTAATTTTTTTTTCTTTTATATAAGTTTATTGGTACAATTTAGGTATACATAATGACTGCATTCATTATAGGGAATTTATACCTGTACATGATATATCTTGATTCCTATTTTTCCCATTTCCATCCCCTCTTTTCACACCCCCTTCCCATCCCCATTCAAAAAGCTGTTTTCATTTAATCCTCTATCTCATTGTTTTCTTTCCCTTCCTTCCTTTCCCCCTCCCCCTCCCTACATCCCTTTTCTTTTTGAACAGTTTTTTCCTATTTCACAATATCTATTTTACATTTATGCTATTTACATTTTCATTTTCTCACACCAGAGAAATAATGTGATATTTACATATGTGTCTAAGATTTATTTCACTTATGATTATGGTCTCGAGATTCATCAATTCATTTATAAATGTCTCAATTTTAACTACCTTTATGGCTGAGTAATACTCCATTACATAAAAAAAAGCCACTTTGTTTTTATCCATTCATTGTTTAATGGGCATTTTGGTTGCTTCCAAGATTCAGCTATTATAAACTGTACTACTATAAACATAGGTGCACATATATAATTGTGGTATGATGCTTTAAATTCTACTGGGAAGATACCAAGTAGGCGAATATCTGGGTCAAATGAGACCACTAATCTTAGTTTTTTGAGGAATCTTCACCCTGATATCCACAGTGGTTGCACCAGCCTACACCCCCACCAAGAGGAGAGAAGGGTTCCTTTTTCCCCACAGCCCTGCCAGCATTTATTTGCTGTTTTCTTGATAATAGCCATTCTTTCTGGAGTGAGATGGAATCTCAGTGTTGTTTTACTTTTCATTTCTTAAAAGACTGGTGATGCTGAGCATTTTTTCATATATTTATTTGCTCTTGGTACTTCTGAGAAATATCTATTCATCTCAGATGCCCATTTTTTGATTGGGTCTTTGAATTTAGAAGGTCTGATTTTTTTCAGTCTTTTATATATTCTAAATATTAGTCCTTTGTCTGAAGAACAGCTGGCATATTTTTTTTCCATTCTGTGGGTTGTCTTTTCACTCTGTTGGTGATTTCTTTTGCTCTGGAAATTTTTAATGAGATGGTATCCCAATTGTTGATTCTTTGTGATGTTTCATCTGTGATCGGGGTTTTGTTCATAAAGTGTTGCCTAAACTTATGTCTTCCAGAATTCTACTTATTCTATTTTCCAGCATATTTAGTGTTTCAGCTTTAATATTTTGATCTTTGATGCACTTTGATTTTAGTCTAGAATGTGTTGATAGACACAGGTGTAGTTTTTAGTATTTGGCATGTGGAAAGCCAGTTTTTCCAGCACGATTTATTAAAGAGGCTATCTTTCCAGTAAACATGTTTGGCACCTTTTTCAAAATTCAGGTGGCTGCGTGTGTTTGGAGTTGTTTCTGCACCTTCTAGACTGTTCCATTGATCCTCAGGTCTGTTTTTTTGCCAGTGCCATGCTGTTTTATGACAGTAGCTTTGTAGTATAATTTCAAGTCAGGTATTGACTTATAATTTGAAGTCCATGTTGTGATGCCCCCTGCCTTGCCTTTGTTCCATAGAATTGCTTTTGCTATTCTTGGTAACTTTTGGTTCCAAATAATTTTAGGAATGTTTTCTCTAATTCTTTGAAGTAAGCTAATGGTATTTTGATTGGGATTGCATTAAATCTGTAGAGCAATTTTGGGAGTATGGCCATTTTCACAATGTTATTTCTTCCTACCCAAGAGCAAGGGATATCTTTCCATTTTCTGATATCCTGTTCAATCTCCTTTTTAGAGTACTATAACTTTCAATGTGGAGAACTTTTATTTCCTTTGTTAGATTGATTCCTAAGTATTTCATTTTTATGCTATTGTGAAATGTGTTGTTTCCCTGCTTTCTTTCCTACTGTTTGTTATTTGTGTACAGAAATGCAATAGATGTTTCAGTATTAACCTTGTATCAAGCTATTTACTGAATCTGGTTATTAAATCTAGAAGTCTTGGGCCAGTGATATAGCTCAGTGGTATAAGCGCCTGCATGGCAAGCACAAGGTCCTGAGTTCGATTCCCAGTACACACGTATAAAAAAAATCTAGAAGTCTTTTGGTGCAGTTTTTTGGATCTTCCATGTTAGGTATTATGTCATCTGCAAATAATGGTAATTTAACTTTTCCTTTCCTATCTTTATTCCTTTTATTTCTTTCTCATGTGTAATTGCTCTGCTCAATGTTTCCAGGACTATGTTGAATAGCAGTGGTGACAGTGGAATCCTGGTCTTGTTCCTGATTTTAGAGTGAAAGCTTTCAGTTTTTGAGCATTTAGGATGATGTGGGTTGTTGGTTTGTCATAGATATCTTTTATTAGATTGAGGTAAAGACCATCTATTCTCATTTTCTTTAGGGTTTGTTTTTCATGAATGAGTGTGTTGGACTTTGTCAAATGCTTTTTCTTCATCTACTGAGATGATAATGTGATGTTGGTTATTTGCTCTGTTGATATGGTATATTGCATTTATTGATTAGCATACATTGAACCATCCCTGGGATGAATACTACTTGGCCATAGTGAATAATCTTCTTGATGATTTGCTGCATCCTGTTTGCCAGTTCTTGTTAAGAACTTCTGCATCTAAGTTTTTTTTAGGGAGAATGGGCTGTAGTTCTCTTTTTTGTTTGGGTCCTTCTCTGGTTTTGGTATTGCATCCAGGAATGAGTTTGGGAGTATTTCTTCCCTTTCTATTTCATTGAAGAGTTTGAGGACTAATGCCATTAGATCCTCACTAAATTTATTGTAGAGCTCAGCTGTGTATTCATCAGGGCCTGGGCTTTACTTTGTTGGTAGGTTTTAATTACATTTTCATTTTCATTAACTGATGTTGGGTCATTTAGAATTTTAATAATTCTTGATTCAGCTTTGGTAGTTCCTATGTATCTAAGAATTTGTCCACTTCATCTGTATTTTCCATTTTATGAGAATAAAGTTTCTCAAAGTACATATTGATAATCTTCTGGATTTTTGCAGGATCTTTATTTCACCCTTTTTGCTCCTAACTGCATGAATTTGATGCTTTTCTTTCCTTTTTTTGATATGGTTGGCTAAGGTTTTATCAATTTTATTTGCTCTTTCAAAGAACAAACTCTTTGATTCATTCATTCTCTGTATTGTTTTCTTAGTCTGAATTGCATTAATTTTTCTCTGATCTTTGTAATTTCTTACCTCCTAAGAGCTTTGGGCTTGACTTGTTTGTCTTTTTCTAAAAGTTTGAGATTGAACATTAGGTTGTTCATTTGAGCTTGTTCTGTCTTCCTTATATGGGAATTCAATGCTATAAATTTTCCTCTTAGGTCAGCTTTTGCTGCATGCCATAAGTTCCAGTATGTTCTATCAACATTATCATTTATTTATAGATACTGTTTAATTTCTTCTTTAATTTCATCTGTGACCCACTGTTTGTTCAGGAGGTGTTATTTAATTTCCAGGTTTTTATGTAAATTTTGGTTTTTCTTTTGCTGTGGATTTCCAATTTCATTGCAATATGTTAAAATAATATGCATGGAATAATTTCAATTCCTTTGAATTTACTTAAGCATGTTCTGTGGGCTAACATGTGGTCTGTTTTTGAGAATGTCCCATATGCAGCTCTGATATTGTCGGTTAGAACACTCTGTAGACATCTATTAAGTCTATTTGTTCACAAGTTTGTTCAGATCTAGTATTTCTTTATTGATATTTTTGTCTTGTTGATATATCTAGTTGTGACAATGGGGTTTTAAGGTCCCCCACTGCAATTGTCTTAGTGCTCATTAGATTTTCCATGTCCATTAATATTTGTTATATATAGTTGAGTGCTTCTGTATTTGGTGCATATATATTTATAAGTGTTATTTCTTCTTCTTGTAGTTTTCCCTTAACAAGAATGTAGTGACCTTCTTTATATCTTTTGATCTGTCTTATCTTGAAGTTCACTTCATCTGCAAATAGAATAGCTTCCCCTGATTTTTTGGGGGTCCTTGTTCCTTGAAGAATTACTTTCCATACTCTAACTTTCAGTCTATAAATTTCTTTGTGAGTTAAATATGTTTCTTGTATGCAGCATATTGCTGGATCTTGTTTCTTGATTCATTCTGCCAGTCTGTTTCTTTTGTTTGGTGAATTGAGGTCTTTTCCATTGATGGTTATAACTGACATGTGTTGGTTGGCTTACCCTTGTCATATTATTCTCCTGCTGATGGTTCCCTATCTTTCCACTCTTTTTAATTGCTTGCCTTGCCTGTTGGCTTCTTCCTATTAGTGTTCTTGGATTCATGTACATTGTTATCTCTCTCTACAATATCTTTCAGAACACATTGTAGAGCCAGTTTGGTGATCATGAATTTCTTTTTTTGTTCTTTGTCATGGAAATATCTTATTTTTCCATTAGTTCTGCAAGACAATTTTTCAGGATACATCAATCTGGGTTGGAAGTTATTTTCTTTCAGGTTATGGAATACTTCACTCCAAGCTCTCCTTGACTTCAGAGTTTGTGTTGAGATGTCTTCTGTTATTCTGATGGGCTTTGCTTTGTACATGATTTGTTTCCTTTAACAGCTTTTAATGTTTGGTTCTTGTGCTGAAGTTTTGGAAACTTGATTATTATATGCCTTGGTGTAGATTTATTTTGATCATGGCTAATTGGAGTTTTATATGCCTCATTTGTCTGTATGTCAAATTCTTTTTCCATACTTGGGAAGCTTTCTGCCATTACTTCTGTGAACAGATTTTTTAATGTCATTTGTGGTAGCTCCTGCTTTTTCATTGACTCCAATAGATTTATGTTATTCATCTTTGCACCATCTTGTAACTGTTGGGTTGTTTCTTAATGGCCCCTTATTAGTTGAGAGCTTTCTTTTCATGATCACTAGCCTCAATCCTGTGTTCTAGGTCTGAAATTCTGTCTTCATTTTCATTCATGTGATTATGAAAATTTTCAATGGAAATTTTAATTTTCATGTTATCTGTTAGAATCTGTTTCATGAATTCCATTTCTTTCCTGTGCTGTGCATTCGTGGTTTCCATCCTTTTCCTGTGCTCTTTTTTTTTTCCAATGTCTACTCTAGATGTGCTGAGTAAATCTTTCATTATGCTCATCATCTTTTTTTACCTTGGAGATTATTTCTGATCTGATTTCCTCTATAGTCTTGTGCCCGTTTTTGAACTTCTGCTGCTATTGTTTCAGAAATTTCAGATGGGTGGCCTCTATTTTCTTTTACCTGGTTGTCCCTTGGACTTGTCCTGGGTGGGAGTTCTGGGGTTGGGTTTTGCCTCTGTGTCTTGTCATTTTCTATTTATTTTATTTATTTTATTTTATTTTATTTTATTTTATTTTATTTTATTTTATTTTATTTTCTGTGTTGATGCCTGTAAATTTCTTATAATCGGAAGCTTTACCTCTAATATTTAAGCCTCCCTAGGGAATATTTTTTTTTAGCAGTTTCTAATATGTGTAGGAAGTTTTTGGTTTTTGTGTCTGTCCCAAGATCATACCTGCCAAATTTATTAAGGATGGGATGTTGCCATATATTTGGCTCAGCTTCTACTCATTTGGTACTGTACCAATGTGATGGTTATGACCCCAGACAGTCACAGCATTGTTATAGCAGGGAGAACAACAGATTACAACACGTATGATGTCCTGGCTAAAATGTTAAGATTAGCAATAACAATAGCATCACCTATGGCCTAGAAACTGACAAAGTGTGGTAATTCTTGATTTGGTATCTTTAACCATAGAGGCAAGATCTACAATTATATAACAAAACCCAACATAAATCAGAAACTTGTATGCAATGAGTTTCCCCATTGTATAAGATTTTACTCTTTAGTGGGGATATTTATGAGGTATAGGGGACAAAACAGAGAGATGAAGAAAAATATAGTTGAAGCGAGGCTGGAGCACAATGGATGATCACACAAGCTTTGGGAAACTGGAGAAGAGGGCAGGAGAAAAAGAATGAAGGAGAAAGCAAAAGGTTATTTCAGTGATTCAGAAAGGTTAGAGAAAATGTTCACTCACATGAAGCAGACTATAGAGCAGTCACATGAAGATATCATAAGATCTAGAGAGATAGTTGAGGCCAGAGAGAAAGATGAATGGAATAGAACAAAAATATGTTTATAAACCTAAAAAAAGAAAGAAAAAACAACAAATAAACAAAACAAAAAATCCCAAGCAGACCATAAAAAGGAAATACACATAAACAAAGAAAAAAATTCCTCTGGTGTCCACTGTTCTGTAGTAATGTCCAAATTAGCATCCCACCAATTCTGCAAAAGGATTAGTGCTGGATTGGATATGGGGCTGATCTTGGCCTCCTGATGTGGGAGCTGTTGCCCAGTCTTTAGCGCCAGCAGCTTTCTGAATGGCCCACCCAGTACTCTTTGCCCTGTTTGTCTCAGCATTGTTCTCCTGGCGGCTGTGGAGCCCTCAGACAGAGACAGCCAAAGGCTGCACCAAGTCCTGTATATAGTTGACCCCTCCTGGACCTTGTACAGCCTGCTCTGCTCCACACCACTGGCTCCTCACATATTCTGCCCTCCTTGTCCCACCCTGTTGATTGAAAGTGTGTCCCACTCTGGTTGTCACAGGTCAGAGAGAGTGCTGACTTCCCAGCCCAAGGGTGCTTGCTCTGTTTGTCACAGGGTGGGGAAATGCTTTTTTCCCACTCTTTGTCCCCGTACTTCAGGTACACAGGTTGGAGGGAATGCTGATTTCCCAGCCCAAAGGTGCTTGTGTGACTGGTCACTGTTTGCAGGGTGGGGAAGTGCTTGTCCTAGCTGCCATAGGATGGTCCAAGTCCCTCTCTTGTGCTGTTGGTAGGGCAAGAGGATTTGTGTTCTTTCTCTAGCAATCCTCAGTGCTGTGGCCAGTCCGTAACCTCGTTGTTGCTAGGGGTTCCAGTTAGCGGTCATGGTGCTTGACAGAGAAAGAAAAAGAAGAAAGAAAAAACTGGCAGCCCATTGGAGAGAGAGCAGTCACTCACTCCTGTATGTGCCAGCAAAATATTTTGACAGGCTGCAGTGTCCTCTGTTTGCAGGAAATCAAAAGAGGCAAGGGGCCTTATATTCTAGGTCTAGCCTGTGTGGGTTGAAGTTGCCATACCTTTGCAATCTCTGTCTTTTTGGAGAACTTCCTGGGAATGGCAGTTCCCATGCTAATCCTGCCAGTGGGAAAAACTGGGGCAGTTCTCTGGGCTGGTTTATTGTTTTATAAAGTCCTATGGCTATGTTTTGTTTGATCTACATGTCTCTTATTTCAGATTATTTTTGGTATCAGGATGTATTTTCCTCCCTTTTTTCCAGTTACCTGTTTTTAGTTGATTTCCTCTAAGAAACTCCAATGTGAGTCCTCCTTTATTCAGTCATGTTGAATCCCCCTGGTTAGGTTAAATTCTAAGTATTTCATTTTTCTTGATACTATTGTGAAAGGTATTATTACATAATTTCTCTTTAAGTTTGATTGTTGTTGATATACAGAAATGCTACTGACTTTTGTGTGTTGATTTTGTATCTTGCTATGCTACTGAATTTGGATTTTAGTTCTAGGATTCTTTTGGTGGAATTTGGGAGGTTTTCTGAGTAGAAAATAATGTAATCTGCAAAATAATGGTAGTTTAATTTCTTCCTGCCCTATCCATATACTTATTTTTCCTCTTCTCTAATTGCTGTAGTTAACGTTTTGAGAACTATATTAAGCAGAATTGGAGATACAGATATCCTTGTCCTGTTGCTGATTTTAAAGGGAAAGTTTTCAGGTTTTCTCTATTGAGTATGATGTTGGCCATTGGTTTGTCAGATAGCTTTTATCAAATTGAAATAAAGACATTCTATTCCTTTTTTTCAGGGTCTTCTTATCATAAATGGTTGTTGGATCTGGTCAAGTGCTTTTTCTACATCTATTGAAATGATAATGTGATTTTTGTCCTTGCTGCTGTATATGTGGGGTATTTCATTCATTTATTTGCCTAAAAAGAACCATCCCTGCATTGCTGTAAGGATTCTTGATTCATCATCACATGTGATCATTTTGATGACTTGCTGCATTCTGTTTGCCTGTATCTTTTTGAGGATTTTTGCATTCATATTCATTAAAGAGATTGTCATATAGTTCTCTTGTATGGTTGAGTCCTTTTCTGGTTTTAGAATTATGGTAATGCTTGCTTCTAGGAATGACTTTCGGGATATGTCTTCCCTTTCAATTTCACTAATGTGTTTGAAGGGAATTGACATTAGATCTTCTATAAAGTTCTTGTAGAATTCATCAGGGAGTACATCGGGACCTGAGCTTTTCTCAGTTGGTAGTTATTTTGTTTTATTTTATTTTATTACTTCTTCAATTTCACTGACTGATATTGGATTATTTAACATTTGTATATCTTTTGGTTCAGATTTATTACTTAATATGTACATAGGAAATTATCCATTTCTTTTGAATTTTCCATTTCATCAGAGTACAGATTGTCAAAAGAGCAGTGATTTGTATTTCAATACACTCCATTGTGATTTCACCTTTTTCAATTCTAATTGGATTGATTTGTGTCTTTCTTTCCATTTTTTGGTAAGTTTGGATAAAGGATTGTCTGTTTTGTTTAATCTTTCAAAGAACTATCTCTTCAATTCATATTTTGTATTATTTTGTTAGTCTCAATTCATTTATTTCTTCTCTGATCTTTATATTTTCCTTCCACATACTAGCCTTGAGTATGGATTGTTCTTGTTTTTCTAGGACATTGAGATGGACCATTCAGTTATTTATTTGAGCTCATTATTTTTATCTGATGTGGGAATCCACTGCTGTAAACTACCCTCAGACTGCTTTCATTATGTCATGTAGGTTCCAATACATCATACTGGTATTTCCATTTGACTGTACATACTGTCTAATTTCATCTATAATATTATCTGTGACTCTTTGATTATTCAAGAGGGTATTATTTAACTTCAGTGTGCTTCAATAGTTTGTTGTCTTTTGCCACTGATATCTAGTTTCATTGCATTATGATCCAATATTATGCATGGGATATTTTTGTTCTTTTACATTTACTTAAGCCTGCTTTATGGGCTAGTATCTTGCCTATTTTGGAGAAAGTCCAATGTGGTCCTGCAAATGTGTGTTTTGTAGCTGTTGAATGAAATATACTGCAGATAGCTGTTAAGTCTATTTTTTGAAGGTTTGGTTCAACTCTGATACTTCTTTTTTGTCCAGTTGATCTATTTTTGAAAGTGGAGTATTGAGGTACCCCATTACAATTGTATTTATGTTTATCTGATTTTTCAGGTCCATTAGTGTTTGTTTTATGAAGTTGGGTGTGCCAGTATTTGGTTCTTTTATGTTTGTAGTTGTTAACTCTTCCTATTGTTCCTATTCCTATTGTTCCCTTAGCCAATATGTGGTGACCTTCTCTGTCACTTCTGATCAGTCTTAGCTACCTTAGACTGAATTTAAGAAAAAATAATCCCCTTTAAACTTGAAACATTTAGCAGTTTACAAAGATGTTTGTGAAAATTATTTCTTTTCATAATCACAGTTACTGAAGTAGACAAAGCAGCCTTATTCTTCCTATTTTCAGATGAGGAAAGTGAAATTTGTAATAAATTAACTGATTTCCCTCTATTGTATTACTAACAAATGATAAAACTGAAAAAACAATTCCAGGACTCCCATTTGAGGTTCAATCTTCATTTTATTGGTCACTGTTATGTCATTTAAAAAGAAAATATAGTACAACAAAATAGTATGCAACATATTTAAGAATAAATATATTTCACTGTCATCAACAGTGATAGAAAAATTAGTTTTTATGGTACTGGTGATTAAAATCAAGGCCTTTGCATTGAGATACATGCTCCAACTTTTTTTTATTTATTTTTTATTTTTTTTAGTTTTGAGACAGGCTCTTGTTAAGTTACTGAGTTTTCCAGGCTGATTTTCAAATTGCAATCTTCCTGCCTCAGCCCCCCAGAGTGCTGGGATTAAGGTGTGTACCACCACACCCACCTAAATAATGTTTTTAAATAGTCAGATTGCAATTTTTTTTCCAACTCCATGTCTTGGACTTCTTTCTTTAAAAACTGAGAGAAAGTTTAATTCAATGCTTAACTACAGCTCTTCAAGCAAAATCATTTTAAAAAGAACATTTGTCTTAAGGTAATCCATTAAACTAGTGAGAATTCACAATGAATTTAAAACAAATCATCATATGTTTAAGAGTTCAGAATTTTTTAGATAGCTCTATATATAGGTTAATATGTTTGTTTTTTAGACCTATTCTACGTTACGTATGTATGTGTATATACTAAAAATAAGCGTACATCACCTTGATAAGACAAAGGATAGTACTCATAATTTCTGGCATGGTATTTGGAAATGAGTTCATTTATAGTAAAAGTTTGTTTAATAGATATGTTGACAAATGTATTAGATGAGTGGATGGATAAAATGGCAGTTATAAAGCATTTATTTCTGTATGGTAGGTAAATAAGGAAAAGCAATTGATTTGGTTGCTGTTCTCATTTCTGAAATTTCTAGTGGTAATTAAATGAAGCAACAGTCTCCCCTTCTCAAAGGTTTTACACTTATGTGTGTGTGTGTGCATGAGTAAAGTGTTGCTAGAATAAATAAATAAAATATGATTGCTAAAATCTGTGAACAGTTCTTATGTTAACATATATTATCTCTGTAGAAAAGTATCACACCTGCTCTTGAACATAGCAGACAACTAAAACTGACTCCAATGACCTCCTTATGTGTTTCTTCTGGAAATTAGTCTTTGAATTTCTGAACATGTGTCTTTGAATTTACTTAATATCTTATTTACATTTTCCAAGTCAGGGTTGGGTGCTATATTCTTTTTTCTGATCTATGGACATTAAAACAGGAAAACATAAGAAAATATCGGTCAGAAATATGAAGGGCAAAAAAAATATATCTGCTGATCTGTGTTTTCCTTCAGATCTTTCATTGCTGACAAAAACAAACTCTCCAAACATATAGGGTCTGAAAGATCTTCAAATAAAACTGACTTCTAGAGGCCTGCCTTTTGTTATAATTGGATTTTAAATTAAAATGACACAATGGGCTGGTGAGATGGCTCAGCGACATAAGCACCTGGCTGGCAAGCACGAGGGCCTGAGTTTAACTCCTGAATCCCATATAAGAAAAAAGGGCCGGTGATATCACTCAGCGGCCTGGGCGCCTGCTGGTGCGCGAGGTCCTGAGGTCGACCCCTGGTACCCACAAAAAAAATTAATTAATTAAAATGACACAAGTAACATCATTAAAAATTCAAAAAATAAAGAGATATTATCAGCCTAAACAAAGAATGAAATTATAACACATGATAAATATTATTAGTTATTGCTAATGTGTACTGAATTTTTAATGAAATTTATCATAGATACACAGAAAAATTATGTACATACCATATACATAATATATATATGGTTTAGTATTGTGCAAAGATTCAGGCATCCATTGGATGTCTTAGACTGTATCCTCTGCCTACAATAAAGTACTGCTATATTTGAGATATCACATATAATTGAAATCATAAATTGTCTTGTCGTGATTGGCTATTTTACTTAGCATAATGTCTTCAAGAGTCATCAATTTTGTAACATGTGACATGATGTCCTTCTTTATGGAGACTGAGTTGTATCACATTGTTTCTTGCTTACCAAGCTCATTTGTCACAGGACATTTGGATTGCTTCCATCTCTTGACTAATATGAATATTTCTATAATGGATATGAATGTGTAAATATCTCTTTGAGAGCCTGCTTCAATTCTCTTAGATATACCTAGAAATGAAATTGTTGAATCATATGCAAGTCTTATTTTACCTTTTTGAGCAATCTCCATGGAGCTCCATAGTGGCTACACCATTTTGTATTTCATCAACAGTGCAAAATTCCAACTTCTAGCAAATCCTTGCCAACTCTTTTTTTTTTTAGTGGCTGTCCTAATGAATGTGAGGTGATATCTCTTTATGATTTTTATTTGCATTTGTCTAATGATCAATGAACTTGAGCATATTTTCATATGGTTCTTAGATATTTGTATATGTTTTTCTGAGAAATGGCTATCCAAGTTCTTTCTCCATTTTCATTGTCCTATTTGCTTTTTGTTATTGACTTGTAGGAGTTAAATTTTTCTACTGATTATTTGATTTTATTTCTTTGGTACTGAGAATTGAACTCAGGACCTTATACTTGCCAGGCAGGCACTTGTGCCACTGAGCTATAACCCTGGCCCTCTACTGATGATTTGAGTGCAGAAGTTCCTTTAAGTTTGATGTCATCTCAGTTGTCTATTTTTTGTTACATGTGTTTTTGGTGTCATCTCTAAGAAATAATTTCCAAATCTAAATGATGTTTTCCTCTGATGTTTTCTTCTACCTGTTATATGTTTAGACCATATGCTTAGATTTTTAATCTATTTTGAATGAAATTATTTTCTTTTTCAATATTTATTTTTATGAGTACATATTTGAAGTACATTATGATTACATTCATTGTGGGGGTTATATAAGTACATAACGTACTTTAATTTTGTTTACATCCCTCCATTCCCCCCTCCCCCTCCAGCTTTTGGTCCCTTTTCCATTTCAAAAAGACATACTTCCATTTCCTGTTTTTTTTATTTTACTCTTCAATTAATTCATATTTTGGGTTTCTCATATAAAAGAAATCACACAATATTTAAGCTTGTATGTCTGACTGATTTCTCCTAAAATTATGGTCTCAAGGAGAATCCATTTTTCTACAAATGACTCAAAAGTATTCTTCTTTATGGCAAAAGAGTTGTCCATTGTGTGTAAATACCACATTGTCTTTTTTCATTCATGTGTCAAACATATAACCTGCTTCCAAGATTTATGTATTATGAATTGTGCTTCTATAAACATCTTATGCACATGTCACTATAATGTGATGTCCTTATCACTTTGGGGAAGATATCTAGGAGAAAAGGTTTAGGTCAAATGGAATTTTTATTTTCAGAAATAAATATAATTTTCCCCCAAAACCTGGCCATCATTGGTTATTATTTGATTTTTCATCATAGCCATTCTTTCTGGAGGAAGATGGAATCTCAGTGTTGTTTCGATTGGCATTTCTCTAATAGCCAGTGATATTGAGCTTTTTTTAGGTATTATTAGCCATTTGATTTCTTTCTTGAGAAATATATAATCATTTCATTTGCCCATTTTTATAGGATCTTTTAATTTGTGGGGTCTAGTGTTTTGTGTTTTTTATATATTCTAGGTATTAGAAAATTTTTTTCCCATTTGGCAAGTTGTCACTCCACTCGGTTGTTTCCTTTTCAGTACAAAAGCATTTTAATTTAATATAATATCATTTGTTGATTCTTGATTCTGTTTTGATACTGAGATCTTTAATCCATTTTGAATTAAGATGAATACATGGGAAGAGATATGGGACTCATGTCAATCTTCTGCATGTGTAGAGCCAATTTTCACAGCCCTATTTGCTAATGGGGCTACCTTTCTTCCAGTATTGTTTTTGGCACCTTTGTCAAATATCAGAACCATTTGTCTATTTTTGTCTTAGTACCAAGCCAGTATGATGCTTCTTTTTTATGACTGTAGCTTTGTCATATTATTAGAAATCCAGGATTGCAATTCGTTTGATTTGCTCTTGTTACCCAGGACTACTTTTACTATTCTGTGTCATTTCATGTTCCACATGAGTTCTAGTATTGTTTTCTCTAATTCTGTGAGGAAAGTTGTTTTTTTTTACTGGGGTTGCATTAAGTCTATGTATCAATTTTGCAAGTATGGTCCTTTGACAATACGGTTTCTGTGTATCTATAGGATGTCATTCCAATTTTATGATACCCTCTATGATTTCCTTTTTTCAGAGGACTGTAGTTTTGTTGTAGAAGTCTTTCACTTCCTTGGTTTAATTAATTTCCAATTATTTTTTATTTAATTTTTATTTGTTTTATTCTATTGTGAGTGGTATTTTCTCCTAACTGCTTTCTCAGTGGGTTCATTATTGGTATATACAAATGCTATTGATTTTTGTGTGTTGATTTTTTTGTATCCTACCATATCTCTGAAATTAGTTAGCAATTCTAAAAGCTTTTGGTGGAATTCTTTGGGTTTTCTATGTGGAGTATCATGTAATCTGCAAATAATAATAATTTGACTTGTTCATTTCCTATGTGTATTGTTTTATTTCTTTCTTTGCCCAATTGTTCTGGCTAATATTTTGAATACTACACTGAACAAGACTGGTGATAGTGGGTATCTTTATCTTGTTTCTGATTTTAGAAGGAAAACTCTCAAATTTACCCATTTAACAATGTAAACCAATGCTTTGTCATAAAAAGCTCTAGTCAAATTGAGATAAGATTTTTTTATATCTATTCTCTTTACAGATTTTTTATGAATGGATGTTGAATTTTGTTAAAATTTTTTCTCCATCCATTGAGATGATCATGTGATTTTCATCCTTGCTTCTGCTTATGAGTAGTATTACATTTACTGATTTGTATATGTTAAAAAATCCATGCATCCCTGAGATGAAGACTACTTGTTCATAATGTATGATCTTTTTTATTATTTGTTGTGTTCTTTTAGCCCTATCTTCTTGAGGATTTTTGCATCTGTGTTAATTAAAGTGACTTGTCTGTATTTCTCTTTTTTGCATGGGACCTTTGCTGGTTTTGGAATTAGGGCAATGCTAGCTTCCAGGTATAAGTTTGGAAGTACTCCATCCCTCTCAATTTCATTAAAGAGTATGAGGAGTATTGGTTTTGTATCCTCTCTGAAGAACTTGTAGAATTTAGCAATGAATCCATCAGGTCTTGGAATGTTCTTTGTTGGTAAGTTTTTTTATTACTGCCTCAATTTGTTTCCTCTTATTGGATTGTTCAGCGTTTCTGTACCATCTTGGTATAGGTTTTGTAATTAATATGTGTCTGTGAATCTGTCCATTTCTTTAAGATTCTCTAAGTTTTGAAGTACAGGTTTTTTTTTTTGTAGCAGTTACTAATAGTCTTCTGGATTTTGGCATTTTCTGTTGTGATTTTGACTTTCTAATTTCTAATTGCATTGATATTGGTCTTTTCTTTCCTTTTTCAGGAAGCTTGGCGGAGCATTTTGTTATTTTCTTGATTCTTTAAAGAAACCAGATTCTCAATTCTTTGCTCCTTTTATGTGTCTTTTTATTCACAATTTTGTTAATTTCTGCTCTGATTTTTATGATTTCTTTGCTTTTACTAGGTTTTAGTTTGAATTATTCTTCTTTTTCTTCTATCTTGAGCAGCATCATTAGGTTATTTATTTAAACTCACTGTTTTTCTCAGAGAAATTGCAGCAAATTTTCTTCTTAGGAATGATTTCATTGTGTTTCATAGGTTCTGATGTTGTATGGGCATTATCATTTGATTTGAGGAATTGTTTAAGTTCTTCTTTGATTTCTTCTGTTGACCACTTAGTGTTCAGGATTGTTTCATTTACTTTTTTTATTTTTATTTTATTTTTTGTGGGTACCGGGGGTCGACCTCAGGACCTCGCACGCCAGCAGGTGCCCGTGCTGCTGAGCGATATTACTGGCCCTTTTTCGTATGTGGGTTCCCAGGAGTCGAACTCTGGCCCTCGCGTTTGCCAGGCAGGCGCTTACACCACTGAGCCATCTCACCGGCCCAGGATTGTTTTATTTAAGGACCAGGTGTTCATGAAATTTTTGTTGTTTCTTTTGTGATTCTTTTCTGGATTCTTTGTGCTATGATCTGATAGTATATATGGGATTATATTGATTCTTTTGTACTCACAAGCAGGTTTTATGGACTAGAATGCAGTTTATTGTGAAGAAACTTCTCTGTACTGCTGAAAAGAACATGTATTCTGTTGTAGTGGGGTACGGTACTCTAAATATATATTAAATCTATTTGTTCAAAGGTGTGGTTCAGCTATGATATGTCATTATAAATTTTTTGCTTAGTTGATCTGTTTGTCAAGGTGTGATATGGAGGCCACCCACTATGATTGTCTTGGTGTTTTTTCTCTCTAGTGATGTTTGTTTTATGATGTTGAGTACACTGATTTTCAGTGCATATATATTTACAGTTGTTATCTCTTCATTTTTAATTGTTCCCTTAACTAATATGTAGTGACTTATGCCTCTTCTTATCAATTCTACCTTGAAGTCCACTTTGCTTGAAAATAGAATAGCTACTCTTGCTTTCTTTCATGCTCCTTATGCATGCAATATTGTTTTCTATCGTTTGATATTTAGTCTTTGAATTTATTTTTGGATTAGATGAGTCTCTTGAATGCAACACACTGTTAGGTTTTATTTTGTCATCCAGTCTGTCAATCTCTCTTTTAATTTGAGAGTGGATCCCACTTGTATTGAGAGTATTACTGAAATATACTGACTTAATCTGTTCATTATATTGTTTTACTGTTGTTGACTTATTTATTTTACTTTTTTATTTAACTGCTCACTTTCCTTGATGTGTTAATTTCATACAACAAAGGTTTTGTTAGATTTTTCATCTCTGTCTATGATATTCATGAGTACTTTTTGGTGTGCAACTTTGATGTTCATTAATTTTTAAGTGTTCTTTGTAGTGGAATATCATTATTTCTTCATCAATTTTGAAAGACAGTTTTGCTGTATATATCCATCTGGGTTGGAAGGTTTTTCTTTCTTTCTATCTTCTTTTGGGACTTGAAACACTTTCTTGACCTTTAAAGTTGTTAATGCAAAGTCTACTATAATCTTAATGGGTTAAATTTTATAAGTAATTACTTTTGCTTTTGTCTGACAGCTTTTCAGATTCTATCTTTATTTTTGGACTTCTGGGATTTGGCTATGATGTGTCATGGAGAGCTTCTTATTTTGTCATAGTTATTTGGCATTCTGTAAGAATCACATACCTGTAAGTTGAGATCTTTCTTCATATGTGGAAAGTTTATTGCTATGATTTCTGTAAATAGACATTTATTCGGTGTGTGATCCTAACTTTTTTCTCAATCCAACTAGCCTTAATTTAGTCTTCTCCATGTCAACAAATAGCTGTGAATTAACTTTTCTTACTTATGTTTTTAAAGGTTTCTCTGATTATATTGTCATGTGATTCAATTTTGCCCTCAAATTCTGAATACTTTTTCACATTGGTCATTACTGCTGTTCAAATATCAACTCTGGAATTTCTGTTTGGCACATTTTCATAGGGTCACATATTTCATATGTTTTTCTTTCATATTTTGAGCTGCTTTGGTTAGTTCTTCTAATTTTTTATTTGTTTCTTCCATAACCTCATGGGTTTCTTTGTTAGTTCCACTATCTTTTGGGTTATGTCATATTTAACCTCACTGTTTCTTTCCTTCCTCTTTAATCATTTTGTGCAGCTCAACTGGTGTTTGAGTGCCTGTCTGTCAGTACTCTTTGGATCTGCTTTGAGAGAGCTAGGATCTTTGGAGGCACTTTGTAGCCTTGGTTTTTCATATTCCTATTTTTGGTGTGTGCTGACAGTTGAGGTCAAATAGAGTGAAGACAATTTTTTAGTATAAATGGCTCTTTAGTTAGGTTCTGTTTGCCAATAAAGTGTTTTTGGATTTATTTTTAAAGAGTTATTATTTACTATTTCAACCTATTCAATTTATTTAATTTTCATCCTGCCATTATGTTGTGAGGAGAGAATTTCTACTAGTTATAGCAACATCAACAGATTCTGCTATAATTATCAATCATAAACTTTAAAACTAGTTTTGGCAACTTCACCATCTTGGCATTGCCTCTCATAGACTATTATGTGGCTATATGCAGTTCATCTGTCATCTAGAGAGTGGTGGGAAGAGAACAAAGGGGAAAAGTAAGGGGCAATCCCAGAGGGAAGAGAGGGAGGTGAGAGTAATATCAACAAGAGAAAATAGGCAAGCAGTCAGACTTTTTTGGCATTATTTTACAGCTGAGGTAAAGGGCTAGTATTTAGTGGGTGTTTGAGTATTTGCACAGGTGGAAGGAGGTATGCAAATGACTGAAAGGATATTTACAGACTGAAGAAGGATATGAGATTGTCAGAACCTGTTAATATATTTGTTGGTAGATTTTTTTTAGATCTGCCACTCATTCCAATTTTTTTTTTTTTTTTTTTTTTTGTGGGTACCGGGGGGACGACCTCAGGACCTCACGCGCCAACAGGCACCCGTGCCGCTGAGCGATATCACCGGCCCCTTTTTCGTATGTGGGTTCCGGGAGTCGAACTCGGGCCTTCGCGCTTGCAAGGCAGGCACTTAAGCCGCTAAGCCGTCTCACCGGCCTCATTCCAATTTTTTAAGGATTATGTTGACATGTTCTTGAATGATATAGTTTAATTTATAGCACTGGTTAGTTATCCTTCTCTAATGCAACTCTTATATATGCTGTTAGATCAGTGCAGAAGAGAAAGGGGAAGGCAAGGAGATAACAAAATGAAGAAAAGAAGAGAAAATGTAGAGAAAAAACTAAATAAAAAATAAAAGAGAAGAAGCCATAAAAGAGGGAGTGGGTCAAAAAAGAAAAATCTTAAAGAATAAACAACAAAATAATACTAATAAAGAACCAAAAATAAGAAGAAGAAAATTTAAAAATGAGGATGGATAAAAACCAAGATGGCCCAAATCAAACAAACAAGCAGGGAAGCAACAAAAACAATAAAAATAAAAACCTTCACACAGTTGTTATAGCATTAACCCAGAGCATCCATGCACTCCTCTACACTGGACTCACAATGTGATTGTGTGCAGCCAAGCAGCTTCCTGCCCCCCTGCCCCATGGACCAGTAAATTGCCTGCTCAAAGCAGTGAGGGCTGTCACTCCTTCTGAACCTGTGTCCTGGTTGCAAGCTGTGCTCTGATCATGACTCATGGCAGGCCTCTATGTTGACCTCAAGGTCCAGTTGCCTCAATGGATTTGGGGGAAGCAAATGTAGTGTAGCTTGCCCAACTTCCAGTTCTCCAGTTCTGTTGTTTTTCACCAGGGACCTCACAATCTCAAATACTGTGGTTTCCTCCATTTATTCCCTCCACAAGTTTTCCTTGCCTGGTATATGGCCAATGCTGTTCACTTTCTCTCTGCCCGCAAATCTGTTTGTCTCAGCCACATTTCTGAAAGCTGGGGCTACCCCTAGGCTTACCAGGAGGTCCCCTTTGCCAGTGTGGGGCAATTGGCAGGACATTACACTGTCACTGACCTTTCCAGTGTTTGAGGAAACAATTAAAAGTGCAGGCTCTACACTGAATTGCTCTCTGATGAAGGCACAATTCTCCATCTCTCTTCTCACAAATCTCCAACACTCCATTTTTATTTAACACACTTGTAATCAATCTCAAGTATTCCTACCCTCTGCAGTGCCCAGCTAGGAGTTTCTGGGAGACCCCACCATAGAAGGTCCCTGGCAATTATAGGTAACATAATGAATGTCCTATAAGCACAGCACTCCCATTCTATGTGGGGAAAATGGGTGGCTTACTTTCTCTATGTTGGGCTAGCTTTCTCTCTCCCCTCAGTCTTGCTGCTTGCAGCTGGCTAGTGCTATTGTTTACAGGGCTTGGGTGCATGGTGCTTAGCCCCACTTGTTCTCATGTTTTTATCTTCTCTAAATCTTTAGTTGCATGTGTCTCACTCTCATGTCTTGTAATGTTAGAGTGGTTGTGAGGCTATTATTCCATCAGCCAGACCTTCACTAAAGTGCCTGCTAAATTCCTCACTTCAATCTTCTTTCAAGATGGTGTAAATACTGGTGAAAGATGGGTTCTTATGATACAGGAGTGGTGTGGTTATCACTCATACACCCAATAGAAAATGTATTTTTGTCCAACTGGATTCTTTTTTCATTTACCCTGCCATATCAGAGTTTATCTTTTGTTCCAGTTTTAGAATAACTGATTTTCTGCAGTACAAATTTGGATACAATCACTCTTGTCACCTACTAGGAAGCAACCTTCATTTTTTGTTTTGTTTCTTGAGATGAAGTTTTGCTATGTAGCCCAAGTTGGCCTCCAACTTAATATGTAATCATATTGGCTTCCAAATCACAATCCACTTCAGCCTCTGTAGTGCTGGGATTACAAGCATGTACCACATGCCTGGCTTCAAGTTAATGTTTAATAGTGTAAGAGTCCAATTTCATATTTTAATATGTGTATCCAGTTTTCTCAATAACATTTCCTGAAGAGACTTCCTGTGTTTTCTACATTGCAAAGGCTTGGCACTCTTGTCACAATGACATTATGCCCAAGGGTTTATTTCTTGGAATTGTATATTCTGTTCCATTGGTTCATGTGCCTGTCCTATTGCCTGTACCACATTGTTTTGATTATGGTAGTTTTGTAATATGTATTGTAGTCAGAAAATGTAAGGCCTACACCTTTGTTCTATTTCAAGATTGTTTTGCCAATTCAGGGTTCCTTGAGATTCCATATAAATGTTAGAATATTTTTGCATTTCAACAAACAAAAAATTGGGATTTTGATAAGGAAAGTATTGAATAAGTAGGTCATTTTGAAAGGAGAAATCAAAATCTCAAAGTAGCATTCAGTGCCAAAATACAGCCTCTTTAGGACCTGAAAAGTCACACTTGGTGAAGAGGAAAAATGAAGTACATCTGCAGCAACTGGGAGGAAACTGACAGGGAAATTAGAAACTACAGAAAATTTGGAGAAATGAAAGACAATGCCAAGAATAGAGCAAAGCAGTATGGAAACTCACCCCAGCTCCTGCAGAAGAGAACCTGTCTTCACAGACACAAGGTAAGCCCCTAAGTTTGGGAGATCCAGGGAGAAGCAACATATTGCATCAGCTGTACTAGCCCTAAAAAAAAAGCCCAGAGCTTTTATAAACTACAAAAATAGTTCAGAGTTTTACTTTGAAAGTGACTCCTTCCACACTGCACGCTACCTTTGGAGAAGGAATCCAGTGCAATACCCACCATATTGCCAGAAAGTGTTTCATTAGGCACCATTTTGGATAAGGAGCTGATTGTTTAAGACCGAGGCACAGAAAAAATTATAAAACAAGCTCACATCAGAGTTCCCAGCTTTATCCTCCCAGAATGACTGAGTCAGAGACAGTCACATGAAATAGTTGTGGACAGGGAGCAGGCTAGACATAGATAGGTCCGCACAGCCCTCTGTGGTGAGAAGCCAGGCCCAGAGTGTGTGACTTTCAGAGACAGCTGGGTCTGAAATTGCTGGAATTTAGTCCAGCACTTTTCATGAACCCTTGTTCTGCTGACTACATACAGCACAGGTCAGAGGTCTGATTGTTTTCCCCATCTACTAATATGGGCAAAGAAATGCCTCAGCTTGGACAGTTGCCACAGGCTGGAGTGGCCAAAGAGGCCTCTGTAATGGGGGGACACCTCACAAAGAAGAAAAACATGACTTGCCAGATTCCAAAACTGGAGAGAAACCACTTAGTAAAATATACAAAGGAAATTTTTGGGTGTGTTTCTCTATTTTTCTTCATTTTATGGGGTTCTTTGTGATTGTTTCCTTTTTAATTTTCAGGGTTTACTTCCTACTTTATCCTTTTAGTTTTTTTTAATTTTTATTCCCATTTTTTATCATTTTCTTTTTGTATGTTCTTTGTTACTTTTATATAATTCTATTAATTCCTTTTACTCCTTTGTAGGATTCCTTCTCATTTTTTCTTTTTTTATCACTTTTTGTTCCTTAATTTTTCAAATTTTACAGTTTTTATTCTGTTGTTCCCATCTGCTCCACCCTCAGTTGTAAAACTATTAAACTTTATTAATCTTAAATAGTTAAGTCTATGCTGTTAATATTGATTTTTTAGTATTGTTGCATTTATTTGGTTTGCTTTGCTTACTGTTCATACTATAATTATAGCACTTTTCTATGGATAACAAAATTATATAATTGTTTTTTTTGTTTTGTTTTGTTTTGTTTTTTTGTTTTTTTTTTTGTGGGTACCGGGGGTCGACCTCAGGACCTCGTACGCCAACAGGCACCCGTGCCACTGAGCGATATCACCGGCCCCTTTTTCGTATGTGGGATCCGGGAGTCGAACTCGGGCCCTCGCGCTTGCAAGGCAGGCGCTTACGCCGCTGAGCCATCTCACCGGCCCATAATTGGTTTTTATGGTAAGTCAATATCCAGTTATTCTGTGATGCTACTCTTATTACTGATTTAGTTGCTATTCCCAAACAGGCATAGTTGTAGCTCTTAATAGGTTTTCTATATATAATAATATCTGGATTCCCTTTGTGTCATAAACAATACTGTTGTCCATTCCCAGAGATCTGGTTGGGGGGCCAATTACACACAATTTTCCCATTCCAAATTAACAAAGGCAATCAGTTCTTGGGACAGAGCCATACCCAGAATGCATCACTGAAAAGCAGACATGAATTAAAGAGATTGCTATACTAGCAACAAAGTCATTCCCCTATAAGTGCCTGCAAACCTCATTGTGTACACACACATACACACACAAACACACACTGAAAACACAACAATAAATCATAAGAAGACAACAAAACAATATGTCTCTAGAAACAGTTCCATGGAGAATTGAATGGGAGAAAATCAAAAGCTGCACAGCTGAATTATTCCAAATGATGAAAGATGAGATTAAAAAACAGATCAGTAACACATTTGGTGAGTTCAAAGAAGACAACTAAACAGATAATGGACTTAATAAAAATGATCGGTGAGTTTACAAAAGACACTAATAATAACTATGTAAGTTAACACAATGATACAAAACATGAATGACCAGCTTAGCAAATAATTAGTCTACAAAAAGATATTAGAGAGAAATCCAAAAGATTAAAAATTCTATTGAATGAAGTAATTTAAGATTAATTAAAATTAAGAAAAATCATTAGGCAGTACAAATGTCATGGACACCCATTTACAGAAATAATGGCAGAAAACTTCCCAAATAGAGGGATAGAATTAAACATACAGATAAGTGAGATGTAACAAACCCCCAAATAGTCATTATTTAAAAAGAATTTGTCCAGAACATTACAAACTCAAAATCTCAGAAATCCAACACAAGGATAGCATCTCAAGAACTAGTAAAGAAAAGGAATGAACCACTTATAAGGGTAAACCTATTAGAATTACAGTACAATTCTCAACATAAATCTTAAAGACTGGGAGAGCTTGGAATGAAGTGTTATAAGCCTTAAATGAAAACAATTACCAACCAAGCCTGATGTTTCCTGCAAGACTATCTTTCAAAATTAACTGAGAAATAAGGTATTTCCACGAAAAGTAATGCCATAAGAAATGCATGACCACCAAACTAGCACTCCAAAATAAATCACAAGTATATCCTGGAAAGAGACAAAGAAGCCAACAATTCCAAAATGTCTAATAGAATGAAAACACCAGGAAGGATGAACAATTAGGCAGAATGGAACAAAAAAAAAAAAAAAAGAAAGAAAAGAAAAGAAAAGAAAGGAAGAAAGAAAGAAAGAAAAAAGAAAGAAAGAAAAAAATAGAAAAATCAGCAACAGGAAAATTAAGAAATGGTAGAGAGTAGTCAATAACTTTATTCCCAAATTGGAATAGTCTCAATTCCACAATCAAAAGACCCATATTGGCAGAAAGGACCAAGAAACAAAACTGAACTACATGTCGTATACAAGAAACAATTTTAATCCCAAAAGCAATTCACAGAGTAACAATAAAAGAAGAAAGACAGTATACCCTCAGTAGGAAACTGAAAACAAGGAAGAAAAACTGTCCTATTTTCAGAAAAAGTTGACTTCAAGCCAAAGTCAACACAAGAGAAAATAAAGTTAGTTAGAAGTAGACAGATGAACTACAAGAAATAATCCACAAATACCAGAGTTGAAGCAAAACTTTCAACAAATTGTGATGACAGATATCTTACAGTGTTTCAACCCAACACCAACAGAACAAACACTCTTCTTAACAACTCATGGATCTTTCTTCAAAATAGACATGGTACCCCAAAACACAAGTAAATGCAAAAGAATCAAAATTATACTGTGCATATTATGAGATCATATTGCAATGAAACTAGAAAGCAAGAGCAAAAGAAACCACAGAAATTATGCTAATAAAACAAAATTTAATAATGCTGTGCTGAATAATCAATGAGACACAGAAAAAAATCAAGGAAGAATTTTGACAGGTCCTAGAATTACATAATATCACTAAAACATAACAGAAATTATCGCATACAATGAAAGCAGTGCTCAGAAGGAAGTTCATAAATGTGAATGCCCACATCAGAAAAAGAGTGAGCCACAATATATGCCTCAATTATGAACTACAGGATCCTAAAAATCAAATAATCCAAATCCAAGGTTACTGAAAGGTAGAAAATTTAAAAAAGCAGAGCAGGAATTAATGTTATGGGACTAAAAACCAATAAAAGGAAAATTCAATAAATCACAGAGCTGGTTCTTTGAAAGAATAAACAAATTAGACAAACTCTTAGTCAGTGTTACCAGAAAAAAAAAATGTTCATATCAAAGAAATTAGAAATGGAAAAGTTATAATCACAATGAGCATGTTCAAAATCCAGGTGATTATTAGTAACTACTTCGAGAATATGTACTGCAAAAAATTGGAGAATCCAGAAGAAATATATATATCCAAACTGAACAAAGAAGATACAAAAACCTTGAATGATCCAATAATAGGCAATAAGATTGAAGCAGAAATTTAAAGAAAATATTACCAACTAATGAAAGCACAGGACATGATTGATTAACCACTGAAGTATACAAGAAATTCAGGGAACATATTGTGCCAATACTCTGCAAACTCTTTAATGAAATTGAAGAAGAAAGAGTACTCCCAAAGTAATTCCTGGAATTTAGCATTACCCTGATTCCAAAATCAAGAAAGGACCAAACAGACAAATAACTTTAATGAATATAGACACAAAAATCCATAAGATACTGGAAACCAAAATGAAACAAATCATCACAAATGTCATATGTCATGGCCATGTAGGCTTTTACCCAAGGATGCAGGGATGGTTCAACATAGGCAAATCAATAAATGTAATACACTACATAAAACAGAAGCAAGGACAAAATTCACATGATCATCTCAATAGCCCCAGAGAAGAATTTAACAAAATCCAATATCAATTCATTTTAAAATCCTTAAAGAAAATAAGTGTAGAAGTACCTTAACTTAATCTGATAAAAACCATTGATGAAAATCTACTTCCAACAGCATATTAATGGGGAAAAAAGAAACTTTTCCCTCTAAATGATTAAAAAAATGATGCCCAATATCATCACATCTGTTCAATATAGTATTTGAAATATTAGCCAAAGGAATAGGCAAGAGAAAGAAAAAGGGGGGTATATGTATTGGACAAAAAAATTGAAATTATAATTAGCAGAAGACATGATGGTTTACATACAAGATGCAGAAAATTCCACCAATACTCCTAAAATTAATAACCAATCAAGTAGCATAATATTATATAAAAGAAACACATAAAATCAGTAGCATTCTTCTATACCAATAATGAACTCACTGAGAAAAAATTAGGAAAACAATATTATTCATAATAGCATCAAAATTAAATACTTAGAAATTAACCTAAACAAAGAAGTGAAAGGCACCTACAACAAAAAATACAGTTCTCTGAAAAAGGAGACCAAAGAGGACATCAGAAAATGAAAAGTTATTCTTTGTTTTTGGAAAGGTGGAAACAATATTGTCAAAATGGCCGTAATTTCAAAAATGATATGCAGTTTTAATGCAATTCCAATCAAAATATCAATAGCTTCTTCCAGTCTCTTTGGTCTTGGGGCACAAGCGAGATGAGGAAGGGAACATCATCCTTTGGAAAGCATCATAATAAGATACACACACTGTGCCACTACTGTGGCTCTAAGGCCTACCACCTGTAGAAGTCGACCTGTGGCAAATGTGACTACCCTACTAAGCACAAGAGAAAGTATAACTGGAGTGCAAAGGCTAAAAGACAAAATACCATGAGAACTGGATGAATGAGACACCTAAAATTGTATATAGCAGATTCAGGCATGGATTCCATGAAGGTACAACACCTAAACTGAAGAGAGCAGCTGTTGTAGCATCCAGTTCATCCTGAGAATTTCAATGATTACTCAAAATAAATGCTTTGCTTTTAAAAGATACAAAAAATATATATCAATAGCATTCCTCACAGTACTACAGGGGAAAATATCATAAAGTATATTTGGAATAAGAAGAGACAGAGAATAGAAAAAGTATTGCTGGGCAACAAGAGGGAAATAGGAGGCCTCACAATCCCAGACTTCGAGGTATACTACAAAGCTACAGTAATAAAAATGGTATGTTATTGGCACAAAAACTGATATGTAAATCAATGAGACATGCACATTCAGCTGTTTGATCATTGATAAAGGGACCCAAAACATATACTGGGGGAAAGAGCTTCTTTTACAAATGATGCTGGGAAAACTGGTTATCCACAAGTAAAATTTTGAAACTAGATCCATATCTTTCATCATGTACTAAACTAAAATCAAAATGGATCAGATATTTAAGATTACAACAGAAACCAAACCTGCTGAAAGATAAAATAGGCAAAACTCAAAGTCATAGACATAGGCAAGGACTTCCTGAACAGAACTCCAATTGCAGAAGAAATAATGCCAAGAATCAACAAATTAAAAAATTCTTCACAGCAAAGCAAACAATCAATAAAGTGAAGACAAAACTTATAGGATGGGGAAAAAAATACCCACTACACCCCAAACAGAAGATTAATATCTGCAATATATAATGAACTGAAAGAATTAGGCTGACAAAATAAAATACTCAGTAAGAAATGGGCAACTGAAATGAATAGACACTTCTCAGAAGAGAATGTACACATGTCTAAAAACAAATAATGCTACCTTCTAGTCCTTCAGGGAACTGGACCACACTACTTCAATATTCTCTCTTATCTGTTTTTGGGAAATAGAAAATATTTAATTATTCTGCTCTTTGTTTTAGTAAAGAATATAGAAGAAAGAATGTAGGTGATAATATGTACCCAAGTCAGGAGATTGAACCCACTTATAGGCTAGTTCTCAGATTGTTTTTGTGAACTATTGTAGAATCCCTTTCACATTAGTCACCAGTGGCTCTAGTAATATGATGTCAGAGAACTATTGGCTTATATGGAGTTGAGTATATTTAGGACTTGGTGCTCCAACTGACATGGATAAATAGCAGACACTTAAAATACAAAAATAGGGCCCAGTGAGATGGCTCAGGGCCGTAGGCACCTGCCTTGCAAGCGTGAGGGCCCGAGTTCGACTCCCGGAACCCACATATGAAAAAAGGGCCGGTGATATCGCTCAGCAGCACAGGCACCTGCTGGCGTGTGAGGTCCTGAGGTCGACCCCTTATATTATATATATATATATATATATATATAATTATATAATAAATTATATATATATACATAATTTGGTTACATATTAAAGTGCTTATACAGTTTTGTATTTTATAAATGCAGAAAATAAAACCATCCAGATGTTATTATTCTTTCTCAAAGTCATTTCCAAATGTGGAGACCTAAGTATGATTAAATCTAAAGTTCCTTATCTCTGAATACAAATAATAGTTATCAACTCTCTAAAACATTTCTTATTCTGTTCATATTAAAATATTTTCTCTACAAGGTGTCCATAGAAATAATCACTGAAGATGCTGAGGATGAGACTATTTGATCCTGAAATAACAAATGAATTCTTTCAGTCAGCTGAAAAGAATCTGTCATACTTGTAGGTTGTATGGCTCAATTAATCTATCAACTGAAGAAAAACAGCCATTTTGACACACCCATCTACCTTCAACTTTAAAATGGCCAACATGTTGATCGTGAGTGACTGACCACTATCTATCTTTTCAAGGCTAAAGTCTTATGTTCCATTCATCTCAAAGATTGGGCAAAGCTTAATTTGTGAAATGAAAGGGTAATGGTGTGCTTTTATTTAATCAGATATTTTATCCATATTTACTACAAAGGGGACAATACAGTAATGCAGATGCACCATTTTTGCTTCTGGAGAACTCATAAACAATCAAGGAATCTCTGTTAAGTTCACTCTGTGCTTTCATTTCATGGGTGTGTAAAATTCATACCTATACTTGACCTAAGTGTGAAAAGTTCAGGCACATTTCTAAGATGATGTTAAGCATGACATTTAGTGCAAAGTTGGTCTGACTTGAGAACAATGTAGAAAACTGTACTTTTTTTGAAAAGTAAAGGTGTTGTTTGAATAGAAAGATTGTCCATGGAAAGTCAATTCCTCATGCCTAGACTTCTAATGGAGCTTTATTTAATAATCTACAGTTGAGGTAATGTGAAAAACATCACCATTTATATAGAACTAGCTTTCTCATTGTTAAATATTCTATTTATTTTTCTGACATTTGAGAAGAAATTTGCGTTCCATTTTGTATTTCTGTCCTCTTTTTATGATGGTATGGTTTAAAAATTTGATATTATTGTGTTAAACTTCTACAAGTTGGTTTGGGTTTACCTGGGATACAATTCACCCTTGATTTATCTGCATCTCAGTTTTCTTTCCTCATTGAACTCTTACATTTCATTTGGCTTTCTTCTATAGTTTTATTGTCAATTTCACTATCAATCTGAAACATTTGCAGTGGTAGGAAGTGTGAGCCTCATCAATATGTTTTATTGCTCTTTAATTTTACATGCATTTGAGATGGCAATTGAAATTCATAAAACTCCTTGGGGTTTGGGTACTCACTGAAAATTCCACTTATCACTGGATCCTTTTTCTTGTGATCCCTTCTACCTGCCACCTTCAACATACACTATTTTCTAAAATCAGCCTCTCCAAAAGAAACAGCTTCTTTAAACTACTATCTAGTTTATCAAATTCAAGCTGGTTGCTGCCACCATATCACCATTCTGTTATGTATGGCAGAGCTTCCCAACTGGTGAAATAGGCAAAAGATAACTGGGAGTATGTTTCAAGGTGTTCTGAGTTATATATTCCCCTTAATCCTTGAAATGAAAAGGCAAGACCTGGAGTAACTGGATATGCTGAGCTGGGGTTACGACGGACCACTTGAATTCTTGTCTATTTATTCCAGTATGCTGTGAAGAATGTCATTTTCTTTATGTGCCATTATATTGAAAACCTTGCCAAACATTGGCTAAAGCAAAGTGATCATCAGAAATGAGAGTGTTCCTCTCAAGTACTTGCATTATCAGTAATGTGCAGAGAATATTCAGCCAACAAAATGCTTGAGAAAATCAATAGTATTCCTTATTAAACAAAGATTGGAATCACTGATGAAACTGGGCACCAGTCTTCCTTGGTGAAAGCACTCAAGCACATCTTTCTCCCTGCATTACATACAATAATGAGGAGCATAAACCATTAGGTGGCACACTGATTTTTTTTTTCTTTTTTGAAGGTACTGGGGATTGCATCCAGTGCCTTCACACTGTGCTACATAACCCACCCTTTTTAAATTTTGAGATGGGTGTCTAAATCTCTAAGTTGCCCAAGCTGAACTCAAGCTTTCAATCTTCCTGCCTCAGCCTGCTAGAGTATTGGGATTACTGGCATGTGCCACCATGCTGCACTCAGTACACTGATTTGTATGAAGACATTGTGGCCTTTGGGAAGCTAATAAGCCTATGACCTCAGACTGGTTGGTTTTAATGAGATATAAGTTTGCTACAACTGGCAACCTCTTTATTGAATTCAACTCAATAAACAATTCATGAAGTATTTTTTTTCTACATACAGTGAAGCCTGACACTATGAGAAATGAATACATAATAGGTCATAATCCCTGTCTTTAAGATTTCTTTTAAGATAGGAGAATAAAGACAAAGACAAATATAATTTTAAGTAGAGTAATAGAAATAACATAAAAGCTAAAATTTAAGAGAAACTATAGGATAGATGATTAAGATAGACTTTGAAGGATTCACAGAACTATGATTGATAGAGATGCAAGGTAATTGAATGTAGTGATTTCTAAAGAGGAATGAAAAAAACAAAAAACAAAGTAATGAACATCATTAAGGCATCAACTTTGGCTGAATGGAAGCTTAAATAAAAATGAAGTGGTGGTAAAGATGGGATTGTTAATACTAACTTTTCATAAAAAATATTTTGTGCAATAAGGTACTATAAAAAATAAATGATGTGTGCTTTTTGAAGCATTTAAGTTGTAGAGGATTTTTTTGTTATTCCTTATCTACCTACTTGACTAGCATAAACATCACAACTCTTAGATGTGCACCCAGCTAACTTTGTGAATCAAGCCTTTAAGAGAATGTCTTAGTTACTTTTCTCTCATTACTGAGACAAAATACCTAACACCCAAAGTTAAAGGGGGAAACATTTACTTAGCTCTCAGTTTGTAGAGGTTTCAGTCTGTTATCAACTGGCTCCAAGGCAGGGTGGCATGGCATAGGGGTAACAGTTCATGGCAGTGGAAGACAACAAAAGCAACAAGAGCAAAAGGGAGGAGCAAGCCTCTTTTCTATCCCTTATAGTGTATGCAGGCCCCCCATCCTAGGGTGGGTGTAGCACTCACACCTCAATCACAGACTCTAGATTCAGCTGCCTCCAAAAAGCCCACCTCCATGACTGCATTAGGCTTTGGTGAGACATCTAGACAAAAACCATAACAGAGACTAATTTCCACCCCTACTGTAGAGTGGTACCGACAGCTGCACTTTCATAAAAGTGTGTATTTGGTGATGTATATTTTAAATTCCAGCACTTTGAGGGGCTGAAACAGAAGAATAAAATGTTTAAGCTCAGTCTTAGTAATGTAGTAACTAACTGAGATGTATTATCAATTTTTTTAAAAAAATTATAAAGGACCAAGGGCTGTAACTCAGTGCAAAGGCCCTTGGTGGAATCACAACTTCTGGGGGGGGGGGAAATACACTTCTCTACAATTGCTGATCAAGATTAATGGTCAACATCCTTGACTGAGAACAATGTTAAATTTTAGTGATACAAGTCCTTAATGGTAACTAGTGAGAATGCCTTACAGAATAATTTCTGTGTGGACAAAGAGAAAGGGAATCTCCTATAGTTAGTAGGGGGATACCAAAAGTAGGTTTGCAAATTTCACAGATGAGGCATAATTCACTTAAATTAATACTGGTAAGTGTTATGAAGACTCATAAAGTTCAATGTTATATCACCAATTAATATTTTAAAGATTTAAATTCCTTCTGCAAATACAGTGTTAGTTTTGAATATTACTTTTTAAGAACTCCCAGTATATTGATTACCAAATGCCAGACTTGTCCCCAGGCTGAGTTTTCCATAAATAATATAGCAAGTTGAATTGTTCATAAAGCTGACTTTAAAAACTAATTTTCACATAATTTAATTGGTCTTATTTTTTTAGTTAAAATATGTTATATAATGAATTAATAATAGCAATAATGTATGTAAAATATTTATTATGTGCCATGCACTGTTACAAACTTTTAATATTTTAGTTTTTCATAGCCATTCTATACAGTATGTACCATTTTGTCCCCAGTTAATAGATAATGCCAATTAGTACACTAAGTGGTAGGGTATTTTCCAAAGTAGTTTTATTAATAAGATGAAAATTAGACAATTCCATAATTGCGCCTCACCATTTTTCTATGTCTGAAAAATATTAATTGAAAGTCAGGAATCTGAACCTCTGAAAAGCAAAAGAAATTGCCTATGAACACATCTAACCATGAGAAAATTCTATGATTATAACTCAAATATTCTTTAACCTAGATGAGCCTTTTTTCTGGATACCCTAAACTACCTTGTAAGCAAACTTTTCAACTTTATTTACAAATATGTATTAAATGTTAACACTTGATTTCTTTTCCTACTGCACATTTCTAGATGCTTTGCTTGTCCTTTTAGTGGTTAATATAAATCCAGTCCCTCCAGAAAAATTGCAGAATGGAACACTTTGGATTCTCAGTCAAATCTTGTCTCCACATGGGTGAACCATGGCCCTCTCATTCTTTGGACCCTCCTTAACATGAACAGCTATGCGGTGGGTATTTCTAATCATGCTGTCCCCCAACATGTATAAGTGTCACTTGGGCACTAAAAATGTTCTGCTCTGTCTTCAGCCAAAGTAGTTCCTTTGTTTTAGGAATTCCCTATTGTTGAAAGGACTCTGCTTGGTGTTCTGATCTTCAGAAGACTGGGTAAGATGTATATTTTAAATCTTCTGCCTGATCTTCGTATATGGAAAGACTTAGTTTCAAGTACTCTGTCCTCAGCTTTCTTACTACCTATGTATTTCACGTACATACTTTTATATTTATGATTTGGCAGATAGTCAGGAGAACTTTGTCATTTGTTTGATTTCACTGCACTCATGAGCCCACCTGCTTCCTAAAGATGCTTGTCTAGATTATATTTAATTCCTTTAGGTAAAAATTAAAGACAATTTTCCTTTGGATAATGTCATGTTGTCCTTGGAGATAATATGCCTCTCTGGGGCTGAAAAGCCCAACTCTTACTTTGAATCTATTATAGGAAGCACTGAATAACATATTGACTATGGTGCTACTTAATTTTTTGAAGAGATTTACAATTTCTGATTTTCCATCTCACAAACTGTTTTTGTAGCTAAGATATAAAGCAGAAAATTTTATTCTTATGATAGCATCTGAATTATGAACATGTTTTCTGGCTCAGAATGAATACAACTCTTGCACAAAGCAACTATATGAGATAAAAATTAAGTCACATACCTTGTGGTAGTTCCCATTATATAATTCTCAAATGGTGTCCATGTGATACTGTATGATGGGTCCAAGGAATAGATTCCAGGCTCTTGTGTACTGTAAGCAAAAAATTGCAAGTGTACAGTGAATGATAAAAAGTAAGCAACTACATTTATGAAAGATAGAGGGAAGATATTCTCAGGGAAAATTCATGCCAGCAGAAAAAATGATGGAATGAACAGAAAAGTTGTGTCAATTTCAGGAAAATAAAAAGTGCACAGATAAATCAGGCTTTTGGATTTTAAAAGATCTGTACCTCAGCCTAGGTTCCTCTCATTGGGCCTCTGGATAAGATTAGCAGACATTAATGAAATGGTGTTGAGTCATCTCATTGGCTTCCAACATGCACACATGTCCCAGAGTCTACTCTAATTGAATTACACACCTGAGATGTGGTCCATATGTATGAACCTTTAACAAAGCTTGAATTGATAAAAAGTTCTTGAAGTTCAGGCCACTAAATCTAGCATGCATGTACTCTTGCCTGAGATATCCAGGGTCTTTGTTATTATTTTTCAGTTTTTCTTAGAACAATGGAAGGAGGAAAGGTCCTGGGATGTTGCATAAATTTAGATGGGTGGACGGGGAGTGGTATCCCAGCCTCAATTGTGCTACCTATGCTGCATCAATAAAGGCAGCTAATTAGTAATATATGAAGTAAACTAAGTTAGAGCAAGATAAATAATGAATTCTATATTGAAGGCTACTTTAGCAATCTACAGGAAACAGCATGGGGTATGTTTATTTGGAGAGGTTAGGGATAATTCAAGAAAAAGTGAAACTAGTAATAACTTTCTCAGTGAATCTATCACATATTAGAAACTCATATTGATATGTTGGTATTTAGCATTATTAACCCATAAAGGCTATATTCATGTTATGTAGGAAATTAGGGCATAGTAGGCTGGCTGGGAAAGAGGGTGTTATGGCTTGCATCTAGATGTCCCTTTCCAAAGCTTCATGCAGTCATATGTGGGTCTCCTTCAGAGGTAGCTGGATTGACAGTGTGTGATCCTGGGATTGATCCATGGTGCAGTACTAAACTCAAGGACACTAGGACTAAGAGTGTGCATACTATCTGCCCTAAGTGGCCTGGTTAAGATATAAGGGCAGAAAGATGCTGTTAAGGTCCCATCCTTGCTTGCTTTGCTACCTTCTGCACACCATGAACTGTTTCTCCTCTGTCTGCCATGCTACCATGCCTTGGAGCCAGCCAATTATGGGTTGAAAGCTCTACAAATTGTGAGGAAAATAAACCTGTCTCCCTTTAAGTTTGGGTGTTGGATATTTTGTTCTAGCAATGAGAAAAGTAACTAAGACAGAGGGCATGATCTGTTAATTGCAAAGTTCCAAGTCACATGTGCAGAAAAGTTCCCAAAGCTCTGCATAGGGACTTCTCACAAAAGCTCTAGCAAGTTTTTAATAGGATGGTCTAGGCCTGACATCAGCCTGAGGACTAGGAGGTACAAAAGGACAGTTTCCACTGAGCTCTCTGCTACTGTATTCTTTCACAGTAGTCCACACTCACGCTGTGCAGTGTACTTCTTTTCCTAATTTTACTTGGCCAAAACTTGCTCTGAAAAGCACATTTCTTTTCCTTTTTTTCTATTCTTTTCCTACCTTTAATAAATGTAAAAACCTCACTACGTTTTGCAGTTGTTTAGTCCACTTCTTTCTTCAAGACAATGAAAACCTAGAAGCAACCCCTAGAAGGAGCCAGTACTCTAAAACCTTGTAACATATTTAACAGAGCCAGCCAGGAGGTAAGGCCCTTTAGGGCAGATTTTTTCATTTCTCTCTCTCTAAAATCTACAAATAAGAAAGGTTTTTTCTTTCACTGTCTCCCCTAGGCCAGTGATGGCAAACATTTTAGAGCTTTCAATGATAAAACAGCCTGCTGTGTCACACATGCCATAGATTCACCACCACTGCCCTAGGCTTTGGTCTCAGGAGGCTTTCTCATGGTGGCAAGAGCAGTTTCCTAATGTATCTTGTTATGTGGGGAAAGAGGGGAAGCACATACCCTCTGTGTTTCTTCCAGCCAGTAAGAAGCCCACAGGTCGGCCTCAAGTTTATCTCCCATTTTCTTTCTTCTCTTTCCCATTTTTGGTCATTTGTTGTGGGTAAGAATCGGTTGATGGATTCCAGAAAGCCTGTTATTAACCTAGTCACAGAATGGATTCCGTGTATGCAATCTAGAGTTTCATATGACTTTTTGTCCTCATGTTTCTGTTTTTGAAGATGCTTTCCTTAGGTTGGTCACTTTTTGGGGAAAAATAGCTATTGGTAACTTGGTCTTCTGCTTGAGTAGCTGCACACTCGTTTTACCTGATTTTGTGCTCAAAGTCTCATCTGCACTTCTTCACTAGATGGCCTTTTATCTCTGGATATCATTAGTGAGTTGTTTTGTCAGGGCCCTGTTTCATGCTAGTCCATCTTTTCAACATGACTGGCAGCCATATTGGTTCATCATGTGAGTTAGTCACATGGGTCAGCCATTTTGGTTTGTCACCCAAGTTGGGCATTTTCATTTATCAATGGATTAAGCGCATTGATTCAGTCATGTTTGTTGGCCATTTTAGTTGATCATGTGAGTTGTTCACATGGTTTCAACAACTTTGCTTGCCATTATTCTTTTTTTTTTTTTTTTGTCTAATTGGCTTCATAGTCACCATGAAATCTCAGCCTTGTAGACAGAAGCTAAGCCTCTGATTTTAGGGAACATATGGGCCTCCTTCCTTTTTCTCTTTTGAATCAGGTTAGATTCCATCCTTGCTTCTTCTAACAGAAATTTAAGTAACTTTGAAATTTATGACTGATGGCCTGAGCAGAACAAATGAACAGCCAGCAAAGTTCAACTCAAGTGGTTGTGAGTATGCAAAAGTAGAGACATCCTTGTACTTAGAATATTTTAAGGCTTTTAAAAGGTTTTTTCTTTTTAAAAAAGAGGTTTCTGTCTCTACTGTCTTAAGAACAGTACCGAAGTTTTATTATCAAGGTAAATGAAAGGGATATAATTTCCAGATGGCTAACCTCCCTAGGGGGGAGGTTCCACTATAATCTCTTTCTCGAGTGGCTATGGGAGTCCCAGGGCAGGAGGCTCCACCCTGATCAATGGGAGCCCCTCAGAGGGCTCTCTCTTAAGAGTTTACTTTTTCTAAAGGCACCCCACAGAGGTCTTCACACTGATCTCCTAGGATCAAGTGGCTAAGGCAGCCTCCTTGAGGGGCTCCATGCTGATCTCTTAGGAGTTTATTGTTACTCAAATGGATAAAGGAATCCCAGGGTAGGGGCTCCACCCTTATCTCTTAGGAATTTCTAAGGGAGCCCCTGGGTGGGCTCCAACCTTCTCCCTAAGAAGTCAATAGGCCACTGCACTATAAGAAACACCCAGCAGAGCCCAGGGACCTCACCATTAGGATGAACTAGGAAATGGCATGAGATGGGTACAAAATGACAGTTACTATTTTTCAATTGGAATTTTTCTGCAAAGGGCAATGAAAGTGATCTAAAAAATCCTTATATTTAGGCTTTTATATCTCTTTCTTTCTGTAAAGCCTCAGGAATCATGGTACTAAAAGAGGACTCCAAATGAAAAAGTGGTATCTGTAAGGATTCTGTCCTCAGACACTGACCTGTCTCAGGGGAATATTGGCCTTTCCCACCAGTTTCCACCAGAGGCCAGTGCCCCAGAGATACACAGTATTTTCAAATATGACCGGATTGCTGAGCAAAGCCTTTGATGTATTCAACAATTAGGATAGAGAGGAAGATGAAAGAAGGGCTGAGAAAAAAGAAAGACCCAAATTATGGCTGTTGCAGTTGTCAATGCTATAAGCATACTCAAGTTGCCCAAGGGGAAACCCAGGGCCTATCAAGGCCTGAAAGAAAATTGGATACTGGGCACACAACTGTTCCAAGCCATTCCCCAGGTCCTGCTCTGTGTGTCAGGTGGGTGACTTGCCTGACTCATGGCACTAGAGAATTGACTGTCACTACTCCCAGACAGAAGTTAGGCCAGGGCTGGTGATATAGCTCAGCTGCATAAGCACCTGCCAGGCAAGTGCAAGGTCCTGAGTTCGACTCCCGGTACCCGCATATTAAAAAAAAAATAGAAGAAGAAGAAGAAGTTAGGCCAGCCAAAACTATCACTTCTCACTCTGAAAGAAGACTAAAGAAGCCTGGGGCAATGTGCAATGCCACTGTCTGCAGACATCTCTGTCTCCTGCTAGAAACCCTGGGTAACTGGATTTATGAATAAGCAACTTGAATTATTTTGGCTTCTGTTTTACATCCTTTTGTAGAAAACTCTCCTTTAGATCTACAGCTATAATTAGAGTCAAGGAAAGTCCTCATCAGAGCTTCTTTACTCCTGCTCTGACATGTCACTTTGAAGATCAAATGTTTAACTAAGAGTTTTAATTGTCCCAGTGTCCTACTCCCTTACTAGACAGGGATTTACTGCAGAAATGGGGGCAATTCTCTAATTCCAGCAGAAGCAAAGGTATATTTTACACATTGGGACTATGCCAGGCCATGTTTCTTAGACACCCCTGAGGTTACCATGAAGACTTGCACTACATTTAATTCTGCCTCACTGTTGCCTACCAGTTCAGAGGTTAGCGCCTCTTGTGAACAGATCATTTCCCAGACCTGTGCCTGCAGCCAGGGCATCAGTGACCTATCCCTTCAAGTCCCTGAGGAGGTATGGTTTACTGATAGAAGTAGTTTTGCTCAGGAAGGACATAGAAAGGCAGGTTATAGAAATATCAGTTCGCAACAGTTTAATAAGGCCAAACCTCTTCCCCCAGGGACCTCTGCTCAAAGAGAAATAGCTATTATTTGGGCATTAATATTAAAAAGGCAGAATTCTAAATATCTATAAAGACTATAAATATGCCTTTCTGGTGCTATGTGCCCATGTAGCAGTCTGGAAAGAAAAGAGATTGCCAACTAATAAGGAAATTCTACAACTCCTAGAGGCAGTCTATCTTCCCAAGCAGGTCACTGTCACTCATTGCAAGAAAAGACATGTCTAAAGTGTCTTAGGGTAATCAAAATGCTGGTAGATAAGCAAGAAGAGCAGCATTACAACTCCTCAAGACCTTAGCCTTATTCCTAGTTCCTGAGGAGCTTTTAAAGTGGTCCTTCCTTAAGGGATACAGTGGAAAGCAGAACAGTTCCCAAAGCCCTGTGCTTTGGCTTCTCTTGATAACTGGAGCAAATTTTCAGTAGTATGGCCTAGAACTGATATCAGCCTGAGGAGTGGGAGATACAAAAGGACAGTCTCCATTGAGCTCTTTGCTATTGTCTTTTTTCACAGTACTCCACTCTCACACTGTAGTGTGTACTTCGCTCCCTACTTTTACTTGAACCAAACTCACTTTAGAGCACATTTATTCTCCTGGTTTTAATAAATGTAAAACCTTTTTGCACTTTTTTGTCCAATTTTTATTCAAGACAAGAAAAACCTAGAAACCACCTCTAGAAGGAGATTCCAGAACCCCAAAACCCAGTAACACATCATAGAAAAAAATGCCTCCCAGGCCAGTATAATTAAGCTTCTGTTAGTTGCCCAGGTAACAGTTCCTGTTACAATTTCTGTTACTTCTGTTTCTTAGGAAAAGTTGGTCACTGTGATGTATACCTGGTCACTATGATGCATATTGTAAGAACCAAAGAGAGCCAAGTACTCTGCCTCTGTACTTTCCCTTTGCATCCAACCGCATAAAAACCTCCCTCCCTAAGCCTTTTAGGCCTGACATTTTTATGAGGATTGATTCCATCAATGCAAAATAAATCTGCTTCCAAATCCTGGGTGTCGTTTTGGTATTTCTGTTTGCTGTTGTGACATGAAATACAGAATAAAAAGCTGACGCTGTTTTTATCACTCATGTTGTTCTCTACTATACTGAGCCAATCTTACCCTAAGAAGAAATAGATGGCAGACCTTGCTCTGTGTGACTGATGTAAATAGATATTCAAAGTACCCTATCCTATTCCTTCCTTAGCTTGCCACTCCCAACTAAAAGAATCAAAGGGTGTTGTTAGAATATAAATGATGTCTGAGATGCAGAACATAGCTCACAGTCCTCAGTTTCAACCATCTCAGTTTTTCAATGAGGAGTGCTCTGAGAAAGTGAGACAGTGAACAGTCAAATTGTGATAGTGGGAAATGAAGAAACAGAGAGTAGTAATAAAATGAAAGAAAACACTAAAGTTAAGAATATTACTCCCCTGGCCTTTGTCGCAGTGGGAGAAGACATATGCAAGGAAGCACAGGAAACTTGAAAACAACCTGCCAAAAATAAAAAAGGTAAGAAAACAACTATTATCTTACCTCCTTCATCACATTATGGAGATACTTGTGTATTAGACTAGAATTCAGGACAACCAGGTAGCTTGCATAATCCTGATCACAACAGTGGCTGCTTCTAAGTGAGAGAATTACAGAGCTAGGTGCTTTCATCCTCTTTTAATTAACAATGGAAACCTCAATGTGTATGTTGTTGAGCAGCCACAAACTCTTCTTCTCCCCATATCATGTCTTTGTGTTTGTTTTCTTGTCAGTCATTCATGACCAGTCTGGATACTTGTGTTCAACTTTAAATACATTTAATTTGTCTTTGGGAATGAAAAGGATTATTTCTTTTATTTTTTCATGTTTTTATTAATACACTTGCTTGCACTGAATGATGTTTACATTCAACTTATGGAATATGTACATGTACTTAATGTGTCTTGATTCTCTTTATTCCCCTCCTCCTAGATAATCATTTGCAGAAGATTAAAAGCTAGACACATATTTCTCACCATGTACTAAACTGAAATCAAAATGGATCAAAGATCTAAATATTAAAACAAAAATAATTAACCTACTGAAAGATAAAATAGGTATAGGCAGGGACTTTCTGAGCAGAAATCCAATTGCACAAGATATAACAAGAACTCCACTAATGGGATTATATAAAATTAAAAAGCTTCTGCACAGTAAAGGAAACAACCCACAGAATGAAGGGACAACCTACAGAATGGTAAAAATAATTTGCCAGCTATACCTTGGACAGAGGACTAATATCTAGACTATATACAGAGCTCAAAAAAAGTAAGACCCCCCCCAAGTAAAATACCCAATAAAAATGGTCAACTGAAATGAATAGACACTTCTCAGAAGAAGAAATAGAAATGGCCAATAAATACAAGAAAATATGTTCAACTTCACTGGCCATTAGAGAAATGCAAATTAAAACAGCAATGAGATTTCATCTTATTCCAGAAAAAATGCCAATTATCTAGAAATCAAAAATACTAACAAATGCTGGCATGGCTGTGGTGAAAAGGAATGCTCTTACATTGCAGTGGGAATGCAAACTAGTAAAACCATTATGGAAATCAGTATGAAGATTTCTCAAAATGCAAAAATAAGAAATTCCATTTGACCCAGGTATTTCCCGTCTAGGTATCTTCCCACAGTGTATTATAGTAATATACGCATACTAATATTTATAACACCACAATTCAAAATAGACAGGTGGCCGGTGAGATGGCTCGGCGGCTTAAGCGCCTGCCCGGCAAGCGCGAGGGCCCGAGTTCGACTCCCGGAACCCACATACGAAAAAGGGGCCGGTGATATCGCTCAGCGGCACGGGCGCCTGCTGGCGCGCGAGGTCCTGAGGTCGACCCCCTGGTACCCACAAAAAAAAAAAAAAAAATAGACAGGTACTATTTCTACTGCCATCTGAATCTTAAGATTTACTGCCAATCTGGTTAGAATTTCAAGTGGGCTTTAGGCCTCCCTTTGACTCAGGGGGCCTAGTGGGCAGTAAGGTGAGATCTCTAAAACCCCTCCACTTTGCTGTTATGATTTTCTATGCAACATGAATAAATCTTGTTTACATCAAGGCAAATGAGACAGTGATATATTGAGGATGATAGGGAAGTTTTTATAGCAAGAATCAAATAGTCAGATAAGCCTTCAGTGTGGACACAGTTGGCAGGGTAAGGAGTAAAAAGCATTTATTCTCAGCCTCTAATCTAACTCCTTTCACTCTCCCTCCCTAGTGTGCTGGCCTGGGTTCATGCCTTCTGGGAACATTATTATTTCAGCATACTCATTTTTAGAATTCACATGTCACCTCTTCAATAAAGAAAGCATGTGATTCTGAAGGAGGGGTGTGTAGGATGCTTACAAAAACTATGCCTGAAGAAATCAAATGACAGGATAATTTGGCTTTTCTGTTAGTTGCTTTGTTTCAGATGAAAGAATGACTCATCAGCCAATTATAGCTAGAAGAAATGAACATATGAGAGAACTTACATGAGAATAGAACTTCAGCCCCACAATACCTAGCTAATAGGTGGCTACTTGGTGGCTGTCACAGATTGTTGTGAATCTGTGCCTCTTCACCTATGTTCAGTGTAGAACTTTATAATGAAGGTAGAAGAATCACAGGGAAAGGAGTGCAGAATTGCAGTAGGATTAAATTCTGGGGATAGTAGAAATCTGGAGAAGCTGGTTTATGGTTGTTATCTCTTCTTCTTGGAGTTTTCCCTTAACAAGTATGTAGTGGCCTTTTTTTCATTTGATCAGTCTTAGCTTGAAGTTCCCATTGTCTGCAAATTGACTAGATATCCCTGCTTTTTTCTGGGTTCCTGTCACATGGAGTATTGTTTTCCATCTTTTGACTTTAACTCCATGAATTTCTTTTTGTGTTAAATGTGTTTCCTGTATGTAGCATATTGTTAGATTTTGTTTTTTCATCCATTCTGCCAGACTATTTCTTTCAATCGGTGAATTGAGATCATTTACATTGATGGTTATAACTGATATATATTGGCTTGTCCTTGTCATATTAGTTTCCTGCTGATGGTTCCCTATTTTCCTCTGTTTAATTGCTTGCCCTGCCTGGTAGCTTCTTTGTATTGGTACTCTTGGAATTGTGGTCTTTATTATCTCTTTCTAGAATCTATCAAAACCCTTTGTAGAACTGGTTTTGTTGTCATAAATTTCTTCAGTTGTTCTTGGTCATGGAAGTTTTTTATTTCTCAATAATTCTGAAAGATAATTTTGAAGGATACATCGGTCTGGGTTGGAATATTTTTTCTTTCAGGACTTGAAATACTTTGCTCCAGGCTCTCCTTGACCTAACAGTTTGTGTTCAGAAGTCTGCTGTGATTCTGATAGGCTTTCCTTTGTAGGTGATTTGTTTCTTTCCTCTAGTAGCTTTTAATATTCTCTTCTTGTGCTGAATTTCTGGAATCTTAATTATTATATGCCTTGGTGTAGATTCATTTTGGTCATGCCACTCACTTGCCTGTATGTCAAATTCTTTTCCATGCTTGGGACATTTTCTGCTATTACTTTTGTGAACAGGTTTTTTTTTTTTATGTCCTTTGTACTTATTCCTACCTTTTCATTGACTCCAGTCTATCTTATGTTGTTCTTTGCATCATCTTGCAGCTGTTGAATTATTTTTTCATGTTCCCTTACCATTTTTAAGAGATCTTTCTTTTCATGACCACTAACCATGATCCTCTCTTCTATGTCTGATATTCTATCTTCACCTTCTTTCATACAGTTTTGTAAACTTTCAATGGAATTTTTAATTTCCTGGATATCTGTTTGAATCTGTTTCATGGATTCCATTCCTTTCCTATGTTGGGCATTCATGTTTTCTATTATTTTTCTATGCTCCTCTAATTTTTTAATCTATGTCTACTGTAGATTTGCTGAGCAAGTCCTTCATTATGGTGGTCATCTCTTTTTAACCTGTGAAATTATTTCTGTTCTGAATATCTGTATTTATATCTATCTCTATCTATCTATCTATCTATCTATCTATCTATCTATCATCTATCTATCTATAGATATATTTGTGCTGCTGTCATTCCAGGAGATTCAGGTGGATGCTTCTGATTTCCTTTATCTCATTGTCCCCTGCAGGGGTCTGGAGTTGCATTTTGCTTCTGTGTCTTGTCATTTTCTATTTTTTTAAATTTTAATTTGTTTTATGTGTTGTTTGTATTTTTCTTATGTTAGATAGCTTTATCATTGGTATTGCATATCCTCTAGGAAATACCTATTCCTCTGAGATATCTTCTAGGTTTAAATGACTGTTGGCCTTTGTGTCTGTCCCAAGATCCTATCTTCCCACTTTATTAGGGATTAGGAGCTGCTATCTATTTGGCTTAGCACCCAGTCCTTTGATACCGGACTATTGTGATGATTATGACTCCAGATTATCACAGTGTTTTCATACAAGGATGAAGATCTTATTACAACAAATATCACATCCTGGCTAATGTAGTGCAATTAGCAATAACAATATCATCAAGAAAAGCCTAGAAACTAACAATCTGTGTTAACTGCTAATTTGGTAACTCTAACTCTAGAAACAAGATCTATAGTTATATCACAACATCAAATGTAAACCAGGAACTTGTATTAAATGTGTTTCCCATTGGTAGAGTGATTTTATCCTGTGGGGAAGTGAAACTTAAGAGGAATCGGGGACAAAACAGAGCAATCACTGAAGAGAAATATAGTGGAAGCAAGGCTGAAGGACAAAGGATGATTAACCAAACTTTGGGAAGCTGGAGAAGAGGACAGAAGAAAACAAATGAAGGAGAAAGCAAACAAATATTGAGGTGAACCAGAAATACTGGAGACAATTTTGATTCACATGTAAATATCAGAAAATCAAGGTAGACCATTGAGGAAAAAGAGAGATAGAACAAAGAAAACAAACCAAACAATAAAAGTCAAAATCTGAACAACCACCCCTCAAGAAAAAAGAAAAAGTATTTCTCTTGTGCCCCCAATTCTGTGTTAGTTCCCTAGCTAGAGCCAGAATCTGTACTGAGTAACTGCACCAAATCTGCAGTATTTTTCTGCTGGATGCAGGGCTGATATTGGCCAGACCACTGACTCCTCTCACATGCACTTATCAATGGTTGGGGGGAGTGCCCTTGTCAACCACTGGCCAAGGCCTTTTTTCTGCTTGTGCTGCTGGTCCCAGAGAAGGGGGCTGCTTCCAGTCCTTTGTAGCTAGGCCTAAGACTGTCTTTTGGCAGTCACCAGAACTTAATCTGTGTGGTCCTGGCTCCTACTTCTCAGCAGAATTGCCCCCAGTCTGCTGTTCAACTGGCAGCTGTCTACTGTGACTGGATGACCCTTCACTCTTTCCACTCTGGGACATTGGAAGTGAAGCGACACTGGAGCTGTTCTGCTGCTGGAGTTCAAGCTCAAAGCCCTTTGAAACAAAATGGCAATCCTGCCTACATTCTGCTGCTCCTCCATGTGACTGTGTGCCAGGAGGTGCTTTATTTTACTCACCAACCACTGACTCTGTTGGGGGGACACTTGGGAAACTGTCTCATGTTCTCATTGCTGTCTCTGACTGTACAAAAGTGTCAGTACAGGTCAGGTCACAGTCTTCCAGTGAGGAACAAAATTGCTTAGATTTAAGCCCTGAGCCCTTCAAAATAGAGTGGTGATCCTGCCTACCCACTGCTGTTCTTCCATGTGACTGTGTGCCAGGCACCACTTTAGATCACTCACCAACAGATCATTGTGGGGGGACTCAGAAACAGTGTCTTGTGTTCTCAATGGTGCCACTGACTGTACAAGACTCTCCTGGTCCAGATCAGGTCTCAGTTTCCCAGTGAGGAGCAAAGTTGCTTTTGCTATCTTCCTGCCCACCAGGATGGCTACACAGTTGCTTTATCTGCAGTTGCTCTAGGTCTCAGGTCTGAAGTAGTGAGCTGTTTCTTCCGTAGCAATGAATCTTTTTTTTTTCTTCTCCACTGTAAGTTCCCTCATGGTTCCCATGTGCCCTGCAATTCCTTTGGATTCTCACTGGGCTGTTGTTTTCCAGACTCTTGGTACTATGTTCTGGAGAGGCTGAGTAGCTAACACTCAGCACTCCTGCATTTCACCCTCCAAAAACTTTAATCTTTGAACATATTTGAAGTTTGCCAAATTTTAATAACCTATAATAATGTTTGCTAAAAAATACTGATAAACTATGCCAAAGTATTTCCTTGCTCCCTAATGCTCAAAATAATAGTGCTGAATCAGTTACATGCTAACAGTATAGATAGACATTGAATTACTGATTGTGTGTTTGTGTGTTTGTGTGTGTGTGTGTGTGTGTGTGTGTGTGTGTGTGTGCTTTCCTGGGGATGAAAATCAGGGCATTCACACTGAGCTGATCACAAGACTTTATTTTTTCTCTTTTGAGACAGTCTCCCTAAGTTGGAAAGTCTAGGCTCAACTCGGGACACTCCTGCCCTAACTTCTCAGAGCGCTGGACTTACAGGCACACACCCGGTTCTAAATTTTAATGTGCTTGCCATGAATACAATACCTAATCAACCATCATTCCAAATCCTTAAAAGTAAATAAAGAAAAGCTAAATGTAAAGTTACCAAGATAACTCTCCAACTAAGAAGGGTGATAGTTGTTTAAAAGTTGTGATTTCCAGTTGAACTAGCTAATTGGATCTGTGCACTGGACATATTAACAATATTGTTAGGACCACATTGAGAAATCAGGAAAATCGATCTCCTTTCTGAACTTTTTCTTCCTTGGTGCTATCTCTTTATCACACCCCTCCTCTGCACCATCTCCTGTAGCAACTTTCACTCTTAGTGTCTGTGCATAGTAGGCACACGTGTTTACTGAATGAATAAATGAATGAATGAATGAGAAATATTGAGGCATTAACAGGTTAACATTGAAGATGTTTTGAGAGAAATAATATTCCTCACTGTACCCTGAAACCATATTATATTGGATCCTCCCTCTCCTTTTATTGTACAGTTCTGAACAGCATGAGAGATCTAAGGAAATTTTAAGTCTCTTGATTTTGACTTTCAAGTTTTCTATAGATTCATGGAGGGAAAGGGTACATTGTTGTTCTTTGTTCTTGGGCCAAGTGAAAAATACAAACTAATTTGGAAAAATGGTGACATGTCAGCTGATATTGACTGTTCTTCTTAGTCTCAACATCTATTTTCATATGCATTCTATTATCCTAGTTTATTGTCACAGTGACCTGAATCACAAGAGTGAAAGTCTTGGTTATTGCAAATTCATCCAACAAATATGTCAGTTATAAAAGGAAGTGTAATTTCCAAATCTCAGGAGAAGTTACACCATGCTGGAATGATTAAACCAACAAGAAAGAGGTAAACAGGGTCGGTGAGATGGCTCAGCGGCCTAAGCACGTGCCTGGCAAGCGCGAGGGCCCGAGTTCGACTCCTGGAACCCACATACGAAAAAGGGGCCGGTGATATCGCTCAGTGGCATGGGCGCCTGCTGGCGCGCGAGGTCCTGAGGTCAAACCCCGGTACCCACAAAAAAAAAAAAAAAAAAAAAAAAAAATAAAGAGGTAAACAGACTCAAGTTACCTAGCAGCAAATTGAGGTCAGTGACTCACACATTTTAACAGCCATAGGGTGAGAAATGGTTAACACTGATAAATTTTCTTTTATTCAGGATTACATTTCAGAGTAGGTAGTTTGAAAATGAAATGTTTAAATGTGAGCCACCTTGAATTTCAATGCACAAACACTTCTCAAAATGGCCACTGCTTTTCTTAAAGTAGTTAGAAGAAAGACTCTTTTCATTTTGATGTTTTGAGTTAAATATGGAGTCCACCAAAAAAGTATACATCAAGAAAAGAAAAACTTGTAGGGCCGGTGAGATGGCTCAGCAGCATAAGCACCTGCCTGGCAGGCACGAGGGCCGGATTTCGACTCCCGGAACCCACATACAAAAAAGGGGCCAGTGATATTGCTCAGGGGCACGGGAGCCTGCTGGCGTGCGAGGTCCTGAGGTCGACCCCCCGGTACCCACAAAAAAAAAACTTGTATAAATATTTTAATAATAAATTTATTGAGACATCATGAGATTAATGCAAGTTACCTTTGGCCTCTACAATTAGAAGAGATGCTCAAAATGGTGGCCATTAGATTCCAGACATTTATTAGTATGGCAAGCTGCTAAAGTTTGTATACATTTTTTGGTGCACTCTGTATTGGGCCAACTTCTGGGCAGACTAGGAAAAGTTACATGCAGAGCTCTTCCACTTCTATATACAAAGCATACTGACTACCAGGGTAAAGCTTTAACCATAGACTGGTGGCTAAATGATAACATTTAAATGGTTCTTTCTTTTAAGTGAGAATCACTGATACTTTCAAAACTGAAGAAAATGAATTCTTTTTTTCATTTTGAAATTATTTATTTTTAAAATGAATTTTGTTAGTACATGTTTGTAAATCATACATCTTACAATCATCTTTGAGAGTGTTTACATGCACATATTACAGCTTGATTTTCCCCCTTCCCCTTCCCTCTCCTTCTCCTCTCCTCCACTGGTTCCCCAATCACCTTTTTCATATCTGTTGATACCATTTCTCTTAGCACATGTTATGGCTTATATAGTTTACATCGATTGGGATTATTATGTTCCTGTACATGGTATATCTTTATTCCTCTCTTTCCACCTTTCCCTCTCCCTTACTCCTCTACTTGCTCCTTTCGACCATCTCCCCAATTATAACAACTTACCAAGAAATCATACATTTCATTGAAAGAAAATAAAAGGATGTCTTATAGAATATGAGAATCCCAAAAGGAATCTCATTCAGTGAAAATTATCTGTCCAAATGACCAGCTTATGCGTTTGAGGCCCACAAGGAGATTTTCTCTCTTCCACATGTTGTCTTCCCTATTCTGTATGATTTTCTGTACTAAATACTCCAAAGGGAGATGATATAAAAAGAAGAAAAGACTTTGAGAGAAGCCCATTGGTGCAAGGCTTGCCAAGCATGCATAAGTCCCTGGGGTCAATTCCTAGCTTTGTAATAAACAGCAAGAATAGTCTAAATAAAGGGTACAAGTGGTAATCAGGACAAGGGACAGTTTTACCTAAGGCTGAAAAATCTTTTTAACACGCCATCCTTATTAATTCTCTCCTTTTGTTTTAGCAACCCAACCCTACCACATGGAGGTACCCAATGCATCTTCTTTAGCTAGTAAGTTACACTGTTTCCTGACATGTGAATTAGACACTATAAGTATTTAGTAATATGCTGCTGAAGTATGTACTAGACATTAAAAGTTTGTCATCTTCAGGAGATTTCCACAATGTAGGCATTCCATCTTAGAGCAAAGAAAAACCAGAACCAAAGGTTGAGGATATTTAGGAACCAATTTGTGGTTACATACCTTGGACATGATACTTTTGGTTTTTAAACCCATATCTACAGTCCTAATGCCCACACTAACCATCATGGCCATCATCAGTTGACATTCTGGAGATCTGCTTTGAATCTAGGCTCTGCCTCTAAATTCATTATAGTATCTAGCTGAGTCACTTCGTTGTCTTTTAAATGACAGGCTTCGGCTAAATTATTTATGGCAAATGTTCAATTTTGAAAGTCTGAATGATTAGTTAACTCATCCTTGTAATTAATAAGTGTCTGCTTTCTGTGTTAAAAATGACAATTAACTATCTCCACTCTCATTCAACATAGTCCTGGCAAATTAACCAGATCAATTAGACAAGAGCAAGAAATAAAAGGAATAACAATAGGAAAGGAAGAAGTTAAATTATCATTATTTGCAGATGACATGATATTCTACATAGAAGACCACAAAAGCTCAACTAAAAATCTGCTACATTTAATAAGCAAATTCAGTAGCATAGCTGGACACAAAGTCAACACTCAAAAATAAATAGCCTTCATGGACACGAATAACAAACTCACTGAAAGAGAAATTAGGGTAACAACACCTTTCACAATAGCATTCAAAAAAATATGAAATGCCTAGGAATGAAACTAACGAAGGGTGTAAAAGACCTCTACATTGAACACTACAGTACTCTGAAAAAGAAGATTGAAGAGGATATCAGAAAATGGAAAGATATCCCTTGCTCTTGGGTAGGAAGAACCAATATAGTGAAAATTGTCATACTTCCAACATTGTTATACAGATTTAAGGCAATTCTGATCAAAATTCCAAAAACATATCTCACAGAATTAGAGAAAGCAATCCTAAAATTCTTTTGGAACTAGAAGAGACATAGAATAGCAAAAGAAATTCTGGGCAACAAAGGCCAGGAAGGGGGCATTAAAATCCCTGACTTGAAATTATACTATAAAGCTACTGTGATAAAAACAGTGTGGTACTGGCAAAAAAAGCAGACCCAAAGATCAATGGAACAGATTAGAAAATGCAGAAACAACTGCAGACATACTAAGCCACCATATATTTGATAAACATGCCAAACACATTCACTGGAAGAAAGCCTCTTTAATAAATGATGCTGGAAAAACTGGCTCAGCACGTGCCAAAGATTAAAATTAGACACTTATATTTCAGCATGCACTAAACTAAATTCAAAATGGATCAAAGATCTAAATGTTAAAACAGAAACATTAAATCTGCTGGAAGATAGAATAGGTAAAACTCTCGAAGACATTGGTGTAGGCAAAGACTTTATGAATAAAACCTCAATGACACAGGAACTATCACAAAGAATCAAAAATTGGGAACTCATCTTATTAAAAAGTTTTTGCACAGTATGATAAACCACTAACAGAACGATAAGACAACTCACAAAGTGGGAAAAAAATGTTTGCCAGCTGTTCCTCAGACAAAGGATTACTATAGAGAACATACAAAGAACTCAAAAAAATCAGAACTCCCAAATTTAAAGACCCAATCCAAAAATGGACATCAGAGATGAATACACACTTCTCTGATGAAGAAATACAAAAAGCAAATAAATATGAGAAAAAATGTGCAAAATCACTGGTCATTCGAGAGGCACAAATTGAAAAAATAGATTCCATGTCACCCCAAAAGAAAGGCTATTATCAAGCAATCAACAAATAACAAATTCTGGAGGGGCTGTGGGAATAAAGGAACACTTCTCCACTGTTGGTGGGAGTGCTGACTGGTGCTACCACTGTGGAAATCAGTGTGGAGATTCCTCAATAAAGAAGGATTGTAGGTCCCATTTGACTCAGCTATTCCCCTTCTGGGTATCTTCTCAGAAGAATTAAAAACATCGTACCACAGTGACATATGTGCATCCAGATTTATAGCAGCATAATTCATAATAGCTAGATCTTGGCAACAACACAAATGCCCAAAAACCAAAGAATGGATAAAAAGATGTGGCATTTTTATACAATGGTGTACTACTGGATCATAAAGAAGGATGAACTGGAGACTGTTATAGGTAAATGGATGCACCTCGTGACCATACACATAAGTGAAATAAACCAGATGCCCACGTGTAAACATCATATTGTCTCCCTAGTGTGAGAAGCTGAAAGAGTAAATAAGATACAAAATGTACAATAGATATTGTAAAACGGGGAAGAAACTGTTCAAAAAGAAAGAGAAACTGGGATGGGGGAATGGAGAAAAGAAGGAAAAGAAAAGAAAAAATACAATATATATATAAAAGATAGTTAAGATAGATACTAATTTCTCTTAGTTCATTGAAAAGAAAGGTTTGTGCTAATATTGTTTGGACTATTGAATGCCAATATCTTGTACTCTGAGTAACTAAAGATAACTATATGCAATGTATTAACCATTGTTACCCTCCTATTATACTGTTTTGAAATTTTGTGGGTTTTTTCTTTAAAATAAAAAGGGAATTAAAAATTATTAAATTTTTGCTAATTTTTTATGAACTCATTGAAACACATTCTCTTTAGTTACCAATGGAGGTTAAAATTATTCTTTTTCAGATAAATGCTATAAGGACTGGGAGCTTTTACTGCACTGTACAAGACCTAAATAGGTTTATGTATATAAAGTCTACTGAGAATGGTGTTATTTATACTGGGATACCTCTTCTAGATAATAACCAGGACATTTCTTTTTTTTTTTCCTCTGTCTGCCTTTCTTCCTGATAGCAAGGTATTTCTTTTAGGTTTACTGTATCTTGGTGGCTTATCATCAATCAGACTGAAAATTTGTGAGCCGTTTCTTTTCTTGGTTGCCTTCCAAGGGAGAGACATTACTGTTCATCAGTTCATTCTCTACAAGAAAATTGAAACTGTAAAGATTCTTTATTCTTTCCAGTTATTCAATACTATATTTAGGTATTTAAACTCTGTGAAGATGGAATTTCTTTACTAATTACAAACCAATGAATGATTTAATAGACTTTTCTCAGTAGAGAGGCCAGCCAGCAAGTTATCATTGAATTCTTTTCTTTGCTTCACATTTCTAATCACAGTGCTTGTTAACTGCCAGTGTATTATAAACACAGCTTTACCAGGGACCGAAGGTCCCATTTCATATTGTGAGTTAAAATTCCTAGAATATTAGCCCTGGAAAGATCTTTGATATTATCTAGTTAATTGTTTTTCTATTTTAACAAATAAAGATATTTTGCTCCAGAGAGGTCAGATGAAGAGTTATTAGAGAAATTGGTCTTCAGCGATTTTCTCCCTCCACTTCATAGTCCCATCCTCAAATATTTTCTACATATGTTTTTGCTAACAATGTCTTTCGCACTTGATGAATATCGTCCTCTAAGAAACCCATCTCACACATCCTGCTCTAGTTTTTCTTGGCCCTCACCACACCTACTGAGGTAGGAAATTAAGGCTGAGGCAAACTGGACAAACAACTCAGTGAAATATGTCAAAAGTCATAGAAAGCCAGAAGACATGCACAGAAAACAGGATACAAAATGACTCTAGGCCTCCTGATAATCGTTCATGTAACTAATAAGAAAATAATACTTTCAGTTCCTCATTTTCATCTGGTGCTCTTTGTAGGACCAATAAAAAATCTACTTTCAATATTTCACTTACAATTGGTGTTAAGCCAAGTGAGTCTGTCAATGGATAGTTTAAATATGACCAGGGGAGCAGGGAAGATGGCAGAGTGTTGAGAAGCAGACAGTAATCCTCTCTGAGTGTCGCCCTTCAGACACTGGGATATAGTGGCTCAGGGAGGACAAGAACGAGAGAAGTGGCTGCCCTGGACCCAGGAAGAATCTGAAGCACAGTTTGGGGCACATAGAGAGAGTAAAGAGAGAAACTTCATCGAAGAAGGAGGTGGCTGCTGGCACCTTGTTCCTGGGTCAGGACTCACAGCACGATGGAAGAGGTTCAAAGGTGTGGACACACGGCGACTGCAAGCACCCACAGGGGCCTCTGCAAAGGGACATGATATGTGGTGGTGCAGGGAAACAGTGGATGTGAAGGACTGCACTGGCTGGCGGTGAGTGCTGAGGCTCAGGCAACCCATGTGAGAAAGCAATTGGCAGGGTACCATTGTGGTGGTGGCAGCTGAACTTGAAACTCAGAGCAGTCACCACTCCATCAACAGCTTCCAGCCAGGCTCAGGCCCATGGAAAGTGAGCTGATGGCTGCAGGCCGAATGAATCTGGTCTCTGCCAGAAAGTGTAGAGATTATTCATTAACCTGCCAAAAAGCTGCTGCTGGCTTGTTGGGACAGATCCGCACAGAATGCGACTCTGTCTCCACAAGGTATCTACAGGAAGAGACAAACCTGGAAGTGAACTTTTTTTCTCTCTCTCATTTGTTTTTTTGTTATGGTGCTGTTTTTTTTTTCTTTTTTTTGTTTTTTTTGCTTTTTGTTTTTGTTTGTTTTTTGTTCTTTCCTTCATTGTTTGATCTTGGCTTTATATGTGTGTAAACAGAGCTTCTAACCTCTTTGTGATTGTGGTTCTGATCTGTTCTTCCTTTTATCATTTCCTTCTCTTTTTCCCAACAGTTTTCTGCACCAGTTTCCCAATGTTAGTGGGATCCCTTTTTGTCCTCCAACCTTACATCTAATCCCTTCCTCTACTTCCAATTCTTCATTTCCTCCTGAACTGATTTTAAATTTAGACTCCTGAGGGCAAAATTGACATATTAAGGACTTGTACACTGCATGTAATTTTCTGTTTTGTTTAGATTTTGTTATATAACCACAAATCTAGTTTATACAGTTAAAAGTGGCAAATAACTGGTCAGCTCAGTCTGTCATTTTCTAGGCTGTGTTTGATACTTTTGGTACCATTATAGCCAAAAGTGACATAATTGTTCTAAAAAGCTTTTCTTCCTGGTATTCCATGACTGAGATTGTCTAAGTGTCACAGAAAATACTGTGGCAAGGTACCAAAGAACCAAGGACTGGGCCAAACAGGCAGCAACTTCTCATGTCCAACAAATTGAAGAGGAAGGATCACTTTTTTTTGTGGGTAACAGGGGTCGACCTCAGGACCTCACATGCCAGCAGGCGCCTGTGCCACTGAGCGATATCACCAGCCCTTTTTTCATATGTGGATACCGGGAGTCAAAACAGACCTCATGCTTGCCAGGCAGGTGCTTATGCCACTGAGCTATCTCACCGGCCTGAGAGGTAGGATCTTGCAGGAGGCTCAAAACCAAAAAATAAGCTACACTTGGAAGAACCTCAGGGAAGGAGTCATCTCCTAAGGGTTTTAAATACTAGCAATAAAGCAACCTGCCATAGGCAATTAACAAACCTCACCCCAGGAATTAAACTAAAGAAAGAAAAGAAAATGAGATGACACTTAAACAAGATGCAACCCCACACATCCAGTTTGCCAAAGGTAAACCCAGGGGGCAATGAGGTGGGACAATCTGAGAGCCACCCACCTGGCAACTTTGTTGCAGTAACAACAAAGCAATTGAATGAGGCTCTGGAAAAAATTAAATCAGAAATAATTTCTCAGATAACTACAGGGATAATGACCACAAAGAAAACCATGCTTAAGGACACTAGAACAGATACAGACAAAACAATAGATGAGCTTAAAAAATTATGGAAGCCATGAATGCTCAGCATAGGAAAGAAATGGAATCCATAGGGCAGATTCAAGCAGGTATCCAGGAGAACAAAAATTCCATTGAAAGTATTTATAGCAGATTGAGCCAATGTGAGGACAGGATCTCAAATATAGAATACAGGCTTGCAATTAGTGAACATGAAAAGAAAGAATTCTTAAAAATAGCTAAGGACAATGAAAAATCAATCCAGCAGCTGCTATATGAGGTAAAGAAGAATAATTTAAGATTGATTGGAGTCTATGAAAAAGCAGGAGATAGCATAAATGATATCAGAACACTGTTCACAGACATTATAACAGAAAATTTCCCTGGTAGAGAAAAAGAATTTGACATGCAGATAAGTGAGGCCTATAGAACTCCAAATAGCCATGATCAAAAAAAAAAAAAAAAAAAAATCTTCAGCCAAGCATATCATACTCAAGATTTCAGAAATTCAACACAAGAGTAGAATCTTAAAAGCTGTTAGGGAAAAGAAACAAATCACCTATAAAGGAAAGCCCATCAGAATGACAGCTTACTTTTCAGCATAAACCCTCAAGTCAAGAAGAGTTGGAATGAAATATTTCAAGTTCTAAAGGAAAATATCCTTCAACCCAGATTTATGTACCCTGCAAAACTATCAAAACTGATGGAGAAATAAAATACTTCCATGGGAAAGAACATCTGAGAAAATTTATGACCACCAAAACAGCACTCCAAAATGTTTTAAAGGACATTCTAGAAAGAGATAACAAGGACTACAACTCCAAGAACCCTGACAGAAAGAATCCACCAGGCAGGGCAAACAATTAAACAGAGGGAGAAAAAAAAGAGGGGGAACCAACAACAGGAAAATAAAATGACAAGGATAAGTCAATACATATCAGTTTTAACCATCAATGTTAATGGTCTCAATTCACGAATAAAATGGCACAGACTGGCAAAATGGATGAAGGAGCAAGATCCATCAATATGCTATATACAAGAAACACATTTAACTCAGAAAGAAATTCATAGACTAAAAGTCAAAGGATGGAAAACAATACTCCATGTGACAGGAACCCAGAAAAAAGCAGGGGTAATTATTATTTCTTCAGACAAAGTGAATTTCAAGCCAAGAATGATTCAGAGAGATAAAGAATGTCACTACATCCTTGTAAAGGGAACAATCCAAGAGGAAGAGAGAACGATCATAAATATACCTGCAACAAATACCAGTGCACCCAACTATATAAAACAAATATTAAAGAATATGAAAAATCAAATAAGCACCAATACAATTGTATTTGGGTATCTCAATACTCCACTGTCACAAAAAGATAGGTCAACTAGACAAAAAATCAACAATGAAATATTAGAACTGAACCAAATTTTTGAACAAATGGACTTAGTAGGTGTCTACATGGTGTTCCACCCACAACATCATAATACACATTCTTCTCATCTGCACATGGGACGTTCTCCAAAATAGACCACATACTAGCTCATAGAAACTGCTTAAGTAAATGCAAAGGAATTGAAATTATCCCACGCCTATTATCAGACAATAGTGCAATGAAATTTCATTAAAAATGAAATCAATGGCAAAAGAAACTACAAGAACTTCCAAAACACATGGAAATTAAATAACACACTCCTGAACAACCAATGGGTCACAGATGAAATTAAAGAAGAAATTAGACAGTTTCTACAACTGGATGATAATGACAGTACAACATACTTGAACTTATGGGATATAATGAAAGCAGTCCTAAGAGGGAAATTCATGGCATTAAATACCTACATCAGAAAAAAGCAAGCATAACTAAACAACTTAATGGTGAACCTCAAACTTCTAGAAAAAGAAGAGCAGGCTAAGCCAAAAGCTCATAAAAGGGAGGAAATTATAAAGATCAGAACAGAAATTAATGTATGGGAGACTAAAAATTACTAAGAATCAATTAATCAAAGAGTTGGTTCTTTGAAAGAATAAATAAAATCAACAAACCCTTATCCAACATTATTTTAAAAAGGAGAGAAAAGACTCAAATCCATGCAATTAAGAATGAAGAGGGTGATATCACAATGGGCCCTGCAGAAATCCAGAGGGTCATCTATACCTATTTTGAAAATTTATATTCTAATAAGATGGAAAATGCAGAAGAAATGGACAGATTCCTAGGTACATATTAATTATCAAAGCTCAATCAAGAAGATATAAATATCCTAAATAAACCAATATCAATCAATGAAATAAAAAATGTAATTAAAAACCTCCTAACAAAGAAAAACCCAGGCCGTGATGGATTCACTGCCGAATTCTACAAGAAATTTAGAGAAGACCTAACAACACTACTTCTCAAACTTTTTAATGAAATGGAAAGGGAAGCAATACTCACAAATTCATTCCTGGAAGCAAGCATTACCCTGATAACAAAACCAGAGAAGGACCAAACTAAGAGAACTACAGGTCAGTCTCCCTAATGAACATAAATGCAAAAATCCTCAATAAGATACTTGGAAAAAATGCAGCAAATAATCCAGAAAATTATATATCATGACCAAGATGGATTCATCCAAAAGGATGCAGGGATGGTTCAACATAGGTAAATCAATAAATGTAATACACTATATTAAAAGAACCAAGGACTAAAATCATATGATCACCTCAATTAATGCAGAAAAAGCTTTTGACATAGTACAGCACGTATTCATGATAACAACCCTACAGAAAATTGGAATAAGTGGTCTTTAAATCAATCTGATAAAAGCTATCTATGAGAAATCAACAGCCAATATCATACTAAATGGAGAAAAGCTGGAAGCTTTCTGTCTAAATTCAGGATCAAGACAAGGATGTCCAGTGTCTCTACTCTTATTAAACAGTCCTGGAAACTTTAGCCAGAGCAATTAGACGAGAGAAAGTAATAAAAGGAATAATGATTGGAAAGGAAGAAGTTAAATTAACATTGTTTGCAGATGACATGATACTCTATGTAGAAGACCCCAAAAACTCCACTAAAAATTGCTAGATTTAATAAGCAAATTCAGTAGTGTAGCTGGATACAAAGTCAATACTCAAAAATCAATAGCCTTCCTGTACACGAAGAACAAACTCACTGAAAGAGAGATTAGGGAAACAACATCTTTCACAATAACATCCAAAAAGATGAAATACCTAGAAATCAATCACACAAAGGAGGTAAAAGACCTCTGCACTGTAAACTACAGTACTCTGAAAAAGGAGATTTAAGAAGATATCAGAAAATGGAAAGATATCCCTTGCTCTTGGGTAGGAAGAACCAATATAGTGAAAATGGTCATGCTTCCAAAATTGTTATACAGATTTAATGCAGTCCCCATCAAAATTCAAACAGCATATCTCACAGAGTTAGAGAAAACAATTCTAAAATTCATTTGGAACCAGAAGAGACCTAGAATAACAAAGGCAATTCTTGGCAACAACAGCAAGGCAGGGGGCATCACAATCCCTGATTTGAAATTATATTACAAAGCTACTGTGATAAAAACAGCATGATATTGTCAAAAAAACAGACCTAAAGATCAATGGAACAGATTAGAAGGTGCAGAAACAACTCCAGACATACTAAGGCACCTTATCTTTGACAAAGGTGCCAAACACATTCACTGGAAGTATGATACCCTCTGTAATAAATGCTGCTGGAAAAACTGGCTCTGCACAATCCAAAGATTAAAATTAGACACTTATATTTCAGCATGCACTAAACTAAATTCAAAATGGATCAAAGATATAAATATTAAAACAGAAATGTTAAATCTGCTGGAAGATAGAATAGGTAAAACTCTCAAAAACATTGGTGTAGGCAAAGACTTTATGAAAAAAAAACCCAATAGCACAGAAACTATCACAAAGAATCAACAACTGGGATCTCATCTTATTAAAAAGCTTTTGCACAACAAGAGAAACCACCAACAGAATGAAGAGACAGCCCACAATGTGGGAAAAAATGTTTGCCAGCTGTTCATTAGACAAAGGATTACTATAGAGAACATACAAAGAACTCAAAAAAATCAGACCTCCCAAATTTAAAGACCCAATCCAAAAATGGGCATCTGAGATGAATACACACTTCTTAGATGAAGAAATACAAATGGCAAGTAAGTATACAAAAAAAATGTTCACCATCACTAGTTATTTGAGGGATGCAAAATAAAACACTGAGATTCCATCTCACCCCAGAAAGAAAGGATATTATCAATAAATCAACCAGTGACAAATGCTGGAGTGGCTGTGTGGATAAAGGAACACTTCTCCTCTGTTGGGGGGAGTGTGGACTGGTATAGCCACTGTGGAAATCAGTGGAGTTTCCTCAAAAACTGGGATTGGAAGTACCATTTGACCCAGGTATTCCTCTTCTGGGTGTCTTCTCAGAAGAATTAAAAACATTGTACCACAGTGACATATGTGCCTCCAGATTTACAGCAGCACAATTTGTAATAGCTAGATCTTGGAAACAACCCCAGTGGCCATCAACCAAGGAATGGGTAAAAAGATGAGGCATTTCTATACAATGGAGTACAACTGCATCATAGAGAAGGATAAACTGGAGACTTTTATAGGTAAATGGATGCAACTCGAGACCACACTCATAAGTGAAATAAACCAGATGCTCATGTGTAAACATCATATTGTCTCCCTAGTGTGAGAAGCTGAAAGAGTAAATAAGATCCAAAATGTACAATAGATATTGTAAAATGGGAAGAAACTCTTCAAAAGGAAAGAGAAACTATGATGGGGGAATGGAGAAAAGAAAGAAGGAAAAATTATGTATATATAAGATAGTTAAGATAGATACAGTACTAATTTCACTTACTTCAGTGAAAAGAAAAGTTTGTGTTAATATTGTTTGGACAATTAAGTGCTAATATCTTGTACCCTGAGTAGCTAATTTGAAGATAACAGTCTGTAATGCATTAACCATTGTTACCATCCTATTATATTATTTTGAAATTTTGTTCTATTTTTTCTCTTTAAAAAAAAATCTGACACCAGATCAAGTGAGCTGTTTTTTTTTTTTTTTTTTTTTTTTTGTGTGTGTACCGGGGGGTCGACCTCAGGACCTCGCGCGCCAGCAGGTGCCCGTGCCGCTGAGTGATATCACCGGCAACTTTTTCGTATGTGGGTTCCGGGAGTCGAACTCGGGCCCTCGCGCTTGCCAGGCAGGCGCTTAAGCCGCTGAGCCATCTCACCGGCCCCCCAAGTGAGTTTTTGATAGGAAAACTTTCCCAATATATTTTTTGCATGAGGGAGAAGCCAATCTAGGAATTTTGAATATAAACAACCCCTTTCTCCTATCTCAGGCCACTGTGAGTCTGTTTACCTGCCCACTCTCATCCTATAAAGCATACTTCTTTTCCACTTTAAATAAATGGACACTTTTACTTCCTTTTCTTGTTTCTTGTCCAATTCTTCAGTACACCATGAAACTGGAAAAAAATATTTCAGTACCCTCCTTCTGATAACACTACCAGAGCAACCTTAAGTGCAACCTAGCAGTACACTGTTCTCAGGGTTTTTCTCAACCAAATCCTGCCCTCCCAGCTCCCTTCCTACTAAAATAAAATCTAAACTTCCTCGGATTTCTTTCCTGTCCTTATGTCTTTGCTCCAAACAAACTTACTAGAACTAATCTGAGAAACTAATGAATGTTAATGCTGTGAATTGGTAAATATGTTATCTCTTTTAAGAATAATATTTCGATTTTAACACGGACTTTCTAGAGAAAAAACCAATAACGAAAGACCTCTCTGGGCATTTTAGACAGGCTAGTAATCTGGGCTGAACCCTTTGACCTAAAATCATAAGAACAACCCAGTCATAGTACCTCAGAATAATATTGCTACACACTTCTCAGAAATTTTTACCTAGTAAATTAGTATATAGTTATGTGTGAAAGATTTGAATGCTTCTTTTCAAAATACAACTCTTTGAAGGCAGTTAAAACTGTCTGCGAAATTCAAGAAGAAAGTCATTTGTATGGGGCACCAAGACCTATGGATCTTAATCCAGGTTAGACAAAAAAATTCAAAGAGTATGTTCTGTCATATGAAAAATTAAGACTTTCCTTCAAAAAACCATTTATCTAGCTTTCTTCTTTCACTTTTCCTGCATTGTTCAATCTGCAAGTCTCTGTCCAAATTTTACATGGCTTTTTTTTGCCTTCTCTTGTTTGTCTATAAATTCTCCTGTTTTGATTAATTCCTTTTCCTGATTCTTCTGTCATTTTTCTCTATTACTTCTCTAGCTCCCTTCCACTCTTTCTCTCACCAACCTTGACATCTCAGAATGCAGAGAAACCCCTGTTGGTTTTGACTTTTAAAAACTCAGGGGAAAATCCCGCTTTCAAAAGGGAAAATTCCATCTCCTCCTGCAGGTCAGACCCAGAGCCGCAGACTTTAGAAAAACACAACAACTGTAGTTATCCCTCCAAATCCATAGGTTCTGATTTAGTGTATACAACCAAGTTCTCATTTAAAGTATTTTTTATAAATTGCATCTATATTGAACATATACAGCATTTTTGTTCTTGTCATTCTTCTCTAAAACAAGACAGTACAACTTTTTACATAGCGTTTTCATTGTATTTGGTATTTTAAGTAATTTAGAGCTGATCCAAAGTACCTAGGGCAATAGTCATAGGTTCCATTCAAATAGTGTACTAGTTTATATAAAGTATTTAAACATATATCAATTTCATATCCTGGGAAGTGGAAGCAGGGATATCAGGGACAACTGTAATCCTGATAGTAAAATTGATATTACTTGAAGATGTTACCACAAGGCTGTGCATAGCAGTACATGCCTGCAATCCCAGCACTCTGATAGTGAACACAGGAAAATTACATATTCAAGCCTAGCTTTAGAAACTTAGTTTGACTCTGTCTTAAAATATAAAGAAAGGGGGATGGGGGATGTTACCCAGTGAAAGACCTGGATTCAGTTTCCAGTAGTCCAAAAATGAATAAGTCAATAGATGAATAAATAAACATTACTACTTTTATTCTCTACAATAGAGTATCAGAGGAATTTTAAGATGCCAAATATTCACAATTTCACCTTTTCTCTCTTGGTATTTTTTGTTTGTTTGTTCATTTTTGTTTTTGTTTTTCACTGCTGGAGATTCAACTTAGGATGTACTAGGCAAGCCCTCTCTCACTGAGTTATAGCTCCAGTCCCAATTCTCATGCAATCTTGCACTTAGTTTCAGGTCTGTTATATTCTTTAAATTATTTGACATTCATTTCTATAAGCCAGGATTTGTTTTTCATATACAATATCCTACATTATTATGCATGTTATTTTCTTTCTCAGAAAGTATTATGTTTAAGACACAACTTTCCTGCTTTTTTGGTATGTAATCAAACTTGAATGACTATAATCCTGTATTCTGTGGTCCACAACCCTAAGTAGGAGTCAGACTTGCTGGTGCATGCCTGTAAGCCCAGAATTTAGGGAAGCCGAGGCAAGAGAATTATATGTTCAAGTCCTATCTGAGCAACTTAGGAAGAACTTGTCTAACAATTAAAAAATAAATAAATAAACCCAGTACAGCAAAAAGAAAACCTAAGTGGGCATAAGAATTATCTCAGGAGCTTGTTAGTGTGCAGATTCTCAGTTCCCCACTTATAGAAGAGATTCTTATTCAGCAGGCATGAAATGGAACCCTAGCATATGCATTATAAGTATTCCAAGTCACACAAATAAGGTTTATTCTAGGATTACACCTTTTGAGATGTTTCTTTGTTAGTGGTGAGACATTTAAATACTTCTGAAAGGCTTAGTGCAATATCTAAAATTGTCAACCAGACATCCCAGAGAGTAGTAATACAAATGGATGTTTTCCATGTAATTTTGCTAAGAGACCCACATAAAGTAATGAAATAGTAAAGCAGAGCACCTGCACATTTGCATGTCCTTTGTTGTCACCCACAAAGACCAAAGGACAGACTTATGTCTTATATTCTCAGGCAGAAGTTTCAACTAATGAGAGAATAAGATACTTTAGATATCTTCTACTAAAATAATTTATTTTGCATATACAGAAACTGTGGCTTTGAAAGGGAAAGTGCCTTGCCTAAAGTATTAAAGATTTGGGCCAGAACTAGAACTCAGATCTGCTAACTCAAATTACATTATTTGCTTTTCTGAGAACTAAGCTTGCCATAAGTAAATATTATGTTTTTCTTTTATATACTTTCATTGATCTATGTCAATGGAAGAGTCTGATGATATTGGGAATACCCAGGCAGGTTGGGATGTAGTTAAGGAAGAAAAGAAGCAGAATGATAAAAAATAAAACTGTCACCAGCCACTTAGTTTCACATGTTCAGTTTTCCTCCCACTGACCAGATCAAGGGAGACCATTTATTTTGGTAAAAAGGAAAAATGATTTATTCAAAGCTAGCTCTGAGAAGATGGAGGGGCCCATTTGCCTCAAATCACTATTTTAATTTTCTACAGCTTCTCCATTTTTTCAATTGGTCATTGATTCATTCATTATTTTTAATGAAATGCTTCGTCATTCAATAGTTGTTATGTTTTTCTCCCAAAGAGGACTTATGGTTGTTTTATTTTCTAAGTTTTTAGAAATATCTGCCTGTTAAATTTACACTTGACTTGTCTACAATTGTTTAATCATACTATATTTTATATTACCATAAATATTTTCCTATTTTTTTCTGATAGGAAATCTGTGTGGAAGCTATCATATCAGCTAGTTTTTCCCTTGTATACCTGGTTTGCCATCATCTTTACAATTTAATAATGTAGTGCTTGGCTGCCTCCTTTTCCTTTATGATTTAGCAATGTAATCAGTATATAACTTGATTTCAATCTATCGAATTAACTGGGAACACAGTGCAGTCTTTGGATAGGCAAATTTACTACTTCCACTAGGTTAGGAAATTTGTTTCATTTTGTAGTGCTTTCTTTATTTCATTTTTAGAATAGAAGTTATTCTCTTTCAGCATTATCCTCAATAGATTATATTTGTCCTTCACCTCTATTCTCTCTAATTAAATTTCTTTGTCTTTATCTTCTGTATTCCTTGTGACTATCTAACAATTTTTCTCTTTTTCACTTACTTGATTTTAACTAATTCTACTTTGTTCCTTGTGCTTTCTAGTTTATTTACTTTCCCTCAGTTTATTTCTTTAGTTTTATACAAATATGTATTAAAATCCTTGTCTTCAATTCTTTGGCTATATAACTGAAAGTGGAGTTATTAGTTCATACATCAACCAAAAATGTGCCTGGAAAAACAATCTTGCCAAAATGAGGCAAAAATTATGACATTCCCAGATAAATTAAATTTAAAGGATAATGTCTCTAGTTTATATTCTCTACAATAAATGCTAAAAGGAATCCTTTAGCCTGAAATGAAAGGAAATTATGAAATAACTCTGATAAGCATGAGTAAATAGGTAAATATAAAAACTGGAATTACTGTATTTTTAGTTTTAAATTCTTTTTTTCTTATATGGTTTAAGTGACAAATATATAAAACAATACAATAATTTACATTAATGGACACACAAAGTACACAAATTAAATTTGTAACAATAACAACATAAAGGGGAAGAATATACCTACAGCTGGATAGAAAGCAGAGTTAATGTATGACTCTTGAAGCTAATATGGTAACAGTCCAAAGCACATTATTGTAAAGTTAGTGTGTTAAATGTAATCCCCAAGTAACTACTAAGAATATAACTAATATATACAGAAATGAAAATAAAGAATAAATCAAAATGATACTCTAAAAAATTAACATAGACATAAAAGTCTAGGTATTGGAAGAATTGATGAATAAAAAATATGAAATATATATAATAATCAAAATTACAGAAATAAATCATTCAATATTAATAAGCACTTTAAATATAAATGGATTAAAATTACTAATTAGAAGTAAATTTAGTCATTTACTAATTAGATTGGCAGAATGGCTAAAAAACATGATCCATCTATATATTGCTTATAAGGTAATTATTTTAGGCAAAAAGACAAAATTGAGTAGAAAACGAAGGATAGAATCTTAGCCTGGCATGTCTATGATTCTTTTGATAACTTTTTGACTTCTAACTTTCTGAACTCTGCTTACCTCTAGCATCAGCCTATCCCCCTATGGCCTGATTTATGCTTCCACATTTGCCCAGCTGCTGCTGCTGCTACTGCTGCTGCTGCTGTTGTTGTTGTTCTTCTTCTTCTTCTTTATGAGGCAGAGCATATGAAAGAATTTGGACAATGTAGCTAAGAAATAAACCTTAAATTCAATCAAATCAGTGGAGTTTAAAGAAGTGACTGTTGACTGTGAAAATTCAAGGATATATATTTTCCCTTAGCTATTGCTTTAAAAAATCCCAAACTTTTACACTCACTTTAGCAAGGTAAAGAATAATTATTTTCCAATTTAAGAAGCTTGGATTCCTTCCTACTTTTAAATAAGTTCCTCTTGCCTCCATTGCCTATTAATCTCTCTGTGTCTTAGTTTTCTCCATTACACCTAAAGAAGTAGTTGCATAGAAATTAGGACATTAAGCTATGAAAAGAAAAAAATAAAACTTCATCCATGATACTGTAGCAGAAAATGCACCTCAGCAAGTTTGTTAGTTGCCCAGGTGCCCAGTTCCTGTTGCAGTTCCAGTTGCTTTTGTTTCTAAGAAATGGCTGGTCAGCATGATGCACATTTTATAAACCAAGCCCCAATTGACAAGCCATTCTTCGTCAGTACTTCCTACCTGCTTATCCCATATAAGCCCTTGACCAACCGAGATCAGGGCCTGACATTTTGAAGGATAGTTAATTATTTGTCAGTGCCCGACATTAAATAAATCAGCCTCCAAATCCTGGGCATCATTTCGGTGTTTCTGCTTGACATTGCATTGCTTTTCAAAATATTTGATTCAATATATGAGGAATTTTATAACTTTGCATCCTTTTATTGTCCCACATGAATCCTTATCTCAGTTAATAAGGCTGTGCTCATAATAAACAAGAAAATCTTCAGTGTCTTTTATTGCATACTATTGTGAGGGCAGTAGTTATTTTCCTAAATAAAATTCAGGTATTTTTTATTAGTTTTTTTTTACATTTCATGAAACTAGATTTTTATCCTTCTTTTCAAATTAGCATCAACCCATTTTTCCCTTCCAGCTTTATCTTCTGTGAATTAAAAATAAAAAGATTCCTTTTATACTTTCATTTGAGACCCTCCTTGATCACAATGTGAATAAAATAGGAGAGCCGTATATTTTCCACTGTTGTCAGCAGAAAATTAATGCCTTTGGTAAGAATAGTTTAGTAAACAAAATATACATCTTTCTAATTCTTCAAGCCATGTTTTGTCTGTCCTAACAAGGAGATAATTATGTTTTGTTCAATTCAGATATACTATGGATAAGGCATTCATCTGATCTTTTGGGTTCTTAACAGTACCTAAAAAGGAAATGAGGTTAGTTTGGCCCAATTTGTTCTCTATGACTCCATACTCACTTATTGAAGATAAAATAGTCTTGCCAGTTAAAGTTCTCTAAATTTAATGATGAGAAATTGCATGCCTTCTAACTTAAGGATTTTTCTCTATCCTGACCATCCCCAGAAGTGGAACTCCAATTCCAAATGACAGAACTCCTGTTTCAGAAGCAGCCATTTTTAACAGAAAATTGACCCAGAAATCAGAATGACAGACACAAATGAAAGCTTGAAAGTTAAAAAATATAACCTTAGTCTGTTAGAAAAGAAAAAAATGAAACAAGAGAAATATTAGTCTGTCATTTTTCCTATCTGTTCAGAGCTATCTTCTTTTTTTCTTCTTGTCAGTTTGGGTTAGAGACCAGGTAGTAATTTAAAGAATGAACATGTATAGGAGAAGTGAAGCAATATGAAAAAGTAAAAACAGCAAAAAGTAGCTATGCTCTAAAACATGCTACCTGAGTGACCTTAGACAAATCATTTAATATTCTTGCGACTTCATTTCAGCATTTTGAATTTTGAAAAATGGAGAGCATTTCATTAATTCATTGTGACTAAGAATTTGCTCTTCACAAAATATAAGTCAAGAGCAACTGTGCTCAACAGGTATTCATTTTACTGCTGTTGTGTTTTTGGAGTCTTTTTGGGAGAGTATTAACTTGCTATTTTGTTAGATTTCATTAATGTAAGATGCATGCACATGTGAATCCAATGAAGTTTATAAGACTCTTCTTGCCTTTTGAATAATAAAAATAATAATAATGCATTATTAATTATGGTCATATATATACATATATTAATTATGGTTTTATATATATGTATATATATATATATATATATATATTTACCTTGGAAAAGCAAAGTATGTTTTTCCTATAATGTGAATTTCTTATCGCTTCCTTAAACTAAACAAATTTATATTCTTTTATTTTCTGTTTTACATATTGGAAAGACAAAGTATAAATAAATCATTTGGATAACTTATCTCCTATATAGACTGAAAAACAATCTATTGTAGTATGGGAGTAAAAATATTATAATATTGATAATTACTTACTTTTTACATGTCCTACATTTTGTGTAAATAGATATAGATAGATACGTAGATAAATATATAGATAGACAAACTTGACCCACAAATTTTGAGATTAATACTCAAAATTTACTAATGAGGTACATAAAGTTTAGAGATCACTGGATGGGAGGATACTATAAATCAGATAATATAACTTTTGGTAGAAGTTCATCATGCCTGAAATCTAATGTTTGTTTCTACAGTGAATCTGCCCCTCCACTTCACTCATATATTTCTACCAATATCATTCTCATAGTAATCCAGACTAAGAACTTGTGAGTTATCTTTGCTTCTCCTCTGTCATTTATCACAAAATTTGTTACCAAATCTATTCCTGAAACATTTCAAATATAATTCTTCTTTACTAATTCTACTGAGACAAGACTAGTTCATATTTTTTGTTCTATAAAACAAGGGTAACTGAAGTATTGTAACAGCCTCCTATCTTCCCCCTGTCTCCTTTGTGTGTGTGTGTGTGTGTGTGTGTGTGTGTGTACTAGGGGTCGACCTCAGAACCTCATGAGCCAGCAGGCACCCATGCTGCTGAGTGATATCACCAGCCCTTTTTTCATATGTGCATTCCAGGAGTCGATCTTGGGCCCTTGCACTTGCCAGGCAGGCACTTACACCACTGAGCCATCTCACTGGCTCTGCCCCCTGTCTCTTGATCCAGTTTAACCAATCCAGATTTTTGTATGCCTGTATATCTTATTTTTACTTTTAGAGTAGAGGCTACTTAAAGACATTCAGTCATGGGTGGCATCTTTTATCTCTTCATTCATGGTGCCTTGCTTAAATAGATATATTAGGATTTCACTTTCTGTCTAGAAGTGACAATACGACTTCTGGTCTTGAGTTTGGAACTAATATAGCTCTAATTTATACACTAAAGTGAAACTAATCTGGTAGTTAGTAAAAAAAAACAGTAGTTCCTATGTTCATTTTCAGATTTATCCCGGTTGGTTACTCTGCAGAGTTTTAATATTTCTGAGAAAAATATTTCATCAAGAAGATAAAAGTATACTGAACATAAAATGTCACTTTGATTTCTTTTGTGTGTGTGTATATATATAGGACCTTGCTCTTGCCAGGCAGGCACTTACGCTGCTGAGCTATATCTTCAGCCCTGCTTTCTTAAAATATGCTCACAAGAAGCATTTACTCTCATTCTTTGTTCTTGTCTTTGGAGTCAGAGTTCAATTTCTGGGCTATGCTTCATTTCTAATTATGCTTACCTGGAAGAATTGTTTTAAATCATAAAATCTTGCCATGTTTATAGAAATAACCAGGTATTTCCTCCTTTCTTTTTAATGTATTATTATATATAATTATTTTTATTGGTACATGTTTGTGGAAGATAATGATTACATTCCTTATTGGAAGTTGGTATATGTGCCTAACATATCTTAATTTGGTTTTTCATTGCCTTCCTTTCCTCTCCCTCCTCCTTCCTTCCATCTCTTGGTCTCCTTCCCTTTTGGAAAGGATTAGTTTCCCTATTTCCTAGTATCTTTTATTCTGCTCTTTTTTTCATTTTGGATTTTTGATATAAAAATTATGTAATATTTAAGACTGTATATATGGTTTATTTCTCTTAACATTATGGTCTCAAGCTGCATCGATTTTCTTACAAATGACTGAATTTTATCTTTCTTTATGGCAGAGCAGTATTCAGTTGTGTATAAATCCCACATTGTCTATACTTATTCATCTGGTAATGGACAAATAGGTCATTTCCAAGATTTAGCTATTGTGAATTGTGTTGTCACAAACATGGGTATGTGTGTAGCATTGTAACAGGATGTCTGTAATTCTTTTGGGAAGATACCTAGCAGGAGAATAGATGGGTCAAATGTAATTTCTATTTTAAATCTTCTAAGGAATCTCTATACTGATGTCCACAGTGGTTGTACTAGTTTACATTCCCACAAAGAGTGTAGAAGTGTTTCTTTTTCCCCACTTGCCAGCATTTATTATTTGATATCTTAATGCTGGCCATCCTTTCTTGAGTGAAGTGGAATCTAAGTGTGTGTGTGTGTGTGTGTGTTTTTTTTTTGCATTTCTCTAATGCTCAGAGATATTGCAATTTTTTTCATGTCTGTGACCCCTAGGTTAAGTGATGTGTTCTATCAACACATATTTTCCTTTGGCAATCTTATGTTCATTGTAAAAATATGCAGAAAAAAATATACCATATTTCATGGGCTACTTCATGTAGGTTACATGGGAATCATCTCAAACCAGTTACTGTAGGAAATCTCTAAATAATACTGCACTGTTGAAGGGAATAGGTTCTTTTGCTCATTTCAAACTGATAAGACCCAAGGCATATTTTGTTGACTAGCTTCTAACTTGTGAGAATTAAGTCCTATGATCTGCTGTTTTCAGGGATCCTATTGAATAAGGTAATAGAGATGCTAGGGTCTATTGTATCTCAATTACATACTTCCTACAAAAACATTATTATAAGAGGTTGTCTGACTTTAATTCTGTCAAATGTATATGACCACAGAATTAACTTTTGTTATAAAGACATATGAATAAAAGTCTAATATGTATAAGCATTTTCAGGCCTTGGAATTTATAAATAATTTCATAATATTAAGAAAGATGGGATCTTATGAACATTGAGATTTTATGATACTCCCACACATATTGAAAATAGAAATATATTGCTTTATGAGGATTTTCCATATGTGTACAGAGAAATAATTAGGAAGATTCATATTATGCAAGACAAAATGAACTTCAGAAAACTACAGAATGAAGTTGACTTATTTCAAATTTGGACCCCTGCCTTGTGTGGCTGGTTTTCAAAAACATCTAAATAAAGAATTAATGAAAGACAAGTACAAATTTTGGTTCTGACTGATACTGACTTTCCTGGTTTCCTAGTGCTTTCTGAATATATTTCTTTTATTTTATTAGTATATGCAATTACTGCAGTTTAAAATCATCTTGGGGAGTGGTTACATGTACACATTACAGCTTGTTTTTTTCTTAAACCCCTTCCCCCTTCCTCTGGTTCCCTTATCACCTTTTTCATACCTGTTGATATTATTTGTCTTAGCATGTGTTATGGCATATGTTTATATTGGTTAGAGTTATCAGTGTCCTGTACGTGGCACATCCTTATTTCTCTACTTTTCCCTTCCTCTTCCCCTCTCCTTGTTCCCTCGGTCCACTCTCCTATTGAATGAGATCTTTCCCCTTGCTCATTTCTTTCCATCTTTTATCATTTTCTTTGTACTTTGTACTTTGCCTCACTCAAATAAGCTTGCATGTCTGATTTATTTCACACAGGATTATATTTTCCATGTGCATCCATTTTTTTTACAAATGCCTGAAATATGTCACTTTATAGCTGACTAGTATTCCATTATATAGAGATATGACATTTTGTTTGTCCAATCATCTTTTGAGGGTATACAGGCTGCTTCTAGAATTTAGCTATTATGAATTGTGCTGCTATAAACATTGATATGCAAGTATGACTGTAGTATAATGACTTAAGCTCTTTGGGGAAGATACTTAGCAGGGGGATAGCTGAGCTGTATGGAATTTCTAATTTCAGTTCTTTGAGAAATCTCCATACTTATTTCCATCATGGTTGTACTAGTTTGCATTCCCATCAATTATGCAGGAGAGTTCCTGCATTTCACCACAGCCACTCCAGCAATTGTTTGGTTTCCTAATAATTGCCATTCTTTCTCAAGTAAGATGTAATCTTAGAGTTGTTTTAATTTACATTTTTCTAATGACAAGAGATGGTGAACATTTTTTCATATATTTGTTAACCATTTGTATTTCTTCTTCTGTGAAGCATCTGCTCATTTCTCTACCCATTTCTTGATTGGGTCTTTAATTTTAGGTGGTTTAATTTTTTTGAGTTTTTTGTATATTCTAGATATTAGTCCTCTGTCTGAGGAGTAGCTGGCAAAAATATTTTTCCATTCTTCAGGTTGTCTCTTCATCCTATTGATTGATTCTTTTGCTGTACTGAAGATTTTTAGTCTGGTATAATCCCATTTGTTGATTCTTGCTGCTATTTCTTGTGTTATTGAGGTTCTCTTTAGATAATCCTTTCCTACACCTATGTCTTCAAATGTTTAATCTATTTTATCTTCCAGAAGGATTAATGCTTCTGTTTTAATACATAGATCTTTGATACATTTTGATGTTAATTTAGTATATGGTGAGAAATAAGGGTCCAATTTATTCTTCTACAAGCGGATAACCAGTTTACCAAACACCAATTGTTGAATAGGCTATCTTTCCTCCAAGATATGCTTTTGAATCATTGGTCAAATATCAAATATTTGAATACGTTAGGGAAGGTTTCTGTATCCTCAATTCTGTTCCACTGATCCATGTGTCAGGTTTTGTTCCAATACAATGCAGTTTTTATCTATTTCTTTCTAGTATAGCTCAAGTTCTTGTATTGCTATGCCACCTGTTTTTCTCTTATTGCCCAAAATTTCTTTTGCTATTGGGGGTCACTTTTGTTTCCATACAAATTTTAGGAATTTTTTGTCTCTAGACCTGTGAATTATGCTGTTGATATTTTGACTGGGACTGTATTGAATCTGTATAACAGTTTTAGAAGTATGACTTTTTGACAACATTGGTTCTGCCTATCCAGGAGCAAGGGACATTTTTCCATTTTCTGATGTCCTCTTCAATCTCCTTTCAGAGTTCTGTAGTTTTCTTTGTAGGGATCTTTCACTTCCTTGGTTAGTTTAATTCCTAGATATTTCATCTTTCTTGAAGTGACTGTGAATGTTATTGTTTTTAAAATTTCCTTATCTTCCCATTCATTGCTGGTGTACACCAATGCTAATAATTTTTGTATGTTGATCTCATATTATGCTACTTTGCATAAGTTTGTTATTAATTTTAAGTGTTGTTTCGTGGAGTTCTTTGGGTCTTTTATGTATATTATCATGTCATCTGCAAATAATGATAATTTGAGTTCTTCCTTTCCTGTGTGTATCCCTTTTATTTCTTTCTCTTGCCTAATTGCTGTGGCTAATATTTCAAATACTATGTTGAATATCAGAGGTGATAGTGGATGTCCTTTTCCTTGTTCCTTATTTTAGGGGAAATGCTTTTAGTTTATTCCCATTTAGTATGATACTGATTATTTGTCTGTCATAAATAACCTTTATAAAATTCAGGTATGGTTCTTCTATGCCTGTTTTCTTCAGGGTTTTTATCATGAAGCAATGTTGGATTTTACTAAAAACCATTTCTGTATCAATTGATATAATTGTATGGTTTTTGAACTTACTCCTGTTTAAGTGATGTATTACATTTGTTGATTTATGTATGTTGAACCATCTTTGCATCACTGGGATGAAACCTACTTGATCATAGTGTATGATCTTTTTGATAATGTGTGGGATTCTATTTGATAATATTTGTTGAGGATTTTTGCATCTATGTTCAATAAAGTGTTTGGCCTATGATTCTCTTTTTTCATTGGGTCTTTATCTGGTTTTGGGATCAGGGTGATAATGGTTTCCATAAATGAATTTGGGATCACTCTAATCCTTTAAATTTCACTGAACAACTTGAGGAGTATTGTTGATATAACATACTTAAAATTTTTATAGAATTTAGCCATGAATCCATCAGGTCCTGGCCTTTTTTCAGTTAGTACATTCTTTATTACTGTGTCAATTTCATTTCTTGTGATCGGGTTAAAAAAATATATATATATATATCTTCTTGGGTAGTTTGTATGTGTCTAGGTATCTGTCCATTTCTTGAAATTTTGCTATATTGTTGGAATATAATTTTTCAAAGTAGTTACAATCTTCTGGATTTTGACAATGTTTATTGTGTTATCATCTTTTTCATTTGTAATTGAATTGATGCGAGTCTTTTCTCTCTCTTCGTGAGTCTTGTTAAGGGCTTTTCTATTTTGTTTATTCTTTTGAAGAACCAGCTCTTCAATTTGTTGATTTTTTAAACAGTTTTTAGTCTCAGTTTCTTTGATTTCTGCTCTAATCTTTATAATGCCTTTCCTTAGTTTTGGATCAGGGCTGCTTTGTTGTTCTTTTCAAATGTCTTAAATTTTCTCATAAGGTTATTTATTTGGGCTTGCTGTTTTCCTAATGTAAGCATTGATTGTGATAAATTTTCCTCTTAGAACTGCTTTCAAAGTGTTCCATATGTTTCATTGAGTTGTATAGTCATTGTCATTAACTTCCAGAAAATTATTAATTTCTTCTTTGATATCTTTTGTAACCCATTGGTGTTTAGTAGTATGTTGTTAATTTTCCAGAAGTTCTTGCCTTTTCTAAAGTTTCTTCTGTTATCAATACCTATTTTCATTGGATAGTGATCAGATAGTATGCATGAGATATTTCAATTTTTATATTTACTTAGGCATGTTTTGTGGACTAGTATGTGATCTATTTTGGAAAAAGTACCATGTGTTGCTGAAAAGATTGTATACTCTGTTGTAGAGGGGTGGAATACTCCATATATATCTATTAAGCCCATATGTTCAAGGGTGTGGTTCAGCTCTGAAATTTCATTATTGGTTTTTGTTTAATAGATCTGTTTCTTTTGTGAAATTAGGGTTAAAATCCCCTACTATTATTATGTTAATGTTTATTTGGTGTTTTAATTTCAGTAGTTTTTTGTTTTATGAAGATAGCTGCTCCAGTATTCAGTGCATATATTTTATCAATATTATCTCTTCTTGTTGCATTCTTGCTATAAATAGTATGTAGTGACCTTCTTTGTTTCTTCTAATCCATTTTAACTTAAAGTTTACTGTATCTGATATTGGAATTGCTACCCCTGCTTGTTTTCAGGGCCCTTGTGAATGAAACATTATTTTCCATCCTTTAATTTTTAGTCTATAAATATTTTTTTGAATTAGATGAGTTACCTGAAGGTAGCAAATTGTTGGATTCTGTTTTTTGATCCAGTTTGCCAGTCTGTGTTTTTAATCATAGTTGAGGCCATTAAGAGATATTACTGAGATGTGCTGGTTATTTAGTATCATCACCTTCTTTATCTGTTGGTATATCATTTGTTTTATTTTCCCTGACATTTTTGTTCTTCTTGTCTATCCACTGATCTCACTAGTTTCCTCTGTGTTTTTGATGTGTCCAATCTTGTGTTTCTGTTAAGCATATTCTTGAGTATTTTCACTAGAGCTGGTTTAGCACTCATATATCTTTTGAGCTACTCTTTTTCATGGAAATACTTTACTTCTTTTAAAAGATAGCTTTGCTGGGTAAATTAATTGTGATTGGAAGTTGTTTGCTTTTAGGGCTTGAAATCCCTCACTCCAAGCTCATCTGGTCTTCGGGATTTGTACTGAGAAATCTGCTTTGATGCTAATTGGTTTAACTTTATATGTGATTTTTTTGTTGTTATTTTTCTCTGGCTGCCTTTAATTTCTTTTTAACTGGATATCTGCAAATTTAATGAGGTTATGCCTTGATGAACATCTCCTTTCCTCATAGTTTTTTGGAGTGCTATAAGCATAACTTCCTTGTACTTTAAAATATTTTCATGTATTTGGGAAATTTTCTTCCATAATTTCTGTCAGAATGTTGGTTAATTCATGTGTGCAATTTTCTAATTTTTCTCTAATTTCAATTACCCTTAGATTGCTCTTGTCATCTAGTAACTGCTGGAGTGTCTTCTCTTGTTTTCTTATTTTATTTTCTGATTTCTTTGTGGTCTTTATCACAGTTCACTCTTTTGTTCTCAATATCAGACACTCTGTCTTTGCATTGGTCATTTTTTTCAATGTATGAATTATATACACTGTTTTATTCCAGGTATTTCTGTCTGACGTCTTTTTGGGTATTCCATATCCTTGTTGAATCTGACATTCAAATTTTGAACTGTTTTGCTTAGTTCATCCAGTTTTTGCCTATTTCCCCCAAATTTTCCATGGGTATATTGAGTATTGCTTCTGCAAACTTTTAGTTCCTTTCCTCTTTGAACTTATCTATTTTCTGCATCCCTTCAAAGAACTTTTCATATATTTCTGTTATCTGGTTTTTGTTTTCTTTTCCCTTTGTGAACCCTTGCTCTGCCTTGGGAGAGTTAAATAGTCCAGAGGTGTATTTCCTTGTTTCCCCATTCTCCTACTTCTAGCTGTATTTATTTATTTATTTTTAGTTATATGTGTTCCCCTTTTTTCTCATATTTTTAGGGAGTCACTGCAGGTTGGGGACTACAGAAGTGAGGAGAGTATGTGGTTATATGGAGCTTTCTTAGTAGGATATTACTTCTCCATAAATAATTTTCAGCTTTGTTAAGTCCAGTTCTAATAATTGCTACTTCTTTTGTTTATTTGAAGTGATTTTGATTATGTCCCTATATTTTGCCAAAAGAATTGTTTCAGTTTATAACAGCATCTACAGATCCAGTCTTACAAGATCTTTATGTGATAGTCCTTGCAGTTACTGTTTTCCACCTTTGGCTATTCTCTAGATGAGGGTGAGAACCTAGATGTCTATTAAATCAGAGCCAAAGATACCACAAATATACAAGAGCAACAACCTAATATACACATAAAATCATAAAAGAACATAACCCTACATTACTAAATAACTCAAGAAACATACAAATCTTAAACCAGTAAGATATCCGATGGGAGCACCAATTAGATATTCCAATAAGCCATTGCATATGTGATTCCCAAGTAGCTTATTTGGCAGAGAATCTCTGTGTTCATCTCCCAATTATTCCTATGGTAACTCTGCTGCAAAACTGTTGTTGACTCAGACTGAAAACTTCTGCCAGGTTGCAGGGATTCTTACAGAGTGTGATCTAGCCCAAGCTCTTGGGTTGGGAACTCTTGCTGTCTCTTTCCCTGGATGTGATGAGGGTTTGGCAGACTAGTTTACTGGCATTCAGTTGTCCACTGAGTCAGGATTATTCCTATGGAATCGATTGAACTACAGCAGTAACAGGCTAATCCATTGCAGTGGAATCTATTGAGGCTAGTTGAGCAATAACATAAGACTATATTTTGGGTCTCCCTTTACTCTAGAGGAGAAATCATCAGCTGTATCATAAGCATTATAACAACCCAAGTCTTTACTCACAGTTAATACACACTGAATTTAATGTGTCTCCCCTACTGGTAAAAATACAGAATTCAACAGTTATTTTACAGAATAAATTATGTAAAGCTCACATTATATTGGGGGATTGGATAAAGCAAGAGGTGTTGTGGTAGGTAATTGAGTAATTGTCAATTTGAGTGGGTAACAAACAGCTGAATCGAGTCGGTATGTGTCTGGGCATGGATGATCCACTTAAGGAGGCTTGTCGTCAGAATGGTATAAAAGGAAAATGGGATGAAAGGATTTCAGCTGATTTTCCTTGGAAGAGCTTTGTTGCAGATAATTTTCCTCAGAAGAGGTTTGCTTATTTTTTCTTCAGAGGCGTTCCAGTCCTCCCAGTCCCCAAGGATGGCTGCTGTTCTCTTCACAGGAACTCCAGTCTCTACCTTTGCCTTGGGTGTTATCTCTTGGCTTTCAACACCAATGCCTTTTATCCTGCCAATGCAGACTCTCTAGATTCCAGCACTGGCCCTTGGGCTTACTGGAGCAGACCCTTCAGTTTTCCATTGCAGATTCATTGCCCTTATGATATGGAATCAGACTCATATTGATATTGCTGTGGGCTTCAGGCCTTCACCTAGATTCTTCAGATTTCTAGCATGCAGACAAAGCTCTTGCACTCTTCCACATTTGACTTTATGGGTGGAGATTTTCAGGTATTCTTGTAAATTTCTGTGCTATGCATCAAATCTGTTTGTCTTACAAATACTGACCCTAAGGTGGGGGGTTAAAAATATTTTTTAAGTTCTCTGTGTTATGGGAAGAGGGAAATAGGAGGGGGGCAAATGGTCCTATTGATGTTAAGAGATGTTGTTATATATTTAAAGAGGGATAATAGGGAAAATTATACAAAATTGGTAGAGAGAATTGCAGATGGGGAAAGATTCTATGATTGATGTAAATATTAGAAAAAAAGCTTAAGGGAGTCAATTGAAAAGATGAAGAGGAGAAAAATATAGAATTTAGAATAAAAAACACAGGAGAAAGAGGTCAGGCAAAGAGATGGATAAAAGTAGGAGGGAATATAAATGAACAGGGTAGAATTCCCTTACCCTCTGAAAAGTATATTAAGAGTAAACAAAAAATAAGTAAGCATAGACCAAGCACAGATGCACAGACACATATAAAAGAGAATGCTATACAATAATGAGAGAAACACATGGGGCAAAATGTATAGAAGGAGGAAAACAGCAAAGAATAAAAAACTAAAGAAAAAGGAAGAGATTGAAAATTTTAATAGTACAATAAGAATAAAAATGATAAAATAATACAGTCAAATAAAGAACTGTAAAAGAAAACTTTCAATGGTTTTGGACACTTGGCTTCTTTCCTCAGGCTTGTGTTGAGGAGTAGAGTTCCAGGAGGGGTGTGTCTCTGTTCACACTGGAAGACTAAGGGCACACTGCAACCAGAATACTGCTGGACATAGAAGTCTGTTAACAGTGACAACAAGTTGCTAATGTGAACTTCCACTCATATGTAGCTCAGGCTAAAACTGCTTTTTGACTGCTGGAGTCGAGGCCGGGTGATCCCAGCCTCTGCCTCTCAGTGGAATTCCCCCCATTCTTCTGTCCAATTACCAGCAGTCTTCTGTGACTGACATTCCCTCATTCTTCTCTGGAAACTTGGCTGTAAAACGACCATGGGACTGTTCTGCAATCAAAGTTAGAACCCCCTGTCCTTTCCTAAAATGGAAACCCTGCCAGCTTCTGCTCTGTGCAACTGTGACCTGGAGTGCCATTCTTTGTTCACTCACCAAATGTTGGCTTTGGGGGATCACTCAGGAAGCAGTGGTTCATGTTCTCACCACTTCTTCCCAGTGCATAAGATTCTCCTGCTCAGGTGCAGGTCTCCATTTCTCCATAAGCAGAAAAGTTGTTTTCACTGCCTCCCAGCTGGTGGGTGCACAAATACTGTCACAAGTGCCACTCAGTCTATGATCTGAGGCGGTGATCTGTTTCTTCTGTATCACTTAATCCTAGTTTCTTTTTCTGTCAGTTCTTTCATGGATACCATGTTCCCTCCACTCACTTTGGTTTCTCTCCAAGCTATTGTTTTCCAGAGTCTAGACACTTTGTTCTGGATAAGCTGAGTTGCTGGCCCTCACAGCCCCAATTTTTTTTTCAAAACTCTGAATAGGTTCTTAATAGCAAAGGCCCATACATAAGGAGGAAATTACTTCAGTTATTTTAGCATCAAGTATGTTCAGTGTCTCTATGGTTATGAACAAAGGGAATGTCTTAGTTTCATCCTGTTTATACTCAAGGGCATGTATCTTCTCTGATAAACAATCTTAAAAAATTATAAAAATGATCTTATATCCAAGGTAATTTCATATAACCTCTAGCTAATGATCCACACTACAATCTCCATTCCACAGCCAACAGAGTTAGTGCTTACAGATGTGAAGTCAGTGACACAGTATCATAAATTAGTAAATGACAGAATTGATATTGGAGCCTCAGCTCTGCTTGAATTATTAATCATGAGAACAAAAAAATTTACACCTACTCAGACTCAAATACCAGCACCCAAAAATAATGTGTCTCAGGGTTGCCCTTTTTATTTTTGGTATATCATTGCAATACATGAAATTTATATTCATTTTCAGGAATTGGTACATGTATTTAATATATGTTAATTATTTTTGATCCTCTTATTCCCCCAACACACCCTCCCTTCTTCTCTTGATTGTTTTCCCCTACGTGAAAATGTCTGTCCACATTTTACTGTTTATTTATAGTTGAGTTTGTCATATGAGTGAAACCATGTGATATTTAACTTTGGAGTTTTGGCTTATGTCACTTTACATTACGGTCTCAAGATCCATCAATTTTCTACAAAAGACTCAAGTGTGTGTTTCTTTATGGCTGTGGAAATTCTGTGCATGTACATTTCCTTTATCCATTCATCTCTTCATGGGCATGTAAGCTTTTTCCACAGTTTAGCTATTGTCAGTTGTACTATAAACATGGTTATGGATATATCACTATAGTATGATGTTATTATGGGTTGTGTATAGATGTCCCTCTGTTATGATTTGTGTCTGGATGCCCCCCAAAGCCTCATGTGGTCATGGGGGGCAGGATTTTCAGAGGCAGCTGAATCTAGAGTTTGTAATTGGGTCATTGTCTAGTGCTGGTATTGGGGGTCTGAGTGCTATACCTGCCCTAGGGTGGGTAGCCTGCATACAATATAGGTGCTAGAAAAGAGGCTTGCTCCTTCCCTTTTGCTCTTGTTGCCTTTGCTGTCTTCCACCACCCCTCTACCAGGCCACCCTTCCTTGGAGCCAGTTGATTATGGACTGAAAGCTCTACAACTGTGATCTAAATAAAACCTTTCCTCCTTTAATTTTGGGTGTCAGGTATTTTTCCCAGAAATGAGAAAAAAAGTAAGACACCCCCAAAACCACATGTGCTCATAGATTGGGGCTTTTGGGAGGTGGTTGAATCTAGGGTGCATGATGGTGGTAATAAGGCTGTGATAGTGGAACCCTAGTAGCATTGCAGAGTCAAGCCACAAAGGATAGACTTGGGGTATATTGCCCCTTACCTCTTTTAAACTCCTCCAAACAGAGGACATTGCAGCCCCGCAGAATATTTGGCCAGTACAAAGCAGGGTTGAGTAATCAGGAAACCACTCCCTCCCCAATATCTGCCAGTTTGTTGTCAGACTCTGAGGGGATAACAATTGACATCTGAAATGGGAGTCCTCAATATTAGACTCCAGCACCCAAGTCACAGCATGAGAGAGGAGCACATGAGAGAGGAAAGACACAATGATATTGAGTGAGCCCAGAGTTTTCCAGGGAGAAACATACCAGTAGAGCAGAATAGTAAATGCTGCATGATGCAGCATCTAATTGGGATCCACAGAGATAGTAGGACAGGGACCACAGTGAAAGAGAGATTGACTGCAGCAGAGAGGAAGGAAGCACCCCCCTGGCTCCAAGTGGAACAAGAGAGGAGAGATGAGCTAGTGGCATGGAATGGAGGAGGATCTGCAGAGGCTGGGAGGGGCCAACTGAACCCAGAACTCTGTGCAACCATGCATTGTCTTTGTTTCAGAGCTCTCAGTATTGAAAATCCACAGCAACTGGGTGAGAGATGGCTGCAAAGGCATACAGGGCAAGGAGACATGGGCAGGCCACTAAGGGACATCCAGAACATTGCTGGCTGAAAACTGGGGTCCCAGCCTCCACAGCTAGAGGCCAAGATCAGCCTTCAGTTCGGTGGAGCTGAAAGAGTAGTGGTGGTGCTCCTGCCCAACCCTAGTGCAGGCTTACTGGGATTGCCCTGCACCGACACCTAATCCTACAGTACAGTTGTTGAGGTTATCCATCAGAGCTGGGCTGACTTAAACATTACCATGGGACCTTGGACATGAGAAGATAGCTGCAAGATGGTGGTCAGAGAAATGTATTCCTTTCTTTTTCCTTTTTTTCTTTTTCTGGTAGTTCAGGATTTTGTGCTTGTTGCTTGTTTTCTTTTCTTTGTGTTTTTTCTCTTTTCCTGATTGTCTTTTTAATTTTTTTATGAGCGTAAACGTTTTTACATTTTGGTTCACTTTGATCTTCTTTTGCTTTCCCCTTCATTCTTTCTTTCCTGTCTTCTCCATTTTCCCAAAGCTTGGGTGATATTCTTTGTCCTTCAGCCTTGCCTCTAGTATCTTTTTCTTCATTTGTATCTCTATTTTCCCCTTATTCCTCTTAAATGCCCCTTGAGGGTAAAATTCACTGTATACAGGTTCCTGGTTAGTGCTGGATTTTATTATATAACTGTAGATCTTGTTCCTATGGTTAAAGGTACCAAATTAATAGTTCTCACAGATTGTCAGTTTCTAGGCTGTGCTTGATGCTGTTGCTAATTGTACTACTTTAGCCAAGGTATCATACCTTTTGTGATCAGTTGTTCTTCCTTTTATGTCAACACTGAGATTGTCCCGGTCATAAACCTTACCATATTTGAGTGCCAAAACTGGGTGTTGGGCAAAATAAACAGCAATTTCTCATCCAAAATAAATTAAGGAGTTAGGATCTTGGAACAGACTCAAAGGGCAAGAGCCAGCTACAGCTAGAAGACACCTGTGAGAAATAGTCATTTACTACAGAGGTCTCAATATTAATGATCAAGCTACCTGCCATAAACTATTTACAAATATCAACATAAAAAACAAATTTAAAAAAATAGAAAATGAGAAGACACAGAAGCAAGATGTAACCCCAGACCTCCAGGCTACCCTGGTCAAATCCAGAGGCAGTGAGGTGGACGAAATCAGAAGTCACCCACCTGAATTTTCTGAAATGGTAGCAGTGGAAGTAATGAAACAGATGCATGAGGCTATAAAAAAATCAGATCAGAAATAATTTCCCAGACAACTAAAGAGATGATGACTGTAATGAAAGATATGATAAGTGAATCTAGAGTAGATATAGATAAAAAGAATAGAGGAACTTAAGAAAATGATGGAAACCAGAAATGCCCAACATAGGAAAGAAATGGAATCCATGAAAAAGTTTCAAAAGGGATATCCAGGAGCTCAAAAATTCCATCAAAATATATGCAGCTGAATGAACCAATGTGAGAATATCAGATATTTGGAACAGAATATCAGATCTATAAGATATGTTTCTAGTTAGATACCATGAAAAGAAAAATTTCTTTAAAATAGCATGGGACCATAAAAAATCAGTCCAACAGTTGTTAGATGTTGTAAAGAAGAATAATATAATATTAACTGGAATCAATGTATAATCAGAAGATAGCATAAAGGGAATTAAAAAAGATTTCAGGAACAAAACCCCAAATCACACAGGAAATATTATATAGAATCAATAACTAGGATCTCATCTTATTAAAAAGCTGTTGCACAGCAAATAAACCCACGAAAAAATGAAGAGAAAACTCACAGAGTGGGAAAAATTTTTGCCAGCTGTTCCTCAGACAAAGGACTAATATCTGGAATATATAAATGACTCAAAAAAATCAGACCCCACAATTTAAAGACCAAATCCAAAAAAGAGCATCTGAAATGAATAGACATTTTTCAGATGAAGAAGTACAAAGAAAAAATAAATATATGAAAAACATTTAACATCAGTGGTCATTCAAGAAATGCAAATTAAAACACCACTGAGATTCCATCTCACTCCAGAAAGAATGGCTGTTATCAAGAAATCAAGGAATAAAAAATGCTGATTGGGCCTTGGGGAAAAAGGAACACTTCTTCATTTTGGTGGGAGTGTAGACTGGTGCAACCACTGTGGAAATCAGTGTGGAGAGTCCTTAAAATATCTAAAACTAGAGATTCCATGTGGCCCACCTATTCCCCTTCTTAGTATCTTCTTGAAAGAATTAAAAGCATCATACCACAGTGATGTATGCACACTCATGTTTATAGCAGCACAATTTGTAATAGCTAAATCTTGGAATCAGCCCAAATGTCCATTAGTGGATGAGTGGAAAAAGAAGATGCAGCTTTTATACAATGGAGTAATACTCTGCTATAAGCAAGTATAAACTTGGGACATTTCTAGGTAAATGGATGCACACTGAGACCATACTCTTAAATGAAGTAAATCAAACAGAGATGTTGAAATATCACAATGCTTCTCTGCTGTGAGAGTCCAAATTTTTAAATAAGGCCCAAAATATTTAATAGATATTGGGAAATGGGGAGAAAATGTTCAAATGGAAAGGAGAACAAGGGAGGGGGAGAGGAAAATGACAAAAGGGAAAAGAAAAAAGAGAACAAAAGGAAAAAATGGAGAAATAAAGCTTTTGTAAATAAGGTGGGGAAGAGGGGTTGAAAGGAGAGGATGGGATTGGGGAAGAAGAATCAAGATATATTGTGTACATGTGCAAATTCCTTATGATGAATGTGATCATTATGTATATTTAAAATGTACCAACAATGTTAACTTTATATAAGGTGTGACACCAGGATTACATGTACATAATTACTTAATTAATCCACTGATTGTCCAGTATAATTATGGGTTTGAATAATGGGAAAACACATCCTGAGTGTGGTTGGCACCACTCAAAGTGTAGCCTGGAAGGGATACAAGGCAGAGGCACACTGGTGCTGCTGCTGCTGTTGCTGCTGCTTGCTGCTTTGCTGTCTCCTGCCTGCTTGTCATGGACTATTTCTCCTCTTTGAAGTCTCTCTGCCATGCCACCCTGATTTGGAGCCAGATGACTGTGGACTGAAACCTCTACAAACAGTGAGCTGAAATAAACCTTTCCTCCTTTAACTTTGGATGCTTGGTTTTTACCTCAGAAATAAGAAAAGTAAGACAAATATCTTCAACCCCTTCGGGAATATACCCAGGAGAAGTATAGCTGGATCAATGGAATTTCAATTTTGAGTTATTTGAAGAACCCCCATATGGATTTCCAGTGTTTCTTTTTTTATTTTTTGTGGGTACCGGGGGTTGACCTCAGGACCTTGCATGCCAACAGGTGCCCATGCTGCTGAGCAATATCACCGGCCCTTTTTTTGTATGTGGGTTCTGGGAGTCGAACTCGGGCCCTCACGCTTGCCAGGCAAGCACTTATGCTGCTGAGCCATCTCACTGGCCAGTGTTTGTATTAGTTTACCTTCCCACAAATAATGTAGAAGTGTTCTTTCTCCCCAGGTCCTCACCTGAATTTTTTTTTGCATTGATAAAACCACTTGGGCTATAGTAACAGAGACTCTCTGAGTTCTTTTGATTTGCCCTTATCTAATAGCTAAAGATGATAAACCTTTTTTCATATATCTATTGGCCATTTGTGATTCTGTGTTTGAGAAGTGCCTATTCAGTTCATTTATCCATTTTTGAATGGTTTGTCGGTTTTTAAGGAATTAATTTTTTGAATTCTGTATATATATATATATATATATATATATATATATATATATATATATATTTGGGGTTTTTTTGTGGGTACCAGGGGTCAACCTCAGGACCTCGTGCACCAGCAGGCACCCATGCCACTGAGCGATATCACTGACCCTTTTTTCATATGTGGGTTCTGGGAGTTGAACTCAGGACCTCACACTTGCCAGGCAGGCACTTATGCCGCTGAGCCATCTCACCAGGCCCTGTATGTATATTTGATATTATTCCTCTAGCAAATGCATAGCTGGTAAAATATTTTCCCATTCTATAGATTGTCTCTTCACTGTTGATCTTTGCTTTGATGTGTAGAAGTTTTTAAACTTGATGTGGTATCATTTGTTTACTCTTGGTGTTATTTCTTATACTATTGGAGTTCTGTTTAGAAAGTATTTTCCTGTGCCCATGGTTTTAAGTCTTTACCCTATGTTATCTTGCAGCAGTTTTAGAACTTCTGTTTTTCCATCTAGGTCTTTGATCAAGTTATATTTGCTTTTAGTACAGGGTGAGAGATTTTAGTTCAGTATTTAGTATGGGTCTAATTTCAATCTTCTTCAAGGGGATAGCCAGTTTTCCTAGCACTATTTGTTAAAGAGATTTTCTTTACTTTAGTGTATGTTTTTGGCCCTTTTGTCAAAAATTAGATGATTGAAGGTGCATGAGGGGGTTTCTGCATATTCAATTGTATTTGTTTGGCCTATATGTCTATTTTTCTGTCAGTACCATGCCATTTTTTGCTGTAGCTTTGCAATAAAACTTGCAGTTGGTAACTGTGATGTTTCTCCCTTTTTTTCTTTCTTTTTATTTATTTGTTTGTTTTGTCTGGGTTTACTTTGGCTATTCTAGGTCTCTTTTAGTTCCAGACAAACTTTAAGATCATTTTGCCTAGATTTATGAGGAATGTCATTGCTATTTTAATAGGGATTGTATTAAATCTATATATCACTTTTGAAAATATGGCCATTTTAATGATATTAATTCTACCTACCTAGGAACAGGAGATATCTTTCAATTTTCTCATGTTCTCTTCAGTTTGTTTTTTCAGAGTTCTATAGTTTTCATTGTTAAGTTTTTTTCCCTTCCTTGCTTAGGTTTATTACTAAATATTTTATTTTTATGCTATCATAAATGGAAATTTTTCCAAATGTCCTTTTCATTGAGTTCATTATTGTTGAACACATATATTACTGAATTTATTTGTTGATTTTCTTTCCTATCCCTTTGCTGATTTGTTTACCAGTCCTAAGAGTCTTCTGGTTGGGATTTGTATTTAACCATAATGGTAAAATTATTGTTCTATATTTTTTGTTATTGTCGTTAGGCTAATCAAAACTCATGTTAAAACCATCAGATTAATCTCATGTAAATTTTTTATAACATGAAATCAGTTTCTCAATATTAATATTATTGTTTGCTTTGGTACTGTAAATATTCTGCTAAGATGAAATCATGCTACTTGTGTACAGTGATACATGCCTATAAGTCCATCAACTTCAGAGGGTGAAGCAAGAGTATCACAATTTCAAACCTAGACTGGGCAATTTAGTGAGATCCTGTATCAAAATAAAGCATAAAGGGCTGGGATTGTACCTCAGCAGTAAAGGACTTTCCTAGCATATACAAGCACCTAAGTTTAGTCCACATTACCACCAAAAAAATAGATGAAGCATTGTCTATAAATGCTATTTTATAAATTGTCATAGGCATATGATCTTAGTTACCAAGCTAATGCCTAGAGAATTGTCTTTCTGACAAAGCTACATCCTTAATTATTTGTTTTACATGTTTGTTTAAAAAGTGTACTGATTGCTAGACAGCTGTGTAACAACAAAGTGAGAATGACTTGGAAACAGAAGATTAAGTTTCATGTTCTGGCTCTGTTATTATGACCTTGGGAGTACTATATAGTCTATGGAAAACCAATCTTAAATAGATGATTCCTATGACAAAGAAAGAATGTTTATGAAAGTGCTTTCTAAAATGAAAATATTGTATGAAGTTTAGATATTAAGTGTAATAGCTACATCTCAATATTTCACTAGGTTAAAGGTATTAATTTATGCTCAAATACTTTGTCTCTTGGCCAAACTTTATTGGTTTGTTATATTTCCTCTGCAATGTCTTTTATGGTTATAATTAGACACAGTAACAGAATTTTTTATCAGTTTTATTTGGAAGTTAATTGCTGGTGAACCACACAGTACAGTAACAGCAAAACTCAACTTGCAAAACTGATTCTGCCATTATGTTGTTGCAATATAAACCAAGAACCAATGCATCTCAATTCTTTATTTTAGTGGTTTAGGTCTAGTTATTTTCTTAACACTTTTATATAGAGTATAATCATACCTACATTAAAAAGTTAACTTTAAGTGTAAAAGTTTGTGGACAATTTAAATTTCCAATGTTAATTATCTCTTCTCTGTCTTCACGTGAAAAGCCACTGGTTGAATTGCAAAGTTCATTTGAGATATAAGATACTTGGTCATCAGTAGTCTGACCCTTGTTTCATTTTTCTCTATTCCTATATCTGGAAAGTCAAGTGTCACAAAAGAAAATTAATATTCTTTCAAAATCTCTACTGCATGGGCCAGTGAGATGGCTCAGCAGCATACATGCCTGCCTGGCAAGCACAAGGGCCTGAATTTGACTCCCAGAACCCAAGTACAAAAAATGGGCCAGTGATATCACTCAGTGGCATTGGCACCTGCTGGCATGCAAGGTCCTGAGGTCAACCCACAGTATCCACAAAAAAAAAAATCTCTATTGCATTTCCAAACCATTTCTAATATCCTTAATTCTCAAACTCCAACATATTCTTTATCACCTTGCCTTTTAGTAATGCTAACATGGACATTGACACGTAGATTTTTTATAAATGTGCCCCTTCAACTTCTTAGCACCTCAAATCTATCTTTTTATTTTATATCAATTACATATTCTCTTCTATCTGTGGAATAACTGTCCTTTATTTCTAATGATAAACCCTTATACCCATGTCCTTAATTTTAACCTTCATTCTTCCTTTTCATGAATATTGCTTCATCTGTCACCTATGTCTGTAGTCAGGAAAAACATGACAAATTAAGTAAGGAAAGTTTTGTCTCCTCTTCTTTATGTTAATAATTTCTCTGGCTGTATTCTTGGCCACAGGAGCCCGTTGCAAGATAGCATATAGTTGTCTCAACTAGTAGTTAGATTTAAAACTACTACTTAAAAAGTACTGTAATATTGATAGCTGATGATAATAAAAGATCAGGAATAATTACATTTAAATTTGGAGGTGTGAGAACGGCTGAAACCTACCATCTTTGAAACTCTTAAATGGGTAAATCCCTAAGAATGAGATTTCAACCATTACTGAAGGAAGTAATTTGGGGCATTGTGCTTTTTCAAATCCCTTTTGAATCATACCAGATAGATAAATGCCTATCTTTGGCTACTTTCTAATTGGCCTTTTCACAATCTGTAATGTCATTTTTGCCACAGTTTGAGTATTTTTAGAATTATTCAATAGATGGTAAATGTCCATATGGTAGAATTTAAGACAGTGCTGAATAGTTCTTTTTTTTTTGTGGGTACCGGGGGTCGACCTCAGGACCTCGCGTGCCACCAGGCACCCATGCTGCTGAGCGATATCACCGGCCCTTTTTTCATATGTGGGTTCCAGCAGTCGAACTCAGGACCTCGCATTTGCCAGGCAGGCACTTATGCAGCCGAGCTGTCTCACTGGCCCCTGTATAGTTTTTATTTATATATTACTAAGAAATGTTGTTTTAATCAGTGCTTGCTAGACAAAAAGATTTGATGTAAAATATACAAATATATTAGAATTTACAAGATTTGCTTACAAGCACCTCCCCCAGAGTGAAATGTGGAAAAATGCTTAAAGGGGTGTCTGTGTGCCAGAGGCCCAAGGGATCCAGCAGCAGGCCTGGTGTTTGCTGTAGTCTCCTGTATGAGTTTGTATAAGAGGTCAAGGGGTTTGTGATGAAAGACTGAAGAATCTGCTCTGGAGGCTGCAGAGTCTACACTGGAAGGCTAAAGAGTCTGCATTGGAAGTCAAGAGATGATTTCCAAGGTAAAGGTGAAGACTGGAGCTCCTCTGAAGAGACAGAAGTGAGTCTTCCTTCTTCACGTCTCTTTTATACCATTCAGGTGACAAGCCTACATAGGTTGGGTCTTCTGTTTCTAGTGAAACCCTCAGCCACACCTAGAATTATGCTGATTGAATTTAGTTGGGTGTTTCTTAATCAAGGTGACACAATTAATTATCATAAATATTTTGCAATATACCTGAGTAGAATTATAAGCATATTTTATGAACTCTTCTGGCACAATTCAGAGCACATTATTTTAAGATGGCTAATGTCTTTGTGTAAAAATCTATTTTTTTTAATTTTATTAGTACATATTTTAAGTACATAATGTTTACATTCACTGTAGGGAATCAGTACATAACACAACCCAATTCTCTTCTTTTTCACTCTTTGCTCCACCCCTTTTATTTTTCCAGCATCATATTCATTTATTTATAAGACCTTATACATTTAATTTTCATATACACAGATTACAAACCAGGCTAATAGGCCAAAGAACATATAAAACATAATTGTACTAAGTCAAGGGGCACTTTTAGATACATTGTCTGTGCTGTATTACAATAACTATTTTTTCTTTCTCCTTTTTCTTATAATCTGTCTTTTATTTCTACTTTATATATATTGAATTTTTCATGTAAGAGAAAACAGCCTGTATAAAATCCCAGTTTTAATTAAAGTACTGTATTTAAGGTTACTAGTTAATACTTCTTGTAGAGACCCTATAATCTAAAATCATAGGACACAATTTTCTATTCATAGGCTTGAGGCTATGCTATTCTTTCTTCTTTATTGGACAAAACCATTAAATAAATACTTACGTAGAGAATATCAACAGTTTAAAATAGGTTCACTGTGGGGTTTTTTTGGAATACTTTTAATATGCAATACATTATATATATATATTGATTTGGAAGACAGCATTACTGTAATTCTGTAGATTTCATGTCCTTATATTAGTTCATAGAAATATTAACATCATATTCTATTATGTCAAATATTTATAGTCTTTCATTCACCGACACCACTTGATCTCAGTTTTATCTAATGATTCCAAGGAATGGCTCCATCTTCTGAGTCATTAACTATACCAGCCCCTACAGTTTCTGTTTGATTATATCCCTATTCTTCAACCTTCTGTTTTATGGCATTGATTTGAGTCATAGTTAGCAGGTTTTCTTCTAAAATGGGCTGCTGCTGATCTACAATATTTTTAAATCTGTTTTTCTACTTTGCATGGGGATAAAAGAGAAGGTGTGAGAGAAACTCTGGGGATTCATTGTAGGCCTATCCTTTGTTTCATTTTCCAGTTGAGTGGCTTAATAAGAATAGAGTAATTCCTCTTGTCTATTTAATGTGAGTTCTGGGAACTGTGACTGGGTGATTAGTAGACTTAGATTTCCCAACCCTCTCTGAAATTATTGTCTTGATGGCTCTTGACTTTTTTTGTTGTACCCAACCACTGGATAGTAATAATTATTTCACTATGCACAATGTGAGATTGATGTTTGAGGAAAGCAACAATCCTTCATTTTGCTTTACCCCTTCATATTTTGGACACAGTAATCAAGGCTTCTGATTAACAAGGCTTCAATGTATTTTTATTAATCACATCTGAGATTGTCAAATCATCTTAAAAGGAATAAAATAGCAAGCACTCCATGATCAGAAACACTGGTACTTGACAAAAGTTTTGTGATCATTGTAGGCATGTAGAGGAGTATGTAACTAAGTTAAAGGAATAGCTCTCTCTCATATCACATTGTTGCTTGCAATTTTGATTTACTGAAGCTCTCTGTAAGTCTTATAGAGGAAAGTATGGTTTAAGAAACTGACCTACATGGCACCACTTAAACTAGATCTACATGGCTTAGACACCACTTAGGTAAGGTTTTAGGGTAGATCATTATCTAACTGCTCAGGTCAGATGACTTAGGCCAACAAGACTATATATTTTGAGATTGTACTTATTAAAATTACTAATAACTAACAATACCAGTCAGGTGTGGAAAGTAGTAGAAAAAATCATGTGGGAAATTTTAAAAACCACCCTAATTAATTCTGTTCTATCTCCAGCTGTTGTTCTCCATAAAAGAATGTGACTGATTACTCACAGACTATAGTATATTACACCCCTGTAAAAGATGACTAAGATAATACCTCCAGAAATCTTTATTATCCTCTATATAAAGCCAGGGTTTCAGTCAAAATTCATCCAAAAAGATCACAAAAGTACTGGAAAAGACTGTATTTGTTTTATTTGAGGTTAGTTCTCATTTCAACCAAACCAGTTTGCCAAGGTTAATCAAGTCTGCAAAGGAGTAATAAAACTCCTGAGCAATAAACTACTATAACTTCAAATTACAGATAGTAAAATGGATGAAAGTGATAGTGTCTTGGTTACATTTCTCTCATTGCTGAGACAAAATACCTGACACCCCAAATTAAGGAAGGAAAGGTTTATTTGGCTCACAGTTTGTAGAGGTTTCAGTCCATACTCAGCTGGCACCAAGGCAGAGTGGCACATGGCAGAGGGCAACAGTTCATGGTGGCGGAAGGCAGCAAAAACAAGCAAGGGCAAAAGGGAAGAGCACAAGCACAAGGGAGAGAGCAAGCCTCTTTCCCTCCCCTATATTACATGCAGGCCACCCTCCCCAGGTTGGGTGTAGCACTCATGCCCATAATCCCAGCATTAGACCAGGAATCAGTCATAAATCCTAGAAGCCCACCTCCATGACTGCATGAGGCTTTGGGGTGACATCAAGACACAAACCATAACAGACAGTAAGGCATGAAGAGTGGGAATAAAGCATAAGAGAAAGAAGTTTTATTGCAGAGAATGTAAAGATAATGAAGTTTCCAATAACAAAGGGAATGATGAATGATGATACATACAGGAAACACCTATAGACATTTATCATCAAAAGAGTTATAGAGCTCATTTATATATACATATACACTGTGTGTGTCTGTGTGTATATGTGTGTGTAGAGGACTGGAAATAAAATGATGATATCTCTTCCCTATCAACAGTCTTCCCCAAAATAATTTTCTGCAAGAAATAAGAAAAAAAAAACACTTAATTATTCAAAAACATTATTGAATCAGGTATGGTGGTACATGTCTATAATCACAGCACACTGGGAGGCTGAGGCAAGAATATTACAAAATTGAGTTGGGGAAGTAACTCAGTGAGATGGCACTAAGTTCAATCCCAATACCACAAAAAATGAATAAATAAAAATAGTTCAGCAATAGGAAATTGATGTACCTCAACACTGTCAGAATTTGACTGCAGATTTCCACAGGATCTATTGTGAGAAATTGTACTCCAATAAGTTGGAAAACATGAAGGAAATGGACAGATTCCTAGATATGTATGAAATGCCAAAATTGAATCAAGAAGATAAAAAAAATATAAATAACTCAATATTCATCAATTAAATTGAACACGTAATAAAATTTTACAAAGAAAAGTACAGGAGCTGATGAATTTCCTACTGGATTCTACAAGAACTTTAGAGATGATCTAATGACACTACTGATGAAATTCTTTAATGAAGTTTAAAAGGAAGCAATACACCCAAAGTCATTCCTAGAAGCAAGTATTACCCTGATATCCAAACTAGAGAAGGACCCAACCAAAATTGAGAACTACCGGCAAACCTCCCTAATGAACATAGACACAAACCCTCAATGAGATACTGACAAATAGAATGCAGCAAATCATCAAGAAGATTATTCATCATGACCAAGTAGGATTCATCCCAGGGAGGCAGGGATGGTTCAACATATGCAAATCAATAAATATAATACACCGCATCAACGGAGCCACAGACAAAAATCATTTGATCTTCTCAATAGACACACAAAAAAAATTTGACAAAGTCCAACACCCATTCATGATTTAAAAAAAAAAGAAAATTGGAATAGAAGGTCTTTATCACAATCTAATAAAAACCATCTATGACAAACTGAGAGCTAACATCATACTAATGGCAAAAAAAATGAAATCTTTTGCTCTAAAATCAGGAACAAGCCAAGGATGTCCACTATCACCACTCCTATTCAATATAGTTCTTGAAATATTAGCCACAGCAATTAGACAAAAAAGAAATAAAAGGAACAAGCATAGGAAAGGAAGAATATAAATGATCATTACTTACAGATGACATGATACCCTACATAGAAGACCCCAAAAACTCCAGAAATAGACTTATAGATTTAATGACTGAATTCAGGAACATAGCTGGATAAAAAGTCAACAATCAAAAATCAATAGAACTCCTATACACTAAAACAAAACAAAACAAACAAACAAAAAACAGAGAGAGAGAAATTAGGGCAATAACACATTTCACAGTACAATCCAAAAATATTAAATAAGAATCAATTTAACAAAGGAAGAACAAGAGCTATGCATTGAAAATTACAGTACTCTGAAAAAGGAGATTGAAGAGGATACTAGAAAATGGAAATATATCCCTTGTTCATGTTTAGGAAGAACCAACATAGTGAAAATGGCCATACTCCCAAAATTGTTATATAGAAATCCCAATCAAAATACAATTAGCATACCTCACAGAACTAGAGAAAACATTCCTAAAATTCATTTGGAACCAAAAGAGACCTAGAATAGCAAAAACAATCCTAGGCAACAAAGGCAAGACAGGGGGCATCAAAATCCTTGACTAGAAATAATACTACAAAGATGCTTTGATAAAAACAGCATGGTATTGGCAAAAAACAAAAAAACAAACAAACCAAACCTATCAGTGGAACAGAAAAGAAGGTGCAGAAACAACTCCAAACACATTCAACCAACTTATCTTTGACAAAGGAGCCAAGCATGTACACTGGAAGAAAGATCACCTGTTTAATAAATGGTGCTGGAAAAACTGGCTTTCCACATTTCACAGACAAAAGCTAAACCCATGTATTTCACCATGCACCAAACTGAAGTTGAAATGGATCACAGATATAAATATTAAAACAGCAACACTAATTTTCCTAGGAAAGAGAATAGGTAGAACTTTTGAAGAGATAGGTGTAGGCAAAAACTTCATAAACAAAACCCTAACCCCGTGGGAAATACTACAAAAAATCAAAAACTTTGATCTCATTCCATTATAATGCTTTTTCACATCTAAAGAAACTACCAATAGAGTGAAAAGGCACCCCACAGAGTGGGAAAAATTTTAGCCAATTGTCCTGCAGACAAGGGGCTAATTTCTATAACATAAAAAATTGAAAAAAATAAGATTTCCCATATTTAAGACCCAATCCAAAAATGGACATCTGAGATGAATGGACATTTCTCAGGGGAAGAAATACAAATGACAAATAAATATTTGAAAAAATGTTCAACATCATTTGTCATTCGAGAAATACAAATTAAAATAACACTGAAATTCTGTCTCACCCAAGAAAGAATGTCTATTTTCAAGAAATCAACTAATAAGTAATGCTGGAAGAGCTGTGGGGTAAAAGGAACACTTCTCCACTATTTTTGGGAGAGTAGACTATTGCAACCACTGTGGAAATTAGTGTGGATATTCCTCAAAAAACTAGGATTAGAGGTCCCACTTGACTCAGCTATTCCCCTTGTGGGTATCTTCCTAGAAGAATTAAAAACATCACACCACAGTGACATATGAACACCTATATGTGTAGCAGCACAGTTTGTAATAGCTAAACTTTGGAAAGAACACAAATGCCCATCAACCAAGGAATGGATACAAAAAAGATGAGGTTTTTGTATATGATGGAGTACTACTTAGCCATAAAATATGATAATCTTGAGACCTTTCCAGGTAAATGGATGCACCTTGAGACCATCCTCTTTTTTTGGAACCGGGAATCAAACTCAGGACCTTGTGCTTGCCAGGCAGGTGCCGTGCCAATGAGCTATATCCCTAGCCCTGAGACCATACTCTTAAGTGAAATAAGTTGTACCTATATGGGCAAATATGGCATTGTTTCTCTGGTATGAAATACTGAAAGTGTAAATAAGGATCAATGTGTATAAAAGTTATTGTGAGATAGGAAGAAATTTTTCAAAACAAAGGGGAACTAGGGAGGGGGAGGGGAAAAGGAAAGAAGGTAAGAGAAAAAATGATAAATGAATTTGACTGCAGAAGAGATAACATGGCTGAATAGAGGAGGAGCCTCGTTAAGAGCTACTCAGAGAAATTCAACTAAAAACACAGGTAATTGGAAGAAAGGTGAGGGACATACATCCTGAAACCAAAATCAATCTGAGATAACAGACTCATAGATCAAGTAAAACATAGATAAAGGACATAATAAAATGGCCAGCCCACCCATCTGCTGGTCGGTCGCCGGGTTAGGACGACTGCCTGCCATACTTGGAATCTTAAAAGAAGAAGAAGAAAAAAGAAGATATAATAAAATAGTGTGGCTAATCCAAGCCACACAGGATAGACTTGGGATATAAGGTCCCCTGCCTCTTTTGCCTTCCTCCAAACAGAGGACATTGCTGCCCAGTAGTAAATTCCACCAGCACACACAGGAGTGAGTGAACTGCTCCCTCCCTGATGATCGGCCAGTTTTCCTTTTTCCTTTTCTTTTTCTTTCTTTCCTTTCCTTTCCTTTTGTACACCAGAGCACTAACTGGACCCCTAGGGACAAGATTAAAGATTACAGGAGTGTCTAGTAAATGGAACAGCTAGCCCCTGTCCCATGACCTGTGACTAGAGAGGTGCAGGGACTTAAACAGCCTTTCACCAGGGGACTGTGAAGCCCAGTGCTGTCCCCACACCAATGGCAGTAGCAGAAAATCACCCCACAGCACCCCACCCCACCTCACCCAATGAAGTTACAGATTACAGAGGAGGTGGGTGGCAGAGTAAGAGGAACTTTTAAAGCAACAAGTGGGAAGTTAGCAATCCACCTTTGGGAGATGAGTATGGATTGGGACTGAGCAGCCTGGACAGCACTGCAGGAGCAGAGAGTCAGACCACATCACAGCAATCCACCCCACCCTGCAACAAAAAACCTGAGAGGACAAAGGCTTGCCAGTGAAAGAGGAACATAGAAGGCTGAGCATGGACTGGGAGGAGACAACTGTGCACAGGACTGGGCCAGCCCCATGTATCTGTCTGAAAGCAGCACAGCAACTGGGAGAGACACGGAGAGAAACAAGGTAAGGAGTGGACATGCTGCTAAGGGACACAGAAAAAGTGTTGGCTGAAGACTATGGCCCCAGGCCTTTACATCTGGAGGACAAGATCAGACTAAAATGCAGCATAAACTCTACTGCAGGCTTGGCAGTGTTATCCAGTACTTTGGGGTTCTTGCTAGACACCAGAGGAATCTTGTTTTTATTTTATTTTGTTTTTTCTTGTTTCTCTGCTGGTTTGTTCCCTTTTCCTTTTTTTGTTTTTCTTTTTTCTTTTTGTTTTTTACCTATATTTTTGTTCTAATATATTTGTCTTCATTTACTCTTTCCTTTATCTCTCTAGAATTAATCATATTTTCATATGAGTGAATAGTCTCTCAAAATTTTCTGGTTAACTTTGATAATCTCTTGCTTACTCCTGCATTCTTTCTCTTCTGTCCTTTTCTCGAGTTTGCCAAAGCTTGCATAACCATCCTTTCTCTTCCAGCTTTGCTTCTACCTTACTTCTTTTCAGCTATCTCTGTTTTTTCCAATATCCTTCTTAAATTTCCCCCACCACAGGGTAAAACTACTCTACCAAGGGGAAACATCTGGCATACAAGCTCCCAATTTATGATCAGTTCTGCTACATAACTGTAGAATTTGATGTTATAATTTAAGGTAAAAAATTAATAGTTACCACAGTTTGTCAGTTTCTAAACTGTGCTTGATGCTATTGGTATTTCTCATTATACTACTTTAACTAGGATGTCATATCTGTTGTAATCAGCTGTTCTCCCTTCTGTAACAATACTGGGAACCTCTGGGGAAATAACCTCACCACAGCCCAACACCAAAGGATCAGAGACGGAGCCAAACAGGTAACAACATCTCGCTCTTAATAAATTGGGAATGTAGGATCTTCAGACAGACACAAACCAAGAACCTCCTACACATAGAAGACATCCATGAAGAACAAACATTTCCTAGATAGGCCTCAATACTATTGAAAAAGCTACCTACTGCAAAAACTTACAAGGATCAACACAGAAAACAAAATTTAAAAAATTAAATAGAAAACTACAAGACACAGAAGCAAAATGCAACCTCAGACCTCCAGGTCACCCAGAACAAGTACAGGAGACAATGCGATAGAGGAAAGTGGAAGACACACACCCAAAATTTCTGAAATGATAGCAAACAAAGTAAAAAAAAAACAAATCCATGTGGCTACAGAGGAAATCAGATCAACAGCAGGAAACCAACAGTAGGAAAATAACATGACTAAGATAAGCCAATACATATCTATCATAACCATGAATTTAAATAGCCTCAATTCACCAATCAAAAGAAACAGACTGGCAGAATGGATCAAGAAACAAAATCCAACAATATGCTATATACAAGAAACAAATTTAACTCAAAAAGAAATTCATAGAGTGAAAGTCAAAGGATGGAAAACAATCTTCCATGCAACAGGAACCCAGAAAAAAGCAGGGCTAGCTATTCTGTTTGCAGAAAATGTGAACTTCAAAACAAGAATGATCAAAAGAGATAAAGAAGGTCACTACATACATGTTACAGGAAAAATTCAAAAGGAAGATAATAATCATAACTATGCATGCACCAAATAGGAGAGCACACCACTATATAAAACAAATATTAATAGACATGAAAAGTCAAATACTCAATAGCAAAATTTTAATGGGGGAACTTAATACTCCACTGTCACAAATAGATAAACAAGACATGAAATTAACAAAGAAATATAAGAACTGAACCAAACCTATCAACAGATGTTCTTAGTAGATATTTACATAGTGCTCCACCCAACAACATCAGAACACACGTTCTTCTCAGTTGCACATAGGACAATCTCTAAAATAGACCATATACTAGCCCATAGAACATGCTTAAGTAAATGCAAAGGAATTGAAATTATCTCATGCATATTATCTGATCATAATGCAATGAAATTGAAAATTAATGGCAAAAGAAACCACAAAAACTCCATAAACACATGGAAATTAAATAACACCCTCCTGAGAAACCAATGGGTCACAGATGATATTAAAGCAGTAATTAAACAATATCTACAATCAAATGAAAATGCAAATACAACATACCAGAACCTGTGTGATGCAATGAAAGCAATCCTAAGAGTGAAATTTAAAGTGGTAAATTCTCACATCAGGAAAACTGAATGAGCACAAATAAACAACCTAATGCTCCACCACAAGCTTCTAGAAAAATAAGAGCAAATCAAGTCCAAAGACCATACAAGGGAGGAAATTATAAAGATCAGAGCAGAAATTAGCCAACCTTAACAAAAAAATAAAAAAAAGACAGAAAAGACTCACATTCATGCAATGAGGAGAGAAAAGGGTGAAATCACTACAGATCCTGTGGAAAATCAGAAGATCATCAATAACTACTTCAAAATCTTTACTGTAATAGGATGGAAAACACAGAAGAGATGGACAGATTCCTAGATATGTATGAATGACACAAGTTGAAATAAAAAGATATAAAAATTCTGAATATCAGTTAATAAAACAGAAAATGCAATGAAAACTTACCAGCAAAGAAAATCCCACATCCTGATGGATTCACTGATAAATTCTACAGGAAATTTAGAGAAGATTTAATGCCAGTACTCCTCAAACTCTTTAATGAAATTGAAATGGAAGCAATGCTCCCTAACTCATTCCTGGAGGCAAGTTTTACCCTGATAACAAAACCAGAGAAGGACCCAACCTAAAAAGAGAACTACAGGCCAACATTCCTAATAAATGTAGATGTAAAAATCCTCAATAAGGAGCCGGTGAGATGGCTCAGCGGCGTAAGCGCCTGCCTTGCAAGCGCGAAGGCCCGAGTTCGACTCCCGGAACCCACATACGAAAAAAGGGGCCGGTGATATCGCTCAGTGGCACGGGTGCCTGTTGGCGCGCGAGGTCCTGAGGTCGTTCCCCCGGTACCCACAAAAAAAAAAAAAAAAAAAATCCTCAATAAGATAACAACAAATAGAATGCAAAAATTCATCAAGAAAATTATATGTCATGACCAAGTGGGATTCATCCCAGGAATGCAGGGATGGTTCGACATACATAAATCAATAAATGTAATATACCATATCAACAGAGCCAAAGACAAAAATCACATGATCATCTCAATAAATGCCAAAAAAATCTTTTGACAAAGTCCAATACCCATTCAGATAAAAACCCTACACAAAATCAGAAGAGATGGTCTTTACCTCAATCTAATAAAACCCATCCATGACAAACCAACAGCCAACATCATACTCAATGGTTAAAAACTGAAAGCATTCAGCATTCAGTTTGTCTCAAAAATCAAGAACAAGACAAGGATGCCCACTATCAGCACTCCTTATACTTCAATATAGTTCTGGAAACATTAGCCAGAGCAATTCAAAGTGATAGAGAAAGAAGAGGAATAAGGATAGGAAAGGAAGAGGTTAAATTATCATTATTCACAGATGACATCATACACTATATAGAAGACCCCAGAAACTCCACCAAAAGAATTCTAGATTTAATAACCAAATTCTTTTGTGTAGCTGGATGCAAAGTCAACACTCACAAATAAATAGCATTCCTGTCCACAACCAATTCACTGAGAGATAAATGGGGAAACAACACCTTCACAATAGCATCAAAACAATGAAATGCTTATGAGTCAACCAAAGAAAGTAAAACATCTATATACTGAGAATTACAGTACTCTAAAAAAGGAGATTGAAGAGGATATCAGAAAATGGAAAGATATCCCTTGCTCATGGTTAGGAACAACCAACATAGTGAAAATGGCCATACTCCCAAATTGGTATATAGAAACCCCAATCAAAATACCATTAGCATACCTCACAGAACTAGAGAAAACATTGCTAAAATTCATTTGGAACCAGAAGAGACCTAGAATAGCAAAAACAATCCTAGGCAACTAAAGCAAGACAGGGGACATCAAAATCCTTGACTTGAAATTATACTACAAAGATGTTTTCATAAAAACAGCATGACATTGGCAAGAAACAAAACAAAACAAAACAGACCAGAAGATCAATGGAACAGAAAATAAGGTGCAGAAACAACTCCAAACACATTCAACCTAATCATTTTTGATGAAGGGACCAAACATGTTCACTGGAAGAAAGATGGCCTCTTTAATAAATGATGCTGGAAAAACTGGCTTTCTACATGCCAAAGACTAAAACTAGAGCTATGTCTATCACCATGCACTAAACTAAAGTCAAAATGGTTCCAAGATCTAAATATTAAAACAGAAACACTAAATCTACTGGAAGAGAAAGTATGTAGAAGTCTTGAAGATATAGAGGTAGGCAGAGAGTTCATGAACAAAACCCTGACTGCAAGGGAAATACTTCAAAGAATCAACACTGGGATCTCATCTTATTAAAAAGATTTGCACAAGAAAAGAAATCACCAACATAGTGAAAAGACACCCCACGGAGTGGGAAATTTTTTAGTGAACAGTCCCTCAGGCAAAGGACTTATAACTAGAACATATAAAGAACTGAGAAAAATCAGACCCCCCCCCAATATCAAAGACCCAAAGGTAAGATGGACATCTGAGATAAATACACACTTCTCAGATGAAGAATTACAAATGGCAAATAAATATATACAAAATGTTCAACATCACTGGTCATTTGAGTGATGCAAATTAAAACAACACTGAGATTCCATTTCACTCCAGAAAGAATATTTATTATGAATAAATCAACCAATTACACATGCTGTCAGGGCTGTGGGGAAAAAGGAACCTTTCTCCACTGTTGGTGGGAGTGTAGACTGGTACAACCACTGTGGAAATCAGTGTGGAGATTTCTTAGAAAACTAGGATTAGAGGTCCCATTTGACCTAGGTATTCCCTTTCTGAGTATCTTCCCAGAAGAATTAAAAATATCACACTATGGTGATATATGTGCATCTACATTTATCACAGCACAATTTGTAGTGGCTAAATCTTGGAAACAACCCAGATGCCCATCAGCAGAGGAATGGATAAAAAAGATGTGGTATTTTTATACAATGAAATACTACTCAGACATAAAGAGGGATAACCTTGAGATATTTGTAGGTAAATGGATGCAACTTAAGACCATACTCATAAGTGAAATAAACCAGACTCACATGTGTTAACATTATAGTGTCTCCCTGGTGTGCGAAACCTGAAGAGTAAATAAGGTCTAAAATGCACAATAGGTACTGTGAAATGGGAAGAAATTGTTCAAAAGGAAAAAGAATCTGGGATAGGGAAAAGGGGAAGAGAGCGAAGGGAAAAAGAAAATATTGCAAGTTAGTTATACTATTAGTGTCTCTTAGCTCATTGAAAAGGCAGGTTTGTGCTAACATCAATTGGAGAATTTCTTATGCCCAAATCTTGTACTCTTAGTAACTACTTTAAATATAATAATATGCAATATATTAACTATTTTTATTCTCCTATTATTTTGTTATGAAATTTTGTTTTACTTTTTATTTCCATAAAATTAAAAAAAATTGACTGCAGAATAGATTGAAAAAGAACTTGAATGATAAGGCATATTAACAGAAAAATTGTGGAAATGTGGGGATGATGTGAAATTGATGGGAAAGGAATAGGATGGTGTAATGCTGATAGGTGGCTTGTGTGTCATCGTCAAGACTGGGGAAATGAGCAAATTAAGCATTCACAGTTTCAGAGATAATGTCAGATAAGGTAGATTTGTAAGACATTTGAAATATTTATGCTAAATGCAAAATTTTATACTTCTACAGAACTCATCAAATTAAGTACTTTTGAAGTTTTGAGTTCTTGTTTTGTGCTCACAGAAAAATACTTTCAACTGGAATATTTAATAGCAATCTACCCAACTCCACAGAATTCACTTAGTAAAGCAGAATATAGCAAGTACTGGATATGAATTGAGTAGCTCACATTTTCTAATGACTCAACCCAATATTAATGAAGATGTGCCCTTTTAATAATTGCCTTAAGTGGTGCATAACTACCTGCATTCTCTCATAACAGGTTACAGTAAACTGATCTTTCAGGCTTAAATACAAGGGATTCTAGTTTGTGAGCTACATGATCCTTAAATCCTATTTAAAATTGTATAAGCCATTTTATTTTTCTTTACAATTCTGGGATTGGGGTGTGAGGGGGTAGACTCCAATTACAGTTTGAGAAGACAAAGCCAGAAGAAAAAAACAGTGTTTAGAGCTTGTGATTTCCTTCAATACTTTTATCAAAATATATTTGTTGATCACATAATACAGATTGTACATTTAAAAAATTGTCTAATGTAGATGTGGGACATTTCGTTATTTGGCTAGTTTTATAAGGTGTGAGGAAGTAGACATAGTGAGTTAAGTGATTTCAATCATTCTATAAGTAGAGCAAAGAAAGTAAGGTTGTATGGTGTTTTAGTTATTTTCTCATTTCTGAGGCAAAGTTCCCAACACCAAAAGTTAAAGGAGGAAAGGTTTGTTTTAGCTCAGTTTGTAGAGGTTTGAGTCCATAGATGGCTGGCTGCAAGTCAGAGCAGCATGGCAGACTGGCATGGCAGAGGAGAAACTATCCATGGCATGGCAGGCAGAAGGCAGTGAACAATGACTCTTCCTTTCCCTTTTATTTCATTCAGGTTACAGTCCTACTGCTTGGTCCCACCACATCCAGGGTGGGCATTCCCAATTAGTGGTTGACCCAGTTATCACACCCTTAATCAAGTATTACACATCCATGATCTAGCCACCTCACAAAAGCCCCGCCTATGAATACATGAGGCTTTGTAGGGACACCTAGCTACAAGCCATAACTGAAGGGAACTGGATGTCACTATTTCCAATCCATTATTTCCTCTGGGGCCTTTCTGCTTGTCACTTCACAATCTACTTTTTAAATCAGCTCAGGGATTACAAGCATGGTAACAATAAATAAAATCTAGAAACCAATTAAAATATTTTATCTACACCCCAAACAACTGTTCTTTCTAAAAGCACAACAGTTTCTGCCAAGCTGAATACCCAAAACCTCCAAATAAACTAAAAGCTTGGCTCTCATCCATTACTCAAATACAGAAGCTCTTGGAATATATATTAGTGTACATGCTGATCTTATTGGGATAGAAAATTGAGCAGGTAATTTGTGTGTTCTGTCAAGAATTTGTCAAGTCATAGCTTGCACCAGATTTCAGATTTTGATTTTAAATCTAAGAGACTTGACAAATAAGAGGAATGCTTCTTCAAGGGAGACAATACAATTTGCCTTTATTGTCAAAATCTTCCCTGGACATGTTGAATATGTTATTCCTTTTACAAGATATTTGGAGTCCATTCAGTAGATATCAGTAAATTATTCCACAAAGCCTAAGTTAGTGTATACTGTCCAGAGGAGTAAGGCATTACTCAGACATGCATTAGCATGTTCATTTTATTGCAGCTATACATATATGTATATATATATATATATATATATATATATATATATACACATATATATACATATATATATGTGTATATATATGTATATTTTTTTAGGTGTTAAGAAATGCTGCTGCAAAATGAACTCCAAATATCAGGTTAAAAACCATTGACTGTTTCAGAATATCTATTGTACATTTTAGACCTTATTTACTCTTTCAGTTTCTCACACCAGGGAGACAATAAGATGTTTACACAGGTAAGTCTAATTTGTTTCACCTTTTAAAAAGGAAAAAGGATCTAGGATTGGGAAAATGGGAAAGAAGGAAGGGAAAAGGGAGGAAAATGTAAGTTAGTTATACTACTAGTGTCTTAGTTCATAGAAAAGGAAGGTTTGTTCTAATATTGATTGGAGAATTTTTTATGCCCATATCTTGTACTCCAAGTAACTCCTTTAAAGATAATAATATCCAATGTATTAACTATTGTTATTCTCATATCATCTTGTTATGAAATTTTGTTTTACCTTTCTTCCATAAAAAAAAAAATTGACTGGCTTTTAAAAGCTGCTTATTTAAATACAAATGTTGGCTAACATCCAAGGGACATACTGTTTGCCTCTTTGTTCACCCTCTCCAAAGACAGTTGATACTTTCCAGTTTTTTTGTGTGATTACTTAATGTAATTTCTGATGCAGTGCTTGGTCAGTAATTAGACAGAGGAGAAATTTAGATTTCTAATCAGTAATTAGTTTAGAAAGTTCTAGTACCTCTGATTGATTCTGACAACTCAGAGAAAACAAGGGACATTGGTTACAACAACTGCAAAGAATGATCATTGAGTATCTGACAATGTGAACTGTGCATACATATGTAGGTATGCACATAAGAGAGAAAGAGACCTAGAGGCAAATGGGGATAGGGAGCTAGTAGTGAATTGTGGCAACTATAAAAACAAAAATAATTTTAATAGCAATGAATCACAACCTATAAAATAAGCCAATTTAGTTTGTTGCTGAGGAGAAATTATTGTGCTTAATACTAGCAAATATTTTTTCTTCAAAAAGCCTATTTGGATGATTCATTTGACTTTTTATTTTCTAATTTCTTTGATTGGTGTTATACACACTGAATCTTAAGCTATGAAAATCAGAGGTTAGGAAAAAAATAAAAATGAATTTAAAAACTATTCCCATCCATTATTAGAGTTAATAATAGCAAAGAGAAAGTGGGTTTTCTTCATTTGAAATAAAAAGACCTTTCAGAATTGTGTTTATGAGAAATAATTAAAGATACTTTGAAATTCATTGCTATCAATTGAGCATACAAAGAGTTCTCAAGTGGGTTTGAGTTTGTATATGGTATTAACATTTCAAAATGCCATCCCTATCATGTATGTAAGTTGCAGTGTAATCTTAATGATTTGATTAGTGTAGCAGTGAGCGTATCTCTGTAATGGTGAGACCCACATCATTCAGCCTTTTCTTGCAATGCACAAACATTAATTAGATATTGAAAAGAGTATGATATTGAAAATGATACTGAACCCAAAATGTGCATTTTGTCCCTAAATGCTAACAAACATGGTCATTTACTGGCTTATATATTTTTCAGTTTATTAAAAAGTGTATTGTGGAGGCTCTTGAGTATATATACATAATTAATAACACAGGCCTCTTTGTTGAGGAATTTAAGGACTTGGTAAAAAGAATCATATTATAAGAGTGGGAAGAAAGGGAGGAGATGTCCCCAGGTAATATTTGATAAAATGTAGAGGTCTTTTTCTGCTTCAGTTTTAACAGGGCCTGGGATTTGACAAGTAAGAATAGAAAAGAGAGAAAAAAAATGACTGTGGCTTCTATCAATCTGTAATAAAAATTCAAGACATGCTGGTTGTCATCTGTGGGATATGATTTAAGGAGTACTAGAAGTCCAAAGTCTATCTCTTAAAAGGCATCCCCCAATGGTGCCCAAAAGTGTCACACTTTTGAACAAGATGAGGAAGGCTCTTATTGTAGTCCTTATTTACTGTCTCAGAGTAGAAATTCACTAACACTTTATTATCCCTTTAATAGTATCCTAACATGAGTTATTTTCTCAGGTGAATTCTAATAGCCTAGCAAAAACTTGAGAGAAAAGAACTCTGTGGATGAGAATACATGGATAAAAGTGCAGAGCAGCTCTTCCAGTCAAACAAGATTGAATAGGGTACCTAGGCAGTTGGAGACATGATATAAAAGCAATGGAGGACAGGGACAAGGTTGACAAAGGTACAGGCCAACAATTCTATATCCCTGTTTTATAATTTCGTTAAGCACATTAGCCTAGTCTAATGCATCATAATCTTGGGTACTGCTTCTATTATTTTCTTCCAACTTTGTTGAACAGAGGATAGCCTTGTTGGTGAAAAATGACATTTGATAGCCACAGACCATCTCCTCCACCATTCTAGTCCTTTTCTTTTTAGTGTCAGAGACAAGGAAGAAAGACGTAAATCAACTTGACTTGCAGGAGGCCAGGATATTGTCTTCCTCTGAAGGCATTAAATATAAAGCTGAGAAGAAAAGTTTTAACAAAGAGTAAAGTAGAATATTAATGGGAAACAATTGCATCAATTTTGGTGGGTTGGTTAACAGACTTTTTTAAAAGCCACACATAAGAGGATTATGGGCTGAGTGACTCTTTTTGTCTCTATGATGGCTATGGAAGTTAAGGAAAAAATATCAGCCTCAAACCAGTAGAGTGAATCAGCAGGAAATCAATTAGCTTGTAGAAATCCCTTGTTATTAATCTTTAAAATGTCTTTGCATGGAATCTGGCTGTGAAAAAAAAAGAGTGACATTGATGAAAAGCTGGAAGTTGCATACTACGAGTAATTTATGAGTGTTTTTTAACCCCTGAATAACTTCATTTTCAGGCATGAATTAACAAGGAAAAAAGAAAAAAAAGATAGTATTTCTGTGTAGTCTTAGAGAATTGAAAAAGACAAAAATGCTTCTATTGTCTTGCTAAAATGCATATTCTTATCTTCCAGACTGAAATCTTTTTATTATTCTTTAAAAATAAATCTTCACATTGTTTTTTTGGAAATAGCATCTTGTTTGATTTACGACAGAAAACTGGAATGAGTCTCCAGAAAATAGACCCAAATAAGCAACAAAATGGAAAGTATGTCCTAACATAATTAAGGTTATTCTGTCTTAAGAAAAGAAGGATAAAGAGTAATGTAATTACTGTCTGTAAGAAAATTAATGAAGTTTATGCAGAGAATAATGAGTTATTGATCACTTATCTTCTATGAGCATGAAAGATTTTCAGAGTGGGGACAATCCCTTAATTTTAAAGCAAGACAGATCTTGGTTGTCCAAAAACATTGTTTTCAACCTTAGGTTGGGGGGAATAAAAGAAACATATGAGAATGAGTTCTATGTGAAAAAGGTTGTGGAGTCTCTAAGAGTTCTTGAAGAATAATAATTAAAAATATGCAGGATTCGCAGGAATTTGCCATAATATCCATCATGACATTTTAAGAAATTATTTTTAAATATCAAAAATGATGATAGCATTTTGACATATAATTTTTAAGATTTATTTTAAAATTTCCCGATAATCATACCATGAACACTGTATTAAAAATTGTTGGGTCAGTGATATGGCTCAGTGGCACAAGTGCCTGCCTGGCAAGCACTAGGTCCTGAGTTTGACTCCCGGTACCCACATAAAGGAAAAAAAGGGCCGGTGATATTGCTCAGTGGCACAAGGACCTGCTGGCAAGCGTGAGGTTCTGAATTCGACTCCCAGTACCTGCATAAAAAAATAAATAAATAAAAAGTGTTAATACTGAGAGATAAAACAAAGACCTCTATTTTCTATGGATTGGACATTTCTACATTTTTTTCACCAAAACCACTTTGATAATTTTATTAAGTGATTCTTTTGTCTGTTTCTTCATTCTTCCTTTAAGCTTTAAAAAATTATTCAATGAGCATTGTCTTACTTACTTTTCTCATTGCTTAGACAAAATACCAGACACCCAAAGTTAAAGGGGGAAAGTTTTATTTAGCTTACAGTTTGTAGAGGTTTCAGTCCATAATTGGCTGGCTCCAGGGCAGGGTGGCACATGGCAGAGGGGCAACAGTTCATGGTGGCAGAAGACAGAAAAACAACAAAAAGCAGAGACAAGCCTCTTTCTGTCCCTCACATTGTATAGAGGCTACCAGCATTAGGTTGGTGGCAATCCAGTCAGTGAACTGATCCGCCAATTACCCACTCTTAATCCCAGCACTGCACTATGAATCAATCATGCACTCTAGATTCAGCCACCTCCAAAATACCCACCCTCCGTGATTATATGAGGCTTTGGGGGGACATCTAGACACACAAAAAACAATCATTTTAAGTACCAATTTGTTCTATGTTAAGTATATGGGTACAAATATAAGTAAAGCATACACCCTGTCTTCATGTTACATATGTCTTTGATTTGACTTAATGACTTTTCAATCTTATGATGGCTCAAAAACAAAACACATTAAGTGGAAAGTGTAGTTCAAATTTTGAACATTTACCTTTTCCTTGGCTAGCAGTATGTCCTGTGACATGCTTTTGGTGTTTTTGTTGCTGAGTAGTGGCAACAAGTTGCAGCTCCTAGTGAGGCATGGGATCATGACAGAAAGTATCCAACACTCTATAGCATCCTGGATTCCTAAAGTATAATGTTTGGTAGGTAAGGTATAGCAACAGTATTTTAAATTTATGATATTTTCAACTGACAATGGGTTTACCTGGAGTAACCTCACTGTAAATCAAGGAGCATCTACATTTATAGTCTTAATGAGGCAAAGGGGTAATGATCAAAGTAAAGTTACAAAAAGGATGTTATGGAAGCTCAGATGAATGAAGTCCTGCAGGAATGCTTGAGGTTAAACTTATAAAATAAATCTAGGTGGTACAAATAGAAAATGTCACAGGTAAAAAGGAGGAAAGGTATTTTATGCACAAGAAGCATATTTGCAAAAGCACAGAGTTGTGAAAGGGCTGATCATGTCTAGGAAATGATGAGAAGCTCAGTGAAAAAGAAGGAACACTCAATTTTAGCATCTTGGTTTATGGGTTAGAACTAAAAGGTAGACAGTGAAGCTATTTGTCATTATTAGAAAAAGGGCAAGGACCAGTTTTAGCAGTTTGAGGTTGAAAAAATTCAGTCAATATAAATTCCATTGAATATGTTGAATGCAGTAACCTAGGGAAAGTACAAGTGCTAGATTTCTAAAAGTTCAGAAGGATGATCGGTTGAAGATGTAATTTATGATTTATTAGTACATAGCCATAAGATCACTTAAGGATGAGAGTGTAAAATGAGAAAAGTCAAAGACTGAGAATAAAATGTGAAGAAGTAGCAACATTTTGAGAAAAGAGTTCACCCCCAAAAAAGACAGAGATAAGAGGATAAGTAGGGTAGTGTCTTAGAAACCAAAAGAAAGATACCTTAAAAAAGAAACCACAAGAAAGATAAAAGGTTATTTCAGTAAGAGGGAGAAAGACCAATACGATCAATGAAAATAATAAGATAGTCATCATTGATTTTGGCAATTTCAATGGACTAATGAAGTGGAAACAAAATTATAGCAAACTGAAGAGTGAATGAGGATACAGATCGATATGAAGCAGTAGACAACTCTTTAAAAATCTTGGGTATTATGGAGAAGCAAAGGATGTTGCAGTAGCTAGGAGTGGCAGAACATCAAGGGGGCATGTAAGATTTTCTGAAGACACAGGAATGGTGGTAATAGGCAAGTAGAGAAATTTCAAGTAGCAATTGTGAAGAGAAGAAGATAGGGAGAATAATAAGTGACACTGAAAGCAAGTTGAGATTACAAACCAATAATTTACATTATATCAATTTGTAACTTTCTCCAACAACAATCAGGAGCTCAACATAGAACAAGAGAATTGAATAGATGGCTTGCATTTTATCATGTTAATACTACCTCAGGAATATGAATAAGAAAATTGAGGAAATTGGCAAAAGGATAATTGAAAGGTTAAATAATGGGATCAAGGTTAAAGAAGTTTGGACTATAACTTTTACCTTTATTGAGTTCCAAATGGAGTTGTAGCCCAACCAACTGGGCAGAAAGAATTACTTAACATATAGGTTCTCAAATATGTCAAAAGATCATCAAGCTTCATTGCACAGTAGGGCCACCTGGGTATGTTATATAGTCTTAACAGTAGGGCAAATGTGAGAATCAAGTACTAGAGTGAAACAAATGTTAAATAAAAAATGCTAAATTCTCAAAAATAGAATTTTAGTAGGAGGGACTTTGCAGAGAAAAGTGGTCAATCTGCAAGGATATGGTGTGAAATAATTAATAAAGCAAACAGATAGGTTTAGACTTAGTAAGATATGGAGGCATGATGCAAAGTTCTGGAAGTAACTTTGCATGTTGCACCAGCTCTGGCTTGAAGAGTTGTGTACAATTGACTTAGAAGGGATAAAATCTATGACAGCGGAAGAAATTGACAGGATTTGGTGACTGACTTGATATAATGAGAGAAGGAAAGTGATGATTTATAGATGCCAGTGTGTTGCAGTTGGGGAAGGGGAGAATTAGGAAAGGGATGTTTATGAGGAAATAATGATGAGTTCTACTTTGAACTTGAGGGGTCTACAGAAATGATGAGTAGCTATGTAAATGTATTCAATAGGATCTATGAGACAGTAAGTAGGCTGAAGATCATTTTTTAGTTTTCATCTACATAGATATTCAAAGATATGAAAATAAATATTTGGAGAGAAGAGTGAAACAAAGAGTGAACATTAAAAGCTGATTACATGGAAAGGTGTAGAAGGAAAAATAAACAGTTCAATTAATAAAAAAATTAATATGTAGGGAGAAAGGAATAGAATCCTGATAGACTGTGTTATAAAAACCAAAGAAAGTATTTCAAAGTAGAGGTGGTGAGGATCAACATGCTGTGTAGAGATTCTGTAATTTTCACCGTTTTTTCTTGTTTTTTTTGGTAATTTTTTTGAGAGAGGGTCACTCTATGTGGTCCAATCCTGCATTGAATATGAGATCCTCCTGCCTCAGTCTCCCAAGTGCCACCATGCTTGAGCTGAGAATGTGGATTTCTTAACAAGATCATTGCAATACTCTGAGACAGCAGTTGCCCTAGTACAGTAGAGTAGAGGTAAAACTGAAGAGGTACACATAAGGAAAGGGTGCATAGAAGAGTAACCTTATGTAGCCTATATGAGAAGTGTGACCATGGGAGAAAAAGAAAACAAAGTGAATAGCTAGAGGGAGTAGTAGGATTAAATAATAGTTGTTTTCAAGGTTGGGCAGAGGGTATGCCACCAAGAATTTTTTTTAAAGATTGAAATATATGATTATTATTACATACAAGCTCTGGTTGCAAAATCTTCTAGTTAGTCACCAAATCCATGAAGGCATCAACCAATACACAGCCAACAAAAATTTGCCATTGATTGTGCACTGGTACGGTAATATTAATGCTACAACCATATCAGCTCATGTTTCATAATTTACGATTTACCCTGACAAGATTTTCTGTAATTTTCTTCTTTTGGAATAGATTCCCAAAAGTCTATGGTGCAGTATAAATGAGCAGATCATTAAAACACAACCTAAGTTTGGGGTCTTAGAATACTAATGATATTGTATGCTTGGAATTAATAGTTCTAACCTTTATTCTTTAAAATTCATGTTTCTGATCCCTATTTATGAACATAGAAATGCAAAATTCTTGCTCAATTATTATAAACATAATTTATTTAGAAGTTCTACCATGTAGATATACTTTGGAACTGAGTAAAGAGCTGTATTGTTTTGTTTTGCTGTTGGGAAGAGCAGGAAAATAGTGGAGAAAGGAAAGTGTAGCCACTCTTTTTGGAAATTAGCTTCTATTTTGTGCCTTATTCTTTATTATGTTTCTCTCTTTACCACAGTGGTGAGTAATAACAGGGGCACAACCTTGAATTTAGGTAGATTTTCAATTTGACCTATGTTTGAGCTATGCCACTAAATTAACTGCACTTAACCTCTTTGAAATTAATTTTTTTGTTTGTAAAATGGGATAATATTATCTACTTTGTAGAATTTTGAGGATTTAATGAGGTAACTTTTGTAAAATTATCTAACACATTACCATACCTGGAATTTTTGCCATTTTCTTGTATTTTCCTCTTCTTCAAACCTAACCACTGTTGTCTAAAAATTGGATATTATCTTCATTATTTTTATTCATATAATGAGTAGCACTTATAGATAATGCAGTCCAGAGTGACTAGCAATCATAAATTTAGTGGTCTTGAAACCTAAATCCAAAGTTGATGTAAAGAAATGTTTTCATAGGTTACCTTCAAGAGGAAGGAGGAGAAAAAATAACCATCAAATAGTAATAATGATATTTACCTTTAGGGGAGGGACCTCTATTTTTTGTATTGTAATACATTATCCAAGAGTGTTGAAAAGGAGGGAAATTGGGACATGTCATTTTGATGGGGGAAAATGTTCCCTTTTCCAGTCCTTAGAATGAAGATCTACCCTTCCATCAGATTGCTTTGCAATCCTCATCATCACTAAATTTCCATTAGAAGGATACAACCTATTTTCAAATTAGGTATTTGATGACATTTAAATAAAACCAAGAATGCTGCAAATATACACAATGGTTCTTAAAACATTTGAATAAAATATCATATATAATTGATGATAGCACATTTCCTATTCAATGTCAGCAGCCTTGAATCTTTTTAGAGTTACATGAAGTATAAACTATAAATGAATAAAATATATGTTAGACTCTAGCTGTCCTCTGTCCCATAAGGATTGTCCAAGAGCTTTAAATTGCAAGTTAACTTTTCCCATGTCCCTACTATGGAATCTGAAGTGCCAAGTACTTGTTCAGTTGCTAAATCTTTAATCTCCTCAACACTTAATACTTTGTTGTAATTAATTTTTTTTGCTACACACTTACATTGGTACAATAATAAACACTAGTTTAGTGTCACTTAATCTATGTTGAATGCTAATGACATTTTAAATGTTGTCAATTGGGTCACAGTCCAAGTTGATTACTCATGGTGATATTTGTAGCACTGAAATGTGTATAATTAGGGTTAATCTAATTATTGATAGTAATGACATGGCCAATTGGCAGGTGGTCCTGAAGGTCTGGGCCAAGAGGGAGGAATATATTTATGCCAGGAATTGCTCAGGAATCAAGAAAGTCCTGAGTTTGGACAGCTAGGAATTTAAATAAAAATCTTGAGTAAATATCCCAGGAGATAGTAGAGGAAGAGGGAATAACTCAGGCTATTTTCCCTTTCTGTGTCTGAAAGACATGTAAATCCTAGGTTTATTAGGAGGTGGAATCTCATTAATTCCCTTTTCTGTTTTTTATTTTCCCAGAGAAAGCATTCACTTAAAAATTCCTGATTATTGTTGTTTTTTTAAAAATACATCACAGTGTGCATAAAGCTCTCTTTGCATGCTCAGAAAGCAGGTGTTAAGGTGAGATCTCTTATTCTGGGAACTTCTTATCCTCTTCCCTTCCTCATGTATTGAATTACTCTGTTTCCTAGCTCCATGTCTGTTCCATCACAAGTCCTATATGTTTTTTCTGGCAGTGCCACTGGGGGAAAACACTCATACAGAGTAGCCAACTTGGAGCACAGTGGATTCCAGAAAGATAAAATGTAGACTATGCTGCTGTAGGGTTGACTCCAATTTAAGCCTGTGTTTTTCCATTATATCCCTTGGACATCAGAAGAAAACTGAAATTCAGGTTAGGATGTCTATAAATGAAGCTCTGGGTTTTTCTTAGTTACTGTTTCCTCATTGAGGCACAATACCCACTACTTACAAATTAAAGGAAAGATTTATTTGGCTCACAGTTTGTAGAGGTTTCAGTCCATAGTTGGTTGGTTCCAAGGCTGAGTGTCATGGCAGAGGAGAAAGAGCTCATGGCAAGGGAGGCAGGAAGCAGTGAGGGATCAAAGGAGGAGGAGGAATATATAGCCTTCCCGGCCATGCTTAGGCTCTGGCTGTGGGACAGAAGGAGAAAGAATGACTTCTTAGTGCCCTGACTGTGCAGACCCTCAAAATAGGTGTATTGTATTTGAGACTTTCTCTAGGGAGTTTATATGAAATAAATGAATTTTACTTTTGTCATTGTGAGTTGGGGAGGTGGAATGAAATTTAGATTCTAAGCAACTTTGATGAGCCCAAATGGGTAAAAATTAAAAACAACATAATTTATTAAAGGCAAACTCACTTAAGAAGGAAAAACAGAATGCAGAAATGAGTACAATGTGGTACTGAATTTGTTAAGTATAGCAAATAATGTTGTTGGGCCTGTGGAAGACACAGGAATTCCTGTAATAAAATATCCTGTTTGTAAAAGGTGAACATTATCTTATATATACATATGTTAATCACATGAAATAGCCAAGATATAGTTTTGATGTATTCTGTGTTAGGCTTTAATCATGTCTTCCATAGGGAATAATACATTTGTTTTCAGCATCGATGGTCCAAATGAGATGTGGAGTATTTAGAAAGGGTTCAAGAGTAAACTGGACAAAGTGATGTCTTTGAAAGTCTTAGAAAATTGCCCTTGTGAAAAAAAAAAGCCTAAGTGAACTGATGGCATAGTTTAAGCACAGGTATTCATATAAAGGGATAACATATGAGGGTGAAAAATGTAGATCAAACAGTTATTCAACATTTCCACCCAAATCACTGCAGATGAAACAAATTGTAATTATATTAGAGCAAGTCAGAAATTTGTTTTTTATTTAACATTTCTCTTCACAATATGGAAAAGTTAGAACCCTTTATAAGTAATGGGAAGGAGAACAAGTTAAATTAAATCCTCTTCCCTCCCTCTCCCTCCCTTCTTGTCCAATTTCCTTATTCCATTTTTCATTCTTATTGATATTAGCTCATGTTATGGCATATACTGTTGACATTAATTGAGGTTTTGAGGTTTCTGCACATGAATATCATTATGCTTTTTATTTCCCCTTCCCCTATTCATTACCTCTTGCACTTTTTCTCTTGAGCCACTTCCCTATTCCAAGAAACATATCTCCAGTCCAATTCTATCTACCCTTCATTAATTTCTTTGTACTTTGCCTCACTCAAATGAGAGATACCATATGGTATTTAAGCTTGTGTGTCTGGTTTATTTCACTCAACATTATACTTTCCAGGTGCATTCATATTTCTACAATTATTTCAAATATCTCATTCCTTATAGCAGAAATACATTCCATTATATATGGATACCATGTTTTCTTTATCCAATCATCTGTTTGTGGGTATACAAGCTGTTTCCAGGAATAAATATTATGAATTGTGCTTCTATAAACAGTATGCATGTATCACTGTAATATGATCTTTTAATCTCTTTGGGGAAGATATCTAGCAGGGGAATACCTGGGTCATATAGAATTTCTAATTTCAGTTCATTGAGAAGTCTCTGTAATGCTTTCCATAATGGTTGTACTAGGTTATATACCCAGTAGCAATGAAGGAGGGTTCCTTTTTCACCACAGCTTTGCCAGCATTTGTTACTGTTTGATTTCTTAATGATAGGCATTTTTTCTCAAATAAGATAGAATTTTAGCATTGTTTTAATATGCATTTCTCTAATGCCCAGAGATATTGAGCATTTTTTTCATATATTTGTTGACCATTTGTTTCTCTTCTTCTGTGAAGTGTCTGTTCATTTCTCTAACTCATTTCTTCACTGGATCTTTAATTTTAGGTGGTTTAATATTTTGATTTTTTTGTATATTCTATACATTAGTCCTCTGAGAAGTAGCTGGCAAAATTTTTTCCCATTCTGTAGGGTGTCTGTTCAATCTACTGATTGATTTACTGTACAGAAGCTTTTTAATCTGATATAATCCCATTTGTTGGTTCCTTCTGTTATTTCTTGTGCAATTGAAGTTCTGTTTGGAAAATACTTTCCAACACCTATGTTAAGTGTTTTACCTAATTTATTTTCCAGAGGTTTACTGTTTCTATATTAATGGTTAGATCTTTGATCCATTTTCATTTTAATTTAGTATATGGTGAAAGGTAAACATCCACTTTCAATTTTCTGCATACAAATAACCGGTTTTCACAGAACCACTTGTTGAATAGGCTCTTTCCTCCAATGGATGTGGTTGAATCCTTTGTTAAAGATCAAATAGCTGAATGTGTCTAGGGAAGTTTCTGTATCCTCAATTCCATTCCATTTATCCATGTATCTGTTTTTGTTCCACTACCATCCATTTTTGTCACTATTGCTTTGTAGTGTAGCTTGAAGTCAGGTATTGCTATGCCTTCTGCTTTGCTCCTGTTTCCTGCTTTTGCTATACTGGGTCTCTTCTTGTTCCATATTAATTTTAGGATTGTTTTATTGCTAGATCTGTAAAGTATGCTGTTGGTATTTTGCTTGGTACTGCATTGAATCTGTGTAAGTTTTGGGAGTATAGCCATTTTGATAATATTGATTCTGTCTATGCAGGAGTAGGGGGCATCTTTCCATTTTCTGAGGTCCTCTTCAATCTTCTTTTTCAGAGCACTGTAGTTTTTTTAATTAATTAATTTTATTGGTACATTTTAGGTACACATAATGATCACATTCATCATAGGGAATTTGTACCTGTACATGACACAACTTGATTTCTTTTTCCATCCCCCTATGCTCACTTCAAACTAACCTTCCCCTCCCCATTTACAAAAGCTTTTTAAAATGTGGAGGTCTTTCACTTCCTAGGTTAGGTTAATTCCTAGGTATTTCATTTTTCTTGATGCTATTGTGAAAGGTATTGTTTGAATCCTGTTTATTGTTGATGTACACAGATGCTATTGATTATTGTGTTCTGATCTTGAAACCTGCTACTTTGCTGAAGTTTCTTATTAATTCTAAGAGTTTTTTAGTGGCTTTCTTCGGGTCTCCTATACATTATCATGTAATCTGCAAGTAATGATAATTCGAGCTCTTCTTTTCCAATATGTATCCCTTTTCTTTCTCTTGCCTAATTGCTCTGCCTAATGTTTCAAGTACTATGTTGAATAGAAGAAGTGAGGTGGATATCCTTGTCTTGTTCCTGATTTTAGGGGAAGTGCTTTTAGTTTTTCCCAATTTAGTATAATGCTAGCTATTAGTTTGTCATATACAACTTTTATCATATTTAGATTTGGTCCTTCTATAGCCGTTTTCTTCAGGGTTTTCATCATGAAGTGGTGTTGGATTGTGTCAAAAATCTTATCTGCATCTATTGATATGATCATGTGGTTTTTGGCCTTGCTCCTGTTTAAATCATGTATTACATTTATTGACTTAGATATATTGAATCATCCTTGCATCTCTGGTAATCTTTTTGATAATGTGCTGCATCCTATTTGGTAATATCTTGTTGAGTGGTTTTGCTTCTATGTTTGTTAAGGACATTGGCTTGTATACATTTTTGGTTGGGTGTCTATCCAATTTTGGGATCAGGATGATACTGGCTTCAATTAATTAGTTTGTGATCACTTTACCCTTTTCAATTTCTTTAAAGACCTTGAGGAGTATAGGTTATATAACATCCTTAAAGGCTTTATAGAATTCAGCAGTGAATGCATCAGGTCCTGAGCTTTTATAGTTCATGGATTCTTTATTAATGTGTCAATTTCATTGCTTGTTATTGGGTTGTTAAGCATAATAATGTCTTGAGTTAGTTTTGGTACTTTGTATGTGTCTAAGAATCTGTCTACTTCTTCAAAATTTGCTAAATTGTTGGAATATTATTTTTTGAAGTAGTTACTATCTTCTGGATTTCCAAAGTGTCTGTCATGTCCTTTCTAGTTGGATTGATGCAAGCCTTTTCTCACTTTGTCTTGGAAAGTCTGACTAAGGACTTATCTATTTTAGTTAGTTTTTCAAAGAGCCAGCTCTTCTATTCATTGCTTTTTTTTTTTTACTGTGTAGTTAGCTTCAATTGCATTGATTTCCACTCTCATCTCTATAATTTCCCTTCTTAATTTTGGTTTGGGGCTGGTTTGCTGTTTCAGAAATATCTTAAGATTTCTCATGAGGTTGTCTATTTGAGGTTGCTCTGTTTTTCTAATGTGCATATTGGTTGTGATGAACTTTCCTCTTAGAACAATTTTCATAGTATCCCAAGGGTGTTGACTAGTTGTACCATCATTGTTATTAACTTCCAGAAATTTTTAAATTTCTTCTTTGATTTCTTCTGTAATGTATTTGTTGTTTAGGGGATATATTTAGTTTTTGAGGATCTTTTGCCTTTTGTGAAATTTCCACTGTCATTGATTTCTATTTTCATTGCACAGATTTCTGATCATATGCATGAAGTAATTTCTATTGTTTTATATTTATTTAAGAAGGCTTTGTGCACTGGTATCTGATCTATTTTCAAAAAAGTACCATGTGTTGCTGTAAAGAATATATACTCTGCTGTAGAAGGATGTAATACTATGTATATATCTATTAAGTCTATATGTTCAAGGGTGTGGTTCAGCTCTGAAATTTCTTTATTGGATTATGTTTAGCTGATTCATCTCTTTGTAAAAGTGGGGTAGCAAAATCCCCTACTATGACTGTATTCGTGTTTATTTGATCTTTTAATTTCAACAGTTTTTGTTATATGAAGGTAGGTGTTCCAGTATTCAGTGTATACATGTTTGTCAATATTATCTGCTCTTGTTGGATTGTTCCCTTAACCAGAATGTGGTGACCTTTTTTGTCTCTTCCTATCAGTTTTAACCTGAAGTTTATAATGTCTGATATTAGAATTGCTATCCCTGCTTGTTTTCAAGGTCCTGGAGCATGAAATATTTTATTCCATCCTTTAAATTTTAGTCTATCAATATCCTTTTGGATTAGATGGGTTACTTCAATGTAGCTGACTGTTGGATTCTGTTTTTTTGACCCAGTCTGCCAGTCTGTGTCTTTTAATTGGAGAGTTGAGGCTATTAACATTCAGAAACATGTTGGTTATTTACTATCATTGCCTTTTTATCTGTTGGTGTATGCTTCGTTTTCCTTTCCTGATGTTTTTGTTGCTGTTTGTCCACTGACCTCACTAGTTTCCTGCATATTTTTGGTGTGCCCAATTCATTGTTTCTGTCAAGAATATTTTTAAGTATTTTCTCTAGAGCTAGCTTAGCACCCATATTTCTTCTGAGCTGGTCTTTTTCATGGAAATACCTTATTTCTTCATCTATTTTGAAGGATAGCTTTCCTGGGTAAGTTAATCTGAGTTGGAAGCTATTTGCTCTTAGGACTTGAAATACATCACTCCAAGCTCTTCTTGCTTTCAGGTTCTGTGCTGCAAAGTCTGCTGTGATTCTGGTTGTTTGACCTTTATATGTCATTTTTGTTTGTTTGTTTTTGTCTGCCTGCCTTTAAATTCTGGGGTCTTTTTTGGATGGATATCTGGGTATTTAATAGGGATATGCCTTGTAGGACTTCTCCTTTCACTATAATTGTTTGGTGTTCTATAAGCATCACTTGTATTTTAAATTATTTTTCTTATATTTGGGAAATTTTCTTCCATAATTTTGGTCAGCATGTTAGTGAATCTATCTGTGCTATCTTCAATTTTTCTCTGGTTCCAATTAGCCTTAGATTGGTCTTCTTTTGATCAACTAATAGCTGCTGCAGAGCCTTCACTTGTTCTCTTATTTTCTTTCTGGTCTCTTTGAGGTTTTTATCATAATTCATTATTTTGTCCTCAATATCAGGCACTCTGTCTTCACATTGGTAATTTCTTCAATGTATGAAATCTATACTTTTTTATTTTGGATATTTCTGTCTGACATCTTTTTGAGCATTCCACATCTTTGTTGCATCAGTTGTTCAAATTTTGAACTATTTTGTTTAGGTCATCCAGGTTTTACTAATTTCCCCAAAACTCACTGTGGACCTATTGAGTGAAATTCACCTTGGGCATATTGAGTGAATTGTTTCATTTCCTGTTTGAACTCATCTGTTTTCTTCATCCCTCCTAAGGATGTTTCATAGATGTCTGTTACCTGGTATGTTTTCTTCTCCCTTTGTGACCTCTTGCTCTGCCTTGAGAGAATGGGAGTTGGTGGTGGTTAAAGATCTATTTCCTTCCTTCCCCATTCTCCTACATGTATCTGTGTTTATTTTTTTAAATCATATATATATATAGATATAGATATATAGATATATAATTTTTTTTCTCCCCTCCTTTGGGAAGGTTACTTCAGTTTGGGGATTAGAGGAGTGAGGTGGGTTTGTGGCTTATATGGAGATTTTTAGTAGTATGTTGCCTCCTTGTGAGTAATGTTCATCTTTGTCCAGTGCTAGTATTTACTTCTGTTGTTTACGTTAAGTGATTTCAACTCTGTGCCTGTTTGGCTGAAAGAATTACTTCTGTTTATAACAGATACACAGATTCAATCTTACAACAAATCTATATGATAGTCCTTCCAGTTACTCTCCCTCATTTGTCTATTCTTTGTGCCCATTATACGATTTTATTATTTGTGTTTTTCTGCAATGAGGTAGGTGATGTGGGTTGAGGAGAAAGGGAAGTAGTTGAATGAGTAATGTTAAACACTAAGAGGGAGGTTTGAATGGAGAATAAGGCTAGATGAGAAGAAAAGGTTGATGTGTGGTCTGATTTTACTGGAGCAGTTTTAGTTAAGTTGAAGCATTAGTATTGAGGGTTTTCAGAGAATATTTTGTTGGGGCAAGGGTAAGATATGGGAAAAGGGGGTTTACTTTGTAATTGAGGAAGATATGTGGTTGTCAGAACTTGCTGATAATGAGGATGATAAGCTAGGTAAGATATGGAAGAGCCAAAGATATTGGATGGGAAAGACTAAGGAATAATACTGGTGAAGATGGGATTTACTGTGAGGGAAGTAAGTATGAGAAATTTAAAAAAAATTGGAGGAGGGGTTTAAGTGTTTGGAAAAAGAATAAAGAAATATGTTAATAATATTGTCTCAGGGATTTGAAGGTAAGAAACCAGATATAGAGTGGTGATGATGGAGAGAATCTAGACATCTATTAAATCAGAGCTAGTTGGGCTGGTGAGATGGCTCAGCAGCATAAGCACCTGCCTGGCAAGCGCGAGGGCCCGAGTTCGACTCCTGGCACCCACATACAAAAAAAGGTCCAGTGATATTGCTCAGAGCCACGGGCACCTGCTGGCACGTGAGGTCCTGAGGTCGACCCCCGGTACCCACAAAAAAAAAATCAGAGCTAGTGAAAGAACATATACACAAAAGTATCAATCTAATAAACACAAGAAATTGTAAAAGAACATAGAATAACCCCACATTACTAAATAAATTAAGAAACATATAAAAACTTAAACCAATATGATGTTTGATGGAAACACAGATGAGATATTTCAATGAGACACTGCATATGTGATTCCTATATAGCTTCTTTGCCAGAGAGTCTGAGTGCTCACACTCCAATAACTCTTCTGATACCTCCGCTACAATACTGAAGTTAACTCAAGAGTCAGGACTTTTTTCTACCAGATTTCAAGCATTCTTGCAGAGTCTGATCCAGTCTGAGTTGTTGGGTTAGGAACTTTTGCTGTCCCTCTCCCTGGGTATGATGTTGGACTCAGCAGACAGGTTCACTGGCACTAAATTTTCTACTGCGTCAGGATTGTTCCTATGCAATCAAATCAGCTACAACATAACAGGCTAATCCATTATAGTGGTATCTATCAGTGTTAGTTGAGAAATAATATACTATGAGATCCTGTTTTTGGTCTCCCTTTAGCCTAGAGAAGAAATCCAGTTATAATGTAAGCATCACTACAACCCAAGTCTTGAACCACAGTTAATGTGCACTAAATATGATGGCTGTGTCTCCTCTACTGGTGAAAAATGTCATTCAACAGTAATTGTATACAATCAGTTATCTAAATTCCAGGGGGTTGGAGACTGAGTAATGCCATTGAAGGAGTAGAGAAAACAAAATAGCTTTTAATTTAAGTCCTCAGCTCTGTGGTATGGGAAGGAGGAAATAAGAGGTTAGAAAAAGATCCTATTAATAGTAAGGGTATGCTATTATATATTTAGAAGATAATAACAGGGAAATGGAGTATGAAATTGGTAGTGAGAAATGGGGATGCAAAAAGATTCTATGATTGATACGAATATTAGAGAAAAAGTTAAAGGGAGACAAATGAAAAGGTATAGTGGAAGGCAAAGAAAGTTTGAGAATGAATAAAATACAGGTGAAAGAAGTTAGGCTAAAAGATATAAGTAAAATTGTGAGGAATATAAAGGGACAAGGGAGAATTCCCTTACCATCAATAAAGTGTATTGGGAGAAAAATAAAGGAGGAAGAGAAGTATACATACACAGACATGCTCATAAAAGCTGGTAAAATAGTGGAATAAAAGTGTGCGGGGAAATGTGCAGAGGAGAAAAGCAGCAAGGAGAACAAAAATTTAAAAAAATTAAAAGTAAAATAAAAGTAAAAATGAAAAATAATACAATCAAATAAAGAATAATAAAATAAGTTTTCTATTGTTTGGATACATAGTGCTTTTCTTCAGCCTAGGCTTAAGGAGCAGAGCTCAGGTCAGGGTGTGTCTTTGTTCATACTGGATGTCTAAGGTGACAGTGTGCTTACATTGGGAACGTCACACCAATGTGAGCTTCCAATGCTGTGTAGCTAAAGCTAAAACTGGCCTCAGACCATAAGAGCCAGGTCTATGTTCACCAACCTCAGCCTCTCAGTGGGACTCCCTCCAGTATCCAACTTCCAGCAGTCCCTTATGACTGTCTTTCCCTCATCCACTTTGGGAACATGGCAGTGTGAAGCAGTCAAGAGGCTGTTCTGGGAACCAGTTTAAGACACCTAGCCCTTCCCTACAGTGGTGTCCCTGACAGCTCCTGGTCTGTGTGACTGTGGCCTCAGGCTTTCGTACCAAGTTCACTCACCAACTTTTAATTGTGGAAGCTTTCTCCTGAAGTATTGTCATGTTCTCCCTGCTGACTCCAACTGCAGAAGACTCTCCTGATCATGATGCACTTCTCTGGTTCTCCATGAGCAGAAATGTCATTAGTTTCAGTTTGCCTCCCAGCTGGTGGCTAGCCAGCTACTGTTGGGACCACTGTGAGGACTCTCCTCTACAGTGTTATCTATTTCTTCTGTATCACTTAATCTAATTTTCTTCTCCTCTGCCAATTCCCTCGTGCTTCAAGCTCTAGACATTTTGTTCTGGAGAAGCTGAGTTTCTGATACTCACTGCTCCAAAATTTTGGTGGTGACATTTTTTATCACAACTCATAGAGACACTGAAAAATGTGGATTTCCAGAACTCTTTCAGAAAGTGGTAAGAATGATGGGGTAGGAGGATATGAAGTCAGGAGGAATACAGTGAGGGGGTTAATGGTAATGGGTCTTTTCCTGTAATTTTATTTATATTTAACATTCACCATATGTTTCTATTACACCTCATATTTTTATTATACAATATATGACACAGATACGCTTTTACATACCTCCTCCCCTGTACTCCCCTCCAACTAGATGTTTCTTTTTCTAATAATGTGTAATGAGACTTAATAAAATGTATAATAATCAGAGAAGAATAGCACTACCTAATTAAGAACTAATGAGTAACAATTATGCTGGCAAGGCTCAAGTGAACAGAAAATTGGTGTGAAACTCTTAAAGATCTCTATATTTACACACACTTAGGACATTGCTAAAGGAACATGCCAAAACCGTGTGGCAAAACAAAGCTGTTCACAGAATTTTTATGGTGCTAAGGATGGAAACCAGGATGCTGAGCAAACTGAGCAAGTGTTGTACCATTGAGCTACACCTACAGCCTGACTGCTAATTTCCATTGTTGGGAAAAATAACTACAGGTAGACAAGTGATTTGGACCCACAATAGGTGCTGGGATTTTTCTTATGGAGTTGGTCTCAGGTTAGGTCAAGAGATAGGAAATTTGGATTTTTAAATGTGATATGCAAGTTTGACTTGAATTAGAACCACCTAGCCAATTAGTAATGTTCTAGATGAGTCAATGGATGATTGATACACAGGCCAGCAAACTGAAGGAAAAAGATCTACCTCTCATTGTAGGTGGCACCAACCTATAGACTTGTATCCTTAATGGCATTAAAAGGAAAGAAGAAGGAAGTGTCCTTATTTTGGATGTACTTCAGTCTTCCCTACTGCCTTTGGAAACCATTCTCCATTTTCTGTAGCCTTCGAACATAGACTTTCACTGGCAATTCTATAGCCAGCTTCCAGGTCTTTGAACTTAAACTGGTACTGCATCCTTGATCCCTTTGTTCTTCATCTTCCAGCTTTCCACATTCTTGGGTTGAGAAGCTATAGGATCCTCTGGCTCTCTGATCAACAGACAGCTCTTGTGGCCTCTCCACCACAGATCCTGCAAGCTGACCTAGTAAAATGTCTTGCATAATTTTACATGAATTTTCTATTGATTCTGTTCTTCTAGAGAATCCTAAGTAATACAGATTTTGATGCCAGTAATGATTCTAGAGAAACAGAATTGGAAGAATGAATTTATCTAATTAGTTTAGTGTTTCCTAGAGTTGGCTCTCTAATGTGAAGAGACTTAATTTAACATGATCTCTCCTATGGTTAATGTAGAGAGCACTGATAGTCTGTGTTGTGAGCTGTTTAAAGTAATACACAGCATATATCCATTTGATTATTCCAATTCACCACTTGTGAGTTGCAAAGATTTTAGTGACTCTATATGCAGTACTTTGGAGCATATTTGGAAAAGTAAGAAATATGATGATTCTGGCTAGTTGTTCTTAGCATTTCTGGACAAAATACTAAAGGAAAATCATGAGCTCCAGGCATGCATAAAAATTTTATATCCTTCCGAGTGTGTCATGAAGGAGAGTCCTATCTCCTTTATCTGAAGGACTGAAGTTGCTGAAACTAAACACAAGCCTGGATTATATGATTGGCAGGGTTACATCCCATAATATGATTGGCTCTGCATTGAAGGATGTCTTCAGTCCAATTGAGAGCACGGATTGAAAAAGAATGGGATCCCTTAAAATGGGATGAAGATATTGGGAGGAACATGACACAGCTGGTCATATTGAATTCCTTAATTCTGATGAGATTATTTTCAGAGGAGATAATCATTACTCTCTCTTGCAGAGTCATCCCTACCTCCACCTCCTATGGTGTTGGTGTCTCCTCCTATGCCTGACAAATGTGATCCTGTGTTGCCTATGAAAGTAATGATGACCTTCACTAATGCAATTAATGCCTATGCTTATCAAGACCTACTATCACCACCCAATTTTTCCTATAGGCCTATAAGTAGGCTCACATCTCAGAAAGCTCCTAGAATTGAGGTACAGAGTGACCCATGAGAAGGTTCACTACACTCCCAAAGAATTTTTTAAACTTTCTAATTCTTACAAGTAGATGTATAGGGAACTTGTGTGGGAATGGATTTTAAGAGTATAGGATAATGGTGGAAAAAACATAAATATGGATCAGACTGAATTTTTGATATGGGCATATTAAATATAGATTCTGGTTTTAATGACACAGCTGTGTTGTTAAATTGTGCTCATAGTTTATCTTATTGGTTGGCTAAAATATGGATGAAAACATGGCCCAGTGTAAATGGGCTGGCTATACCTGATGTCCCTTGGTTTGAGTTTGATGAGAGCATTGAAAGACTCGGAAATGAGAATACTAGAATGTATTTTCCAGGTAAAACTTAGTCTTCCACACTAGGAGGTCCAGAAAATGTACCCTGCATTAATATTACAAAAAAACAAATTTGTGAGGGGAGCACTAGCATCCTTGAAGAGTCCTGTCATTGTTCTTCACAGTGTGGAAAATTTGCAGTGGGAACTCAATTGAGAAACTTAAAATTTTTAGTTTACTTAGATCTCAGAGTGGTAGGGGTCAAGTTGCCTGCTCAACCTTCAAAGGCAAGGTGGTTGTACTTACCATAATGGACAGCAGAAGCAAAGCAATGATTAGAGTGGTCTGAGACATGTACACATGGCATTGGCAAAAATGATCATAGCATTCCCAGGAGTGAAACAGAGCAACCCAGTAAATTTTAATGAATTTATATAAACTAAAAATTTTAAGGCAAATGAACAGAAATCTACCTAGAATCCTAGCAATAGAGAATTATGGCCCCTCTACCAATTCCCAGATATGAGCCACTTTATAGACCTTGAATACTTTAAATGAAAAGGAGGCCAAGTCTCATTGAGGAAGGACACCAATGCACTACTGGGAAAATATGCTGTCACTCTTTCTGCCATCCCTCTCCAAAATAACCTCTAGCCTTTTACCAGGGTAAATATACACTGATGAAAAGGTAATGACCAGGCATTTTAGGGACACTAGACTCTGGTTCTGAAATAATGCTGATTCCAAGAGGTTCAAAACATCATTGTGACCCTACAATAAGAACTGGAGCCCATGAAATTAGGTGATTGATGGAGTTTTAGCCAAGGTCTGACTTCTGGCATTTCTAGTTGTACCTCAAATCCATCCTGTGGTAGTTTGTCTGGTTACAGAATGTATTATTGGGATGAATGTATTTAGTACTTGGCAGAATCCCCATATTATCTCCCTAACCTGATGTTTCAGGGCCATTATGATGGGAAAGTCCAAATGAAAACCATTAAAGTTGGCTTTACATAGGAAAAGGGCATATAAAAAAAAACAATTGTGCAACCCTGGACGGATTGTGGAAATTAGTTCCACCAGCAAGGACCTGAAAGATGAAAGGGTATTGGTTCCTTTTACATTCCCATTAAACTGCTTTATTTGGCAGGCACACGTGATGGATGGATCTTGGAGAATGATAGTGGATTAATGTAAGCTTAAGTGGTGACTCCAATTTCAGCTGCTATACCAGATATGGTTTCCTTGCTTGGGCAGATTAATACCTAACCTGGTACCTGGTATGTAGCTATTGACTTGGAACTTATCTTTTTCTTCATACCTATCCACAAGTTCAACCAGAAGCAATTTGCTTTCAGGTCACAAGCCAACAATATAATTTTACTGTCTTAATTCATGAGTGTATCAATTCTCCAACCCTGTATGACAAATTATTTCTCAGGGATCTTGATCATCTTTCTCATCACAAGTTATCAGGCTGGTCCATTGCATTAATCATGTTATTCTGACTGGAGGAAGTAGCAAGAAGTAGTAGCCACTCTGGAATTGTTGAAAAAGTAATTGTGTATCAAAAAATGGAAAATAAATCTAACTAAAACTCAAGAGCCTTCTACCTCAACAAAAATTTCTAAGAGTACAGTTGTTTGGCATATGCAGACATTCTTTCTAATATGAAGGATAAATGGTTGCATGTGGCCTCCCCTAAAACTGAACAAATATGCACAACACCTATTGGGCCTGTTAGGACTTTGACAGCTATACCTTTGTTGGGTTAGTCCAGCCCATTTACTGAGTGACTTGGAAATCTCCTACTTTGTGGGTCAGAACAAAAGAAGTATTTGCAACAGGCCCATGCTATTGTGTGGGCTGCTCTACTACCAGGGCCATATAATGCAGCAAAACCAATGGTACTTGAGGTGTCAGTGGCAAATAAGAATGTTGTTTGCCCTCTCTATCAAGTCCCTATAAGTGAATGATGGCAAATTTCCTTAGGATTTTGGAGCAAGGCTCTGCAATCATCTGCATTCCACTACTCTCCCATTGATAAAGAGCTCTTGGCCTGTTGTTGGGCCTTACTTGAACCTGAATGCTTGATCATGGGGCACAAGCTTACCATGTGACCTCAGCTGCCTATCATGAACTGGGTATTAACTGACATCAAATCATAAAGCAAGATTCTGCCAACAAACAGAAGTAGTATGTATGTGTTCAGGCCTGATTAGGAAGGTATAAGCAAGTTACATGAGGAAGTGGTCCAAATGCTCATGGTCCCTATTCCTGCTATACTGACTTTTATCTTCCATTACGTACCTATAGCCTCATGTAATGTACCCTATGATCAGTTGACAGAAAAGGAGAAGATTCAGGGCAGGTTACAGATGGTCATGTACATTATGATGGCACCACCCAAAAGTGGACAGCTGCAACACTACAGCCCTTTTTCAGGACACCCCTGAAGGACAGGGGTGAATTGAAACCTTCACAATGAGCAGATCTTCAGGAAGTGCACCTGGTCATACATTTTGCTTGGAAGAAAAATATACAGATGTGCAATTATATACTAATTCATGGTTGTAGCCAATGGTCTAGCTGCATTATTAGGGAATTGGAAATAACATGACTGGAAGTTGGTGAGAAAGATGTGGGGAGGAGTCATGTAGATAGATCTCTCCATATGGGAAAAGAATGTGAAGACATCTGTGTTCTATGTAAATTCTCACCAAAAGTTGCTCTTAGAAGAAGAGGACTTTAATAATCAAGTGGATAAGATGACTCATTCTGTAGATAACTGTCTACCTCTTTCCTTAGCCACCCATGCCAATGCCCAGTGGCTCATTAATGAGGTAGTTATTGGGGCAGAGATAAAAGTTCTGTATTGGCTCAGCAACATGGACTTCCACCCATCCAAGCTGACCTGGCCTCAGCCACTGCTGAATGCCTGATCTGCCAGCAGTAGAGACCAACCATAAATCCCTGACATGCCATCATTCCTAAGGTGATCACTCCCCAGCTTGATGGCATTTTGATTATATAGGACCACTTCTGTCATGGAAAGGATAGCACTTTCTCCTTACTGGCATACACATTTATTCTGGGTGTTGATTTACCTTTCCCACGTGTAATGCTTCTGCCAAAACTACCATCCATATACCTATAAAATGCCTCATCTACCACCATGGTATTGCATGCACCATTTTTTCTGGCCAAGGAATGCACTTCATATCCAAAGAAGTGTGGCAATGGGCTCATTTTCATGAAACTCACTGGACTCACAAAGTTTCCCACCAACCAGATGCAGGTTTATTAATACAAATGTGGAATGGCCCTCTGAAGATGAAATTATAGTGCCAGCCAGTTGGCAATACCTTTATTGGGGCAAGTTTCTGAAGAAAGTTGAATATGCTCTGAATCAATGTACAATATAGGTATTTTTTCTCCCATAGCCTGAATTTACAGGTCCAGTTATCAAGATTGGAAATGAGAATTGTGCCACTTACTATTACCTCTCATGACCCAGTAGCAAAATTTTTGCTTCCTGTTCCAGTGATCTCATTCTTTGCTGGCTTAGAAGTCTAAAATCCAGAGAGGGTAAGGCTCCTAATAGGAGACACAGTAATGATTCCACTGAACTGAAAGCTAAGACTTTCTCTTGGTCATTTTTGGCTCTTCATGCCTCTGAGTCAACAAGCTAAAAAGGGAGTTACAGTGTTAGTGGGGTGATTGATTCAGACTACTAGGAGGAAATTGGATTATTACTTTTCAATGGAAGTAATTACAATACTTTTGGAGTATAGAAGATCACTTCAAGTGTCTCCTAATATTACAATGCCCCATTATTAAGTCAGTGGGAAATTATGACAACACAATCCAGGCAGTATAGGATATGGTCCAGAACCTTCAGGAATGAAGGTGTGTGTTACCTCTCCAGATAAACAATCAAGACTTGCTGAGGTGCTTGCTGAAAGTCATTTGAATACAGAATAGGTAGCAGAAAAATGTAGCTATAAACACCAAAAGGAAAGAAGAAGGAAGGAGCTGTCTCTGTTTTGCAGGAGCCCCAGTTTTCACCATTGCCTTTGACCATCAGTCTCCAATTTTTTCAAGTTTCCAACATGGACTTCCACCAGTGATACTTTAGTCAGCCTTAAAGCTTTCAACATTGACTTGGTACTACATCTTTGGTTGGTCTTGTTCTGTAGCTTCCACAGTCTTGGATGAAGCAGCTACTGGGTACTCCAGCTGGGTGCACAAACAGCCATTGTGGATTCTTCCAACTCTTGTTCTGCAGACAACCCTTGTGTACTCTTTCCCCTCTGATCCTGTAAGCTTATCTAATAAATATACATATATATATATGCAATCTATCTATCTATGCAATCTCTCTCTATATATATGCAATATATATAGATTGCATATATATATATATATATATATATATATATAGAGAGAGAGAGAGAGAGAGAGAGAGAGAGAGAGAGAGAGAGAGAGAGATTTTGTACTTCTAGGGAATGCTAATGAATGCAATAATATAAATTAATAAATCAAGGGTAGTAGATCTGAGTATGTCTGAAGGAAAATATAATAAAGGAACTCCTGTGGCAATAGGAATTTACCTGGAGAAATTTGAAAGAAAAATGTGCAGAAATGAAGGATGTGTTTTGGCAGTGATAATCCTTTTTTGACTGCAAAAAATGCAAATTATTCTGGTTCAAATGCTATTTCCAACATTGATGATTTTTACCATCCAAAATTTGTAGGAAAATATTGCTGCCAACACTGTGGCTAAGGAGCTCCCTTGGCATATTGTTCATCAAGTGAACTGTTCTGGCTGTAAAGAATCTCAGACTTTAGGGACAAAAGTGACAAATATGACACAGAAAAAAAGCATTCTGGAGATGCTGACAAGGTGTAGAAGAGAGGTAAAGAATCTGGGAGTTGCCATGTGCTGATTTATCCTTTGGGTTCATGCCAGTCTCTTTTCACTATTGCACTTGACCATGATATTGAGAATTCAACCTCAATAGCAAAAAAGTATTTGTGACATTAAAAAGTTTTATGTTATACTATTTTAAGCATTATTTTATTTATATTAATTATACTTACTCATATTTTTTAGTCCCAGAGCAGACTAAAACAGGAAACATTCATAAATATTTTAGCTATTAACAAATTTTTCTTACCGATATTTGGGAAGAAAGACAAGCCAGAACCTACATCAATGATTAGATACAGTTTATTTCTATAATGGTTATAAATGAAATTGATTAAATATTTTTGTAGATTGGATGTATCTTTGCAATCAAGATAAAATATATTTAACATGATGAATGAATATTTCTTAATCAGTGCATTATCTTTGTTTGTGTAACAGGCCACACCATATACAATAAAACTAATACTAATTTATCTCTATGTATATAAACCCAAATGCAGATTATTTTCAGAAATATCAGTAGGAATGTAAAGTAATCTGCTGTTAAAATTGCAAGCATATTAGCTTCTATGTTAGATGGACATCATCTAATACAAGCAGGGCCCTGTAGTTCTGATAAAGGTCTGAGTGTTGGTTCTAACCAAGTTGAGATCAAGAGTGTATTGTTGGGCTGGTGAGATGGCCCAGCAGCATAAGCGCCTGCCTGGCAAGCGTGAGGGCTTGAGTTCGACTCCCGGAACCCACATACAAGAAAAGGGCCAGTGATATCGCTCAGTGGCAAGGGCGCCTGCTGTCATGTGAGGTCCTGAGGTCGACCCCCGGTACCCACAAAAAGAAAGAGTGTATTGTTTCCATTCTATAATGCACATGAAATAAACAGCTGATAGTACTTCAGTCTTAAGTAAATAGAAAGCCATATCTGAATAAGACAATTAGATGATAAATATTATTATTTGAGAAATTAAAATGAAGGCAGGCTAAAAAGATAAATTCTAAAGACTGCACTTATTTATCCAATAATTTTTGTTGAGCTTATAAAATAGCAGGACCTTAAATCTCTCTGTAATGAAAAGAGATTCAGCATGCCAGGAATAAAAGCATACAATGCTTGGGAAAACTGTCTGAACCTGCCTTATTACCAATACAAGATGGCAGCCATGGGCAGGCAATTATGTTGGCTTCATGCTTTTATGACCCCTGCAAATTTGCTGATGGCAGATTAAATTTCTTACTAAAAAATGTACTGCATTGACATTTTAGGTTGTTGAAGATCAGTACTGCAAAGATGAGTGATTTATTGGGGATTTGATGACAGCCACTACATTTTCAGTGGTATACAGAGTGTGATCTCAAACTTTTTTCTATTTACATAAGTTATTGATGATTATTATACTTTCTATAGCTTAGTTGTCACTATTTCTTCACCCCAATGTCTAAAGGAGAAATGTATTTAGATTTCACAGTAATATCATTAATAAGAGATTACTGTAGATACTACATTATTAATTATATAGCAGATGATTAATTATAATAGATTTCACTTGTAATATAAATAATTATCATAGAATATGAGTAAAATAGAAATATTTCTATTTGTAAACAGATATTACATAAGTTATTTCTTTATTGAAATCAAGAGTCTTATCAGGTGTGATACTTTACTAAATCCTTGTGTTATAACCATACTTTTGTTCAGCAAGGGTATAATATTTTTACCATATTCATAGACTCATAAACGGGATTATTTTTAATATACATTCTAAATAATTTCTTATCCACATTATTAAACATATTCAGTGTTCCTAGCATTCCTTTATTGACGGTATTCATTGTAAGGTGAATAACAGTCAAAATGTACATTTAGCACTGGGAAGTCAGTGCAAAGTATATGCAACACATGTCATGAGATATGAGTAGCCAGAGTTTAACATGCCCAGTGGAGTGGGATGGCACCTTTAGAATAAATTTAGCTGCAGGGAATAAAAAGCCACACAAGAAGGCAAGTAGATGTTTTTAATTCTTCCAGGGAGATACCTAGAAGGGGAAGACTGGGTCAAATGGGACTTTTAGTCTCAGTTTTTTGAGGAATCTCCACACTGATTTCCACTGGTTGCACCAGTCTATACTCACAACAACAGTGGAGAAGGGTTCCTTTTTCCCTGCAGCCCCTCCAGCATTTGTTATGGGTTGACTGCTTGATAATAACCATTCTTTCTGGAGTGAGAAGGAATCTCAGCATTGTTTTAATTTGCATCTCTCAAATGACAAGTGATGTTGAACATTTTTTCATACATTTATTTCCCACTTGTATTTCTTCCTCTGAGAAGTGTGTATTCATCTCAGATGCCCATTTTTGGATTGGTATTTTAAATTTGGATCATCTGATTTTTTTCAATTTTTTATATGTTCTAGATATTAGTCCCTTGTCCGATGGACAACTAGCTAAATTTTTTTCCCAATCTGTGGGTTGTGTTTTCACTCCATTGGTGATTTCTTTTGCTATGCAAAAGCTTTTCAATAAGATGAGATCCCAGTTGTTGATTCTTTGTGTATTTCCCATGCTATTGGGGTTTTGATTTTCAAATCTTCACCTACAACTATATCTTGAAGAGTTTTGCCTATTATCTCCTACAGTAGGTTTAGTGTTTTAGTACTTGGATTTGATCCATTTTGATTTTAGTTTAGTGCATGGTGATAGATATGGGTCTAATTTTAGTCTTTGGCATGTGGAAAGCCTGTTTTTCCAGTACCATTTATTAAAGCAGCTTTCTTCCAGTGAATGTGTTTGGCTCCTTTGTCAAAGATAAGGTGGCTGAGTGTGGTTTGACTTGTTTCTGCATCTTCTAATCTGTCCCATTGATCCTCTGATCAGTTTTTTTTTTGCCTGTACCATGTTTTTTTTATCACAGTAGTTTTGCTGTATAATTTTAAGTCAGGGATTGTGATATTTAAAGCAGCACAATTTGTAATAGCTAAATCTTGGAAACAACCCAAATGCCCATTAACTGAGGAAAGGATAAAAGAGATGTGTTTTTTTATGTACAATGGAGTATTACTCAGCCATAAAGAAAAACTTGAGGGCCGGTGAGATAGCTCAGTGGCATAAGCACCTGCCTGGCAAGTGTGAGGTCCTGAGTTCAACTCCCAGAACCCACATATGAAAAAAGGGCCGGTGACATGGTTCAGCAGCACAGGCACCTGCTGGCATGTGAGGTCCTGAGGTCAACCCCTGGTACCCACAAAAAAAATAAGAAAAAACTTGAGATATTTCTAGGTAAATAGATGCACCTTGAGACCATACTCTTAAGTGAAATAGATCAGTCACACATGTATCACATTGTTTCTGTGATGTGAGAAACTGAAAGTGTAAATAAGGATCAAAGTGTATAAAAGGTATTGTGGAATAGGAAGAAATGATTTAAAAGAAAGGGGAACTATTGAGGAGAGAAGGGGAAAGGAAGGGAGGGAAAAGGAAAAGAAAATGATAAAAGGATAAAGTGGAAACAAAGCTTTGTAAATAAGGAGGCAAAGAGGGATTGAAGGGAGGAGAGGGAATTGGAAAATAAAAAGAGGAATCAAGATATATCATATACAGGTACAAATTAACCTATAATGAGCATGATCATTATATATATATATATATATATATATATATATCCAATAAACTTAATTAAAAACATACATTCATAGTTTAAATAATAATAATGATAATTATAAGGACAATGTCTGTGCCACCATCTACATTAAAAATATCAACATTGTCGCTACTTTAGAAGCTTCCTGGAGCTCTCTACCTCTCTACTGCCCTGAGAATTGCATTCCTTTCACTTACCTACTATTATTGACTATGTTTCTTTGTCAATTTAACACCTGTGTTGTCCCCCCAAAAATAGTTTATTTTTACCTACTTTTGAACTTCATATAAATGGAATTATATTACTAAAAAAAAACAGAAGTCAAGTAGAAATGTCCAGAGGTCAAAGAGATATCTAATATGTTGTGTTAGTCAGCTTTCTGTTGCTTTGAAAATATACCTGAGATAAACAAATTGAAAGGAAGAGAGATTTAAGTTGGCTTATGGTTTCTCAAAGGTTTTAGTCAATGGTCAGCCAGCTGCATTGTTTAGGCCTGTGGCAAGTTAGATATATCATGGTAGAAGGCATGGCAGCCAGGAAGAGGAACACACACACACACACACAGAGAAAAGGAGACAGAGACAGACACAGACAACTAGAAAAAAGTTGCTGGGGAGGATTATTTCCAAAAGATATGCCCCCATAAATCAACCATGTCCCACCTCCTAATAGTCCAGTCAGCTCTGAGCTCAAGAATATATTAATCCATTGATTAGGTTAGTGCCCACACGATCCATTCACTTCCCAAAAGGCCAGAAGCTGGATGTTAGGGGATATTTTAGATCTAGGGCCTAAGGGCTGTAATCAAAATAATATTAGGGAGGTACTAGGTGAGTGTTCCCCAAATCATAGAAGGGACTAAAAGTGCAGCAGATAGGAGAATGGAGAAGGCAATGAAGTGAGAATAAAAAAAGGACATAGGGATGAGGGATAGATCTACCTAGAAATTAGGTAGTAGTGAGGGAATTGAAAGAATGGATGAGGAATGATTCCTGAAAGGATAAAAATGGGACAATGAGGTTTAGAGGGATTGCAAGGAGGAAAAGGAGACTGAATTCAGAAAAGGGTGAAAACAAGGTGGGAAGGCAGAAGTGAAAGAGGATTGGGGAAGAAGAAAAGGAGATTTGATCAGGTAGGGTACTGTGGGGTACTATGGAGGCAAGCAGTGGGTTATTAAATTTGAAGTATTCTGAGGAAAAAGGATGGATGGCATGTGAGGATGAGTTAATTTATTAATTTCATAGCATAAATAGAAATTAAGTTATCTTCTATTTAGTTGAGTTATTTAATTTTCTTTTCTTTCCTCCAGTGAATATAAACAATGTGGATCCTCAAATTATTTTGGGGCATAAGCAGGTAAAAAATTATATATGTAAAATGTACTCATAAATAATTCTAACCCTTCCAGTACTAATTAAACTTCCAAAGTATGTATAATTAAGATTAAACAATAGGATGATTAGCAATGGCATGTAGCAAACTGTTTGGGAAGAGCGTTAGTTTCTGAACAATTTGGCATTATGACGATCAATTATACTTGAAGAAATTTAAGATGAGATAGCAAATGACTGACTAGGGGGCAATAGCTAGGGTGGGATTAAGGTACCAAAATCCATGAGTGGTCTGTTTCCCCTTACATGTTCTCTAAACACTTGATTTTATGTTTTTATTTTATTTTAAAGAGAAAAAACAATAAAAGCAATGATACAAAATTTCAATACAAGAGAGTAGGAGAGTAACGATGGTTAGTACATTGCTTGTAGTTATCTTCATAGTTGCTCAGATTACAAGATATAGGCATGAAAAATTGATCAAATGATAAAAGCACAAAACTTTCTTTTCAATGAATTAATAGAAATTAGTAGTATAGCTACCTTAACTATCTTGTACATATATATATACACTTTTCATTTTCCCTTCCCTCTTTTCTCCTTTCCCCATCCCAGTTTCTCTTTCCTTTTGAAGTTTCTTCCCATTTCCTAATATCTACTGTAAAATTTGGATCTTCTTTACTCTTTCAACTTCTTATACAAGGGAGAAAATATGATGTTTACACATGTGAGACTGATTTATTTCACTTATGAGTATGGTCTCAAGTTGTATCCATTTACCTATAAAAGTCTCAAAGTTATCCTTCTTTATGGCTGAGTGGCAATCCATTGTATAAAAATACCACATCTTTTTTAATCCTTTCCTTGGTTGATGAGCATTTGGGTTGTTTCCAAGATCTACCTATTACAAATCGTGCTGCACTAAACATAGGTGCAAACATATCACCATGGTATATTTTTAATTCTTCTGAGAAGACAACAAGAAGGTGACTAACTTGGTCAAATGGGACCTCTAATCCTAGCTTTTTTTTTGTGTGTGTGTTGGTACCGGGGGTCAACCTCAGGACCTTGTGCGGCAGCATGTGCCCATGCCACTGAGCGAAATCACTGGCCCTTTTTTCATATGTGGGTTCCAGGAGTCAAACTCAGGCCCTCGCGCTTGCCAGGCAGGAGCTTATGCCACTGAGCCATCTCACCGGCCCTAATCCTAGCTTTTTGAGGAATCTCCATAATGATTTTCACAGTGGTTGCACCAGTCTGCACTTCCACCAACAGTGAATATGGGTTTCTTTTTCCCCACAGTCCTTCCAGCAACTGTTATTGGTGGATTTTTTGGTGCTAGCCATTCTTTCTGGGGTGAGGTGGAATCTCAGTGTTGTTTTAATTTTTATTTCTTGAATGACCAATGATGTTGAACATTTTTTACATATTTATTTGCCATTTGTAATTCTTCATCTGAGAAGTCCATTTTTGGATTGAATATGTGGGGTCTGATTTTTCTCAATTCTTTATAAGTCCTTTGTCTGAGGGACTCTTGGCTAAAATATTTTCCCCCTCTGTGGGGTGACTTTTCACTGTGTTGGTGATTTCTTTTGCTGTGCAAAATTTTTTTTAATAAGGTGAGATCCCAGTTGTTGATTCTTTGAAGTATTTCCCATGCATTTGGGGTTTTGTTCATGAAATCTCTGCTTACCCCTATGTCTTCAAGATTTCTACATACTTTCTCTTCCAGCAAATTTAGTGTTTTTGTTTTAATATTTAGATCTTGGATCCATCTTGACATTATAGTTGAGTGCATGGTGATAGACATGGGTCTAGGTTTATTCTTTGGCATGTAGACAGCAAGTTTTTCCAACACCATTTACTAAAGAGGCTGTCTCTTCCAGTAAACATGTTTGGCCCCTTTTTCAAAGATAAGGTGGCTGAGTGTGTTTGGAGTTGTGTCTGCATCTTCTAATCTGTTCCACTGATCCTCAGGTCTGATTTTTGCCAGTACCATGCTGATTTTATCACAGTAGCTTTGTAGTATAATTTCAAGTCAGGGATTGTGCCTCCTGCCTTGCCTTCATTGGCCAGAATTGCTTTTGCTATTCTAGGTCTCTTCTGGTTCCAAATGAATTTTATGAATGTTTTCTCTAGTTCTGCGAGATATGCTAATGGTATTTTGATCAGGATTGCATTAAATCTGTACAAAATTTTTGAGAGTATGGCCATTTTCACTATTTTGGTTCTTCCTATCCATGAGCAAGGGATGTCTTTCAATTGTCTGATATCCACTTTGATCTCCTTTTTCAGAGTACTGTAAATTTGAATATATAGATCTTTTGCATCCTTTGTTAGATTGATTCTTAAGTATTTCATTTTTTTGAATACTGTTATGAAGAGTGTGGTTTCACTAATTTCTCAGTGAGTTTGTTGTCTGTGTACAGGAATGCTATTGATTTTGAGGGTAGTTTTTGTATCCAGCTATGCTACTGAAATTGGTTATTAAATCTATAAGCCTTTTGGTGGAGTTTGTGGGGTCTTCTATGTGGAGTATCATGTCATCTGCAAATAATGATAACTTAATATTTTCCTTTCCCATTCTTATTCCTTTTATTTCTCTCTCTTGTCTAATTGCTTTTGCTAATGTTTCCAGAACTATATTGAATAAGAGTGTTGATAATGGACATCCTTGTCTTATTCCTGATTTTAGAGTGAACGTTTTCAGTTTTGTCCATTTAGTATCATTTTGGCTGGCTGTTGGTTTGTCCTAGATTGCTTCTAACAGTTTGAGGTAAAGATGACCTATTCTGATTTTCTGTAGGGTTTTTATCATGAACGAGTGTTGGGCTTTATCAAAAGTGTTTTCTGCATGTATTGAGATGATTGTGTGATTTTTGACTTTGGCTCTGTTAATACGGTGTATCACATTTACTGATTTGTGTATGTTCAACCATCCCTGCATTCCTGGGATGAATCCCACTTGGTCACGGTGTATAATCTTCTTGATGACTTGCTGCAATCTGTTAGCTAGTATCTTATTGAGGCTTTTTGCATCTATCTTCATTAGGAAGATTGGCTCATAGTTCTCTTTTTTGGTTGTGTCTTTCTCTGGTTTTGGTAACAGGGTAATACTTGTCTCCAGGAATGAGTTAGGAAGTATTGCTTCCCTTTCAATTTTATTAAAACTTTTGAGGAGTATTGGCATTAAATTTTCTCTAAATTTCTTGTAGAATTCAGCCATAAATCCATCAGGATCTGGGCCTTTTTATGATGGTGAATTTTTAATGACATTTTCAATTTATTTAACTGGTATTGGGTTGTTCAGAATTTTTATATCTTCTTGATTCTTCTTCGGTAATTCAGACATATCTAGGAATCTGTCCCTTTCTTCTGTGTTTTCCATCCTAGGAAAGTAAAGATTTTCAAAGTAGGTACTGATGATCTGAATTTCCACAGGATCTGTAGTGATCTCACCCTTTTCGTTCCTCAGTGCATGAATTTGAGTCTTTTCTTTCCTTTTTTTTGATAAGGTTGTCTATGGGTTTATCAATTTTATTCATTCTTTCAAAGAACCAACTCTGTTTCATTAATTCTTTTTATTGCTTTCTTAGTCTACATTGTGTTAATTTCTACTCTGATCTTTATAATTTCCTCCCTTGATGGGCTTTGGGCTTGTCTTGCTCTTCTTTTTCTAGAAGCTTGAGGTGAAACATTAGGTTATTTGTGCTCATTCTCTTTTCCTAATGTGAGAATTCACTGCTATAAATTTTCATCTTATGCCTGCATTCATTGCATCCCACAAGTTCCAGTATGTTGTATCTGCTTTCTCATTTAGTTATAGATAATGTTTAATTTCTTCTTTACTTTCATCTGTGACCCAATGGTTCTTTAGTAGGGTGTTATTTAATTTCCATGTGCTTGTGGCAGCTTTGTGGTTTCTTTCGCCATTTCCAGTTTTTTTTTATTTCCAATTTCATTTCACTATGGTCCGCATGGGATAATTTGAATTCCTTTGCATTTACTTAAGCACGTTCTGCAGGCTAGTATATGTTCTGTTTGACAGAACATCCCATGTTCAGCTGAGAAGAATATATTTTGTAATGATGTTGGGTGGAACACTCTGAAAACATCTAATAAGTCCATTTGTTCACAGGTTTGGTCCAGTTCTGTTATTTCTTTGTTGATTTTTTGTCTAGTTTATATATCTCTTTGTGACAATGGGGTATTAAGGTCCGCTGCTACAATTGTGTTATTGATTTTGTGATTTTTCATGTCTATTAATAATTGCCTTATATAGTTGCATGCTCCCATATTTCATGCATATGTATTTATCATTGTTATCACTTCCTCTTGATGTTTCCCCCTAAAAAGTATGTAGTGACCTTCTTTATCTCTTTTGATCATTCTGGGTTTGAAGTTCAAATTGTCTGCAAACAGGATAGCTACCCCTGTTTTTTTCTGGGTTCTTGTTTCATGGAAGATTGTTTTCCACCCTTTGATTTTCAGTCTATGAATTTCTTTTTGAATTTAAATGTGTCTCTTGTATACAGCATATTGTTGGATTTTGTTTCTTCATCCATTCTGCAATCTGTTTCTTTTGTTTGGTGAATTGAGGCCAATTATATTGATAGCTATAACTGATATAACTGTTGTTGTTCTTGGAATTGTGGTCATTTTTATCTCTGTCTAGAATATCTTTCAGTAATCTTTGTAGGGTTTGTTTGGTGGTCAAGTATTTCTTCAGTTGTTCTTTGTCATGGAAGTGTCTTATTCCTCCATTAATTTTGAAAGATAGTTTTGCACTTTACCTCAATCTGTGGTGGATGTTTGTTTCTCTCTGGACTTGAAATGCTTCACTCCAATCTGTTCTTGACTTGAGGGTTTGTGTTGAGAAGTCTATTGTGATTCGGATGGGCTTCCTTTATAGATGATCTGTTTCTTTTCTCTAACAGCTTTGAATATTATGTTTTTGTGCTGTATTTATGGAATCTTGATTATTATATGCCTTGGTGTAGCTTTATTTTGGTCACAAATAATTGGAGTTCTATATGCCTTGCTTATCTTTATGTCTCATTCTTTTTCCATGGCTGGGAATTTTTCTGCCATTACTTTTCTGAATATATTTTTTGTTGTTGTTTGTGTTGACTACTGTTTTTTTTTTTCTTCAATTAATCTTATGTTTTTCTTTGCCTGATCTTGCAGCTGTTGGATCATTATTTCATGGTCCCTTGCTATTTTTAAGAGATCTTTCTTTTCATGATTGCCAATGTGATACTGTCTTCTAAGTCTGATATTCTGTTTTCACTTTCTTTCAGTCCATTTTGTAAAGTTTCAGTGGAATTTTTAATTTTCTGAATATGTGTTTGTATCTGTTTCATGAATTAATTTCTTTCCTATGTTGGGCATTCTTGGTTTCCATCATTTTCCCATACTCTATTTTTTTTATCTATGTCTACTTTATGTTTGCTGAGCAAGTCCATTATTATGGTCATCATCTCTTTTCACCTGGCTGATTATATCTTCTCTGAAATCCTCTATAACCCCATGCATTTTTTTTTACTTCTGCTGCTCTAATTCCGGAGAATTCAGTTTGTGGCTTCTCATTTCCTGTATCTCTTTGTCCTCTGCATTTGTCCTGGGTGGGCTGGAGGTCCAGGGTTGCCTTTTGCCTGTGTGTCTGGTTGTTTTCTTTTGTTTCTGTAATTTTATTTTGTTTTCTATGTTGATTTTTTAACTTTCTTATAGTAGGTAGCTTTGTCACTAGTGCTGAGGCTTCCCTGGGGGATGTCGGCTCCTCAGAGATGTCTTCTATGTGTAAGTGGTCCTTGTCTTTTTGTCTGTCCCAAGATCATACCTTCCCAATTTATGAGGGATGAGACACTATTATCTATTTGGCTCAGCATCCAGTCCTTTGTTACTGGACCATGGTTATGGTTATGACCCCAGACAATCACAGTATTTTCATACAAGGGAGAACAACTGAATACTACTGGTGTGAAATACTGTTTAAAGTAGTACTATTAGCAATAACAATAGCATCAAGCACAGCCTAAAGCCTGACAAACTGTGTTAATAATTAATTTGGTAACTTTATCAATAGAGACAAGATCTAGTTATATAACAAAATCCAACATTATTCAGGAACTTGTATACAGAGTTTTCCATTGGTAGAGTGATTTTACACAGCAGTGGGGAAATTTAAGAGGAATAGGGGACAAAACAGAAAGTTAAATAAAGAGAAATATAGTAGAAGTAAGGCTGGAGGACAAAGGATGATCACCCAGGATTTGGGAAAATGGAGAAGGGGGTTGGAGAGAGACAGAATGAAGGAGAAAGCAAAAATTATCAAAGGAGACCAGAAAAAGTAGAGAGAATATTCATTCATATTTGCATATCAAAAAATTAATAGAGATAGTTGAGGAAAGAGATAAAGAAGATGAATAGATCAGAACAAGAATAAAGGTAAATACCTAAACAATCTAAAAAAATGTTTGTCTCTGTGTCTCTCTCCCAGTTGCTCTGGTGCCATCAGACAGAGACAGACTGAGGCTGCTCCCAGTGTGTACAGTTGACTCCTCTCTGTGAGACCAGCCTTCTCTGTTCCACTTCCACTGGAATGTCTCTGTCCTCTCCTGCCCCTTTTTGCTCGGTTTGGTGGGGTGGGGTGCTATGAGGTCTCTCTCTGCTCTGGCAGTCCTTGCAGAGATAGCCAGTCCCACTTTAATCTCTTCTGCCACAGGCGGAGTGCCAACTTCACTGGTTGCAGTGTGGGAGAGGTTGTGCTGTTCCATTCATTATCTTCACCACTGCTGCCACTGCTGTGCCACCATGGTCCCTAGCTTTACTTACTTCTGCTGCTGTCTTAGAAGCAGCTCAAGGCTCCTTGGTCTGCTTTGATCTCCTTTCCCAAGGAGGGAGTACCACGACTGTTTAAATCCAACATGTCTGCATACCTCTCACTTGTCACAGGGCAGGAAGGGTTTTGGATCATATCCACTGTGGCCCCTAACCTTGTTTTCGTTAGCGGTTCCAGTTAGTTAGGATGAATGAACAACAACAATAACAACAAAAAATAGGCGGCCCATTGGAGAGGGAGCAGTGCCAGCAAAATTTGTTGCCAGGCTGCCATGTCCTCTGTGTAGAAGAAGGCACAAGAGGCAAGGGGCCTTATATATTAAATCTACTCTATTTGGCTTGAGTTAGCCACATTTACAGTCCATCCGTATCTTGGAGAATTGACAGTAGGGTGAATCTTTCTCAGCACACAGGCAGCTGTGCCACCATGGGCCCCGTGGGCTGGATCACCATTTTGTAAAGCCCTATGTCTGCATTTTGTTTGATCTACAAGTCTCTTATTTCAGATTGATTTTGCCATCAGGATGTATATCCCTACCTTTCCTCCTATCATCTGTGTTTTTAGTTGATTTTCTCTGAGTAGTTCCAATCTGGCTCCTCCTCTACTCAGCCATGTTGAATATCCCTCAGTGTTGTTTTAATTTGCATTTCTTGAATGACCAGTGATGTTGAACATTTTCTTCATATATTTATTTGCTGTTTCTGTTTCTTCATCTGAGAAATATCCACTCACTTCAGATGCTCATTTTTGGGTTAGGTGTTTAAATTTAAGGGTTCTTTTTTTATTCTTTATATATTCTAGATATTGGTCCTTTGTCTGAGGAGTAACTGTAAAAATAGTTTCCCATTCTGTGGCTTGTCTCTTCACTCTGTTGATGGTTTCTTTGCTGTGCAAAGGCTTTTTTTATTTTATTGGTACATTTTAGATATACATAATGATCATATTCATCATAGGGGATTTGTACCAGTACATGATACATTTTGATTCCTCTTTTTCTCCCAATCCCCTCTCTTCCCTTCAATCTCTCGTGATCCAAGCTGTTGATTCTTTTAATATTTCCTCCATAATTAAGGTTTTGTTCTTGAAGGTTTTGCCTTCACCTATATCTTCTAGAGTTTTACCTATTTTATCTTCCAGCATATTAAATGTTTCTGTTTTTATATTTAGATTCTTGATCCATTTCAATTTCAGTTTAGTGCATGGTGAGAGATATGGGTCTAGGTTCAATTTTCAGCATGTAGAAAGTAGTTTTCCCAGCACCATTTATTAAAGAGGCTATCTTACTTCCACTGAAGGTATTTGGTCCTTTTTTCAAAGATAAGGTAGCTGAGTGTTCTTAGAGTTGTTTCTGCATTTTCTCTTCTGTTTCATTGATTCTTGAGGCTGTTTTTTTTTTTTTGTTTGTTTGTTTATTTGTTTTATTTTGCCAGTACCATGCTCTTTCTGTTATGGTAGCTTTGTAGCTTTGGGGATTGTGACATCCCTGCCTTTCCCTTTTACCCCAGAATTGCTTTTGCTATTCTATGTCTCTTCTGGTTTCAAATGAACTTCAAGATTGTGTTCTATAGTTCTCTGAGGAATGTCATTGGTATTTTGATTGGGATTGCATTATATATGTATAACAGTTTTGGAAATATTGCCATTTTTACTATATTGGTTCTGCCTATCCATGAACATGTGATATCTGTTTTGTGATATCCTCTTTCATCTCTTTCAGAGTACTGTAGTTATGAATGTATAAGCATTTCACTTCCTTTGTTAGAATGATTCCTAAGTATTTCACTTTTCTTGTTGCTATTATGAAAGTTGTAGTTTCACTAACTTCTCTCTCAGTGAGTTTGTTATTTGTTTACAGAACGCTATAGATTGCTGAGTGTTGACTTTGTATCCTGCTATGCTGCTGGATTTTGTTATTAACTCTAGGAGTCTTTTGGGGGAATTTTTGGTGTCTTTTATTTAAAGCAACCTGTCATCAGCAAATTATGATAATTCTACTTCTTTGTTTCCTATACATATTCCTTTTATTTCTTTCTCTTATCTAATTGCTCTAGCTAATGTTTGCAGAACTATATTAAGCAAGAGTGCCTTGTCATAGATGGATTTTATCGGATTGAGATAAAGACCTATTCCAATTTTCTGTAGCGTTTTTATCATGAATGACTGTTGGACATTCTCAAATGTTTTTTCTGCATCTATTGAGATGATCATGTGGTTTTTGTCCTTGGTTCTGTCAATGTGGTATATTGCATTTATTGATTTGCATATGTTGGACCACCCCTGCATTCCTGGGGTGAATCCTATATGGTCATGGTGCTTTTTGATGATCTGCTGCATTCTGTTTGCCAGTATCTTATTAAGGATTTTTGCATGTATGTTCATTAAAGAGATTTACCTATACTTATCTTTTTTGGTTGGATCATTTTCTGGTTTTTGTATCAGGGTAATGCATGCTTCCAGGAATGACTTTTGGAGTATTGCTTCCCTTTCTATTTTACTAAAGAGTCTGAGGAGTAATTGCATTAGATCTTCTCTAAAATTCTTGTAGAACTCAGCAGTGAATCCATCAGGATTTGGTTTTTTCTTTGTTGGTAGGTTTTTTTCATTATTACATTTTCAATTTCATTGAACGAAATTGGGTTATTTAGAATATGTTTTTCTCCTTCATTCAGCTTTGGTAATTCATCCGTATCTAGCAATCTGTCCATTTCTTCTGAGTTTTCCCATCTTATTACAGTACAGGTTCTAAAGTAGGTACTGATAATCTGGATTTCTACAGGATCCAGTGTTTGTTTGCTCTTTTCATTGTTAATTGCATGGATTTGTGTTTTATTTCATTTTTTATAAGTTTGTCTAAAGGTTTGTCTATTTTATTTAATAATTCAAAAATTGACTGGTTCATTTATTCTTTGCATTCTTTTATTAGTCTCAATTGCATTAATTTCTGCTCTGATCTTTATAATTTCCTCTCTTGTACAAGTTTGGGTTTAACTTGCTGTTCTTTTTCTAGAAACTTGAGGTTCAATATTAGTTTATTTCTTTGAGCTCACACTGTTTTTTTTGTTGTGGGAATTCTCTTCTATAAATTTCTCTTTTAGAACTGCTTTCATTGCATCTCATGAGTTCCTGTGTGTTGTATTGGCATTATTGTTCAAATGTAGTAACTGTCTATTTTTTCTTTAATTTCATCTGTTACCCATTGGGTGTTCAGGAGGGTGTTAATTTTCATGTGTTCGTGTAGTTTTGTGTTTTCTTTTGCCATTGATTTGCAATTTCATTGCACTAAGTTTTGACAATATGTATGGGATAATTTTAATTCCTTTTCATTTACTTAAGCATGTTCTATGAGTAGTATGTGGTCTATTTTGGAGAAAGTCCTGTGTGCTTCTGACAAGAATACGTATTCTGTTTTTTTGGGGTATAACACTCTGTAGATATCTACTAAGTCCATTTGTTCAAAGCTTTGGTTCAGCTCTGATATATCTTTGTTGTTGTTGTTGTTGTTTGTCTAGTTCATCTATTTTTGATGGGGAGTATTGAATTCCCCCATTGCAATTGTATTAGTGCTTATCTGATTTTTCATATCCCTTAGTGTTCTTTTTTATATAGTTGGGTGCACCAGTATTTGATTTGTATATATTTATGATTATTATATCTTCCACTTAGAATGTTTCTTTAAGTATGTAGTGACTTTCTTTGTCTCTTCTTTTTTCTTTATTTTTGTGGGTACTGGGGGGGTCGACCTCAGGACCTCGCACGCCAACAGGCACCCGTGCCACTGAGCGATATCACCGGCTCCTTTTTCATATGTGGGTTCCGGGAGTTGAACTCGGGCCCTCGCACTTGCAAGGCAGGCGCTTACACCGCTGAGCCATCTCACCGGCCTTCTTTGTCTCTTCTGATCAGTCTTCTCTGGAAATCCACTTCAGCTACACATAGAATAACTACCCCAGCATTTTTACAGGTTCCTGTCACATGGAGTATTGTTTTCCATCCTTTGATTTTCAGCATATGAATTTCTTTTTGAATAAATGTGTTTCTTGTATGTAGCATATTGTTGGTCTTCTTTCTTGATCCATTCTGTGAATGCTTTTCTTTTGATTGGTGAATCTAGACCATTTAAATTGATGGTTATAACTGATATGTATTGACTTATCCATGTTATATTATTTTCCTGTTGCAGGATCCTTTCTTTTCCTGTTTATTTTCTTGCTGGACCTGCTGGATTCATTCTAGTGGGACTCTAGGAATAGGTGTCTTCATTGTGTTTTTCTAGAATATCCTTCAGAAACTTTTGGTGTGGTGGTTTGTTGGTCCTGAATTTTTTTGGGCATTCTTTATCATGGAAGTATGTTATTTTGTCATCAGTTCTGAAAGATAATTTTGCAGTGTACATCAATCTGGGTTGGACCTTGTTTTCTTTTAGGACTTGAAGTACTTTGCTCCAAGCTGTCCTTGACTTCAGGGTTTGAGTTGAAAAACCTGCTGTGATTCTGATGGGTTTTCCTTAACAGGTGATTTGTTTCTTTTCTATAACAGTTTCTAATATTCTTTTCTTGTGTTGAATTTCTGGAATCTTGACTATTATATGCCCTGATATTTTTTTTTTCTGATCCTGGTTATTTGGAGTTGTATATGCTTCACTTATCTGTATCTCAAGTTGTTTATCCACACCTGTGTTGTTTTCTGCTATTACTTTTTTTTTTTTTTTTTTTTTTTTTTTTTGTGGGTACCGGGGGGTCGACCTCAGGACCTCGCGCGCCAGCAGGCGCCCGTGCCGCTGAGCGATATCACCGGCCCCTTTTTCGTATGTGGGTTCCGGGAGTCGAACTCGGGCCCTCGCGCTTGCCAGGCAGGCGCTTAAGCCGCTGAGCCATCTCACCGGCCTGCTATTACTTTTGAGAACAGGTTTATTTTAATGCCCTATATGCTATCTTATGATTATTCATTGATTCAGGTTAATCTTATATTAGTCTTCTTTGCTTCATGTAGCATTTGTTGGATTGATTTCTTGTGTTCCTTTGCAACTTTTAAGAGGTCTTTTATTTGATGATAGATGATCTAGAAAATGAGGTTGTGGTTGGTGATCCTAATCCCTTCTTTTTAAAAATCTGTATCTACTCTGAATTCACTAATCATTTCTTTCATTGTGGTCAGCATCTTTTCAATTAACTCTGTTTTATTTTTGTAAAGAGCGTCTTTATTTGTTTTGTTACTTCTGCTGCCACCATTTCATAAAATTCAAGTGGGAGGTTTTTTGACTTTGTCCACTTCAAAGCCTCATTGATTTGTCTTGGGTGATTTGGGGATTATGTGTTGCATCTTCCTTCAGTATTTTCTCTTTTCCTCTTTGTTTTCTTTCTTTTTTTTATGTGAGTACTGGGAGTTGACCTCAGGACCTCATGCTTGCCAGCAAGTGCTTGTGCCCCTGAGCAACATCAATGGCCCTTTTTTTCCTTCATGTGGGTTCTGGCGTCAAACTCAGGACTTCGTGCTTGCCAGGCAGGCGCTTATGCCACTGAGCTATCTCACCGGCCCCTCCTCTTTGTTTTCTGCACTGAGGCTTGTAAATTGCTTTTGGTAAGTTGCTTTATTACCAGTACTGAAACCTCTTTAGGAAATGTCTACTTTTCAGAGATGTCTTCTAGGTGTATGTAGCTGACTTTTGGCCTTTGAGTCTATCCCAAGATCCTCTCTCTCCAATTTATTAGGAATGAAAGGTTGCTGCCTGTTTGCCTAGCACCCAGTTCTTTGGTCCTGGACTATAGTATTGTATATGATCCCCAGACAGTCTTGTTATTGGCATACAAGGAAGATCATTTGATCACAACAATGTTATCTTGGCTAAAGTAGTACAATCAGTAATAACATTAGCACCAATCCAAGACTAGAAAATGAAAACTACGATGACTATTAGTTTGCCACATTTAACCACCAGTACAAGATTTATAGTTATATAACAATATTTAAGACAAATCATAAAATTATATACAGTAAATACCCATGCAGCAGTGCAACATTACCCTAAGGGGAGAAAATTTAAAAGGGATGAGAAAAAATAGAGAGAAAAAATGAATAGAAAGAAATTGGAAGTAAGGCTGAAGGACAAAAGATTACTCGAGCCTCTGGAAACTGGTGAAGAAAACAGGAGGGAAAGAAAGAAGATAGAAACAAATCAAAACAAAACAAAAGCTAACAGTAATGTTTACACTCATGAAAGAATAAAAACAACCAAAAAAACTCAAACAAACAACAAAAAATCAACAACAACAACAAACAAAACATAAAAACAAAGAAAACAAAGAAATTTCTCTGTGATTTCAAGTGTGTCATTATCTTCTGGCATCTACAGTGTTGTGGTGTGTCCAATTATGGCATGACTATGCCATCACTGGTAGACAAAGGAGGCAGTCAAACCTCAGATCAATCCTGGAAAATCCCAGCAAGCCTGCAGTAGCATTTGGTTGGGGTGCTGGATAATCCCATTAAACTTGCAGTGAGATTAAGGCAGGGTGCCCGTTCTGGTACTTGCAAATCTACAAAAGTTTAGGCTGATCCTGGCCTCTCTTTGTGGGGTTTGGTCCTGTGTCGGTCAGCCTGCAACACTCTGGGTGTCTCTTGCCAGCATGACCATGGCTCCCTGACCCCGTACATCTCCCATAGTTGCCCATCACCCATTGGGAGCCCTGGGAGCCCTGAGATGAAGCCAACCCATGGTGGCCCTGAGCCCCAAGTTCAGTAGGTGTCCAACCAAGCACCCTCTGCAGGGGACACAGCAATCACTTGTACTTGAGTCACTCACCAGCTGTTGTAGCACACAGCATCTACCGCTCTGTTCCACCTGTGCATTTCTCCATGGAGGTTTCTGGAGTCACCCACCCTCACTGTGGCTCTGTAGACTGGATTCTCCTATTTCACACCACAAGCCAGGAGCCAGGAAGAAAGTACAGATTTTCCCCTCTTTCTATGTTAGGGTCTGTCTCTTCACTTTCTCTGTGAGCTCATATTTTCCTTTCAGATCTTTCCTAGGTCCCAGGGATCCATCTGCCTCCTTCTTTTCTTCCCCAAGTTGTTATTTTCCAGTGTCTGGATTCTGAATCTTAGAGAGGTGAATTTGTTGCCGCTTCCTGCTCTGCCATTTTCCTGGAAGTCTCCCCACCTTTTACTTTAAAAAAATACTATGGGGGCCGGTGAGATGGCTCAGCGGTGTAAGCACCTGCCTGGCAAGAGCGAGGGCCCGAGTTTGACTCATGGAACCCACATATGAAAAAAGGGGCCGGTGATATCGCTCAGCGTCACGGGCGCCTGTTGGTGCGCGAGGTCCTGAGGTCGACCCCCGGTACCCACAAAAAAAATACTTTGAACATCAATATTTGTTGCATCTACACGAATAACTAGTTTATTTGTGTTATATTCAGTATGAATATTACATTTTAAAGAAATTGTTTTCCCTAAATACACATATTTAACTACAAATATTTAAAACACATTCCAAAAAAGAAAAATAAACGTAATCTAAGAGGATTCAAATGATTCTCATTCTTGTAGAATGTTTAAGGAGTGTGAATAAAATGCATTTAAAGGGAGTAAGCCATTTTCTACACTATTTAATATAGTAATCTAAGCTATAGTGCTCACATCCAAGTATGTTCCTGACTCATTTTGTTATTCTTCATATATGTTGCAAGAAATGGATGCAAGTTCATATTCTTCAACATGGATATCCTATTCAGTACCTTTTCTTTTCTTTCTTTTTTTTTTTTTTTTTTTTTTTTTTTTGTGGGACCGGGGATCGAACTCAGGACCTCGTGCTTGCCAGGCAGGCGCTTATGCCGCTGAGCTATCTCACTGGCCCAGCACCTTTTCTTGAGAAGTCTATTTTCTGTCCACTGACTTCCCTTTTCAAATTGTGAAAAGCCAATTAATCACTTTCTGAAGTCTGTCTTCTGATCCATTTACCTTTATGTCTGTCTTTCATGCAATTAACACACTCTCTTGATTGCTGTTTGAAAAATCTTGAAATCTGATATTGAAAATCTTTTAATATTGTTGTTTTTAAAATTTGTTTTGTCTATTCAAGGCCATTGTCTTTTTGCATCAAGAATCAGCTTATAACTTTCTACAAAATTATACTGCAATGTTCATTGGAATTTAGCTGAGTCTAAAGATCAAGTTGGAGACATTAACATCTTAATACTATTGAGTTTCTGAATCTGAATCCATGAAGATTGTACCTCACTTAACTTACATAGGTTTTCTTTGATTTCTCCCATGAGTATTTTGGAGTATTGTCAGATAAGCTCTTGCTCATATTTTGTTAGAATTACACCTCAATATGTCATGTTCTTTATGCAATTTTAAGTTTGCTCCTTGAAAGTGGACATTTCAGTATGTTTTGCCATATTTATGAGATGCATATAAGAATCACCACAACATAATTTTGGAATATTTTCAGTACACCAAGAAGAAACACTGTCTCCACTAGTAATCAAGCCTAACTTCCTCCTTCACTCAAGCCCTAGAAACTACTAAACTACTTTGTGTTGTTAGTGAATTGTCTATTTGGGCATTTCATACTAATGAAATTACATGATATGTGGTCTTTTGTGTCTGTTTTCTTTTACTTTGTATAATGCTTTCAGAATTCTTCCATCTTGTAAAATAAACCCTTAGTTCATTAATTTTATGACTGCATGATATTCCTCTGAATATCTAGTTTTGAGTGGTCTTTTTTTTTTTTTTTTTAGTACTGGAGATTGATGTCAGGGACTTGCATATGTAGACAAGCACTCTACCACTGAGTTAAATACACAGTCTTTTTTTAAAACTTTCATTCAAGTAAGGGTTTTGCTACATTGTATAGACTGGGCTCAAATTTACAATCCTCCTGTTTCAGTCTTGTGCCCTGCCTGGATCTTGAGTGATATTTCATTGGTTGGTTATTTCAAGAAATCCATCCCTTTACTCAAGTTGTTTGATTTACGTGTTTAAAAATGTTTTTAGGGCTGGTGTGATAGCTCAGCGGCATAAGCATCTGTCTGGCAAGTGCAAAGTCCTGAGTTCGACTCCTGGTACCCACATACAAAAAAAGGCGCGGTGATATCGCTCACCGGCATGGGCGCCTGCTGGCATGTGAGGTCCTGAGTTCGAACCCCGGTACCCACAAAGAAAAGTTTTTAATATTTCCTTATACATTTCATATTCATGGAATTTGTAATCCCCTCTATTTCATTTTTGATATTTGTAATTTGTGTATTTTTTTTTGGTTGGTGTAGATTAGAATTTACTAATTTTATTTATCTTTCTAAAAAAGCATCAGATTTTGTTTAGTTGCTTTTGATATTTCCTTATTTGCTTATTTTGAACTGAATTATCTGTTTTTCCACTTTCTTAAGGTAGGTATTTTTAGGTTATTGATTTGAAATGTGTTTTATAATATAGTCATTTAATGTTATCAATTTCTTTCCAAGCACTGATTTTGCTGCATGTCTCCAATTTTGATGTATTACTTTTTATATTTATTCAATTAAAATGCTTTAAAAGTTCCTTTGTGACTTTCCCTTTAGTCATTGGTTTACTGAGAAAGGTTTTGTTTAATTTCCAAATATTTGGGGGATTTTTCAGATATTTTTCTGTTACTGGTTTCAAGCTTAACTCCATTGTGGCCTGAAATTATACTTTGTATTATTTTAACATTTTAATTTGTTGAGATTTAGCTAATGATCTAGGTCTGTGGTGGTGAAACTATGGCACACACGTGTCACAGCAGGTTGTTTGTATCACTGAAAGCTCTAAAAAGTTCACCATCACTGACCTAGGTCATGGTCTATCTTTGTGAATATTCTATGCATACCTGAAAAGAATGCATACCATTTTCCTGATTGTAGTGTTCTATAAATATTAACCTGTTGAAGTTGGTTGACAGAGTCATTTGGATCTTCTGTATTCTTATTGATTCTTATTTGTTCAATCTTTTACTGAGAGTGTTGAAGTAGCCTCTTTATAATTGTGGATTTGTCCATTTCTCCCTTCAAATAATCAGTTTTTGTGTTGAATTGCAATGTTTTGTTGTTAGATACATCCACATTTAGAATTTTTTGTGTACATCTGATGAATTAAACATTTTACTATTATGTAATCTCTCTCTTTATCCTTGGTAACATTGTCTGATTTTGTTATAATCACTCCAAGTTTCTTTTTACTACTGTTCTCATGGAATGCCCTTTCATATCCTTGTATTTTTAATCCAGCTATATGTTTGTATTTTAAATGGATTTCTAATGAAATGCATGTAGTTAGTCTTACATTTTTATCCTGTCTGAAATTTTTCAAGTGTTGTTTTTAGATGATTTTCATTTACTGGAATTACTGATTTGGTTGGACTAACACCATTTGAATTGTTTTCTATTCTTTTCCTGTGAATCTTTCATCTCTTTCTCTGCTGATACTGATGATAATATCTAATATAAACATAGTATAATATCAAAACCAGGAAATTGATGTTGGGTTAATATTGACTCGAGTACAGATTTTATTCAGATTTTCAGAGTTTTAACTTTCTCTATCTATCATCTATCCATCTATCATCTATCTACCATCTCTGTAATTTTATCACACTTGTAATTTTGAGTAGCAACAACATAATATGGATACAGAACTGATACAGAACAGAAAACATTTTCTTGTGTTCCTCCTAAATAATTGCATCCTTCCCTTAGCATTAACCCTTGACAATCACCACTCTTTCCTTCATTTCTCAAATATTGTAATTTTAACAATATTTTATAAGTAGAATCCTAAAGTATGTAATCTTTTGTGTTCACTTTTTTTCTCACTCAGCATAATGCCCTAGAGATCAATCCAAATTGCTGCATGTCAATAGTTTGTTCATTTTTATCGCTGCGTAACATTCTGTTATATGGATATACTACAATTTACTTATTCAAAGTTGGAGCATGTATTAATAATTTATTACTTTATATTGCTGATTAGTGTTCCATCAGATGGATGTACTACAGTTTGTTTATTCAGTCATCAATTGTAAAATATTTGACTTTTGTCTAAATTTTTCATATTACAAATAAAGCCTTTTTGAACATTTGTGTACAGTTTTTTTTTTTTTTTGTATGGGCATAAATATTGTTTCACTAGGATATATACCCAAGGTTGTGATTTCTGGGTCAGATGGTGAGTATATGTTTATTTAAAAAAAAACTATGAAACTGTTTTCCAAAATGGTTGGATCATTTTTTTTCCCACCAGCAATGAACAAGAATTTTTATTGCTCCGTAACCTTGCCATCATTTGTTTTTATCAATGTTGAATATATTTTAATATGTTTCTTTTTACATATGTCTTATTTGGAGACATGTCTGTTCCATGATTTTCCTATATTATAATTGGATTGTTTGTTTCTTTCTTGTTGAGTTTACTGAATTATTTATATAATCTGAGTACAAGGCCTATTTTAGACATGTGACTTGCAAATATGTTTCCTGAATTTGGAGTTTGTATTCTCATCCTCTTAACAGGATCTTCTGCAGAGCAACTTAAAAATTCTTTGATATGGTTCAATTTACCATTTTTAATGGATCATGCCTTTGGTGTCATATTAAGGAATCTTCATCGAAGACTTGAAACCCAGGCTTAGAAATGTTTTTGCTATCCTTTCTTATAAAACCTTTATACTTTTTCCTATTCCAATGTAGTGCTTTTTATTTGCTAATTGGTAGCATGGGGATGGCACAAGGGGATTTTTTGTTGCCTTGGTTCAGCTTTAGTCTTGAGTCCACCATTTTTAGTTCTCAGGATTCAAGTTTTTGCAGTAATATCCTCTCTATGACATCCAAGTTCTGTCAAAATTTTGGTAGGCCTCTCCTGCTATCCACTGGTAGGAATCCTCTAATTGTGTGGATGGAATACACAGAAGAAATAAACAGATTCCTAGACATGTATGAATTACCAAAGCTGAAGCAAGAAGATATAAATATTCTGAATAAGTGAATATCAGTTAATGAAATTGTAAACTAATTAAAAACTTATCAACAAAGAAAAACCCATGATAGATTCACAGCTGAATTCTACAAGAAATTTAGAGAAAAGTTAATGCCAATACTCCTCAAAAATTTTAATGAAATTGAAAGGGGAGCAATTCTCCCTCATTCCTGGAGGAAAGTATTACCCTGATACCAAAACCAGAGAAAGACCCAACCAAAAAAGAGTACTATAGGCCAATCTCCCTAAAGGAACATAGAAGCAAAAATCCTCAATAAAATACTAGCTAACAGAATGCAGCAAATCATCAAGAAGATTATATACCATGACCAAGTGGTATTCATCCCAGGAATGCAGGAATGGTTCAACATATGTAAATCAATAAAGAGAGCCAAAGACAAAAATCACATGATCATCTCAATAGATGCAGAAAAAGATTTTGATAAAGTCCAACACTCATTCATGATAAAAACCCTACAGCAAACCAGAACAGATGGTCTTTACCTCAACCTTATGAAAGCCATCTATGACAAACCAACAGCCAACATCATACTGAATGGACAAAAACTGAAAACTTTCTAAAATCAGGAACAAGTCAAGGATGTCCACTTTCACCACTCCTACTCATTTTGTTCTGGAAACATTAGCCAGAGCAACTAGAGAAGAGAGACAAACAAAAGGAATAAGGATAGGAAACGAAGAAGTTAAATTATCTTTATTCACAGATGACAATATACTCTACAGAGAAGTCCCTAAATACTCCACCAAAAGACTTCTAGATTTAATAAGCAAATTCAGAGGTATAGCTGAATAAGAAGTCAACATTCAAAAATCAATAGTATTCCTGTCCCCCAAAACAAACTCACTCAGAGAGAAATTAGGGAAAAAACACCCTTCACAATAGCATGCAAAAAAAATGAAATACTTAAGAAGCAATCTAACAAAGGAAGAAAAAATCTATATATTGAACATTACAGTACTCTGAAAAAGGAGATTGAAGAGGATATCAGAAAATAGAAAGATATCCTTGCTCATGGCGAGGAAGAACCAACATTGTGGAAATGGCCATACTTCCAAAACTGTTATACAGATTTAATGCAATTTTGATCAACATACCATTACCATTACCATACCATTACCTCACAAAACTTGAGAAAACATTCCTAAAATTCATTTGGAAATAGAAGATACCTAGAATAGCAAAGGCAACGCTGGGCAACAAAGGCAAGGCAGGAGGCATCACAATCCCTGACTTACTACAAAGCTACTGTGATAAAATCAGCATGGTACTGGCAAAATAAAACAGACTGAGGAACAGTGGAACAGATTAGAAGATGCACACACTACTCCAAACACACTCAGCTATCTTGTCTTTGACAAAGGAGCCAAACACATTTACTGTAAGAAAGATAGTCTCTTTAATAAATGGTGCTGGAAAAACTGGCTTTCCAGATGCTGAAGACTAAAAGTAGACCCATGTCTATCACCATGCACTAAACTAAAGTCAAAATGGATCCGAGGTCTAAATATTAAAACAGAAACACTAAATCTACTGAAAGAGAAAGTAGGTAGAAATCGTGAAGACATAGGGGTAGCCAGAGACTTCTTGAACAAAACCCAAACTGCATGGGAAGTACTTCAAAGAATCAACAACTGGGATCTCGACATATTAAAAGCTTTTGCACATCAAAAGAAATCACCAACATAGTGAAAAACCGCACAAAGTGGGAAAAAATTATAACCAACAGTCCCTCAAAGGACTTCTTTCTAGAACATATAAAGAATTTTAAAAAATCATGTCCCCCAAACTCAAAGACCCAATCCAAAATGGGCATCTGAGATGCATATACACTTCTCAGATGAAGAAATACAAATGGCAAATAAATATATGAAAAAATGTTGAACACCATTGGCCATTAGAGATATGCAAATTGAAACAACACTGAGATTCCATCACACCCCAGAAAGAATGGCTATCATAAATAAATCAACCAATAACAAATGATGGAAGGGCTGTGGGGAAAAAGGAACCCTTCTCCACTATTGGTGGGAGTGTAGACTGGTAGAAAAACCACTGTGGAAATCAGCGTGGAGATTCCTCAAAAAACTAGGATTAGAGGTCCCATTCGACCCAGCTATTCTCCTTATGGGTATTTTCACAGAAGAATTAAAAACATCATACCACAGCAATATATGTTCACCCATGTTTATAGCAGGAAAGTTTGTAATAGCTAAATCTTGGGAACAACCCAAATGCCCATCAACCGAGGAATGGATAGAAAAGATGTGGTATTTTTATACAATGGAATACTACTCAGCTATAAAGAAGGATAAACTCAAGGGTTTTATAGGTAAATGGATGGAACTCGAGACCATACTCATAAGTGAAATAAATCAGACTTGCATGTGTCAACATTGTATTGTCTCCCTATTGTAAGAAATGAAACAGTAAATAAGATTCAAAATATACTATAGATATTGTGAAATGGGAAGATACTGCTCAAAAGGAAAGAACAGCTGGGATGGGGGAAAGGAGAAAAGAAGTAAGGGAAAAGAAAACTATATATATATATATATATATATATATATATATATATATATATACACACACACACACACAAGATAGCTAAGATAATTATACTAGTAATTTCTATTAGTTCATTGAAAAGAACAGTTTGTGCTTATATTGTTTGATCAATTTTTCATGGCTATATCTTACAATCTGAGCAACTACTTTGAAGATAAAAATATACAATATATTAAACATTGTTAGTCTCTTATTAACTTGTTTTGAAATTCTGCATCATTGTTTTTACTGTTTTTTCTCTTTAAAAAAAAAACTAGGAATAGAGGTCACATTTGGCCTAGGTAATCCCCTTCTGAGTATCTTCCTAAAAGAATTAAAAGCATCATACCATAGTGATATATGTGCACCCCTGTTTATAGCAGCACAGTTTGTAATAGCTAAATCTTGGGAACAACCCAAATGCCCATCAACCAATGAATAGATTAAAAAAGATGTGTTTTTTTTAATACAATGGAGTACTACTAAGACATAAAGAAGGATAAACTTGAGACATTTATAGCTAAATGGATAGAACTTGAAAACATACTCTTAAGTCAAATAAATTGGACACACATATGTAACTATTGCATTGCCTCTCTGGTGTGAGAAACTGAAAGTGTAAATAAGAAGCAAAATATGTAACAGATATTGTGAAATGGGAAGAAATTGTTCAAAAGAAAAGTGGAACTGGTAGGGTGGGGAGGGAAAAGAAAAAAATGAGGAAAGAAAGATAAAATGGAAACAAAGCTATGTAAATAAGGAGGGGAAGTTGGTTGGAAGGGAGGGGAGTGAGAAAAAAGAGGAACTAAGATATATCATATACAGGTACAAGTTACTTATGTTGAGTGTGATCATTACGTATATCTAAACTGTACCAATAAACTTAATAAAAAATGATAGTGGAGTCCATATCATTTTATTTAATGATGAGCAGTATATTGTTCATAAACTACATTACATCCCAAATCCAGTATCAGTAAAATATTTCCAACCATGGTGTAGTTTCTAAATACTATGCTCTAGCAATTGAAAAATCAGTAATGTAGAGGCACATAGACAATTTCAGGCTAAAAATTTCTTGGAAGACTGAAGAGAAAGCACAAACCTCTGCTGTGCATACTTTACAGAAGGCAGAGAAGTACAAGTCTTCACTGATACTTGCTTCTGTGCTTAAATATGAAGTCATCTTTTTTTTTTCACCAGCAGCTCAAGTTTCCTCTGGGCTAGCACAAATGAGGTCTAACAGGCCCCAGTTACTAGTAATTTAAAATAAGACAACGTACACCTGACATGTTCAACACAGAACAAATAAGCATTAAGACCTTCAAACTTATCTTATTTCTTTTTGTATATATGTCCACAACTTTAATACATCTGGCTACAGTTGTGTTGTTTGTCCATAACACAAACCATATTTAATACCAACCATATGCTGTGTATGCAGAGCTTAATAAGTTAATTAATTCACTATGTCAAAAATCTCAAAGATTGCTGGTAAGGAAAGATTAAGAAGCACTGAAAAAAGGGAATGGAAAACATTTTATGGAATTATGGAGAAGTGGGTGACTAATTTTCTGTAGGGGATGAATAGAGGAAGGGTATGGGAGGGAAATATAAATTCAAAAATACTTCACAGAACTTCAAGTGGGGTAGAAGATTTGGCATCAGGAAGACCTAGTTTTAATTCCAGATTTCCCACTTAACAGTTATGAGGTCATGGAGAAAATTTCTGAACATCTCCTAGGCTCAAATTCATTGTGTGTAAAATATAGGTGATATAACATTTTTTCATTCCCCTGTGGGGCTACTGTTCCTGGATGTAACCTGCAATACCGGGTCAATGCATGAAGTGGATGGAGTAAGCTCCCATTCTATCTCCCAGCTCCAAAAATCCATTTAATATATTGTCCTAGGATAGAAGACATATCAGATATTAAACTAATAAGTATAGATACACTTGATCTTAGCCAAAAGGCTAAGAAGCAATTAGGTAACACAACTTTTTACAAATTGCCATGAAGGCCGAATGAGTTCATGAAGGACGTATGCCTGGTGAATAGTAGGCTCTATATAAATAGTGGTTGTTAGTATTGATTGCTATCAAGAAAAATTGCATAAGAATGCCTAGGAAAGGGAAGAGGCAATAATAACTGCATTGATCTTTTTAGAGTATGTGGTGCTAGATAGTGAAGATGAAGCCAGAATGTAGAAACTGGATTGTGAAAATGTCTTCATTGAGAGATAAGGAGTTTGTGTATTTTACTGGAAGTGACAAAGAATCTTTCAAGAATTTTTATCAATGTGCTTACACTGAGGAAAATGATTTGGCAGGCAAGAGGAAGCATACATTTATTTATTTATTTATTTATTTATTTATTTATTTGAGACAGGTTCTTGCTGTGCAGTTCAGGCTGGCCTTGAACTCACTTTGAAGCCCAGGCTGGTCTTGAACTCGGCGCAATCTTTCTGCCTAAGCCTCCTGAGTGCTGGGGTTACAGGCATGTGCCACAACACCTGGCCTAGCAAGCATAAATTTAGGTTGAGAAAGACCAGGTAGAAAAGTGTAACATCAGTTCAAGCAAACATTGTAAGAGGTGACCTGAGGCAATGGGGAAAGAGCAGACATTTAAAAATGTACGGGATAGAGTTAAAAAGACTTGTTAACTCATCAAGAGTTGTAAGATACTGGAGTCTAGTAAAATCATAGAGTTGAGGAAGGGTTTTTAAATTTTTTTATTAGTATATTTTTGAGATAAACAATGAATATATTCATCATAGGGCATTGGTACATCTACACACCACATCTTGATTATTTTTACTTTCCCTTGCCCTCCTCTACCTCCCCTCTCTTTTCATCTCTTGGTCCCATTCCCATTTGCAAAAGATCTATCTTCCTGTTTCCTATTATCTTTTATTTCCGTCTTTAAGTTATTTACACTTTCAGTTTCTCATATAAGTGAAACCCGGTAATATTTAAGCTTTTGTGTCTGACTTATTTCACTTAACATTATGGTTTCAATATGGGTCTATTTTCTTCAAAATGACTCAAATGTATCTTTCTTTATGATATTTATCTATCTCTATCTCTATCTATCTATCTATCTATCTATCTATCTATCTATCTATCTATCTATATTTCTTTATCCATTCAGTTGTTGATGAGTATATGGGCTTTTTCCATAATTTACCTATTAAAAATTATGCTGCTATGGGCCAGTAAGATGGCTCAGCGGCTTAAGCGCCTGCCCGGCAAGCGCGAGGGCCCGAGTTCGACTCCTGGAACCCATATACGAAAAAGGGGCCGGTGATATCGCTCAGCGGCATGGGCGCCTCCTGGAGCGCGAGGTCCTGAGGTCGACCCCCCGGTACCCACAAAAAAAAAATTATGCTGCTATGAACATGGGTATGTATGTATCACTGTAATAGGATGTATTTAACTCTTTCACAAAGATACTGAGAAGAGGTATGGGTAAAACAGAATTTCTTTTTTTCTTTTTTCTTCTTTTATTTTTTTGAGTAATTTCCATAGTGATTTTTTGTACTAGTTTACATTTTCACCATCAATAAGGAAGGTTTTTTTGATGAAAAGTATTATTTTTTAAGATGCGAGAGATGTAGCCATGCATGGTGGTGCATGCCTATAATTCCAGCACTCTGGAAGCTGAGACAAGAAGATGGTGAGTTCAAGGGCATCCTGGAGTACATACATTGTTTGACTGTCTCAAGCAAATCAAAACAAAACAGTGGGACAGATGGATGCATGATTATATGCTAAATAAAATGAATGAATGAATATAAATGAAATTTAAATTTCATTTATTTATTTATTGGTCCTTGGCATTGAACCCAGATTCTCATGCACGCTAAGCATTCACTTTGTCATTAAGCTATGCCCTCAAACTCTAGGTTAATTTTATATATAAGAAAAGTAATATGTACTCATTCTGAGGAAGCTTCTCAAAATAGGTGATGCAGTGTATTCATCAAATGAACAGCACAATAGCAAAGGACAAATTTATTTAGAAAGCACTTACTGAGCCCCATTATGCTCCAGAAATTATGCTAGGTGCATAATTAAGCAAACATACAAGGTGTTCATTGGTGTTATGAAGAAAAAAAAGGAGGATGAAGGTAGATAGTTATGGGGGTGGTGTTTTAGGTAAGATGATCATGGAAGGATACTCTGAAGTAATATATGAGCAGAAACATAGGTGGATGGCAGATGTCATTAATTGCTCTGGAGAAGACTAGGTGATAAGTAGATTGGTTGGGGTAAAAGCAATAATAGTTCTGTTTAGAAGAGGTTAAATTTGAGAGATGCACCTATTAGTAATCCAAGTAAAAGTGTTGAACAGGAAGTTGCAGATATAAATGTCCACTTCAGGAAGTTTGTGGCTGCAGTTAATTTTTCAGACATTCAGCATACAGATCGGATTTAAAGCATGGATCTGGATGGGATATAGAAATACTATACTTAGAGTGTTGGGGAAGATCAAAGTCAGGGACTGAGCCTTGAAGTTCCAAGATTCAGAGATTGGGACGATGAGAAGTGATCCAATAGTGGAGACTGAGGAGAATTCATCAACGATGTAGAAAGAAAACAAACACTGTTTTGTTTGGGGGACCAAGAGAACAAAATATTTAAAGAAAGGGGAAGTCATGAACTGCACCACATGCTAGCAAGCTGAAGTCAGTAACAGCATGATTTTGTTGATGGGAATGATGCAGTAGAAGGAGGAAAACAGATTTTTTTTTTGTGTGTGTGTGTGTAGGTGTTCCAGAACAAAGGCTGTGAGGAAGCAGGAGGGGAATGAGATTCAGAGTGCAATGACTGTCTTTAATCACGAACACTTTCAGCTCAGGCAAACATAAATTAATTCAGTTGCTTGTGTATGTGCAGTCACACATTTTCAAGGTTTATAGCCCCATGCACTCATTAACTTTCAAAGCTTTCACTTTTACAGAATTATATGCCTAAAACTCACTTTCCCCCTGGATTTTAAGCAAAGTAAGTGGAAGCACTATTAATGACCCTGGTTTCTAATGAACTGCCAACTCCCGCGTCCTGCTCTTCGTTATCGCTCAAAGCCTGGTGGTGAAATAAACAGGAGGCATAGCTCAGTGATCTTCGAGAGCACGACACAACATCCCTAGATGTAGAAGGGTGAAAGAATTTGTGTGTTTTGTGGAATGGTAGAAACCTCTCCAAGGTATTGAGCTGGCTCAGCCGCTCTTACAATTGCACTTATAAGTCTTTTTGAAGTGTGAAAGGTGGAATAACTCTTTTACTTTGAGTTCTACAGTGTTTTGTTGAGAAGGGTTTTGATCATCCATTTCCTGTGTAAGAGACTACTTCATCACCACTATATTGTTAAGAGCTGAGTATGGTGTGTGGCTTAGCGTAGCAAAGTAGAGAGAGAATCATGATTTATAGACGACATAAAGATTATAATTATTGTCAGTATGAATCCAGTATTCTCGCAGCGGGATGAAACAAGCACCAGACACCCTGCTTTCCTTGCCACAAGAAGAGTCCAATTAGAGGCCTCTGTGTTTGTGTGTGGGGGTGTGTCCACTAGAAACATGTGCTATCAGTAGTGGGGGCAAACATTGGAGCATCAGAGGGATAAGCAGGAGTTGGGTTGGTAGTGAGCACAGGTATGTTATTATCTTTTAAAAGCATTTTTCCCTCTAGTTTCTAGGGGGCTCATGTATAATGGACTAAAATCCCGGCCCAAGGATTTATCACGAAGGATTGAAATAAGCGTGGTTCGCGATAGGACAACAGTTTTTCTTAAGTCCTGATAGCAGTTACTCCAGAAGTCCTTCCCTAGCCCTGACTCCTTAAACGTTGGGGTGGAGGAGGTCCCTGGTTCCCGCAACCTTTTTGTGAGTTCTCCTGTGAGCAAGACAGTTCAGTTGTATTGAGAGAGCCTGCTGAGCATGTGTGAAGAGAGCTGCGCATGCTCAGTGGAGTGGGCAGGTTTACCCAGACGCTAGCAGTGTCGTTTACTACTCTTCACGCGCCTCCCCCAAGCAGCACGCCCCCTCCCTTCTTTCCCACAATTACCACACAGTCCCCCGCATCCACCCCGCCCCTCTATTCCACCCCACCCCACCCCCACCCCAGGCTGGGGAGTCTCCATTGACGTTCGGGTGACGCCGCTGTGCCGCCGCTGTAGGGGGTTCCAAGCGCTGCACAGGTAACGCTGTGGCCGCCATATTGGCAGAGCGGGGAGCCGGGAGCGGGGAGTTGCGAGGGTGCCCACAGAAGCGGGGTAACTGGGTGGAGGGAGTCACTTACTGTCTAGCGGCCATCAAGTCTGCGGCAGTGGTGAGCACGAGCCGAGCGGCTGCTCTCAGAGACTCAGCACAGAGTTGACTTCTGTATGGGAGCAGCAGCGTGCGGCAGAGACTCCCAGCTCCCAGCCTCTGAGGGACCCTGAGCATGGGCAGTGGTCGCTGAAGGCAGGGCTAGGGGCACAGCGGCGGTTGCGGCTGCAACGGCAATACCAGCGGGCCAGCTTATTAGACAGGATGCTTGGCTACGCTGACAGTAGGTAGCTCCAGTTCGATTTTTCCTGAAAGGGCGATGCTGCCGTTCGCTCCTCAGGACGAGCGGTGGAACCAAGAAATGGAGGTGTGTGGCGGCGGCACAAGCAGTGGCGAGGTTAGTGTAGTGGCCGAGATAGGCTGGAGCCAACTACCCTTTTTATTAGAACCTGGCCTTGGGCCGAGAGTAAAAAGCGAGCAGAGTGCGAGGGCAAGCCCCCTTGAAGCTGCAGGGTGGCGGAGCACTCGCTGCCCAAACTGTGCTGTCCTTGGGGAGGCAGCGGGCTCCAGCGGGCTCCAGCGGGCTCCAGCGGGCTCCAGCGGGCTCCAGCGGGCTCCAGCGTGCAAAATGAGTGAAGCTGGGTCCAGGCATGGCCTCGCGAGCAACTACCTCACAGGCCATGCTGGAATTTTAAGTTTTCTCACTTTGCAATTTCAAGTGGAACTGGGGGAAGTGCAGAGTGCTGTGGGTGGCTCCACGCGTCCTTCTTTCACCACCTCGCTGGATTTGCTCTCTGGGAACACTGGGAGGTAGTGGTGCTCTACAGGTCACTGTTGAACCCTGAGCTTTTATAAATCTAGTGTGACAAAAACACTAAGGTGATGAAGTAAACCTGGGAACATTTACGTATATAGAACCAGTGTTCTTTGGTAACTTAACTTTTTTGTATCTGTGTGGCTCGTTATGGTTTTTAACAGCCCAAGTCTTGAGTAACTGGAGGCTGGATTTATCTACGTTCAGGTGATGGTCTGCTGTTCATTTCCTCCGCCCCTTCATCTTTACCACTTGCTGTCCCCACCCCGTTGGTCGGTAAAAGAGGCAAAGTAAACCCTGGCCCTCAAGGATAGATATTTAGTACTAGCAAGGTTCAATCAAAGTGTTTTGTTTTACCCCTCTGTTCTGTTCGGTTTTGGTCCACTGTGCTGTGAGAACTTAGATGTTCACGGGAACTTTGTTTTTGTTACAAAAAGTGGGCAGCGTTTAAACACAAAAATATGTCTACTGTGTTAGAGTATGGGATCCTTTTCTGGCAAGCTAACAGCATACTACTGAAGCAGATGCCACCATACACCTCCTAAAAATATTTGGTGAATGCTGCCAAATTGATTCACAGTAGGATATTTTGAGGTAAGACACCCACTCCTTGACATCTCAAGGGTGCAACTTTGTGTTCAACTACTTGCTCTATCTTTAAGACCACACTTTGAAATGTTGTATGGGTATCGTGTTTTTTTTAAAAATTTGTAACTAAACTGGGGTTAGACTACATGTTGGAATAGCATGCAAGAAGAAATACAATGGAAATAAATTCAGAGGTGTCCTGAAGTTGAACCCTCTATACTTACAGGAATATTATAGGAAATATTTTATTAGTAAACTAAGCAATTCCAAAATACTTTTTAATATTCTACATCTCTTAAGAATAGGAACAATGAGAAGGGGTTAATTTCTTGAAATACATGAACACTAACTCCTTGCATGAATTTTTAGAAAGATCGTTCAAGGGGAAAGGGAGTTTAGTTCATGTATGCAATGCATTTATTTATTGTCAGGCATTTACTTTATAAAAACAGTTAAATGTTTTAACATAAGGGTGGGATGAAAGGTGGGGAGCTTTTTGCATGCCTATTACTTTGTTAACTTTGAATGTAGTATGTTAAATTGTAATTACCACATTTTTTATTGCTTGCGGTATATTTTAGGTATTGTAGAGATTTAACAATGGGTCTCTCTACCTCAGCAATTTGGAAACATACTCGAATGGAAATTGTTAATCCTATGAAGTAAAATGAAAGGTAAAGATAATGTGGTTTATATAGTATTTTTGCCTTCTTTGTCTAAAACAGTTATGACTAGTTAGACTGAACTCTGCAAGTGACTTAATTAAAAATACTATAGGCGAAAATTTAATGCTACATTTGACAGCTGAATTGAGTATTTAGAAGAGTTTTTATTTGTTTTTAATGGTAGTTCATTAATAGAAGTAAGCAGTTTCACTTCCTAGAATTTTACATGCTCATTGATGTTAGATTTAGAAATGCTAAATTTTGAGTATGAACTTTACAGCCTTCAGATGTGGTAGTTTTTAGGACTAAGGTGTTTTCATTGTATGATTTTCATTTTTTAAGTGTTGTACAATCTTTACAGAAAATGTAGGTAAGAATCAGTTAAATTTAATGTCATGAGGAATAATTGCCAATTTGTTTGTGTTGAATCCTGGTAGCAGTAAAGATTATAGACATTACCACATATTTTGTAGTTTTTTTTTTTTTTCACTATCTTTTACCAGTCTTGCTTGCATGGTGTCATGGGTTAGATATAAAAGTCTCCTGTTCAGAAGTGAGGATTTTGGAAGGCGACTGGATCATGAGGTGCTATGCTCATCAGTGGATTACACCGTTGATGAGTTTACGGCTGACTGTGCTGTTCAAAGTTGGGGCCTGGTCAGAAGTGGCAGGTCTCTGGGCACACGACCTGGAAGAGTATATTCTTGTCCCTGACTCCTCCCCCACCCCTCTGTTTCCTCTTTCCCATGCATTGAATAACTTTCCTCTGCCATGCCTCCCAACATGCTGTTTCTGCCTTGAAACCAGCAAACCATGGACTGAGTCCTCTAAAGATCATAAGCAAAGATAAACCTCTCCATCTTTAAGTTGTGGGTGTTGGATATTTTGTCCCAGTGATGGAAAAGTGAGGAATACAGAAAATTGGTGCCAGATTGGGATCATTGCTGTGATTGTACCTGATGATGTAGTTTAAAAATGTTTGGAACTCTTTTGGGGGACAAGGTTGGAAAGGTTTGGAGATGTGGGCTAGAGAAGCCCTATTCTTAGTCACTTTCTTGTCCTGGAGACACAATACCCAACCCACAATTTAAAGGAGGAGAGGTTTATTTTTGCTCATAGTTTTTAATGGATTCAGTCCATAGTTGGCCTGCTTCAGGGCAGGAAGGGAATGATGAAAGGGCCTGGCATGGAGGAAGAGTGTTCACTACCTGACATCCAGGTAGTAGAGAGTAAAGGGAGGAGCCAGGGAGGGTCATATATCCTTTCAGGTCACCACCCAGTAACTTGCCTCTTCTCACTATCCCCCACTTTCCAATAGCATATTCAGCTCTGAACCTGTGATTCAATCATCTTCTAATAGGCCTATTTCTGAACATATGAGGCCTTTCTGGGACTTCCTATATCTAAACCATAACACCCTAGAATGATGTAAACAGAATTTAATTGGTGATTCTGTTTGGAGCTGAGAACATCAAAGGGGTAATGGGAATGTAGATAATAAAAGCCAGGCTCATGAGGTTTCAGGAATGAGGGCTTTATTGGAAATTACTAGAGGCTGTGCAGATTTCATTTTGGCAAATAATTTGTCTATATTTTGGCAATGTTCTAAGACTTTGTGTATGGCTGAATTTAAGGTAGAGTAACCTTAATCTGGTAGAAGAACTTTCAGGGCAGCCCAATATTAAGGTTGTGCATGGGTCCTGCTGGCTTCTTTTAACCAGCTTCTATTCTCACTGGTGGCAGACCTTGATGCTGTCCTTTGGTGCTATTTTTTCAGCCATGCAGTATGCAAGAGCTGTGGTATGGTGGAGGGTTCAACCTACGTCGCAGAAGAAGTCCCGGGAGGCCATACAGTACGCCTGTGAGAGGGCACTGTGTAAAGCTGTGACAGTGAAACCAAAAGGGCAGTGGAAACCCTGGGTAGTTGGAGATGTCAGGAATGAGGAAGGTCTGCTGAGTAAAACTACAAGCAGTAAATGAAACCAGCCTGAGAGGGGCCATATGGGCTGAAACCTATATCACCATAGCTCACCACAACCTGCCCTGGGTGCTGGATATGGAGGTACAGGATTTAATGTTTTCCCTCCTGAGTTTCAGTCTTGCTTTGGTTCAATTTATTTCTATTCCCCTATTCCTCTCTTGGAGTGGAAATATTACCTTTTCCATTGTATGCAGGAAACATTTTTCTTTTTGATTTTTACAGGAGCTCAGAGCTAAGACTTTGCCTTGAGTTGTCAGAGGAGACTCTGGACATAGACTTTTCAGCCATGCTGGAACTGTTAAGATTTTGGCAACTCCTAGAGATGGACTAAATTCATTTTGCAAAATGAGATGAAAATGAGTCTTCTGGGTGCCAGGGGTGGAATGTTATGGTTTAGATGTAAAATATTTCTCAAACATCTTATGTTCAGAGTTGGGGATTTTGGAAGGTGACTGGATCATTGAGGTGCTATACTCATCAGTATTCTAGTCCATTGATGAATTTATAGTTGAATGTGCTGTTCAAAAATGGAGGCCTGATCAGAAGAGGCAGTTCTCTGGGGACATGGCCTAGAAGGGTGTATTCCTGTCCCTGGTTCCTTCTTTCTATTTCTTGATGCTTCCTGACTGCTGTGGATTGAATAGCATTCCTCTGGCATGCCTTCCACAATGGTGATTCTGTCCTGAGGCCAGCCATCCATGGCTTGAATCCTCTGAAAACCATGAGCCATAATAATCCTTTCCTCCTTTAAGTTGTAAGTTTTGGGTATTTTGTGCCAGCAAAGGAAAGGTGACTAATACAAATGGGCAATCATTAACCTTTGAAATGCCATTCATAAATATGTAAAATGGTTGTTTGAGACACTTAATATGTTTCCCCACATTTAAGAAAAACTTATTTTGGGTAAATTGCATTTTTAAACTAGTGCACAAAAGCAAGGCATAATTATTATGAGCCTAACACTCATAAAAATTTGTCCTATGTCCTGAGTTTGATTCCCGGTACCAAAAAAATAATTGTCCTATGGTAAAATATGTTAAGGTTTTAATAAAGAAGTAGTTTGGTTCCAGTGAAAGGTGGAGAATGGGCTTTAAGAAAAGATGAGCTCCACTGACCTGTGCGAAGAGATTTCTTGGAAAATGGGAAATACTGTCAGTGAGCAACTTTGGTTATGAAAGCTGTTAAAAAGACTATTTCAATCATATCTACAGAGAATAGAAGCTTCAAAGGACATTGCCCCTCAGGGATCCACAGTTTCAGCTCTAGCCCTATAGGATCAAGGAAGAAGTGTTACTTGAAATGGGATAGGTATTTGTCATTCCTGGGTAACTACCCGTACAAATAGGGTATTTGAATAGTGTGACTATTTCTATTTTTCATTTGTTTTAAAGAGATGTGAGGTTTATTAGAGATACAGGACTCACTCAAGAGTGGACTGTGGGTGCTCAGAGAAATGAGGCACAATACAGTTGGGAACTGGGGATCATTTATGTGTTTTTAGTAGTGAGAATCTGTGGAATTTAATAATCTGTTGTTTTAGTCTAGTCTAATGGTTAGGTCATTATGGGTGGGCCAACCATGGTGAGGTAATGTTCTATTCATCTAGGAAATCCCAAAAGGGTGGTTCATTCATGGTGAAAGAGGACCATTTGTAAGTAAAAAGGAAACAGGCAGACTCCTTTTAGCTGAAAGGGAGTTGCCCAGGCTTGTGTATCCAAGCTGCAATTTTTCTTTAAAGTACAATGTTAAAAATTTTAATTTCCTTACTTCCTTTTTATCTAGTTTTATTTCTTCTGTCCTGTTTCATTCTCCCTGCCTGCAGACTTCAGTCCCTTATTCTTAAAGGAGTGCAGAAGGCCGAGGGTCCCTCTTTGGTAACTGCTTCAGGCTGGGGAGGGGTGTTGATTTTGGCTAGCCAGTGACCGAAAGTCTCATTTGACTGATCTAAAGGAGATGTGGGAATACTGCATTCTATCTGTTGAAGAACCATTATTTTTGATAGTCTGAAAAAGAGGGAAAGGACATAGGAGATATTAGACTACAGCAAGAATGAATCATGCCACAGAAAAGAATACTAGTGCACAGTATCATAGCCAGAAAAATGAGACCTTTATTCCCACCAGGTTGTTCCAGGGAACCAGGATGCTAGCCAGTTATTAAACCTTATGGCATAGACTGACACAGCATTGATTTGTGGATGTAGGTCATGAAATGCAAAGGACACATTTGCAAAGTGGTCAGGAATGTACACACAATATTCTGTTTTGATAATGGCACAGGTTCCACCTTGTGCTGCTGTTAGAATGGCTATTTGGTTTGTAGAATGACTTTTCTCATCATTTTTACTTCTGACTTTAATAATGGAGTACCCTCTATGTGTATCGTTAGTAAGAGATTCAATATGCCACATTACATCCTGAAGTCCTATTGATATAGGAGAAATATAACTCCCAATCTACAAGATGTCAAGTGTGGCCAGTTGATGTCCCCCGGAATCAAAGAATTAATTCCAAGGAACAATGCAGGGTAAGAGTAGGAAAAGTTTATTGAGAGAGAGCTTCTAAAGACAGGGGAACTTTGTAGGTTTCCACTGAGGCCCTTTGTCAGGGGTAATTTACACAGCAAAGTCACAACACGGCTACAGCATGGGTCAAACTATAATCAACCAATAAGATTACAAGTACAGTGGTACTTTGGTTTACGAACACTTTTGTTTGTGAACAATTTGTTTTGCAAACAGAAGCATTTGGCCAAATTTTGTCTTTGTGAACTCTGCTGTTTGTCAACTCTGCATTGGGTGATGAACACAACTGTGGCCATCTTCTCCATATGAACACAAATGTGACCATCTTTTCCAGAATTGTGGAATGAATTAGGTTCATGAACCAAGGTACCTCTGTGGAGCTGCTTAGCTAATATTGATCAATAGGGAAGCAGGCATGTAGCAAGGGTATATGGCTGACAGCATTAACTTTGGCTTATCTATGGCTTCTAAAACAGGAACATTTTGGGAAGGGATGAGTCCAGGTGTTCTGGACACCCACATGGATGTCCGTGGATTTCAAATGACCAATTGGTCAAGTGACCAGTGACATTGAACATTTTTTCATGTATTTATTTGCTGTTTGTACTTCTTCATCTGAGAAATGTCTATTCATTTCAGATGCCTATTTTTGGATTGGGTCTTTAAATTTGGGGGATCTGATTTTTTGAGTTCTTTATATATTCTAGATGTTAGTCCTTTGAGGAGTAGCTGGTGAAATTTTTTTTCCATTTTGCGGGTTGTCTATTCACTCTGTTGGTGGTTTCTTTTGCTGTGTAAATGGTTTTAATTTGATGTGATCCCAGTTGTTGATTCTTTGTAATATTTCCTGTGCAATCGGGGTTTTGTTCATAAAGTCTTTGCCTATGCCTATGTCTTCAAAAGTTTTACCTATTCTATCTCAACATCACTGATCATTCTAGAAATGCAAATGAAAACAACACTGAGATTCCATCTCACTTCAAAAAGAATGGCTATCATTAAGAAATCAACCAATAACAAATGCTGGCCAGGCTGTGGGGAATAAGGAACCCTTTCTCATTGCTGGCAAAAGTGAAAACTGGTGCAAACACTATGGAAATCAATATGGAGATTCCTCAAAAAACTAAAACTAGAGGTTCCATTTGGCCCAGCTGTTCCTCTCCTGGGTATCTTCTCAAAAGAGTTGAAAGTATCATACCCCAGTGATACATGCATACCCATGTTTGTAGCAACACAATTTATAATAGCTACATCTTGGAAACAGCCTATATGCTCATCAAAACATGAATGGATAAAAAACGTGTATTTATATACAATGAAGTACTACTCTGTCATAAAGAAGGATAAACATGAGTCATTTGTAGGAAAATAGATGCACCTCAAGACTGTAATTTTAATTGAAGTAAATTATGCACACAATTATAAATATCACATTGTTTCTCTTATTTGAGAACCCTAAAGGGTAAATCAGGAGCATAATTGAGGATAGATATTGGGAAATAGGGAGAACATGTTCAAATTGGAAGAGGAACAAGGGAGGGAGCAGGGAGAAGGGAAGGAAGGGAAAAGGAAAAAAAATAGAAGGAAAAATGGAAACAAAGCTTCTATAAATTGGGGTGGGGAAGAAGGGGTGAGGGAGGGGAATGGAATGGGGAAAAAAGAATCAAGATATATTATGTACATGCGTAAATTTCCTATGAGGAATGTGATCAATATGTATAACAAATATGTACAAATAAAAAATGAAGTTAAAATGACCATTTGGGACTTGGTCTCTCCAGTCCAGTTCTTTCACACAGTGTTTAAAGTAAACTTGGATCTTAGAGGGAACTGGTTAATTTGCATTATAATTTCCTCAGAATTCAGGATCTTAGTAGGCTGTACCTCCTTGCAGGATCTTAGTAGGGAGTGGCTGCATGCAATGGTACCTGAGGAAGTTCATTCTTTGTCCAAAGTCATAATTCAGTCTCTACTCTTAATTTTATCAGTATGCCTGGTCACCCCACTCTATCTCAGGCCCTTCTACTAGCTAACTGCCTTACTCTTAACCTAAATAAAGATAGTGACCAGTGAAAAACTGATCTGGTTTATCATTATCTCACACTTGGGAGGTTAGCTGGTTGATCTGTGGTTTTAACCCAGTATTCTTTTTTTTCTTTCTTTTTTTTTTTAATGTGGGTACTGGGAGTTGAACTCAGGACCTTGCGCTTTCCAGGCAGGTGCTTATGCCACTGAGCCATCTCACCGGCCCTAACCCAGCATTCTTGGACCCTAATGTACATCTTCCTATCTACCCTGGAGGGAACCAAGCCATAGGTTTTGTACCACAGAGTCACTGGGTATCATTTGGGGCTGCCCATTTTATTCCAGCTCTTGTTCTCCAGTCAGTAGCAAACAAGTCAGTATCTCATAATTGAATCATAAGTATGTTTTTTGTTCCCATCTAGGGGGTGCTAGTTGGCTGTTCCCCCCTCTGTATAATTAAAAGCAAGCTTTTAATTGGATATTACTATTGCTCTTTATTGTTTTGGTTTTACTTTCTCTTTGAGTGTTTAAGACCAAGTCAAGGTGATACCTGTGTTAATAAAAATTAATCTTGCTCTCATTACTTTAGGTGCCATGGGCAGAGCTTCTTAGCTCTATTTTTCCTCTACCAGTTGTGTCCTCTGCCAGGATGGGCCATGATCTTTGCTAGACCACATGGCTTCCCTTGGAAGCATGGGAACATTTCCCTCTTTTTTTTGGGGGGTACCAAGAATCAATCTCAGGACCTTGCACTTGCCAGGCAGGCGCTGTGCTGCTGAGCTATATCCCCAGCCCCCATTTCCCTCTTTAGTGACCCTCCTCTTAGCACAATGCACACTGGTTGACTCCTGTCATCTGGGGTCCATCAATTTCCCTGCTTGGGAGGTTGCATGACTCACCAGAGTTGTAGGATCCTGTAGAGAAATCTCCTAATGTCCTGGGTCCTTCTTGACCTTGGAAGACCAGTGCAAAAATATTGACTATCATTTTAGCCCAGTTACTTTTCTAACTTTGGTCTCCAAGCCTTAGTTGTTGAATACCCAGAAGGTCAGTTACACCAGTATTGAATTGGGGACAGTAAGTTTAACTAGTATAATTTCATCTGCATATCAAGCACTTTGAAATATAAAGTATAGTCAGAGAACTATTCTTTTAACCAGTCATGGCTGTCTTAGAAGTCGAATTCCAAATCGAAGTTGAGATCTCCTCAGTCTCCATGTCTTCTATTAGATCCCTTCGTGGTTGCCAAGATAAATGTCACCAGGCTGTATCTAAGGTTCCCTGAGGCTGAAATAAGGAATTTAACTCACCTTTTTAAAATAAGTTTGTAAGTTCATTGACTCCCATCCTGGAAAAAGAATTTTTAGGACGCATCAGTAAAAGATACATGAGAAAGTTTATTAGAGATAGTGATATAGGACAAACTCAAGAGTGAAGTGTGTGTGCTCAGAGAAATGAGGCATTGAATAATGTGGATATTTCATGAGTTAATGCAATCATCATTACAGTTTGTACACTTAGGTTTTTGTTTTGTTTTGTTTTGTTTTTGTTTTTTTGGTGTGGAAGTGCTTGGTTATTTATGGAGGAGTTATTATAGGATTTCAAATCACACATCATATATTAAAACTGATACTTTTTTTAGCTGTACTGCTTTTAAGAAAATTAGAGAGTAATATAGTTCACTCATAAAAAGCAGTTTGAGATCAAAACTACAAACTTAAAAAATTTAACCAGGATAGCAACTATCAGTCACTTTCTCACAGTTTCAGAAGTTTCAGTCTGTTCAGCAGACGAACACAGAAATAGTATGTTAGGATGGCCTGGATGGTTGCAAGCTGCTCAAATCATGGCAGTCAGGAAGGAGAGATAGAAAGGAAGAGCCAGGGAGGGAGATGTACCCTTCCAAGTCATTCCCTCAATGAAATGCCTACAACCAGGCCCCAACTCCAAACAGCAAGTCAGCTACAGTACTCCCATAATCCTATCACCTTCCAAAAGCCCCACCTCTGAGCAGATAAGAATTTTAGTGGAATTCTAGATCTAAACTATAATAGCAACTATATTGCAGATTAGGAAAAACTGCATGTTTTAAGTTTTATGAGACGAGATAGTAATAGAAGAAAGAACTTCAGTGGCTGATAAATTTGTTCCAACCCCACTCCCATCTCATCTAGTTGTGTGTAAATTATTTAAGCTCTCTGAGCCTCAGTTTCTTCACCTGTAAAAGAGATAAATGCCATTTTCAAAAGTTGTTATGTAAGGGAAATGCAGTCTTGGGTTTAGTACACTAAACAAAGTGATTTTTGCATAATAGATCTCTAGTATATAATAGTTTGCTCTCTTTTCCCAGTAAATTATGAATTATCATTAATTATATTAAAAACCTAGTCTTTAGACAGTTATGAGCATTGTTCCAGGCTTCCCTACCATGAGAAGTTTTTCTTAAGACTTCCTTTGTAAATACGATCCCTTCATTTAAGTATGTTGAAGCTCTCAATGAACATTTGTAATCACAGGGTGATTGAGGATAAAATATGAAGGATAGGAACATTGTGAGCGATAGGAAGAGACAAGCAATTTCATAATTATAGCTGGCCAGAGAGGAGTTTTATTGACATTTAATTTTTTTTTTTTAATTTGGAACTCTTGTTACAGTAAGAATTGATTAACATTCATTAAATGTTTTTTCAGTACAGGAAGTGCAGAACAAAACGGTATAATATGAAATCCCTACAGATACACCAGAATGGAACACCTTATCTGCATATGTTTAAAATCAGATGGACAAGACAGGGATGTGTGGAAATTATTATAAAAGGCACAAGACAATCCACAGTGGGGGGGGCGATGGTGGTGGTATTTCAAGAATGAATTTGTTTATGACTTTTGAAGGAGATGGAATTTGAGCAGGGTATTATAGAGTGGTAGTATTTTCACAAGAGATGAAAGGACCACATTTCATGTGAATAGGGGACGATATAATTCAAAGCATTGAAGTGTTCTGGAAAGGAGGGATCTGATATTACTGGGATCTACAAGGTGATTAAAATTTCAGTGAATGTTTAAATTTTAAAAATTACAGTAAAAGACATATTGCCATTAATCTGCGTTAAAACATTCCCCCTCACTTCAAACACATTTATGCCATTGTTCTCATTTTCTGAAGCAGTTTATATTTTATGTTTTAGTCAATTTCTGTCATAACATTGTTATGTTTTCATTAACTTATTTATAAGATTTAGCAACATGCAAATTCTAGCTCTTCCCCAAAATCAAAATGACCATGACAGGTAAATGTTTTGAATCTATTCAGGACACTGAAATAGTCACAAGAGCACAACTAAAGACACTTAGAGGACTTCTAGAACTGCTTCAGAAAGTGGCAAGAATAATGGGATAAATGTGTTTTAAGCAAGGGGAAATCTTTTGAGTGGGATTAATGGCAGTGCATCTTTCACTGTAATAAATTTTTAAAATCATTCACCACATTTTGTGAAAATACTGTGTAATTTTGTGCCATGAAAGTAGGAATGTGATGTGAGATGAGCTAGGAAATATATTAAATTTAGGTTGCAACCACATTGTATAGGCTTTTATTTTATTATTATTATTATTATTATTATTATTACTATTATTATTATTATTGTTTTCTGAGTCAGGGTCTCACTATGTAGTTCAGCCTGGCCTCGAACTCATGCCACTCATGCCTTAACTTCCCAAGTTCTGGGATTACAGGTGTGCACCACCACACCTGGCCTTTTAAAAACTTTTATTAGTATGTGTTGGCAATACATGAAGTTTACATTCATATTAGGGAGTAGCTACATATGCATAATGTATATTGATTCCTTTTTATTCCCCTTCCCATCCCAACCCATCTCTCCCTTCATCTCCAGATCCTTTCCCTGTTATCATTGTTATTGTTAATATTATTATTTTAGTTCATATTTGTGGCAAATAATGCTTATATTAATTGTGGGTATTTGGTACATGTACATGACACATCTTAAAACATTTTACTTCTTCTACCCCACCCTTGCCCTCAGTGTCTTGGACCCCTTCCTATTTGCAAAACAACTATTTCCCTGTTTCCTGGTATCAAACTTTTATTTTGCTCTGTATTTTTACTTTGCCTTATGCAAATGAGAGATAGCATACAGTATTTAAACTTGTATTCTGATATATTTCATCTATTTTCCATATGTAACCATTTTCCTACAAATATTTGTATTTATCCTTCTTTATAGCCAAGTAGTATTCTGTCATGTATAGATACCACATTTTCTTTTTCTATTCATGTAGTGAATCAGCCTGCCCTGAGGTAAGTCCCTGTTCAGGAGACCCTGTAGCAAACTGGTCTACGCTGGTCCCAAGTCCCTGCCCAGGTGATACCTGTGGGGAATCAGCCCACTCTGGTCTTTCCCCACCCAGGTGCCACTTGTAGGGACCTATTCATGCTAATTTGTCACCCTGACCCAGGGGCAAATGAGGATGAAAGACACAGAGTCAGTTTAGCAGGCAGCCAGGGGGCTCTTGCCTCTAGTAGGCAGAGGAGCCCTGAGCATCTGGCTTAACCTGCTTTTATTCACTCAAACATGGGTACAAGCAATTAAAGTAACACAAGGTTCATTTGCCTTCCATTATCCATTAGTACATGCCCAGATAAACCTAATCTCAGCTGTATTGACTTTTCCCTAGAACCTGCAACATGCCATCATTTCTCATTTGTACTCACAGAGGAGACCAATTAGGCCTCAGTTCTCCTTAACTGGTTTCCCACTTCTCTCCCTTTTTGTTTTTACAATAACAATATCTGAATATCAAGCACTACCATTCATCCCTAGGGGAAGTATGCAGGTGCAGCCATTCTATCCTTTGTCTTGAGGTCTAGCCTTCAACAAGTACATCTCTACCCAGGGCTGCAATGTATCTGTACTAGTTCTTTTCGAAGAGCACAGCCCTGTCTGTCTGTACCAACCCAGTTGTCTGCCCTCTAAGTACCCCTAACTGAGGGGCAATGGGCAAGGACTGTTCTGGCTTCTTCTGGATGAAGGGGGTCATAATTGTGAACTGCAGTTAGCGACACCCCCAGAGGACCCATTCATAGCTCCTCACCAGGCAGGCCTCGATGATGGGTGAGTTTTTCTGCCTCCTGGATAGTTTTCTTCAGTTGTCCTCTGGGAGAATGCTCTCCCTAGTGAGGAGAGTGGAGTCACACTCATCCATAGGTATCCAAACCGTTTGCCCATTTCCTGCAACAGTACAAACGAAACCTGCCCCAGCACCAGCAGGGTTCCAAAATAACCACAAGAACTACTTTGAATTTTCTCTAGGACTATGCATAACTCATGCTGCATCTAAGCCTGTTCAGTTTCTGCAAAAAGAAGAGTAAACTTCTGCAGGGAATTGACAGCAAACAACACACCATCCACACAACACACCATATAGGCTTGAGGGAATTTCTCTTGACAAAATACATTCTATCCTTGCAAATGTTTTCCCTTAATGTACCAAAACTGACACAAGTCGGGACTGCCCATCATTCCCTATGGCAAAGCCCTTTATCCCCTGTGATAATCTGCATCAGTTTCCATCAGTCTCTCAAAATATTTTCCCTTAATTTTAACAGTACTGACTTACTCACTTTCCCTTAATTGACACACTAATCCCCTAAAAAACTTTAAAAGCCTTAATTTCAACAATGCTGACACACTGTTTCCTTTAATTGACACACTAATCCCCTAAAAATATTTTCCCTTAATCTCAACAATACTGACACTCACTTTCCTTATACAGGTTTTTATCTGTATTTACATATTTACAACTGTTGTACATATTTACAACTCTTATACAGGTTGTTATCTCATATTTACACTCTTACATAGTGCGTAACCAGTGCATGTTTACTTGTGCTAAGTCATGGATACATAACTGTATCCCACTGTGTATTTGCGCTAGACAGTGGGGTCACGTCCTCAGGTGTCTTTAGATGCCCCTGAGCTTTTAAGCATTCTGAATGGTTCCACACACATTCATTTTCCTTTAATTGACACATCCCCTAAAAATATTTTCCCTTAATCTCCTTATTACTTTTGAAGCAGCCTGACTTTGTTTATCTGAACTATCAATTGTCAAATTTTGCCCCATTACTCTAGCAGCTGACACACTTTTATTTTAATTCTGAATTTTGCCCCATTACTCTGGCTGAGTTTTCTGTGCATGCGTGCACACACACACACACACACACACACACACACACACACATATATATATATATATATATATATATATAATGTATGTATATATATATATATATATATATATAATTTTTTGCCTTTCCTTTTGCCCTTTTACCCTGGCTGAGAATATATTCTGCATGCACTGTTTTCTTTTGTTTTTTATTTTGCCCTTTTACCTTGGCTAAGAAAGCTTTCTATGCGCACTCACTTTCTTTTCCCTTTTACCCTGGCTGCTTTTTTCCTTTCTTTTGCTCACATCTCACTTTCTGAAAGTTCTCCACGTGCACTCATGTTTCTTTTCTTTTGTACTATTACCCTGGGTCCCTTTCTTCACATTTCCTTTCCTTTTCTTTTGTTGTGGAGCTCCCCATCACTTACTCACTACACTTTCCACTCAGGGCAGAACTTCCCCAGTCAGGCACGTTTTCCCCAGGCCAGGCTTTTCAAGTATCTGCTCAGGTTTTTCCAGGTCCCAGGTACTTTCCCCAGCCCTAGAGTCCCTGTTTGGGTGCCACTTGTAGTGAACTGGCCACCCCTTGACTAAGTTCTTGTTCAGGATTCCCTGTAGCAAACTGGCCTATGCCAGTCCCAGGTCCCTGCCGCAGTGCCCCCCATGGGAACCAGCCCCCTCTAGTCTTTTCCCACTCAGGCACCACTTGTAGGGACCTAGTCCTGCTGTTTGTCAACTTGACCCAGGGACGAACGAGGATGAAAGACAGACAGGCACAGAGTCAGTTTAACATGCAGGCAGCCAGAGGGCTCTTGCCTCTAGTAGGCAGAGGAGCCTAAGCACTGGCTCATCCTGCTTTTATTCACTCAAACATGGGTACAGGCAATTAGAGTAACACAAGATTCATCTGTCTTCCATTATGCATTAGTACATTCTCAGGTAAACAGCCTGATCTCAGCTGTATTGACTTTTCCCTAGAACCTGCAACATGCCATCATTTCTCATTTGTGCTCACAGAGGAGGCCAATTAGGCCTCAATTCTCCTTCACTGGTCTACTGCATTATTTGTTGATGGACATACTGGCTGCTTCCAGGATTTTCTATTTTGAATTGTGCTGTTATAAACATTCGGGGGCATGTGTTGCTGTAATATGATGTCTTTAGCTATTTTTGAAAGATACCTAGAAGAGAAATGCTGGGTCAAATGGAATTTCTAATTTTATTTCTTTTAGAAATCTATATACTGATTTCCATAATGGTCGTAGTAGTTTAAATTCTCACCAACAATGTGGAAGATTTCCTTTTTCCCTGCAGCCATGCCAAAATTTTTTAGTAGATTTCTTGATGATTGCCATTCTTTGTGGTATAAAATGAAATCTCAGTGTTCTTTTACTTTGAATTTCTCTAGTGCCCAAAGATGTAAAACATTTTTCATATATTTATTGGCCATTTATACTTCTTCTGAGTATCTATTCATTCCACTTGCCTATGTTTTTGACTGGGTCTTTTATTTTGGGTGGTCTATTTTTTTTTAAGTTCTTTATATGCTCTAGATTTTAGTCTTCTTTCTGAGGAGTAGCTGGCAGAAATGTTTTTCCCATTCTGTAGGTTGTCTCTTCACCCTGCTGATTCTTTCCTTTGCTGAAACTTTTCAATTTGATATAATTCCATTTATTGATTCTTGCTGATATTTCTTATGCAATTAGAGTTCTCTTCATAAGGTCCTTGCCTATACCTATGACTTTAAGTGCTTTGCCTATTTTATCTTCCAGTTGTTTCATTGTTTCTTTTTTGATGTTTAGATCTCTCATCCATTTTTATTTTAGTTTAGAACATGGTAAGTGATAGGGGTCCAGCTTTAATCTTTTTTGTCTATCTATCTATCTATCTATCCACATAACTATCTATCATCTCCAGTTAAATAGGCTATCTTCCCTGCCGTGTATGTTTTTGGCTTCTTTATCAAAGATCAAATAGCTGAATGTGTCTGAGCATGTTTCTATATCCTCTGTTTTGTTTCATTGATCCATGTGTCCATTTTTGTGCCAACACTATGCTGTTTTTTTTTTTTTTTTAATCACTGTTGGTTTGTGGAATAACTTGAAGCCATGTATAGTGATGCCTCCTGCTTTGCTCTTGTTGCCTAGTATTTCTCTTGTTGGGTATCCTCTGGCTCCATATGAATTATAGAATTCTTTTCTCTAGTTCTGTGAGGAATGCTGTAAGTATTTCAATTGTGATTGTGTTAAATCTGTATACACCTTTGTTCGCATGGCAATTTGGACAATATTAGTTATGCCTGTCCAGGAACAGAGGACATCTTTCCATTTGCTGATGTTCCGTTGAATCTTATGTTCAAATTTAAAAAGTTTTCATTATAGAGGTCTTTCACTTCCTTGATAGTTAAATTCCTTTGTATGTAATTTTTCTTTATGCTGTTTTGAATGATATTGTTTTCCTAATTTTTTTCTTCTTGAGTTCATTATTGGTATATATGAATGCTATAGGGTTGTTAAAGCTAGTCTGAGGGTTTAATTTTATTTTGTAAATGGGAGCCACTGAAGGTTTTTGAAGATGAATGACATTATTAAATACGTGCTTTGAAAAATAATATATAGTAGTGTGGAGGATAGAATGAAGTAGTGGAGATATCGAAGGTAAGAAATATCAGCCAGGTGGCTATTATTTTAGTTGAAATAGTAGAGATTTTTGAACTATGGCAGAAGTAGAAAAATGACTGATGGGGGAGATATGGTAGAAGTAGAATAGCTGTACTTTAGTAAGTGATTAAATGTTAGAGAATGTGAGGCAAGAATATAAGCAACTGAGATTAGGAACGTGATGGAAAGAATTAATTCAAATCCACAGGTATTTAATGTGTGCTTGCCAGTACAAGTCTATGATAGCTACTAGACTAATATGAAGATAAATAAATCTTTGGAGCATAGAGAAAATGAAAACCAGATTGAACTTCTCTCATCTCTGATACTATCTTGAACAATAGTAGACTACTCTATAGATCTTTTGTCATGCTTAGCATACTTGAAATCTTTACTTCTGAAGGTAAATGCATTTATTACTAGTAAATTTTCTGTGTTTTTTCTAGGAGCTTTAGGCTATTCTTGTTTTAGCCATATTCATCTTAAATAGTGAGTATCTGATGAGTATAGAGGACTATTCTGAAAATAATGACCAATGCTTCCTTCTAGAATGTAGAAAATAAAATCCAAACATCTGTATTTCTTCTATGCTTTTGCCAGGTTTATGTGGAATAGACAAGGGGAGAGGTTGAAAGTGCCCTGGGCACTCCTCCATACATGTGCCTTCACAATTCTTCCAAGTCTATCTTTAAACAGTAGTGGTCTGGAAATATTCAGGTCAGTTCTTTTAGGGCAGGGCCTCTATATTTCCATGCCTTGATTAGTTCAGCAAGAGAGCTAATTATTACTTCAGTGTTCCATAATAAGGATTACAATGGTGCAGTTGCTTTCTTGCACCATATTGTTTCAATATTCCCCCTCTCATAGTCTCTCTCATGTATAACTTTTGAGTAGGAAATCAATATTTTTTTCCCTTCCAGTAATTGCTTTTTTGGTTAATGCTTTTGTTATATTTAGCAGGAGTTCTGAAGATTTGGTAAGAGCATGGAATCTTGAAGTAAGTCTTTTAGTACTTTGTCAGAATTTGCCATATAAAGTTTACTCATTTATGTTATTTCCAAGGATTATTTACTGTTCTTGGTGATTGCTTATTTTTTCTTTGTGTATTTCATTTCCTTTTCATTTATTTTTAGGTGGGAAAAGAGTTGGACAGGAAAGAGATTTAGAGCTAAGCTTTATCTGGTTTTCACAGATGATAGGCATTTTTTTTTCAGTTGCCCTGATGGCATTCTGTGTAGCTGATTTTATTGTTAGATTTTAACCTGTATCTATACATTTGAAATAGTTGTTGCTGTATGCGTGTATGAAAGAAAGAGTGAATGTGTGTATTACTTGCATAAAGTATTTGAGATGGTGTATGGGAAATAAAATTCAATAACAAACTCTTGATATTCAGGATAAGGGAAAATATAAAGTAGTAAATGTAGAGAAGGGGTGGAGGATGGAGGTGGAAGGTGAAAGAGAACACAAGTAAGAAGGCTTTAGTTGTTTATTACAGCTTGTTCTTGGCTAGGTAGAACTAATATAGTGAAAATGGCCATACTTCCAAAACCGTTATACAGATTTAACGAATAGTTGAATTCTGACTTTGGCCTTGAGTTTCATTAAGCTGATTGGTTTAAACTTTGGCTATATATTAGATTAACCTGATAATTTAAAAATATTATCCATACCAATGCTTCCCTTACAGATACTCACATTTAACTGATCTGGAGAGGAACTGAGCATCATTCCCTATATGATTATGCTATACAGTTAGTGTAAAGAAACCACAGCTGTAGGCCAAAGTCAAAAATGTCATGTAGTTTTCACTGGTCAACAAGAGAAAAGCCTATCAGTTCCTAAGCTAACAATTATGAAAATACAATTTCTGTGAATTGTGATTTTTGTGTGTGTTTTTTATCCTGTCATTGTTTTAAGATATGAATAAGGCCAAAGGAGGTATCTGTCTTATATGCTCTTGCTGTTTAGTTTTGGGAAATTTGGGTTTCCATAGGAGTAAAACCAAAGTTTTAGTGTCCTAGCTGATTTTGATAAAGAGTAGCCGTACATTTAGCCCATTGAGTAACCTATGTACCTCATGGTTACCTAACTAAGAACATAGTGACTGTGTTTTGAATAACAAATGTCATTTTACCTATGTCAATAAAAATTACAAAGACCAGGAATATTTACCATTAGTATAGAACTCCTCTGATTTGCCTGTGAAGTGGGTAGGGGCAAGCTTTAAAAGGAAATACGGCAATTTTAACACTCAATGTAATTATTTTACCCAAAATGATATGCAAATTGTTTTTCTTTTGTGAGATACAAACCAACTTACTCTAAAATTTGTATGTATATGTATAGGACCTGGAAGGTCTACAAACAATTTTGAAAAGAAAGGAATAAAATGCAAGAGATGATTCTAATTCCTGTTAATGTTTATATGTAACTGCACTAATTAGGACTCTAGTATCGGTGGAAGGATAGACACATAGATCAGTGGAACAGAATAGAGAACATAGAAGTGTAACCACAAAAATATACAGAACTGGTTTTGGGGAAAAATGAAAAAACAAAAGTCAAAATTAGGTGTATTTAAATCTTTGAGATTCCATGTTGAGGATTCTTGGGAATTATTACATAAAATAGTTTTGCTATTCTCACTTACACAATTTAAATTAGTTACTCAGATATGAGTGAAAATAGGACATGAAAGTTCCTAAAACGTAAACCCAGATAAGAGATGAGATTTATGGAATCATCAAAGTACTCAGTGGGTCAAAGTGAAGAACACATCAGAAAACAAAGGAGAAAAATTTCATAAGAGTGGAAATGTGGACTCAATGTCAGGTCTCAAATGGCAGTTATTTTTTCTTGAATACAGTATTATATGAAGAACTTGAGGTATTTAGCAAAGAAACCTATTAATTGAGAACAGCCAAAATTCAAGAATTCAGGAAAATGAATAAGTCATTAAGTCTGATTTGATAATCCTCTGCATTCATGATTGTTCACCTGGGACAGCTGCTTTGATAAATGAATGCTGTAGGAAAAGATTTCATTTCAAACTGATACGGACATGTACAGAAAGCTACATATTAGTTATATAGGCATATACTGGAATGACAGAACATAAATAGAAATAATTTGTGTTTGATTTTATACTGTGTTTTATGAATGGAAAAGAGTGGCTCTAGAGCTTGTGCCACAATTACCAAACATTCATTATATTTATCTTGTGTAGGGCAATTTTGTAGTTTTTGTTGTTTTTTGAGACAGGGTCTCACTATGTAGTTCAGGCTGGTCTTGAACTCACAATGTATCCCAGGTGATCCTCAAACTCAAAACAGTCCTCCTGCTTCAGCCTCTCAAGTGCTGAAATTAGAGGTGTGTGCCACCACAACTGGCTTAGTTTTGTAAGAATAAATGCTTTATATAGTAGAGCCTTTTAAGAGAGGTAAATATAGATTTTCAAGAGAGAATTATTTAATGGTGTCAGATCTACAAACAATATTACTTTGACTTTATTTGTTCCCTGTCCATGATGTCGCATGTATCAGTTCTTGTTTCTTTTTTCTACTGTGCAATATTTTATGTATTTAATATAGTTGGTTTATCCATTAATCATTTGAAGGACATTTGGGGACTTAGCAATTTTGGGCAATTATGAATAAAGCAACTACACAAATTTGTGGCACATCTTGGCTAGAACATAACTTTTCATATACCTTGGGTAAATACTTATGAAATAATTAGTCTATAAGTTCTAGTTTCTCAGTTCTTGTCAGTGCCTGGTATTTAAATAAAATTATGAAAAAAATAGTCATTCTAATAGGTGTTTAATGATATCTAATTGTGACTTTTAAGTTACATTTCCCTAATGGCAAATGTTAGTAAGCACGTTTTATACACTTATTTGCCACCCCATGTATTTTTCTCTGGTGAGTTTTCAATTTTTTCTTTGATTTTTTAAAAAATTGGGTTGTTTTCATATTATTAATTTTGAAGAGTTCTGGCTGAATGTTCTTTATCCGGCATTGATTACACCTTTTTCTCCTGTTTTGGGGGCTTGTATTTTCATTCTCTTAGTAAAGAATAGAGATTTTTAATTTTAATAAAGTCCAATTTACCAGTTTTTCTTTTATGGAGGTTTCTTTTGTTGTTATATCTACAAAACCTCTGTCTAAATCCAGGGTTACCATAATTTTCTTGTATGTTTTGTTCTAGAAGTTGGTTTAGTTGCATGCCTTAGTTTAGGCCTTAGATTCATTTTCAGTTAATTTTGGCATGTGATGTGAGGAGTATGAGTTAAATTCTACCTTTTTCCATATGATTTTCCAGTTTTTCTTCTACCATTTATTGAAAAAACTATCTGTTCATTGAATTTACTGTGCACTGTTCAGAAATCACTTGGTCATGTCCTTTCCTGTAGGCACAGTTGACATCTTTTTTGTTTTCCTGTTGTCATAGTAGGTCTTTGTGATGCTGCACCTGCCTGTTCACCTGTCAGCTGGTGTTCTTCACAAATTTTTTTGCATAGTTCCCTTGGCAGAAACATTTTGTTTTTCCTCTGCTGTAAGTGATCTCTTAAGAGTTCCAGTCCCAATCCTTTAAGAAGATTTCTCTGTGATATCTTGCACTTGTTAATTTTTTTTTGTAAACTATCAGACTATCTATACCACATATGTTTAAGATTGAGTAAAACACAACCATTGACCGGTAATGTGTGTTTCAAGTGAAGTTAGATTTGCTGCATAATCGCATATATGCTGCAAAACCTTTGGTTTTGTTGTAAAAAGTTACAATCTCAGGCTTCTGTTTTGTCAAAGTTTCCCTATGAATATTTCCACCATGGTGCAATGTTGACATCAGCAGTACTAGTTTGTTTCTCTTTGCCGTATGTGAGGCCAATGTTATATCTTTCTGAAATTCAAAGATTATACTATACAATTCTCTGTTTTGAAATTGCAACATTTCATTTAGAATTTTTGTTTTGTTTCTGCATACATTTCCTATGCTGGTCAATTTGTGCTTTGTTAGCAAATGTAACATCAATTGGAAACTGGTAAGCCATTTGTCAAAGGTCATGTTCCAAGTAGTTTGGGAGATGGGAACAACAAGTATGTTCACAACATCATTTGTTGTGAACATCATTTCATGACATTCACAACACTCATAATACTGTATTAATAAGGACCTGGTGGCTGAGTTCCAGGATAAATTTCTAAATTGAAAGCATAATATGTCTTTGCACCTACAAGTCCATAAAATTTTATGCCTTATTTGAAGTATTTTTGGGAATATACTGCCAGAAGTTACAGCAACCATGAAATGCTGCAAGATATTCATCAATAGTTATGTATTCAGTTAGTGTGTAAATTGCTTGACAGTTACCCACAAATCTCTCTTAACAATGAGCAGATAGTTGCCAGATTACTTTTTTTCTTTCTTGGAGGGAGGTTTTGTCATCAAACCTCAGGCAATTTTGGGGAAAACCGGATGTCCTCAGTGTCATCATTATTCTACAAAACTCAAGCCCACATCCCTTGCTTTTCCATAGGTCTTTTACATTCCTGTGATGTCCCTGAGAAAGCCCCACTAAATACAGCAGACCTATGAATGCTTTCAGTTCAGCTAGTGAGGTGTTATAATAAATACATTTTTGAATATGTCTATTTGTACATACAGAACATTTTACTTGTATTTCAGTATTTGTGTATTTCACAACATCTTGTAGCATTTCTCGGTTACAATTTCCAACACTGAATGGCAGTGCTGGCATTCTGTCAAATAGGTTTTACCCCTGTCAAATTCCTCACTATATATATATTTTTTTTTTGTGGGTACCGGGGGGTCAACCTCAGGACCTCGCGTGCCAGCAGGCGCCCGTGCCGCTGAGCGATATCACCAGCCCCTTTTTCGTATGTGGGTTCCGGGAGTCGAACTCAGGCCCTTGCGCTTGCCGGGCAGGCGCTTAAGCCGCTGAGCCATCTCACCGGCCCCCCTCACTATATTTTTGGACCTAGTTCTAACATTGGGTTTTTCCATTTGGTTGCATGACCGTTTTGTACTATTTTGATTAGTCAAATATGTACTCACATTGCTGTTTTCTTCATCATCTAAATCAAGGAGGTCAGCATTCTCTGTGTCTGTATCAGTCAATTCTTGCTCCATTTAACTGTCACAGAAACTTTGGCTCACGTAGCCAGTGTCAAAGTCATTATCATCTTTGTCTTTCATGAATGAGTGATCTGATGATTCACTTTTGACCTCCAAAAGTTGGAAATCTGGTATTTTGCATGCCATTGTACTGAATCAGGCTACTTCTACCAGAAAAATCAAAATATACCCACATTCCACTGTGGTAAAATACATGTTTACATAGCAGAGGAATGGCGCTGGTGTATTTTATCCCCCATGATGCTCAGTTAAACATATGCTAAACCTGTTAGGTGGAGCATAAATGTGGGTAAAAATCTTGGTTTGACACTTTTATACATGTGCACACACCTTGCTGTTCATCTTATCAAGTGGGTAAGTACGGAGATTGCTTCCTGTGTCTCACAGGTGCAGCTACTGAAATGCACAGCTGGCTACTATTATGATAACATACAAATTTACAATAGAAAAGTATGGGGTGGGTTTTTTTTTTAACCCAATATTATGTTAACCAGATATCTAAAAATTACTAAAGTTTAATGGTTAGAATAGTAATGCCTACTGAATATCTAAAAATTAATAAAGCTTAATGGTTATACTAATAAATATGGAGGGGGTGGGAAATGGGAGAATGAAAGAAGTAGAATTTAAAAAAAAAGAAAAGGAAGGTGAGGAGAAAAGAGAAAATATTCTATGATGGAGTAAAAGAAAATTTATAGAATTAAATAAAAGTAACAGGAAGAAACAAATAAGAAAAATACGAATTAAAAACAAAAACCAGATATCATAATAGAGATAAAAAGAAGAAAATAATACAGGAAAAACAAATATAGGATAAAAACCCCAAACTCCCAACAACTATGAAAAAAAAAGAAATGAGGTAAAAAGAAGAATCCTCCATGTTGTTGAGTGAGCGGTTTCTTTCTAGATTCTGCAGTATTGGAATCCATTAGATATGGGGGAGTGTAGTGAGTCACTGTTAAGTACTATTTGTACATTCACATTTTTGTGTGTGATTGCTGAACCTACCCTGTCTTTCCCACCATGTGAGTTTGGTCAATGGGTTCCGCCGTAGGGCTGTAGTCCCTCTCTTAGCTCCCAGTCTCTGTGTTTCTTTGTGGGCCCCAAGTGACCACTTTCTCTGCCTAAATTTGTGGCCTGTGTGTTTGTGAGAGGCACTCCCCTGCTCCAGAGGCCCTTCTCTACACTCTAGGCTGTGGCTACTGTCCAAGTTGAGTACTGTCCCTATTCAAATTGGTAGATGGAAAAACAAACAGACCACTGAGTTCCATGCTGGATGGAGGCAGTGGGGCAGGGGTTCAAGCAGTCCTCTAGACTTAATGCCAACACTTTCAGATCCAGCTCCCTTTGAAAGCAACACGTGATTTGCCCGGTTTTCTCCACATAGGGGGCAGCCCCATAGCCTTCCCGGCCTGTGCTTAAACTTCTCAGGGTGGTCAATATCTGTCCCTTGTCCTCTCTGTGACTGTCTCTTGTGGCTGTCTCCCACTCAGTCACTGTGGTAGTGTGACACTAGAAACCCTGAAATATAGCTGGTCTGTGGTTGTTTTGTGGCTCTATCTCAAACCTTAGCCCTTCTCAAAATGGCTCCTGATTAAACCCTCTCAAATATGAAAGGCTCTGCACTGAATTTATTTTCCATATCTATCTATCCTGTCATGTGGAAGGAGTTCCTTTCAGAGTAAAGTGCCATGCTTTTTTTGTAGTTTACAATAGCTGTGAGCTCTGCTTGGTGCTAGTAGTGCCAGCCCAGATTGTTGTATATGCCTGGAGCTCCTGACCCTTTCTGTGATTACCTTGTCTCTGTGGAGATAGGGCTCCTTCCCCAGTAGCTGGGGTCAACTTTCCAGACTGTATTATTCTTTTCTCTACATTATGCTCCATTTCTCAAGCTTCTCTGTAGTTTCTAGTTTTCCCATCAGCTCCTTCCTGATTGTCAGATATCTACTTTTTTTTCTCTTTACCAAGTTTTTGTTTTCCAAATGTCTTGATTTCAGGTCCTAGAGAGGTTGTATTTTGCTGCTGGTCTCTAATCCACCATTTTTAATCTTTACTTGTACTTACTCTTATTTTCTACTAAGTTCTTCCTTATTTATATATCTCTCTATTCATCAGTATACTTTTCACCACCACATTATGGTCTCTCTTTCATTATACTTATGTGTAATGCTGAGGAATAGTTATACATATCATGGAGTCATGGCCAGATAGTAGTAACATTTTCTTTTTTTTTTTTTTTTGTGGGTACCGGGGGTTGACCTCAGGACCTCGCGCGCCAGCAGGCGCCCATGCCGCTGAGCGATATCACTGGCCCTTTTTTCATATGTGGGTTCCGGGAGTCGAACTCGGGCCCTCGTGCTTGCCGGGCAGGCGCGTATGCCACTGAGCCATCTCACCGGCCCAGTAGTAAGATTTTCAAAACTATTTGAATTTATATTTCACTTTTCCATGACATATCTAAATCTAAGGATCTGAAGGGGAAACTTTTTTTTTCTTTCTCATTTTAATTTTCTTTGATGAGTTTGTGTGTGTGTCTGTGTGTGTGTGTGTGACTAGTAGTAAGGAAATAATACATTTAAAGTGACCCTTTTGATTTTCTCTGATCAGGTGAGTATACAACAACTCAGTTTTGCATTTCTGTGTGTCCAAAAAATACTTCAAAGTTATTTAATTCTTTCCTGATGAAATGAAAATAATTGTATAATATTCTTCAGTAGTCTCTGAGTTGATAGTCTATTCACTTAAGTTTTAGCATCCGTATACTTTTTAAAATTGTTTGTAATTATTGATCAGCTTTCCAGAAACTAGGAAGTGTCTTCATTTGACAGTTAATTTTTGTGAACATAATGCTTTTGTTTCAAATTTCAATTTTTTATCTTTAAAAGAAAGTCTTATTGTCCCATATAATTCTGTAAATATTTTTGTTTTCACATGGGTGAAAATTATTTAAGTTTTAGGAAAGTTAAGTGAATATTGTGGTGCTTTGTAGGAATGAATATTCACATATTCATAAGCTGGTACCTTGAGGGGAAAAGAAGTGGGAAGAATGTAGTACTCTGTTTTTAAAGGCTGATTTACAGGCTAGAGGTGATCTTTGTGACTGATTCAAATTAATTTCCTTTCTAGTTCATTCAGATTCACAATTTAATGATAAATTACTCATAAGATATTATGAATATGAAGTAATCAGTCACTAGGTTACAGAGGAAAGCAGAAGTTTTCTTTTTCTATGGAGAATAATTTTCTTTGTGTAACCCTTTTTCTATGGATAATCCTGTGAGTTAATTTAATGTAAAATTTTATTATCAGGATTTTGTCTTATTGTTTCTGGACTGTTGGCTAGATGTTGAATGTGAATGATGAATCTGTCATAGAGTTTTTTAACCTATATAGTCTTATTTTTTTCTTTTGAGGTAACATGATAAGATACTAGTGTAATTTATTGAAATGAGGAACTCCGGAGGAAGAGCAGATTTGGAAAGTGTCATTAACTCCTTTTTTTTTTTTTTTTTTTTGGTGGGTACCAGGGGTCGACCTCAGGACCTCATGCACCAGCAGGCGCCCGTGCCGCTGAGCGATATCACCGGCACTTTTTTCGTATGTGGGATCCGGGAGTTGAACCCGAGCCTTCGCGCTTGCCAGGCAGGCGCTTACGCCGCTGAGCCATCTCATCGGCCAATTAACTCCGTTTTGGATTTGTCATTTTTGAGAGACATGTGAGATAAACAATTGGAGATGTCAGGTAGGTAGTTGGATATATGGATCAGGAGCTCAGAAGTGTAATCTCAGTAAATGTGAGTTGCATCAGTAAATTAGTTCTTGTTGAGAGAATGTGGAATGAGATGAAAAAGGGACTCAATGCTTTTCCTGAGGACTTAGTGTTTTATGGATGTGGAAAAAGAACAGTCAGATAAATTGTAGTAAGATAAAATGAGTATAATATCACAGAAGTCAAAGACTCAAATAGGAGAGTAGTCACATGAGACATGCTGCAGAGAGATCATATAGCTGTTTTAGCAAACTAAACATCATTGGTGACTTTATTTGGTTTCATTGCTATTTTTTAGAAGAAAGATGCTCATTGAATTGAAAATATTGGGTGATTTGCTATTTTTATAAAGTTGGTTTAAAAATTCCATACAATAAAATTTGCTGTTCTTCATGTATAGATCTGAGGCTAGACAAATGCGTAGTGCTCTGTAAAGACCACCACAATCAAGAAAAAATAATAGTTCCCTTAGCTCTCCCATCGAGTCCCATAGTGTACCTCTTTGTGGTGCACCATAACCCCAGTCAACCACTAATCTTTCTACTTTTGCCTTTTCCAGAATGCTTAGTAAGTGGAACCAACCATTATATAGCCTTTTAAAATCTAGCTTCTTTAATTTATATTAATGTATTTGAGGTTCACCCATGTTGAATGTAAGAAATTTTTAAAATTAAATATTTGCTATATATTTTGATCACCTCTTTTATGACCATTGGTGGGATTTCTGGATTGCATAGTAGTTTGTTTTTAATCATTTTCGCTCTCTTTATAATGGATGACTTTTATTGCTCTATTGTCAAGCTTACTATTTCCTCTGTCTTCTTTCATTGAGCCTATCCAGTATTTTTAAAAACTTCATTTATTATGATTTTTAGTTCTAGATTTTAATTGATTCTTTTATACTTTCTATTTCTGTTTTGAAAGTTTTTTATTCTATTTATGTGTATTTATTTTTATCCAAAAAAGCACAATTATGATAGCTGTTTTAAAGTTCTTGACATTTATTTGAACATTAGAGTAATCTTGGAATTGATATCATTGCATTTTTTGTTTTAGTAAGCAATCTATCTTGTTTGATTCAGACTCCCAAGTTATTTTACCATTTGTATAATTGGTGTAACATTAACTCGGTTTTCAGAGCATTTGTGTCGGCACTCTGCATTTGCTGCTCTGTACACTTGCTATTAAAGTGGATAGTCTGAGACTTGAGCGGTAGTTGATACTACAGTTGATGTCTCAAACTCTTTGTTGTATTTCTTGAGCTGCATTCCATATATATGCATTTGATTTTGAGACCAAAACTTGTATTGCTTCATATACTGAATTAGGGGATCTCTTTCTCACATTCTGTCCTATGATTTCTTCCAAATTACCTATTTCCAATGGGCCCTTTTTTTTTTTTTTTTCTTTTTTGAAGGGGGAAGTTTCTCATTTCTCTCAAAGACTTAATCATTCTTGCTGTCTCATAGCTGTGTACTATTGAGGCTGCCCTTGGAGTATAATTGAAAGTGAAAAAAATATAACTGGTATTACCCCCACACCTTTTATTTTTTTATAATCATAATAGTCCTATTTTCTTGCTTCCTCAGGCCAGACAGATAGGTTTTCTCTTGATTTGTTTATTGCCTTAGAGTAGTGCTGAGAGTTGACAAAAGAGAAAGTTAAAATTCAGAAAGCCTAGGTTCTCCTATGTACACCACCTCAAAATTGCATCTTTTTTCTGATTTAGTGTCCACAGTGTGGGATTTCTCTGGGAAGTTTTGTTCATACCTATGGTAGATTTATAAGTCTCAGCCTTTCCTCAGGTCAAATTTAGGGTATACAGGTAGAAAATAAACTTAGGAAACTTGTCAGTTTTTTTTTTAAATGGTGTCCTCATTGATAGTAGGTACTGTTTAGTTTCTAGAATCTGTAGTTTCTTTTTGTATTCTGCCTAGCATTTTTAGTTTATAATTAAGAGAGACATAGGCTTAGTGGACTTATTCTTTACTTTGGCTTTTACCAATAGCTATAGTTAATTTATGTTTTTTTTTCCCTATGGACTCTTAGAGATGGTCTGTGATAAAATATCCTTTTTTTTTAAAGACCAGATTGCTATTACATGCTTCTTAAAATTTTAGATCAGTGATTGGAAGACTTTTTCTGTAAATAACCAAATAATAAGTATTTTAAGCCTTGCAGGTATAGGATCTCTGTTACAGTTGCTCAATTCAGCCATGATAGTGTGAAAGAAACCAAAGGTAGTATATAAATAAATGAGTGTGACTGTATTCCAGTAAGATTTTGTGTCAAAAGAGGTGGCAGGCCAGATTTGGCCCATGGGTTATAGTTTGGAGATCTTAGATCTATATCCTCAATATTACTTTTTCTTTAATTATTGGTTGGAGAGAAAGTATAAATATCACTGTGCTTTGTGTGTTTAAATGATTTTGCTTCCTTGGGCACATGGTTCTGTCTCCTATAGTTTATTCTTCTATATACTATCTCATGAAATTTAAATTGAGTGTAAAAGGAGAGGTATAAAGTTCTGAAAAAGTCAGGGATACTCACTGACAGTCTGGGAACCATATTAATAGTGTTCCTTTTCTAAGTATCTCTTGCATGTCCTTTGTTTTTCAGTAATTTGGACCTTGTTAGATTGTAAAAGGAAATGCCTGAGGATATTTTTCTTAGTTATTACTCTTGTCTTAATACTTCTGAACTTCACCTTTTGAACACTGTTTTTCAGGTAAATGTTCTTAAAATGGTTGATGAACCAATGGATGAGGGTGAAGCAGATTCCTGCCATGTAAGTACCCATGTTAACTTATTAAGCATCATTTTTACCATATTAGAAAAGACACTAATGAGAAAGGAGAAAAACTCCTATCAGTTAAAGTAACTTATTCAGGTAAGTCGCTAATTAGTAGATACAATTATTAACAAATCACCTGCAATTCAAGGCATAGGATATATTTTCCTGTAAGAAATTTTTGTGCATGAAGAGTTTTCAATAAACAACTTTATTGAAATTGAATTCACATTCCATAAGATTAACCCATTATAATTGTAATGGATTCAATTTGGACTTACCAGTATAAGAGTAATTGGATTACTTAGAGAATCTTTTCAATTAATCTAAGTAAAATTATCTTAAACTATGGGGTAGAAACAAATCTAACTTGGAAATACTGAACTATAAATATAGCATGAAATAATTTAAAATACATTTTCTACCTTCCAGAAAAGATTAAATCTAAGTTATTTCAGAAATTTCTAGCTAGTTTTAAAGACTTTTAAGCTCTTAGGTTATTCTATGCAAGGCTTACATACTAGAATCTCATTTTAGTATATCTACTTTTATGAAAGGGTATTCTTAAAAATTTTAGGGAAGGTTTGAGTAATGTAGGCATCTTCATTTATGTTTTAATTCTATGGTTCTTATTTCTATAAATACTTTATAGGATTATATCTTGTTTTTAATATGGAATGAGCCTCAAAGATAGTACTTTGTAACACCTTCATTTGTATTGAATGTTCTACTAGGATTTGGAGAGATTTGTTATTTATACTAGGTGATAAAACTATTAAGTAGTAGAATCAAGATTTATGATACAGTGTGCCTCCTGCTAGGTTAGCCATATATTATATAGACCTAGAGAAATGGAAAGTAAGGAGAGTACAGGTACCATTTTTTTTCTCATTTAGTTGTAGATAAAATCAATCTTGTTTTTTTCCTCCTATAAAACTTTTTCATAACTCTGTTTATCTCACATAGAACCAACCAGAGAGATTTAAATTGGGTTTGTCCAAGATTCTCCTTTCAAATATTTTATGTGATTATCTCTGCAGATAGTTGCCATGAAGTAGCAATTTAGGTTGACAGAAAGGGAGGTATAATGTCATTTTAGCTTTTGTGATTTATTTAATATTAATAACATTTAAATAGTATGTATAATCAAATGTAAACTTCTCTGAAAACCATCTATAGAGATTTATCTGTAGATCATGTAGATCAAGAGGTATAGTAATACTTAATGTTGTTAGTTCGTAAAAGAACTATATGAACTATAAAAGAGAGTGGGGAATATGGCCTAATTTTATCATTAGTACGTTAACAAAGAAACACCATGCCCTACACCACAGGAGAAAGAAAAAATGTGTGTCTGCAAATACACATTACACGTGTATGTATGTGTGTAATGAACATACATAGACTTATACATAGAGTGATTGTCAGATATTTACTTAATTTTAATAGAAAATTTGTCATTAAATACTGTTTTTAGTGGAAAGACTCAAAGGTACAGTACTAGATGCTAATATTGTTTACCATGTATAGTCAATTTCAGTTAGTAGAAGGTGATAGCTGAAGTTTGAGAGAATAAGGAATTAGAATCATTTTCAGGGATTTGATTTATGTTCTCTACTTGACACCATGTACTTTCTTTGTGATGGTCAAGGTATTTGTATCAGTAAAACTGTATTAGTGATAATGTTTTCATATATAGGATTTCTTGGATGTGGTTGTCGATTCCAATATGATGCTGATAGCTGTGTGGTTTTGTTGGAGTTTATTGTTTTAAAATAGTGTAGGATTGTAGAGACTGCTCTGTGATTCTTTAAACAGTGTTCTTTAAATGTGAACTTTAACTTTGGGAGTATAGCACAGTGGTAGAGCATGTGTTTGCATTCCTGAGGACCTAAGTTTAATCAACAGACCTGAAAAATACATATGTCCGTACATACATATATAAAAGGTAAACATATGTGTGTGTCCTGATGGTATTTTATGTTTAGTTGACTTATTTGGACAACTAATCTATTTCAATTATTACTTTAAATTTGCATGGTCATTTGATCTCTTTTCTTCAGGTAAAAAAAAATTTAAATAAAATACTTCTCACACTCCATAAATATCTAGCATATGATCAGCAAAGTTGGAATATATAGTGTGTTATTTTAATATGTCTATATTGATCATGAGGTGTTTTCCATTTTTCAAGAAAATTTTCCCATTTGGTAAGTATTAAGTAACAGATCACTGATAAAAGATATCTGATATAAAAATTACCTAGTCCCCTGCTTCAAACAATGTCAAGTTTAGAAAAAATATGTTTTCATCTTCTTTGGTAGTTTATGATCAATTTATATTTATTTTATGGATTGTTTGCGATTCTGTAAGATAAAATATGTATTTTTATTGTTACCAATATCTTCTAAATTTTAAAGAAGATTCAGTTAACAATTAGATACTTTTTAGATTCTAATAATACAAGATCAGCAATGTGTTTAGTCTCTAAATTGAGTCAGATTTTTATTTCCCGGAAATGTAACTGCTACATTGAACTGAAGATGTACATTTAAAGTAAAACAAAACAGAGTTCCTGGTATCGTAAGCTCTAAATTTGTAATTTTAAAAACCATTCTTAGGATATGTCTCTCTTAAGAATTCTTTTAAAAAGTCTTTCAAAAGTACATTTTACACAATTAAACTCATATGGAAAATAAAGTAGGAAGCCTTTCAAGTTGGGGTTCTCCTTTCTGCATAGTGATTTTTTTATCTTATAAAAATTAAAATTTCATAATCAAATAATAAAAAATAACAATAGTTATTACACTGTGTATTATTTTCATCGAAGTAATCAGAGTAGAAGACATAAACCAGAAAGATTCTTACAAAATAGAAACAAACATAATAACAAATCTTTCTTCTCAATGAACAAAGATAAACTAGTAGTATAAATGAAACCAATTAGCGTGTATATTAAAATATCTTTAAAACAATGGAATTTGTAATTTGGGGAAGTATTTGAACTTCTCTCTACTTCCTATTTATCTCTCTTCTAATTTTCTGTATGGTGAAGTTTTTTCTTTCCTTTAACTTTCCATTTTGGTGGACATTGTAAGGTAGCTACCCTTCAGTATTTCTCTTCCCTTGCAATACTGGTGCCTTACTTCTGATTTCTAGCCATTTTCCTTTCTTTAAAATTTGGAACCCTTGTAGTAAAAACATGTAAAACTTTCAGATTTGCTATTATTGTTCAACTAAAAATTTTGGCACTGTAACTATAAGGTAGTTGTATGCAGTATAATGAAATATACAAAGATAAATAATATACTGTAAATAAGTTCATTAATGTCAAGTTTTGACGATTTATAATTTTGTTCCTCTTGTAACTGAGATCTGAAGTAAATGGAGTAGATGTTATTAATTATCATTTGTAGGTAAGGAAACAAGCTGATCCTTATAAGTAGAATAAACCAAACAAATAGGAATTAGTTTGGCACCTTTTTTGGTTTCTAGTCATCGATACAATATTTCAAACCCAAATATTTTGCAATTATTTTCCAGTGTGTACATTATTTTGATGAATTTAATGCAATCTAGTGATATTTTGACAGTTTCATTATTATTACTGGTAGCTTTCTTTGGAAGTATGCTGATATTTGGCTTGTTTTTAGTGACACTAGACTATTCTTGGCATGAGAAGGCTATAATAAGCTGCTTTTCAGAGTTTTCACATGTGTTTTAACAGATCCACAACACAGTGCTTCTAAATTGAGGGTTATCTGTTTTACTAAACTGGCTTATCTACCCTCAAATAAAATGAATGAAGAGATGGATGTTGCATTATTACATAAAACCCAATAAATTTAGCCTTTAAAAATCTTTCTTCTTTTGTTTTGACTTGTTTTCTGTAGATTAGTTCTGCAGTCTTATGAAAATTTTATAAATAGGTACATTACTAATAGGTTGTTCTTATCTCTTTCTTGTTCTGATTAAAAGGTGATTTCTTTCCCCTAAATAATTTGGCTGTCAAATGAATGGAGCAGTAGGGTATTTAACAGTTTATTTGGTACTTAATCAATGTTTTACCAGGACTATAAAATTGCTGACTACCAGGATTCAAACAAATGATCAATAGTTATAGAAATTAGAGCATGCTCGTTTGGTTATAGTTCAGCCTTCAAAGGTTTTCTGCATACCAACCATTACTTAATATATGTGATGTTTCGCCCCCCCAAACAATTCAGATGTATATTTTATTGTTTTAAAAAGGTATTTAAAATAATTTTGATTTTTTCTTATTGGTTAAGTTTACCTTTAAAATCTTTTTTATTGTATATAAGGTGCACAACATGATTTGATACAAATGGTGAAGTGATTACTATATTCAAGTACATTACTATATCATTATCTCTTATAGTTACCTTTACATATGTACTTTTAAGGGTTATTTTTATTTTTAAATGTATACTTTTCTTCCTTTTCTTTTTATAAAATTGTGAGGATTGCTTTGCCTTTCTTCTCCTATACAATCAAATGAGTATTTTGCTGAGTGTTTAGAGATACATAAATGGAATGTGGTTCTTTTAGTTACTTTTCTCTTGTTGCTGAGACAGAAATACCTGGCACCCAGAGTTAAAGGGGGAAAGGTTTATTCAGCTCATAGTTTGTAGAGGTTTCATCTATAATTGGCTGGCTCCAAGGCAGGGTGGCATGGCAGACAGGCATCACGGAGGAGAAACAGTTCATGGTGGGCAGAAGGTAGCAAAGCAACAAGGGATGACCACATCTCTTTCTATCCCTTATACCTTATCCAGGCTACATAAGGTGGTTAGCACTCACACCCTTAATCCTGGCACCCATGATTCTAGCATTGCACCCTGAATCAATCCCAGCATCACACACTCTAGATCCAGCCACCTCTGAAAAAGCCCCACATATGACCATAGGAGCCTTTGGGGGGACATCTAGACACAAGCCATAACAGTGGTAATACCTGCATTGAGGAAGCTCAGAGTCCAGTGGAAAAGAAAGACAAATGGATAAGATACAGTATAATAGTATCTTGCGGTGGCTGTCTACTGGGAAAGTTATCTTTTTCATTTAGTAGAATTTCTTGCTAGGTGCTTTTTAAGTTACTGATGCTGAAAACTGGAAAATATATTCCATTCTAAAGGATGGGCATGTGTGGATTTTAATAAAAGGAAGAAGGGTCCTTGAACAAACATTTTCATTTGGAACACTTGCTTTGGTTGGATGAAACTAATTGGATTAAAGTTGTTTCCTAAATCTGAACGCTTCAAAAAAAAAAAACTGATGTCATTGTCATTCATGCTTACAATAATGATCATAAACATGCCAGGGACCTGAATTGCCATCTTAACCATAAAAATATTATATTGTGTTCAATATAGGCCACAGATCTATAGGAGACCTTAAAAGCCCATCTAACAAACCCCCGTAGCCATGTGAGAAAAATGAAGTAGAGCATGGTTTACAGTTTGGCCAAGGCTGCTAACATTATGCATGGCATATCTAGGAACAAAATTTAAAGTCTCCTGATCCTTTCTCTAAAGTTCTTTCCATGCTCTACACACCAGTAGTATATTCCTAATATACTATAGCTGAAAACTCAGATGGCCATAATATCAATTAGAGTATACAATAAATTGTTTTTCTTGGGATACATATATTGCAATAATACCTCCTGATATGTCATATTTTAATAGAATCCAAAAATTTCAGCTATAATGTATATATTTATGCATTTTTTGATGGTTCACTATCTTGCTATTCATGAAGTCCCCGGCTCAAATTATCCTCCTGCTGCAGCTTCTCCTATGTTGGGATTGCAGCCGTAGGGCCACAGTGCCTCATTTATATTTGCATTTTAAAAAGTACATGGGCTGGTGAGATGGCTCAGTGGCTTAAGCGCCTGCCCGGCAAGCGCGAGGGCCCGAGTTCGACTCCCGGAACCCACATATGAAAAAGGGGCCGGTGATATCGCTCAGCGGCACGGGCGCCTGCTGGCACGCGAGGTCCTGAGGTCGATCTCCCGGTACCCACAAAAAAAAAAAAGTACGTGACTTTAGTGCTCAGTGGAAAAGTGTTTTTCCAAGCACTGGTTTTACTCTCCAGCACTCAAAAACAACAACAAAAAAAAAAAAAAAAAAAAAAAAAAAAAAACAGAAATAGAATATTCTTAGGCCCATTTCAGGTAGGGAAGGTCTCTTATAATAAATTTTAGTTTAAAAGACATATTTATACATCACTGAGTATTTAAAAGGGTTTGGCAAAATACTATTTTGATATATAAGAAACACACATTGATATATTTTCAGAGTTGGTAATTATTCATTTCTATTTAAATAGTGGGTCATAGTATCTAAAACTAAAATTCTTCTGTCAGTGTACCTCTCTTGAGAAAGTAAATGGCTGACTACCTATATGATATAGAAGTTATTTTAGCTGCCATGAAGTCTGTCTAATTTGAGACCATACTCTTGTCCAATTTGGCCACAATCACCGTTGATTAATCAGTTAATTGAAGGGTAAGTCAGGGTGAATCTTAATCAATTTAGATCAAAAGCATTCTTTCTCTCAGATGAGTATTAATATGGTATAATGGAAGCTACCAAGACTTCTAGACATTGTGATTAACTATTCATGTAAACTTAAACTCCGTGAGTCCCAGTTTTCTTCCATATAGTGAGAGGATTGCATTAAATATCCCTTCCACCTCATTATTTTGTAATATGTAATGCATTTGTAATTGCTACTATGCTATCTTTAGTGAATAGAATCACAACTTGTCATCAGAGCTGAGTGGAGCACTGTATCAAGAGGCAAAAACAATTCCTGGGTGGCTTCCTTTTGGATGACCCAGATAGTAGGAAATCTTGCATATGATTTACATTTAAAATTTCAATAAAATTAGGGTCATGACCTAGAAACTTGTTTGAGCTCTGAAAAGTTTGTCTATGCCAGTTTCTTTTGCATTTATATGACTGATTGGTCATCTAAATATTTAAAATTATATAGTGAAATACCATTTAAAAGAGCTCTTGAAGTTTACATTTTTTGCTAATCTTTCTCTGCCTCTGCCTCCTAAGTCAGACACTAGTGAGAGAATTGACTCAGTTGTTAACACTTTCATTTTATTGCTACCTCATTGGAAAGCTGAAATATAGATTTTATTTTACATGGTTCCCTTGACATGAAATAATATGGTAGGGAAAGTGGTGGTGGTGTTTCTACATGTTAAGTTTCAAAACAGAGAAATTATTGTATTAATTAGTAGCCAAAAAATTATTAGCCTAAAAAAAACTCTGTGCTAGATTGAGGGAGTTGGGAATCATGATATTGAAACTAGATTTGCATATTGTTTGATTTATTTTTTATAGGATGAAGGTATTTTTAAAGAAATCCCTATTACTCATCATGTTAAGGAAGGATATGAGAAAGCAGATCCTGCACAGTTTGAGTTGCTCAAGGTTCTTGGTCAAGGATCATTTGGAAAGGTAATGAATATGTTTTTCCATTTGACTTTTCTTCTGAATACTTAGCAAACAAATGTATGCATGTGTAGAAGTCTCAGAAATGTGCCATTTTAAATTTCTTAAAGAATCCACAAAAGATAATTCTTTGATTTTATTCCTTCTTTGCTTTCTTTATTTTATTAGTATATGTTTGGAGTACATAGGATAACATTCATCATGGGGAGGTTGTATGAGGACATAACACATCATACTTCTTTTTTCATCCCCTTGTCCTCCCCTTTCTCCTTCTCTTGGTCCCCTTCTCTTTTGCAAAATTCTATCTCCCTGTTTACTATTATGTATCTTTTATTTAACTCTTCATTTATATTTTGGGTTTCTCATATAAGAGACTGTGAAATATTTAAGATTCTGCATCTGACTTAATTAACTTAATATTATGGTTTCAATGGGGAACCTTAATACCCCACTGGCACAAATAGACAGATCAACTAGACAAAAAAATCAACAAAAAATATCAGAACTAAACCAAACCAGTGAAGAAATGGACTTAGTAGATGTCTATAGAGTGTTCTACCCCACAACATCAAAATACACATTCTTCTCAGCTGTACATGGGCCATTCTCCAAAATATACCACATGCTAGGCCATAGAACGTGCTTAAGTAAATGCAAAGGAATTGAAATAATCCCGAGTATATTATCTGACCATAGTGCAATGATATTGGAAATCAACAGCAAAAGAAACCAAAAAAATTACATAAACATTTGGAAATTAAATAACACCCTCCTGAACAACCAGTGGGTCACAGATGAAATTAAAGAAGAAATTAAACAGTATCTACAATTAAATGATAATACTGATACAACATACTGGAATTTATGGGATGAAATGAAAGCAGTCCTAACAGGGAAATTTATAGTGGTGAATTCTCACATCAGGAAAACAGAAAAAGCTCAAATAAACAACCTAATGGTGAACCTCAAACTTGTAAAAAAGAACAAATCCAACCCAAAGCTTGTATGAAGGAGGAAAGTATAATGATAAGAGCAGAAATTAATGTGATCAATGCTAATAAAACAATAAAAGAATCAATGAATCAAAGAGTTGGTTCTTTCAAAGAGTAAATAAAATTGATAAACCTTTAGCCAGCCTTATCAAAAAGAGGAAAGAAAAGACTCCAATTCATGAATTGAGGAATGAAAAGGGTGAAATCACTACAGAGCTTGTGGAAATCCAGAAGATCATCAATACCTACTTTGAAAATCTTTACTCTCATAAGATGGAAAACACGGAAGAAATGGATAGATTCCTAGATATGTATGAATTACCAAAGCTGAATCAAGAAGATATAAAAATTTTGAATAACTCATTGCCAGTTAATGAAATTGAAAATGTAATTAAACACTTACTAACAAAGAAACACCCAGGTTCTGATGGATTCACTGCTGAATTTTACAAGAAATTTGGAGAAGATTTAATTCCAGTACTCTGAAAACTCTTTAATGAAATTGAAGGGGAAGCAATACTCCCTAACTCATTCCTGGAGACAAGTATTACCCTGTTACCAAAACCAGAGAAAGACACCACCAAAAAAGAGAACTTCAGGCCAATGTCCCTAATGTACATACATGCAAAAATCCTTAATAAGATACTGGCAAACAAAATGCAGCAAATCATCAAGAAGATTATTCACCATGACCAAGTAGGATTCATCCCAAGGATGCAGGGATAGTTCAACATATGCAAATCAATAAATGTAATACACCATAACAGATCCAAAGACAAAAATCACATGATCATCTCAGTAGATGCAGAAAAAGCATTTGACAAAGTCCAACACCCATTCCTGATTAAAATCCTACAGAAAATTGAGATAGGTAGTCTAATAAAAGCCATCTGTGACAAACCAACAACCAACATCATAATAAATGGTCAGAAACAGAACAGTTTTACTCTAAAATCAGGAACAAGAGAAGGATGTCGTCCACTATCACCACTCCTATTTAATATAGTTCTGGAAACATTAGCCAGAGCAATTAGACAAGGAAAAGAAATGAAAATAGGAAAGGGAGAAGTTAAAATATCATTATTTGCAGATGACATGATACTCTGCATAGAAGACCCCAAAAACTCCACAAAAAGACTTCTATATTTAATGACTGAATTCAGTCGTGTAGCTGGATACAAAGTAAACACTCAAAAATCATTAGCATTCCTGTACACAGACAACAAATGTACTGAGAAAAATTAGGGAAACAATACCTTTCACAATAGCATCAAAAAAAATGAAATACTTAGGAATCAATCTAACAAAGGAAGTAAAAGATCTATACATTGAAAAATCACAGTAATCTGAAAAAGGAAATCGAAGAGGATTTCAAAAAGGGGAAGATATCCCTTGTTCATGGGTAGGAAGAACCAACATAGTAAAAATGCCCGTACTCCCAAAATTGTACAAATTTAATGCAATCACAATCAAAATACCATTAGCATACCTCACAGAACTGGAGAAAGCATTCGTAAAATTCATTTGGAACCGGAAGAGTCCTAGAATAGCAAACACATTTCCTGGCAACAAAGGCAAGGCAGGAAGTATTAGGGCATTACAATCCCTTACTTGAAATTATACTACAAAGCTACTGTGATATAAACAGCATAGTAGTGGTAAAAGACAGAAACAAAAACAAAAACAAACAGACCTGAGGATCAACGCAACAGATTATAAGATGCAAAAACAACTCCAAACACACTCAGCCACCTTATCTTTGACAAAGGAGCCAAACACATTCACTGGAAGAAAGATAGCCTCTTTAATAAGTGGTGCTGGAAAATCTGGCTTTGCCTATGCCAAATACTAAAACTAGACCCATATTCTCACCATGCATTAAACTAAAATCAAAATGGATCAAAGATCTAATTATTAAAATGAAACACTAAATCTGGATGAGAGAATAGGTAGAACTCTTGAATGCATAGGTGAAGGCAAAGATTTCATGAAGAAAACCCCAATGACACAGGAAATTCTACAAAGAATCAACAACTGGGATATCATCTTATTAAAAAGCTTTTGCATAGCAAAAGAAATCACCAATAGAGTGAATAGAGAACTGACAGAGTGGGAAAAAATTTAGCTAGTTGTCCCTCAGACAATATGTTCTGATATCTAGAACATATATAGTATTGAAAAAATTTAGACCCCCCCTAAATTTAAAGACCCAATCCTAAGATGGGCATCTGATATGAATACACACTTCTCAGAGGAAAAAAAATACAAATGGCAAATAAATATATGACAAAAAGTTTCAACATCACTGGTCATTCAAGAGATGCAAGTTAAAGCAATGCTGAGATTCCATCTCACTCCAGAAAGAATGGCTTTCATCAAGAAATCAACCAGTAACGAATGCTGGAGGGGCTGTGTGGAAAAAGGAACCTTTCTCCACTGTTGATAGGAGTGTAGACTAGTGCATCCACTGTGGAAATCAGTGTGGATATTCCTCAAAAACTAGGATTAGAGGTCCAATTTGACCCAGCTGTTCCCCTTCTGTGTATCTTCCCAAATGAATTAAAAACATCATACCACAATGATATATGCACACCCATTTTTTACAGCAGCACAGTTTGTAATAGATAAATCTTGTAAACAACACAAATGCCCTTCAATCAAGGAACGGATAAAGAAGATGTATTTTTTTTTATATATAGTAGAGTACTATTTAGCCCCAACGAAGGATAAAGGAGACATTTCTAGATGAATGGATGCACCTTGAGACAATACTCATAAGTGAAATAAAGTGGACACACATGAGTAAATATAACATTGTTTCTTTGATGTGAAAAACCAAAAGGGTAAATAAGGACCAAAGCATATAAAAGGTGTTGTGATATAGGAAGAAATTGTTCAGAAGTAAGGGGAAGTAGCGGAGCGGGGGTTTGGAGAGGGAAAGGAATGAAGGGAAAAGAAAAAGAACAATAAAAGTAGAATAAAATGGAAACAAAGCTTTGTAAATATGGAGGAGAAGAAGGGTTGAAGGGTGGGGAGGGGATTGGGAAAAAAAGAGGAACTGGAATATATAATGTACAGGTACAAATTCCCTATGACGAATGTGTCATTATGTGTATCTAAATTGTACCAATAAACTTAATAAAAAGGTATTAAATTAAAAAACATATGGTTGGGCCGGTGAGATGGCTCAGCGGTGTAAGCATCTGCCTGGCAAGCGCGAGATCCTGAGTTCAACTCCTGGTACCCACATAAAGGGAAAAAAAGGGCCGGTGATATCGTTCAGCGGCATAAGCCGCCTGCTGGCAAGTGTGAGGTCCTGAGTTTGACTCCCGGTACCCCCATAAAAAACAACAACAACAACAAAACACATATGTTTTCAGTGTGCCTCCATTTTCCTACAGAGAACTCTAGTTTATCCTACTTTATGGCAGAGAAATATTCCTTGTGTATAAATACCATTATTTCTTTATTCATCTGTTGATGGACATGTAAGCTGTTCTAAGATACAGCTCTTATGAGCTGTGCTGTTGTCAACATGGATATACATGTATCCCTGTATTTAAATCTTTTGGGAAGATACTTACAAGGGGAATAGTTGGATCAAATGTAATTTCTATTTTTTAGTGTTTTGAGGCTACTTCATTGTGATTTCCATAGTAGTTATACTAATTTATATTCCTACCAACAATGTAAAAAGGCTCCTTTTCTTCTGTACTCTCTCCAGTATTTATTATTTGATTTCTTGATGATAGCCATGTTTTTTTTAAGATGGAATATCTGTGTTGTTTTAATTTGCATTTCTCTAATGGCCAGAGATATTTAAAATTGTTTATGTGTTTATTGGCCATTGGTACTTCTTCCTAGAAATATCTATTCACTCCATTTACCCTGTGTTTGATTGGACTTTCATTTTGGGGTTGTCTAATTTTTTTGAGTTCTGTTCATATTCTAGATATCAGTCCTCTGAAGTGTAGCTGTCAATTTTTTTTTCTCATTCTGTATGTTGTCTTGTCACTCTGTTTAGTTGTTTCCATTGCGATGCAGAAACTTTTTAATTTGATATGATCCCATTTGTTGATTCTTAATATTATTTGTTGTGCCATTGGTCTCTGTCAGAAAGACCTTGCCTATGCCCATTACTTCAAGAATTTTACCTTTATAAATCTTGTATGAGATTTTTTTTTTAATATTTAAGGATTTGATCCATTTTTATTTTGGTGTAGTGTACAGTGAGTGATATGGGTCCAGCTTTAATCTTCTGTATGGGAGTACAGTTTTCCATGCACCATTTGCTATAGAGGCTATCATTCCTTCCAACATAGGCTTTGGTCCCTTTGTCAAAGATCGGATAGTTGAATGTGTCTGGGGTTGTTTTTGCATACTCTGTTTTGTTTCGTTGATCCACATGATTGTTTTTGTGCCAGTATAGTGCCATTTTTATCACTGTAGTTTCGTAATAGAACATGAAATCTGGGATTGTCATGCCTCCTACTTTTCTCTTGCTGCCCTGGATTCCTTTTGCTATCCTATGTCTCTTGTGGTTCCATATGAACTTTAGGATTGTTTTCTCTAGTTCTGTGAAGACTGATGTTGATATTTTGATTGGGATTGCAGTGAGTTAATCATTTTGGAAGTGTGGCCATTTTAATAATATTGGTTCTGCCTATCCAGGAACAGGGGATGTCTCTCTATTTTCTGATATCACCTTCAATCTTTTTCACAGTACAGTAGTTTTCTTTATAAAGGTCTTTCCCTTCCTTGGTTAGGTTAAGTTCTAAATCTGTAATTTTTCTTGATTGTATTGTGAATATTATTTTTCTCCTAATTTCTTTCTTGATGAATTCATTATTGGTGTACAGGAATCCTATTGATTTGTGTGTGTGTCCTGATTTCATATCCTGGTACCTGGCTGAATTTGGTTATTAATTCTAGCAGTTGTTGCATTTTTGGGGGGCTCTGCTATGTAAAGGATCACATCATATTACAAATAATGATAATTTCACCTCTTCCTTTCCCATATTTATCCCTTCCTTTCTCTTGGCTGATTGGTCTGGCTAATGTTTCGAGTACTATATTGAATAGGCGTGGTGATAGAGGACATTCTTGTGTTGTTCCTGATTGTAGAGGGAAAGTTTTCAACTCTCACATTTTCTATGGTGTTGGCAGTAGGTTTGTCATTAATGGCTTTTATCAGTTTGTGGTAGGGTTGTTTTATACATATTTTCTCAAGGGATTGTATCATTAATATTTTGGATTTTGTTAACAACTCTTTCTGTGGCTCTTGAGATGATCGTATGATTTTTGTTCTTCTATTTATGTGATATATTACATTTTTTTGATTTGCATATGTCGAACCCTCCCTGCATTCCTGTGATGAAGCCTGCCTGGTCATATTGCACCATCTTTTTTTATGATTTGTTACATTCTGTCTTTGAGCATCTTGTTGAGGTGTTTTGAGTTTTTGTTCATTAAAGAGATTGGCCTGTAGTTCTCTTTTTCAGTTGCATCCTCATCTTGTTTTGGAATCTGTTTAATGCTAGCCTCTAGGAATGCCTGTGGGAGTGTTCCTTCCCTTTCAGTTTCCTTAAAGAGTTTGAGGTGTATTAATAGTATATCTTCCCTGAAGTTCTCCTAGAATTTAATGTTGAATACATTGGTGCCTGTGCTTTTCTTAGTTGGAAAATTTTTTATTACTGTCTCAATTTCATTACCTGTTAATGGATTATTAGGTTTTTCTTATCTTCTGGGTTCAATTTTGGTAATTTATATGTATCTATCCATTTCTTCTGGATTCTTTAGTTTTTTGGAGTGTAGGCTCTCAGAGTACCTACTGATAATCTTCTGGATTTTGTCAAGTGTCCATTGTGATTTCACCTTTTTCTTTTGTAATTGCATTATTTGGTATTCTTTCTCTCTCTTGGCTAAGATTGGCTGTGTTTTTCTATTTTGTTTATTCTTTTCTAGAGTCAGCTTTTTGATTTATACTTGTATTTTTTAATCTCAATTTCATTAATTTCTGCTGTGATCTTTATTTCTTTCCTTGTACTTGCTTTGGATTTGGATTTTTCTTAATTTTCTAGGTCCTTGATGTCCATCATTAGGTTATTTGGTCTTGCTCTGTTCTTTTGATGTGGAGATTTACAACTATAATATTCCCTTTGAAAAGTATTCATTCTGTCCTATATGTTCTCTTATGTTCTACATGCATTATTGTTTGATTCTAGGAGATGTCTAATTTCTTTCTTGATTTCTTCTGTGACCCACTGATTTTTCAAGAGAATAATGTTTAACTTCTATATGCTTGCATAATTTCTGTGGCTTTTTTTGTAGTTGTTTTCTACTTTCAGTGCTCTATGATCTTATAATATGCATATATGCATGGGATAATTTTGATTCTTTTGCATTTACTTAAGCATGGTTTATGGGTTAGTATTTGTTCTGTCTTGGAGAAAGTTATACATGCTACTGAAAAGAATTTGTATTTTGTTGTTGGGTGGAACACTCTAGCTATTAAGTCCATTTGTTTGAAGGTGTGGATCAAATATGATTTTTTGTTTTATTATTTTTTTTTTGGTCTAGTTGATTTGTGATTGTGGTATTGAAGTGTCCCAATATAATTGTCTTGACGTTTATCTGATCACAGTGTTTGTTTTATGGATGTAACTGGGTTTGGTACATATATGTTTATAATTGGTATCACTTCCTCTTGAATTGTTCACTTATCCAATATGTTGTGACCTACTTTGCCTCTTATAATCAATTTTGGTTTGAAGTCCACTTTGTTTGAAAATATGATAGCTACTCCTGTGTGTTTTTGAGCTCCTGCTGCATGGAATATTGCTTTACATCCTTTGATTTTTAGACTATGAATTTCTGCTTAGATTAAATGTGTTTCTTTTATGCATCATACCATTGGGTTTTGTTTTTTGATCTTCTCTGACCATCTGACTTTTGATTGGGAAATTGAGAACATTCACATCGAGAGTTATTACTGAAAATTATTGACTTATTCCTGTTAATGTATTCTTTTCCTGTTGCTGATTCCTTTTTTCCCCCTTCTGTTTAACTGCTCACCCTGCCCAGTATCTTCATTCTATTAGACTTCTTGGCATTGTTGGCTTCATTTTCTCTTTCTAGAATATCCTTGAAAATATTTCGGAGTGCTGGTTTGATTCTCTTTGTAATGGAAATATCTTATTTATCCATGAACTTTGAAGGATTGCTTTGCAGGATATATATCAGTCTGTGTTGGACGTTATATTCTTTTATCATTTGCAACACTTCACTCTAGGCTTTCCTGGCCTTTAATGTTGTGTTGAGGAGTCTGTTATAATTTTAATGGGTTTGTCTTTATAAGTGATTCATTACTTTTCTCTAACTGCTTTTTATGATATGGTCCATGTGTTGGACTTCTAACATTTTGACTATGATGTATCATTGACAAGTTCTTTTCTTTTTATTTATTTATTTATTTATTTATTTTAAAGAGAAGAAAAAACAAAACAAATCAAAAAAAGAACAAATTTTGAAAACAACATAATATGAGGGTAACAATGGTCAATGCATTACGTATTATTATCTTTAAGTTAGTTATTCAGGATACCAGACATTAGCATTCAATTGTGCAAACATTATTGGCTCAAACCTTCCTCTTCAATGAACTGAGTAAAACTGGTAGTGTATCTATCTTAACCATCTTATATACATATACAGTTTTTTTTCCCTTTCCCTTCTTTCTTTTCCCCATTCCAGTCTCTCTTTCTTATTGACCAGTTTCTTTTTGATTCACCGCGTCTATTGTACATTTTGGATCTTATTTACTCTTTCAGTTTCTCATACTAGTGAGACAATACGATGCTTACACATGTGCATCTGGTTTATTTCACTTATGAGTATTTTCTCGAGTTGCATCCATTTACCTATAAAAGTCTCCAGTTTATCCTTCTTTATGGCTGAATAGTACTCCATTGTATAAAAATACCATATCTTTCTTATCCATTCCTCAGTTGATGGGCATTTGGGTTGTTTCCAAGATCTGGCTATTACAAATTGTGCTGCTATAAACATGGGTGCACATATATCACTGTGGTACGATGTTTTTAATTCTTCTGGGAAGATGCCCAGAAGGGGAATAGCTGGGTCAAATGGGACCTCCAACCCTAGTTTTTTGAGGAATCTCCACACTGACTTCCACAGTGGCTATACCAGTTGACAGTCCCACCAACAGTGAAGAAGGGTTCCTTTTTCCCCACAGCCCCTCCAGCATTTGTTATTAGTTGATTTCTTTATAGTAGCCATTCTTTCTGGGGTGAGATGGTATCTCAGTGTCGTTTTAATTTGCATCTCTCGAATGACTAGTGATGTTGCACATTTTTTTTGTATATTTATTTGCCATTAGTATTTCTTCATCTGAGAAATGTGTATTCATCTCAGATGCCCATTTTTGGAGTGGGTCTTTAAATTTGGGAGGTCTGATTTTTTTGTGTTCTTTATATGTTCTCGATAGTAATCCTTTGTCTGAGGCACAGCTGGCAAACATTTTTTCCCACGTTGTGGGTTGTCTTTTCACTTTGTTGGTGGTTTCTCTTGCTGTGCAAAAGCTTTTTAATAAGATGAGATCCCAGTTATTGATTCTTTGGGATAGTTCCCGTGCAGTTGAGTTTTTATTCATAAAGTCTTTGCCTACACCAATGTCTTCAAGGGATTTACCTATCCTACCTTCCAGCAGATTTAATGTTTCTGTTTTAATATTTAGATCTCTGATCCATTTTCAATTTAGTTTAGTGCATGGTGAAAGATATGGGTCTAGTTTTAATCTTCGGCATGTGTAGAGCCAGTTTTTCCAGCACCATTTATTAAAGAGGCTATCTTTCTTCCACTGAATGTGTTTGGCACCTTTGTCAAAGATAAGATAGCTTAGTATGTCTGGGGTTGTTTCAGCATCTTCTCATCTGTTCCATTGATCTTCAGGTCTGTTTTTTTGCCAGTACCACACTGTTTTTATCACAGTAGCTTTGTAGTATAATTTCAAGTCAGGGATTGTGATGCCCCCTGCCTTGCCTTTGTTGCCCAGAATTGCCTTTGCTATTCTAGGTCTCTTCTGATTCCAAATGAATTTTAGGATTGTTTTCTCTAATTCTGTGAGATATGCTGTTGGAATTTTGATTGGAATTGCATTAAATCTGTATAACAATTTTGGAAGTATGGCCATTTTCACTATATTGGTTCTTCCTATCCAGGAGCAAGGGATATGTTTCCATTTTCTGATATCCTCTTCAATCTCCTTTTTCAGAGTACTGTAGTTTTCAGTGTATAGGTCTTTTACAACCTTTGTGAGGTTGATTCCTAGGTATTTCATTTTTTTGGATGTTATTGTGAAAGGTATTGTTTCCCTAATTTCTCTTTCAGTAAGTTTGTTATTTGTGTACAGGAATGCTATTGACTTTTGAGTATCGACTTTGTATCCAGCTACACTACTGAATTTGCTTATTAAATCTAGCAGTTTTTTAGTGGAGTTTTTGGGGTCTTCTGTGTAGAGTATCATGTCATCTGCAAATAATGATAATTTAACTTCTTCCTTTCCAATCATTATTCCCTTTATTTCTTTCTCTTGTCTAATTGCTCTGGCTAAAGTTTCCAGAACTATGTTGGATAAGAGTGGGGACAGTGGACATCCTTGTCTTGTTCCTGATCTTAGAGGGAAGGCTTTCAGTTTTTGGCCATTTAGTATAATATTGGCTGTTGGTTTGTCATAGATAGCTTTTACCAGGTTGAGATAAAGACCCTCTATTCCAATTTTCTGTAGGGTTTTTATCATGAAAAGGTGCTGCACTTTGTCAAAAGCTTTTTCTGCATCTATTGAGATGATCATGTGATTTTTGTCTTTGGTTCTGTTAATATGGTGTATTACATTGATTGATTTACGTATGTTGAACCATCCCTGCATCCCTGGGATGAATCCAACTTGGTCATGGTGTATAATCTTCTTGATGATTTGCTGGATTCTGTTTGCCGGTATCTTATTAAGGATTTTTGCATCTATGTTCATTAGGGAGATTGGCCTGTAGTTCTCTTTCTTAGTTGGGTCCTTCTCTGGTTTTGGTATCAGGGTAATGCTTGCTTCCAGGAATGAATTTGGGAGTATTGCTTCTCTTTCAATTTCATGAAAAAGTTTGAGAAGTAGTGGCGTTAGGTCTTCTCTAAATTTCTTGTAGAATTCGGCAGTGAATCCATCAGGGCCTGGGCTTTTCTTTGTTGGGAGGTTTTTAATTACATCTTCAATTTCATTGGTTGATATTGGTTTATTTAGGATTTTTAAATCTTCTTGATTCAGCTTTGGTAATTCATACGAATCTAGGAATCTGTCCATTTCTTCTGCATTTTCCATCTTAGTAGAATATAGATTTTTAAAATAGGTATAGATGATCTTCTGGATTTCTGCAGGGTCCGTCGTGATATCACCCTTTTCATTTTCAATTGCATGGATTTGAGACTTTTCTTTTCTTTTTTTAATAAGGTTGGATAAGGGTTTGTCAATCTTATTTATTCTTTCAAAGAACCAACTTTTTGCTTCATTGATTCTTTGTATTTTTTTTTAGTCTCCAATACATTAATTTCTGCTCTGATCTTTGTAATTTCCTCCCTTGTACGGGCTTTTGGCTTAACCTGCTCTTCTTTTTCTAGAAGTTCGACGTTCGCCATTAAGTTGTTTATTTGCGCTTGCTCTGTTTTCCTAATATAAGTATTTAATGCTATAAATTTCCCTCTTAGGACTGCTTTCATTGTATCCCATAAGTTCTGGTATGTAGTACTGTCATTATCATTCAGTTGTAGAAACTGTCTAATTACTTCTTTAATTTCATCGGTGACCCATTGGTTGTTCAGGAAGGTGCTGTTTAATTTCCATGTGTTTAGGGAGTATTTGTGATTTCTTTTGCCATTGATTTCCAATTTCATTGCACTATGGTCTGATAATATGCATGGGATAATTTCAATTCCTTTGCATTTACTTAAGCAGGTTTTATGAGCTAGTATGTGGTCTCTTTTGGAGAACGTCCCATGTGCAGCTGAGAAGAATGTGTATTCTGATGTTGTGGGGTGGAACACTCTGTAGACATCTACTAAGTCCATTTGTTCCAAAGTTTGGTTCAGTTCTATTATTTCATTATTGATTTTCTGTCTAGTTGATCTGTCCTTTTGTGACAGTGGAGTATTGAGATCTCCTAATATAATTGTATTAGTGCTTATTTGATTTTTCATGTCCTTTAGTACTTTTTTTATATAGTTGGGTGCATTGGTATTTGATGCATATATATTTATGATCGTTATCTCTTCCTCTTGGATTGTTCCCTTTACAAGGATGTAATGACCGTCTTTATCTCTCTGAATCATTCTTGGCTTGAAATTCACTTTGTCTGCAAAAAGAATAGCTACCCCTGCTTTTTTCTGGGTTCCTGTTGCATGGAGTATTGTTTTCCATCCTTTGACTTTCAGTCTATGAATTTCTTTCTGAATTAAATGTGTTTCTTGTATACAGCATATTGTTGGATCTTGCTTCTTGATCGATTTTGCCAGTCTGTGCCTTTTGATTGGTGAATTGAGACCGTTAACATTGATGGTTAAAACTGATATGTATTGACTTATACTTGTCATGATATTTTCCTGTTGTTGGTTCCCACTCTTTGTTTTTCCCCTTTCCTGCTATTTAATTTTCTGCCCTGCCTGGTGGATTCCTTCTGTTGGGGTTCCTATCTCTTTCTAGAATGTCTTTCAGAACATTTTGGAGTGCTGGTTTGGTGGTCATAAATTTTCTCAGATGTTCTTTGTCATGAAAGTATTTTATTTCTCCATCAATTTTGAAAGATAGTTTTGCGGGGTACATCAATCTGGGTTGAAAATTATTTTCCTTTAGAGCTTGAAATACGTCATTCCAAGCTCTTCTTGAATTGAGGGTTTGTGCTGAAAAGTCAGCTGTGATTCTGATGGGTTTTCCTTCATAGGTGATTTGTCTCTTCTCCCTAACAGCTTTTAAGATTCTGCCCTTCTGTTGAATTTCTGGGATCTTGACTATGATATGTCTGGCTGAAGTTTTTTTTTTTTTTTATCATGTCTAGTTGGTGTTCTAAAAGCTTCACTTATTGGGGGGTCAAATTCTTTTTCTCTTCCAGGAAAGTTCTCCCTGATATTGTCTTTGAACAAGGTTTTCATGTCATTTATGCTATCTCCTGCTTTTTCATTTATTCCAATTATTCTTAAGTTGTTTATCTTTGAGTCATGATACAGCTGCTGAATTGATTTTTCATGGTCCCTTGCTGTTTTTAAGAATTCTTTCTTTTCATGATCACTAATTGCAAGCCTGTGTTCTATATCTGATATCCTGTCCTCACACTGGCTTAATCTGCTACAAATACTTTCAGTGGAATTTTTGTTCTCTTGGATATCTGCTTGAATCTGCTTTATGGATTCCATTTCTTTCCTATGCTGAGCATTCATGGTTTCTATAGTTTTCTTAAGCTCATCTATTTTTTGTCTGTATCAGCTATAGTGTCCTTAAGCATAGTGTTCATTGTGGACATTATCTCTGCAGTTATCTGTGAAATTATTTCTGTTTTAATTTTTTCCAGAGCCTCATTCAATTGTTTTGTTGTTACCCCTTCAGATATGCCAGGTGGGTGGCTTTCGGATTGTCCCACCTTGTTGCCCCCTAGGTTTGCCTTTGGTGAATTGGATGTGTGGGATTGCATCTTGTTTAAGTGTCGTCTCAACTTTTATTTCTTTAATTCCTGGGGTGATGTTTGTAAATTACCTATGATAGGTTACTTTATTGCTAGTGTTCAAGATCCTTAGAAGATGACTACTTCTCTGCAGTATCTCTCAAGTGGAGCTTGCTTTTGGGTTTTGAACATTCTGCCAGATCCTACCTCTTGAATTCGTTGAATGTGAGAAGTTGCTACCTGTTTGGCCCAGTCCTTGATTCTTTGGTACTGTGCCACTGTATTTTCTGTGTCCCTTAGTCAATATCAATCATGAAATATCAGGAAGGAAAGCTGTTTAAAACAATTATTTTACATTTGGCTATAATGGTAACTGAAGCATCAAACACAGCCTAGAAAATGACAGACTGAGCTAACCAGTTATTTACCACTTTTAGGTGTATAAAGTAGAGTTGCGGTTATATAACAAAATCTAAAACACACCAGAAAAATTATATGCAGTATACAAGTCCTTAGTATGTCAATTTTTCCCCTCAGGAGTTTAAATTTAAAATGAGTTAAGGAGGAAATAGAGTATTGTGAGAAGAGGAAGGAATTAGATGTAAGGTTAGAGGACCAAGAGGGATCCCACTAACATTGGGACACTGGTGCCGAGGACTGGTGAGAAAAAGAGAAGGAAATGATAAAAGGAAGAACAGATCACAACCACAATCACAAAGAGGTTAGAGGCACTGTTTACATTCATATAAAAGCCAGAGAGAATAATGAAGGGAAGAGCAAATAGACAAACAGAAACAAAAATGAAGACAAAAACAACAAAGCAAAGAGATAAAACAGAAATAAAACCCCACAAAAGAAAAAAATAAAAACAAAATAAAAATAAAACAAAAATAAAAACAAAAATAAAAACCCCTTCACCAGAACAAAAAACTAATGAGAGAGAAAAAAAAATAAAAAAATATATAAAAAATAAAAATAATCAGTTCCAGGTGTTGACTCTGCTGTAGGCAGGCACCGTGTGATGACAGAGTCTTGTTCAGTGCAGGTCCGTCCCAGAGAGCCAACAGCGGCCCTGTGGCGGGGCGGTGAGCAGAGCGTGGTCTTTCAGGCGGAGAGCGGTCTCCTTCCCCCGCTGCTGTCAGCGCACTGCTTTCGCGCCGCTCTGATTTTCACCACACCCCCCACAATGGCGCCGGGCCAGTTGCTCTCTGGCACGGGACAGGTGTGGCTGAGAGGCCAGTCTTGTTCACCCGCCGCCCTCAGCGCACTTTCGTGGGGCTGAGAGGCGCCACACTGCCCTGTCCGGAGCACAAGTTCCCAGAGCAGTTTTCGAGCCGCTCTGATTTTCGCCGCACCCCCACAATGGCGCCCGGCCAGTCGCTCTCTGGAGCGGGACAGTTGTGGCTGAGAGACACTCACTCACCGCCGGCCAGCGCAGTTCTCTGCTGCTCCCCCGCCCTGCCGCTGTCTCGCGATCCTCCGTGGGGGCTCCCTGGGCGCCAGCTGTCACCGTGTGTCCGCAGCTTTGAGCTTCTGTCCCGACGTGATTCCTGGGATGGTAGAAGGTGCGCACGCGCGGGGTCTGCTCCTTCTTTGTTGAAAAGTACCCTTCACTGGTGCCGGGGGTCCCAAGCTGCGCTTCAGAACTTTTCTGGGTCCCGGGGAGGCATCTGCCCCCCTCCTGCGCTCTCCCGGTCACTATATTCCCGTAGTCCAATGGCAACTTTTAGAGAGTTTCTCTGCGTGCTTCTTACTCATCCGCCATCTTTTTTCCTCTCCCAGTTCTTTTCTTTTTTGAAGGGTGGTTTTTACATACTTCACTGATCTGTATACTAAATTCTTTCCCCATGTTTAGAAAGTTTGCTGCTATGATTTCTGTAAATGTTTTTATGCCATTTATATTGTCTTCTAATTTTTCACTAATTCCAATTAATATTATCTTAGTCTTCTTTATATCACCTAACAGCTATTGGATCCACTTTTCATGTTCTCTTGTTTTTAACGTATCTCTGAATACATACAGTCACTGGCCTTAGCCCTATCTTCTAGTACTCCCACTCTGTCCTCAGATTGCTCACCTCTGCTGACCATACTTTCAATAGAATTTTTGATATAATTTTTAATCTGGATTTCTTTTGGTACTTTTTTATGCACTCTCATTTATGTTTTGTATCATTTTGTTTCATGCAAATAGTTTCTTATTAGTGTCTTCTGTAAACTCATTTTTTGTTTTATTAAATCCTTTCTCTGTTTAGTTGTATTGTCTTTGAATTTACTAATCACCTTATTGATCTATTTTTTATATTCTTTTTTTATCATTTCACATAATTCAGTTGTGTTGCTTTTGATTTTTCTCCCTGTTGATACACCATGGATTTTTTCCCAATTTGGGGTAGTTGGGAGTTTTTGGAATCATGTTGTTTCCTTGACTTCATGTTTCTATTGCTTATTTATGTGTGTATATGCTACAGTTTGTGGATCAATTATAGTGAGAGATTTTGTTGCTAATATGGCTATCTCTTTAGTTAGTGTTTGCTTTTCAGTGATTCACTTCGAGTGTAGCTATCTATAGGCCTTTGTCTCTGTCCCAACGTCCTGTCTATGTAAATTTGCTGGAGAAGTGTACAGTGTAATTGTCTCTACACCCTCTTCTCTAGAAATGGACTGCAGCATAGTTGGTGACATAAATACATACCAGATATTGGCGAACAGAAAAAAAAAAGATAATAGCAACAGCTATGCTACCATGGCAATAGCAACGATAGCCACAATAATAATAGAGTCAAAGACAATGTGGATAGTGACATACCATATGAACCAATAAAAGCTACCACTATTCCGCCCTTACCCATAGAAAAAAGATCCAAAAGTATAATATGGACACAAAGATAAATCAAACATTAGCTTACAGAAAATGTTTACTAAATGTCCAGTATTAACAATATAAGATAATTCCATAGTAATAGCATAGAATAAACTAAATATCTAAAGATTAATAAAGATTAATGGTATACTAGTAAAGATCAGATAGGAAATTGAAGAATGAAAGAAGTAAAGTTCAAAAAATAAAGCAAAGTAAGATGAAAAAGAAGAAAGAAAAGTGAGACGAAGGATCATGTTAAGGAGTAAAGGAAAATTAAAAGAATTAGATTAAAGTAATAATAAAGAAAATACAAGAAATAGAAAAAGAAAAAAATAGAGAACAGAATAATTGAAAAAGAAAAAAATAGAAAATAAAAACAAACACCTTTAAAAATCAAGAGAAAAAAAAAAAAGAAATGAGTCCAAAAAAAATTTTGTTCATGTTTTTGCATGAGTGTTTTCTTTCCAGGGTCTGCAGTATTTTACTTCACTAGATATGAGATAGGGATAGTGAGTCACAACTAAGTTCTGTTTTGTTTCCACACTTGATTCGTGTATGAATGCTAAACCTTGCCCTACCTTTTCCATTGGACATGTCAGTTGATGCTGTCTGCTCTAAGACTGTAGTCACTGTGGCAGTTACCCCTCATGTCCCTCTGTCTACTCCAAGTCAAGGCTTTTTCTGCCTAACTTTACAGGCTCTGGGTTTGTGAAGTACTCCCCCTTGCTCCAGAGTCCCCTCTATCCTTACATCCCATGCAGTGGCATCCATCCAAGCTGATGCATATTCTTGTTCATGTTGGTAGATGAGAAAAACAAACAGACTACTCAGTTCTATTCTGGAATGTCAGCCATCAAGCAGCCTGCTTGAATAGATTTAATGCTGGCATTTGAGACCCAGCCACCTCCAAAAGCCACTCGTGACTACTCTGACCTCCCACCACATAGGGCTGAACCCCAATGTCCTTCCAAGCTTGAGGTTAAACTTCTCACTTTGGTCTGTGTCTGACCCTCTTTCCTCTCCACAGCTGTGTCTTGTGGCCGTCTCACACCCAGTCACTATGGTAGGATGACACCAGAAATACTGAAGTGTTGTTCAGTGGCTCAGTCTTAAATAATTAATCCTTTCCTAAAATGGTTCTTGATTAAACCTCATATATGGAGGGGACTACACTGGAGTTCTCCACCTCTACCTTGCCTTATGGAAGGAGTCATATTCAGAGAAAAGCACTATACTTTTTTTTAGCATTGTAATATGCTTTTTTTTTAATTAGAAAATGTGTATAGTATACAACGTTTGCATTCTTTGTGGGGAGTTGGTACATGTACATAATGCATATTAATTCCTTTTTTCATCTCTTTTCCCTTCGCTCCATTCTTCCTCCACTCATCTCTTGATCCCTTTCCTTTGTTTTAATTGTACATATAGTTTACAATAGCCTTAGACTTTTCTTGAGGTTGTCAGTGCCAGCCCGATTCATTCTTTCTCTTTGGAGCTGCTGACCTTCTCTGACCTTACCTTGTGTTAGTGGGGAGAGGTCCCTCTCTCCAGGAGCCGGGGTCAGCTTTCCAGCCTTTTTCATTCTTTTCTCTGCATTGCATTCTGCTTCTCAAGCTTCTCTAGAGTTTGTAGATTTCCTGTCAGCTCCATACCAATTCCCAGAGATCTACTTTTTTTCTCCTTATCAGGTTGTTTTCCAGGTGTCTAGATTCCAGTTCCTGGAGAGGCTGTATTTTGCTGCATATCACTACTGCACAATTTTTAATCCCAATTTTATTCCTTTTATTTCCATTTATTTATACTTCTAAATGGATTTTCAATTATCTGGGCTTACTGATTTCTGTAGGAAAAATATAGCATGCTCTTTGTTAGTTGTCTAAACCAAGGTAGTTTGATTTTTTATTTAAAAAAACTGGTATTCTTTGTCTCCTTGTTCTTATTGGCTTCAATATGGCTTCTTCTCTCCTGGTGTTTTTGTTTTCTTAACTATATCAGAAATTAGAATTTATATCTTAATTCATGTATGAGTTCATGTATCATCTGTCAAAGTGAAGTAAATCAAGGATATATGAAGTGGGGAAAGACATGGTATTGGCTGATAGATGGATTATGTGACAGAAACTCCTGGTTTCAAAGATCTTAAATTTTAAGGGAGAAAGCAAAATTCAGAAAAATTAACTCATATTCTCATTATTAGAGAACAGTTGTGGTTGTAAAAATTTATGGTTGTAACAAATTACAACCACAAGTTAAAATGAAGATATATAAGGATAAACTACTAATTTCATTGCAGATCAGGTTTAGTTCCAAAAGGGAAATATAAGGCATTTGAGCAGGGATTATTTGTAGTTTTCTGGACTATTTTAAAAGAAAGACTTCTATTGAGCACTCGGTATGTGCAAAACAGTTGTGTAAGTAGTATTTATAAATATAAAATAGACATTAATTGTCTTAAAATAGTTTGATATCTGTATAGTATAGCATATAACATGTGAAACATATGAAGGTATTTTCAGGACACAAAAAAGACTGATATAGATTATGGGTTGGCAATAAATTGGTGCAAGGTGTTATATACAGACAAGGAAATAGGACTTGAACAGCGTGCCAAGGGGAGAAAAATTAGAAGTGCTATTAATAAGTTGGGAGGAGTGGGTGGCTTTAAAACTAACTTGTGGAATAGGCATATGCATTTTATACGCCATTATTTTAATGTTTCTGAAAGTATAAAATAGTTTTAACCATTTTTCACTTGATAGCAATTTTTATGATGTTAATTTTAGAACAAAAATAAATTTCTTTTATATACCAAATTGTATAAATGCTTAAATATTTGACTTAAATTTGTCTCAGTCAAATAAAGCCATTAAAATTGTTTTGTTATTTGATATATGTATTTATTCGTATCTGCATTTATTTTTTTCCAGCTAAATTTCTCAATTCCAAGATCAGATAAATTTCTGTCATGGATCTTGATAAAGAGAATACTTTATGATATATTGAACTTTCTTTCAGTGACATCCTCACATTAAATATAACAACATGCTAACAAGTTGTCCTTAAATACAAGGAACATTCAGCTTTTTCTATGTAGGAACTTTGGTGTATAACAATGATATTATTGAAACCTTTTTAAAATTTCTAGTACTAAAATATAAAATAGTGATCTTTAAGTAGTTTATCAACCAAAGAAGTATTAGGGAGGTGGCCTTTATTTTCCTCTTTAGATGTGGACATACTTGCTTCAGTATTACATCATTTGCGTAGGCATTGTGTGGGAGTGACTTGTTATGTGCTGAACCTATTCAGGAATTTGACCAAGGCTGTGAATTACGTAAGTGTAGGAGCAATTCCAAGAAATTTTGGGCTGCAGAGTCTTATTTAAATTTTTCTGCAAAGGTTCCACTGTTAAAATGCAAAGTGGGATTTTTAGCTCAAAGTTTTAGATATGTAATGTCTTTATAATCTAATGGGAAGGGGATCCTACTAAATTCAACTAAAATTGTACTTTAAAGAAACAAGCATTATTCTCATGAAAGGTGCATGTAAAATTCCTAAGCATAACAAGTACAATGCTATTAGTGATCACTAATATATGGATTAAAATATGGTATACCTAACAGCTTACATTATTTTAAGACACAAATATAACACATAAAACATTTTTTTTAAATTGGTAGACTAGACTTATTATGTGTTATATTGCCAGATCATATTTATACAAAACATGCATTCACGAATTATAAAAAAGCATATTTTACCTTTTATGAGAGTAAAGCCTTAACTGTAGGTTTTAAAATGTATTTTTGAAAATGTTGAACTCTTGTTCTCTTAAACATTTGATCAACTATCAAGTGATAGTTTTAAAAATATGTGTTTTTTTTGGGCCGGTGAGACGGCTCAGCGGCTTAAGTGCCTGCCTTGCAAGCGCGAAGGCCCGAGTTCGACTCCCGGAACCCACATACGAAAAAGGGGCCGGTGATATCGCTCAGCGGCACGGGTGCCTGTTGGTGCGCGAGGTCCTGAGGTCGTCCCCCCGGTACCCACAAAAAAAAATAAAAATAAAAATAAATAAAAAAAATAAAAATATGTGTTTTGTACTTTAAATTTTCCTGCTGTTGGTTTTCTCTCTGCAGTCAGCATTTAAAAATATGTGATCTTCCAGTTCAGTTAAACAAATACTTATTAAGCAATTTGTAATAGAAAATATAAAACTCCATGTAGTTGAGGGTAAAATGTTGAAGTAACTCCTCACTCATTTTCATACTGAATAGTTTCCCATAATTGGATTAGTGTAACTGAAAAGAATTCTGTCCTACTAGAATAGATTTGGTTTTAGGTGCAGTAGTTTGAAGCCATGCAATTACATTTGTTGTTGATTAGAGGAAGAGGGCAGAGAGAGATGACTTTTTAAAGTTTAAATTTTTTTATTAGTATATGTTTACAATCCATAGTGATTACTTCCGTCTTGGGGATTTGATACATATACTTGTCACATCTTGATCATTTTTATTTTCTCTGCCCTGCCCCCCCAACTTCTCCTCTCCCTCTTCCTCAGATCCCTTTGCAGTTTCTGCAAAGTCTACCTTCCTGTTTCTTTTATTTTTTTTTAGACAGGCTCTCGCTATGTAGTTTAGGGTGGACTGGAACTCACTATGTAGCCCAGGCTGGCCTCTAACGCTCAGCAATCCTCCTGCCTCAGCCTCCTGAGTGCTGAGATTACATGTGTGTGCCACCATGCCCAGCTGTTTACCTCCACATTCTTAACATGACTCCTTTATTTGCTCTTTAAATTATTTATATTTTGGGTCTCATACTAGAGAAACCATGGAATCTTTAACCTTTTGTGACTGCCTTATTTCACTAAAGCAGATTAGGTAATGAACAAATAAATTGTTGCTTCTCTATACTGGGAACAATAGCTTTTATTAGATGACATATTGGAATACTAGAGCTTTTTAGAAGATCTAGGAGGAAATGGCCGCTTTATGCAACAGTGTCTTAAAAAATTCTGGACTGTTTCTCTCCTTGTTCTTTGATTGCCTCTTCTCAACCTGTATACTCTGTTCTTTGAAAATTCATGATGGACTACGTTTCAGAAATGCACTTCTCAAACTGTGGTCTGCATATCCCCAAGCATCCCCAAGATTTTTCAGGGAATCCTTAGATTAAATTCATTTTATAATAAGTCTAAGACATTATTTGTACAACTGCTGGAAACTTAGGACAATAAAGGTAATTACTCCAAGCACTACTGGTAACCATTGTATTCTCCACTGTGTCATACTTGAATTTAATAATTTTCTTGATGAAACATTAACAGTTATTTAATTTATTAAATCTCAATCCTTAAATATACTTCTTTTTAATATTCTCCTTTAAAATTTTTATTAGTATATTTACTAATATATTTAGTATATCCCTTCCCCCCGACTCATAAAGCACTTTAGCTGCACCCAAAATTAAATGGTTATCTAAAGTCAGAACACTTGTGGAGTTTTTTGAGTTATCAGCCTGTTTTATCATGGATCACCATTTTTACTTGAAACAGTAGCTATTCAATGATGGTTACATAAATTTGGGTATTTGCTACATTTTTTTTTCAAAAATGAAAGAAATGAGCCTGTTACTTAATAGAAAAAATAACTCGTAATTATTTTTGTCAGTGATATAATTATAAGTTACAAGCAAAAATTGGAATGTTAGAAATTTTTGTGTCACCTTGAGCTTAATAGTTTAATAGCTTAATACTTGAAATATTTTTCTGGTAAGATTGCTGGATCACTATTAGGAAGATCGATATAACTAAATTAATTGATGTTTTGACTTGACCAAGGCATGATATAATTAAATCAGGCACAAATGCAAAGTCCATTCAAAATGCAAGTAGACCACTGGATTTTTTGTGTAACCAAATGCAGACAGTTAATGGATGTGGTTCCAGAGTCTCCAATTCTAGGGACCTTTAAGAAACTGCCACTTGTCAAATTCTGGTGTGTCATTAGAGTATTTACCATTATGTGAAAATTCTTATCAAAATATTTTTCATTTTACAACTTATTTCTTGTGAGGCCTGATATTTTACCTGTACTTCAAACAAAACAACTTAATTGTAATTGGTTAATTGTGGATTTAGATACGAGAATCCATCTCTCTCTCTTTTGTTAAATTAGATTGTAGAAATTTGCAAAAATGTCAATCAGTGTCACTCTTTTCATTAACTTTTTGAGTTGGGAAAATATAGTTATCTTTATAAAATATTTATGCTCACATGTAACAGGTTTGTTTTTAGTTTATTAATACATGTGTTTTCTGTTACCAATTTCTAATACGCTAAATATCCATAGACATAACTCATACAAACAGTATGTCAATAGATGTAACCCACATATTGGAGTCTCTAAATTTTTTTTAAGATTTTGAAAGATTCTTGAGACCAAAAGGATTGAGAACTACTTTCCTGGAAGTGACTGATAAGGATAGTTATCTTAGTTGTGGTAAGATCATCACTCAAGATGATTACTTTCATGTTTTCTCCTCTTAACAGGATTTTGATTATTAAAAAAGGAAACTGGCGGGCCGGTGAGATGGCTCAGCGGCTTAAGCACCTGCCCGGCAAGCGCGAGGGCCCGAGTTCGACTCCCGGAACCCACATACGAAAAAGGGGCTGGTGATATCGCTCAGCGGCACGGGCGCCTGCTGGCGCGCGAGGTCCTGAGCTCCACCCTCTGGTACCCACAAAAAAAAAAAAAAAAAGAAACTGGCTACTTGCATTTAGTTGATCTTCTCAGTAAAACTCAGTGAAAATTTTGACCTTAGTACTTAAGGTTAATGCCATTTGCCTTAGCTTACAAACAAAAACAAGAAAAATAGATGGGTAAATCTGGCATTGTAACTTCTATAACTTAGTCAGTATAGACATCATATGACTTTAAGCCTCCATGATAATCCAGTTTGTGTGTATATTCTATCTAAAGCATCTTAAATCATACACTTCTGTGATTAAAAAATCCTTATTTAGCACTGGTAACTTCTATTAATTTTATTTTTAGTGCTTAATCATAGAGGGCAATGAGAGTAGATGATGGGATATATTAAATATGAGACCTCCTCAAATGCTTACCACTTTCATCAGTATAAACTCCTATGCTTTTAGGAATATCCTTTCCAAGTTTAAATCCAGTAAAAATTACCCCATAGAATGAAGTGCTTGAAGTCTTCTATGGTGAGATCCACATTTTCTGAGGGTTCTACATTGTTCATGGTAATTTGGTTGAAGTTCAGGCAAAATCTGAGACAAGAAAGTGACAAAGGATAGTAGTTTTAATCTTTTAGCACTTACGGTTCAGAAATATTAGTGATATTCTGTAAAATGTGGGATTTGATTTAACCTCTTCTTCATTGTCATTTATCTTAGAAGATACTTTTATTTTTTGCAAAAACCTACCTTTTGTTAATATGTGAAGTCTCTTGATTAATCTACTATAAATGTAATATGAACTGCTGCTGGTTTACTGTGAGAAATGTTAAAACTTTTTTTTTTTTTTTTTGGTACTGGCAATTGATTCCAGGCCCCTTGCACCGAGAGTTACAACCCCAGCCATTGAAAAACATTTATAACAATTTTGACAGGGTACTTTTAAATGTCATTTTTCTAAATAATTCATTTTCATTTTGTATTTTGAGACAGAGTCTTGCCTAGTCTCTAAATTGCCTAGGCTGGGCTCAAACTTGCAGTCCTCCTTCCTACCTCATTCTCCCAGAGTGCTGGGATTACTGGAATGTGCCACCACGGCTGGCCTAAATAATTAATTTTGGTTATAAATTATAGAACTAACATCTGGAATGGATTGGAGGAAAGAGACAAAAAGACTTTTTTCTATATAGAAAAAGTGAGAAGTTCTACCCTGGATAAATGTGAAAACTATAAGCCTGAAATGGCCCTTTAGTTTAGGTTTGATCTAAAGGTTTAGTTTCAAGTAGAAGAAAGGAGAGGTTCCATTAAGTATAGAAATACACATAGGTGAGTGATCAGTCTCTCAATAGATGAATCTGTTATATGATGCAAAGAGAGATACAGGGAGAGAAAGAGACAGACAGGCAGACATAAAATGTAAATTTTTCTTTAAATTCTTCTATTAGGTTTTTCTTGTTAGAAAGAAGACTGGGCCTGATGCTGGACAGCTGTATGCAATGAAGGTGTTAAAAAAAGCTTCTTTAAAAGGTACAGCATTAGAATGTTTATTAAAATAGAATTTGAAAAAACCTATTTTTAGAAATATGATGTACATTACTTGTATAAGGTGAGTAGATGTAGTTTCTTTTTAACATTAGTAATTGTTACACATTTCTTGTCAGCAAGTGATACTTCTAGGGTTTGATATTGACATATTCTTTAGTGTGCGCAGGTAAATATTTAATGCTAGGGAATATGACATATTTAATTCAATATGAACTTAATTTTATTAAGCAGTACTCTTTGCTTTCAAAATTTTTGGTTTTCCATTTTATCTGTGTTGATATTTCATACAAAGAAAGCACAACCACCTCTACAAGTGTATATATACTCTCTTCTAGGCTGTGGTAAAAATACCACTATGCTCAATTTTAATTAATAAACTCATTTGAAATAATAAAGACTGATATATAATAAGAGCGTATTAGGCAAATACCTATCTATGCCACTTTAACCCATCTCTAGATATAAACTGAATTTGTTGACTTTTTGAGAATATTGTCAGTATAATGTAGGAATATATAGAATGTTATAGAATGTAAATTTAGGCACCTATGAACTTATATTTTATATTTTTTTATTTTTGATTAGTAAATTATTGATCAAGTCTTTAGTGAAATTATAACAAGTATTGTATAATCTACTCTTATGTAATTTTTAGTTCGAGACAGAGTTCGGACAAAGATGGAGAGGGATATACTAGTGGAAGTAAACCATCCATTTATTGTCAAACTGCACTATGGTATGTAGTCCTTTTATTTATGGAATTAGAGAATTAAGATTTCCTCTCAGATAACACTATAACAAAAATAAGTAGTATACACTTATTTAATATATTAAACTATGTGAAATGTATATCCTGAAATTAATTTCAATAGCTAGCTTTTAGTTTTATTTCTGTCATTGTCTAAAGTTAGTTAACTTGTCTAAGGTAACAAGCTAGTGTCTTCCACTTACTTGCCAAAGTAGTATTTCTCTAGTAGGCTGTGTCTCCATTTATCTTAGGTTATAAACTACTGTAATAACTTATGGAAGGCATTTGGGTGTTTGTTTTTAATAACCATATTAATCTTAGTTCCTAGTTCTGTTCAAGTGGACCATGTAGTTAAGTTATACTAATTTATTTTAACTGCTTTTCATACTTAGGAGAAGAGGAATATTAGTAAGAAGCAGTGGGCATTATGGAGAAAACTTGAGGCTTGGGGTCAGATATTTCTGAATTTGAATTATGGCTCTTTTGCTAATACATGGATGAGATTTGTTTCTCTAGGGAGCAAAAAGATAAATAAGATAGATAAAATAAAATCACTTTTAGCATGCTATGTCACTTTCAGTTTCCTACATTTAAAATATATTAGGTATTGATTTTATTCTCCGTATAATTTTGTTAATATATTATTTACTCAATTATTTTTAGGAAAAAACCCACAAGAAGTTCCTATTCATTACTCTTTCACTTTTGTACCCTAATAGTATAATAGTATTAGCACCTTAGGACCTCCTTGAATTTCCTGTAAGACATCAGTCGGTAACACCTATTATGTGCAAAATAGTGTTATTAAATGCAGTGAGGTACAGAAGTGAAACAATCTTTGACCTCATGAAATTTATAGCATATAGGAAACATAGTCATGTAAACAAATTAATTGTACAAATCAAAATGTACTAAGTACTATAAAAGAGGCATAAATAAAATACAATGAGATCCCAAATGTTTTAGCAAATAGTTTTGATGTGAATAGGGTTAAGGATGCTGTAAGTAAATATGAAAAAAGAGAAATCTTGGAAAGTTAATACAGGAGGAGTGGCATTTTTGTTGAGCTTTACAGAATTATTAGGTTTTCAATATATGGTTAGGAGACAAAGTTCAGCCAAATGGAGTAGAACATGATGTTTCATAAATCAGGAATATACTGAGGATAGAAGTTTCTTTGTAAACCCCACATGCAAAGTTGATTATGTTCTGGGAAGGTCTATATAGCTATTTAACACTTGATTAAACACCAGATTTAATTGTGAAATAATGTTATCCAATAATGGACCATGTGAGTTCATACTTAATTGCTTTATTGTATTTAGTGATAAAATTTTAAACAGATAAAGTAAAAAGTATATATATAGAGAGTAAAATGTATATTAAGCTTTTCAGACGTTTAAGATTGTTTTGTTGCTGCATTATAATTTCTAATTAGCCTTTCAGACCGAAGGGAAGCTGTATTTAATATTGGATTTTCTCAGGGGAGGGGATGTCTTCACAAGATTATCCAAAGAGGTGAGTATCTATAAATTTTTACTCTATTTTGTTGAAACAAAATTAAGGAAAAAAATTTCTATGGAAATTTTGAATGGTGATTATCCTTTTGTTTTATTACATAGCATTTAATAATGTGGCAATGAATAGTACTTTCTGTCTTTCTTGTCTTTTAGACCATCTCAGTGTGCTCCTCATTCTCTTAAACACAAGAACAGTATGAATAACTGGATGAAGTAGATAGGAGCAAGCCTAGGACTTTGGCTACTCAAGCTACCTAAAAGCCTCTTGGAGTAGTGTTTATTAATTTAAGAATAGCATTATTGAGGTATAATTGACATACAATAAACCACACACATTTAAATATACAATTTGATAAATTTTGACATTTATATATACCCATGAATTTGTAATCTAAATAAAAATAATCAGCATATCCTTTATTTCCAACAGTTTTCTTATGTGCTCTTGTAATGCCTTCTTCCCACCGTGATTCTACTGAATAGGCTTTCTGTCACTATTTGGTTTGTGTTCAATAGGAGTTTGTGTGAATGGAATCATATACAGTGGTACCTTGGTTCATGAACACTTTTGTTTGCAAATAATTTGTTTTGCGAATAGAAGCTTTTGGCAAAATATTGTTTTTGCTTACAAATTCTGCCTCCTATGAGAAACATGAGCACAGCCATCCTTCCCACACAAACACAAATGTGGCCATCTTTTCCAAAATCATGGAACAAGCTAAGTTCGTGAACTGAGGTATCACTGTATATTATTTTCGTCTGGCTTAAATCAACACGATTATTTTGATTCATCCATGTTGTTGTATGTATCAATAGTTTATTCATTTTTATTGCTAAATAGTATTACCATTGTGTGGATACACCATGATTTGTTTATCTGTTCATCTGTTGATAGATGTTTATGTTGTTGCAGTTTGGGGATGTTACGAATAAAGCTGCTGTGAACATTTATATACAAGTAATTATATGGACATACGTTTTCATTCCTCATGGGTAAATATGGGGAATATAATGACTAGGTCATATGATAGGTGTATGTTTTAACATTTAATGACACTGCCAAACTGTTTTCCAAAGTGGTTATCTAATTTTTACATTCCCAACAGCAGCATATGAGTTTCATTTGCTTCACATCCTTGCCAATAGTTGGTCTGGTCAGTCTTTAAATTTTGGCTATCTGATAAGTATGTGCTAGTATCTCATTGCAGTTCTGAATTTCATCACAGTAATTATTAATAACGTTGAGTATCTTTTCCTGCGCTTATTTGCTATCTATTTATCTTCTTTGGTAAAATGTCTGTTCAAACCTTTGACCATTTTTAATAGAGTTGTTTGTTTCTTATAGAGTTTTGGGAGTTCCTCATATATTTTGCATGTAAGTCTTCGATCATATATGTCGTTTGCAAATATTTTCTTCTGGTTTATGGTTTGTCTTTTCAATATCTTAATGGTATCTCTTGAGAAGTAGAAGTTCTTACTTTTGATAAAATTATATTATGCTTGCTTCCGTTTATTAATTGTATTTTTAATGTTCTGTTTAAGGAACATTTGTCTAATCCCAGGTAAAGATTTTCTGCTATATATTCTAGAGTTTTTGTAGTTTAGGTTTTACTTTTAGATTTCTGATCCATTTTTAGTTAAGGCTATAGGGATGTATTGAAGTCTTTTTTTATTTGCATAAAGATATCTAGTTTTTCTGGCATCATAATTAGAAAAAGATTTTCTTTCTTCATTGACTTACCTTGCGTTTATTTTGAAAATCAATTGATCATATATGTGAAGCTCTATTTCTCAATACTCTATCTTGTCCATTGATCCATTTGTCTACCTTCATCATAGTACCCCACTGTCTTGATTACTGTACATTTAAAATAGGTTTTGATAGGAAGTATTGCAATTCTTGAGCTTTCTTTTCCTTTTAAAGGTTGTTTTGATTCCCCTAGGTCCTTTGTATTTTCTTCTCAATTTAAAGTGGACTTTTCACTTTCTAAAGAAAGCTTGCTGAGATTTGGATTGTGATTGCATGAATCCATAGATCAATTTCAGATGAGTGAGACTTTAAAAATACTGAGTCTTCCAATCCATAAATATGGGTTTCCTCTCCATTTATTTAGCACTTTCTCATTTTTTTCTCAGCAATGACTTGTTTTCAGTATATAAGTCACACAATCTTTTGTCAGATTAATCTCTAAGTGGTTTCTATTTTTTAAATTGTATTGTAAGTAGAATTGATTTCTTAATTTCAGTTTCAAATTGGATGGAACAGTTGATTTTTATTATTTTGAGCTTCTTTTCTGTAATCTAACTAAACTAACTCACTTGTCCTAGTAGCTTTTCTGTAGATTTTAAAGTCTTTCCTATTTGTTATCTGTTTAATAAAGAATGTTCATTTTTCCTTTTCAGTATGCACACTTTTCTCTTACTTGTCTTTATAACACTGGCTTGAACACTCCAGTCCAGTGTAGAGTGGTAGCAGATGCCTTGTTTCAAATCTTAGGTGGAAGCATAATTTCACCATAAGTTATGAAGTTAAATATAATAATTTTTGGATGATATTTCTTTCTTTTTTTTTTGTGGGTACCGGGGGTCGACCTCAGGACCTCGCGTGCCAGTAGGCGCCCATGCCGCTGAGTGATATCACCGGCCCTTTTTTCGTATGTGGGTACCAGGAGTAGAACTCAGGACCTCGCGCTTGCTGGGCAGGTGCTTATGCCCCTGAGCCATCTCACCGGCCATTAGATGATCTTTCTTAGGTTAAGTTTCCTTCTCTTACTACATTGAGATTTTTTTCTTAACATGGGTGTCAAACTTCTTTAAGTGTGTTTTCTGCATTTATTGCGAGTTTTTTTCATTTTTAGTTTTGCATTTATTGATGAAACCCACTTAGTCATGAACCTTTTTGAATATTTTTAGATATATTTGCTAAATGTTTGGTAAGAATTTTTGTATCTGTTTTCATGTGGGATATTTGACTATAAATTTCTCGTATTATTTTTGTCTATTTCTGGTATCAGAGTAATTCTGGCTTTATGAGTTAAACAGCACCTGCCTAGCAATCATGAGGTCATGAATTCGATTCCTGATACCAAAAAAAAAAAAAAAAGAAAGAGATGAGTTGAGTAGGGTTTTTACCTCTTCAACTTTCAGAAACAGTTTGTATAGATTCAGTGTTGGTTGTTTTTAAATGGTTGGAACAATTCACCAGTAAAGCATTCTGAGCCTGGAGCTTTCTTTATGGTAAGGTATTTAACTACAAAATCAATTTATATAATAGACTTAAGACTATTCTTTCTTTTTGAATGAACTTTCCTATCTTGTATCTTTCAAGGAGTTTATCCATTTCATCAAAGTTACCACATTTATAGGTATAACGTTGTTCATAATATTCCCTGTGAAATTACTAGTGATGTCACTGCTCTCAGTTCTGATGTTGGTAATTTACACCTTTATTTATTTATTTATTTATTTATTTATTTTGTCCTGCTTAGCCTTGCTAGAGGTTTACCAGTTTTATTTTTTCTTTTGAGAACCAAGTTTGCTTTCATTAATTTTTCTCCATTGTATTTCTGTTCTCTATGTTATTATTTTTTGCTTTAATCTTTATTATTGCTTGCTTTGTCTTTCTCTAGCTTTTCTTTGTGTAATTTTTAAGATAGGAGTTTAGGTTATGGATTTGAGGCATTTTTTTCTTTTCTAATGGAAATTATATTATGATTCCCTTCTAATTACTGCTGTAGTGTCACCCTGTAAGCTTTGTTACATGGTCTATTTCCTGTTAGCTTAACATACTTTCTAAATTCCTTTGACTCTGTGGGTTTTTGAAAGTATGTTATTTAATTTACAGATATTTGGGCATTCTCTGGATAGCTTTCTAATATTCATTTTTAATTTAATGTCATTGTAGGCATAAAGCATACTTTGTATGACTTGGATTGTCTTAAATTTACCTGTACTTGCTTTATGCTTCAGAATATGGTATACCTTGGTAAATATTGCATGTACATTTGATAAGAATATGTATTCTGCTTTTGTCAGATGATAGAAATTTCTATAAATGTGAAGTCAGGTTTGTTAATGTAAGTATAAAATTGACCATATACTTATTAATTTTCTGTCTACTTTTTTGTAAATTAAAATGTTTTTGACTGATACACAGTAATTGTACAAAGGTTTAAATTTTTGAGACAGATTGACAGTTTTGAATATGATTATGTATTTGTATATTTCTTGAATTCCTATCACTTTTTCCTTCATGCATTTCAAAATTCTGTTACTAGGTATATAAACCTTTATAAATATCATTCCTTCTTGATAATTCGCCCTTTTATTTATGAGGTCCCCTTTTCACTTTGAAGTCTACTTTGATATTAATATGGTCAATCTAGCTTTTTTAAAACTTAGTATTAACTTCATGTATTTTCTTACATACTTTAATTTTAACCTATTTTTGTCTTTACATTTTAACGTGTGATATTTAAGGGAACCTATAGTTACCTTGCTTTTTATCTTGTCTGAAAATCTGTGCCTTTTAATTAAGATGTTAGACCTGTCATATTTAATATAATTATTGATATCTATTATCTTGCTATTTATTTTAAATCTTATCTGTTCTTTGTCATTTTTAAATTTTTTTTCAATTTTATTTTTATCACTGCTGTTGCCTTGTCAATATTAACTATAACACTTTGTTGTATTATTTTAATAGTTGCTTTAGGTTTACTAATATGAATCTTTAACCTGAGGTGGAAAATGATGGTCTTAAGGCCAAACTTAGCTAATTGCTTTTCTTTGTAAATTAAACTTTGTTGGAACAAAGCCACGCTTATTGTGTAAATATTGTCAATGATAGGTAATTTCTTTTAAGCATCTGTGACAGCATATTTCATGGTCATTTTTTATTGGATGGTAGATATTATGAATTTAATTTTTTTTTAATATGCGGGTACTGGGAGTCGAACTCAGGACCTCGCGCTTGCCAGGCAGGTGCTTATGCCACTGAGCTATATCACCGGCCCATGAATTTAATTTCTTACATGCTATTTTTGTTTCCCTATAAACAGTGTTTAGTTTTGTTCTAGAGTGCAGTCATTTTCTTGGAAACACTGATCATTTTGAATCTTTTTTTTTCCCTTTGGTTTTGTTTTGTTTTTTGCATTGCTGGGTATTGAACTTGGGGCCATGTATATGCTAAGCAAATACTCTACTACTGAGCTACACTCCCAGCCGTGCATTTTGCTTTTGAACTTTTTCATGTGGGTCTAAGACAGTATTTAGTAAAAGTTTACTTATCCCCCAGTATTAAAGTATGACCCTTCTTAATACTCTAACCAATATTCTTCAGATTATAAGATTTTTGTTTTTTACTCTCACTGTTGAGAACTGAGCTGTCCTAGTCCTTTGAGTTCTTTTAATCCATTAGCATTGTTTTTGTTGGCTCAAATACTGTCTTCTGATGCATGATAGGCAATTTTTATTGGACAACAGACATAGTGAAATTTATCTTATTAAGTAATGGAGATTTTTGTATTTCTGTGTATGTTATGGAGCTTTATTCTGGGTTGTAGAACTACTTTGATCCTTTTGGGTATTTCAAGTTTTTAGACTGGACCAAAACAGCATTTACTAAAGGATTAATTTTGTTCTAGTACTGAAACAGAACCCTTCTAATAACTCTGATGATCTGTGTATGAGCTTTTCTGCTATGGCTAGAGATAAAAAATACTATTCCCGGGCCACTGTGAGTTCCCTTGATTGTCCTCTAATCCTTGTTTTTTTTTGTTTTGTTTTGTTTTTTGTTTTTTCCGGGTTAAGGATAGTGTCCTTGTATGTGCTGAGCATTTTTCTGCTGAAAACTTGAGATTGTGTATAATTCTCCAGAGTTCTGTCTAAAATTTTTTCTTCTCCAGTACTTCTATCCTGTGAATTCTGTCCTCCTTCTCCCAGACTCTTAATTCTGATTTATCAACTTAAAAATTATTCCAGACTCCACTTGACTGTAGTATGACTTGGAAACTCTTTCAGGATAGTAAGATAGGGCAGTTGTAGGGCGTACTTTGTTTTTCCTTCATCTTTCAGTATTCGCTGTCTTTTGTTGCCTAATGTCCAATGTCTTAACAAATATTGTTCATATATTTTGTCCTGTCTGTCTTTTAGGTGTTTTAGGCAGGAGAATAACTCCTGACCTTGTCTACTTCATTTTGTCTTCAAATGGTAGTTTGGGAGGAGCATTTTAATTGGATAATTGTAGTTAAACCTCTCACTCCCAGAATTTACAATATTGAGTGTGGGAGAGCTATCATTGATTCCCAGAGCTCTGAAACTTGTGAACAAGGAACAGTGTGTTTCTGGGATGCTAGCCAGTGCTTAAGTGGCTAAGGTCTCTGGCTTATATCTGTCTACCTCCAGTGCATAACATGCCAGGCATGAGCATGGAGTGTGTTTCTTGATATATTGTTCATTGTAGAACAGCATTCAGTATATGATAGTGTCTGTCTAGACCTTCTAAGGAGGGTCTTTAAAGAAACTTGTTAAAAACTAGTCTCAAAGCATAGAGGGACAAAAGTATGATAAGGCTCCAACATTCATGATTTCTTGTGTTAGACTGTAGAAGTGTCACAAATGTTTTTGAAAGAATTTTACTTGTAGTCATTTCTAATTTTCTTTTAAACTCTTCAGACCTCCATTCTCGATGTGGGACTATCTAAACACATACTAGCACAGAGATGCAGTCAGTAAGTTTTGATTCCTAAGTCTGGAATATTAGGTAAGAGCAAGCATTTTAAATGCATTTCCCAAAGACAATACATTATTCATTGAACAGGCGTTAAAAGTTGATTCAATGTTTACTTCTATAGGCAGCTTATTATAAGTAGTTACTTGCTGGTTGTACTTCACTTGTATATATTAAAAAGCTGTTAAATAATTCCAAATGAAGACTTATTCTTTATGCCTTAGAATTAAAAAGTATAGTTTTTGTATGTGTTAAGAAAATTTTGCAATGTCTGTTATTTATATATTAAAGGGAAAGTTACCTGCCCAAATTTAATTCTCCCCAAATGCACAGTTATACACATAAATATACATAACTCTTAGCCATGCTCTACATTTCAAATATCAAGAAAGTATGGTTCAGTGAATGAATGATTATTATAAAGCTATCAGTTCCTCTAAAATTAATTATTGACATAAAATTCCAAACAATGCTAAAATAGAAATATTTTTTGTTTGAAATTGACAGAATTATTTTATAGTTTATACATAAAAGTAAGCAAATGAAAAGAACTAAGAAGTTTGGAAAAGTCTAGAGAATATTGTTTCTTTGCCCTACCTCTTGTTTTAAAACAAGCTTTGAGCCAGGCTCTGTGTTATGCATCTAGAATCTCAGCTACGTGGATACCTGAGGTAGGAGAATGGTATGGGCCCAGGAGTTCTAGGCCACCCTGGGCAACATAGTGAGACATCATTTAAAAAGAGAGAGAGAGAGAGAGAGAGAGAGAGAGAGGGAGAGAGAGGGAGAGAGAGACAGAAAATAAAATTTTATAAAGCTTCTATAAGCAAGACATCATAGTATTAATACAAGATTAGAAACAATACTCCATTGTCCGAGAATATCCTGTTATATGTGACATATATTATTCTGGATAAAGGAAGAATTATCAATTAGTGGCAAAGAGATTGATTATTCAGTAAATAGTATTTGAGAAATTGGTTAGATATTTCAAAAATTATTCGAAAATGCCATCTCTGCCACATACAAAATAAATTTACTTATATTAAAGAACTAAGTCTGCAAAATAATTACTGTATCTTAAAAGAAAGTGTAGTTGAATATTTACTTGATCATTGAATGGAGAAGGTATTATTAAGCATTAAAGTAGTGAGGGAAAAAACATACATAAATTTGACTACATAAAAGTAAGAACTATTGAATATAAAAAAAAGTACAAAGTTGGAAACTATTTGCAGCTAATATGATGGAGTAATAACATTTTAAATATTATGCTTATGCTTCTTAAGCTTGTAGCAGTTGACCAAACAGTAAGTTAATAATGAAAAATAGACAAAAACATTACTGATAACTCATGAAAAATAGAAGGGCTCCTAATATGAAAAAATCCAAGGATAAAGAGTTAAATAAAACTTGATGACATTTGTAGTTCAAATTTGAAAAGATTTTTAAAGGCTGTATTTGGAATTGTCATAGAGGTGGCAAGACAGATTCCTTCACAAACTGCTGATGGGAGTGGAAGCTATTGTAACCTTTTTGGAAAATAATTTTTTGTGTATTGTAGAAATTTGTACAATTTTTGTCCTTGACCCAGTATTTTCTGTTTTATTTCTTAGGAATTCATTTTGGGAAAATAATCATAAATATTAATAAAGATACATGCATATTGCAGAGTTATTTAAAATAGTGAAAATTAGAAATAACCTAATTGTCTAGAAGGCGAACATTAGGGAAATCACAGTAAATTTGTATGGTTAATATTGTATTGCTATTGAAAACTTTATAAATAAGTTTGAAAGATATGTGAGAATGTTTATGATATAGTATTACATAGATAATAAAGGAGGCTAGTGTGTTAACACACACATTCATGCATACATATGCAAGAAAATATTAAGAGTGCTTTTTTTAATACTGCAGTTTTGGATAATTTTCATTTTGGAGAGGAATTTATAAGTAGAACAATTAGCCAAATAGGAAAACATTATTGGTAGTGAATCTAAAACTTAGGAAGCAAACTTATGGTACAGCATGTGATAGAAGTGGCTTCTGTGGAAAAGGTCACTTGTAGGATCAAGTATCCCTGAGTTCAAATTTGGAGCGTCATTCTTACTAGCTGTGTTATTGTGGGCAAGTTAACCACTGTGAGGCTCTTTCTCCATATAGAAGTTGAAGATATTTACCTCATAGCCTTATTTGGAATATTGTAATAGCATAATGAATGTGCAGTGCTTGGCACATAATTAATTGCACCTGGTGCATAATTCCTTCTTGTGCATGATTGCTTCTTAGTAAGTTTTTTATTTGTATCTATTATTTTCTTGACAGGATAATGGGTTTGATATAAACTATGACATAGTCAATGCAATGTTTCTTCCTTTAGAGTTGTAAAATATTTTTTATTTAGGGTTTTCTCTTGTGTTAGGTTTCAATGAACATTTTAATTAGATTTGTCCAGAAACTAAATAAGCAGCAAGTATTTTATTAACAAAAACATGAATGAAATGATATTTTTGTAATAATGATATTCAAATTAATGCTTGTGAAATTTAGAAAATGAAAATTCTCTGGTTTTGTATTGATCATTTTAAAGAGTAGATGGGGTATCAAAAATTATCTTTAGGGCCAGTGAGATGGCTCAGTGGCTTAAGCGTCTGCCCGGCAAGCGCGAGGGCCCGAGTTCAACTCTCAGAACCCACATACGAAAAAGGGGCCGGTGATATCGCTCAGCAGCACGGGCGCCTCCTGGCGCGCGAGGTCCTGAGGTCGACCCCCCGGTAACCACAAAAAAAAAAAAAAAAACTATCTTTAACTGCTGGTTCTCTGCAATTTTACTAGTAGGCTAAACCTGTACTGTGAAATGCAGTAGCCTTAATTATAAATGGGCAGGCTGGTTGTGAGACTTTATGATATTTTATTCAAGTTTGAGCTTTCCTAATAATCCATGCATTTTTTATGAAAATTACCTATAACTAGATATTTTTGTCCATCCCAAGCCATTGACAAACTCTAAAAATTACAATTAATGGTTAAGTAGTTCCCAATTGTGTCTGTAAATTCATTCATTTGTAAAAGAAAGTAGATGTAAGGCTGTAATAATACTTTATGGTTGCATAGCATTTTACAGTTTACAAAGCTTTCTTTTTTTGATATTATTCTCAAAATAACCTTGTTAGGTAGATATAACAAATACATTTATTTCACAGATTTAGAAACCAAGTCCCAGAAGTCAAAATTATATGTCTAGTCTAGTGTTATATTACTAATTCTGATTCCAAGTCTAGTACTCTTTTCACTTTGTCATAGCAACTCTATTATCAGACACAGAAAAATGGAGAGCTGGGTGCAGCAGTTCATACCTGCAATCTCAGCTACTTGAGAGGTTGAGGAAGTAGGATGGCAAGTTTGAGGCCAGCATAGGCAACTTAATGAGACTCTGTCTCAAAATGAAAAATAAGAAGGGCTGTGGATGTAGTTTACTGTAAGGCCCTGGGTTCAATTCCCAGCCAAAAAAAGGAGAAGGAGGGAGGAAGAAGAAGAGGAAGAAGACAGTGCCTTTAAACTCATAAACTTTATTATTAGTGAAAAAATAGTAGAAATAGTGGAATTACCAGTGTTAAAACAAAATATCCTATGTACTTCAGATTTTCAGAGCACATTACTATGTTAAATAAAGTGGAGTACTAAAATTAATATTGGTATTATGCTATATCATTAAAAAAGAGAAATTCCGTGTGCAGTGCATTTAATTAAGAAGATATACAAACATATATTTCAAAAACTTTTACACAAAATGGCTAACATTGAAGAGAAAATTAGTAAAGAAGTTAGTTTCATCTACAGTATCTAGAAATCTCTGCATTCCCAATGATTACAGTAATCAAATCAAAATTAACTACACTTATTTTCTTATTATCTACCCAGTTTTGTCTTACTGGTTTTTAAAGAAATACATTTTAAAAAATAATCTTTACTGAAAGGAAGATTAAATGGTAAATTATTATTTTTTCTAGGTTCTGTTTACAGAAGAAGATGTGAAATTCTACCTTGCAGAACTGGCCCTTGCTTTGGATCATCTGCATCGACTAGGAATTGTATATAGAGACCTGAAGCCAGAAAAGTAAAGCTATATTTTCCTTATTTAACCCTGTTGTCTATATTCGTAGAACCAGAATTACATTTTGGCATAGTGGGTTAAATTTTTTAAAGATTATAGGAAATTCAAAATTGATTTCATAATTAATTGAAACTTACTTATAAAAAGTAATCTTCATTATACACACTTTGATTTTAAGTTGATCATTTAAAATTTTTCTAATATAGCAAATAGTTATCTTTTTTAAGTTTATGAAGACTTTTATGTAAATGTTTTATATAAACATTTTTGCATCTTGTTGAATGTGAATTTTGATTTACAGCATTTTGCTTGATGAAATAGGACATATCAAGTTAACAGGTATGCAAATTTTCTTTTGCATTCTTAAACTTATTGCTTGACACTTTCACTATTTCAATATACAGTATATTTATCTAAGGCTGTTTTCTTTCTTGATTTGATTTGCATTTTGATTTTTAGTGAACTTAAGTTCATTTGAAGGTTAGATAGCTTTTATTGTATTCTAATTAAAGTTTTTGTATGTAAGAGGCACTATTTTTCAAAAATGGTATTTGGTTTTCTAGGTAAAAAGAAATAATTTTAATTGCAGTCTAGACTATAGGAGTTATAATAAATATTCATCACATTTGAAATATAGTGACACCTTCCCTTCTCCTTCCCTGACTCTTGGCAAACATTTAGGTGTTGTATGTTTCCATATTTTTGTTATTTTTAGAGTGCTATATAAATTTCTGCTGTAGAACCATACAGTAGTCACTCTTTAGCATTTATCCTAGAGAAATAAAAACTTGTATTCAAAACCTACCCATGAATCTTCATAATAGCTTTTATTTGTAATGACACCAGACTGGAAATGACACAAATGTCCTTAAAAGGGTGAATGGATAAACAGATACCACCACAGAATGGAATACTACTCAGCAATATAAAGGAAAGAACTGCTGATTCTCACAACAATTTGGATGGATCTCAAGGACATTTATGCTAAGTGGGCTGATCTTAAAAGTTTACATGTGTTTTCAGTAGATAGTTAATTCTGTATTTAATTATCAGAATACTAGGACAAAATAAAATGAAGATGTGGTCTTTAAAGAGAATTTCAAACTGTTTCCTTTTAAAGCTAAGTTGCTCTCAATTTGTAAGTTCAGTGGATGAATGTGAAAATAAGAGTATCAAGCTAAAACATTAATTACTGAAGTAAATAGGTCAACATTAAAGTTTGTGAGTCTTTTTCATAGACTGATAGTTTTTGTATAGGCTATTTATGTATAACCAAAACAATGTAGGTTTGCAAGAGACTGAAAGTAGGAAAAAATGATAAAAGAAAAGAAAACAAGACAATTTGAGGTTTTATAGAGTATATAAAATTTTATTTTAAAATAAAAGAACTTTTAATTGAGAAGCGAATTAGAATTTAATTATTCATTTCATTTTTATTAACAAATTATATCTGTTTTGTCAGAGGTGAGAAAAGGAAATGGAAAAAAGAGAAGAATAAACCCTACTTTTACCTCTATACACATTAAGGTCAATTGCGGGAATAATGGTGCCAAGTTGTTTTATATTTAATCTTCTAATTTGAATTCTGCATATGAATTTTAGAGACTTACACTGACTGAGGAGGAAGAGTAGTTAGGATCAATGTTAATTTATAAGCAAGAGACACAAGGTATATAACAGGAAGAAAATGTGATCTATAAGTTTTTAATCATACACTATCTTTACAATAATATCAATGTTCCTTTTGATAAAAATATACAATCCTAAGTATTAGATAATTTATAGTCTCACAGTATTCCAATGAGTTTTGTTAAAGTATGACCCTTTATGTAAGTATTTAAAGCTTTTTTCCTGTTTCCTTTACTTTTTATAATTTTTTATTTTATAAAAAATAATTTCAGAACAAAATAATGAGACAATAACAATATTTAATACACTGTATATCATTATCTTCAAAGTACTCAGAGTACAAGACAGTGTCATACCAAGAAAACAGATAATAACACAAGGTTTTCTTTTCAGTGAACTGAGAGAAAATAGTAGTATCAACAAAACATAATAACACAAGATTTTCTTTTCAATGAACTGAGAGAAAATAGTAGTATAAATAAAATAGTAGTAGTTTAGTATAAATAAACAAATTATCTTATATATTAAAATACTTTTGAAACAACAAGAGATGATTTGGGAAATTTTTTGAACTTCTCCCAACTTTCTCTTTATTTTCTATTTTGCTTTTTCTTTTTTTTTTTTTTTTTTTTGTGGGTACCGGGGGGTCGACCTCAGGACCTCGCGCACCAGCAGGCGCCCGTGCCGCTGAGCGATATCACCGGCCCCTTTTTTCGTATGTGGGATCCGGGAGTCGAACTCGGGCCCTCGCGCTTGCCAGGCAGGCGCTTATGCCGCTGAGCCATCTCACCGGCCCTCTATTTTGCTTTTTGTTTGTGCATATATATATTTTTTCTTGAGTTGCTCATATAATAGGAGCCATGTGCAATTTAAGCTGTTTTTTGTCTGATTTATTTCACTTGACATTATGTTCTCAAGTTGCATTCATGTACCTATGAATGCCTCAGGTTTATCTTTCTTTAAGACAAACTGTATAAATACCACGTTTTTCTTATCCATTCATCTTATTATGGACGTACATGCTTTATCCAAGATCTCGCTATTATAAATTGTACTGCTATAAACATGAGTGTGCATGTACCCCTGTAATGTGCTGATTATCACTCTTTCAACAAGATACTAGAAGTGGGATAGATGGATCAAATGGAATTTCTAGTTTTAGTTTTTTGAGGAATCTCCACACTGATTTTTCCATAGTGGTTGAACTAGTTTACATTCCTACCAACAATGTAGAAGAGTTCCTTTTTCTCCACATCCTTGTCAGAAATTGTTATTATTAGATTTTTTGATGATAGCTATTCTTTCTGGGGTAAAATGGTATCTTGATGTAGTTTTAATTTGCATTTCTGTGATGGCCAGGATGTTGAACATTTTTTTGTGTATCTATTGGCCATTTGTACTTTTGTTGTTGTTGAGTATTTCATTTTGGGAGTCTAATTTTTTTTTGAGTTCTTTGTGTAGTCTACATGTTGTCTGTCCAAGGAGTAGCTAGCAATTTTTTTCCCATTCTGTAGGTTGTCCCTTTACTCTGTTGGTTGTTTCTGTTGCTGTGTAGAAGTTTTTTATTTTGATATGAACCTATTTGTTGATTGTCAGGATTATTTCTTTTACCATTGGAGTTCTGTTCAGAAAGTTCTTGCCTATGCCTATGTCTTCAAGAGATGTACCTTTGTTATCTTAGAGCAGATTAAGCGTTTATTTTAATGTTTAGATCTTTGACTCATCTTGATTTTAGTTTAGCACATGGTAAGATTAGTCTAAACTCAAACTTCTGAATGTGGATATGCAATTCCCAGCTCCATTTATTAAAGAAGCTATTTTTCCTCCAGTATATATTCTTCGCACATTTGTCAAATATCAGAAAACTGTATGTGGCTGGGGTTGTTTCTGCTTTTTGAACTGTTCCTATATCCATGTGTTTGTTTTTTCTGACAATACCATGCTGTTTTAATCACTGTAGCTATATAATGTAAATGCCACTTGCTTTGCTTTGCTTTGCTTTTAATTTTTAATTTGATTAGCACATGTTTGCAGTTCATGCAGTTTGCAATCATCTTGGGGAGTGGTTACATGTGTAAAATATCATAGCTTGTTTCCCTTTATTTTTCAGTCCCCTTCCATCCCCCTCCCCCCTCCTCCTCCAGTTCCCCTATCTCATTTTTCATTCTGGTTGATATTATTAATTTTAGTTCATGTTTTGGCATATGTTTATATTAATTGAAGTGATTATGTTCCTATACATGGCATATCTTTATTCTACTTATTTCCCCTTCTCCACTTCCTCACCCTTCATGGTTTTTCCCTTGTACTACTTCCCTATTGCAGGAGATCCATCTCCTTGTTTCCTTCTGTCCATCCTTTATTATTCTTTGTTTGTACTGTGCCTCAGTCAAGTGAGAGATACCATATGATATTTAAGCTTGTGTGTTTGGTTTATTTCACTGGACATTATATTTCTCAGGTGTATCCATTTTCCTACAAGTGTCTCAAATCTGTCATTCTTTATAGCTGAGTAGTACTCCATTATATATAGATACCACATTTTCTTTATCCAATCATCTGTTGATGGGTATACAGGCTGTATCCAAGATTTAGCTATTAAGAGTTTTGCCGCTATAAACATTGGTATGCATGTATCACTGTAGTATGATGTCTTAACCGCTTAACAGTGTACCCCTAGTGTCACTCAGGCAGCATGTTTGTTTACATACTATCTCGAGTTGCTCATTCCAACTAGTTGATTCTTCTTTGTATGAGATACATTCATGCATCAGTTTATTTGTTTTCTATCAACTATTTTTATATACTTTTAATTTAAAACATGGCATTTGCCTTTAATGTTTGATGCTAGTGAAATCTAATAATAAATTCTGGTTTTTTTTTTACTAATTTGTGCTTATTTGTAAAAAAAAAAACCTATAATTTTGTGCTACAATCTATAAAAACTCTTATCGTATGTACATTAGATATAATTTTTATACTACTCCAGAACTCAGTGATGTTCTTTTACAGTACAAAACAGACATGTTTGGGACACTGAGACTGAATAGGAAGGAAGTGCAAAAAGATCTGCAAAAGAAAAACTGAAAAAGGTAGAAATGTTAGCATATCAGAGAGGAAAAGTCGGTTATGAAATGGAAAGACAAAAAAATTGTCTCCTTATTGTCAACTATTCATAATACAGGAATGATAGAACTGGAAAGAAGAAACAAAACTAAAAATTACAATAGTGGTCATTGATTATAATAATTCTAGGGGTGTTATGGACAGAGTTGACCAACATCTAACAAGCTATCCTGTAATCAAAAAGCGAGGAAAAATATTATTATAAAATATTTATGTGCCTACTGTGAATGGTAATATATTATTACTTTTGAATCCCATTCATGTTGGTGTACACAAATGGTAATGATTTTTATGTGTTGATCTTGTATCCTACTACATTGCCAAAGTTTGTTATTCTAAGAGTTGTTTAGTGGAGTTCTTTGGGTCTTCTATGTAGAGTGTCATTTCTTCTGCAAATAACAATAATTTAAGTTCTGCTTTTCCTATTCATATCCCTTTTATTTTTTTCTCTTGCCCAATTGCTCTGGCTAATGTTTCAAGTACTATGTTGAGTAGAAGAGATGGTATTGGACATCCTTGTCTTGCTCCTGATTTTAGGGGGAGAACTTTTAGGTTTTCCTTACTTAGTATGATGCTGACAATTGGTTTGTCATATACAGCTTTTATCATATACAGGTTTGGTCCTTCCATGACTGTTTTCTTCAGGGTTATTATCATGAAAGGGTGTTGGATTTTGTTGCAATCCTTTTCTGCATCTACTGATATGATCATATGGTTTTTGACCTTGCTTCTGTTTATGTGACGGATTACATTTATTGACTTGCATATGTTGAAACATCCTTTCATCTCTGGGATGAAAGCTACTCGATCATGATGTATGATATTTTGATAATGCTCTGCATTCTATTTGCTAATATCTTGCTGAGGATTTTTGCTTCTGTGTTCATTAAGAAGACTGGCCTATAGTTTTCTTTTTCAGTTGGATCTTTATCTGGTTTGGAGATCAGGGTGATACTGTCTTCCATAAATGAATTTGGGACACTCCATCCCTTTAAATTTCATTCAAGTGCTTGACAAGTATTGGTGATATAAAAGCCTTAAAGCAATTCTGCTTTGCTTCTGTTATCTAGGAATGTGTTTGCTGTTCTGGGTCTCTTCTGTTTCTTTATAAACTTTAGGATTGTTTTCCCTAAATCTGTAAGAATGCCATTGATATTTTTGTGGGATAGATATAGATGTAGATGTAGATATAGATATAAATATGGATATATTGTCAGTTTTGGAAATTTAGCCAGTTTGATTATATTGGTTCTGCCTATCTAGGAACAAGGGATATCTTTTCCTTTCTAATGTCCTCCTTGGTTTTCTTTTTCAGAATGATATAATTTTCTTTATAAATGTTTTTCAGTGCCTTGGGTTAATAACTGTGTATTTAATTTCTCTTGATGCTATTGTGAGTGGTATTGTTTACCTAATTTCTTTATTAGTGAGTTCATTATTAGTGTATAGGAATGCTGTTGATTTCTGTGTGTGTGTGTATGTGTGTTTTGTATCCTGCTACATTGCTGAATTTGGTTATTCTTGGAGTCTTTTTGTGTTGATTTTTAAGTCTGGTAAATAAAAAAAGTCATCTGCAAATAATATTTTTAATTAATCCTTTCCTTTACATATCCATTGTATCTCTTTCTCTTGCCTATTTGTTCTGGGTAATATTTTGAGGACTATGTTGAACAGGAGTGGTGGTGTAATGGACATCCTTGTCTCATTCCTAATTTTAGAGGGAAGACTTTCAGTTTTTCCCAATTTAATATGATGTTGGCAGCAGCTTGGTCATCAATGGCTTATGTCAGATTGGGATAAGGTCCTTCCGTACCTATTTTCTTCAGGGTTTTTATCATGAATGCATGCTGAGCTTTGTCAAAGATTTTTTGCATTTATTGAGATAAACTTTTGATTTTTGTCCTTGCTTCTATTCATTTGATGAATTACATTTATTAGTTCGTTTATGTTGAACTATATTTACATTTGTAGTGAAAGCCTACTTAGTCCTGTTGTATGAACTTTTTGATGATTTGTTGTATTCTGTTTGCCAGTATTTTTTTAAGGATATATTGTATCTATGTTCACTAGAGAGATTGGCTTATAGTTCTGTTTTTTTTTACTGGATCCTTGTCTAACTTTTTTTTTTTTTTAATCTGGATAATGTTAGCTTCTGAGAATGATTTTGGAAGTACTCTTTCCCTCTCAATTTCATTTAAGAGTTACAGGAGTATTAGCGTTAGATCTTCCTTGAAGTTGTGTAGAATTTGGTTGTGAATCCTCAGGTCCTGGGCTTTCTTTAGTTGGTCTTTTTTGTTTGTTTGTTTGTTTTTCTTCTCCAGTTTCATTTTCTCTTATTGAATGGTTCAAGATTAAGTCTTCTTGGTTCAGTTTTGGTAATTCATATGTATCTAGGAATCTCTGCATTTGTTCTGAGTGATCAAAATTTTGGCATATATATTTGTGAAGTAGTAGCTAATAATTTTCTGGATTTTGAGTTCTTTAGTCTAGATATTAGTCCTCTTTCCGAGGAACAGTTGTCAAATTTTTTTCCCATTCTATGGTTGTCTCTTCACACTGTAGATTGTTTCTGTTGCTGTACAGAAGCTTTTTAGTTTGATCTGATTCCATTTATTTATTCTTTTTTTTGGGGAGGGAATGGGGGTCGAACTCAGGACCTCGCGCACCAGCAGGCGCCCGTGCCGCTGAGCGATATCACCGGCCTTTTTTATGTATGTGGGTACTGGGAGTCGAACTCAGGACCTCGTGCTTGCCAGGCAAGCGCTTATGCCACTGAGCTATCTCACCGGCCCCATTTATTTATTCTTGGTATTAATTTCTTGTGCATTTGTGGTTCTATTCATAAAGTTCATACAGATCTTCAGGAATTTTACCTGATTTATCTTTCCCCAGATTCAGTGGTTCTGTTTCAGTATTTAGATCTTGATTTGTTGTTATTTTACTATAGGATATGCTGAGATCTGTGGACCTAGATTTAATATTGTACATGTGGATAACCAGTTTTCCCAGCACCATTTGTAAAAGAGGCTATCTTTCCTCTAGCTTATGTTTTTGGCCCTTTTGTCAGAGATCAGACTGAAGGTGCTTGGAGCTCTGCATCCTCTATTCTGTTCCGTTTCCCGCATGTCTGTTTTTGTACCAATACCATGCTGTTTTTATTTTTTATTTTTTGTGGGTACCAGGGGTCTAACTCAGGACCACGTGCGCCAGCAGGCGCCCGTGCCGCTGAGCGATATCACCAGCCCTTTTTTCGTATGTGGGTACCGGGAGTCAAACTCAGGACCTCACGCTTGCCAGGCAGGCGCTTATGCCACTGAGCCATCTCACCGGCCCCCCGTGCTGTTTTTATCACCTTAGCTTTATATGATTACTTGAAGTCTGGGATTGTGATGCCTCCTGATGTTGTCTTGTTGCCCATTATTTCTTATGCTATTCTGAGTCTTTTGGTTCTACATGAATTTTAAGATTGTTTTCTGTGCTTCTATGAGGAGCATTGTTTGTATTTTGGTCAGGATTGCATTAAACCTATATATCAGTTCTAGTTATGATCATTTTGACAATATTGGTTTTGCCTATCCAGGAAAATGGGATATCTTTCCATTTTCTGATGAAAGATTGAAGTTGTTTTCTTTTAGAGTTTGAAACACTTTACTTCAGGCTCCTCTGGCATTTAAGTTTTGTGCCAAGAAGTATGCTTTAAATTTAAAGACTTTGCCTTTATAAGTAATTTGTTGCTTTTCTGTAAGAGCTTTTAGTATTCTGTCCTTGTGTTGGGCTTATAGGATTTTAACTATGATGTGTTATATAGAGATAATTTCTCTGATCATAACTATGTTAGCTTCTGTATGCCTCACTTATCTGAGTATTTAGTTCTGTCTCAATATTTCAAAGTTTTCTTCTATTATTTCTGAAAACAGGTATTTTTATGCCATTTTTTGCTATCTTCTGATTTTTCACTGGTTCCTATTAATCTGTCTGTTTTTGCATCATTTACCAGAGGTTGGATTCATTTTTCATATTCTCTTGTTGTTTTCAAGGTATCTGTTAGTAATAAGTCACCAACATCAGCCCTATCTTCTAACTGTGACACTTCATCCCCACATTGGTCATTTCTGCTGCCTATTGATTCAATAGAATTTTTAATCTCCTGGATTTATGTTTGATGCCTTTTCATGGTCTCTAATTATTTGGTAAGCTGTTCATTCATGTTTTTTTAATGTTTTGTTTAGCTCATGTAGATTTGTATTAGTGGCTTCTGTAAACTTCCTCATTGTGTTGTTTGTTACATCCAGTATCTGTTTAGTTATTTCTTTGAGCATACCATTTACATTATTGATCACTTTTTAATCTCCTCCTATTATTTCAATTGATTCAGATGTTTTGCTTTTGAGTTTTTCCCTTTTCATGGCCCAGGGATCATCTTAAGGAGAACTGGGACTTTTTGGAGGCATTCTGTTCTCATGTTTCTGTTGTTTTCTGTGTAGCTGTATTTGTGCTGAGGTTTGTGGATCTTTATTGTGGTAAGAGTTTGTTACTAGTACAGAAGTCTCATTAGCTTGTGTCTACTTTTCAGTGATGCACTGTAGGTGTGGCTAACTATAGGCTTTTGCCTCCGGCCCAGTAACTGACCACTTCCCTTAATTTGGGAGGAGAGGATGCAGTGTAATTACCCCAGCACCCAGTTCTCTGGGAATGAACCACAGTATATTAATGACTCAAAGCTATAAAGATATTTACATACAGAGAAAATCTATTAATAGGAACATCTGTATCACCCTTGCAGTAGCACCTAATCAGCAATAATAATAGAGTAAAAGACAAATTGGTTATTGACACACCCTAAGAACCAATAATGTACTGCACTTAACCTTAGAAAAGAGATCTATAATTATTGTATAAACACTATGACACACCAGATACCAAATATAGTAAATAGCTACTGAATGCAATGACTATACCTCCACTAACAATCAACAGTAATATCAGAGTTATCTAACTATCTAAAGATTAGTAAAGCTTAAAGATTTTACTAGTAAACATAGTGGGAGTAGGGAGTGAGAGAATAAAAGAGGAAAAATTTGAAAAATTAAGCAATGGAAGATGAGAAGTACAGAAACATGAGAGAAAGTATCCTTTTAAGGAGTAAAAGAAATTTAATAGAATTGGATAAAGGTAACAAAAAACAACAAACAAGAAAAAGAAGAAAAAATATTAAAAATACAAAAAAATTCAAAGGAAAATTAAAAAGAAGAGGAAAATAGCATAAAATAACAATAAAACCAAAACCCAAAATAAGTCTTGGAGAAGAAAAAAAATGAGTCAAGAAAAAAAAATATTTTCCCTCTATATATTTGAATGAGTGGTTTCTTTTCAGGATGCACAGTTTTGGAATCTAGCAAGTCATGGCTTTCTTCTACCTTTATGGCCTATGTCTTTGTGAGGTGCCACCCTGGCTCCAGGGGCCTGTCTGTCCATTAACCCTAGGCTACCTCAGTGTACCAAGCAAAGTGTATCTCGTTTATATTGGTAGATGCAGAAAGCAGTCGTATCTTTCCTTCTGTTCTGGATGTAGGCAGCAGGGCAATGGTTTAAGCAGAATACTGTTTATAATGCCAACACTTTTAGATCCAGCCACACATGCTGGGCCTGGCTTTACACAAGGCAGGGCTCCTGTCCTTCCCAGTCTGAGCTTAAACTTCTCAGGGGATGTATGTCTAGCCCAGTCTCTGTCCACCACTATCTCCCATGGCTGCCTCTCACCCAGTCACTATGGGAAGGTAAAACTGATCATCCTGAAATGAAGTTGTTTTTAGTTGTTCTGTGGCTTAGTCTTAAGTAATCGATTCCTTTTTAAATAGCACCTTATTGGGCCGGTGAGATGGCTCAGTGGCGTAAGCGCCTGCCTGGCAAGTGCAAGGGCCCGAGTTTGACTCCCGGAACCCACATACGAAAAAAGGGTCGGTGATATCGCTCAGCGGCACGGGCGCCTGCTGGCGCGCGAGGTCCTGAGGTCAACCCCCGGTACCCACAAAAAATAAAAAAATTTAAAAAAATAGCACCTTATTAAACACTCTCTGGTAATATGGCAGGTGCAACAGGAGATTCCTTCTTCAGTTGTTGCCTGCTTTGTAGAAGGAATCACTTTCGAAGTAAAACCCTATGCTATTTTTGTAGTTTAAAATAGCCAGTGACTTTTCTTAGGGTAGCACTGCTGGTCCATTCTGTCGTTTCTCCCTGGAGCTCTAACTCTGTGGGCTCCCTTTTATCTGTGGAGACAGGTTTCCCTACCTAGGTGTTGGGGTGAGCATCTGAACTCCTTTGTTCTCTGTTCTGGGCTGTGCTTCTTGTACAGGATGAGTTTCACTCTTCTACATGTCAGTATCCAGACTTCTCAGCACCATCTAAATTGCTGAATATTTCCATTTTATGGTCATAGCTTGGTTTGTTCACCCATTCCCATTTGAGTTACTTCTTATTTTCACAATGATGAATAAAAATACAGTGGTACCTCGGTTCATGAACACTTTTGTTTGTGAACATTTTGGTTCACAAACAGAATTGTTTGGCAAAATTTTGTTCTTGTTCACAAACTCTGAATCAGGTGATGACCATGACCCTGTCTGTCTTTCCTGCATGAACACGAATGTAGCCATCTTTTCTAGAAGTGTGAAATGAATTAAGTTCATGAACTGAGGTACCACTGTACATAAAACATTCATGTACAGATTTTATAGAAACCAATTTTTTAGTTTAATACATATTTTTTATTTTATTTTATTTTGTATTGTATTTTTATTTCTCTTTAGTAAATACCCAAGGAGGAGATTACTTGGTCATATGATAAGTGTATATTTAATTTAATGAAAAACCTGTACACTGTTTTCTGGTGGTTGTATCCTTTGTATACCTACCAGCAATGTATGAGAGATACAGGTGCTCTGTATGCTCCCTAGTTCCTGAAATTGTATGTATATTTTATTTAGCTATTCTAAATGTAGTGGAATTTCATTATGGTATAATTTTATTTCCCTTATAATAATGATACTAAACATCTCTTCATATGTTAATTTGGAGAACTATTTGTTCAGATTTCTGCTCATTTGTAAATATACACGTTATCACATATATAACTTGCAAAATTTTTCTCTAGTCTGTAGCTTCTCTTTCATTTTCTTGATATACCTTTTAAAGACCGTGTGTTTGTGTATGTGTGTGTGTGTGTGTGTGTGTGTCTTTAGTGCTACTGGGGATCGGACCCAGGACCTTCACATTGAGTTTTATCCCCAGCCCCTATTTATTTATTTATTTTTATTTTGGGATTGGTGCTCATTAAATTGCTAAATTGCCCTGCTTGGGCTTGAACTTGAGATTCTCCTACCTCAGATTCTCACACTGCTGGAATTATAGACATATGCCACTGTACCTGGCTAAATTTTTTATTTTGATTGACATCCAGTGCATCAAAAAAATCCATGTTTAACTCAGGATCAGAAAGATTTTTATTGTATTTTATTTTGGAATTTACATCGTTTTGAATTTTATGTATAGATCTATCATCCCTTTAGAGTTAACCCTTGCTTACATGATGATAATGGATTTTTCTATGTCTTTATCCTACTTTACCTGGTACCCTTTGTTGAAAAGTGTGCTCTTTCCCCATGAAATTGCTTTTTCACTTTTTGCAGAAATCAGTTGATAGTATACAGCGAATTTTGTTATAATGTGACATATTTGATCTTAGCTACCGTACTATGCAAAATCACAGTATAAAAAGTAGGCTTTTTAGGGAAAATGGAGTTAGAGGTGTAACACAAAATTTTTCATCTGTGATACACTAAAAAAGGTACCAAATTAGTAAACAAAAAGTCAGCACTGTTTTACATTTTCTAAATGATTAAGAAATACATAAAGACTATAATAGATATTACCTTACCTTGAAAAAGACCTGAAGTTTGCTTTTAGATGTGTGTCAGAAAGGTTTTCATTTGTAAATTATAATGATATTGACGAATGTAGGTTATCTTAAATTAGAAAGAAAGCTGTGACACTGCTGGTGGGTAGGAGTAGTGGTTTATAGCAAACATGATAAAGTAAGATAGCTGGTAGGTATTTGAAGTGTGTGCATGTGTGCTTTTCATGTATTTATACATTGCTAAGCTCAGCTAGGTGTTGTGTTCTGTGTTTTTCCATTGTTTCTTGCAGACCAAAATGTGAAATTCATGTTGTGCTCAGATAATTTCCTAATATATCAATTACACTGTGACCAATTTGCATTTTTAAAGCAAGTGTGATAGCAGAAATAACTGTGTATTATTACATACTCTTCCATTCCATGCACACATATAGCTATCCTTCCTCAAGTATTTGATTCTCTTTATTGCTGTAGCTTTTAATTCTTGAAGTCAGGTAGTATAAGTTCTTCACTTTTTTCCTTCTTTTTCAAAATTTTTTGTATTTTGTTTATGTTTCCTTTATATTTTTATATAAATTTGGGAATCTACTTATTGATTTAACCAATGGATTTTCGTTGGAGTTTCATTGAATCTGCACATCAGTTTAAGGAGAAGTGACATCTTCGCAATACTGAATCTTCTAAAACATGAACATAATGTATCTATGTATTTATTTAGGACTGTATTTATTTCTTCCATCAATGTTTCCAACTTTTGGCATACAAATCTTACATATATTTTGTATATTTATGCCTGTGGGAGTCTTAGAATATTTGGTGGTATTATAAATGGTATTAAGTTTTTAGTTTCTAGTTTTTCATAATTCAAAAAGTTCAATTGATTTTATATTCGTATCTTTAGCTCTCTGAAGTCTTTAAATAAAAGTGCAAGCTTGCCAAAACAAAATTTACTTATATATATATATATATTTAATATTTATATTTAATATATATATGTATTGAACCCAGGATCTTGTACTTACTAGGCAAGTGCTCTGAAAATTTTTATTTTTGAGACATGGTCTCCCTAAGTTATCCGGGCTAGCTTTAAACATTCAATATTTTTGTCTCAGCCTCTGAGTAGTTGGGATTACAGTTGTGCATAGCACAACTGGCGGAATACTGTATTTTATTTGTTTTTTTTTGTTTTTTTTTTTGTTTTTTGGTGGGTACTGGGGGTCGACCTCAGGACCTCGCGCGCCAGCAGGCGCCCGTGCCACTGAGCTATATCACCAGCCCCTTTTTCGTATGTGGGTTCCGGGAGACGAACTCGGGCCCTCGTGCTTGCCGGGCAGGCGCTTAAGCCGCTGAGCCATCTCACCGGCCCGAATACTGTATTTTAAAAACTGAATTACTAGCTCTCTTTTAGCATATTCTGTTTTAAAACTTAGCTCAATATGAAGCTTTAACTTGTTATTCCTTCAAATTTGTTGCATAATATTTTAGTACAGACCTGAAAGCATGTATTTCGAGGATGAAATTTAGGTGAGCAGTCTTTAAATCTTCTTAAAAAGAACTAATGTGAAATAGAGGCTGCTTCTTATTATTGATGTCACAGCTTTAAGAGTAATTAGAGGCCACCCATAAATTGTTTTAATGTCTAACACATTATTTGGTTTCTTTTGATATTTTCTGTTTCCTGAAATTTTTCATTATATATTTTTTAATGCTGTTATAGATTTTGGACTCAGCAAGGAGTCAGTAGATCAAGAAAAGAAGGCCTACTCATTTTGTGGTACAGTAGAGTATATGGCTCCTGAAGTAGTAAATAGGAGAGGTCATTCTCAGAGTGCTGATTGGTGGTCATACGGTGTACTTATGGTAAGTAGTAGTGTTTTTCTTAATTATGCTAACATATATTACTATTATTCAAATTTTTTTAGTTTAAATTTTGGAATGTACCAGGTAAGAAAGGGTTTCTCATAATGCATTATTAACATTTTAAAACTTTGCCTAGATGAAATATAATAAGAATTAGGATTTTAGAATTCTAAGTTTGTAAAGTGGCTACTGAAAAAATAAATTACATCATCATTATATAAACAATTTATACTTGAAACTTAGAGAAATATCTGGCAGATTCTAGGTTTCAGAATGCTGAGTTTAGCAGTTACAAGACATTTTAATTAGATGTCATGAAATTTATCACTTTAAAATATATTAGCTTATTGTCGAATTCTTTCAGGTATGACCTAGAAAGATTATAATCCTCTTGAAGACAGAAATTATGTATTATATTACTTTTTATCTCTTACAGTCACTATCATAGTGACCATTTAACAGATGATTATTAAATACAGACTGACTACTATGATATTAAGTATAGAGTTTGTAGTAGTACATAGGATGATAAAAAATATCTGTTGAATCAGATATAGTTTGCTTTTGAAATCTGAATATATATTTGATCTAATTATCATTGAATGATACTGCATGATACATCCATTTATTAAATGCCTATTAAAATACTGACATTTCTGCAGGGCAGTGGGGCAAAAACTCATGAAAAGAGTTTGGCAGAAACTCATTTGGCATTTTGTTTGACCTAAAAACATGTACAATGTGGTTGGGGAAATGATTGTAATGTCTAAACTGTTCAGAAGTACCTAAGGTGTTTAGAGAAGATTTCATGAAATTATATAGGGAAAGTAGAGGAGGTGGAACTTAAGCCCTGAAGGGTAGATAAAATTTAAATACAGATTCCACCAAAAAAAAACTCTATGTACACTCCAGGAAAAGAAAAAATGATATAAATATTTTCACACTAAATTTATTGAGACTTCACGAGATTAATACAAGTTACCTCTGGCCTCTGCAATTACAAGAGGTGCTCAAAATAGTGGCCATTAGCTTCCATTTATTAGTATGGTGAATGACTGCTTGGGTAATTTTAGTCATTGAGATTGTTGCACATGCATTTTCAATTTGTTCTGTAAGGGCCAGCAGTGTAGTGGCCTTTCTATGACATACGACATCCTCTAGAACTCCCCCATAAAGGGTAACACCAGCTGTTGAAAAAACATCATACTATTTTTATTTTCCTGAAGTGTGTGTGTGTGTGTGTGTGTGTTTATGTGTGTTGTGTATATTTGTGGGCTCTGTAGTTGCATGTGGAAGAGAGTATTGTGGTCATATATTAGCAAAAGCTTTGAGAACCAATTTGTCTTGAATAGTGAAGGATGAGTTTGAAGGTGGAGGAATTGAAACTATAAACCTATAAATATTTGCATGTGATTTTTTCTCTCAGCATTACGGATTCTTAAATAGGATGATGATTCACGAAAAAGTACATTTTAGGAAGATTAAACTTGGCAGCATTATAGAAATAGATTGGAAATGGAAGAAACTAGAAATAGGGAGACCAAAAAGATCTCTTTATGAGATAGTTGTATCATTATAAAATTGTATTTAAAAAGGAAACCTTAAAGACCTTTCAAAGGAAGACATGACTAACCTTAGTTGCAGATTAAAGGACACAGCTAAAATCAAACACATGAGTTGATGGTAAAGGTTCCTCTAAAACTTACAAACTTTAGCACTTTGAAAGAATAATAGATAAATAGAAATGAGCTAGCTAATGACAGCTGGTAGGGAAAGAATTTTATTTTTAACACATAGAACAGGTTGCTACTGGTTAGTGGCTAGGCCTTTGGTGCTGATAAATTACATGGGGCAGTAGAGAGAAAATCAGAATAATTTAAGAATTTAATATATATCTGTACATATTTGTCTCTGTCTATCCTTCCCCCACTCAACTACTCAACTCAATTTTTGAGAGGAAGACAAGATTTCCAAATACCATCCTTCTTTTCCTTGTGTTTCTGCTTCTCCCAACTCTACAAATCCAGGCCCCAATGATGAATTATTGTCTATTTAGGAGGAAAAACTGTATTTTGGGAAAGATAAAGGCTAATGTAGCAGATTCGGTGTCATCGGGATACAGGATACTGAGATTATAAGTGGAGCCATCTAAGGACAAAACCATTATTAAGTACAAGTTGAAATTTAAATATTAAGGATATAAAAACTTTTAAATGAACTATAGATAATGTTCATTTTTAGAGCTAGTTTTTACATCATTATTTAATCATCTAGTTCTCAATTTACTCTCCTTGGGAAAATATTTTCTTTGTGCTTTATGCAAATATTTTTCTTTTTTAAAGGTATTAGTACACAGAGGTGCATATGTATGTGCGTGTTCTGCTTTTCCTCGTTTTGCTTTCTGTACATTGGGAGAGTAAATGGCAATTAGAATGACTAAATCTTTCTTGGGCATGTAAGAGTTTGAAATGCTTGTTTTGCACATTTTCCCTTACTCATTATTAAAACTTGATATAAAAGCGTATCTCTGCTTTAAAAGAAAATGCCTTGTATTTTCAATTTTTTTTGCTTTGTGGACTTAGCCAAATTAGAATTGAAAAAAATTGGTTGGTTTCATCTGCTACAGGTCATCAATCAGTTGAGCTATATATAGAGAGCAGGCTATTAAACATGTATTTCTGTAAGTGACCTAGTTTTCTCATCTCTATTTAGCTCATTCTTATCTAAACCCTGCATGATTTGATGATCACGTAGTATTCATATCAATTTTTTTCTAAATAACTTCATTATATATATTGAGTTGTGTTTAATTGGCTGTGATTATTTTCTTTTTTGTTTTTAGTTTGAAATGCTTACTGGTACTCTGCCATTTCAAGGTAAAGATAGAAATGAGACCATGAATATGATATTAAAGTAAGTGTAAACACTATATTTTTATTTTGAGAAAAAAATCTTTTTCATCTGTTTTGAGAAACAATGTTTTAAATTGAGACAACGGAACATATTTTACTATCTTGTTCCCTTCTGCTACCATATAGAGGACATTGTTTGCCATTGTAAAGCACTTTTAAATATTCATTTTGAGATTTGTCAACTAAAATGTATAGCCAGATTTAAGTGAAACTTTCCAAAATCATGTTTTCCAGAGCAAAACTTGGAATGCCTCAATTTCTTAGTGGTGAAGCACAAAGTCTTCTAAGGATGTTATTCAAAAGGAATCCAGCAAATAGATTGGGTATTTTTTTTTCTTAGTTCTTATAATGGTACTGAATATTTTGGGAGGATAAGTGTTTTTCAATTTAAGTTCATTTACTGTTACTATACGTCTATACTTAGAATTGTGCATTTTGTGTATGTGGTTCAGGAATAGTCAACTCTGTTGTGAACTTGATTTTTATTTATTTATTTTTGCTACTGGGAATCGAACTCAGGACCTTGAGCTTGCCAGGCAGGCGATTGTGCCACTGAGCTATATCCCTGGCCCCTGAAATTGATTTTTAAAATGGAGTAATCTAGCCAAACATGGGGGTATACACCCGTAATCCCAGCACTTTGGGAGGCTGAGGCAAGAGGATCACAAGTTTGAGTTGAGCCTCAGCAACTTAGTGACTTACTGAGACGCTGTCTCAAAATGAAAATTTTAAAAAAGTTTGGGGATGTACAAGGGGTGATCAAAATATGCAATAAATGTTTAAATTTTAAAATATTGTATTACAGTAAAAGACACATTACCATTAATCCCCCTCAAAATACACCCCCACACACACACCCTCACGTGCTTTGAACATACTTATCCCATCATTCTTGCTACTTTCTGAAGCAGTTCTGGAAGCTCTCTTTCCTCTTTTTAAGAGGTATGACAAAAAATACAGTTAATGCTGTTGCATGGTGACATCCAACCGAAAGGGAGGCTTCCAAAAACATTACAGTGTGTCCTCGTACACCTTATTCACTGAATCTAGCACCATGTGACTTCTGGCTCTGCCCCAAAGTCAAAATGTGTTTGAAAGGAAAATGTTTTTGGGTTCAGGAAATCCAGAAAGCCATGACAGCATAACTAAAGACACTCATGAAAAAAGACTTCCAGAACTGCTTTAGAAAGTATTAAGAAAGGTGGGATATGTCTGTTTGAAGTGAAAGGAAGTGTTTTGAGGGAGACTAATGGCAATGTGTCTCCTGTAATTTTGAAAAACTTAAATGCACACTGTATTTTTTGTTCATACCTTCTAGTTCAGTGTGAAGGCCCTGGTTTCTATCACCAGTACTGGAACAAAAAATTGAGTAGTTTAGCTGATCAAAACTTCCTTTAACGTGTATAATCATATATAACATAGATTATGTCTTTTGAAATAATACAGTTTAATCCTATATTGATAATTCTTTTTTTTTTGTGGGTACCGGGAGCTCGACCTCAGGACCTCGCGTGCCAGCAGGCGCCTGTGCCGCTGAGCGATATCACCGGCCCCTTTTTTGTATGTGGATTCCGGGAGTTGAACTCGGGCCCTTGCGCTTGCCAGGCAGGCGCTTACGCCGCTGAGCCATCTCACCAGCCCCTGATAATTCTTTTAGATATTTGAGGATAAATATTTTGTCACTCCTAATATTTTTCAAAGTAACTATTATGTTCCCATTACTGCTTGTTATTTAACCACTTGCCAGTAGCCTTTCTCTGGATTTAGATGTGATCCTGTTATCCTACATATATCCTTCTGTTAAAATGTCAGTGGCACTTTATTATTTGCAGTTTTTAATTTGGCACATAAATATAAATCATGAGCTTAATTATGAAGAAAAGAAAATACTTTGATGTTATGTGGAACATGAGTTCTGTTTGAGTTTGAAGGCACTTTGGTATTTCATATTATTTATATGAATTTCAAAATAAACATCAGTTTTTGATGGTAGTAAAGTAAAAAGACCAATTGATAAAATGCCAGAGAAATTACAGACATCTCACTTCAAGGGATATATGAAATATATGTAGTTGTATTTATAGATGAAGCCTAGAGCCAGGCAGCACAATTGAAAAAGAAAATATCAGTAAAAAATTCTTTCCATTTTTATAGGTTCAGAAGGTGTTGAGGAAATCAAAAGACATCTTTTTTTTGCAAATATTGACTGGAATGTAAGTTAAGTAGAAAGTTTGTAAATAAATGACTATATTAAAATGAGCAAAACTTGAGTAAATGGCAATCTATGCGCTTTGCTGATAAACAATCTGTTTTGTATTTACTATGAGATCTTTATTGCGTATCATGGCAATTACCTTGAAGCAGGAGAGGTGTGGGTAACATTTAGCAAATTTGGTTATAATTTGCATGTTATATATGGTTAATATTATGTCTGTATTTTAGATTGGAGAATGTAAGATAAGAGAAAGGGGATGAAGCATATAATAGAGTCTTACAGGAAATGAATTATAAAGAATCTAAAGAGCTATTTAATTTCAGGCTTTTCACTGTCATGTATTGAATTTATTAAGAAGTATGTATTTTACTACAGATTTCTTTAAATGTTGAGAGGCTATGAAAGCAGAAACATTGCCAAAGTCTGCTAATTCATGTATACGTATAAATATTGTTTAAAAATTGGTATTCTCAGACTTAGATTTTCTTAGAAGAGATAACTTTTTGTTGTATAGTGTAGCTTTGTCTACTTTATATATTAATAATCATCATAGTTAAACTTTTCATTATCCAGTTTTGACACTGGCATTAAAAATGTTTTAAAAGGAAAAGAGTTCCTTAATTTTTAGGGCATAGGTAGGAAGCAGTCATTCTCTGACTGAATCATTATTTTATCTGGCCTGTAGAAAAAGTTTCAGTAGTCAACATTTAAATGTATTTTATATAATCGTAAAAATGTAATGTATCATAAGCCATCAGCATTAATATCCAGAAAGACCATTCAGTGGATATGCTGCACGGGTGCTGGCTCTTTTTTTTTTTTTTTTTTTTTTTTTGGTACTGGGAATCAAACTAGGGGCCTCTTGCTTGCTAGGCAAGTGTGGCACCCCTGAGCTACATCCCTGGCCCTGGCTCTTTTTCATAACAGTGTGAATCTTTCTTTCCTTTGGTTTCCTTTCATTCCCTTTTTTATTTTCACAGTGATTCTCTATTCTTCTTGTCTAGACAGAAATACTTTTCCCCCATTATTGTTATACCTAAACAATTTTTATGTATTGCCTTTTTAAAATTTTGATTTATTTTTACTGCCACATAAAAGCTGAAATATTGGGCCGGTGAGATGGCTCAGCGGCGTAAGTGCCTGCCTTGCAAGCGCGAGGGCCCGAGTTCAACTCCCGGATCCCACATACGAAAAAGGGGCCGGTGATATCGCTCAGCGGCACGGGTGCCTGTTGGCGCACGAGGTCCTGAGGTCGACCCCCCGGTACCCACAAAAAAAAAAAAAAAGCTGAAATATTGATGCATATTTTTGGGGTGCTATGTGATGGTTCAATACATGAATACATTACATTATGCCTAAATTAAGGTAAGAATATCTGTCTTTTCAAATATTTGTTATTTATTTACAGTGTAAACTTTCAAAATCCTTTGTTATAGTCTTTTCAAATATACAGTTACATTATTGTTATGTATAATCACCCTACTATACAATAGAATAACACAACTTTTGACTTCTACCAAACTAAAATTTAGTGCCCATTGATCAACTTTTCCTCATCTCTCCATCCCTCTGTTACTGATTTTTAATCTAAATAAATCAATGGAAATTTTATATGTGTAAATATGTGGAGATTCCTGTATAGTAAATCCCCAGTAATATTTTTTCATGCTGTGGGATTTTGAGCTTTTAAAAAGTCATTTTCTAAAATATAAGTGGTTTTCATATATTTTCTATCTTTTAAAATTTATTTTAACTGATATATAAAAACATAAATTTTTATACATTCATGAGGTAATATGTGATGTTTCAATATATGTAAATGTGTGTCATGTTTGAATCAGATTAAACATACCTATATTCTGAAACATTTATCATTTCTTAGTATTAAAAGCTCAAAATATTTTTTTTTAGATTTTTGAAATGTACAATATATTATTGTTATATATAGTCACCTTATTGTATGGTGGCAAATCAGGACATTTTACTCCTAAGTAAAGGAAAGTTAGTACACATTGATCTACTACACCCAGTCCTCACATTCCTGTCCTTTTCCCAGCCTTTGGTAGTCACCATTGTACTCTCAACTTCTGTGAAATCAACTTTTTAACATGTACATGAGTGAAATCCTACTTCCTTTTGTCTGTGTGTGTGCTTGTGTGTTTGCATGGTGTTTTTCACTTAACGTAATGATCTCCAGTTCCATAAATATTTTTTAAAATGATGGCATTTCATTCTTTGCTTAAGGCTGAACAGTATTTCACTGTGTATGTATAGCACATATTCTTTACCAATTCATCAGTTGATGTGCACTTTGGTTGTTTTTATTTCTTGGCTTTTTTTTTATAGTGCTACAATGAACATGAGAGTGCAGAAATCTCCTAAACATGCTGATTTAATTTCCTTTGGTTGTATACCCATTACTGGGATTTCTGGACCATATGGTAGTTCTATTTTTAATGTTTTGAGGTACCATCATGCTGATTTTCATAATGGCTATACTAATTTACATTCCTACCAACACTATCCAAAATTTCCTTTTTTCAGCGTTCTCACCAGCACTTGCTATCTTTAGGTTTTTTGAAAGTAACCATTTTTACTGGGGTGAGGTAATATCTTATTGTGGTTGAATGATTAGAAATGATAAGCATTTTTACATATACTTCTTGGCCATTTGTATGTCTTCTTCCGAGAAATGTATATTTAGATCTGTTGCCCATTTTTTTTTTATTAGTCTGTGTTTGCAGTAAATAATGAATACATTCATTATGGGAAGTTGGTACATGTACATAATCCATCCTGACTTCTTTTATCATCCCCTTCGTCTTCCTTCCTCTTCACCTCCCGCCATCTAGCTCTTGATCCCCTTCTCATTTGCAAAAGATCTATCTCCCTGTATCGTATTTATTGCCCCTTTTTTTTTTTTTCCTATGCAGGTACCGGGAGTCAAACTCAGGACCTCATGCTTGCCAGGCAGGCACTTATGCCTCTGAGCTATATCACCGGCCCATTATTGCCCATTTTTGAAGGAATTTTTTGCTATTAATTTTTCAGAATCCATTCAGTATTCTGTATATTAACATCTTGTCAGCCAAATTTTTCTCCAATTCTGTAGGTTTTTTCTGCAGAAAACTTTTGTTTTCTTATGCTTACAGAAGCTTTTTATTTTGATATAAATCCACTTGTCTATTTTTGGTTTTGTTTCTTATGCCTTTGGTGTCTTTTCCAAAAGATTGTTTCCCATTCCATTGTTCTGAAGTATTTCCCCTATATTCTATTCTAGTAGTTTCTTAGCTTGTAGTTTACATTTAAGTCTTTAATCCATTTTGTGTTGATTTTTATAATTGGTGAGAGGGGCTAATTTCATTGTGCTTGTGTAAATATAATTTTTCCAGCACCATTCATTGAAAAGTCTTGTGATACATTGCATGCTCTTAGTACCTTTCTCAAAAATTGGCTGGCTGTAGATGCATCTACTTTAAGTTTCTCCTCTCTGTTCCATTGGTCTCTATGTCTGCATCTATGCCAATATCATACTCTTTTGATTCCTACAGCTTTATAGTATGTTCTGAAGTCAAGTAATGTAATGCCTCCTGCTTTGTCATTTTATTCAAGATGGCTTTGGTTATTGGATTTTTTTTTTGGTAGATACATATCAATTTTAGGACTTTTGTTATAGTTCTTTGAAGAATGTCAATGCCATTTTGATGGGTGTTTCAGTGAATTTTTTGATCACTTTGGGTACTATTCTAGTCAGATTTCCCATTGCTTGGATAAAATAACCAACACCCACAACCTAAAGGAAAAAGTAGTTTATTTGACTCATGGTTTCAGAGGATTCAATCATAGTCAATTGGCTCTAAAGCAGAAGTATCGTGGTAGAGGGCATGGTGGAACAAAGCTGTTCAGTTCATGATGGTCAGAAAGCAGAGCAGGGGAACAGTGGTAGAGAGGAAAGGATGAGGGACCAGATTTTGACCCCAAGGCCATGTCTCTATGACTCCATCATACACACCCAGAAGGGTGCTTTATTACTACCCTGTGGGGATCTCAAGCCAATCAAATTGACAGTCCACTTTAACCATCACATCCTAACTTTTTTCAACTTGATATCCAAGTGCATTTCATTAAACAGTACTTAATCCCCAAATAAATGAATGCAAAGTCAGAATTCTACCTAATATGACACAACTATGCTGCATATAACTGGAACACAATAATCCCTCCCTCAAAGTCTAAAGAACCTAGCATTGCTAAAAAGTCCAAGTCAATTTCTCTTCTAGGACTCAAGACATAATCTTTCCTGTGATGCCCTATAAAATTGAAAAAGAAGTTACATAATCACAGTGTACAGTGGTATAGGGTAAACTTTCATATTCCAAAAGAGAGAAATGGGGGATAGAAAACAGTGTGACTAAAACAAGACTGGAACCAATAGGAAAAATATTAAGTCCTGTAGCTCCATGTCCAGATTCTAGGGTACATGGTACTGAGATTCAAGTTCCAGAGGGCTTCTGCTGTCATACCCCTATGGCCTTGCCGGATAAAGCCAACATGACCTCTCACTTGGGCTGGCTTTGTTCACAACCTGTACATTTCCTCTGTAGATATTCCACATTTTGCATCTCCAACTACCTGGGTCTCCACTGCACTTTCAGCCTTATTCCCACAGCTTCATACACTGCCTTCTCAGAAGCTCCTTCCCTGGCTCTCCTTCCAGAAAAGCCCTCCACTGAAATATGGGTGGAAGCCTTCTTAACCCCACAACTCTTGCATTCTGCATTCCATTAAACCAGCATCCCATGGACAACACCAAGGTCAATTATCTGTGAAGGGAGTAGCCAGGAAGGACTTCTTCAACCCTTGTTTTAGTGGCCTATGTGTACCAGAATGGCCGAGCACAGTGAAATATAACCTGCAGAACCAATTCATTAGTATGCACTTAATTGAGCAGGTATCTTAAGGAGTATCTTCTCAAATGAAAGGCTAACACTTTTGCACCCTTGAGCCCGAAATGGGGGAAATCTTACTGATTTCTGAGATGCCTTCAAGTCATTTTTCTTCTTGTCCTTGAAAAAAGTACTTGGTTTCTTCTTAATGCTAATTTCTTCAGCAACTAGTTTTATATGTGGTTCTTTTTGGGACAAAATTTTAGTTTTTGCAAATTTTTCTGTTCTCCTTTTTCTTTTCACTATAAATGTGGCTAAAAGCAGTCAGCAGTACCCATGCCTGAATGTTGGGCTGCCTTGAAATTTCTTCCACCAGATTAACTAGTCGATAGCCTTTAAACTAAGCCTCCTGCAAAGTCTCTGGACATGATTTTTTGCCAAAGGTTATCAAGCATTGCCTCTAATCTAACTCCCAGAAGAATCCTCATTCCCAGCTGAAACTTCATGAACCTGGCCTTACTTTCTGAATTCCTATAAGTATTCTGGGCTTCTGCACGCTGGCTGGAATTGCCTCGTAGGCTCTGCTTATAGCCTTTTAAGCTTTTTCTAGCCTGATTCTCTAAACTTTTCCAAGCTCTTCCTGTAAACCAGTTTCAAACTTTTTTTTTTGGTGGGTTCCAAGGGTCGAACTCAGGACATCTTGCTTGTCAGCAGGGGCTTGTGCTGCTGAGCGATATCACCAGCCCGTTTTTCCTTGGTATGTGGGTACCAGGAGTCGAACTCAGGACCTCACGCTTGCCAGGCAGGCGCTTATGCCACTGAGCTATTTCACCAGCCCCCTCAAACACTTTTGATTCGCATGGTCAGATACAGTTACAACAGTGACCCAACTCTCCGTAACAATTTTCTTTGTTAGCTTTTCTGTTGCTGGAACCAAATGCCCAACACTCACTAAAAATTGTTTATTTGGCTCATGGTTTCAGATGAATCAATTCATGGTTGGCTGGCTCCAAGGCAGAAACATGGCAAAGGGTACGACAGAGCAAAGCTGCTCAGTTCATGGTGATTGGGAAGCAGAGTAGAGGATCACATATAGTCTCTAAGCTCATGCCTCTATGACCCACCCAGATATATCCAGAAATGTGCTTTATAACTCTCTTGGAAGATACCCCCAAAAATCAAAATGAGAGTCCACCTTTACCATCTCAGATCTTATGGACATTTTAACATTATTGATTCTTCTGGTTAATGAACAGGGCATATCTTTCCATTTTTGTGGCCTTTTCAATTTATTTCATCAGTGTTTTATAATTGTTGTTATGGAAATCTTTCACCTGCTTAGTTAAATGTTTTCCTATGTATTTTATTTTTTGTAGCAATTGTGTGTATAACTACATTCTTGATTTCTGTTTCAGATAACTTGTTGCTGGCAAAATATGTTCCTTTTATATCCTGCAAATTTACTAAATTAATTTACTAATTAGTCCCAGTGACTTTTTAGTGGAGCCAGTGCAGTTTTCTATATATAAGATCATGTCATTTGCAAACATGATAATTGGACTTCTTTTCAATTTCAATGCACCTCATTTCTTTTTTTGCTTGATTGCTCCGACTAAGACTTCTAACATTATGTTAAATGAAAGTAGTGAAAGTGGGCATCCTCTTCTTCTTCCCAGATCTTAGAGAGAAAGCTTTCAATTTCCTCCCATTCAGTGTAATGGTAACTGTTGAGTTACAACAAATAGCCGTTATTGGGCCAGTGAGATGGCTCAGTGGTGTAAGCGCCTGCCTTGCAAGCGCGAGGGCCCGAGTTCGACTCCCGGATCCCACATACGAAAAAGGGGCCGGTGATATCACTCAGCGGCACGGGTGCCTGTTGGCGCGCGAGGTCCTGAGGTCGACCCCCCGGTACCCACAAAAAAAAAATAGCCGTTATTATATTGCAGTAAAATCCTACAACTAATTTGTTCAGTGTTTTTATCATGAAGTGATGTTGAATTTTATCACATTTTTTCTGTATCTATTAGGATAATCATGTGGTTGTGGTTCATACTGCTGTTGTGGGTGTCACATTTATTGATTTGTCTATTTTGACCCATGATTATATCCCTTGAATGAACCTCCTATGATCATGGTAAATAATCTTTCTAATGTGCTGTTGAATTTCATTTGATAGTGTTTTATTGAGGATTTTCCTTATGTTCATCAATTGTCTTGACTTGTTATTTCCATCTTTTGTGTTTTTCCTTATCTGGTTTTGGTGTCAGGATAATTCTGTCCTTGTTGAATACGTTCGGAAGAATTCCTTCTTCTTTTAGTTTTTGGAATAACTTAAGGAGAATTTGTATTAATTTTTCTTTAAATACTTGGTACAACTCAGAAATGAAGCTGTCTGGTCCAGAACTTTTCTTTGATAAGAGACTTTTTATTATTGATTCAATTTGATTTCATTTCTTATTATTGATGAAGCCAAACTATGGCTGCTCAGAGTTCGTGATTCAGTTGGCCCCTCCCTAAAATGGCATCTGGCCAAGCACCCTCTCCAAGGGACACAACAGATGCTTGAACTGGAATCACCAGCTGTTGTAAATCACAGCATCCACTGCTTTGTTCCACTGGTGTGTTTCTCCCTGGAGGCTTCTGGAGTCACCTGCCCTCACTGTGTCTCTGTAGATTTGATCATCCTCTCTCACACCACAAACTGGGAGTTAGGGAGAAAGTACAGTTTCCCACCTCCTTTTTCTGTGTTCATGACTATCTCTTCACTTTTCCTGTGGGCTCCAATTCTCCCTTCAGATCCTTCCTGGGTCCCGGGGATCCACCTCTCCTTTTCTTCCCCAAGTTGTTATATTCTAATGTTTGGATTCTGAATCTCAGAGAAGCTGATTTCCTGATGTTTAACACTCCACCATCTTCCTGGTTATGCCTTTGCCTTCAGTCTGTCATTAGTAAGGCGACTTGGTTGTGAGCAACATATAACTTCCCTTTTCTGTGCATCTTTTTATTTTACTATAGTAAAAGCAGACACTGATTCTCATCTGATTTCCTTAGCTCTTTGAAGGTACAGTGGTACCTTGGTTCATGAACATAATTTGTTCTATGATTTTGGATAAGATGGCTATGTTTGTTTTTATTTGGCAAGAGCACTGTGGTTGTATTTGTCACCTGATGCAAAGTTTGCAAAAACAAAAAAAATTTTGCCAAATGATTCTGTTTGCAAACCAAATTGTTTGCAAACAAAAGCATTCATGAACTGAGGTACCACTGTATTTTGGTGATTGAATCACTTTTCAATTAGGTGTAGTTCATTTGCGGGAAGACATTATTAGAAGATCTTAGGCAAAATCTTATTCCATCTATGTATGTTCAAACACAATTTTAACAAGTTGCAGTTTTAGACAAAACTAAAATTTTCGGTTCTATGATATAAGCACTAAATGATGCATTAAATATACATTTCATGCAAAGACATACTATTTTAGATAAAATGTGTATTTCATGAAAATATTGTAATGATTTTTTAGCACTTTTAATATTATTAGTTATTTCTGCATGGTGATATTGTGATATATCTTGTATGGTTATACCACTGAGAACTCAAGTCAGTTGTTGATATCCAAAATTGAACATGTTTATTCCTTTGCAATGCACTTTTTGGCCTCATTATTGTGTTTCCTGGCTTCACTAAGTCTTGGACTTTGTCTCTTCATTTCTTTGGAATTTGATCAACAGGTATCTCAACCCTATGGAAATTTCTTTTATGTAATGTAAGACCTCTGTTAAAGAATGTGATTATTATGTTTAACTTTCCTTTACTAAATACAGGTTGAATATCCGTTATCCAAAATGCTTGGGACCAGAAATATTTTGGATTTAAATTTGGCATATTTCAATATATATGAGATATCTTGGAGATGGGAGCCATGTTTAAACACAAAATTCATATATGTTTCATATACACCTTATACATATATCTTGAATGTAACTTTATGCAGTATTTTTAGTGTCACCGGTTGTAGAATTTTCCACTTCTGGTTCCATGTTAACACTCAAAGAGTTTTGGATTTTGGTTGGCATGATGGTACAGGCCTGTTATCCTAGCTACTAGGGAGACTGAGGTAGAATTCATGTTTGATGATAGCATGGGCAACTTACTGAGACCCTGTCCCAAAATCAAGAATGAAAAAAAGGGGAGCTGGATATGCAGCTCATTGATAAAGTGCTTACCTAGCATGTGCAAGGTCCTGGATTCAATCCCCAGTACTAAAAAAAAAAAAAAAATTTGGAGGGAGGGATTTGGGAGCATTTTGGAATATAGATTTTTGAAACAGGGACGCTCAACCTCCATAAAGAATTTTTAATATGTTGAATGTTTTTATGTTACCCTGTTACTTTGTGTAGAAATTATATAAAAGAGAAGTTCAGCCTCCATTCAAACCTGCTTCTGGAAAACCAGATGACACTTTTTGTTTTGACCCTGAGTTTACTGCAAAAACACCTAAAGGTAATATGGGGCTTTTATTCTATTAATAATTAAATAGCATGTTTTCTTAGTTAAAAACTTAAAAGAATGGTGAGTTTATAGAGAGTTGGTTTGTCCTTGCTGGAACCATGTATCCTGTATGCAACATTTTTGGGACTCCTGAGTCTTTAAATGGGGAGTATTTATAGAGAAACATGGACAACAGCAAAGAGTAGTAGATTTTTTTGTTTTTTGTTTTATAAGTCTTTTGATATGCTCATTACTTATAGGGTAGTGGGTAAAAGCTAAGATATTTTGTAGTATACTATCTCTTAGTTCAGAATTTACTGTGATTTACTTTTTTTTTTTTTTTTTGTGGGTACCGGGGGGTCGACCTCAGGACCTCGCGCGCCAGCAGGCGGCCGTGCCGCTGAGCGATATCACCGGCCCCTTTTTCTTATGTGGGTTCCGGGAGTCGAACTCGGGCCCTCGCACTTGCTGGGCAGGCGCTTAAGCCGCTGAGCCATCTCACCAGCCCTACCGTGATTTACTTTTATTGACATCTGTTTCATACATTTTTTTCAACAAATATTGAATCCCTACTAAGTCCTAAACAATGAGGTTGCAGTATTTAATAAAGCAAACAAAAATTACTAGTCATATTGTGTATGTATACTGGGAGTGGCAGATAGCTAATATACTATAAATAAAATATATTTGATAGATGATGACATAGAATGGTTTTCTTTACATTTAATATTAAATATAATTATTTTTCTATAGTTCTAACTAAATATAATTATTTGAAAATTAGATTCCCCTGGTTTGCCAGCCAGTGCAAATGCTCATCAGCTCTTCAAAGGATTCAGCTTTGTTGCAACTTCTATTGCAGATGAATATAAAATCACTCCAATCACAAGTACAAATGTATTACCAATAGTTCAGGTAAATTCTATTTAATTATGTTATTCAGTTAGGGGATCTATCAGGTTGAGGATAATTCTTTCAGTTATTGATAATGAATTTTCAGTAGTTTTTTGTGAGTGAGTTTTAACCACTTTTATCTCTCAAGATAACTATGAGTTAAAGGTGGTTCTGTATGTTTTGGGGAAAATGACAGTAATAATCTTTAATTATATTTATGTGGCCTGTTTTGGCAAAATGTTAGGGTGATTTATAAGCCTGTTGATTTATCATGTTAACCTTGGGAACCTAGAAAGCCTACAGTTTGTTTAGAATTGGTTCAAAATCTGCATAAATACTTTATAAATAGTGACAAAACTTCAGTAGGGTAGTTATTCTTGACTTTTAAAATATTTAACATGATTGTATATTTAGGACACAGAAGAGAAAATGTGAAAATGTGTCATTCTCTTTAAAGTTCTCCTTTTAAAAAACAGGTCAATGGAAATGCTGCACAATTTGGTGAAGTATATGAATTGAAAGAGGATATTGGTGTTGGTTCTTATTCTGTTTGCAAACGATGCATCCATACATCTACCAACATGGAATTTGCAGTAAAGGTATTGTCTTTGAACGTAACTTGTTTGATGTATACAATTTAAATTACCAGTCAATGGGCATTTTCACAGATCAAGTGAAGAAAGAAAAGATGATGAGAATTAATGCTGAGACTTAATATTTTCATGTTGGATTTTTTTTTTGCAAGGTTTCATTTTGGAGGAACAGTATATTCATGAAGTTTTTGCTTTTGAAGAGCTTTATTTTTATTTATTTATTTATTTTTTTTTATATGCGGGTACCAGAGTCGAACTCAGGACGTCACGCTTGCCAGGCAGGCACTTATGCCGCTGAGCTATGTCACCGGCCCTGAAGAGCTTTATTTTAATGTAATACAGTATGCTGAAAACTGAGTAATTGTGGCAATCCTACTCGTATTTGGAACATATTGTCACTTAGTATATTCTCAGTGAAATTGAAAATAATGTTAAGGACAGCACTTCATTTTTTTTTCTGTTAAGATTCAGATATTGGAAACATATATTTATTTATTTTATTAATACATGTTTGCCATACATAATGATCACATTCCTCATAGGGAATTTCTACCTGTACATAATATAACTTAACTGTTCTTTTTTTCCCATTACATTCCCCTCCTATCAACCCTTCTTCCCCTCCCATTTACAAAAGCTTTTATTTCTATTTTTTCCCTTCTATTCTCTTTTTTTTAATCCCTTTTTCCTTCTTTGTCTTCCCTTTCCCCCTCCCTTCTTCCCCTTCCTTTTTAAACATATTCTTCCTACTTCCAGATATTGGAAACTTTTAAATGTTAAAATAATGGGGTGAACATTCTTCTTGAATTTTTAGGCATTTGTTTAAAAATATACCAAATTGAAAAACATTTCAGTTTTAGACAAAAATATAATGTTTTTCCCTGAGATTTTTGTCTATTTCTTAGATCATTGACAAAAGTAAACGAGATCCCTCAGAAGAAATTGAAATTTTGATGCGCTATGGACAACACCCCAACATTATCACTTTAAAGGATGTAGGTATTTTAATATCTACTTATCAGCTAAGTTAATGAAGTTATAACTTGGAACTTTATATTTAGTTCCAAGTATTGTTTTCATGCCACAAAATCTCAAGACACTGCAATTTGCCACTTTAATTCTCTTTTCCTATATGCCTACTCTTCTTATAAAATATTAAAGTTGGTTAGTAAACAAGAGACCTGATTACATGAATACATTCTTGCTGCTTACCTAGTTAACATAACTAGTTCCATTTATTATTCTGTAATACTACACAGGAAAATGAATAGCTGTCAGGTTCTTGAAGATTTTATTTTCTTGATTGTATAGCAATTGCTGTACCTTTATGGATTGTTCCTTCAGTAAAATAGTATTAGTCTATAATTTTATAAAATGAACGTAAAACCCACATATTAATAGATATTACTGAATAAAGACTTTTCACATAGAAGGTAATGTTCATTTCTTTTTAGAAAAGGCAGAAAAATGAACCATCACCTGACCAGTTTATTTTAGGTAATCTGATACACACTTGGTTTGTAATCTTTAAAGAGTCCTAATACCATGGGGTGGATCTAACAGATTGATTGCAGGTTCTATGTACAGCAAGCAAAGAATTGCAGATATACAGCCAATGGTGAAAGTAAAGCAGCTACATTTATTGAAGATCATATGAAGAACTGCTCAGGCCATGTCTGTGCTGAGTAAAATGTGGTATGAACATTGAAAATGGTGCCAGGATGACAGGGAAGTAAAAAGCACATATGACCAGATAAATCAGGCTTTTGGAATTTGTTTTTAAGGAGGAGCCTCCAGCCCAGGTGCCTCTCATTGGGTTTCTAGGTGAGATTGATAGGAATGATTAACAGAGTGTGAAGTCATCCTGAGTCAGGGGCTTTCCACACGTATGTATATTCCAAGGTTCACTCTGATTAAATTACAGATAATGGAAGGAGGATTGGCCCTGGGATGTTGCCCAAACTCAAGTGGCTTGAGGGAAATGGTCACCCAGCCCCCTTGTTTTACCTATACTATTTCCCTCTGAGAGACCCGGTCCCCCAAAATATTTAAGGAATGCTGAAGAATTAAGTTGTATCTTCCATGGCTACTTCTTGCTGAATAGGGGCACTGGCCTTACCTATGTGGGGACCAATGAACTCTTGCCCTATCTCACCTCAGAGTTCAAGTAACTGAGTTTCTCCTCTGAGGATTTCCTGATGAGCTGTGGATGTGGAGGTGGGTTTTGATCTTGGGCTTGGGCCATCACCAGTAGTTTAATGGCTATCGAACAAGAAGAAACAAATTTGACTAAGAGGTTAAGTATGTAAGGGCTAAATAGTAGAGTTACAAGAAGCATTCATAAAGGCCCTGTCTAGGACAGTAACTAAGACCACCAGTTCCTGATATTTGGCCAGGACATCCATGACTCAGATAGTTCATTGCAGATCTTAGAAAGGTTGTTGACAAGCTTCTGTACTGTATCTCACTATTTCAAATAAACTGATTGACATAGGAACTACTTTCTTTTAGAGACAAACATAAACTCTCTGTTTCAGCATTTATGAGATCTATCCCTTAAGATATATGGCCAGCACTGGCAGTGAATCTATTTGACCTCAAAGAATGGCAATATTCTGGACAAGTTCATCCAGGCCAGTGATAGCAAATCTTTTAGAGCTTTTAATGATACACTCTGGCATGGTTCGCCACCCCTGATCTAGGCTATCAAGTTCTTAGGTAGCTCTTGATGGTAGAAGAAAGATGTGATTAGCTTTAAGGTTTTGTATAAGTAATCATTATTTATTATCTCTGTAAGAGGCAGTTTTCAAATTATCCAGGAAGATCCCAAGAGAAACCGAATAACCAAAAGAGGTCACATTATAATTTGGGAGAAGGATCTCAAGTGTGGCAAACAAGAGAGTAGTAAGACTAGCCACACAGCTTACTTACGGGGAACAAAATGTTCCACTTATCTGGCTCAACAGGTTGGTTGGTATTTTCTGAAAAGAAACTTGAGGTCATCCACTGGTTCACAGATGTATGAGGTTTGTGATCTCTTTTCTTCATTTTTTGGTGTCTTGTATGGCTTGGGTTTTACCCTGAAGAGTTGAATACAACTGTCTCTTCCCTGTACCTTAATAACAGAGGAATGATAAGAAGCATTGTGTAAGGGACTTTTCATTTAAAGGAAAAAAAGTTTTGGGAGTTAGTATCCACAGGAGTAGAAAAGAAGGCATCTTTGAGATCAAGGACAGAGAACCACTTAGTGTCTTCTGGAATGTGTGCTAAAAGGGTATATCGGTCTGTACTAATGGATGAATAGGTACTCCTGCCCCATTGATAGCTCTGAGATCTTATACTAGGTAATAGTCTTCCAATGACTTCGCTATTGGTAAAACAGATGTATTACATGGGGACTGGCATGGCACCAGCAACCCTGTAGCCAAAGATTTATCAATCATGGGCTTTATCCCCTGCCTACCTTCTGTCTTAAGGTAATACTGGCTTTCATTATGGTACAGATTAGGGTCCTTTAGGTGAATGACTACTGAAGGGGTTCTCACAGTCTTCCCCGGGGTGCTGTCATACCATGCTTGGGTATCAACTCCAGGCAGAGACATCATGGTTAGGCTGGCTGAGTCCTTAACAGATAGGACACAGGTTGTCAGAGGTTTGAATGTTAGTCACCCTGAATAGAAAGAATATATATCTTCTGATTACTGGTGTGGGACATTCTGTTATCACCTTAAAGGTAGCTTGGAAAAGGAAGTCTTCCAACTGGCAATTCAGAGTGAGAATAAAGAAAACCATGGGGCTAATTCCTTCAAGGCCCACAAAAACTTGAGAATGGGATGAAAGCTTACCCCAATAAGAAATTAGATTGAATAAGACACCTCAGTATTTCACAAATGTTATTTGTTTTCCCACTACTTCTGGAGTTACCTGAGGTTCCTGTGAGGTGATATGAATACACTTGGGAGCCACAGAGGGTGCCTCGAGCACTATCATTCACTGCCTGAGCATTCTGCCCTGGCTACCATGGTGGTGGAGGACCTCATCCCTCTCTGGGAACAAAGGTAGTCCCTAGTCCAATGCCAAGGTTCTTCTATGTTCTGGCAGGCCTGACAAGGATTTGGTGGCTTTAGAGGGCACTCCTTTGCCCAGTGTCCCACTCACTTGCACTTGAAGCACTCTGACTTGCTTCTATCACTCTTTTGATTGTATTGGGTTCCCTTAGTGCTGTGGGCTTTATCCTGAACTTTATCTACTAGGGCAAGCATGACTTTAGCCTGTCTCTTCTCCTTATTCAACTCTCATTTTTCTTCTACTTAACCACAGTTATTAAAGACTGAATAAGCCACACCGACCAATTGAATTGTACCTGCTTGTGGGCCCTGTTAGAGTTTCTTGAGCTTTCTCCTAATTTTTGGAGCTGACTGAATGATATAATATTGTCCTAGAATAATCTGACCTATCCTGCACTCTGGATCTAAATTACTGTATTTACAGAGTGCCTCTTCAAGCAAGAGTTGAAAAGCAACTGGATTTTCATCAGAGCCTTGACTGAGTTTATTATAGTTCACAGGTTTGGGCATCCCTTGACACAGCCCACTAAAATGGCCTGGATATATAACTTTCATTTAGCTTCCTCACCCAACTATTATAATTCCACTCAGGCCCCTCTTGGGGTACAAATAATGCAGCAGTTGGCTGATTACCACTGGGTGAAGCTGTGAAGGCTTCATCATTAGCCAGCTTTACAGCTTTTGTAATCACTTTTCTTTGTACTGCTGTGCAGTAAGAAACCAGGATGAACTGGATATCTCACCAGGTCAGATCAAAAGGGTATGGAAGGCATCAGCAAACTTTTCAGAATCCTCAGAATGTCTACACATTTTTCCCTTGCTTTGCTATATACCCATAACTGAAAAAGGATTGTGCACTCAGATGGTACCCTTGGCCCCTGCCACTTCTCTAAGGGGTAGAGCATTGGTGGGCTTAGATGTTGAGTTCCCTGAATCCAGGGCCTTATGGTAGGCAAACCCAGACCTGGTGTGTATCAGGCTCAGGAGACGGCCTTTATCTCCTGAGGGTACTGACTGAGCAGGCTGTTGAGGAGGTGTAGCACATGGGGAAGAGGAGCTTGCAAGAGGGAATCCTCAGCAACATTAGCTCCTGAGAGAGGATTAGTTCTAGGGCAAATATCAGGGCAGTGGTACAGAGCCATAAAAGCTTCAATGTGAGGCACCACTGACCATTTTCTCTGTTTCTTATAATAAAAATGTAATTGAAATTTTGCATTATATTTTAGGCTTCCAAAGGGTGGCCACATCACTTTTTCCATAAGTGGACACATAGACTATTTTTTATTACACAGGAATATAAGATAAATTTTGGGGGATCCTTGTGACAGAACTGTTCCCAGTGAGTGAGGAATCATCTGAACAGTGTCAGAAGGAATAAAAATTACATTGTGGGGTCCTAACAGGTCCTTGGGTGAATCCCCAGCCCTTTAGTGGGGACATTACAGGGCATCTCCTCATAGTTCCTGAGCCTTTCAGCCCCCAGACATGACCTGATGGAGCTGAAGTTGTGGGATTTGGTAATGGAAGCTATATTGAGCCTTCCCCTGGGTCAATTTCCACATGGGAATCTTAGAGGGCACCCTCTAGGTCAATGATGGGGAACTTTTTAGAGCTTTCAGTGATACAGCCCTCTGTGGCATGCATGCCATAGGTTTGTCAGCACTGCTCTAGGTCTATAACCCTGTCCAGCTCATGTTGGGCATCCTTGGTAGTACCATCCTTGGTGGTAGAGCTGGCCTCCTTGGGGGCCAGAATTATCAGACCTTGTTTGTGAGATGGTTCCACTTTCTTTTGAACTTTTTTTTTTTTTTTGAAACAGAGTCTCAGTGTAATTCAGGCTGGCCTTGAACATACTATGTAGCCAGACTGGCCTCGAATTCACAGTGATCCTCCTGCCTCAGCCTCCTGAGTGCTGGGATTACAGGTGTATGCCATCATGCCGAGCTTTCTTTTGAACCTTTGAATCTCCCCCTATGACCACAACTCATCTTCTGGACAGAGTCCAGAACTGGGATGCCGTACTGGCTGGTTGCCTCTTAGCCAATTACAAAAGCTAACATCCTGCTACAGAGGGGTAGCAATAGTTTTACTCAATAGACCCCCCCAAACTCCAAAAATTTTCTTGCAAAAGTGGCATTTAGAGCCTTTGGCTGAAGAACTTGCACTTTAACAGATGATATCCCACTATCTGTCAGTAGGTGGCACTCTAAGGACAGGGAATAAGGCATGTCTCTAGGAAAAACCTCACCAGATCAAGCAAACATGATTTAAATTACTACAGCCAGCATTCCACATGGGGCTTGTCTTTTAAAACTTGTGCCCTTGTATAGGAACCTCATATCTTCTTAGTCTCTTCCTCCATCTCCAACTCTTGTGTATTTTGCTAGATCATGGCACAATAAAGATATGCATCAGGTGACAAAAGGAAAACTTCACAGTGCAACCACCACACATTATACACCCTTTTAGAAAGGTATATAAACATGAGGCCAGAGCTACCACAACAAAAGCAAAACCAACTAGAATGGAGAGAACAAACTAGCATTATAGAAGGAGCCCCAGGAGGAGATAGCCATAAGTCAGCATTAGGACCCAGGAGAAAATAGGCTGCTTTTGGCAGCTGTGCCAGCATGAAAACTGCACCTTTTAAAATGACCATAAGTTTTTCTTTCCATTCTCCATGCTAGACTAGTTTTCTATTTTTTTTTAATTCTGTCCCCTTCAGTTGAACAGCATCAAAAAGCCAAAGAATTTGAATTCTCCGATAGACGAAAGATTAGGGGAGAGGGCAGGGACAAGAAGTGAACTAGAGTTCCCTCAGGAGACAGAAGGAAAACAAAACACAGAAAGGCACTCAGACACTCATGCAGTGTGAGCCTACAGACTCCCCTGGGCCCAACCAATATCTTTCATGCTGCTGAAAGGAACACCTAAGTCCCCATGGTTCAGGGCATGCTGCAAACTGTACCCCTGCAAAGAAAAACATTAGGCAGACCAGGCCCACATTACCCAGTCCCCTGAGAAAAAAATTGAGAAACCAGCCTGGGGAACACTGTCAAGGCTAGGGTGTCCTGACACCATTTCCCTGGTGCCCTGGAGAGGCATAAAACTTACCAGCTGCCTCTCTTCCCTCAGTTCAGGTCCATCCCCCTCCAGGGCATGGGAAACCATGACTAGTCAAGTATCCCAGTGTGCCAAGGACAAACAGCAGAATACAACCCCAACTAATTGGCAGGAGCTCTATGGCCCCTAGGAAAGACCAAGGCCTTTTGCTCCACAGTCTGGCCATCTCCTTCACCTGTGTCCACAACGAGCACCGTTGGTCACTTATAAAAAGGGGGAGAGGGTCTTCCCGAGAGAGGAGTTACCTTCCTTTTTGGCTGGGCTTCTTTTGGCTGCTGATGTCTGACAGTGTCTCCTGATGTCTCTTTCTGTACTTACCAGATATACCATGAGATGATATCTTAGTTACTTTTCTCATTGCTGAGACAAAATACCCAACACCCACAAGTTAAAGGGAGAAAGTTTTATTTGGTTTACAGTTTGTAAAGGTTTCAGTCCATAGTTGGCTGGCTCCAAAGCAGAGTGGCACATGACTGCATGAAGCTTTGGGGGGACATCTAGACACAAGCCATAACAGATGGATCCAATAGATGGATTCCAGGCTCTTGTGTACAGTGAACAAAGAATTGCACGCATACATGCAATAGTGAAAGAAAACACCTACATTTATTGATGATCATGGCAAGAAGTGCTTAGGGCATATCTATGCTGAGAAAAATGTTTCCTGCAGAGGGAAAAAATGGTACTAGGATGACAGGGAAGTAAAAAGCACATAAACACTTTCGGATTTTTTTTAAGGAGGAGCTCCTAGCCCAGGTGCATCTCACTGGGTCTCTAGGTAAGATTGACAGGAATAATTTACAGAGTGCTGCATCATCCTGAGTCAGGGGCTTTCAACAAGTGTGTGTGTTCCAGGGTTCACTCTGCTTAAGTTACAGGTAACTATGGAAAGAGGATTGGCTCTGGGATATTGCTCAAACACAAGTGGGTGGAGAGAAATGGTCTCCTAGTCCCCATTGTCCTACCAGTACTAGGAGTGTGTTTGTGTGTGTGTGTGTGTGTGTACACATATACATGCCCTGAGCATATATTTTCTTATTATTTTTGATTCACAGTATCAACTTAATATGTCAGATAATGGACTGAGAAATGATATGTTTATTATCAAAAAGAAGCTTACTCTTAGGGAAGAGAAATAACTTTAATAAAAATGAGATGTCATTTCAAAGACAGAATTTTTTAATTTATATTTTTAATGAACTATAACCTACAAGTTCAGAACTTAAAAAATTAAATATTTAAGATGTCACATGAGCATGTAGGAAGTTGTTTAACTGACTCAACCTTTAATATAGCCTGTACCATATTAACTATAAATAAATAATGCTCTTTTTAATACTAGACGTTCACTATCAAGACAGAGTACTGTAAATACAATTTTAAAAGTTTGGAATTGTAATTGGAGTACAGATTATTAACACCTTAATAATATGTTCTTTTTTAGGTCTTTGATGATGGTAGATATGTTTACCTTGTTACGGATTTGATGAAAGGAGGAGAGCTACTGGACCGTATTCTCAAACAAAAATGTTTTTCAGAACAGGAGGCTAGTGATGTACTGTTTGTAATAACTCAAACAGTTGACTATCTGCATTGCCAAGGTGTAAGTTACATTATATTCTTTGCTTCAATTATGGGAATAATGTCTTCATGAAATTATATACAGGAGATGATACCATGTAAAGGGAATTTCTTTTTCTCTCATTTATATAGATAGTATCCTAATGAACCTCATGACAAAGTGACGGTTATAGATTAAGAAATTGGCTAATGATTTATTAAGTCTATTCTCACTGCTCATTGGTCTTGAATTAATAGCATATTAATTTTGAAAATGATTTGAATTATATACATGTACCTAGCATTGCCATTGAAATTATTAAACCTAATCAAACTTAAAATTGAAAGCTAAAAGAATTATTGAAGGACATATTGTGAATATTTTTGAAATGATACTATGCCTAGCATAGAAAGTTCTAGCAGTAAGAGGACTGTATATTTTGACCTTTACCAGTCCCCCCCCCACATATACATAAAATTTTGGATTCTAAACATTTGAAATATTCATATATCAAATTTCGTGATGGCTGCCAGGCATGGTAGTACATGCCTATAATCCCAGCACTCAGGCTGAAGCAGGAGGATTGCCTCAAGTTTGAGGACAGCCTGGGCTACATAGTTCAAGGCCATCCTGGAATACATAGATAGACTCAAGGGCGTCCTGGAATATATAGAAAGACTCTGTCTCAAAAAATACATAAATCAATAAAATAAAAATTATGATGGAGGAGCGAACTTGTTATTTTATAATTTCCTGTCTCTTCATAAAGAAGGCAAATAAATTTAGTTATAAAAATACCAGCTTTTATTATATATAGCTATATAAGTCCTCAAAGTAGCAATTATTTACAAATTTAAGTTTGAATCACTGATAAGACTATAATATATAAATGTACCTTTTAGTCATTACCAATGAAAACATGATTACTCAAAATTGACTGAAAATTATACATAAACTACTTACAACAAAAAACAAACTAATGATCAATTTTATATGTGGCTTCATAGAATACATTTTCTATACTTTGAAAAAAAATTGCATTATACTAAAGGAAAAGAGTAATTCTAGGGCAGGGGATATAGCTCAGTGACACAAGAGCCTGCCTGGCAAGCACAAGGTCCTGAGTTCAATTCCTGGTACCAAAAAAAAAAAGAGTAATTCTATTATAATATCATTCCTCAGCTGTGCTCATCAACACACTCTAAAGGTTGACCAGAGTTTTGAGAATGCTAAAGATCTCTTCACTGATTTATTATTTTATACACCTTCATTTTTTTTACATCAAATACATGAATAGCAGACACATATTGAGAACATTCATATGCCAGAAATTGTAGAGTGTTGTAGATTCAAGTATGAGTTACACTTGTTCCTTGTTCCTTGTCCTTGAAGAGTTTTCAGTGTTGTAAACTGCTGATTAAATGTAAGACTAGGTTAACTGAAGTGGATAGTAGTAGTAAAAAGTCATCATATAGAGAATTTCAGAATTTTTCAATTTCGATATTTTGTTTGGTCCTTCATTGTTTCTGCTTTTTTGCTAAGACTTCCCATTTTTTTTGCTGAAAGTTTCATGTACTGAAAGCATGTTTTCTTTTACTTCATTGATAATGGCTATAATACCTAATTTAAAATCTTTGTCACTTTTGGTGGGTTATTTTATTCAGCATTGATTGATTTTCTCTTTCTTTTTTTTTTTTTTTTTTGTGGGTACCGGGGGGTCAACCTCAGGACCTCGCGCGCCAACAGGCACCCGTGCCGCTGAGCGATATCACCGGCCCCTTTTTCGTATGTGGGATCCGGGAGTTGAACTCAGGCCCTCGCGCTTGCAAGGCAGGCGCTTATGCCGCTGAGCCATCTCACCGGCCCGATTTTCTCTTTCTTGACTGTGTTCTGTTTTCTGGTTCTTGTATATCAGTTGATATTGAATTGTGTCCTCTGGTAATAATAAATCATGGAGATATTTATATTCTGTTATTTTTCTCTAATAGCTATTATTTCCTTTGTATAAATGGGTAATCTTGGCTGGCTTGAACTAAAAATTCTTGATTTTTGAACAGCAACTCTGGTGTCATTTCTTTTGTCCCTATATGAACTGCTTTATTTATTTATTTATTTATTTTTTATTTTATTTTTTTGTGGGTACCAGGGGTCGACCTCAGGACCTCGCACGCCAGCAGGCACCTGTGCTGCTGAGCTATCTCACCAGCCCTCATCATGAATTTTTTGCATTAAGTGAGATTTTTAAAATTTTCTAAAATTTCAAATTAGCATATAATAAGTGTGCATGTGTATGGCATTAACTTCGACTTGTTTTATTATTGTGGATATTAGTTATACAAATTAATGGATTAATGGATTTTTTTAACAGATTTGTACGTGTATGTAGGATACTTTGAATTCCACCCTCCCATTTTCTCTCTTACCCTTCCTTCCTCCCTCCCCCTTGTTCCTTACTTCTCTAATAGTCACCCGTCCACTTTTAAATTATCTCTTTTTTCTTTAGATTCCACATATGAGAGAAAACATACTGGTCTGGGTAGCTAATTTCACTTACCAGAACGATTTTTGCTTGCATCCATTTTTGTGCAAATGACAGAATTTTGATCTTCACTATGGCTAATACTTCTTTGTGTGTGTTATCGCATTTTGTCTAGCCATTCATCTATCAACTGGCTACTAGTCTTGATTCCATAGCTCAATTTTTATGAATGTGCCACAAAAACATGGCTATGCAGGTATCTGTTGTAAGCTGACTTTATTTCCTTTGGATATATGTATGATCTTTGAGTGAGAGATTTGGATCATACAGTAGTTATTTTTTTAGTTTTTGAGGAATATCAATACCATTCTCCATAATGGCTGTAATAATTTGCCTTTGGACCAACAATGTAAAAGTGTTCCTTTTTCTCCATGTCCTTACCAGCATTTATTGTTTTTGTATTCTTGGTGATAGACATTCTGACTCAAGTAAAAAGGAAATTCAATGTAGTTTTGAATTGTATTTCCCTAATAGCTAAAGATATTGAATATTTTTATATATACCTATTAGTGTTTGTACTTTTTTCTTTATAATTTTATTTTTTATTAGTATGTGTTTGCAATACAGATATTTCTTGTTTAATGACCTACCTGTTTAATGACTTCAAAATTAAGCCAAGGCATGCTGTTCAAACGTAGGATGCACAGCTTGGATTTAAAACCCATCCTTTTTTTATACAGTTCTGTAAAACTTGTTTATAGAGCCCCAGTGTTTTTTTTTATACAGTAAACCTTGTTTTTACAGTACTATAACATTTGCTGATCATACTGTACAGTGCTATAGTTTTATGTTCTGTTATACATTACAGTACTGCATGTAAGTGTTATGAAAATAAAAGCAAAGTCATCAAGTTGGAGTTTCTTTTGACCATTTCTTTGTTCTGAATATTGTAATGTACATGCTGTATATAATTCCTCATTTGGAAACCAATTCATTTAATGACCTAGTCACAAGAATGGAACTCAGTCATTAAATGAGAAAAGTCTGCATATAATGTTTATATTCCCTGCGTGGAGTCGGTACATCTACTTAACACGTCTTGATTCCTTTTTATATCTCTTTTTCCTCCCCTTCCTCCCATTTCCTTCCATCTCGATCCGCTTCATATTTAGAAATATCCATCTCCCTGCTTCCTATTATTTATCTCTTATTTTGCTCTTTATTTATAATTTGGGTTTCTCATATTTTTGAGAAGTGGCTGTTCATATGGCACTTTATTGATTGGGCTATTTAACTTTTGGGGTGGTTTTGAGTTCTTTATATATTCTGGATATTATCCTCTGTCAGAAGAGTAGCTGCCAAATATTTTCTTCCACTGTATAGACTGTCTCTTTACTTTGTTTATTGTTTCTTTTGCTGTGAAGAAGCTTTTAATTTGATGTAGTACTATTTATTGATTCTTGCTATTATTCTTGTGTCATTGGAGTCCCATTCAGGAAGTTTTTGCAAATGTCTATGACTTGAAGTGTTTCCCCTATATTTTCTTGTGACAGTTTCAAAGTTTCATGTCTTATACTTGGATCTTTGATCTATTTTGTATTGCTTTTGTACAGGGTGAGATAGGTTTCTAGTTTCAACCTTCCCCATGTGGATACCATTTTCCCAGCGTCATTTGTTATGGAGGCTGTCTTCAACAAGTTTTTGCCCTCTTTGTGAAGAATAAGATGACTATAATTTGCATGGGTTTGTTTCTGGTCCTCTATCTTATTGCATTGGTCAGTGTTTCTGTTTTTATTCTGGTATCATGCTGTTTTTGTTACTATGGCTGTGTAGTATATTTTGAAATTAGGTCATGTGGTATCTCTACCAGTGCTCTTTTCTAAGGAATGCTTTGGTTATGCTTGGTCTTTCATGATTCCTTAAAGACTTTTCTATTTTTTTCTGAAGAATACTTGATACTTTGATCAGGAAGGCAATGAATCTGTGCATTACATTTGGAAATATGGCCATTTTAACAATATTAATTCTGCCAGTGTATTAGCATGGAGGTATCTTTCTTCCATATTCTGTAATTTTCATTGTGGAGGTCTTTAACTCCTTGTTTAGGTTACTTTCTAGGTACTTTTAAAAAAATGTGAATGGAATTGTTTCCCTGCTTTCTTTCTCAGGGATTTTATCATTGGTGTATAGAAAAGTTATTGTTTGTGTGTGTTGATTTTGTATCCTGCCATTTTGCTGAATTGTCTATCAGATTCATAAGTCTTATGCTTGAGTTTTATGGTCTTCTACGTAAAACATTCTGTGATTTGGGAATAAAAATATTGTGGCTTCTTTCTTTCCTATTTGTGTCCTTTTTATTTCTTTCTCTTGCCTAATTGCTCTGGCTAAAATTTCAAGTACTGTATTGAATAGGACAACTGAATGGACACCCTTGTCTTCTTGATTTTATAGGAAATGCTTATATATTTTCACCTTTCAATATGATGTTGGCCATGGGTTTGGTGTACATAGCCTTTATTATGTTGAGGTGTGATGCTTATTAAAGATGTTGGATTTTTGGAAGCTTGTTCTGCATCTATTGAGATGATTATGTGATTATTTTGTATCCTTGAACTTATTTATGTGTTTTATTATGTTCATTGATTTGTTTATGTTGTACCATCATTGCATCTCTGAGATGAAACCAGCTTGGTCATGGTTATGATATTTTTAATGTCTTCCTGAATTCTCTGTGTAAGAAATTTATTGAAGATCTGTGTTCATCATCAATTCTTTTTTTTTAAATTAAGTCTGTCAAGTTATGGAATCGGGGTGATACTGGCTGTCTATAATGAATTTGGAAACATTCTTTCCTTTTCATTTTCATGGAAATGTTTTAGAACCATTGGTGTTAGTTCTTCTTTAAAGGTCTCATAACTAAGCAGTAAATTCATTCAGTCCTGGACTTTTCTTTGTTGGCAGACTTGCTACTTCATCCAATGCATTGCTTTTTATTTTCTGTTTAGGTTTTTTATAATCTTGGTTCAATTTTGATTGGTTGTATGTCTGTAGAAATGTATCCATTTCTTCTAGATTTTCAAATTTATTGGAATATGATTTCAAATTAGTTCCTAATGATCCTCTGGATTTCAGTTGTATCCAGTGTAATATCCCCCATTTGCCCCTTTTGTAATACCCCCATTTGTCTGTCTTTCTTTACATAGTTTGGCTAAAGGTTTATCAAACTCATTTTGCTTTTCAAGAATCAAATATTTCATTGTTTTTTTCTATTTTATGGAAAAAAGGTAAAACAGAATTTCATAACAAAATAATAATTAATAATACTTAATATATTACATGTTATCATATTTATTGAGGCTGTTCAGAGTACAAGATATGGGCATAAAAATTTCTGCAATCAATATTAGCACAAACTTTCCTTCTCAATGAACTAAGAGGTACTAATAGTATAATTGACTAGCATTTTTTTCCCTTTTCCCTTCTGTCCTTTCCCCTTTCCCCCATCCTAGTTCCTTTTTCTTATTCTTCTCATTTTTTTTGTATTGTCCTTTTAGTCTATTTCACTAATTTAAGTTATTATCTTTATTATTTCTTTCCTTCCATAGGTTTCGTGTTTAATTTCTGCTTGTGTCTAAAAGACCTTGAGATGTATTGCTAGTTTGCTTACTTGAGATCTCTTGGGTTTTTTAATGTAGGCACTTTTAGCTATAAACTTTCCTCTCAGAACTTCTTTTACTATATCCCTCACATTCTGGTATATTGTGATTCCATTTTATTTCATTCTAAGATTTTCAAAAATTTCTTCCCTAATTTCTGCAATGACTCTGTGCTAGTTCAGAGGTGTATTATTTAATCTCCATGTGTTCATATAGTTTCTGTAGTTTCTCTTGTTGATTTCTAGTTACTTTCCATTATGATCTGATGATATTATATGAGATTATTTCAATTATTTTTTTATTTAAGATTTGCTTCATGGCCTAAAATATTGTCTGGTTTTGGAGAAATTTCCATGAGCTATTGAAAAGACTATAAATTATGTGTGCTTGGAATATTCTGTAGATATCTGCTTAGTCCATTTGATGCATAGTATTGTTTAATTTAGATGTTTCTTTATTGAATATTTTTTGTCTAGAAGACCTATTTGTGAGAGTATTGTGCTCAGGTCACTCACTATTATTATATTGGGATTTATCTCTTAGTATCTAGATGTGCTTTTTTTTTTTTTTTATAAATGCTGGTACCGGGAGTCAAACTCAGGAGCTGGCACTTGCCAGGCAGGCGCTTATGCCGCTGAGCTATATCACTGGCCCTAGATGTGCTTCTTTACGAAGTTCGTGGCATATGTATTTACAATTGTTGTATTTTCTTGGTGGCTTATTCCCCTTTCCAATATATATTGACCTTCTTTATATCTTCTATCTGGACTTGAAATCTGCTGTTTTGGATATGAGTATAGGTACTTCTACTTGCTTTTGGATTCCATTTACCAAGAATGTGATTTTCCATCCTTTCACTTTTTGTCAGTGTATTTCTTCATTGATGAAGTGTAATTCTTACATGTAGCACATAGTTGCATCATGTTTTTTAATCCAGTCCACCAATTGGAGTCTTTCAGTTGGAGATTTAAGATCATTTACATTCAGGGTTCTTAATAAAATATATATACTAATTCTAAGATTTTGCTCATTTTCTGATGCTTGATTCTTTCCTACTAATCATTTACTTGTGTTTTTTTTTTTTTCCTTCCTGTTTTTCTATGTGGTGTTCCTTTAAGTATTCTCTGTTATGCTGGCATAGTGATTCCTCTAGTTTCTACTTATCTTGAAATGTGTTTTTTTCTCCTTTGATTCTGAAGGATGACTATTGGACATAGTAATGTAGTTTCATCATTTGATACTGCCCCACTCTTAAAGTTTTTGCTGAGAAATCTGCTGGTATTCAGATGATCTTCCCTTTACAAGTGATTTGAAGTTTTTCGCTTGTTGCTTTTGATATTCTTTATTCTGTGCTTTTGACATTTTATACTATAACCTGGGGAGGTTTATTTCTGGTTATATCTGTTTGGGGTTCTAAATTCCTCCTGTACCTGAATGTCCACATTTTCGCAAGATTGAGGAAATCTTCTGGTATTTTTTTACTAAATAGATATTCTGTCTGTAGTCTGTATTTCATAGCCCTCTTAAGTTTGTTCTTTTACTCATGTCCCAGATGTGTTGCATGTTTTGTTCATATTTTTTTTCTTTATTCCTGTCTGAATGTGGTATTTTACCTACCTATCTTCAAGCCTAGAAGTTCTGTCTTCAGCTTGATCTTGGCTATTGGCGATGCTTTCCAATTAAAGGTTTTTTTGTTTTGTTTTGTTTTGATTTGATTTATTAAGCTTTTTATTGTCAAAATTTCTTTATTTTCTTTTTTAAAATCTCTATCTTTATTAAAATGTTCTTGCATATCCTTTATTGTCTCCTTTATATCACTTAGTTTTTTACTTCTTTTTTCACTAGTGTTTGCAGTACATTATGATTACAATTATTATGGGTAATTAGTATGTGTACATAATACACTTCAATTCTTTTTTTCTTTTTTTTTGTTCGTCTCCTACCCCTCCCTTTCCTCCCTGCTACTTCCAATTCTTGGTCCCCTTCCCATTTTCAAAAATTCTATTTTCATCATTTTCCCCTTCAATACTTTTTTTTTCATTCCCTATCTTCTGAGTTTGTTGGTCATTTTGTAATTATTCTTTTGAATTTTTTGGTGTTTTGTCGATTTCAATATTGTTGGGATCAGCTACTATAGAAGTAATAACTTTTGGAGAAGTCATGTTGCCTTTTTTTTTATAGTTCCTCAGATTCTACATAGTGATTTGCACATTTATTGGAATGGGATCCTCTTAACCTTTCATGAGAGGGTCTTCTTAGGGAGAAGGTTGCTCTTGACCATGTGTCCTGGGTATCAATCTGTTGCGTAGTATTAAGTTTTGTTCTAAGAGAATTTTGCTATGTATTTTCACTGTGGCTCCTTTGTCTATGATTAATGCAAATTGACACAGAATGTGCTGTGTCACAACTTGAGTGACCTACTTTCTCCGCAAATCTTGAAAAGGTAGCTTCTCTCTGTTAGGTAAGGCAGGTGTATTTCACACAGCAATTTATGTGGAGTGTACTCTGGATTTTTCTCTAATTTTGTCAACAAAGTGTTGTTTCAAAGGTAAATGGTGCAATCTTCTGGGATGTTTTGTAGGTGTATTTAGACAAAAGCATTGTTTCTTTCTGCTGTTGTTTTAGGGTAAATGTCCAAAGTCAAGACTTCAACCATCCCCCTTTTAGTTGTGCCTTCTTGGGGCCAGTTTTTTGGTGGGGGGATTTTATTACCCTTGTTTAGGTGGAAGTATCTGGTGAGATTCAAGTCAGACTAAGTTGTGGCTTAAGTCAGGTGCAGTTCCTCTCACTGGAATTAGTAATGTAGCCCAGCAGTACAGCACCCACCCAATGTACTTATGTGCCAGATTTGATCGCCAGCACTGCTGAGAGGGGAGACAAAAAACAAAAACAAAAACAAAACAAACAAACAAACAAACAAACAAAAAAACAGTGGCAGTCCCCACATGTAAATAAACCCAATCTAGCATTAGAATGAAAACCAAATCAAAAAATCATAAGCACAACATCCATAACTGAGAATGCAGCAAAGATAATATACAATACACTAATAAGCTAAAGATTAATGAAACAAAGAATAAGACAACAAACAAATAAGAACAAAATAAAAAAGAATCACATAAGTGATGAAAAAAGGAGAAAAGGAAAAAAGATGGAAGAAAAATGGGAAAATGGAAAAGAAAGAATGAGATAAAACCCAAGAGAAGAGAGGGAAATTAAAAGTATAGAGTTGGGCCGGTGAGACGGCTCAGCGGCTTAAGCGCCTGCCTTGCAAGCGCGAAGGCCCGAGTTCGACTCCCGGATCCCACATACGAAAAAAGGGGCCGGTGATATCGCTCAGCGGCACGGGTGCCTGTTGGCGCGCGAGGTCCTGAGGTCGTCCCCCCGGTACCCACAAAAAAAAAAAAAAAAAAGTATAGAGTACATGTAAGGAAAATAGTAAAAAAATAAATTATAAGAAAAGTTATAAATGATTGAAAATAAGATAGGTAAGAAAAAGAACAGAACAAAAGCAAAAAATAGAAACTAAAACTAAAAACTATTCAGAAACTCATCCTGCCTAAAGAATTTGACTTGGAGAGATAGTCTGCCAGGTGTGGGGTGGCTAATGAAAAGCAACTGTAATCTGTTTGCTTTCTTTCGGTTTGCATGAAACTGATTAGGGCTATTTGCTTGCTATGGCACACTCTTTCTTGCTTGGAAGGCTGAGATAATGTTGGCTGCTTCCAGGATGTAGTTCCTGAGGAGGGCTTTTCTGTGTGTACACAGGATTGTGGCAGTGGACTGAGTGGCAGCCAGGATCCCTTGTCTCCAGCCAAGCCTCAGTGGCATCTAGAGTGCACAAGACATGTATACATTTGTTCTACCTCCTCCATCTGTGTGCACAGCAGTGTGGGAAATGACTATCTGGCAGGAGCCCTTTCCTCTGGTCTTGGCCTGGCAGCCTCTGGACCATGCAAGGCAAGAATTCGGCCTCTCCTGAGCCCTTGATCTGCTTGGCCCATGGAGAAGCCTATGTTTAGACTGCAGCTCTCCCTCTTCAATGCTTGTATCTTGGTAACTTGTGGGCTGTCCCAGTTGGCCATATCCTTAGCCCAGGTGATTCTAGACTATGCACTTGGGATGTGGCAAATGGCCAAACTCTGGTATGGCTTTATATCCCTGACACATTTTAGAGCATAGGGGGAGCAACTAAGCCACTAAGTTCTATGATGGAGAAGTGGCTATAAGGACAAAGCACTCTGCGTGTATTCCTCTCAAATGCATACTGTTCTTAAACGTGGTGCTTTCACTTTGGGTTACTAAGAGCATGGCCAGTTACACTCTGTACTCCTCTCACCATTGTAGCCCATGTTATTGATGTTACTCAAAATTCCAGGCAGACTCCTCTTCCACACTCCCCTCAGCCAAGGCTGTCTCATGTGGCCTTATCCTGCCCACTCAATGCAGCAAGTCATCCACTGGCAGGGAGCCATAATTGTGATTGCTTTGAGCCTTCAACTATCTAGATAGGATTAGTTCCTAATAATAGGAACCCTGTCAAGATGGCTTTTGGTTATAGTCCTCTGAGAATTTGCAGAGTTTAATGTCAGTTTTTTGTTGCAGGTAGAGTCACTTTCGGACCAAATCTCTGACCCTGGGTAAAAACTTGTATAAACTATGACTTTCCTCCATGGACAGGGTCACCAACCAGCTTGTAATACTGGAAATTGCTTTCATTGAGCACTTGCCTTATGCTTTTGGCATTGTGTTACCTGTCTCCAAGTTAGGGAGCCAGGCTTGAAATTATAAATTGTCTCATACCCATATCTGCATTGGTTTTCCAAATTTCTATGCTGTTGAAGATACCCTTTTGCTTCTCTATGGGTTCACAGAATTCTTCCTCACTTTTGGTGGCAGGGAAACAGTTTCTCCTTTTTTGGGCTGAAGGTCATCAATCACAGAATCACACAAAGATTACTTCTTCCCAGAAACTTCTCAAGATAATTTTCTGTGTATAATTTGACCGTAGATTAGAGAAAATCATTTTCAAAATTTTACTTTTTTTTCAATTTTCTTTTTCTTTATGAATACATGTTTGCAGTACATAATGCAAACATTCCATGTGGGGAGTTGGTACACGTACATAACACGTCCTAATTCTGTTTTATAATTGGTATTTTCTTTTCCTGCAAATACAAAAAAATTATCTCACAAAAATTTAGTTAGCTATAGAAATTTAATAATTATTCTTTTGTATTCAAGGTTGTTCATCGGGATCTTAAGCCTAGTAATATTTTATACATGGATGAATCAGCTAACGCAGATTCAATTAGGATCTGTGATTTTGGGTTTGCAAAACAACTTCGAGGAGAAAGTGGACTTCTCTTAACCCCATGCTACACTGCAAACTTTGTGGCACCTGAGGTACTCTTTAAAAATTTTAGCATTTACCTTTCATTCTTTTCCTTTAGTTAAATGTTTATGAAGTTGTGTAGTGTGTTATGGCAGGCAAGTTAAAGTTGAGTTATTTTGTTCTTTCTCAGCATAATGCTCTTTAAATTAGTGAATTCTAATAATGCTTAATATAACTATTCAGTCCAGTAACTAGCATCTAAAATCAACATGAATGTAATAAGCAGACTCTTATTCTATTGGGCTATATACTTGATTGAGAATTATACCATTTTGGAACTGGTAGAAAGGGTAATGATGGCCACAGATTTACCACATTACATATTCTAAATGAGGAAAATGAGTCTCCAAACACTTACATTACTTATTCATGACCCACTATCCACTTACTAAAAATGTCAATTCATTCTGTAGATAATTTATATCAGTTAGCATTATGCACAGCATATGGGGGCAGTGTCATCCCTGATTGGTTAGGCTCTCTAAATTTCAGAGGAAATACCCTGAAAGTTCTTTTATTTTTAATAAACAGTGGGTTTTTTTTTTTGTGGGTACCGGGGGGTCGACCTCAGGACCTCGCGCGCCAACAGGCACCCGTGCCGCTGAGCAATATCACCGGCCCCTTTTCCGTATGTGGGATCCGGGAGTCGAACTCGGGCCCTCGCGCTTGCAAGGCAGGCGCTTACACCGCTGAGCCATCTCACCGGCCCAACAGTGGGTTTTTTTAAAGGTAAAACATTGATATGTAGATCTTAGGGTGTTATGGTTTAGATCTAAAGTATCCCCCAAAAGTCTTATGTGTTTGGAAGTTGATTAGATCATTAGACTGCTACACTTATCAGTGAATTCATCTCTTGATGAACTCAGTAGTTCATGTGCTATTAGGAGGTGGGGCCTGGTTGGAGGGATGGGTCACTGGGAGTGTGACATGGAAGGGTTTATTCTTGTCCCCATTTCTTCCTTTCTCTCCGTGCTTCCTGGCCATCATGGGTTAAGCAGCTTTCCTCCACCATGTCCCTCCACCGTGATGTTTCTGGCATGGAGTCAGCTGACTGAAATAAACCATGAGCCAAAATATACCATTCCTCCTTCAAGATGATATTGTTGAGTATTATGTTTCAGCAATAGTATGAATAATACATAGGGGGACAAATCTGGACAGGTGGGGTTGGAGAGGCTCAGATACAAATTTCATATTTGGAAAGTTCCAACCATCTGATCATGGTGGTAGTAATTATGACACTAGCATTCCCATAGCAGTGAAAGTAAGACTGATGAAAAATGAATCAGGGATGACATTGTACATATAAATTTCTTTGAAGTTTTGATTGTAAATCAGGAATTGTTCTTATGTGTTATAGGCAGTGAAAACCAGTATAAATTATTGAATGTTCAATACAAATCAAGATGCCTAAAACTTCAGGTTTAAAAAATTAAATTTCCCAAATCAGAGGAAAAGCAGAATAAAATAATTTGAAGATGAATTCCTCTCTCATATGCATATATTAACTACTAGCCTTTTGAGGCTAGTATTTCATTTTACTCTTCTTAAGGCAACTATTAGAAAAATAATGTTTCTATTATTGAAAATAGAAACATAGAAAGGTATCTTTCTGATACTGAAAATTTCTTTCAAAAATTTTCTCAATCTTATTTTAAGATGTTAGTATTGCAGACCAGGAATCGCACATGCTACATAGGCTTTTTATGATGAGAGATTTCCTCTATAGAAAGTATGCGTATATTCAGAGAATATGATTAAATCTATATTTTAGTGAAAGTCACAGAATAATGAATATACAAGTTTCTACCACTTTATGTGGGATAGAAACTGTTTTTCAAAATAAAAATTGGAACACTGATACAACAAGGGGTGATTGTATTACTGTGGAGGACCACCTGGACGGCTCGCTTTGAAAGAAGGGCAATTATCCCCATCTTGGCTGAACCTGGCTCTATTTCCATGTATTGATATGTACAGAGTGGCTAGGACTTTTCCTTATCTCTTCAATCGGCTTTAAGCAATGCAAATCGGTCTAGCAGAGGTCCTGATATGTAGTCTTTGAAGCAAGGCGACAGGCCTGTGTTTCCCTGCCCCTTTGCTCCCAATACATGGTTGAGCCTGGTGGGATGGAGAGCCCTGCTCCACGCTGTCGGCTGGGATAGAGCCTCAAGAAAGAGACTATGAATTCCCAGGGCATAGAAGATTACATATCAGAGCTGAAGCATCGACCCCAAAACATTAGATACTGTCTTGAATTATGTTATGCAGATTACTCCTTCTGCATATCCTTCCCTCTGCATATTGCAAAGGTGATTTCAAGCCACCTACCTAGCCCAGCTCATGGTACTCACGTACTTCCCGCCACCCTCACAGTCACTCATCCTCGAGCCACTCCCCACCTCGAGAATTAATAAAACCCGGGTTCAGCCCTGGGTCGAAGCCTTTGTTCCAGTAACCATTATTCTAGTTGGATTTAGGACCCCCTTGGCTCCCCACAACTATAGATATGCCTTAGTGTCTTTATTCTTGCCATGGGTTGCACTGGAAGTGGTAGATTGGAATTAACTTGCTGGAATTCCAATAACTTTTCCATGGGATTACAAATATAAACTTCCCAGACTGCGACAAGGACCGGGAAGTGCTCTCTATATATTACCCCCTGGTACATGAAATAAGAGTTTGGACCTAGAAAATGTTAGCCTTTCTGGAACATTTCAGTGATTTTATAAGACAGGAGGATAGAATATTTGAGGTTAGGGCTCTTTTATTCAAGATAAGCTATACGGTCTTCATGAATGTTATAAGAGATTTGTGCAATAGACGGACGGAAGAATAGATTATAGAGTAACAATTTTAATGGCTGAGTTCTTAATACTGACTTAATCTTGGGGACCTGGATTATGAAAACTTTTCAGTAGAAAAACATTGAGGGGAATGTTTGACAAAGGCACATGTGTAAAGTGGACATTTAAAATGAAAAATACTGTGGCACATCTCTGTTTAGAAAAACCTAACCAGGTAAACATTTTAATAGTTAGAAAAACATTTTAAATGAGTACAGATATAGAGCAGACTGCAGCCCAATGATGTTTTTTATCTTAGCAAACTTCCAATGTAATAAGACACTTTTACCAGTGTAATAATGAAGGTTTTGTGGTGGGTATATGAACACTATGTCTGTATAACTACTTCCTGAGCTACTTTTGGTCATTACTTATAATTTTGAAATGCTTTGAAAATTTTTGTCAAGTGCTAAAGCCCCTGCTAACAATGAATAATTATTTATAATTTGTTGTGAATAAAATTAAAAAATCATTTTTGGCAATATTTGTTTCTAAAATTTCAGACCTTGTCAAAAGTTAAAAGAGAAGTATATAAAATGTATTCTTTTAAACTATAATCAGAAAGTCATCAGACAATTGAATAAACAGCATTTATGGGGCTATATATTCATTATTTCATCACAGTGCATAAAGCTCCCTGGTTTGCTAAGAGAAAAGGTGATTATTATAAGTTTAACAGTAAGGAGAGAATATTCATTCTCTTTTTAGGATATGAATCATTTCAATTAATATCAGGATTTATTTCGTAGATTTTCTCTCCTATGTAACTGTGTCACAAAAGTTAATACATCTCGAAATTATTTTATTCTTTTATGAAGGCAAATCCATTCTGTTATTCAACTGATATATAATGCCTCCTGAGCACACGAGTGTTCCTGAATTAATAGAGTTTCTACTAAAGCTGAGGAATGTGGTATTTGCAGCTCTTGATAAAATAATGTTGAAATTGCTCTCTGTGGCTCTGGGCTGTCACATGTTTTAATCCAAATATGAATTAATTCAAACTGCAGAGTAAAGGTAATAAGAATTTCAGTGTATGTTCCTTTTGGCAGATTTGGGAAGCCAAATGAAAAAGAGGGTTATGACATTGACTTCCTCAATTATGACTTTTTTTCTCTGTACTTAATTTGATACAAGTAAAAACATTGTGAAACACAGCCTTTGCACTATACATTTTTCATTGGTTCCAGTTCCTTGCCTTCTTTCCTTTTATTATTACATATTCTCACTGTTGTAGGGCATTGAGACTAACTATAGAACAAAAGTGAACTGTCACTTCTTCTTCCATGCAAAATGTGTTTAAGCGTATGGATCTAAATCTAGTTTTTCAGTTGGCCCTAATTAAGCAATATGACACTTACAGTGTAAATCTTTTCTTTTTTTTTTTTTTTTGTGGGTACCGGGGGGTCGACCTCAGGACCTCGCACGCCAGCAGGCGCCCGTGCCGCTGAGCGATATCACCGGCCCCTTTTTCGTATGTGGGTTCCGGGAGTCGAACTCAGGCCCTCGCGCTTGCCGGGCAGGCGCTTAAGCCACTGAGCCATCTCACCGACCCATCTTTTCTTCTTATAACAAGGAAGGTTATGGAAATATTGGGGGGTGCTGTATTTTCTTTTTTGAGACAGGGACTGCGTTGCCCAGACTGGCTTCCAACTTGTAGACTCAAGTGATTCTCTTGTGTTGGCCTCTTGTGTAGGTGGCACTACAGATGTGCACCACTGTTACCTGAAAGGCTATGGAAACCCTTACCTGTCCTAAGCAGTGGCCCTTAAGGGTAATTATGCATTGAATCATCAGGGAAGCTTTCAAAAACTTGTTAACGGAAAACATGTGCTTCCCTAGAACTATAAAAGGTGATGAGAAAGAGAAAAGAGATACAGTAATGAAAACAGTAAAGGTTTATTTAGTTAATTACTAGAGCATGCCAATTTACATTTACCATGGTGTGAATAGTGTATCTCTACATTGTTATTTATTAGGGCCTCTGGAGTACCTACTTGTTATTATTTATTTAAGGCAGCTGTATTTACTCTTTGACTTCTGTAGCTTCTCAGTTTTGCTTATGTGTTTTTTTTTTGTTTTGTTTTGTTTTTGTTTTTGTGGGTACCAGGGGTCGACCTCAGGACCTTGCGTGCCAGCAGGCACCCGTGCCGCTGAGCGATATCAACGGCCCTTTTTTCATATGTGGGTTTCGGGAGTCGAACTCGGACCCTCGCGCTTGCCAGGCAGGCACTTACGCCACTGAGCCATCTCACCGGCCCTGCTTATGTGTTCTTGTAAATACATTTTAAGCAGGAAAAACACATTAAATCTTGAATTTTAAGTTAGTTATATACTCATTATTAATGCATGGCAGTTGTCAGAATCAAATGTTAATATTTTAGTCTTTTATCAGTAAAAAGTCCATGCTAATGTTTATGCAATCTTCGGTATAAATGCATTAATAACATTTCTATTTTGTTCTTGTGCCTAGAGGCTTTACCAGTGAGCTTGTTTATCTAAATGAAAAAGGTGGCTTCAGTTCTTTGTTTCTCTAACAAGCTGTATTAACTTCAGAGAAGTGTCACCTGAATAGATAGTGAAAGTATTATTTGATTTTTATGAATACTGGTCCCAAGAGCAAAACCAGTTACGTAAATTATGGTATGAAAAAATAATGAAGCTATTTAGAGTTTACCAAATGTGGGTTTGTAGTCCAGAAATATACTACTGTTTTCTGCATCAGTCTTGTATGTAAATTTGTTTTGATTTTGTAAAAGCCTATATTAGCCTTCCATCTCTTGTATAGTAAGGAGCCAGTTATCATAGATACTAAAGGCACAAGCTCTAGAGTCAGAACACCTGCTTTACTACGGAGCAGTTTTGTGATGTTGGGCAAGGTAAGTAACATTCATCTTAGTTTCCTCATCTTGAAAACTGGAGTGATAATATCTTCCTCATACAGTCAGTGTCAACATTAAGAGCTTTAGTACTTCTTATAGTATATTAAACTCTCTGTACGTTATTAATCTTAAGTTTAGATGTCTGTATTACTGTTTTCCTAAGAGGAGTGAAATTTCATTGAGGTCAGAGATTGTCTTTACAAGTTTGTTTTGGGGGATGGCCTATGTTACTTAATCAGCTTGTACTAATACCCTTTTATTCAATGCTTGCTAATTACAGAAGATGTTTCTGTTAACATTAAAGGTATAAAATTATTTAACTTTTTATATATTGCCCATTTATGAGATTATTAGAAGCAAAACAACTTTGTTAGATAAAAAAATTATTTTTATACCAAGTAATACCACATAATGAGTATTTCTTTCTTAGGTTCTTATGCAACAGGGATATGATGCTGCTTGTGATATCTGGAGTTTAGGAGTCCTGTTTTATACAATGTTGGCTGGGTAAGAAACTCATATGCCCACATCATTCCTTGAATTTCATCTGTATATCTTCATCTAGGAAGAGGATAGATGAAAATAACCTTAAGAAAAATCCTACTAGCATTTCAAAATATATCTGTTTTTACAAATTTAAAAATATAAATTAAGGCATATAATGAGGCATTAGTTAGGAAACTGTTTTCAACTGGAATAAGACTTTAAGATAAAATATACATTTATAATTAACAAATTAATAAATTAATATAGTTCACATAAAAAGATAAAACATACATTTTATTTTGATCTTTTGCACTGTTTACATTACCTTATATTTCTTTAATCATAAAATAATTGTGTATTTAAGTGGGAACTTGCCCAGTGAAGCTGTTGATATTAATTTTTTAAAGAACTTGAGTTCTGGTTCTCCTGGCAATAGAGATTTACTAAGATTTTACTTTATACCACATTCAAATGGTATTTTTTTTTTTTTTTTTGTGGGTACCGGGGGGACGACCTCAGGACCTCACGCGCCAACAGGCACCCGTGCCGCTGAGCGATATCACCGGCCCCTTTTTCGTATGTGGGTTCCGGGAGTCGAACTCGGGCCTTCGTGCTTGCAAGGCAGGCTCTTAAGCCGCTGAGCCGTCTCACCGGCCCTCAAATGGTATTTAAGCAATATAAAACTGTAAAAACACACAGTTACCCTCCCATGAAAGAATAAAGGTATGCTGAAAACAAATGTAATAATAATCGGGCTATATTGATAATTTACAAATAATATAAATGCTCTTTTACTCTTAATATGAGTAACAATTTTAGCTAAAATGGCACATTTATGGCTACAGAGATTATTCTCATAAGGAAAAGGTCCAGTTTATCAAGCAAATATAATGTATTTAATTATGACTTTATTCTAATACATTAAATTAAATTTTAGGTGGTACATAAATTGAAATTTATACATATTAGTATGTTATAAAACTGATGACTTTAAATTCAAAATTTATCATAATAATTATATATATTCATGTAGTTTGTGTGCCTTTTTAGATGCTACAAAATTAGGCAGACTATTTAGTTATAAACTACAGCACAGGTAGATAAAGTTTACATTTAAATGCAACCAAACTTGTTGGTTTTATTGTTTTTTTTTTTTGTGGGTACTAGGGGTCAAACTCAGGAACTTGCACGCCAGCAGGCGCCCGTGCCACTGAGCAATATCACTGGCCCTTTTTTCATATGTAGGTACCGGGAGTCGAACTCAGGACCTCGCGCTTGCCAGGCAGGCACTTATGCCGCTGAGCTATCTCACCAGCCCCTAAACTTGTTGGTTTTAAACCATAGGATACTATCCCTAGCTTGCCACTTTGAAATATTTACATTATGACTAAAAAAGAAGTGGTTGTGATATTTGTGTGTATTTAGCATTTTCTCAACTTAATGTTAGATGAGGGAATTAAGATATTGATTCATTCTCTTCCTCCAACTTTTAACCGTAAATCAGTCTTCAGATTCCCATATTTGAATATCAGCTTCAGTTCTTTTATAAAAATGATTACTTTTTTTCATTCTATAATTATTTTCTAAAACTATTTTAACTTAAATATTTATCTTCCCATCTTTGGATATCTTCTCCTATATTATAATTTTAATACCTATGAAATCTTTATTTGTATTGATATCAATATTTAATCAACTCATTTTATAATATTAATTGAAAATATTATTTACCCAGTGGCACTAATAATGTCAAAATAAAATATTAATGAATAAATTGAACCAAAACAATACACACGTTATAAATATATAAAATGAATATTTTCTTCATACTAGGTATATTTACTTGCTAACTTATGTCTGGGAAAATAGAAAATTGTGTGCTTTACTGTGGTCTGGTTTTAAGACTGTAGGTTTACATGAAAAGCCATCCGTACTTTACATTGCATAACTGATCAAAGAAAAAGGATTGATGTAGGCAAATTTCTCCATTTTATTAAATAATTTTTTAGAATTAAATTCAATGTTTGAAATGTAGAATTTGATATTAATGGTGAAGAGCAATATATGATGTTTTTAATTTGCTCTAGTAAATGTTCGTATATAGTTTTATATTGATCAGTGTCAGTTATGTGTATATTACCCTCTCATGTGTATTAAAATGTGTTTTATTTATAGCTACACTCCATTTGCTAATGGACCCAATGATACTCCTGAAGAGATACTGCTGCGTATAGGCAATGGAAAGTTCTCTTTGAGTGGTGGAAACTGGGACAGTATTTCAGATGGAGCAAAGGTATAAGTTATACATGTTTTATTTTGTTGCATTCATGTTCAGTTGCTAAAATCTTCATTATGTTCTGGTGTATATTTGCAGAGTATCTGATGTTGTCATGATGGCATTTGTTTTAATTACTAGAGTTCATATCTATGGATTGAACTAAGCATAGACTAACTTTTGTCTACCATGCTTCTGGCCTATGATTCTTTATTTGTTTAAATGTGTTCAAGGTATATAAAACTACAGTGGTACCTCAGTTCACAAACTTAATTCTTTCCACAATTCTGGTCGCAAACTGAATTGGATGAGAACTGAATCACCTTTCCCCATAGGATTAACTTTGACCCTAACTATTGAATTTGATTCAATTCCCCCATAAGATCAACCTTGACCCTAATCATTTAATTTGATTCAATTCTGGTCCAATTCAGTTTGCGACCAGAATCGTGGAAAAACATTAAATTCGTGAACTGAGGTATCATCAAACTTTCTCTATTAACCAAAACTAAAAATACAAATCTGGGAAGAATGCATATTTAAAGCCAACTAAAGTATATTTCCAGGGGCCGGTGAGATGGCTCAGCAGCGTAAGCACCTGCCTGGCAAGCGCGAGGGCCTGAGTTCGACTCCCGGAACCCACATACGAGAAAAGGGCCGGTGATATCGCTCAGCGGCACGGGCGCCTGCTGGCGCGCGAGGTCCTGAGGTCGACCCCCGGTAACCACACACACACAAAAAGTATATTTCCAGATTCAGTGTATTTTTCCACATCACTTTTTCTTAAGCACAGAAATTGACTGTTGATTACATATGTAGACAGTTTTTAAGTTGTATTTTTATTTTTACTTGATACACTGCAATTGTACATATCTGTGGGGCATAATGTGACATTTCCATACATGTATGCAATGTGTAATGATCAGGGCAGTAGGCATATCTGTCACCTCAGATATTTATTGTTACTTTGCATTGGGAACATTCAAAATCCTCTCTACTAGCTGTTTTGAAATGTATATTTAATTGTGGACAACCACAGTTATTATACTGTGCTATAGAGTATTAGAAGTTACTGCAGTCCAGCTGCACTTCTGTACTCTGTAGCCATTGACCCTCTCCTTAACACTCTTCGCAGGCTCTGGTGTCCATTATTCCATTCTGTATTTCAATGAGACCACTGTTCCATTCCCTACTTCAATGAGATCAACATTTTAGCATCTACATATGAATGTGAACATGGTGATATTTTTCTTTGTACCTGATTTATTTCAGTTAACATTATATCTTCCACTGCCATCTGCATTCCTACAAATGACAGTTCATTCCTTTTTATGAATGAATAATATTACATGTGTATATGTCATATTTTTAAATCCATTTATCTGTTAATGCACATCTCAGTTGATTCCATTTATTGGCTATTTTGCATAGTGCTGCAATAAACATGGATGTGTAGGTGTCCCTTTGATATAACTATTTCATTTCCTTTGGATACACACCTAGTACAGGGATTGCTGGATCATATACTAGTTCTATTTTTAGTTTTTTGAGCAGTCTCCATACTGTTTTCCATAGAGGCTCTACTAATTTACATTCCCACCAACAGTGTAAGAGAACTCCTTTTCTTCTGCATTTTTGCAAGAATTTGTTATTTTTGTCATTTGTATAATAGCCATTCTTACTGGTATAAGATGATATTTTCTTGTGGTTTTGATTTACATGTCTCTAATGATTAGTGGTGTTGAACATTTTTTCACATAAGTGTTTGCCATTTATATGCTGTATGAAAAGTATTTTTTAATACAATCCCATTTGCCAATTTTTGCTTTTGTTGATAGATTTTTATAATTGTAATGATTCTTATAGAATTTATGAAATATTTATAGCACCTACGTATTTATTATTCATTGCTTAGAACTATTTAATAGAATTATAATGTAAGCCAGATAATTTAAAAATTTCTGGTAGCCATATTAAAAACCTTCTCATAAGTTGAATTAATGTATTTTATTTAACCCAATATATTCAATATATTACCACTTCAACATCTAATAAGTTTAAAAATATTAGTGAAATGTTTTAAATTCTTTTTTATACTGAATTTGCAAATATGGTATGTATTTCACATTTACAGACCAAATGAATCTAGACTAGATATTAAGTGCTTAATAGCTACATGTGGCTAGTGACTACTGTATTCAATAGTGCAATATTAATTTAATTTAATTTAGGGAAAAAGAGTCAGTGAAAGCTTGAGTGCTAATTTGTTTCATGTGTAATTTAAACTTTGAAGCTTTAAAGTGAAAAAAACTCACAGGTTGTGAGCATATAGCTCCTTAAGGTGTGAGATTTTTTATGGTATGATTTAAAGTAGAATAAATGTTTCAGACAACAGAAATTATAGTTAATATTTGGTAATTATAAAACCTTATCTTCTCAAAAACACTAGCCAATCTGTATATTGCAGAGTAAATATAATATCCTGTTTATAGTAGAATAAATATGCCATCAATTTGCCATTACCTGCTAATCAATAGAAAAATATTTGGAATTGTGTTTGTATCAAGACCCTAACACAAGTATGACATGTGGTGCAATAAAAGGAATACCTGATTGGAAGGCAGGAGAACTGAGAACTCAAACTTCATTGTCTACTAACTGTAGTAACATTTTTCTCATTTGTAAAATGTAGGGACTAAAATCTCTTTTTGGTTCTTTCTAACTGCAAAATTATGTTTATATACAGTTTGGTTTATTAATAATTTGCCATATTTTTGCATGTAAAGTAATTGAAACTACTTATTATTCATTAAATATATATTTTCCTGTCATCTAGTTTGTACTTCAGAAAATACATTTTCCTAGGGTCAATCTTATGTTTCCTTAAAGAAAATAACTGAAGACATTGTTCTCTTCTTGCATCAAAGAAGTCAGATTTTTTAGATTCCACATGAGAGTAAGATCACGTAGTACATTACTTGTCTTGCTGTGACTGGTAAGTTTTACTTAATACTGGTCTTACAGGTTCATCTATGTTATCATGAATGACAAGATTTCATTCTTTTTAATCACTGAGTGGTGTTTCATTATGCATATATAGCACATTTTCTTTATTCATCTGTTTAAGCGTTTAGGTTGATTCCGTATCTTGACTGTTCTGATTAGTGCTTCAATAAATGCAGGAGTGTGAAAGTTTCTCTGATATACTGACTTCATTTCTTTTGGATATATATTGAGTAATGGGATAGCTGGATCATACTTGAGAAAGAGGGAGGGGAAAATTGGGTCACTGTGTACAAAGTTATAATTAGGAGGAATAATATCTGGTATACTATTGCACAGGGTGACTAGAGTTAACTATAATAGATATTTTTAAATAGCTAAAGGAATATTTTTTGAATGTTCTTACACAAAGAAATGTTTTCTATGACAGGTATGCTGAGTATCATAATTTGATCATTACATAGTGTTCCTATGTATGAAAACATGGCATCGAGGTCCATAGCTATGTACATCATGTGTCCATTATTTTTTTTAAAAAAATAGCTTACAATAGTGAATAAAATGTTGAAGTAGATTGGGATTTTTATGGCAGATTTGGTGAAATTGTTTTCTGAGTTCTGTATGTTTTATGTTTGAGCCTTTCTAGTTCTAAAAGAATAACACATATTAAAGTTTGGTTGTATTCTGACCTCAGTCTGATAATCTAGAGAAACTCACATAGGAAAAGATATTGGGGTGGTTATTGTTTATATCTAGATGTTTCCCAAGAGCCTCGTGTACTCAAAGGCAGGGCATTGGGAACATTATTGGATTATGGGGCTTTATAGCTGGCTTGCTGTTAGGTGGTATGTTCTGCTCAGAAGAGGCAGGTCACTAGGGGTGTGGTCTGGAAGGGTTTATCTCCCTCCTTGGCTCCTCCCTTTATCCTTTTCTGCTTCACTGCTATGTCATGAGTAGCTTCTCTGCCATACCTGTGTGTCATGTCATCGTGCCTTAGAGCCTGCTCTCTATAGACTGAACCTTCCTTTAGGTTGTGGGTGCCAGTGTTTTGTTTCAGAGACAAAGAAAGTGACTAAGACAGATTTTGGCACCAGATATTTTGGCACCTGTGATGCTACCTAACTATGGGGTTCACAAGCCTTTGGAACTGGTTCACAGGAGGAATTTGGAAAGGTTTGAGATTCCAACTGAAGAAGCAGCCCTAGAATGCTATAAACTCAGTTTGGGTAGACATTATGATCAGAGAATAGAAGACCAGCATGTGATAGAAATGCAGACAGTAAAGGCCAGGCTCAGGACATTTCAGTTGGGAACACACTCCAGTGGCAGTTGGACTCTAGATCATACGTATTTTGCTACGGCAAAAATATTGTCTGCATTTTGTTCAGGAACTAAGGACTTTGTAGGAGACTGAGGTGAAATGGAGCAGATGAATTAATCTGTCAGAGGAAATTTCAAGGGTGCCCAACATTCAGTCTGGGGCCTGGATACTGTTGAGGGCTTTTAGCCAGCTCTGTGTTGAGAATCATAGCAAACAGAAGAGGGTAGCGATTTAAATTTTTTCAGATTTGGCCACAAGGAAGCTTCAGTAAAGCTAGGGCCTGAAAAGTTGCAGCAAAGAAGAGTTTGGTTGCTGAAAACTTTAGCATTAAAAAGAATCCAGCTGCTTTGGATCAGGACAATATGAAAATAGCTTGAGGGCATGTCAGGAAAGAGCAAGACTCTCCCATTTGGCCTGCAGAATGAAAGACTGATTTGAGAAGAGAGCTGCAGGCTACTCTTGTAGAGATGGGTTATGTTGGGAATTGATTTGACAGGATTCACTTCACCATGAACTGTTTTTTTTTTTTTTTTTGTGGGTACCAGGGGTCGACCTCAGGACCTCAGGCGCCAGCAGGTGCCCGTGCCGCTGAGCGATATCACCAGCCCTTTTTTCGTATGTGGGTTCTGGGAGTTGAACTCGGGCCCTCGCGCTTGCCAGGCAGGCGCTTATGCTGCTGAGCCATCTCACCCACCATGAACTGGCCCACCATGAACTGGTTTTAAGTGGAACCATACTGACTATGATTTATAAAAAAAAAGTCTAAAGGATTTTGGGGGGTATCCTTACCCATTGTAATTATTTTGAGATCCATCCACATTATTAGAGAGTATTAAAAGTTTGTTTTTCATTGCTGAAAAATATTCCTTTGTGTGGATACACCACAATCCATCCAGTCACGTGTTGATGAATATCTGATTTGGTTGCACATTTTGCTATTATCAATAAATCTGCTATGAATATCCATGCACCAGAGGTTGTATGGATGTATATCTTTTGTTTTTGTCTCAGTACGTAGGAACAGAATGAGTAGGTCCTATGTTTTATTTTTTTTTTTGCTTTAAGTTGCTGATTTTATTTATTATTTTTATTTAATTAAGTTTATTAGTACAATTTAGGTATACATAATAATCACATTCATTATAGGGAATTTGTAGCTGTACATGATATATCTTGATTCCTCTTTTTTTTCCATCCTCCTCCCCTTCCGTAAACGTCCCTTCCCCTCCCCATTCACAAAGCTCTGTTTCCATTTTATCCTTTTCTCATTTTTTTCTTTTCCCTTCCTTCCTTTCCCTTGCCCCCTCCCTAGTTCCCTTTTCTTTCTTTTTTTTTTTTTTTTTTTTTTTTTTGGTACTGGGAATCAAACTCAGGACCTTGTGCTTGCCAGGCAGGCACTGTGCTGCTGAGCTATATCCCAGGCCTCTAGTTCCCTTTTCCTTTTAAACAATTTCTTCGTATTTTACAATATATATTTTACATTTTGGTTCTTATTTACACTTTCAGGTTCTCACACCAGAGAGATGATGCGATATTTATGCATGTCTGATTTATTTCACTTACGAATATGATCTCAAGGTCCATCCATTTAGTTATAAATGTCTCAATTTTATCCTTCTTTATGGTTGAGTAATACTCCACTGTATTTAAAAAAAAAAACCTTTTTTGTCCATTCATCAGTGGATGGGTATTTGGGTTGTTTCTAAGATTTAACTATTGTAAACTGTGCTGCTATAAATACGGAGGCACATATATTGCTGTAGTATGATGGTTTGAATTCAGTTTGGAAGATACCCAGAAGAGGATTAGCTGCGTCAAATAGGACCTCTAATCCTAGTTTTTTTAGGAATCTCCACATTGATTTCCACAGTGGTTGCACCAGTCTATACTCCCATCAAGAGTATAGAAGTGTTCCTTTTTCCCCACAGCCCTGCCACAATTTGTTATTGCTTGTTTTCTTGATAGTAGCCATTCTTTTCGGATTGAAATGGAATCTCATTGTTGTTTTAATTTGCATTTTTCAAATGAGTGGTGATATTGAACTTTTTTTCATATATTTATTTGCCAGTTGTACTTCATCTGAGAAGTGTCCATTCATTTCAGATGACCATTTTTGGATTGGGTCTTTGAATTTTGGGGGGGTGTCTGCTTTTTTTCAATTCTTTATATATTCTAGATATTAGTCCTTTGTCTGAGGAACAGCTGGCTAAAATTTTTTCCAACTTTGTGGATTGTCTCTTCATTTTGTTGGTCATGTATTTTGCTGTGCAGAAGCTTTTTAATAAGATCCCAGTTGTTGTTTCTTTGTGATAATTCCTGTGTGATCAGGGTTTTGTTTTGTAAAATCTTTGCCTATACATATGTCTTCAAGAGTTCTTGGCCGGTGAGATAGCTCAGCGGCATAAGCACCTGCCTGGCAAGCGCAAGGTCTTGAGTTCGACTCCTGGTACTCACGTACGAAAAAAGGGCCAGTGATATCGCTCAGCGGCACAGGTGCCTGCTGGCATGCGAGGTCCTGAGTTTGACCCCCCGGTACCCACAAAAAAAAAAAAAAAAGAATTCTTCTATCTATTATATCTTCCAGTAGATTTAGTGCTTCTGTTTTAATATTTAGATCTTTGATCCATTATGATTTTAGTTTAGTGCATGGTGATAGACATGGGTCTAGTTTTAGTCTTTGGCATGTGGACAGCCAGTTTTTCCAGCACCATTTATTAAAAAGGCTATCTTTCTTCCATTGAATGTGTTTGGCACCTTTGTCAAAGATAAGGTTGCTGACTGTGGTTTTTTTTTTTTTTTTTTGTGGGTACCGGGGGGTCGACCTCAGGACCTGGTGCGCCAGCAGGCGCCCGTGCCGCTGAGCAATATCACCGGCCCCTTTTTCGTATGTGGGTTCCGGGAGTCGAACTCGGGCCCTTGCGCTTGCCGGGCAGGCGCTTAAGCCACTGAGCCATCTCACCGGCCCATCTGTGTTTGTAGTTGTTTTTGCATCTTCTAATCTGTACCACTGATCCTCAGGTCTGTTTTTGTTGCCAGTACCATACTGTTTTTATCACGTCAGCTCTGTAGTAAAGTTTAAGTCAGGGATTGTGATACACCCAGCCTTTGCCTTTGTTGCCCAGAATTGCCTTTGCTATTCTAGGTCTCTTCTTTTTTCAAATGAATTTTAGGAATGTCTTCTCTGTTCTGTGAGGTATGCTAATGGTATTTTGATTGAAATTGCATTAAATCTGTATAGCAATTTTGGGAATATGGCCATTTTCACTACGTTTGTTCTTCCTACCCAAGAGTGAGGGATATCTTTCCATTTTCTGATATCTTCTTTCATCTCCTTTTTCAGTACTGTAGTTTTCAATATAGAGATCTTTTACTTCCTTTGTTAGATAGATTCTTAAGTATATTATTTTTTGTGATGCTATTGTGAAAGTTGTGGTTTCTGTAGTTTCTATCAGTGAATTTATTATTTGTGTACAGGGATGCTATTGATTTTTGAATGTTGACTTTGTATCCAGCTATGCTACTGTATCTGGTTATTTAGAAGTTTTTTGGTGGAGGTTTTGGGATCTTCTAAATAGAGTATCATGTCATCTGTAAATAATTATAGTTTAACTTTTTCCTTTTCTGTCTTTATTCCTTTTATTTGTTTCACTTGTCTAATTGCTATGACTAATGTTTCCAGAACTATATTGAATAGAAGTGATCATGGACACTCGTGTCTTGTTCCTGATTTTGGAGTGAAAACTTTCAGTTTTTGAGCATTTAGTATGATGTTGGCTGTCGGTTTGTCATAGATTGTTTTTATCAGATTGAGATAAAGACCTTCTATTCCAATTTTCTGTAGGGTTTTCATCATGAATGAGTGTTGGACTTTGTCAAAAGCTTTTGCTGCATCTATCGAGATGATCATGTGGTTTTTGTCTTTGGCTCTGTTGATATGGTGTATTACATTTATTGACTGGCATATGTTCAACCATCTCTGCATCCCTGGGATGAACCTACTTGGTCATGGTGTATATCTTTTTGATCATTTGCTGCATTATGTTTGCTAGTATTTTATTGAGAATTTTTGCATCTATGTTCATTATGGAGATTGGTCTGTAGTTCTCTTTTTTTGGTTGGATCCTTCTCTGGTTTTGGTATCAGGGTAATACTTGCTTCCAGAAATGAGTTTGGGAATATTGCTTCCCTTTCAATTTCATTAAAGAGTTTGAGGAATAATGGCATTAGATGTTCCTTAAATTTCTTACAGAATTCACTAGTGAATCCATCATTACCTGGGTGTTTCTTTGTTGGTAAGTGTTTAATTACATTTTCAATTTCATTGACTGATATTGGGTTTTTTAGAATTTTTATATCTTCTCGATTCAGCTTTGGTAGTTCATATGTATCTAGGAACCTATCCATTTCTCCTGTGTTTTCCATCTTATTAGAATAAAGGTTGTCGAAGTAGGTATTGATGATCTTCTATATTTCTGCAGGATGTGTTTTGATTTCACCCTCATCTTTCCTAATTGCATGGATTTGAGTCTTTCCTTTTTTTGATAAGGTTGGCTAAGTGTTTGTTGATTTTATTTAATCTTTCAAAAAACCAGCTCTTTGATTCATTCATTCTTTGTTTTCTTAGTCTCAATTGTATTAATTTCCTCTCTGATCTTTATAATTTCCTCTCTAGTGTGAGCTTTAGATTTGACTTGTTTTCTTTTTCTCAAAGTTTGAGGTTCAACATTAGGTTGTTTGAGCTCTTTCTGTTTTCCTGATGTAAAAGTTCACTGCTATATATTTCCCTATTAGAACCACTTTCATTTTGTCCCATAAATCCCATTATGTTGTATCAGCATTATGATTTAGTTGTAGATATTGTTTAATTTCTTTTTTAATTCCATCTGTGCTTCATTGGTTGTTCAGCAGGGGTGTTACTTAATTATCATGTATTTATGGAATGTTTGAAGTTTCTTTTGCCATTGATTTCCATTTTCATTGCAGTATGATCCAATAATATGCATGGGATAATTTCATTTCCTTTGCATTTTCTAAACATGTTCTATGGGCTACTGTGTGGTCTATTTTGGAGAATGTCCCATGTGCAGCTGAGAAAAATGTATATTCTGATGTGGATCGAAACACTCTGTAAACATCTACTAAGTCCATTTGTTCACATGTTTGCTTCAGTTCTGATATTTCTTTATTGATTTTTTGTCTAGTTGATCTTGCTATTTGTGACAGTGAGGCATTGAAATCCCATATTACAAATGTGTTAGTGCTTATTTGATTTTTCATGTCCATTAATATTTGTTTCATGTACTTGGGTGCTTCTGTATTTCATGCATATATATTCAGGATTGTTATCTCTTCTTGGAATTTTCCCTTAACAAGAATGTAGTGACCTTCTTTATTTCTTTTGATCAGTCTTGGTTTGCAGTTCACATTTTCTGCGAATAGAGTTGCTACCCCAGCGTTTTTCTGGGTTCTTGTCACATGGAGTATTATTTTCCATCCTTTGACTTTAAGTCTATGAATTTCCTTTTGAGTTAAATGTGTTTCTTGTATGCAGCATATTGTTTATTCTTGTTTCTTGGTCCATTGTGCCCATCTCTTTTGATTTTTGAATTGAGACCATTTATATTGATTATTATAACTGATATGTATTGGCTTATCCTTGTCATATTATTTTATGATGTTTTTTCCTTATCTTTTCCCTCTGTTTAATTGCTTGCCTGGTATTTTTGTTCTGTTGATACTCTTGGAATTGTGCATATTTGTATCTCTTTCTAGAATGTCTTTCAGTACACTGTGTAGAGCTGCTTTGGTGGTCACAAATTTCTTCAGTTGTTCTTTGTCATGGAAGTATTTTATTTCTCCATTAATTCTGAAAGATAGTTTTACAGTGTATGTCAATCTTGGTTGGAAGTTATTTTCTTTCAGGACTTGGAATACTTCAAGCTCTTACGGGTTTTTGTTGAAAAGTCTGCTATAAATCTCATGGGCTTTCCTTTATAGGTGATTTGTTTCCTTTGTCTAACAGCTTTTAATATTCTGTTCTTGTGTTGAACTTCTGGACTCTTGATTATTGTATGCCTTGGTATAGGTTTATTTTGGTCACGGCTAATTGGTGTCATGTAAGCCTAACTTGTCTGGATGTCTAAACCTTTTTCCATGCTTGGAAGGTTTTCTGCCATTACTTCTTTGAACAGGTTTTTAATGCATTTGTGCTGACTCCTGGTTTTTCATTGACTCTGATAAATCTTACGTTATTCTTTTTGCATCAACCCACAGCTGTTGAATTGTTTTTTCATGGTCCCTTGCTATTTTTAAGAGATCTTTCTTTTCGTGATCACTGTCTTATAGGTCTGATATTCTTTCTTCACTTTCATTCATGCAGTTTTGCGAAGTTTCAGTGGAATTTTTAATTTCCTAGATATATGTTTGAATCTGTTTCATGGATTCCATTTCTTTCCTATTTCGGGCATTAATGATTTCCATCATTTTCCTATGCTCCTGTATTTTTTATAAACTATATCTACTCTAGATTTGCTGAGTAAGTCCTTCATTATGATCATCCTCTCTTTTTTTTTTTTAACCTGGGAGATATTTTTCTACTCTGATTTCACCTATGGTCTCATGCACCTGTTTTTGAACTTGTGCTACTATCATTTCAGAAATTTTAGAGGGGTTAGCTTCCATTTTCCTCTACCTCTTTGTTCCCTGGACTTGTCCTGGGTGGGCTGGATGTCTGGGTTCGAATTTTGCTTCTGTGTCCTGTTATTTTCCATTATTGATTTTATTTTATTTTATTTTCTGTGTTGGTGCTGGTAAATTTCTTATAGTAGGTAGCTTTATTGCTAGTATCAAGGCTTCCCTAGGAAATGTCTGTTCTTCAAAGAGTTCTTGGTTTTTGTGTCTGTCTCAACATGCTACCTTCCAAAGTTTTGAAGGATGAGATGTTATCTATTTGGATCAGCATCCATCCAGTCCTTTGGTACTGAACTACAGTGATGGTTATTACCCCAGATAATCACAGTGTTGTTATAGAAGAGAGAACAACTGATTACAACTGGTATCCCATCCTGTCTAAACGATTAGCAACAACAATTGCATCAAGCACAGCTTAGAAACTGACAAAGTACGGTAACTATTAATTTTGTCCCTTTAACCATAGGGGCAAGATCTATAGTTATATAACAAAATCTAACATAAATCAAGAACTTGAATGCAAAGAGTTCTCCTTGGTAGAGTGATTTTACCCTGTTGTGGGGCAATTTAAGAGGGATAGGGGACAAAACAGATAGCTAAATGAAGAGATATATAGTAGAAGCAAGCCTGGATAACAAAGGGTGATCACATAAGCCTTGGCAAACTAGAAAAGAAGGCAGGAGGGAAAGAATGAAGGAGTAAGCAAATGATTATTGACGTGAACCAGGAAGACGAGAACCAGTGTTCACTCACGTGCAAATATAAAATCAAGAGAGATAGTTGAGGAAATGGAGAAAGAAGATGAATAGAATAAAATAAAGGTAAGAACCTTAACAAATAAACAAACAAAAATGCCAGAAAAAATAAAATGAAACAAAGAAAGAAAAAGGAAAAAAAAATCCTCTGGTGTCCAAAGTTCTGTGGTAGTATCGAGTAAGAGAGCCAAAGACTTCTGGGTAATCCCTCCAAGCCTGCAGTAGAAATAGTGCTGGATGTGGGATTGATCTTGGCCTCTGGATGTGGATGGCTGGGGCCAGAGTCTTCAGCCAGTAACTATGTGTATATCCCTCCATGGCCCACCTTCTCCTTACCCTTTTTGTCTCTGCATCTCTCTCCCAGGTGCTGTGGTACACTCAGACAGAGACAGCCCCAGCTTGCTCCCAGTCCCATGTATAGTTGTCTCCTCCTGCTCCTTGCACAGCCTCTTTTCCACTTCCACTGGCACATTTCTGTCCCTCATGCCATTTGTTGCAGGGCAGAGTGGGGTGGGATGCTGAGGGGTGACTCTCTGCTCTTGCTCTCCCCTTCCAATTTTGCTTGGTCCCACTTTGATCTCCCCTCTCAGGGGGGAGTGCCAACCTCCCATTCATTGCTGTGCGGAGGCACAAGGCTGATTAAATCCAGCGTCTCTCAAGACATTGGTCATGGGGTGTGGGGATTGTGCTCTTCCCAGGCACTTCTGCACCCACCACCACTGCCTCTGCTGAGTTCCCTAACCTCTCTGATTCATTGCTTCTGCCACCCACCAATTGTTGCAGGGCAGGGTGGTGTAGAGTGCTGTGGGCTGATTCTCTGTTCCTGCCAATTGCCACGTAGACAGCCCGGGATGGCTTGGTCCCACTTTGATTCCCCTTCTGCAGGTGGAGTGCCAATCATTCACTCTCTGTGGCTCAGGGCTGCTGAAATCTCCCATTCCCTCAAGCCACTGGTTGCAGAGCAGGAGGGGTCATTCTGTTCCCTTCACTACAAAAACAAACAAACAACAACAACAACAAAACCCTGGGGGCTCATCGGGGAGGGAGCAGTTCTCTTGCTCCTGTGAATACCTGTGGAATTTGCTACTGAGCTACAGCATCCTCTGATTGGAGGAAGGCAAAAGAGGCAGGGTACATTATGTCCCATGTCTATCCTGTGTGGCTTGAGTTAGCCTCACTATTTCAGTCTATCCCTTTTTTTTTTTTTTTTTTTTTTCTTCTTTTAAACTTGCTATTATGGTGGTCCTGTTCCACCTGCAGGTGGGGGAACTACCGGCAGTCCCATGGGCTAGATCACTGTTTTATTAAGTCCTATGTCATTGTTTTGTTTGATCTACAAGTCTCTTATTTCAGATTGATTTTGGCATCAGGATGTATGTCCCTCCTGTTCTTCCAATTATGTGTTTTTAGTTGATTTTCTCTGAGTTGCTCCAAAGTGGCTCCTCCTCTATTCAGCCATGTTGAATCAAAGTTCATGTTTAACTTTTTAAGAAAACACAATACTGTTTTTCAAAGTGCCTGGGCCAATTTTGTATTACCTTCTGAAGTATGTGAAAGTTTCTTCAATTTCCTCAGGGAGTATAGATAGCGATCCTTTTAAAATTTTAGCCATTTGAAAATGCATACAATACTATCACATGGTGATTTTATATTCTGTTACCCTAGTGAGTAATAATGTTCATCATTGATGTGCTTATTTGTCATCCATTTATATTTTACTACCCCCCCTTTAAGGTTTTTTTTCTTATTAATATTTGAGAATTTCTAAAATAATGTGGATGCAAGTTCTCTTTCAGATCTGTAATGTCAATATTTTCTCTCGGTCTATAGGTTGTCCTTTAATTTTCTTTCATTGTCTTTCAAAGTCTGGATATTTGTAATTGGATAAAAATAAGTTTGTAGTTTTTCTTCTGTGTCTCAATTTTTTTGTTGTTGTTATAACCAAGAAATCTGGGCCTTCAGGATTTGAAATATTTTTTTCTGTGTGTTTTCTTCTAGAAGTTATAGTCTTTGGTTTTACCTTTAGGTCTCAAATCCATTTTGATTTAACATTTTATATGATACATCTGTGGTGAAAATTCACTTTTATATATTGAAATCCAAGGTTTTGACTGTCACTCATTGAAAATAAAGATTTTTCTTCACTGAATTGCATTTGTATCTTTATCAAAAATCAGCTGTCCACATATGCATGTTTATATTTCTATACTCCAGTCCAGTGATGTTGAACCTTTCAGAGCTTTCAGTGATACAAACAGCCCCTGTGACATGCATTCTGTAGATTCAACACTGCTGCTCAAGTCTGTTTCAATAACCTATTTGTCTATTTTTACACCAGTACCACATTGGCTTTATTACTATTGCCTTATCCTGTTAAAATTACCTGGAGTAGTGCAACCTTACCAATGTGTCTTAGCCACTTTCTCATTGCTGAGACAAAATACCCAACACCTACAACTTAAGGAGGTGAGCCTTATTTAGGCCCATGGTTTTTAGAGGTTTCAGTGTATAGTTGGATGTCTCCAAGGCAGAAACATCGTGGCAGAAGAGCATAGCACAGGAAAGGCACTCATGTCATAGAGGTCTGGAAGCAGAGAAAGAAAAGAGGAGCTGGGAAGGGAGATATACCCATCCAGGTCACACTTTCAGTGACCCCCTCCAACCAAACCTCACCCTCTAATAGCATATTACCTATAGAGCCCCCATAATCTAATCACCTTCCAAAAGCCCAACCTGTGAACACATGAGGCTTTTTGAGGGGATTTTCTAAATCTAAATCACTGGTTTTTTATATGGTTTTAGTTACCCTTCATCAACTGTGGTATGAAAATATTAAATGGGAAATTCTATATATATTTCATATGATTTAAGTTTTACACCATTCTGAGTAGTATGATTGTATCAGTCAGTGTATACTAGAGAAACAGATACAAGATATACAAGTATATAAAAATTTACAAGATTGGCTTACAGTGGCCACCCACAGAGTCAAATATGGAAGAGTACAGAGGGTCTGTCTATCCTGGAGAGGAAAGGATTCAGTCGAAAGTCTGGAGTTCACTGCAGTGTCACGGATGGGTCTGCAATGGAAGGCTGAATCGTCTATACTGGAAGCTGAAGAGTCTGCACTGGAAGCCAGGAGATAACATCCAGGGTGAAGGCAAAGAAGGAGCTCCTTCTTAGAAACAGAAACAGATCCGTCCTTCTTCATTTCCCCTGTATGCCATCCAGGGAACAATCTGCCCTAGATTGTTCCTAGGGCGTGGAGTGTGCAGGTTATATAAGGGACAGGAAGAGGCTTGTCCTCTCTCTCTCTCTCTCTCTCTCTCTCTCTCTCTCTCGCTTGCTCTCTCTCTCTCTCTCTCTCGCTTGCTCTCACTCTCTCTCTGACTCTCTCTCTCTCTCTCTCTGACTCTGTCTCTCTCTCTCTCATTGCTTTTGCTGTCTTCTACTGACATGAACTGTTGCCTTCTGCCATGTGCCACCCTGCTTTGGAGCCAGCCAATTATGGACTGAAACCTCTACAAACTGTGAGCTAAATAAACCTTTCCTCCTTTAACTTTGAGTGTTGAGTATTTTGTCCCAGCAATGAGAGAAAAGTAGCTAAGACAGTTCTTAATGCCATTAATTTCTTACAGTGCCAAATCTATATGATATGTACGTATGTGTGTATTAGAGAAAACATAGCATCTTTATAGCATTCAGTGCTATCTAGACTCAAGCATCCACTAGAATTTTGGAAAATATCCTTCATGAATAAGTGGTGGGGAGCTATTGTGCCTTTAGTCTTGCAAAGATTTTCTTGTTTTTTTTTTTTTGTTGTTTTTTTTGTTTTTTTCTTTTTTTGCAGGGGGTTGTGTGTTTTCACTATTCTTGGTCTTTTGCATCTCTATATAAATTTCGGAATTGCCTTCACAATTTCCATTAAAAAAATCCAGCTAAGATTTTGAGTGGGATAATACTGGGTCTATAGATCAGTTTTTGGATAATTTACATTTTAATAACATTGAGATATCTGATTTAAAAACATAGTGTCTTTCTCCAGTTACTTAGGTCTTCTTTAATTTTCTTGACAGTGGTTTATAGTTTTCAATCTTGCACATCTTCTATTGTATACTTTCCCTGTTTCCTGTTTTTTATACTATTTTAAATAACATTATTTCTAAATTTCATTTTCAAATTTACTTTTGTTATTGTGTAGAAATGAGTTGTCATTTGCTTTCTCTTTAAGTTTTTATTTTTAATTTTTTGTTGACACATAATACATTGCTAAAATAATGCATTCTATATCTGAGATAGCGAGAAGAGATGATTTTTAAGGTATTCATTATAAAGAAATGATAAAAGTTAATGGGATAGCTATGCCAATTAACCTTGATTTGATCATTATAAAATGCAATTGTTTTTCATATATTGGTCTTGTATAGTGCAACCTTGAGAAACTCATTTACATTTTTAGTTTTTTAGAATTACTGTATTTTTATTGGTACATGTTTGCAGTACTTAATGATTACATTCCTCATGAGGAGTTGGTATATGTACATTGCACATCTTAATTCTAGTAGCTCTTTTATATATTGCATCAGTTTTTCAACATAGATGATATACCATTAATGATAAATCTTGGTTTAATTTTTTTCTCCTAATACAGATGATTTTTATTTTTCTGTTTGAATAGCTAAAACTTCTAGTATATTGTTGTAGAAGTAGAGAAAATAGATATTGTTTTATTCCTGACTTTGAGGGAGAGCATTCATTTTTCACCATTAAGGATAATGTTATTTGTAAGTTTTACATAGATACTTTTAATTAAATCAGGGAAATTTCCTTTCAGTTCCTGGTTGATGAAAATATTTTTAAAGATGGATGTTGGCTTTTCTCAAAGGCTTTTTCTGTGTCCATTGAGAAAATCACTTGATTATTTTTTGATCACTTTTATAAACATCTGAATTATATCGATTTTCAAATGTGAAGTCAAGCTTGTTTTCCAAGGATAAATTTCATCATGATAGATTATACTGTATATCTAGATGAATTTTATTTGCTAAAATTTTGTTTATAATTTTCACATCTACATTCATGAGAGGTATTGATCTGTTGTTTCTTTACTAGTACTGTCTGGTTGTGATATCAGGGTAATGGATAGCTCAAATCAATTGGGAAATATTTTCTATTCTTCAAATTTGTGAAAGAGTTATTTAGAGTTAGAATTGCTTATTCTTAAATGTTTCTTAGAATTCACCATTGAAGCCATCTGGGACTGGAATTTTCTTAGGTTTTACCTCTAAACCTATATATACACATGACTATTTAGTTTGTTCCTTCTTGAATGAGTATTGACATTCTTTTTCTCTTGAAGGAAGTTATCCATTTTTAAATTTATTGGCAGAAAAAATTTTTAAGACTTCATTACTATCCTGTTAATATCCATAGTCTATAATGATATCTACTTTCTTACTTCATTTATAATTATGTATTAGTTTATTCCTCTTTATAATTTCAATGCTTTGCTTTCATGTATATTGAAACTCCATTTTCATATGCATAAATGTTTATAAGTTTGTCTTCTTGGTTAATTGTCCCACTTACCAGTGCGAAATAGCTTTCTTTACCTTAATAATATTTGCCTTTATTTTAGGAAAATATTTTCATTGAATATAATATTCTAAGTCGGGCTGGTGAGATGGCTCAGCGGCGTAAGCGCCTGCCCGGCAAGCGCGAGGGCCCGAGTTCGATTCCCGGAACCCACATACGAAAAAGGGGCCGGTGATATCGCTCAGCGGCATGGGCGCCTGCTGGCGCACGAGGTCCTGAGGTTGACCCCCTGGTACCCACAAAAAAACAAAACAAGCAAACAAAAAGAACAAATAAAATTCTAAGTTGATAGTTTTACTTCAATTAAGTATTTCATTTTATTTTTAATTAATTTTATTGGTACACTTTTAATATACATAATAATCACTTTCATCATAGGGAATTTGTACCTGTACATGATATATATTGACTCTTCTTTTTTCCCCATTGCCCTCCTCTCCCTTCAACTCTTTTTCCCCTCCTTATTTACAGAAGCTCTGTTTCCTTTTTTTCCTTTTATTCTTTCTTTCTTCCCTTCCTCCCTTTCCCCCTACCCCTTCTCTTTTTCCCCTTACTATTTGAACATTTTCTGCATACTTTCCAATATCTATCATCTATTTTGGTCCTTATTTGCTCTTTTAGTTTCTCACACAAGATAAACAGTGTGGAATGGCTATCATCAAGTAATCAATAACAAATGCTGGCAAGGCTGTGGGGAGAAAGGAACCCTTCTTCACTTTTTCTAGGAGTGTAAATTGGTACAACCAATATGGAAATCAGTATGAAGATTCCTCATAAATCCAAAAGTAGAGTTTCCATTTGACACAGCTACTCCCATTCTTGGTATCTTCTCAAAAGAGTTAAAAATATCATACCAAAGTGATATATGCACACCCATGTTTATAGCAGCATGATTTGTAGTAGCTAAATCTTGGAAACAGACTAGAAGCAAGTCAGTGGATGAATGGATAAAGAAAATGTGGCTTTTGTACACAACAGAGTACTACACTGCTACAAAGAAGGATAAACTTGAGACATGTTTTGTAAATGGATATAACTGGAGACCACACTTTGGAGTGAAATAAATCAAATACATATGTTTATGTTTTTTAAAATTATTACTCAGTCTTCTCACTTGAATTTTTTCCTGATGATAAATCTTTTTTTATCCTTATCTTTCACTATATGTAACATTCTTTTTTCCTCCTTTTGTTATAAGATTTTCTCTATATGGTGGTTTTCAGCAATTTGGTTTTGATTTGCCTTCATGTAATTTTCTTTTTTTTCTTGTATTTGGGCTTCAGTGAGCTTCTTGGATTCAGGTTTTCACCAAATTTGGGATTATTATTTTTTCAATTATTTTATCTGGCCCCCTTTTCTTCTAGGGCTCCAATTTACATATATTCTAGGCTACTTGAAGTTCTCCCACAGCTAGCTGATGCTGTATTCTTTTGCTTGTTTCATATTCTGATTCTTTTTCAATAGATTCTATTGCTGTCTTCACCGATCTTTTTTCTGCTAAATTTTCTGTTATATTAATTTTTAAACTTACATTTTAATTTTCATTTCCAGATTTTTGATTTGAGTCTTTTTCTATCTTCTCTGTCTATACATTTAAACATCTGGAATAAAGTTATAACAAGTGTTTTAATGTCCTTATCTACTAATTCTAACATGTCAGTTCTAGGTCAGTTTTGATTGACTTTCAGTTTTTCTACTCATTGTACTTTCCTGCAATTTTTGAACACCTGCTATTTAGGTAAGATGGCACACATATTAATTTTTATCTTGGTGAGTACTGGACACATTTGTATTTCTATTTTAACATTCTTGAGCTTTATTCTAGGTCTTATTTTAAGGTTTTTATAAGCAAGACTAGAACAATGTTTAGTTTGAGGCTACTTACTATTCAGGCAAGATCCTTCCAAATACTCTATCAAATTCTTTATGAATCATGAGGTTTTTCAGTCAAGCTAGTTGGAACATAGTATTTCCCACCCTACATGATTTCTCCTTTTTTCATGGTACCATTTTTATTCCTACTTTTTAAAAACCACACAAATTATATCTAAAAAGTTAAAAAGCAGTATTTTTCAACATTTATGATCTAAAAGATTATGGTAATCAGTTTTTTTTCTCTATTGCCTCCCCTACTTGAAACTAAATACTTTTTGAATTGATACATTACTTATACAAATTCATAAGACCTACGCTGCATTATTAGTTCATATTTTCCTCTAGTCATTTTGGAAAGTTCTTCTCAAGGCCTTCATTTGTTTTCTTAAACATGTATTTATTAGCAGTAATCTGAATACCTGAGGGAAATCCTCTACAGAACATAATTCTTTCTATTGTCCTCTCACCTCTCTCTTACTCTGTCCTGCTGACTCTATCTGCCTTGAGTACCTCTTAGTTCTTTCTCTTCAGCTCAAACCCACAGCCATTGGCTGGGTTTCCCTTACCTGCACAGTAGCATGAAAATTCTAGAGGTGATAAGGTAGGGTAATTATTGTTTACCTGATTTTCTTCGCATTTCTTAGGGGTTAGTCATCTCCTTCGTTGACTAACATTTAATTTCATCAAAACTGTTGTTTCATTATGTTTGTTGATATTTGGAGTTTGGTTTCAGGGTTTGTTGAGTAGGTAAATCTAGCCCCTGTTACTCCATCTTGGCAGGAAGCAGAAGTCATTGGAGTATTGAAATTTATGTTTTGTTTTCACGCAGTTATTTAATGTAACTGTCATATAAAAATTGTACCTGTTGAGTACAATGTGATGTTTCAATACATGTATACATTGTGCAGTGTTTAAATCAGGGTAAACATTTATCTCCTTAAATATGTATCATTTTTATGATGAAAACTTTGAAAATCATTTCTTCTTACTTTTTGAAATGTACCGTGCATTCTCTCTATCTATGGTGCACCCTACTGTACAGTAGCACACCAGAACTTTTTGCTACTGTAAATTATTACCCGTTGATCACCCTTTTCCCATCCTTCCCTCCCACCTATGTTCTCCAGCCTCTGGTAACACCATTTTACTCTCAATTTCTATGAGATTGACTTTGTAAAATTCTATGTAATAAGATCATGTGATAATTTCTCTTTCACTACTTGGCTTACTTAACATAGTGTCCTCCAGTTTCATCCATGTTGTCACACGTGGCAGGACTTCATTGTTTTTATTTTCTGAATAGTATTCTATTGTGTATGTACCAGATTTTTCTACCTATTCATTAGCTAATGTACACTTAGGTGGTTCCATTACTTGGCTAGTGTGACTAATGCTGCAGTCAACATGGGAGTGCATATGTCTTTTTGAGACACTTATCTCATTTCCTTAGTGTATGTACACAGTAGTGGGATTGATAGACCATATGTTAGTTTTATTTTAAATTCTTATGATTGCCGTTTAGGTCTGTTTTATTGAAATAATTCATTATCTTATGTTTAATATTAATTTTACTTTTACTTCAGCACATCTGTTACTTTCCCAATAGATTGTTGTGTTTGACTGTCCTACTTCTTTACATGTGTTTCAGTGTTTTTGATATTTATGAAAGATTTGCAATGATAATTTTGTTTTCATATTAAAAATACTTGTTAGGGAGAGTTTACTTTTTCTAAATGGTAGTTGGGATAGTTTATTTAAAGGTATTACATAAAGTAACAATATATTTAACATTGAGCATTACTATGAGGATATGTTAAGTTCACATCATTTTCATTACAACAGAATGGAATAGGCATATTCAGAGTTACTGTGTTTAAAAAAACATGATGTTCATTCCTGTACAATGTTAGAAACCAGTGATAACATTGGATTTATGTTTTGCTTTCTTTAGTATGATTTGCAAGAAGCCCCTAGTTTTGAATAATTAACTACATGGGTCCTTCCTTCTATGTTGTGTCTTTATTCCTTAGGACCCAGCTTACCAGCAAAGTTCAACAGCTCTTATTTCCTTTGACTATTTAGCACACCCCACTGTAAGTCCTGTCACTTTTCATTTTCCTCTTCTATCACTAATAATATCCTGGTTCCAGAAATGTGGTATCCCCTGATTTAAAAATAATAAATAAGGGCTTACTCTATTAGAAAATCTGTTTTTAGTTGTTTTGACAGGTAACTGCAGAGCATAGATTTTTTTTCCTAAGAATAGTCAAATTCCACAGATTACGAAGTTACTGATGTTTTCTTATTTTGAGAAAATAGTAAATGTTACATATTTTTGTATAAATTTTTCTTTTTCATTTAGGATTTGCTGTCTCACATGCTTCACGTGGACCCACATCAGCGGTACACTACTCAACAAGTATTAAAACACTCATGGATAGCCCACAGAGACCAGCTGCCAGATGATCAGCCAAAAAATAATGATACATCACAGGTTGTTAAGGTAAAATGAACATACTTGTATGTGGCTTCTAAATACTTAATACCTAATGAAGGTTTCATATGATCTTTACTGATGATGCTTAAATAATTCCTTAAAGCACCTTTATTTCTTAAAGATAATTTTTTTGAATTTTGTTTTTCTTTAAAATAGCAATTATGGGCCGGTGAGATGGCTCTGCGGCGTAAGCGCCTGCCTGGCACGTGCGAGGGCCCGAGTTCGACTCCCGGAACCCACGTACGAAAAAAGGGCCGGTGATATCGCTCAGCGGCACGGGCGCCTGCTGGCACGCGAGGTCCTGAGGTTGACCCCCGGTACCCACAAAAAAAATAAATAGATAAAAAATAAAACAAAATAGCAATTATGTACTCTTCTTCACTTTCTTTACTATTGCCTTTCTTATGATAATATAAAATTACCTTAGTTTCAGTTGCCTTTCTTTTGATTGACATTTTGGCTAGGAGTGGACTAAATGTAAGTTTCAGATGGAAACAAAAAATTTTTAGTTACTACATTATAACCTTTCGTACCAGTTCCTGTATCCATGGTCATTGAACCCAGATTTTAAATTTTAGTGTTTAAGAGGTTTTTTTTTTAAGAATCATGGTTAATTAAGTGAAAAACAGATAATAGGTATTGATTTGTCAAGGCTGTGTCAATACTCTGAATATATTCATTTTTCTGTGGAAAAGTTTTTTTCTGGAAATGTAGGGTTTTTTTGTTTTTTTACTACAGAGATTGCTACTCACCTGGTTGTTTTCTCATTATTTAAGGGAACAGTGGTTGCCACATATTCTGCCCTGATTCATAAGACTTTTCAACCAATGCTAGAGCCTGTTGCTGCTTCAAGCTTAGCTCAGCGACGGAGCATGAAAAAGCGAACATCAACTGGCTTGTAAGATTTGCATTGTTCCTCAGCTAACCTGGATGAAGAGAAAATTAAACATGTGGCTTTTTGCCTAATTTCATATTGAAGGCATTATTTTCTGTTACATTACTTGAATATTCTATTTAAGTCCCCCTTTTTAGGGCAAGTAAGATTTAAAAAAAATACACAAGTCCATAATATTCATATTATGTTGTTTTATAATAGTGTCCAAGTGTTTATTTAAGTATATAATGGGTCTCAACAGGTCTTAAATTCTCTGCACAATAGCTTCTAAAATTTCTTTTAAATAAAGTTACTTTATTAGTTTTTTCTGTTTCATACAGTAATTGTTCAGGAATTCACTACCAGTAATCAAAATGCTTATAGCATAATGCCAACCAATGTCAGTATTTTTTAACATCAGATCCTGAAATACTCTTTTTTTTTCCTTTAGAAAAAAACAAGTACTGTTTTGTATAAGCTTGTTATGCACAAAGGACTCAATTTATTTGACTCTCTCTAGTTACTAAAATGTAGTCGTAGTATTTTGATGCCATAACAAGATACATTTGTGCTAAAATGCAAATTTCTGATATGATTGGTGCCAAAGTTTTTCCACAAGAATTAAATCACCAATAATCTGTGTAGGCAGTTCTGTATATTAAACATAAGTGGCCACATCTAAAAAGGTTTACATAAGGCTTTTAACAATTTACATATAAAGAAATTATAATACAAATGAGTAATTGTTTAGCCAGAGGCTTTATACTGGTCTTGTAATCTTCTTAATATGCCACAGTTAAGCCTTTGAAAATAAAATACACACTGTTGGCCCTTTCCACATTATGTAAGCTGACTTTCAAGTTAGCCAATTGGATTTAATTGTTGTCTACCCATTTATACATGAGCTGCACTGCTTTTTTTTTTCTTGACATCCATGTGCTTTGAATTACAGTGTAGTCTGTGGATTTATCTGGAATCCTATGGTTATTTGGGTGAAGTTTAACTATAATGTACTTGTGCACTTAGCACATATGGTACAACATAATATAGCTTAGTAAACTTTAAACAGTGCCACATAATATACTTCAAGAAAATAAGTTAACATTTTAAATAGGAAGTAATACTAATGATCTACACAAAATTTGACCACATTTTAAAAAAAACGTATTTATGAATAATCTGGCCAAAACGTCTTACTATTAAATTTATTATTCATAACCACTGTGTAATATATATTATTTTCTCTGAGTGCTGAAATTTTAAAGAATCATTTTGTGTTGTTGAAGAAAATACCATGACTACTATTACTGACAGAAAGAATTCATGAATATAAACTGGAGAATATGAGTTTTGTCTAGCGAATGTAAGAGACTACTTGTGCATGCTACATGTACTATTTGCTGTGAATTTTATTTTGCTTAGTTCACAAAGGGTGATTACTGAGTATATGATTTAGGCTAGAAGACATGTATCTTTGGTATTTAATAAAAGAAACTATACATATTCTCTTTATAATGTAAGTAATCTATACCCCATGCACAAAGTTGTTTCCTGAGTGTGATATATAAATGTATGTATTCTACTTTTGAGGTTACTTTTTGAAATAATTGAAAGACATTATAAAACATCTAATGCCACATGAAAACATTACTTAGAAATAGGCTGGTATGATATTTTCTGGCTTTTTATTTTTCAAAGTGGCATTTTCTTTCTTTATTACATTAACTACTCACATGTAACGATTTGTGTCCATGTGTTTTAATTTATTTTCCTCCTGTCATTATCTTGTTTGTGTTCTTTGCCTTCTTCCTATCAGAACTGACAAATCAAACTCAAGGGTATTATTTTGATATTGAACTTTTCAGGGCATATACTATTTCCATGTAAGCTTTTCAAGAAATAACATTAGAGGGCATAAAATTTGGAAAATGAAATGTGATCACAAAATAACCTCCAGGGGGCCGATGAGATAGCTCAGCGGCGTAAGCGCCTGCCTGGCAAGCGCGAGGGCCCGAGTTCAACTCCCAGAACCCACATACGATAAAAGGGGCTGGTGATATTGCTCAGCGGCATGGGCGCCTGCTGGCGTGCGAGGTCCTGAGGTCGACCCCCGGTACCCACAAAAAAAAAAATAATAATAACCTCCAGGTTTTCTATAATCAGTGATTTTAAAAGTAGATGCTCTTAATTAATTTTAATTTAATTTGCTCAAAAGAGTCATGTCATACATTCCTGTCATAAAACGAACACTATGAGAAGTAAGCAATGAATAGCATGATTTCTTATCCAGTGAGCTTTGATAATGCGTAAAATACACAGGAATGCTCACAATAGCTGTGAAGAAAGTTTTCTGCTGGAAAATTCAAGCATGCTAGCCTAGCAGTAGTAGTGGGGGTACAAAGTACTATGAAAGAAAGCTTCAAACTACCCTCACTTTGTAGAAGAAGCTCAGATGGGGATGCCTAATCATGTCCTTTTTTGGCTAGAATGTTATATTCAACAAATGCAGATTTTTTTTCTTTTCTTTTTTTTTTTTTTTTTTTTAATGTGGGTACCGGGAGTTGACCTCAGGACCTCGCGCTTGCCAGCAGGTGCTTGTGCCACTGAGGGATATCACCGGCTCTTTTTTTCCTTTATGTGGGTTCCAGGAGTCGAACTCAGGACTTCGCGCTTGCCAGGCAGGCGCTTATGCCGCTGAGACATCTCACCGGCCCACAAATGCAGATTTAAATGGAACATTTTTATGAGGGTTCTATAAATGCTTGACCACTAAAAATATTCTGTCTATAAGACTTTAGGATACTGTGGTTTCTAATGGATTCACAAAGAGTTATTTTGTATTGTTTTTCTTTCTGGTTAATGATTTTTTTTTTTTTTTTTTGTGGGTACCAGGGGTCGAGCTCAGGACCTCGTGCGCCAGCAGGTGCCCATGCCGCTGAGCGATATTACCGGCCCTTTTTTCATATGTGGGTTCTGGGAGTCAAACTCGGGCCCTCACGCTTGCCAGGCAGGCGCTTATGCCACAGAGCCATCTCACCGGCCCTGGTTAATGATTTTGATAGTACATACCGATATCATAGTTTTGAGTTTTTTGTTGTTCTGCAAGGGAAATGATATTAAACTAATATTTCTCACAGGAAAACACAAGATTTACTCATAGAGGCTTAACAATCTGTCATCCTAAAGTTCAAATAGACTAATAATCTTTTTCCCTAAAGCACATATGACTGTGAGTAAACTCAGAAAAACTTTTCAAATATTAGAATGCAGTGCTGATGACTGTGATGTGCAGAAAACAATGGTTTCAGTCCTTTCATAAACTAGCCTATTTTGTTAGATGAAGGAATGCTTAAACATTGGTTTTGGTAAATATAGCAAAACATTTTTTATACTTCCTTTGATTAGTTCAAAGGTATTCTGTATGTTAGGTAACACACAGACAAGAACAGATGCTTGGTGTTTATAAAGTCTCTCCCATTGAAATAACATGTTAAAAGAGTACTATACACAGAAACGTCTTTTTATATATTCATGAATGAAAGAAAAAACCCACATACCTTGGGATCTAGGCTTACTACAAATATTACCATTTGAACAAAACAAAGTTTGTCCTTGGCACTCTGTTTTCTCTTTCTCCTTGCTTTCCAACCCTCTCACACTATCCCTCTTGTACACCTCGCAGCAGTACTCCATTATTAAGGTTTACCCTGTCCCCAGAAGGATTCTCTGCTCCAAAATAATCTTGCTTCTTTTTCCTTCCCCAGAGGAGGACTTCATTATCTTAGGACAGTTATTTTTACCTAAGGTAAAAGACATTTATCTCATTAAATTAATTCATATTTTTATATTAGTGACTAAGAAACAATCAACGTTTAACAAAGAAAATGTCCATTAAACAGATGAATTTCTAGTTGTAGGAGTTTCAGGCAACCAATCAAAATGAGAATAATTTTCAATTCAGTTGTCATCAGGGAAGATATACTTGGAAAAGGAACCTACACAGCAGGTCCCAGGGTCAGAGTTTCCAGTAAAATATTACCTTTTGACACGGTTCCTTCCTTTCCATGATTCAATCTGCATTTTCTCTTAAAATCCTCCAAATGTTTTAAATATTGAACTTATATGCAGAAATGGTGTGAAGGGAGGCAGGAACTGGCAGTCATTTCTGTATATGTTGTTAAGCTCATATTTGTCTGTCTTACTAGTTATCACATTACATGATTTATATAATGTAAGGTCTTTTATACCTCTGTTCAATGTATTGTCAAAGAAACAAAAGCACAGAAAGTTTGAATACAAACTATCCATTGATCCTCTCTCTAGATTATAGGAAGTAGAGATCCTATATGTCACAATGTTAGTTGGCAACAAGAATGAAAGCCACAATAAATATAGATTGGCCAACTAACTATTGAACTTCTTTAGATTTTTTTTTTTTTTTACATTTTGAAGCTTTTTCAGGTATTTTTGACATGCATAACATATATTATACTCACGGATATAGTGTTCCTGGTTTTAATCTTACAATATAGTGAAGTCTATCATATGATTTGCGTAAGATTATAATGCTTGATCACTTAAAATCAATTTAGTGCTAATACATGAGGGAACTGTGCTTGAAGATACACTAAGTCCTAATTATAGGCATTAGTTTTTCTAGAATATGTTATGTAAAAAAATATGAAAGTAATTTTAGAATTCATAAATTCAAGATTACTTACATTATATTGGCAAATTATGTACCTTTCGATTATGGCCAAGAAGAAAAAAAATATATATATAGCCATCCAAGTTAGGATTTGTTTTATTTACATTTCTAAACTTTTCAATTATGCATTAGCAAGGGAAAATATAATATAATATAATACATATATCCATCCAAGTTAGGATTTGTTCTATTTACATTTCTAAACCTTGGACAATAGTACGTTTCTGGATTACTGTTTTGCTTCACTCTATTTGTCTAGTTATGAGAACTAATTTAATCTTCAAAAGATTTTTATTAAATATCTAATTTTATGTGGGGCATTTCTAGAGAATGTATGTATTAAGTGCAAGAGTTTCTTAAAAATGGGCATCGTGTAACCAATTGGATTATTTCCTTTTATCTTACCTGTTGACTAATATTGCTCTGGTCACATTTGATTTGTCTTCAAATTTGTTGCCTCTGAAATTGATACAACTCACAGGAGAATTCTTACTTTTTTTTTTTTTTTAGGTTGATAGAATTATTTTTAAACACAGGAAAGCAGTCTTATAAAAAAATCACTTTTAAAGCTATACATAAAGGTTTGAATATCCAAATGCCAGAGTGGTTTCGAAATGAAAATTTATTTTGCATTAAATTCCATAGCACAAAAATGAAAAATGTGGTTTTGCTTTGTTCGGTTTTTTAAAACAAGTATAATACTGGTAGCTGTGAGTTACATAGGTTTATGAAAAGAGAGCATAGATTACTGTAGCCACATTTTTAAAAATTGTTTTGCCTATACTTCCCAAGCACTTTTGACTCCCTATATTTTCTAATATAGAAGTATTATATTGATTCATATTCCGCTGCATTTCTCAAGACAGAAATAGTGTAAATAGAAGTTGTGTATACATTTGATTCAAGGTATAATTAAAATGCAAAAGATGCAATTGAACAAAATTTTCCCCAGTGTGTAGAAAACTGTATTTTCTTAATTTGAATATATTACTGATTTTATACCATTATTTATTTTACAATTATTTTCTTTAAAGCACAGTTCCTTTTAACTTTGAAGTGTTCATTCATTGTACCCCTTTTTTTATCATATGAGACCAAATCTAGTTGTGCATTTTAATGTTTCTTAGTAGTGCTGCTAAAGTAACGGCTATGATTTTGAATTTACAACATGCCAAAGATGACATAAATATTATATTTATTTTTGTTCTTGTTAAAACTCTGTGAGCAACAATTCTCAAGATACCATGTTATATTATTCTGGCATTCTCTGGATACTAAATAAAAAGGCTGCAAATTTCTAACATTTTATACCTGATCTTCCTTAATCATGTGGATATAGATCATTTGTGGATGTCTACTTCTATTAAATTCAGCTAATTGCAGAATTCATGAAAAGTTATATACATTATTCAGCAACCAAACATAACAAGTCCTTTAGGATACTGCTAGGTCATGTGTATACCTTAATATTTTCTCAATTATAATGCCATTTTAAGACTACTTTTCTAAACATATATGACAATGGAATCCAAGAAAGTTAGCATGCAAATGTATAATAATTAGAAGTTATCAGGAAAATGCTTCGATCTGCAAATTAGTTTAAGTGACAATCTTTTCTGCAGTGAGGACAAATTAAAACCTTTGTAATCATTGGCAAAATTATTTTATCTTGTAATCAAGTAAAACAGATATTTAGCAAAAAAATAAGTCACACATTTGTAGGCCATTCTAAATTATTGCAGTTATACATATTGTTTTACTCACATTCCTGTCATTGGGACACAATATCTGACACCCACAACTTAAAGAAGTTTATCCTGGCTCATATTGTCGGTCATGGTCAGCCAGCTTCAAGGCAGAAACAAGATGGCAAAGTCATGGTGGAGGAAGAAGTGCTCAACAAATGATAGCCAGATAGCACAAAGGGAAGGGAGGAGCTGGAGACAAGAATATGTTTTTCCAGGTCACACAGTGACCCACCTCCAACCAGGCCTCACCTCCTAACAGTGTACTTAACTACTCAGCTCATCATTGGATGAATATAGTGATGAGTATAGCACCCCCATGATCCAGTCACTCTTGAAACACATAATTTGGGGGGACAATTTCAATCTAAACCACAACATTCCACCCCTCATCCTCAAAAGACTGATTTTCATTTCATGAACTATGCATTTTATCCATCTCTAAGAGTAGAAAATGTCTTTATAGTTCCAACATTGCTAAAAACTCCCAAGTCCAGTCTCCTTAGATTCAAGGCAAAGTCTTGCCTGTGAGCCCCTATGGAAACCAAAAAGAAAGTTAAATGATTCCAACATACAGTGGCACAGGGTAATCATTCCCATTACAAATGGGATGAATAGGAGGACAAAAAGAAATCATATCAGCAGGGCAAACAAATCCTATAGTTTCCTATTCAGCAGCTGAGGCAGGTTGGGATGAGATGTAAGCTCCAAAGGGTTTGGGAAGCCCTGAACCTATGGCCTGGTATGGCCTTCACAGACTCTATCATGGGCTCAATCTGTTCACTGCCTGTGAGTCTTCTTAGGAGATGCTCTGAATTCCTGCCATCTCCAGCTACCTGTATTTTCCACTGCACTTCATGCTTTACTCTCACTGCTTTTCAGATTGCTTTCAAAGGGGCATACTGCATGACCTCCCAGTCCTTCCTTTGAAATCTAGGTGGGACCCTCACTGACCTCAAAACTCTTGCATTCTGCATGCATATAAATCCACCACCATATGGATGATACCAAATTCTGGGCATAGCTGCAGAGGCCTCTTAGGTTCCTGGATGTCTGAACAATGTGAAATGATTCTCAGTGAACCAATTCCCTAGGGAGTCCTTCTCAAGCAAGAGGCCCATGGACTCTCTTTTCTAATGAAAGTTTTACTGTTTTGCACCCATGAGCCTACGAAGTTGAGGTCTTGCTAGTTCCTGAGATGCCCTCAAACCATCTTTACTATAGTCCTGATGCAACACCCTTGGTATCTTTTCAATATTAGTCTTTTCAGCAGCCGTGCTTTCCATGCCCCCAATTTTTAGGAACTTTCTAGCTGGTAAAACTGCAACATTTTCAGATCTGCATTTTGCTCCTGCAGATCTAGCTAAAAGCAGCCAATAGTACCACATCACATTCTGAACATTGGACTGCTTTGAAATTTCTTCCACAAGAGTACTTAGTCCACTACTCTTAAATTTAGTTTCTTGAAAAGACTTGGGACATGGGAAAAATGAAAATTTTTTCTGCCAGAATGTAACACACATGGCTTCTAGTCCACCTGCCAATGAAGTCCTTATTCCCAACTGATACCTCCTACACCTGGCCTTTACTGTCTGCATTTCTATCAGTATGCTGGTTATATGAGCTCTGACCAAAATCTCCCATCCAGCTCAGTTTACATCATTCTTAGCCTTCTCCAACTGGCATCTTCAAGCCTTTCCAAACTCTTCCCACAAACTACTTCCATGGATTTTTGAACCACATGGTCAATTACATTCACAGAAATCCCACTTTTGACATCAAAATCTGTCTTAGTAATTTTCCGATCAGTGAGACACAATTCCTGACACCCACAGCTTAAAGAAAAGGAGGTTTATTCTTGCTTATGATTCAAATACATGGTCAGGAGAATCCAAGGCAGAAATTTGATAGCGAAGTGGCATGTCAGAGGAAATGTTCAATAAACTATTGCAGCCAGGAAGCAGAGAAAGGAGGAGCTGTGGACAAGAATACAGCCTGGCAGTTCATGCCCCCAGTGGTCCACCTCCAACTTGGCACTATCTCTTAACAGTATATTCAGCTCCTACTGAACTCATCAATAGATGAACCAAACAATGAGAATAATGCCATGTTCCAATCACCTTCCATACATATGAGAAATTTTTGGAACTTGTTAGATCTAAACCATAACACAAATATACATTCAAGTCCGATATATGTGGTTCAGAAATGTCATTTGGAGCCTGGTGATCAATAAATCCTTGTATCCCTTCTCCTCTCCCTCCTCCTCTTTTATATTTGTTTGTTTTCCCAACTTTGTAAACAGGACAGAAGATCCTAGGCCAAATTTGGGAAGTCTATAAAAATTACTTCCCCTATGGCCACTTCTTTTTAATCTCTCTTCTTTTCTTGCTTTCATAGTTCCCATATCCCATTCTACTCAGTAAATTATCTGATCACTATTTTTACATCATAATACTTTAAGAAACTGATTCCCATTAAATTACTTCATTCTGCAGTTGTTCTGTCATCATTGCTACCAAAATAGAGAATCCATTTTTGGTCAGTGGGTACCTAGAATAATTTAGGCTAAACTTGTTTTAGCCTAAACCTACATAGGTTTCATGGAGGGTAGGGAAAAACAAAATAGAGACTATAATTTGCTTTTCCCATGAGTCCTCCAGTGTCATATTTACTTGAAGAGATATTTTGAATAAAAATTCTGGGGACCCATTTCTAAACGTACTTTTGCTATTGGCTTCTTCTAGAACCCAGAACTAGCTTTGCTTAACCATGAGGTAGTCTTCTACTGTAGTTCTGTCCTTCCCTTTTACTTTTGCCCAACCTGCCTGGATGTGTATAAGTTAGGCCTCAGGCCTCACCATTCTCTCTTTTTGCTTCAAGACACTCTGGTGTACTTGATATATTTTCTGAACATAAGTATTTTACATTTTTGTTTTTTTATAAAGTATTTTAAACTGATCATTCATATTTGACATCTGATCATTCAATTTCTGAAAAATTATTTTTAATAGATCTATATTTACAGTCAACAAATATGTATTGTTTTTCTCTGCCAGACACTATTAATGAAACTTATTCACTTTCTAAAAAGATTCAAGGTTGTGTATAGCAACAGACATGCATAATAATACTGAGAACAGTTAAACACAAAAGAGAACTATGAAAAGTACAAAAGTATGTCAAAAGCCAGGACTAGCAGATAATTTATTTGAACATTAAGTTTAGCTCTGAGCTTCCTGGTAGGAAAAATAGAAAGATAAACTCAACAGATTAAATGATAATTATGTGAAAGGAAGCATGTTGATTATTCTACAGATACATTTTTCTGGGCCGGTGAGATGGCTCAGCGGCTTAAGCGCCTGCCTGGCAAGCGCGAGGGCCCGAGTTCAACTCCCGGATCCCACATACGAAAAAGGGGCCGGTGATATCGCTCAGCGGCACAGGCGCCTGCTGGCGCGCGAGGTCCTGAGGTCGATCCCCCGGTACCCACAAAAAAAAAAAAAAGAAAAAAAGATACATTTTTCTGATATGAAAAATTTATAAGTATTTAAAATATGAGGAATCTTATGCAAGGATCAATGAGCAGAATGTTTTGAACCACAATTTTTCAGCAAATTAATTAGGGCTTCTTTAGTTGCATGTGATAATACCTAACTCAAACTGGCTTAAACATACAAAAGGGATTTATTAGATGGATTCATGTCTCAGTCAATGTCATGGCACCATTTTCTTCATCTCTCAGATGGTGTCTTCAATGCTAGCCCATTCTCATGCTCTACATGATGGCAAGTTAGCAGATCCAAACCTTACCTCTTCTCATGTTTAGCTCCTGGGGATAGGACAACTGCATAACAAACAACTGTCACTGAAAGTGGGAAGAGCTGGGATACTTCTGATAGTAGGTGATATAACTAAAATATGGGAAAATCGATGATGGGAAGGAGGTCAGGGTTTTTTTTTTTAATTTTTTTAGCTACTCAATATGTTTCCCATACATACACTTTTTAAAATACATGTACTTACATAAAATTCACATATTGTACCACTCTTCCTTAACAGAGAATACCTAAAGTCACATCCACTTCTGCAATGTACCGTCAGGACCTTGAACTCCAGGTGATGTACAGTTGGCTTAGTCAGGTAGGAATGATGGATGACTTATAGCTAAATTTTTTGTCATTGTTTTTCTTTACTGTGGTTGTTTACCATTTAAAATTTATTTGGATTTTTAATGTTTTAATTTTAGCCTCATTTTCCTAGTTTTACTGAATTATTTTCTTTTTGAGTATGTAAAAAATATATATACCCTAAAGTCAAAACTATATTGAAAGATATACTTAAGATTACTGTCATTCCCTTTAATATCTTCCCTACTACATTTTTCCACATGCCTTGCAGGTAATGAATGTCATTGTTTTCTGGTTTATCCTTCCTGTGTTGCTTTATGTTAAGATAAACATAGATGTATACTTTCTTATTTTTTTTTTCTTATACAGACCTGTGCTGTTGTGCATTCTCTCACACTTCACTTTTTCATGTAATATGCTTTGTAAATCCAAATTAGCTCATGTGTATCCTCCATATTCCATTTTAAAAGTGTATAATAATTCATTTTATATATGTATACATATATATGTTGTATACTTTAATTCAACCAAACACTTAGAGTGTGACAGTGATTTCCATTATTTTACAATCACAAATAATTCTGCAATAAATAACTTGTATAGATTTTTATAATGCTGGTATTTCATCATGGTAAATTTCTGAGAGCAAATTTCTCAAAGGATAAATGTGTATGTAGTTTTGTTAGATATTACTAAGATATTCTTCATAGGCTTTATGTCACTTTGCATTCTTCCAAGCAATATATAAGAGCACATATTTTTCCATAGCTCCACCAACAGAAGTCATTGGCAACTTTCGATAGTTTTGCAAACCTGCAGAATGAAAAATGGCACCACAGTGTAGTTTTAGTTTGTATTTATTTTATTATGAGTGAAGTTAAATATATTTTCATGTTTTTGTCTATAAGATTTTGGTCTTTATTCAAATTTAGAAAACCTTTATATAAACGAGGTCACGTAATTTATCAGTGCTTTATGTTGCACATATTTCCCTGACGTTTTTATTTGCTTTCTTTGTTGTGGCATTTTTCATGCTATTTAAAATTTCTTTTTTTTTATTTTAAAGAGAAGAAAAAACAAAATAAAACAAATCAAAAAAGAACAAAATTTCAAAACAACATAATAGGAGGATAACAATGGTTAACACATTACATATTGTTATCTTTAAGTTAGGTATTCAGGGTACCAGACATTAGCATTCAATTGTCCAAACATTACTGGCACAAACCTTACTCTTCAATGAACTAAGTAGAATTAGTAGTGTATCTATCTTAACCATCTTATATATAAATACAATTTTTTTCCTTTTCCCTTCTTTCTTTTCCCTATTCCCCCATCCCAGTCTCTCTTTCCTTTGAGCAGTTTCTTTTTGATTCACCATGTCTATTGTACATTTTGGTTCTTATTTACTCTTTCAGTTTCTCATAATAGAGAGACAATACGATGCTTACACATGTGCATCCGGTTTATTTCACTTATAAGTATTTTCTCGAATTGTATCCATTTACCTATAAAAGTCTCCAGTTTATCCTTCTTTGTGGCTGAATAGTACTACATTGTATAAAAATACCACATGTTTTTTATCCATTCCTCAGTTGATGGGCATTTGGGTTGTTTCCAAAATCTGGCTATTACAAATTGTGCTGCTATAAACATGGGTGCACATATATCGCTGTGGTACGATGTTTTTAATTCTTCTGGGAAGATACCTAGAAGGGGAATAGCTGGGTCAAATGGGACCTCCAACCCTAGTTTTTTGAGGAATCTCCACACTGATTTCCACAGTGGCTGTACCAGTCGACGCTCCCACCAACAGTGAAGAAGGGTTTCTTTTTCCCCACAGCCCCTCCAGCATTTTTTATTAGTTGATTTCTTAAAAATAGCCATTCTTTCTGGGGTGAGATGGTATCTCAGTGTTGTTTTAATTTGCATCTCTCGAATGACTAGTGATGTTGGACATTTTTTTGTATATTTATTTCTCATTTGTATTTCCTCATCTGAGAAATGTGTATTCATCTCAGATGCCCATTTTTGGAGTGGGTCTTTAAATTTGGGAGGTCTGATTTTTTTGTGTTATTTATATGCTCTCTATAGTAATCTTTTGTCTGAGGAACAGCTGGCAAACATTTTTTCCTACATTGTGGGTTGTCTCTTCACTCTGTTGGTGGTTTCTCTTGCTGTGCAAAAGCTTTTTAATAAGATGAGATCCGAGTTGTTTATTCTTTGTGATAGTTCCTGTGCGGTTGAGGTTTTAGTCATAAAATCTTAGCTTACACAAATGTCTTCAAGGATTTTACCTATCCTAACTTCCAGCAGATTTAATGTTTCTGTTTTAATATTTAGATCTCTGATCAATTTTGAATTTAGTTTAGTGCATGGTGAAAGATATGGGTCTAGTTTTAATCTTTGGCATGTGCAGAGCCAGTTTTTCCAGCACCATTTATTAAAGAGGCTCTTTCTTCCAGTGAATGTGTTTGGCACCTTTGTCAAAGATAAGGTGGCTTAGTATGTCTGGGGTTGTTTCATCATCTTCTAATCTGTTCCATTGATCTTCGGGTCTGTTTTTTTTGCCAGTACCACACTGTTTTTATCACAGTAGCTTTATAGTATAATTTCAAGTCGGGGATAGTGATGCCCCCTGCCTTGCCTTTGTTGCCCAAAATTGCCTTTGCTATTCTAGGACTCTTCTGATTCCAAATGAATTTTAGGATTGTTTTCTGTAATTCTGTGAGATATGCTGTTGGAATTTTGATTGGAATTGCATTAAATCTGTATAACAATTTTGGAAGTATGGCCATTTTCACTATATTGGTTCTTCCTATCCAGGAGCAAGTGATATCTTTCCATTTTCTGATATCCTCTTCAATCTCCTTTTTCAGAGTACTGTAGTTTTCAGTGTATAGGTCTTTTACATCCTTTGTGAGGTTGATTCCTAGGTATTTCATTTTTTTGGATGTTATTGGGAAAGGTATTGTTTCCCTATTTCTCTTTCAGTAAGTTTGTTATTTGTGTACAGAAAGGCTATTGATTTTTGAGTATTGACTTTGTATCCAGCTACACTACTGAATTTGCTTACTAAATCTAGCAGTTTTTTAGTGGAGTTTTTGGGGTCTTCTGTGTAGAGTATCATGTCATCTGCAAATAATGATAATTTAACTTCTTCCTTTCCAATCATTATTCCTTTTATTTCTTTCTCTTGTCTAAATGGTCTGGCTAAAGTTTCCATATGTTTCCATATGTTGAATAAGAGTGGGGACAGTGGACATCCTTGTCTTGTTCCTGATTTTAGAGGGAAGGCTTACAGTTTTTGTCCATTTAGTATAATATTGGCTGTTGTTTTGTCATAGATAGCTTTTACCAGATTGAGATAAAGACCATCTATTGGAATTCTCTGTAGGGTTTTTATCATGAAAAGGTGTTGGACTTTGTCAAAAGCTTTTTCTGCATCTATTGAGATGATCATGTGGTTTTTGTCTTTGGTTCTGTTAATATGGTGTATTACATTTATTGATTTATGTATGTTGAACCATCCCTGCATCCCTGGGATGAATCCAACTTGGTCATGGTGTATAATCTTCTTGATGATTTGTTGGATTCTGTTTGCCAGTATCTTATTAAGGATTTTTGCATCTATGTTCATTAGAGAGATTGGCCTGTAGTTCTCTCTCTTAGTTGGGTCCTTCTCTGGTTTTGGTATCAGGTAATGCTTGCTTCCAGGAATGAATTTGGGAGTATTGCTTCCCTTTCAATTTCATTAAAAATTTTGAGAAATAGTGGTGTTAGGTCTTCTCTAAATTTCTTGTAGAATTCGGCAGTGAATCCATCAGGGCCTGTGCTTTTCTTTGTTGGGAGGTTTTTAATTACATCTTCGATTTCATTGGTTGATATTGGCTTATTTAGGATTTTTAAATCTTCTTGATTCAGCTTTGGTAATTCATACGTATCTAGGAATCTGTCCATTTCTTCTGCATTTTCCATCTTAGTAGAATGTAAATTTTCAAAATAAGTATAGATGATCTTCTGGATTTCTGCATGTTCTGTCGTGATATCACCCTTTTCATTTTCAGTTGCATGGATTTGAGTCTTTTCTTTTCTTTTTTTAGTAAGGTTAGATAAGGGTCTGTCAATCTTATTTATTCTTTCAAAGAACCAACTCTTTGCTTCATTGATTCTTTGTATTGATTTTTTAGTCTCCAATACTTTAATTTCTGCTCTGATCTTTATAATTTCCTCCCTTGTACGCGCTTTTGGCTTAGCCTGCTCTTCTTTTTCTAGAAGTTCGAGGTTCACCATTAAGTTGTTTATTTACACTTGCTCTATTTTCCTGATATTGGTATTTAACGTTATAAATTTCCCTCTTAGGACTGCTTTCATTGTATCCCATATGTTCCGGTATGTTGTACTGTCATTATCATTCAGCTGTAGAAAGTGTCTAATTTCTTCTTTAATTTCATCTGTGACCCATTGGTTGTTTAGGAGGGTTCTTTTTAATTTCCATGTGTTTAGGGAGTTTTTGTGATTTCTTTTGGCATTGATTTCCAATTTCATTGCACTATGGTCTGATAATATGCATGGGAAAATTTCAATTCCTTTGCATTTACTTAACCATGTTTTATGAGCTGGTATGTGGTCTATTTTGGAGAACATCCCATGTGCAGCTGAGAAGAATGTGTATTCTGATGTTGTGGGGTGGAACACTCTGTAGACATCTACTAAGTCCATTTGTTCAAAAGTTTGGTTCAGTTCTACTATTTCATTATTGATTTTTTTGTCTAGATCTGTCCTTTTGTGACAGTGGAGTATTGCGATCCCCCAATATAATTGTATTAGTGCTTATTTGATTTTTCATGTCCTTTAATACTTGTTTTATACAGCTGGGTGCACTGGTATTTGATGCATATATATTTATGATCATTATCTGTTCCTCTTGGATTGTTCCCTTTACAAGGATGTAATGACCGTCTTTATCTCTCTGAATCATTCTTGGCTTGAAATTCACTTTGTCTGCAAAAAGAATAGCTACCCCTGCTTTTGTCTGGGTTCCTGTTGCATGGAAGATTGTTTTCCATCCTTTGACCCTCAGTCTATGTATTTCTTTCTTAATTAAATGTGTTTCTTGTAGACAGCATATTGTTGCATCTTGCTTCTTGATCCATTTTGCCAGTCTGTGCCTTTTGATTGGTAAATTGAGACCATTAACATTGATGGTTAAAACTGATATGCATTGACTTATACTTGTCATTTTATATTTCTCTTGTTGGTTCCCACTCTTTTTTTTTTCCCCCTCTCCCTGTATTTTTCTGCCCTGCCTGGTGGATTCCTTCTGTTGGGTTTCCTGGAGTTGTCATCCTTGTTATCTCTTTCTAGAATGTCCTTCAAAACATTTTGGAGTGCTGGTTTTGTGGTCATAAATTTTCTCAGATGTTCTTTGTCATGAAAGTATTTTATTTCTCCATCAATTTTGAAAGATAGTTTTGCGGGGTGCATCAATGTGGGTTGAAGGTTATATTCCTTTAGAGCTTGAAATACGTCATTCCAAGCTCTTCTTGACTTGAGGGTTTGTGCTGAAAAGTCAGCTGTGATTCTGAAGGGTTTTCTTTATAGTTGATTTGTCTCTTCTCCCTAACAGCTTTTAAGATTCTGCTCTTCTGTTAAATTTCTGGGATCTTGACTATGATAAGTCTGGCTGAAGTTTTGTTTTTTTGTTTGTTTGTTTGTTTTTTTTTTTTGATCGTGTCTAGTTGGAGTTCTATAAGCCTAATTTATATGAAAATCAAATTCCTTTTTTCTCTATCATGGAAATTCTCCGTGATAATGTCTGTGAACAGGGTTCTGATGGCATTTCTGCTATCTCCTGCTTTTTCATTTATTCCAATTATTCTTAAGTTATTCATCTTTTAGTCATCTAGCAGCTGCTGGATTGATTTTTCATGTTCCTTGCTATTTTTAAGAATTCTTTCTTTTCATGATCACTAATTGCAAGCCTGTCTTCTATATCTGAGATTCTGTCTTTACATTGGCTTAATCTGCTACAAATACTTTCAATGGAATTTTTGTTCTCCTGGATATCTGCTTGAATCTGCCTTATGGATTCCATTTCTTTCCTATGCTGCGCATTCATGGCTTCCATCATTTTTTTAAGCTCATCTAATTTTTTTTTATTTTTGGCTGTATCTGCTCTAGCATCCTTAAGTATGTTCTTCATTGTGGACATTATCTCTGCAGTTATCTGTGAAAATATTTCTGATTTAATTTTTCCAGAGCCTCATTCAGTTGCTTTGTTGTTACCACTTCAGATAGGCCAAGTGGGTGGCTTTTGGATTTTCCAGCCTCATTGCTCCCTAGGATTGCCTTTGGTGGATTGGATGTGTGGGGTTGCATCTTGTTTAAGTGTCATCTCATTTTCTCTTCTTTCTTTTGTTTAATTCCTGGGGTGATGTTTGTAAATTACCTATGGTAGGTTACTTTATTGGTAGTGTTCAAGGTCCTTAGGAAATGACTACTTCTCTGCAGTATCTTCCAAGTGAAGCTTGTTTTTGGGTTTTGAGCTTTCTGCCAGATCCTACCTCTTCAATTTGTTGGATATGAGAATTTGCTACGTGTTTGGCCCAGTCTTTGGTTCTTTGGTACTGTGCCACTGTATTTTCTGTGACCCTTAGTTAATCTCAATCATGGAATATCAAGAAGGAAAGCTGTTTAGAACAGTTATTTCACTTTTGGCTATAATGGTACCTATAGCATCAAACACAGCCTAGAAAATGACAGACTGAGGTAACCAGTTATTTGCCACTTCTAACTGTATAAAGTAGAGTTGTGGTTATATAACAAAATCTAAAACACACCAGAAAAATTATATGCAGTATACAAGTCCTTAATATGTCAATTTTTCCCTCAGGAGTTTAAATTTAAAATGAGTTAAAGAGGAAATAGAGTATTGGGAGAAGAAGAAGGAATTAGATGTAAGGTTGGAGGACCAAGAGGGATCCCAATAACATTGAGAAACTGGTGCAGAGGACTGCTGGGAAAAAGAGATGGAAGGGATAAAAGGAAGAACAGATTACAACCACAATCACAAAGAGGTTAGAGGTTCTGTTTACACTCATATAAAAACCAGATAGAATAATGAAGGAAAGAGTAAACAGACAAACAGAAACAAAAATGAAGACAAAAACAACAAAACAAAAATATCACCCCTCACAGACAAAAAAAAAACCCTTCACCAGAATAAAAAATAAATGAGAGAAAAAAAATTAGAAAAAGAATCAGTTCCAGGTGTTGACTCTGCTGCAGGCAGGCACCGTGTGATGACAGAGTCCTGTTCCGTGCAGGTCTGTCCCAGCAAGCCAGGAGCAGCCTTTTGGCGGGGCAGTGAGCAGAAGCATGTACTCTCAGGTGGAGAACAGTCTCATTTGCCTGCCGCCATCAGCGCACTTTCTGCAGGCCTGAGAGCTGCAGCGCTGTGCTGAGTCCCGAGCACTGTGTTTTGGCGCCATGCTGAGTTTTGCTGCACCCCCCACAATGGCGCCCGGCCAGTCGCTCTCTGGTGCGGGACAGCTGGGACTGAGAGACACTCCCCACTGGCCAGTGCAGTCTTTTGCTGCTCCCCTGCACCGCTGCTGTCTTGTGATCCTCCATGCAGGCTCCCGGGGGCACTGGCTGTCACCATGTGTCTGCAGATTTGAGCTTTTGTCATGCCGTGGTTCCTGGGACAGGGAGAAGGTGCCAAGGTCTCCTCCTCCTTTGTTGAAAGTACCCTTCACTGGCTCCCTGAACCCCGAACTGTGCTTCAGAACTTTCCTGCGTCCAGGGGAGGCATCTCCCTCCCTCCTGCGCTCTCCTGGTCACTATATTCCCGTGGTCCAATGGCAACTTTTAGAGAGTTTCGCTGCCTGCTTCTTACAAATCCACCATCTTTTCTCCACTCTCCAAAATTTCTTAATTTAATCAAATAGTACATTTTTTTATTTTATCTAAGTTTTTATTTATACTTATATATCCTTTACCATTACACAAATTTTCTTTTGGTGTATGTTTAGATTTTCATCTAGCACTGCAAAACTTTTGAATTTTATTTTCATGTGTTTTATTAAAAATGTTTCTAATTTTGTCCTTTTGCATGCAGCTAATTTTCCTATACCAGTTATAAAAACACTTAACTGTGCCAAAGTAATTTATGAAACACTAACTTCATCATACACTATGTTTTTATGTAGTTGCAACTTTTTTTCTAGACTTTTTATTTTATCTCAGTGATTTATCTGTTCAGTACTATATTGCTCCTTTTTCATATGTGGAGGCTTTCTGGTAGAATGCTTAAATGTCTTATCTTGCCAATTATCCATTGCCATTAGATCTTCCTTTTCAGTGTTTTGTAGCCTTTCTTGTGTGTGTTTTTCTATGTGAACTTGAGGATTAATTTGTATGAGCCTCATGAAAATTTACAGATAAAATTTCTCCTGGCATACAGTGATACAGAAAGAACAGGCTTTTTGAAATAAAAATTCTCATTTGGGTTATGGTACAATGGGAAATAACATACCATGGTTCTTGGTCCAAAACATATAATGAACTCTTGGACTAAAGAGTCCCAGTGCTAGTAAAGGAATGAGGCCTCAATCACCCAAACAGTTGGCTCCTGGTTTTACACCCTCAAGATATGTTCATTGTCTTCCACGGTGATATCTGAGAAATATAGATGACCTTAATGAAGCTGCTCGCATTATCAGCCTAATTTTTCTCAATGTCCTTAGGAACCTGGTTTTGATTTAGACAAGTGGTTCTCAATGTTTGGCCCCTGGGATACCATCAGTATCATCTGGTAATGTGTTAGGAATACAGATTCTTGGAGCTACCGCAGCCCTACAAAATCAGAAACTCTGGGACTGGAACCCAGAGATCTGTGGATTAATAAAGTAATTCTCTGGTTGACTTTGTGTGTGTACTCAGTTTGAGAACTACTGGTTTGTGGCTCAAATAAGCACAATTTATTTGTGAGATTTAGGTATTCACTAATAGGACAGGTTAAAAAGTTGAAAATGATTGTGCCTATTATCATTGGCTGAACGTTTTGTAAAAGTTTTTCACCACTTTGGTCATATTCACCCCGAATATTTAATGATATCTTCAAGAATACATGGATTGATAAATACTGGTGAGAATTCAAGGTAAAAAGAATCCTACATTGTTGGTGGGCAGGTTAACTAGTAAAATCACTATGGAAATCAGTGTGGACATTCCCCAAAAAAGTAAAAATAGAAATTCCATGTGATCATCTGTATATCCCTAAAAGAATTAATGTCAACATACTATAGTGATACCTGAATACCAAATTTAACGTGGCATAATTCACAATATCTAAGCTGTAGAAACAGCCTAGAGGACCATCAATAGATGAATGACAAAGAAGCTGTGGTCATTATATGTAGTGGAACATTATTAAGCCATAAAGAATAATGAAGTCATGTTATTTGCAGGAAATTGAGGAGATCATCATGTTAAACAAATTAAGTCACCCTCATAAAATGAGGTAGTACTCGTAAAGCTTTATATCCCCCCAAAGCTGATTCCATCAACATTAAAGTAGAAGAATCTAGAGGCAAAACAAAACAGAAACAAAACAAAACAATAGTCAAAATGATGAAGAGATTAAAGAAGAAATACATAAGCAAATCCATAAAATGTTTAGCAAGCTTCAAGAGATTTAATAAAACACATTAAAAGATTTTGCTTAAAAGTTTCAGTAATCATAAAGAATAAACAATAAGGTAATTGAATTATACAAGGCAGTGTAAGATATGAATGACCATTTTGGTAAAGAATTAGAAACTGTAAAGAAAGCAAACAGAAGTACAAATATTTGACCAAAGTGTGGACAGAGTGTCAGAAAGTGAAGGCCATGTGGATGTAATTGACGATAAACTTAATGATAACCTGAAAACAAGACATGATTCAACTGGATCCAAAAGCAGCTAGACTTCTCAAAAAAATTATGAATTATAGGAATAAAGAAAAAATTAGAAGACTGAAAGGTATAAAAATGTACTCCCTGAAATCATAAAAAAGTTTATGATTAAGAAAAAGTTTAAAATCATGGGAAAATAATTCATTATTCAAGTCAAGAGGCATGTATATAACACCCCAAGTAGCCATGACCTGAAAAGAGACTCCTCAAAACACAACATACTAAAAATTCCAGAAATTCAACAAAAGGCACGAATACTAGAAGCTGTTAGAGAAAAACAGCAAACAACCTACAAAGGCAAGCCCATCAGAATTGCAGTGGATTCCCTAGCACAAACTTTAAACCCAGGAAAACTTGGAGTGAAGTTTTGCAAACCCTAAAATAAAAACAAAAAAGAATTGTCAACCCTAACATCAATATGCAGGAAAATTAGGCTTCTAAACTGACAGAGAAGAAAAGAATTTCTGTGACAAAAATAATATATATGACCACTGTCTTAGTTACTTTTCTCATTGCTGAGAATATATAACTGATACCTAAAGTTAAAGGAGGAAAGATTTATTTAGCTCACAGTTTATAGAGGTTTCAATGCATAATGGCTGGCTCCAAGGAAGGGTGGTATGGCAGAGGGGATTGCAGAGGAATAACAGTTTTTAGTGGGCAGAAGGCAGCAAAGCATTGAAGTAGCAAACAGCAAGTGACAAACAACAACAGCAGACTTTTTTCTGTCCCTTATATTATATCCAGGCAGCACTCATACCTTTAATCTTAGCACCCTTAATCCTAGCACTGCACCATGAGTCAATCCCAGTATCACATGCTTAAATCCAGCATCACACATTCTATATCCAGCCACCTCCCAGAAGCCCCACCTATGATTTCATGAGGCTTTGAGGGCACATCTAGGTGTAAGCTATAATAACCACTAAACCAGCATTGCAGATAATATTTAAGGGACTCCTAGACAGATATGAGGAGACCACAAGCACCAAGGAGCCCAAAAGATATATCTATATCTGTTAGAATAGTTAAACAAAAGGAAAAAAAAATAAAGGAATTCACGCTGGAAAAATAATGCAATGATAGGACAGAGTAAATAGATTACAATAATAACTCCCAAAGTAAATGATGTTAACTCCTCAATTAAAAGACACGTACAGGCACATTAGATATTAAAACAAAATGCAAACATGTTAGCTACAAGTCTCACACCTCATTGAAATGGAAGTGTGTAGATTGAAAGGGAAAGATTGGAAAATGATCCATGCAACCAGGGTTGTGGTTTGGATCTGCAATGTCATCCTAAAACTTCCTTCATTCAAAAGTAAAGCTTTTGGAAGGTGTTTGGATTATGGGAGTGACACAGGGGAGGTGTCTAACTCCCATTTTCCCATACCATTGCTTTACCATTTCTTTTACCATTTCTATACCATTGCTTTACCACTGGCTCTACTGCTCCTCTCCCTAGCTTCCCTTTGCTCCCCTCTCCTCACAAAGGACTAGAACAACTTGCTTCAGTGTCCTCCCTGGTTATCTAGTGGCCACTCTCCTCCAGTCTACTCTGACATGAGTGTAACTCAATTCAGAGTGCTGCCCCTCTCCTGCTCTAACTACTTCAGATTCTGCTCCTGCCTCTTTGAAGAAGGACCAGGGGATACCTTGACATTGCTAAGATCAGAGAGGGAGGGATCTAGGCCCATTGTTAACATCCCCAACTTCCACAACTAGCCTTCCAAAAGATTCCCTTGTTTCAACCCCCACACCCTTACTGAATGATTGTCATGACATTTGGGGCTGTCATGGAACCCTGCACCCACTTGGACCAATCATTGGCCTTTATGTAGGCCAATCAGGACTGCACCTTCTATATAAACAGCACTCCCTACACAGTTTTCAGGCTAGTCTACTAGGGCTCCCTCCAGTGTACTCACACCCCAATGCTACAACATGGGCCCTGTTAAAATAAGGATTCACTTTGAAGGTCCTGTAAACCTGCTTGTGATTTATTAGGTAGTGTAGGTTCCAAAAATCCTAGAAATCTACTCTGGATTCATATATTGAGTAGTGTAGATACAGCCATTGTTTCAAAGAAAGAGCAATATATATGTGCTGCCAAAGTGAACACAAAGAAAAAGCAATAAACACTAGGGGTTGTGAACATGGAAACACTCCAGAGACCAAAAGCCAACAAAGATCAGTTGCAGAGATATGTACCCAGCAGAGTTAACCTTTGGTTTCTGGCAGAAGCTGGAGCTGAATGCTAGCAGCCATCAGAAGCAGAGCCCAGAACCTAGTAGGGTCAACCTATGGCATCCAGCACAAATCAGCATAAGATGGTGGTCGCCAGCAGTGGCACTGACCTGCAACAGGCTGGGTATACCTTGGGCATCCAGCTTTATCTGGTGTCATCTGATGACATCAGAACTGCTAGTAGATCTGCACTTTGTCAAGTCATTATTTGAATCAAACAAAAGAACAGTCAAATGATTGGCAACAAACATGTTATATTTATCAGTGAGTTAATGCACTGATGAGTTTATAGCTGAATTTGCTGTTAAGAGATGGGAACTGGTAGGAAGATGTGGTTACTGGGGATATAACTTGGAAGGTATGTCTTCTTCCTTGTCTCCTCCCTTTGCTCTCTGCTTCCTAGCTACCATGACATGAGCAGCTGTCCTTCACTTAGACCCCACCACCATGACACTTGTGCCTTGGGGTCAGCCAAACATGGACAGAAACATCTAAAACTCATGAGCCCAACTAAACCTCTCCTTTAAATTACAGGTATCACGTATTTTGTCCCAGCAATGAGAATGTGACTAAGACACGTTTTAAAAACAAAGGAAGTGAATTCATTGTTATCACTCTACCTGATCATGTGACTCAGAAGCCACTGGAAAAGATCTTCCTACTTATGAAGGAGGAAGATATTTTTTTTTCAAATGGGAAAGTGAACAAGAGGTGGAGGGAGGGGAAAGGGAAGAAAGGAAAAGGGGATTTTAAAAAATAGTTGAAGAAAAAATGGAAATAGAACTTGTACAAATGGGGAAGGGAAGAAGAGTTGGTGGGAGCAGGAAGGGAGGGGAGGGTTAGGGGACCAAAAATAAAAAGAATTAAATGTGCTATGTACATGTACAAACTCCCCCATGATAACTGTAATCATTATGCATTGCAAACATGTACTAATAAATAAACCCTTGAAACTGGCTTGTGGGAAAATTTTGGAATGGTTTGAAGATGCCAGCTGAGATGCCAGCTAGAGAAGACCTCTCAGAAGACCAAATGATGATAGAAATGCAGATGATATAGATCAGGTTCAAGAGGGTTCACTTGGGAACAAGTACTCCATTAATATTTGACAAGAGATGATGTGTATTACACTGTGACTGAAAATTGGTCTTCATTTTGGCCATATCCTTTAGAAATTGTTGAAGACTGACATTAAAGGTGGTGGAATTAGTATTTCAGAGGAAATTTCAAAGCAGCCCTAAGTTCAGCCTCTGTCATGAGTACTGCTCATTGCTTTTAGCCAATTAATAGACAGGATTAGAAGCAAATGGCAGAGTTAAATGATACAAAATTTTTCCAATTTTATTGGAAAGAAAGCACCTGCAAATACATGATAAAGAAGAAAACAACTGTTGAAAATACTATAAGAAGCTGTTACAGCTTCTCCACCCAAAGCATCAGGCCTTATAGGTGGGACTTTTCAGAGCCAGCAAGAACATGGGTATGTTATACTGGATTAGGCTGTGATAACTCGCTCACCTCACTGATAGGATTAGCATGGTTCTGGGTGTAGCTGAATGGATTTATTAGACACCCCACCCTGCATGTGGGTGGCATCAATATGCTTGTAGCCTTGATGGAGTATAAATGGAGGCTTGCAACTGCTTTTTGTTCCTGCCTTCCCTGACATGGACTGTTTCTTCTCAGCCATGTCTCTCTACCATGGCACCATGCCTTGGAGCAAGCAGGCATGGACTCAAACCCTACAGACTGTGAACTAAAATAAACCTTTCTTCCTTTAACTTGTGGGAGTAAGGTATTTTGTCTCAACAATGTAAAAGTAACTAAGACAGAGTTTGGTACCAGAGAATTGTGGTCACTGCTGTGATACTACCTGACAATGTGGTTCAGGAGGTTTTGGAACTGGCTTGTGAGAAGAGTTTGGAAATGTTTAGAGATGTTGGTTGAAAAAGCATTCAAGAAATACTGTAAGATGAACTTGATAGGAAATTCTGGTCAGAGCTCATAAGACCAGAATGCTGACAGAAATGCAGCCAGTAAAGACCAGGCTCAAGAAGTTTTAATTAGGATAAAGGAATGCATTATCTGTGGGACTTCAGACTGTTTGTGTTATGCTTTGGCAGAAATTTTGTCTGCATTTTGCTTATGTCCTGAGACTTTATAGGAGACTGAGATTAAATGTGGAGGACTAATTAATCTGACAAAATAAATTACAAGGCAGTCTAATGTTGAGGTGGTGGCATGGCTACCGTTAGGGTCTTTTAACCATATCTATGTTGAGAAGCAAGAGCAAGGGCCCAGCAGAATGATTTAAAAATCTTTGATCTTGACCAGAAGGAAAGCTCTTGTAAGGTTATGGCCTGCAAAGGTGGAACAGAGGGTAACTTAGTTTCTAAAAAGGAACAGGGCAATGGAAAATATTGCCTGCAGGGATCACAAGAAGCAGCAGTACTACACTCTTTGCAGCCTCAAAATTACAAAGATGAAAGACTGATTCTTGTTTTGAAATTTTGTACCATTGTTTTTTTTTTCTTTAAAATAAAAAAAGAAGAGTGCCCTAGGGCACCAAGTTTCAGAGTGGGAATTTGTTTTTCATGGTGTTCATAGTGCTCAGCAATCCAGGTACTAGACCCCTACAACCAAGAGAGAAGGAAGCCTGGCTCCTGCTCCAGCTGGCAACAGACCTTGACATCATCCACATGGTGCTGGTTTTACCTGCATGAAAAATGCAAGTTTTCATGTCAGGAAGGCTTCCACGCAGACTTCTGAAGAAGTTCTGGGAGGCCAGGCAGTGTGGTCCCAAGAAGACAGTGTGTAAAGCTGTGAATGTGAAGCTGAAGGTACCGTGGAGACCCCAGTTTAGAGGAGCTAGAAACTTGGATCATCTGATTAAATCCATAAGGAGGCAGCAAAGCTGGCCCAAGAGAGAAGGGATGAGGGCTACAACCACCATCAGTACTGTAGGAGTGGGATCGCACAAGTCCTTTGGAGTTCACTTCTGGCCACAGATTGCCATGGGTGCTGGACATGGAACTATGGGACTTAATGTTTGTTCTTTTGTATTTTGGTCTTACCTTGATCCTATTCCTTTCTATCCCCCTGTTTATACTTTTTGGAATGGGAATGTTCATATTGTGCTATCATGTTGGAAGTGGTTAACTTTCCTTTTGGGGGATCACAGCTAAGAGTGGTCTTAAATTTCAGAGGAGACTTTGGATTGGGTCATTTTAGCAATGCTGAAACTGTTGGGTTTTGGCAACACTTAGAGATGGACTAAAGGCATTTCTCATATGAACATGAACCTTTTGCTGGGCAGGGTCAGAATGTTATGGTTTGTATCTTGATCATAGGTAGAGCTTTTGGAAGGTGGCTGGATCATGGGTGTGTGATTCTGGGTTAGGGTGTGTGATAAGAAGTAGCATGCCGATTGGATTAGCATAGTTCTAGGTGTGGCTGTGTAGATTTACTAAACAGAGAAGCCCCACCTTCAGTGTGGGTGGCACCAAACAATAGGCTTATAGGCTAGATGGAATATAAAGTGAGGCTTGTTTTTGTTGCTGCTGCTACTGCTGCTGCTGCTACTTATTCTTTCTGCCTGCCTTCCATGGTCTGTTTCTCTTCTGCTATCCCCTTCTGCCATGCCACCCTGCCTGGACCCTGCTGACTATGGAATGAAACTTCTAAAACTGTTAGGTAAAATAAACCTTTCATCCTTTAACTTGTGGATGTCAGGTATTTTATCCCTGCAATTAAAATGTAATGAAGACAGAAGCCAAATACTTTGCATCAGGACAATGGAAAAAATGGCCTGGGAGCATCTCAGGACTTAACAAGACCGCACCAGTCACAGGGTCAGAGTTGCCAAACAGTAAAGCTTTCCTTGGAGAAGAGAGTCCCTGAGTTCACTGCTCAAGAAAGGATCCCTACAGTATTGAATCCTCAGGATTTGGTTTAAATTCTCAGCCATTCGGATCCTCAGAGCCCTCTTAAGCCATATTCTCATGGCACTTGGCTTCTGTTTGAGCTGGTGGCAGACCTTGCCTTCATTGCTATGTTGGTGGTTTTACAGTCATGCTGAATGTAAAAGTTGTAGAGTCAATGGAGGCTTCCACCTATATTTCAGAAGAAGGTTTGGGAATCCAGGTAGTATGCCGCTGAGAGGGCACTGTGAAGTTTTGAGAGTGAAGCCAAAAGTGCAGTGTGGATGCTCAAAATTTGGAGATTCCAGGAACCTGTAATGTTTGCTGAGGAAATCCAGAGGTACTGAGCTGAGCCACTGCAAATGAGAGGTCATGTGTACTGCAACTGTCTATGTTATATGGGGAGGGCTGCCCAATCCCTTTGGAGTTCACATCTTGGCTTAACTTGCACCAGGTGCTGCACATGGACCTACGGGATTTAATATTTGTCCTGCTGGGTTTTGGCCTCCCTTTGGCCCAATACCTTTCCATGCACTCATTTACCCTTGTAGGAGCAAAACATTTATACTGTGTCGTGATATGCTGGAAGTGTGCTATTTTGTTTTTTGTTTTGTTTTGTTTTTGTTTATTTTTTAATAGGAGATCACAGTAAGAATTTGCCTTGAGTCTCAGAAGAGACTTTGTACTTGGAATTTTCAGCACCATTGATGCTGGTGAAACATTTATGACTCTTAGAGGTGGATGAAATGCATTTTGCATAAAGCAATAGACATGCGTTTTGGAGCTCCATGAGAGAAATATAATGGTTTTGATTTATAATATCCCTCAAAAGCCTCATGTATTCAGAGGTGGCCCTTTTGGAAAGTGATTGAATAATGGGGAACAATAAGGATCAAAGAATAAATCCACTGATGAGTTTATAGCAGTATGAACTGTTAGAAGGTGGGGGCCTAGTTGGAAGAGGCAGGTTAGTGGAGTTGTTAACTAAAATGATATATCTTCACTCCAGATCCTGCCTTTACTCTCTGCTTCCTGGGCACCATAATGTGAACAACTTTCCTCCACCACACCCCTTCTACCATGCCATTTCTGCATTGGAATCAGCCACCTATGAATTTAAACTTCTAAACAGAGTGATCCCAAATAAAACTTTCAACATTTAAGTTAAGGGTGTTGAGTATTTTGTCCCAGCAACAAGAAAGTGATTGAAAAGCCAAAGCCCCAAAGCAAGAAGGAGTAGCTCTCCTATTTTCAGACACAGCTTTCTGCAAGCCAAAAATGTTCCACAGAGATAAAGATAGCCACCACAAACTAGTAGGGGGAACAGTTCAACAGGAACTTTAATTTTAAATATATATGCACTAAATATTGACCCGCCTAACTTGATAAAGAAAAAACCAATGGACTGAAAAACAGATAGACACTAATGCAATAATGGAGGGGGACTTCAATACCCCATCTAACAAACAGATCAACTAGGTAAATACACAAAAGAGTATCGGATTTAAACCATACAATTGAATGAAAAAGTTAAATCAATATCTACACTGATTTTTATCCAACAAAGACAGAATGCATTTCTTTTCAGCAACACACAGAGCTTTTTCCAAAACAAGATCATATATTAATACATAAACAATGCTTAAATAAATACAAAAGGAATATGTACTGATAAAAAAAAAATGAAAAAATACTCTGCATACTATTTGGTCACAGCAAATTAAACTAGCAATCAACAGCAAAATAAGCAAGAGAAACAACAAAATACATGAAGATTAAATATTGAATAATCAATTGATCACAGAAGAAATCAGGGTAAGAAATTAAAAGTTACAAGAATCAAAGGACAGTAGCAGCACAACATAACAAAATCTATGCTATCCAATAAAATTATTCCTAAGAAGAAAATTTATAATGGTGTATGCTAACATTAAGAAAATACATTGATCTGAAGTAAATAAACTAATGATGCATCTCCAGGCACTACAAAAGAAGCCCTATCCAAATCTGAAGCCAGTGGAAGGAAATAAATCATTAAAAAATGAGTGAAATTTAGCAGAAATAAGTGAAATTGATACTAAAAAATTACAAGTTATCTATGCATCCAGATTTGGTTCATTGAAAGAATACATAGATTGATAAACTGTTAGCCAAACTTACCAAATGAGAACATAAAAATCCATCAATGCAATTAAAAAATAAAAACATGAAATCACCACAGACAATGCTAAAATCCAGATGATGATGAGAAAGTATTTCAAAAATGTATATCCCAATAAATTGGAAAACATAGAAGTGAAGAAATCCCTAGACTCATAAGAATTAATTTTGATAAATAATACATCAAAATATTGAATACAACAATAACAGATCATCAAATAGAGGAAGTAATAAAAACGCTACCAACAAAGAAAGCACAGGACCTGATGACTCCACCAGAGAATGCTACTGAAAATTCAGGGAAGATCTAACACGTTGTCCTCATACTCATCCCTAAAATTGAAAATAAGGAGCACTACCAGGCTCCTGAAAGCTAGTATTACCTTGAAATGAAAACCATAAAAGGACTTAACGAATAAATCTACAGGCCATTCTCCTTAATAAACAAAGATGCAAAACAAGATACTGGTAAAGTGCAAGAAAATAAAAAGATCATGCATCATAATCAAGGATAGTAAAAAGATCATACATCATAATGCAATAATGCAAGGATAACTCAGCATACAGAACTCAGGTAATGAAATATGTCACATAAAAGGAAGCAAAAATACAAATCACATGATCATCTCAATACATGAGAGAAAGCCTTTCACAACACACAGCATGCATTTATAATTAAAAACCATGAAGAAAATAGATATATAAATACTTTATTTCAAACTGATGAAATTATTTATGACAAATCCACTGCAAACATAATAAATGGAGAGAAATTGAATCATTTCTTCTAAAATCAAGAAGACCAGGGTGTCCATACTCTCCACTCTTATTAAATATAGTACCCAAAACTTTAGTCAGATAAACCAAACCAGAGAAAGAAATAAATAGGGCATCTATAGGAAAGGAAGAAGCAACACAATCCTTTTTCACAAATGACATGATCCTTTACATAGAATGTCCCAAAACTCCATCAAAGCAATTTAAAACTACTAACTAAATTCAGGAAAGTAGCAGGATGCAAAATTAATACCCAACAATAAATATTCTTTCTGTAACTAAGAAGACTAACAATGACCTCACCACCAAAGAATAAAGAAAACTATCCCATTCATAATACCTTCAAAATAATTACATAGCTAGAACTCAACATAACTAAGGAAATGAAAGGCCATTATGACAACACTTTTGTACTCTGAAAAAAAGTGAAAAAGACATTTGAAAATGAAAAGTCATCTCCTGATCCTACTTAGGTTAATCTAATATTGTCAAACTGCCATATTTCAAAAAAATGATATAGATGTTTGTGCAGTCTCAGTCAAAATATCAATAGCATTATTCAGAGAACTAGAAAAAAAAACCTAAAATTTATGTGGAAGCTGAAAAGACCCAGAATAACAGAAGTAATCCTGGGCAACAAGTGCAAGGTAGGAAGCATCACAATCCCAGATTTCAAGTTATATTTCAGTGTTAAAATCAGCGTGGCAGTGGTACAACTGATATGTTTATCAATGGAACAGACGATGCAAAAAATACCAGGCACATTCAGATATCCGATATTCAACACATGGGACAAACATTTATGTTGGAAAAAAGCCTCTTTTAAAAAATGTTGCTGGGAAAACTGATTATTCACACTACAGAAAAATAAATCTAGAACCATATGCCTCACTGTACTAAAATAAAAATGGATCAAATACTTAGATACAAAAGTAAACACTGAATCTTCTGTAAGATAAAATAGGTAAAACCCTTGAAATTATAAACATAGGCAAGTTCTTTCTGTACAGAACAAGTTGCTCAAGAAATAAGACCAATAATCAATAACTGGGACTACAAAAAGTTAAGAAGCTTTTGCATTACAAAAGACACAAACAACAGAATGACAAGACCACCTACAGAATGGGGAAAAATTTTTGCCTGCTGCCTCTCAGATACAGGACTAATATCTATTATATATAAGGAACTCAAAAAATCAGACACCCCAGAATAAAACACCCAATCACATGGGCAATTGATTGAATAGACACTTCCCGGATGAAGAAGTACAAATGGCCAATGAGTACATAAGGAAGTGTTTGGCATCTTTGGCCATTAGAAAAATGCAAATCAAAACAATGTTGAGATTTCATGTTAGTCTAGAAGAAATGGCTGTCATCAAGAACTCAAATAACAAATGTTGGAAATATGTGGGGAAAAGGGAACTTTGATGCCTTGTTGCTGGAAATGTAAACAAGTAAAGCCACTGTGTAAAACAATATGGAGATTCCTCATAAAACTAAAAATAGAGATTACAATTAAGCCAGACATACCTCTCCTGGATATCATTTCAGATAAGTTAAAGATATCACATTACAATGATACATACATATTCATGTTTTTAACAGTTCAATGCATAATATCTAAACGTTGGAAGCAGCTTGTATGTCCAAAACAGATGAATGGATAAAGAAAATATGTTATGTGTACACAATGGTATAGTATTCAGCCATAAAGAATTATAAATTTGAGTTTGTAGGAAAATTGATGCACCTTAGATCAAAATGCTCAGTGAAATAAATCAGACTCAGGAAGCAAAATATTGTATGGTTTATCTTGTTTGAGAAACCCAAAGTACATTTTAAGCAATTTAAAGAGAAAAATAAAAGGAGGATATTAGGAAACAGAGAAAGAGACTTTGTGGAGGTGAGAATCTGAGGATAGAAGGGAAGGAGGGGAATAAAGAGTTAAATAAATTAGTGATATGTTCATGTACTAATTCCATATGATGAGAAATTTTATTAAATATTGAAATCATATATTAATAACAATGGGAAAATATATAAAACTTTAAAAATACGAAGTCCAATATCACACATTTTTTCTTATATGAAGACTCTTTAAAAAAAGGAGAGATGACTATAAAGTATAAGACAGGCTTTTAATGATGAGGAATGGGATGAGAAGGGAGAGGAAGGGTAGGTGGGTAATGGGTGGTGAAAATTACAAAGTATGTTATACCATAAATAAACCCATTATTGTGTATTTCTAATATGGCTTTTAAGAAGAACAATATAAAGGCATCTCAATAAGTACAATATTTATGAAAAAAGTAAGGAAGGAGAAAGTTAGGCAGAGAAGGAAGGAAGGAAAAAGGAAGAAAACTTGACCTAAACTTCTACAAACAAAACAATCTAATAAAAGAATGGGCAAAAGCATGAAGAGACAGCTCAACAAAGAGCATATACAGATATGAGATTAATACATGAAAAAAGTATTCAAATTATCCACCAGGGAATGGCCAACTAAAATCAAAATGGCATGCCTCTAGATACATCTATCAGTACAGCTATAATAAAAATGTATCATAACAGAGAAACTGTACTACGCTGTACACTGCTGGTAGTAATGTAAAAAGACATAGACACTTTTAAAATAATTTTACAATTTCTTATAAACTAAACATGCAACAATGGAACCCAGCAACTTCATTCCTGGGGATTTATTCCCAGAGAAATGAATATTCATATTCACTTTGAAATCCTTATACCAATGTCGATAGCAGATTTATTCTGTTTTTAATTTATTCCATTTATTTTATTTATGTGATCTTAAAGAGATTGAAGAGGATATCCGAAATTGGAAAAATAGCCCTTCCTCTTGGGTAGGAAGAACCAATATAGTGAAAATGTACATACTTCTAAAATTATTATACATATTAATTGCAATCCTGATAAAAGTTATAACAGCATTTCTCAAAGAATGGGAGAAAACAATACTAAAATTCATTTGGAACCAGAAAAGACCTAGAATAGCAAAGGCAATTCTGGGCAACAAAGGCAAGGCAGGGGGCATCAGAGTCCCTGAGTTGAAATTACACTACAACGATACTGTGGTGAAAACAGCATGGTACTGGGGGAAAAACATACCTGAGTATCAGTGGAACAGATTAGAAGATGCAGAAGCAACTTCAGACATACTTAGCCACCTCATTTTTTTTTTTTATTTTAAAGAGAAAAAAAATAGAACAAAATTTCCAAACAACATAATACGAGGGTAACAATGGTTACTACGTTATGTATTATCTTTAAATTAGTTATTCAGGTTACAAAATATCAGCATTCAATTGTCCAAGCCATATTAGCACAAACCTTTGTTTTCAATGAACTAAGCGAAATTACTAGTGTATCTATCATATATATATATTTTTTTCTTTTCCCTTCTTCCTTTTTTCCATTCCCCCATCCCAGTTTCACTTTCCTTTTGACCAGTTTCTTCCTCTTTTACCATATCTATTGTACATTTTGGACCTTATTTATTCTTTCAGTTTCTCACACTTGGTAGGCAATACGATGTTTACACATGTACGTCCAGTTTATTTCACTTCTGAGTATTTTCTCGAGTTGCATCCATTTACCTATAAAGGTCTCCAGTTTATCTTTCTTTATGGCTGAGTAGTACTCCATTGTATAAAAAGACCACATCTTTTTTGTCCATTCCTCGATTGATGGGCATATGGGTTGTTTCCAAAATCTGGCTATTATAAATTGTGCTGCTATAAACGTGGGTGCACATATATCACTGTGGTATGATGTTTTTAATTCTTCTGGGAATATACCCAGAAGGGGAATAGCTGGGTCAAAAGGGACCTCCAATCTTAGTATTTGAGGAATCTCCACACTGATTTCCACAGTGGCTCTACCAATCAAAACTCCCACCAATAGTGGGGAAGGATTCCTTTTTCCCCACAGCCCCTCCAGCATTTCTTGATATTAGCCATTCTTTCTGGGGTGAGGTGGAATCTCAGTGTTGTTTTAATTTGCATCTCTCGAATGACTAGTGATGTTGGACATTTTTTCATATATTTATTTGCCATTTGTATTTCTTCATCTGAGAAGTGTGTATTCATCTCAGATGCCCATTTTTGGGTTGGGTCTTTAAATTTGGGAGGTCTGATTTTTTTTTTTTTTTTGAGTTCTTTGTATGTTCTCAATAGTAATCCTTTGAGGAACATCTGGCAAATATTTTTCCCACGTTGTGGGTTGTCTCTTCACTCTGTTGGTGGTTTCTCTTGCTGTGCAAAAGCTTTTTAATAAGATGAGATCCCAGTTGTTAATTCTTTGTGATAGTTCCTGTGCAACTGGGGTTTTATACATGAAGTCTTTGCCTACACCAATGTCTTCAAGAGTTTTACCTTTTCTATTTTCCAGCAGATATAATGTTTCTGTCTTAATATTTAGATCTTTGATCCATTTTGAATTTAGTTTAGTGCATGGTGAAAGATATGGGTCCAATTTTAATCTGTGGCATGTACAGAGCCAGTTTCTCCAGCACCATTTATTAAAGAGACTATCTTTCTTCCAGTGAATGTGTTTGGCACCTTTGTCAAAGATAAGGTGGATTAGTATGTCTGGAGTTGTTTCAGCATCTTCTAATCTGTTCCATTGATCTTCGGGTCTGTTTTTTTGCTAGTACCACACTGTTTTTATCACAGTAGCTTTATAGTATAATTTCAAGTCGGGGATAGTGATGCCCCCTGCATTGCCTTTGTTGCCCAGAATTACCTTTGCTGTCTAGGTCTTTTCTGGTTCCAAATGAATTTTAGTATTGTTTACTTTAATTCTGTGAGATATGCTGTTGGAATTTTGATTGGAATTGCATTAAATCTGTATAACAATTTTGGAAGTATGGCCATTTTCACTATATTGGTTCTTCCTACCCAAGAGCAAGGGATATCCTTCCATTTTCTTTTACTTTTTTTATGTGTCTACCGGGAGTTGAACTCAGCACCTCATTCTTGCCAGCAGGTACTTGTTCCACTGATCAATATCACCAGCCCTTTTTTTTCCTTTACGGGGGTTCCAGGAGTCAAACTCAGGACCTCATGCTTGCCAGACAGGTGCTTATGCTGCTGAGCTATCACAACAGCCCTGCATTTTCTGATATCCTCTTCAATCTCCTTTTTCAGAGTACTGTAGTTTTCAGTGTAGAGGTTTTTTACATCCTTTGTGAAATTGATTTCTAAGTATTTCATTTTTTTGGATGTTGTTGTGAAAGGTGTTGTTTCCCTAATTTCTCTTTCAGTGAGTTTGTTGTGCGTGTAGAGGAAGGCTATTGATTTTTGAGTGTTGACTTTGTATCTAGCTACATTACTGAATTTGCTTATTAAATCCAGCAATTTTTTAGTGGAGATTTTGGGGTCTTCTATGTAGAGTATCATATCATCTTCAAATAATGATAATTTAACTTCTTCCTTGTGAATCATTATTCCTTTTATTTCTTGCTCTTGTCTCATTGTTCTGGCTAAAGTTTCCAGGACTATGTTGAATAATAGTGGGGACAGTGGACATCTTTCTCTTGTTCTTGATTTTAGAGAGAAAGCTTTCAGCTTTTCTACATTTAGTATGATATTGGCTGTTGGTTTGTCACAGATAGCTTTTATCAGATTGATATAAAGACCATCTATTCCAATTTTCTGTAGGGTTTTTATCATGAATGGGTGCTGGAATTTTCAAAGGCTTTTTCTGCATCTATTGAGATGATCATATGATTTTTGTCCTTGGTTCTGTTAATATGGTGTAATACGTTTATTGATTTACATATGTTGAACCATTCATGCATCCCTGGGATGAATCCAACTTGGTCATGGTGCATAATCTTCTTGATTATTTGCTGTATTCCATTTGCCAGTATCTTATTAAGGATTTTTGCATCTATGTTCATTGGGGAGATTGGCCTGTAGTTCTCTTCCTTAGTTGGGTCCTTCTCTGGTTTTGGTATCATGGTAATGCTTTCTTCCAGGAATGAATCTGGGATTGTTGCATCCCTTTAAATTTCATTAATGAGTTTGAGAAGTAGTGGTGTTATGTCCTCTAAATTTCTTGTAGAATTCAGCAGTGAATTCATCAGGGCCTGCACATTTCTTTGTTGGGAGGGTTTTAATTATCTTTGATTTCATTGGTTGATATTGGTTTATTTAGGATTTTTATATTTTCTTCATTCAGCTTTGGTAATTTTTATGTATCTAAGCACCTGTCCATTTCTTATGCATTTTCCATCCTTTAGAATACAAATTTTCAAAATAGGTATAAATGATCTGGATTTCTGCAGGGTCCATTGTGATATTACCCTTTTCATTCTTTTTTTTTTTTTTTTGTGGGTACCGGGGTCGACCTCAGTACCTTGCGCGCCAGCAAGTCCCCATGTCACTGAGTGATATCACCAGCCCTTTTTTCATATGTGGGTTCCGGGAGTCGAACTCGGGCCCTCGCGCTTGCTTGCTTATTGAGATCCCCCAATACAATTGTATTAGTGCTTATTTGATTTTTCATGTCCTTCAATATTTGTTTCATAGAGTTCAGTGCACTGCTATTTGTTGCATATATATGTGTGATCGTTATCTCTTCCTCTTGGATTGTTCCCTTTACAAGGATGTAGTGACCATCTTTATCTCTCTGAATCATTCTTGGCTTGAAATTCACTTTTGTCTGCAAGAAGAATAGCTACCCCTGCTTTTTCTGGGTTCCTGTCACATCGAGTATTTTTTCCATCCTTTTACTTTCAGTCTATGAATTTCTTTTTTAATTAAATATGTTCCTTATATGCAGCATATTGTTGGATCTTGCTTCTTGATTTATTTTGCCGGTCTGTGCCTTTTGATTGGTGAATTGAGACCATTAACATTGATGGTTAAAACTGATATGTATTGACTTATCCCTGTCATGTTATTTTCCTGTTGTTGCCTCCCCCTCTTTTTCTCTCCCTCTGTTTAATTGTTTTTGCCTTGCGTGGTCAATTCCTTCTGTTGGCATTCCTGGAGTTGTAGTCCTTGTTATCTCTTTCTAGAATGTCCTTCAAAACATTTTGGAGTGCTGGTTTGGTGGTCATAAGTTTTCTCAAATGTTCTTTGTCATGGAAATATTTTAATTCTCCATCAGTTTTGAAGGATAGTTTTGCAGGGTACATCAATCTAGGTTGAAGGTTATTTTCCTTTGTAAATTGAAATACATCATTCTAAGCTCTTCTTGAGGGTTTGTGCTGAAAAGTCAGCTGTGATTCTGATGGGCTTTCCATTATAGGTGATTTGTTTCTTTTCTCTAACAGCTTTTAATATTCTACTCTTGTGTTGAATTTCTGGATTCTTGATTATGATATGCCTGGCTGAAGATTTTTTTTGATCATGGCTAATTGGAGTCCTATAAGCCTCACTTATCTGTACATCAAATTCTTTTTCTCTACCATGGAAAATTTCTGTTATGTCTGTGAACAGTGTTCTGATGTCATTTATGCTATCTCTTGCTTTTTCATTGACTCCAGTTAGTCTTCACTTATTCTTCTTTGCCTCATCTAGCAGCTGCTGGATTGAATTTTCATTGTTCCTTGCTCTTCTTAAGAATTCTTTCTTTTCATGAACACTAATCACAAGCCTGTATTCTATATCTGAGATGCTGTCTTCACATTGGCTTAATCTGCTACAAATACTTTCAATGGAATTTTTGTTCTCCTGGATATCTGCTTGAATCTGCCTTATGTATTCCATGTCTTTCCTATGCTGTGCATTCATGGCTTCCATCATTTTCTTAAGCTCATCTAATTTTTTTTTTTATTTTTGGCTGTACCTGCTCTAGCATCCTTAAGCATGTTCTTCATTGTGGACATTATCTCTGCAGTTATCTGTGAAAATATTTCTGATTTAATTTTTTCCAGAGACTCATTCAGTTGCTTTGTTGTTACCACTTCTGAGATGCCAGGTGGGTGGTTTTCAGATTTTCCCACCTCATTGCCCCCTGGGTTTGCCTTTGGTGAACTGGATGTGTGGGGTTGTATCTTAAGTGTCATTTCATTTTCTTTTCTTTCTTTAGTTTAATTCCTGGGGTGATGTTTCTAAATTGCCTATGACAGGTTGTTTTATTGCTAGTATTTAAAACCCTTAGGAGTTGACTACTTCTCAGAGGTATCTTCCAGGGGTAGCTTATTTTTGGGTTCTGAGCCAGCTGCAAGATCCTACCTCTTCAATTTGATGGCCATGAGAAGTTGGTGCTTGTTTGACCCACTCCTTGGTTCTTTCTCACTTTGCCACAGTATTTCTGTGACCCTCAAGTCAATCTCAGTCTTGGAATATCAGTAAGAACAGCTGTGTAGAACAATTATGTCACTTTTGGCTATAGTGGTACCAAAAGCATCAAACACAGCCTAGAAAATGACAGACTGAGCTAACCAGTTATTCATCACTTTAAACCATGTAAAGTAGATTCGTGGTTATATAACAAGATCTAAAACAAATCAGAAAATTATATGCAGTATACAATTCCTTAATATGTCAATTTTGCCCTCAGGAGTTTAAATTTAAAATGAATTAGGAGTAAATATAGAATTGGAAGAAGAGGAAGGAATTAGATGTAAGGCTGGAGGACAAAGAGGGTTCCTGCTAACATTGGGAAACTGATGCAGAAGAGTGGTTGAAAAAAGAGAAGGAAAGGCTAAAAGGAAGAACAGATCAGAACCACAATCACAAAGAGGTTAGAGGCTCTGTTTAAATACATATAAAAACAAGATCAAACAATGAGGGAAAGAACAGACAAACGGAAACGAAATCAAAGACCAAAAAAAAAAAAAAACAAAAAAAAAACAACGCCAGAACAAAAAACAAATGAGAGGGGAAAAAAAGTTCACTTCCAGGTTTTGTCTCTGCTGTAGGCAGGCACCATGTGGAGACAGAGTCCTGTTCCATACAGATCTGTCCAGCAAGCCAGCAGTAGTCCTTTGGCGTGGCATTGGGTAATAGCCTGCACTCCCTGGTGGAGACCAGACTCATTCACCTGCAGCCATGAGCATACTTTCCGCAGGCCTGAGCCTGGCTGGGAGTGGTGCCATGGATGGAGCGGCAGCTGCCTTGAGTTCCAAGCTTAGCTGCTGCCCCCCACAATAGTGCCCAGCCAATCACTGTCTAGTACGGGACAGCTGAGCCTTAGCACTCACCACCAGCCAGTGCATTCTTTCATGGCCACTGCTCAGCTGCATCGCTGCTATCTTGTGTTCTTCCACGGAGGACCCCGGGGGCACTGGCAGTTCGCAGATTTGAACCCCTTTTGTCACCCTGGGATTCCTGACACAGGGAGAAGGCGCCAGTGTCCACCTCCTTCTTCTTTGTTATACTTTCTCTCACTCTCTCCATGTGCCCCGAACTGTGCTTCAGATCCTTCCTGGGTCCAGGGGTGCCACTTTCCTCTTTCTTGTCCTCCCCCAACTATTATATTTCAGTGTCATGATGGCGACTTTTAGAGAGGTTCGCTGCATGCTTCTTCCCAATCCGCCATCTTCCAGCAGGTTGACAGTATTTTAAACCTTAAGGAAATTATGGTCTCAGAACTCATGGTGGGGAGATACATTTTCACCAAAAAGTCCAATTGCCAGAAAAATTTCCTATTATCATACTCCCTGCTCCAGATGCTGCCTCTGCAGGGAAGCCAGCAGACTGGTGTGTGCAGGGTCAGCGAAATGACTCAGCATCTCACCACCACCTTATCTTTGAAAAAGGTGCCAAACATGTTCACTGGAAGAAAGATAGCCTCTTTAATAAATGACACTGGAAAAACTGGCTTTCCACATGCTGAAGATTAAAACTAGACCCATATCTTTCACCTAAAGTAAAACAGAAATGGATCAAAGATCTAAATGTTAAGCAGAAAAACCAAATCTTCTTGAAGAGAGAATATGTAGAATTCTTGAAGACATTTATGTGTGCAAAGACTTTATGAACAAAACCCGGATCAAACAGGAACTATCACAAAGAATCAACAACTGGGATCTCATCTTATTAAGAAGCTTTTGCATAGCAAGAGAAACCACCAGCAGAGTGAAGAGACAACCAACAGGGTGAGAAAAAAATTTTGCCAGCTGTTCCTCAGAGAAAAAACTACTATTTAAAATATATAAAGAACTCAAAAAAAAAAAAATCAGACCACCCAGATTTAAAGACCAAATCAAAAAATGATCATCTGATATAAGATACTTCTCAGATGAAGAAGTAGAAATGACAAATAAGGGCCGGTGAGATGGCTCAGCGGCTTAAGCGCCTGCCCGGCAAGCGCAAGAGCCCAAGTTCGACTCCCGGAACCCACATACGAAAAAGGGGCCGGTGATATCGCTCAGCAGCACGGGCGCCTGCTGGCGCGCGAGGTCCTAAGGTCGACCCCCCGGTACCCACAAAAAAAAAAAAAAAAGAAATGACAAATAAATATATGGGAAAAATGTTCAACATCATTGGAGATATGTAAAATGCAAATAAAAACAATCCTGAGATTCCATCTCACCCCAGAAAGAATGGCTATCATCAAGAAATCAACCAATAACAAATGCTGGCCCAGTTATGGGGAAAGAGAAACTCTTTCCCCACTGTTAGTAGGAGCTTAGACTGGTGCAACCACTGTGGAAATCAGTGTGGACATTCTTCAGAAAACTAGGAATAGAGGTTCCATTGGACCCACCTATTCCCCTTCTTGCTATCTTCCCAAAAGAATTAAAAGCACCGTACACCGTGACATATGCACACCTGTGATTATTGAAGCAGTTTATAATAGTTAAATCTTGAAAACAGCCCAAATGCTCATCAACTGATGAATGAATAAAGTTCTTTTTTTATGCAATGGATACTATTGTGTCATAAAGGATAAACTTGACACATTTCTAACTAAATGGATGCACCTTTAGACCATACTGTTAAATGAAATGAATCAGACTCATGTGTAAATACCACACTGTTTCTCTGTAGTGAAAAACCAAAAGTGTAAATAAGGACAAAAAGTATAATAAATATTGTGAAATAGGAAGAAAATCTTCAAATGGGAAGTACTAGGGAGAAGAGAGGGGAAAGGGAAAAAAAAGAAAAAATGAGAAAAGAATTTAAAAATTGAAACAAAGCTTTTCTAAATGAGGGGAAGATGGTTTGAAGGGCGGGTAGGGGAATGGGGAGAAAAGAATCATGTTATATCATATGCAGATACAAATTACCTATGATGAATGTTACCATTACGTATACCTAAAATGTACCAACAAACTTAAATAATATAAAAATAATTATGTTTTCTTGACTTCATTATTTTTTACTTGTCATCACAGGAGAATCTAAACAATAAAAAATGAAAAGTTCAGAAAATGAGGAGAAGAAATCGTCATTTTATTTAACAGCAAATTAGAGTCTCCCTAAAAAAAGATAAATCCTATTTTTATTTAGGGATTGGGATAGGACATTCAGCTGTGGTTGAAAAGAAAAATTCTTAAATTTTAGAGAGTGAAATTGGGAAAGCATGGTGAAACAGGAATTGACTCAGGACACAGAGCTTTGGAAAGCTAGCTATTTTCATCAACTGAATCAGCTGAATTAGATGATTACCATAATTCTTAGGTCTGGAAGTAGTATAAAGGGAAAATTTCCCTTAGTTCTTTCTCTGAAGGAGTAAACTAGTAAGTAGAGTTTCTCCTGAGTTTCTTTGTACCCTTAGTGCCTTTCAACTGAATCAGCTGAATTAGATGATTACCATACATCTTATGTCTAGAAATACTATAAAGGGACATTTTTCCTTAGTTCTTTCTCAGAAGGACTGAACAAGTAAGTAGAGCTTCTACTGAGTTATTTAGTACACTTAGTGCCCTTAGTACACACTTAGAAAATGAGTTCTGCCAGTTATTTTTATAGTATGTTATATTATTCCCCAATCCTAAAGAGTTCAGTCCTTGCCATCTCTAGAGTTTCTTCCAGAGCCACTCCAACCTTCCTACATAGACTTTTAACATTTTCTTCCCCCTTTCATGGCCCTGCCTCCTAAGAGAGGTGGTTTGAACTATTACTTTTTTCTAAAGGAGAATAGTTTAACTCATTTGTAGGCTATTTTATAATGTTTCTTGTAAAGAAGATTAGTATCAAATCCAATATTTTGAATTTCTGGAATTGCAGGACTTAATGGGCATTTTTACCATACCTCAGCGTTTCAGTAACTGCTCCATAATGGAAATAAAATAAACTGAAATAAGATGTTATTAAAAAATTTATTTTATACCATCAGAAAGATATATTGTGGGAGATGACCACGCTGCTCTCTCCTGAGAAACAAAGTCCTTGCTGTGACCTATATATTAAAAATATAAATTAAAATTGCAACCAGATCCTTAAAATGGGTGGTGGGATCCCTAAGTAGGTGACAGAGTGTATAGAGATGATTGAGCTGGAAGCTATACATAAAAGAAAGGGACAAAAAGTTGCTCATATTAAAAAAATTGATTATAGATAAAAAGGCTTTTCCTTCCAAATTTTTATTCTGAGACCTCTGCTAATTGACCTACAAAAAATTCTGACTAGGCTTTTTATATTTACAAACTTCTAAAATTGTAAAAGTTATATAATTCAATGTGGCAAAAAATACATGAGTGCATTTTGATTTTATAAACAAATATCTTGTATTTGTTTTTCTCTCTGTCTGTCCAATCTGCAAACAGCTGTTTTATTTGAGCGTCACAAATTTTTCTTCTTTTTATATTTTTGGATTTTTGAAGCATTTGTCTTTAATTAAATTGGCTTATAGATAAATGTCATCAAAATTAAAGATATGCTTCCACCAAAGTTGCCATCTTGTCAAAATATTAAAATTGCTTGTATAAATGTAATGCATATTGTTTATGTGTTATGACTTGAGACTCATGGTTCAAAAATAATGTGTTAAGTGTTATGATCTGGTTCATATAGGTCATCAAAAATACGTTAAGATACTTAAAGAAAAATCGCTTAGGGTGAGGAGGAACTATTGGACATGACTCCCGTTGATGAACAAGAAAGCAGCTGCCAGGAAATAATTATCCAGTCCTTGTTCATTAATAGGAGGTGCTAATGATATCCATGGAATTGCAGGGACACCCTCCAATAAATATTGTTCAAAATATATTGTTGTAACAACAATAGAAAGAAATCACCAGGCAAGGAAAGCAATTAAACCAGAAAAAACAGGCAACCAACAGTGGAAAACTAACATGACAAAGATAAGCCCATACATATGAGTTATAACAATCAATGTGAATGGTCTCAATTAACCAATCAAAAGAAACAGATTGGCAGAATGGATCAAGAAACATGATCCAACAATATGCTGTATACAATAAGCACATTTAACTAAAAAACTCATAGACTGAAAGTCAAAGGTTGGAAAACAATACTCCATTCAAAAGGAACCCCAAAAAAGCAGGGGTAGCTATTCTGCTTGCCAATGTGAACAATGTGAACTTCAAACCAAGAATTAACAAAACAGATAAAAGAAGGTCACTGCATATGTATTAGGGGAAAAAATCAACAGGAAGGGGTAACAATCATTAATATATATTTACTAAATACAGGAACACACAACTATATAAGACAAATATTAATACACATGAAAAATCAAATAAGCAATAAAACAATTATAATGGGGAACCTTAACAACACATTGTCACACAAAGATAGATCAACTAGACAAAATATAAGCAAAGAAATAACAGAACTGAATCAAACCTGTGAATAAATGGACTTAGTAGATGTTTACAGAGTTTTCCAGCCAACAAAATCATAACACACATTCTTCTCAGCTGCACACGGGATGTTCTCTAAAATAGACCATATACTAGCCCATAGAATATGTTTAATTAAATGCAAAGGAATTGAAATTATCCCATATATATTATCAGATCATAGTAAAATGAAATTGGAAATTAATGGCAAAAGAAACTGCAAAAACTCAATAAACCCATGGAAATTATATAACACCAACCTGAACAACCAATGGGCCACAAACGAAATTAAAGAAGAAATTAAACAATATTTACAATCAAATGAAAATGCAAATGCAACATACTGGAACCCGTGGGACACAATGAAAGCAGTCCTAATAGGGAAATTTATAGTGGTGAATTCTCACATCAGGAAAACAGAACAAACACAAATAAACAACCTAATGTTACACCTCAAGCTTCTAGAAAAAGAAGAGCAAGTCAAGCCCAAAGCCCATACAAGGGAGAAAATTGTAAAGATCAGAGCAGAAATCAATGCAATTGAGACTAAAATAACAACATAAAGAGTGAATCCAAGAGCTGGTTTTATGAATGAGTAAATAAAATTGATAAAGCCCTAGCCAACCTTATCAAAAAATGAAAGAAAAACTCAAATTCATTCAATAAGGAATGAAAATGTTGAAATCACTATGGAGGGCCGGTGAGATGGCTCAGCGGCGTAAGCGCCTGCCTTGCAAGTGTGAGGGCCCGAGTTCGACTCCCGCAACCCACATATGAAAAAGGGGCCAGTGATATCGCTCAGCAGCACGGGTGCCTGTTGGCACACAAGTTCCTGAGGTCGACCCCCTGGTACCCACGAAAAAAAAAAAGAAATCACTATGGATCCTGTGGAAATTCAGAAGATCATCAATACCTACTTTGAAAATCTTTACTCTCATAGGATGGAAAACACAGATGAAAAGGAGAGATTACTAGAAACATATGAATTACCAAAGCTGAATCAGAAATATAAAAATTCTGAATAACCAAATATCAGTTAATGACATTGAAAATATGATTAAAAATTTACCAAAAAAAAAAAAAAGCCCATGTCCTGATGGATTCATGGCTGGATTCTATAAGAGAGTTAGAGGATTTAATGCCAATACTCCTCAAACTCTTTGAAGAAATTTAAAGTGAAGCAATCCTCCATAACATATTCCTGAAGGCAAGTATTAACATAATATCAAAAATAGAGAAAGAACCAACCAAAAAGGAGAACTACAGGCCAATCTCTCTAATGAACATAGATGCAAAAATCCTCAATAAAATACTAGCTAACAGAATGCAACAAATCATCAAGATTATTCACTGTGACCAAGAGGGATTCATCCCTAGAATGCAGGGATAGTTAAATCAATAAATGCAATACAGCATATCCACAGAGCCAAAAAGAAAAATCACATGATCATCTCAATAAATTCAGAAAAAGCTTTTTATAAACTCCAACATTCATTCATGATAAAAAAAAACCTACAAAAAATCGGAATAGGTGGTCTTTATCTCAACCTGATAAAAGCTATCTATCACAAACCAACAGCAACATGATACTAAATGGAAAAAAACTGAAAGCTTTCATTCTAAAATCAGGAACAAAACAAGGATGTCCACTATCACCACTCCTATTCAATATATATCTGGAAACATTAGCCAGAGCAACGAGACAAGAGAGAGAAATAAATGGAATGAGGATATGAAAGGAAGAAGTTAAATTATCATTATTTGCAGATAACATGATACTCTACATAGAAGACACCCAAATATACCTCCAAAAAACTTCTAGAATTAATAACCAAATTCAGTAGCATAGCTGGATACAAAGTCAACAGTCAAAAATCAATAACATTCCTGTACACAAACAACAAACTCCCTGAGAGAGAAATTGGGGAAACAACATCCTTTGTAATAGCATCCAAAAAAATGAAATACCTAGTAATCAATCTAACAAAGGAAGTAAAAGATATATACATTGTAAATTACAGTATTCTGGAAAAAGAGATTAAAAGAGGATATCAGAAAATGGAAAGATATACCTCGCTCATGAATAGGAAGAACCAACATTGTGACAATGGCCATACTCCCAAAACTGTTATACAGATTTAATGCAATCCCGATCCAAATAAAATTAGCATACCTCGCAGATCTAGAGCAAACACCCCTAAAATCCATTTGGAAACCGAAGAGACCTAGAATAGCAACAGTAATCCTGGACAACTAAGGCAAGTCAGGGGGCATCAAAATCCCTGCCTTGAAATTATACTACAAAGCTGCTGTGATAAAATCAGCAGTATACTGGCAAAAAGACAGATCTGAAGATCAGTGGAACAGATTAGAAGATAAAGAAAGAACTACAAACACATTCAGTGACCTGATTGTTGTCAAAGGGGCCAAACATATTCACCGGAAGAAAGATAAACTCTTTCATAAATGGTGCTGAAAAAACTGGCTTTCCAGATGCTGAAGACTAAAACTAGACCCATGTATATCACCATGCACTAAATTAAAGTCAAACTGGATCCAAGATCTCAATATTAAAACAGAAACAATAAATCGAATGGAAGAGAAAATAGGTAGAAATCTTGAAGACATAGGGGTAGCCAGAGACTTCTTGTACAAAAGCCAAACTGCATGGGAAGTACTTCAAAGAATCAACAACTGGGATCCCATCTTATTAAAATGGTTTTGCTCATCAAAATTAATCACCAACAGAGTGAAAAGGAAACCCACAGAGTGGGTAAAAAATTTAGCCAACTGTCCCTCAGACAGATGACTTCTATCTAGAACATATAAAGAAGTGAAAAAAAATCAGGCCTCTCAAATTCAAAGACCCAATCTGAAAATGGGCATCTGACAAATGGCAGTGGGGCTGTTGGGAAAAAGGAACAGTTCTCCACTGCTGGTGGGTGTGTAGACTGTTACAACTCCCTCAGAGAGTTTCTTATTCATGTACATGAAGGTAATTGAATTTTTTAAATTTGATTTTAAGGAGAAAAAATAAAATAAAATTTCAAAACAAGATAATAGGAGGGTAACAATGGTTAATATATTGTGTATTTCTATTTCCAAACTAGTTACTCAAAGATATTGACATTTAATTGTCCAAGCAATATTAGCACAAAATTTTCTTTCTTCAAATGGGAAAAAGACAAACAATGAAAATGAGTTTCAAAACAGGTTAGTAGGACAGTTACAATACTTGATACACTGTATATTGTCTTTGTAGTTGTTATTCAGAACTAGTAGTTATTCAAAACACCTTTCTCTACTGTTGGAGGGAGTGTAGATTGGTGAAACCCTTGTGGAAATCAGTATGGGCATTCTTGAAAAAACTAGGACTAGAGGTTTCATTCAATCCAGCCATTCCCCTTCTTGGTATCTTCCCAAAAGAATTAAAAGCACCATACCACACTGACATATGCACACCCATGTTTATAGCAGCAATGTTTGTAATAGCTATATATTGGAAACAGCCCAAATGCCCTTCAATCAATGAATGCATAAAGAAGACTTTTTTTTATACAGTAGAGTACTGCTCAGCCATAAAGAAGGTTGAACTTGAGACATTTCTAGGCATGATATCTCATCTAAACAATAATAGCACAAAATATTCTTTACAAGGAACTAAAAGAAACTAGATGCATAACTATCTTAACTATTCTGTGTATACATATATATATTTTTTTTCTTTTTCCCATTTTCCTTTTGCTTTTCCCCATCACAGTTTGTCTTTTCTTTTGAACAGTTTCTTCCCAATTCACAATATCTGTTGTGTATTTTGGATCCAATTTACTTGTTCGGTTTCTCACACTAGTGAGACAATACTATTTTATATATATGGGACTGATGTATTTCACTTATGAGTATGGTCTGGAGTTGCATCCATTTACCTATAAAAGTTTCAAGTTTATCCTTCTTTCAGGCTGAGTGGTACTCCATTATATAAAAAATACCACATCATTTTTATCCATTCCTCAGATGATGGGCATCTGAGTTGTTTCCAAGATTTAGTTAATATACATTGTGTTGCTATAAACATAGGTGTACATATATCACTGTGGTATGATGTTTTTAGTTCTTCTGGAAAGATACCCAGAAAGGGAATAGCTGGGTCGAATGGAACCTCTAATCCTGTTTTATTGAGGAATCTCCACACTGATTTCCACAGTGGTTGCACCAGTCTACACTCCCCCCAAAAGTAGGGAATAGTTCTTTTTTCCCCACAGCCCCACTGGCATTTGTTATTGATTGATTTCTTGATGATTGACATTCTTTCTGGGGTGAGAAGGAATCTCAGTGTTGTTTTAATTGCATTTCTTGAATGACCAATGATGTTGAACATTTTTTCATATATTTATTTGCCATTTGTATTTCTTCATCTGAGAAGTACATATTCATCTCAGATGCCCATTTTTGGATCGGGACTTTGAATTTGGGGTGCCTGACTTTTTAAAATTCTCTATATGTTCTAGATAGAAGGCCTTTGTCTGAGGGACAGTTGGCTAAATATTTTTCCCACTCTGTGGGTTCTCTTTTCACTAGGTTGGTGATTTCTTTTGATGTTCAGAAGATTTTTATAAGAAGAGATGCTAGTTGTTGATGCTTTGAAGTCCTTCCCATACACCTTGGGTTTTATTCATGAATTCTCTGCCTACACCTATATCTTTAAGAATTCTACCTACTTTATCTTCCAGTAGAGTTAGCATTTCTCTTTTAATATTTAGATCTTTGATGCATTTTGACTTTAGTATAGTGCCTGGTGACAAATATGGGTCTAGCTTTACTCTTCAGCATATGGAGAGCCAATTTTCCCAGCACCATTTATGAAAGAGACTATCTTGGTTCCAGTGAACATGTTTGGCTCCTTTGTCAAAGATAAGATGGCTGAGTGTGTTTGGAGATGTGTCTGCATCTTATATTCTTTTCCACTGATCCTCAGGCCTTTTTCTTTTTTTTTTTTCCAATACCATGTTGATTTTATCACAGTAGCTTTGTAGTATAATTTCAGGTCTGGGATTGTAATGTGCCCAGACATGTCTTTGTTGCCCAGAATTATTTATGATATTCTAGGTCTTTTCTGATTCCAAGTGAACTTTAGGAATGTTTTCTCTAGATCTTTGAGATATGTTAATGGTATTTTGATCTGAATTGCATTACATGTGTATAACAATTTTGGAAGTGTGGCCATTTTCCCTATGTTGATTCTTCCTATCAAACCTCAGCAAGAGATATCTTTCCATTTTCTGATATCCTCTTCAATCTCATTTTTCAGGGTACTGTAATATTCACTGTACAGATCCTTTACATCCTTTGTTAGATTGATTCCTAAGTATTTCATTTTTTTGGATGTTATCCTGAAGGGTGTGCTGTTCCAAATTTCTCTCTCTGGGAGTTTGTTGTTTGTGTACAGGAATGCTATTGACTTTTGAGTGTTGACTTTGTATCAAGCTATGCTACTGAATTTGGTTTTTAATTCTAGTTTTCTGGGTGTCTTCTATATAAAATATCATGTCATCTGCAAATAATAATAATTTAACTTCTTACTTTCCTATCTTTATTCCTTTTTTTTTTCTCTTGTTTAATTGCTCTGGCTAATGTTTCCAGAACTATATTGAATAGGAGTGGTGAAAGTGGACATCCTTGCCTTGTTTCTGATTTTAGAGTCAAAGCTTTCAGTTTTTGATCATTTAGTTGGTGCTAGCTGTTGGTTTTTCATAGATGGCTTTTATAAGATTGAGGTAAAGGCCATCTATTCCAATTTTCTCTAGGGTTTTTATCAGGAATCAGTATTGGACTTTGTCAAATGCTTTTTCTGCATCTTTTGAGATATCATGTGATTTTGGCCTTTGGTTCTGTTAATACGGTGTATTACATTTATTGACTTGTGTATGTTGAACCGTCCCTGCATCCCTGGGATGAATCCTGCTTGGTCATGATATATAATCTTCTTGATGATTTGTTGCATTCTGTTTGCCAGTATGTTATTAAAGATTTTTACATCAGTGTTCATTAGGGGGATTGGCCTATAGTTTTCTTTCTTGATTGGGTTCTTCTCTGGTTTTGGAATCAGAGTAATACTTGTCTTGAGGAATGACTTTGGAAGTACTGCTTTCCTTTCAATTACTTTAAAGAGGTTTAGCCATACTGGCATTAGTTCTCTAAATTTCTTGTAGAATTCAGCAATGAATCCTTCAGGGCCTCGGCTTTCCTTTGTTGGTAAATTTCAATTACATTTTCAATTTAATTGGCTGATATTGGTTTGTTTAGAATTTTTATATCTTCTTGATTCAGTTTTGGCAATTTGTGTCTAGGAATCTGTCCATTTCTTCTGTTTTCCATCTTCTTAGACTATAGGTTCCATAGGTATTGATATTCTCCTGGATTTCTGTAGTATCTCTTTAATTTCCCGCTTTTCATTCCTAATTGCTTGAATTTGTGTTTTTTCTTTCTTCTTTTTGATGAGGTTGGCTAATGTTTCATCAATTTTATTTATTCTTTCAAAGAACCAACTCCTTGATTCATCGATTCTTTGTATTGTTTTCTTTGCCTCTATTGCTTTAATTTCTGCTCTTATATTTATAATTTCCTCCCTCAAAGGAGCTTTGGGTTTGATTTGTTCTTCTTTTTCTAGAAGTTTGAGGTTAAACATTAGGTTGTTTATTTGTGCTGATTCTGTTTTCCTGATGTGTAAGTTCATCAGTATAAATTTCACTCACAGGACTTCTTTCATTGCATTGCACAGGTTTGTTATGTTGTATCAGCATTATCATTTAATTATATATACTGTTTAATTTTGTCTTTAATTTCCTTTGTGACCCATTGGTCACAGGAAATTAACACCCATTGGTGTTAATGTAGTTCAGTAGGATGTTGTTTAATTTCCATGTGTTAATGTAGTTTTTGTGGTTTCCTTTGTTGTTGATTTCCAGTTTCATTGCGGTATGGTCAGATAGTATGCATGGGATGATTTCAATTCCTCTACATTTACTTAAACATTTTTTGTCAGATAATATATGATCTATTTTGGAGAACATGTCATGTGCAGCTGCGAAGAATGTGTATTCTGATGTTCTGGCATGGAAAACTCTGCAGACATCTACCAAGTCCATTTGTATACAGGCTTGATTTAATTATAATATTTCTTAGTTTTTTGTCTAGTAGATCCATCCGTTTGTGAGAGGGGTATTAAGGTCCCCTACAATTGTGTTAGTGTTTATTTGGTTTTTCATGTGAGTTAATATTTGTTTTATGTAGTTGGATGAACCTGTATTTGGTGCATAAATATTTATGATTGTTATATCTTATTCTAGTTTTCCCTTAACGACTATGTAGCAACATTCTTTGTCTCTTTTGATCAGCTTTGGCTTAATGTTCTCATTGTCTGCAAAAAGAATAACTATCCCTGTTTTTCTATGGGTTCCTGTAGCATGAAGAATTGTTTTCCATTCGTTTACTTTTAGTCTATGAGTTTCTTTTTGGGTTAAATGTGTTTCTTGAATGCAGCATATTGTTGGATCTTGATTTTTGATACATTCTGCCAGTCTGTTTCTTTTGATTGGTAAGTTGAGACCATTTATGATGGTTATAACTGATATGCATTGGCTTTTCTTTTTCATGTGGTTTCCTTATTGCTTGTTCCCTGTCTTTCTGATCTGTTTAATTGCTTGCCCTGACTGGTGGCTTCTTTCAATTGTTCTTGCTACATTTGTGGTCTTCATTATCTCTTTCTAATGTGTCTTTCAAAGATTTCTGTAGGGCTGGTTTGGTGGTCACAAATTTCTTCAGTTGGTTCTTTGTCATAAAGTTATCTTATTTCTCCATCAATTTTGAAAGACAGTTTTGTGGGGTTCATCAGTCTAGGTTGAAGATTGTTTTCCTTTAGGGGTTGAAATACTTCACTCCAAGCTCTTCTTGACTTTAGGGTTTGTGTTGAGAATTCTGCTGTGATTCCATCAGGATTTCTTTTATAGGTGATGTTTCTTCTCTCTAGATGCTTTTAATATTGTGTTCTTGTGCTGAATTTCTGCAATCTTGATTATTATATGCCTTTGTGTAGATTTATTTTGGTCATGGCTATTTGGAGTTCTATATGCTTCATTTATTTGTATGTCAAGTTCTTTATCCATGTTTGTGAAGTTTTTGGCCATTATTTCTGTGAAGAGGCTTTTAATGGCTTTATGCAGTCTCCAGCTTCCTCACTGATTCCAATTAATCTTATGTTGTTCTTCTTTGCTTCATCTTGTTGCTGTTGGATTTATTTTTCATGGTCACTTGTCATTTTTAAGATTTTTTTTTTGTTTTCCTGGTTGCTTGTTTTGTTCCTGTCTTCTAGATCTGATATTCTATGCTTGCCTTTGTTCAATCTGCTGCATATACTTTCAGTGGAGTTTCTAATCTGCATTTCTGTTTGGATCTGTTTCATTGAGTCCATTTCTACTCTGTGTTTGGCATTCATGATTTCTATCATTTTCCTTAGTTCCTCTATTTGTTTATCTGTGTCTGCTTTAATGTCTTTTATTTTGATAGTCATTTCTTTTTGCACCTTAGAGATTATTTTTTCTATGGTGCCTTCCATTTGTTTTTCTCACTTCTGCTGCTATCATTTCAGAGTTTCATTTGTTGGCTTCCTATTACCTCTATCTCTTCATGTTCTGGACTTGTCCTGGGTGCGCTGGGCATTTGGGATTGAATTTTGCTTTTTTGTCCTGTCATTTTCTATTTTTCATTTTATTTTGTTTTCTGTGTTGATGCTGTGAGATTTCTAATGTTACATAGCAGTATCACTGATGCCAAAGCTTTCCTAGGAGGTATCTATTCCTCAGGATATCTCCTCTAGCTGGCACCACTGTCACTCCTCTCACCTGCACTGCCGTACTCCTTTTGCTGGCTAGATGTCCTGGGGCAAGAGAGGAAGCACAGTGCATGGATCTACACTCCACTCACTAGCACCACCATCCCGGGGCAATGGAGAAGCGCAGAGTGCAGACTCACACTCTTATCACAGTCACTACCATTCTGGAGCAATGCAGGTTGTGCAGAGTGCAGACTCAGACTCTACTCACCGGCACCACTGACCCAGGGCAATGGAGGACACACAGAGTGCAGAGTCAGAATCTACTCACAGGCTCTGCTATCCCCGGGCAGTGGAGGATGCGCAGAATATGATGTTTCCACATGTGTGTCTGGCTGATTTCACTTATGAGTATGGTCTCGAGTTGCATCCATTTACCTACAAAAGTCTCCAGTTTATCCATCTTTATGGCTGAGTAGTATTCCACTGAATAAAAAGACCACATCATTTTTTATCCATTCCTTGGTAGCTGGGCACTTGGGTTGGTTCCAAGATCTAGCTATTAAAAATTGTGCTGCTATAAGCATGGGTGCACATATATCACTGTGGTACGATGTTTTTAATTCTTCTGGAAAAATACCGACAAGGGGAATAGCTGGGTAAAATGAGACCTCCAATCCTAGTTTTTTGAGGAATTTTCACAATGGCTGCACCACTCCACACTCCCACCAACAGTGGAGAAATGTTCCTTTTCCCCCACAGCCCCTCCAGCATTTGTTATTGGTTGATTTCCTGATAATAGCCATTCTTTCTGCAGTGAAATGGAATCTCAGTGTTGTTTCAATTTGCATCTCTCGAATGACCAATGCTATTGAACGTTTTTTCATATATTTATTTGCCATTTTATTTTTTCCTCTGAGAGGCATGTATTTATCTCAGATACCCATTTTTTGATTGGCTCTTTCAATTTGAGAGGTCAGATTTTTTTGAGTTCTTTGTATGTTCTTGATAGTAATCCTTTGTCTGAGGAACAGCTGGCAAACATTTTTTTTACCACATTGTGGGTTGTCTTTTCACTTTGTTGGTGGTTTGTCTTGCTATGCAAAAGCCTTTTAATAAGATGAGATCCCAGTTGTTGATTCTTTGTGATAGCTCCTATGTAATTGAGGTTTTATTCATAAAGACATTGCCTACACCAATGTCTTCAACAGTTTTACCTATTCTTTCTTACAGCACATTTAATTTTTCTATTTTAATATTTATATCTTTGATCTATTTCAAATTTAGTTTAGTGCATGATGAAAGACATGTCTCCAATTTAAATCTTCAGCATATGCAGAGCCAGTTTTTCTGGCACCATTTTTAAAGAGGCTATCTTTCTTCCAGTAAATGTGTTTGGCACCTTCATTAAAGATAAGGTGTCTTAGTATGTCTGGAGTTGTTTCTCCATCTTCTAGTCTTTTCCATTGATCTTTGGGTCTCCTTTTTACCAGCATCACGCTGTTTTTATCACAGTAGTTTTATAGTATAATTTCAAGTCAGGGATTGTGATGCCCCTGCCTTGCCTTTGTTTTCCAGAATTGCCTTTGTTATTCTAGGTCTATTCTGGTACGAAATGAATTTTAGGATTGTTTTCTCTAATTCTGTAAGACATGTTGTTGAAATTTTGATCAGTATTGCATTAAATCTGTATAACAGTTTTGGAAGTATTGCCATTTTCACTATACTGGTTTTTCCTACCCAACAGCAAGGGATATCTTTCCATTTTCTGATACCCTGTTCAACCTCTTCTTTCAGAGTACTGTAATTTTCAATTTAGAAGTCTTTTACATCCTTCATTAGATTGATTCCTAGGTATTTCATTTTTTTGGATGATATTATGAAAGGTGTTTTTTCCCTAATTTTTTTCTCAATGAGCTTGTTATTCATGTAAAGAAAGGCTATGGATTTTTGAGTGTTGACTTTGTATCCAGGTTCACTATTGAATTTACTTTTTAAATTGAGCAGTTTTTTAGTGGAGTTTTGGGGGTCTTCTATGTAGGTATCATGTCATCTGTAAATAATGATAATTTAACTTCCTCTTTTACTATCATTATTCCTTTTATTTCTTTCTCTTGTCTAATTGCTCTTGCTAAGGTTTCCAGGACCAGGTTGAATAAGAGTGGAGACAGTGGACATCTTTGTCTTGTTCCTGATTTTAGAGATAAAGCTTTGAGTTTTTCCTTTTAGTATGATGTTGGCTATTGGTTTTTCATAGATGGCTTTTATCAGATTGAGATAAACACAATCAATCCAAATTTTCTATTTGGTTTTCATCATGAATGGGTGCTGGACTTTGTCAAAAGCTTTTTCTGCATCTATTGAGATGATCATATCATTTTTGTCCTTGGCTTTGTTAATATGGCTTATTACATTTATTGATTTATGTATGTTGAACCATCCCTGCACCCCTGGGAAGAATCCCACTGGGTGGGATTGATATTGCTTTATTTAGGATATTTATATCTTCAGGATTCAGCTTTGGTAATTCATAAGCTTCTAGGAATCTGTCCATTTCTTCTGCATTTGCCATTTTACTAAAACACAAGTTTACAAAGTAGGCATAGATGATCTTCTTGATTTCTGCAGGGCCCATTGTGTTTTCACTCTTTTCATTCCAAATTGCATGGAATTTAGTCTTTCCTTTTTTTGTAAGGTTTTATAATGGATTGTCGATTTTAATCTTTCAAAGAACCAACCTTTTGATTCATTGATTCTTTGTATTTTTTAAATCTCCACCACATTAATTTCTGCTATGATCTTTTTAATTTCCTCCCACATATGAGCTTTTCGCTTAGCCTGCTCTTATTTTTGTAGAAGTTTGATGTTCACCATTAAATTGTTTATTTGTACATTCTCTGTTTTCCTGGTATGGGTATTTACTGCTACAAATTTCCCTCTCAGGACTGCTTTGTGTCTCATAAGTTCTGGTTTGTTGTACTGTCATTATCATTTAATTTTAGAAACTGTCTAATTTCTTCTTTAACTTCATCTGTGACCCATTGAGTGTTCAGGAGGGTGCTGTTTAATTTCCATGTGTTTAGGAATTTCTTGTGGTTTCTTTTGCTATTGATTTCAAATTTAATTGCACTATTGTCTGATGATATGCATGGGATAATTTCAATATCTTTGCATTTACTTAAGCATGTTCCATAAGCTAGTATGTGGTCTATTTTGGAGAACATCACATGTGCAACTGAGAAGAATGTGCATTCTGGTGTTGTGTGGAACACTCTGTAGACATTTACTAAGCTTATTTGTTCAAAAGTTTGGTTCAGTTTTAATATTTCATTGTTGATTTTTTTTCCTAGTTGATATTTTTGTGATAGTGGGGAATTGAGATCTCCCAATAAAATTTGTGTTAGTGATTATTTGATTTTTCACGCCTGTTAATATTTGTTTTATGTATTTGGATGCATCTGTGTTAGGTGCATATATATTTATGATTGTTATTTCTTCCTCTTGGATTGTTCCCTTTACAAGGATGTAGTGACCTTCTTTATCTCTTTTAATCAGTCTTGGCTTGAAATTCACTTTGTCTGCAAAAAGAATAGCTATCCCTGCTTTTTTCTGGTTTCCCGTCACAAGGAGTATTGTTTTCTATCCTTTGACTTTCAGTCTATGAATTTCTTTCTGAATTAAATGTGTTTCCTGTATGCAGCATATTGTTGGATCTTGCTTCTTGATCCATTCTACCAGTCTGTGTCTTTTGAATGGTGAATCAATACCATTAACATTAATGGTTATAACTGATATGTATTGACTTATCCTTGTCATGTTATTTTCCTGCTGTTGGCTCACAATTTTTTTCTCTCCCATTGTTTAATTTTCTTTTATAGGTGATTTATTTTATAGGCTTTCTTTTATAGGTGATTTGTTTCTTTTGTATAACAGCTTTTAAGATTATACTCTTGTGTTGAATTTCTGGGAATCTTGACTATGTTATGCCTGGCTGTAGATATTTCTTGTTTGTGGCCAATTGGAGTTCTATATGTCTCACTTTGTATGTCAAATTCTTTTTCTGTACTGGGGAAGTTTTTTTTGCCATGACGTGTGTGAATAATTTTTTATAACATTTGTGCTATCTTCAACTTTTTCATTGACTCCAATCAATCTTAAATTATTCTTCTTTGCCTCATCGAGCAGCTACTGAATTGATTTCTCATGGTCCCTTGCTATTTTTAAAAAATCTTTCTTTTCATGATTGCTAACCACTAGCTTGTCTTCTATATTGGAGATCCTGTCCTCCATTGGCTTAATCTGCTGTGGATACTTTCAATGCAATTTTATTCTCCTGGATATCTGCTTGAATCTGCCTTATGGATTCCATTTCTTTCCTATGCTGAGCATTCATGGCTTCGATAATTTTCTTATGCTCATCTATTTTTTTTGTCTGTATCTGCTCTAGAGTCTCTAAGCATGGTTTTCATTGTGGACACCAACTCTGCAGTTATCTGAGAAAATTATTTCTGATTTGATTTTTTCTGGAGCCTCATTCAATTGCTTTGATGTTACCACTTCAGAGAGGCTAGGTGGGTGGCTTTCGGATTGTCCCACCTCATTGCGCCCTGGGTTTGCCTTTGGTGAACTGGATGTCTGGGGTTGCATCTTGTTTAAATGTCTTCTCATTTTCTTTTCTTTTTTAGTTTAATTCCTGGGGTGATGCTTGTAAATTGCCTATGGTGTGTTGCTTTATTGCTAGTATTTAGGAACCTTAGGAAATGACTACTTCTCCAATGTATTCTCCAGGTTAATCTGATTTTGGGATTTTGAGTCTGTTGCAAGTTCCTACCTCTTCAATTTGTTGGAGATGAGAAGTTGCTGCCTGTTTGGCATAGCCTCTGATTCTTTCTCACTTTGCCACAGTATTTTCTGTGACCCTTAGTCAATCTCAGTCTTGGAGTACCAGTAAGAACAGCTGTTTAGAACAATTATGTCACTTTTGACTATTGTGGTACCATCATCAGTGACAAAAACATTAAACACATTGTAGAAAATGCCAAAGTGAGCTAACCATTAATTTTTCACCTTTAAATGTATGAACTAGATTTTTGGTTACATAATAAAATCTAAAACACACCAGAAAATTATATGTAGTATACAAGTCCTTAATATGTCAGTTTTGCCCTCAGGGGTTAAAATTTAAAATGGGCTAGGGAGAAAATAGAGTAGTGGAAGGAGCAGAAGAGGTTAGAAATAAGCCTGGAGGATAGAGATGGATCATGCTAACTTTGGAAACTGGTGCAGAATATTGAACGGAAAGAGAGAAGGAAGAAATAAAAAGAATAGAACTGAACCAGAGCCACAGCCACAGAAGTACTAGAAACTACGTTTACACTGATATAAAAACAAAATCAAACAATGAAAGAGAAAAAAACAAAAAGAAAAAAACAAAAACAATACCACCACCACAGTGACAACAATAAAAAACAAGAGAGAAGGAAAAAAGAAAAAATAGTCCACTTCCAGGTTTGACTCTGCTTTCACTGGTAGACGATGTGTGGAGACAGAATCCTGATCTGTGCTGATCTATCCCAGCAAGCCAGCAGTAGCTTTTTGTTGCGGTAGTGGGTAATCTCAGTGACCCTGCACCTTTTGGCTGATACCAGATTCATTCTACCTACAGCCATCAGTGCACCTTCAGCGGGCCTGAGCCCAGCTGGGAGCTGCTAGACGGAGACCACGCCTGCTTTGAGTTCTGAGCTTGGCCAGACCCTCTCAAAGATGACTCCTGGCTAATCACTCTCTCCCATGGGGTGACTGAGCCCTCAACACTCACCACCAGGCAGTGCAATCTCTCACACCTGCTGCTCCCCTCCACTTCTGTGTCTTTCCTTGGAGGCCTCTTGAGTTGCCAGCTGTCACCATGTGTCCACAGGTTTTAACCGCTCCTCTCATGCAGTGTGTCCCATCTCAGGGAGAAGGCACTACAGGCTTCCTCCTACTTCTTTGTTGCTGTTTCTCTCTTCACTCTCTCTGTGGGCTTCAATTCATGCTTCAGATCCTTCCTGGGCCCAAGGGACTGACACCTTCCTTCTTGTTTGCCTCATGTTGCTATATTCCAGCATCCGGATGGAGACTCTCAGAAAGGCTCTTTCTCTGCTCTTTATCACACCTCAATCTTCCCAAACAGTAAGGCTATTTATTTTTGACTGTTGACTTTGTATCCAGCTCTGTGACTGAATTTGGTTATTAAATCTATAAATCTTTTGGTGGAGGTTTTGCACTCATCTATGTAGGGTTTCTTGTCATTTACAAATAATGATAATATAATGTATTCCTTTCCTATCCTTATTTCTTTTCATTTCTTTCTTTTGTCTAATCACTCTGGTTAATGTTTCCACAACTATAATTATTAAGGGTGGTAACAGCGAACATCCATGTCTTGTTCTTGATTTTAGAGTGAAAGCTTTCAGTTTTTGACCATTTAGTATGGTATTGATTATTTGTTTGTCATAGATGGCTTTTATTAGATTGAGGCAAAGACCATCTATTCCAATTTTCTATAGGGTTTTTATCATGAATGGATGCTGGACATTTTCAAATGATTTTTTTTTTTTGCATCTATTGAGATGATCATATGGTTTTTGTCCTTTGCTCTGTTAATATGGTGAATTACATTTGTATATGTTTAACGATCCCTATATCCCTGGAATTAATGCTATTTGGTCATCATGTGTAATGTTCTTGATGATTTTCAGCATTCTGTTTGCCAATATCTTATTGAGAAATTTTTATCGATGTTCATTAGGGAGATTGGCCTGTAGTTATCTTTTTTGATTGAATTCTTCTCTGATTTTGGTATCAAGGTAATCCATGCTTCCAGAAATGACATTGGGAATATTGCTTCCATTTCAATTTCATTAAAGTATTTGAGCAATGGCTGAAGTAGGTCTTCTTTAAATTTCTTGTAGAATTCAGCAGTGAATCCATCAGAGCCTGGGCTTTTCTTTGTTTGGAGTTTTTAATTTCAACTTCTATTTCATTGACCAATATTGGTTTATTTAGAAATTTATATCTTCTTGATTGAGCTTTGGTAATTCATATGTATCTATGAATCTGTGCATTTCTTCTGTATTTTCCATCTTAGGATACAGGTTCTCAAAGTAGGTAATAATGATTTTCTGGATTTTTGCAGGATCTGTTGTGATTTCACCCTTTTCATTCCTAATTGCATGGATTTGAGTCTTTCTTTTTTTTTGATAAGGTTGGCTAAGGGCTTGTCGATTTTATTTAATTTTTCAAAGAACTAACTTTTCTGGGGGCCAGTGAGATGGCTCAGCGGTGTAAGTGCCTGCCTCGCAAGCGTGAGGTCCCAAGTTCGACTCCCAGAACCCACATATGAAAAAAGGGCCGGTGATATCGCTCAGTGGCATGGGCGCCTGCTGGCGCGCGAGGTCCTGAGGTTGACCCCCAGTACCCACAAAAAAAAAGAACTAACTGTTCAATTCATTAGTTCTTTGTATTGTTTCCTTAGTCTGAATTGAATTAATTTCTTCTCTGACCTTTTTAACTTCCTCCCTTGTACACACTTTGTTTTTGAATTGCTCTTCTTTCTCTAGAACATTGAAGTTCAACATTAGGTTGTTTATTTAAGCTCACTGTGTTTTCCTGATATGGGTTTCACCACTATAAATTTCCTTTGCAAGACTGCTTTTGTTGTGTCCAATAAGTTCTGGTATGTTGTATTGGCATTGTCATTTAATTGTAGAAACTCTCTAATTTCTTCTTTAATTTCATCTGTGATCCTTTGGTGGGTCAGGAGAGTGTTATTTAATTTCAATGTGTTTATGTAGTTTTTATGTTTTTTTTGCCACTGATTTCCAATTTCATTACACTATGGTCTGGTAATATGCATGGGATAATTTCAGTTCCTTTGCATTTACTTAAACATGTTCCATAAGCTAGTATGTGATCTATTTTGGAGAACGTCCTATGTGCAGCTGAGAAGAATGTGTATTCTGATGTTGTGGGGTGCAATTCTCTGTAGACATCTACTAAGTCCATATGTTCTAATGTTTGGTTCAGTTGTAATATTTCTTTTTTCTTTTTATGTACATACTCCCATCCAATTTATTTTTTTAATTAAATTTATTGTGCATTTTAGATATACATAATGATCATATTCATCATAGGGTATTTGAACCTGTACATATGTTTTGATTCTCCTTTTTTTACCCAATATCCTCTCTTCCCTTCAACCCCTCTTCCCCTCCCTATTTATAAAGCTTTGTTTACATTTTATCCTTTCTTTATTGTTTTATTCTTTTTCCCTTCCCCAGCCTGATTTCCTCATTCCTTTTGAATAATATCTTCCCATTTCACAATATCTATTGTATATATTAGTGCTTATTTACTCTTTCAGTTTCTCACAACAGGGAGAGATAATGCAATTTTTACACATGTGTTTCTGATTTATTTCACTTAAGAGTATAGTCTCAAGGTCCATCCATTTTCCAATAAATGTTTCAAGTATATATTTATTGTGGAGTATTACTCCATTATATAAAAAACACACATCTTTTTTATCCATTCACCTGTTCGTGAAAATTTGCATTGTTTCCAAGATTTAGCTATTACAAAAATGCCCCTATAAAAGTGGGTGCACATTATATCACTGCAGTATGATACTTTTAACTTTTGTGGGAAAATACCAAGAAGGGGAATAGCTGGGTAAACTGGGATTTCTAACCCTAGATTTTGAGGAATCTCCATACTTATTTCCTCATTGGTTTCCACAGTCTACACTACCGTGAACAGTGGAGGTTTCCTTTTTACCCGCAGCCCTTCCAACATTTGTTATTGGTTGATTTCTTGATAATAGCCATTGTTTCTGGAATGAGATGGTATCTCAGCATGGTTTTAATTTGCATGTCTCTAATAAAATGTGATGTTGAACATTTTTTTCATATAGTTATCTGCCATTTGTATTTCTTGCCTGAGAAGTGTGTATTCACCTCAGATAACTCATAGAACTAGAAAAAACATTGCTAAAATTCATTTGGAACCAGAAGGGACCTAGAATAGCAAAAACAATAATAGGCAACAAATACAAGGCATTGGACATTACAATTCCTGATTTAAAATTATACTACAAACCTACTGTGATAAAAAAAACAGAATGATACTGACAGAAAAACATACTTGAGGATCAATGGAACAGATTAGAAGATGCAGAAACAACTCCAAACACACTAAGTCACCTCATTTTTGACAAAAGTGCCAAACACCTTCACTAGAATAAAGATAGCCTCTTTAATAAATGGTGCTGGAAAAGTTGGCTTTCCACATGCCAAAGATTAAAACTAGACCCATATCTATCACCATGCACTAAACTAAAGTCAAAATGGGTGAAAGATCTAAATATTAAAACAGAAACACCGAATCTGCTGGAAGAGAATAGGCAGAATTCTTAAAAACATAGGTGTAGGCAAAAATTTCATGAAGAAAACACTGACTGCACAGAAAATAGTACAAAGAATCAATAACTGAAATCTCATGTTATTAAAAAGCTTTTGGACAGCAAAATAAATCACCAACAGAGTGGAAAGACAACCCACAGAGTGGGAAAATATTTTGGGCATTTGTCCTTCAGACAAAGGTCTTACATCTAGTACGTATAAAGAATTGCAAAAATATCAGACCCCCAAAATTTAAAGACCCAATCAATTGTAATATTTCATTCCTTACTTTCTATCTAGTTCATCTGTCTATTTGTGACAGTGGGGTATTGAGTTCCCCCATTACAATTTTATTAGTGCCTATTTGATTTTTCATGTCTGTTAATATTTGTTTTATATAGTTGCATGCACTGTTATTTGGTGCATATATACTTGTGATTGTTAACCCTTCTTCTTGGATTGTTCCCTTTATAAGGATTGTAATGACCTTCTCTTTCTCTCTTAATCAGTCTTGACTTGAAATCCACTTTATCTGCGAAAAGAATAACTATCAGCTTTCCTTTGGGCTCCTGTCCAAAGGAGTATAGATTTCCATCATTTAACTTTCAGTCTATGAATTTCTTTTTAATTAAATGTGTTTTTTGTATGCAGCATACTGTTGGGTCTGACTTCTTTATTCATTCTGCCAGTCTATTTCTTTTCATTGGTGAATTGAGACTATTAACATTGGTGGTTATAACTGATATGGATTGATATATACTTGTCATGTTATTTCCTCTTGTTGGCTCCTTTCTGTCCTCTCTGTTTAATTGCTTGCCTTGCCTGGTTGATTCATTATGTTGTTTATAGAATAGTAATTCTTGTTATCTCTTTCAATAATATCCTTCAGAACATTTTGGAGTACTAGTTTGGTGTTCATAAATTTCTTTAGCTCTTCTTATTCATGGAAGTATCTTATTTTTCCATGAATTTTGAAAGATAGTTTTGTGAGTTACATCAATCTGGGTTTGAAGTTGGTTTCTTTTAGGGCTGGAAGTACTTCAGTGTAAGCTCTCCATGACTTGATGCTGTGTGTGTCAAGAACTCTTCTGTAATTCTCATAGGCTTTCTTTTACAGGTGATTTCCTTCTTTTCTCTAACAGCTTTTAATATTCTCTTCTTGTGTTGAATTTCTGGAATCTTGGCTACAATATGCCTTGGTATCGATTTTTTTTTTTTGATCATGGCTAATTTTAGTTCTCTATCCCTCAGTTATCTGTATATCAAATTCTTTTTCCCTGCTTGGGAAATTTTTTGCCATGAATTCTGTGAACAGGTTTTTAAATTTTGTTTGCACTGGCTCCTAGTTTTTCATTGCCTCTGATCAATCTTATTTTATTCTTCTTTGCATCTTCTGGCAGCTGCTGGATTGATTTCTAATGGTCCTTTGCCTTTTTTTTGTGGGTACTGGGGGTTGAACTCAGGATCTCACGCACCATCAGGCGCCCGTGCCACTGAGCGATAACACCAGCCATTTTTTGTATGTGGGTACCAGGAGTCAAACTCAGGACCTCGCACTTGCCAGGCAGGTGCTTATGCCACTGAGCTATCTCACTGGTCCTCCTTCGCTGTTTTTAAGAAATCTTTCTTTTCTTTTTTTGATTACTAACTACATTCTTGTGTCCTATATCTGATATTCTGGGCTCACATTGTCTCATTCTGCTGCATACACTTTGAATGGAATTTTGAGTTTCCTGGATATCTGTTTGAATCTGTTTCATGGATTCCATTTCTTTCCTATGTTGGGTATTCAAGATTTCCATCACTTTCCTAAGCTCCTCTATTTTTTAATGTATATGCGCTAAAGTCACTAAGCATGTCTTTCATTATGGTCACCATCTCTGTAGTTATCAGATAAATTATTTCTGATTTGATTTTTTTCTAGAGCCTCAATTATCTGCTTTGTTACTTCCACTGCTACTACTTCAGAAAGTCCTGGTGGGTTGCTTTCAGATTATTCCATTTCATTGTCCCCTAGTTTTTCCTTTGGTGATCTGGAAGTCTAGGATTTCATCTTGTTTAAGTATCTTCTGAATGTCTATTTATTTTCACTTATATCCTGGGTTGATGCTTATAAATTGCTTATGGTGAGTAGCTTTATTGCTAATATTTAGAACGCTTAAGAAATGACTACATGTCAGAGGTGTCTTCCAGGTGTAACATGCTTTTGTGTTTTGAGTCTGTTGCAAGATCCTACCTCTTCAATTTATTGTGGATGAGAAGTTGGTGCCTACTTGGCTCAGACCCTGGTTCTTTGGCACTGGTCTATAGTATTTTTTGTGGCCCTTATTCAATCTCAGTCTTGGTATGCCAGGAAGAGCAACTGATTAGAACAATTACGTCACCTTGTCTAAAGTGGTACAATCAGCAATAACAACATTAGCAAACACAGTTAAGAAAATGACAAACTGTGTTAAACACTAATTTGCCACCTTTAACCATATGAATCAGATTTGTAGTTATATAATGAAATCCAAAACAAAGCAGAAATTGTATGTATCACATAGGCCTCAATATGGTGATTTTAATCCCAGTGGAGAAAATTTTAAATACTTTAGCAGAAAATAAAGAAATAGAATAAGAGGAAGAGATTAGAATCAAGGCTGGAGGACAAAGAAGGTCACATAAATTTTTCAAAGTTTGTGAAAAGACAGGAAGGAAAGAGAGAAGGAAGAAATAAAAGCAAGAACAGAACAACAACAACAAAACTAGAAACCGTGTCACACTCCTATAAAAAAAGAACAAAGAATCAAGGAAAAAACCAAACCAACCCCCCAAAAAAAGCAAGAAAAGAAAGCAAAACAAAGAAGAAGAAAATAAGAAAAAAATGTCCACTTCAAAATGTGTCTCTGCTGTCACTGGTAGACATCATATATTCTAGATTCCATATAGATAAGAATATGCAATACTTGCCCTTCGGTTCCTAGATTTTTTCATTCAGCATAGTGATCTCCAGTTCAATCTACATCATAAATGATAGGATTTTTTAAAGTAGCTGAATAATTTTCCATTGTGTATTGGTACCGCTTTTTTTTATCAATTTATGATTTGTTGGTTGCTTACATTGTTTCCCATACTTGGTTTTTGTGACTAGTGTTGCAACAAATATGAAAGTACTCTTAAAACTAGTCATAGCTAGTTAAGTAGCCATATCTTAGCCATAATATGTTATATCAGTATGTTACCTTAATGTATGTTTGAATTTGTTTGGTTTGAAAAGTAATCACGGCATCAAAAATATTCATTTCCTTGAGTTAAACCAAATGACAACTCTTTTAGCAAATATTATAAGAATTTAGAATCTCATTTTTTATGTCTTAATGAACTGAAGCTCAGTAGCTCTATTTGCTATCTTTTGTGTTTTGTGGGGAAAGGTATCTTACTACAAAATCTGACTGCAGTACCAGATTTTAAAGGTTGTATCATAAAGAAAAATCTATATATCAAACTACTGCTAGACAGAGGCTGTCACATCAGCCAGATACTTCCACTGGAAGGCTTTTTGGAAACACTTGTTTGCTACATATCACAAGAAGTACAAATCAGGATCTAAACTGGTGGTCTACATTACTAGTTCTGTGCTTTACTTTTTCTTAATGTGCAAAACACAAGTCTTGTCATCTACAGGACAGTGATACAATGGAGATTCTTCAACAATCAGCCACCCTATTCACTTGGACATCTAGGCCCATTTCTCCAATTCTAACATGTATACCAACTATGAAAACTGAGCTATTGTATTACTCACTTTACATTGTACCTTAAAACTCTGTTCATTCTCAACTAATGCCCATATTCATGGGTATAAATTTCATTCCTGAGTATAATGACCCTTCTTTTCCACTAGTTGATGAGTTCATATTAGGAGAATAGTTTTGTATGTGTTTCTATGTTTAATCTAAAGGAACTAAAATTGTTTTCTTGGAGAAATGGCTTGTCGCTTCATCAAAAAAAGTATGATAAAGTATTTCTCCTCCTATAATGATTTTTATTAAATAACATTTGATTATGAACTGCATACTAGACCTCAGACTCAAAACATATTTTTAATTTTTATTTTTATTAGTATATGTTTGCAGAACCTAATGATTACACTCATTCTGGGGAAATGGTATATGTACATAACACATTTCAACTCTTTTTTCCCTTCTCCACACCCCCTTTTCCCATCATCAGATTCAATCAATTATCTTATAAAGTAAATTATCAAACATGGAGATTAATACAGCCCGACTAACAGACCAAAAAATAAATAAATAAAACATTTATGACAATTAAAGTAAATCAAGATAGTTTTAGATATATTATCCATGCAAGATTATAATAACTATTTCCTCTTTTTCCTCTTGTGTCTCTTATTTTGCATTTTATTTATTTATTTATTTTTTTATTTTATTTTATTTTTTTTGTGGGTACCGGGGGTCGACCTCAGGATCTCACATGCCAGCAGGCGCCTGTGCCGCTGAGCGATATCACTGGCCCTTTTTTCGTATGTGGGTTCTGGGAGCCGAACTCGGGCCCTCGCGCTTGCCAGGCAGGCGTGTACGCCACTGAGCCATCTCACCGGCCCTGCATTTTATTTATATATTGTGGTTCTCGGCTAGAACAATTCCAAAGTATTTCATTTTTTCATGGCATTGTGAAAGTATCGTTTCCCCAATTTCTCTCTTGGTTAGTTTGTTATTAGTATACAGAGACACTATTGAATTTGGAGTGCTGACTCTTTTTGCCTGTATGCCTCTGACTTTGATTATTAAGTCTAGGAATCTTTTGGTGGAGTTTTTGGGATCTTCCATGTGGAGGATCATGTTATCTGTAAATAATGATAATTTAACTTCTTCCTTTCCTATGCATATCAATTTTATTTTTTTCTCATCTAATTCCTCTGGCTAATATTTTGAGAACTATATTGAAAAGAAGTAGTGACAGCTGACATTCTAGTCTTATTGCTGATTTTAGTGGGAATGCTTTCACCTTTGCACTATTTAATATATTTTTGGCCATTTCATAGATGACTTTTATTAGATCGGTGTAATCACCCTCTATACATATTTTCTTCTGGGTTTTTATCCTAAATGGATATTGGATTTTAAAAATGCTATGTCTTCATTTATTGACATATTCATGTGATTTTTGTTTCTCTTTATGTGCTATATTGCATTTTTTTATCTGCATATGTTGAACTATCCATATGCCCTTGGAATGAATGTTATTTCATCATGTTGTATAAACTTTTTGATGATTTGCTGCATTTTGTTTACCTGTATAATATTGAGAAATTTTGCATCTATGTTTATTAAAGATATTGGCCTCTAGTTATCTCTTTTGGTTGGGTCCTTTTCTGGTTTAGGAATCAGGTTGATGCTTGCTCCCTTTAATGACATTTGGAATAGTGCTTCCCTTTCTATTTTCTCAATGGTTTTGAGGAGTATTGGCATTTGATATTCCCTAAATTTCTTGTTAAATTTGGCAGTGAATTCTTCAAGATCTGAGCTTTTGTTTTTTGGTAGTTATTTTATTACTTTTTAAATTTCATTGACTAATATTGGATTATTCATGCTTTTTGTATCTTCTTGTTTCATTGATGGTAGTTTGTAATTGTCCAGCAATTTATCCATTTCTTCAGAATTTCCCATTTTATTAGAGTACAGGTTCTCAAAGTGGTTATCAATTATCTTCTGTCTTTTGCCATAATCTGTTGTGATTTTGCCTTTTCATTTATAATTGCATACATTTGGGTCTTTTCTTTCCTTATTTTGGTAAGGTTTGCTAAGGACATGTCTATTTGATTTAATCATTTAAATAACAAACTCTTTGATTCATAGATTCTTTGTATTTTTCATAGTCTCAATTTCATGAATTTCTGCTCTGATCTTTGTAATTTCCTTCTTTATACTCTCTTTGGGTTGAGATTTTTCTTGTTTTTCGAAGACATTTAGATGCATCATTAGTTTCTTTTAGTTCGCTCTCTTTTTCTGATGGAAATTCACCACTATAATTGTCCCTCTTATAATTGCTTTACTTATGTCCCATAGGTTCTAGTAAATGACACTGGAATTATCATTTTATTGTAGGAAATCTCTAATTTCTTCTTTAATTTCATCTGTGACCCACTGATTATTCAAGAGAATATTATTTAATTTCTTTTTTTTTTAAATAATTTCTTTGGTGTCATTTGCCATTGATTTGTAGTTTCATTGCAGTATGATATGATAATATGCATGGGATAATTTTTTGAATGTACTTATGCATGCTTCATGGGCTAGTTCATGATCTATTTTGGTGAAATGCTATGTGCTGCTTAGAATATGTATTCTGTTATTTTTTGATAGAATACTGCAGATAACTATTAAGTTTATTTCTTCAAATATTTCTTTCAATTCTTACATTTCTTTTTGGATTTTTTGCTAGTTGATCTGTCCATTTGGGACATTGGGGTACTGAGGTCCACCATTGCAATAGCACTGGTGTTTATATAATATTTCACGTCCATTAGTTTGTGTCTGTTTTATGAATTTCTATGCACAGGTATTCGGTATGTATATGTTCATAATTGTTATGCCTTCCTGTTGAATTCTTCCATTACCCAATATGTAGTCTCTTCTGATCTACCTTGGCTAGAAATCCCTTTGTCTGAAATTAGGATAGCTACTTCTGCTTTTTACTGGGTTCCTGTTGCATTGGATACTGTTTTCTATTGTGTGAATTTTAATCTGGATCTTTTTGAATTAAGTTTTTCTTGTATACTGCATATCACTGGGTTTTCTGTCTTGATCCATTCTGCCAATATGTGTCTTTTGATTGTGGAATTGAGTCCACTCACATTGAGAATTATTACTGAGTGGCATTAACTTATTCCTGCCATTGTATCATTTTCCTGTTGCTGATTTCCTTAGTTTTTCCCTTTTGTTTAGTTGTTCATCTCACCTGGTGCATTCATTCTTTTTGACTTGTTGACATTGTTGGCTTCCTTGTGTCTTTCTAGGATTCCTTGAGAATTTCATATTTGATAATTCTGGTTTGGTGGTCATGAATTTCTTCAGGTGCTTCTTGTCATTGAAATACCTTATTTCTCCATCAATATTGAAGGAAAGTTTTGCTGGATACATAATTTAGTGTTGGAAGTTGTCTTTTAGGACTTTGAATATTTTGCACCAAGTCTTTCTGATTTTTGAGGTTTGTGTTGAATCATCTCCTACAATGCTAATGGATTTAAATTTATATGTGATTCATTCCCTTTCTCTAATAGCTTTTAAGATATTTTTGCTTTGCTGTGATGGACTTCTGAAACTTTGAGTATGATGTGGGGTGGAAAGGTTCTCTTTTTGTTATGGCTCTTTGGGGTTCTATATGCCTCAATTATCTGTGTGTTTATTTGCGTGTTTTCTGCCATTATTTCTGCAAACAGGATTTTTATGCCATTTTTGTTATCCTCTGATTTTTCACTTTTTCCTATTAGTCTTACAGTAGTCTTCTTCACATCATCTAGCAACTGTTTGATCCATTTTTCATATCCTCTTGTTGTTTTAAGGTGTCTTTGGAGATATCATTGTTTTACAGTTCTGAAATTCAGCCCACAAATCGGTTGCTCCTCTTACAATTTCAGTATGATTTTTAATCTTCTGTATTTCAGCTTGAAACCACTTCATACACTCAACTTTAAGGTAAATTATTCATTCGTATTTTTATTGTTTTATTTAGCTCATCTAGCTTTTCATTAGTGCCTTCTGAAAGTGCCTGCATATTTTGCGTTATTACTTCCATATTCTGTTTAATTATATCTTCTTTGATCCTACTGAGTACCTCTTTGATCTGTTTTCTAACCTCTTCTGTTATCCTTGTGATTAATTCAGCTGTGTGACAAATGCTATTATGCCCCCTCATTGTCCCCTGGATTACTTTTTTGGGAGTTGAAAATTTAGGGAGGCATTTTATTGCCTTGTTTTCTCATGTTACTGTTTTTTTTTGTTGTTGTTAGTTTGTGTGTTTTGTTCTTTTCTGAGGTTTGTGGATACTTATAGTCTACTGTCTTTGTTGCTAATATAGAGATTTCTTTAGTTGCTTTTCAGTGGCATACTTTGGGTTTGATTATTTATAATCCTTTGCCATAGTCCCAAGTTTTGACTACCTTTGTTATTTTGGGAGGGGAGGATACATTAATGTTAGCCCAACAATCAAGTTATTTGGGAATGCACTATATTATTAACGTCACACAGGCAATATGAATGTTGACTTACAGACAAATAGCGAGAATTATGCGACCCTGTTACTATCATCTATAGGAGCATTGCCCAAGAGAAATTATTTACATACCATAAGAACCAGTTATGTACCACCCTTAATCCTAGGGAAGAATTGGCAAATACAATATAAATATTATGCCAAACCAGGATTGACTTATAGCTAATATACACTAAATGGAACAGCTATATCTTTTCTAATAGTGGAATGGACTTCCACAGTAGTTTTACAGTATGGAAAGATTACCAAAGCTTTATGGTTATACTATTGAAGATATACGATTTGGGACTTGGGTAATGCAAAGGAAAACTTTGAAATGTTAAGCTCTATATCATGAGTAGGAGAGAGAAACAGTAAAGAGGATCTTATTGGGATGGAGAAGGATGTTTACAGAATCTGGCAATGGTCAGAGAAACAACTGATGAGAAATGGAAGGTAAAGGAAAGATGGAGAATAAAGAAAATATATGGTAAATGTAAGAGAGAAAATATTACAATGAGAAAAAGTAAAAGGGAGAAGAAGAAAAAGATTTAAGAAGCACGGACGAAGGACAAGAAAATATTTTGCAGCCAGCATAAACTGGTGATGAAGAAAGGATGAAAAAAAAGCAAAGAAAAAAGAAGAAAACAAAACCAAAACAAAAATCTGAAAACAATGCACAAATACAAAAATCCAAAAGGACAAAAAAAGAAAAAAAAAAACCCAAAAAACAAAAATAGTTAATTTCTCTGTGATTTTGAATGTGTGGTTTTCTTCTGGTAACAGATTTGGGGGCAACGTTCAAGTCAAAATTTGTCTCTGATCAAGCTGGTAGATAAAAGACAGTCACACCCAAGATTCATGCTGGATGCAGACAACAACAGACAGATTAAGGTATGAGTGTTAATTCTGTGACTTTCAAATACAGAGCTATCCAGGCTGAGGCTGGTCTCTGACTGTGGGGTTAGGGCTTATGTCCTTTAGCTTTGATGGACAGAATAATGGATACCAGAAATACATGGGACAGGGCAACAGAAGTCAAAATATTGATGATATTCCTGGAAGTGCCCAGGGCTACTTTCACTGCACCATGGCTGAGCTATGATTGTTCTGAGTCAAGGCAAGTAGAATGCAAGGCAGAGGGGCTTTGATGCCCAATGAATTATTTTTCAGCCATATGAGCAAAGGGGGCCACTTGTTTTGGAGCAATATGTATGTACTTCAAAAGCCCTGTCCTCTTAATCTGTTCTAAAATCACAGGCCAAAGTTATTCCCCAAGTCCCTGTGAATATCCAATGGCAAGATATGAGGCAATAGAGTATCCTAGATGCTGGTGTTGGCATTAAACTTTTTACAGCAATGTCTGTCAGATGAGGAGATCTCTTGTTCCAAAAAAGATTATCATTAGTTTTAGTTACTCCTCCATTTCCTCAGTTAACTCCAAAGTAGGAGTTAATTTAGTAGAAACAGGCCAACAGCACATGCTTCTTCATGCTATAGTACAAAGTGTTCCAAAATTATATTTTACACATGTGAAACTTTATCACATCTCTTCTAGATGATTTTGTTTCACCTAAAATATTCACGATGTAGTTCTGGAATTTCTGAACCTTGGTATAGAACATCCTGAAGTGTTTTTCCACCACCTTATGCTGCAAGACAAATGTGCACTAAGGGCAGGGGATCAGCATCTTCAGATAAGCCTCCTCTTCATAGTAATAATATAAATGATTTTTTAGAAAAGTAAGCATGTTTGTATTTGCAAAGGCTAAAACAGTATGGATTTGTTTGACATCTCACATTTTTCCAAGTTTACAGAAAGAAACATGATGTGTTCTAAGTGTTTCCCTCCTGCATCAAAACCTATAAGGTCCATCAGGAACTCCTAAGAGGTGTCAAGCATAATATCCAGAGGAATGCCTTGTACCCTCTTCCACAGCTTTCTGGTTTTGTGAATAATTTATACAGAAACTTGAAAGATTTTTGATATTTTCCTCCTCAAAATCCAGCAATCATAATTCAACCCTTCTTCAAATTAAAAAAGATGTTCCAAAATTTTCAGAATCTTTGGCTAAAATTCTTGCCATCAGTCAATCATCATTCTCCCGTAACTAATGATACATTCCTATCAGATATGTCCTTACTCAGCCCTCATCTTCCTCCCATCCCTCAACCACACACCTGAAGGAGCTTTATTCCCTCCCCACTCCTGCTCATCCTTTCTAAAGTCAGCCCTGTCACTTCCTTGCTTAAGGACTGCTAGCTCAGGGCTATGTTCAAAAGTCCCCTCTCTACCAAAAATGCTTTAAAAAAAACTGCTACTGGGACAAACTTTCCATTAATATTTCTAGGTAAGTTGCACCTATAAGACATGAGTTCAAATCAAGCTGAACATGCACTTTTCACACTTCCTTTTTTTTCATACTACACTCTCCCATGCTCATATCGTACCAGACTCCAAGCATGTGCCTCCTTGAAAAAAAAAAAGCATGCAGATGGAAATGGTTTCTAGTGATGGAAGGAGAGGGAAGGGACAAGAAGGGAAGTAAAGGGGATTAAGATGTGATATGTGTATGTTCCAACTCTCTACAATACATGTATTCATTGTATATTGCAAACATGTAATAATAAAAATGTTTTAAAATGTAAACACCACACATGAATTTGGCAGCTTGACTGACAAGAACCCTGATACCCAGGACAGGCTGGGCATCAGGTGTGCAGGTGCACATGTGCCTTTGGTGGGTGGACCTAATGAAACCCCCAAGACTGAGAACAGCAGGTACCAAGTGTGCTGAGTAATCAGCGAGATCAGCAGCAAGACTGAAGCAGCAGTGAAGGGCCAGCAGTTAGGCTCTGGAGAACTCCACCAACAGAAGACCAGTTCCAGACCCCACATCCAGAGGCCAAAACCAGCTCCATACCTGGGACAAATTCCATGGGAAACATGGCTGGAGTACACAGCACATTTCTGGGATCTGATATGGACATTATCACAGAAATGTAAACAACAGAGGTATTTTATTACTTTTATTCTCACTTGTTTGTCTGACTGGCTACCCATTTCCTGTCTGGTTGGAAGTCCTCTTGTTTTGTCTTGTATTTTGTGGGTTTTTTTTTTTTTGGATATTTTTCCTCTTTTAATTCTCAGGTCTAATTTTTTTTTCTTTCTTTTGTTCTTTTCTTCCTTTCTTTACCATTCTCTTTCTCTTTGTTCCTTCTTTTTTTATCACTGTTTAGGTTTCTTACCTATCTTTTACCTTTTCTTCTCTTGATCTTTCTTTCCTCAACTGCTTCTTGAATTTAAGCTTTCAAGTGAGTAAACGTTGCTGCACATTCTATTTCATTCTTTCCCTCCTGTGTCTTCCAGTTTCCTAAAACTCGCGTGGTCATCCTTTGACCTCCAGCCTTGACTATACTATATTTGACCACATTCATTACTTTATCCTGTCTCCTACCCATCTTAACACCTCCGCCCCCACAAAAGGGTAAAATCACTCCACTAAGGGGAATACCAATGCATACAATTACATGATGTATGTTTGATTTTGTTATATAACTTTGGAGTTTGTTCCTGTGGTTGGAGGTAGCAGATAAATGGTAACCATAGGTTGTCAGTAGTTAAGCTTTACTTGAAACTATTGTTATTATTAACTGTACAACTTTAACCAGCATATCATACGAGTTATAATCAGTTTTTCTCCCCTGCATGATAATGCTGTGATTGTATGGGGTCATAATCACCACCACAGCCCAGTACCAAAGGATTGGGAGCTGAGCCAAATAGTAACTTTGCATCCTTTACAAATTGGGAAGGTAGGTTCTCAGGATAACTATAAAGAATCACCTACATGTAGAGGACATCCCTGAAGAACAGACATCTCCTAGGGAAGCCTCAATACTAGTGATAAAGCTATCTATCATAAAAAATTGGCAAGCATTAACATACAAACAGAATAAAATAAAAAAGAGAAAATAGCAAATGACAAGACACAGAAGCAAAATGCAGCCCCAGACCCACAACCCACCCAGGACAAGATCAGAACACAATGAGATAGATCAAATTGGAAGTCTAACACTGAACTTTTTGAAATGATAGCAACAGAAGTGAAAAAACAAGTGGAAAAGACTATAGAGAAAATAATCTATCAAGTACGAAAAGAAATGTTGCTTAAAATCAAATATATTAAAGTAGATACAGATAAAGGAATAGATGAGCTGAGAAAAATGATGGAAACAAAAGATTCCCAACATAGGAAATAAACAGAATCCATGAAACACATCCAAACTTAAATCAAAGAGATTAAAACTTCCATTGAAAGTATAGGCAACAGATTCAGTGAAGGGGAGGATAGAATATCAGATCTTAAAGACAGAATTGCAGCTAGTGATCATGAAAAGAAAGATATCCTAAAAATAGCAAGAGACCATGAAAAATCAATCGAACAGCTACAAGATGATGCAAAGAAGAATAACATAAGATTGACTGGGGTCAATGAGAAAGCTGGAGGCAGCACAAATGCCATAAAAAAAACTCTTCACAGAAATAATGGCAGAAAACTTCCCAAGTGTGGATAAAGAAATTGACATACAAATAAATCAAGCATACAGAACTCCAAACAGATATGATCAAAACAAAACTACACCAAGACTTATAATAACCACAATTCCAGAAATTTAGCACAATAACAGAATATTTAAAGCTGTTAGAGAAAACAAACACCTCACCTATAAAGGAAAGCCTATGAGAATCATGGCAAACTTCTCAACACAAACACTCAGCTGCTCTTTAAATAGATGTTGCTCCTTAGATGTAGTGTGCAGTCCTGCCTGATATCCCCTCAATTACTCTCCCTCCCTTCAATTCTCCTGCATAAACTCACCCTCAGTTCCTCTCAGAGTGCCAGACCTGATAGGAGGGCAACTGGAGAGGTTCTGCTAAATGTCCCCAGGTACCACAGAGGGGTGGCTTGCTTTCATTGCCCACAATTGTTAGCTACACAAGAGAGCTTTGTTATGACTCCCCCAATCCCCTTTCCCTCCTGAGATCTCCCCATCCTCTTTGCCCCAGTCCTCTCTCTCTTGTCCCCTCTTCATGTCTCTCCATAGTCCTCTTCTGTCCTTTACTTTCTCTCCTCCCTTCTCTGGTCCACTTTCTGATATGCATCCTTCATCTTGTCATTCCTTGACCCATCCCTTCTTTTCATAGGGGAAATTCTGCTTCCACATGACCAGCTGGTAGGGCTGGAGGATGCACATAGGGGCCTGGGAGCTAGCTCTACACTCCAAACTGCTGTGTGAGGGTGCAGTGTGTGATAGGCCAGTGCTATAGGTGGTAAAAAGAATTTACCAATATTCAATGAATATAGAAAAGTGAACAGTTTATTGCACTGCACAGGAGACATGGGTGAGTCCCCAAGAAGCAAGAAAGGACTGCCTGTCAAGAGGAAAGGCTGGGATATTTATATTTGATTGTACCATGAGGAAGAGTGTCTGGAAACATCATCACAGGAATGCTTTCATCATGTCATGGTATTTCTGTGTCCATCCATCTCATTTCTAAGGATAACTAGGTTTTATTTGAAAACTGATGTAATGTTTTTGATTGACAGGCCCCAGTGCCCTCGGGATTGCTAGAAACAGTTCTTCCTGGTAATTTTTTTTATTTTAAAGAGAAAATAAAATAACAATAAAACAGTTTCAAAACAGATTAGTAGGAAAGTTACATTAATTAATAAGTTGTGTATTGTTGTCTTCCTAGTAGTTATTGAGCGTACAAGATATAGGCATGATATCTTGTTCAAACAATATTAGCACAAACCTTTCTTTTTAATGAACTAAGAGAAGCTAGCTGTATAAGTATCCTATTTTTTGTATAAATATATATTTTTTTCTTTTTCCCCTTCTTCCTTTCCCATTTCACCCATCACAGTTTGTCTTTTCTTTTGAACAGTTTCTTCCCAATTCACAATATCTATTGTATATTTTGGGTCTTATTTACTAGTTCAGTTTCTCACACTAGTGAGACAATATGATGTTTAAACATATGGGTCTGATTTACTTATGAGTATGATCTTGAGTTGCATCCATTTACATATAAAACTCTCAAATTTATCCTTCTTTATGGCTGAGCAGCACTCCATTATATAAAAAAAAAACTCACATATTTTTATGCATTCCTCAGTTGATTGGCTTTTGGGTTGTTTCCAAGATTGAGCTATTACAAATTGTGCTGCTATAAAGATGGGTGCACATATATTGCTGTGGTATGATGTTTTTAATTCTTCTGGAAAGATACCCAGAAGGGACTAGCTGGGTCAAATAGGACCTCTAATCCTAGTTTTTTGAGTTATCTCCACACTGATTTCCACAGTGGTTGCATGACTCTACACTCCCACCAACAGAGAAGAAGGGTTCCTTTTTCCCCACAGCCCTGCCAGCATTTGTTATTGGTTGATTTTTTGATGATAGCCATTCTTTTTGTGGTGAGATGGAATCTCATTGTTGTTTTAATTTGCATCTCTTGAATAGCCAATGATGAACATTTTTTCAGGCATTTATTTGCCATTTGTATTTCTTCATCTGAGAGGCATGTGTTCATCTCAGATGCCCATTTTGGGATTGGGTCTTTGAATTTGGGGTTCTGATTATTTTTAATATAAAGATTTTTTTTTCAATTCTTTATATATTCTGGATATAAGTCCTTTGTCTGAGGGACAACTAGGTATAATTTTTTCCACTCTGTGGGTTGTCTTTTCACTCTGTTGGTGATTCCATTTGTTGTGCAAAACTTTTTAATAAGGTGAGATCTCATTGTTGATTCTTTGTAATGTTTCCCTTGCCATCTGGAATTTGTAATGAAGTCTGTGCCTACACTTATGTCTGCAAGATTTCTACCTATTTTCTCTTTGAGTAAATTTAGTGTTTCATTTTAATATTTAGAACTTTGATCCATTTTGACTTTAGTGCATGGTGATAGACATGGGTATAGTTTCATTCTTTGGCATGTGGAAAGCCAGTTTTATCTGCAACATTTATTAAACAGACTATCTTTCTTCCAGTGAACACATTTGGCTCCTTTGTCAAAATAAGGTGGCTGAGTGTGTTTGGGGTTGCATCTGAATCTTCTATTCTGTTCTGTAGAAAGCAGCTGAAGCTGGAGATTGATCATTTGTGCAGGGCTGGAGCAAGGCCAGTCTGTAGAACAAAGAGTGCCTGAGGTGAGCCACCTGAACAAGCTGCTCCAGTCCAGATAACACCAAGCCCTTAGGCTACCATGCAGGCAGATTGCTAGGCAGGTGGGTGTCACGTGACATCAACCTGCCAAATGTGTAAATACATGCTCTGTAGTGGCTGAGCCGTTCCTTTCCTCCCATCCAAAGAGAGAGCTCCACCTGATCCCAGTTTTCTGTATCTTGTCTTCATTACTTCACCTTCTCGCCAACCTTCATGGTCCTCACCCTGTGAAGTTTGAGAGCTGAGCAGGTCGCAGGACTGTTCTACTAATCCTCAGGCCTGTTTTTTTGCCAATACCATGCTGATTTTACTACAATGGCTTTGTAGTATAATTTCAGGTATGGGATTGTGATGCTCCCTGACTTGTCTCTGTTGCCCAGAATTGCTTTTGCTATTCTAGGTCTATTCTGGTTCCAAAATAATTTTAGGAATGTTTTCTCTAGATCTGTGAGGTGGTAAAATTAATTGACAAATGCGTGAAGATTAACTAGTGTTAGTGCTCAAGTGGATGAGAATTATGGAATTTTTGATGTTATATTGTGATGGGGAAGAAATGATATTCTTTAAGACTTGACATATGGTTAGATCATCTAGTGATGTACACATATTTTCTTCACATAGCTCATAAGGTAGAAAGTTAATATTCTACTGCAAAATAATTCAAATGCAATGTGACCTTCAAAGAAATGACAGTAAAATAACCATGATTTCTCATTCAAATGTCCTGAGGCCTTAGTAACTGGGCGCAGGTGGCACCTGACACACACCCCAGGCCATAAAGCTAGACAGAGGAAACCGTGACTTGGAGCAAAAGGAGGAACATGTAAAAGGGAGCTGCCAGAGTGACTACAGCCCTGTGACTGAAACCACTGACCCATCACACCAAATGGTAAAGGCAGGGTAAGATTCAGAATTCACACAGAAAAACATTAGTGTGGAAACAGAACATGTCTTAGCAGTGACTCGTTATTTCTACCCCATATCTCATGGATTTGAATACTGGAGACTCAGCAAAGGAATTTAAAAACACAGAGAAAATTTATTTTTTTATTCATTTCTTTGTTCTTTGTTTTCTCTGGGTTTTGTGGGTTTAGCTTTTTACTTTGTATTTTTTATTTCTTCCTTTTCCTTTTTTGTTTTGTCCTGGTTGTATATATTGTCTTATTTTTTCTTTCTTTTACCATACTTTTTTATTTTTCATTTGCTTATTAATTTTTCTGTTTCTTTTATGTGATTCTATTAACTTTCTCTTACTCCTTAATAAATCTTTTTTTAGAACAGCACAGAAAAAGGAAGGGGAAATCTGTACTTTCTCCCTGGCTCCTAGGTCTTGGGTCATGAGAAAAGAAGAGTAAATCTACAGAGACATTATGAAAGTGGGTGCCTCTAGAGGCCTTCAGTGAGAAATGCACCAGTAAAATGAAAGCAAAGTAGCCACATTGGTTCATCTCATGGCTCCCCGTGTTATACTCCCAGAGTGAGATATCCATGGTCAGGTTGGCAAGAGAGACCCAGAATGTTTTTAGCTAAACAGTCCAGGACCCACTGTCATGACCAGAGGCCAGGTTCAGCCTGAATTTTGATGGATTTGAAAGTCCCAGAATTGGAACCCTACACTATTCCTACTGCTGGCTTGCTTGTGATTATCCAGCACTGATCTGGGCTCTGACTGTCTCCTTTTTCTACCAGTGAGAGCAGGGATATATGTTGAATAGAGCACTGTCACAAAACTGTAGACCCCCGGAAGATAACCAGAAGCTTGAAATCACAGAGAAATTTCTGTCTTTCTTATTTTTTCTTTCCATTTTTAGTTGGTTTTGTCCAGTTGTTTTTTGTTTTTGTGAGTGTGAGCATTGTTTTTAGGCTTTCTGTTTTGTTTTAGCTTTTTATTTTTTTCTTCCCTTATCTCTTCACTAGTTTCCTGGGGCTTAAGTGATCTTTCTTTGTTCTTCAGCCTTCTTTCTAATCTATTTTTCTTTTGTCTAAGTTTTCCTCTTCACCCTTTTAAATGTCCTTTGCTTATTTTATTCTCTGTTATTTTTACTCTCTACATAATTTCTTTCTTATTGCTTCCTCTTTTCTTTTATGTTCCATTTCTTGATAGCTTTTGTCCTACATTTACCTAATTCTGCAGACATCATTCTACTCCACAAGATTCTTTGGACCACATCACTTTCCTCCTCATATAATAGAGTTTAAGGTTTCAAAGTTTTCCTTTTGCACCTTCTCATTCCCAAACCCTAAATATTTACCAGTATAACATAAACTTTGTTAATCTTTTGATAGTTAACTCTGTAAAATTACTATTGAATTATTTTCTACCTTTAGCAGAGATATAGCTGTTGCATTTAGTACTTATTAACTTTAAGTCAATACCTGGGTTGACTTAGTGTTTCTTTTCTGGTTTAAGAGTGGGTGGTACAAAACTGGTTCTTATGGTATGTTAATACCAAATTTCTCCTGGGTGATACTACTATAGCTTTTTCCCTTGATATTAACAGGGTCAAATAGTTGTTGCTATTTCTATTTCTTGTTTATCAACACTGAAGTTGCTTTTGTGACATTAACAGTACTAGAATACATTGCCAGATAACTTTATTGCTGGACAAAGTTCACTGCATCCTCCTCTCCAAAAATAACCAAGACAGTATGATCTTGTTGCTATGGCAAAGTTTTGTAGTTAGCCACACCCAAAGTACATCACTGAAAAGCAAATAGAGAGATCCCTTTACTAGCAACAAAGTCTTTAGGCTATAAGCATCCAAAACCTAAGCACCAAACAAAATGAACAAACAAACAAGAACAATAGAAATGTGGAAAGAAAAGACAATGAAACATCTCCCAAAAAACACAACATCCCTAAAGCCAATCCAGAGTGCTCCAAAGGGAAAAATAATATAATCCACTAACCTGAATAACTCAAAATCATGGCAGAGGGGGTTAAAATACAGCTCTAAGAGATACTCAGTGGGATTAGAGATGATATAGTTAAACACACAATGTAAGTAACAACCAAAAAGATGCAGGAGCTTTCAGAAGACACAAATAAAAAGCTAGATGAGGGCCGGTGAGATGGCTCATCAGCGTAAGCGCCTGCCTTGCAAGCGTGAGGGCCCGAGTTCAACTCCCGGATCCCACATACGGAAAAGGGGCCGGTGGTATCACTCAGCGGCACGGGCGCCTGCTGGCGCGTGAGGTCCTGAGGTCGACCCCCCCGGTACCCACAAAAAAAAAGCTAGATGAGCTAAACAAAATGATAAACATGAACAATCAGTTTACCAAATGATTAAATTCCATGAAAAGCATTCAATCAGAAATCCAGGGTATTAAAAACCAGTCGGAGACTGGGCTGTACATGGTTAAGTTGCTGAACACAAGGACCTCTGGCTGTGTTGGAAAAGAACACATGCATAGTGCTCTGAAGTCCAGATAAATACCACAGCTGAGACAGCCAAGAAGATGGGCTTCTAACACCCCCATTCCAGAGCAATAAAACTGTCAGCCTTAAAGATCAAACAGTTGTCATAATTGACACAATTTACTGCTTGGAGAAGTCTTTGAACTGACACCCAAGGTCCTGCTCAGTTCCTGCCTTTCCTCAGTATCCCCTTCCTTTGTTTGAAAACCAAATAAATATGAACTGTCTGATTGAGTTCTTTGTCTTTTCTCTTGAGAGAGAGAGTTCTGACCTTCCCGGATGCTCCAAAATCATACTACTGATCTCTTTTATTTAAGTCATTCATCATCCACTCATTTAGGAGATTGGCACTAGGCCAAGACCCCAATACTACTGAAAGTATGGGCAGCAGGATGGACCAATGTGAGAACAGAATTTCAGAACTACAAGATAATGATGTCTTCAAGAACCAACTACTCAGACACCTTAAAATCAAGAGAAAATAAAAAATGGATCCCACAATAGCTAGATAATCAAAGAAGACTAATTTAAGACTAATTGATATAAGTGAAAAATCATAATACAAGTGGCATAAAAAACATCTTCACAGATATAATTGCAGAAAACTTCCCAAATATAGGGAAAGAAGTAAACACAAAGATAAGTGAAGCATATAGAACACCAAAAATCCATGACATACAGAAAAGTGAGGTATATAGAACACCAAAGAGTATTGACCAAAAGAGAAACTATCCATGCCATATTATACTCAAAATTCCAGAAGTTCACTACAGGGGCAAAAATATCAAAAGATATTAGAGAAAGGCAAGAAATCACATACAAAGGTAAGCCTATTAGAATCACAGCAAAATTTTCTGCACAAGCCTTTCAGGCCAGGAGGGCTTAGAGTGAAATATTTCAGGCCCTGAAAGATAACAACCTCCAACCCCTCCTTATGTATTTTGCAAAATTTTCCTTTAGAATTGATGGATAAATAGGTGTTTTTTATGACAAGGAGAACCTCAAGAAATTAATGAGCACTAAATCAGTGTTACAAAAATTTTTAGGGATATCCAAGAAAGAGCCACTAAAGCCAACAATGCCAATAAGTGAAAAAGAATGAATTTTCTTTCATGATGAGCAACTAAGCAAAAGGAAAGAAAATGAGGAAATTAGCACCAGGAAAATAATGCAGTGATGGGAAAAAGTCAATATATCTCAGTAATAACTCTCAATGTGAATCATCTCAATTCTACAATCAAAAGGCATTTGTAGGATGGATCATGAACCAAAACTCAACAATATGCAGTATACAAGAAACTTTTAATTCAAAAAGATATTCACATACTCATGAACTAAAAGTCAGAAAAAGCAGAAGTTGCTATCCTAATTTCAGACTAAGTGGATTTCAAGCTAATCCTGATCAGAAGAGACAAAGAAGCTCACTACACATTGGTTAAAGAGCAATCCAGCAGGAAGAGTTAACAATTGTAAACATATGTTCACCAAGTTCCAGCACACTCAACTTCATAAAACAAACACTAATGGACATCAGAAATCAGATAAAGAGCAATATAATTATAATGAGGTAACTCAATGACACAAATGGACACATCATCTAGATAAAAAAATCAACAAAGAAGAATCAGAGTTGAACAAAACCTTCACACAAACAGACTTAATACATATCTACAGAGTGAACCATCCAACAGCAACAGAATACACATTCCTCTCCACAGCACATGGGACTTTCTCCAAAATAGACTACATACTAGCTCATAGAGCATGTTTAAGTAAATGCAAGGGAGTCAAAATTGTCCTGTTTATATTATTGGATCATAGCGCACAGAAACTAGAAATCAATGGCAAAAGACACCAAAGAAGCTAAGCAAACATGGAAATTAAATAATACATTTTGAATAATCAATGAGTCACAGATGAAGTTAAAGGAGAAATTCAACATTTTCTACAATTAAAAAATAATGCCAGGGCCGGTGAGATGGCTCAGCGGCATAAGCACCTGCCTGGCAAGCGTGAGGGCCCAAGTTCGACTCCCGGAACCCACATATGAAAAAAGGGCCGGTGATATCGCTCAGTGGCATGGGCGCCTGCTGGCACGTGAGGTCCTGAGGTCGACTCCCATTACCCACCAAAAAAGAAATAATAATAATAATACCAGTATGACATACTTGAATATATGAGATGCAATGAAAACAGTCATAAGAGGGAAGTTCATTCAACTGAATTCCCACATCAGAAAAACTGAATGAACTCAAGTAAATAACATAGTGATGCACCTCATGGACCCACAAATTTAGGAACAATTGAGACCCAAACTAGAACAAGGAAGGAAACTATGAATATCAGGGCAGAAATCAATGGAATTGAGAATAAGAAAAAATAATGTAAAAATTCAATGAATTAAGAGTTAAATCTTTGAGAGATTAAACAAAATAGACAAAAACTTTGCCAATCTTACCAAAATAAGGAAAAAAAGCCAAAATCCATGGATTAGAAATGAAATAGGTGAGCCTGTGAGATGGCTCAGTGGTGTAGGCACCTGCCTGGCAAGTGCAAGGTCCTGAGTTAGACTCCCAGAACCCACATATGAAAAAAGGGCCAGTGATATCGCTCAGCGGCACGGGTGCCTGCTGGTGCGTGAGGTCCTGAGGTCCACCCCCAGTACCCACACACACATACAAAAAAAAAAAAACAACAGAAATGAAACAGGTGAAATCACAAACAATTCTGCTGAAATTCAGAACATTATCTGTAACTACTTTGAGATGCTGTACTCTAATAAAATGGAAAATTCAGAGGAAATGGATAAATTTCTAGATACATATAAATTACCAAAGTTGAACCAAGAAGATATAAAAATCTTGCATAAACCAGTATTATACAGTAAAATTGAAGATGTAATAAGAAAACTACCCACTGGAAAAGCCCAGGTTGTGATGGACTCACTGTTGAATTCTACAAGAATTTTGAGATGATCTAATGCCAATATTCCTCAAACACTTTAATGAAAGTGCATAGTACTGCCAAAGTCATTCCTGAAAGCACGAATTGCATTCTATTCCAAAACCAGAAAACAATCCAACCAAAAGAGAACTTCAGGTCAATCTCTTTAATAAATGTAAATGCAAAATTCCTCAATAAGTTACTGGCAAACAGAATGTAGCAAATCATCAACAAGATCATACATCATTACAAAATAGGATTTATTCCATGGATGCAGGGATGGTTCAACATACTAAAGTCAATAAATGTAATACACCAAATGTAATCTGCCACATAAAAGCAAAACCAAAAACCACATGATCATCTCAATATATGCAGAAAGAGCGTTTGACAAAACCCAACATCTCTTCATGAAATAAACCTTGAAGAAAATAGGAATAGAAGGTCTTTATCTCAACTTGATAAAAGTCATCTATAACAAAAAATTGCCAACATCATACTAAATGGAGATAAGTTGAAATCTTTCCTTATAAAATCATGGACAAAACAAGAATGTCCTCTATCACCAACTCTATTCAATATAGTTCTTGATACACTAGTTAGAGGAATTAAATGAAAGAAATAAAAGTGATGTGGACAGGGAAGGAAGAAATCAATTTATCATTATTTGTAGATGACAAGATCCTCTATATAGGAGACCCCAAAAACTCCACCAAAAGACTCTGAGAACTGATAACTAAATTCAGAAGCACAGCACGATAAAAGTCAACACTCAAAAATCAATAGTATTCCTGTACACCAATAACAACTCACAAAGAAGGAAATTAGGGAAACTGTACCTTTCAGCATAGTATCCAGAAAAATGAAATACTTAGAGATTATCCTAAACAAGGAAGCAAAAGATCTCTACAATGAAAACTATAGTATTCTGGAAAAGTAGATCAAAAGGATATTAGTAAATGGAAAGATATCCACTGTTCCTGGATAGGCATACCCAGTATAGTCAAAATAGCTATACTTCAAAAATGATTGTGACGTTTAATACAATCCCAATCCCAATCAAAATGCCAATAACATTCCTTACAGAACCAGAGAACACAAACCTGAAATTCATATGGAGCCAGAAGAGACCTAGAATAACTAAAGCAATTCTGGGCAACAGCAAGGCAGAGGCCTCACAACCCCAGATTCAAATTATCCTACAAATCTGCAGTGATTAAAACACCATGGTATTGGCAAAAAAAAAAAAAATGACTTGTTGATCAATGGAGCAGAGTAGAAGATACAATAACAACTGCCAGGCAACTCAGCTATGTTATTTTTTTTTTTTTTGTGGGTACCGGGGGTCGACCTCAGGACCTCGCGCACCAACAGGCGCCCATGCCGCTGAGCGATATCACCGGCCCCTTTTTCATATGTGGGATCCGGGAGTCGAACTCAGGCCCTTGAGCTTGCAAGGCAGGCGCTTACACCGCTGAGCCATCTCACCGGCCCAGCTATGTTATTTTTGACAAAGCACCAAGTCCTTTGGTGGATAAATGATAGCCTCTTTTACAAATGGTGCTCAGAAAACTGGCTATCCACATGCTAAAGATTGAAACAACAGCCATATCTCACATAATGCACTAACCTAAAATCAGAATAGAACAAGGATCCAAACATTCAAACAGAAACACTTAATCTGCTGGAAAATGAATTTTGTAAAACTCTTGAAAACACAGATGTAAGCAAAGACTTGCTGAACAGAACCCTGGTTTCATAAGAAATAATATGAAGAATCAACAAATGGGATCACTTCAAATTAAAAAGCTTCTGCACAACAAAGGAAACCACCAACAGATTGAAGACACAACCTACAGAATGGGACACTCTTGTGTGAGCTACTCCACAGACAAATAACTAATATCTAGAATATATAAAGAAGTGAAGGGCCGGTGAGATGGCTCAGCGGCATAAGTGCCTGCCTGGCAAGCGCGAGGGCCTGAGTTCAACTCCCAGAACCCACATACGAAAAAAGGGCTGGTGATATCACTCAGCGGCACGGGTGCCTGCTGGTGCATGAGGTCCTGAGGTTGACCCCCAGTACCCACAAAAAAAAGTGAAAAAATTAGACCCCCAGATTTAAAGACACAGTCGAAAAATGGGCATCTGAAATGAACAGACATTTCTCAGATGAAGAAATACAAATTACTAATAAATACATTTTTAAAATGCTCAAATTGCTGAACATTAAAGAAATGCAAATTAAAACACAGATTTCATCTCACTCCAGAATGAATGGCTGTCATCAAGAAATCAACCAATATAAAATGCTGATGAGACTGTGGGGAGAAAGGAACCCTTTTTTTGGTAGGAATGTAAACTGATACTAACTCTATGACTATCAGTATGGAGATTCCTCAGAAAACTAAAAGTAAAAATTACATTTGATCCAGCTATACCCTTTCCAGGTATCTTCCCAAAAGACATCATACTACAGTAATATATGCACACATTCATATTTATAGCAGCACAATTCACGATCACTAAATCTTTAAAAAAACTTATATCCTCATTAGAAGATGAATGCATAAACAAAATATGGCATTTATACACAACAGCATACTACTCTACCATAAAGAAGGATAAACGAGTATGTGTGGGAAAATGGATGCACCTTGAGATCATGTTAAGTGATTTAAATCAGACACACAAGCATAAATATTGCATGACTTCTCTGATATGAAGTACTTAATATGAAAATGAAACGTGAAAGAAAAGACATACGAGGAAAAATGAAAGAGGAAAAAAGTTATTGTAATCAGCGTGGATAATGAATCTAAAAGTGTACCTTGATTTAGTACAAATGTGTATATATATTTTACATGTTCTTTAGCCTGTTTGTTTTTTAACCTCTATATATGACAATTAACTTTATAAGTTCTCATAAGATAAATAAATCAAACTGATGCTGGCAAAATAAATGGAATGTGGAGAGAAGGCGAAAGAAAATAAATTGAAATGTGTTATGTACATGTACCCATGCCCTACATTGAGTACATTGTGTAGTACAAACATGTACTAATTAGTCAAAAATTATAAACATAAGAAAATTAAAAAGCTGGAAGGATGAAAAAATCAATAACATTGTAGTACAATAACAAAGTCACCAAGAAAAAATTAGGAAAACAATACCATTGACAATAGCATGAAGAAAAATTAAATACATAAGATTTAGCCTACCCAAGGAAGTGAAAAATTTCTACAACAGAAACTACAATACTTTGAAAGAGGAAATTGAATATGACTTCAGAAAATGGAAAAACATCCTATGCTCCTGGATAAGCACACCCAATATTGTTAAAATGGTCAGACTATCAAAATTGAAACAAAGCTTTAATTCGATCTCAATAAAAATACAAACAGAATTCCACAATGAACAAGCAAAAACAATCCTGAACTTTGTATGGAACCAAAATGGACCCAGAATAACAAAAAGATACCTAGACAACAAGAACAAACAGGAGGCATTACAGTCCCATATATTCAGTTATATTACCAAGCGACAGCTATTTTAAATAGCATGACACTGGCACTGAAAACAGATATGTCAATCAATGGAACAGAATAGTGGAGTTGGAATTAACCGGAAGCACATTCAGGTACCCAATCTTTTACAAAGCCACCAGTACAATACACTGGAGTAAAGATAACCTCTTTAGCAAATAGTGTTGGAAAAGCAGGCTACACAAAGGCAGAAGTTGCTTCTATACCCATATCTCTCACCTTGAACTAAAACAAATAAAAATGTTTCTTAGATATTAATACAGAAATAATTAATCTCATGTAAGAAAAATTCAGTAGACTCTCGAAGACATGGGCATAGGCATAGGCAAGTACTTACTAAATGGAAACCCAGGTGCACAGGAAGTAACATCAAGAATCAACAAATGGAGTCATCAAATTTAAAAATCTGCACAACAAGTGAAACGAACAACAGTCAGGAGATAACATAGGTATGGGAAAAGAATCCTGCCAACTACGCATCAGACAGAGAAATAGTATCTACAATATAAAAAGAAATGAAGGAAGTAAGACCATTTGAAAATAAAAACCCCAAACAAGAAATTGGCATTTGAAATGAATATGCAATTCTCTCAAGAAGTACAAATGGTTAATAAATACATAATTAAAATATTTGACATCATTGGCCATTAGAGAAATGCATGTAACCTAACTCTAAGGTTGCTTCTTACTCCAGAAAATTAGCTATCACCAACAAATAAAATAATTTCATATACTGATGAAGGTTTGAGGTAAAAAAAAAATCTTTCTCTTTTGTTGGGATTTTAAAATAGTACAAACACTGGAATTTTTTAGCAAACAAAGTATAGAAATTTCATTTAACCCATCTATTCTTCTATGTATTTTTCTGAAAAAGTTAAAGACATCATACTCAAGTGATACATGCGTACTTCTGTTTATAGCACCAAAACTTATAATATCTAAAACTTGGAAATGGCTTATATACCCATCAACAGATTAATATATAGGGAAAATGAGGTATTTATACATAATGGAGAACAACTTTGCTATAAAAAATTAATTTGAATCATTTGTAAGGAAATGTATACACTTTGTCACAATAATATTAAGTGAAATAATTTAGATACACATGGTTAAATATCACATGATTTCTCTTATATGAGAAGCTCAAAATATAAATAAATTAGAGATCAGAATTAAACATAGGTAATAGAATATATATATATACTCAAAATATAAATAAATATCAGAATGAAATATAGATAATGGAATATATATACCAAGATATGGAGAGTTAAGATCTTTATGGGGCTGGTGATATAGCTCAGTGGCATAAGTACTTGCCTGGCAAGTGCGAGGTCCTGAGTTTGACTCTCGATACCGGCATATAAAAAAAATAAAGATTTTTATGTACTCATACCAACTTGCCACAATGAATATAATCACTAAACACTACAAATATATACTAATAAAAATAAAAAGTAAAATAAATCAAATGTCACAATAAAATTAGCGAGGTTGTAAGCTGCAGCAGAGTACACTGTCTTCAGTGTTGGCCGAGCCAAGAGTTTCTTTGGCCAGGACACAGCCTGGAGTCTGATATACTAAATGGAAAATGCTTTTTTTGTGGGCTCCATTCCCAGCATGGATTTGCAGATTGATTTGTTCTGAACTGCTAAGAAAGTATTCAGGAGAAACGGACAGGTGGAGGGCATCCACAGATGGGCGATCACACCAGTTGGCATTGTTCTTAGTGCTGGCCAAACAGAATGTTTTTCCAGTCAAAATACGGCTGGAATTTTAGGTAACAAGAAAATGCTTCCCTGTTTATGGGCTCCACTGTTACCATGGCAGGTCTGGAGACCATACCATTCAATGAAATGCACAAAAGCTTTTAAAGGAATTAACTAGGAGTGTAGTCACCATGTGGTGTTTACCCCAGCTTCCACTATGCTCAGTGCCAGTTGAACCAAGCAGTTTTCGCAATGGGACATGGTCCGAAGTTTGAGATAACAGCAGGAGAGTCTTCCCTTCATGAAAACTAGAGGGACCATACATTAGTCTGAAATTTGGAGTGTTTTGGCAGGCTATAAATGGTTAGTGGTGGGGGCTAAGTGAAACAAAACAGATGGTCTACTCTTGTGTTTTTGTTTTCCCAAAGCTGGACCCCAAGGGAACCACAGACCAGAGAGTATCTTGGAGGACTGAGTTGGTGCTATAACTGATTTGAGACAGAATGGAAAATCTTGGCCCAGACTTCTGCCTCCATGGTACTGAATACAGTGAAAACCAAGTGCCAGAGAAAAAGTCAGAAGTCTACAACAGCTAGGACCTGTGATTAATGGGGGTAGAGGGAAACAACCAGCATCAGATGAGACAACCTCCTCCTTGACAATGTATGCTGCTGAAATTATTGTGTGAGGGCATACACAGATATGGGAACAAAGAGTTTCAGAGGTACAGAGAGAAGAGAAAAATGGAGCTTCCTATAAGATCAAGGCTAGAAAAGTCAGACTGAGACCCCATTGGAGGGACAGCATAGATTCCACACCATTGACCCTGGGAACAGTAAAGAATCCCAAACACAGCAGTCTAAAGACAGCAGCAGTGAAAAAATGCACAGGGATTTTTATACCAATTTTTAAAAAACAGAAAAATTATATTTTTCTCTGTCCCTTTTCAATTATGCTATTCATTTTGCCTTTTAATTGGTAATTGGTTTTGCATGAGAAATATTTGTCTTTTTACACATGTATATGAGGGTATACCTGTGTTAGTTTTCTGCTTTCACTCTGTAATGCCTTACTTTGTTTTGTCATATATTTGCATACCAACAGTTGCTCCTTAGGAATATCTGAATTTGTTTGATTATTTGATTAACAATTGCAAACAATTACTTTTTATCTTCTCTCAACTCCCATTTATATTGTTTTCTCTGCTTTCTTAACTATCATTCACATTTTTGTTCTGGTTCTATCCCCTCCTCCATTTTTCCTATTTTAATTATATTATTATTTTTGTTGTCCTTTATTTTTCTTTTCCTTATACTATTTTTCTCTTTAATCAATGCAATATTTCTTTTAATAATATATTGATTAAATATATATATGTGTATATATGTATAAATTATTTAAAATACTCTGAATATCATTAAAGGTTAATTTCTCTACCCTGCTATACTACATTACATATTCTCTCTTTTTCTGGTTTGGTAAAATAGAGGAAACTTACATCAAGTTCATAATTACTACAAAATTTATTTTAGCTTCTCAAGTGCTGACATTATTGCTAGCTACTTTCTCCCCTCAAAAAATCTCTGGAAGCTGAATATATCACCCAGAAAAGACTAAGTGGAAACTCTCACACAGAGAAATACCCACAACCCAGGGCACACCACTAAGAGACACCACTTACAAAATGAACAGTGAGATACACATTCTACAAAACTGTTCTGCAAACCTCACCACAGAACACAACTAAAATGTGAAAGCAAGGCAACAAGATGTCTCGATAATACATAATTCCCCAAAAAAACCTATAACCACAGATAATAAAGTGGATGAATTTCCAGAGAAAATAATTAAAAAACTGATAGGTAAAATGATCAATGAAATCAAAGAAGGGAAATATAAACAACTGAAGGAATCAATTTATAGAATGATGAATTATATCAAGAAGATACATAAAAGCAGCTCTTTGGATTAAGGAGACAATGAAGTAAATAAAAGGGTACTTCAATGAGAATATAGAAGTTCTGATAAAGAACAAAGCAAAAATTCTTAAAATGGAATTCTCAATAAGTCAAACTAAACACTCCATTAAAGATTAAGTAATATACAAGATGAATCTGCAGAAATAGTATCATAATAAATTGCAGGTAGAAGTTTTGGAGCATTCAGAAAAGATTAAAGAAAAAAAGGATACAAAGCATAGAACAGACTATGCAAAAGTTCATTGGTAAATCTAAAAATGAATAACTTCAGGCTCATTGGCTCAGAATGTGGCACTGAAATACAGACAAATAGCTTAAAACACTTATGTACTGGAATTATTAGTGAAAGTTTCCCAAATCTGGGAAATTTGATACCATATAAAGAGACATTTGCAACACCAAATTGACATGAACAGAAAGAATTTCCCCACAATACACAATAGCTAAAATGCAAGAAATTCAACACAAAGAGGGGAAATGAAAAGCCTTTGGACAAGAGTACTAAATCACTTATAAGGGCAAATCCTTAAGAATAATAGTAGATTTCTGAACAGAAACCTTGGAGGACAGGAGCGCTTGGAACCAAGTTTCTCAAGCTCTGAAATGAAATTATTGCTAACTCATACTCCATATCCTACATAGTTGTCTTTCAGAATTGAAAGAGAAATAAAATCTTCCAAGATGAGTATAAATTAGAGACATTTGAGACCACAAATCCAGCATTGCAAAAAATAAGAGAATACTAAACACAGAGCAAGAAGACAATGAATACAATACAAAGGACAGAAGATAAATGAGTAAACAAAAGAAATGAATCAGCCACCCAAAACACAAAACATTAGGAAAGTTAATACAAACCTTTCAATAATCACTATTAATATAAATGGTCTTAAATCTCCAATTAAAAGATAGAGATAGGCAGATAGAATAAAAACCAAGGTACAGATAAATGATAGATAGATATAGTTAGATAAATCATTGATAGATAGATGATAGATGATAGATAGATGATAGACAGTCTTCAAGAAATGCAGGTCACCTGCAAAGACACATTAACACAAAGTGAAATGATGGAAAATCATACTCTAAAGCACCTAGAACCCCAAGGGAAGGATTAGTGGCTATATTATATCTATCAAGATAGAATTCCAGGGCCGGTGAGAGAGCTCAGCGGCATAAGCACCTGCCCGGCAAGGAGGAGGTCCTGAGTTCAACTCCCAGAACCCACATAAAGGAAAAAAAGGGGCCAGTGATATCGCTCAGCAGCACAAGCGCTTGCTGGCAAGTGTGAGGTCCTGAGGTCGACTCCCAGTATCCACATAAAAAGAAAACAATAAAAGGAAGAATTCCAACTGAAAACAGAAGAGACAAAGAAGGTCACTAAACGTTGTTAAATGGAACATTTTACCAAGAAGAGACAACAGTCATAAATAAATAAATAAATAAATAAATATATATATATATATATATATATATATGAACTGAATGTTGGCACACACAAATTCTTAAAACAAACACTTCTTGACAAAAAATGACAGATAGATTCCAATACAATTATAGTTGTAGATTTCAGTATATCACTGTAACAAAAAGGCCAAATAGACAAAAAAGTCAAAAAAGAAACATCAGCATAAACTACACTGCAGATCAAATGGAGTTACCTGACATCTATAGAGTTTCAACAAAAATCAACAGAATAAACTTTCTTTTAAGGACCCCATGGAATTTTCCCAACCAGTCCTCAAAGCACAGAAGAATTCAAATAATAATTTCATATATCCTGTCAGGTCAAAATGGAACAAAGCTAGAAATCAACAGCAGATGACATTACAGAAACATATGAAGTTTGAAGACTACACTCTTAAATGATGACAGCTCATTGGAGAAATCAGAGGACAGTTTAAACAATTTCTGTAATCAAATAATAATGGAAACACAACATATCAAATTATGTGAGACATGACATATGTAGTTTTAAGAGAATATTTTGTAGCTATAAAGGCATACATTAGAAAAACAGAAGATAACCAAATAAATAACCTAATAATTCAAGATCCTAGAATAACAAGAACAAATAAAACCCAAAATGAGTGGAAGGAAAGAAATAATAAAGATCAGAGCAAAATTAATAAAATTGATACTTTAAAACAATACAATGGATCAATGTATCAAAGAATCATATTAGAAAAAAGACAAATAATATTAAAAATCATTTAGCCAAGCTTACCTAAAGAAAGAAAAAGAAGGTCCACATTGATAAAATTGGAGATGACAGAGGCCACATTAAAATAGAAACCACTGAAATCCTAAGATTTCAACCACTAATCATAAAATACCACTTGACCCAGCAATACCATTTGCATTCGGCAGCTTTCCTGTTGGGTCACAGTATCTCACTCTAACCATTTAAATGAGAAAAGGTTTAGTTTTGCTCATGGATTTGGGAATTCAATCCAGGGTAATCGGGCTCTAGGTACCTTGCAGTAGAATGGTGTGGTGGAGCAAACATGCTTAGTTTGTGGCTGCTGGGAAGCAAAGCAGAGAAACAGTGTCAGAGAGAAAGGGTCAACGGTACCAGACATAAATCCCAAGGCCATGCATCCATGCCCCATACAAGTAAACTCAGAAGTTTATTCTACCAATTCTCCAGGTGTATCAAAAGCCAATTGAGTTTACATTTCACCCCAATGAGCAGACCACACCTTAGAATATTTCCAAAAGAAGTCTGCATACCATAGTGATATATGTATAACCATGTTTATAGCAACACAATTTGGAAGAGTAAAAGTATGGAATAAGCCTACACGGTCATCAACAGATTAATGGATAAAGAGAATATGATATGCATACACAATGGAATATCTATCTTCCCTTAAGAAGAATGAAGTAAGTCACTTGCATGAAAGTAAAGGGAAGTAGAAACTATAATTTAAATGAAACTAGCCAGAATCAGAAAGTTAAATATCTAGTATTGTCTCTTACATGAGAAGCACAAAACATTTATTAATCAAGGAAAAATGTTAGTAAATCAAGAGATAAAATTTTGGATATAATGAAGGGGATTAGCTGAAGGGAAAAGGAAAGGAATATTTTACTTATGGTATTGAAATAGACTAAGATATGTTAAATGCATGTACCTACTTCTCAGAACATATCCTACTATTATGTATTATTACTGTTCACATTTAATATACTGTATAATAAAATTTTATAATCTCTAAAAAATTAAATCTCAGAATATGGCAAGGAATTGAAAGTGTTTTCACCTATTGTGTATTTGAAGATGAAGAAAATATTTTGCTGTGGTTTGAATGTCTCTCTGAAAAACTGTATGCTGGAAACCATCACAAATGCAATAGTTTTGGGTAGCCATGGGTGCAAAATAAATGGGTTTGTCCTAGGAGTGAGTTTGTTATTGCCAGAAAAAGTTTAGTTCCAGGCTTACTTGAGGTAGACACAATATACAGAGCCTCAGAAGGAAGACACCTGTCATTTTGGTCTGCCACTTTCATTTTTCAGGAAATCTGTCTGCCTCATTTCAACTGATTCTAGAAGGACTATCCAAAAGTGGGTCCACCTGTAACTACCCTAATGATTAGAATATGAATTAGTATGTTCAATCACAATTCCTTAATCTGCATAGAAATGATCTGCAGTTTGTCATAGAAACTTATCAGTGTTTTCTGTAAAATGTAACTTAAAAATTTTGGGGGTAAGTTTTTTTTTTTTTTTCCTACTAGGGATTTCAAGCTATTTTAGTCTAAGGTTGCTGGTGGCTATTATGGCAAAAAAAGATCCAGAGAACCTGTATCAGACACAATGATAAGAGCAGAAGATCTTTATCATATAATGAGATTCTGGACCTAATTTGGAACTTTCAGTTACATCAATCTTTTTTTTTGTGTAAGGTACTTTGATTTTAATTTTAGAATTATTCTTCTTTTGCATATATTTATATATTATCCATAACAAACTTTCAGAAACATGTCAGTGTAGTGATGCCAAAATTCACTTCAAATTTTGTCAGCAAATTTTTGTTGCAATGAATGGAAAGCAGTGATTCATAAAACACTTCAGCAGATTGGGAGGAAGCATGAAATATAACAAAAATATTTTTTTCTGAGATTTGGTGTTTTTATTTGAAATATGCTGCCTTTGGTATGACCAGTGACACTGGGCAGCCACTATAGCTACCCATCATGCTTAGCAATGCACATCCATCAAGTCCAAGCCAAACTACAGTTTGCTTCCCATTGGTATGGAGCAGCAGAGGCAAGGAGTAACTGATCAATAGAATCATGGATGAAGATATGTATGGAAAAAGAAGTTACTTTGAAGTTTGTTATTTTGGCTCTCTTTTTTTCTTTTCTATCTCTTTTTCTTTTCCTCCTTTCACTTTTTTCTTCCTTTGAATCTTTCATTTCCTCTATTTTTCTTTATTCTTATTTTTCTTCTTTGCTCTCTTCTGTGGCAGTTTTCCAATACTATTAATTTCCTATCACTTCTCAATAGTATCCCCTATCTCATTTCTTTCTCCTCCTTCTCATCTTCGATTGATAAATCTTTCAAATTTTACTTTTTTCACTCTTTGTTTCACCACCACCTCTGACTTTGCTAGTACTGTATAACTATAAATTTCTATGAAATTTTAGATAGCGAGTTAACTATGCTATTAATGTTGAATACTGCTTCATTATTAGTGGAGGTAGAGAAGCTCCTTTTAGTAGATATTTATGTAGCTCAATATTTTGTTTGTATTAATATTTCCACTATAATTATAAATCTCCTTTCTATGGTTAAATATTGTACAATATTGCTTCTTAGAGTATGTCAATATCCAGTTTTCCTTGATGCCAATATTGTCCCTATTGGCTTATAGGGTTAAAATTGCTTATAACAATTTTATTGTTATAAGCAATGTGACATATATGTTGATAATAATCGGTTCTCTCTGGAAGGCAATATCTGGGTACTGGGCCAAATACTCTTTAACTTCCCCTACTAAATGAATAGAAGTGGTTGAATCCTGGGATAGAGGTAAAGGCCAATAGTAAGCTATGCCCAGGGAGCATTGTTAAAAAGCAGACATTAACTAATAAGGTCTTTTTACCAGCAACATAGCTTTCCATTATAATCAATCTGAAAATTTCAGCTCAAAAAAGAAACAATAAGAAACCTCAGAAGCATGAAATGACAAAGCTAAATATGCCTTCAAAAATACCCAAAATCTTCAAAGCCACTACATGTGTTATTAAAAGGGAAAAAAATTAAAAGCAAGAAAGTTAAATTATTTGAAAGGATAGCAGAGGTGATAACAAAACAGAACAATAATGCATTCAGTGAGCTCAAAGAAGATATAACTAAACAGACAATGGGTCTAATAAACAAAATGATCAGCAAGACTACAGAAAACACTAATAAAAACTTAAGTGTTATGGTTTGTATCTAGACATATCTCCAAAGCCTGATGTGCTCATAGGTGGAGATTTTTAGACCTGGGTGGATTTAGGGCATGAGATACTTGACTTAAGGATGTGTGATACTACATTAGTCCAATGATTTGAATCAGCATAGTTCTAATTGTGCCTGAATGGACATACTGAAGGGAGAAGTTGTACCTGCATGTGGGTGGCACCACTCAAAGGGCTTGTAGCCTGCTGCTTGTTGCCTTCTAGCTGCCATGCCATGTACTTTTTCTCCTCTGTGATGCCCCTCTGTCATACCACCCTGACTTGGAGCCAGCTGACTCTGGATTGAAATTTCCAATGTGTGAGTTGAAATAAACATATCCTATTTTAACTTGTGGGAGTTGGGTATTTTGTCTCAGCAATGAGAAAAGTAATGAAGACAGATTTTGGTACCAGAGAAATGGAGTAGTTGCTGTGACACTTCTTGACCATGTGGTTTAGGAGGTTTTGGAGCTGGCTTGTGGGAAGAGATTGGAAAGGTTTGGAGATGCTGGCTAAAGAAGAAACCCTGGAATGGTTTAAACTGTACTTGATGGGAGATTCTGGTCAGTGCTCAGAAGGCCAGAATGCTGAAAGAAACACAGCTGGTAAAGACCAGGGTGAGGAGATTTTAGTTAGGAAATAGGACCACATTGGTTGTTGGAATCCAGATAATGTGTATTGTGCTCTGGCAGAAAATTTATCTGCATTTTGTTCATTTCCAGAGGCTTTGTAGGAGGCTGAGATTAAGGGCTGCAGATTAATGAAACTGACAGAAGAAATTGCAAGGCAGTCTAATATGAGCCAGTGGCATGGCTACTTTTGGGGACTTTTATCCAAAACTATATGAGAGTTAAGATCAAAGAGCCCAGCAGAATGATTTAAACATTCTGAGTTTGGCTAGTTAGAAAGCTCTGGCAAAGTTGCAGACTACAAAGAGCAGAGGAGAACCTGGTTGCTGAGAAAGAACAAGACAATATAAAGGGGAAATCACAAGAGCCAGAAGGATTCTGACCTTTGCAGCCTCAAAATTACAAAGGTAAAAGACTTTGCTTAGTGTAGAAAGCCCCAGGACACCGTGTTCCAGAATGGCAGCAACCTAGAGAATTTGTTCTTCCAAATTGGGTTCATAATGCCCAGAAATCCAGGCACTCAACCACTACAGCCAAGAAAGGAAGAAGCCTAGCTGTTGGCGGACCTTAGTGACAGCCACATGGTGCTGGTTAAAGGTGCAAGAAGAATCCAAGAGTTTTCACATCAGGAAGACTTCCACCCAGATTTCAGAAAAAGGCCTGGAAGGTTAGACAATGTGCCCCTGAGAATCTAATGTGTGAAGCTGTGAGTGTGAAGCTGAAGTTGCATTGGGGATCCCAGGAGATTGGAGAAGCAAGGAACATGAATTGTCTGAGGAAAGATACAAAGTTTGAGTAAATTTGGCACAATAGAGAAGCCATGAGTGCTACAACCACCATACGTGCCATAGATGTGGAGCCAATCGAGGCTCTTGGAGTTCATATCTTGCCACGGATTGTACCAGATGCTTGATGTGGAATTATGGGATTTAGTATTTGCTCTGCCAGATTTAATCTCAATACTTTCTATCCCCTATTTGAACCTTTTGGAATGGGAATGTTTATCTTGTACTCTTGTATGTTGGAATAGTTTAACTTTCTTTTAATTTGTACAGGGGATAGCAGCTAAGAGTTTAGTTTAAATCTCAGAGGAGACTTTGGATATGGACCTTTTAGCAATACTGAATCTGTTAGGACTTTGGCAACTTTTAGAAATGGACTAAATGCCTTTACCTGAAAGGGATGCACATGACTCTTTTAAGGGCCAGGTGCAGAATGTTATGGATATTATATAAATGATCCCACTTAAAGTCTCATGGGCTCATAGGTGGCACTTTTCAAAGTTGGCTGGATCTACGGTGTTTGATACTGGGATTAAGCTTGCTTGGTACTAAATTAATCCGCTGATTGGAATTACCATAGTTCTATTGTGGCTCAATAGATTTACCTAAGACAGAAGCCCCACCCTGGGTGTGGGTGGAAGCACTCAAAAAGCTTGTAGCCAGGATAGGATAAAAGGGGAAGCCAGTGTCACTGCTGCTTCATGCTGTCTTCTGCCTGTAATGCCGTGTACTGTTTCTGCTATGTGATGCCCCTCTGCCTTACAGACAGCTGGAATCATCAACTATTTTGTGTCAGAAACAAGAAAATTAATTAAGATACTGAGTGAAACAAAATCATAAAAAACATAAATGCACATAATAGAAAAGAATTAGAATCCATAAAAAAACACCAAGTAGAAACTAAGGAGATAAAAATCTCTTACAAAAGTATGAGCAGGTGAAGTGACCAATGTGAAGACAGAGCATCAGAATTAGAAAACAAGGTTGTCATTGTACAATAATTGAGATATACCTTAAACACAAGAGAACACTAAAAAATGGATCCAAAAACTGCTAGATAACACAAAGAAGATTAATGTAAAATTAACTGGAATTAGTGAAAAAAGAGAAGACAGAACAAATGACATAAAAATCACTTAAGGAAATAAAAGCAAAAAAAATTAAATATGGGAAAACAATTTAACATACAGATAAGTGAGACATATTGAAACCCAAATAGTCATAACCAAGAAAAGGATCTGCAAAAAGAACATCATAATCAAAATCTCAGAAGTCAACCAAAAAGTCATCTAGAAAAGCAACCAATCACCTATAGAAGTAAACCCATTAGAATTACAGCAGACATCTCAACACAAGGATTAAAGTCCAGGAGAGCATAGCAAGAAGAATTTCAGACTATGAAAGAAAACAACTTCTAACTCAGACTTACATATCCTGCAAAACTGCCTTTCAAAATTCATGGAGAAACAAATGATTTTCATAATAAAGAGCACCTAAAATGTATGATTATCAAATCCAGCACTCCTAAAATTGCTCAAGGATATGCTAGAAGGAGACAATAAAGCTAAGAATAACATAAGGGCTAATAGAACAAATACCCCAGGTAGTGTGAGCAGTTAAAATTAAAGAGAATAACAGCAGGAAAATAATATAATGATAGGAATGTCAATACCTTTCAGTAAAAGTCTTAATGAGAATGGTCTCAATTCCCCAATCAAAAGACACAGATTGGCAGAATGTGTCTAGAAAAAGCCAATACCCTCTTGAACAGTTGATGTGTTACCGAAGAAGTCAGGGAAGAAATAAGACAATTAATAAAGTTAAATGATAATGCCAGTAAAACATGCCAGACCTTTGGAACACAATGAAATAAACCTAAGAAGCAAGTTCATACCTGTGAACATGATATCAAAAATAGACTAAGTCCAAATAACCTAATGTTGCATCTCAAAGTTTGAAACAAAGACGAACAATCCAAATCCAAAGCACACTCATAAGAGTAAATTATAAAAGTCAGATCAGAAATCAATTAACTTGAGACTAAAGTCAATATAAAGAATCAAGAAATCAAAGAGCTGGTTCCTTGACAGTATAAGCAAAATACATAAAGTTTTAGACTATCTTCCCAAAGAAAGGAACAACTCAAATCTTTGGCATATGGGAAAAGAACCAAAAGATGGAGAAAAGGAGGAAGGAATAAAGGGAAAGAAGATCACTAAAAAAGGGGGTATTGTGAAGTCCTATGTACATACACCAAGTCTCTATGAGGAATGGGATCATCATGTACCAGAAACATGTAACTATCTATATCTATGTCTATATCTATATCTATATCTATATCTATCTATCTGTAAAAGGGTTCAAGAGGAAAGGGAAAGTAAGTGTTCAGAAAAAGGAATTGAGAAATATGTACAGATACCAGCTCTCCTTGATGAATGTAATCATAATGTACTATACATACGTACCATTAAAATAAATAAATGCAATTATAAATGAAAAATATAAAATCATATTGCACACCACCATAATTCAGGAAATTATTAGCAACTACTTTTCTAACCTACATGCCAATACATTAGAGAATTTATAGTATATGGATAAATTCCTACACTCATAAGAACTACCAAAACTGAACCAAAAAAGATATAAAAGTCCTGAATAACCTAACAAAAAAATGAAATACAAGCAGTGATAAAATTCCTACCAACAAAGAGAAGTCCAAGGCCAGATGGATTCACTGCTAAATTCACACAAGAACTTCAGGGAAGATCTAACACCAATATTCCCCAAACTATTTCATGAAATTGAAAGGGAAGGAGTATTCCCAAAGTGATTTCTGGAAGTTAGCTTTACTCTGATTTCAAAAACAGACAAGAATCCAACTAAAAAGGACCAAATAGGACAATCTATTTAGGGAACATAGAAGCAAAAATCCACAACCAGATAGTGGGAAACAGAATGCAATGAAACATCAAAAAGATCTTGCCTCATGACCAAGTCAGCTTCATCCCAGAAATGCAAGGATGGTTCAACATACACACATCAATAAATGCAATACACTACATAAAAAGAAGCAATAACAAAAGTCACATGATCATATCAATAGGCCTAGGAATAGTTTTGACAAAATCCAAAAATCATTTATGACCAAAGCACTGAAAAAAATAGATATAGAGGGACCTTATATCAACCTGATTAATTACATTTATGACAAATCTATTGCCAACATCATATTAAATGGAAAAAATCTGAAAGCCTCCCCTTCCAATTCAAGAACATGACAAGCATGTCCACTATAACCATTCCTGTTCAACATAATACTGAAAATATTGGCAAGAACATTTGAGCAATAAAAAAGTAAAAGGGATCTGTGTTACAAGAAAGAAAGAAGTCAAATTATCATTATTTGCAGATGACATAATCTTCTATGTATAAGACCCAAAAAAATTCCATGAAAAGACACTTAGAATTAATAATTGACTTCAGCAATGTAACAGGATACAAAATCAACACACAAAATTCAATAGCATTCATCTACATCCATAATGAACTAAGTGAGAACATAATTAGGAAAGCAACACCATTCATAATAGCATCAAGATAAATTAAATAACTAGGAATTAACATAATGCAGAAAGAGGAAGATGTCTACAGTGAAAACCCCAGTACTCTGAAAAAGATAAAAAATGACATCAGAAAATGGAAAGACATCCTCAGGTCTTGGATACATAGAACCAATATTGCCAAAGTGGCCACACTGCAGGAGGACAAGATGGTAGAGTGGTGAGCAGCAGAGAAAGAGCCTCTCTGAGAGTTGTCGTAAAGAACCTGGAATATAGCAACTCGAGGATGATAAGAAGGAAGCAAGTGGGTCTGCTGGATGCAGGAAGGATCTGAAGCACAATTTGAAGCCCACAGAGAGAGTGAAGAGTGAAACTTCAACAAAGAAAAAGGAGGTAGCCACTGGCGCCTTCTCTCTGAGTTGGGACTCACTGCATGGAAGGAGTGGCTCAAACCTGTGGACACATGGTGATGACTGGCAACCCCAGGGGCCTCCATAGAGAGATGCAGGAGTGCAGGGGAGCAGCAGATGTGAAGGACTGCACTGGCTGGCGGTGAGTGCTGAGGGCTCAGTTGTCCCACATGCAAGAGCCATTGGCCAGGAGCCATCTGGGGGGTGGCTGAGCTCGGAACTCAGGGTAGCTGCCAGCTCCATCTTTGGCTCCCACCTGGGCACAGGCCTGCAGAAGGTGCACTGATGGCTGCAGGCCAGATGAGTCTGGTCTTGGCCAGGAAGTGCGGGCTCACTGAGATTATCCACTACCCCACCAAAAGGCTACTGCTGGTTTGCTGGGACAGATCAGCATGGAACAGGACTCTGTCTCTACACGTTGTCTACCAGGGACAGCAGAGACAAACCTGGAAGTGAACTTTTTTCTTTTTCTCTTTTTTTTCTCTCTCTTGTTTGTTTTTTATTGTTGTGGTGGTGTTTTTTTTTTTGTTGTTGTTCTTCTTCATTGTTAAAGCATGTTTTTATAAGAGTGTAAACAGAGTTTCTAGCATCTTTGTGGTTGTGGTTCTTTTCTGTTCTTCTTTTTATCCCTTCCTTCTCTCTTTCCATTCAGTTTTCTGCAACAGTTTCCCAAAGTTAGTAGGATCCATCTTTGTCCTCCAACCATACTAATAATTCCTTCCTCTTTTTCCAATTCTCTATTTTCTCCTTAACTCATCTTAAATTTTAATCTCTGAGGGCAAAATTGACATATTAAGGAATTGTATACTGCATATAATCTCGTTTCTTTTATATTTTGTCATATAACCACAAATCCAATCTATATGGTTAAAAGTGGCAAATAATTGGTGAGCTCAGTCTGTCATTTTCTAGGCTGTGTTTGATGCTTTTGGAACCACTACAGCCAAAAGTTACATAATAGTTTTAAACAGCTCTTCTTCCTAGTATTCCATGACTGAGATTGACTAAGGGTCACAGAAAATACTGTGGCACCAAGGACTGGGCCAAACAGGCAGCAACATCTTATCTCCAACAAATTGTGGAGGTAGGATCTTGTAACAGACTCAAAAACCAAAAACAAGTTACACCTGGAAGACACCTCTGAAAAGTAGTCATCTAAGGGTTTTAAATATTAGCAATAAAGAAAATTATGTTGGACAATTTACAAGTATCACCCCAGGAATTAAACTAAAGAAAGAAAAGAAAATGAGAAGACACTTAAAAAAGATACAACCCCAGACATCCAGTTCACGAAAGGCAAAACCAGGGGGCAATGAGGTGGGAGAATCTGAAAACCACCCACCTAGCATCTCAGAAGTGGTAACAACAAAGCAACTGAATGAGGCTCTGGAAAATAAATTAACTGTCCTAGCTGGATTCAAAGTCAACACTCAAAAATCAATAGCCTTCCTGTACACGAATAACAAACTCATTACAAGACAAATTAGAGTAGCAACACCTTTCACAATAGCATCCAAAAAAATGAAAAACCTAGCAATCAATCTAACAAAGGATGTAAAAGACCTCTACATTGAAAACTACAGTACTCTGAAAAAGGAGGTTGAACAGGGTATCAGAAAATGGAAAGCTATCCCTTGCTCTTTGATTGGAAGAAACAACATAGTGAAAATGACCATACTTCCAAAATTGTTATACAGATTTAATGCAATTCCAATCAAAATTCCATCAACATATCCCACAGAATTAGAGAAAACAATCCTAAAATTCATTTGGAACCAGAAGAGACCTAGAATAGAAAAGGCAATTTTGGGCAACAAAGGCAAGGCAGGGGGCATCACTATCCTTGAGTTGAAATTACACTATAAAGCCACTGTGATAAAAAAAAAAAAAACAGTGTGGTACTGGCAAAAAACAGACCCGAAGATCAATGGAACAGATTAGAAAATGCAGAAACAACTCCAGAGGTCCTAAGCCACCTTATCTTTGACAAAGGTGCCAAACACATTCACTGGAAGAAAGATAGTCTCTTTAATAAATGGTGCTGGAAAAACTGGCTGTGTACATGTGAAAGACTAAAATTAGACCCATATCTTTCACCATACACTAAGCTAAATTCAAAATAGGTCAAAGATATAAATATTAAAGAGAAATATTAAATCAGCTAGGTAAAACTCTTGAAGACATTGGTGTAGGCAAACACTTTATGAATAAAACCCCAGTCACACAGGAACTAGCACAAAGAATCAACAACTGGGATCTCATCTTCTAAAAAGTTTTTGGACAGCAAGAGAAACCACTAACAGAGTGAAGAGACAACCTGCAGTGTGGGAAAAATGCTTGCCAGCCTTTACTCAGACAAAGATTACTATCAAGAACATATAAAGAACTCAAAAAAAATCAGACTTCCCAAATTTAAAGACCCAATCCAAAAATGGTCATCTGAGATGAGTACACACTTCTCAGATGAAGAAATACAAACAGCAAATAAATATAAGAAAAAATGTCCAATATCACTAGTCATTCAAGAGATGCAAATTAAAACAACACTGAGACTGCATCTCAACCCAGAAAGAATAGCTATTATCAAGAAATCAACCAATAACAAATGCTGGTGGGGCTGTGGAAAAAAGGAACACCTCCCCATGGTTGGTGGGAGTGTAGAGTGGTGCAATCACTGGGGAAATCAGTGTGGAGATTCCTCAGAAAACTAGGATTGGAGGTCCCATTTGAGCCTGCTGTTCCCCTCTGTGTATCTTCCCAGAAGAATTAAAAACAATGTACCACAGGAATATATGTGCACTCATGTTTATAGCACAATTTGTAATAGCTAGGTCTTGGAAACAACCCAAATGCCCATCATATGAGGAATGGATAAAAAAGATGTGATATATTTATACAATGGAGTACTATCCAGCCATAAAGAAAGATAAACTGGAGACTTTTATAGGTAAATGGATGCAACTCGAGACCATAGACATAAGTGAAATAAGCCCGATGCACATGTGTATATATCATATTGTCTCCCTAGTGTGAGAAGCTGAAAGAATAAATAAGATCCAAAATGCACAATAGATATTGTAAAATGAGAGGAAACTGTTCAAAAGGGAAGAAGGGAAGAGAAACTGGGATGGGGAAATGGAGAAAAGAAGGAAGGGAAAAGTAAATATATATATATATGATAGTTAAGACAGATACACCACTAATTTTCCTTAGTTCATTGTTTGGACAATTGAATGCCAAAATCTTGTACTCTAATTTAAAGATAACAATATGCAATATATTAACTATTGTTATTCTCCTATTGTATTGTTTTGAAATTTTGTTCTATTTTTTCTTAAATAATTTTTTAATAAATGGCCATACTTCTAAAACTGACATACAAATTTAATACAATTCCAACCAAACTATCAAGAACATTCTTCAGAGAACTAGAGAAAACTATCCTAAAATTCACATGGAACCAGAAGATACCCAGAGAACAACAAGAACAAAATTCTGGGTAACAGGACATATCTCAATCATGGATTTGAACTTATATTACCAAGCTGAAGTGGTAAAAACACTATAGTACTGACAGAAAAACAAACATGAGGTTCAGTGAAACAGAATAGAGGGTGAAAAAACAACCCCAGGCACATTCAGCTATTTGGTCTTTGTCTAAGTGGCCAAAAGTATACATAATAAATGGTACTTGGAAAATTGGATATCCACATGCAGATTAACTCTACACCCATATCTATCACCACATACATACTAAAGTCACAATGAATCAAATATTTAAATGTGAAAACAGAAATACTTAATCTGCTTAAAGATAAAATAGTAAAACTTTTGAAGTCATGGACACTGGCAAGGACTTTCTGAACAGAAACCAAATTGCACAGGAAATAGTACCAAGAATCAACAAATGGGATCATATCAAACTAAAAAGCTTCTGTGCAGCAAATGAGCCAATCAACACAGTAAACAACCAACCTACAAAATGGGGAAAATGTTACCTGCTATTCCTCAGACAGAGGTACAGTATCTAGAATATTTAAATATCTCAAAAACCAGAGACCCTCAAAATAAAATACCCAATTAAAAAATGGACATCTGAAATAAATAGACACTTCTCAAAAGAAGTACAAACAGCTAATAAATACATGAAAAAATGTTCATCATCTCTAACCATTGAAGAGATGCAAAATGAAACCACACTAAAGTTCCATCTTATTCCAAAAAGAATGGCTATCATTAAGAAATCCAATAATAAATGTGCACGAGGCTATGTGGAAAAAGAAATACTTCTAAATTACTTGTGAGAATGTACACTAGTACAACCAATATGGAAATCAGTGTGGAATTTCTTCAAAAATCTCAAAGAAATTCCATTCAACTTATTTCCCTTTTAGGTGTCTTCTCATAAGCATTAAAGTTATCATACTACAGTAATACATATATATATATATACCCATGTTTATAGCAGCAAAATTCATAATAGCTGAATCATAAAAGCTCACTATGTAACCTTCAACAGATGAATGGATAATGAAATTTAGTATATATACACAATGGAATACTACACTTCCATAGCGAAGGATAAACTAGAGTCATTTGTAGGAAAATCGGTGCACCTTGAGATCGTAATGTTAAGTGAAATAAAGTAGATACAGAATCTTATATGACATGGGTTCTTTTATATGAGAAAACTCCCGAAATGAAAAACACATTAAAGATAGATAATAATAAGTAGAGAGATATACCTTTCTCATATGATAAATAAATTAAGAGATAAGAGGAGGGGATAGTGAGAGAGGAAATGTTTCAAAAAAGAATTAAGTTGTGTCATGTACATGGACTAACTCACCATAAGAAATGTAATCATTATGTATTGGAAACTGGAAACATGTACTAATGAAGGGTAAAAACTGAAAAATGAAATATTTGATTGAAAAATTATATATATGTGTGTGTGTATAAAGTGTGAAAAATGTGGTAAGCTTATGTATGTATGTATCATGCAAATTTTACCACAGTAGAAGTAATGGGCAGATCGTGACCCACAGTTATTGTGTGTGGTGGTGTGTGAATCAAATAATATTAGTCTAGGGAATTTTTTAGTTAGGGTGTTATGGCAAAATTATAAGATTCACTCACAGGAAGATGAGAATCTAGAGATAAATGAGTTCTTTTATTAAAAGAAACTGGCCTGGACAGCAGAAGCGCAATCTGCTGACCCTGAGCTTTGGTTTTAGCTCCTTTTATACACATTTGGGGTGTGGGTTACAAAATTTCTTGGTTGCCATAGAGACCGCATTCTTTACCACATCATTTCTTTGGAATTTCACAAGGTCCTTCTCAAATATCAGGTTAATTAACACAGGGAATGGGGGTAATGCGTACCAGCCCACCCCATGCTAAAACCATTTGTCTCTCCTTTTATGGTTTTATGGCTAACTGTGAAGGAATCTGAGGAGTGAGTTTATTTATGGGTTAAGCAGAGACAAACAGGAGACAAACTGGTGCCTAAAAGGAAATAGAGTCACTTTAGCCATATCAAGGGTAGTTTATATCACATGAAGGAAAAGTAGACTTGGGAGGGATCAGGCACATTCCATAGATCACATGTCTACACAGTTGCTATATATTGAATATGGTTTAAGTATGTCTCTGATAGCTTAATAAGGTGGAATCATGATGCTCAGTGAGTGATGTTTGGAGTTATTGAAACATTTAAGAGGCAGGGACTATTGATAGATTATTAAGTAATTGGTGGCATTGTTCTTGGAATAGGTAAACAATGTAATTCAAGAGCAGATAATTCACATGAAAATCAGTTTTTACAAAAAGAACGAGCCTGCAGGAGAACATGGAATGACATATTTTACATCATTGATGAAAGTAATTGCCAATCTAGATTACTATATCCTATAAAGCTGTAGTTAAACATGGAAGTAGAAAGACCATCCAAGACAACAGAAACTTCATTTCATGACCACTAAGACATCATGAAAAAGATACATAAAGTAATCTTACACACAGTGAAAGAAGAGTGTATAAGCAAATGAGATTTAGTAAATAAGTGATAGAAAACAACAAAATGACAGGGATTGGTGTGTAAATTTTTTATAACTCTGAATATAACTGTTTTTAACTCCCTAATTAAAATGCATAGACTGGCAGATAAGATTAATAACCAAAAGCCAAATCTTTGCTTCTTGAAAGAAACACACATCACCAGCAAAGAACTACATGGACTGAAGTGATTGAAAACAATATTCCATCCTAATGGAATACAAAAGCAAGCAGGAGTAGATATACCTTTATCCAACAACCAGACCTCAAAACTAAATTAGTCAAACAAGAAAAATGATGTCATTATACATTGGTAAAGGCAAGAGTTCACTAGTAAAATATAACAAATTTATTTTTTAACATAGATGTGCTCATATTCACAAAACAAACACTAATTATCATAAAGGGATATATATCCCCTTATACAATAGTAGTATGTCTTCGATAATCCAATTTCATTAATAGGTAGGTCATTCAGATAATAAGCCAGCAAAGAAAATACACAATTAATCTGCATCATAGGTCAAATGCATTTAACATATGTCTACAGAACATTTCATCCTACAGCTGCACAACACACATTCTTTTATGCATGTCATGAAACTTCTTCCAATATAGTTTATATTTTAAGGCATACAGCAAATCTTCACAAATACAAATAAATTGAAAGAATTGTTTGCATTTTACTGGACCATAATGGAATGAAATTAGAAATCAGTAGAAAAAGAAATTACAGAATCTTTACAAATATGTATCGAACAAATGAATTTTGAACAGTCATTGGTGAATACCAAGGAAATTTTAAGAATTTCTAGAACCAAATGAAAATGGAAACAATCTACTAGATTATTTTGGATATAGTGAAAGCAGTTCTAAGAGGAAAATTTATGAGTGTCTACATAAAAAACTCAGAGAAGTCTCAAAAAATAAAGTAATTATACATTTTCTTTTTTTTTTAATGTGGGTACCAGGAGTTGAACTCAGGACCTCGCACTTGCCAGGCATGTGCTTATGCTGCTGAGCTATATCACCAGCCCCAACATTTTCCATTCTTATAAAAAAGAAAGGAAACCAAAACCACATCAAATAAAAAGAATTATTATAGATTCAATCTGAAATTAATAAAATAGTATAAACAATAGTCACTAAAAACAAAGTATCAGTGAAGCAGAGTTGATAAGGACATACCACCACTACCACCACCACCAAAAACAAAAATTATGCAACAGTATCTTTCATGAACACAGATGCAAAAATGTTGGTTTGATTTGAATGATACATGGATGTTTCAACATATTCAAATCAATAAAGATCACATAATACTGGGATTAAAATGTGATTATCTTAATTGATGTAGAAATTAATATTCAGCATCATGGTAAAATTCCTGAGTAAATTAGGTTTTTAAATAATCACACTTCATCACAATAAACGCTCTGTATGACAAACCTATAGCCAACATTATATTGCATAGGAAAATTAAAGTGTTTCCTCTGTAATCATGTGGAAAAGAAGGATTTACACTTCCAATAGTCCTGTTCAATATGTTTCAATTTTTGCCAGAACAATTGGGAAAGGAAAAGAAAGAAATGGGGCACAATTAGGAATGGAAGAATCAAAGTATATTTGTTTGCAGATGATATGAGATACTATAATTAGAAAACCCTAAAGATTACAGAAGAAGAGTTTCACAACTGATAAATTTAGCAAAGTAGCAGAATAAAAAATCAACCAACAAAAATGAAAAGATTTTTTGGACACTAATACGAAACTTGCTGAAACAGAAATCTCTAAAACAATGACATTTATAACGGCCTTATGAAAAATAAAATGCCTGGGAATGATCCTCACCAAGGAAGTAATAAACAGTGAAAAAAAAAAACACTGAAGAAGATCTGTAAGGAACACAATGGAGGACAGACAGTATATGTGCTGTCAAAGCGAGCACAAGGAGGATAGATAGTACGAGGTAAGAAGAAACCTACAGTATGGTGGAAAATACTTCACCATTATAAATCTGACAGGGGTAATATCCAAAATATATGAAAAACTCAAAAATTCAACACACACAAAAACAAGTAATAAATGGGCTAAAGAGTTGAACATTTATCAAAAGAAGTAATAAATACATGAGAAATTTTACAATATTTCTTGCCTTTGTTAAAATGTTAATCAAAACTACCTTGAAATTTCATCATAAACTAGTCAGAATAAATTTTATAAAATAAATTACAGAAGCTAGTGAAGATGTTCAGAAAACTAAAAATAGTACATCATCTAGCTATACCAATCATAGTATATACATACCTGAAAAAATTGAAATCATGCATTAAAGATACCTGTATCCTCATGTCCATTGTGGCAATATTCAAAATTGCCAATATATAGAATATCCTAAATGTCCATTATAATATGAATAGATAAAGGTAATATAAGGGAGAGCAGAAAACTGCCATATGCTTAATATGTCCAGGATGAAAGAGAATCTTCTCTCCAGGGAGAAGGCTGAACTCCAGGCTGTACTAGGCAGCCTCTGAAATACAAAAATGACTTTCGCCAAGGAGAATAATTACTGTAACACAGAAAAAATAAAATCATGTGGTAGGTATAAATGCCTCAGTGGCTATGTCACAACCACGGGAGATAGCTAGATAGCATGAAAACAAACTAGCGATGGTCAAATTTAGCCAGGTGGAGAGAAGTGTTTAAAAATTTCCCCTAAATAAAAAGAATGGTTGTTTGAATATTGCAATGGTATAGAGAAATCGTGCCTCATCATGGTCTGGAGGAGTTTATATTTGTAATCCCAGGGAAAAGTTATTGGAACTCCAGGGAGTAAATTCCAATCTACCACTTCCAGTGCAACTCATGGCAAAAATAAAGAGACAAACACATATCTACAGTGGTGGGGAGCCAAGGGGGTCCTAAGTCCAGTCAGAACAATGGCTAATGAGAACAAAGGCCATGATCCAGGGCCAAAACTGGGTTTTATTAATTCATGATGAAGGAAGTGGCTCAGGTTGAGTGACTCTGATAATGGTGGGAAGTACATGAGTACTGTGAGCTGGGCTAGGTAGGAGGCACAATAACACCTCTGCAATATGCCAAGAGAGGTATGTAGAAAGAGTACTGGATTCCAGTAATAGGTAGCCTCTAAGTTTGGAGGAATCTGCATAACACAGTTTGAGAAAGCATTTTGTGCTTTTAGTCAGTGCTTCAGCTTTGATGTCTGGCCTTCATGCCCTGAGATGTCATGGGTTCTTTCTGGAGCCTCAGTTTCCCCTGACAGCACAGAGTCACTCAGCCTAGCTCATGCATACTAGTTGGGAGCTATAGGTGGGGCATCACTGACTTGTTGCATTGCTTCAAAGGCTACACATCAGCACCTCAGCTAGACCCATTTGCCTTGCTTAAAGCCAATTGAGGGAGTAAAGTATTATCCTAGCCAGTTCTGTATATATCGATACATGGAATTAGGGCCAGGATTAGCCAAAATGGAGACAAATGGTCTTCTTTCAAGAAGAGCCATCCCAGTGGTCTTCCACACAATGGGAAAATACAACCGCTGTATGAAGTCTTATGGGAGAAGGGGAGGAAGAAAGGTCTAAGTATATGATCCTCACTGTGGAGATTAGCAGAAGATTGGGTGCTCTTGGCTTTTAATATGAGTACAGAACCTGTGTACCCAAATGTTTCTGCCCTGTTCATAGATACTCAGAGAAAACCAGCAGTTTAGATATTTACCAGCCATACCCCCAAAGAGCACATTCTGGTTATCTCTGGAAGTTAGGCCCAACATCCACATTGCCACATCGAGAGGCCTGGTGGACATCCCAATTTTTTCCTGTACTGTCATCCCCAGGCACAGAATAAGTTGAGATATTGAATGTGATTCATTCCTACCACTACCAACTTTGCCTTAGCAATTATCTATAACCACAGAAGGGAAAATTCAACCTCCAGATTGCCCAAAATGTATTCCCCTACTTGGGCAGAGTTTGAAAAGGAAAATTTGGGACTTAAAATATTTTCACAAACTTCCTTATGTCAGGTGATATCCAATGATAGAATTTATTGGTAAATAATTTTCTCCATTATAAATATCCCCAATATGAGTAATATTGGACTTTTTGGGAGGAGATATGTATGGTGTGTATATGTAAGATGAGTGTTAATAATTGCTTTTGCTTCTATACTTTTCTACATTTTGTCAGTTTTCCCACATAATATTTGTTCCATAATGTTTTCTAAATTTGTTTAATTTCATTTGGTTGATCTATTGCTTCTTACTTGGCATTTACATTCACTGCCATTTTTTTTACTTTTCCTTTCATACATTCTAATATCTCTCTGCCCCCTACTTCACTTGTACCCTTAATGACATTTTTGCTTTTACATTTTTTTTGTTTTTCTAGTGTATCCTATATTATTAGTCTCCCTTGCTTTTCCTGTGAGAGTAAAACTGTACAGATTTTGAAAATGAGTTTTAAATAAATGTTGATGTTTTCTAAATGTTGACATTACTGGTACTTTGTCACAAACCAATGCTGAGGATTGAATATATTACTCTGAAGAGGTTGAGTGTTACTCTCACCCTGCAATATACCCAAAGACAAGGGTACATCAAAGAGAAAGATATATCCAAAAAGATGACCATAAAATAGGGATAGAATTATCCAACCCAACTGATCTATAAAGTGAAAACAAAAACACAAGAATCATAATAAACAAGGTAAGAGAATGCCACCCAAAATTGGTAATGTTAGCAAAATTGATCCAACAGAGAGTAAAGTGCATGAAATTCCAGAAAAGATTTTTAAAAAACATAATTAAATGATTGATGAGACCAAAGAAGATATAAATATGTAGGTGAATAAATCAATTTATCAAGATGATCAGTGAACTCACGGAAGATACAAATATGCAGCTAAATGCATTAAGGAAGATAACAGGATATAAGAGTTCACTTTATTAAAGATGTATGATCTGAGAAAGATTCAAACAGAAATTCTGAAAATGTAAGCCTTAATTAATCAAATAAAAACTTGGCTGAAAGTCTCAATAGGCTTAATAAAATAACAAATACTTTCCTTGGTGACAAGATGCATATTCTAAAACTTTTCAAAAGTAATAGTGAAAAAAGAGTAATAATCAAAGAACAGAGTATTTATGAGAACTTCAAAAACTATAAAAAACCAAATTTGTAATCATTGCTCTCTAAGAAGGTGAAATAATACAGGTTAGTGGGAAAATATACTAAAATAATAGCAGAAAAATTTCCAAATCTGGAGAATGAGGTGGATACAAAATGTACAAGAGATATTTAGAACTCCAAGTACACATGAATACAAAAATCCTCTCCATAGGATAGTGCAGTTAAATTGTCAAAAATAACATTACATCTGCTATATTTCCTGTGTTCTAAACGCAATTGACTATATATTGCATTACCAATTTATTATTTTTTTACTTTATTAGTACATGTGTGTAGTACATAATATTTTCATTCCTTGAAAGAAGTTCGTACATGTATATAACACATCTGAATTCATTTGCTCATCCTCTTTCCCTTTTCTCACTCTCCCTTCCACCCAAACCTTGATACTCTTCCTTTTTTTGGCACATCCTTGCAGTACATAATGTTTATATCCCTTATTATTTGATAATTTTATAGTAAATCCTTCTGTGGAAGTAAAAAGGCCCACCTTTATTTACTTGTACAGTTTTGAGTTTTTTTTTTTCTGTACCAGGAATCGAACACATGAATTCATGCTTGCCAGGCATACATGTACAATTTTGAAATAAAGAAGTATTTGTGTAACATAGAAAAGAAATGACTTTACAAGTAGTGAGAAAGAAATTCAAAATCAATTAAATTGGGAAACCTGTTAGAATAACAACAGATATCTCAACAGAAAGTATAAATTTCAGGAAAGCTTAGAATGATGTAGCTCATGCTCTAAAAAGAAATGATTGCCAGCCTAACTTACTTGAAACTGCAAAGCTATCTTTTGTAACTAAAGTACTTTCCAAGATAAATGTAAACTAAAGAAATTAATGACCAGAAAGCCAACATTACCAAAAATACTTAAGGATATCATAAACACAGAGGAAGAAGCTAATCATAATTTTGAGACCAAGAAAAACTAAAAAGTTGGGAGAATAGAAGAACAAATGAGAATGAAGAATGAACAAAACACTAGATAATGAAATGAGAGTAATTAAAGCATATATTTCAATAATAAAACAATATAAATTGTCCTAATTCTCCAAATGAAAGACACAAATTGGCAGATTGGATGAAAAATAAAGCCCATCTATATGACAACTACAAGAAACACACTCACCCACAAAGATAAATACACAATGAAAGTGAAATGACTCCAAGTGAAATAAGACTCCAAGTATTTAGAACCTGAAATCAGGCAGGAGTAGCTAAAACTATATCTCCCAAAATAGACTTAAATATTTGTCGGAAGAAAAACAAGAAAAATGACTACACATTAGAAAAGAGAACAATTCATGAAAAAGGGACAATTTAAAATTTACATGCACTGAACAGCAACATATTCGATTTCATGAAATATACTTATTACTAAAAAATGACAGATAGAACCCAAAGCAATTATACTGGAAAATTTAAAAGCACATTCTCACAAATAGATCAACCTGAAGGAAATTTTTGAAAAATGCAACATCAGAATTAAACTTCACTCTACACCAAATGAACTTAGTTAACATTTATAAACTACTCTATCAAGCAATAGCAGAATGCACATCTTTTCAGGAACTCATGAATATTTCTCCAAAATAGGCCATATATGGCCATAAAGTAAGCCTTAATAATCCCAAAAAATGAAATAATCTCATGCTTTCTATTAGATTACATGGGGAAAAATGTAGAAATCAGCAGCAAATAATTCAATCACACAAGCTATCATTAAATATGTCTGGAGAGTAATTTAAAAACCTTGGAATAAAACAATAATCAAAATAAAACATATCAAAATTTGTGGACCCCAACGAAAGCACTTCTAATTGTGAAATTTGTAGCTATGAGTGCCTATGCTAGAGAAAGAGATCCTAAATTATTAAACAAGTGATGCATATAAAGATCCTAGAAAAACAATAACAAACCAAAGGTAGTATAAGAGAAGAAATAACAAATGAAGCAAAAGTTAATGCACTAGAGACTAAAATAACAATACAAAGGTTCAATAAAAAAGTTGTTTCTGTGAAAAGGTAAACAAGATTGATAGTCCCATAGACACATTACAAAGAGAGAAGACGCACATTAATAAAATTAAGATAAATTACACCTGAAGTCCAGAGAGCTATCAGAAAATATTTTAAAATTTATTTTTAATGACACTGAGGACGTGAAATAAATGAATAAATTTTTAGACACATATAACCTACCAAAATCAAACCAAGAAAATACCAAATATCTAAACTGATCAATAGCAAGCAATGAGATAAAACAAGAATAAAAATTCTCCCAGCCAGATGAGCTCTAGAACTCATAACTTTACAGCTGAATTCATCAGAACATTAAAAAGAATTAACAAGCATGCCCTTAAAATTTTTCCATAAAATTAAAAAGAAACAAAAGCTTCTGAATTCATTCTACAAAGACAGTACTACTCTTTAATATCAACTGGATAAGGCCACACACACACACACACAGAAACACAGGCTAATAATTTTGATGAACATAGATAAAAAATCATCAATAATATTCTTGTAAACTATTGAAAAGCACAGTAAATATATAATACACCATAATGAATTTTGTTTCATGCCAGGGGTGCAAGCATGGTTCAATATATATAAATCAAAAATTCCAATGCACCACACAAATAGAACCAAGCATAAAAATCACATGGTTTTCTCTATAGATGAACAAAAAGCCTTTGACAAAATCTGGCATCCCTTCATGATAAAAATCTTGAAGAAAAAAATTGTAGAAGAATCTCTTTTTCAAATTGATAAAATTTATATGTGATAAACACCCATTATGACATTCACTCATAATGAATGGTGGAAAATTGAAATTATTTCCTGTAAAATGAAGATAAGTAACACATGTCCACTCTCACCAGTCCTGTTTAATATAGTACATGATTCTTTAACCAGGGCAATTACACAAGAGAAAAAATAAATAGAATGTGATAGGAAAGGCACAATTCAAATTACCTATATTTATAGATGATATGATTCCTTACATAGTAGACCCTAAAATTTCCACCAGAAATATTTTAAACTTGATAAATTCAGAATAGTGGCAGGAGGCAAACTTAACTTAAAAATTCAGTAGATTTCCTCTATACATCTAGGATGAAACACCCACAAAAGAAATAAGTAAAACAATTTCACAAAGAACCCACATATGCCTCATCCCCCACCAATGCTGACATCTGCCCATGTCCTGTGCAACCCACATGGTGAGTCTGGAGGACAGAGGACCCACAGGCACTGCCCCCACTCAATGCTGATACTCACCAGGGCCTTCTACAACTCACACAGGACAGGAGAAGAGAAACCAAACTCACAAATCCTACCTAGCACTGTTCCCGTAGTCTCAGCAGCACAGGGTAGCAGAGGTGAGGAGCAAAAGACAGACCAGACGGAAGATACAAACACCCAGCAGGAGAGTTTCATGCCAGGACTGAAGTGTTACCCTACTGTGGAGACTAGGTGAAAGGAAGCCAGGGCAGACAGGCTTGGAGAGGTGAAAGTTAAACAGGGATCTTCTTGGATAACCTTGGAGGCTTGGGCTCAATAGAGGAACATCATGGGATCTGTATTCTGTTGTGGAAAACCAGTTGTGGTGGATGCATTCATCAGAGGGTGTAGTCATAAAGGAGAAGGCATTTAGTCCAGTGGTATGTTTGAATTTTTGCACCACTCTCTACATCCAGCAAAAATTAATGGTTGAAATTACTGTAGGTCAATATATGGGTGGCTTAAGTGTCTTCACTAAAATCATAGACCTCTTTCTTCTGGCGGAGGGCAGTTCATGAGTGGCTCTTAGGGTTTGTCAATATCAGTTGAATTTCAGGCTATTGATGTTGCTGACTTAACATGTTTCCACCAACTTGAACCACCAGTATATGCATCACTTTCCTGTCAGGCAGTTTGAACCACCAGTGGTACATGCATGACTGTCCCACTGGGTGGCTTGTACAATTGGTGATACAAACAGATATAATTGCCTTTATCAGTCTTTTTACTAATACAATTAATAAATAGTCTATAAATGGAATGAATCTAGTTAATTACTTGAATTTGAATAATTATTACCAAATATAAATATTAATTAATAATATTTATGTCAATTATTATTTTTATTATAATAAACAAATATATTTATTTCATTAAATTAAAATAAATTTATTGATTATCATGAATAGTTTATCAGTAATTAATTCTCTAAATTTTATCATGAAAATTGTGCAAGAAATCCATTGCTGGTGGATATAATATGCACTTACAACTGCTGTACAACAAAATAGCTGTGCAGTGAACTTTGGATTGCAAGTAACTTGTTCTGCAAGTGTTCTGCAAGATGAGAAAACATTTCTAATAAATTTTAACTTGATCAGTGAATGTCCTGGAATATGAGTAGTGCATGATGCTGAACATCACATGATCCTTCCTGAGCTAGTAGTTCATCTCTCTATGTCTCTCAGCAGGAATGTGAGTGATTGTTTCTCAACAGCAAGAGGTTCAGAGGATCTTGTCCACAGAGGAGGAGAAGGAGAAAATGGCAGAAAAATCTCTCACTTCATGTGAGATTAGGGAGATTTGAAAAATGTGGGAAATACTGCAAAATTTTGTAGAAAAGCACCACAAAAATAAGACTGTAGTAGTGGGAGTGATGAATCTGTTTAACAAAAACTCAATGTCACATTTTCCCAAAATCCTCAAAAGGAGGCAAAAGCAAATGACATGAATAGATGCCTTGTTAAAGTTGCATGAAAAAAAAATGATTCTATTGAACCAGTAGGTAGCAGTGATTCCATTAGTGATAGTTAAAATCATCCTACACAATAATTGTCGTCTCTTATCTCCCTTACACCAGCCACAAGGGTATAAAGGAAAAGATGAAAGGCAGTCTGCTGATGCCGCTTGCCACATTCTTCCTGTTGCCTGACCTGCCTTGGACAGTTTTCCTCTGCCATAGCCCTCTGCCATGACACTCTGTCTTGGCATCTGCCCACTACTAAGTGAAACCTATACAGACTGTGAGCCAAAATAAAATATTCCTTCTCTAACTTTGGGTGTTTTATATGGTCTTAGCTACTTTTCTCATTACTGAGACAAAATACTTGACACCTAAAGTTAAAGGAAAAAAAGTTTACTTTGGCTCACATTTTGTAGATGTTTAGGTTCATAGTTGGCTGACTCCAAGTCAGGGTGACATAGCACAGGAGAAACAGTTCACGGCAGGTAGAATGCAGCAAGGCAGCAATCAGCAAAGTAGCAAAACAGTAAAATGTGACATCAACCCTCTTTTTGTCCCTTATATTCTATCTATCCTACACCCTTAGGGGAGGTAGCACTCATAAACTGGGTGGGCCTTCCCATTATCCATACCTAGAACTATGCCAAACCAATCAGTAGACTAATTTAGTAATCACACACCCCTGATCCCAGCACAACATATTTAATCCCAGCATCATACATGCTAGATATAGCCACCTCTGAAAAGCCCCTACAACTGCATGAGCCTTTAGGGGGACATCTAGACACAAGCCATGATAGATATTTTGTCTCAGCAACAAGATATGTAACTAAGACTGTATTGTAATCATTTTATATGAATATTTTTGGGTTATGGAATGAATCATCTGAGTTTTCATTATTTCTTTTGGGGAAATTCACAATGATATACAGGTGCTTTGAATTAAAGGCAAGATTCCAGAATATGCTCACAAACAAAGGTTTTTTTGTATTATGATTTTTATACCATTTTAATGTTTTCTTTAAGGAACTGTAATATGATGGCATATGTTCTGCTAAATCAGTGCCTTTCTTTGCATTATTGTAATTAAAGACCAAATAAAGAAGAAGTACAATTCACCTAATGGGACAGTCATACATATATCACTAGTGGTTCAAACTAGTGAGAATGTTTGCATTTATGTCAGAGCTGCCTGGCAGCAAGACAAACAATTATGGCACCATCATGAGTGTTTTCACTACTATAGCCAAGGTGACATAGTAGTTGTTGCCAATTGGCTTTCTCTCTACGGCAATATGTGGATTAACTGAAGTTCATAAATAATACTGTGGCCCACTCCTGAAGAACAGGGCAGTTGGCCAAAAAAAGCTGCAAACTCCCAGCACACACACACACACACACACACACACACACACACAGACACACATATAGAAAAATGAAAAGACAAAGCAACAAAATGCCTACCAAAAAATCCGACTCACCCAAAACTGGTTCATGTGGCATCAAGGGGGAGGAAAGCACAAGCCACATAGCACAAAGTTCTGAAAGGGCATCACTGGAAGTAAAACAGTGCAGTAAAATGTCATTGTACTCGACCATGGCAGTGCAAAAGATGAGAGATTATTCAGAATCCATGTCCAGTTTTGACTCTAGGAGCCAAGAGGGACTGATATTTTGCCCATGACCCCTCAGTGTGACAGAGTTTCAGGAAGAAAACAGCCCAAATCTGAAGCTTCTATGACTTTTTATTGATAGAACCAGGAAGCAAAGATAAAAGAAAAAGTAAAGAAATCTGTGCAGGAATTCCTGTAGGGAACAGGGGAAGGAGAGGGTAGTCTGCAGTGACTCTTAGTTCCCTAATCTAAACAAGCCATTAGGGAGGGAGAGAACAGTGCTTGCAGCAAAGATATATAAGGATAATCTGTATTGGATCCTGCTTTACTGGATTCTGGCAGGTCTGCTCTAATCACTAATCATGCATTCCAGGAAGCCTGGTCCATCACCACAGGGGATTCCTTCATCTCAGCAAACATTTCAATCACTCCTACAGTCTGAGTCTCCCCAAAATTCCCCCTTTATTTTTTTGCAATCTAGATTGAATGGGGGGGCAGTATGGGGTAGCGGGGCATTGGGCTTTGTGTAGGAAGGTCATCATGGGTTCTGCATAGATTGTCCACTGAAAGAGTGTACAGAGAGCTCCACTGAAAGAGTGTACAGAGAGCTCTTTAGACTACAAAAAAGAGCAAAAAGAAAATTATTCTAATTACAAGAAAGATTCAAATGCAAAAGTTGAGACCAGAGAACCAGTTCCTAGGGTTGAGCCAGTAGACAATGTCATTGAGGTTATCTAAAATAATATTATGAGCTTCTAGTTAAAGTTTATATAACTGGGCTTGTAGTTGCCCTTGGAGAGTGAAAATCTCAGTTGACATCAGTATGAAATGCACCATGGTATAAACACTAGTTCTGATATAAACACTAGATTTCATCACAGGATTTAGAAATGATAAAATGGAATTGAAGTGATGTACATGGGATTGTTACTAGCATCACAGCTGAGCCTATTACACACCCAAAGAGATTGCTGATGTACACTGAGTCATCCTACTGCAACATCGAGGGAATTCAGTCTATATAAAATTTTCTTATCAATATTGGTTTGAGTTAAAAACTCAAAAGTAACATTTTGAAAATAACCATTTATGATCTGGGCAGTTAGGATGGAATGAGTCAGGGTGATGGCTGCTGTGGCTGCTATAGCCACCAATGCCATCAATGCTATAATGGCGGCAATCAAAATGGCCCCAAAGCTATTTTTGTCGGATATGTTCAAGTGCTGAGGTAATTTTTTTCAAGAGTAGAGTTTCCAATCAAATCATGTGTAAGACTGGTGGGGAGCCAGGCTTCAACCCTTTCTCAAAGCACTGTAATATGAGAAATATTTAATTGAGAAATATTATTATTAGTGACACATGGAATGAGCCATGTGGAGTTTGCAAGCAAGATAATATTGAGAGCCTTAAAATGTTTATACTGAGTAGTGGACAAATTGTAAACAGTGAAATAATTTCCTCCTTAGTGAAGACCAAAACATGAGTGGGAAGTACAGATCAGAGTATCATTAGCAATCCATGTGAGTTTATCTATACATTGATAGCTGCCAATTCTGATAATGTGAGGAAAGAAAGGAGTAGCAAAATGCCATAAGGAATTTTAAAGGGGATATAAGCAAGTGGCAGAAGAAACGTGTAACAAAGGTCCAGCAAGCCTAGGATTCAATAAGGCAGAGCTACTGCTATAATTAAAAGTCAAACTATAATTTTAGGTTGAATTTGACTGTAACACCATCAGATTACAGGGTCCCCAATTTTTCAAGGGCTGATTATCATATGGGGTCTCTAATAGTTTGGTGGATCTGCATGACATCTAACTTATATTTAAACCTTCTCTGTAGGCACTCAAGGATGGGAGGAAACAGGGACATTAGGTTGAGGGAGGTGCCTGTCTGAGCAAGTTTCCTCCTACTCTGGCACAGTTCATGAAAACTTGATGACTAGCCCCTTAGTATGGTTAGGCTCAATGAAATTATAATTCACATACCACCAAGGCTGAAAAGGAATAGAGTGGTTACTGGAGGTGACATTACTGACTATACATAGAGAGAATTCTTCAGCCAAGAAGTACCAATCATGAGGTAGTAAATGCTAGACATTAGCATTTCAGAGTGGCCACAATCACTACCATAACCTCTTTAAGGGCCAGGAGAGGACAGCAGTGTTTTATCAGTATAAGGTTTATTGTTGAAAGAGAGGGGAAGCTCAGGGTCTCCCCAGGTGAGTATATCAGAAACAGTAGATGTGAGTTCAGATGCCCAATATACCATGCCACTTTCATATACTGCTAAACAGAGGCAGAATAAAGGAAATATTTTACCTTGGCCATCTTAGAGTTATAGGTGATTTGTGCTACCATTGCCAAGAAGAGATTTCCTGGGGTTCTTATAGCATCTCTTCAGCCTGTGCAGTGACTTATTTAATCGCACTCCAGGTAGGTCCCAAGGATTGTGTTGCAGAGGGTAACAGAATTTCTCTCCTCTTCTTGTTACCCATTCCTGATGGAGATTGTAGAGCCATAGCCTGAAGTTCAGTGAGGGGTTGCTTCTCGCTTGGTGTCACACAATATGGATGAATAGACTCCAAGAGAACCTAGAGAGGGCCCATGTGTGATAAAACAGATGCATGCCCCTTCCCCCAAATGAGCAATTCTACAGGGTGCAGCCCTTGTGAACCAAATAAGGTCCAAGTTTTGTGGAAATAAAATGCTTTTGCATTGCCACAAAGCCATCTGAGTCTAATTTTTAAAATTTAATGTGAAGAGTGCTTTATATAATTATTCCTGTGGATAAAGTTTCTTCACCATATTCTCTTTTCTTGTTTAAAAAAAATGAATTTTAAGTAATAAATCTCTGCCTCAGAAAGTGACTGGTAGATCAAGAACAAAGATCAGTATGGTGGTAATTTAACCCTCTGGGCTCACTCAGGTTAAAGGGGATTTGCTTTTGTGTGGGGCTTTATAGTTGTCAAGTCCTGAAATCATCAGGAAAGAAAAAGTTGTCTGCCAGGAAGGGGGTGCATAAGTAATCAGAGCAGGTACCAACAGAGACATGAATATATTTAAGGTTTATAGTGAGTCCCATCCACTTGTAAATTTTCCACTTGTAAATTATAAACAGCAGGGATTGACTCCTACCTGAGGAGTAAATTTTATCAATCATGGTTTTATTAGAAGTTGAATCCCTGTAGGATGAAAATTAAGTTTCACAAAGAAAACTTGAGATCAAGGGAAATACAAAATTTTAGCGTACCAATCATGATGATATTATTATATTAGAACTATTAGGTTTCGTTATTATCTATGAAACACATTTAATTGTTCATCTTAGTATAAAATAACTTTTTAGCAAATCAAATTTTTTAAATTATAATATATTAAATAACATTAAAAAATTTTACCTAAATTTGTTGTCTTTCAATAGAGTGCCATTTAAGAAGAATGTATTGTCCATAGATTTGCTTTATAGTTAATAATGACTAATCTTTAATTTCTAGAGTAATATTGCTTGGATTGTACAGTGTTTAAGTATCTCTAAGTGTTTTAACACATACATAATGTACACATAACAATCACATGAGCATAAGCCTTGAAAGAGTATCTATATAATTTGGTTGACTGGTATTAGAATGGCAGTCCCAGTTTAGCATAATTTGCTGGCGAGAATGTAATTGTCTTTAGCCTCTTTTTCCTGAAAGACAGGTCCAATTGGTATAACCTATTGTAATTTCAGAGCCCTGTCCTTCTTGCCATCTCTCTTTTTCACTAGGACAGTAATAGCAGACCTTCTGGATCTTTCAATGATATAAACAGTCCCCTGTGGCATGAGTGCCATAGGTTTGCCATCACTGCTATAGGGGACCTGAGGTGGAAGGGAGATTACATAGGGAGTTTAGGGAGGAGGAAGAAGCTTTTTTAGGGTAACATCCTTTGATTGAATAGATCAAATAGTCACCCTGTAAAGATGAGAGGTAGCAAGTTGCATGAATTTTATAGAACCTAATGACTCTCAATTTTTGACACAATGTTCCCAGTCCTCCACCTACAGGTTGCACTCCGGTGGGAACCAAGGACATGGTTGGCAGATAACTATTTAACTAGAAGTTTTGCAAGTTAAAAAATATGGCTTTCTTATATAGTGGAGTACTACTTAGCCATAAAGAAAGATACACCATAGACTTTTATAGGTAAATGGGTGCAACTTGAGACCATACTCATAAGTGACATAAATCAGACCCATATGTTTAAACATCGTATTGTCTCACTATTGTGAGAAACTGAACGAGTAAATAAGATCCAAAATGTACAATAGATATTGTGAACTGGGAAGAAACTGTTCAGAGGAAAAGCAAACTGTGATGGAAAGGGGAAAGGTAGAAAGGGAAAAAGGGAAAAAAATGTATGCACAAGGTAGTTAAAATAGTCATACAGCTAGTTTCACTTAGTTCATTGAAAAGAAATGTTTGTGCTAATGTTGTTTGGACAAGATATCATGCCTATATATTTTACTCTGAATAATTACTATTAAGACAAAAATATGCAATGTATTAATTATTGTTACTGTCCTAACCTCTTTTGAAAATTTGTTTCATTGTTATTTTTATCTTTTTTCTCTTTAAAATAAAAAAATAAATAAAAAGTTAAGTTTCAGAAATTTTACATACAGCTCTTTTTAAGAAACATTGCAAAGTTTATTTACATTTTTTTCCTCTTTAATGTTTGATCAATATTGTAAGCAAAGCAGAAGAAATGAAAGTAAAACAGAAAGACTAACAATCAAACAGCTCCTGTTTACTTAGCAGTTGGACAACTAAGTGACCTCTGGGTTAAGAAGACCTAACCTGCATCCTTACTGAGATGTGCAGGCTATTCTGTGGCTGCCTATGTCCCCTTCCCAAGGAGCAGAGTCAGACATGTTCTCTTTTCTTTTCAGGGTTTTGGGAAGTCAGTCCTCTACACTGAATTGTAGCTGTAGATTACTTCACTTTTTCTGTCCTAGTTTTTTTTTTTTACCTCAGTTTCTTTCCATGGTGAGTTTCAAAAATTCTCACATGGGGCATCCCTTCCCACCGTACTCTACCACGGTGGTGCAAAATATGAGAGATTCCATCAAGTCCATGTCCAGTTTTGACTCTAAGAGCCCAGAGGGACTGATTGTTGATCATGAACCCTCAGTGTGAGAGTCTCAGAAAAAACAGCCCCAATCTGAGGCTTCTATGACTTTTTATTGATAGAACTAGGAAGCAAAGGTAAAGAACAAAAGAAAGAAATCCGTGCAGGAATTCCTGTAGGGAACAGGGGAAGGAGAGAGTAGTCTGCAGTGACTCTTAGTTCCCTAAACAAGCCATCAGGGAGGGAGAGAGCAGTGCTTGCAGCAACCATATCTAAGGATAATCTGTATTGGATCCTGCTTTACTGGATCCTTGCAGGTCTGCACTAATCAATAACCATGCATTCCAGGAAGACTGGTGCATCACCACAGGGTATCACTTCATCTCAGAAATCATTTCAATCACTCCTCCAGCCAGAGTCTCCTGACAATAGGTGCTTTGCAAATTTAAAGAAGATATAATTACTCAGATAATGATCCTAATGAAACAAATGATGAGTGAGACTGGAGAAGATACCAATAAAAATCTAGCGAATGTAGTTCTCCAATTAATATTGTGGCTCCCCAAACAATATTTAGGGTGATGGTGCTGATAGATAACTTGTCTCACATGATGAAAGAAAGAAGACTCAAGATACAGGGAGAGGGCTGATGGCCACTCTGTTTATTAAAGGAGCTCACTGTCTTAAATAATGAGAACAAAAGTGTTCTTTACAAAATGAGAACAAAAGGTATTCTATGAGAATGGAACTCAAAAGATAGTTCAAAGAAAGAACATCTTCCACTTGAGATGATAGCATTGGGGACAGCTGAACTGATAGTATTAGGGACAGCTTGGGAAACAGCACAGAAAACATCTTCCACAACCTGCAGCTGTAACACCATGGCCTCCCTCCATGTCATGATAGTCTCCATCTTCAGAGTCTTTCAGCTGACCCCTCAGGAGACCACATTACAGCTTAGAAGCAAAGTGCTTCATATACACATTTTCAGTACTGAGTCTCTCATTTCCCCATTTTTTTATTAATATTATTAACAACAGTTGCTTGGAAAACATTGAGTTGTGCCTCAGCCAGAAGTCCCATCATAACTAAGGTTTGTTCTTGTGATTGCATTCTGCAAAACAAATGACCTAAAGTGGTCACAATGGTAAGCAAATACATAACAACAGTCCTCCAATGATAAATATTAGTGTGCAAGTATTTAGTCCTGAAAACCATTGTGAAGGGTTCAGCCAAAGGAACCCCTCCTCTAGCTCTTCAAATGTGCTTTGAGTGAATTGTTGGCATATGATATTTATTTGACGTGCTAGCTGATTATATAGGGGATCAACGTGTTGCTCAAATAAGATGTTAAAAGTACCCTGTAGTTGAGATTTTACCCCCTCCAAAGTTCGTTTGGTATAGATAAATGGAAGGGCTGTTGCACAGTGCTTAACGTATTGTCAATCATATTTTAACTGCAAATGGGTAGCCATAGTGGCCTGCTGTTCCCATAAACATTCTACTGCAGCCTCGAGAACCTGCAATCTGGCCATAATACCTCTCTCAATATCTACTTGTTGTTGTAATTCAGTGGTAACATTGGTGAGTATAAACCCCACTGTTGTAGCAGTGTTGATGTTGTCAACAAGTGAACTAGCCACAGTAATGGATGCAAGTATAACTAAAGCTGATATTATAAATGCTATTACCATGGTGATAAAACATTTTGGTCTAACCTTTTGTAAAGCCTTAAGTAGTATTCGAATATTATGTTCCTCTGAACAAGTTCTATTTAGGTCTACCAGCAACCACACCACCGGCCTGCATTTTAGAACTACAACAAAAGTAGCATTATGTTGAGATACATTATTATAGGAAATACAATTGCTATGCCAATAAAGAACACTGATAGTAACATTATACCAAGAAGACATAGTTACGGATGGAGGAACATTGTCCCATAGTAAAACATAATGATGAGTTTGATGAGTGTACAGATAGTTACAAAGTCAGTTATATTTCAATCAAGATGAAAGGAATAATTGTCAGTGTTGTTTGAATATTTTCCATGCAATAGAAGGCACGGGAAGAAAGGGAGTCCAGCACACCACCATTAAGCATGTGGGAAGCTTATATGGCTATCATTGTCCATTAGTTGTAAAATAGGCCCAGAGAGTCCATGCTCAGACCAACTTACAGTCTCATTGGAGTAAGTGCTGAAGGCAAGTGTTTTGTCTGCACTATGGAGTGATCCATGTGGCCCTCAATCCAGCACAGTCATGTTAAATAGGATGCTGATGCATGGTCATTCCATATGGTACAGAGACCATTTCCCTGAATACTGTTTGTATCTTCAATCCCTTTTTGGTTGGCAGACTGGGAAGGGAAGAAGAAGTGTAGTTGAATTGTCCTCTTGCTCTTGTGTAACATCTGTAGTAACTGCCATTACAAAGGTTATATTGGCTGGTTGTGAATCTTTGGTTGATAATATAGATATGGTTGCAACTTGATTGTGACACAGGAAGTGTGATTATGATGCACAGTAAGGCAAAATGGAGGGCGTTGAGTCAGAAGGGTGAGTCTTTCATTTCCAGATAGCTGGTGGTACTCTGGGGAGACCCCGTTCAGTGGGGTCCGTACTCCTCCTGTCCAAGCTGAATTGTTAGAAGCAAGAAAGGGTCTGCATGCCACCAGGTTAAAGACATGAAAAGAAAAGGGTTAAGCACATGAACCCAATAGATTGTGTTAGCAGATGTGATAGGTGCCTTCAAAATCAGGAGGCATATCCCTAAGAGAACACTTACCCTCTGAGACTGGCATGATACCACACTCAGATAGAGGTGGATCACTAGGTGTTTCATCTGAACCATCAGCTGCTTTGTATCCATCGACAATCCATGGCCACAACCATCTGGTGGGAAACCATTGGGTACCATTATCTATAAGCAAACAAGCAGATCAGCCTCCTCCTCCACTTTACTGGGTAAGGACCTTCCCACTGATCAGACATATCCTCTTTAATAAGTACCATGCACTGTGACACAAAGGTGAAAGGGAGAACATGGCAATGATGAGCCGAAACACTGTTAGAGGAAAGATTTAAAAAGTTTAGAGTGAAAAGAGCATGACGAAGAATGTTATGTGGTGATTCATTTAGGGGGCATTCCCCCTTTTTTAATTTATTTAAGATTTTAACATCCTATGTTGATATTCTATGATGGCTTGACCTGTGCTGTTATAGGTAATGCCAGTAATATGGATAGTGTTCCAATTTTGAAGGAAGTTCTTAAAAAACAGTATCTTCAAATTCTGGACCATTATCAGTTTTTAGACAGTGACAGGTCCCCATCAGAGCAAAACACGTTAATAAATGTTGAATAGAATTTTTGCCGTTAATTTTTTGGTGAGCTGTGGCATAGAAAAAACCTGAATAGGTGTCCATGGACACATATAAATACTTAAGATGCCCAAAAGGTGTGAATTTCGTGACATCAGTCTGTCAGGTATGATTGACTTTATCACCATAAGGACTGGAGAAGTGGCCCACCAGAGGAGGGCTAGCAAGGAAAAATAAATTGCAAGTGGTGCATTCCTTGATGATAGAGGAAGCCTGAGCTTTGGTAAGATGGAAACGATGGCATAAAGCCAAAGCATTGCAGTGAAGTAAGTCAAGGAATATTTGGGTGTGAGAAAAGCATTAGCTATACAAGAGAATTTTGGTAAAGCTGCAGCGGCATCTGCTGCTTTATTGCTTTTGGAGAGAAAACAGTATGTGACTGTAGATACAGAATCAATGAAGCAGAAACACCCCAGATATACAGCTGTTTGATCTTTGAGAAAGGGGCTAGAAGCCTTCAATTGAGGAAAGATAGCTCCTTTAATAAATGGTACTGGGAATACTGGGTATACACATGCAGAAGATTGAGTCTAGACCCATATCTCACTATGTATTAAACTAAGATCCAAATGAATGAAAGCTCTAAGTGTTAAAAGAAAAACACTTAACCTGTAGTAAGATAAGATAGGTACAACGCTTGAAGACATAGGTGTAGATAAATACTTTTTGGGCAGAACCCCAGTGGCAAAGCAAATAATACTGAGAATAAAAAATGGGAACATATAAAATTAAAAAGCTTCATCACAGCAAATGAATCAACTAATAGAGTGAAGAGACTATATTCACATTGGAAAAAAAATATTTGCCAGCTATTCTTCTGACAGTAAAAATATTTAGAATATGTTAAGAATAAAAACGTTTATACTTCCCAAAACAAAAGACCTTATAAAAATATCAGCAAACTCAGTGAATAGACAGTTATCAGGAAAAAAAGTACATGGCCAATAAATACATGACAAAATGTTCAATACTGCTGTCCATTAGAGAATTGCAAATTAAAACTACATTTACTCATTTAGAATGGCTATCATTAAAAAATATAATAATAACAAATGCTGGTGAGGATGTGGGGGAAAAGGAACTCTTTTACATTGTTGTGGGAAATGTAAACTAGTACAACCACTATGGGAATAAGGGTGGAATCTTCTCAACAATCTAAAAATAGAAATTTCAATTGAACCAGCTGTCCCTTTTCTAAGAATCTTCCCAAAAGTGTTAAAATCATCATATTACAAGAATGTATCCATACCCATATATATAGCATCACAAATTGTAAAATCTAGGTCTTTGAAACAGTGTATGTGACCATTAACACAAGAATGGAGAGGGGAATTGTGGTATTTATACACAATAGAGTACTATTTCCATAGAAAAGATAAACTTGAAGCCCTTATAAGTAAATGGATGCAATTTGAGAATATAAATGAAATAAGTCAGACACACAAGTTTAAATGTCATATGCATTCTCTTTATGGGAAAATCACAATATATTGATTCAAATAAAGAGCAAAATAGAAGGTAGACAAATCAGAAGTAGTGAGAAGTTCAAATAATTCCCTAAATTACCTGTTCTGCTCTATCAAAAATATTTTGTTACATATGCTAATTCATTTCATTTACATTATTATTTTTGAAAATAACATGTTATATTATTATCCATTTTCTTGTTTGTAAAAGAGAATATTATTTGCCTCCAAATAACTACTTTGAAGATAATGATACATAGTGTATTATTATTCTCTTCTTAGTTATAAAATTTTATTTTTTCATGATAAAAAAATTAAAAACAAGTTTATAATAGCTTCAAAATGTAAATTAACTAGGAAATGAATAAATAAATATGTGAAAGAAACAATGTTTTCTTTAAGTTGGAATAATTTTACCTGGGTTTGTCCTAATTCAGATGAACTTTATTTTTTAACATAATTAATCCCTTTGACTAAGAATTCCAATGCTACATTGAATATGAGTGAAAAAATACATATTCATAACTTTTTCTATTATTTCCAAATTTCCCAGTTGAATATGATGTAGCCTGTGAATTTTTCCCAGGTAGAATTTACTGTGTTGATACATATTTTTTATACTTCATATTATGTTGATTTATATTATAAAGAAATATTGATTTGCATTGAATGTTATTTTCTTCATCTATTTAGATGATTAAATTTTCTTAAACTTTTATTATGGGCATGTGATATTTTACATACTCGAATTTGTGCATTTTGAGCTATTTGTTCCCAGGGATAAATACAACTTGATCATGATATGTAATACTTTATGCACTAGTCTATTTGATAATATTTTGTTGAAAATTTTTGCATCAGTGTTCACCAGGGTTTTTATCGTGTAGTTGTCTAATTTTTGTATCTTCTGGGTTTGATATCAAGTAATATTTCATAATTGGAAGGACATTCTCCTTTTTAATTCTGTGCAATAGTTTGAGAATTGGCATTTTTTTTAAAGGTTTGTAAAATTCTTAAGTAAGGTGATCTTGTCCTGGTCTTGCCTTCATTGATGGATTTTTATTAGTCATGCAATTTCACTATTTGTTATTCATATATTCAAATATTCTATGTTCTCTTGGTTCAATTTTCATAGGTTATGTGTGTATAGAATTTTATTTCTTCCATGTTTCCAGTATTAAATCACATGGTTTTTCAGCAATACTCCCTAGAGTTCATTTATATTTCTGTGGCATAATGTTAAACGTCTTCTTTGTATTCTGTTTTTATGATTTTCATCTTCTCTCTTCTTGTCTTTATTAGTCTATTTACACATTTTCCCAATAATTTCTTTTTAAAAATTTATTTATTTATTTATTTATTTATTGGTACCAGGAATCGAACTCAGGACCTTCGCTTGCCAGGCAGGCACTGTGCCACTGAGCTATATCCCTGGCTCCATATTGCTTTTTGTTTTTATTTTGTGCTTTTTTTTTGCACATGTTTATTATTTTTTCCTGCTAGTTATTTTAGGTTTCATTTTCCTTATTTTTCTAATATTGAGTTGCATTATTAGATTATTTTAATATCTTTCTTTTTAAAATGGAGGTCTTTTCTGCTAAATTTTCTGCTAAATACTGCTTTTGTAGTGTAAAATAGGTTTTAGTATATATGCTTCCATTTTTACTTATTTCAAGAAATGTTTAATTTTCTCTTTTGATTTTTTATTTATTCATAGACAAACAGAATGCTGCATGACTTTCATGTATTTGTGCAATTTTTAAAACATTTCTCTACTTCTAAAAATTCTTTCATTCCACTGAGGTCACTGAAGTTTCAGGATAAAAATTTTCAGTATTTCAATTTTAGAGACTTGTTTTTATGCCCAATGCATGGCTGGGATAATGTTCTATGTACTGAAGAATAAACTGTATATTCCGCAACTATTGGAATGTGTGCTGACATCTGTTAGGTTCATTTGGTTTGGTCAAATATAGTTTGCCTCCCTTGTTACTTTGTTTAATTTGTTTTGGATTCATTGATGAAAAATTGTAATTTTGACCTTCCCAATTATTTTTTTTTGTGGGTACCGGGGGGCGACCTCAGGACCTCGTGCGCCAACATGCACCCGTGCCACTGAGCGATATCACCGGCCCCTTTTTTGTATGTGGGATCCGGGAGTTGAACTCGGGCCCTCGCGCTTGCAAGGCAGGCGCTTATGCCGCTGAGCCATCTCACCGACCCTGACCTTCCCAATTATAACAGTAGCATTTATCTCTCTTTAAGGATCTAAAAATATTTGTTTATATAATTGAATGTTTCAGCTTTCAGTGCATAATATGGTAGACATACGATTGTTATTTATTTTTATTAAATTGATCTCTTCATCATTATGCATGATGTTAATATTGTTATACTGTTTCATATTTAGCATGTCATATCATATAAAATAATTATTCTTATTCAGTTTTTCTTTTTTTATTTTTTATTTTAAAGGGAAAAAAGATAAATATAACAATGAAACCGAGTTTCAAAACAGGTCAGTAGGACAGTCACAATAGTTGAAAATACGTATTGTTGTTCTCATAGTAGTTATTCAGAGTACAAGATATAGGCATGATACCTTGTCTAAACAATATTGACACAAAACATTCAATCACTAACAGAGTGAAGACAACCCACAGAGTGGGAAATATTATAGCCAGTTGTCCCACAAAGGACTAATATCTAGAACATATAAAGAATTAAAAAAACAGACACCCCAAATTCAAAGACCCCATCCAATAATGGACATCTGAGATGAATATGCACTTCTCAGGTGAAGAAATACAAATGGCAAAGAAATGCATGAGAAAATGTTCAACATCACTGGTAATTTGAGAGATGAATTTTTGTTTCTTTTTACATTATTTTTTTATCCCTTCTCTTTAATTTTATGTATGTCTTTAAAAATGTAGCAATTTTCATGTAAATAACTTGGTTGTGCTTAATTATTTTTATATCCACTCATCCAATTTGCATCTTTTAATTTGGGAACTGAATAGAATTACATTGAAATTTGTTACTGATAATTAAAGATATACTTTTGTCATTTTGTTTTTTGCTGATTTTGTTGCATAGCCTTTTTTTCCTTTTTTCTCTCTTGTTCATTTTTGTAGTTTAGTGATTGGCTATATTGATAGAATCTGATTGTCTTCACTTACACATTGGTATAACTACTATGCTGTTGAAGATTATAATTTAACATGGTTTTATGACAATGGCATTAACTTTTTACTTCTAGTATATGAATAAAGCAATCTTTTTAGAGACTTTTTAATGTAGATGAGCTGCTTCAGTTTTTGGGTTAAAAAGTCTTTATTTCTCTTTTACTTAAGAAAAGCTGAGCTGGGTATAACAGAATTGGTTAGAGTTTTGTATTTCAGTAATTTGAATATATAATCTCATTCTCTCCTGGCCAGCAAGATTTCTACTGAGAAATCTTTAACAAATTTTCTTTTTAAATTTTATTTTACTTTATTTATTTTTGTGGGTACCGGGGGTCGACCTCCGGACCTCACGCACCAGTGGGCGCTCATGCCGCTGAGCGATATCACCGGCCCTTTTTTCATATGTGGGTTCTGGGAGTCGAACTCGGGCTCTCGTGCTTGCCAGGCAGGCACTTATGCCGCTGAGCCATCTCACTAGCCCCTCTTTTTAAATTTTAAAATTTTAATTTTCAATTGAAAATAATACAAACATTTTAAAATATAACAATTATAAACATAAAATAAACATAAAAATATAGATTTAATAGAAAATTATGGAGTATTACACAGACTAGGATTGACAACAAAACATGGTGAAACTATATTAATTTGACACATTTCAATTTGTACTTCAAAGCAAACAGAGATTGCAGTGAACATAATGATATAAAGGATAGTTCTCTAACAAGAACTAATAGGTCTTAATACATATATCATTAAACAAAGCACCTTACAAATATCTATCTTTTATTTTATACATTATTTGTATTATATATTAAGCTTTTTCTTTAAAAGAAAGCATGCCATTTTAGCATATGTGTCTGATTTGCCTCTCATAACATTATGGTCTCAAGGGGCATCCATTTTCCCACAAATGTCTCAAGTTTATCTTTCTTTATGGCAGAGTAGTATAAATAACGCTGTGTATAAATACCACATTTTCCCTATCCATCGATCTGTTAATGCACATATAGGGTGTTTCCAAGATCTAGCTGTTATGAACTGTGCTGCTATAAACACGGGTATGCATCCTTTACTCTGGTATAATGTTTTTAGATATTTTGAGAAGATATCTAGGAGGGGAATAGCTGGGTCAAAATTAGTTTCTATTTTTAGGTATTTCAGTAATCTCTGTACCGATTTCCGTAGTAGTTGTATCAATTTACACTCCCATCAACTGTAAAGAAGTGTTCCTTTCTATCCCCAGCCTCACTAGCATTTGTTATTGGTTGATTTCTTGATGGTAACAATCCTTTCATTATTGAGATGGAATCTTAAAGTTGTTTTAATTTTTTGCATTTTTCAAATGGCTAGAGATGATGAACATTTTTGTGTATTTATTGAAAATTGTATTTCTTTATCTCAGAAGTGTCTATTCATTGCAGATGTCAATTTTTTGATTGGGTCTTTAAATTTAGGGGTCTAGTTTTTGAGTTGCTTATATATTCTAAACATTTTTTTTTGTCTGAGGAATAGCTAGCAAAAACATTTTCCCATTATGTAGGTTGTCTCTTCACTTGGTTGGTTGTTTCTTTACTGTGCAAAAGATTTTTATTTGATATGTTCCAATGTATTGGTTTTTGGTATTATTCCTTGCGAAACTAGGGTTTTGCTAAGGAAGTCTTTGCCTACACGTGTCTTTGAAAATTTTACTTTTTTTTGTCTCCCAGCAGACAATTTCTGTACTAATGTTTAGATCCTTGATCTATTTTGATTTTAGTTTAGTTCATGGTGAGAGATATGCATACATTCAACCTTTGGTATATGGAAAGCCAGTTTTCTCAGCTCAATTTGTTAAAGAGACTATCTTTACTCCAGTGAAGGGATTTGGCTGCTTTGTCAAGTATAGCATAGTGTAGCTGTCAGATTCTGTTAGATGTGTCTTAATACTTTGCATTGATATTTTTAGAATTTCGGTCCTACCCTTTTAACATTTTGGCTTTTATGGGTCAGGCACGTTATGTACCCCTTGGGATTCCTGGGTTCATATGTTAATATTTTTTTCAAGATTGGGAATTTGTTCAGCTGTTGCTTTGTTGGAAAATTTTTCTGTGTTTTTCTCCTACTCTTTACATTGAAAGTCACCAAAACATATTTTTTTCCTAATGATGTTCTCTATGTCTGAACAGTTTTCTTTATTCCTTTTTCTTTGTATTTTCTTTGTGTATGACTGGATTATTTTGAAAGACATGCATTTTAACTCAGAAAGTGTTTCTTCTACTTGATCAAATCCGTATTTTTGCTCTATTTATTGACTTCTTTGGGATGCAATTTCTCATTAATCTGTTCTTGATCTCTCTTTGCTAAACCTCTCGTTCACATGGTAAAAGATTTTTAACATTTATTATTTACATATATATCTATTTGAATGTTTTAAAAATATTTACTTTCAGGGGCCAGTGAGATGGCTCAGTGGCGTAAGCGCCTGCCTGGAAAGCGCGAGGGCCTGAGTTTGACTCCCAAAACCCACATACGAAAAAAGGGCTGGTGATGTTGCTCAGCGGCACGGGCGCCTGCTGGCGCACAAGGTCCTGAGGTCGACCCCTGGTACCCACAAAAAATATATTTATTTTCAATTGTTTTTCAAGGTATTTTTCAATTTACATTTTTTCTTCTTATAGATACAATTTTGTCCCTATTACAAATTTATATATCTTGTCTCTTCATGATTTTTTCTTTTTTTGTTTTTCCTACTTTGATACTTGCTCATATGTTAAATTAGTTATCTTACAATTTACAGAGTAACTTTCATAGTACAAGAGTGTATCTGGAAATTTCTACAAGGGTGTTGATTAGGTAAGCTATACTATCTATTTTTTTCCACATGGGAAGAAAGTTGCAATTCTGCAAGGCTTTTCATTTGTGTCTAAATTGGTGAAATCTGCATTTACATCAGTGACCTAGATTCATGTTTTTAGGATAGTTGTTTCTGGCAATTGCAGAGTTAATTATTAAATATTCATTTTATTTATTTAATTTTGCAATGTGGAGGATTGAATCTAGGGCCTTGTGCCTGCTAGGCAACACTCAAACTCTGAGCTACATCCATGGCCCATGTATAATCTTAAATATGAGCAAAAGGGTGAAAGTTCAAACAAACGTTTGTTACATAAAAATTGGTTTTGTTATAAAATGGTTATGATCTAGACTTGAATCACAGCAACATGTGTGTGATATTATTTGTTTATTTTATATTAAGTTTATTTTAACTAATAAAACAAACAAATCATACATATTAACAGGGAACCAATTAATCTTTTAATACATACATACATTATGCAACATTTAAGGCAGGTTAAACATATCCTCAAACATTTATCATTTCTTGTGGTGAAAAATTTTAAAATACTTTCTTGAGTTCTTTTAAATGTATAATTTATTTCTGTTATCTGTAGTCAACATACTCTGTGATAGTATACCAGAATTTGTTTTTCCTATATAATTCTAACTTAGAACCCAATGATGAAATTTTCTCCATCTTTACTTTTTCACTAATCTCTTTTGACTCTGTTATGGTTCTATTTTCAACATCTATGAAATCAACATTTTTTAGATTCTTCATGTGTGTGAGTTCATGGATTATTTGTGGTTTTTTGACTGGCTTAGTTTACATAACAAAATCATCCCCAATGTCACTATGTCATTACAAAGATAGGATTTCATTCTTTCCTAACATTACATAATATTCCAAACTGTGTATATGGAATATTTTCTTTATTTATCCAGTAGTTAATAGACACATAGATTGTTTCTATTTTGTGGTTATTATAAATAGTACTGCAATGAACACCAGAGCATAAATGTCTTTTGGATATATTTTAATTCTTTTAATATGTAACTTGTAGTGGGAGTTCTGCATCACACTATACTCCTGTTTTTAATATTGGAGGATCAATCACACTATTTTTGTAATGTCTGTACTTTTAAAAGTTTTTTTATTTTTATTAGCACATGTATACAGTACATACTGATTAAAATTATCATAGGGAGTAGATATATGTATGTAACATATTTTAATTCCTTTTACTTTCCATCCTTCCCCACACCCATCTGCCTCATTTATCTATTGGTCCCCTTCATCCTTATAAAAGATCTATCTCCTTGTTTCCTATTATCTAAATTTATGTTGCTCTTTATTTCTACTTGGGTTTTCAAATATGAGAAACTATGTGATATTTAAGCTTGTGTGTCTGATTTATTTCACTTAAAATTATTGTCTCAAGTTGCATCTATTTTCCTACAATTATTCAAATTTATCCTTCTTTTTGACAGAGTAGTTTTCATGTTGTATAAATACCACTTCTTCTTTGCTCATTCATATGCTGATAGACATAGTCCATTTACAAGATTTAGGAATTTTGGTATTATAAACATGGAAATACCTGTATCAGTATAATCTGATATGTTTTAAAACTTTCAAGAAGATACCTAGAATTGGTTTGGTGGAATGAAAGGAAAATTCTATTATAGTTTTCTGAGGAATTTTCATAAATTTTCCAAAGTGGTCATACTAGTTGACACTCCCCCAATAAAGATGTGTTGCTTTCTCCCATAGCCTTACCAGCATTATTCCCCTCAAAATAATCCCCTTATCTTTGAACAAGCTTATCCCATCATTCTTAACACTTTCTGAAACAGTTGCAGAAGTCTTTTTTAAAGTGTTTTTAATAGGTATGATTTTAAAAACATGTGTGTATGGTGCTTGTGAGTGCAACATAAAGGAAAGGTAGGTTTACAAAAATCATGCCAAGCACTACAGTATCTACATCCACTTTATTCTCTGGATCTGACACCTTGTGACATTTGGATTTTCCAAATGCAAAATTACCATGAAATGTAAATATTTTCAGCGGTTTCAGGACATTGAGGCAGCCACCACAGTGCAACTAAAGGCACTTACAAATGAGACTTCCACAACTGCTTCAGAAAGTGACAAGAAGGATGGGATAACTGTTCAAAGCAAAGGGGAAGTGTTTTGAGTAGGATTACTAATAATATATAATTTACTGTAATGACTATATAAAATTTAAACATTCTATATTGCTATTATACCTCACAAAATGCACTGACCTAGTCATATTTTTAAATGTAATCCCAAACATTGTTTACCTGACATTATTGGCATTGAATTCATTCATAATTCATAATTACTAGTATTATGTATAATATTGGAAATAATTTTAGTTTTAGAAATAAAACTTGGATGTTTGGTGACTACCTATATAAAATTAAAAAAATTAGTTTATTACCTCTTTGTTAGATTTGACTTTTATATGAAAAATAAACCAAAATTTCATAAGAAAAATATGTGAATAACAATAATTAATATACTGTGTATAACTTCAAAGTAGTTACTCAGGGTACAAAACATTGACAAAAATTCTCTTTTACAAAGAAGAAACAAACGGATGTTAGCAAAAAACTTCTTTTCAAAGAACTAAGAGAAACTCGTAGTATAAATGAAGCATATACAAAATATTATTTTTTTTTGAAACAAGAGAACAGGTAACTTGGGGAAACATCTGAATCTCTCTCCACTTCCAAATTTTGGTGAATTAATTCCAAAGTTGATCATTAAATTACTCTCTGATTTGCATAGCCATTTTGTCCCAAAGGAAGACCTAAATCCTATTATTTTGTCAAAAATACAAAAGCAAGTGTTTGTCATTTAAATTATATTTTACACAGAAAACAGCAACTTCTATTCATTGTGATTTATAGCAACAGAAACTGCCAAATCAAAATGATAGAGCTTCATTTCATTCATTAGTCATTCTTGTGTGAAGTAAGACTGTTAGTGTTGAATCATAGTATTATTTTTTATTTTTAGGTTTAATTTATCATTATCACTATTATTAATTATAATTATTTTGGCTTTTCAAAGCTCTATTCCTGTTAAGGAAAGAAAATCTGAATACAAAGTAAAATACAAGGAAGAATTCTAATTTTTATTTTGCATATTTTGCCTTTTTAAATTCAAAATGTGCTTGATTTTCCTACACAAGTTCTTAAACTGTTAATCAAATGATCAATCAACATGAAGAATTTCACATATTTCAAAATACTATGTTAAATTATGTTTTAAGATGCACTTTAACAAAATTACTGTGAGCTTGCTTTCATGGCCTGGTGTTAGATGAGCTTTAAAACTTTGTACTGAAGCATTCAAAAAATTTTAAGATTCAATGCATTTCTTCAGTGATAATATCAACATACAAAGAAATACAGTATTTTACATTGGGCTATGGTGAGAAAAACATGGTGAAAGTGGTTTGCTTGGTCTGATGCTGAATTTTTCACTGTTAGTTGAAAATATAATGGTCATTACAATTTTTATGAGATTAAAATTAAATGTTTTAGGGGCTCAAATATAAATTTTTATTAACATTAAAGTATAAATATGCATGTCATATAAGAGTTATATTTTTATACTGGTGAATGCTAATTGAATCCAGATGGAGTCTTTGAAGATCACTTTATAACACTGCTTCAGGATTTTTGGAGATTTGTTCTGATTCTATAAGGCCCAGGTAGAGATAAGAAAAAAATGCATAATTGGTGTATAAATATGTATACCAAATATGAAACCAATTAAATTTCTGAATTTTTAAAAATCAAAATGCAATGAACAGGTGTGAAATACAAATAAAAATATAATATTAATTTTTATGTCACTTTTTTGTTGCCCACAAAGTGAATGGTCATTTCCTTTAAATTATGTATTTGATAACACTTTTTTTAAATACCTCCATTTCAAGGAATATATTTTATTGAAACATAATCTCAAACCATAGAGACTGAGCTGGAAATGTAGCTCAGTGGTAGAGTGTTTGCTTAGCAATGGCAAGATGCTGGGAGCCCACTAACCAAACCACAAAAACTACATAGTATGTGTATACTCTGTCTAAGAGAAAGAAAAAAAAGACAGCATGAAAGTAGGAGGGGCTACTAAAGGTATTAATAAAGGGGAAAGAATAAAGATAAAAATGTAAGAAATTAATAGGGATGGTAGATATGGTGAAAGGAAATAATATGCATATATGAAAATTTCACAATGAAAACCATTATCTGGTATAATTAAAATATGCTAATAATAGTAATAAAGTAGTAAAATCATTTAAAGAGAGAAAATTTTATTTAAATTAATTTTGTACAAAAATAAAGAACCCATTTCCTTTGACATTTCATGAATGATGGTTCTAAAATATTAAATTGGATTTTTGTGCATGTCTTTCTTATAGACTGAAGCATAGTTAGAATCACTATACTTTCTCTTCAGTTAAGACAAACCCACTCCTGCAAGAAAGTGAAACACATTCTCTTGAACATATTTTTTGCTTTCATATTATTTCAGCTAAATATTTTTGAAAGCTCTGTTGAGTCTATATCATCAACTTCTTAATACACATATGCAAATGTTATAGTAATATTGAGCTCTGAAGAGCATGCCTGAAAATGCCAAGTTTTTCATGAAAATAAAAGAAGTTTATTAAACCTTCGTACTTTATATTTATCCTATTAGTTGCTTTCTCTCTAATATGCCTTACCATCTCACATTCATCCCTGTATTATTCAGTTCTTTTTCACTGGGACAAAATATCTAACACTTTCAAGTTAAAGAGGAGAGGTTTATTTGGGCTTACATGTTCAGTGGATTCAGTCCATAGTCAGCTGACTGCAGTGAAGAAACTCTGTGGTGGTAGGTAAAGGTGGAGGAATGCTGCTCACATCATTGTGGCCAGAAAGCAGAGGAAGTGAGTAGCCAGAGATGAGAATTCACCCTTCCATGTCATGTCCCATGTGGTCTTCCTCTCCCAACTAGGTCACAACTCCAAACATGAGACTTTCAGGGGACATTTTAGATCTAAATTATAACATCTCACTCTGGCACCCCCATAGGCTCATGTCCATCTCTTTATGCAAAAGACATTTAGTCTGTCTCTAAGAATTACCAAAGTTTTAACAGTTCCACCATTGCTGACAGCCCAAGTCCAACTTTCACCTGAGAATAAAGGCAAATTCTTAGTTCTAAACCCCTGTGAAAAGAAAGAAATATATATGTCAAACACTTCCAACACAAAATTGAACAGGGTAAACATGCCCATTCCAAAAGTGAAGAATAGGGGAATAAACAGGAATTTGACCAATGCTAGAACAAGACCAGACAGAGTAAATACTCTGTAGCTTTATATCCAGCACTCAGGGCACAGCAGGATAAGGGCTTGAACAGCCCCACTTCTATGGCCTTGCTGCTTTCAGCCCACAAGGCCTGTGTCTTGGACTGGCTCCAGTCACTGCCTGCAGCTTTCCTCATCAAATTTCCATGTTCCTGACAACACCAACTTCCTCGGGTCTCCACTACACTTTCAGTTTCACTCCCATAGTTTCACACACTGCCTTTTCATGGAATCCTAGCTGTGGATTCCACAGACTGTGACCTAGATTTCATCAGCAAATATCTATGTTCCCAACAACTCTGACTTTCTGGGATCTCCACTACACTTTCAACTTCACTCTCACAGATTCCTGCACTGCCCTTTACTGGGCACCTAGCACAAATTGTGACCTGGCCACACATTTTTGCCTCACATCCCAGGCCTTTTGAAATATGTGTGGAAGTCTCTGTGACATGATAATTCTTGCTTTTTGCATGCAGGAAAACCCAGCACCATGTGGATGGTGCCAAAGTTGGCCACCAGCTTGTGTGGTGTGTGGTATCCATTCACCCCTTGGACTGTGGCTGCAATAGCCTCTGTGTAGATGGCTGAACTAGGAAGTTTACTTACCTAAGTAACACTGAATAAGCAGGAGTCCTAGGTGCTGTCTTGTAAAATGAAAGATTTACAAGTTTTCACCATTGAACCTGAGATGAGTGGGGTCTTGCTGTCTCTGAAATGCACTCAAAGAATATATTTTTATACACATGTAAAGTAGTAGATTTTTTTAATGCTAATCCTTTCTGCAAACATGCTCTCATTTGCCCAAACTTTGCATGTGTTTTCTTTTGAGAATAAATTTCAAATCATTTAACTGTGCCATTTACTCCTGATATTCACTGTGGACCTGGTGAAGAGAAGCCAGCAGGATTCATGACACAAACTGAGCACTTTTTCCCTTGAAATTTGCTTCACATTAATTAGTACACTATCATTAATCTCTATTTCCTGAAAAGTCTCAGAATATGTGCAAATTTAGGGCCGGTGAGATAGCTCAGTGGCATAAGCACCTGCCTGGCAATCAGGAGGTCCTGAGTTTGACTCCTGGTATCCACATGTGAAAAAAGGGCCGGTGATATTGCTCAGTGGCATGGGTGCCTGCTGGCATGTGAGGTCCTGAGTTTGACCACTGCTACCCACAAAAAAAAGAATATGTGCAAATTTAGATAAATTTTCTTTCAGAGACTAACAAACATTGCCTCTAGTCCAACCGTCAAAGGTGTCTTTTTGCCCAACTGAAAATTTCTGAGCCTGTACTTTTCTGTCTGTATTATTTTCAACAGTAGGGTCTTCTTACCTCTTACCTGTATGACACATTGATTACTGGTCAAAACAGTCCAGGATTTCTATGTCTTGTATCACCAAACCATTCCAAACTCCTTGTGCAAACCAGTTCTAAAGGCTTTTGAAGCACATGATCAGGTACAATCAACAGCCCCATTCCTGGTATCAAAACCTGTACCACTTACTTTCACATCACTGTGCACAATACCTACAACTTAAAGGAAGAGAGTATTACTTCAGGTTAAACTTTTAATTGGTTCAGTCCACAGTTAACCTGATCTAATGGAAAAATCACATGCTGAATGGGGCACCCTAAGGAAAGTCCCTCACATGATGGTGGCCCGAAAACAGAAGGGAGGAGGCCAGGACAAGAATACACCATTCCAAGTCATGCCCTTAGTGACCTACCCTTTCTGTCAGCTCACACGCTGAACATCAGATTTTGGAGGTACATTTTAGACATAAACCGTGACAACTCACATTCCCTTGATGCATCTTTGGGAATATCTGCCTACCATTTCCTACATCAGAAGGGTCAATCACACAGCCACACACATAAACACACATGCATGCACACACAGACACACACACACACATACACACCTACCTTTAGGATTTTTCTTAATCTATCTATGTCAGTTTATCATCTATCAAATAAGAGGACAGATTAACCCTTTTCATTTCCTTCAAATGATTTCTCTATTTTTATTCTAATGGCAGAATTGTTTAGTACAGAAGATAGAATGCAGAATTTGGAGGCAATTTGGGTAATAACTCTCAGCTCTACATTTTTGTATTTGAGTTATCTTTGGATAAGTTACTAGTGTCCTCACTGAGGTCAGTTTCCTCATATATAAAGTTTGTAAACTAAGACTCTTCTAATAAGATAATTATGAGGATTAAAGGGAACATCTAATACAAACACCTAGTACAATGTTTGACAAATAATATTATATTTATATTTTTGGTACTGAGGCAGAATAGCTGACATTTACAACCAAAAGAATAAAAAGCATATTTTGGCTCATGGATTCAGATGGTTTGGTGCCTTATTGGATGACTCTGAGGCAGAAATGGCGTGCTGGTAGTGTCTATTGGAGAAAATCTGTTCAGTCAGTGGCAACTAGGAGGTAAGAAAAAGAATAAGGGATCAGGAACAAGAATATATTTTTCTGGGTCATACCTCTAATGACCATTTCTTTCATCATGGCTACATCTCATAATAGCACATTCAGGTATGAACAAACACATCTCTAGATTAATCCACTGATGAGTTTAGTGCCTCCAAGATCCAGTCACATCCAAAAGCCTCACTTCTGAAAATATGAGAATTTTAGTGGAGACTTTATATCTAAATCCTAAAACATGTGTATTTGAAAAGCAGAACTATTATTGTTTATAAGCCAACAGACATGTATTTTGATAATAAAAAATTAAAATATTTAAAATTGTATTTCCATTTAAAGCTGAAAAATTATCTTGAGTTTTAAATTGAAGTAAAATTGAGTTTTAAAGAAGTAAGATCATCAAAGTACTGAATCAGAACCTGCCTCAGAATCTTAAAAAGAAGTTCAAAATTCCCTTTACTCTCTTGTAGTAACCAACTTCAGCTTTCAAATTAAGTAGCATTTATCTTTGAATTAAATATCAATGGAATTTGCATTTTAAGCTTATTTTTTCTGTTTTGTTTATCACTAGCATTAGAATCAGGTGTTGATTTACTATTTTTCATTGAAAATGTATCCAATATCGTGTATTGTGGATTATAAATATGGTTTATCACTTTGGAAATGCCTTGGCACCACTTGTTTTATTTGAATCTAAAAATTCACATACTTCTAATATGCAGGCAAATTTTTACAAACATCAATTGTTTTCAATCACTACAGGAACTTTAATACATAGGCACCCAGTAGAGTTTAGCTACTAAATTTGTCTGATGTATGATTAAACACTTATGAAAGATGACATAATTCTCTGCTTTGTAATCCAAATTAGTGTCTATAGTAAAAACATAAAAAATCTTCTGAAGTTTTATCATTTGCATATCCTCTTTGTAATAAATGTCTTGAATAATGACAATATAGAAAAGAGGTGAATATAATAGTGATAAATATATTATTCTTGACTTGATCATCATATATTTCACCTAAAATTATAGGGGTTATCATCAGGAAATGTGATTCAGATGATTAAATAATACCAACAAACATATCAAGAATAGAATATATATATGCATATGCATACAAATATTAGTATATATGTATCCGGATATATATGGATACATAAAATATATATATATATATATATATTATGATATATATTAATTTATTAGGGGAAGTGGTATGTGTGATTATGGATAGTGAGAATTCTTAAAACAGGCAGTGAATGAACTAAAGATGCAAGAAACAGGTATCATGGCTCAGCCTAAAGCTAAAGACCTGAGAGTCATAAAAGGCATTGATATAATTCTCAGTCCAAAGCTGAAATTCTGACAAATTTGTGGGTCACTAGTCCTAGACTCCTAGCAAATTTATCCCAATTCCAGAAGACGAAAAGAAAATTTCTTTCTGTCCACATCATTTTTTTTTCTGTTGAGCCTTACCCACATTGAGGGTAGGTCTTCTTCCAGTCCACTGATTCACACAACTTCCCCTACAAATATGTACATATTTTTAAAGGTATTCTTTAATCTAGTCAAGTTGACACCAAAAATCAATTATTCATAACATTATTAGTCATTTTCTGTTCCTTGACATTCTCTCTCATTTTGACTTGAATGACATATGACCTTGTTTTTTATTCTTCCCTAAATATTTTTGTTTTATATTTAAAGTCCTATTTTATTTTAGATTTATAGGAACCTTTTTAATTTCTTAATAGTACATGTCTGTAATATATACTGTCCTATGGGAGTTTTATTTTTAGTTTTTTGAGGATACTTAATACTAATTTACACAGTGGGTATATAAAATTTCATTCCCACCATTAGGGTAAAATTGTTCTTTTCCCCAATTATCTTCAGTAACATTTATTATGCTGTTGTATTCTTTGTGATAGCCTTTCTGATTGGGGTGAAATGGAATTTCAAGGTAGTTTTGATTTGCATTTTTGTAAGTGCTAGTGATGCGGAATGTTTTTCATGTGCTTATTGGCCATTTGTTATTCTTATTTTGAAAAGAGTATGTTAAATTAATTTGCCCATTTCTTAAGTGGGCTATTTGATTGCTTGTTAATTCTTGAGTTTTTTTTGTACTGTTAATATTCATCTTCTGGGCCAGTGAAATAACTAAGGGCATAAATGCCTGCTGCCAAGCACAAGGTCCTGAGTTCGACTCCCAGTACCCACCTAAAGAAAAAAAAAGGGCTGGTGATATCGCTCAGTGGCACAAGCGCCTGCTGGCAAGCGTGAGGTCCTGAGTTCAACTCCTGTTACCCACATAAAAAAATAAATAAATACATATTCATCTTCTGATGAAAAAGAAGCTACCAAAGATTTTCTACCATTGTGTACATGCTTTTGGTTGTTTGTCTTACTGTGCAGAAACTTTAATTTGATGTAGTCCCATTTGTTAATTATATTAATTCCTGGACTATTATATTCCTGTCCAGGAAGACTGATAATGGTTTCAAGTGTTTTCTTTATGTTTTCTTTTAGAAAACAATTAGGTCTGTGATACATTTTGTATTCATTTTTGTGTGAGATGAGATTTAGGGATCCAGATTCTATATTCTTCTACGAATAGTTTTACTATCTCTATATATTAAAGAGACGATCTGTTCTCCAACATGTTTTGTGCCTCCTTTGTCCAGAATCAGATGACAGTATTTGTGTTTGTTTTTGTGATGTGTACTGCACTTCATTGGTCTATATATCTTTTTTTGTTTCACTTTCACACTGTTTTTCTTACTATGGCTTTGAAGCATAATTTGAAACAGGGTATTGTGTTGTTTCCAACCTTTCTTTTCAGCTTCAGATATTTTTCTATCCAAGTTATCTGTATCAGTCAATGCTTGCTAGAGAATCAGATTTGATGCAAGATACAAAATATATAATAATTTACAAGATTGGCTTATAATGGCCAACCACTGAGTCAGATGTGGAAGAGTGCAAAAATACTTTCTGCATATTGAAGATCTGAAGGATTCAGTCGAAGACCTGCAGTTCACTGTGGTGTGCAGTGCAAGTCCTTATGAGGAGACCACAGAGTCTGTGATGCAAGGCTAAAATGTCTGTGCTGGAGGCTGAAGAGTGTACTGAAAGTCTGAAAATGACATAAAATTGAAGGTGAAGACTCTGAAGAGAAGCACCAGCCTTCCCTCCTTTTTTCCTTTTTATACAATTCTGGTGATAATCATTTCTAGGGTAGGTCTTCCAAATCCAGAACTGTGCTGAGTCAATTTTGTTTGGCATTTCTCACTCAAATTGGAGGCCGAGCATGTGGGCACATGCCTGTAATCCCAGCACTAGGGAGGGTGAAGCAGGAGGATCCCTGTGAGTTTGAGGCCAGCTTGAGCCACAAAGTGAGTTCAAGCCAGCCTGAACTGCATAGCAAACCCTGTCTCAAAAAGACAAAAAAATCAAGTTGACACAATCAGTTAACTATCAGAGCATCTTATGTTTCTATATGAATTCTAGGATTTTTTCTTTGAATTGTTAATGAATATTGCATTTACTCATGTGTTACTTTTGGTAATATGACCACTTTAACAATATGAATTCTGATAATCCATGAAAGTCTTTCAATTCTCTAGTGTGATCAACTCTGTTCTCAAGTATTCTATAATTTGTGTTGTACAGGTATTTCAAATTCTTGATTAGGTTGATTTTTCAAGGATATTACTTTAGTTTTGAAATTACTACAAATAAAATTTTTTACTGATTTCTTTCTCATGTAGTTCAATATTGGCGTATGAAAATATTGATTTAAATATAATGAGTATATATTTATGTTAAATATTAATTATGTTCACTTTAGGAGATTGTACATATACATAAACATATCACATCTTGATATTTACTCCCCACCTCCCTTCGCTCTTCTTCCTGGATCACCACTACATTGCCACATTGTATCCCTGCCTATTTCTTCTTTTATTTTGATCATTAAATTATTTATATTTTGAGTCTCTCATATAAGATAAGCTATGTAATATTTAAACTGCATCTAATTTATTTCACTTAGTATTATGATTCTATAGCAACTGATTCTTCTACAAATGACTCAATTTAACCTTCTTTATACCTGCATAATACATTATTTTTTATATATACTATATTTTCTTTATCATTTCACCTCTTGATGGGCATATAACCACTTCCATTATTTAGCTCTTGTGAGTTGTGGTGCTGTAATTAACAACACTGTTTTATAATGACATTTTTTCCTTTGGGGAAAATAGAAGCGTCATAGCTGAGTCAAATGCAATTTCTATTTTAACTTAATGAAGAATATCCATACTGATTTCTACAGTGGCTTTAGTAGTTTAAATTTCAAATAATAATGTGGAAGCTTCATGTTTTCCTCAGAATCTCACCAGTACAATTTGTTTTTGATTTCTTCATAGTAATCAATCTTACAGAGTAAGGTAGAATCTCAGTGCTGTTTGGATTTGTATTTATCCCATGGAAAAATATACTCAGCATTATTAATGTATTATTTGTTACAAGTTCCTCATAAAAGTGTCTGTTCATTTCAATTTCCATTTCTAACTTTTTAAAATTTGTGGTGTCTAATTACTTTGAGTTATTTGTATATTCTACATGTTAGTTCTGTGAGAATAAGCTGGTAATTTTTTCCCCATTATCTGTGTGGTCTCTATATTTTCTTCATTGTTTGCTGTGCAAAAGATTTTACTTTGACATAATCCCATTTGTTAATTCTTGGTATTATATATTGTGCAATGGCTGTTCTATTCATGACCTCCTTGCCTGTGCCTATGTCTGTAAGAATTTTATTATTACTTTATTCCTGAATAAACTAGGTCTTTCTATTTGATGTTTTCGTATAGTGTGAGAGATATGGATCTAGATATATTCCTTTACACATGGATAACCAGTATTTGCATCACCATTTAATATAGAGGTTCTCATTTCTCCTGCATATTATAGTGGGCCCCTTGTTGAAAAAGAGATGACTGAAAGTGTTCAGGGTAGTTTTTGCATGTCTATTCTACTGCATTAATCAACATGTCTGTTTTGCATTCAGCCACACACTGTTTCATTTTGTATTATGTATTTGTAGTATAATTTGAGGTCCAGGATTATAATAGTTCCTGCTTTGCTCTTCTGTAGCATTGCTTTGGCTATTCTGGGTCTCTTCTAGCTTTTATAAATTATTTTCAGTTTTTATTTTTATTAGTACATGTATGCATTATATACTAACTACATTTCTTAGGGAAAGTTGGTACATGTACATTAATTCAAATTTTCATCCCCTTTTTCTCCCCTCCCTCCCACCTCCCTCCATCTCTTGATTCCCTTCCATTTTGAAGAAAATAAAAATCTCCACTACTAATTATGTATCTGTTTTTATTCTTTATTTATACTTTAGGTTTCTAAAATAAGAGTAACAAAGTGGTATTTAATGATATATGTTTAATTTGCTCCACTTAAATTTCCATTTTCCTGTGAATGACTCAAGTTTATCTTTCTTTTGGCAGAGTAGTACTCTAGTGTCTGTAAACACCACATTGTCTTTCTTCATTCACCTTTTGATGGATATACAAGCTGCTCTCAATATTTAGAAGTTACCCGTTGTGCTGCTATAAAGTTATGCATGCGTCACTGTAAGATTATGTCTTCAACAATACCTAGAATAAGAATACTGTACATAGGATAAATGGAATACCTAATTTTAGATTTTTGAGGACTCTCCATACTGATTTCCACAGTGGTTGTAATAATTTACATTTCCAACAAGTTAGAAGCATTCGTCTTCATCCACAGCCTCACTAGCATTTGCTGCTACATGATTTTGTCATCATAGTCATTCTTTATGGCATGAAATGCAATCTTCATGTTGTTTTAATTTGCATCTGACTGTTAAATAGCAATGTTGAACAATTTTTCATAGTTTACTGGCCATTTTTAATTCTGAGAAATATCTATTCATCTCAGTAGCCCATCTTTGATTTGGTTTTATTTTGAGGATCCATTTTTTAAGTCATTCATGCATTCTAGATATTAGTCCTCTCTCTGAGTAATTGCTGCCATTTTTTATTCTGTAGGTTGTTTCCTCACTCTGCCAATCATTTCCTTTGCTATGCACAAGATTCTAATTTTATATGACCTAATTTTTTATTCTCATTATTGTTTCTTTTGTCATTGATGTTCTGCTCAGAAAATATGTGGCTATACCTATGTCTTCAAGATTTTTATGCATTTTATCCTTCAGCAGATTAAACATCTTTAAACATTTAGATTTTTGATCCACAGTGATTTTAGTTTAATACATAGTGAGATATATGAATCTATATTTAATCATCTACATGGGAATATCTAATTTTTCCAGCCCTATTTATGAAAGAGTTTCTATTTCTTTTAATGTAAAGTTTTTGGCACATTATTCAAAGATCAAAATAGCAAATATGTCTGTGCTTGTTTCTGCATCCTCTATTCAGTTTCATTGATTTACATGTGTGTTTTTGTACCAGTACCATGCTGTTTTCATCACTGTGGCTTTGTAGTATAATTTCACAACTGAAATTTTGATACTTCCTTCTTTGCTTTTGTTGTCAATAATGGCTTTTGATAGTCTGGGCCTTTTCTGGTTATGTATGAATTTTAGGATTGTCTTCTGTAGTTCTTTTTGGAATGCTATTGGTATTTTGATTGGGATTATATTAAATCTATATGTCAGTTTGAAAAGTATGGCCATTTTGACTATATAGGTTCTACCTCACCAGGAACAGAGGATATCTTTTCATATTCTGATGTTAATTTTATCTCTTTTTTTCTGAGTACTGGAGTTTTCATTGTAGATGTCTACTACTTACTTAGATTAACTCCTATGTATTTAATATTTTTGATTCTATTGTGAATGGCATTGTTTTCCAAATTTCATTCTCAATGAGTTTACTTCTGGTGTACAGCAACAGTATTTATTTTTGTGGGTTGATTTTATATCCTGCCACACTGTTGAATTTGGTTATTATGTCTAAGAGTCTTTTGGTAGAATTTTTTTGTTTCTCCTATTTAGAGGATCATGTCATCTGCAAATAATAATGTAACTTCTTTCCTATGCATATCCCTTTTATTTTTTTCTCTAGCCTAGTTTCTTTGTCAATATTTCAAGTACTTTTATGAAGAGGAGTGTTGATAGTGGGCAACATTGTCTTGTTCTTATTCTTAGAGGGAAATATTTCAGTTTTTCATCATTTAGTATGATGTTGAGGGAGAAGATTTTTCATAAATGGCTTTTATCAGAATGAGGTAATATCCTTCATAGCTATTATATTTCAGGTTTTATCATGAATAAATGCTGGATTTTGTTAAAGTTTTATCTGGATTATCATGTGATTTTATTAAAATTTAATTTAAAATTTTTATTAGTCACATCTGCCATATATAATGATCATATTCATCATTGAAAATTTGTACATAACACATCTTAATTCTTTTTACCTTTTCCTCTTCTCTCCTTTCAACCCTTCATTGTTATATTTATTGCTTCTTTTTTCCTTTAATTCTCTCTTTTTTGAAAAAGTCATTTTTCCTTTTCTGCCCCCTTGTTCCCCTTCCTATTTCAACAAGTTCTTCCTATTTTCCAATATCTATCATTTATTTCAGTCCTTATCTACACTTTGGGTTTCTCACACAAGAGAAACAATGTAATACTGAAATTCGTGTGTCTGCTTTATTTTACTTAAGATTATGGTCTCGTGATGCATGTATTTACCAAAAAATGTCACAAGTCTATCCTTCTTTATGGCAGAGTAGTACTCCATTTTGTGTAATACCACATTTTCTTTATTAATTCATTTCTTGATGGGCATATGGGCTCTTTCCAAGATTTATCTATCTTAAATTATGCTGTTATAAATATGGGTATGCATGCATCACTGTAATATGATGTCTTTAAGTCTTTGGGGAAGATAACTAGAAGGGGAAAATCTGGGTCAAATGGAACCTCTAGTTTAAGGTTTGTGAGGAATCTCCATACTGATTTGCACAGTGCCTATGTCAATTTACACTCCCACCAACAATGGAGAAGGGTCTCTTTTTCCCCAGAGCCTTGTCAGCATTTGTTATTGGTTGATTTCCTGATAATGGCAATCCTTTTTGGAGTGGGATGGAATCTCAGTGTTGTTATAATTTGCATTTCTTGAAAGACCACTGGTGTTGAATATATATATGTATTTATTTTCTATTTGTAGTTCCTCAACTGAGAAGTGTGTATTCATTTCAGATGACCATTTTTAATTGGGTCTTTAAATTTGGGTGTCTAATTTGTTGAGTTTTTAAATACTCTAGATATTAGTACTCTGTGTGAGGAGTAGCCGGCAAAATTTATTTCCATTCTGTGGGGTTGTGTCTTCACTCTAATGGTGGTTTCTTTTGCTGTGCAAGTGCTTTTTAATTTGATGTGATCCTATTTGTTGATTGTTGTAACATTTCTGTGCAAGTGTGTTTTCATTTATAGTCTTTACCTATTCCTATGTCTTCAAGCATTTTATCTATTCTGCCTTCCAGCAGATTATTTCTGTTTAACATTTAGATCTTTGATTCATTTTGATCTTAGCTTGGAGAGATATGGTGAGAGATATGGGTCTGGGCTCAACATTCAGCATGTGGAAAGATAGCTTTCACAGCATGATTTATTAAAAAGACTATCTTTATGTCAGTGAGTATGTTTCACCATTTTGTCAAAGATAAGGTAGATGAGTGTGCTTGGAGTCTTTTCTGCATCTTTTATTATGTTCCACTGATCCTCAAATATGATTTTTTTTGCCAATACCATGCAGTTTTTATCATTCTAGCTTTGTAGTACAACATGAAGTAGAAAATTATGATATCCCTTGCCTTTCTCTTTTTGCCCAGAATTGCTTTTGTTATTCTAGGTCTCATCTGGTTCCATATAAATTTTATGATTTTTTTTCCTCTAGTTCTGTGAGGAATTCTAATGGTATTTTGATTGTTATTTCATTAAATCTGTATAAAAGTTTTGGAAGTATGGCCATTATTCACTATAATGTTTCTGCAAATCCAAGAACAGGGGATATATTTCAATTTTCTGATATACATTCCAATCTACCTTTTCAGAGTAGAAATTTTTTAATGTAGAGGTCCTTTATTTCCTTGGTTAGACTGATTCCTAAGTATTTCATTTTCTTTGTGCTACTGTGAAAAGTGTTGTTTACTGAATTTCTATCTCAGTGCGATTGTTATCTGTGTACAGGCATGATACTGATTTTTGAGTGTTGACTTTGTATCTTGCTGTACTACTGAATTTGGTTGTTAATTCTAAGAGTCTTTCAGGGTTTTCTATGTAGAGGATCACATCACCAGCAAATAGCATTAATTTAACTTCTTCCTTTCCTATCAATATTCCTTTTATTTCTTTCCTTTGTTTAATTGCTCTAGCTAATGTTCAAGAAGTATATCAAACAGGTTTTGTGATAGTGGGCATCCTTGTCTTGTTCCTTAATTTTGAGTGAAACCATTCTGCATTTGTCCATTTAGTATGATGTTGGCTGTTGGTTTGTCATAGATGGCCTTTACCACATTGAGATAAAGACCTTCCATTCCAATTGTCCTTAGGGTCTTTATAATAAATGGATGTTGGACTATGTCAAATGCTTTTTCTGTAACTATTGAGAGGATCAGGTGGTTTTTATCCTTATTTCTATAAATGTGGTGTATTACATTTATTGATTTGCATATATTGAACCAACTCTGCATCACTGGGATGAATCCTACTTGGTTATGTTATATAATATTTTGGGTGATTTGCTGCAGCCTGTTTGCAAGTATTTTGCCTGTACCTTTTTTTTTACCATTTTTGCATCTATGTTCTTTAAAGAGATTGGCTGTAGTTCTCTTTTATTGATTAGGCTCTTTTTTTTTTTTTTTGTGGGTACTGGGGGGTCGACCTCAGGACCTCGCACGCCAGCAGGCGCCCGTGCCACTGAGCGATATCACCAGCCCCTTTTTCGTATGTGGGATCCGGGAGTCGAACTCGGGCCCTTGCGCTTGCCGGGCAGGCGCTTAAGCCGCTGAGCCATCTCACCGGCCCTAGGCTCTTTTTTGGTTTTGGAATCAGGGTAATGCATGCTTCCAGGAATGACTTTGGCAGTTTTACTTCCCATTTGATTTCATTAAAGAGTTTGAGGAGTAGTGACATTAGGTTTTCTCTAAAGTTCCTTCACTAAGTTTCTTGTAGAATTCAGCATTCAATCTGTGAGGATTTGGCCTTTACTTAGCTGGTAGGTTTTTTTTTTTTTTTTTTTTTTTTTTTTTTTTTTTTTTTTTTATTACTTCTTCACTTTCCTAGACTGATATTGGATTATTTAGAATTTTTCTATTTTCTTGACTTATCTTTTGGTGAATCATATGTACCTAAAAATCTATCCATTCCTTCTGAATTTTTCATTTTATTGTGTATAATTTCTGCAATGGGTACAGATGATATTCTGAATTTCTTCAGGAACCACTGTGATTTCACTCTTTTCATTCCTAATCTGCGTGGATTTGGGTCTTGCTTTCCTTGTTTTGATAAATTGGGCAAAGGGTTTCTCTATTTCATATAATATTTCAAGGAACCAACCCTCCATTTATTGATTCTTTTTGTATTATTTTATACTGTCAAGTGCATTAAATGTTGCCCTGATCTTTATAATTTCCTTCTTCATACTACTTTTGAGTTTAGACTGTTCTTTATCCAGACCACTAAGGTTCAACATTAGGTTACTTATTTAATCTTGCTCTGTTTTTCTAATATGGAAATTCACTACTATAATCTCCCCTCTTAGGACTGCTTTTACTGTATCTCATAGAAGTTTGTAAGTTATATTGGCATTGTCATTTACTTGAAGAAACTGTCTAATTTCTTCTGTGATCCATTGGTTATTCAAAATGGTATTATTTCATTTCCATGTGGTTACATAGTTGTGGTTTCATTTGCCATTGATTTCCAATTTCATTGCACTATGATCTGATAATATGCATTGGATAATTTTAATTCCTTTGCATTTACTTAAACATGCTCTGTGAGCTAGTCTGTGTTCTATTTTGGAGAATGTCCCATGTGCTGATGAGAAGAATGTATATTCAGTTGTCATTGGATAGAACACTGTAGACATCTGTTAAGTCCATGTGTTCAAAGGTTTTGTTTAACTCTGGTATTTCTTTGTAGATTTTTTGTCATTAATCTACTTGTGACACTAGGGTGTTGAGTTCCACCATTACAATTCTAATAATGCTTATCTGATTTTTCATTGGTGTTTGCTTTATGCAGTTGAGTGCACTAATATTTGGTGCATATATATTGCTGATTGTTAAATCTGTTGGATTGTTCCCTTAACAATTATATAATGATCTTTTTGTCTTTTGTGATCAATTTTGGCTTGAATTCCACTTTTTCTGCACTTACAATAGCTATTCTTGCTTTCTTCAGGTTCCTAATACATGAGGTATTAATTTACATTCTTTCACTTTGCAGTCTATAAATTTTTGTTTTACATTAAATGTGATTTTTCTATGCAGAATATTATTGTATCTTGTTTGTTGATCCATTCTGTGAATCTCATTCTTTTTATTAGTGAATTAAGACCATCCATATTGATTGTTGTAAATGATAAATATTGACATATTTATCATTACATTTTTTTTCTTGTTGTTTCTGTCTTTCTCTTCCATTTAATTGTTCAACTTTCATGGTGGATTCATTCTATTAGGATTTTTGGAATTGCTATCTTCATTTTCTTTTTCTAGGATATCCTTGAGAACTCTTTAGAGTGTCGGTTTTGTGGTCATGGACTTCTTCAGGTGCTATTTATTGTAAAAGTACTTTATTTCCCTATCAATTTTGAAAGATAATTTTGTGGAGTACATCAATCTAGGTTGGAAGTTGTTTCCTTTTAAGACTTTGAATACTTTACTCCTATCTCTCTTTTACTAGGGTTTGTGTTGAGGAGTCTGCAATTCTGATAGGTTTTCATTTACATGTGATTAGTTTCTTTTCTCTAACAGCTAATAAGATTCTATTCTTATAGTGAATTTCTGGAATCTTGAATATTATAAACCTTATTTTAGTTTTTTTCTCAATATGGCTATTTGTGGAGTTCTATATGGCTCACATATCTGTATGTCAATTTTTTTCCCCATGCTTGATAGTTTCCTGCTATTTCTTTTTTTTTTTTTTTTTTTTTTATCTTTTTGAGACAGGGTCTCACTATGCAGTTCAGGCTGGACTTGAACTCACTTTGTAGCCCAGTCTGGCCTCAAACTCACAGCGATCCTCCTGCCTCAGCCTCTTGAATGCTGGGATTACATGCATGAACCACCATGGCTGGCTGCAATTTCTTCTGTAAACAGTTTTTTAATGCCCTTTATTCTACGTTCTGATTTTTCACTGATTCCAGTTAATCTTAGTCTTCTTTGCATCATGTAGCAGCTGTGGGATTGATTTTTCATTCTCCTTTCCTACTTTTGAGGAATCTCTCATCTGTTGATCAACAACCACAACGCTGTCTTCTAGTTCTGATAGTTTGTCTTCATATTAGTACTCTGCTACATATATTTTCAAAAGAATGTTTAATCTTCAAAGAGTCTCTAATTATCTGTGCAGTTATATTTTCTTTGAATACATTGAGACTCTTATTTATCTGTTTTGTTATTTTCCTGCTACCATTTCAGGAATTTCAGCTATGTGGCTTTTGATTTTTTTCTCCTACAATGCACCCTGGATTTGATTTGGTGGAGTTGGGTGCTTTGGGGAGCATTTTACTTCTGTTTTCTCATTTTCTTTTTAATTTGGTTTCTTTGTTGAGGCTTGCAAATTACTTATGGCAGGGCCACAGCAGACTGGCCCTGGTTGACTGCTTCCCCACTTTTAAACTCCTATACATATGTTTATTTTTATCTACAAGTATCTTGTTTCAAATTGATTATTGGTATCAAAATATATGTCCTTCCCCTGCTTAAATTGCTTTTGTTTCTAATTGATGCTCTCTGAGTCTTTCTGTTGTGGCTCCTCCTCTACTAAGCCATGTTGGTTCTCTCCTTGTGATTTTTGCCATTGGTTATGTTTACACGATGTATTACATTTATTGATTTTCATTTGTTATGCCATACTTTCTTTCTTTGGATGAAGCCTTCTTGATCTTGTTATATGATCTTTTTGAATTGTTTTTTTTTTTTTTGCATTCAGTCAGGCAATATCTCACTGAGGATTTTTGCATATATGTCCATTAAACTGATTGGCCTCTAGTTTTGTTTTTTAGTTTGTTACCGGTTATTTTTGAAATAAGGGTAATTATATCTTCCAGGAATGAATTTGGGAGTACACTTTTCCTTTCAAATTTATTAATGAGTTTGAGGACTATTTGCATTTTCTTATCCCTGAACTTCTTATGGAATTCAGTAATGAATCTATCAGGACCTGGGCTTTTCTGAGTTTGTAGATTTTTCACTGCTGCTTCAATTTCTTTGCCTACTATTGTACTATTCAAGATTATTTTATCATCACAATACAGTTTTGATAATTTGTACACATTTAGGTATCTCTCCATTTCTTCTGAATTCTCCAATTTTTTGGCTTATAATTTTACAAACTATTGGTATCTCCTTTTTCACTTCTAATTTCAATGATTTGGGTCTTTCTTTTCTTTTGGTAAGGTTGACTAAGTGTTTATATATATTTTTCATTCTTCAAAAGATACAGCTCTTCAATTGATTGATTCTTGGTATAGTTTTTTAGTCTCTATTGCATTGATTTCTGCCCTGATCATTAAATTTCTTTTTTTCCACTAACTTTGCTTTGTATTGTTCTTGGTTTTCAGGGACCATGAGGTACATCATTCCATTATATATTTGGGATCACACTGTTTTTCTGATGTAGGCATTCACAGCTATAAATTTTCCTCTTAGATCTGCTTTCAGTGTGTCCCATGTGTTTTGATAGGCTGTACAGGTATTATTGCTTAATTCAAGAAACTCTCTTATTCTTTGTTCATTTCTTTTGTGGCCTATTGATTATTCAAGGATATATTTTCAACTTCCAAGCATTTGCATAATTTCGGTGGGTATTTCATTGTTGATGTTTAGTCTTGTGCTATGATCTGATCTGCATGATATTATTTTGATTCTTTTCCATTTACTTAAGCATGCTTTATCGGCTAGTGTGTGGTCTATTTTAGAGAAATTTCCATATGCTTCCAAGAAGAATGTGTATTGTGTTGTTGTTGGGTGGAACACTCTATAGATGTATATTATGTGCATTTGTTCAAATGTTTTGTTCATTTCTGCTATTTCTTTGTTGAAATTTTGTTTATTGTGACAATGTGCATTGAAGTTTTTCACTATAAATGTGTTTATTTATCTGATCTTTTATGTCTGTAGCATTTGTCTTATGAAGTTAGATATTCCATTGTTTGGTGCATATATGATAATAATTGTTATGTCTTCCTGCTGAATTATTCCCTCATCCAATACATAATGTCCCTCTTTGAATCTTCTGATCAATTTTGGCTTGAAGTACACTTTGTCTGAAAATAGGATAGCTACTCATACTTTTTATGTTCTTGTTGAATGGAATATTGTTTTCACAGCTTTGGTTTTTAGCCTACAATTTTTGGGGTATTAAATGCATTTCTTATACATAGCATACCATTGTTTTTTTTTTTTTTTCTTGACCCTTTCTGAAAATCTGTACTTTCAATTGCAGAATTGGGAACATATTGAGAATTATTACTAAAAATTACTGACTTATTCCTTTTATTGCATTATTTCATTTTTACTGATTTCCTTTCCTTCCCCTCTAATTAACTGATCTGATCAATCTACCTGGTGTATTGATCCTATTGGATTTTTTGGCATTGTTGATCTTAATGTCCCTTTCTAGAACACTCTTGGGCAATTTTTTGGAGTGCTGGTTAGGTAGTCAGTAATTTCTTTAGGTGTTCTTTTTCATGGAAGTATCTTATTTCTCCATCAATTTTGAAAGATAGTTTTACAGGATATATCATACTGGCATGGATATTGTCTTCTTTTATGGTTTGAAGCTCTTCACTCCATCTATCCTGAATTTTAGTATTATGTTAATGTCTGCTATAATTATAATGTGTTTATCTTTATAAGTGGTTTGTTTCTTTTTCTCTAACTGCTTTTAAGAGTGTGTTCTTGTGTTTGACTTCTGTAATTTAAGTATAAAGTTTTGTGAGGAGGTTCTTTTCTGATCATGGCTTTTTCAGACTCTATATTTCTACCTTATTTGTATTTTAAATTCTGTTGCCTTTTTTGGAAATTTTTCCACTCTTATTTCAATAAACAGGCATATAATGCCATTTGTAGTGTCCTCTCATATTTTACTAACTCAAATTAAACTTTTATCAATCACTTTTGCATTATCTACAAGCCATCCTATCCATTTTTCATGTTCTCTTATTGTTTTTAAGATACAGTATTCCTCAATAATTAATCACTGACACTTGCTCTGTCTCCTAGTTCCAACATTCTGTCCCCATATTGAGCATGTCTGCTGTCTGCACTTTTGATAGTATTTTTAATTACCTGAATTTCTGTTTGGTACTTTTTCATTGACTCACTCATTTCTCTGTTGGGAATTCATATTTTGCATTTTTTCTATTAGCTCAGCTTGCTTTTTATTAGTTTCTTCCATAGACACACTGATTTTTTTATCAATTATGTCCATCGTTTTCTGTATACTGGTCCAGCAGATTATGATCTGTTATATCTCCTCTGTTATCCTTTTGAATAATTCAGCTGTGGGGTTTTTGATTTCCTCTCACTTCATGCCCCATGTATCTGCTTTTGGGGAGTTGGTGGGTTTGAAGGCATATTTCTACCTTTTCATTCCATGTTTCTATTTTTAGATATTATTTCCACTTATATTTGAGGCCTTTCTACTTTCCAGCTTTCTTTCGAGAGCTTGATACTCTGCACCACTTAGAGGAGATTAAAAAACTGCAATAAAGACAAAACACTCAGTGGCATAGAGTAAAAGCAACTAAAATAACCATTACACCACCATTAACAACAGAACGGAAAGCAGCAATAATAATGTATGCTAAAATGTAAATACTAATAATGTTTAATAGTAATAATTAAAATGGTAGTGTGGAAAGGAAAGGATAGAAAAGCAAAATTCAAGAGGAAAGAAAAAATATAAAGACAAGATGAGGAGAGAAAAGTAAGGTAAATACTACAAAGTAAATTTAAAATGTCAATAGAATTTTTGTAAAAGTAATAGAAAAAGCAATAAACAACAAGAAAATGAAAGAAAAACAAGACAAGAGAAGTAACAAAGAAAAGAAAACTCAATAGCAACAAAATAAAGAAAAAGAAAAATGGATCAAATAACTTTATTGCAGTTGAGATGTTTGAATGGGTGCTTTGTTTCCATGACCTGTGCTATTGCAATCACCAGATATGTTGTGTTTCCACAAATACTTGAAAGTTTTTGTTTTGTGGATGCTCAGTGCTGCTTTCCATTTCCCTTTAGGCAAAGTCATTCAGTGATAAATAGTCTCTTTCAGAGCAATATTCTTTCCAGAGCCTTTTAGTGTTTTTTGATGTCCTTCTATGGGCACATAGCTCTGTTTAACTACCTTTGTCACATCTGGGCTTCTGAAGTGCTCCACTGCTCCTGACACCTTTGTTCATTCACCTAGAGACATAGAAATTGTCTGACAGAGGCATATCTCTGATCATGTTGAAGGGTGGGGAAAGCAAAAAGACCACAGAGTTCTGTGCTGGAGGGGAACAGTGAAGGGCTACAAACAATATACTTGGATCTATCCTGGAATTTTCAAATCCAATCCCCTCAGAAATTTTAATGTAAGGTACTTGGCTTCTCATCACAGAGGAAAAGGCTGTCAAACCTCATGCAATCCACACCCTGCATTACCCATTGCTTAAATTTCTCAGGAGTTTTATGACTAACCCTTTCACTTATTTGTGCCTGTCTCTGGTGACCATTTCCCACCCACTTTAGTTGTGTGACACCAGAGAAACTGAAGTGTATTTGTTCTCTGACTTCTGATTCCAAAGAGTCTCAGTCTTAAAGAATAAAGCCCTTCTCACAATGCTCCTGGTTATGCCATTTCTAAATATGTTGAGTACTACAGGAAATTTCTTCTTCAAATGTAAACTGCCATTCTGAAGGAGTCACTTCCACAGTAAAACCCCCCACTATATTTAAAGCTTGCAATGTGAGTTTTTCCTGAATTTAGTGCTGCCACTCTATTTTTATTATTGGGGTTCTTGTTCCTTTTCTGGCTTACTTTGTTCTTGCATAGACACATACTTCTCCCAATGTAAAGATCTGGTGTTAGTATTCCATATTCTTGTTTTCTGCATTCTCTTTTGTTTCTGGTGATTAAATTTTTCCTGTAAACTCTTTTTTTATGTGGATACCGGGAGTCAAACTCAGGACCTCTTGCTTGCCAGCAGAGGCTTGTGCCGCTGAGTGATATAACTGCCCCTTTTTTTTCCCTTTATGTGGGTACCGGGAGTCGAACTCAGGACCTCACACTTGCCAAGCAGGTGCTTATACCACTGAGCCATCTCACTGGCCCTCCTGTAAACTCTTACTTGATTCCTGGATCTGTTATTCTCCTTCTCCTCACTAAGTAGTTGTTTTTCTGTAGTGTCTCCATTCCAGATCCCAGAGAGGTTGTGATTTACTCCCAGCTCCTATTTCAGTGACTTGAATTATTTACGTATTTTTCATTCACTCATGCTAGGTTTTGTGTTTAAAAATATTTGAAATATTTTAGAATATAATTGTTCATAATTAGTTCATATTAGTTTCAATAGTTCATATTAGTTCATATTAGTTGTTCATATCAGTGTAATTTTTCTTTTGTGAGTACCGGGGGGTCGACCTCAGGACCTCGCGTGCCAGCAGGCGCCGGTGCCGCTGAGCGATATCACCGGCCCCTTTTTGGTATGTGGGTTCCGGGAGTCGAACTCAGGCCCTCGCGCTTGCCGGGCAGGCACTTAAGCCACTGAGCCATCTCACCAGCCCAGGATTTTTTTACACTTTAATAAATTTGCTCATTTTTGAGTTTTAATGGGTTATCTCAAAAGACCTCTCTTTAAATTGTGACATTCATCTGCTGAATTAATATACTATTGAATGTTTTATTTACCTTATTGTAACTTTTTGCTCCAATTTTCTGTTTGTCTGATATTAGGATATATGTTGAGTTTTCAGTCATGTAGTATATAATTTTACTTATTTTACTGTCTTATCTATCCATATTTTTTATATCTTTTCTGAGCTTCCCTAGGATCATCACTTCGATTTTTTTCAAAGAGACTTTCTTTTTCTATTTCTGGAGAATTATTATGTTCCTTTGCAGGTGTCTTATTTCTATACTTAATCATGTTGCTTGTGCCCTATATTGATGTTTGCACATCTTGTATAATAGTTGCCTCTTACAATTTTATGGAAGAGTACATTTTATAGAAAATTACTTTTTCATTCATAAGATGCAAATAATGCAATTCTGGTAGAAGATTGATTTTTGTACAAAGTGACTAGAGAAGAGTATCTCCATATGATATGTTCAGCTGTAATAAATTTCAGTGGTGCCTAGGAGTACCTCAGTAAACTACACAGAAGTTACTTATGGACATAATTGTCCAATATATTAGTGGTTTCCAAATTCATGACATCTCATATCAAAGGAGTCAAGCATTGGTGTTTCTAGTTCTTATGGCTTTGGTAGGCATGGTACAAGAACTATACAACATAGAGGGGCTTGTATTCATGGCCCACAAAGTGAGCAAGAGTGCTGTATGAACATGCAGCTACATTAACCATGTTGCCACACCTGGAGAACACAGAAATGTCTGCCTTCAAGCCCTGTAATATAAATGCTGTTGGTGAAAATTACTGTGCTGGCTTTAGTTTCAATCACTGTGCCATAAGAAAAGGAGGAGCCTGTTCCCTGGGTAAATAAAATAAGTAGTGGCAGTGCAGATTCAGGCGCTAGGCATAACAATGTCAAAGATATCTAATGGCCCTTTAGCAAGATACACTGCTGGAGGGGTTTCATTCTGATGATGGTGCCATGCTGTAGAAGCTTGAGTACAAAAGAGTGGGTGATCAAATGAGTTGGTTCTCTAGAGCACAGCAATCATGCAAACACTAGTTAAGTCCTCAAACTATATTTAAAGGTTGTGAGGAATGAAGAATTCTGTAGTTAAGATTGCAGTTGTGGACCAAAATGAGCATCACATAGACTTCTTTGCTTTCCTTTTCCCAGCAATGTGGAGTTTACCATAGTTGTGAATATGGGATCAGAGTTACAGTATATTTTATCTCTATCATTAAACTGCTTTTCAATGTCTGTATAACATGTAGGGGGCCCCTGCTGAGTCCCAAATTCTCCTTCAGTCCTGGTTTTCAAAGTGATTTTGTAATTCTCCAACCTGGTCTTACTCTCACAGCCTGCAGCTTGCTTGCCAGCAGAAGCACTACTCTCTGCAGTGAACTCAGTTCAGCACTGAGGCTATCATTGGCGAACACAGGAAAGGAGATAAGATAGGACAAGCAATTTTTCAGGCCCTGAAGACATCTGGAGACACCCAAAAATTTACAAGGGACACTTCAAAGGACTCAGCCCACTGAGATGCAAGATTGCCAGAAAACTTTAACCACAGATGTTCAATGGGATCTTCCTACCTAATGTCCCCTGCCTTCTCTTCATCCTTATAAAAGGCACACACGCCTCTTTGTTAGAGGCAGAAGGTCTTATCGAACTCAGCCTGAACCCAGGCACAATTAATTCCATGCCTTGTTGCCTTTACACAAGCCTGGTGGTTTCTTTTTTTTTTTTTTTTTTTTTTTTTTTTGTGGGTACCGGGGGGTCGACCTCAGGACCTCACGCGCCAACAGGCACCCGTGCCGCTGAGCGATATCACCGGCCCCTTTTTCGTATGTGGGATCTGGGAGTCGAACTCGGGCCCTCACACTTGCAAGGCAGGCGCTTAAGCCGCTGAGCCATCTCACCGGCCCAGCCTGGTGGTTTCTGCTACTTATTTACCTTACAGATTTTTTCCTCTGTGGTGGTGGTGAGCACAGTGCAACTATATTTAGTGAATATGGTCTCTTCCAAAGTATTTTCTAATAAAATTTAATAAGCATACATACTTATAGGATATAATGTAATACATTGTGCAATAATATAATCAGGATAATGACTATATCCATAATTTAAAAATTTTTCAATTATTTCTGTTATAAAATATTTTCTGAGTATTTTGATATATACATGAAATTACTTTTTATGTTTATTAGTACATTTTACAGTACATAATTATTACCTTTATCATGGGGAGTTGTTACAGATACATGACACATCTCAATTCTTAAGTCCCCTTTCCCTTCTTTTTCTCCATCCTTGCATCATCTCCTTGTCCGCTTCCCAATTACAAAAATCTACCTTCCTGTGTGCTTTTATCTATCTGTTACTTTGCTATTCAGCTTAGTTATTCTTTAGGTTTCTCATATTTGAGAAACTTGTCAATATTGAAGCTCATGTGCCTGATTCATATAACTTAATATTGTTATAATGTGCATCTATTTTGCTAAAAATGACTCCAATTTATCCTACTTTATGGCAAGTAATTCCCCCTTGTGTATAAATACCACATTTTTTTTCTCTTTTTTTTTTTTAATGTGGGTACCGGGAGTCAAACTCAGGACCTCACGCTTGCCAGGCAGGCACTTATGCCACTGAGCTACATCACTGGCCCTAAATACCACATTTTCTTTACCCATTTATCTTTTGCTGGACATATAGACTGCTTTCAAGATTTAGTTATTATGACTTACGTGGCATTAATCATGAGTATGAATGTATCACTATAATATGATGTCTTTAACACTTTGGTGAAAATACCTGGAAAAGGAATAACGTTGTTGAATGGCATTTTAATTTTAATTTTTGAAGACTCTCTGTAATATTTTCTATAGTGGTTTTACTGGTTTACATTCTTACCAACAATGTAGAAGTATTCCTTTTTCCCTGAAGCTTCACCAGTATCTATTATTATATGATTTCTTGATGATAGACATTCTCTCATCTTACTCCATTCTTTCCAGTGTAAGTTAAAATGTCAGTGATATTTTAATTTTTATTTCTCTCATGGCCAGAGGTGTTGAACAACTTTTCATGTATTTATTGGCTATTGTATTTCTTCTTATGAGAAGTGTCCATTTCAGTTCCTCAATTTTGGATTGTTTTTTAAATTTTGGGGAAATCTAATTTTTGGGGTTCTTTTTATAGAGAAAGTACCATTAACAGAATTCTTGGCAATACTCAAGTTTTGTCAGAGTGGGACTAAAATATGTTGTAGACATACTAACCATGGTATTACCTCCTGAATTAGATAGTGATCAGATAAAGTGCAGAAAAGGGGACCCTAGAATATTAAGCTAGTTCACATATAAGTTCAACTGCTTGCTCAACTTAGATCCAGAAACACTACTGTTCACAGTATAGACAAAAAACTTAGCATCCCCATTGGGACATGGAGCAGAATGTGTGATAATGTTATAGACAGCTAAGTTAGGTAGAAATATTTTAGGAAGTCAGACAGGACTAGGCTCTCAAAGGAGCCAGTGCAGAAGATGGAATACCTAGCAACTGTGGGGAAAACAGACATCTCCAATGAAGGCCAGACCTCAAGACAAAAGATAAAACAAATGCACCCACATATTTCCTCTAAGGATAAACAACTGTGATTGATATTCTAAATAGGTATCTATCACCTTGGGAAAGCCAGGAAGAGCCACTGACCCACCCCCTACAGGAAGAGTCCCTCTTCTGTTTCATGTCCACGAGCTGCAATACTTGCTTCCCCATTTGATCCCAATTTAATTCCAATTTAACCTGAGCAATTATGCTTGTAATCTTGTTGGTTGACCATAGTTGTGCCCCACTTCCTGCACATCTTGTGATTTCCCATTTTTTCCCACCTTGTACCCACCTCTCCTAGTGATTTTACTTTGGAAAAATCCCTAGAAAATACAGGGTCCTCTGCAACCCAGTAGGGAACACTCGTGTCTCTGTCTCAGACAGGAGCTTTCTTTCCCCTACTAAATATATTCTGCTCTTAACCTCCGTCATTCCTAGAATTCATTCTTCAATTTTAGAGAACATAAACTTGTACCAGGCATCTAGCAGGTTGGTAATTTCTTTCCACTATATCAATAATATTAGCAAACTATCTCCCAAATCTGGAGACTTAGCTATCCTGTGCAATGAAATAACTGGGAAAGAAGAAGGCAAGGGGGTGGCTATAGCTGCGCAATTACTCCAGAAGGATTTTCTCCCAGGCCTGGGGGCATTCTCTATTTTCATTACCTGGGCACAGGACAGAATCTGTCATAAAAACAATATACAGAATCTTGGTCCATGAATGCAGAGCCCAGCTCAGGTCTACAGTCTTTCTATCCAGTAAAATGCAATTTATTTTAGAGGAAGAAGGCAAGGAGTGACTACAGGCCATTGTTCACCCTGCCAGTGGAGGTTCACACTTCCTTCCTATCTGGTTCTGGGCACATGTTTTGGTTGGGTGACAAAAGTTAAAGATAATTAGAGAAGGCTAGCACGATCAGGAAACATGAGCAAGAGGGATGCTGAGAAAAAGCCTACATTGACAAGGGGAACCTCCTCCTTAAACCCAGGGTCTTTAGAATTGCAGATGAATTAACAAGCTGAGCAAAGAAAACCATGATTTCCAAAGACACTGAGTAGAGCAGGGAGAGGCAGTCTGAAAAATTTTACAAGTCCTAAAAGAAAATAATTTCCAATCCAGATTACTATATCCTGCAAAATAATCTTTCAAAATTAATGATGGGTAAAGACTTTCCATTTTCATGTCTGCAGGAAGGGTGTATACCACACCATGCCTTGATATGCCATACCACACCACTGTTCTGCTGGAACACACAGTTATGGGGATCCTGCTGTGATCACAAACTTTTGACTCTAGTAATAAATTAAAGAGGCAAAGTTTAAAATAAAAGAAGACAGTTTATTTGGGAAAAAGATGGAAATAGACAGCAACCTTGGGAAAGTAGGGGGCATCAGAGGTGAATACCAATGGATTTTTATCTTCAGACATTTTCTATTTAAGACTAGTGATTTTTCTCACCCAAGACATGAGCACCTAGAAGTTGTTGCCATCTGATTGGCTCTCTGGATGTCTTTGATTTTAACCTAACGATCCTTACCTATGCTTCTTCTGGCCATTTGATATCTTTCTGTCTCTTTGTGATGGATAAGTGTGTTCATGGGGGGCCTCATAGAAAGGTAACAATGTTAATGATTAAGGAAAGGGGACATGTATGTTTTATATATTAAATAAAAGTCCTTATGTGGCTGTTCTTTGTCTCTTTTGCAACTTATTGTGTGAGGGGGTGACTGGTTATCCTGGCCTTTTATATTTCAGGCTATATCCTTGTTTTGCCTGGTGGGTCTCATTAAATTTTTATGTTAATTGTGCTACCTGGCACTTTCTCCAGTCTGGCTTTCTCTCTGTCTTTAATTTTGTCTTTCTAATTGCTGGAGTCTAACTGCAGAGGCAAAAGTTGCCTTCCATAAGGTTTCCTATTAATTTATTTTATCAAGCCTAATGATATTTTATCCTTTTTTCTGTCTATGAATTTCTGTCCCTACATGCCCCCCTCTGGTACATCTGTTTGACTGCTATAGGGTAAATGACCAAATATTGATCTGGCTTCTTAAAGCTGAGTGGAGTCATTGTTGGGGGGCAGTAGATGGAAGTCTTTAGCTGGGAGGGTTGTCCATTGGGCGTTGGTGGACTAAGGAGTTTGGCATCTTTACTGTGGGTTTTATCTGTTTGATAACTTGGGGTTTGGCAGCCTGTAGGTGAGAATAAACAAACTTAATCAAGAGATTAAGGCATGTGTGGCCAAAGCATGAACACTAGAGTGGAAAGCCTAATAGGAGATGTAGCCATGTCAGACACTGTTCTTAAGGAATTGGAATGGCAATTGTAACCAGCTGGCACATAGACCTGTCTATATGTGTAGTCCGAAAATGCCAGCAGGGACAGAGTTTGGAGGCCCTTTTTATGTGTAGCCTATATTGTTATTATTTTAATATTTCTTTGGTTATATTCCCCTGTTGGAATTTTAAGACTAAGTTAAAGTGAGACCTGTGTTAACCAAAGTTAAACTTTTATTATCTGTCAAGGTCAGTTAAGGCTCATTAAGCATTATTTTTGGAAATATGTACAGAGTCTTTCAGCTTTTCTGTCAGTATTGGCCACCCGAATGGGTACTGCTCTTACTTCACCATGTAGCTTCTTGTGAAAACATGGAAGACTTTTCACTCTTTGGTGACCCTCCTTTTTGGCATACTGTGTATTGGATTAATCCTGCCTTCTGGGGTGTAACAATCTCTTTGCTCAGGAGGTTCGGTGACTCACCAGAGTTGAAGGATATTTTAGAGAGGTACTCTCATGTTTTGGGTCCTGGTGACCTTGGATGGCCAGGGATATATTGTAAGCCCCATTACCTTTTCAACTTTGGTCTCTAAGCCTTAGTCGTTGAACACCCAAAAGGTCAGTTGCAATTCAATAGTGACTGAAGTGGAAACAGTGAGTTTAACTATTATAATACCATCTGAATATCAAGCACTTTAAAATATAATGTATAGCTAGAGGACTGTTTTTTTTTACAAATCATGGTTCCCTTAGAATTTGAATCACTGTAGAATATTTTCAGATAACAATTATAAAGTTTTATGGAGAAAACTTGAGCTCAAGGGCCACATAGCATCTTAGCATGACAATCACAAAGACATTATTAACTTTGAAACATATTTAAATGCCCATCTTAGTATAGAAAAGCTTTTTTAGTCGTTTATTTTGTCTAATTACAAAATATTAAATTACATAAAAATCTTGTATCTAATTTGTTGTTCTTTAATATGATGGCATTGAAGAAGAATGTACCTGTTTATAGATGTATCTTACAAGTGTTTAATGCCTAGCCTTTAGTTTTTAGTGTGTGACACTGTCTGGACTGCTCAGTGCCTGAGCATCTGTAAGTGTAATGCTACATATATAGCATACACATCAAATAAGATTTAAAAATTATCATTTGACTGGTGGTCTCATGCTGGCTTGACATGCCCATCTTATCACAAGTAAATGGAACACAAGTAAGAGAAAGTTAGATATCTGAGTCTAAAAGAAAAGTTTATTACCACAAACGACCCTAGCCTGTGAGCTACCAGTATGATGAGATGTTGTTATAGTTTTGTATATTTGAAGACCTGTACACCAGAAGGCATGAATACATTTAGTACACCATGAAATCAGCAATAATGAGTGTCACAGCAATATTGAAATCTTTGTCTCTTAATTTAGCTTTGTACTAAAAGCATCTCTTAATAAGGAAACTATTATTTTACTCACAGAGACTTTAACTTTTTGATGATAAGAGTGTAAATATATTACAATAACATATTTAGCAAAGTTTATAGGGGTGTGTCTCCCTATAAGACTATGGGAATTATTGGTGGGTGTCAGTGAATAAAGACTGGAATAAATATTTTCAGGTTGCTGCTTCTTTATTCACCAAGGAAAGTCTATCCAGTAGTTTTTTAAAGCCCAAGGTGGCTCCATTTAGTTATCTTAACAAATTTTCAGATGACATATGAGAACTAGATGGTAAAAATTTGCATATTATTTTTGACCTATGAAACACTATCAAGTTGTTGTACACAAACAATAGAAAATGTATTTGTAGAACCAGGCTTAACATCATTTTGATTGGCTGACAAGCTGAGTGGATACATGTGCTTAATCTTTTTTTTTTTTTAATTTTTTCTTTTACTATGTGGGTACCGGGAGTTGAACTCAGGATCTCACGCTTGCCAGGCAGGCACTTATGCCACTGAGCTATATCACTGGCCCGATGTGCTTAACCTTAATGACACTTATTTTACCTCTAGGCCAACTTAAATTGCAGATATAAATATTTTAACTGGTATCAACTGTTTTCTATGGAAATCTTTAAAATGTGAGGGGAGAAATCATTGAGCTCAAACAAAACAACTGTAAGTGTGTAACTGGCTATTAGCACAAATTGAACAGTTGGACAAGTACAAATAAGACAATTATTTATAATCCAGAGTGCACTTAGTTGTATTTGGCTATGGCTTTTCATGAATTAAGAACAACAATTATTTTAGTTTATGACATAGCCCATATCTGGAGCTGTTGTCACTCTTTTCTTTTTCTCTCTAGGCCTGTGTTTTTTCTAAAGAAGGAGGAAAATGAACTGGGACCTTTCTGGGTTGTGTTCTCCCCAAGTTGGAGTCCTAATGCTGAGTCCCTCTCTACTGGAACAAGGGACAGGTATTGGTCTCAAAGTAACTAACTGAGGAGAGTCAAATGTACACTGAGACATCCACTCCGAATGATTTTTTGAGAGTAAAGAATAATTTAATATAAGCCATTTTATCTCATTTTCTTTCATTTTTTGTAAAACAGGTCCAGTTGGTGTATAGTATTGTAATTTATATCTCTTACATGGCCACATTTTTGGTTCACCAGAGGGTACTCTGGCCAAGCCTTAGTATAGTAAAGATATGGGTCTTGTTTTTAAACTTTATGGATCTCTCTCTACAGTGTTTAAGAAGACATTCTAGGGGTGAATGTCATGGGCTAAAATAAGAGAAATACTGAGTGTCAGAGTCCCTACATTTTGGACATACCCTAGTATAAAATCTCCCTTAGTTCCAAGGCTAAATTGAAGAAGCCTGCCTAGTTCCCAAACTGCCCTGTTGCAGGTTTCTACCTAGACATTCCTTTTCTGCCTTGTAAAGCAGAGATAGGCTGTCTCCCATCTTACCAACAAGTCTGAGTGTGGCCTTTTCCTTCTGTAAATTTACCCAAACTGTAAATTTACAAAATGCTTTATTCCTATCTTATTCCTATCTTTTCTTGTCACTTTTTACCTTCCTTTTTTAGAGCAATATTTCTGCTAAAGATCACAAAAAAAAGAGACCTGGCTCCCTACTTCGTTTGGGATTTATCTTCTTTATCTGTATGTGGATTTGAAGCCAGCTCTCCCCCTCTTTTCTTTCTCTCTTTCTCTTTCTACTGGGAATTCAGTCAGGGCCCTGGTGGTCCTCTCTGTGTCCCTGGCAGTGATGTTTGTTCCATGTCTCAAGTTTAGAGAGCTTCTTAGAAGGTCCTTCCTTTTGTAAAGGAGCTAGGTTGTGAAAGTCAGATTTTAATAGTGGCTGTATTTTTTGTGCCAGGGTGAGTGGGGCCATAATGCCCAGCATGGCCGCACCTCTTGGGGTCAGCCCAGGGAGGAGAGATGATGAGTGGCACACAGCTTGGTGCAGTTGCATGGGAAGGTGAAGTGATGGATGATGTGACATGTTTGGAAGGGATTGGGATAATGAGTGCTGTCAAGGCTGGATTTTGGGGAGGGCAGGAGATAAAGGTATACTGTCATGGCTGGGTTCCTGGGAAGAGTGAATATCATCCTCAAATTTTCAGGAGGGGTAGGACATCAGGTGCCACCTTGGCAGATTTCTCAGGAGTGTAGCCAAGGCATTGTTTTAATGGCCCAATTATATTTGAGTGAACAGTCACAAAAGGGACCAGCTACACTGGAAATTTCCATCATGCAGAGATCTATCAGCTCCATTTTTTTTTAGCAACAGGATAGGCTGTGTTTTACTTAAAATCCATTCTGAAAAATCTTTATGCCCCAGTATCTGTAATAATGTAAGAAAATCACAGATCAATGTCAAACTCACAGATTAAAACCTGTACCCACTGCCCAGTAAGCACTAATTATATTAGTAAAAGCACATTTGTCAGCTTTTTCCCTCACACATACATGAATGATGTTTTAGTTTTTGGAAAGAGAAAAGCTAAAACATTTTCACGGTCTCTTTCTTTTTGTGATCTTTAGCAGAAATATTACTCTAAAAAAGGAAACTAAAAAGTGACTGGAAAAGATAGGAATAAAGCATTTTATAAATTTATAGTTTGGGTAAAAGTATTAAAGTTCTATATGGGGTACTCCTTTTTTGGCTCCAGCCTTTAACAACCTGAGTGGCCAAATCAAGCTCAAGGGAAGTAGCAAGGTCACACTGTTTTTCATAAAGTTTCTGAGATATGTACATCCTGAAAGTTGAGTTTCCTATAGTCGACCCCTATGGGACCAACCTAAAAGGTTGGTCCTTGCTAATGCATAGCCAAATACTTTAGGGCTGGTTACAGACCATATTTAGCCATCTTCTTTCATCTCTTCCTGGCAAATTCTCCAAAATGTCATATCTGGGTGAGGGGTGTACACCACACCATGCCACACCATGCCATGCCACACCACTGCTCTGCTGGAACATACAGTGACTAGGATCCTTTTGGGATTGTAAACAACATTCAGCTTCAGTAATGAATTAAAGAGGCAGAGTTTAAAATAAAAGAAGATGGTTTATTTGGGAAAAGATGGAAAAGAAAAATATAGATAGCTACCTTGGGAAAGTAAGGTGCATCAACGGTGAATATCCATGAATTTTTCCTTAGCTCTTTTTATTTGGTACTAGTGATTTTTCTCACATCCTATGTGGGTACATGGAAGTTGTCACCATTTGTTTGGCTGTCTGACTGTCTTTGAGCCTAACCTGAGCACCTCTATCTACATTCTTTCTGTCAGTTGGATTTCTTCCTGTCTCTTTGTGATGGATATGTGGGGGGATCCTTATAGAAAGGTAACAGAGTTAATTATTAAGTAAAAGGGACATGTGTGTTTTATGTATTAAATAAGTCCTTAGTTGTTTGTTTCTTATTTTTTTATTGACTTTTATCAAGTGAGAAGGAGCTGACTACCCTGGCTTTTCATGTTTCTGGCTATAACCCTCTTTTTCCTGTCAAACCTTCTAACAAAATTTTTATGCTAATTGTGATATCTGGTGCCTTCTCGGGCCTGGTTTTCCTATCTCTCTCTCTTTACCTTTGCCTCTAATTGTTTGAGTGTAACTGCAGAGGCAAAAGTTGCCTTTAGTAAAGTTTCCTATACATTTCTTTAATCAAGGTTTATGAGATCTTATTTTATCATTTTGCCTGTCTATGAACCTCTGTTCTTACACCATGACAAAGAGCATCTATGGAAATGCTTGACCACCAATGCAGTTTTGCAGAAAGTACTGAAGGCAATCTTAGACAGAGTTAGTGAAGCAAATACTACTTATGAGCCCAAGGAAAGAACATGTCTAACTGTGATAGTAAAATAATAAATAAAAGAATCAATACTGGAAAATAATACAATTACAAGATTCTGTAAATACCTTTCAATAGTAACACTTAATGTAAATATTCTTAACTCCACAATCAAGAGACAAAGATTGGCAGATTGAATTAAAAAGAAAACTACTATACTAGACCTGCAAGAGACATACCTCATCTACAAAGAAACACCTAAACTGAAAGAGAAAGAATAGAAAATGTTCCTCCATGAAGCCAGAGCCCCAAAACAAGCAATTGTAGCTATTATAATTACTGAAAAAGTGGACTTCGAGGCAAAACATCGTGACAGACAATGAAGTTTAGTACCTGTTGGTAAGTGGAAGGACTCAAGAGGAAGAGATAAAATTCTAAATCTATACGCACCAAATTGCCAGGATATCCAATTGCATAAAACAAAGAAAACCTAAAAGGACAAGTAGATACTTATACAATCAAAGAAAAGAACTTCAATACTTCATACAAAACATAGATACATCAAACACACAAGAACAAATATCAGAGTTCAACCAAACCATAAAATAAACATATTTATCAGATATATATTAAGTGTTCCATCAAAAAACAAGGGAATATACATTCTTCTCTGCAGCTCATGGAAATTTCTTCAAAATAGAGAATATTTTGGCCATAAATATCTAAATTAATATAAAATAACTGACATAATCTATTACATTCTGTCAATTTATAATGGAATTAAACTAGAAATAAATTATAAAATTAGTAATAGAAAATACAGTAACACATGGAGAGTAAATAATACATCCTTGTGTAATTTATGAATTATGAAAGGAATCAAGAAATGAAGTAAAATATTTCTAGGAAAAATTACAATGTCAATAAAATATATCAAATCTTGTGTTGCACAATGAAAGCAGATTTAAGAGGAAATTTTATAGCTGCAAGTATCTACATTAGAAAAACAGCATTATCAAACAAATAACATAAATAAATGTTTCAAGGTTTTTGAAAAATAATTTGTACAAAGAAATAAAAAGATCAGGGCCAGTGAGATAGCTCTGTGGCATAAGTGTCTGCCTGGCAAGCACAAGGTCCTGAGTTTGACTCCCGGTACCCACATACAAAGAAAGGGCCAGTGATATCGCTCAGTGGCACAGGCACCTGCTGATGCGTGAGGTCCTGAGTTCGACCCCCAGTACCAAAAAAAAAAAAAAGGAAAAAAGAAATAAAAAGATCAGATTGGAAATACATGAAATAAAAACAAAATCGTTTAAAGGATGAAAGAATAATGTTTTGGTTTTGTGAATGATAAAATCAATAAACCCATAGCCAAATTTACCAAAAAATACTAAAGGACCCACATAAATGCAATTAAAAATGAAATGGTCAGAATTATAACAGCTACCACTGAAATTCTGAATACTATAAGAAAATATTTTGAAAAACTAAAGAAATTAGACAATGTGAATAAATTTATTGAGTCATTGACACATATAATGTGACAAAATCAAATTATAATTTTAAAATATGAACAGAACAATGTTAAGCAATGAAATTGAGGCAGTGATAAAAGCAATTTTTGAATGAAAGAAGCTTAGAACTTATGGACTCAACACTGAAATTTACCAGAACTTCAGAAAAGATTTAGTGCCTATACTCTTCAAACTCTTCCATGAAATTAAAAGGGAAGGAACACAATCAAACTCAGTGCATAAAGCAAGCATAAATATGATTCCAAAACTTGAGAAAGATTCTAAAGAAAATGAAAACTATGGGCCAATATCTTTGATGAGCATTTACACAAAAATCCTCAATAAGATATTTTCAATCAGAATACAACAGGTCACTAAAATGATTTTGAATCATAGCCAAGTCAGTGTCATCCAATGGACTCCAGGGTAGAACTCAATATATAAATAAATAAATGCAACACACCACCAATTGTGTTAAGGTAAAAAGTCATAATATTCTCAATATATTCAGAAAAAGCATTTTTTTATTTTTTATTTTTTATTTTTATTTTTAGTACCGGGAATCAAACTCAGTACCTTGTGCTTGCCAGGCAGATGCTATGTGAAAAAGCATGTTTTAAAAACCCACATTCCTTCATCATAAAAATCCTGGTGAAAATAGGTATGAAGGACCATACCTCAAACTGTTAAAAGCCATTTATGACAAACTCATAGCCAACACCATAATAAATGTGAAAAAAATAGAAATAATTCCCTCCAGTTTCAGAATTCAGACCAAAGCAATCAAGAAAGAGAAAAAAACCTAAAAGAGATATGAATGGGAAAGGAAGAAATCAAACTAACTCCATAAGCAGATGATATGACTCTTTCCTCAGTGGAACCTCCTTGCTCCCCCAAATCATCTCCACCACAAGATTCTTAGAGCTAAGCAACAAATTTAGCAGAATGGGAGTATAGAAGATCAACACAAAAAAAATAACTTTCCTGTAAACTGATAATTTAACCACTGAAAAATAAATCAGTAAAATTGTCTTAAGCTAAATAGCCTCAAAAAATTAAATACCTAAGAATTAACTTAAACACTGAGGTGAAAGACCTTTATAATACAAACTATATTACTTGGAAGAAAGAGATTGGAAAGGCTGTTAGAATATGGAAAAGCTTTCTCTATGTCTGGATAGCAGAATTGATATCTTTAAAATGGCCATATTACCAAAAGTAATCTACAAATTTAATTAAATTCATTTTAAAATACCAAATATATTGTTTACCAAAATAACAAAAATCTTAAAATTTGTATGGAACCAGAAGGGTCCTGCAATAACTAAAGTCATCTTGAGAAAAATGTGCAAAGCTGAAGGCATCACAGTCTACAATACTAAGTTACACTACAAAGATATTGATTGAAATATTACCAGCATAATATTGATACAAAAATAGACACAAAGACCAGTGGAATTTAATAGAAAATACAGTTGAAAAAAGCCATATACCTAGTCATCTGATCTTTCACATAGTGGCTAAAAATCTAACCTAGTGAGAGAATAGCCAGTTTGACAAATGGTGCAGGGAAAACTGACTATCCACACACAGAAAAATGGAAATAGGTGGGCATCTTCAGTCCTGTAAGTTGCCACTAGAGAAACGCAGATGAAAATAACACAGAGATTTTATCTTACACCAGAAAAATGGAAGTCATCAAGAAGTCAATGTATAACAAATACAGGCATGACAGCGATGAAAAAGATACTGTTCTATATTATTGGTGTAAATGTAAGCTATATAAACCCTGAGGAAAACAGTATGAAGATTATTCAAAGAACTAACATTAGAAATTCCACTTCACCCAACTATTTATATACATTCATCCTGATATTTTTAACAGCACAATTCATAATAGCCAAGACTAAGAAGCAACTTGTACACTCATCAACAAATGAATGGACAAAGAGAATGTGATATATATACATAATGGAATACTGCTCAAGTATAAAGTAGGCTAAATTTGAGACATTTGTGAAGAAATGGATGCACCTCTGAAACATAATGTTAAATGAAATAAATTAGACACACAAGTTTAAATTCCCTATGTTATCTCTAAGTTGAATAAGGCAAAGTCCAAACAAAGGGTAAAATAAAAGATTGATAGAAGAACACAATGAGATAGATCTTTTGCAAATGGGAAGGGGTCCAGAAGACTGAGGGCAAGAGGAAAGGAAAAGGAAAGGTAAAATAAGATTTATAATGAGTCATGTAGAAGCACCAGATACCCATAGTAAATTTGAACATTATATGCAATAAACATGAACTAAGAGTAAAAATAACAGTAACAATGAATATATGGGAAGGATATTTAGAGATATAGGGATGGATGGAGTTGGGAAGGGGATTTAAAAAGGAACATGCTGTGTTATGTACATGTACCTACTCCCTAAGATGATTGTAAACTTCATGTACTGCAAATATGTAATAATAAAATATTTAATCTATTTTTCAAAAAAGTGTCTTTTGTTGTCATTTTTACCTTGGAATTGATCCAGAAGTCACATAGTGCCAGATACAGTGAATAATGGGGATGAAGAAAGAAAGCCCTTAAGCATTTTTAGAAGCCTTCCTTTCACTAGATATCATTTGTTAGAAGCATTCACCATATTTTTTATCACAACTCAGAGATATTCATGAAAGAAAAGTCCCAGAACTGCTTCAGAAAGTGGCAAGAATGATAAGTGTGTTAAAGTGAGGTGAGTATTTTGAGGGGGATTAACACCAATGTGTCTTTTACCATAGTAATTTTTAAAATGTGTAATTCACATTACATTTCCATCACCTGTTGTATGTCTCATTTGGAGCATTGTCTACTTAGATCTAATGTCCATGTTTTACATGGATTATATCTGAGCCGCCCATCTCTCTCCCTCTTATTACTGCATAGTCCATTTGAAGATTTGTATGCATTCTGGCTATTGACCACTTGGAAATGTTTTTCTGTCATATTCTAAATTAAGACTTCAGATTTTTTGTCATTTTCTCCGATGATAACAAACATTTTGTTTTTATATAATCCATTCTTTCTTTATTGTTTTCTGCACATTTTTCTTGCCAAAAAATTTCTTGCTCATTCCAATGTCTTGAAACACTTCCCCTGAATTTTCTCTAGTATTTTCATGCTTTCAGTTCTGCCATTAGATCTTTAGTTGATTTTGATTTGATTCTTGTAACTGATAAAAAGTGTATTTCATTTTTCACATGTGAATTTTAATATTCTCAGCACCATTTATTTATTTATTCATTTATTTTTTTCTGGGTACCGGGGGTTGACCTCAGGACCTCATGCGCCAGCAGGTGCCTGTGCCGTTGAGTGATATCACCGGCCCTTTTGTGGTATGTGGGTTCCAGGAGTCAAACTTGGGCCCTCGCACTTGCCAGGCAGGTGCTTACACCTCTGAGCCATCTCACCGGCCCCCAAGCACCATTTATTAAAGACTGTCTTTTTCAAATACGTGTTCTTAGCACCTTTATATGAAGTCATTTGGCTGAAGATACATAAGCTTACTTGTACAATATCTGTATTTTTCTCTTGAGCTCTTTGAATTTATGCCAATATCACGTGTTTTCTTATAAGTATGGCACTGCGTCATATATATTTTAATTTTTCTTTTGTGGGTACCGGGGGGTCGACCTCAGGACCTCGCGCGCCAGTAGGCGCCCGTGCCGCTGAGCGATATCACCGGCCCCTTTTTGGTATGTGGGTTCCGGGAGTCGAACTCGGGCCCTCGCGCTTGCCAGGCAGGCGCTTAAGCCGCTGAGCCATCTCACTGGCCCATATTTTAATTTTTTAAAGATTGTTTTAAAATATTTTATTTGAAAACATGGCCTTATTTATAGTCTTAGAATATCATCACAAAATACTTAAGATATTAAAAAATATGGATTTGGGCATGCAGCTCAGAGGTAGAGTGCTGCCTGGAATGTGCAAGGCCGAGTTGTATCCTCAGCACAACAATAACAACAAAAAACCAAAAAGGTAGTATAACGCCTTCTTCTGTCTTCATTTTGCTCAACATGGCTTTGGATATCAAGATTTTTTGTGTGTTGCTTTATCAGTTTTTATTTTTCTAGTTTTTATGTACATTAATTACTATTTTGATAACATTTACTTTTAATCTGTTGATCCTGTTCTTGTCATATGGAAATGTTAACAATATTGCTTCTTAGAGACAAATACAAAATATCATTCTGTGTGCCCTCTTCAATTTCTGTCATCAATGTACTATAATTTTCATTATAGAGGTTTTCACTTCTGGGTAAATATACTCGAGTTTTTTGTTTTATTTGTAGCTATTAAAAATAAAAATAATTCTTTGATTTCTAGTTTAGATAATTAACTGCATATACTAATGCTATAGGTTTTATGTTGATATTTTATCTTGCTACTTGGTTGAAATTATTAGTTCTAATATTTTTCTGGTGGAGTCTGGGTTTTTCTGTATATAATATGTCATTTTCAAACAGTGATGATTTGACTTTTTTTCTTATTTGGATGCCTGTTATTTCTCTTGCTTGATTCCTTTTGCTAGGAATTCCATCTTCAAGCAGAATATAAATGGTGAAAGTGTGTGTGGTGGATTAATGGTCAACTTGTAACAACCAGCTGAAATGAATCAATGTGGTTCTTGGTGTGGAAGGCCCACCTGAGGATTGTTTCCAACAGTGTAAAAGGAGAACTGAAGGGGAAGATGTTATGCTGCTGATTCTCTTGGAGAAGCTTGTCATGCTGGTTTTCTTGATATGAACTCAACTGTTCTCATTGTCAGAGGAGCTTGGGTCCTCACTGTTGCTGAGGATGGCCAAGGTTCTCTTTGGCAGAGCTCTGGTCCTTACTTTGAGGGTCACTTCCTGGCTCCAGTGTAGATCTCTCAGCCTGGTGGCACAGATCCTTCAACCCACTGGCACAGATTTTCTAGCTTCCACCACTGGCCTTTGGGCCTTCCCAATGCAGATCTTTGAAACAGATTTGCATGAGACATTGCTGTGTGCTATAAGCCTCCAGCTGGACTCATGGAGGGCATTACCATGGGCTCTAGGTCTTCAGCTGGACTCATGCAGGACATTGCCATGGGATCCAGACCCTCAGCTGGATTCTTTAGGTCTCTAGTGCATGGACAGATCTCTTGTACTCTTTTGCATTTGACTTTTTGGGTGAATATTATAAAATGATCCTATAAATTATGTGTCCAGTATTAAATCTATTTCCCTGTAAATCTTGACTACAACAGTGGACCTGCCTATTTTGCTTCACATCTTAGATGTTTCAACTTTTCCCCATTATGGCAACTTGTTAATTATTGTCTTACTATAAATGGTGTTTACTATGTTGAGACAGGTTCCCTATATACCTAAATTGTTCAGTTCTTTTATAATGAAGTAATATTAAATGTTATCAGATAACTTTCTTCTACTGAGATCATAATATGGTTTCTGTGTTTCTTTATATTGATGTGTTGAATAATATTTATCAGTTTTAATTTTCATATGTTGAAATACTATATACTTCCTTAGATAAATCCTACTACATCATGTTAAATAATTTTTCTATTATGATGTTTGTTTTACTAGTAATTTTTGAGTTTTTTCATTTATATTAATCAAATATACTGACCTTTAGTTTTCATTTTTTGTTGTGCTCTTGTCTTCTTTGACTATCAGAGTAATGTTGGTCTCATAGAATGAGTTTGAAGGAATGTTTTACCCTTCTATCATTTGACAAATAGTAGAGAGAACATGCAACATTTGTGCATCTGAGTCTGGTTTGTTTTGTTCAACATGATGATCTTCAGATCTATCCATTTTTTTTTCCTGAAAATGACACAATTTCTTTTATTTTTACTCTGATATGGTTTATAACTAGATGTGACCCCAAAGCTTCATGCACTCATAGTTGGGCTTTGGATGTTGATTAGATTGCAAGGGCAGTTTAGCTCACTTTTCTGTTAGGAGGCAGGGTCTGTTTCAATGACGTGGGCCACTGGGAGCATTAGCTGGATGGACATATCTTCCCCCTTGACTCCTCCCTTTTCTTTCTGCTTCTTGGCTGCTGTAATATAAGGGACTTTCATCCACTCAGACCCTTTCACTATGCCTTCATGGCCAAAGCCAGCAAACCATGGACTAAAAACATGAGCCAAAATTAAACTTCTGTTTCTTGTAAGTTCTGTGCATTTTTTAATTTGATGCAGTGCCATTTGTTGATTATTGTTATTATTCCTCTCATATTGAAGTCTTGTCATATGCCTATGGATTTAAACATTTCCATTAGGTTTTTTTGGTATCAAAATTGTACATCTTATACATGGGTCTTTAGTCCACCTTGAATCAATTTTTATACAAGGTGAAATATAGTGATCTAGTTTCAAACTTCTACAAGTGGATATGCTGTTTTCCTAGCATCAGTTTTTAGAGTCTTTCTTTTCTCCAGTGTATAAGTCCAGTTAATTTTTGCAGAATCAGATAGCCACAGGTGTGTGGTTTTGTTTCTGTGTCCTGTATTCTGTTTCATTGGCTTACAAATCTATTTTTGTGTGAGCACCATGCTATTTTTATTGCTATTTGTTTGTAGTATAATTTGAAATTCAGTACTGTGAGGCATCTAACCTTTCTCTGGTTGCTAAGAATTGCTTTGGATATTCTGTATTTTTCGTGTTTCTTTAAGAATTTTTGGATTGTTTTTCTAGTTCCGTGAAGAATATCATTGATTTTGGGAGGAAATTTCATTGAATATGTAAACCACTTCTCATAGTATAGTCATTTTTACAAAAATATTTCTGTCATTTCAAATACATGGAATGTTGCTTTCTTTTTTACTGTTGTGTTGAGTTTCTTTATTCACTGTTATAAAATGTTCACCATAGTGGTCTTTCACATCCTTGTTTAGATTGATCCCTAGATATTTTACTTTACTGTAAGTTAATTGTTTTCCTTATTTCTGTCTGTTACACCATTATTGGTGTATAGAAAAGCTATTGATTGATTGATTGATTATTTTGGTACCAGGAATCAAACTCAGGACCTTTCCTTTGTCATGCAGGTGCTGTGCCACTGAGCTATATCCCTGGCCCCTCTATTGCTTTTTAATGTTGATTTTATATCCTACTATATTGCTGAACTTGTTGTTTAGATTTCAAAGTATTTTGGCAAGACCTTTAAGGTCTTCTGAGTATAGAATCATATCTACTGCAAATGCAATTAATTTGACTTCTTCCTTTCCTATTCAAATCTCTTTATTGCTTTCTCTTCCCTAATTGCTCTGGCTAAAATTCCAAGAACTCCATTGTACATATTTGTTAAGAGTGTACATCTTTGCTTCATTTCTAGTTTTAGAGGAAATATTTTTATTTTTTCCCATTCAGAATGATATTGGTCATGGCTTTACTACATTAGGAAATAATAACTCTTAGTTTCCTCAGGGCTTTTCTCATAAAGGAATGTTGAATTTTTTCAAATGCTTTTTCTGCATCCATTGAAAACACATGATTTTATTCTTGATTACAATTATGTGGTGTATTACATTTATTAATGTTTGTATGTTGAACCCTCATTACATCAGTGGGATGAAGTCAACTGTATCATTATGTATGATTGTTTTAATATGCCATTGATATCTGTTTCCAAGTATGTTGTTAAGGATCTTTGCATCTATGTTTATCAAGTATATTGGTGAACTGATTTATTTTTGTTGTGTCCTCGTTCATTTTTGGTATCACCATGATGTTGTCTTCATAGAATGAATTTGGAAATAGTCTTCACTTTATATTTCATAGAGTAATTTGAGGAACATTGGTAATAGTTTAATCTTCTTTAAAGTTTTGGAAAAATTGATCAGTGAACCCACATAGTTTTGAGCTTTTTGTTGTGAGGCTTTTTTTTATTACTGCTTCAATCCCATTGTTTGTTACTAATAGGATCAAACATTTTATACCCTCATTGTTTAGTCTTGGTTGGTTGTATGAGTTTTCAAATTTATCAATTTCTTGATTCTCCAATTTATTAGAATATTGGTTTGAAATATAATCCCAAATAATCCTCTGGATTTTAGTGATGTTTGTTGTAACATCTCCCTTTCCAATATTAATTGTATTGCTTTGGGTCTGCTCTCTGTTTCCTTTGGTTATATTGGCTAAGAATTTATCAATACTTCTATTAAGTTTTTATTTTATTACTACATGTTTGCATTACATATTGATTATATTCATTGTGGGGAGTTGGTAAATGTACATGACACATCACAAATCTTTTTATTTCACCTTGTTCTCCATCCCCACTTTGTGCCAGCATCAGATTCATTTATTTATCTTATAAGTCCTTATGAAATTTATTATCATATCAACAGATTAACAGCCAAACTAACAGGCCAAAAATATATATAAAACATATAAGACAATTATATTAAATCAAGTTACACTTTTAGATACATTGTCCATGCTGGATGACAATAACTTGTTAATTTCTTTTTCCATTTTTCTGCCTTTTACATTGCGCTTTATTTATATATTGAGTTCTTATACAAGATAAACGTTGTGTTATTTAAGCTTATGTGTCTGACTTACTTCACTCAGCATTATGGTATCAAGGTCCACATATTTTCCTATAAATGCCTCAAGTTTATCATTATGGAGGAGTAGTACTCCACTGTGTAAGAATATTACATTTTCACCCATTCATCTGTTGATACATGCAGAAGCTGTTTCTATGATTTAGCTATTATGAATTGTGCTGCTGTAAACATGAATATACAGACATCACTGTGGTATGATGTCTTTAACTCTTTTGGGAAGATACCTAGAAGGGGAATAGCTTGGTCAAATAGATTTCTACTTTTAGGATTTTTAGAACACTTCATACTGATTTCCACAGTGATTATATAGCAGTTTTCACTTCCACCAACAGTGGAGAAGTGCTTCCTTATCCATGGTCTTTTCAGCATCTGTTATTGATTGATTTTTTGATGATAGTCATTCTTTCAGGAGGGAGATGAAATCTGTGTTGTTTTAATTTGCACTTCTAAAATGCCAGTAATGTTGAACATTTTTTCATATATTTATTGGTCATTTGTACTTCTTGATCTGAGAATTGTCTATGAATTTTAGATGCCCAATTTTGATTGGGTTTTTAAATTTGAGGGTGTCTACTTTTGAATTTTTTTATGTATTCTAAATATTAGTCCTCTGTCTAAGGAGTAGCTCCCAATTTTTTTACTGTAAGTTGTGTCTTTATTCTGTAGGTAGTTTCCTTTGCTGTGCAGAGGCTTTTTAATTTGATGTGTTTCCATCTGTGGATTTTGGTATTATTATGTCCTTGTGTTATTGAGTATCAGCTCAAAAAGTGTTTGTCTATACCTGGAACTTCAAAAGTTTACTTATTGTTTTCTATCAGATTAAGTGTTTCTCTTTTAATACTTAGACCTTTAATAATTTTTATGTTAGCTTAGTGCATGGTGAGAAATATATGTCTAGGGACAAACTTTAGCATATGGAAAGCCAGATTCCCCAGTCAAAAGTATTTGACCACTTTGTCAAAGATAAGGTAGCTGAATGTGACTGGAATTATTTCTGAATCATCTATTCTGTTCCATTGATACAGATGTCTGTTTTTTTCTCCAATACTATCCTGTTTTTATCGCTTTATCTCTGTAGGATAACTTCAAGTTTGGGATTATGATTCCCCATCTTGCCCTTGTTGCCCAGAAATGCTTTTGCTAGTCTAGGTCTCTTCTGGTTCCATAACAATTTTAAAACTGCTTTCTCATATTCTGTGAGGAATGTCATTGATATTTTGATTGGGATTGTGCTAAATCTGCATAACAGCTTTGGAAACATGGCCATTTTCACTGTATTGGTTCTGCCTATGCAGTAACATGGGTTATCTTTTGTTTTCTCATATCCTCTTTGAGATCCTTTATCAGAATACTGTAGTTTTCTTTACTTGTTTTTGGATGATTTTTTAAATTAAGTTTATTGGTACAATTTAGATATACATAATTATCATATTCATCATAGAGAATTTGTAGCTGTATATGATATATCTTGATTCCTCTTTTTTCAACCAATCCTCTCCCCTCCATCCAACACCCCTTCCCCCCACTATTTACAAAGACTTTTTTCCATTTTATCCTTTTTATCATTCTTTTTCCTTTCCTTTTCCTTCAATTCTCCCTCCCCCCCAGTTCCCCTTTCTTTGAACCATTGCTTCATATTTCACAATACCTATTATACACTTTGGTCCTTATTTAAAGTTAAGGTTTCTCACACCACAGAAATAATACAATATTCACACATGTGTGACCAACTTAATTCACTTAAGAATATGGTCTCAAGGTGCATCCTTAACCTAGAAATATCTCAAGTTTATCTTTCTTTACAGCTGAATAGTACTCCATTGTATAAAAAACACATCACTTTAATCCATCGCTCCATTGATGGGCATTTTCATTGTTTCCAAAATTTAGCTATTACAAATTATGCTACTATAAATATGGGTGCACATATATCCCTGTGTTATTATGTTTTTAATTCTTCCAGGTAGATACCCAAAGGGAGAATATCAGGGTCTAATGGGACCTCTGATCCTGGATTTTTGAGGAATATCCACACTGATTTCCAGAGTGGTTGCAACAGTCTATACTCCCACCAACAGTGGAGAGGGGCTCCTTTTTCCCCACATCCCCTCCAGCGTTTGTTATTTTATGATTTCTTAATAATAGACGTTCTTTCAGAAGTGAGATGGAATCTCAGTGTTATTTTAATTTGCATCTCTCAAAAGGCCAATGATGTTGAACATTTTCTTGACGTATTTGTTTGCCATTTGTATTTCTTCCTCTGAGAATTATGTATTCATGTCAGATGCCCATTTTTGGAATGGGTCTTAAATTTTGTGGGTCTTTTTTTTATAATTCTACATATATTGTAGATATTAGTCCCTTGTTGGAAGGACAACTGGCTAAATTTTTTCCCACTCTGTGCATTGTCTTTTGACTCTTTTGGTAATTCTTCTGCTGTGCAAAAGCTTTTTAATAAGAAAAGATCCCAGTTGTTTATTCTTTGAATTATTTTCCATGCAATTTGGGTTTTGTCATTGAAACCTCTGCCTACACCTACATCTTCAAGTGTTCTACCTATTCTCTCTTCCAGTAGATATAAGGTTTCTATATTAATGTTTAGATCTTTGATCTATTTCAATTTTAGCTTATTGAATGGTGAGAGACATGGGTCTTGTTTTAGTTTTTGGCATGTGGCAAGCCAGTTTTTATAGTAGCATTTACTACAGAGGATATTTTTCTTCCACTGAACGTGTTTGGCCCCTTTGTCAAAGATAAGGTGGCTGAGTGTGTTTGAGGTTGTTTCTGCATTTTATAATCTGTTCCATTGATCCTCAGCTGTTTTTGTTCCCAGTACCATGCTGATTTTATCACAGTAGATTTGTACTACAATTTTAAGTCAGGAATTATGATGCCCCCTTACGTGCCTTTATTGCCTAGAATTGTTTTTGCTATTTTAAGTGTCTTCTGGATGCAAATGAATTTTATGAATGTTTTCTCTATTTCTGTGAGGTATGCTAATGGTATTTTGATTGGGATTGCATTATATCTGTATAACAATTTTGGGAGTATGACCATTTTCACTATGTTGTTTCTTCCTATCCATAAGCAAGGGGTACATTTCCATTTTCTGATATCCTCTTCAATCTCTTTTTTTAAGAGTACTGTAATTTTCAATGTATGGATCTTTTATTTCCTGTGTTAGATTTATTCCTAAGTATTTAATTTTCTCAATGCTATTGTGAAAGGTGTTGTTTCCTTTATTTCCCTTTAGTGGGTTATTATTTTTTTGTGTGGGTACCGGGGGTTGAACTCAGGACCTCACGTGCCAGCAGTTGCCCATGACTCTGAGTGATATCACTGGCCCTTTTTTCATATGTGGGTACTGGGAGTCGAACTCAGGACCTTGCACTTGCCAGGCAGGCACTTATACTGCTGAGCTATCTCACCGGCCCCTAGTGGGTTCTTTTTGTACAGGAATGCAATTGATTTTTGAGTGTTGACAGTGCATCCAGCTATGCTACTTAATGTAGTTATTAAATCTACAAGTCTTTTGGCGGACTATTGAGGTCTTCTATGTAGTATATCATGTCATCTGCAGATAATGATAATTTAATTTCTTCCTTTCCTATCTTAATTCCTTTTATTTCTTTCTGTTGTCTGATTGTTCCAGCTAGCATTTTCAGAACTATAGTAAGTAGGAGTTGCAATAGCGGATATTCTTGTCTTCCTGATTTTAGAGTGAAAGCTTTCAGTTTCTGAACATTTATTATGATGTTGGCTGTTGATTTGACACAGGTGGATTTTATTAAGTTGAGACAATGATCCTATATTCTAATTATCTGCAGGTTTTTTTTATCATGAATGGGTGTTGGACTTTGTCAAATGATATTTTTCTGCATCTACTTAGCTGATCATGTGATTTTTATCTTTGGCTCTTTTGATATGGTATATTACATTTATTGATTTGTGGAGGTTGAACTATTCCTGCATCTTTGGGATGAATCCTACTTGGTCATGTTGTATAACCTTCTTGATGATTTGCTGCATTGCTTGCCAGTATCTGGTTGATGATTTTTGCGTCTAGGTTGATTAGGGAGATTTGGCTGTAGTTCTCTTTTCTGGATGGGTCCTTCTCTTTTTTTGTTATCAGAGTAGTACCTGCTTCCAGGAATTACTTTGGGAGTATTGCTTCCCTTTCAATTTCAACAAAGAGTTTCATCAGTATTGGCATTGTATCCCTAAATTTGGTGTGGAGTTCAGCAGTGAATGCATCATGACCTGGGCTTTATTTGTTGGTAAGTTTGTGATTGCATTTTAAATTTCATTGACTGACATTGGATTATTTAGAAATTTTATATCTTCTTCAATCAGTTTTGACAATTCATGTGTATGTAGGACACTCTCCATTTCTTCTGTGTATTCCATCTTGCTAGAGTTGGGGTAATCAAAGTAGGTATCGATGATCTTCTGGATTTTCACAGGTTCTATTGTAATTTCACTCTTTTCATTTGTAATTCCATGAATTTGAGTCTTTTTTTTCCTCTTTTTGATAATCTTGGTTAAAAATTAATCAATGTATTTAATCTTTCAAAGAACCAATTCTTTGATTCAATGATGCTTTTTATCATTTTCTTTGTCTAAATTGCATTAATTTATGTTGTTATCTTTATGATTTCCTTCTTTGTATGAGCTTTGGGTTTGATTTGTTGTTCTGTTTCTAGAAGTTTGAGGTTCAATATTTAGTTGTTTATTTGAGATCATTCTGTTTGTTTTTTTTTTTTTTTTTTTTTTTTTTTTGATGTGAGAATTCACCACTATAAATTTCCCTCTTTGGACTGCTTTCATTGTGTCCTGTATGTTCCAGTATGTTGCATCTACATTATAATTTCATTGCAGATACTTTTTAATTTCTTCTTTAATTTCATCTGTGACCCATTGGTTGTTCAGGAAAGTGTTATTTAGTTTTCCAGGTGTTTATGTAGTTTTTGTGGTATCTTTTGTAATTGATTTTCATTTTCATTGCACTATGGTCAGATAATATACATGGGATAATTTCAGTTCCTTTGGATTTACTTAAGCATGTTCCGTGGGCTAGTATTTGGTCTATTTCTGAGAATATCTCATGTGCATCTGAGAAGAATGTGTATTCTGATGTTGTGGGTGGAACACTCTGTAAACATCTACTAAGTCAATTTGTTCAAAGGTTTGAGTTAGTTCTGATATTTCTTTGTTGATTTTTTTCTCTAATTGATCTGTCTATTTGTGAAAGTGGCATAAGTTTCCAACTACATCTGTGTTAGTACCACTTTATTTTTCATGTCCTTTAATATTTGTTTAATATATTTGGATGCACCTGTAATGGATGCTTATGTATTTATGATTGTTATCTCTTCTTCTTGGAATTTTCCCTTAACAAGTATGTAGTGTCCTTCTTTATCTCTTTTGATCAGTTTTGACTTTCAGTTCAAATTGTCTGCAAATAGCATAGCTACCCCTTATTTTTTCTGGGTTCCTGTCACATGGTATATTGTTTTCCATCCTTTAACTTGCAGTCTATGAATTTCTTTTTGAGTTACGTGTGTTTCTTTTGCACACCATATTGTTGGATCTTGTTTCTTGATCCATCCTGCCAATCTACTTCTTTTGATTGGTTGAGACTATTTGAATTGATGGTTGTAACTCCTATGTATTGACTTATCCTTCTCATATTAATTTCCTGTTGTTGGCACCTTGTCTTTCCCCTCTGTTCAACTGCTTTCCTTTCCTGGAAGCTTCTTCTATTTATGTTCTTGGAATTATCTTCCTCTTTATCTCTTTTTAAATTATCCTTCAGGGCATTTTGGAGAGCTGATTTGGTGATCATTAATTTATTCAGTTTTTCTTTGTCATGTAAGTATCTTATTTCTCCATTAATTCTGAAAGACACTTTTGCAGGGTACACTAGTCTGAATTGGAGATTTTTTTTTTTCTTTTAAGCTTGAAATACTTCACTCCAAGATGTCCTTGACTTGAGGGTTTGTGTTTGAGAAGTCTGCTGTAACTCTGATGGGTTTTCCTTTGTAGGTGATTTTTTTCTCTAATCACTTTTAATATTCTGTTCTTGTGCTGAATTTCTAGAATCTTGATTATTATATGGCTTGTCATAGATTTATTTTCTTCATGTCTATTTGGATTTCTATATGCCTCACTTATTTTTATGTTAAATTCTTTGTCCATATTTGGGATATTTTTCTTCCATTACTTCTGTGAAGAGGTTTATTTTTAATGACATTGAGCTGTCTCCAGCTTTCTCATTGACTCCAATCAGTCTTTTGTTGTTCTTTGCTTCATCTTGCAGCTGTTGGGTTGATTTTTCATGTTCCCTGGATGTTTTTAAGCTATGTTTCTTTTTGTGGTCACTAACTGTAATCCTATCTTATGGATCTGATATTCTATCTTTGCCTTTGGCATTTTGTTGCATACACTTTCAATGGAATTTTTAATCTCCTGGATATTTTTTTGGTTCTATTTTATGGATTCCCTTTTTTTCCTGTGTTGAGCATTTATGGTTTCCATCATTTTCCTCAGCTCCTTTTTCTTTTTTTATCTGTTTCTACTATAGGTTTGTTGGGCATGTCTTTCATTTTGATCATTTTTTTTTTACCTGAGAGATTATTTTTTCTGTAGCCACCTACATTTCTTTTTTTCACCTCTGCTGCTATCATTTTAGAAATTTCCAGTGTGTGATTTCTGATTTCTTCTATCTTGCACTCTGGAGTTGTCTTGTGTGGGCTGGAGGTTTGGGGTTGCATTTTGCTTCTGAATCTTGTCATTTTCTATTTTTTTTATTTTGCTTTATTTTCTGTGTTGGTTCTTGCAGATCTCTTATGGTAGATAGCTTTATCACTAATATCGAGGCTTCTCTAGAAAATGTCCATTCCTCAGAGATTTCTTTTAGGTGTAGGTGGTTCTTAGTCTTTGAGTCTACACTATGATCCTGCCTTCCCAATTTATTATGGATGAGAAGTTGCTATATATTTGGCTCGGTACACTATCTTTGCTACTGGACTATGGTGATGGTTATAACCCCAGACAATCACAGTGTTGTCATACAAGTTTTTCTTGTATGACAAGAGAAAAACTGATTACAACATATATGACATCCTGGCTAATGTAGTACAATTATCAATATGAATAGCATAATCACAGCCTAGCTACTTAGAAGCTGTGGTAACTATTAATTTGGTACCTTAAACTATAAGAGCAAACTCTATAGTTACTTAACAAAATCTAACATATACCAGGAACTTGTATGCAATGAGTTTCTCATTGGTAGACTAAATTTATCCAGACTGGGGTGTTTAAGAGGGTATGGTACCAAACAGAAGGATAAATGAGGACAAATATTGTAGAAGCAAGGCTGTAAAACAAAGGATGATCACCCAAGTTTTGGGAAAATGGAGGGGAATTAAGGAGAGAAAGAATGAGAGAGAAAGCAAAAGACTATTGTAGCAAGCCAGAAAGAGAAGAGACTATGTCCACTCACATGGGAGTATCATAAAATCAAGAGAGATAGTTGAGGGAAGAAAGAAAGAAGTCAATGACAGCATGACAAAAATCAAGGTAAGAAACCTATACAGTCAGAAAAAAATCTTAAAAAAACAAAATGCATAACAAACAAACAAACAAACAAAACCCAACCAGGTTGAAAAAGGAAAAGCACTCAAACAAAGAAAAAGAAAAATAGTGAAATTCCTATTGTTCAAAGTTCTGTGGTGGTGTCCAAGTCAGATCCCAGAAATGTGCTTTGTAAACCCACCAAGTCTGCAGTAGGATTTTTGCTGTGCATTGGAGTAATGTTGGTCTTTGGATGTGGGTGCTGGGACTGGTGTTCATCTGACAACATTTTGGTTGTCCATTTTTCCTTATTGTGTTTGTCTCTACAGTGCTCTTCCAGTTGCTGTGGTGCCCTCAGGTAAGGAGGGCCAGGATTTCTCCCAGACCCATGTACTGTTGGCTCCTTCTGGACCTTGTACAGCTTCCTCTTTTTCAAACCACTTGTTCCTTTTCCCACTGGTTGTTGGGTGGGGAAAGTACCCTTGTCCTGCCACAGGCCAAGGCTGCTTGGCTGCTTGCTTACCTAGGCTGCTGTGCCGAGGTGGCTACCAGAGTGCATTCTAGATGGTCCCAGCTCCTACCGCTCAGCATAATTCCCCCTAATCTTCTTTTAAACTGCCAGCAGCCCACCTTGACTGGATGGCTCTTCCATTCTTCCACTCTGGGACTTTGGCAGTGAAGTGACCTGGGACTGTTCTGTTGCTGGGGTTTTTCCCGCATGCTTCACCTCACTTACAAAATTCTGGTTCCATTGGGCCTCTCTAGAAACAGTGTTCCACTGCACTTGGCCCGCTCTACCACATGTCTTGGGCCTGCCAATACTTTAGTTTTCATTGTAGAGATTTTTCATTTCTTGGTTAGGTTAATGAAGATTTTTAATCTTCTTCATGCTATTGGGAAGGTGTTGTTTCTCTAATTTCTCTGTCAATGAGTTTGTTATTGTTGTATAGGAACCCTATTTATATTTAAGTGTTCACTTTGTATGCTGGTATGCTACTGAATTTCGTTATTAATTCTAGGAATCTTTTGTTGAAGTTTTCAAAGTCTTTTCTGTAGAAAATCATGTTACCTGTCAAAAATGATAGTTTAACTTCTTCTTTTCCTGTCTATATACACTTTTATTTCTTTCTCTTTTACAATTGCTTGGGCTAATGTTTTGGGAACAATAACAGGAGTGGTGATAGTGGACATCCATGGAGGACCACCATGTTGCCCTCCTCCAGGCTGTGATTGTGCTTACTAGCAATTAACACAAGCCATATAGAGGTGCTGTCCCTAAATGGGCTCTCAGTTTAATTAGTGAGTATGGCTGAGGCTGTGTATGTCTTCATGACAGCAAGCCAACGTCATCAGTCTAGCATTACTCTTCTCCAATGTCCACAGTTGAGCCCAGAAAGGTGGGCTTTGAGACTGTGCAGCTAAGATATGAGATAACATTTCTGAAAGTGAGGCCTGTGTGACTCTAGAGAGAATTTCTTCCCAGATTTGGCTACAAAACAGGTTATTCATTAACCACAACCTGAATCTGGCTGTTCTGTCCTTTTCACAAGAATGCTTTGTTCCCTCTTTTACAGCCCTTGCTTGCCTAACCACTTGTCTAGCACATCCAACCACAATCCCCTTACATTTTCCTCATTGCAAATGTGATCATTAAATTCTAAAGATCTGACTGCCTTGTGGCCTTTTGTTCCCAGTGAATAACTGGTCATCTCAGTTCCGCATTGCATCACCATTTTGGCTCTTGCTCTTTCTTTCTGCCCTGTGGTGTAACACCTTTCAGGATATTGGGAACTCACTGTAGGGATACCTGATAGATGTCCTTGCCATGTTCCTGATTTTATAGGGACAATTTTAGCTCTTTTTTAATTTAATATAATGTTGGCCATTGGTTTCTCATAGATGGCTTTTATTAGATTGAAATAAAGACCTTTATACTTATTTTCTTCAGGGTTTCTATTACGAATAGATGTTGGATTTTGTCAAATGCTTTTTATGCATCTAATGAGATGATCATATGTTTTTTTTGTTGTTGTTTTTCCTTCTGTGTATGGAGTGAATCACATATATTTATTTGTGTGTGTTCAAATATCCCTGCATCACTGGAATGAATCCTACTTGGTCATGGTGTATGATCTTTTTGATTTGTTGCATTCTGTTTGCCAGGTTCTTATAGAGGATTTTCTTTTTTGACATTTCCCAGTGGGTACTGGGAACCAACCTCAGGACCTCACGCTTGCCAGCAAGCGCTGGTGCTGCTGAGCTATATCACCAGCCCTTTTTTTTTCCTTTATGTGGGTTCTGGAAGTCGAACTCAGAACCTCACGCTTGCCTGCCAGGTGCTTTTTTGGTCTGGTCCATTTCTGATTTTGGTATCACAATAATATTTGCTTCAAGGAATGACTTTTGGAATATTGCTTCCTTTTTATTTCATTAAATAGTTTGAGGTATATTCAAAATGTCTCTGATGTTTTTATGTAGTTACCCATACTTACAAAATTCCTCTTAGAATTGCCTTTCTTGAATTCCAGAGATTCTGCTATGTCATATTTCCATTTTCATTTGAGTTTAAGAATTTTTAATGGTTTCCCTGAATTAGTCAATGATCCACTAATTGTTCAGAAGTGAAATGTTCAAATTCCATCTTTCTTGTATATCTCTAAAGATTTATTTTGCTGTTATTAATAGTTTCATTCCATTATTATAGGATACAAGAAATTATTTCAATTTTTGTATTCATTAAAGATTGCTTTATGGCCTAAAATGTGATCTATTTTGGAGAATGTTCCATGAGCTGTTGAGAAGAATGTGCATTCTGTAGTTGCTAAAATTTTCTCTAGAAATAAATTAAGTGCATTCAGTGGTGTAATTTAACTAAGATGCTTTGATTTTTTTTCAGAAGATCCTTTCTATTGGTGAAACTGGAATATTGAAGTTACCAACTATTATTGCATTGGGGTCTGTGTGTCCCTTTTATGAGCAGTTTTTTTAAATAAAATTATGTGCATTGATCTCAGATGCATATATATTTACGGTTGTTATATCTTCTTACTGTATTATTCCCTTTACTAATATATTTTGCCTTTCTTTGTCTTTTCTGACTAGTTTTTACTTGATGTCTGCTTTGTCAGCTATGAATACAGCTACTCCTGCTTCCTTTCAGGTTCTATTTGCATGGAACCTTTGTTCCATCATTTCGCTTTCAGTTTCTGTATGTCTTTGCTGGTGAGGTATGTTTTATGCAAGAAGCAAAGACTTGGATCTGCATTTTTAATTCAATCTGCCATTCTGTGCCTTTTAATCAAAGAACTACAACCATTCTATTCAGTTATTACAAAAAGGTCCGTATTTATTCCTGCCATTTTGTTTGTCTCGTGTTTGTTTCATTCCTAACTCTTCATAAATTATCCATTCTTTTGGTTTTCTGTGTTGGATCTCTTATTTTCTTAAATACCAACTTAAAGATCTTGAACTTCTTTGTTTTATGCTTATCTTGGAAGGTTTTTATTTTAATTCAATTTTAAAAGACAGGCAAGAGAAAAAAGATGGCAGATTTGTAAGAAGCAGGCAGTGAAACTCTCTAAAAGTTGCCATTGGACCACTGGAATACAGGGACCGGGTGCAGGAGGGAGGGAGGTGCCTCCCCTGGACCCAGGAAAGTTCTGAAGCACAGTTTGGGACTCAGAGTGCCAGTGAAGTGTACTTTCAACAAAGAAGAAGGAGGAGACTGCAGCACCTTCTCCCTGTCTAAAGAACTGAGGCACGACAAAAGCTCAAATTTGTAGACACACGGTGACAGCCGATGCCCCTGGGAGCCCCCACAGAGGATCGCAAGACAGCAGCAGTGCAGGGGAGTGGTGGAAGACTGCGCTGGCTGGCAGTGAATGTCTCTCAGGCACAGCTGTCAAATGCCAGAGAGCGATTGGCCTGGCACCATTGTGGGAGGTGTGGTGAAACTTAGTGTGGTGCCAAAACACAGCACTTGGGAATCATGCTCGCAACTCAGCGCGGTGCTGCGGCTCTCAGGCCTGCAGAAAGCGCACTGATGGTGGCAGGTGAACGAGACTGGTCTCTGCCTGAGAGTACACACTTCTGCTCATTGCCCAGCCAAAGGGCTGCTCCTGGTTTACTAGGATGGACCTGCACGGAACAGGACTCTGTCACCACACAGTGCCTGCCTACAGCAGAGTCATCACCTGTAACTGATTTTTATTTTTTTTCATTTTTTTTCTTTCTCTCATTTGTTTTTTGTTCTGGTGAAGGGGTTTTATTTTTGTTTTGTTTGTTTTGTTGTTTTTGTCTTTGTTTTTATTTGTGTTTGTCTTTTTGCTTTTTCCTTCACTATTCTATCTGGTTTTTATATGAGTGTAAACAGACCCACTAACCTCTTTGTGATTGTGGTTGTGATCTGTTCTTCCTTTTATCGCTTCCTTCTCTTTTTCCAACAAGTCCTCTGCACCAGTTTCCCAATGTTAGTGGGATCCCTCTTGGTCCTCTAACCTTACATCTAATTCCTTTTTCTTCTCCCAATATGCTATTTGCTCCTTAACTCATTTTAAATTTAAACTGCTGAGGGCAAAATTGACATATTAAGGACTTGTATACTGCATATAATTTTTCTGGTGTGTTTTAGATTTTGTTATATAACCGCAACTCTACTTTATACGGTTAAAAGTGGCAAATAACTGGTTAACTCAGTCTGTCATTTTCTAGGCTGTGTTTGATGCTTTAGGTACCATTATAGTCAAAAGTGAAATAATTGTTCTAAACAGCTTTCCTTCCTGATATTTCATGATTGAGATTGACTAAGGGTCACAGAAAATACAGTGGCACAGTACCAAAGAACCAAAGACTGGGCCAAACACGTAGCAACTTCTCATATCCAACAAATTGAAGAGGTAGGATCTGGCAGCAAGCTCAAAACCCAAAAACAAGCTTCACTTTGAAGATACTGCAGAGAAGTAGTCATCTCCTAAGGATCTTGAACACTACCAATAAAGTCACCTACCATAGGTAATTTACAAACATCATCCCAGGAATTAAACTAAAGAAAGAAAAGAAAATGAGATGACACTTAATAAGATGCAACCCCACACATCCAATTCACTGAAGGAAAACCTAGGGGGCAAAGAGGTGGGACAATCCAAAAGCCACCCACCTGGCCTACCTCAAGTGGTAAAAACAAAGCAACTGAATGAGGCTCAGGAAAAAATTAAATCAGAAATAATTTCACAGATAACTGCACAGATAATGTCCACAATGAAGACCATGCTTAAGGACACTATAGCTGATACAGACAAAAAAATAGATGAGCTTAAGAAAATTATAGAGGGCCAGTGAGATGGCTCAGCGGCTTAAGCGCCTGCCTTGCAAGCGTGAGGGCCCGAGTTCGACTCCCGGAACCCACATATGAAAAAAGGGGGCCGGTGATATCGCTCAGCGGCACGGGTGCCTGTTGGCGCACGAGGTCCTGAGGTCGACCCCCCAGTACCCACAAAAAAAAAAAAAAAACAAAAAGAAAATTATAGAAACCATGAATGCTCAGCATAGGAAAGAAATGGAATCCATAAGGCATATTCAAGCAGATATCTAGGAGAACAAAAATTCCATTGAAAATATATGTAGCAGATCAAGCCAATGTGAGGACAGGATCTCAGATATAGAAGACAGGCTTGCTGTTAGTGATCATGACAAGAAAGAATTCTTAAAAATAGCAAGGGACCATGAAAAATCAATCCAGGAGCTGCTAGATGACTAAAGATAAATAACTTAAGTATAATTGGAATAAAATAAAAAGCAGGAGATAGCATAAATGACATTAGGACCGTGTTCACACAGATTATCATGGATAATTTCCCTGATAGAGAAAAAGAATTTTATCTTCATATAAATGAGGCTTATAGAAATCCAAATAGACACGATCAAAAAAAAAAAAAAAAAAAAAAAAAAAAAAACTTCAGCCAGACATATACTCAAGGTCCCAGAAATTCAACAGAAGGGCAGAATCTTAAAAGCTGTTAGGGACAAGAGACAAATCACCTATAAAGGAAAACCCATCAGAATCATAGCTGACTTTTCAGCACAAACCCTCAAGTCAAGAAGAGCTTGGAATGATGTATTTCAAGCTCTAAAGGAAAATAACTTTCAACCCAGATTGATGTACACCACAAAACTATCTTTCAAAATTGACGGAGAAATAAAATACTTTCATGATAAAGAACATCTGAGAAAATTTATGACCACCAACCCAGCACTCCAAAATGTTCTGAAATCATTCTAGAAAGAGATAACAAGGACTACAACTCCAGGAACTCCAACAAAAGGAATCCACCTGGCAAGGCAGATAATTAAACAGAGGGAGAGGGGAAAAACAAGCAAAAAAATGAGTGAGAACCAACAACAGGAAAATAACATCACAACTATAAGTCAATACATATCACTTTTAACCATCAATGTTAATGTTCTCAATTCACCAATCAAAAGGCACAGACTGTCAAAATGGATCAAGAAGCAAGATCCAACAATATGCTGTATACATGAAACACATTTAATTCAGAAAGAAATTCATAGACTGAAAGTCAAAGGATGGAAAACAATACTCCATGCAACAGGAACCCAGAAAAAAGTAGGAGTAGCTATTCTTTTTGCAGACAAAGTGAATTTCAAGCCAAGAATGATTCAGAGAGATAAAGATGGTCGTAACATCCTGGTAAGGGGAACAATCCAAGAGGAAGAGATAATGATCATAAATATATATGCATCAAATACCAGTGCACCCCTCAATATAAAACAAGTATTAAAGGACATGAAAAATCAGATAAGCACTAATACAATTATATTGGTGGATCTCCATACTCCACTGTCACAAAAAGACAAATCAACTAGACAAAGAATCAATAATGAAATAGTAGAATTGAACCAAACTTTTGAACAAATGGACTTAGTAGATGTCTATAGAGTGTTCCACCCCACAGCATCAGAATACACATTCTTCTCAGCTGCACACGGGATGTTCTCCAAAATAGACCATATACTCATAAGCTCATAAAACATGCTTAAGTAAATGCAAAGGAATTGAAATTATCCCATGCATATTATCGGACCATAGTGCAATGAAATTGGAAATCAATGGCAAAAGAAACCACAAAACTCCCTAAACACATGGAAATTAAACAGCACCCTCCTGAACAACCAATGGGTCACAGATGAAATTAAAGAAGAAATTAGACACTTTCTACAACTGAATGATAATGATAGTACAACATACTGGAATTTATGGGATACAATGAAAGCAGTCCTAAGAGGGAAATGTATAGCATTAAATAACTATATCAGGAAAATAGAGCAAGTGTAAATAAACAACTTAATGGTGAACCTCGAACTTCTAGAAAAAGAAGAGCAGGGTAAGCCAAAAGGCCGTACAAGGGAGGAAATTGTAAAGATCAGAGCAGAAATTAACATATTGGAGACTAAAAAAACAATACAAAGAATCAATGAAGCAAAAAGTTGGTTCTTTGAAAGAATAAATAAGATTGACAAACACTTATCCAACCTTATTAAAAAAAGAAAAGAAAAGACTCAAATCCATGCAATTGAAAATGAAAAGGGTGATATAACGATGGACACTGCAGAAATCCAGAAGATCGTCTATACCTATTTTGAAAATTTATATTCTACTAAGATGGAAAATGCAGAAGAAATTGACAGATTCCTAGATACGTATGTATTACCAAAGCTGAATGAAGAAGATTTAAATATCCTAAATAAACCAATAACAACCAATGAAATCGAAGATGTAATTAAAATGCTTCCAACAAAGAAAAGCCCAGGCCCTGATGGATTCACTGCCAAATTCTACAAGAAATTTAGAGAAGACCTAACACCAATACTACTCAAACTTCTTAATGAAATTGAAAGGGAAGTAATACTCCCAAATTCATTCCTGGAAGCAAGCATTACCCTGATACCAAAACCAGAGAAGGACCCAACTAAGGAAGAGAACTACAGGCCAATCTCCCTAATGAACATAGATGCAAAAATCCTCAGCAAGATACTGGCAAACACAATCCAGCAAATCATCAAGAAGATTATACACCATGATCAAGTTGGATTCATCCCAGGGATGCAGGGATGGTTCAACATACGTATATCAATAAGTGTAATACACCATATTAACAGAACCAAAGACAAAAATCACATGAACATCTCAATAGATGCAGAAAAAGCTTTTGACAAATTCCAGCACCTTTTCTTGATAAAAATCCTACAGAAAATTGGAATAGATGGTTTTATCTCAATCTGATAAAAACTATCTATGACAAACCAACAGCCAATATTATACTAAATGGACAAAAACTGAAAGCCTTCCCTCTAACATCAGGAAAAAGACAAGGATGTCCACTATCCCCACTCTTATTCAACATAATTCTGGAAACTTTATCCAGACCAATTAGACAAGATAAAGAAATAAAAGGAATAATGATTGGAAAGGGAGAAGTTAAATTATCGTTATTTGCAGATGACATGATACTCTACACAAGAGACCTCAAAAACTCCACTAAAAAACTGCTAGATTTAATAAGCAAATTCAGTAGTGTAGTTGGATACAAAGTCAATACTCAAAAATCAATAACAAACTTATTGAAAGAGAAATTAGGGAAAAAATACCTTTCACAATAACATCCAAAAAAATGAAATACCTAGGAATCAACCTCACAAAGGATGCAAAAGACCTACACACTGAAAACTACAGTACTGTGAAAAAGGAGATTGAAGAGGATATCAGAAAATGAAAAGATATCCCTTGCTCCTGGATAGGAAGAACCAATATAGTCAAAATGGCCATACTTCCAAAATTGTTATACAGATTTAATGCAATTCTGTAATATCTCACAGAATTAGAAAAAACAATGCTGAAATTCATTTGGAATCAGAAGAGACCTAGAATAGCAAAGGCAATTCTGGGCAACAAAGGCAAGGCGGAGGGCATCACAATCCCTGACTTGAAATTATACTATAAAGCTACTGTGATAAAAACAGTGTGGTACTGGAAAAAAAACAGTCCTGAAGATCAATGGAACAGATTAGAAGATGCTGAAACAACCCCAGACATACTAAGCCACCTTATCTTTGACAAAGGTGCCAAACACATTCACTAGAAGAAAGATAGCCTCTTTAATAAATGGTACTGGAAAAACTGGCTCTACATATGCTGAAGATTAAAACTAGACCCATATCTTTCACCATGCACTAAACTAAATCCAAAATGTATCAGAGATCTAAATATTAAAACAGAAACATTAAATCTGCTAGAAGTTAGGATAGGTAAAACCCTTGAAGACATTGGTGTAGGTAAAGACTTTATGAATAAAACCTCAACTGCACAGGAACTATCACAAAGAATCAACAACTGGTATCTCATCTTATTAAAAAGCTTTCGCACAGCAAGAGAAACCATCAACAGAGTGAAGAAACAACCCACAACGTGGGAAAAAATGTTTACCAACTGTTCCTCAGACAATGGATTACTATCAAGAACATATAAAGAACTCAAAAAAATCAGACCTCCCAAATTTAAAGACCCACTCCAAAAATGGGTATCTGAGATGAATACACATTTCTCAGATGAATAAATACAAATTCCAAATAAACATACAAAAAAATATGCAACATCACTAGTCATTCGAGAGATGCAAATTAAAACAACACTGAGATTCCGTCTCACCCCAGAAGGAATGGCTATTATCAAGAAATCAACTAATAACAAATGCTGGATGGGCTGTGGGGTAAAAGGAACACTTCTCCACTGTTGGTGGGAGTATCAACTGGTACAGCCACTGTGGAAATCAGTGTGGAGTTTCTTCAGAAAACTAGGGTTGGAGGTCCTATTTCTATTCCCCTTGTGGGTATATTCCCAGAAGAATTAAAAACGTCGTACCACAGTGATATATGTGCACCCATGTTTATATTAGCACACTTTGTAATAGCCAGATCTTGGAAACAACCCAAATACCCATCAACTGAGGAATGTATAAAAAAGATGTGGTACTTTTATACAATGGAATACTATTCAGCCATAAAGAAAGATAAACTGGAGACTTTTCTAGGTAAATGGATGCAACTCGAGAAAATACTCATAAGTGAAATAAACCGGACGCACATGTGCAAGCATCATATTGTCTCTCTAGCATGAGAGACTGAAAGAGTAAACAAGATCCAAAATGTACAATAGACATGGTGAATCAAAAAAGAAAGAAAGACTGGGATGGGGAATGGGGAAAAGAAAAAAAATTGTATTTATATATATGATGGTTATGATTGATACACTACTAATTTTACTTAGTTTATTGAAGAGTAAGGTTTGTGCCAGTAATGTTTGGACAATTTAATTCTAATATCTTGTACCCTGAATAACTAACTTAAAGATAACAATACGTGATGTATTAACCATTGCTACCCTCCTATTATGTTGTTTTGAAATTTTGTTCTTTTTTTGATTTGTTTTGTTTTGTTTTTTCTTCCTTTTAAAATATAAAAATAAATAAAATGTAAGTCCTATAGAGTTAAAACTACATAAGTTTAATGCATACAAAGTGACTAATATGTGATCTTTTTATATGATATACTTTTAGCTCTTAAACATATAAAAGGACCAAAATTCAACACTTCTTTCTAAGTTTGGTCCTGCCATTCAGTTATTGATCTACATCTATTGGCTTTAGTTAAGCAAACATTTTGTTATTTTATAGATGAAACACATTTGCATATTGGGTAAGTCTATTTGTGGTCAACAGCACTGTTTCTTACATTTATAATGCTGTAAGTGATAAAAATATTTTTAGTTGATCCATATTCCATTAACCACTCTTATAGGCCCATATTCTTAGATTTAGCTTGGTCATTGAGTGGGCAATGACACACAGGCTGTAAAAAGACCAACATTAGAGATAAGGTTCTAGAGTAAGACATATTTGCTAAACAAGTCTTCCTGAATCATGGGAAGCCAAAGACTAAAAATAACTGAAGAAAAATATAGGGCCGGTGAGAGAGCTCAGCGGCATAAGCACCTGCCTGGTAAGCGCAAGGTCCTGAGTTTGACTCTCAGAACCCACATAAAGGAAAAAATGGGGCCGGTGATATCACTCAGCAGCACAAGCGCCTCCTGGCAAGCACAAAGTCCTGAGGTCGACTTCTGGTACCCACATAAAAAAATATATAGAGGGAGGAAGGGATAAGAAGGGAAAAGGAGGGTGGGAGTAAAACAACAGGTGTGGCCTGAGATAGATTGCTCAATATAGACTGTGAACCCAGGATTCCAGGCAATGGGAAGTGGGGGGAGGGACTCATTTTAGTTAGTAATAACAGCACTCACCTTCTCAACTGGGGTGTGCTTGTATGTCTGTGTGTACTGTCACCACTTTTGCAAGATTATGGATTAAATCCTCACTTTCACTGCTTCTGGAGTCCAATTTTCTCTTTGTCCGGACAAGAAAATTAATTTCTCACAAGACCTCTAAAGATGTTTCTCAATTATTGTCAGTGTGGTTGTACCCTATAAATATTTTAAAAATCTAAATTCTGCCTCTAGTATAAAAACCAAGTAAATATATAGAAAAATTTCTATACAAAGTTCTGGTGCTTATTGCTAACCTCAGTGTATTAAATATATTTATGTTTCCTGAGTGGGCAGGCCTTGAAATATACAAAGCTAAAAAATCTTAAGATGGTGACTTCCTGACGAAAGTTATTTGTGGTGGTAAAACACTTACAATTGCATGATCGTGTTACAAAAGTATATAACTTATGGTTGCGATGTGACATCTCCAGACTTTAAACCCTCTATGAGTTTCTTACACAGGTCACAGGTCCCTAGATAAAAATCTTTGGGATAAACTTTTGGGCAAAAGTCCATATGTTGTGTACAACTCCTTTTTCCTGCCATCCTAATCTGATTAAAGTTCAAAAGAGCTATGTGCCTGGAAAAATTCTGCCTGTTCTGGATATAAACAACAGACCTCTATAATACTATAATACATGCCAAGGTTCATCATGACAAAAACTGAGGCAGCCTGCAGCTTTGGGTTGACATGCAGATGTAGTGTGACCTCAAGATATGGCAGGCAGCTCACACAGCCTGACCCTAGGGGACCTAAATAATACCCCATATTTTTCTATTCGTTTTCTTTAAATCTTTCCTCAATTGTATACAAGAGAGATCTTCAAAACACATAGTACGTGATAAAAGCTCATAAATAGCTCCATGTTTTTCCCTAAAATGTTACCTTTAGGTTTTATTTTATAAACATGGGACCAATTTAAAAGATTTTAAAATGTTGCTTCTTATTTTAGGCCATCTGCTGGGCCTTCCCAGTCCTCATTGTCCCTGGTACCTGGTTTACTCACAGAAAATTATTTATAGGTCCCCCTCCCTTAAGGAGATTATACCCTGGATCCCTCTAACTAGAAACTCTTCACCTTTTATTTGGGTTGGGCTAAAAGATACACAGAAAGACAAATGGCACCTGTCCAATACACAGAAAATATTTCTTTCCCTGGCCCAACTCATATTACTGTGTACATGGGGCATAGATCTTGACACAAGAATGGTTACTGTTTATCTCCTGAGTCACTTCACTGGCTGGGCATGCCTCTTAAGCTACACTCATATGGGGTTCTGTAAGGACCCCAATTATTTTGACATTGATAATTTTGTATTACCTAAAGCTGGCCTGGATATGGCCACTCTTAAAGTGGCCAAATTGGTTCATTGTCTTACATTGATTGAAATACATCTATAAGACATTTCCAATGTGCTTTCAACCAGTGTTGAGAATTTCTCACAATTTATTACCTCCATTGTATATATCCACTATGAGGATCAGGCCCTGGGTCCACCCTCCTAGAACTCATTGGCAGCAAGTGCAACTAATGCCAATTGGCCTGCAGAGAGGGGTCCCCTTCCTTGCTGTTACTTGCAGAGGGGAGCAGAGAAGAGCAGACTACAGCAGATATCTTCCCTCTCTACCTCTTACAGGTGGGGAAAACTGAGGCACAAAGCTTTCTATCTACCTTCCTCTGGCCCGTATTCTTAGAAAAAGGGACTTATGGATTTTAAAAAAGCATACAATCTTCTGTATGTATGCATGGCCTGGCAATCATTTTGGTGATTAAAAAAGTGGCTGGTAAGAGGTAGTATCAATTATAAAACAATCCTCCAACTAAACCTAATTTGTGAAAACCAAGGTAAATGGCTTGAAGTGTACTGTGTACAGGCTTTCTTTGCTTTATGAAACAATGCTGCCCTCTGCAGGTCGTGATGTGTAGGCTAAGCCCTGCTATAAAAAGACAAAGCCTCAAACCTGGTTTTATTTTATTATTTATTTATTTATTTTTTGTGGGTACCGGGGATTGACCTCAAGACCTCGCCTGCCAGCAGGCACCTGTGCCTCTGAGAGATATCACCAGCCCTTTTTTTGTATGTGGTTACCATGAGTCAAACTAGGGCCCTCACGTTTGCCAGGCAGGTGCTTACACCGCTGAGCCATCTCACTGGCCCTCAAACTTGGTTTTATAATAAAGAGAGATAGTAAATGAATATCCCATCTAACATTCTGCATTTCTTTTCTGTGATAAGGCATTTCATACCAAAATAAAATTTTAAATATACTTTTAGAGATTTAAAAAAATGGTTCTTACCTAATAGTGTCAACATAATTGTTGTGCTAAAATGTTATGTTTTCCTCTTGATTTCAAAGTCTCCCTCAAAAAATTTTTAACTGTTATCTGACACTATTCTATAAAAATTTTACTTCTAAGGCAATCATCATTATTATAGTAGCTAAACCTACTGCTCTCACTTCAATACTGGTGTAACTGACCTTCTGGATGTTCAACCACTAAGGTTCTGAGACCAAAGCTAAGAATGTAACTGGACTAAGAGGATGACCAATATTTTGCCCTGGCTCTCCAAGGTCCATAAGGACCCAGGACATGAAAAAACCTCTCTATGACATCCTACATCTGTAGTGAGTCACCCAATCTCCTGAGCAGGGAGATTATTAGACCCACAGAGGGCAAGAGCTACCAATATATCTTGTACTGAAAGGAGAGTCACCAGGGTGAAAGCATCTCCCATGCTTCCAAGAGAAGCCATGGTCAAACAAGATTGACTCATCCTGGCAGATGATGCTGGCAGAGGAGCTAAGAGGCTCTGTACACGGTTCCAAAATTAACCTATGAAGAGCATTAACTGACCTTAATATATAGCATGAGTTTAATTTTGATTAACACAGGTCTCAGTTATACTAGGTGTTAAACACCCAGCTTGAAAGTGTAATCAAAAAGATATATAAAAATACTAATAGTAATTTAGGTTAAATCTACAAAGGGGTTATAAGTCCTATGTACTAACCTCTGCTAACAGTCTCCAGCTACACCCATAACTTGTCACTTTTGTGTTTTAGTGAGGCTAAATGCCACAGTAATAGCTATAAAAGTTCAACAAAAATCTTTTAATTAGTTGAAATTACTCTTAAAAAGCACAGGGCCCCAGTATTCTTATGACTAAAAATTTACCTGCTGATATATAAACCTTATCTTTAAACAAGTAAGTCACAACAGATAGGAATATCTTAACAAATCAAACTTACCAATAACCTCTTACCTGCCATAAAGGAGAGGCTATGTCTATTCCTAGAAGAAAAATGATGATCTTATGCCAATCATTATGGGGTAGTGAGAGGTGTACCATAAAAACTAGATGATTTCTTTCAAGGATCTGCCAGATATTGAGTCATGGGGATCCTGGTCAGGGATCTAAAATTGGGCATGCTGTTTACTTCTCCTATTAAGGTCATTATTAATGCTTCTTGTAGAACTGATATTTGGACTATGTTTTCTCAACCTTTTAATTAAATTTGTTTCTTCTCATTTAACAGTTTTAAAGCTACAAATGGTGGTGCAAACAGATTTTAAAAAGTGCTCGGAGTACTATTCAGCCATAAAGAAAGATAAACTGGAGACTTTTATAGGTAAATGGATGCAACTCGAGAAAATACTCATAAGTGAAATAAACCAGAAGCACATGTGTAAGCATCGTATTATCTCTCTAGTATGAGAAACTGAAAGAGTAAATAAGATCCAAAATGTACAATAGATATGGTGAATCAAAAAGAAACTGGTAAAAAGGAAAGAGAGACTGGAATAGGGAAAAGAAAGAAGGGAAAGGAAAAAAAATTGTATATATATATATAAGATGGTTAAGATAGATACACTACCATTTTTACTTAGTTCATTGAAGAGTAAGGTTTGTGCCAATAATGTTTGGACAATTGAATGCTAATGTCTGGTGTCCTGAATAACTAACTTAAAGATAGTAATACGTAATGTATTAACCATTGTTACCCTCCTATTATGTTGTTTTGAAAATTTGTTCTTCTTTTGATTTGTTTTGTTTTTTCTTCTCTTTAAAATAAAAAAAAAAGTGCTCCTCTTGATTTCTATTCAAGACATGTAAATAGGGCTCACAGTGGTAGGATCTGATTCCTCCCTCCCCAAACATGCCCCCTCTCAGCAGGAAGTAGCTCAAGAGACACTTTATCATACATACACCTAGAAAGCAGTCAAAGGTTGCTACTGTTGAGGGGCAGAACTTAGGCCAAGAGATAGAAGGAAGTTAACCAGATGGGGCACAGCTCCTGAATAGTTAACCTAAATAAACTGAATGCTAGGGCTTAAATGGGCCCTGAATAATTAACCTGAATAAACTGAAGGAGTGTTGGAGGGATGGGATACAGAAAGCCTGCTTTCTGGACAGCAAAGGCCTGGCAATGACTAGCAGCATCACTACAGTCTGTCACACACACCTGCACAAGACACTATATAAAAGCCCCTGGACTAAGAGAGCTATGGATTTTCTGCCTCTGGGAAAACCCCTCTCTGACATTGGTGGGAGTTATTCTTACAATAAATACACATTTTATCATTTCCTACCACTTGCTGTCTTGTTGACTTCAATCTTCATCACCCTAGAACAAGGACTCAGAGCATGGGAGGGACCTGGTTACACAAGGATGTGGCATACATTCAAGCATAAACACATTGCTGATCATATTGGATGTGGAAAGAAAACACCACTGAGCTATGTGCAGGGAGCAGGGAGCAAGTGGAGCCAGCAATTCACTGGAAAAAATCTTACTGCTTTTGGACCCAGTCTCTTCAGATGGTAGGATCACTGTGTCCTCCACAGCAAGAATTCATTACAGCTTATACTTCTCAGGTGGTCTGTGACTTGCCATTTCCCCCTCCACAACTTCTGTGGCCATCTCCCACCTAATCACTGTGGCAGAGGGACTCCATTCATCCTGGGTTGTAGTTGTTCTGTGACTACTGATTCCAGGAGTAGCTCGGTCTTAAACAACAAAAACTCTTCTGCAAACAGCTCCTGATTGTAGCACTCCTAAATATGGCAAGTGTTGCAGTGGGTTTCTTCTCCAAAGCTAGCTTACCATGGAGGAGTCACTTTCAGATTAAAACCTCATATTGTATTTGCAGCGTACAATAACCATGAAATTTTTCTGAGACTATGCCTGCCAGTCCACTACTTATCTCTAGAGTTGCTAGCCCTGTTCAGGCTGACTCTGTGCTTGCAGAGGAACAATGGGAACCATGTTTAATATTACAGACTGTTTTGTTCCTTTTTATGCATTGTTTTATATTTCTCCATGATTTTAACTTTCCTTTCAGCTTATTCTTGATTCCCAGAATTTTCCTTTTCTTTCACTTTGCTAAGTAGTTGTTTACCAAGTATCTCACATTCTAGATCCTAGAGAAGCTGTGGTTTGCTATTGGCTTCTACTTTGCCATCTCAATCTTGCTAATTTACTTTTTTATGTCTAACTTTATCCACTGGGTTATTTGAGAGCAAGGTGTTTAATTTTTATGTATTTCTATAACATCCAAATTTTTTCTTTATACTAATTTCTAGTTTTATTGAATTTTAATTGAAAAAGATACTTGATATGATTTTATTTATTTTAAATTAATTGAGACTTGTTTGGTGCATCACCATATGATCTGTCCTAGAGAATGTTCTTTCTGTTGATGAGGAAAATATGAATATTTTAGCTATTTAATGAAATTTTCTGTAGATGTATTTTTGGGACATTTCTTCAAAGGTGCAATTTTACTCTACTATTTCATTGTCTATTTTCTCTCTGGATGATCTGTCAATAGCCAAAGGTGTGGTGTTAAAGTTCCATAATATTACTGTATTGGTGTCACTCTCCTTTTTTGTGACTATTAATATTTGTCTTATGTATTTGGGAGCTTTGTTCTTGTACGCATATATATTTGCAACTGACAATTTCTCTTACTGAATCGATCCCTTAGTTATTACATAATGACCTTCCTTGACTATTTTACATGCTTTAAAGTTTATTTCACCTAATATCATATGACTGTTCCTGTTTCCTTTGAATTTTATTTGCAGGGAATATCTCATTTCATGCCTTCAGTTTTATTCTACATGAGGCATTAGTTATGATGTGATATTTTTATTTCTTGTTTTATGAATCCATCTATTCAGTGTATGGCTTTTAATTGGTGAATTTACTTCTTTTACATTAAATTGCTAGGAAGTAATTATCAATTTGCAGTAATTTTGTAATTTTTTATATTGTAAAAATTTGTTGTTCCTTTCTTTTATTCTCTTATAGCTTTCCTTTGTGGTTAAATAATTCACTGTGGTAGTACGTTGTGATGCCTTGCTTATTGTTTTTGGTTTTTCTTATATAAAATTATGCTTTTGGTTACCAATAGGTTTATGAAAACATGTTTTGATTATTCGAAGCTATTTTGAAATAACTACTGAACATGATAATTATTATAAAAATAGAATTTTTTGTGGGTACCGGGGGTTGACTACAGGACCTCGTGTGTCAGTGGGTGCCCATGCCGCTGAGCGATATCACCAGCCCTTTTTTCGTATGTGGGTTCCAGGAGTCGAACTCAGGACCTCATGCTTGCCAGGCAGGCACTTATGCCACTGACCTATCTCACTGGCCTAAAAATAGAATTTTAAAAAACATAAGAAAAATATACAGAAAGAGAATTATACATTTGGACACTTCCTCCTAACATTTTCAGTTATTGATATCCTTTTTGCATTTTTCTGTTGCCTATTAACATTTATGCTTCCAATGTTAAAGCATTTTGTACTTCAAAGAAGGATAACAGTGGCCATATAATGATGCAAAAAGGCAATTCTCTGACAAGAACTGGTAGGTGTCAATATTTCATTAAACAAAGCACCTAACAGTATAAGGCAAAATCATGAAACTGAAGGGAAAATAGCAGATCCACAAATATTACTGAAAGTTTCAAAAGACTTTCCTCAGTAATTGACAGCTAAAGAAGGTACAAAAATCTGTAATGGAACAGTAAAAATCACCAGCATCATGTTTACACTTAAGAGAACCCACAAATTAAGCTGTGTGTTTGACTTACTGCACTTTACATTATATTCTCAAGTTACATCTGTTTGTCTATGAACGCCTTAAGTTTATCTTTATGGGTGAGTAGTACATTACGTATAGATACCACATATTTTTTGTCCATTCACCTGTTGATGGACATATATGCTGTTTCCAAGATCAAGCTATTACAAATTCTGTTGATATAAACATATATGCATGTATCCTTCTAATATGATGGCAATAACTCTATTGGGAAGATATTTATAAGGGAAATAGTTGGGTGAAATTGAATTTATATTTTCAATTTTTGGAGAATACTCCACACTGATTTCCATAGTGGTTTTACTACTTTACATTCTCACCAACAATATAGAAGAGTTCCATTTTACACACAACCTGGCCAGCATTTGTTGTTAGGTTTTTGAAGATAGCTATTATTTCTGGGGTAAGATATTATCTCAGCATAGTTTTAACTTACATTTCTCTTATGGCCAGCAATTGCAAACATATCTTCATGTATTTATTGGCCATCAATAATTCTTAATTTGGTCTTTTATTTTGAATGATCATTTTTATTTTTTTATATATTCTAGATGTTATTCCTCTGTCTAAGGAATAGGTGGCAAACATTTTCCTATTCTGTAGGTTGTGTCTTTATTCTGTTGGTTGTTTTCTTGCTGTATAGAAGCTTTTTATTTTGAGTTGAACAAATTTGTTGATTGTTACTGTTATATATTGTGCCATTGGAATTGTGTTCAGAATATCCTTGCCTACACCTATGTCTTCAAGTGTTTTACCTATTTTATCTTCCAGGAGATTAAGTGTATCTATTTTAACATTTAGATCTCTGATCCAGTTTCATTTTATTTTATTACATAGTGAGATATATGAGTCTAGACTCAAACTTCTGCAAGTGGATACTCAATTTTCCGAGTGCCATTTATTATTATCTTTCCTCTAGTGTATGCTTTTGGTCCCTTTGTCAAAAATCAAACAGTATAATAAATCTGAAACTGTTTCTTCTTCATTCTGTTCTGTTCAACCATATTTCTGTTTTCGTATTAGTACTGTGCTCTTATACATAGCTAAGTTAGGTAGAAATATTGTAGGCACTCAGACAGGGCTGGCCCCTCGAGAGGTCAATGCAGAAGACAACTGTGGCTGGAGGCATATTCACTGAAGGTCAGGCTTCAAGAAAAGAACTATTCACTCATGTACTTCCCCTAGGGATAAACATCAGTGATTGGTATTCTAAGTAGGCATCAATTACCTTGGGTTGGAGACCCAAACCTCCTCAACCCACCCTTTCCAGGAAAGTCCTTTTCTGCCTATGTGCACTTGCTACATGACTTGTTTCCCTATTTGATCCTCTTTTAATCAATATTACCCTAGCAACTATACTTGTTATATACTTATTAGTTGACCATAGTTTTGTCCCATCTCACAACCATCCTATGATTTGCCATTGGATCAATATTACCTAATCGACTATATGTGTGAACTTATTGATTGATTATAGTTCTGTCCCAACTTAACCCTGCCTTACATCATGGCTTTGCTCAATTAAACACTCTTGAGAAGCAGAGTTGATGGGCAACCCACTTTCTGGGCCTCCTTCTGTCCCTCTCAGACAGAAACTTTCCCTCAATAAATTCTTCCTACTCTGAACCTCCATTGTTCCTAGAATTCATTTCTTGATTTTAGAGAACACAAACTTGGCGTTTTGGATATCTAGCAGGTTGGGAGTTTCTTTCTTAGTGCTATTTTAATCACTGTAACATTGTAATATACCTTTAAATCTTGGATTATGATGCTTCCTGCTTTGCCATTGTTTCTCCGAATTGCTTCTTCCATTCTGCATCTTTTGATTCCATATACATTTTTGAATTGTTTTCTCTTGATCTGTGAGAATGTTCTTGGTATTTTCATTAGGATTGTGTAAATATATATGTCAGTTTTGAAAGTGACCATTTTGACAGCATTAGTTCTCCTAATCCAGGAACATAGGGTATTGTTAGGGACCACATATTATAAATTGACATAGTATCTGTCTGAGACTCTCCTTACACTTCCTGCCTGGTGGGCTGGTTTTGGAATGTGGAAATCCCACTTCCTCTCAGGAAATAAGGCTCACAGATCAGGATAAAGTCTGCTGAGGACAATACAGGAAGACTAGTATCCAGATGTGGGGATGAATATTAACTCATTTCCTTTATGATGTTAGACTTGCCCTTTCTACCAATACTTCTGATATAGGGGAATGAAACTACCAACCTGCTAGATGTCCAAAATGCCAAGTTCGTGTTCTCTAAAATCAAGGAAAGAATTCGAGGAATAATGGAGGTTGAGAGTAGGAAGAATTTATTGAGAGAAAGAAAGCTTCTGTCTGAGAGGGATAGAAGGGGGCCCAGAAAGTGAGTTGCCCACCTACCCCGCTTCTCAAGGGTGTTTTATTGAGCAATGCCATAAGGTGGGGCAGGCTTAAGGTGGGGCAGAACTATAATCAATCAATAAGATTACAAGTATAGTTGCTTAAGTAATATTGATCCAATGGCAAATCATAGTGTTGTGGAAAAAGCAGGACCAATCCAGATGGAAGACACTTAGCACCAAGGAACTTAGAAGTCAATCAAACTTTATTTATGCTGATGAGCTGGGGAACACTGAGGTCCAAATCACCAGCCCTATCTTGGGGTTAAACTGTCACTTATAGGATGTTAGTAGTAAATATAAAAGGCTGATAACAGGATATTTTATAGTTGGCTATATATTGTCTTGTCATATGTTGCTAGGCAGATTTTGTTCAGGCAAGTTAATTGCGGGCTTTCTTTCCTATTAACAGGGAGGTCAAGGCTAGGGTGAGCAGGACGAATCAATTGCTGTCTTAGATTGAGCTGAGCTGTCTTGGAGTGATAAATAATTAAAACCTTGGAATGGGTTAACACAACAAGATGCACTTTGTCTGAGCTACACTTATCTTATATGCTGCAGCTGGCATTGTAATCCCAAGGCTAGCTGAGTTTTGCCACTTTAATTATGGAAATAGGCTGCTCCTGCCTTTTCTCATCTTTGAATATAGTGGCAAATTTATAAGTTTTAAAAGTTTTGAAATTCCCTTACATTTACAATCTCCTTTACAATAGGATGGATGCGAGGTGAGACAAAACTATGCTCAACCAATAAGTATATAACAAGTATAGTTGCTAGTGTAATATTGATTAAATGGGGATCAAATGGGGACACAAGTCATGTAGTAAGCACACATGGGCACACAAGGACTTTCCTGGAAGGGTTAGGTTAAGGAGGTTTGGCTTACCACACCAAGGTGATTGAAACCTACTCAGAATATCAATCTCTGCTGTTCATCCCTAGGGGAAGTATATGAGTAGTAGCTCCCCTTTTCCTTGAAGCCTGGCCTTCAATGAATATGCCTCCAGTTACTGTTATCTTCTGCATTGACCTCTCAAGGGCCCTCCCTGTCTGAGTGCCTACAATATTTCTACCTAATTTAGCTACCTATAATATTCCCCCCTCTGAAGAAGTATCACTAACTGCTGTGAGGGGTTAAGAGGTGAAGACTGATGTGGCTACTTCCAGCTGAAGAGTGTTGTAGTTGTGATCAGCAGTCAGAGATAATCCAGAGGGTCTATCTAAAGGCCCTAGATAGGCACCAGGTGTTCTTGTCTTGGGTAGGTATAAAGCTTTAAGTCTAGAGGAGACAAGACACAGAAACAATTAAGTATGCATGGGCCAAATAATAAAGTCAACAGGATAATTATGAATATAGCCAACAGTTTTCCACCAAGAAGAGCTAGTAATAGCTTTCCATAAAGAGGAGAAGAAGAAGGTCCAGGAGATTTCAAATCTGATATGTCATTAACTTGTTGTCTAATATCTTAAACAGCTATTGATATATTAGCAGAAGGATCAGGAATATACACACAACATTCAGCTTTTACAATTGCACAAGTATCCCCTTGTGCTGCTGTTAGAATGTCTAGTGCCATCCAATTTTGGAGGATTGGTTGCCTCATTAATTTTACTTCTTCATTCAGGAGAGAAAGACCAGCCACGGTGTCATTTAAGGCCTTCTGAATATAGTTAGTTAAGGCCTTGATGTGTTGTGTGACATCCTCTAAACCTAGGGAAGGTATAAGATAGAAACCAAATGATCATACCAGTGAAACACACTTCTAGACTATCAGTGCCATAGGCAGCACAAGTTTGCATGTTTGTCAATACTTTTGACACTTCTGCCTTGTAACCATGCAAATCCCAGTATGCATCTTCCTATCCATCCAGGGGGTAACCAGGGCCACAAATTAGTTCCACAGGACCAATGAGTGCCATTGGGGACTTCCCATCTAATTCCAGGGTGATTAAACATTTGTTGCTAACAAATTTCCAGCCTTTAAATTTATTGTGTGTATACATTGTTTGTGGGGTGTCCATCCCAAGTATTAAGTAGAATTAGGCCAATGAGAATAGCACTGATTTTTCTGTTCCCAACATAAGGGGGACTTTTGACTATGATCTCCTATAGTGGGGGTTAACCATATATAATCATCCCATATCTGAAAATAGCCATCTTGATATCTATGGTCATTGGTCCTCAGGATAGGACACTTACTTTACTTAATAGAGGTCCTATTGGAGCCTTCAAAGAGGCTTCAGTGGCATTGTTAGAAAAAATATATTATGTCCAGGATCACTAAGAGTAGTTTATAGGCCATTCAGCTACCTTGTAATGGTGGGCTAAATTATGAACAATTGAACTATTTCATAATTCATCAATATAGTCTTGTAATTTGTTCCAATCATCTCCGTGAAGTGGGGATACCACCAAGGAAGTTCAGTTGTATTTTCTAAGGGGAACAGGCCACATACCCAGCAAGATATTTGTTGTAAAAACTCTGCATATTCTTGAGGTTTATTTTTTTTTATTTTAAAGAGAAGAAAAAACAAAACAAAACAAATCAAAAAAGAACAAAATTTCAAAACAACATAAACTCTGCATATTCTTGTGCCCACCTTAGAAAGGTATTGCATTCTCCCTCAAATGGTAAAGTGAATATTAAATGGGCTAAGAGTAACATATTAGATTACTTATCTGAAGACTTTGTTTTATTCTTGAACAAGAATCTTAAGTCTTCTATGGATTCACAAGAGTATTCCAATGACTGTTGCTCACACTCAGCGACAGTCTCTGGTTCCCAGAACTTGAGTCAGGTGTGGTGTACCCAGGAGTCCAGGCCTGATACATTGACAGCTGATGGAGTTGACAGGAAAATGGTGTATGTTCCTTCCCATGTTGGTCCGAAGGAAGGAGATGATGAGGGAAGAGACTTTACCAGTATTGTCTCTGGGGTGGAATATGGGATTTCCCTTTTCTTTAGGCTGAGCTTCCATTAGCTGTTGAAGTCAGTTGGAATTTAGCCAGTGAGGTGACATCCTTCAGAAAGGCATCTCTCTCTATCAAAGAGAAAATCATTAATGAGAAAAGGACATCCATAAAGCATTTCAAATGGACTGAGGCCTAGAATTTGAGGTGTATTTCTTCTTTTAATGAGATCTAAAGGTAGTAAGTGAGGCCCCTGTAGGTGGGTCTCCTGAACCATTTTGTGAAGATGTCTCTTTATGGTCTTATTCATTATTTTTTTATGTTTCCTGATGATTGTGGCCTCCATGAACAATGGAGGTGATAGGGAATGTCCAGTGCCCAAGAGACACCCTGTGCAACTGTTGCTTTAAAGGAAGGCCCATTATCACACTGTAACCACTTAGGAAGTCCAAATCTGTGGATGATTTCTGAGACTAAAACTTTTACCACCTCTGTGCCTTTTCTATTCTACAAGGAAAGGTTTCAACCCAGTTTATGAAGTTATCTACCCAGACTAAAATTTATTGAACTCCATTGCTCTTTGGCATATGAGTGAAATCAAGCTGCCAGTAAGTCTAGAAACTGTCCTTAAGGGATTTGTATATCAATCTTAACCCATTGGCTCTTAGAACCATCTATTGATAAAGTCTGATATTTTGTTTTGTCCCTCCAGTTTTAGTTATAATTATCTCCAAAATTTTGATAACATATGAGAAATAGATTATAACAGTTAACACATTATTTTTGACCAATGAAAAACTCTCAAGTTATTGTACATAGTCAACAATATATATTGTATTAGTAAAAGCAGTCTAAGCATTATTTTGATTAGTTGGCAACCTGGTATATATATTATAGTATTTTGACAGGTTAAAATATCTCTCCCCAGGATGGGAGCTGGGCTTTTAGGCATAACTAAAAGGAATGGATGAAGAGAAAGTCATTCCAGTTTTAGCTTAAGGGAGTTACCTTTTATCTGGTGACTCCTTTTTATTGAGGTATGATGGCTGGAAGGATGGCCAAGATTGAAAAGAAGGACAAAGAGATGTGTGCGAATGTCCATAAATAGCTGGTTTCTCCTCTATAGTCATGATTACTCAGGGCTCCTCCTTGGGGATGACAGATAGAGATAACAGTCTGGCCAGAGGAAGAGGGCAGAGTGCCCTAGGGCCCTTTAATCTTGCTAGACCATCTGGGAAGATGAGTCTGAGCTCTGGTGATCCTCTTCCTCAGAGTGCAGTCTCACTTCCAATGGTCACCTTTGCGGTCAGGACACGGTGTGGAGGCCTCTTATGGCAGTTCCTCTTTAGGTGTCCTGGCTTCTGGCAGTGGTAGCATGGGAGGTCCGGTAGTCATCAAATTCTTGGAGTCCTGAGAATCAGACTTAGGGTTTGTTTTTTAAGGCTGCAACAAAGGCAGCCACTTTTTGATCTCCTTACTTTCTCTCCTGGGCTTTCTTCCAGTCTTGTTTATAGAATACTGAGGGGGCAGTTTTTACTAAAGCATCAAGTGAACTATCTGGAGCAAAAGCTATTTTTGTAACTTTTTCATAATATCTGGGGCTGACTGGGTAATAAATGTGTCTTTAAGCATAAACTGTCCTTCTAATTGAATCAGGAGCTATGGACATATGTTTTACCGGTGCCTCTTATAAATGATCTAAGAAGGCAGAGGGGTGTTCATCTTTCTACTCATAAATAGTTGACAATTTAAAATAACTATAGGGCTTGGATTTTGTCTTTCTTAGACCTTCAAGAATACACACTTGAAAATGTCTCCTGCTCCAATCTCCTGTCTGGCTGTTAGGCCAGCAGGGGTCTCAGGTAGGAATTGCTTGGGCTCAGTGGGAACTGGTTGTCCCCTTGCTGCCTATCTTTTGGCTATTTAAAATTAACAATATGATATTTATCCCCAAATGCAATAGCAACTTGTAACACTGCTTGTCTCTCATTAGAAGTCAATGTTTGATTTAAGATTAACATTACATCTTCCCAGTCTATAGAAAGAGACATGTGAACATGGGTAGTCTCAAATGGATTATAATTATACTTTGAGTATAAGAATTACTCCTTAATGTAAAGAAAGTGTGAACATAAGGCAATTCTGACTATTTTCCTTCTTTCATACAATATGATTCTAGTTGTAAAAGAGCATCATAATTAATACTTCCCTTTGCATTCCATTTTGGCTCTAGATGGTAGGCAGTCCATGTGCATCTGCAGAAAAATAGCAAACAGCTCTCTTCAACATGTAAGGGTAGAACATCTTCTAGTGCTTAAGAATACATTCCAAAAGAGTAGGAGACTTTGACGTTGACCCCCCAGCAAAAGAAATAAAAATAAGCAGGCATCCCCTTTAATTTCTATTTAATGTTTATAGCCTCATGGCATCCCTCAAGTAGATTCCACTCCAGGGCAGGTGGATGCCTTCTGGAGAGAGAGCAGAAGACAAAAATTCCACCAGCCTACCCACCCTTGCACTGGGGAGCAATTTCATCTTCCCAGGGAGCTGGTGAACTTACTCCTGTAGGACACATAAGCACAAGTTACAATGCTGAAAGAAGGAAGCATTACTCTGTCTTAACCCACTGGTTTTTTAGTTCTTTGAAAGAGGGTGAGGCAAACATCAAAGGACAACACAACACCTTTTATCTTGCAAAGATCACCCCCATAGACCAAAGCAAACAAATGGCTTGGAGGATTTTCACCCTCAAAGAAGCCTCCAAGGCACCTGTGTTACCTACTTAATCACCTAGGCAAACTTTTCCAGCAGGAAGACAAGGCTACACCTTTAAGTCCATTTAAAATTTTTATGTCACTTAAACTCACACGTTAAACTTATATTCATCATCTCACAATCACATTTCACATGTTAGTAAAGACACAGTTATTAGTCTTCTATGCACACATGAGTGAAAAGGCTGACTAAAATCTTCTCACTCTTAGTTAGCATATGTAAGGCACAAATGTAGATCATTCCCCTCATAATTGTTTTCCTGCATGAAAGGCAAACAATTGTTTCAAGTTGTCTCAGCCTGATTTTCGGAGGGAGAGGTAGTCTAAGGACAAGGTCATTTTAAAATTAACTCCCAATAAGTTGAATAAAAGTTAGGTTTTCTAACTTAATAGTAAGAAGAGAAAAATATGATAGATAAGAGGAGATTTTTCTGTGGTCTGGAGCCAGTTTCCACTGAGGAACCCTTGGGTATCCACCAGAAAGCAGCCCTGGCCATGACACCTCAGTTGTTCTAAGTTTCTATTGGTCCACAAAATCAGAGATTGGTCTCCAGAAAGGAATTCAGCCGCCTGTCTGTTCAACATTGCATTGGCCATTTGCTTCATTGGAGATTCACCAGAAGGTGCTGAGGAAAATTGTCCTCTGTTTTAAGAGTGGCAGCTGCTTTAAGAGCGTTTTACTAGCTGGCAGAGTAATCACTCTTTGTCAAAGTTCTGTAAGGGATAGGTAAAAGCCTCAGCAATATCATTATGTAGTGCTTTATAAGTTTACAGTACAGTTTTCAAAGTCCACAACTTATTATCAAACTATTTTCCTATACACATAAATGATGACTAGACCTAGGAGGGGAAGAGGAAAGGTTGGAGATCCTCCCTTAGGCTAAAAGTTTTTTGGTCACATAAGTGTGGAGCTTTGGAAATAGCTTCTGGTTTCACCTAGAAGTTGGTTCTTTCCACTGTGTGTCAGGTTCTGTTTCCAGAGGGAGACATGCCAGGGATACTAAGCTGGGACATGGCTTTTCTGTGTGCTCTCCTGGATGGGCAAAATTCTGAAGTCTCATCTGACCCAGAGATGGGGTATGTGTCCCTCATCTAAGATGACTTCCCTGTCTTCAGTATCATACACTCATTTTCTATGGGCTTTACTTAGTTGTTGAATAGGAAGAAAAGGTTGGAACAGTTTAGAGTTCTTTCTCTTTATCCTTCCATTCCTCCAATAAAAGGAAAGTACAAAGTGGCAGGAAAAGAAATCAGAAAAGGAAGTCTTCTCTTCTCATGCTCATGGTGAGTTATTGAGTCTACTTGCACCTGAGTCGTCATTCTCAGCCTGGAAAGGTGAGAATGGAGAATCTCAAGAGCTAAGATTGCCTCTCACTAGCGGAAGATCAGACCAGAAAGGAAACTGAAGCAGAACAGGCTTGACATTTCCTATACAATGTAGAGGAGGATCAGAGCCACTCTGTCTCAGTGAAACTTGTCCTCCAACTCTTAAGAATAGCCACCAATCTAGTGGAAGGAGTCCTGTGTTTTATTATATAAGCATGAATATTTTCTAAGTATGAGCAAGATTTCATAGAAAGAACCATTTTATAGCATTTTATACCAAAGCCCAATAGGGGATGCTTTAATATTATGTTTCCCTAGTGCTGCTGTCTAAGATAATAGACTACAACAGTCAAACAAATCAAACAGATCAAGCAAGGAACACTAGTAAATTCAGCAACTAAATCCAAATGCAACATATACAAACTGGAATAAAATGTCCCATTAAGGAATCATTATAACTTTATAATCTTCCCACGTTTTCAACTACATTTTGTCATCATTTTAACAAAGCATGGACAATTATAAGCTATGGACAAAGACATAACATAAATATTTGAAACATAAAAATTTGGATTACCTAAGTGAGCCACAATCCAGGATCTATGAAACTAAAGCAAACTCTTACTTCTGTCCAATTATCTCAGTGGAAGACCTCCAAATGATATAGGGGAATGAAACTCCCAACCTGCTAGATGTCCAAAATGCCGAGTTCATGTTCTCTAAAATCAAGGAATGAATTCTAGGAACAATGGAGGTTAGGTGTAGGAATCATTTATTGAGAGAAAGAAAGCTTGTCTGAGAGAGACAGAAGGTGGCCCAGAAAGTTGGTTGCCCATCAGCTCCGCTTCTCAAGGGTGTTTTATTGAGCAAAGCCATGAGGTGAGGCAGGGTTAAGGTGGGACAGAACTATAATCAATCAATAAGATTACATGTATACAGTTGCTTAGGTAATATTGCTCCAATGGCAAATCATAGGATGGTTGTGAGGTGGGACAAAACTATGGCTAATCAAAAAGTATATAACAAGTATAGTCACTAGGGTAATATTGATTAAAAGAGGATCAAATGGGGAAACAAATCATGTAGCAAGTGCACCTGGGCAGAAAAGGATTTTCCTGGAAGGGGTGAGTTAAGTAGATTTGGTTCCCCACCTCAATGTGATTGATGCCTACATAGAATATCAATCATTGTTGTTCATCTCTAGGGGAAGTACATGAGTGAGTAGTTCTTTTCTTAAAGCCTGGCCTTCAGTGAATATGCCTCCATCTACTGTTGTCTTCTGTATTAACCTCTCAAAGGACCAGCCCTGTCTGACTGCCTACAATATTTCTATCTAATTTAGCTACCTATAATACTACTATGCTTTCCAGGAAAAGCACCGTACTCTTTCCTCTGCACATGCTAAATAAAATGGTGACCAGCTGGAGATACTGGATCTTCCCAGAGAACAACATCCCAGAGCCCTGCTGCACCCCTCTATTTTGTCTCTTGCCCTTTCTTTTCCTCCCGTCATGTGCCATAACATCTGGCAGGAGATTAGGGACTCACTGTAGGTGTCCCCAAAAACTGGCACTATGGAAAGGGTCTGTAATAGGGTATCTTTTCATTTTTGTTGTCTTCTTAAATCTCCTTTTTCAGAGTGATATAATTTTTATCACAGAGATCTTTCACTTCCTTGGTTATGTTACTGCCAAAGTATTTAAATTTTCTTGATGCAATTGAGAATTATATTGTTTTCCTAATTTCTTTCTCAGTGTGTTCATTATTAGTGTATAGGAATGCTATTAATTTTCGTGTGTTTATTTTGTATCCTGCTACATTTCTGAATTTGGTGATTAGTTCTAGGCATATTCAATGAGTTTTGGGGGTCTTGTAGGTAAGGGATCCTGTAACACATCACCTGAAAAATAATGATGCCTTGACCTCATTCTTTTCTATATGTATCTCTTTTATTCTTTCTCTTGAACCTACACTTTAATAAACATAAGAATTCAGTGGTACCTTGCTTCATTAAATTAATTCATTCTACAGTTCTGGAAATGATGGCCAAGTTCATGCTCATAGAGAATCGTTGGCTGAAGTTGTCTTTATCATCTAGTGAAGAGTTTGCAAACAAGAACAAAATTTTGCCAGATGCTTCTGTTTGTGAACCAAATTGTTCACACAAAAGTGTTGGTGAACTAAGGTACCATTGTAAATGCCTCATTAAGTTTTGTGCCTGAGGCAACTTTTTTGCCTCATGCCCATCAAAGCCTGACTCATTCACTATTGGGGTTTCTTCTTGTTTTATATACTTTTTACAAATCAGAAAGACTAAAAAGTTTCCTATAAAATGCACCAAGGTAATATACAAATTATTTAGCAAATTGCATAAAAGAACAAATAACTTGAATTTGTAGGAAATTAGCTGTAGGAAATCAAATCCAACAAAATAATATCCCTAGCCCTCATGTTGCCAGATTGTGGGTGGTAAAATATATAGTTGAGTATCAATTTCTGGCTGCTGTACTTTAAAATCCACTAAAGTATTCATTGTAAAACCATGCTTTCTCATGGCTGCTTCCAGTAAATGCCTGAGTTTACTCATTGTATTGTACAGGTGAATTATTCCAGCCCAATGAAATACTATTTCAGTGTGCAATCTTTTGGACTCTATTTCCCTGCATGAGATTTTTTAGTTTAACTGCAGTTTTTGTTCTGCCCAGGAAATACTTACTCTGTTCTAGTCTTTGTTGTTTCCACGTGTACTGTATCTATTTTATTGCTTGAAAGTTTTCTCTATTCTCTGCTTTCTCTTTTTCTCTCCCTCTCCCTCTATCTCTCTCATCCTTAAAAGATATTTCTTCTAATAAATATTATATACTTCTAATTCTATCATGGTAACTGTTTTAGATGCTTTCCTCAGTGCTGAGACAAAATACCCAGCACCCACACATTAGGGGAAGAAACTTTATTTAGCTCACAGTTTGTAGAAGTTTCAGTCCATAATCAGCTGTTGCCAAGGAAAGGTGGCCCATGGCAAAGGCCCATGGCACTGTTGTTCATGGTGGACAGAAGGTAGCAAAGCAACAAGGGATCCTAAGAGCATCTTTCTCCCCCATTTATCTTAGCCAGACTACTTAGGGCAGGTAGCACTCATCCCCTTAATGCTAGTGTTGTTGAGCCTAGCACTGCACTATAAATCAATCCCAGTGTCACACACTCTATGTCCAGTCACTCTGAAAAAGCCTCACCTATAATTGCATGAGGCTTTGGGGGACATCAAGAAACAAGCCATAATATTCCATCCCTGGCCCCCCAAAGACTCATGCACATGTCTTTATGCAAAAAGAAGTTTAGTGCATTTCTAAGAGTTGCCAACGTCCTAACAGTTTCAGCATTGCTGAAAAGTCCAAGTCCAACATCTCTGAGATTTAAGGCAAACTCTTAGCTGTAAGCCCTTGTACAAGTGAAAAGAAAGTTAAACACCTCCAACATACAATGGCACAAGATAAACATTGCCATTCTAAAAGGTGCAAATAAGAGAATACAAAGGAATGGGACCAAAGCATGACCAAAATCCAGTAGTGCAAACACTAAGTTCTGTAATTCCATGTCCAGCATCTGAAGCAATCTCTGGCAAGATATGAATCCCAAAGGGCTTGGGTGACTCTGCTTCTATGGTACTTCCTGTGGTTGTAGCTCCCAAGGCTTCCTTCTTGTGCTGGCTCTGCAAACTTGCAGTTTTGCTCAGATATTCCATGATCCTGGCTTCTCCAAACTTCTGGAGTCTCCATTGCACCTTTGGTTTCACACTCACAGCTTCACATGCTGGCCTCCAAGGGGCACACTACCTGGCCTCTGAGGTCTTCTTCTTAAAACTGGGTAGAAAACTTCCTGACCCCACAACTCTTGAATACTGCATGCACTTAAATCCATCACTAGGTAGAGGATGCCAAGGTCTGCTCTTAACAGGAGAAATAGCCAGTCTTCCTTCTCTCTTGGCTGCAGGGGTCAAGGGTCTATGAACCAAATCACAAGCAAAAACTTTCCTAGGCCACCACCATTTTGGAACACGGTGCTGTGGGGCTGTCTTCTCAAAGCAAATTTTTCAATTTTGCAATTTTGAGGCTGCAAAATGTGGGGTCCTGCTGCTTCTTGTTATGCCCTTAAGCCACATTTTCTATTCTCTTGTTCCTTCTCAGCAACCAAGATCTGCTTTGCTCTTATCTTTGTACTCCACAGCTTTACTGGAAATTCCTTGCTGGCCAAACTGCAAACATTTTAAATAATTCTGCTGGGCTCTTTGCTCTTGATTTTCAACTTAGATCTGGCTAAAAGTCCCCAAGAGTAGCCATGCCACTGCGCCAACATAAGGCTGTCTTATAATTACTTCTGCAAGATTGATTAGTCCACCACCCTTAATCTCATTCTCAAGCAAAGTCTTTGGACACAGGCAAAGTCTTTGGTCACAACCAAAGTGCAGACAAACCCGAGTCTGGTGTTTACTGGCATCATGTCTACCAACATTCCAGTCTTCTGTGCTCTGACCAGAATCTATTATCAAGTACCATCTAAGGCATTCCAGCTTTACTTTTTCAGATGGCATCTCTGAAACTTTCCTAATTCTTCCCACAAGCCTGTCCCAAAGGCTCCAGGACCACATGGTCAGATATAGTCACAGCAAGAACCCTACTTCTTTGATACCAAATTGTGGGTTATTTGCTTTTCTCATTGCTGAGAAAGAATACACAACACCCAAAGTTAACGGAGGAAAGGTCTATTTGGTTTACAGTTTGTAGAAGATTTGTCTACAATTGACTGGCTCCAAGGACAGGTGGCATATGGCAGAAGGGCAACAGTTCATGGTGGGCTGAAGGTAGCAAAAATAAAGGGGACCTTAACATCATCTTTCTGCCCCTTTTATTTTATCCAGAGTACTTAGGGTGGGTAGCACTCACCCCCTTCATTTTAGTGCCCTTGAGCTTAGTATTGCACCTTGAATCAATCCCAGCATCCTACGCTTGTAGATCCAGCTGCCTCTGAAAAAGCCTCATCTATAACTGCATGAGGCTTTGGGGGGACATCTAGACACAAGCCATAACAGTAAGTGTTTCCTAGAATACCTGCATCAACATGATTTTAGATGACAATGTGAGCTGTATGGTAGTATTTTGGTTCTAGATTATTCTGTGCTCAACTGGAAAGGAGGAACTCCATCCTGAATGGACATATGACGATGGCCTAGAAGCTGAATTTTTTTTATTTTGGCCACATAGAAATAATTATATTAGAAGAAAATACACTTGCCAGTGTAATGATTTAGCCATTTGAAATATATTGAGGAATATTGAGCATAAAAACAATGGAGTTGCCTACTACTAAATAAATTTTTTTGTTTGTTTTTGTGGGTTTTTTTTTTTTTTTTTGGTCTCACTGTGTGTTCTGTTTTGTTTTGTTTTGTCTTTTTGAGACAGGGTTTCACTATTCAGTTCAGTCTGGCCTTGAACTCACAGCAATCCTCCTGCCTCAGATTCCCAAGTGCTGGGATTACAGGCATGCACCACCATGCCTGGCTATTAGGTAGATTTGAAATCCTGCAGAAAGTGATTAACAGACAGTTAAATTCTAAGTGTAAGAATTACAGATCCTTACAAAGAAGCTATTTTCTACTGCAGTGGAAGAACCTGACTCAGCTAAGGAGCAAACGCAGTAATAGATTAATGGAAATCTAGAGGCATTTAAAGGTTGCATCCCAAGATCTGTTATGCTAAATTCAGAATCTTTCTTGAAAAAGCCTCTAACCCTAAAAGACAAGAAAGTGATCTATGAGTGGATACTTTTAACAACCATAGATTTTCAGACTCTAAGAAATCCAGAAACCTAAGGAATCCAGAAATCTTGCAAAATTGGCATAGCCCTCACTGAAAAATAGCATTTCCCCCCATGTAGGAAGACACTGCAGAGCATTTTCTCCTGCAGAGAAATGAGTATACTTTCAAGACTTTCTCCTCTTCTTTTTGCAGTTTCTAGGCTTATAACTAGGTTAAACTTTAGCACTAACAGATATTATGACATACTAATTCCAATAAGAAAGAAGACTATATATAGCAAATGAACTGCAAAAATCAGATAATGCATACCAACATCGTACGTATGAGTATTTTTGAGCCTGGAGTTTAGAGATACATGTTAAGGAAGGTGGGAAATAAGTGTGGGTGAGTAAGAATTAATTAACAGTAGTTTCTTAGTAAGTGGAACAGAATATTCATGCAAAGATATCAGGGATTAAAATAAATTCACTTCTAGATCCATGTATTATTTATGGTTCTCTAGGGAAACAAATGAATAGGATGTATATGACAAATGATGCTTCACATTCTGAAGCTGAATGGCTGAAAGGCTGATGGAGAGTGACTGCGGTAAGTGTGCATTTGGAGGCTGGAGGATCTGGTATCTGATGTACACAGTCAGCAGCAGCATAAAGCACACCCACTCAGTAAGTGTTGAGCATGTGTGCAGGTTTCCATCTTCTGCTTTTACATTCCAAACCTTTGAATGTGGTTGCTCATATTTAAGCTTGGTCTTCCTACTTAGATTGCTGACCCAATGTTAATCATCTTTGGAAACACCCTCACAGAAATACCCAGATTATGCTTTACCAATTTTCTAAGCATTTCTCTATCCACAAAATTTGATAACAAATATTACCCACTAGAGATAGTTTTAGAACCTGGGAGCAAATAGTGACAGACAGAAAGAGTAAAGTTGAAATGTCTGAGTTGCTATGGCAAATGATAGAGGTAAGAATAAAATTTCTGAGGAAAGTGGGTATGCTGAAATAGGTGTATTAGGTAAGGCCAAAAGATTCAGCAGGCAATAGTGTTCCAAAGTAGGTACAACAGAAAAATCATTTTCCAGGAAACCAGGAATGCTCTGGTCAGAGAGACTTAGGCATTTTGTTTTAACTTTGAATTTTTATTGAAACATTTTGATTATACCCATAGCCATAAAAAGTGAAGTGCAAAAATCAATGTTATCTTGACTCCCATGAAAGAAATCACTGAGTTAATTGGTGCACATAATGGTGAGTGGAAAAAGCCAAATATTTGAATTTTTAAAAATTTATTAGTACATATTTGCAGTACATGCCTTTTGAAATCATCTTGGGAAATTGGTATATGCAAATAATAGAGCTTGTTTCTTTTTTAATCCCCTTCCCTCCCTCCTCATCTAATTTCTTGTCCCCCCTTTTATTCTTGTTGATATATTAATCTTACATTATGTTTATATTATGTTCTGTCAACATTCATTGAGATTATTAGGATCCTGTACATGGCATTTTTTCACTCTACCTATTTCCCCTCCCTTCTCCCTCATCCATTGCCCTTGGTCAAGAAAGGGACAAGTGAAATGAACAAACATTTAAAAGAGGGAGAAGTTCAAATGGCCAAAAAAATATATGAAAACAATGTTCAATATATCTGGCCTATAGAGAGATATAAATTAAAACAATGCTAAGATTCCCTATTAATCCAGAAAAAATGGCAATTTGAAGCCATTTTTATAGTGGCAATAACCCATTCATATGGTTCCATATTCTAACATTGTAACTTTGGAAATTAAGTATACAGCATATGATTGGGGTAGGATTCTCAGCTCATAGCAGGTTTCTTTGTGGCCCTTCAGCTTTGAAAAGCATTACAGTATTGATGATCTGGTTCTAGTAGTTAAGTACACCACATGGACTCTAGTACATTCAAGACATACCATTATTTCCATTGGTGTCATCACCCCATTTCTATACTGGCCCTTCTTCCCAGACTAGACTTGCAGAGAGCCACCACTGAACTCTTCTTAATGATGCTAGTGGAATTTTAAAATTTATTTATTAAGAAATCTCTATATTGATTTCTATAATGGTTGTTCTAGTTTACATTCCCACCAACAATGTGTGTGGGGAGATCCTTTTTTACCACAGGTATGCCAGTATTTGCTACTTCTTGTATCTTGATAATTGCCATTCTTTCTGGATTGAACTTATTCCCTTCATTATTTGACCACATAAAGATACAATATCTCTTCTCTGTAGAGGATACAGGGTCAAAGTGCGATTTTGGAACCAAACATTGAACCTTCTGGTGCCTTGATCTTGGACTACCCAACCTCTAGAACTGTGAAAAATATAGTTCTGTTCTTTATAATTTACCAAGTCTCATGTATTATTTTCTAGCAGCATAAAGTGGAATAAGACAGAGACTTAACCAAAAGGGAGTTATGATTATTTAGATAAATGGCATTCTTAGGGAAAAAAAGAAGTGTACAAGCGATTAGGGTATTACTTAAAATCTGCAATAAAAAAATGACAAGAATGAGGAGGCAAGAAATTAAGGACAGTACCTATAATAAAAAAATCAGTCCATTTCAGGGTACATGGATATGAGCCATTATTAAATTCCCAAATCTCTGGAATAAAGATATGACCAAGTCCCTATGACAAAATCCAAAGAAAAAGGGAAACACTGGAGGCATTACAATAGCTGATTTCAAAGCATATTTCAGATTTATAGTAAAAATATCAGCATGTTATTGGCAGAACTTGAGATCCATTGAACAATGCAATGTAATAGAGGACCCAGAAACAAAGCCATATAACTTCAGCCAATTCATTCCCATAAAAGGTGCCAAAATACTTTGGAGAAAGGACAATCTTTATAACAAATGGTGTTCGGATAAAAATATTCCCATGCAGAGCACTGAACTCAATCTCTACCCCTCATCCTGTACAAATGTCAACGCAACATAGATCAGAGACCTTAATACAAGACCTGAAAGTATAAAACTAGTAGAGGAAAAAAGAAGAAACATTTCAAGGTATTAGAAGATGCAATTATTTCCCAGGTAAGCCTCCAAAATCATAGGAAACAAAAGTTAAAACTCACACACTGGGGACAAACCAGTGAGAACAAGCCAGGCCTGGGCACAGGCTCACACACATTGGCAGTGGGCAGACCAACCAGTGAGAAAGGCCAGATCTTGGTGTGGGTGCACAGACATGACCAGTGAGAACAGGCTCCAGTGTGGGTGCACATGCAGGCCCAGGCAAGACCAGTGGCATGGAAAAGTCTGAAGCATCAGCGAGGAGCCAGCAGTTGGTAAATTAGGTGAGCCACCATTGAGCTTCAGCACAAAGACACATGGAATAGAATCAGGCAGGTCCATCATTCTATATCAAAGTGCACTGGAGAACTCTACCAACAGAAGACCATTTCCAGCCCCCACATCCAAAGGCCAAGATTAGCTCCATAACTAGCACAAATACCATGGCAAACTTGGCTAGAGTATACAGCACATTTCTGGGATCTGACTTAGGCACTACCACAGAACTGTGAACACAGAGTAGTTTTACTACTTTTATTCTTCATTATTTGCCTGTTTACTTATCCTTTTTCTGCCTGATTGGTTTTTATCTTGTTTAGTTTTGTATCTTGTGTTTTTTTTTTTTATCTACTTTGGTCTTTTTTCTTTCTTCCTTTTTAATGTTTAGTTTCCTTACCTTTCTTTCTGTTTTCATCTTCTGATCTTCTTTATCTCTTTCCTCAACTACCTCTTGAATTTATGATACTTTCATGTGAGTAAATGTTCTCTCTTCTTTTTCTTATTCACTTCAATACACCTTCACTTTCTCTTTCATTCTCTCTTTACTGTGTCCTGCAGTTTCCTAAAACTCGGGTGTTCGTCGTTTACCTTCAGCCTTGCTTCTACAATATTTCACCTCATTTTTCACTTTATCTTGTCCCCTATGACTCTTAGACACCCCACATAACAGGGGAAAATCACTCTGCTAATGGGAAAGTCACTGCATACAAGTACCTGGTATATAATGGATTTTGTTATATAACTGTAAAATTTGCTCTTGTGTTTAAAGATATCACAGTTTCTCATTAGGAAAGCTGTATTTGAAGCTATTGTTATGGCTAACTGTATTACTTTAGCCAGGATGTCATACATGTTATAATCAGGTTTTCTCCCTTGTATGATAACACTGTGACTGTATGGGGTCATAATCATCACCATAGTCCAGTACCAAAAGAGCAGGTACTGAGCCAAATAACAACTTTATATTCTCAACAAATTGGGAAGGTAGGCTCTTGGGATAGATGCAAAGAACCACCTATATCTAGAAGAGATCCCTGAAGAATAGACATCTCCTAAGAAAGCCTCGATACTAGTGATTAAGCTATCTACCATAAGAAATTGGGAGCACCAACACAGGAGACAAAATAAAATTAAAACTGGAAAATAAAAAATGACGAGACACAGAAGCAAAATGCAACCCTAGGTGCCCTGCTCATCCAGGACCAGCTCAGAGTACAAGGAGAGAGAGGAAATTGGAAATGAAACATTGTAACTTTCTGAAATGATAACAGAAGTGAAAAAACAAGTGGAAAAGGCTACAGAAAAAATAATCTCTTAGGGTGAAAAGAAATGATGCTCAAAATGAAAGATATTAGAGTAGAGACAGATAAAAATAAAGAAGAGCTTAGGAAAATGATGGAAACCATAAATGCCCAACATAGGGAAAAAACATAATCCATGAAACAGATTGAAACAGAAAACCAAGGGATTAAAAACCCATTGAAAGTATATGCAACAGATTGAATGATGGTGAGGATAGAATATTAGGTCTTGAAAACAGAATTGTGGCTAGTGACCATGAAAAGAAAGATATCTTAAAAATATCAAGAGACCATGAAAAATCACTCAACAGCTGCAAGATGAGGCAAAGAAGAACATAAGGTTGATTGGGGTCAATGAGAAAGCTGTAGCCAGCTCATAAAAAACTCTTCACAGAAGCAATGTTGGAAAACTTCCCAAGCATGGATAAAGAAATTGACATACAAATAAATGAAGCTACATAACTCCAAACAGCCAAGGACAAAATATATCTATACCAAGGCATATACAAATCAGGATTCCAGAAATTCAGCACAAGAACAAAATATTAACAGCAGTTAGAGAAAAGAAACAAATCATCTATAAAGGAAAGTCAATCACAATCAAAGCAGAGTTCTAAACACAAACCCTTAAATCAAAGAGAGCTTTGTGTGAGGTATTTCAAGCCCTAAAAGAAAACAAATTTCAACCAAGATTGATTTACCTTGCAAAACTATCTTTCAAAATTGATGGAGAAATCAGTTACTTCCATGACAAAGAAGACCTGAAGAAATTCATCATGACCAAACAAGCTCTTCAGAATGCTCTGAATGATATATTAGAAAGAGAAAATGAAGAACACAATCACAAAAACACTAATGGAAAGAAACCACCAGGCAGGGCAAGAAATTAAACAGAGGGGGAAAACAGGGAACCAACAACAAGAAAATGAGAAAGATATACCAATGCATATCTGTTATGATCATCAATTTAAATGGTCTGAATTCACCAATCAAAAGAAACAGACTAGGGCTGGTGAGATGGCTCAGCGGCTTAAGTGCCTGCCCGGCAAGCACGAGGGCCTGAGTTCGACTCCTGGATCCCACATACGAAAAAGGGGCCGGTGATATCGCTCAGTGGCACGGGCGCCTCCTGGCGTGCGAGGTCCTAAGGTCGACCCCCCGGTACCCACAAAAAAAAAAAAGAAACAGACTAGCAGAATGGATCAAGAAGCAAGATCCAACAATATGCTGTATTCAAGAAACACATTTAACTCAAAAAGAAATTCATAGACTGAAAGTCAAAGGATGGAAAACAATATTCCATGTGACAGATCCCCAGAAAAAGCAGGGGTAGCTATTCTATTTGCAGACAATTTAAACTTCAAGCCAAGACTGATCAAAAGAGACAAGAAGGGTCACTACATACTTGTTAAGGGAAGACTCCAAGAAGTGATAACAATCATAAATATATATGCACCAAAGCAACTACATAAAACAAATATTAATGGACATGAAAAATCAAAGAAGCACTAACACAATTGTGATGGGGGACCTTAATACCCTTCTCTCACAATTAGATAGATCAACCAGACAAAAACTCAAAAAAGAAATATCAGAATTGAAACAAACCTTTGAACAAATGGATTTAGTAGATGTTTACAGGGGCACAACTCTTGTATTCTGCATGTGCCTAGAACCAAGGGACATATGGATGATGTGAAGGTCTGCTGCCAGTTGGAGCAGTAGCTACACTTTTCTCTCTCTTGCCCATAGGGATCTAGTGCCTGGATCACTGAGCACTCTGAGTCCAATTCTGAGGAACAAATTTTCTAGGCTGCCACCATCCTGGGACGTGGTGTGGCAACAGCCATTCTGGAACATGGTGGTCTGTGTCTTTCTCCTCAAACCAAAGTCTTTCACTTTTACAGTTTTGAGGCTGCAAATTGTAGGGAATTGCTTCTTCTTGTGATACACTCTGGCCATCTTTTATGTTCTCCTGTTCCTTCTCAGCAATCAAGATCTCCTCTGCTTTAACTTTGCAGTCCACAGCTTTACTGGAGCTTCTCTTCTGGCCAGACTTACATTTTAAATTACCCTGCTGGGCTCTTTGCTCTTGATTCTCAACATAGATCTGGCTAAAAGTCCCCAAAAGCAGCCATGCCAGAGCCTCAATATTCAACTGCCTGGAAATTTCTTCTTCCAGATTAGTCTGAGTCCCTTAAACACAGTGTCAGGAACAGTCTCTGAACATGAGCAAAATGCACACAAATATTTGCCAAGCCATAATATACATAATTTGGAGTCCAGCACCCAATGCAGTCCTTCTTCCCAGCAGAAACCTCCCAAACCTGGTCTTTATCTGCCAGATTTCTCTCAGCCTTCTGGTCTTCTGAGTTTTGACCTGAATCTCCCATACAGAACAGCCCGAGGTGTTCCAGCTCTGCTCTTTCAGGTGACATCTCTGAACCTTTCCAAACTCTTTCCACCAGCCATTCCCAAAGGCTCTTCAACCATGTGATAATGTACAGTCACAGCAATGACCCCATTGCTAGTAACAAATTCTGTCTTAATTACATTTCTCTCATTGCTGGGACAAAATACCTGACATTCAAAATTAAGGAAGTAAAGGTTTATTTAGCTCACAGTTTGTGGGGGTTTCAGTCCATAATCAGCTGGCTCCAAGACTGGGTGTTGTGGCACAGGAGCAACAGTTCAAGGTGGAAGAAGACAGCAAAAGCAGCATGAGCAAAAGGGGGAAGCAAGCCTCATTTCCTCCCATATATTGTTAGCAGTCTACCCACACCAAGGCAGGTGTAGCACTCCCACCATCTCCATGTCCTCCTTATGCAGAAGATAAGGATGTTTAAAAATGAGGACCCAGATCCCCTGCTGAGTCACTTAGTTAAACTTCTAAACAACTCAAGTTGACACAATGTATCAACCATTACAGATGGTCTATATCAATCTGATAAAAGCCATCCATGACAAACCAATATCCAACATCATACTAAAAGATTTAAAACTGAAAGCTTTCACTTTAAAATCAGGAACAAGCAAGGATATACACTATCAGCACTCCTATTCAATATATTTCTGGAAATATTAGCCACAGCAATTACACAAGAGAAAGAAATAAAATGAATAAGGATAGGAAAGGAAGAACTTAAATTATCATTATTTGCAGATGACATGATCTCTACATAGAAGACCCCAAAAAGCCCACCAAAAGACTTTGAGATCTAATAATCAAATTCAGTAGTGTAGCTAGATATATAGTCAAGATGCAAAAATTAATATCATTCCTGTACACAAAAATAAGCTCACTGAGAGAGAAATTACAAAAATCACACCCTTCACAATAGCATCCAAAGGAATAAAATACTTTGGAGTCAATCTAACAAGGAAAGTAAATGATTTATATATTGAAAATTGCAGTATTCTGAAAAAAGAAATCAAAGAGGATATCAGAAAATGGAAAGACATCCCTTGCTCATGTATAGGAAGGACCCAACATAATAAAACTGGCCATATTCCCAAAATTATTATATAGATTTAATGCAATCCTAATGAAAATACCATTAGCATACCTCACAGAAATAGAGAAAACAATCCCAAAATTCATTTGGAACTAGAAGATACCTACAATAGTAAAAACAATTCTCAGCAAAAAAGGTATGGCAGGGGGAATTACAATTCCTGTCTTAAAATTATGCTACAAACTACTGTGATAAAGACAACATAGTATTGGCAATAAATAAATAAATAAATAAATAAACCCTGAAGATCAACGGAACAGATTAGATGATGCAGAAACAATGCCAAACATACACAACCACCTTATTTTTGACAAAAAACCACACACATTCACTGCAAGAAAGATAGCCTTTTTAATAAATGGTGCTGGAAAAACTGTCTTTCCACATGTGGAAGACTAAAACTAGACCCATGTCTATCACCATGAACTAAACTAAAATCAAAATGGATCAGAGACTGAAATATTATAACAGAAACACTAAATGTGCTGGAAGAGAGAATAGGCAGAACTCTCGAATACATAGGTGTCAGCAAAGATTTCATGATCATAAACCTGATCACACAGGAAATAAAACAAAGAATCAATAAGTGGGATTTAATCCTATTAAAAAGATTTTGCACAACAAAAGAAATCACCAACAGAGAGAAAATACAACCCACAAAGTGGGAAAATAATTTTAGCCAGTTCTCCTTCATACAGAGGACTTTCATGTAGAACATATGAAGAAGTGAATAAAATCAGACATCCTAAATTTAAAGACCTAACCCAATAATGGGCATTTGAGTTAAATGCACACTTCTCAGATGAAGATATACAAATGGCAAATAAATATATGAAAAATGTTCAACAACACTAGTTGTTAGAGAAATGCAAATTAAAATAATGCTGAGATTCCATCTCACTCCAGAAAGAATGGCTATCTTCAAGAAATCAACCAGTAACAAATGCTGGTAGGGATATGGGGAAAAAGGAAAGCTTCTCCACTGTTGGTGGGCGTGTAGACTGTTGCAACCACTGTGGAAATCAGTGTGGATATTCCCCAAAAATCCAGGATCAGAGGTCCCATTAGACCCTGGTATTTTCCTTTTGGGTATATTTCCTGAAGAATTTAAAACATCATACCTCAATGATATATGTGCACCCATGTTTATAGCAGCACAGTTTATAATAGTTAAATCATGGAAACAACACAAATGCCCAACAACTGAGGAATGGATAAAGAAGATGTGTTGTTTTAATATAATGGAGTGCTACTTGGCCATAAAGAAGGGTAAATTTGAGACTTTTCTAGGTAAATGGATGCAATTTGGGACCATACACTTAAGTGAAATAAATCAGACTCACATGCATAAACATCACATTGTCTCCCTAGTGTGAAAAACTGTAAGAGTAAATAAAGACCAAAATGTACAATAGATATTGTGAAATGGGAAGAAATTGCTCAAAAGGAAAGAAAAACTAGGATGGTGAAGGGGGAAAGGAAGGAAGGGAAAAGGGAAATAAATGATTAATAAAAGGATAAAATGGAAACAAATCTTTGTAAATAGGGAGGGGAAGATGGCTTGAAGGGAGGAGAGTGGATTAGGAAAATTAGAAATCAAAATATATTATCTACAGGTACACATTCCCTATGATGTTATGATCATTATGTATATTTAAAATGTACCAATAACTTAATTATTTATAAAAACCAAAACAACAAACAGTCAAAATAAAACACACATGGTTTCACATCAAGATAAATGTTTCTGCACAGCAATGGAAACAATCAACAGAAGAGACAACCTACAAAGTGGCCAAAAGCAATTCACATCTATTCATTTGACACAAGGTTAATACACAGAATGTATGAAGAACTTAAGAATAATTTTAAAAAATTTAATAACAAAATAATATAACTTAAAGTTGCACAAATTATCTGAATAGACAGTTCACAAGAAGAGGTAAAATGATTAATAAGTATATGAAAATATGCTCACACTTTTTAGCCATCATGGGAATACAAATAAAACTACATTAAGATTCCATCTGACAACAGTTATAATGGCTACTATAAATTAGATTATCAATTAGATAATTAGATGATAGATAGATACATGATAGATGAATAGATAGATAGATATTAAGACAGGCAGATAGATGATAGATAGATAGATAGACAGATACCAGAGGGATTATTGAGAAAAAAGGAAATCTGACACACTCTTTGGGGGAATGCAAATTAGTATATCCACTATGAAAAACAGTATGGAGGTTCCTCCAAAACTAACAATGGACTATTATGTAATCTAGCTACACTAGTCATGGTTATAGATACTGAGGAAATTAAGTCAGCATATACCCTCATACCCATGTTTATTTTGGTACTATTCACAGTAGTTATGATACAGAGTCAGCCTATGTGCTCATCAACAGATGACTTAATAAAGAAAATGTGTCATTTATAAAAATATAGAGTATCACTCATTAAGAGTGCAAATCATCTCATTAGCAGAAAAATAAATGGAACAGAAAGACAATATTTTAAGTGAAATAAGTTGGGCATAGAAAGAGAAGTATGGGCTGGTGAGATAGCTCAACGGCATAAGCACCTGCCTGGCAAGCACAAGGTCCTGAATTTGACTCCCGGTACCCACATACGAAAATAGGGCCTGTGATGTCTTCAGTGGCATGGGTGCCTGCTGGCACACGAGGTCCTGAGTTCGACCCCTGGTACCCACAAACACACACACACACACAAAAGAAAGAGAAGTATTACATGTATTCACTCATATATGGAGGAAAATATGACCTGGTAGTAAAAGAGACTATTAGGGATAGGGATGGTGTCAGAAGATAAAGAGAAGAGAGGAGGAACACGATAAAATCTCACTATATGCACCTATCAAAATTTCACAGGATCGGGCCGGTGAGACGGCTCAGCGGCTTAAGCGCCTGCCTTGCAAGCGCAAAGGCCCGAGTTCGACTCCCGGAACCCACATACGAAAAAGGGGCTGGTGATATCGCTCAGCGGCACGGGTGCCTGTTGGTGCGCGAGGTCCTGAGGTCGTCCCCCCGGTACCCACAAAAAAAAAAAAAAAAAAAAATTTCACAGGATCCCATTTATTTGTACAGTTTTTGTATGTTAATCATTACAATTATAAAAAAGTACACTATATCACAGAAAAAAACTGCATACTACAAAGATTTCTGTAGTCCTTTTCCAGTGGGACTTACTGCCATTTATTTGTATCACTACACCACAGAAAGTGGCACACTCAAATATTTTGAGGACTGTTGGATGCAAGAACTTTTCTTGACACTGATATCTAGAATGGAAATATGATTATCATATTATTTTTACTAAGAATATGGGTGTGTGTTGTGGGTTAAATCGTGTCACCCCAAAACTTATATGTTGAGATCCTAACTGCCAGTATACCAGAATGTGACCTTGTTTGGAGATCAAATCATTTTAATTGCAATTAATTTAATATGAGATATTTATGTTGTGCTCTAACAATGTGACTGCTGTCTTTACTAAAAAGGGAAGATTAAACATGTGGACTTTGCTAAAATCATTTTAAATATACCATTTCAGTTTAATTATACCTCAGGCACACTGATTTGGATAATGCATTTTTTAATTCCATGCAGAGAAAGGAAACAGAAACAGTTTACATTCACATGTGAGAGACAACAATATTTATTTCCAGTTTGGCACAGAGCTATATGAATCTCCCAATGTCATTATATACTCCTAACATCCAGAATTACTACATAATCCATAGAACATTATTCTGATTGATTTCATGTGTGACATCTTATTAATTAGACAGAATAATCAGAAGACTAGTATTCTAGAAGTCCGTATTAAGGTGGATGCAATCCAGACAGTGGAAGGTAAATCCTAATAAAAAATTAATAAAGTGGGAACTTCAGTAAAGATATTAGAAATCATCAGTCAAATCTATGATTTGTCATTTCCTCCTTCAAAGAAAAGATGGCTTTCTCTATCTTGCACTAACTATAACATAAAAGAAAACACAATTTCTCAGGGGCTTCTTTGGATTCTGGCACATGTTCCACATTTAGGAATATTTTGAAACAGTGATCTTTCTGCTTATGCCAGATAATTTTGCAGAATCAGTAGTGTTATATGTGCCAGGGATGGGATATAATGCAGGGTGGTGTTTATTGCAGTCCTCAGAAACTTAATGCAGGCCCCACTGATTCTAAAGAAAGCACATGCAATCTATAGCATAGAATTTTATGCCTTTTGAGAGACAGCTCCTTACATGATACTGAGAAATAAAGAAAAATATTATATCATAGGGTACCAAATGCCAAACACCTAAGGCTGCTAATTATAATTCACCTTCTTTGGATATAACAAATCCAAAATATTAGCCCTAGAAGGTGTTTATTATGAGATGCATACAATAATTCTGGGACTGAGTCTGAGAACCAGAGGATATGTGTTGGAAGAATAAGAAGCACAGATTTCCATGTAATCCATAGTCATTGAACAAACATCCAAATTTAGCTGCACCTATGGCAATCTGAAGGAGGAGAAAATGCCTGAGGTGGGTTTGTAAGTAGATTAGGTCATTATGTGCTTTCAAGCTGAAAATGCCATAGCACCTATATTAGAGCTACACTCAGAGGGAGATTTAAATGGGTATAGAAAATGAATGGTGGACCACTTCATAGTAAATTAGTTGTGGGAGTGGGCCCATGACCATGATATCTACCAGTTATATTACACACTGCACTATACAGAAGCAGTCGGTTTCATAGATAGCTTGAATAACTTACTGAAGGCCTAACAGTGTTAGCTTGAACACTACACTCTGGAAGATGGGGTACTACTCTTTAAGGTACATTATATCCTGTAAATCAGACTTTCATATGGTATTTTTTCCTCAGAAAAAAAAAATAAAACCTAAGCCTGAGGTGGTAAAATGAATGTTTCACCTCTGATTAGTCCCAGTGACTCAATGGAAGGACATGTACTTCTTGTCACAGCAGATTCTGGGCTCTGCAGTTATAAATTCTGGTTTCCAAAGGGGAATACATTCTTGCTAAGGAATGCAGAAAGTATTAAACTGAGTTGCAGATTATGGCTATGGGCAGGACACTTTATGCTCCTTATGCCTAGAGGCAGTTGTTGAGAAGACTCACTATCTTCAGAGGAGATAACTACAAGAATTAGCTTTAGATGCTTTTCAGAATTTGGAAAGGAAGGAAAATTGGCAGAAGCCACAATGATCTACTTGGTCATTTATTCATACTCCTTTCCCCTGTTTTAACTTTCAACATGTCTCAGAAGTGTAGGATTAGCAAGGATCTAGACCCCTCAAAAATAAAGTTGGGGATCATAGTAACATCGACCTCTTGAAGTGATAGGTGAGAATACAGGGAACTTAGAATGGATAGTGAAGGAGTTAGCATACAAATTGTGATTGTAAGAACAACTGGAAGGATAAAAACTGTAGTTTTTCTTCTGTACTTCCTTTTAAATGTTCTCTAAGGAGGAGATCTTGTGACATGTAAATCTTGTAGGCACTGAAGTGCATAAAGTGGATTTGTGACATGACAGTCATGGAGGATTTCTCCTTGTCTCTTTTATTTCACTGTGAGGTACATAGTAACCTGACAGCTTCTATCTGCTGCTCATTTGAGGTCCATCAGCATTCATGTTGGGACTATACACTCACTTGAATGCTTCCTGTTCATGATCAGACACCATGGGATCTTTTAAAGCAAGAGCACTCTTGTTTGATAAAAAGTTCTCCAAGATTAGCCTTTTTTCTGGCCTGTCCTTTGGTGTTGATGATATGCTATCTGACATGTAGTAAAGCCCAGTTTTCTTACTCATTTCTCCTTTGTTTCACTTCACTCTGTGTGACTTTCATAACAACTAAAGGTCCTCCCTGTCCACTTCTGCTTCTTCACTCACTTGTCCTTCACAAGTGTTACTCTGAATCAGTTTTTATATTTATTATTATGGCTTAGCTTTTAACTCCTGGAGAATCTTTAGTGTACCAGGGGAGAAGTCCATGGCATCATTAAAGGTAGAGGTGTAACAGTGTGGATAGTATTTACAAGCTACTTCAGAAATATTTTGGTATTTAACCATTAGAGATCGTTTAGTGTGTGTTAGCTGAATATCAGTATTTGGTCTAAACTTCATCCTTTTATCCACTCATCCACTCATTCTCCAGAACACAATTCCTACATTCCAGGTAATCTCTTTTATTATATATTGGATCCTCACAGTTTCTTTATGCAAAAAATGCAAATGCAATACACGTATGTGTATATATATATATATATATATATATATATATATTTTTTATGTTAGTTTAAAAGCTAGAAGATAATATAGCATACACTCTCTTCTGGACCTTGACTTTTATACTTAGGTATATGTTAGTGATCTTTCCACATTATTACACAGAATTTCCTTGCATAGTCTGATTTAGTTGACATTGTTTATATTGCAGTCCTGTTATATATTCAACCAATGTTTTATGGATAACTGGGTTGTTTCTAATATGTTCAATTTACAATGCTGAAATAAAAATGTTTAATGAATGTTACTTAGGCATGTATAATGATATCAAGAGGTTTAGATAAATAATACCACCTTAAGAGTTGGAACTGAAATACAGTCATTTCTGAGAACAACTCAAAGTTAAGAGTAAAATAAAAATGTAGCCAGAAATAGTGGCATACTCCTGAAATCCAAGAACTCTGTACATAAAAGATCAGGTAAACATAAGCACAAATATATTGGGGGACCTTGATACCCTACTGTTGAAATTGATCAATTAGCCAAAAATAAAAAAAAAAATAAAAATAAAAACAGAAATATCAGAGGTGAAAAAAAACCTTTGAAGAAATGGACTTAATAGATAGCTACAGTGTCCCATCCAACAACAGAATACACATGCTTTTCAGCAACACATAGATCTTCCTCCAAAATGGACCACATACTAGTGAATAAAGTAAGCTCAAGTAAATTTAAAAGACTTGAAATTATGTCACATATATTAACAAATCACAGTGCAATGAAGTTAGATATCAATGACAAAAAGACTGAAATTATGCAAATGTATAGAAGATAAACAATACAGTCTTAACTACACAATGGGTTACAGAAGAAATCAGGGAAGAAATATGACAGATTTTATAATTAAATGATAAAACCAGTGTTATGGCAAAATCACAAGATTCGCTCACAGGAAGATGAGATTCGAGAAACAAATAAATTCTTTATTGATGCTGGCCAGGGACAGCAGAAGCTGACCCCAAGCTTTTGTGTCCTCCTCCTTAAATACACTTTTGGAGGTCTTACAAAGTCCTTGGTTGTTATGGAAACTGCATTCTTTACTATATCACCTCTCTGGAATTTTTACAAGGTTCTTTTCAAACATCTGGCCAATTAACATGGGGGATGGGTTAGCAGGTACCTCCTGTGCTAAAACCATTTGTCTCCCTTTTTGTGGTTATATGACCTTAAGATAGTGATAAGGAAAACCCATTTGTTTGTGATAGTACCATCTATTTCTCCTCTTTGAAGTTTATGGCTACAGAAAGGGCAGTGGGACTAAAGTTTATCTAAAGGTTTTTATCTATTAGTTAAATTCAGAGGTTTAAGGAACAAAATGAAAATACTCTTGCCCTAATATTCCCCCCTCAAGGACATATTTTCCTCTTCAGGACATATATAGTCCTTCATGTGGCAGCGGTTCATAACCAGGCTGATTTGTAGAGACATCAGCCAATACCATCATCTGAACCTGACTTATACTGCTTTGAATTTTGTCTTTTACCCAGTTAATCAAACACGGTCCAAATGTCAGGATCAGTATTATAGTAACTATTGGCCCCATGATTCTAGCAATAATAGAGGCCAGCCCAGGGTTCCAATTAAGCAGTGTCTCATATCACCCCTGATTGTTGTATTATGTTCTTTCTCGTTCTTTGGCCTCCCGTTCTAATTTGTCTAGGGTTTCTATTATGACCCCTGAATTATTTGCATAGAAGCAACATTTCTCTCTCAGAGCGGCGCAGAGTCCCCCTTGTTTCATAAAGAGCAGGTTAAGACCTCTCCTGTTTTGCAGGACCACTTCTGCCAGGGAGTTCAGCTGGCCATGCAATTGTTTAACTACATTTTGTACTCCTGCCACACTTTGTTCTATGCTGTGAGTTATTCTGTTGAGCCTCTGGAGACCCGTTTCTGAGTGGGCTATTGCTCCTGCACCCATTACAAGAGCTCCAGCTATGCTCGTCCTGACTAGCACTGACACAATTGCCTCTCATTTATATCATGTCTGATGGTTGGCAGGCGGACTTCGGAGCCCAGGATCTCCTTGGAGAGCTGTTACTCTGGGGACGAGCATTGTTAAAAGGCAGGGGCCTGTCTGTGTAAACTTTTGCCTATGATCTAGACACTTAAACAATCCATTAGAACAGAAAAACCAGGATCCTGGAGGTGCCCGGTAGGTAGAATCTTGTGGCAGGGTCTTGTTGCAGACGACCTGGTTAAGACCTTCCCCAACACAGAATCCCTGCCCATAAACATTTTCTATCATGAGTAAGGGCAGCGGCTCTTCCTCTTCTGGGGTGCAGATTATGTGATTGGGCAAACCTCAACCACGGAAGCAATAGCTTCATAAAAGGGTGGACTCGGCCTGATACACATCCAACAGCTTTTGGCTAAACCAGGGTTTGACATTTTGAGGAGTAGGTGAGTCTCACTGAGCATTTGGTAAATCTCAGATTGCATGCTCACCTTGTCTATGTTGGCTCGGACAATTTCTGGGCTTGAGACATTACCTTTTGAAAGGATCTTGGGCAGCACCTTTGGCTTGGAACTCTCAGGGTGATGTAACTCACCAAAAAGAGCAGGAAAAGGGGCAGCAGGTTTTTGGGGTGTCACCTCTACCCTTGATATGTGGATAAGGAGCCCCAGATCTGTCCATCCCCCATCCTTTGTATCCTCATATGGACTCCCCAACTAAGCCCCGTTGCCCAGATTGGATCATAGACATCCTTGAGGATAATCCTGACCTGTAAACAAAACCGGCCCAAGTACTCAGTTTTACAGCCTTCCCGCTTCTCTCTATACACTTGGATGTATTTATCATTTTGGGCCCACCAATGGGTCAGAGGACCTGGGTCTCATGACACTGGGGCCCTGTCAAATCAGCTCCCCTGGAGCCCTATGGTTTCACAACCCCAGTGTGGGCAGTATGCTGTCCTTTCATTGTCACAGCCTCCCCCTTTTACTTTTGGGCACATATATAGCCCAAAAGTTACCAGGTCTATGTTTGAACTTTCTTTGCCAATTGCCTTTTTCTGGACTTCACATGCAGGGAAGAAGTCTGTGGGCACTTTGTCCTGCCACCAGTGGGGGTTTCAAAAGTAGCACATGGGGATGACAAAGACAACAGTCTGCTGGTCACAGGGGATACGTTGTGATGCCATTACAGCCTGCTTAAGTCTAATAGAGTCAACCTGCAGGCGTTTAACTGTATAATTGCAGAGATGTTCCCCAAATCTGCCAGGGCCAATTGTTCTTATCTGTGAACTGGCTTTCCCCAGGGGTAGCAGAAGAAACAGCATCAGAGCTGGAAGCAGGACAGTAGCAGGAGTCATGACGTGGGCCCAGTCGCAGTTAGCCTCTGCTGGAGTCTTTGAGAGTGACACAGTGAGCAGGTCCCTGACACAGGTGGTGGCAGTGGTGGTGCTGGCTCCTCAGGGGCCCACTTTTTGACTCTCAAGTGATGAATCCACGGAGCACAACCTGAAAGTTTAAGAGCAGTGGGCATGGTTAGGATTACCTCATTTGGGCCCTCCCACTTTGGCTGGAGGGGCTCCTCTTTTAGGCTCTTATCAGGACTTGGTCTCCCAGATTTGAAGGAGTGGACTGGTGTGGGCATGGGGATCAGATGTCTCCATAACAGTCTGCTGAAGTTTCTGAAGCATCTGGTGCAGCGCCTTTATCTGTTGGTGCAAGTTTAAAGTTCCCATCTCCTGTAATCTATTCAAAACAGGTATCAGTGGGGGAGGCTCCCAAACATTGTCTCAAATGGAGTTAGTCCACCTCAGTACAGTGTGCAGCGCAACTGTAAGAGGGCCACTGGGAGCACAATAACCCAGTTAGCCCCAGTCTCTTGGCATAACTTTGCCAGGGTAGTTTTAAAGTATGGTTTTGTCCTTTTATTTGACTTGAGCTTTGTGGCCAATATATAGTATGGAGTTTTTATTTTAGCCCCAGCACTGCTGTAAAGCTTTTGACCATTTTACCCACAAAAGCAGATCCATTATCTGAACCTACCATTATGGGGAGCCCATATCATAGAATGATCAGCTCCATCAAAGCTTTTATCATCTCTCTCGATGTTTCAGTCTTAGTGGGGAGGCCTCCACCCATCCTGAATAGGTACAAATCAAAATGAATAAGTGTCTCTTATTTCAGTTGGTGGGTTTAATTTTAGTAAAATTCACTTTAACATCTTTAAATGCAGAGTTCCTTGTCTCTGGACATCTAGTCATTGTGTTGTCAGGAGACAGGGTTGTTGTGGGCTCAGTTAGTGCACCTCTCAGTCACTGAAGCACATAAAGTCCATATCTGGAAATAAAGAATTAACAGCCAAGCAACATTGCCATAGAGTCTTTCCCAAGCTGCTGTGGCTATGCGAGTCTTGTATTACAAAATATCCCAGGAGCCAGAGCCTCTGCCTGGATGGTTTACTCCAAGGTGACAACCATTGCTCCCACCCTCCAAACCCCATCATTTACCATGCTGTTGTCATCTGAAAACAGGGTCAGGCCAGGGTTCTGGAGGAGAGTGTCCTGTAAATCCAGCTGGGCTGTCACCAATCTTTCTTTTAGGACTCCAAAGGCTGTCTGGTACTCAGGACTCCATTTGAGTGAAGGGGTTGTTTCCTCCCTTTAAGGCCTCATATAGGGGTTTTGCAATGACTGCAAAACTTGGAACCCAAAGACAGTAGTATCCAACCATTTCCCAGGAATTTCCTTAAGTTCTTTTTAGTTGCAGCCTCTTTTAGGCCCCAAAGGGCCTGGATATGTGAGACTGACAGCACGTGTGTCCCATCTTGTAACACAAACCCTAAAAACTGTACAGTCAGCATACAGATTTGAGCCTTTTAGTCAATTATCTCTATCTAGTACATAAGAAGCTTTTACCTAACTTGTCTTTCAATAGGACATCACTGAAGATATTTTATGACATTATCTGGACTGTTTAATATCTAGGCATCTCTAAGTACTGTGGCACATATATAGCATATACATCACATAGGTTTTGGTTAAAAATTTTCATTTGATCGGTGACCTTATATCAGTATGAACCTCTTATCATAAATATCTGGAGCACAAGCAAAGGCAGGTGTCTGAATCTGAAAGAAAGAAAATGTTTATCTCTATAAACAATCCCAGTTTCATATTTTAGAAGACCTGTACATCTGGAAGGTATGAATACACTTAATATGCTATGAGATTAGCAACACTGAATCGTCAGAGCCATATGAAAACTTTTGTTTCTTAATTTAGTTTTGTACCAGAACATCTTTAAATCAGAAAACCTCATTGTCTTGTTTTAGAAGATTTAACCTGTTGATGATGACCAATGTAAACATAGCACAATAATATATTTTGTCTAACAATTTTTGATGACTTACGAAAACCAGATCACTCAACACATTATTTTGAACAAATAAGAAACTCTCAAATCATAATATAACAATAAACAATAAATAATAAACAATAAACAAAACATGCATTACATTTATAAAACCAATATTAACATCATTTTGGCCAGCTGGCAACTTTTGGTGGAAGCATACCAGACAAACATTTCAAAAATCCAAAAATGCAAAAAGAAAATTCATTGAGATCAAATAAAACAGCTGTTTACAGGTTGGGCACACAGAAAAACAAAACATGTTGACAAATTTAAAAAAATCAGAGTGCACTCATATATATTGGCCAAATTAAATTATAGTAACTCTTATAATTTTAGAAGTTTGTAATTACAAATAGACTAGTCAGAATTATTTGTAGGTCAATAGCAGAGATCTCATAAGAATTTGGAAGAAACAAAAAATAAATTCCTTCATAAAAATACTGACAACTTTCATGTTTTCCTTTTATGTAGCTTCCAGCTCAGTCATCTCCATACCCTCTATCACATACTCAAACCTTTCTTTTACTCTCTTAGCATTCTCTCTGTAAGAATATCATTTATATAAATTTCCTTTGATATATCTTTGTCAAAACTTATTTTGACCCCTTGTTCCTGGGTTGTTACAATTACGCCCAGTTTCCCGCTAGCTGCAAATGATGCAGCCATTTGTGATTTAAGAGCAGAGACCCTCTTTGTATGTGGAGAAAGAGAAAAACACGCTTCAGGATAAGGTTTTTGTCCCAGGTGTTTTGAGCCAGGGCACCCCACTTGTGTTTCCCACTGTGGCTTACTCAGCTTTCTTGATGTTTTGACAAAGCAGGCATTTACATTTCTCCTTTTAGATAGTAATTTTGATTAATCATCACTCAGGAGTTTGTAGTACACAAGAAAAGTTTTATGCACATCAGTTTAAACTGAAAACCAAAAGTATAAGTGCCAATTAGTCAAAATTTGCAATTAGATTTCTCCTGTAAAACTTTCCTAGATGCTTGCAGGCAGCGCCATGCTGGTGACGTCCAGGCTGGCCATTGGGGCAGCACTCACACCATGTATAACCAGTTTATATATGGAAAATAATTTGGGTGCTCAGGCTTTCCGGTGACAATATTTCATACTCCATTGATTACCTGGGGGTCGAGTGACCCTTTAGCTAATCATCTCACATTGAATGTGGGCCACTGAAGCTCACAGAAGTTTTGGGGCTTCACTTTTTATCTTAACTCTATAATCCCCTTTGAAATTATCAAAATTGTTAAGCATACATTTCAAAACAGTTGACTTACTACCAGCAGAACCCATTATGTCAGTGACTTGGACAACACAGTAACTCACAATTACAATTTATCTAAGCAAGTCCTGTCCCTTCCACTCAATCTGAAATGCAAACAAAATTTTGAGACTAACAAATGGTCTCCTGCCATCAGGTTGATTTCCTCTGGTAACAGTGACTTGGAAGCACAGGCGCAGGGGGCTGGGTATGGACGCAACACAAGGGAGCATGCACAGACACACAAAAACAGACAATCCCGGGAACAATAACCATACTGCTCCCGACCTCAAATTTAGGACAGATTCAGAGGATGACCTCTGACAGACAGCAAAACACTGTGTCCGGTGGCCTAGCTCTCACAGGTTTAAACAGAACAGAAGCTAGCACAGAACAGATACCTGGATGAGACTTGGGCAAATTGCCAAACCAGAAACTGAATTACAAGCGTGCTTACCTTGGTTGGGAGGCAGGAATTCAGTTGTCTCTATCTCGTAGCCTTGCATCCTGCCTTGCAGCTGATCTGGGGGGGCCAGCTGAAGATCAGCTTTTTGGTGCCTTGGCCCCCCAAGGGTTAGCTGCCAGGCAAGGAGGCACTGAGGCCCCCTCAAATGAGGATCTCCCTGTGAGGATCTCGCTGGGGACTCCAAAATGTTATGGCAAAATCACAAGATTCACTCACAGGAAGATGAGATTCGAGAAACAAATAAATTCTTTATTGATGCCGGCCAGGGACAGCAGAAGCTGACCCCGAGCTTTTGTGTCCTCCTCCTTAAATACACTTTTGGAGGTCTTACAAAGTCCTTGGTTGTTATGGAAACTGCATTCTTTACTATATCACCTCTCTGGAATTTTTACAAGGTTCTTTTCAAACATCTGGCCAATTAACATGGGGGGTGGGTTAGCAGGTACCTCCTGTGCTAAAACCATTTGTCTCCCTTTTTGTGGTTATATGACCTTAAGATAGTGATAAGGAAAACCTGTTTGTTCGTGATAGTATCATCTGTTTCTCCTCTTTGAAGTTTATGGCTACAGAAAGGGCAGTGGGACTAAAGTTTATCTAAAGGTTTTTACCTATTAGCTAAATTCAGAGGTTTAAGGAACAAAATGAAAATACTCTTGCCCTAATACCAGTACACCATACCAGCACTTATGGGATACACTGAAAACAGTCCTAAGAGTGCAGTTTATAGCTGTGAATTTCCACATCACAAAAACAGAGTGAGCCCAAATAGAGGAACTAATCCAACTCAAGGTCCTAGGAAAGCAGAACCAATCCAAACCCGAAACTAGTAAAAAGAAGGATATTACAAAGATGAAAGCAAAAATCAGTGAAATTGAGATAAAATACACAATCAATGAGTCAGAGTTGGTTCTTTGAAAAAAATAACATAGACAAACCCTTAGCCAACCTACACAGAAAAGGAGAGAAAAAACCCAAGTCAATGCATTTAGAAATGAAAAAGTTGAAATCACAATGGACATTGCTAAAACAAACATTATGATTAACCAGTTCACAAAACTGTAGTCCAATAAATTGGAAAATTTAAAAGAAATGGATAGCATCCTAGATACTTACAAATTTCCAAAACTGAACCAAGAAGATTAAAACAGCACTGAATAATCTAATACCATGCAATGAAATTGAAGTAGTAATAAATAACTTACAAAATAAGAAAAGCCCGATTCCTGATTGATTCACTGCTGAATTCTACAAAAACTTCATAGAAGTTCTAACACCAATGCTCCTTAAGCTTCTTAATGAAATCAAAAGGGAATAATACTTGTAAAATCATTATTGGAAGCTAGCATTAACCTGATTCCAAAATCAGATAATGATCCAGCCAATAAAGAGAACTATAGATGAACTCTTTAATAAATAGAGATGCCAAAAGTATCAACAAGGTACTAGCAAACAGTCCAATGTACTATCAAAAAGATCATACAATATTACCAAATAGGCTTCATCCCCGGGATGCAAGGATGGTTTGACATACACAAATCAATGAAGTAGTATATCACATAAACAGAAAGAAGAACAAAACCACGTGATCATCACAAGAGATACAAAAGCTTTGTACAAAATCCATCATTTTATGGTAAAAATACTGAAAAAGATAGACATAGAAAGTCCTTATCTCCATAAAATATAAACCATTTATGACAAAGCTACTGCCAACATCATATTAACTAGTGAAATACTGAAAGCTTTTCCTCTAAAACCAGGAACAAGACAGATATCCACTATCACCACTTCTGCTCAACAAAATACTCAAAATATTAGCAAGAAAAATTAGGCAAGAGAAATAAAAGGGATATGCATAGGAAAGGAAAAAGTCAAATTATCTTTTTGTGCAAATGACATAATCCTATATATATTTAAAACCCAAAATGTTAATCAAAAGACTTAGAATTATAATCAAATCAGTAATGAATCAATAGCATTCATGGACACTCATAGTTAACCAGCTGAAAAAGAAATTAGGAAAACAATACCTCAACAGTAGCATAAAAATTGAATGCTTAGGTATTAACCTAATTAAGGAGGTGAACAATGTTTACAATGATAACTACATTGCTCTGAAAATGAAAAACAAATAGGACATCAAAAAATGGAGCGATAGCCCCTGTTCATGGATAGACAGAATGAGTATGGTTAAAATGGCTGTATTATATATATATATATTTACACACTGCTATATCAGGGGCACACACCTTGGCTTTGAAGGCCTTTCTCTGAAATCTGGGTAGAAACTTCTGACTCCACAATACTTGCACTCTGCTTTCTTGTAAAACCAGCACAGTGTAGATAACACCAAGGTTTGCCACCAGTTCAAGCAGTAGACAGGTACACTTGGATCATAGCTGTAGCAGCCTGAGTGCCTGGGTGGTTTAATTCTCAGAAGATCTTTGTTAGTGGGCCCTGAAAAATTGGGATTCCTGGGGCTCTCCTCTCAAGGCAGTCTTTCAGTTTTGCAAATATGACCCTATGAAGGGAGGGAACTTGCTGATTCCTGAGTTACCTTCAAGGCACATTTCCCATTGTACTTATGAAAAGTAGTTCACTTCTTTTTAATGCTAATATTTCAGAAATCATTCCCTAATTTGCCCCTCATTTACAGATGCTTGTATTGAATGAAATTGCAAGCAATTTCCTGGGCCCCAGTTTTACAGGCCCCAAATTAACAGGATCCAACTGTACAGGTACTTTTTGGCCATCAGTGAATTTTTTCAAATTATTCACCTCTGCTTTTTTAAAATTAATTTTATAGTTGCACTTTTGATTTATATAACGATCACATGCATCCTAGGGAATATTTATCTGCTCATAATATATCTTGATTCTTCCTTTTTTCCTCCAATACCCCTCCGTTCAACTATTCTTCCTGTCCTTATTTACAAAAGCTATGTTTTAATTTTCTTTCTTTTCTTGTTATTTTTCTTTTCTCTTCCTTCACCCATACCGTGTCCCCTCCCATTTGAACATTTTCTTCCTATTTCACAATATCTATTATACATTTTCACCCTTATTTACACTTTCAGTTTCTCACACTAGAGAAACAATATGATATTTACATGTGTGTCTAATTTATTTCACATAAAAATATGATCTCTAGGTGCATACATTTACCTGTAAATGTCTCAAGTTTATCCTTTATGGCTGAGTAGTACACCATTGTATAAAAATACCACATCTTCTTTATCCATTCATCATTTAATGGTCATTTGGGTTATTTCCAAGATTTAGCTAATACAAATTTTCTGGTATAAACATGGGTGTGTATATATTACTGTGGTATAATGCTTTTAACTCTTTTGGGAAGATACCAAGAAAGGGGTTAGCTGGGTAAGTGGAATCACTAGTTTTAGTTTTTTGAGGAATCTCCATATTGATTTTCGTATTTGTTGTAGCAATTTACACTCCCACTAACAGTGGAATAGGGTTCCCTTATCCCCACAGCCTTCCCAGCAGTTGTTATTGGTTGATTTCTTGTTAACAGTCACTCTTTCTGGAGTGAGATGTTATTTGCATTTCTTAAATGACATATGATGTGGAACATTTTTTCATATATTTATTTGCCATTTGTACTTCTTCATTTGAGAAGTGTCAATTCATTTCAGATGCCCATTTTTGGGTTGGGTGTTTAAATTTTGGCGTCAGTTCTGTGTTTTGATCCTGATTCTTATGTATATATGCCTAAAAACAGCAGCAGTCTCTAGGATACAACCTGAGTGTTGGGCTGACTGGAAATTTATTCATCCTGATTAGTGTTTCATCCTTAATCTTAATCAAAATTCTCAGTACATAGTCAGAATGCAGACAGATTTTCTGTCGAAACATAACACACATGGCCTTGAGTTCAATTGCCAATGGGGTTCTTGTTCTCAACTGAAATCCCTGAGTCTGATTTTTACTGTCTCCATTGCTATCAGCATTCTGGTCTTCTCAGTTCAATCTCCCATCAAACTTGGCTTACCACATTAAAGGTTTTCTCTACGTGGCATCTCCAAATTTTCCCAAACACTTCCACAAACCTGTTCTAAAGACTTCTAAACTTCATGTTAAAGTATTATGACAATGACCCCACTTCTCTGATACCAAAATCTGCCTTAGTCACATTTTTGCTGCTGGGACAAAAAACGAAACAACCACTACTTAAAAGAGAACTTGCACTAATGCTTTTTAGAGGATTTTATTACATATTCAGCTGGTTCCAAGGCAGAAATGGTACGGCAGAGGAGCATGACAGATGCAACATTCTCACATCATGATGACCACAAATCAGACAGAGAATGGAAAAGCCAGAGACCAAGATATACACTTCCAGGTTACACCTTCAAGTGACCTACATCTAACCAGATCCCACCTCCTACCAGCACACTCTGTTGATGTATACATTAGTGAATAAAGACACATATAAATATAGCACCCTCATGATGTAATTACCTTCCAAAAGCCACAGTGCTAAGTACTTGAGAGTTTAGGGAGATGATTTATATCTGAATCATAATAATGACAGATGGGCATGGGAGAGTAAATCTTTTTAAATCAATGGTGGCTAGGAAGCAGAGCATAGGAACAATGTCAGAGATGAAAAGGCCAGGGACTATATATATATATATATATATATATATATATACTATATACACTATATTATATATAATATATATATCCCAAGGCCATGCCTCAGTGGCTCACCAAGACTTACCCAGGAGTGTGCTTACTAATGCTCTAGGCATCTCCTAAACCAATCAAAACTGTCAATTAACCTTAACCATCACAGGCCTCATGAAAGGTCTTCTAGTCATTGAAGGCCTTTCCTTGTAGGAGAGTGTAAGACCCTGGCCACTTTCTCCTCTTCTCTCTTTCACTTTCCACCTGTGAGGTTAATGGATTTGCTCTGCCATGTATTTCAACCATGACATGCTCCCCACCAACAGAGGACTAGTAACATTTGAACTACTTGATCATAGACAGAAACCATCAAAACTGTGAACTAAAATAATCTTATCTATGTAAGTTGATTTATCTCTAGTACTTGTTATAGTAGTAAAAAAACTGACTAGCAAATTTATATTTACTTGGACATCACTATCGAGCTTTCAGAAAAGAATATGAAAATCATATCAATATAAACATATAAATGATTTATAATTTTGTGCATCAGTAATTAATAAATTAAAAACAAAGGCAAATGGTCTAATGTAGAGAATTATGCCTATAAATGTGGGATGTAGCATTAAATAAAACATATGATCAATGACTTGTTCAAAATTGTAAGCAAGCTTTATTCAAGAGGAGATAATTAAGATAGATATAGACACTACACTTGTATTTCAAAAGCAAATTTCCCAGGGTAGAAATATTTTGATAGCACAGAGGTTCCCTGCTTGTCCACAACTGCCTAAGCAAGTTAGGCACTCAAAAGCTACTGCAGCTGTATTTAAAGCAAGCACAAATATAGCTCATGCTGTTGACAGACCATGACATTGTCCATGCAATAACGTTTTTACAGACATGCAGATTGTAAGAGTTATGGGGGCATGAATGCTTCCACTAAAATTTCAAAGGAAAGACTGGAAGGCCAGTAGTGAGTGGTAGGGTATGTGTTCCTGCAAGAAGACCCTGAGTGGTCAATTTTTGGGGCTATGAGAATGAAGACAATGTTATGACAGACACCAGAAAGAAATGGCAGAAACATGAAATACCTGCTGGGGGAAACTGAAAACAGCATGAAGAGGCAGTCCAAGAAAGAGACATTATGGGTAAAACTTCCCAATCCCTTGAGAGTCCACATCTTACCATAGTGTATCCTAGGTGCTGGATACAGAGCTATAAGATTTCATATTTGTCCAGCTGGGTTTCAATAATGTGCCTGTCAAGTCACTTGCTAATTTCCTATTCCCAGATTTTGGAATATAACAAAATGTATATTTACCCTGTGTCATTTTAACTTGGAAATATGTAACATTCTTTTGGATATTTTTCCTTTCTTTCTTTTGGTTATTTGAGACAAGGTCTCACAATATAGTCCAAGCCAGCCTTTAACTCACTACGTAGCCTAAGTTGGGCTCAAACTTGTGGCAATCCTCCCACCTCAGCCTCCTGAGTGCTGGGATTACAGGTGTGTGCAACCATGCCCAGCTCTTTTGGATTTCTTAAAGGGTCTCTAAGCAGCTGTGTTTCAAGTGGGCAAAGGTATAGCTCATTATGTTTCTTGTATTTTTTTTCTTTTGTATAAATTATCTGTTTGTTTTCTTCTCAGAGGAAACTTTGGACCTTGACTTTTGAACAATGAGAGAATAGGGAAAATTTGGGGACTCCTAAAGATGGAACAAATACATTTTTGATTAAGAGATGAAAGTAAGACTTTGGGGCCAGGCTTGGTATCCCATAGTTGGAATATCAAGCATCCTCAAAAGGCCCATATGATAAAGACTTAATATCCAACTTGGTACTATTGGGGAGTGCTACATACTTTTAAAGGTTTGGCATTGTGGGAAATCTTCCAGTGACTGCAAGGGTGCCATTGAGTGGATACTAGGATTCTAAACACTTCTACCTCCCTATTTCACATTCTGGCCATGAACTGAATGATTTTGCTAGACCAAATGCAGCTATTATGATGTGTTGCCCGCCCAACAACAGAGATATAAAAAATGTGAGTGCACCTGGATAAATTATATGCAAAAAGTAGCTCCTGGTACTCATGGAAGACTTGTTTTTATTTATTACAGTTCCACAGAAGTAGGTATGCTCATTTGAGAGTAGAAGCTGGTGCTAGCTGTGGTAAGGCCATTCTGTGAAACCAAGAGCTCAGTTGTTCTTTAAAGCAGCTTGTGAATCCACTGCGCTTCAGGCTGAGAAATGAAGTAGAAGAAATAGAAATTAAAGCTTCATTAATTTTAGAGAATTCTTGATGTGCTAAGAACCACATCAAAACATAAAATGTCATAGATTTTATAGATAGAAAGGAATGAGGTTATCATGTTTATTAATTCTGCTTAATACAAAAGTTCCTGGACTTCACATGAATTCTAACAAGTAAAAGTCACTGAAGATGGACAGAGGCCATCAATAAACATGTTCAACAAAGTTCCTGAGTGATTCTAATGGCCAAAAAAGGATGAGAAGTACTAAGTGCTAGTCCAGTCAGCATTGTTATATAGAAATATAATTTAGGGCCGGTGAGATGGCTCAGCGGCGTAAGCGCCTGCCTTGCAAGCGCGAGGGCCCGCGTTAGACTCCTGGATCCCACATACGAAAAAAGGGGCCGGTGATATCGCTCAGTGGCACGGGTGCCTGTTGGCGCGTGAGGTCCTGAGGTCGACCCCCCTGGTACCCACAAAAAAAAAAAAAGAAATCTAATTTAATCACATCATGTTGTGTCACATTATTGGTATAAGCTCTCACCATATTAAATCTTAAATATTTTAATATAGTAGAACATTAAAAACTAAAAATATGATATAAAAGTGTACATTAAAAAGACAGAGGGTAACTAAAATTTCTAGAATAATAATACAAATATCTTCACATGTTTATATTTCTGGGTATTTTTGCCCCCAATTTTTTGCTTACTTGCAATATCATAGCATTTTCCTCTGCTATTTCTCTTAACAATATCTTTTCCCATTAAATTTCCATGTAATTCTCTATTCTTCATCATTAGCATTTCAGTGAATACATATTATTTTGTTTCATATATTATTAAACCATTTTCTTAATATATAATTACATAGATAACACATTAAATTATACTTGGTATATTTATATAAATAATATATCATGCATATAATATAATGTATTTTGTGACATTACTAAATGCTAAATGATCCCACAGTGACATATGGTCAATGATTCTTCATAATTCGTTTCTTACATATATTTTCTCCTGTTTAAATTAAGTTTTATTTCTTTGAATTTTATTATAAAGGTATTGATTTTAATTTCTGAAATGTGTTTTTTCACTTTCACTGTTGATTCATATGGTAGTATTTTTTCCTATATCATTATGCCTCAAGTAACTGGAACAAAGTTTTAGCTAGATCTAGTCTAAATATATGCAGAAAAAATTTCTACCTATATATTGTGATTTTGAGAAGCACCAGAAATTCCACACTTTCTAAACCATTTCACATTATCCCAAATGCAAACATTTGAAATTATTCCATTTAAATTTGGAATTAGGATCTTGAATGTCCTCAGATAAACTATAGTTATTTCTGGAAGAGTAACCAAAATTAAACTTAATATCATAATTAGTAATTAGCCTGAAAGCTTGGGAAATAGAAATTTGTTTGAGAGGTATGTGTTAGGCAATTTTTTTTAGTGCAGGGAATAATTTTGAGAATGTCCAGAGAATGTAATATTGTCTAAGGAAGATAGATTCTGAAAGTAGAGTATATTCTTGGTAATCAGATGTCAAAAAGAATACATGAAACCTCATGGTGGTGAAGGAGGAAGGAGGCAACTAGTCACATCCATACTCTGGGCACAGAAAATTGGCTATGCATCAAGATAGTTATAAAACAGGCAAAAAGTCTTGGAAAGTATATCATTTCAAAAAATGCACCAAAGAAGTCACCATGCATGACTTAGAACTTTAACTTTCTCCCACCTATTTTGTAATTGATTATTTGTTAAACTTGTGTGCAGTGTCAAAATATCACATTGTTGATTTTATGCCCCTAAGACTTTCATCATATATGCTGTGATAGTGTCTCCTGAATTAACATTTTATGTCAAATTCTAATGTTCCATGACATGATGGTATTTTGCAGTCTGACTTAGTTGGATGTTATTGGATAGAAAATTCCCTACTATCTATGACTAACACAATCTTGCTCATATTTCATGATCTAATTAAAATATCACTTTTTCACTCTTATTGAATAAATAATTTATAAAAGGGGTAAAATACATAATATCCAGCTTCACCTGTGTTTATATAACTGCTCTGTAATTCTTTCATTCATTACTTGCTGATTCTTTATCAAATCCTGAATTTATTTATTCAATAAATATTAAGTAATAAATAATCTCTAAGGTAATCAGATATATTAGTAAATCAAACAAGAAATTGATACACAACCCACAATCAACATAATAAACAATCTCTAATTTAAATAACCTACCAGAAAGGAGCAAATTCTATGAAAAAATGTAGAGGAAATAACAATGAGGATGTAAGAGGTAAGAATCATTGCAATTATAAATAAGGTAGTGAGAGTTGCCACATTAAGAAATTGACATTTGAGCAAATATTTTAAAATGTGTAAGAGTTAGCCATGCAAAAATCTAGGGAAAATATTCCAGGGAGACGAAATGACCAGTGTAAGATCTCTCAGTAGGATTCTGGGATATTTGAGAATCAAAAAGGAGGCATGTGTGGCTAAAACAGAATGAAGAGAAAGAGGAAAAAATGAAATAAGGGAGACAACTGTATCACATTAAGACTGTTTGCAACTGTAAACATTTTGACATTCATTCTGAATTTGTGTGTCATCTTTTTTTTTTTTTTTGGTACCAGGAATGGAGCTCAGGACCTTGCGCTTGCCAGGCAGGCACTTGTGCCCCTGAGCTATATCCCCAGCCCCTTGTGTGTCATCCTTGTGCAGGGGCCATGCTAATCTTCTCTGTATCATTCCAATTTTAGTATATGTGCTGCCAAAGCAAGAACTTGACATTTATTCTGAATGAAATTGTGAGAATTACACAGTTTTTGCAAGTTTATTTCTTGTCTTCAGTTTAATTCTTTTGATTCTAAGTACTCCATGTTTTACTCAGATATTAATTAAATTAAAATTATTCAGATTTTAATATATTAATTAAATTAATATATGCAATAAATTCATAGTCAATTTAAACTGATTATACAAGTTGGTGAGTTTTTAATATATGCTCCCACTCTTCAAACCACTGCTACAATCAACATTCTGAACATTTCAGTTATACCTATCGTTAAGTAATATTCTACCTTTGTAGTTTTAAGGAATAGAGTAATTAAGAAAAAAATGTTAAGGCAGATTTCTCATATGATGCTTTGAGCGTCCATATTTTTAACTAAGACTAGTTTCTTCAGAGAAGACAAATAGAACAAAAGCTATAGGTACTGCTACAATTTGTAGAAAAGTTTAAATTATTTGAAAGAAATAGGCATGCAAGCACATATCCAAAATGTTTAGAAATATACCTGACACAAAATATTTGCTCAAGAAATATTTTCTGATAGAAGAAACTGATAAATGAAGATGAATGACAACTGAAAACCACAATATTTCCCAATAAAAAATTTCAACTTATAAAACAATAAAACCATGGCTTACTCTGGCAAAACTTCAAAGTTAATCCATCAATAAATATGTAATAATTATCTAAAACATGCTGGAAAATATTCAGTGAGCTATGGTAAATAAAAACACTTGGCTAATATCAGTGAGAGTTTGTCAGTTTGGTCGCAAGATAATATTTATAACATCACACAAAGTAGAGGACAAGGTGTAATAGCTTTCTAATATAAGTATGAAATTTGAAGAAGATAAGTGCAAAAGAAGGGGAAGTTAATTGAAAAAACATGAAGTAATATAAATGAATGCATAATGGCAGTACTAACAATAATAAAGTTTCATATTTATATAATGATTTGGCATTTACCAAAGCTTTTCTCCACGTTTTTGTTTCTTATTTGAACCTAAGAATAATTTGTTATAATGAGCTTGTTAGGTATTATTCTCAGTTACAGATGATTTAACCTGAATTTCAATCTCAATCTCTCTCTGTCTGTCTCCCTTTCACACCCAGAGATACTAATTAGTTGTTGGTTTAAATCAGAAATCTATTTTTATGTCCTAAAACTTAGAAATTGATTGAATACAAAAATAATAAGAGCTTAGATGAGAGAATTGTCTAGGGCAGTGATGGCGAAGCTTTTAGAATTTTCAAAGATACAAACAGTCCAATGTGGCATGCATACCATAAGATAGCCATCACTGGTCTAGGGATACAGTGCAAATGGATATCATACTAACATATGAATGTTCCCAACTGGTGCATGTAGATGCATGCAGGTCCAACAAATTCATCAATAGAAAACAACCATGAGTTGCTTTATATTGGAGAAATAAGTGCCAGAAACAGAGGCAGAGACATAGTAGTAAGAGAGGAAGGGAAAAAAAATAATAATATAAATTCAGGAAAGTTAGTGGAGGAGACACATTTCTGCTAAAGGCAAGAACTCATCAGGTATTGTAGATGGAGACAAGGCCATAAGATTTGATAAAAGATCATTAAAAGACCATTTAAAAAAAGCTTGTTTAAAAGGAGAACTAGAGATAATGGACAGAAAACATAAGTTGAAGGGAAGAGTAGAGAACTAGGGAAAAAGTTGCAAATATTGTATTTAAAGTTAAAAAGGTAATTAATTAATGAAAATAAAACAAATATACAACCACATTAGGAAGGGGGACCTAAAATTCATGATGCACATGTCATAATCTATACCTAAGATGTTGGAAAAACAAATAAAAAAGTAAAAACTTAAAAAGTAGTCATGTAAAATTATTTAGAGTTTTAGAAGTAAGCAATAAAAGAAATAAAGACAGAGTCATATTAATATGAATCTATGTGTTTCTGTCTGGGCCATGAAGCTGCACTGGTATTGAATATCTTTACAAGAAATAATGGTGAGATAACTGAAATTGTACAAGGAAGAAAACTAAATATCAGAGTAGAAATTAGTGAAATAAGGGTTAAAAAGAACTGGTTCTTTGGAAAAATAAATAATATAGACAAACCTTAGCTAATCTTATCAAAAAGGAAAGAAAAGACAAAAATTAATGCAATTAGAAATGAAAAAGTTGAACTTATGAAGGACAGAGCCAAAATCCAGAATATTATTAGTGAATACTTCACAAAAATATATGCCAAATAAGTGAAGAACTCAGAAGAAGTTGAGAGATTTCTTGACACTTGTGAATTGCGAAAACTGAACCAAGGTGACTTAAAAGCTTGAACAATCCAATAACGAGTAATGAGAATGAAGCCACAATAAACCAATGCAGAAAAGTTCAGGATTTGATGGATTCATGGCGGAATTCTACAAGAACTTCAGGGAAGATCTAACACCAGTAATCCTCAAAACATTTAAATGAAATTGAGAGGGAAGGAGTATTTCCAAAGTCATTCTCAGAAACTAACATTATCCTGATTCCAAAACCAGACAAGGATCCAACCAAAAAGGTGTTCTATAAACAAATTTCTCTAATGAATGCAGATATGAAAATACTTAACAAGATACTGGCAAATAGAATGGGGTAAATCATTAAAAAATCATATGCCATGACTAGATAGGCTTCAACACACAGGTGCAAGGATATTTCAACATATGCAAATCAATAAATGCAATTCATCACATAAACAGAAGCACAGACAAAAATCACATGATCATCTCAATAGTTGTGCAAAAAGCCTCTGACAAAATCCAACATCCATTCATCATAAAAATGAAGAAAATAGTTATAGAAGAAACTTACCTGAAAAATGATAAAAGCTACTGCCAACATGATATAAAAGGGGAAAAAATGAAGGCCTTCCCTCTAAAATAAGGAGCAAGAAAAGGATGCCCATTATCACCACTGTTGTTCAATGTAATCCTTGAAATATCAGCCAGGACAATCAGGCAAGAGAAAGAAATAAAAAGGATATATATGGGAAAGGACAAAGTCAAAAGATCATTATTTTCAGATGACACAATCCTTTACTTACAAGATCCAAAAGACTCCTAGAATTGAAAACCAAATCCAAGAGTGTAGCAGAATACAAAATAAACACAAAAATAATTAGGATTCATATACACTAATAATGAAATCTCTCACAAAATTAGGAAAACCATACCATTCACAATAGCATCAAAAAATTCAATTCTTATGTATTAACCTAAGTAAGGAAGGAAAAGACCTTTGCAATGAAAAATACATCAGATTGAAAAAGGGAATTGAGGAAGACATCAGAAAATGGAAAATATTCCTTTGTTCCTGGTCAGACAGAACCAACACAATCAAAATGTAACCACACTTCTGAAACCGATGCACAGATTTAATGCAGTTTCAATAAAAATAGCAATGTTATTTCTCACAGAGCTGAAGAAAACAATCTTAATATTTATATGGAATCATAATAGATCCAGAATAGCAAAACCAATCCTTAGTAACAAAAGAAAAGCAGATGGCATCACAATCCCAGACTTGATGTTATATTAAAAAGCTACAGTGATAAAAACAGCATGATACTGGCACAAAAACCAGCATGTGGATGAATGGAGCACTATAGAAGAAGCAGAAGCAATCCTAGGAACATATAGCTATTTGATCTTTGAGAAAGGGGCCTAAGAGGAAAGATAGCCTCTTTAATAAATGGTACTGGGAAAATGTGGATACATGCAGAAGATTGATTCTAGATCTGTATATTTCCTTATATATTAAACTAAAATATAAATAGGTCAAAGATCTATATGTTAAAAGAGAAGCAATCTACTGGAAGATAAAATAGGTACAACTGCTGAAGACATAGTCATAGACAAGGACTTTCTAAACAGAACCTTTGTAAATAATACTGAGAGTCAACAAATGGGATTACATCAAATTAAAAAGCTTTTGCACTGCAAAGGAAACTACCAACAGAGTGAAGAGACAATGTGCAGAATGGGAAAAATTATTTGCCATCTTTTCATTGGACAGAGGACTAACATCAAGAATACAAAAAGAATTAAAATTTTAGATCCCCCAAAATAAAAGTCCAAATCTTTAAAAAAAAAGGGCAAGGAAAATGAATGGACAATTTTCAGAAGAATTAAAAATGGCTAATAAATACATAAAATGCTCATCATTTTTGGCCATCAGAGAAATGTAAATTAAAACTACAATGTGATACCATCTTACCCCAGAAAGAATGGTTACCATCAAAAAATCTAATAACCAATGCTGGTGAGGTCATGGAGATAACAGAATTCTACAACATTGGTGGTGGGAATGTAAACTAGTGCATTTATAGAAAACAGTGTGGAGATTCCTCAAAAAACTAAAAATAGAAATCCATTTGTCCCAGCTAACCTCTTCTAGGTACTTTTGCAAAAGAGATAAATTCTTCATATTACACAGATACATGCATACCCATGTTTATAGCTGCACAATTTATAATAGCTAGATTTTAGAAACGATGTATATGTCCACCTACAGTTTAGTAGATAAGGAAAATATGATATTTACATAAAATGATTAGTATTCTGCCTCAAAGAAAAATAAACTTGAGGCATTTGTAGGTAAATGGATGCAACTTGAGAACATAATGTTAAATGAAATGAGTCAAACAACTTCAAGTACCACAGTTTCTAATATATGAGGAACACAAAGAGCAAAATAGAAGAGTGATAAATAGGAACTAGGGGGAAGTCCATTTCCTCTCTAAATTCCATTAATGTAAAAAATTTCAATATATATCCTAATTGGCTTCAATTATACTACTATTTTGTCATGGTTTATTGAAAAGAAAGATTTGTGTTATTATGTTTATTTTTTTGTAAGAACCTTTTTGTCATTTGTCTTATTCTCTGAGTAACTACTATGGACATAAAAGTACACAATATAATATCTATTGTATTCTCTTATTGTTCATTTATGGAATTTTGCTTTATTTTCAGAAAAAAATATTAAGTATAATTAGTTAATTAATTATACAATGCTGGATATTAATCCCAGAGTCACACTCAAGCCAAAAAATGCCACTGAGCCACATTTTCATCCCTAGTTTTTAAAAATAGATCAATTAGATTATGACAGTTTCCAAAGTAAATAATCTCTTGTCATATTATATAAGCACTTCTAAAACATTCAAATTCTTGTAGAATCACTGTGTTATCAATAATTCTTCTATCATTTCTTAATAAGAATTCAAGATGGTAATGATTTTCACTCAATGTAATCACTATTTTTTTCGTTGCAGATTTTCAATCCCCTCTGCTACCTCATTGGGATTATCTCAACCATTTTCCATGATGATTATGTGCAAGTATATGACCTTTTCCTCTCAGGCACAGCACGGAAATTCCAAACTCTTCCAAGTATGTCATCTATGTTAATTTCAATTTATAGCTCCTCTAATTCAATCTCTCATTTTAGAGATGAAATATTATGCTTAGAATAGGAAAGGGATTCAGTTGCCTTGTTTTAGCATGAAACAACATAGGTTCAAGGAAGAAAAGTAAAAATTGAGATTTGCCTCATAGTTCTCATCTCTTTAACTTAAATCAATGCTTTGTCTAGTTTCACATAGACTAATATGAAGAGCTCTCAAGTTTTATACAAATAACATTTACTTTCTTTAAATAAGAACAACGAATAACTTGTAGCCTCCTTTAATTGAATTTTCTGATTATTTGTGGAAATTTGACACCTAATTAGCTGTCCAAATAGATGTTTTCAAGTCAAAATATATAGTGTTGAATTTTATGCCATGTAAGTACATTGTGCTCAATAAATGACGATACTTTCTTTAAAATGAGCTATCAACTGATTTTGTCAAGGAGATGGGAACAGTTGAAAACTTTGATTGTTTTACTTATTGAACATTTTCTGATGAATTTATTTCTTTTACACTCTGCTTATATAGGTTGTATGCAGTTAAAAATCCATGTATAAAATTTTTGTGGGATATGATAGGAGCAGAGTTCCATGAATATGCATAATGCCTTGTCAGATACTGCACGAAGTATTTTGTATGCTTCATTTTACTATGAAAAGAGTCTTTTTAATGTCCCATTTTACACTTGAGAAACCTGATGTTCCCACTCATTAAGAGAGTAATCCATTGACATTCTGTTAATAAGAGGTAGAACAAGGACTCAAATCAAATCTGTCTGCTTAATCCAGGAGAATAAAAGAGATGACCCTGAAATATGACACTAGCTTTTGTGTGGAACTTTTATCCTAATAGTGAATATAATAAACCAAAAATAATATATGATTTTTGATAAATGCAAATTCAGTGAGGAGAAATAAAGTAGGATGCAGGGTTTGAAGAACAAATGCACCTTTCTGGAGGAGGGGATAACATAAAGTATTCAAGAAAGGCCTCTCTAAAGGGAACATTTGACTTGAAATACTAAGTACAGAGAAGGATTAATAAATCAAAACTCTAAGGGAGGTGGAATATTCTCTTCATGAGAAACATCATATGCAAATGCTTGGAAAAAATTATCTTGGTGTGTATGAGAAAAAATGGATGCCATTTTCACCAGATCATAAAAGAAAAAAATGTTATCAAAGGTGATAGGGGGAAATAGGTAGGGTGTAGATAATGTTGGCACTAAAAGATGGAATAAGAAATTTGCCTTTTATTCTCAATACAATGGAAGTCACTAAAATGTTTTAAACAGTATAAGGACAGGGCCATGAGTTGGAAACTTTCACAGTACTCCAGGAAAATTGATAATGATGATGTCAACTGGGCCATAATGTAGTAATGATGGAGATATAGAAAAATGGACTGGTTCATGAAACATTTTTATGGTAATGTAGCCACATCTTATTGAATGATTACATGTGAGAAGAGAGAAAAAGACAAAACACATATTATATCCAGGTATTAAAAATCAGTTGGTTGGGCCGGTGAGATGGCTCAGCGGCTTAAGCGCCTGCCCTGCAAGCGCGAGGGCCCGAGTTCAACTCCCGGAACCCACATACGAAAAAGGGGCCGGTGATATCGCTCAGCGGCACGGGCGCCTGCTGGCGTGCGAGGTCCTGAGGTCGACCCCCCAGTACCCACAAAAAAAAAAATCAGTTGGTTGGAAAATGGTGCTATTTAATATGACAAAGAAGGCTGGAAGAGTTTATTTGGTAGTAGGTTAAAAGTGGTGTTGAGAAATGTTAGTTTGAGATCTTAACATTGGATTTTTCAGTAAGCAGTTAGATATAAGAATGTGAAACTCCAAAGGAAGATGAGAACCATAGATTAATTTTGGAGTCATCAACATGTAAATGGTATTTAAAGCCATCAGATTGTATAAAGTCAACAAAGGTAGATTGTACAAGAAGGGCAAAGAAAAAGCCTTGAATCATTGCAACAAGGATAGGGCAGGGGAAATGCAATAAATATGATTAAAAGCTACCACATAGTAGAAATAAAAATAGGAAAACAAGGCATCTTAGATGTGAAGTAAAGCATGTGTTTCTAGGGGATAACTTAGTTTAAAATCTGTTAGATTATAGACTAAGATAAGACAACCAGTGGTCATGGATAATAGAGTGTATTTGGTAATCTTTAAAAGAGAAGTTATCAGTGAAGTGGCAAGGATGAAAAAGCCTATCTGGACTATGAATACATATAGGAAGTTTATTAAGAAGACTTGGCATGAATTAATAAAAGCCTCTTGATTTTATTTTTTTGAACAAAAATTAACCCTTGCCAACAATTTCTTCTTTTATATTTCACTTAAAACTGCTTGCAGAAAATAATCTAGCTATTAAAGTGTCCTTGTGCATTTATTTTGAGTCATCTCCAGTGTATTTTCACTCCTTGCAAGTTTTCTTCATCCCTAGAGCCTCCCATCCATTGACTCAGTCCTTAAAGTGGATAGAATCTAGAGCAAGGAGGTTATTAATCAGCTCTGTCTCAAAGCATGGTTTTCGAGAATGTTGGGAGAAAATGGACTTCATACACAGGCATTTTGAGAGACATAAACTATAGTTCTAATTTCCAAAAATAGAATTAACTTATTAAATGCAAATAGAATTAAGTACATAGTTTTATTATAAACCAAACATAGATAAAATTTAGAGTATAAGGTAAAAGAAATTCCCTATCAGACTAGAAGAGGCAGCATCTACACCTCAAAAGAGACACATAAGAAGAGGATGAGGGGAAAGATGAGGAGGGAAGGAGGACAAAGAAGAGATGGTGAAGGAAGAGGTAGTGGTGGAGGAGGCTGAGGAAAAGGGAATAAATGAACATGAGAAGCTTAATATTAAAACCTAGCAATACTTACAGATCTCCTGAATTTAGCTTGACAGAGTACATCAGTCCTACTATGCTGAGAACAGACAAGAAAGACAGTGAAAGCAGAGGAAACATGATGATGCTCAGAACATATTAAAATGGGTTACACTTCAACAAAGACCAGAGAGAGACAGAAATGGAGATCAACAACCCATTTTGGAACAGGATCTCTTTAAAAAATGAAATGCCTATTTATATTTCCCTATAAAATCAGACTATTTGGAAAAAGGATATAAAAGAGTTAATTTTTTAGATAAGAAAAATATAAGTCCTAATTTGAGAGTAATTACCCTCAAAGACATGGAGTAAATATGACAGAGTTGGTTAGAAGCTAAAGGAGATCTAGTTACTTCTTTTTTTTTTTTTTTTTTTTTTTTTTTTGTGGGTACCGGGGGGACGACCTCAGGACCTCGCGCACCAACAGGCACCCGTGCCGCTGAGCGATATCACCGGCCCCTTTTTCGTATGTGGGTTCCGGGAGTCGAACTCGGGCCTTCGCGCTTGCAAGGCAGGCGCTTAAGCCGCTGAGCCGTCTCACCGGCCCTCTAGTTACTTCTTGAAAGTTAACTTTTGTTTTCTGGTATCATCAATGACAAGGGCTCATAAAAAAGTTTAGTTCATATTCAGGTTAATAACAAATTTTGCATATCTGAAACTTGGTGTGTTGTATTTCTACTATATCTAGATTTTAATTAACTTAGATTTGCTCTATGTACTAATATATATTTTTATATCTCTCTTAAATCTGCCCTTGTAGAAGTTTTAGTTATTTTTTATTCCTGTTTTTCCTGAGTATAGAGTACTGATTTTTGTAAAATGACCTTATTAGTTTAAAACAATTCATAGGCACAAATCACTTCTCTGCTGTAGTCAAAATTACTCTAGATGTCTTACATTATTTTCAATTTTTATTTTTATTAATACATATTTGCAGTACCTAATGACTACATTTCTCATGGGCAGTTGATACATGTACGTAACACATCTTAATTAGGTTTTCATCCCCTTCCCATCCTCTCTTTCCATTTCTTGGTCCCTTTCTTTTTGCAAAATACCTCTTTATTTCCTGTTATGTTTTATTTTGATTTTGCATTGGATTTCTGACGTAAGAGAAACCATGCAATATTTAAGCTTATGTGTTGGTCTCATAAATTTTTAACATTTGTTTTTCAAATATTTTGAGTCACTTTGAAGTGCACATTATCTTTCTTGATGCTGTCTCAAATTTGTCAATATTATAAGACAACTACTCTTCAGAGAATGCATGCATTTATAATTTTAAAAAATCATCTTAAAATCTGATTTGACTTATAAAACAAGCAGAAGCAAACATACCAAAGGAGCATATCTTGGTTTGGGAGGTGGAGGAGGCATCCTGCACTGACAGAGATGTTTGATCCTAGGTAATGGTAGGAAAGGCTCACAAGGAGGGAGTGGTGGCCTTTCTCTTGATGGAGGAACTCTACCGGTACTTGGTTTTTTCCCTTTTTCACTGAAAGTTGCCTTTTTGGATGACATTCTAAATCCTCTCTTTAGTTCAGACACTCCCTTCCTCAAATCTGTAGATGTGGCATCTGAATCATCAACCCTCTTTTTAGTCTCAGCTTTACTTAGTGACGTATCAGATTCAGCATCAGTAGATTCTGTGTCCATCTTTGCTTCCTTCTTGGCCTCTTTCTTTAAACTTTTCTTTTCCTTCTTTGAATCTTTCTTTTCCTTCTTTAACTCCAATTCAGACTCACTTTCAGTAGACTCTGCAGACTTTTTTGCATCCTTCCTTTTGTCAGATTTCTTTGAATCTCTCTTAGTTTTATCTTCAACTTTCTTGCCCCGTTTTGAATCTCCTTCAGATTCAGTATCAAGATCAGTAGAAACTGTATCTTTCTTTGTGATTTTTTTTTTACTATCTTTCCTTTCTTTTTTGTCATCTTTCTTACCCTTCTTTGACTCTAATTCAGATTCAGAATCAGTAGGGACTGTGCTTTTTTTTTCATCTTTCTTTTTGCTTTCTTTCTTTGAAGGTTTCTTCTCCTTTTTTGAACCCTTTTTTGCATCCTTTGAGCCTCCAGATTCAGCATCAGTTGATTCTGTGTCCTTTTTTGCATCTTTCTTCTTGTCATCTTTCTTTGAAGGTTTCTGATCTTTCTTTGCACCTTTCTTTGCATCCTTTGAGTCTCCAGATTCAGCACCAGTAGATTCTGTGTCTGTTTTTGCGTCTTTCTTCTTGTCATCTTTCTTTGGAGGTTTCTGATCTTTCTTTGCACCTTTCTTTGCATCCTTTGAGTCTCCAGATTCAGCATCTGAGCTCTTTTTTGCATCTTTCTTTGGAGGCTTCTTTGAATTGTTGTGTGAGTAATTCTTTAACCATATGTCAAAATCCATGGATTCAGCAACAGAATTCTCTGAACACATCATTAAATCGATGTTTGAACAATTTGTTAAAAGAGTCTCTGATTTGCCATCAGAGTTTTTCTTAGAGGTCTGAGAATCTTTATTTAGATTGTTCTTTCTACATATGGATTCGGTATCTGACTCCTTGGAATTTGAATTTGTTTCATATTTTGAAAGAGTTTTTGTCACTACCTCAGAATCTTTGAACACTGGACTTGTTTCTGATTTGGACTTTGGATTTTTAATCAGTTCACTTGCATTTGATGATTTTGATGGAGATTTATCACCTTTATTTCTTCTTTGGAGTTTATCATCTTTTACTATTTTTTTGGATTCTGGATTTATTGCATGTGAATCATTTTTTTTCTTGGAGTCTTTCTTCAAAGCTGCTTTTTTATCATTTTGGGACTTCCTATTTTCTGCCTCAATAGAATGGGTTTGGGAAGAATAAGGATGTCTAGATGGAGCCTGTAGTTTGAAAGTTAGGCAAATGGATGGCCATTGAAAAAAATTTTGAAAGAATGCCTTATCCATGTATGAGCTGACTTCTGATCTTCCTCTATTTTTGTATTGACTTGCCTCTGAAAAGATTAGATAGAGTAATAAATATTTGTGAGTGAGTTATATATTTTATCTCTATCTAAAATAGTGATTTTCAAAAGCATCTAATTAAAATCAGAAAATAATTTCTCCTTGTCAAAGTTTTGTGTGTGTGCATATGTATGTTAATTCTACCTAGGAAGCAAAATGACTTAAGTGGAAACTTTGTAGTCCCCTTGATTCAGGTAAGGATTGGAGCATGCTCACAATAATACATGACATTATAGGGCTGGTCCTTAAAATCAACTGCTTTTTTTTTTTTTTTGGCTTTTGGAAATCTAGTTGGAACACTTTGCACACCATCCTTTCCCAAATTAGCCAGAAAGATGATCCCTTTAAAGTTAAAAGTTTAAAGTTTCTAATGACAATTCAAGCTATAGTTTCAGTCTTCAGGCCTAACCTACTTTATGGTACTTTAAGTTTCTCTGACCAGATTCAGAACCTAACACCACAACTGTAAAGTATAGCAAGAAACAAAGGGGGCGGTGAGATGGCTCAGCGGCTTAAGCGCCTGCCCGGCAAGCGCAAGGGCCCGAGTTCGACTCCCGGAACCCACATACAAAAAAGGGGCCAGTGATATTGCTCAGCGGCACGGGCACCTGCTGGCGCGTGAGGTCCTGAGGTCGACCCCCCGGTACCCACAAAAAAAAGAAACAAAGATGTAAAGTGAAAACAAACATGCATTTGATCTAAGTTAATTTGTGTAGTAATAGTGTAATTTATCATCAAATGTTTGTTAAATCTGGTTGTAAAAGTAACCACAAAAACTGATTTTATATTTATTTCTTACAGTCTTTCAACTATATACTCGAAAATCTAAAAATGTAATGTTTACATAGAATTGTAAAAGGAATATGAAAAGAAGTGTATAACTTGAATCATTAAAGAAATGAATACCCCTTGAATAAATATATTGAGTGCAACATTTTTAGAAGATGTTTTCAAAATATTTTAAATCAAAAGGAATGACCCTTATATTCTATTTTTTATTTTTCCTAATTAATATTATAACTCTACTTTATAAATGCAATAAAAATAGAATCTCTTAGTGTCAATATCCTCAACTTCATATTAAAGAAAATTCAAAGGCCCTGAAAACAAACAATTAACTCCTGCTCTAAGAAGCAAATTTTAAATGTTTTTGCCACTGGTAATCATTTTCCAATTGGTATGACCAGTTGCAACATTAGTCTTTCTAAATTGATTATACAATGCTATAAAATGAATTTGAGGGGTCATATAAAGTGCAAATAAATTTGAGTCTGAAATAAGTGAGAACAATATATGTAGAAATAGTAAAATTAAAATAATATATATCTTGTTTATATTTATATATAATTTACAAATATAAACAAATTCCATTTAACTTTTCAATACTTACAGGAACTGTGATTTGTAATTCTGAAAGTTTTGATCTCCCTTTTCTACCTGGCATGGGTGGTTTGGGAAATGTCAAAGCAAAGTGTTCTTGATTGCATGATTTTCTGCTAGGTTCATTGGCTAAAATGTGATAAGAAAATAAGCAACTTGCAGTTAATAACTAGAATTGAATAAGCACTTATATATCCTTAAATGAGTAATATATCATTTAAATTAAATTATTATAACTCAAAATATAACTTTTCTCTTTGATGTTTATAGTTAATTAGTATAGCAATTAAGGAAAATAAGAGCCAATTCAACTATTTATCAGGGAATTATGTTTAAAATAATATTTCTTGTTTTATTTTTGGTATTAAGTCCATTTTCACGCATAGTTACTAAACCATAATTTTAAAATACTATAATCAAACATAAAGAATGAAAAATAGAGAAATATTCTTTGTGTCCTTTCAAATGCCTCCTTTATTTTCTGTGCATTTAGTCCATTTTATTATGTTGTTTTGGTTAGATTGGTGGCAATATAATTATTTATTTTGTAGTTCCAATAGTAACTAGCACATTATTGAACATAACTCATAAAAGTCTTGATAGATTAAATTGAGTATATATATTAGCTTCTATTTAAATTCAGTGATATCAATAGCCACAGAAATGAGGGCCACAGATCCAATTCAGTTCTTGAAACTCTATTTAAAGAGTGACATACACATACTTTAGGACATACAAAATGGAATAATCAGGAAGACCAAACTATCTGTCAAGTGTGTCAAGAGAGGAACTGAAGAATCTCAGTATATTTCTCCTGGAGATGGGGAGATTAATGAGAAATATGATGACTTTATTCAGTTATGTAAAGAACTACTATATGAGAGTAGTAGTAACAATAACAGCATATGTGCAACTGCTAAAACTTATGAAACATTTACTACATGTCAGACTATGTTCTAAGCCCATTACACATATTGACTCATTTAATCCTTACAAACACACTTTGATTTGGATAGTACAATTACCTTCATTTTACAAATGTTGAACAATGAAACAGTAGCAGAGGTTAAACTATTTGCCCCAAATCATAAAGCTAGCAAGTAGAAGAGTTAAGATTGACATACAGAATCCACACTCTAAATCACAATGTTACCAACTTGTTTAATGATTTCTGAGTAAAAACAAGCCAATGGGCAAAATTGCACCATTGAAGATACATTTCAGCTCAATATATTAAGGATAGCTTTCCTAAAGTTACAGCTATTCAATAAATGGACTGTTTACTAACTACCTAGATCTGTATGCATTTTCCAATTTTCATTTTATAATGTTTAATTTTGAATACAAGGGGATTTATACAAGCACAGTCGATTGGTATTATAAGGAAGAACAAAAAATGAATCTTTTATTTTAAATGAGCTAATACAAAATCATATCAAAGTTAGAAATATTTTGCACATACATACACACATGCACATACATCAAGTTATAGACATTGATATTCACATATTCACATCTAATTTTAACAGCAATTCAGAGCAGTTTTTGTCAAATTTCACAGAAGATATTAGTCACTGATTACTAAAGTTACTTTCAAATGTAAAAACATTGAACTTCAAAAACTGAAATTCTTACTTGAAATGGAGTTTACATATGCTGTGATGTTTACTTCTCTATTAGAAAGAAAATGTTTTAATTGAATTTATAATATGGATAAGAATAGCCATTATCAGTATGAATTATCCTTTAATAGAAATACTGATAACTAATGGGTTTTCTCATAAAATTCTTAGACAAGAAAACAGTAAATCAAAATAGCAAAATGCATGTATATTTAAGTCTAAATTTTTTCACTTCTAACTTCTCATATCCAGAACAAAGCCAGGCCTATAGTCATAATTAAGCATCTACTAACTTATCTAGGTAAAAAACAAAAACAATAAAGCAATAAAATGTTTAATGAAGCAGTCTCAACCAGTAGTTAAAGAAAAACAGTTAATTTGTGTTTTTTTTCAAAATATAAATATGTCTGAGAACTGCTCCCAGATGCATGGAAAAGTATGTCTGAGTTGGGTTAGAGCTACTGCTCAGAATACTCTTGATAACAGAAAATGCCTAAATTTTTGAGATAGTTCAACTTTGTGCTTTTTCAAATAAAACCAGTGACTATATTAATTCACTAGAGCTACAACAGTAAAAACTTTATAGTTCAAAAGTGTGCATTACTGGCTGGAATACTACTTTCATAAATTGTATAAATATTTTATATCTGCCCTGAATTTGTGTTCTTTTTCACAGTCAAATGTCATCTTCCCATAGTGGAAAGTTGTCTTTTCTAAACTCTATTTTTTTATAAGCACTAACTAGTAAACAGTTAAAAGCATATCAACTCAATGTACTGTGTGTATTATTCATAGTCTCTTGTGAGATATGCAGGATAAAGCATACTTTAAGGAAGAAATTCTCAAAAGAAATTATAATGCGCAATATGTAAATGAAAGTAAAGGGAAAATAAAAGATAAATATACTTTTGTCTTTAAATTAGTATTTAACCCATACACTTTCAATGGATTTAGTTTATATTTGGATTTAAATCTAACTTCTTAATTTTTGCTTATTTGTTTTGCCTATTTTACCTTTAAATACAAATCCAGATAAATGTAAATACATTAAAAATGGTCTAAATACTCATTTAAAGACAAAAATAACATAGTGGATTGAAAAAATACCTGACTATGAGTTTATTATACAAGTTAAAACTGAAATATAAATTTACAAAAATTTTGAAAATGAAAAGAGAAATACTGTGCACACACTAATGTATAGTGAGCTTATGGAGCTAAAGTAATGTAAAACTATAAGACAAAGATAAACAGTAATTGGGTTAATACAATAGAAAAAAATTATTCTAAATTATTATGTATCAATTAACATGCTTTCAAAAATATATGCCAAAACATTATAAAACTAAACATTATGAGAGGCAAATTCAGAAAAATTGATGGAGATTTTTATATCTTAGTTATTAGTAGACCAAAAAGACAAAAATGCATAAGTAGTAATATAAGAAACATAAATGAAAAAATATACCATATAGACATTACTGCAAACAATTACATTGTGAATATCCTTTTCATTTTCATACAGAACACTGAACCATCAAAGGAAAAGTGGCTATATATTGGACAATGAATTAGGTCTCACTATCAAAGTATTGAAATAATATGGCATAATTTTGATAAATACATTCAAATGATTCAACAATCAATGACCAAAAATAATTAAAATTGCCCAAATATTTTAAAATTAAGAATAGAATTTATGTATTTATTTAAATGTGCTTTATTGCCTAAAATATGGTTTGTTTTGAAAAAAGTTCCATTTGATGGAGTGAAAAAAATATTTTTGGCTATTGCTGGGTGAAACACTATGTAGATACAATATCTATTAAGTCCATCCATTCAATGATTGGTTTAATTCTGATATTTCTTTGTTGAGATTTTTTCTCTTGTTGACCTGTATATTTGTGAGAGAGTTTTATTCCTGTCCACCAATATGATTGCATTGGTGTCTACCTGTTCTTTTATGTTCAGTACTTTTTGTTTTATAAAGTTCATTGTACCAACATTTGTGCATATATATTTATGATTGCACTTTCTTCCTGTTAAATAGTTCCCATTATCATTAGATAGTGGCCATCTTTGTCTCATCTTATCAGTTTTCATTTGAAGTTTTCTGTGTCTCAGAATTAAGATAGTTAACCCTGTTTTCTTTCACAAACTAGTTGCACAGAGTAGCATTTTCTGTCCCTCAGTTTCAGTCTATATGCTTCTATTTCAGTGAGGAGTATTTCTTGCAGGAAACATCAGGTCAAATATTGTTTTTAGATCTTGTCTGCCAGTCTGTGTCTTTTGATAGGGGAATAAAAACATTTAACTTTAAGAGTTGCTGTTGTAACTTATTTGCTCAGTTCTGCAATTTAATTGTTTTTCCAATCTTGATTCCTTTATTTTACCTTTTATTTAACTACCTTTTCAGTTAGAGGTATAATTTCTTTAGGCCCTTTAATGCTAATGGCCTCCTTTCTTCTCCCTAGGATACTCTTAATTATTTTCTTCAAAGTTGGTTTAGTGGGAATGTACTTATTTGACATGGAAGTTCTTTAATTCTCTGTCAAGTTTGAACTTCTGTTTTGCAGGTTATAGAAATCTGTGTTGACTACAGATTTTATTTAGTGTTTGCAAAACTTCACTGCATGATCTTCTGACTTTTAGTGCTTCTGCTGTAAAATGCATTATATGCATCATAGTGGAATAAATGTAGAAAACAACAGCAAAAGAAATCATAAAATCTATGAAACACATTGACATTAAGTAATACATTATTGAATAATCAGTGGTTCTCAGAAGAAATTAGACAACAAATTTAAAAATTTCTAACATCAACTGACAAAGAAAGCACAACATACTAAAACCTATGGGGCACTATGAAAACTATCCTAAAAGGCAAGCTTATAGCTGTAAATGGACAAATTAAAACAATAAAGCAATCTCAAATAAATATTGTTATGATATATCTCAAAGGTCTTAGAAAAATAAGAAAAATGGAAAATAAAATATTGTAAATGGAAAGTAATTGTAAAGATGATTGGAAATTAATGAAATTGAGACTAAAATATACAAAGAATTAATGACACAAGAGTTGGTTCCTTGAAAATAAAAGTGAAATTAATAAACCATTAGGCAACATGCCTAAAGAAAGGGGAAATAACCGATATCAATACAATTAGAAAGGGAAACAGGAAATCCACAAAGGACATTTCTGACAACTAGATTATAGGATACTATTTGAAAAAAAATATACTCCAATAATTGGCAAACTTACAGAAAATGTAGGAATTTCTAGACAAATGAATTTTCAAAATAAAATCAAGAAGATATAAAAATATGAACAGACCAATAGCAGTCAATGCAATTGAGGGAGTGATCAAATGCACTACTACAAAAGAAAAGGCCAGGACATAAAAACTTCAGTACAGAATTCTATCAGTACTTTAATGAAGATATAATGACACTATGCATCTCCCTATTCCATGAACTTGAAATGGAAGGAGAACTGCCAAACTCATTCCTAGAAGTCATCATTAACTTCACAATAGAACAAGACTACATGACAAAACTACATGAAAACATATGCAAATATCATCAAAAATATATTGACAAAAGGAATACAAAAAGTTTATACATTATGACAAAGTTATCTTCATTGCACAAATGCAGGGATGGCTCAAAATGTGTAAATCAATAAATATAATGTCACATAAACAAAAGCAACTATAAGAAACACATGATCATCTCAATAAATACAGAAACTACCTTTGACAAAATCCAACATCGATTTATAATCAAAACCCTGAAAAAATAGGTATAAAAGGACCTTATATTTAACTGATAAACACCACTTATGAGATACCCACTGCCAATATCATAGTAAATGAAGAAAAACTGAAAATATTTCCTCTAAAATCAGAAGGAAGTAATACATGTCAATGCTCACTAATCTTGTTGAATATAATACTCAATTTTATCCACAGAAATCAAGAAAGAAAGAGAGAAATAAAAGGAGTATGCAGAAAAAATGAAGTAGTTAAAGTATCCTGTTTTACAAATAAAATGATCCCTTATATGGTAGGCCTAAAAATCTTCACCAAAAGATTCTTTATACTAATAAAAAATTCAGTAAAGTACCAGGATACAAAATTAATACACATGTGTCAATAGCATAACTAAACCCATGAAAAATTAGGAAAATAATGCTATTCTTAAAGCTTCAAAGATATTACCTAGGAATTAGGCTAACTAAGCAAGTGAAATACCTTTATAACAAAAACTATAGAACTCTCACAATAGAGATTCAAGAAGAAAATAGAAAAAGAAAAGAAAACCTCTATTACTGCGTAGACAGAACCAATATTGCCATAATGATTATCTAACCAATATGATACATATATTTAATGCAACCCCAATCTAAATAAAATTCTTCACAGAACTAAAAATAAAAGCAGAGGAGACTCAGAATAGTCAAAACAATCCTGAGCAACAGGAGGAAAGAAAAAAGCATCTCAACTTCAGGTTTGAGCTTACAGTACAAAGCTCAAGTGGATTTGGTTATTAAAACTAAAGGAACTTTGGTAGAGTTTTTTTGTCTTCTAAGAAAACTTCACCAAAAGATTTCTAGATATAATAACCAAATTAAATCACATAGATGGATACAAAGTCAACACTCAAATATCACTAAAATACATTCCTCTACAAAAACAACAAATGCACTGAGAGAGAAATTAGGGAAATCACAACGTTCACAATAGCAATGATAAAACGAAATATTTAGGAATAATTCTAACAAAGGAAGTAAAATATCTTTACCTTGAAAACTACAGTACTCTGAAAATCTAGATCAAAGAGGAAGTAAAAAAATGGAAATATATCTTTTGTTCTTGGGTAGAAAGAACCAAAATAGTAAAAATTGTCATATTCCCAAAATTGTAACACATATATAATGCAAATTCAATCAAAATACCAATGCCATACCTCACAGAATTAGAGAAAATCCTAAAATTCATTTGGAACCAGAAGAGACCTAGAATAGTGAAGCAAATCTGGACAACAAAGGAAAGGCAGGGAGCATCATAATCCCTGACTTGAAATTATTCTACAAATCTAGTGTTTAAAAACAGCATGGTACTTGCAAAAATCAGACCCAAGGATCAATAGAACAGATTAGAAGATGCAGAAACAAATCCAAACACACTCAGCCACCTCATCTCCAACAAAAGTGCCAAAAACCTTCACTGAAAGAAACATAGACTCTGTAATAAAAGGTTCTAGAAAAACTGGCTTTCCACATGCTGAAGACTAAAACTAGGCCCATGTTTATCACCATACAGTAAACTGGAATCAAAATGGATCAAAGATTTAAATATTAAGCACAAACACTCTATCTTCTAGAAGACAGAAAAGGCAAAACTCTTGAAGACATACGTGTAGGCAAAAACTTTATGAACAAAATTCTGATCACATGGGGAAAAACACAAAGAATCAACAACTGGGTTCTCAACTTATTAAAAAGATTTGCACAGCAAAATCACTAAAAAAAGTGAAGGGAAAAACCACAGAGTGGGAAAAAATTTTACCAGTTGTTCCTCAGAAAAAAAGGACTAATATTTGGAATATATGAATAACTCAAAAAAAATCAGCTGGGGATATAATTCAGCAGCACAGCATCTGCCTGTCAAGTGAGAGGTCATGAGTTCAATTCCTAGTACCAAAAAAAAAAAAATACCCCCCAAATTTAATGACCCAATCCAAAAGTGGGACCTGAGATGAATAGACATTTCTCAGATGAAGAAGCACAAATGGTGAATAAATATATTTAAATATGTTAAAAATCACTGGTCATTTTAGAGTGGCAAATTAAAACAACACTGAGATTCCACCTCACTCCAGAAAGAATGACTATCATCAAAAAAATCAACCAATAACAAATACTGTCTGGACTGTGGGGGAAAAGGAACCTTTCTTATTGACAGTGAAGAATAGTTCAATCACTGTGGACCTCACTGCGGAGATTGCTCAAAAACATAAACTAGAGGTCCCATTTGACCTATCTATTCCCCTTGTTATCTTCCAGATAGAATTAAAAGCATCATATAATAGCAATATATGCACACCCATGTTTACAGTAGCTCAGTATGTAATAGCTAAATCTTGGAAACAATCCAAATGCCCATTAACTGATGCATGAATAAAGATGTGTTTTTTTAATAAAATGGAGGACTACTCAACCATAAAGAAAGATAAATTTGAAACACTTCTATGTAAATGGATGCACACTGAAAACATAATTTAAGTGAAATAAATCAAGCACACATGTGTAAATACCACATTATTTCTCTTCTGTGAGAAACCGAAAGTATAAATAAGGACCAAATGTATGATAGATATTGTGAAACAGGAAGAAAATGTTCAAATGGGAAGGGCAACTATGGAGGGTGTGAAAAGGAATGGAAAATGGAAAAAGAAAAGAAGGAAAAGTGGAAATAAAGCTTTTGTAAATAAGGAGAGGAAAAAGGGTTGAATGGAGAGGAGGTGAATGGAAAAAAGGAGGATCAAGATAAATCATGAACAGGTACAAATTCCCTATGATGACTGTGATCATTATGTATATCTAAAATGTACCAATACACTTAATTAATTTAAAAAATGCTAAAGTGATACAAGCAGCATGGTACTGGTGAAAAATATGGGCACGTGGATCAGTGGAACAGAATTGATGGTGAAGAAAAAAAACCTAGGCACATTAAATCCTCTGATCTTTGACAAAGTGAAAATATAGTACTTTTAAGATACAGCACTGGGAAAACTGGTCATTCACATGCAGAAGAATGAATCTAAACCTTTGTCACCTAGCACTAGAAAAAAAAGAAAGAAGTTCAAAGAAGTAGTTATAAAACAATAAAATAGAAACACTGAATCTGCTGGAATACAAAATTTGTAAAATTATTGAAGACATAGGTACAAGCTAGGACTTTCTGAACAGAATCCAAATTGCATAAGAAATAACACCAGTATTCAGGTAATGGGATTATATAAAATTAAAAACACAGCACATGAAACAAACAACAGAGTGAATAGACAAGCTACAAAATGAAAAAGTATTGTCAGATACACAGGAATAATATCTCGAATACACTTTAAATCTTTAAATCTTTTAATAACTTTAAATAACTAAAATAACTAATCTTTAAATAACTAAAAATAGATCTCCTAAAACAAAAGCCCATTGAAATGAGGAAAATTGAAATGAAGAGACATTTCACAAGAATTACAAATGCCCAATAAGTAAATGGAAAACACGCTCAGTATTATTGACTATCGAAGAAACATAAATCAAAACAATCCAGAGATTTTATGTCATTCAGAAAAGAATGGTTGTCATTAAGAACTCAAAAAAAAAAATGCCAGTCAGATTTTTGGAAAAGTGAATATTCCTATATTATTGATAGAAATGTCAACTGTGAAACCACTGTAGAAATCAGAATGAAGACTCCCTAAAATCTAAAAATATAAATTGTGGGCCGGTGAGATGGCTCAGCGGCGTAAGTGCCTGCCTGGCAAGTGCAAGGGTCCGAGTTCGACTCCCAGAACCCACATATGAAAAAGGGGCTGGTGATATCGCTCAGTGGCACGGGCACCTGCTGGCATGCAAGGTCCTGAGGTCGACACGCCGGTACCCACAAAATATATATATATATATATATATATATATATATATATATATTGTATTTCTCAGTGCTATAACTCTACTGGGTATCTTCCCCAAATAGATAAAAACATCATATTACTGTGACACATGCATATCCATGTTTATAGCAGAACAACGTATAAAAAGTAAGCTTTTAAAGTTTCCCCTATGCCCAACAGCAGATGGATGGAGAAAGAAATTTATACATGCACAGTGGTGTACTACTCAGCCATGAAAAAGGATAAATTTGTTGGAAAGTAGATTCACCTTTAGGCCATAATGATAGGAAAGAACATAGTATACTTTGTGGCGATGGGAAGAGGATTTTTGGATGGGGTGAGACAGGAAGGAAAGGAAGGAAAGAGGAGGTAAAAAGGGTCAAGATATATCTATATATATAAATAGATATATAGATATATAGATGTAGATATAGATATAGATCCCAAGATGGATTTGTTTATTATTTATTGCAAACATGTACTAATAATAGAGAATACACTCTATAGAAGTGATAGAGTGACATAAACAAGATGATGCAATAAGACTTCAAATGATCATCCTCTTGCAGAAATGTCAATTAGAATTATATGCACCTGAAAATTCCTTCACAAGAGCTAAAGAAACCAGATGAGACATGAAAGTGCTAGGCTGTAGAACAAAATAAGAAAAGAAACACTGAAGAGGGTAGGAAGAACATTTTCAGCCATATCATCTCTCCCTGAAATCCAGGCAGCACAGTACAGAGAAAGTGGTGGAGTCATCATGACGGAAGAAAAATAAAATGAGCACTGTGTTTTGCTTTTGACCCTAATATGAAGCTTTTCCCAGTAAAATTAGTTCCAGGAAGACCTTCATAGTCCTAGGTTCTAGGCTAGTTCCACAGTTGGCAGCCTCATACCATCAACATGATTTCCCCAGTTGTCCAAGGCTGCAGACCTGTGCAAGCACCAGGTTGATCCCACAGACTCTCTGTACAAGCCTACCTGAACCTGCAGGTCTAATTCACTGCCAGGTTCACCCACAGTCTTATTCAACAGGCCAGCATTCAAGGACCTGTTTCAAAACAGAACACATGGCTCCAATGTCAGACAACAACCAGCACTAGTCTAACTTCCACAGACCCTACCATCAGGTTTGCCCAAGCTCTAGGCTGGCCTCTATAGTCACAGACTTCAGGATAACACTAACAAACCTGAGCTTCAGCCTGGCTGCTGAGGCCAAAACCACAAGTACAGTACCATAGACTTTTACATGTAGGCAAGCCCCCATTACATAGGTTCCAGGCCCAGCCAGAGCCAGACCAGCCTCTGAAGTTCCAGGAATGTTGGCTTAGTGCTGGGGGCAGCCAATATGGCTCCAGTCTTTATGTTGGCACCCTTAGAAACAGTCACTACTCATGGACACTTGTTGTGACCCAGCCCTGTGACTTCAAGTGCCACACTAGTGTCTACAGATCCACACTCCTGACTGACTCCTTCAGATGTAGGATCAAGGACTATCTGCTTCCAGGTAGAGACTGAAATTTTAACTTCAGCAAATCTAGTGTCCAGGCTTTCTCCAGCAAAACTAGGGCAGTGTCACTCTGCAGTAGAGGATCCATACTAGTTCCAGTAGACCCAGATTCCAGGATCGTCCTAGAAGATTCTTGCACAAGGCCAGTACCCATAGACCCAGGCATCATTTTTTCCTTTGTGGACCCAGATTCCAGGCCCTCGCACACAGACACATATTCTTGGAACTAGAATTCAGAATTTTCCCAGTTCAAAGCCAAGCCAAGAATGCAGTGTATATCCAAAATCCCCAGACTCTGATTGACCCAGGGTGCAGTATTTTCCTAGCAAACTCAAAGATTAGGCTCATCTCAGTAGAACCAAGCATTTAGGACAGGCAATGAAAACCAAGGCTCTATGATCTCCTCTGCAGACATAGACTTCAGAACAAACACAGGGACACAGGCTCCAGGCTACTTTTCATGTACCAAAGTTTCAGGGCCATCCCAGCACCTGAACAGTTCCTAAATATTCAGATTCAAGTTTCATTCCTGTGAATACAGGGTGCAAAATAGCTCTTATAGACAAGGCTCAAGGTCTGCCTCTATGGACCCAGACACCACACCCATCCACTTGCTGTTCCAGACACATGGTCACCCCACTCCCGTAGAAATCTTACCTGTAGACTATGATAAAGGACCTGTCCAAAATCCTTTGATGGTGAAAGGCTTCCTCTACCAAAAGCATTCTGAAAAGATTAGAATGAGTACATATTTCTTAAATTTGTAGACACTAATAAGTAGCCGTAAAGCTCAGAAACAATCGTGGGTATAAGACATTATAAAAGGAACAAAATAAAGTGCTCTTAACCCACCCTAAAACCAAACATTTGTAAACTGCCTGAAAAAGAATTAAAAATAATTTTCAAGAAGCTCATTGTGATAGGCCACTGAATAAAACAGGAAAACAATACGCAAATAAATGGAAATCATAAGAAAACAGAAATTAGTTTTTTGAGCTAAAGAACACTATGAAAACTGATAAAATCCATAGACAGATTCAACACTTGCCTCATTCAAGGAAAATAAAAAATGAATGAAGGAGATTCAACATGTCTGAATAGAGGAAGACCAACATTGGAACTACTCAGAGAAAATCAACTGAAAATACAAGTAATAGAAAAAGGGGGGGACATGCATCCTGAAGCCCAAATTGATCTAAAATAAGAGACTTGTAAATCAAACAAAACAGACATATGGCTTTACAAAATGGCGACCCAGCCACAGGGCTGGCAGTGGCAGTGCCACCTGCATGCCGAGCAAGATTTGCCATACTGTGAGGCATTGAAGAAATGAATGGACTGCAAAAGTGTGTAACTCAAGCCAAATAGGACGGATTTGGGATACAAGGTCCCTTGTATTTTGTGTTTTATTTTACACAGAAGATGCAGCAGAGTGGCAGCAAATCTCACCAGCACTGCTCCCTCCCTAATTGGCTGCAAGTTATTTTTCCCATTTGCCTTTACTTGAACCCCTGATGACAAGTTTAGAGACCTACTCTTTGACTGGAGAGAGAGACACAAATGCATGGGATTTAAACAGCCATGGCACTCTCCCTGTGGGAAAGGAAATTGGGAAGAGGAGATTGAGGGAGACTGAGCAGCCTTGAGTTGCCTCTGAGACAGCAGCAGAAGCAGTCAGTCAGTAACACTAGGTACAACAGTGGTGGGCTTTTGGCACAACAGCAACAGTATCAGCAGAGATCAGTGAGTGGAACAGCACAACCCCTCCTGTCCTGAGACCAGCGATGTTGGCACTACCCCCATGGCAGAAGATATTAAGGTGGGATTTTCTGTCTCCACAATGAAGGCAAAAGCAGAGAGACAGCACATAGCACCCGCCAAAATGGCTGGCAAGAAGCAAGACAAAGGACAGAGACATATCAGTGGAAGTGAAAGAGAGAAGGCTGGTATGACTGGGAGGACCCAACCATACACATTGGGAGCAGCCTCAGGCTGCCTCTGTCTGAGGGCACCAGAGCAACTGGGAGACAGACACAAAGACAAGCAGTTTTTATAAGCTGTTTAGGTTTTTTGTACCTTTATTCTTGTTCTGATCTGTTCATCTTCTTTCTCTCTTTCCTCAACTATGTATCTTGATTTTATGGTAGCCACATGTGGGTGAACATTTTCTCTAGTCTTTCTGGTCCACATTGATAATCTTTTGCTTTCTCCTTCATTCTTTCACTCCTGCCCTCTTCTCCAGTTTTCCAATGCCAGGGTGACCATTGTTTGTCCTCCAGCCTTGTATCTACTATATTTCTCTTCATTTAGCTTTCTGTTTTGTCTCCTACCACTCATAAATTTCCCTACCACAGGGTAAAATCACTCTAAGGGGAAACTCTTTGTATACAACTTCCTGAATAATGTTGGATTTTGTTATATAACAAAAGAAACAGAAGCAAAATGCATCCCTAGACCTCCAGCCCACACAGGAAAACTCCAGCACAAAAAGAAATAGAAGAAATCAGAAGCCACACACCTGAATGTTCTGGAATGATAGCAGCAGAAGTTAGTAAACAAATACATGAGGCTATAGAGAGAATCAGAGAAGAAATATTCTCTCAGGTTACAAAAGAGATGATAACCATAATATTGGACTTGCTCATCAAATCTAAAGTAGCCATAGGTTAAAAAAATAGAGGAGCATAGGAAAATAATAAACAGTATGAATACTTAACATAGGAAACAATTGGAATCCATGAAACAGTTTCAAAAAGATATTAAGGAAATTTAAAAACCCATTCAAATTTTTAAAAATGGACTGAACAAATGTGGGGATAGAAAGTCAGACTTAGCAAATGGAATTGAGATTAGTGATCAAAAAAGAAAGATGTCTTAAAAATAGTCAGATAGCATAAAATAGCAATCCAACAACTGCAAGATGAGAAAAAGAAAAATATGAGATTGATCAGAATCAATAAAAAAGCTGGAGTCCAGCAAATGGCATAAAGAACCTGTTTAGAGAAGTAAAGGCAGACATACTTCCAAAATTGTTATACAGATTTAATGCAATTCCAATCAAAATTCCAATGCATATCTCACAGAATTAGAGAAAACAATCCTAAATTTCATTTGGAATCAGAAGAGACCTAGAATAGCAAAGCAATTCTGGGCAACAAAGGAAAGGCAGGGGGCATCACAATCCCTGACTTGAAAAAATTATACTATAAAGCTACTGTGATAAAAACAGTGTGGTACTGGCAAAAAAACAGACCCAAAGATCAATAGAACAGATTAGAAGATGCTGAAACAACTCCAGACATAGTAAGGCATGTTATATTTGACAAAGGTGCCAAACACATTCACTGGAAGAAAGATAGCCTCTTTAACAAATGGTGCTGGAAAAACTGGCTCTGCACATGCTAAAGATTAAAACTAGACCCATATCTTTCACCATGCACTAAACTAAATTCAAAATGGATCAGATATCTAAATATTAAAACAGAAATATTAAATCTGCTGGAAGTTAGGATAGGTAAAATCCTTGAAAACATCAATGTAGGCAAAAGACTTTATGACTAAAACCTCAACCGCACAAGAACTATTACAAAGAATCAACAACTGGGATCTCATCTTATTAAAAAGCTTTTGCACAGCAAGAGAAACCACCAACAGAGTGAAGAGACAACCCACAACGTGGGAAAAATGTTTGCCAGCTGTTCCTCAAAGGATTACTATCGAGAACATATAAAGAACTCAAAAAAATCAGACCTCCCAATTTTAAAGACCCAATCCAAAAATGGGCATCTGAGATGAATACACATTTCTCAGATGAAGAAATACAAATGGCAAATAAATACACAAGAAAATGTGCAACATCACTAGTCATTTAAGAGATGCAAATTAAAACAACACCGAGATACCATCTCACCCCAGAAAGAATGGCTATTATCAAGAAATCAACTAACAACAAATGCTGGAGGGGCTGTAGGGAAAAAGGAACGCTTCTCCTCCATTGCTGGTGGGAGTGTGGACTGGTACAGCCACTGTGGAAATCAGTGTGGAGATTCCTCCAAAAACTAGGGTTAGAGGTCCCATTTGACTCAGCTATTCTCTTTCTGGGTATCTTCCTAGAAGAATTAAGAACATCGTACCACAGTGATATATGTGCACCCATGTTTATAGCAGCACAATTTGTAATAGCCAGATCTTGGAAACAACCCAAATGCCCATCAACTGAGGAATTGATGAAAAAGTTGTGGTATTTTTATACAATGTAGTACTATTCAGGAATAAAGAAGGATAAACTGGAGACTTTTCTAGGTAAATGGATGCAACTCGAGAAAATACTCATAAGTGAAAATAAACCAGATGCACATATGTAAACATCATATTGTCTCCCTAGTGTGAGAAACTGAAAGAGTAAATAAGATCCAAAATGTACAATAGGTATCATGAATCAGAAAGAAACTGGTCAAAAAGGAAGAGAGACTGGGATGGGGGACTAGGAAAAGAAAGAAGGGAAAAGAAAAAATGTATTTATATATAAGATGGTTAAGATAGATACACTACTAATTTTGTTTAGTTCATTGAAGAGAAAGGTTTATTCCAGTAATGTTTGGACAATTGAATACTGATATCTTGTTCCCTGAGTAAGTAATTTAAAGATAAAAATAGGTAATATATTAAATATTGTTACCCTCCTATTATGTTGTTTTGAAATTTTGTTGTTTGTTTGTTTTCTTCTCTTTAAAATAAAAAAAAGAAGTAATGACAGAAAACTTCACAAGGATCGTAAAAAGAATTAGACACACAAATAAGTGAAGAATATAGAATTCCAATTATTCATAACCAAAATAAATCTACACCATGATACCAGAAACTCAACACAAGAGAAAGATAATAAAAGCTGTTAAAGAAAAAAAAATCACCTATTGAAGAAAGTCCAGTAGAATCACAGTGGACCTCTCAATACAAACTACTAAGTAAAGGAGAACATGGAGTAAAGTATTTCAAATTCCAACTCAGATTGGTGTAGCCTGGAAAATTATCTTTCAAAATAAAGTGATAAATAAGATACTTCAATAACAGAGAACAATGGAAGAAATTTATGACATTGAAACCAGACCTCCAAAATGCTCTGAAGGATATTTTAGAAAGAGATAAAGAAGACTACAACCCCAAAAATGCCAACAGAAAGAATCCACCAGGCAAGACAAGCAATTAAACAGAGGAAAAAGACAGGGAAACAAAAACAGAAAAATAAAATGACATTTATAAATTAATACATATCAGTTATAACTATCAATTTCAATGGTCTCTACCAATCAAAAGAAACAGATGGGTAGAATATATCAAGAATCAAGATACAATAATATGCTGCATACAAGAAACACATTCAGCTCAAAAAATATTCATAGACTGAAAGTCAAAGGATGGCAAACCAAACCTCATGTGACTGGAGCCAAGAAAAAAGCAGGGTCCGCTATTCTATTAGCAGACAAAGTGAATTGCAAGGCAAAACTGATAAAAATGACAGAGAATGTCACCACATATTTGTTAAGGGAAAACTCCAAAATGAAGAGACAACAATTACAAATACATATGCATAAAACAGAGGTGCACACAACTACATAACAAATAATAACAGACATAAAAAATCAAATAAGCACTAACACAATTGTAATGGGGGACATTAATGCCACACTGTCACAAGTAGATAGATCAGCAAGACCAAAAATTCAAATAGGAAATATCAGAATTCGACCAAATCTGTCAACAAATGGACTTAGTAGATGTCTACAGTGTTCCACCACACAACAGCAGAATACACATTCTTTGGAGTTGTGCCTGGAATATTCTCCAAAGCAGACCACATACTAGATGATAGAATATGCTTAAGGAAATGCAAATAAATTCAAATTATTCCATGTATATTATCAGACCACAGTGCAGTGAAGTTGGAAATGAATGGCAAAAGAAACCAAAAAACTCAATAAATGCATGGAAAATAAATAACACGTTATCAAACAACCAATGGGTAAAAGGTGAAATTAGAGAAGAAATTAAACAGTATCTACAATTAAATGATAATGTCAATAGAACATACCATAACTTAGGTAGTGCAATGACAGAAATTTATAAAGGTGAATTCTCATATCAGAGAAACAGACTGAGCTAAAATAAACAACCTAATGCTAAACCTCAAATTTCAAGAAAAAGAACAAATCAAACCCAAATCTCATATAGTGGAGGAAATTATAAAGATAAGAGCAGAAATTAATGCAATTTAGACTAACAAAACAATACAAATAATCAATTATTTCTTATCACCATGTACTAAACTAAACTAAAATTGAAATGGATCAAAGATCTAAATATTAAAACAGAATCACTAAATCTGCTGGAAGATAAAATAGGTAGAACTCTTCAATACACAAGTGTAGGTAAAGACTTCATGAACAAAACATTGACTGCACCAGAAACTACAAAAAACAACTGGGATTCATCTTATTAAAATGCTTTTGCACAGCAAATGAAATACAGAGTGAAAATACATCCCACAGAGTGGGAAAAAACTTATCCAGTTTTTCCTTATACAAAGGACTAATATGTAGAACATATAAATAATTGAAAAAAATCAGATCCCACAAATTTAAAGACCCAATCCAAAAATTGACATCTGAGATGAATACACACTTCTCTGACAAAGTAGAGATGGCAAATACATATATGAAGAAGTGCTCAACATCATTGTTTATTTGAAAGATGTAAATTAAAACAACACTGAGATTCCATCTTGCTCCAGAAAGAATGGCTATAATCAACCAACGAATAACAAATGCAGGCAGGGATGTTGGAAAAACTGAACTTTCTTTACCTTGGTGGCAATGTAGACTGATGCAACTACTGTGAAAATCTGTGTGGAGATTCCTCAAAAAACTAGGAGTAGATGTTCTGTTTGACCCAGCTATCCCCATTCCGAGTACTTTTCCAGAAGAATTAAGAGCATCATACCACAGCAATATATGCATACCAATGCTTATAGCAGCACAGTTTGTAATAGCTAAATCTTGGAAACAACCCAAATGCCCATCAATTAATAAATGTATAAAAAAGATGAGTTTTTTTTAATACAATGGAGTACTACTCAGTCATAAAGAAGGATAAACTTGAGACATTCAGAGCTAAATGGATGGACCTTGAGATGATATTCTTTTTTTCTGTGGGTACCGAGGGTCGACCTCAGGACCTCGCATGCCAGCAGGCGCCCATGCCACTGAGCGACATCACCGGCCTTTTTTTCGTATATGGGTTCTGGGAGTCGAACTCAGGCCCTCGCACTTGCCAGGCAGGCGCTTATGTCGCTGAGCCATCTCACTGGCCCGAGATGATATTCTTAAGAGAAATAAATTGGACAAATTTGTAAATATCGCATTGTCTCTCTTGTGTGAGAAACAGTGTAAATAAGAACCAAAAGTTATAACAAATATTGTGAAATAAGAATTGTTTCAAAAGGAAAGGGGAAGGCCAGTGAGATGGCTCAGTGGCTTAAGCACCTGCCTGGCAAGCGCAAGAACCCGAGTTCGACTCCCAGAACCCACATACGAAAAAGGGGCTGGTGATATTGCTCAGCAGCACGGGCACCTGCTGTCGCGCGAGGTCCTGAGGTCGACCCTACAGTACCCACAAAAAAAAGGAAAGGTTAACTGTGGTGATAAGGAAGTAAGGGAAAAGAAAAAATGAGAAAAAAGATATAATGGAAACAAAGCTTTGTAAACAATGAAGGTAAAAGAGAGTGAAGGGAGGGATGGGGAATGGGAAAAAAGAAGAATCAAGATGTATCATGTACATGTACAAATTCCCTATGGCAAATGTTATCATTGTGTATATATAAATGGTACCAATATACTTAGTAAAAAATAATGCAATGATTGGTGAAGATAAGCCATATGGGATTGAGAATCAGAAGTCAATAGTAAAGAAAAACACTGAAAAATGTGAGAAACAAATGAAAACTATGGGAATATCAATAAAATACATAATATTATTTTTCAAGAAAGAACTGAAAGAGAAAGAAACTTAATTAAAGAAAAAATGACAGAAAATATCTCATATCTGAAGAGGAAAACAAATATCTAGGCTTATGAAGAACAAAAATCCCAAATAGGTTAAATATAAAGAGATTTCCATAAGACTTATACAGTCAGGGGCCTGGTGAGATAGCTCAGCGGCATAAGCGCCTGCCTGGCAAGCACGAGGGCCTGAGTTCGACTCCTGGAACCCACATACGAAAAAAGAGCCAGTGATATCGCTCAGTGGCATGGGCGCCTGCTGGCGCACGAGGTCCTGAGTTAGACACCCGGTACCCACACACACAAACAAAAAAAGACATACAATCAAATTCTAAAAGGTTAAAAATAGGGGCCGGTGAGATGGCTCAGCAGCATAAGTGCCTGCCTGGCAATCACGAGGTCCTGAGTTCAACTCCCAGTACCCACATACAAAAAAGGCCAGTGATATCACTCAGCAGCATGGGCGCCTGCTGGTGTGCAAGGTCCTGAGTTCGACCCCCGGTACCCACAAAAAAAAGGTAAAAAAATAAAGGGAAAATTTTGAAAGCAGCAAAAGAAAAGCAGCTTATTTTAAGGGTTATATATGGAGATTTTTGTAGAAACAAAGAAATCATAATGAAAATCACAAAATATTTGAACAATATTTGGAATATCTAAAAGAAATATATGATATTTAGATACTGGTGTATTTCAAATGTCTGACAGTAATTTGTATTCTTAAATTCATATGTTAGGAAAAGGAGATGTTGAAAATATATGACCTAAGTCTGCTTTCCAGTAAGGTAGCTACAGAAAAGTAAATGAAGTCCAAAGTATGTAGTAAACAATAACAAAGATACTGGTAGAATTAAAAGGAAACACAAAATATTTATGCTAGTAAATTTAAAAACTTAGATGAGGGCTGGTGATATAGCTCAGCCCAATGCTTATAGCAGCACAGTTTGTAATAGCTAAATCTTGGAAACAACCCAAATGCCCATCAATTGATAAATGTATAAAAAAGATGAGTTTTTTTAATACAATGGAGTACTACTCAGTCATAAAGAAGGATAAACTTGAGACATTCAGAGCTAAATGGATGGACCTTGAGATGATATTCTTTTTTTCTGTGCGTACCGAGGGTCAACCTCAGGACCTCGCATGCCAGCAGGCGCCCATGCCACTGAGCGACATCACCGGCCTTTTTTTCGTATATGGGTTCTGGGAGTCAAACTCAGGACCTCACACTTGCCATATAAAAAACAAACTTGCATATAAAAAACAAACAAACAAACAAAAAAAACTTAGATGAATTAGATATATTTATTCTAATAGAATATACAAAGTATTGGAAAAAATATCCCAGAGTGGTGAGCAAAAAAGCTCTGCCTTTCTGAGATTCAGGATTTAGACACTGGAGTATATCAACTTGGATAATTCATATGCATCTAGAGATTTGTCCATTTTGAGTTTTCCTTCTTAAAGGAGTACAGGTTTGCAAAGTGGGTAAACATAATCTTCTGGATTTCTGAAGGATCAGTTGTGACTATGCCCATTTCATTCCTAATTGCATGGATTTGGGTCTTTTCTTTCCCTTTTTTTTTTTTTTTGATTAGTTTGGCTAAGTGTCTATTATAATTAATCTTTCAAAGAACTAACTTTTTGATTCCTTAATTACTTGTGTTGCCTTCTTAGTCCAATTGCATTAATTTCTGCTCCAATCTTTAGATACTTCCTCAAACATGCTTTGGGTTTAACTTTTCTTCTTATTCTAGAACATTGAGATGCAACATTAGATTATTTACTTAACCTCAGTCAGTTTTTCTGATGTGAGAATTCACCAGTAAAATTTTCCTCATAGGAATGCTTTCATTGTGTCCTATAAGTTCTACTATGTTGTATTGGCATTATCATTTAATTGTAGAAACTGTCTAATTTCTTTTTGATATCATCTGTGATCCATTGATTTTACGGAAGATTGTTATTCAATTTTCATGTGTTTATGGAGTTTTTGTGGTTTCTTTTGCCATTGATTTCCAATTTCATTGCACTATGATCAGACAATGTACATGGGATAATGTAAATTCTTTTGCATTTAGTTAAGCATGTTTTACGAGCTAGTATGTGCTCTATTTATAGAAAGCCCTGTGTCCTGCTGAGAATAATGTGTATTCTGTTACTGTTGGGTGAAACCCTGTATATATCTACTAATTCAATTCTTTCAAAAGATTTGTTCAGCTCTGGTATTTCTTTGTTGATTTTTTGTCTAGTTGATCTGTCTACTTGTGACAGTGGGGTATTAAGCCCCCCATTATAATTGAAATTGTGCCCATCTGATTTTTCATATCCATTAGTGTTTGTTTTATATAGTTCAGTGAGCTGGTATTTGGTGCATTTATACTTATGATTGTTATTGCTTGCTCTTGGATTGCTCCCTTTGCAAGGTTTTAGTGATTTGTTTTTCTTATCCAGTCTTGGCTTGAAACCCACTTTGTTTGCAAATAGAATAGCTACCCCTGCTTCTTTCCATGTTCCTTTTGCATGGAGTATTGCTTTCCACCTTTGACTTTGACTCTATGAATTTTTTTGAATTAAATGTATTTCTTGTATGCCACATAACTTTGGATTTTGTTTCTTGATCCCTTTTTCCTATCTGTTGCTTTTCATTGGCGAATTGAGACCATTCACATTGATGATTATAACTGATATGTATTGACTTATCCCTGCCATATTGTTTTCCTATTGTTGGTTCCCATTTTTTTCCCTCAGTTTAATTGCTTGTCTTGCCTGGTGGATTCATTTTGTTGGGATTTTTCAAATGGTGTTTTTCTAGTGTATCCTTCAACAATTTATGGACTGGTGGTTTGGTGGTGATAATTACTTTAGGTGTTCTTTATCATGGAAGTATCTTATTCCTCCATGAATTTTGAAAGATAATTTTGCTAGGTACCTCAATCTGGGTTGGAGGTAGTTTTCTTTCAGAGGTTGATATACTCCACTCCATGCTCTCCTTGACTTAAGGTTTTGAGTTGAGATGTCTGCTGTGATTCTGATGCATTTTCCTTAGGTAATTTGTACCATTTTTTCTAAAAGCTTTTTGTATTTTAGTCTTGTGTTGAATTTCTAGCACATTGACTTCCATGCCTTGGTGTAGTTTATTTTTTCTCATCTTGACCACTTTGAGTTCTATAAGCCTCACTTATCAAAATCTCAAATTCTTTTTCCATGATTAGAAAGTTTTCTGATATTATTTTGCTGAACAGGTTTTTATGCCCTTTGTGCTATCTTCTGATTTTTCATTGATTTCAATGAAGTTTATATTAGTGTTATTTGCATGATCTAGATTAATGTGGATTAAGTTTTGTGGTTACCTTACTATTTTTATGGGGTCTTTCATTTGATGATCACCAACCACAATCTTGTCTTCTAGATCTGATATTCTATATTCACATTGGTTGACCATGCTGTACAGCACAATCCTTGATTTGAAGTTATTCTACTAACCCACTGTTATAAAAAGAGAATGGTTCAGGCAAAAAAAGACCTGAAAATCAATGGAACACAATGCAAGATACAGAAACAATTGCAAATGAACTTAGGTAACTTATCTTTCACAAAGGGGCCAAACACTTTCACTGGAAAAATTATAGCCTCTTTAATAAATAATGCTGGGAAATCTGGCTTTCCACATGCCAAAAATTGAACCTAGAGCAATATCACCATGCACTTAACTAAAATTGAAATATATCAAATAATGAAATATTAAAATGGAAGCACTAAATCTGCTGGAAAATAAAGTAGGTAACACTCTGGAAGACATAAGTGTAGGCAAAACTTTATTATCATCACCCTGGTTGCACTGGAAGTATTACAAAGAATAAACACTTGGAATCACTTCAAATTTAAAAGCTTTTCCACAACAAAGGAAATCACCAACAAAGTGAAGAGGCAATTTCCATAATGGAAAAAAGTTTACAGTCAATCTTCAAGGGACTAACATCTAGAATATATAAAGAACACAAAAAATGGCAGATATCCTGAATATAACTATCCCATTCAAAACTGGGTATCTGAAGTGAATAGACATTTCTGAGATGAAGAAGTACAAACTGCAAATAAATATATTTTTTAAATGTCAACATTACTAGTCATTTGAGAAATGCAAATTAAAACAATGCTGAGACTCCATCTCACTCCAGAAAGGATGCCTGTCTTCAAATATCAACCAATAACAAATGCTGGCAAGGCTTTGAGGGAAAATGAACAATTCTCTATTGCTGGTGGGAGTGTAAACTGGTACAACCACTGTGGAAATCAGTATGGGAGGTTCCTCAAAATGCTAAAACAAGAGGTTCCATTTGTCTCAGCTATTCCTTCCTATTTATAATCCCAAAAGATTAAAAGCACCACATCACAGTTATATATGTATTCCTATCTTTATTGAAGCACAATTTATAATAGCTAAATCTTTGAAACACATAATATGCGCATCAACAGATAAATGGATAAATAAAATGTGGTATTCATATACAATGGAATACTACTCTTCCATAAAGAAGGATAAACTTGAGTCATTTGTAGGAGAACAGATGTGCCTTGAGATCATAATCATAAGTGAAATAAATTGAACACACAATTTTAAATATTACATTGTTTCTCTTCTGTGAGAAACACAAAGGGCAAACAAGGAGCAAAATTGATGTAAACATCACTAGTCTAAGAATAAATGAAATAAGTGAAAGATTTGAAGACAGCACAAATAGGATAACAAAGCTGTTCACAGGAATAAGCACAGAAAATTCCCAAATATAGGGAAATAAAATACAGAATATGCGGCACATAGAACCTCAAATAGCCATGACTAAAAGAGAACTTTTCCATGCCACATTATACTCAAAGTACTACAAGTACTTCACGAAACAAAATATTGAAAGTCCTTAGAGAAAAGAAATTAATCACATATAAATGGAAACCTATTAGAATTACAGCAGATTGCTTACAACAAACTTTAATGGCCAGGATGGGTTTTAGTGAAGTGTTTCCAGTCTAAAATATAACAACATCCAATCTTGACTTATGTAACCAGGAAGACTTTTCTTCAAAACTGATGGAGAAATAAGCTAATTTCATGAATAGGAGCGCATCAAGAAATTCATGACCACAAAACCAACATTGCAAAAAATACTCAAGGATATCCTGGAAAGAGACAATGAAGGAAACATTGCCAATTGGTTAAAAAAATACATCTACCAGGATTAGCAGCTAAGTGAAAGGGGGAAAATAAGGTAATTAGCAACAGGAAAATAATGAAATGAAAGTAAATACATTTCAGTAATAACTCTCAAAGGGAATGGTCTCAATTCACCAATCAAAAGGCACAGATTGGCAAAATGGGGGAAATGGGAAAGGAAGGAAGGGAAAAAGAAAAAAATATATTTCTACACAAGATAGTTAAGTTAGTCATACAGCTAGATCCAAAATGTACAATAGATATTATGAAGAAGCTGTTCAAAAGACAAGCATACTGTGTTGGGAAAAGGGAAAAGGCAGAAAGGGAAAAAAGAAAAAAATATATGTATACACAATATAATTAAGATAGTGATACAGCTAGTTTCTCTTGGTTCATTGAAAAGAAAATTTTGTGCTAATATTACTTGGACAAGGTACCATGCCTATATCTTGTTCTCTCTGAATAACTACTAAGAAGACAATACACAATGAGTAATTATTGTAACTCTCTAACCTGTTTTGAAACAGTTTTATTGTTATTTTTATTTTTTCTCTTAAAAAAAGAAACAAAATCCAATTTTATGTAGTATAGATGAAAAATCAAATGATAGGAAACAGCATTTCATGTAATGCAAACCTGGAAAAAAAAAACAGAGTATTTCTCCTAACTTCAGACAAAATGGATTTCTAGCAACAACTAATCCAAAGAGACAAAGAAGTTCATTGCTAATTGTGTAAGGGGAAAATTCAACAGGAAGAGATAATAATTATAAGGATACATGTACCAAACAGCAGCATGTTCAGCTTCATAAAACAAATACTAGTGGACATGAAAAATCATATAAATACCAAAATACTTGTAATGAAGATCAATAAACCACTGTAACAAGCAGATGGATCAACTAGACAAAAAATTCAGTAAAGAAATATTTGTGTTGAACCAAATATTTGAACAAATGGAATTAATAGTTGTATACAGGGCTTTCCATCCAACAACAGCAGAATACAAATTCTTTTCTGCAGCGCATGGAACTTTCTCCAAAATACACTTCATAGTAATCCATACAACATGCTTAAGTAAATGCAAAAGATTTTCTGAGGTATTTCCTTAGTGGTTGTATCAGTTTACACCCCCATGAAAAATGAAGAAGAGTTTTTTGCCTCAGCCTTGCCAGCATTTGTTATTGCTTTATATCTTGATGATAGCCATTCATTCTGAAGTGAGATGGAATCACAAAGTTATCTTAATTTGTTTAATTTTTTAGTCCTTTATACTTTGTGAGATCTTTATATATTTAAGATATTAGTATTTCATGTGAAATGTAGCTCGCAATTTTTGCCAATATATAACTTGTCTTTTCACTTTGTTGGTGGTTGCCTTTGCTGTGTAGAAGCTTTTTAATTTGATTTGATGCCGTTTGTTGGTTCTTGGTACTATTTCTTGTGCAACTGTATTTCCTTTCAGAAAGTCTGTCTATATCTATATCTTCAATTGTTTTACCTATTTTGTCTTTCTGCAGATTAAATGTTTCTGTTGCAATGTTTACATCTTTGATTAATTTTGATTTTACTTGGTGCATGGTGAGAGATATGTGTGTTGGTTCAATCTTTGTTATGTGGTTAGCCAGTTTTCCCAGCACTAGTCATTAAAGATGCTACCGTTCCTCAAGCAAAGGAATTTTGCCCCTTTGTCAAGGATAATGTAGCTGAGTGCTCTTAGTGTCATTTCTGCATTTTCTATTTGGTTCCATTAAGCCAGAAGTTTATTTTTTGCCAATATCATGCATTTTTAGCATGATAGCTTTGTAGTATAACTTGAAATTTGGCACTGTGATGCCCTCTGCCTTGGTCTTGCTGCTTGAATTTTCTTTTGATAATATATGACTCTTCTGATTCCATATGAACTTTAGAATTATTTGTCAAATTCTCTATGGAGCGCTACTGGTATTTGGATTGAGATTGCATTAAATCTACATAAATGCTTTGGAAGTATGGCTATTTTGACTATATTGGGTATGCCAATCGAGGAACAGGAGATAGCTTTCCATTTTCTAATATGCTCATCTATCTCCTTTTAAAATATCTCATACATACTATTGGATCATAGTGCAATAAAACTATACATCTATGGAATAAGAAACAAAAGAAAGTATTCAAATGCATGAGAAATAACAATTCACATTTGAATAATCAATGGGTGAGAGAAGAAAAGAAAGAAGAAATTAGACAGTTCATATGGTCAAACAAAAGTGCACTATAACATAGTGAAACACATGAGACACAATGAAAACAGTCTTAAGAGGGAAATTTATAGTGTTGGATGTCCAAATATGAAAAACAGAGAGAGCTCAAATAAATATCATAAGGATGCAAATCAAACTATTATAATTGAAGAACAATTCAATTCCTAACCTATTATAAGGAAAGAAATTATAAAGATCATAGTGAAAGTTAATTGAGAATAATAAAATGTAAAAAACAAAAAAAATCAGGGGCCGGTGAGATAGCTCAGCAGCATAAGCGCCTGCCTGGCAAGTGTGAGGTCCTGAATTCGACTCCCAGTAACCACATATAAAAAAGGGCCAGTGATATCGCTCAGTGGCATGGGCACCTGCTGGCACACAACATCTTGAGTTTGATCCCCAGTACCCAGAAAAAAAATCAATGAATCAAATTTTTTCTTCTTCCAGAGTCTCACTTTATAGTTCAGGCTGGCCTTGAACTCACTATGTATCCCAAGCCAGCCTCAAACTAGCAGTGATCCATTTGCCTGAATCTTAATAGTGCTGGGATTAAAGGTGTATGCCACCATGCATAGGATAATGGAAGAGCTAGTTCTATCAAAGAATAAAAAAATAGGCAAACTTATAGCATATCTTACCAAAATAAGGAAAGAAATGTTCCAAATACAAGCAATTAGAAGTGAAAAAGAAAAAAATTACATCAGATTTTGCCAAAATTCAAAATATTATCTGTAACCACTGTGAGAACCTGTACCTTAAAAAATAGAAATTCAGAAGAATTGGATACACTCCTAAATACATATGAAGTACCCATGCTGAACCACGAAGTTTCTAAAATCCTAAATAATCCAATATTAATCAATGAAATTGAAGAACTAATAAATAAAGTAGCAATTAAGATAAGCTCAGATCCTGATGGATACATTGGCAAATTCTACAAGATTTTTACAGAAGAACTAATAGCAATACTCTTCAAAGTCTTTAATAAATTTGAAAGGGAAGAAGTGCTCCCAGGTAATCCTGAAAGTAAGCATTACACTGAGTCCAAAACCTGGAAAGGACCCAAGCAACAAAGAGAACTGCAGGCCAATCTTTTAGTATATATAGATGCAAAATCCTCAATAAGATACTGGCAAACAGAACACAGCATATCATCAAAAAGATACATCATGACCAAGTAGGATTAATTCCAGGGATGCATGGACTGTTCACCATATGCAAATCAATAATGTAACACACCACATAAACAAAAGCAAGCGCAAATATCATATATGTACATCAGTACACACAGAGAAGGCCTTTTATAAAATCCAGTATACATTCATGCTAAAAAGAAAAAAGAAGTAAATAAGTTTGGAAGGTTCTTATCTCAATCTGATAAAAAAAAATCTATGAAAAATCAATGCCAAACATCATGCAATGACAGAAGTTGAAAATTTTCCTTCTAAAATCAAGAACAAGACAAGGATGTGTTCTATGCCCACTCTTGTTGAATATAGTTCTCTAAACATTAGCCAGAGCAATCAGGCAAGAGAGGGAAATAGAAGGGATATGTATAGGAAAAGAAGAAGTTACATTATCATTATTTGCAGATTGACATACTCATCTACATAGAAGACACCCAAAACTCTACCAAAAGACTCTTAGAATTAATAACCTATTTCAGTAGAATAGCATACAATCTCAACACACAAAAATCAATAGTCTTCCTCTACACCAATAAGTAACTCATAAAGAAAAAAGTTATGGAAATGACACCTATTACAGTGACATAAAGAATAATAAAATACTTAAGAATTAACCTAATGAAGAAAGTGAAAGAACCTTCTACAATGAAAACCATTGTACTCTGAAAAAGGAGATCAAAGTGGATATCAGATAATGGAAAGAAATCCCCACTTCCTGGACACACATAACCAATATAATCAAAATGGCCATATTTCCAAAGCTGTTATATTAATTTAACACAAACCAAATCAAAATACTAGTATCATTCCTTACAGAACTAGAGAAGGGCCGGTGAGATGGCTCAGTGGCTTAAGCGCCTGCCCGGCAAGCACAAGGGCCTGAGTTCGACTCCCGGAACCCACATATGAAAAAAGGGGCTGGTGATATCGCTCAGCGGCATGGGTGCCTGTTGGCACGTGAGGTCCTGAGGTCGACCCCACGGTACCCACAAAAAAAAGAACTAGAGAAAATAATCTTATAATTCACATGAAAACAGAAAATACCTAGAATAACAAAGGCAATTCTGGGAAGCAAGGCCAGACTTGAAGTCCCCCCCAGAGTTCATGTTATACTATAAAGCTACAGAGAAAAATACAGCATAGTAGTGGCAAAAGAACAAACTTGTGGATTGATGGAACAGAATACACAATGAAGAAACAACATTAAGCACAATCAACTACATTACTTTTGATGAATGTGCCAAATACTTTCACTGGAAGTAACATAGCTCCCTTAAAAAATCGTGCTGAGAAAACAGACTATCCACATTCCAAAGATTAAAAGTAGATCCATATTTCTCAACATGCAGTAAGTTAAAATCAAAATTGTTCAAAGATATAAATATTAAAACAGAAGTGCTTAGTCTCCTGGAAGACAAAGTAGGTGAAACTCTTCAAGACACAGACATAGACAGAGACTTTCTGAACAGAACATCAGGTGCACAAGAAATAATATCAAGAATCAAATACAACATCAAATTAAAAACCTGCAAAGCAAATGAAATTATCAACAAACTAGAGAAAAAACCTACAGAATAAGAAATACTTTTGTGTGCCATTCCTCAAAGAACTAATTTTATGGAAAATCATATATAATTTTATGTGGCCTGGTAAAAAAATGAATTTGATACTGGAAAAATAAAAGGGAGTGGAGGAAATTGAAAAAAGAATTGCAATGTGTTACATACATATACCAATTCCCTACAGTGAAGGTAATCAATATGTATGTCAAACATGTACTAGTAATACTCAAAAATTATTTTGTTTTTAAAGTAATGTAATTCTGGTATATGATATTGGAGGAAAAAATAAACATTGACTAATAGATAATTCCATAGTAGTGTCCTAAATGAGCTATAACAGGTGATAAAGTATGACAAAAAAACTCACAAAAATTAGAACACTGAAACTTAAAGACCCAAAAAATGGGTATCTTAAATGAATACCTTCCTTTCAGATGAAGTGCAAGTGTCCAATAAATCTATAAGAAAATGTTCAATATCATTTGCCATTTGAGAAATGCAAACTACAACACTGAGATTCCATCTCAATCCAGAAACAAGGGCTATAATCTATAAATCAAATAATAAATGCTGCAAAGGCTGCAGGAAAAAGGAATGTTCTTCATAGTTGGTGTGAGTGTAAACTGGTACAACCACTATAAAAATTAGTTTGGGGCCGGTGAGATGGCTCAGCGGCTTAAGCGCCTGCCTTGCAAGCGTGAGGGCCTGAGTTCGACTCCTGGAACCCACATACGAAAAAGGGGCCGGTGATATCGCTCAGCGGCACGGGTGCCTGTTGGCGCGCGAGGTCCTGAGGTCGACCCCCCGGTACCCATAAAAAAAAAAATTAGTTTGGATGTTCCTCAAAAATTAAAAACAAAAAATTCTTTTGACTCAGCTATTCCCCTTCTTGGTATCATTCCCAAAGAGTTAATGACTTCACATAACAGTGATATAAGCACACCCATGTTTATATGGTAACAGCACAATTTGTAAAGTGTAAGATTTGGAAGTTTCTTATATGTTCATCAATAGAGTAATTGATAAAGATGTGGTATTTTTACACAATGACCTAATACTTTGCCATGAAGAATGATAAACTTGTGTCATTTGTAGAAAATTAATGCAATTTGAGACAATAATTTTACATGAAATAAATCCAACACACAAGCTCAAATACTGCATATTTTCTCTTATATGAGAAAGCCAATACATAAAGTGCAAAATAGAAGATAGACAATATGAAATATCAAAATGGGTCTTTGGCCTATGAGAAGAGAATCTATAGCCTGAGGGAGAGGAGACATGGAGAGAAAAAAATGAAATTAAAGGGAGGAGGTTGTGAAGTGCTGTTTATATGCATCAAGTCCCTATGAAGAAATCAATCACCATATACTTCTAATACATTAATACATATAAACAAATATATATATATATATCAAAAGGACTAAGAGTTGCAGAGAATGGGAAGAATGGGACTGAGAGGGTTAAAGAAATTAAGAAATGTCAAGTACATGTACCAACTCATAACAATGAATGTATTCAAACATGTACCAATAGAAACATTAGAATTGAAAAACTGAAATAATTGGAAATTAAAAATCTGAGTTATCATTCTTACATTTAAGTTGTTGATTAAATAATAATAAAAAAAAACTAACTGACACAGAGAATTCCAGGTCTGAATGTCTTCATTGATCAAGTGTGCAAAACACCTAGCAAAGAAATAAATATTTAAAAACCCTTAAAATTATAGAAATTGTGAAAATGATTTCCAACATTTTTATGAGGAGATGATAACCTTGACACAAAATCTGACAAGTTAAATGGTAAAACTACAAATGTATATCTCACAAATAAATATACAAAATTCCTTAAACATTTTTTGGAAAATTCAATATGTAGGAAGGATATTATACTACCACCTTGTAGAGCTTACTTCAGTTTGGTTTAAATTTCAAACATTACTACGTGAAGATAAGAGAATAAAGAAGAGAAATGATGTGATCATGTTAACATATAGAAAAATTATTTAATGAAATACAAAACTTATTAACTTCAAAATTCTTTGCAAAGAAGAAATAGGAGCTTCCTCAAAATATTTTCAACATTTTATTAGTGTATGTTTGCATTATATAAAATTATATTTTTTGGCAAATTGGTACATTTACAATAACATATATACATAACATATTTTCAAGCATCCTTAATAGTATAAAATAATTCTATATTAAATGTATAAAAAATCTCAATGTTTAAGGTTTTAAAATTTTTCATGAGCTCAGGAGCAAGACAAGAATGTTTACTAATACACATGTAATTTAATATTGCATTGTATAAGTTAACCTTTGAAATTAGAAAAAAAGAGAAAAAAGAAAATAAAATTGAAATGTTTTATATTAGGAAAGAAAGACATAAAACTGTCATTAATAGGCACCATTAAAGTTGACATTAAAAATTCAAAATATCTATAGATATAATATTAGGATCAATGAGTGTATTTATTATGAAGACACCTGTTGACCAAAGAAACAAAAATGAGGATGTTGAAACAACTCCAGTCACTTTCATCCATCTTATTATAGAAAAAAGATCAAAAACATACACTGAAGATAATAGAGCCTTTTTAAAGAACTTGAAGGGAAAATTGGTCATCCACATGCAGCATTAATCTAGGCACATATCTGTCAGTACAAAATCCAAAATATCAAAATTGTTAAAAAATCTCAAGATAAAAACAGAAATACAATATACTGGAAGATAAAATAGTTAACACCCTAGAAGTCATAGGCATAGGCAGAACTTTCTCAAAAGAACCATGATTGCACAAGTAGTAAAAATGTCAACAAATGGGATTATATCAAAATTAAAGCATCTGCATAACAAAGGGAACAAACTACAGAGCTATTAGACATTTTAGAGAATAGGAAAAGTTAGCTAGTTACTGCTTGGACAAAGGACTAATATCTAGAATTTATAAAGACATCAGTAAAATGAGACACCTCCAATGTAAAAGACCTAATCAAAAATGGGCAACTGAAGTGAGTATACACTCCTAAACAACACACACACACACACACACACACACATGCATCAGCTTGGCCAATTGGTATGTACAAAGTGTTCCACCTCTTTAGCTATTAGGAAATGAAAATCAAAAAAAAAAAACTGGGATTCCATTTATCTACAGAAAGAATGGTTATTAACAAGAACTAAAAAAAAGAGCAAATGCTGGCAAGTTTGTGGACAAAAAGATACCCTTTTCCATCGTTGCTGAGAATGTAAATTGGCTTAATTTCTATAGAATTTGTATGGACATTCCTCAAAAAAACCTAAATATAGAAATCCCATCAACCCATGTATATAACTTTTTGGCTATCTCCCTGAAGAGTTAAACATATCATATTTCAGTGACAATTGTGTGCCCACATTTATAGAAGCAATTCATAATAGGTAAATCTCGGAAGCAGCCTATAATCCCATCAGTGGACAAAGGAATAAAGAAAATGTGGGCCAGGTGTGATGGCACAAGCCTGTTATCTGAGCACTCAGAAGGCTGATTCACAAGGATGAGTTAGATGTCAGCCTGGGCATAGTGTGTTTAAGGCCACTCTGAACTAAAAAGCCAGAATCTGTCTCAAAAACCAAAAGCGAAAAGCCAAAAGAAAACAAACAAACAAAAACAAAGAAAGAAAAGAAAAGAAAATAAGAAAAGTTAAAGTAAAATAAAAATAAAATATGGCGTAAGTACACAATGGAGTACTACTCAGCCATAAAGAGGGATAAATTTGTGTCATTTGTAGGAAAATAGATAAAGCTTGAGACCACAATGTAAATGAAATAAATAAATCACAGATGGGTAAATACTGCATGGCTTCCTTATACAAGAAACCCAAAAGCATGAATAATTTAAAGAGTAAAATAAAAAGATAGATGATAGGTAACAGGGAGGTAAATATGTTAGAGATGGGAAGGGAATCTGGTAAATGTTGGGAATATCCAGTGAGGCACAAAAGATTAAGAAGATATATATATATATATATACCAATTCCCATGATGGATGTGTTTAATATATATTGCAAACATTTACTAATAAAACATATAAAGAGCATATTGGGAAATTAGATTTCAAATTACTATTCAGAAAACAATTAAAAATGTTAAATACCATTCATATAATTACATAAAATCTCTACATATACATATAAAATATATTTATACAAAAAATAGGAACAACATTAAGATAAATTAAATGAAATATAAATTACTGGAGATACATATCATCTTCAAAGATTGGAAGACTCACTAATGTAAACTATTAATCATTAATATAACTATTCTCCTAAAATTGGTATATTGATTCAATACAATCTCAAGAAATTTGTTCACTGTTTTTATGATGAGTAGCTGGTTCTAAATATTATATGTAAATTAAATAGCAGAATATTAGCAAGAGATTTGGAAGATAAATTAGCATAAAAGTATAAAGTACAATTAATATATCAACTTATTTTAGAGAGGAACTAATTAACGAAATATAACACTGATACTAAAAGAACAGTGGGATGGAAGAAGGGGTACAGAAACAGACTTACATAATCACATGAATTATACCTAAATTGTTATGTTCTTGGAAAAGATGTTATTTTTTATACATGAAATCAATTATATTTGTACAAGGAAATATGTGATTATTGATTTATACTTGAAATTATATTTCTTGATTATTGAATGAATTACTCTCCCAAATTTGAATAAGAATTATCTAGTTTTTACTAATTCATCCCACTAATAAATATTAAGCAGTATGGAATGATGAATAATAAACTTCCACAATATATCCATATTTCAATTCCTGGAAACTATGCATGTGTGTGCATATGACAAAAAGGACAGTGTATATGTGATTAAGAATCTTAAGACGAGAATATTTTCCTGGATTGATGAGGAAAAAACACAAAATGTGATAATCAGAATTCTTATAATAGAGGGAGAAAGAGGGTCAGAAGAGAAGTCCAATTGAATACAAAAGTAGATTGGAGTGGTGCACTTTGAGGGAGAGAAGGGGATAGAGCCAATTATATGGACAGTCATCAAAAGCTAGAAAATGTAATTAAATAAATTCTTCCTTCATAGTCTCCAGAAAAATTGAACCTTGATGACCTCTTGATATTAATTCAATGAAATTAATTTGACTTACGACATCCACAGCTGAAAAATTATGCTGTTTACAAATTTAAACTGTGCTTTCTAAGCCACTGAATTCATGGCACTTTTCTACAGTAATAATTAAAAAATGATACTGGAAGAATTTAGAGGAACATGTTTGAAAAAGTTTAGAATAACTTTAACAAACTGCTAGTAGGAAACAGTGATAATATAGATTACAGGTAAAGATTTGGTTTAATAGAGAATTTAAAAGTTTTACAGATGACTGCTTAGAAGGAAGTGAGGAGCACAGCAGGGAAAACCTATATTATCTTCAGAGTATCTAAATAATTGCAAAGTAAGTGTTGGTAGAAATATGAATGTTAAAGACACTGCCAATGAGGTCTCAGGAGGAACTGGAAAACTTGTTATTAGAGATTGGAAATTTAAAGGAAGAATCTATGGAGGAACTTCTTTTTTAATGGCATGAATCAGCATGATATGTTCAATAGATACACAATTTTTAAAGACTGTTATACCTGCAGAAACTCTGGCAGTTTGTGTTGGGAGGGACATAATAAGGGAGGAAAAAGGAGAAATAGTAGACTGACAAAGCTCCATAGTCAGAAAAGAGAATTAAAAAGCTAGTAAACTGCAACTGTGTGCTTTTAAGAAAAACGGTACCTAACTGAAGGCACAGTTGAAGGACCAGAGAATAAAATCTCAAGCCAGAAAATTTATTCACAGGCATTTGAACTTACTCAAGTTATCTTAATTATTTTTCTCATTGCTGAGACAAAATACCCAATGCCTAAAGTTAAGGGAGGAGATGCTCCAGTCCACAATCAGATGGCTCCAAGGTAGGATGGCTTGGCAGAGAACAGTTCATGGTGGGCAGATGTAGCAAAGCAACAAGGGACCTTACTATCATCTTTCTGCCTCTTTGATATTGTATCTAGGCTGCCAGTATTAGGGTGGTGCCAAGCCAATCAGTGGACTGATTTAGTAATCACACACCCTTAATCCCAGCATCACACACTCTAGATCCAACCACCTCTGAAAAAGCCCCACCTATGATTGCATGAGGCTTTGGGGGGACATCTAGACCTAAACCATAACACAAATTTGTACAGTTTGATTTACAAATTGCTTAGGGACTGTGACTCTTTTCTTCCTTAAATTTTCTCCTTTGTGGAATAGGAATGTCTGACTTCCTATTTCTATGTAATTATTACATTGTGGGAGCAGAAATGTTGTTTTCTAGTTTTGCACTTCTACAAATGAGGGCTAATTTTGCCCCAGGATAGATCATATATAGCACATATAGTTAATACATCATTTAGATTATGGAAACAGGGACATTTGAATTTATGATATTTAGATGAGATGTTTGACTTCAGACAATAATGAAATGAGTTTATGTTCTTGATCATATTGGTTTTTAGTGTATGTATTTTCATATGGAATAAACATGAATAGTCAGGGTTCATGATGGACTATAGTAGGCTGAAAAACAAATTACAAATATATAGTTTCCAAAACACTCAAACTTATGAATGCCAACTTACATGAAAGAAAGTACATTTGTGTGACTAAGACTTTGAGTTAGATGAATTTAGATTATTTATGTGGGTCCTAAGTATAATCAGAACTATTTCTTATAAGGAGGAAGCAAGGGAAGACTTTGCTACAGAAAGGGAGAAGGCAATATAACAAAAGAGAAGTTAGTAGAGTGATACAAAGTCATGAAATTTTGGTAGCCAACAGAAGCTAGAATAATTAATGAACAGCTTCTCCTCTGATAAATGCCCACACCTGTTTGTAGCTCAGAATGATCTGTTTTGCACTTCTGTCCTCTCTAAAACTATAACAGCATAAATTTTTCTAATTATAATCACTATGTTTACAGTTATATGTCACTAAGGCAATAAGAAAATAATATAATGAGATACATGTTATAGTTCACATTTCATTTATCTTAATTTTGTTTCTTCTGAGTTATGCTTCTCTCATGTTTATATTTTTTACATTAGTGGTTTTCATTAAATACCTTATGATCTTTTTTTATTTTAAAGAGAAAAAATATAAAAAGTCTTGATGAGAATATATATAGAATATTTATACATAAGAAAGAAAACTTGTCCAAGGACTGAATTTTTGAGCTTCCCAAAACCAAGATTGGAGAGGGGAATAAAACCCAGGTACAGAAGTTGAGAAGAAATAGCTAGTAAATTAGAAGAGAAACCCAAAATATGTAGTAATAAACAAGGGAGGGCTATTTCATTAAGGTGATCAACCATACAAAATTTTCCTTTTTTTTTTTTTGTGGGTACCGGGGGGTCGACCTCAGGACCTTGGGCGCCTGCGCGTCCGTGCCGCTGAGCGATATCACCGGCCCCTTTTTCGTATGTGGGTTCCGGGAGTCGAACTCGGGCCCTCGCGCTTGCCGGGCAGGCGCTTAAGCCGCTGAGCCATCTCACCGGCCCATCCATACAAAATTTTGCTAGTAGATTTATGGATATATGTAGTGAAGTTAGTTTCCATGGAATGCTAGGACAAAGATCTAGAGTAGGTTTCAGAGTGAAAAAAGTATTTCAAAGGAAGTGGTATGATGATCTAGTATGAGATAATGAGTAACATTTTTCACTTTTATTGTCTTTGAAATAAATGCTTTATGCACACATTAAACATTTATTTAACATCTAGCTTTATTAGGCATTGTTAATAGGAGTAAAGAGAGATGAGGTAGGGCCGGTGAGACGGCTCAGCGGCTTAAGCGCCTGCCCGGCAAGCGCGAAGGCCCGAGTTCGACTCCCGGAACCCACATACGAAAAAGGGGCCGGTGATATCGCTCAGAGGCACGGGTGCCTGTTGGTGCGCGAGGTCCTGAGGTCGTCCCCCCGGTACCCACAAAAAAAAAAAAAAAAAAAAAAAAAAAAAGAGAGATGAGGTAACAAATACAGATAATTTTTTCAAAGAGTTTTACTGTATAAATGTGACAAAATGCAGAAGTATTTGGAAGATGGGAATTTTTTTTATTTTTTAACAACAGGAATAAATACTCTGATAATAGTAATGATTATATAGTGATATAAGAAAAAACTTATAATAGATGAATGGGAGTTACTTATAATGGCTAGGTATTTAAGCAGTGAAAAAAATAAAATGGTCCAGGCTGTGAGTTTAATTGTATCCCTACAAAAGATTTATTCAAATTCTTACACCAGTGAATGTGGTCTTATTTGGAAGTAGAGTCTTTAAATCTTTAAAACTGTAATCAATTTGAGAAGAGGTTATACTGGCCTTATATTTTTCCCTAATCCAATTAGTAGCATCCTTATAAAGGGAAAAAATACGAATATGGACACAGACTAAGAGAGAATGAAATATGATGGTGGAGGCAGATTGAAATGATACAACTGTAAGAGAAATGATGGTACGAATTGCAAGAAACTGCCAGAATATACAATGGAGAGACCGTAGAACACATACTTCTCTGAGACTCCAAAGGAAAGCAATCCTGTCCACATCTTCATTTTGGAGCTCTAATCTCTGTAACTATTTAAAAATAAGGTTACAGTGTTTCAAGCCACTTAGTTTGTGGTAGTTTGTTATGGTAGTTCTTGGAAACTAATGTGCCCAATTATAAGAGATAAACTAAGATAGCAAAAAGAGGGCATGTGTTTTAACAGGAAGGAAGGTATACAGTAGGGGTAAAGATAGACATAGACTAATTTATTCACTTGTTAGAATGCTCAGTTTTCCCTATTTGTCTTTCTTAGGTGAGAATGGGAAAAATAAAATATTTCAGATTTGAGAACAGAGGAAAAAGCATAAATACTCATCTTTGATAATAAAAGAATATTTCACAGACTAGAGAAATGTAATACTATTGCCATGTAGCATTGAGACTATATTTATCATAGATTTAATCTAAAGCTAATTGTCTTGGTTACATATTTTTCCTAAGACTCTTCTTGTAAAATTGCAAATGTAGAGTAACAAGAGAGTTAGATTTATTTAATTATATTTTTTGGCAGAGATGTCTAAAAGAGCATTGGTGTAACAGGAAATGTGTAAGCATGTGGGGATGTTTTTCCTGATACACCATGAATATTTAAGAATCTAAGATAAAAATGCAAGCAATGCCATGAGGAGGGGATTCCTGTGAAAATGAAAATGTGGTAGAATTAACTATTTCTGTTAGTGGGATGGAAGGGTGGAAAAAATTTTGGAGTATTGGTGTTAAATGTACCCGAGGTAGTTGTTAAATAGCGAACTTTTTGAAATTGAGATGTTGGAGTGGAATGTATGTTAGTCAACTACTAAAGTAGGAATAAGACAATTTAACTGAAAAAGAGATCAAAGATTTTAAATGATAGGTATGAGAATGATTCCCCATGTTGTAAAGTAAACAGGAATTAAGGCAAGTGCACTGATGCATGAAATGATAGTGGGACAAACAGAAAATAATGACAAATTAAACTTACCTGAGAATTAAAGAATACATTAAATAAAGAAAAAATAATAGGTGATATAATCTGATGGTATAAGTTTAAAAAACTGACTGTTTTGTGAAAGTAGTGCAAGAGGATGACTTGGAAGTGGGATTGAGGAAAAAAATCACCTACTTCACTTCTAGATCTAGAAGAAGGAGGAAATGTGGGAAAGAAAATGTCACACTACCTAAAAGGCTACAGAAAGCAGGATATTTTGAGATAGAGCAGGATTATAAATAGGGCAAGAAGATAAGAGTATTGTTCACATAGGAGGCCACAGAGGGTTTGCTGATGACATTGAACTCAGAGTTTACAATGGTGGCATAACTCTGATGCCTTTGTGATGCAAAATACAGACAGTATCAAACTAGAAATGCATTTATCAAAACATTAGTGATTTGAGAAGTTCATATTGGTGGCCTTCATTTTAATTTATGCATAAAATTTATTCTTTTACATGCAAAAAACAGCATATTTAATTTTATTTTTCAAAATGTAACACGCACTCACTGAAAAATCACAAATTTAAAGAAATACATTACTTAAAAAGTAAAAAAATCACCCTAATTTTTTTTGGAATACTTTTTCAGAATTTGCATTTCATAGTGAATTTTTTTTTCTAAATTTTTATTCTAATTTTAAGATCGTGCACATTCACATTTATTTTTCTTATAAATCAATATTTGATCATTCAAAAATTTCCATGGAACATTAGTTTCTTTTTTCTTATTCATTTTTACATTTTGTATCAGGTAATATGATAAGAAATGTTCATTTTTTTGTAGGTAAAAATTGTTGAAATTTGGCAATCTCATATTAATCAACTTAATATATGTGAGTATTTGCTATAGCTTCAAGTCAATATGGTTATGTTATGCTGTTTATTAATATTTTCAACAATATTTTCAAGATAAGGTTGGCTCTTAAATAGCAGTACAGAAACTTGTCATCACTAATCATTCAAAAGATACTGTTGTTGACATTATTTTCAACATAAGGGATCTTATAAAAATAAATCCATTATATTCATTTTGATTGGACATAAATCTTCTTGTCAGAAAAATACAATGATCTAACTTCTGTTACAAGTAAAACTAAGTATTCCAACATTTTTTTTAGTATACCACAATCTTACTATATTGTATGCTGGTTTACATTTGAAGTAGTTCATATAAATTAATTACTTTCATGATTTTTGAAAGAAGATATGGTTATAAAAATACTGAGACTCAGAAACATAAAATAATCAAGATCATACAACTACAGTATATAGTGAAAGACTACGAACTGTTTAAACCTTAAAGAAAACCACCTAGTATATGGTGGACATTTCATATAAGTTTAAAAGACAATTTTGATCTATAAATAAACTGATCATGAAAAATGTTCTTTACATTAAAATATATAACTAAATTGAGCTTGGTAGTCATCAGAAATACTAAGAAGTATTACAAAGAGGACTTACAACCATGGAAGAGACATTTCCCCTGCTTATATGTTGCCAGAACTTCAGCATTATATGTTCACACTGGTTATGTTGAGGTATGACATCATAAAGAGATTGTGAAGTACAAAATTTAAAGGGAAACACAGAGTAGTTACATTTTACTGTGGGTGTGTTTGCATAGGTTTTAAAATCTTGTACTGAGAGAATCAATTATTAATTGATTTTACCTGATGATTTAGTAATTTTTATTTTGTTATATTACTTAAGATTAGTTGTTTGTGTTTGCATGTACACATTCCTTTCATGAATGTGAAAATGACATGAGATAAAAGGAAAACAGAGGGCCGGTGAGATGGCTCAGCGGCATAAGCGCCTGCCTTGCAAGCGCGAGGGCCCGAGTTCGACTCCCGGATCCCACATACGAAAAAGGGGCCGGTGATATCGCTCAGCGGCACGGGTGCCTGTTGGCGCACGAGGTCCTGAGGTCGAACCCCCGGTACCCACAAAAAAAAAAAAAAAAAAAAAAGGAAAACAGAATACTATAAATATCTCTCTTACAAAGACCAGCTATAATCCAGGACATTTTCTTCACATTCAAGCTTTCGTCCTAAATTATTGCATATGTTTTAAATTATATTTTTCAAACTAATTTGAATGTTTCATATCTTTGATATGTAAATTTAACAAATACAAAATGTCTGTTGTAGTCAGGGCTTACAAGGGAAATGATTTAACAAAGGACACAAAATGTATAGTATTACTTTATAATATTCACCCAGAGTCAAATGATAAGAGTTCATGAGATCTGTTTACATGCTAGAGACCCCAAGAATCCTGCTAAGGTCCTGGATCCCATGGCAATATCCTTCATGAGTCCAGCTGAATATCTAGAGTCCATGGCAATGTCCTCCATGAGTCCAGCTGGAAGCCTAGAGCCCATGACAATGTCTCATGCAATTCTGTATCAAGGATCTGCACTGGGAAGTCTCAAAGGTCAATGGTGGAAGCTAGAAAGTCTGTGCCAGTGGAATGAAGGATCTGTGCCAGCAGGCTGAGGGATCTGCATTGGAGCCAGGAAGCAATGCTCAAAGTAAGGACCAGGGCTCCCCTAAAGAGAACCACAGCCATGCTCAGTGTCAGCAAGGACCCAAGCTCCTCTGATGATAACACATGAGTTCATATCAGGAAAGTCAGCGTGACCAGTTTCTCTAATAGAATCAAAAGCACACCATCTTCCCCTCCAGCTCTCTTTTTATGTTGGTGACATTCTTCAGGTTGGTCTTCCACACCCAGCACCACACTGATTCAATTCAGCTGGGTGTTACAAGTTGACCATTAGCTAATCCACCACAATGTCTATTAAACTAATATTTGATGTAGGAAGAATGTGTCCTCTCAAAGTGCAAACAACTGCTGCTATATGGAGAGCTGTGCTAGAACAAATTATCAACTGCTGCTTGGCAGGAAATTTGTAAATGTAAATTTTTTTCATTATACAAATGAAAACTCCTATGGCATGTAGTAAAATGCACAGGGAAATTTTTCTTTATATATATAGCTCATATAATATTTTTCATTGCATCCTTCCAGCCCCAGAAGTAATTCATTAGAATTCATTAGTCTAATTAATATTTTACCATTTTTAAAATTGAAATCTACTACATTTTAAGAAACTCAAATCTAATTGAATATTTTACTACTACATATTTTATTTTATGAAATATATTTGTATGTATATATATATATATATTATGACATGATAAGGTATAATGAGTAAGCACAAATTTTTAAGCACAGTTTCTGGCAATCAATATTTTATCATTTTGTTTTACTTGATAAAATGTGGTATGGAAAAAGTATAAGATTTCCTTTGCTTTGCTTTTTGAAAAATGGTGTTATTTATAATATGTCAAATAAACCAGATGTAACTTACTCACATTCACCCTCTTTTCTATCATATCTACTCCAATATCTCCAATATCTCCTTACCTAGTTTCTTCTGAAGCGAATCTTGGAAATATTTTATTATGTATTTCTGAAATATAATCTTTATTTTATCATGCCAATTTTCATTATTTTTTCTTTCTTCTATTTAAAGTTTTAATTGACACATAATATTTGGATATATTTATAGAATACACAATGATATTTTGCTATATACATACAATGTGTGAAAACAGATCAGAGTTATTAGTATTTCAATTCTTCAAACATTTATCATTTCTATGTTACATGATACTTAAAGTTCTTCTCTTTTAGTTGTTTTTAATACATAATATAATTTTAGACTGTAGTTACATGCACTGTGTAATATAACAATGTAAATGATCTTCCCAATGTAACTGCATTTTATACTCATTCCTCAACAGCTCATAACTTCTCAGACTTCTTATTCTATATTGAACATTATTCTACTCTTTACTTTACCTAATCAAACTTTAGTATTTTACTTCCACAAATGAGTGAGAATATGTAGTATTTGCATTCCTGTGTCTGACTTAATTTATTTAGCATAATAACATCCAATTTCATATAAATTACTGCAAACAGGATTCCATTATTTTAGTGGCACAATAATGTTCACTTGTGTATATATGTTTTACTTTCTTTGTCAATAGACACATTGTTTTGTGTTTTACCTCATTTATTGTCAATAGTACTGCAATCAAGGTGCTAGTGCAAGTATCATTTTGTTATAATCCTTTTCTTTCCTTTGGATATAACCTAGTAGTGTGGTTGCTTGATCATATTGTTATTCTATTTCTAGTTTTTGGAGAAAACTACATACTGTTTTCCATAGCGGTTTTGCTAATTAACATACTCACCAACAGTGTGTAATAGCTTTTCTTTTAACATATCCTTAATCAGCCTTTACTATTTTTGGCCTTTTGGTTATAATACTTCGATTTGGGGAGTGATGGCATCTCATTGAATTTTTGAGATATACTTCCCAGTGTATTTGTCAGCTTTCCCATTGCTGAACACAATATCTGAGTTAAAGGCAGAGAAGTGTAATTGGCTTGCAGTTTCAGTCTATGTTCAGCTAGTTCCATGTCAGCAACAGAGTGGGAGAGCACAGTGGAAAGGAGCTACCACCCCATGGCAGGGAAGAAGCAGAGAAAGAAGTGAGAAATTTGTGAAAAGAATACAATCTTCCAGGTCATACCTCCCAATGACACCCCCTCTCTGATGAGGCCTCGATTCTGAATGTGAGATTTTGTGGGAGATCTCAGATCTAAACTATAACACCTTGTGATTATTTAATATTTTATTTTTATTTTATTTTATTTTGTGGGTACCGGGGGGTCGACCTCAGGACCTCGCACGCCAACAGGCGCCCGTGCCGCTGAGCGATATCACCGGCCCCTTTTTTCGTATGTGGGATCCGGGAGTCGAACTCAGGCCCTCGCGCTTGCAAGGCAGGTGCTTATGCCGCTGAGCCATCTCACCGGCCCCTTTAATATTTTAATACTTGTGGATATTTGTATATCTCCCTTGCTAAATGTCCACTCACCTCATCTCTCAATATAAAATCAAATTATTATATTTTTGTTGTTCAATTTAGTTTCCTTTATATTCTGGATATTAATCCTTCACTGAATAAAGAGTTTGCAAATATTTTCTTGCATTTCTCAGACTGTTTCTTCGTTCTGTTAATAGATATTTTTTGTGATACAGAAGCTTCTTTGATAATATTTGTCTAATTTTGTTTTTATCGCCTGTGCTTTTGGGGACGTATCCCAAAAATATTTGCCAGTACTGATGTCTTGAAATATTACCCCCTTGTTTTATTTTACTAATTTCATAGTTTCAGATGTTACATTTAGGTCCATGAGACATTTTTAGTTAAGTTGTGTGTGCAAGAAATGAGGGTCTAATTTCTCCTTCTGAAATGGAAATCTAGTTTTCCAGCCACTATTTGTTGAAGAAACTGTCCTTCCCCCAGTGTAAGTTTTTAGTAAATTTGTTGACAATCAGGTGGCTGCAAGTATCTCCAGTAGTATATTTTAAAATTGTACACTTCAATGGATAAATCCACTCTATAGTTCAGCATCTCCGTGGTTCAATCACCTGGCAAACATACAAGGATTCTGGGGGACACTTTAGATGTAAAACAACATATTCCACCTCTGGCTTCCAAAAGACGTATGTGCATTTCATTATGAAAACGTATTTAATCCATCGTTAGGAGTCACCATTATTTTAACAGTTTCAGCATTGCTGAAAAATCCAGAAAGTTTGAGGATAATTGGCATAAATTATTAAAATATTTTGCAGAATTCAGCATTTATAATTCACTATATTTCTGAGGTTATCCATTGCAAGTGTGTTCTCTTTCATCTCAAAACTATGCATTTGAGACTTTTCTCTTACTAGGTTATTTCAGCTAAAAGTTTGTCAAGTTTGTGTATGTTCTAAAAATCTATTTTTGTTTTACTTATAGTCAGAATTGATTTTTCACTCTGAAACTGGTTTATTAATGCTTAAAAGATTATTTGTTTTCTTCTGCTTATTTTGGTTTTAGTTTGTTCTAGATGTTCTAGTTATTTGATGTGCATCATTAAATTGTTTATTTGAATCTTTACATTTAAAAATTAGTATTTACTGCCATGAACTTCCCTATTAGTAATGTTTAATTTCATGTATTATATAGTTTTGTTTGTTTTTTGTTTTTTTGTTTTTTTTTTTTTTTTTTTTTTTGGTGGGTACCGGGGGGTCGACCTCAGGACCTCGCGCGCCAACAGGCGCCCGTGCCGCTGAGCGATATCACCGGCCCCTTTTTCGTATGTGGGATCCGGGAGTCGAACTCGGGCCCTCGTGCTTGCAAGGCAGGCGCTTATGCCGCTGAGCCATCTCACCGGCCCTAGTTTTGTTTGTTTTTTATGGTTGATTCTTATTTGGTTTCCTTGTGTTCCGAAAAGGTACAAAGTATTAATTTTAGAATTTTTATGTCTTGAAATTTTATTTGTGATTTAATATATCATATGTCACAAAGATATTACACATACGGATGAAAAAGTTACTATTGTATAGGTATTCAATAAAATGTCATGGATATATTTGTTAATTCCATTTGCTCCATAGTGTAGATTAACAATTTTTTAATTGATATTTTTCTGGGTGATTTGTCCTTATTTAGAATTTTAAAATAAAAAACAATTCTTTATATTAGTATATGTTTTCAGTGCATAATGATTACATTCATTCTGGAGAATTGGTACATGTATATAACAAATCTTTAGTTTTTCTTTTTTTAATTTCCCCTCCACTTCCCTTTCCCTCCTTCCATCTCTTGATCCCCTTCTTATTTGAAAAGCATCTATCTCCTTTTTCCTGATCCTTTGTTTTGTGTTTTAAAATATTTAAAATTATGCTTTCTCATAGCAAGGACCATGCATTATTTAAGATTTTGTCTGTTTAATTTCACTTAAAATTATTGTGTCAAGATGGGACTACTATCCTTTTTTCTGGCAGTGTAGTACTCCATTGTGTATAATTGCCACATTTTTGTCATCCATTCATTTGTTGATGGACATATAGGGCATTCCTAAGATTTACCTATCCTGAATTCTGCTTCTATAAATATGGGTATACATGTATCACTAAAATATAATGTCTTCAACAACTTCAGGAAGATACTTAGAGGCAGAATACCTGGGTCAAATGAAATTTCTACTTGTAGGTTTTTGAGGAATCTTCATTATGTTTCTCATAGTGTTTATATTAGTTTACATTCAATTTTACTTACTTTCTCATTGCTGAGACAAAATACCTGACACTCAGAAGCATAAGGAAGAAAATTGTATTTTGGTTCACAGTTCGTAGAGGTTTCAGTTCATAGTCAACTGGCTCCAAGGCAGAGGAAAATAACAAAGGGGCATGGCAGAGGAAAAACAGCTCATGGCATGGTATTGGGAAGCACTGAGAAAACAAGAGGAGGGAGGGAAAGATTTCCTTCCAGTCCACACACTAAGTTTGTCACCTCTTCAGACCAAGCCTCATTTTTAAACATTACATTTAGCTGCTAGTATCATGACCTCATGAGCTGATCCCTCCTGAAATATTCACCTATGAATATGTGAGACTTAGGGAGATATCTATATATCAACCACAACACATTCCCACCCAAAATAATAAAAAGTTCCTATTTCAGTAAGTCTCACCAGCATTGGTTATTAATTAATTTCTAGATGATAGCTATTATTTGTGGAGTACAATGCAATCTCAGTGTTGTTTTAATTTGCATTACCATAATGGCCAGGGATGAAAAGATTTCATGTACAATATTGTTCATCCATTTGTATTTTTTCATCTTATGAGTAGTGTCTATTCTTTTCTTCCCCAGTTTTTGAGTCTTTTAATTTGATGGATTTACTTTTCTTGAGTTCTTTATAAATCCTACATAATATTCTTCTCTCCAAAGAGTAACTGGCATTTTTTTTTGCTATTCTGCGTTTAGTCTCTTCACTATGTCAGTTATTTCCTTTGCCTTGCAGAAGATTTTTACTTGAACATATATATCCTTTTTTGAATCATGCACAATTAGGGTTCTGTTCAGAACGTCCTTTCCTCTGCCTATATCTTTAATAGTCTTACCTATTTTATCTTCAGCCCATTTAAGGTTTTCTCTTTTAATATTTACACCTTTGATCCATTTTGATTTTATTTTATTACATGGTGAGATATATGGGCTCAAATTCAATCTTCTAAATTTGGATAGCCAGTTTTCACAGGACCATTTATTAAAATGACTCTCTTTCCTACAGTATATATTTATCAGTCAATTTTACAAAGATCAGACAGCTGAATGTGCCTGGTATTTTTTCTCCCTCTATTCTGTTGCCTTAATCCATATGTCTGTTTTTGTGCCAATACCATGCTATTTTTATCACTGTAGATTTGTAGTATAACTTGAAATCTGGAATTTCAATGCCACTTGTTTTTGTTTGTTGTCCAGGATTGTTTTTTCTATTTTGTGTCTCTTTCTGTTTTATATCATTTTTAGGCATTTTTAAAGTTCTGTGAGGAATGGAAGTGACATTTTACTGGGATTGCATTAAATGTTTACATCAGTTTGGTAAATATTTTTCTGCTATCCAAGAACAGAGGATATTTTTTGATTGTCTGATGTCTGCTTCAATCTATTTTTCCAGAGTACTATAGATTTTATTATAGTAGTCTTTTACTTCCTTTGTTAGGTTAATTCCTAAGTAGTCTTCTCTAAGATATTGTAAATGATATTGTTTTCCTAAATTCTTTCTCAGTAGGTCATTATTCCTCTGTAGGAAAGATATTTATTTTTCTTTGTTGATTTTAAATCTTGCTATTCTTGAATTTATTACTTGTATGAATATTTTAGTTTAAATTTTGGGTCTTCTATATAAAGGATTATGTCATCTGCAAATATGGGTAGTTTGATGTCCTCCCTTTTTATTTGTAATGCTTTTATTTATTTTTCTTGCCAAACTGTTCTGGGTAAAGATTTGACTACTATATTCAACAGGGACATTCTTGTCTTGTTCCTAAGTTTAGAGGATAAGTTTTCAAGTTTTTGTATAATATGATGGTGATAATACATTTCTCATAAATGTTTTCCACCAGGTTGAGGAAAAAGCCATCTACATCTATTTTTCAGGGTTTTTATCATGAATAGATATTGAATTTGTTAAATGCTTTTTCTTCAATTATTGAGATGGTCATGTGATTTTTGTTCTTGCCTCTCTTTATGTGTTCAATTACATTTATTGATTTCCTTATGTTGAGCCATTCTTGCATCACTGGACTGAAGCCTACTTCATCATCAAGTATGAGCTTTATAATGATTTGTTCCATTCTGTTTGCCAGTATAATTTTGAGGATATTTTTACATCAGTGTTCATTAAAGAGATTGTTCTGTAGTTTTCTTTTTTAGATGAATTCTTGTCTGGTTTTGTAATCAAGGTAATGCTAGCTTCCAGAAATAAGTTTGGCAGTATTTTTTGGTTTTTAATTTCATTAAATTAATTGGATATTCCCTAAATTTTTGTGGAATTCAGTGCTAAATCTATTTAGTCCTCGGCATTTGTTATTTGATAGTTTTTTTACTACTTTGTCAATTTCACTGCCTGCTACTTAATTGTTTAGTATTTTTATGTCTTTTTGGTTCAGTATTGGTAATTCATATGTATCTAGTATTGTGTTCATTTATTCTGAATTCTTCAATATATTGGAGTGCATGTTTTTTAAGTAGTTATTAATGTTCTTCTGTATTTCTTTAATATCTGTTGTGGTTTTGACTTTTTCATTTCTACTTGCCTTGAAATGTGTCTTTTCCTTCCTTCTTTTGGTAAGTTGGCTAAGAGTTTATCTATTTTGTTTATTGTTTTACAGATACTGTACACTTCTTCAATTGATTGTTTCTTTCTACTTTTTTAGTCTCAATTTCATTAACTTTGGCTCTGATTTTTAATATTTTATACCATATACTATAATTTGATTTTATTGTTCTTTTTTTCAGAGTTACTGCTACATTATTAAGTTATTTATTTGGTCTCGCTCTCTATTTCTGGTTGGAGAATTCATGGCTGTAAACATCCCTCATAAAACTCTTTTAATTCTGTTACAGTTTCTGTTATTTTGACCTGCCATTTTCATTTGATTCTAGGTAGTTTTCTTGATTTCTTTTGTTACTTATTGTTTATTCGAGAGTATATGGTTTAACCTCCACATGTTCATATGATTTCTAAGATTTCTTTTGCCACTCCTTCCTATTTTAATTGCACTCTGACCTAATAATATGCATGGGATCGCTTACATTACTTTGTATTTTTTAAGCATGTTTTATGGGTTAGTATGTGATCTGTTTTGGAGAAATTACTTTGTCAGGTTGAGAAAACTATGTATTATTTTGTTGGATGAGCACTCCATCAATATCAATATGTGTTAAATAGATTTATATGAATGTGTGGTTCATCTCTATACATTTTTGTTGATGTTTTTCAACTTCATCTGCCTACTGGTGATAGTTGAGTATTGAGGTCCTCTGCCAATCCATGCCTTTTTATTGGGGTGTTGAGACCATTTTTATTGAGAGTTATTAATGAAAGCTATAGACTTGTCCCTCTCTTTTCATTAGTTTCCTGTTGCTGATTTCTTTTTCTTCCTAACTGCTCACTCTTTCTGAAACATTCATTCTACTAGACATTTTGCCATTTATGGATACATTATGTCTTTCTAAGATACTCTTAAGAATTTTTTGCAGTGCTGGTTTGTGATCTTGAATTTCTCATGGTGCTCTTTGTCATGGAAAGACTTATTTCTTCATCAATTTTGAATGATAGTTTGGCAGGTTATATTAGTTTGTGTTGAAGTTGTTTTCTTCTATGGTTTGAAACACTTTATTTAAGCATTCTTGGCCTTCAAAATTTGAGTTCAGGGGCCAGTGATATAGCTCAGCAGCATAAGCGCCTGCCTGGCAAGCACAAGGCCTGAGTTTGACTCCTGGTACCTGCATATAAAAAAAATTGAGTTCAGATGTCTGCTGTTATTCTAATGGGTTCACTTTTTTTTTGTGGGTACCGAGGGGTCGACCTCAGGACCTCGCATGCCAGGAGGTGCCCGTGCCGCTGAGCTATATCACCGGCCCTTTTTTCGTATGTGCATTCCAGGAATCAAACTCGGGCCCTCGCGCTTGCCGGGCAGGTGCTTAAGCTGCTGAGCCATCTCACCGGCCCATGGGTTCACTTTTAAAAGCGATTTGTTTCAATCCTCTAATTGTTTTGAAGTTCCTGTTCTTTTCTGGACATCTGAGATTTTGACTCTGATGTGTAATAGCGAAATTATTTTCCATAATGGATTTTTGGGTATTTATTTCCTCTGTTTTCTATGTTTTCCACTGAGATATCTCTTTTACATCTAACAAAAATTATAAGCGATCAGATATTTTTCTCTTACAGGATTTAAAATTATTTCTTTGCTTTTAAAAGTCAATTTGATTATAATATGGCTATGTGAAGGCCTCTTTTGCTTCAGACTGTTTTAGATCTTTTGATCCTCCTGGCTCTATTGCTCTTTCAAGACATGGAAAATTTGTTCCTTTCATTTGATAATGTTTAAATTATTAATTCTCTTACCTATGCTCCCCATAGAACATCTATAAGATAAAATAAATTCTCCTACTTGTGTCTTCTAAGTACTGAAGTTTTCCTTCATTCTTTTGTCATATTTGTAACAGCACCATATTTCATATATCCTTCCTTCATACTCATAAATTATTTTTTTCTTTTTGGCATAGTCTGTCCTTGAATTTGAAAACTGAATTATTTATTTAACTTATAAGACTCAGCATCCTAGCCTTTGTTGTCCAGGATTACCTTTGTTATTCTAGGTCTCTTAAGATATTTTTATACAAGGAAGTACTATTCAGCTATGAAGAAGGATAAACTCAAGGCATTTATAGGTAAATGGATGCAACTTGAGACAATACTCATAAGTGAAATAAATCAGAATCACATATGTAAGCATTGTATAGTCTCCCAAATGTAAGAAACTGAAAGAGTAAATAAGATACAAATTGTACAATAGATATTGTGAAATGGGAAGAAACTGCTCAAAAGGAAAGAACACCTGGCACAGGGGAAAGGAGAAAATAAGGAAAGGAGAAGAAAAAAAATATTTGTATATATACAGAAGACAGGTATGATAATTATACTGCAAATTTATATTAGTTCATTGAAAAGAACGGTTTGTGCTTATATTGTTCAAACAATTTTTCATGACTATATCTTTTAATCTGAGCAACTACTTTGAAGATAACAATATGCAATATATTAACCATTGTTAATCTCCTATTATCTTGTTTTGAAATTCAGTATCATTATTTTTATTGTTTTTTTCTCTTTAAAATAAAAGAAAGACTCACCCTAAAGGTTTATTTTTTTATGATATCCATCTCTTTTGTGAATTTTTCACTTACATTAGACTTTAAATTGTCAACAGTCTTTCTGTATATTTTTGCATATCACTGACTTTCCTTAGCATCCCTTTTAAATTTCTTCTTAGTTAATAAATTTTATTTTCACTGAGATCTATTTCTGGAGGATTATTGTACTCATTTTAAAGTGTCATATTACTGGATTTTTCATGTTTTATTTGTCCCTACATCGATATCTGTGCATATCTTGTAACAGTAACCTATTATAATTTCAAGAAGCATATTTCAGAGACAAAAGTTTTCCTGAAAATGGGTCATAGATTTTTAGTTAGGTAAGGTGCTTTTCATTTCATTGAAGTGGGCATGGGAAATATAATCCTCATGTAATTTCTACCGATATAATCAATGCCATCATTGTTTGTGAATTCCTTAATGATTTATTCTATAGGTATTCATGTCAATAATGGTGCAACTTTACAGTGGACATTGACCACCAGTGATATCTGACCTCAGTGTTTTGAAGGTCAACAACAAAACTGCAATTTCAATGGGGCCACTGGTGGCAATGTCAGTAGATCCTGTGAAATAGGCCATAGTAGGAATTTTCTTAGACCTGTTTTTGGTCAGTGCTATTAATGGAAGAGACTTTGATTGCTGGTTCAGTGGTTCTAGAAGCATGGACCTCTGTTATCTTGTCTGAAGACCTCATAGGAGCAACACTGATGATAATGGGTCTCTGAACAACCATAATGGTAGAACATTCATAGGTGTCTGGAGAAGCACTAGGTGCACAGGGATACAGTTCATCTGGCCTAAGGATGATTTGCAATGTTGGTGGAACCTCTAAAAACATGCTTCCTACCACATTTTATCTTTAAATGTTTCTTTGCTATATTTCAGATAATTTCAATTTATTTTGCAATGATATATTTTTGTTTCAGAAAATGAAAATGAGATCCAGGGCAATCAAATGTTTTATACATAAGTCACTCCATGTACTATATCTCAAATACCATGGTTAAAATAATCTCACAAATATTTCAATAGTAGTCTAAGGAAAAAGTAAACCAATTCACATAATTTCTAATTTTAAAGTGAAGGACAATCGTACGTTTGAAAGAAATATCAACTATGTATAGTCTTGAAAATATAATTTCATTCATCTGACCCAATAATGAATCTCAAGTTATACATCTTAAATGCTGGTATTTTAGTGAAAGAATTTTGCTTATAATTTTATAAGAAATATTAAAAATAAATGCTCAAGATTTAGAAATCATTTAATAAAATCTGGACTAAATCTACAAAGACAGATCATGTCTCTTTTGTTCATAACACAATTCCTAGAATTTTTGAGAAAAAAATCAAGAAAATCAAAATTACCATACAGTTTAATATTTACTATCTAAAGGAAGTATATTTATACTGAAGAGAATGGATGTAAACCTATTAAAATGCTAACACTGGGATTATGGGTAATGCAATATTTAGCATACAAAGTTTTACATTTAAATTTTCTCTAACTCATGAATATATTGAGAAGAAAATTTAGATTTACAAATCCAGATAAATATATGTATTGTATATTCTTAGAATATTGATACTAATAAGAATACAAGTAAAATTTTACAAAATCAATAGAGATAAATTTACTTAAAATAATCAACTTTGGAGAAACTCTTTGGTATCAGAAAAGATTTCTTGAAGATTAAACCAAAGGCATAGGTACCAAAATAAAAACATTAAAATGGCACTATATCAAACTAAGAATATTCCGCATAGTAAATGCAACAATGAATAGATTTAGAAGATAACCTACAAAAATGGAACACATTTGCAACCTATTCATTTGACCAGGTAATAATATTCAGAATATATAAGTCACTTAAATAGCTGCACATTAAATAATTCAATTAAAAGAGTCTAATTTATTGTATTAGTAAGCTTTATAATCACTGGGACAGAAAACTTGACACCCCAATCATAAAGAAGTGTGGTTCATGACTTCAGTGGATACAGTACATGTTCATTTAGCTTAAAAACAGAAACATCCTGGTGGAAATGTATGGAATACAAAAAATTCTTGGTTCACACTGGCCTGGAAGCAGTTCAAGGAGACAACATCAGGGAGGCCAGGGACCATGACTTAAAGTCATGCTTCCATGACCCACCAAGGCATGCCTGAAAGTGTTCTTTACTAATCTTACTATTAGGACAACGTGGGTGCCAAATCATCATCTGGGCCTTTTGGGGTACATTTCAGATCCAAACTATAACAAATAAGCAGCATGCTTATAGAAGCACACTTAATGTATGGCTATATTGTATATGAATGATGTGAATATAATAAATTTATCATGTATGTAAAAATTATTATTTAATCTGATTATATAGTCTTATGGACAATCATTTGTAATAAAAACAATGTTACTATGAAAAATTTTTGAAGTCTGTAATTAAAGAAAAAATCTAAAATTATGTTTTTTATCCTGATTCCCATTACCTGGAGAGCTACAGTGGGGTTCAAACATTGTGGAGTCTCTCTTGTTAGAAACAATATTTGTCAACACCTTATTCTTAATTATGGAAAGAATATTTAACATAAACATCCTTTAAAATATTTAGTTTATAATAAATTATATCTCTTTGTAGACATAATATAGAGTAGAACAAAGAAATTATTCAGTTATCTTAGACACCTGAAATTTCAAACTCATTGTGTAGTAGCACTTCATATCTCTTTCTCTAAGCCTCTGATAACAATGATTCTAAGCACTGTTTGTGTAAGTGAGACTATTGTACATTCCTCATACAAGTAAAATCATGTGTATTTACGCATGTATAACTTGCTTATTTCACTTAGCATAATGTTCTCCAGTTTTATCAACATTAAAATGGCAAGATTTCCTTCTTTGCAAGATGATTATCCCATTATACAACATTTTCTTTACACACCCATATAGATGGCTATTTATGATGTTTACATATCTAGGATGTAGAAAAAATGCTGTTGTGGGGATGAGAATGCAAGTATCTCTTAAAAATACTAACTTAAAACTTTTGGTTGTATAAAAATGTGTAATTGTAGGTAACATGATTGTTTTATGTTTAACTTTTTACTAACTTCCCTATCCATTGCACCAGTTTATATTATTAGCACAAATTTAGAAAGGTTTTAATTTTTCTACATCTTCACCAACACTGTTCATTTTTTGTTAGTGGCAATTGTTAAGGCTGTGAGGTGACATCTTATTGCAAATTAGATTTATATTTCCTTTAAGATTAGAGATATTGAGCAGAATCTCATGTATGTTGGCCATTTGTTTACCTTTTTGGAGATATTTCTCTTAAAGTCCTTTAATCATTGTAAATTGGATTGCTTCTTTGCTATTGAGCTGAAAAATTTCCTTACATATTTCCAATATTAACCCGTTATCAGATATATGCTTTTGAAAAACATTCTCTCACTTGTGGGTTGTTTTCACTGTTCCTTTCCTGTGAAAAGAAGTTCAGATTTATGTAACACACTGGTTATTTTATATTTCCCCTTACCTGTGTTCTTGGTATCGCAGCCAATAATTATTTGTAGACCAATGTAAAGAATCACTATCATGATAGTGTAAAGGAAGTAGCATTCACAGAGATCTCTATGGTAAACAACAATGTTAATGAGAGCGTGGCCAAAAATGTTGGTAGATATGCTACCAAGTGGATTATATCCTATGAAATCTAAACATCTTTCAGAGAAAGACAGAGGGTGACTACAGCTGAGTACTTGCCTCAGTTTCCATTACCCATATTGCAAGTGGAGTACATTCGAAGGAGAGTACATTCAAAGTGGAGTACCATGGTTCTTGCTTCTCTGGCTCTGGGTACAGGGGTAAGGGAAGGGAATTAAAAGCTAAAAATAAATTCAGATGCTTGGTGCAATCAGTATCTGAAGGTAATGGGGAAATCTGTACCAGCACTAACAGAGGATATTCCTTCCTGACCCCAACTTCCGAGGCTATAAAATGCAAGAGAACTGAATGAGCTAAAAAAAAGGGAGCAGGCTTTCCTGACATGGTGTGAAGTCAGTGGAAAGCAGTCAGAAAATATATGGCAGAAAATTCCATCCTGAAACGAATGGAAGGTAAGAGAGTAAGGCCCCACCATGGATCCTCAGGAAAACAGCAGAATAGGAACAGATGGGACAGTTGGCTTTCCCTCCAGACCTGCCTGCAGGTAGCATGTGAAAAATTCTATAATCTATTTTCATTCTCAGACTCCCATATCCCCAAAATGTGGGTAAGGGGCTTAAGTGAAGATGTAACGGTATATTAGTGTTTTAGCTTTTACAGTGGGTTTCTTTTTTTTTTTTTTTTTTTTTTTTTTTTTTGTGGGTGCCGGGGGTAGACCTCAGGACCTCGCGCGCCAACAGGCGCCCGTGCCACTGAGCGATATCACCGGCCCCTTTTTCGTATGTGGGATCCGGGAGTCGAACTCGGGCCCTCGCGCTTGCAAGGCAGGCGCTTATGCCGCTGAGCCATCTCACTGGCCCTACAGTGGGTTTCTGCAGGTGTGGCTCTGTGATTAATTTGTTCCAACACCTATAAAGCATCTTAACTTTTTCAGTTATATTTTGTATCTCATTTTTTTCTACGTGTGCTCACACATAAATTTTCAAAACTCCACACCCTACTGCGTCCAGCCTGTGGAAAACACATTGAAAGCAAATTTATTATTTTGTTGAGTTGCAACCTTAACTAGCAGTTCTTTTATTCTTAAGTTTATTGGTACAATATAGATATGCATAAGAATCATATTCATCATAGGGAGTTTGTACGTGTATATGATATATCGTGATTCCACCTTTTTCCCAATCCTATCCATTCACTTCAACCCCTCTTACCCTCCTTATTTACAAAGCTTTGTTTGTATTTTATCCTTCTTTTATCATTTTTTCCCTTTTCCCTTCTTTCCTTTCTTCCCTTCTGCCTCCCTAAGTCCTCTTTCCTTTTGAACAATTTCTTCCCATTTCAAAATATCTGTTGTTCATTTTGGTCCTTATTTACCCTTTCAGTTTCTCACACCAGGGAGAAAATGCAATATTTGCACATTTCACTTAAAAGTATGACCTCAAGGTCCATCCATTTAGCTATAAATGTCTCAAATTTATTTTTTTATGACTGAGTAGCATTCCATTATATAAAAAAACATCTTTTTTATCCATTCATCCATTGATGGGCATTTGGGTTGTTTGCAAGATTCAGCTATTACAAACTGTGCTGCTATAAACATTGGTGTTCATATATCGCTATGGTATGATGCTTTTAATTCTTTTGGGAATATGCCCAGAATGGGAATAGCTGTGTCAAATGGGACCTCTAATTCCAGGTTTGTTTTTTTTTTTTTTGTGGGTACCGGGGTTCGACCTCAGGACCTCGCGCGCCAGCAGGCGCCCGTGCCGCTGAGTGATATCACCGGCCCCTTTTTCGTATGTGGGTTCCGGGAGTCGAATTCAGGCCCTCGTGCTTGCAAGGCAGGCGCTTACACCACTGAGCCATCTCACCGGCCCCTCTAATTCCAGTTTTATGAGTTATCTCCACACTGATTGACACAGTGGTTTCACCTGTCTACACTCCCACTAAGAGTGGGGAAGGGTTCTTTTCTTTTCCCCCACATCCTTGCCAGCATTTGTTATTTGTTTATTTCTTGAAGATAGCCATTCTTTCTGGAGATGGAATCTCAGTGTTGTTTTAATGTGGAACTCTTGAACAAATAGTGATGTTAAACATTTTTTCATATATTTGTTTTCCCTTTGTATTTCTTCCTCTGAGAAGTGTGTATTCATCTCAGATGCCCAGTTTTTAAATTGGGTCTTTAAATATGGGGGCGTCTGATATTTTTGAGTTCTGTATATATTCTAGATATTGGACTTTTGTCTGAGAGTTAACTGGCTAAATTTTTTTCCTTCTCTATGGGTTGTCTTTGCACTCTGTTGGTGTTTTGTTTTGCTTTCCACAAATGTTTTAATAGGATGAGATCCCAGTTGTTGATTCTGTAATTTCCAGTGCAATAAGGGTTTTGTTTGTGAAGTCTTTGCCTACACCTATGGGTTCAAGAGTTTTGCCTATTAACTCTAACAGCACATTTAGTGTTTCTCTTTCAATATTTAGATCTGTGATCCATTTTGATTTTAGTTTAGTGCATAGTGATATACATGGGTCTAGTTTTAGTCTTCAGAATTTGCAAAGCTAGTTTTTCCAGCACCATTTATTAAAGAGGTTTACTTTACTTTCAGTAAGCGTGCTTGGCCCCTCTCTCAACTGTAAGATGTGTGAGTGTGTTTGGAGTTGTTTCTGCATCTTCTAATCTGTTCCACTGATCCTCAGATCTTTTTCTTTTTGCCAGTACCATGCTGTTTTTCTCACAGTAGATTTGCAGTATAATTTCAAGTGAGGGATTATGATGCCCCCAGCTTTGCCTTTGTTGCTGAGAAATGTTTTTGCTATTCTAGCTCCTTCTGGGCCTAAATGAATTTTAGAAATATTTTCTCTAGTTCTGTGAGATATGCTTATGGTATTTTGATTGGGATTGCATTAAATCTATGTAACAATTTTGGAAGTATGGCCATTTTTGCTATGTTGTTTCTTTTAGCCCTAGAACAAGAAATATCTATCCATTTTTTGACATCCTCTTTGGTTTCCTTTTCAGGGTACTGGAATCTTTGATGTATAGGTTTTTTACTTCCTCTATTAGGTTGATTCCTATGTATTTCATTTGTTTGGATGCTATTGTGAAAGGTGTGGTTTCCCTAATTTCACTCTTGGTGAGTTTCTTGTATATGTACAGGAATGCTATTAATTTTTGAGTGTTGACTTTGTATCCAACTACACTATTGAATTAGGTTATTGAATCTAGAAGTCTTTTGGTGAGCTTTTTGGGGTCCTTTATGTAGTGTATTATGTCATCTGCAAATAATAATTTTAACTTCTTCCTTTCCTATCTTTATTCCTTTTGTTTCTTTTTCTTGTCCAATTGCTCTGGCTAATGTTTCCAGAACTATGTTGAATAAGAGTGGTGATAGTGGACATCCTTGCCCTGTTCCTTATTTTAGAGTGAAAGCTTTCAGTTTTCAGCCATTTAGTATGGGGTTGGCTGCTCATTGAGGTAGTTTTCTGTAGAGTTTTTATTATGAATGAGTATTGGACTTTGTTAAATGCTTTTTCTGTGTCTATTTATATAATCATCTGATTTTCATCTTTTGCTCTGTTGATATGGTGTATTACATTTATTGATTTACATGTGTTGAAACATCCCTGCATTCCTGGGATGAATCCTACTTGTTCATGTTGTATAATATTCTTGATGATTTGCTAAAATCTGTTTTCCAGAATCTTATACAGGATTTTTAAATATATGTTCATTTAGGAGATTGGCCTGTACATTTCTTCTTTGGTTGGGTCATTGTGTGGTTTTGTTATCAAGGTAATACTTGTTTAAAGGAAAGATTTTGGGAGTACTGATTTCCATTCCACTTCACTAAAGGGTTTCATCAGTAGTGGCCCTAGATATTCTCGAAATTTCATCAGTGAATCCATCTGGACCTGGGCTTTTCTGTCTCTGTAATTTTAATTGCATTTTAATTTCATTGACTGATATTAGGTTACTTAAAATTTTTATATCTTTTTATTGTGTTTTGGTAATTCATATGTATCCAACGATCTGTCAATTTTTTCTGTGATTTCCATCTTATTAGAGTACAAGCTCTCAAAGAAAGTATAAATAATCTGGATTTCCTTGGGATTCATTAATATTTTGACCTCTTCATTCCCAGTTGCATGAATTTGAGTCTTTTCTTTCCAATTTTTGATAAGGTTGGCTAATGTGTTATCAATTTTATTTAATCTTTAAAATAACCAACTCTTCAATTCATTAGATTCACTTCATTGTTTGCTTAGTCTCAATTGCATTAATTTCTGCTCTTATCTTTATAATTTCCTTCCTCATACAGGCTTTGGATTTAGTTTGTTTTTATTTCTCTAGAAGTTTGAGGTTCAAAATTAAGTTGTTTGTTTGAGCTCATTGTGTTTCCCTAATGTGAGAATTCAACACTATACATTTCTCTCTTAGGACTGCTTTCATTTTGTCCCATAAGTTCCAGTATGTTTTTTCAGCATTATTTAATTGCAGACACTGCTTAGTTTCTTCTTTAATTTCATCTGTGACCCATTGGTTGTTAACTAGAGTGTTATTTAATTTCCATGTGTTTATGTAGCTTTTGTGGTTTCTTTTGCCATTGATTTCCATTTTCATTTCAACCTGGTCAGTTAATGTGCATGGGATAATTTCAGTTCTGCATTTACTTAAGCATGTTGTATGGGTTAGTATGTGGTTTAATTTGGAGTATGTCCCATGTGCAGCTGAGAATTATGTGTATTATATTGCGGGGTGGAAAACTCTTCAGATATATACCACATGCATTTGTTCTCAAGTTTGATCTAGTTCTGATATTTCTTTGTTGATTTTTTGGTCTAGTTGATCTATCTATTTGTGACAATGGGCTATTAAGGTCTCCTGTTACAATTGTCTTATTTGTTATTTGATTTTTCATGTCTATTAATAATTCTCTTACATACAGAAAGAATGAAAGTGAAAGCAAAAATATTGACATGAACCAGAAAGTGAAGAGACAATGTTTACTCGCATGAAAATATCATAAAATGGAGAGTTATTTCAGGAAAGAGAAAGAAGATGAATAGAAAAAAACCAAAAGAAAGGTAAGAAACCTAGTGAAAAAAAAAAAAAAAACAAGCAAAACACCAACCAGACAGAAAAAAGAAAACCAATCAAACAGAAAAGAAAAATAATAAAATTCCTGTGGTGCCCATGGTTCTGTGGTAGTGCCCAAGTTGGACCCCAGAAATATGCTGTGTAGTCCTGCCAAGTTTGCAGTGGGATTTGTGCTGGATATGGGTCTGATCTTGGCCTCTGGATGTGGGGGCTGTAACTTGCCGCAAGATGACAATGTTCTAGATGTCCACTTCTCCTTACAGTGTTTGCCTCTATGGTACACTCCCAGTTGTCGTGGCACCCTTGTGTAGGGAAACCCAGGGTTGCTCCCAGACTTGTGCACATTTGGCTCCTCCTGGACCTTGCACAGTTTCCTCTGTTCTGCACCAGTGAATTATTTTTCATGCTGATGGTTGGGTAGGGGGAGTGCCCTTGTCCCATGCAGGACAAGGGTACTGGCCTGTTTATGCCACTGGGCAAAGGCCATGCTGCTGGTCACAGACCAGGGGGATGCTTCTCATCCTTTGTATTTAGGGCTAAGACTGGCTTTTTTGTGGCCTCTGGAGCAGAGTCTATGTGGTCCCAGGTCCAACTTCTCAGCAGAATTACCCCTAATATGCTTCCCACCTACTGGCAGTCTACTGTAAATGGATGGCTCTTCCCTCATTCCACTCAAGAAAATAATCTCTCCAAAACAAATCATATTCTAAATACCAGAAAATTATAACAAAGAGAAAATACTAAAAGTTATTAGAGAAAAACATCAAATAACTTACAAATGCAAGGCTTTCATAACCACAGATTTCACTATACAAAGACTAGAGGAGCTTACAGTGAAGTGTTTCTAGCACTAAAAGAAAACAATTGCCTATCTGAATTAACATACCCTACAAAATTTCCTTAAAAATGAGGGGAAAGTAAATACTTTCCACAAGAAAGTGAAACTAAATAAATTAATGACCATCAAATTAGCATTGCAGAAAGTATTCAAGGGAATCCAAAACAGACAGACCTAGAGAAACATCACCAAGAAAGCTGAAGAAAAGTATACACCTAATGGCTGAGTAGTTAAACAAAAGAAAAAAATAAAATATCAGCACTGGAAATATAATAAAATGAGAAGATTCAGTAAACACCATTTTTATGGCTTGTCCCTAGATGCCCCCACAAAGCCTGATGCAAACATTGATGGAGCTTTTCCAAAGTGCTTTGATCTAGAGTATGTGGTGCTTGGATTAAGGATGTGATCCTGGGATTGATTCACAGTGCAATGCTAGGATTAAGAGTGCCCCAACCTGGGTGTGAATACAAACCTAAGGGTAGAATATAAGACAGAAAGAAGGTTGCTTTTGTCACTTGCTTCTAGTGCTTTCTTGCTACTTTGCTACTTTGCTGACTTCTGCCTGCCATAAAGAGTTTCTCCTCCCTGATGCCCCTCTGTCATGCCACCCTGCATTGGACCCAGCCAACAATGGACTGAAACCTCCACAAACTATGAAATATAATAAACCTTTCATCCTTTAACTTAAGGTATTTTGTCTCAACAACAAGAAAAGTAAATAAGACAGAATTTGATACTAGAGAAGTGTGATCTCTACTGTGACTGTACCTGACCGTGTAGAACATGAGACTTGGAACTGAGTTATGGGAAGGGTTTGAAAAGATTTGGAGATGCCAGCTGAAAAGGTGGCCCTGGAATGCCTTAATTTGTACTTGATGAGAGATTCTGGCTAGAGCCCAGAAAACCAGAATGCTGATAGAAATGCTGCCAGTAAAGACCAGCCTCAGGAAGTTTCTGGTAGGAAGGCCTGAATTGGCTGTTCAACTCCAGGTGATATGTGTTAGGCCTTGACAGAAAGTTTGTCTGCATTTTGCTCATGTCCAGAGACTTTGCCTTAGACTGAGATTTAGAGTGGAAAACTAATTAATCTTGGAGAAAAATGTCAAAGCAATCTAATTTTGAGGTGGTGCAGGACTACTATTGTGTGCTTTTAGCAAGATCTATGCTGAGAATCAAGACCAATAAGCCTAGCAAAATGATTTAAAATGTTGTGGGTTAGGCCAGAAATGAAGGTCCACTAGAGCTGTTGACTGCAAAGATGGAGCAGAAGAGAACTTGGTTTATGAGAAAGAACTGAGGACAATGGAAAAAGATACCTTGAGGACATCACAAGAACCAGTAAGACTCCAGCCTTTGCAGACTCAGAATTGCAAAAGTGAAAGAATTTGCTTTGACAAAAGTGCCCCCAGAGCACCATGTTTCAGAATGATGACATACTAGAAAATTCATTCCTTGGGATTGGGTTCAGAGTGCTCATAGATCTAGGCACTCAACCATGGCAGCCAAGAGAGAAGAAAGCCTGGCTACTGTTCCATCTGTCAGCAGACTGTGGTATTATCTATGTGGTGCTGGTTTTACATGCATGTAGAATGCAAGAATTGTGGGGTCAGGAAGTCTTCCACTAAGATTTTGGAACACCTGGGAAGCCAGACAGTTTGTAAAGGTGTAAATGTGAAGCCAAAGGGCAGAGGGTAGGAGAACCCAGGAACATGGATCACCTAAGAAAAGCTGCAAGGAGTGAGCTAAGGTGACCTAAGAGAGAAGCCATGGACCTACAATCAATAGCGGTGTTATAGGAGCAGAGCCACTCAAGCCCTTTGGAGTTCACATCTTGCCACAGACTGCCTTTGATGCTAGACAAGAAGCTAAATGATTTAGTGTTTGCCCTGCTGGATTTTGGACTTGCTTTGGTCCCGTTCCTTTCTATACCCCTATTTGTGTGTTTTGGAATGGTAATGTTTATCTTGTGATGTTGTATGTTGGAAGTGTTTAATTTTCTTTTCTTTTGTATAAGGGCTTTCAGCTAAGAGTTTGCCTTAAATCTCAGAGGGCATTTTAGACTTTTCAGCAAAGCTGTAACTCTTAGGATTTTGGCAACTCTTAAGATGGACTAAATGCCTTTTGCATAAAGGTCTGCAATGTGCCTTTTTGGGCCAGGGGTGGAATGTTATGGCTTGTATCCACATGTTACACCAGAGCCCCATGTGGTTATAGGTGGGGCTTTTCAGAGGTTGCTGGATTTAGAGTGTGTGATGCTTTGATTAAAAATGTGATGCTGGGATTTATTCATGGTGTAATGCTAGGATTAAGCATGCCTCACTCTGTGTGTGCTGCACAACCTAAGGGTGAGTAGCCTGCACAGAATATAAAGGACAGAAGAGGGCTGCTGTTGTCACTTCTACTGTCTCCTCGCCGTTTTGCTGATTTGCTGTCTTCTGTCTGCCATGAACAGTTTCTCCTCTGTTGTATCCCTCTGGCATGCCAACCTGCCTTGAATACTTCAAACCTCTACAAATTGTGAGCTACAATAAACCTTTCTTCCTTTACTTCAGGTATTTTGTCTCAACAATGAGAAAAGTAACTAAGACAACCTTTCAGTAATATAATTCAATGTAAATGGTCATAAATCCCCAATAGAGAGATACAGATTGCCAGACTGTATGATTGGATCAAAAATCAAAACCTTTCAGTATGTTGACTATAAGAGACACGTTACATCCATAAAGAGACATACAAACTGAATATTGAAAATAATACTCCACGCAACCAGATTCTAAAGGCAAACAGAAGTAGCTATTCTAATTTCTGACAATGTAGATATTATACTAAAACTTATCAGAAGAGTAAGAGAGGCCACTACATATTGGTAAAGAGAAAAATTCACCAGGAAGAGATACCAGTTGAAAATATATGGAGGGAATGACATTACACGTAATTACATAAAACAAAATCAACTTAACTTAAAAGGACACATAGATATCAACTCAATCTTAGATCTTAGGTTCTTCAATATTTCACTCACACAAAGTATGGGTACAACAGACCAAAAAATGTTAAGAAATATCAGTTTTGAAACAAACAATTGAACAAATGGCTTTAGCAGATATCTATGGCGTTTTCTATAATGACAGCAGAACACACGTTTCTCAGCAGCCTATGGAGGTATATCCACAATAAAGCATATTTTGTGCAAATAGCGCTTTAAATAAATACAAAAAATTGAAACAATCTCTTGCACCCTATCAGATCATAATAAAATGAAACTAGAAATCAACAACAGAATAAACCAGAGAAATTACACAAACAAATGGAGATTTAACCGTACACTTTTGAATAATCAATGGGTCACAGAAGAGATCAGGAAGCTAAAACTGCCCTAGCATCAAATGACAATAGCATATCAGAATATCCATGACAAAATTAAAGGAGTTGTAAGAGGCAAGTACTTAATGGTGAGTGCCAACATTAGAAAAATAGAACACTATCAAATAAAAAAATCAAAATGCATTTCAAAGTCTTAGATAAAAAAGAACAATAAAAATGCAGACCTGTAGAAGGAAAGAAATTATAGAGTAGTGTGGAAAATCATGAAATTGAGAATAGATAAATGATAAAAAGGAACAATAAATCAAAAGTGTTTTTATTAAAAAATATGGTCAATAACTCCTTAATCAAACTTACCAAAAACCATAAAAGACCTATATCACTGAAATTAATAATAAAAACTGTTAAATTAGAACTGACATTCAGAGGATTATAAAAATATTTTGAAAGCACATATTATATTAATGTGGAGACTCAAACTAATGGGTGAATTTATAGACACATATGATGTAAAAATATAACAAAGAACGTACAAAAAGCTGAGTGGTATGTAATAAAATTGAAGCTGTAATAAAAATCTTTCCAACTAAAAATAGCAACCTCTTAAATATACCAGTTAATTTTTTTGAAGAGAAAAAACAATAAAAACAATGATATAGAATATCAAAAGAAAATAATAAGGGATTAATAATGGTTAATATATTGCATATTTTTCTCTTCATAGTAGATGCTTAGATTACAGGATATAGGCATGAAAAATTGATCAAACAATATAAGTACAGACTATTTTTTCAATGAACTAATAGAAATTAGTAGTGTAATTATCTTAGCTATCATATATATATATTTTTTTTTCTTTTCCCTTCCTTCTTTTCTCCTTTCACCCATTTCAGGTGTTCTTTCATTTTGAGAAGCTTCTTCCCATTTCACAATGTCTATTTTACATTTTGGATCTTATTTACTCCTTCAATTTCCTACACTAGGGAGAAAATACGATTTTGACACATGTGAGTCTGATATATTTCACTTTTGAGTATGGTCTCAAGTTGCATCCCTTTACCTATAAAAGCTTTGAGTTTATACTTCTTTATAGCTGAGTAGTATTCCATTATATAAAAATACCATCTTTTTTATCCTTTCCTCGGTTGATGGGCACTTGAGTTGTTTCCAAGATTTACCTACTATAAATTGTGCTGCGATAAACATGGGTGCATGTATATTGCTAGGGCATGATGTTTTAATTCTTCTGGGAAAATACAAAGAAGGGAAATAGCTGGGTCGAATGGGACCTCTAATCCTAGTTTTTTGAGGTATCTCCACACTAATTTTCACACTGGTTTACCAGTCTACACTTCCACCAACAGTGGAGAAATATTCCTTTAAAACAGAAACACTAAATCTACTGGAAGAGCAAGTACTTAGAAATCTTGAAGACATAGGTGTAGGCAGCGAGTTCATGAAAAAACCCAAGCTGCATGGGAAGTACTTCAAAGAATCAACAGCTCCATTATCATCTTATTAAACAGTTTTTGCACATCAAGAAAATCAACAGAGTGAAAATTATACACACAGAGTGGGAAAAAGTTTTAGCCAACTGCCCCTCAGACAAAGGATTTAAAGAATTGAAAAAAAAAAATCAGGCCCCGCAAATTTAGATAAACAAAATGGGTATTCAAAAATGGGCATCTGAGATGAATATGCACTTCTCAGATGAAAAAATACAAATGGCAAATAAATATATGAAAAAAAATTTAATATAATTTGTCATTTGAGAAATGCAAATTAAAACAACACTGAAATTCCATCTCACTCCAGAAAGTTGGCTATCATCAAGAAATCAACCAATAACAAAATTTACTATAATTTTAAAGAAGAACTAAGGCTAACACTTTTCAAATTCTTCCATGGAATGTAAATGGAAAAATCACTGCAAAACTCATTACAGATAGCCAACATCACCCTAATACCACAACGAGACATGAACACAAAGAAAAAGGGCAGGTAAATATCTTTTTTGAAATAGATGCAAGAATCCTCAATAAAATAATTGCAAAATCAGAAAAATTGATCATCAAAAATATCTTATATCATGTCCAAGTCAGCTTCTTCCTAGTGATGAAACAATGACACAACATAGGTAAATCAATTAGTGCAATACACCTCGTAAATAGAATTAAGAATAAAAATCACATGGTCATCTTAGTGGATGCAAAAAAGTATTTAACAAAACCCAACATTCTTTCCTTATAAAAACAGTTACAGAAATATGTGTGGACTTACCTTACCCAAAACAAATACAAACTATTTATAATGAACCTTGAGCCAACATCATACTATATGTTGAAAATTTGAAATAATTCCCAAAAATCAGTTATGAAAAAGAATATCCTCTCTCACCATGCCTCTTCAGTACATTACTCAAAATATTAGCCATTTAGCCAGAGAAACCAGTCACAAGAAAGAAATCAATGAAATATGAATAGGAAAGGAAGAAATCAAATTATCTCTATATGCAAATGATACATTCCTTCATGTAGAAGGCCCAGGAAACCTCACCAGAAGAGTTTTAAAGCTAATCAACATATTCAGCAAAATGGCACAATATAGGTAAAATTAATGTGCAAAAATAAAGTGTTTCTGTACACCAATAATGAACCTGCTGAAAAAGAAATCAGTAAAACTAGTCTATTCAAAATAGCTTCAAAACTAATTAAATACAAAGGCATCAACCTACCTAAGCAGGTGAAAAAACTTCTATAATGAAAGCTATGGTACTCTGAAGAGAAGATATTGAAGACCTTATAAAATGAAAATAAAAATTTCCCTGTACTTTGATAGGCAGAATTAAAATTGTTAAGGTGGCCATGATACCAAAAGTGATCTATAGATTTAATGCCATTCTTATTAACCACTTACTAGTGCAATTATTTTAATACAGGATGACCAAAATTGCATTCTTTCATTGATTTTTATAGCATAACAGGAAATATAAATACAATTTTATCAAACTGATTCAATACAAGAATCGACTGAAATGATGCCTGCCCGAGTTGCTTGTAATAGTCGGTACATAAACAAACGCGCTGCCCAAGTGAAATTCGTGGTAAACCTCACAGTAGTTAAAATACCAAAAACACCCTTGACAGTACTAGAAAAAAACAATGCTAAAATTTGTGTGTAAACAGAAGTTAACTATAATAGCCAAATAATTCCTGAGGAAAAATGAACAAATTCAGAGGCGCTTGAATCCTTTATTGAAAGTTATACTATGAAGGTTAGCAAATATAGCCTAATTCTGGCAGAAATAATAGACACATGGAATAGAGTAGATGTCACAGAAAAATCTCATGTAATTTTAGACATCTGATCTTTGACAAAGTGCTTTAAAACTTATGCTTTTTAACAAATGGTACTTGGGGAAAGGGTTACAATATACAGAAGAATGAAACTAGACACATATATCTCCCCCTGTCCCCAGATAAAAACAAAATGGTTTAAAGACCTAGATATAAAAAAACAGAAACATTAAAAACACTTGAAAAATAGAAAAAAGCACTAAAGGACATAGGCACAGGATAGGACTTCCTGAACAGCACACCAATAGCACAATACATAATAGCAAGAATCAATAAGTGGGATTATAGCAAATGAAAAATCTTCTGCACTGCAAGAAACAACAGAGTGAAGAGACAATTTACAGAAAGGGAGAAAAAATTGCCAGTTACTCTTCTGACTACATCTAGGATATAAGAACTCAAAAAATTTGATTTCAAAAAACAAATGACTAAACAAAAAAAATGGGTAAATGAAATGAATAGAAGCATAAATGGTCTCAAAAGAAGCATAAATGGTCAATGAGTATATGAAAAATATAGTCAACATCTTTAATCTTTAAGGATATGAATATCAAAACAACTATGAGATTCTATCTTATTCCAGTAAGAATGGCATCATCAAGAACACAAAGAGATACAAATGTTGTAAAGGATGGGGACAAAATATCCTTTTATGCTATTGGTGGAAATTCAAACTAGTATAAACACTACAGAAAACAATGCGAAGATTTCTCAAAAAACTAAACCTGGACAATTGATTTGACCCATCTATATATTTTCTAGATATTTTCCAGAAGATTTAAATACACTGTAGTGTAGAGATAACTGCATATGCATGTTTTGTTTCCAGCAAAGCAATTCACAAGAGCCAAACTATGGAAGCAGCCTAGATTCCTGAAAACAGACAAATGTATAAAGAAAACATTTTATATTTACACAATGCAATATAATTCACCCAGAAGAGCAAATATATTTGTTTTTGTGGGAAAATAGATGAGACTTGAGACCATAATATTAAGTGAAATAAGTTAGAGGCAGAAGGTTAAGACATGGTTTCACTTATTTAAGAAACCTAAAATAAAAGTAAATTAGATTAAAGGATGGAGAGATATTAGGAAACATGGAGATAGACTTCTTGAAGTTGGAGAAGAGGAACAGGAAAAGTAGGGGGAGGGGAGGTCAGGAAAGAGGTAATACACTATCAAAAATTTTTGGGCCAGTGAGATGGCTCAGCGGCGTAAGCACCTGCCTTGCAAGCGCGAGGGCCCGAGTTCGACTCCTGGATCCCACATATGAAAAAGGGGCCAGTGATATTGCTCAGCGGCACGGGTGCCTGTTGGCACGTGAGGTCCTGAGGTCGACCCCCCGGTACCCATACAAAAAAATTTTTTTTAAATACAATGTGTATAGGTGCCAAATTCTCAAAACAAATGTAATTATTACATATTGCATATCACTTCTGGTGTTGCACCAATTAAATGAAGAAGGAGCAGGGTCATTAAGGTTTTCTCCAACTTTTTTTTTCTATTCATTTTAGAGATACAATTTTTGCATTTGCATCTATAATCCAACTTTAGTTGTGTTTTGTATTATTATTGGGATCTAAATTATTTATTTTAGCTTGAGGATATAAAATATTTCCATTATGGTTTACTGAAGATTTTGTAATTTTTACCAACGTGCATTTTTTTTTACTTTGCAAAAGAATACCTGTGTGTATTACTTAGGTTTATTTCTGGTCTTTCAGTTTTGTTTAATTAATCAGTATGTCCATTTCCATACCAGTACTATAACATTTTAATTACTGCTTTATGTAGTATGTTTTTACATCAGGAAGTGTGCTGTCTCCACCTTTGTCATTCTTTGTCAAGATTGCCTATCTGGGCTTTTTTGTAATTTCATATAAATTAAAAGATCATTCTTTATAGGTCTTAAGAAAATGCCATTAGGATATTAATATATATTGCATTTAATAGACTACTTTGAATATTATGGCTACTTAGAAAATATTAAATCTGCTAATCTTTAAAAATAGAATATCTTCCCATTCATTTTGTCTTCTTTAATTTCTCCTATCAATATGTTTTAATTTTTGGTGTTAGATTTTCAATTCCTTTGTTAATTTTGCTATCATATTCTTTTGAAAGATAACTTATTGTAAATTGATGGTAAATAATTGTATATAATTGTTTTGGTCCTTACAATTGTATTGAGTCTCTTGTAGGACCATATATTTCAATTATAGTACACAAGTGGTTAATCTATACTTTTTAAGTGAGTGATTTAATCAATGTTATTATTGAAAGATACATACTAACTCTTGGAATTTTGTTACTTGTTTTCTTGTTCTATTGATGACTTATTGTTCCTTTTCTTAACCCATATTTTATCTTCTTAGTTTGGTGGCTTTATTTTGTGTCATCCTCACTTGTATATGTTATGTACTCTTTTTCTTTGTTGCCACTCTTGAACTTAAATAAGGAATTTTATAGTTATAAGAGATTATTTTAAGCCAATAATAATTTTAATTGCATGCAAATACTATAGCATTTCACACTTCTCCTGAAAATTTATAAATTCTATTTTTCCATTTTGTATTTCTCAATATCTTCCTAAAGCTATGATTGTCATTGATCACTTTGATTTTAATCTACATAGCAGAATTTTGAAACTTTCTATATAATTGTTGGGGTACTGCAAAATTCCAAATTTAATTATGTATTTGCCTTAGGTGTGCATCTAACAGTAATGTACTTGTGTAGTTTCTTCAGTTGTTGTCAAGTTTAGCAATGCCTCCATGTGCCTTGGTGGCCTAGGTTACAGAGATTTGTGTGCCTGTTCTGCCAGTTTGTGTGTAGCTTTCTTGTTGGGGCTATGTTCATGGAATTTCTGGCCTCTAACATGTGTCATGTGGCATCCTCCACACTTTGTATGAAGTCATGTGGTCTTCATTGTTTAAGGGTCTTGCTCTTCCTTGAAAGTTACTCTGTGACCTCATCTGTACTGGGGACAAAGTTCCCAGTGGACTTGCTATACATGTTTTCCTCCTTTCTGTGCAGGACTATCCATTCCATGGGAGTAGAGTGCCATAAGGGCTGTAGCAGATATTTCATAGCTATTCCACTGAGCCTAGACTCCAAACAGCTTCATTCATTGCACTGCAGCCACCCATATAGAGTGTGGTGAATTGGTGATTCAGCTGCAGAAATGAGGTGATTCAATGCCTACTGGCCTTCAAATAGTTTTCAATGTATTAATTGCTACAATCTCAAAGTGGTGTCATATATAAGCAGTCTGGGTCTTAAGGAAGAGAAGGCATACTATGAGCTCCTTCTTTGAAAAAATAAAACCATGTACACTCCCAGCAGCTCACTAAACTGGGTTTAGGGCAGTGAAGAGGCAGAATTTCCATCAAAAATAACTGTAGCTGTACACAACTTCAATAGATATGCCTGAGTGCAATTTTCTTAAAAATTTTCCATCTGTAATAATTCTGTTTTGGTACTGAAATGTTCCCAACAGCTGGGGAGACACTCTAACAGGGGGCAGAGGCCAACAAATGTGGGCAGGCACCATTTATTTTTCTATGATGTTATATCAAGGCTATGTGCAACAGAAGATGTCCCCCAATCTTGTTTCCCTTCCAGACATGTATGTTAGATCATGCTTATTATTTCAATGCTTTTGATCCTATATTTAGTGGGAGGGATAGTTCTGGACTTTTCTCATCAGAAATCTTACTCTACTTTCTCTCTTTTTCACCTTCTGGCACAACAATTATGTGGATATTTATTACTTTAATAGGGTTCCATAATTTCAATAAGCATTCTACTTTCTTTTTTATTCTTTTGTCTTTATGCTTCTGTTACTTTAGTTATTTCTTTTGGAGTAATCACAATTTCCATATTTTTTGCAATCTTTTGTTTCCCTTTATTGTTGTCAGTACATTTTAGGAGAGGGGAAACATTTGTAACCTTTAGAAGTGTTCTTTAGCAGAGATAGTTCATCACTGTTTAGTCTATCCTGGAATTCTGAAAAGGGAAGGTGGTGATGATGCCAGGAAGTTGGAGGTTATTTTGTCTGATTTTTTGTGCTGCTGCCTTTGCTCTGATGACAGATGAAGCTGCTGCCTCTGCTATACTATCTGACCAGATCCCAGGTGGGGGTCTGATAAAATTTAGAAGTTCTGGATGGGAACAGAAATGGCTTTTGTCACCTACAGAATTCTCTGGTTGAGGTATTGTATTATTGTTAATCCATATTTTGGCAGAGTGACGGTCTAAACTTCAAGGTTTGGAAGAGTCATTACTCTGTTTCTGTGGGACCCCATGTATGCTTTTGAGAAATGCATGTTTAAGGATAGCCTCCATGTGTTGGTACAATCTTAAGGTGATCAATTATTTGAGTTGAGTTGCTATTTGACCTCTGTGCTCAAGCAGAACTATCCCTTAAAATTCTCATAAATGCATGTAGCTGGGAGCCTGCCTACATGCACAAAGTAGGTAGGCCTTTTAGATGAACTAAGGCCTTTTTTAAATTCCTTTGTCAAGAAATTCTAATGTTTTGCTTATCCAAAATAAGCAAAAGTGGGCATCTCTATTCTTGGAAGTATACTTGTGCAGACTGTTTTTCTAGGTAGAGCCACACTTTGCATTCCTGAGTCAAGCAAATACAGTTCTTCTGAATTTTCATGATGCAAATAGGCATCTCCAGTCCTGTGTGCTGTCATTTTGTTGAGCTCTGAGTCTGGTTATTGGGACTAGATATCCAGAGTAGGTTTAACTTCCTACCATTGCTCTGAAAGTGACCATCTCAACTTTGTGAATGAGTAAAGCAATTCTTGGGTATCTCTAAACAAGTAAAAAAGTTAGCAGAAACAGAGGTACAACCAAAATCCATGTACTGGTAACTGTGTGCTCTACTTCCTTTCTTTCCTTCTATATGATGTCACCAGGCTGACCATGGCATTACCAGTGTTCCCTGTAAGATGTGCTTGGAATGTCCTTAGGAATTGGTATGGAATTCTAGGGAAGTTGGATGACTGACTACAGTTCACATTCTCCTGTTGAAAGGATGAGTCATGGGAGTTCTCTCTGTCTGATCTTATACTGACATGGGGTTAAGGAAGGGATAGGGTGGTCAAAGTGTTGCCATTTTTCATATTCTCCTAATTAGTTTTAAATATTTATTTGCCCACAGAAAACTCTCCTTCTTGTTTCCAAGTACTGGGGTTTTCAAATAACGTTCTATTGTATAGATAGTTGATAAAGATAATTTTTTATGAATGTGTTTGAGCCTAACAGTTTTATTCTGCCTTTTTTAGATGTCACACTTCTATGATTAAATTATTTTGATGTGACATTACATAGGAATGTTTATTGTTCGTGTATAGAAACCCAACTGATTTTGTATGTTGATATTATATTCTACAACAGCACTAAATTTCTTAGATATAATTGGATTTTTGTGAAATTTAAGGGTTTTCTCTATATACTATCATGTCATCTTCAAACAGAGACAATTGTACTTTTCTCTGATTTGAATGTCTTCTATTATATTTCACTTGCTTGATTTCACTAGGTAAATTTCCAAAATCATGTTGAAAAGAAGAGATGAACTCTGACATTTTTGCCTTGTTCTTGATTATACAGTAAAAGATTTCAGTTTTTTACCATTGAGTAGGGTGTTAGATATGGCCATGTTATTTATGGCCTTTGGTGTGTTGACATAAATTAGCTCCATTTCTAATTTGTTGAAGATTTTGAATATAAAATGTATTGAACTTTCCCAAATCCCTTTTTACATTTAAAGAGAGGATAATGGAAGTTTTATTATTCCTTTTTTAATGTGGTATGTCACATTTTTTGATTTGCATATGTTGAGTTATACTGTCACTATATGTATATATAGCACTTGGTCATGGTATATGATCCTTTTAATGTGCTGTTGAATTTAGTTTGCTTGTATTTAACTGAGGATTTACAGATACAAGTTCATGAAAATTGACCTGTAATTTTTATACTCATGTACTGTTTTTGTTGAATTTACATCAGGGTAGCGCTGGACCCTTAAAATGAGTTTTGAAATGTTCCCTCTCCATCACCTTAGTGTATGAGTTAGTGAAGATTTATTGTTCTTTAATGTTTAGTAACATTCACCAGAGAAGCCATCCAGTAGTGGACAAATTTTCCTGAGAGGCTTGATATAATTCATTAAATTAACTTGCTCATTTTTGTTTTTTATCAAATAATTCATTTCTTCATGACTCCATCTTGATTGGTTTTATGTTTCTAGAAATTTATCCACCTCTAAGTTATCTAATTTATTGGTATATATTTTTCATAATTTTTAGATGATATTTTATATTTCTGTATTTTCATTTATTAATTCTGCTTTCATTCATAATTTTACTTATTTCAGGAATCTTTATTTTTCTAAACTATTATAGCTAAGAATATGTTAATTTTATATTTTCAAGAAATCAATTGATCTTTTTGGACTATTCTATTGTTTCTTTTTTGTGTGTGTGGGTACCAGGGGTCGACCTCAGGACCTTGTGCACCAGCAGGTGCCTGTGCTGCTGAGCGATATCACCAGCCCCTTTTTCGTGTGTGGGTTCTGGGAGTCGAACTTTGGCCCTGGCGCTTGCCAGGCAGGTGCTTATGCCACTGAGCCATCCCACTGGCCCTATTCTATTGTTTCTTTTGTTTTGTTTCATTTAATTTTTCTTTAATCCATTACTTTTTCCTTCTGATAATTTTTGGGCTAGTTTGTTTTCTAATAAGTTACTAGTAAATATAGATTGTTAATTTGTTATCTATATGTCATTTTAATATACACTTTGACCACTATAAACTAAGAATATATGTTTCCTATTATGTGTCATTTTTGTTGTTTGGGGATGTTTTCCCTATTGATTTACTCTCCAATCAATTTGTTATTCAAAAGTATGTTGTGGAGTTTCATCACTTAAATGTTGCATTGAATCCATAATGCAGTTTAAGTAGTGCACATTTTTTTATTAGAGAAAGAATATTTTTAATAAAGTTAGATTTGCCTAAATTGAAGCAAATAGAAAATGCAGAAAATTATAAAATATCACTATAAATTTTGAAAAATAAAATTCCACATATATAGAAGGACCAAATGGATTTACAAATACTTTGTTTTAAAACTCAAGGATAGATATTCACTGTTCTAGAAAACTTAAATAAAATAGAGCATATAGACAAATAACATGGCTATTATTTACAAAACGTGCATGAGCTTACTACCAACATCTAAAATAAGATTTAAACAAAAGTCACCCTAGATTATTTAAAATAATATTAGTAAACATTCACATTTAATGTCCCTATACTTCTGACAGGAAAAATTGTCAATTTTAATATATAAAGCATTTCATAATCCTTAACATCCACTAATGAGTGAACACATGAGTTTCATTCCATAATACTTTTAAAGCATTATTTTTCCTTGTTTATCAATAAACATTTGTTGCAGATAATAATGATGTTTCTTTTGGGATAATTGAAAAATGCATATAACATACGTTAATTATTTTCAATCCCTTTGCCCCCTTTCTTCCACCTTCCCCAATCACTTTTCTAAAGTCTTTTTATAATCTTTTATTCCTTATAATATTGACTTCTTTATTTCTATTTTAGGTGTCTCATGAAGAGAAAATATATGCTACTTTACTTTTTGAGCCTGGCTTATTTTGCTCAACATCAGCTTCTCCAGTTCCACACATTTTCCTGCAAATGATATTATTTATTTTTTATGGCTGAATAATATCCCATTGTGTATAGCTGTTTTTATCCATTATTCATTAATGGGCATCTAGGCTGTTTCCACAACTTAGCTACTGTGAATTCCACTAATATAAAAATAGATACACCTGTAACACTATAACAAGCTATCTTTAAGTGTTTGTTTTATTCAGGAATATTCCCAGAGGTGGTATAGTTGGATCAAATGCTGCTAGTGTTTTTAGTTTGTTGAGGAACTGCCACAGTAATTTTTAAAGAAGTTGTACTAGTTTACATTCCAAAGAAAACAAAACAAAACAACAACAACAAGAAAAAAAGAAGGCTCAGCCCTGTTGCCATCAATTTTTTTTGTCTGTTTCTTTGTTTGTTTTGTTTTTTTTTGCATTCTTTCTCTTTTTTTGTAGGTACCGGGGGGTCGACCTCAGGACCTCGCGTGCCAGCAGGCGCCCGTGCCGCTGAGCGATATCACCGGCCCCTTTTTTCGTATGTGGGATCTGGGAGTCGAACTCGGGCCCTCGCGCTTGCCAGGCAGGTGCTTACGCCGCTGAGCCATCTCACCGGCCCTTTTTTTGCATTCTTGATGATCTGCGGGAAGATGTATCGCAATGTAGTTTTGATTTGCACTTTCTCAATGGCTTCATATGTTGAACACATTTTTTCACATACAAATTAGGCATTTTTACTTCTTTTGAGAAGTGTCTGTTCAAGTCAACTGCCAATTTCTTGATTGGGTATTTGTGTTCTGGGTGTAAGTTTTTGAGTTTTTGATTCTATAATTAATCTTCCATTAGAAGAATATCTAGGAAACTGTTTTCACATTCTGTAATTGCTATATTTACTTTGTTAATGGTCTCTATTTCTGCGCAGAAGCTTTCTAATTTGAAGTATTCACATTTGTTTGTTCTTGCTGTTATATCTTGGGCTCTTGGATTCCTATGTATGAAGGTTTTTCTGGTACCTATGGCTTTAAGTGATTTCCCTATATTTTCTTCCAGAACTTTCAATGTTTCTGGTTTTATATCTTGTTTCCATCTTTTGCAGGTAGATATCCAGTTTTCTTAGCAAGATTAAATAAAGAATTATTTTTAATTCAATTTTTTAGCTTCTTTGTCAAAAATAAGATGATTGTAGATACATAGAGTTATTTTAAGTTCTTATGTTCTATTCCATTGAGCTACATGTCCATTTTCTGCCAGTATGATTTTTTTACTATATCTTTGTACTATAAATTTATATATGGTATTGTGTTGACTTCAGCCTTACTCTTTTTAATCAGAATTCCTTTGGCTAGGGTACGACATTTTAGAATCTATATGGATTTTTAGATTTGTTTCTAGTTCTATGAATAATGTTTTTTGTATTATAATGGGGATTGCAATTAATTTGTGCATTGTTTTGGTAATTTGGCAATTTTCACAATATTATATTTTCTGGGGCCAGTGAGATAGCTCAGTGGCATAAATGCCTGCCTGGCAAGCACAAGGTCCTGAGTTCAACTGCCTGAACCCACATGAAGGAAAAAAGGGCCAGTGATATCGCTCAGCACCACAAGCATTTGCTGGCAAGTGCGAGGTCCTGAGGTCAACTCCCGGTACCCACATTAAAAATAAATAAATAAAATTATATTTTTTGTTCCATGAACAAGGGAGATTTTTCAATTTATATTCACTATTCTGTAATTTTTATTTTAGAGGTCTTCCCTCACCATGGCTAAGTTGAGTCCTAGGCATGTAATATTTTGAAGCTATTTATTTATTTCTTAGTGGATTTATTATTAGTTTACAGGAATGCTACTGGATATTGTGTGTTGATTTTGCATGCGGACACATTTTTGAAAATGTTTATCTTATCTAAAAGTCTTCTTGGGAGTTTTGGGGCTTTTCTGTGTAAGTAATTATATTTACACATAGGAATTATTTTAAATATTCCTTTGCTTTTTATACATATTTAATATTTTATCTTGCCTAATTGCACTGGTAAAATTTCAAATACTTTGTTGAGCTGGTGTGGTGAAAGTATGTCTAATCAGGATTATAGAGGAAATGCTTTCTCCATTTTTTTCCTGCTTTTTTCCCTTTTCCCCTGTCACTATGATGTTGGCTATGGCTTTGTCATATATGGAATTTACTAGTTTGAGATATTATCCTTCTATACCTATTTTTATCCATGTTTTTATTATTAAGAAATGTTGGATTTTGTTTAAAAAATTTTCTCTATCACTTGAGTTAATAAAATCTTTTGCTTTACCTGTTCTATTAATGTGATGTATTATATTTTTAAATTTATGTTGAACTACCCTTGAATGGAGGAAAACAACTTGGTTATGGTGTACTATCTTTCTAACATGTTGTCAAATCATGTTTGCAAAAACATCACTGAGGGGCCGGTGAGACGGCTCAGCGGCTTAAGCGCCTGCCTTGCAAGCGCGAAGGCCCGAGTTCGACTCCCGGAACCCACATACGAAAAAGGGGCCGGTGATATCGCTCAGCGGCACGGGTGCCTGTTGGTGCGCGAGGTCCTGAGGTCGTCCCCCCGGTACCCACAAAAAAAAAAAAAAAACATCACTGAGGATTTCTGAATATAAGTTCATCACCTATATTGGCCTGTTTACTTTTTTGTTGAATCCATTTCTGATTTGGTACCAGAGCAATAGTAGCTGCATAGAATGAATTCTTTCATTTTTTAATAAATGGAAAAATAACAGGAGCATTGTTGTTAGGTTTTTTCTGAATGTCTCATTAAATTCTGGAGTAAATGTATCAGGTTCTTGGCTTTTTCAATTGTAGATATTTTATTACTCCATCAACCCCATTGCTTGTTATTAATCTATTTCAACTTTTATATCCCTTTATTGTAACTTAGGATAGTCATTTGTCTAGGATTTTATCCATTTCTTCTAGAGTCTCCAATTGATTGAAATAAAACTTCCAAAATAATTTCTGATAACCCTGTGTATTCAGTGATGTATGTTGCAATATAATGCTTCTTAAACATAACTTCATTAATTTGGTCCTTCTCACTCTTTTTAGTAAAATTTGGATAAAAGTTTATCAATCTTACTTATTCTTTAAAAAAACTAACTCATTCTTTATGTGTTTGCTTTAGTAACAAATTCTTACATTTCTGCTTGATCTTTCTTCTTTCTTTCTACTTATTGAGTTTGGTTGTTCTTGTTTTTCTGAGACTTGGAGATGTGTCTGTAATTTATTTAATCACTATCACTGGGTTTTTCTGGTGTAAGTATTGAAAGCTAAGAAATTCTTACAACTGTTTTTACTGTATCTTACAAATTATGTGGTCTGTGTCTTTATAATGTAATTCTAGAAATTTTTAAATTTTTTCTCTTACTTCTTCACTGCACTTTTGATCTTTCAACAGTGTGTTATTCAGTCTCCATGTGTTTTGTATTTCCAGTGATTTCTTTTGCTGTTGATTTCTGGTTTTAATATAGTTTGATTGGATAGGACAGGGATCTCCAAAATCTGGACTATTGAAAAGTAATGGTTTGTGGCCTGCTATAAACAGAACTGCACAGCAGGAATTCAACAGTGGCCAAACAAGTAAAGCTTCATTTCTATTTAAGTCACTGATCACAGATACAATTACTGCTTGGTAGATCAGTTCATAGGAGCATGAACCATACTAAATTTTGATGTGTACAAGTGAGGATCTAGATTTTACACTCCTTATGATAATCTTATGCCTGATCATTGGATGTGGAGCTGAGGTGGTGATGCTAGCACTGGGGAGTAGACACAAATACAAGTTAACATTAGCAAAGAACTTTGAAGGCATAGAGATGATAATAAATCTAATACATGCAAATTCATATTAAAAACCTATCAGTGCCAAATGAAATTAACACCATCTGGTGGAATGTATGCTTTATAGTGGCAAGCAAGTTGATGTATTTAAACTGTATAGCTGCATCTGGTGGCATTATTTAAGTGAAAATCTGACACATATATTACTCTGCACATGCTATGCCCATTATTGTGTTTAAAATTTCTATTTTTTAAAGAGAAAAATACAGAACAAAATTTCAAAGCAACATAATAGGAGGGTAACAATGGTTAATATATTGTGTATTGCTATCTTTAAATTAGTTACCTAGAGAAAAAGATATCAGCATTCAATTGTTCAAACAATATTAGCACAAAACTTTCTTTTCAATGAACTAAGCAAAATTAGTAGTGTCTCTTTCTTAACTATCTTGTGTATAATATATAATTTTTCTTTTCCCTCCTTTTCTCCATTCCCCATCCCAGTTTCTCTTTCCTTTTGAACAGTTTCTTCCTGTTTTACAATATCTATTGTACATTTTGAATATTAATTACTCCTCCAAATCCTCACATTAGGAAGACAATATGATATTTACACATGTGCATCCAGTTTATTTCACTTATGAGTATTTTCTCGACTTGCATCCATTTACCTAGAAAAGTCTCCAGTTTATCCTTCTTTATGGCTGAGTAGTACTCCATTGTATAAAAAGATCACATCTTTTTATCTATTCCTTGGTTGATGGGGATTTGGGTTGTTTCCAAGATCTAGCTACTACAAAGTGTGCTGCTATAAACATTAGTACACATATATCACTGTGGTACTATGTATTTAATTCTTCTGGGAAGATACCAGGGGAATAGCTCAGTCAAATGGGACCTCCAATCCTAGTTTTTGGAGGAATCTCCACACTGATTTCCACAGTGGTTGCACCAGTCGACACTCCCACCAAGAGTGGAGAAGGGTTCCATTTTTGCCACAGCCCCTCCAGCATTTGTTATTGGTTCATTTCTTGATAATAGCCATTCATTTTGGGGAGAGATGGAATCTCAGTGTTGTTTTAATTTGCATCTCTCTAATGACCAGTGATGTTGAACATTTGTTCATATATTTATTTGCTGTTTTTATTTCTTCACCTGAGAAATGTGTATTCATCTCAGATGCCCATTTTTGGATTGGATCTTTAAATTTGGGAGGTCTGGTTTTTTTGAGTTATTTGTATGTTCTCAGTAGTAATCATTTGCCTGAGGAACAGCTGGAAAACATATTTACCCACGTTGTGGGTTGTCTCTTCACTCTGTTGTTTGTTTCTCTTGCTGTGCAAAACTTTTTAATAAGATGAGATTCCAGTTGTTGATTCTTTGTGATAGTTCCTGTGCCATTGGGGTTCTAGTCATAAAGTCTTTGCCTACACCAATGTCTTCAAGAAATTTACCTATTCTATCTTCCAGCAGATTTAATGTTTCTGTTTTAATATTTAGATCTTTGATCCATTTTGAATTTAGTTTAGTGCAACATGAAAGATATGGGTCTCATTGTAATCTTTGGCATGTGCAGAGCCAATTTTTCCAGCACTATTTATTACAGAGGCTATCTTTCTTCCAGTGAATGTGTTTGGAACCTTTGTCAAAGATAACCTGGCTGAATATGTCTGGAGTTGTTTCTGCATCTTCTAATCTTTTCCACTGATCTTTGGATCTGTTTTTTTTTTTTTTTTTTTTTTTTTTTTTGCCAGTACTATGTTGTTTTTATCACAATAGCATTATACTATAATTTCAAGTCAGGGATTGTGATGCCCCCTGCCTTGCCTTTGTAGTCCAGAATTGCCTTTGCTATTCTAGGTCTCTTCTGATTCCAAATGAATGTTAGGATTATTTTCTCTAATTCTGTGAGAACTGTTGGAATTTTGATTGGAATTGCATTAAATCTCTAGAACAATTTTGGAAGTATGGCCATTTTGACTATATTTGTTCTTCCTAACCTAGAGCAAAGGCTAACTTTTAACCATATAAACTATATTTGTGGTTATATAACAAAATCTGAAACAAACCAGTAAATTTTATGCAGTATACAAATCCTTAATATGTAAATTTTGCCCTCAGGGGTTAAAATTTAAAATGGTTTAAGGAGAAAATAGATAAGTGCAAGAAGAGGAAGGAATTAGATGTAAGGTTAGAGGACAAAGATTGATCCCGCTAACATTAGGAAACTGATGTGGGAAACTTGTGCAGAAAAATGGTAGGAAAAAGAGAAGGAAGGGATAAAAGGAAGAACAGAACAGAACCACAACCACAAAGGAGTTAGAAACTCTGTTTACACTCATATAAAAACAAGATCAAATGATGAAGGAAAAAACAAAGAAACAACAACAACAACAACTACAAAAAATAACCCACCACCACCAGAACAAAAAACAAACAAGAGCGAAAAAAAATATGTTTGCTTCCAGGTTTGTCTTTGTTGTTGCTGGTAGACAACGTGTGGAGACAGAATTCCATTCTGTGCCCATCTGTCCCAGTAAGCCAGCAGTAGTTTTTTGGTGAGGTAGTAGATAATCTCAGTAAGCCTGCACTTTCTGGACAAGACTAGATTCATTTGGCCTGCTGCAGGCCTGAGCCCAGGTGGGAACCATAGATGGAGCCACAGTAGCCCTAAATTCTGAGCTCCACTGCCCCCCCACAATTGCACCTTGCCAATTGCTCTCTCACACAGGATGGCTGAGCCTCAGCACTCACTGCCAACTGGTGCAGTCCTTCACATCCACTGCTCCCCTGCACCACTGCTGCATCTCTCCAGTGAGGCACCAGGGGCCACCAGCTGTCACTGTGTCTGCAGGTCTGAACCGCTCCTGTTGTGCATGAGTCCTGACCAATTTAGAAGGTGCAGGCGGCCACCTCCTTCTTTGTTGAAATTTCTCTCTTCACTCTCTCTTTGGTCCCCAAACTTCGCTTCAGATCCTTCCTGTGTCCAGGGGAAATACTTCCCTGTTTCTTGTCCTCTGCAAGCTGCTATATTCCAGTGTCTGGATGGCAACATTCAGAGAGGCTCTCTCTCTGCTGCTCACCAGTGGGTCATCCAGCCACTCTGACCAGAACTGGTCTTTTTCAATATCCCATAGATTTTGTGTGCTGTTTTTAAATTTTTGTTTCGCAATTTTTAAAAAATTTTCAATTGAATTATTCAGTAGCCCAATGAACACTCAACTGAATGCTTATTATTTGTACATTTTCTAAAGTTCTTCTTTTTATTGATTTATAACTCATCACACTGTGTTCAGAGATGATATATGCTGATTTCGATTTCAGATAATTTGATAAATCATGTAGTCTACATATAATCTCTCCTGAACATTTTCCATGTGTTGATGAGAAGAATCTAAATTATGTAACTATTGAATGAAATGAGCTGTAAATAGGTGTTTGGGCACTATTTTTCTCTAGCGTATTCTATGCATCATGTTTCTTTTCTTCTGGATGATCTTTTCTTCTTGATGAAAGTTAGGTGCCATAACAACCAGCTATAGTAATAGCATCTATTTCTCCTTTTTAATTTAAAAATACTTATTTATATCACCAATTGTTGAAGGATTAATACATAGGTATTTATAATTTCTAATTCCTCTTACTGTGATTCCTTTATCATCAAAATGAGAACTCCTATCTCTCTTTTTTGTTTGTCTTAAATCAATTTTCTATAGTGTAAGTATAGAAACACCTATTACTTTTGCTTGCCATTTGTATGGTATATCTTTTTTCACCCTTTCATTTTTAATCTGTATATATCTTCACTGGTGGTGTTAATTTTTCCTGCAAAAAACATAGTTTTTGGATTTCAAAAAATATTTAACCTATCTGTATATTTCAATTGGGGAATTTAATGCATTGACATTAAAGGCTATTATGAACTAATAAGACTTCAATCCTATCATTTTGATATTTTTCCAGTTGTTTTCAACATCTTTGGTTTCTTTATTCCTAATTGTTCATCTTCATGTTTTGTTGGTTTGCTACCTTTGTAGCATTTGATAATGTTATTTTCTCTTTTGTATCTACACTACTCTTGAGTTTTTATATATGTTCTCATGATGGCAGTTATCATTTCATTTCTAGTGCAAGACCTAGCATTTTTTGTAGGGCCATTGTGGTGGTCAGATATTCCTTTAGATTTTATCTTTGGAAATGTTTATTTCTTCTTTACTTCTGCAAAATAGTTATGTTGGGTATATTATCTTTGGTTGACAATTTTTCTAGGACTTTGAACAACTTTGATGATATCATCCCACTCTCTCTTGGTTTGTTAAGGTTTTGCTAAAAATTTTGCTTTGTCTACTGGGGATTTCCTTATAATTGACTTTACATTTTCCTCTTTTGATATCAGAATTATTTTCGTCCTGTAGTTTTGATATTATAAGCATCATAGGCCTCAGAGAGGCTAATACTTGGCCAAATTTATTAAAAGTCTTTTGAGCATCCTATTCATGGTTACACAAGTCTTTCCCAAGATTTAGAAGTTTTTTAAAGAATTATTCATTAAAAAGACATTCTATGCTTTTCCTTTTTTTTATTCCAAATTATCCATAATGTAAGTCTCTTTTCTTCAGTTAATGTTGTCCCACAAAATTTTGAAGACTCTCTTCATTTATATATGTTTTCCATTTTCTGATATGGTTCATTTCAAAAGACATGTCTTGAATTTAGAAAGACATTTTTTCTGGTCAACTCTGAGGTTGAAGCACTTGATGATAATGATGATGAAGATGATGATTATTTTGGGTTTTGAGATAGGGTATTTCTTTTTTTTTTTTCGTGGGTACTGGGGGTCGACCTCAGGACCTCGTGCGCCAGCAGGCGCCCATGCTGCTGAGCGATATCACTGGCCCTTTTTTCATATGTGGGTTCATGGGAGTCAAACTTGGGCCCTCGTTGTTGCCAAGCAGGCGCTTACACCGCTGAGCCATCTCACTGGCCCAGGGTATTACTTTGTTGTGAACACTGGCCTCTAAAATGCTCTGTAGCCTAAATTTGCCTCAAATATGTAATCCCCCTGCCTCGGCCTCTTGAGTGGTAGGATAACTAGTGAACACCATCAAACTCAGCTATCAGCTATATTTTTAATATCCTTTATAGTTTCAATTTTTATAATTGATACTTTTAAAATTGTGTGAATCTTTCTATAATTTATCATTCATCTTAATTTGTTATACTAATTTTATTGATTTGTCTGTATTCTCCTGTATCTCATCGATGTTTCATATTGTCATTATTTTGAATATTTTGTCAGTCAATTATTTATTCTTGTTTTCTTTGTAATCTTTGCCAGGAAGTTGATTTGTTCTATTGGAGGCATAATATTTCCTAAAATTTTTGTGCTTATTGTACCTGCACATTGAAATTTGTATATCTGTTGGGTTGATTGCCTCCATGTACCTTCTGCCTTGGAACTAGCTGACCATGCAATGAAAACATGAGCCATTATAAACATCTTATCCTTTAAGTAGTGAGTATTGGATATTTTATCCCATTGATGGGAAAAGTGACTAAGATAGTGTGAGAGTGTATGGAACTCTCTAATTTACAGGCCAGGGTCAGCATGGCTTGGTCATTTGTCTGACTGTTTCACAGAACCACAAGTTGCTGAATTCTCAAGATGGCTCTATGCAATATTTTCTGGAATTTGAAAGGGAAAATGTGGACTGGACTTTTATTTTTAAGGCAATGCAGCAGTGTGGTTATTTGCCACCTCCCCCAATTGCTTATAATATGAAAGAGCCACTTGGTTTTCTGTCAAGAAATGCCACCAAGTATGAGTGGGTATTTCTGGTAGCCTCCTGCTTACACTTCCCTTAAGAGCAAGTCCCTCTTCTTTCAGGGTTGATATGGAAAGATGTTATGTATATGTTGTGTGCTTAGCTCTTTTCTTTACATGGCCATCATGTGCCTCCATGCTTTTCAATGACTCTGACATACACTGACTGTACTCTGACACTCTGCCTCAAAAACTCTAGCAGAATAGCTGTTTTTCTCCTTCTTCTTTTGATACTTTGTTGGAGTCAAAAGTGCACTAGACATATTTCTTAGCCATTTTCTTGATATCACTCCCTCAATTTTCCTTTCATCACTGATTTTTAATTTCTAGCAGTCAGAAAATGTACAGGACACAACATTATCCTTTTTGAATTTGTTAAGACTCTCTGGGAACTTGCCTCTGGTGTGTGCTGATGAAAAATTCTGTGAGGCTGCAATGCCCTCTGTTTGGAGGGGGGACAGTGTTAGGGTAAACTGAGGCACAGTTGAGACCACTAATATGGACAGAGTTTAAGCAATGTATGAGGACTTTATTGCAGACCAGATGTGGCTGGGCCAAGGGCAAAAAGACCATTGGCCCCGAGCAAGAGGCAAGAACGTTTTATAGGGGAGTTTAGCTGGGGGAGGGGATGCTGCTGAGAAGGAGGTGGAAATTTTTGAGCATTTTGGGGTTGGGGTACAGGATGTCTTCTGTGGGTTTTTGCATCTAGGCCATTGGTGCTTGTGCATCTTGGGGTTGGGGTCTTGTTTGGAGACCTGACATTCCTGTCTGTTTTGTTATAGAAAGAGAAGAGTAGTAAGGGGTGTAGTTTCTTGGGGCTTCTTCAGGCATGACTGGAGGCTGGGTGGGCATCCTAGAAAAGAGAGACAGAAGGTGGGGCTGGGCTGGTGGCAACATGACAGATCTGAGCCAAGTGATGGAGTGCTAGGATCATGACTATGGATCAGCTTGGGGTTCCTGTGGGACAGCAGTGTAACAGGCCATCAGGAAGAGCTGTCTGGATGTTATGAATCAGATCTGCCCTAGGATGAAGTCTGCTAAGAGCTTTATTACACAATGTCCAAACAATAACAGCAGAAAGACTGAGACCAGGGGCCCGAGTATGGGGAGAAGCCAGGACGTCCAGCTGGTTTGGAAGAAGCCTCCTCCCCAGCCTCCTCACCTCTTGATTGTTTTTTGAGCTTGTCAGCTTGGTCCTGGAGACTTTGGACTGTCTGGTGGATAAAAGCAGACCTGTTGATATAAAAACAGCATTCTTCTCTGAGAAAGATGCAGATGCCTCCTTCTTCTGTGGTGAGTGGGTCTAGGTCTTGGAGGTTTTGAAGGGTTACTCCCACCAGGGAGTTTATTGCCTTCTGTAGGGACAGGACAGTGTTAGAAATTTTTCCAAGCCCCTCAGACATTTCCTCTGAGAGTTGTTGGTGGCCCGTGGTGGTGATGGCAACTCCACAGCACCCATCCCCACTCCAGCTGTGATCCCAAGGCCTACGAGCAGGGATATAAGAACCAGGGCTCGTGTGCATTGTTGGAAAGAAATTTTTATGGGAGCAGGGAGTTGTATGTCTCTGGGGAGCTATATCCATTTTAGGTGTGAGAAAAACCAGGGTGCAGGTGCTGGTCCAGTTGGTGGGAAGACATATGTATGTTGATGTCCCACAAAGGAAGAAAATGCCTTGGCCTTGGCTGGGTATGCAGAATTGGTTATGAATATTAAAGAGGTGTGTGAGTTTTTTTTATTTTCTTTTTCCCAAATGCCTAATGTACCCACCAGAGCAGCACCCATCAGAGGTTGGAAGGTCCCCTGATGGGGGATGTGACTGGCACCCTTTGTTTTATTTTCCCATTGAAGAAAGAATCTCTTGGTGTCTATTAGAAGCCATTGTGAGGAATGATTAATGGTGGGCAAAAGGAGGCAATCTGAGGGACTGGGAGGTGGGTGACAAGGGGTCCATGGATGTATGGTCATGCATGGAATGTGGCAGCCATTACAGAACCGTGACTGTTTATTGAGTATGATGCTGTTATAACCTTGGGAGGGCCAGAAAAATGGGCAGGCTGAGTAAAAGGAGCCTCCTGGGTGACCTGGTAATTGGCATGGTCAGTGGAAGGCAATAGGTGCAGCATGCAGTTGCATTGCTGGGGGTTTAGATGTCCCAGCAGTGTGTCAGAAGATAGATTGCATTGAATGTGGAGAGGGGCTTGGAAAGTCAGAATGGTGTCAGTGGTAATGGGGCCATGCATGGGCTTTGTTGAACTCTCATATAAGGAGAGGTTAGCAATATAGGACTGAAGGAGTTGGACTGCATGTCCCATTTGAGTCTTTTTTGTCATGTCATTGATAGGGAATTTTGCTAAGGACTCTCTGTCAGGGAGTTAGGGTGGGTCTCCTGCTTCATATTGGGGATGATATGTGAGGTTGGTGAGGACCCAGACTTTGGGAGGAACAGGATTAGCAACATGGATAGCTGTGACATAGAGATACAGAGTCAACAGTCTCTGACTAGAGAAGAATTGGATTTGTTTAACAAGGAATGAGTTCACTGTAGAATCTCAAAAAGATAGTTAAGGACAGTCAGGATAAGTGGTGAGATTGTGACCGCGGGGTATGGCAAAAGGAGTATGAAGGCTAGTTGGTAAAAGGAGCACAGGGATGCAGGGAAAGGGAAACTAGTCAGGGCAGTAGGGAGCCTGATCACAGAAGGAAGATGATGGTAGGAAGATCATTTTGGGTGAGGCATCTCTCAGGTGGAGCCACTGTGAAGGGGGTTTTGTTGAGGATAGTGCTTGACAGCACACAAGGGAACGAGTGTCAGTCCCAAGAAGAAAAGGAAATAGCTTATAGAAGGCACCTTTTGTGGTGCTCCAGTCAGATGGGGCCGCTCAAGCTAGACTGGCAGCAAATATGAGAGACAGTGGTATGACTGTGAATAGGAATGGGAGGTGACAATGCATGGGGTGACTTAGGCATTTGGCGAAGTTAGGCTAAGGATGAATAGGAAAATGAAATGTGCACTTCTTCAGGGGAGAAGTCATGGAAATTTCCTTGGAAGGCTAGATCCTCGATCCAGGAGAGGAGCAATTCTAAGGCATCTGATCAGGGGTGCAACCAGTAGAGTTTGTGACAGATTTCTTGTAAAAAGAGAGAGAACCTATGCACCAGGTGGGAGTTTGGCACTGGGTGTTGTCAAAGGATGAGGGGATAGCCAGGTCAGGAGTTAGCAAGGAGGCTGAGAGCAATAAGATAAGTGAAAGGACAGAGTTCTTTGGTCAGGCAGAGGGCTAGGAGAATGGTGAACAGATGGAGTTTGCACAACAAGAAAGATAGAGAAGTCCCTTGGATAATGACGTGTTTGGCCCAGAAGAGGGTCAATTCTGGGGTGTCGACCTGAGGATGAGGGAAAAGGAGGTGTTTGGCCCAGAGCAGGAGAGATTCCAGAAAGCAAGCCTGAGGGAAGTGGGCAAGGGTCTGTCTTAGGGAGCTGATGAACTGGCAGATTAGGCAGGGCATTTACTCTTCAGGGATGCAGGTGAAACACAAGGAGGTGCGGGAGAGTACTTGTGCTTTACAGTGAGAATCTTTGGCAGCAGGGTCGTGGTGGAGGTCAGGGAGCGGGTCTGGGGAGTGGAGCTTTAGAGGAGAGTGATGAACCCAATGGGGTGGGTCCTGTAGGTGGGCTGCCATTGGAGTGTTGTAGATGACTGTGTGGGGACCTGTCCTTTTGGGTTTTAAGGGTTGAGAGTGTAAGTTTTTTACCATAACTGATCTGCCGGCAAGGTCATCCTCATATGGCTGGATGTTGGGAGAAGTTAAGATGAGATTCGCTGCCTTTTGGATCTGTTGCCTAACTAGTTGAAGGGTGGGAAGGTAGTCTCACAGGGGGTCGGTTTCAGGGGTACTGCAGTGGCCCAGAAGAAAGGAGCAGCTGTATAGCAGTTTGAAGGGGCTGTAGCCTGTGTGTTTGAAGGGGCTGCCCTGAGCCTGAGGAGAGCAACAGGGAGTGGGGATATCCAATCTTTCTTTAGTTGTAGGGAGATTTTTGTGAGTTGGGCCTTAATTAGATTATCAGCTTTTTGTACTTTTCCTGAGGACTGGGGTCTGTAGGGAGTGTGGAGTTTCCAGTATATCCTGAGAGACTTAGAGACCTCTAGGGTTATTTGAGTTGTAAAAGCTGGCCTATTGTCTGATTGATTTTGGTGGAGAGACCAAATCTGGGGATGATGTCCCCAGAGTTAGATAAGAGGGAGGAAGTGTGGAGTTTCCAGTATATCCTGAGAGACTTAGAGACCTCTAGGGTTATTTGGGTTGTAAAAGCTGGCCTATTGTCTGATTGATTTTGGTGGGGAGACCAAATCTGGGGATGATGTCTGACTGTTTCATCCTTCTCAGAAGTGGTGGGAAATGCCTCTATCCATCCTGTAAAGTGGTCTAGCCAGACTAGAAGGTATTTGAATATTTTAACTCACAGCATATGTGTAAAGTCAATTTACCAGTCTTGGGTGGGGGTAAATCTTTGGGCTTGGTGAGTTAGATAAGAGGGAGGAAGGAGAAAACCTTTGGGGAAATGGAGTGGCAGACTGGACAATGAGTGGTGATCTGTCTTATTGTAGCCTTCCAGGAGGGAGCAGAGATGAGCAGCCGGAGTAAGCAGCTGAGGGGTTTGTAAGAACTGCCATCTATGAACCAGGTGTGTTGTGGGGTTTGTATAGGAAGGTCTGAGATGTGAGGGAAGAACCTGGTGTGCAGTTGTATGAGAGGGAGGCAGTCATGCTCCCAAGTGGGGTGTGGGTTGTCTTTTGTCTCTATGAGTAGGATCAGGGGTTTTACAGGATTAAAACTGGGGCCTGGGGCCAGGGTGATGGTGGGAGTTTTGAGGAAGAAAGCATAGAGCTGCAGGAGCCTGGGAGCTGAGAGTAGGTGGGGGAGATGAGAGGAGGTAAGGAGGGCATGGAAGTCATGAGGGGAATACAAGGTGATGGGAGCATGGGAAGAAATCTTTATGGTCTCTAAGAGCATAAGCATAGTGGCTGCTGCTGCTCATAGGCAGGGAGGCCACCCCTTGATGGTGGGGTCTAGTTGTCATAGGAAGGTAACTGGGCAAGGTGTTGAACCCTGATTCAGAAGGAAGGGGTGGGCAGGGTCTGAAATGGGTAGAACAGTGGTCAGGGCTAATGCCTATTTTAATTTCTGAAAGGACACATGGGGGAAATACTTTTTGTCTAAGTGGCCTGATGGATTATTGTGAGTAAGCTCGGAGTGGTTTTGTGAGATGAAAAAGCCTGGAGTCCAGACGCAGAAGAAACCTGTGATTCTCAGGATAGACAGGAGTTGTTGGACAGTGGTGGGTGTTTGGATTTCTGTGATACACTGTATGTGCTTGGTGGGGGAGAACTCGGGTGTTTTTTGTAGGAGGATGTCTAGATGCAGGACTGACGGCTTGCAAATTTGGGCCTTAGAGGAGGACTTGGTATCCCTTATTATCTAGATATTGGAGGACAGGGAAGGTATCTTGATGGCAGGATGGGTCAGAGGGGCTGCAGAGAAGTAGGTCATCAATGTACTGGAGGAGATGGGAAGCGGTGGGGCTGAAGGAAAGGAGGTCATTGGCAAAGGTCTGACTGAAATAGTAAGGGCTATCACAGAAACCTTGGGGGAGAACTGTCCAGGTGAGTTGCTTTGATTGGGGGGTGTCAGGGTCTGCCCGTGTGAAGGCAAAGAGCAGCTGTGATTTGGGATGTAGGGGTATGGTAAAAAAGGCATCTTTGAGATCTAGGACTGTATAATGGGTGGTGGATAAGGGGATGGAGGACAGGAGGGTGTAGGGATTGGAGGCTGTGGATAGGCAGCACAATCTGGTTGATGGATTGGAGGTCTTGAACCAGATGATATGATTTATCTGATTTTTTGACAGCAAGGATGGGGGTGTTGAAAGGGGAATTGAGCAGCATGAGAAGCCCATGTTTGAGGAGACAGGTGACAATAGGATTTAGTCCTCTGAGAGCTGAGTCAGGTAGGAGGTATTGGTGCTAAACAAGGTATGGGTGGTTGTCTTTAAGGGGTATGAGGAGAGGAGCTCAGTGTGTGGCTACAGAAGGGGTAGAGATATCCCAGATGCAGGGGTTTAAAGAGGGAGAAGTGATCGGGGAGAAGGGGTTGGATGGAGGAAGGGAGAGCAGGAGGGCCATGGGGCATGGGGTGATGCCAGGGATAGTTACAGTAGCAGACAGTTGTGTTAAGATGTCTCTCCTGAGGAGCAGGATGAGGCAGGTCATGGTGAACAGGAAAGCATGGGAGAATATGTGGTTTTGTAACTGGCAGAGGAGTGGGGGGTCTGGGGAAGCCTAGATATGGTGCCATCAATCCCCACAACAGAAATGTGAGACAAAAGCAGGTGTCCTGGAAAAGAAGGGAGGGTGAAATGGATCACCTCTGTGTCAATTAGAAATGAAACAGTCTTACTTTCCACCTTAAGAGTTACCCAAAGTTTGGCAGTTGTGATGGTCCAGGGAGCATCTGAGATTTTAGGTTCTTGAGAGCACAAGCAAGGGGGGAGGAAGGAGGAAGGGAGAGAGAGAGCTTGACCATGTTGGTGTTGGACCCAGGAAAACAGGGCACTCAGAAAAGAGAGGATGTCTCCCATCCATTTGGAGAGGCCGAGGTAGTGGACAGGTGGCCAAGTCAGGCATCCCCAAAATTGGACAGCCATCAGGGAATCAGACTCCTGAGGGTGAGTGTGACAAGTATTGGGTTTTTAGAACACAACTCAGTTTGGGTCCAGAAAGCCACTTAGAGTGAGGGGCAGAGCAGAGGCAAGTGATAGAGACAGGAGGAGGTGACAGGATATAGGTGACACTTCCAACCTGAAGAGGAGACTGAGACTAGCAGCAAGTCGCAGTGAGAAGGGGCTGTAGGTCAGATGTCAAAGATGGTCTCAGCGTGCCCAAGTGGGGTTCCAGAGAGGGAGATCGGACCCTCCTAGGAGAGTATGTTGATGTTCCAGGCCGGGTTTCAGTGCCAGATGTTAGTGTAAACCGAGGCACATTTGAGACCACCAAGATAGGCAGAGTTTAAGTAATGTGTGAGGACTTCATTGCAGACCGGGTGTGACCAGGCCAAGGGTGAAAAGACCATTGACCCTGAGCAGGGGGCAAGAACATGTTTTATAGTGGAGTTTAGGTAGAGGAGAGGATGCTGCTGAAAGGGAGGTGGAAATTTTTGAACATCTTGGGATTGGGGTGCACTATGTGTTCTGCGGTTTCTTGCATCTGGACCATTGGTGCTTGTGCATCGTGGGGTTGGGGTGTAGTTTGGAGACCTGACAGACAGTGAGGTGAGGGACCATATACCCCAAGTCCATCCTGTGTGACTTGACTCTGCAGTGCTACTTTGATCCTACCAGCTCTTTGGGAACTTTTTGGAATGGCAGTGTCTGTGTTGGGTGTGGCATGAGGCCAAGTAGTCAGCCCAGTAAGACTGGTTTGACTCTTTTAAATTGCTATGCAAATGTTTTGTTTGATCTACAAGTCTCTTCTTTCAAACTGATTATTTTGCATCAGTATATATGTCCTTCCCCATCTTCCAATTAGCTGTGTATTTAGTTGAGTTTCTCTGAGTCTCTCCAATGTGACTTCTCCTCTATTCACCCATATTGAAATCTCTCAAAATTTCTTTTTTATATTATGTCACTGATCCATTTTAATTTTGTTTCAGAACTAAGTAATAGATATGTAACTAGTTTCATTCTTCTGTATGTGGATAAACAGTTTGCTTGGCACCACTTACTAAAGTGGCTATCTGTCTTTAAAGGTAAATTTTTGGACTCTTTGTCAAAATTCATATGGCTAAAAGTACATGAGGATATTTCTGCTTTTTCTATTTTATGCCACCAATCTACATACCTATTTTGTGCCACTACCATGCTGTATTTGGGAGTATAGCTTTTGTAGTATTACTTGAAATCCAAAATTGCGATGCCTCCTTTCTCCAATGGCCAGTAATATTAAACATTCTTTCAAATTTTTTTGGTCATTTGCACTTCTCAGAAGTATCTCTTCATTTGACTTGCCCATTTCTTTTTATTTATTTTTTTTGTGGGTTCTGGGGTTCAAACTCAGGACCTCATGTGACAGCAGGTGCCTGTGCTGCTGAGTGATATCACTGGCCTTTTTCTTGTATGTGGGTACCGGGAGTCAAACTCAGGACCTCACGCTTTCCAGGCAGGCACTTATGCCGCTGAGCTATCTCACCAGCCCTACTTGCCCATTTCTTGATTGGACAATTGGAGTTCTCCTTAAAAAATTCTTTCCTACACCTCTGAATTAAAGTGTTTTACATTTTCTCTTCTAGTGGTTTTGTTTATATTTTAATGTTTATATCTATTTTGATTTTAGTTTAGTATATAGTGAGAGATATATCCTGCTTTAATCTTCTGCAAACAGCCAGTTGTACCAGCAACTTTTGTTGAATGGGCTATATTCCTTCAATGTACGCTTTTGACCCCTTTGTCCAATATCAAATAGCTGAATGTGTCTAGGGATGTCTTTGTCTACTCTTCTGTTACATTGATTCACATGCCTGTTTTTGTGCAAGTTCCATGCCTTTTATCACTGTAGCTTTGTAGTATATCTTGAAATCTGGGATTGTGATGACTCATTCTTTGCTCTGGCTGTCCAAGATTGCATTTGTTTTTCTGGGTCTCTTTTGATTCAGCATGAATTTTAAGATTGTTTTCCCTAGATATGTAGTATGAACATTAATATTTTGATTGGTATTACATCAAATCTTTATAACAGTTTTGGGAGTATGACCATTTGGACAATATTGGTGAAGCTCACCCAGGAGCATTAGATGTCTTTCCATTCTCTGATGTTCTCTTCAATCTACTTTTCAGAGTGTTGTAGTTTTCTTTGTAGAAGGCTTTCACTTACTAGTTATTTAATTTATTTGTTCCTTCCATGAATGGTACTGTTTTCAGAATTTCCTTATCACTGAGTTCATTATTTGTGTACACGAATGTTATTTAGTTATCTGTTGATATTTTATCCTACTACATTGCTGAAGTTGGTTATTAATTCTAAGAATTTTAGTGGTGTTTCTTGGGTATTCTTTGAAGAGTACTGTGTCATCTGCAAGTAATAATTTGATTTCTCCTTCTCCTATGTGTATTGCTTTATTTTTTCTCTAGCCTGATTTTATTGGCTAATATATTGATTATTATGTTAAATAGAAGTGGTGATGGTGGGCATCCCTTTCTTGTTCTTGATTTTAGGGGAAATGTTTTCAGTTTTTCCCACTGAATATGATGTTAGCCATCAGTTTCTTATAAATAGCTTTTATAAAATTCTGGTATGGTCTTTCTATACCATCTTTTCTACAGGGTAATTATCTTGAAATGTTGCTAAATTTTTGCAGAAGCATTTTCTGCATCTATTGATATAATCATTTTTTCCCTCTGTTTCTGTTTATGGGGTGTGTTCCATTTATTGACTTGCATAAGTTGAACCATCCTTGCATCTCTGGGGTGAAACCTACTTGGTCAGACTCTGTGATTGTTTCAATGATATGTTGCATTCTATTTGCTAATAGCATGTGGAGGATGTTTGCATATATGTTCATTAAGGAGACTGGCCTGTAGTTCTATTTTTCAGTTGGCTTTTTGTCTGGTTTCTCTATGAGTGATGCTGTCCTTCATAAATTATTTTAGAAGCACTCAGTCTCTTTCAATTCCTTTGAAGAGCTTAGGGAGTATTGGTCATATAACATCCTTAAAAGTTTTGTAGAATACAACAGTGAATCCATTATGTCCTGGGAATTTTTTCCTGGGTAGTTTTTTTTTAATTACTGGTTCAATTTTATTGTTTCTTATTGGGTCATTCAATATTTTTGTGTCTTCTTGGCTTAGCTCTTATAATTTCCTTGAGTTCAGAAGTCTGTATTTCTTCAAGATGTACCAAATTGTAGGGATACAGTTTTATAAGTAATTACTATCATCTGGATTTTGATGATGTCTCTTGTGATTTTGCTTTGTGGACTAGTATGTGATCTATTTTGGAGAAGGTACCATGTGCTTCAAAAAAAGAATGTATACTCTGTTGCAGTACGGTGGAATATTTTGTAGATATTTATTAAGTGCATATTTTCAAGGGTGTGTCTCAGGTGTGATATTCCTTTCTTTAGTATGTGTTTAACTGATCTATCTCTTTGCAAAAGTGGGGTGTTAAAATAATCCCTGCCATTGTATTAGCATTTATTCAATCTTTTATTTTCATCACTATTTTTGTAAGATAATGCCCCAGTATTGGTGAATGAATATTAATAATCATTATCTCTTCTTCTGGGATTGTTCACTTAACTAGTAGATAGTGATATTCTTTACATTTTTTGATGAATTTTAACTTGAAGGTTACATTGTCTGAAATTAAAATTGTAACCTCTGCTTGTTTTGGATGTTTTGCTGCATGGAATATTGTTTTCCTCCCTCTGATTTTTAGTCTATAAGTATCTTTTTTATTAGATGAGTTTCTTGAATGCAACAGACTGCTGGATTTTCTCTTTTGATCAGGTTGCCAATCTGTGTCTTTTAATTGGAGAGCTGAGAGAATGCACATTGAGAGATACTACTGAGAGGAGATGATTACTGTCATTATGCTTTCTCTGTGGGAGTGGGGATTTTTTGTTATTCTTTGTGGTTTTTTTTGTTTTGTGTTTTGTTTATGCATTGATCTTGCTTGATGTATTCATTCCATCTGAATTTTTAGCTCCATTGATTTTGCTGTTACTATGTAGGATATTTTTAAGTGTTTTCTGGAGTGCTGGTTTAGTATTCATATATTTCTTGATCTGATCTTTTTCATAAAATGAGCTTCTTTCTCCATCTATTTTGAACAAATGTTTTACTGGTTATGTTAATCTCGGTTTGGAGGTATTTGTGTGTGTGTGTGTGTGTGTGTGTGTGTGTGTGTTTGTGGTTAGTGCTTGAAATAATTTCCTCCATGACATCCTGACCTTTAAAGCTTGTGTTAAGTCTGTCATAATTCTAATGGGTTTACCTTTATATGTGATTTTTTGTTTTTATCTGAATCCTTTTAAATTTCTTTTTTTATATTGGACATTTGGCAAATTAATAACATCTATTGGTGAGCTCCTTATGTTTTGATCTTGATAACAAATGGTTTATTTTGCTACTGTATTATGCAAGGTACAAGAATAACAGGTAGGGGCCGGTGAGATGGCTCAGTGGCATAAGCGCCTGCCTTGCAAGCGCGAGGGCCTGAGTTCGACTCCCGGATCCCACATACAAAAAAGGGGCCGGTGATATCGCTCAGCGGCACGGGTGCCTGTTGGCGCGCGAGGTCCTGAGGTCGACCCCCCGGTACCCACAAAAAAAAAAAAAAAAAAAAAAAAAAAAAAGAATAACAGGTAGACAAGCCTTGTGATGCCTGGTAATTGTCCTTTCCTCTTTCCCTTTCTTCACCTTTCCCTCTCCATCCTCTCTCCACTCTATCCTTTTCTCTTTACAATAGGCATCATACATGTATAAGAATGTGAAGCTTTAAATTCAGATTTTAAAAAGCCATAGAGAGAAAATAATAGTACTACAAACAGGATTCAAGAGTCCACTTTATCTTGTGCACATGAAATCCACTGCAGGAATGCTTTACCATTTTTGAAAATTATTTTTTATTGAAAAAAGTTAAAAATTTACATAACAAAATAGTATGAGAATAATAATGGTTAATACATTGCACATTGTTATCTCTAAAGTCATTAATCAGAATACAAGATATGGGCAAAAAAAATTATCCAATAAATATTAGCACATACCTTCTTTTTCAATGAAGTAAGAGACACTAGTAGTATAACCAGTTTACATTTCTTTTCCCTTTCCCTTCCTTCCTTTCCCCTTTACCAATCCCAGTTCCTTTAACTTTTGAACAATTTCTTCCCATATCACAATATCTATTGTACTTTTTACACCTTATTTACTCTTTCAGTTTCTTACACGAGGGAAATGATATGATATTTACACATGTGAGTCTGATTTATTTCACTTATGAGTATGGTCTCAAGTTGCATCCATTTACCTATAAAAGTCTCAAGTTTATCCTTCTTTATGGTTAGTAGTACTCCATTGTATAAAAATAGCACATTTTTTTATCAGTTCCTTGGTTGATGGTCATTTGAGTTGTTCCCAATATTTAGTTATTACAAATTGTGCATATATAAACATAGGTGCACATATATCCTTGTGACATGATGTTTTTAAATCTTCCAAGAAAGATACCCAGAAAGAGAATAGCTGCGTTAAATGGGACCTTTAATCCCAGCTTTTTCAGGAATCTCCATACTCATTTCCATAGTGGTTGCACCAGTCTACACTCCATAAACAGTGCAGAAGGATTCCTTTTTCCCCACAACACATCCAGCATTTGTTATTGGTTCAGTTCTCGATGGTAGCCGTTCTTTCTGGAGATGGAATCTCAGTGTTGTTTTAATTTGCATTTCTAAAATGACTAATGATGTTGAACATTTTTTCATATATTTATTTGCCATTTGTATTTCTTCATTGGAGAAGCTCATAATCATCTCAGATGCCTATTTTTGAATTAGGTCTTTGAATTTGGGGGTTCTGATTTTTTTTAAATTCTTTATATGTTCTATATATAATATCTTTGAGGGATTATTGACTAAAATTTTTCCCCACTCAGTGGGTAATCTTTCACCCACTGATTAATTTTGTTGTGCAGAAGTTTTTTAATAAGATGAGATTCCAGTTGTTGATTCTTAGAAGTATTTCCTGTGCTGTTCGGATTTTGTTCATGAACTCTCTGCCTACACGTATGTCTTCAAGATTTCTACCTACATTCTTTTCCAGTAGATTTATTGTTTCTTGTTTTTGTTTTTTTGTGGGTACCGGGGGTCAAACTCAGGACTTCGCATGCCAGCAGGTGCCCATGCCGCTGAGCGATATCACTGGCCCTTTTTTCATTTGTGGGTTCCGGGAGTCAAACTCGGGCCCTCACGCTTGCCAGGCAGGTGCTTACATCGCTGAGCCATCTCACCGGCCCAGAATTATTGTTTCTGCTTTAATATTTAGATCTTTGATCCATTTTTACCTTATTTTAATGCATGGTGATAGACATGGGTCTAGTTTTCGTCTTTGGCATGTAGCAAGTCCGTTTTTCCAGCACAATTTATTAAAGAATCTATCTTTCTTCCAGTAAATATGTTTGGCCTCTTTGTCAAAGATAAGGTGGCTGAGTGTGTTTGGAGTTATGTCTACATCTTCTAATCTGTTCCAATGATCCTCAGGTCTGTTTATTTGCCAAGCCATGCTGATTTTATCACAGTAGCTTTGTAGAAAATTTTCCACTCACTGATTGTGATGCCCCCTGCCTTGCTTTTGTTGCCCAGAAGTGCTTTTGCTATTCTGGATCTCTTCTATTTCCAAATGAATTTTAGGAATATTTACTCTCATTCTGGGAGGTATGTTAGTGGTATTTTGATTATGATTGCACTAAATCTGTGCAACAATTTTGGTAGTATGGCCATATTTGCTCTGTCCATTCTTCCTATTCATGGGTAAAGGATATATTTCCATTTTCTGCTACTTTCTTTGTCCTCCTTTTTCAGAGTACTCTAATTTTCAATTTATAGATCTTTTACTTCCATCTTTAGATTGATTCCTAAGTATTTCATTTTTTGGATGATTTTGTGAAGTGTGTGGTTTCCCTAATTTCACTGGCAGTGAGTTGTTTGTGTACAGAAATGCTATTGAATTTTGAGTGCTGACATTGTATCCAGGTGCAAAACTGAATTTGGTTAAAAATCTATAAGTCTTTTTCTGAAGTGTTTGGGGTCTTCTATGTAGAATATCATATCTTCTATAAATAATGATATTTTAAATTCTTCCTTTCCTATCCTTATTCATTTTATTTCTCTCTCTTGTCTAATTGCTCTGGATAACATTTCCAGAACTATATTGAATAGAAGTGGTGATACTGGGCATCCTTGCCTTGTTCCTGATTTTAGAATGAAAGCTTCCAGTTTTTGTCCATTTAGTGTGATATTGTATGTTGGTTTGTCATAGATGGCTTTTATCAGATTGAAGTAAAGACCATCTATTTCAATTTTCTGCAGGATTTTTAACATGAATGAGTGTTGGACTTTGTCAAATGCTTTTTCTGCATCTATTGAGATGATTGTGTGATTTTTGTCATTCGCTCTGTTAATATGGTGTATTACATTGATTGATTTGTGTATGTTCAACCACCCCTGCATTCCTGGTTTGACTCCCGCTTTGTCATGGTATATAATCTTCTTGATGATTTGCTGCATTCTGTTTGCTAGTAACTTATTGAGGATTTTTGCATCTATGTTGATTAGGGAGATTGGTCTGTACTACTATTTTTTGCTTGGGTCTTTCTGTGGTTTTGCTATCAGTGTAATACTTGCCTCTAAGAAAGAGTTAGGGAGTATTACTTCCCTTTCAATTTCATTAAAGAGTTTGAGGAGTATTGGCATTAAATCTTCTCTAAATTTCTTGTAGAATTCAGCCATGAATCCATCAGGACCTGGGCTCTTGTTTTTCAGTAAATATTTAATTACATTTTCAATTTCATTGACTGATATTAGGCTATTCAGAATTTCTATATCTTCTTGATTCAGCTTTGGTAATTCATACATATCCAGGAATCTGTTCATTTCCTCTTTGATTTCCATCTTATTAAAATTCTTGAATTAGGTATTGATGATCTTCTGAATTCCCACAGGATCCATTTTGATTTCATCCTTTTCATACCTCTGTGCATGAATTGAGTCTTTTCTTTCCTTTTTTTGTAAGGTTGGTTAAGGTTTTATCAATTTTATTTAGTCTTTCAAAGAATCAACTCTGATTCATTCATTCTTTGTATTGTTCTTTAGTCTCAATTGCATTAATTTCTGCTCTGATCTTTATAATTTCCTCCTTTTCTGGGCTTTGGCCTTGACTTGCTCTTCCTTTTCTATAAGCTTGAAGTACAACATTAGGTTGTTTATTTGTGCTCATTCTGTTTTCCTGATGTGAGAATTCATCGCTATAAATTTCCCCCTTAGGACTGCTTTCATTGTGTCCCAAATGTTCTGATATGCTTTATCTCCATTTTTGTTTGATTATAGATAGTGTATAATTTCTTCTTTAATTTCATCTGTGACCCACTGGTTGTTAAGGAGGGTGTTATTTAATTTCCATGTGTTTATGTAGCTTTTGTGTTTTCTCTTGCCATTGATTTCCAATTTCAGTACACTATGGTGTGATAATATGCATAGGATAATTTCAATTCCTTTGCATTTTCTTAAGCATGTTCTATGGACTAGTGTATGGTCTATTTTAGAGAACACCCCATGTGTACCTGAGAAAAATGTATATTCTTATGTTGTTGTGTGCGACACTTTTAAAACATCTACTGAATCCTTTTTCTCACAAGCTTGGTTAAGTTCTGAAATTTCTTTGCTGATTTTTTGTCCAGCTGATCTTTTTGTGACAACGGGGTATTATGTTCTCCCATTACAATTGTGTTGTCACATATTTGATTTTTCATGTCTATTAGCATGTGTTTTATACAGTTGTGTGCTCCCATATTTGGTGCATATATATTTATGATTGTTATATCTTCCTCTTGAAATTTACCCCTAACAAGTATGTAGAGACCTTCTTTATCTCTTTTAATCATTCTTGACTTGAAGTTCACATTGTCTGCAAACAGAATGGCTACCCCATTTTTTTCTGGGTTTAGAAGTTTTGAAGGGGAAACAAAAGAAGTAAATTTTTAAAAATAGAAAAAGGAAGAGGGAAGAGGAGAGATAAGTGAGAGGTGGTGTCCTAAAAAGGACTAAATGAATATTAATAGAATTTCATAAATGATACAGAAAAGAACAATCAAGGGAATGGAAAAAATAGTAAAATAGCAAAATTAAAAAAACGTTCAAAAGTCTTAAAAAACTATGAAGAAAAAATACATGAAAAAATAATCCTTGCTTTTGAATGAGCAGTTCTTTTCCAGGTTGCTCAGCATCAAAATACACTACACATGGGGAAAGGATAGTGAGTCAGTGGAACTGAATATAAGATGCAGGAACAATTCCAAGTATACTAAGCTACCCTATCTCTGATGGACTTGCCAAATACCTTCACTGGAGGAAAGATAGCCTCTTAACAATTGGTACTGTGAAAACTTACCTTCCACATGTCAACGATTGAATCTAGGCTCATTATCTCTCACCATGTACTAAACTAAAATTGAAATTGATCAAAGATCTAAATATTAAGCCCAAAACATTAAATCTGGTGGAATATATAATAGGTAAACTCTTGAATACATAGGTGTAGGTGAAGTCTTTATGAAGAAAATCCTCGTTTCATAGGAAATATTACAAAGAATAAACAAAGGGAATCACACCAAATTAAAAGTCATCTGTACAGCAAAGGAAACCCCCAGAAGAGTGAAGAGGCAATATACAGAATGGGAAGAAATATTTGCCAACTACTCCTCATGCAGAGGACTAATATCTAGAATAGCTGAAGAACAAAAATACATAGACCCCCCCATGTTTAAAGGCCCAACCTAAAAATTATCATCTGAAACAAATAGACACTTCTCCGTTGAATTAAAATTGTCTGACAAATACATGAAGAAATACTCACTATCCCTGGCAAAGAAATGCAAATTAAAACACTAAGATTCTATTTCATGACAGAAAGAATGGATAACATCAAGAAATCCATGAATAACAAATGTTGGTGTGGCTGTAGTGGGAAAAATGAACCCTTCTCCATTGTTGGTGGGAGTGTAAATCGGTGCAACCACTATACCAAGCAGTATGAAGGTTCCTCATGAAACTAAAGGTAGAGGTTCCATTTCACCCAGATATTCCCTTTCAAAAGAGTTCAAATTAATATAATACAGAGATAAATGCATATCCATGTTTATAGCAACACAATTCATAATAGCTTCATCTTAGAAGCAATCTATATTCCCATCAACAGATGAATGGATAAAGAAAATGTGTTATTTATATACAATTCAGTACTATTATGCCACAAAAGAGGATAAATCGGAGACATTTTGGGTAAATGGATGCAGATAGTGATCATAATCTTAAGTGAAATAAGTCAGAGAATTAAATATTGCATTGGTACACCTGTATGAGTAATCCTAAGTATAAATAAGGAGCAAAACTAAAGATATTTATTAGGAAGTAGGAAGAAGTTGTTTGAATAGGAAGAGGATCAAGAGATAGGGAGGGAAGGAAGGGTAAGGGCATTTAAAGGAAATAAAAGAATAAAAAAATGGAAGTAGAGATTTTGTAAATGGGGAGAGGAAGAAGGGTTGGGGGAAAGGAAGGTAGCAGAAAAGAAAAGAAAGAATTAAGATGTGGTATGTTCATGTGCCAATCCCTCATTTTGAATGTGATCATTGTGTACTACAAATATGTACTAAAGTAAAATGAAATTTTAGAACACATGAGACAGAGCAAAAAATACAAAGAGAAATTTCTAATATTTGCAAGAAAACATCATCAAGGCACAAATGAGAAAATTCCCATTGATTAACTGCAAATTTATTAGCACACCACTTACAGGTCAGGAGAGAAAAGGGATATTTATTGAAAGTCTTGAAAAATAGGTTTTGAACAAAACTTTTATATTCTATAAAGTTACCCTTCAGAAATAAAAGAGAAAGTCTTTCACAGAGAAGCAATAATGGAAGAAATTTATGATCAATAGATTAAGAAATACTTAAGGTTGTTCTACATCTTGAGGTCAAGCAACAATAACTAAAATCATGAAAATATAAAAAAGAATAAAACTCATGGGTTAAAGAGACTAAAATGAGAAAAAAACATTATGTATCACTTAAACTACCAGTCCCAAAGATATGTAAAAAAGAGTAGAAAGAAACAATATAGAAAATAAATTAAAAATACAAAATGGCAGGAGTAAGTTCTTAACTGTCAAAAATAACATTAAATTAAAAAGCGTAGACAGAAAAAATGGATAAGAATAGTATATTCCAGTATTATGCTGCTTACAGGAAACTCATATTATCATTTAAGTAGCTCATACATTGAAAGTAAGGATGGAAAAAATATTTTACAAACAACAACAAAAAGCAAACAAGAGACTTATAATAGGTCAGAGTTTAAGTAAAAAACAGTGAAACAGATAACAATAAATTTATTATACATTTATAAATGTATCAGTTGTGTAAGAAAATATAAGAATTGTCAAAATGTATATTGGCCCAAAATATTGGGTCAAAAGTGAACTATCTGACTATATACATAAGTACTTTTGGATCTAGAGGAAAAATAGATTTTACTACAGAAGTATTTGTGAAAGTTTACATCCAATTTCCATTCCACATAATCCATATAATCCATATATCAACTCAAAAAGATAAGAGTTGAACTATGCTATAAAGCAAGTAAACCTAACAGAGATTTATGGAACATTTAGTACAATAATTACAAAGACACACCCTTCTCATCAGCATTCTGGATAGTCCCAGGGTAGACCACATGTTAGGAAAAAGGTAAACTGTTAAGAAAGTAAAAATAATTGAAAATTGTAACATGTATCTTCTCTGACCACAATGAAATAAACATAGAAATCAAAAATGAACAACTAAAAATGTTCAAATCAATGGAAAATGAACAACATGCTCCTGAATAAATTATAGCCCTTTTAAGTACTTAAAAGAGCTATCAAAAAATCGTAGAAACAAATTAACGCACAAATACACCACACACACACACACACACACATAAACAAACACTGCTAATCAAAATTTACTGGGTACACAGAAAATCCTTGAAACAAATTAATACACAAATACACACCCCCTCTACACACACATACACTACTAATCAGAATTTACTGGGTACACAAAATGCAGTACCAATAGGAAAGATGATAGTAAAAAGAAATTGAAAGTGTTCAAATGAAGAACCTGAAAGTGCACTAAAGTGACTTTATAGAATAAGAAGGAAACAAAACCAAACTGTGTACATAGGAAGAAATAATAAACAGAAGAGAACAAATTAATAATCAACACAAAAATATATTAAAATTTTTTATTTGAAATGGTAAAATTCATCAAAACTTTAGCTGCACTAACAAAAATATTAAATAAAAATAAATAAATTAGAAGTACAAATATTACAACGGATTCCACAAAAGCACAATGGAACAAAAACACCTAATGTGAACAACTATATTCCAAAATTTTGGAAATAGTTTAAACACATACAAGCTACCAAGAGTGGATCGAGAAAAAATAAGGAATTTAAGGCAGTAGAGTAGAAGCTGGGAGTGACTCAGAGCCTCTCTGGGAGCTAGAATATAGACACTACAGAAAATCAACCATTTAGTGAGAAAAAGAAGACAGTTCCTAGAATCAAGAAAGATTTGACAGTAAAGAAAAATTCATGAAGAAACAGAAGACAACAGATATAAAAAGAAATGAGGGTAAGAAATTCTAACATTAGCTCCTGATATGGAGATAGGAACCTGTCTGTGCAAGAACTAGGTAAGCCAGAGTAAAGGAGAACCAGTAATAAATAGACTGGCAGCACAAGCCTTGGAAAAATCCAGTCAAGTTAAGTTTGAAGTACTTTGGGATGTTATACTCTGAAAGTGACTCTTTCAGAATGGTAGGCTAGGTTTAAAAAAGAAATTATCTGTAGCACCCACCACATTTAGAAGTGGTACAATCAGCACCATTTTGAGAAGGGCTTTATTCTTTAAGAATGAGACAACCTGGGAATCAGATATCAGAGAGAAACCCCATGCCAGAGTTTCTGGAGTCACTCTACTACCATCACTGGTGCAGAAATATCCAGAAGATGAAGTCACAAAGAAAAGGAAGCCATAGTTACAACCCCCTCCAACCTGAGTTTAAGCAATAGGGAATGCAGGCTATTGAGTGCATTGTGCTAGGTAACAAACACTTCCTTCTGTGATGAAGAGTCTAGCCCTTTTCATTAAAATTTCTAAGGGGCTGGATCTGAAAGTGCCAGGATTGATTGAAGTATATTGCTTGGAGCATCTCACTGACCTTTATACCATCAAACTCAGAACTCAGTGGTCTGTTTGCTTTTTCCCACCCTCCAACATGATCAAAGATATGCTTCTGTTACACACCTTTAAAATATCCTTGCTAATGAATAAAATGGCCTCAGGAGCAGTGAAGCACCTCAGAATACCACATGTGATGAAGCTAGTTGGGCATAGAGAGGCTAGGTGTCCACATGTGGACAACAAGAAACACTAAAAGCCTCTGGAATTAATATAGCCCTGAAAGAGAAAATTTAACATTGAATGACCTTGCCAAATGGGAAATACAGTGTAAAACTCAACACCCTCTAAACAAAAACTTTAGAGTGTTTGTGGAAATACAACATATCTAGTGGATTGCAATAATGCAGGTACTGGAAAGTAATCACCTACTAAATCATCTCAAATTCAAAAGTTATTGAATACATTTATCTGTTTCCTTGTTTGTTGCCATGTTGTTTTCATTTAGTTCTTTAGTTTTTTCTCTTGTCTTTTTCTTTGTTTTTCTTTCCTTTCATTGTTAAATGAGCAAAGGAAAAAATGTGGTATACAAAAGAGCAATTTAATGAAAAGATTGATACTCTGAAGGTAAACCAAACAGAAATTCTGGAAATGGAAATAGTAGTAAATTAAATCTTAATCACAGAGGGAAGCGTAACCAATAGTCAGGACCAACAAAATGAGAGAATTTTAAAGATTAAAGATATGTTTGAAGCCAGTTGTGATGGAAAACACATACAATTCTGGCACTCTGGAAGTAGGTAGTAGAAGAATCACATGCTTAAGCCCAACTTGGGCAACTTAGTGATTTGGCAAAGCCCTGTGGGGATATAAAAATTTAAAATGCCTGAAGATGTGGCTGAATAAGAAGGCCCTGGGTTCAATCTCCAGTACTACCACACAAAGAGATAAGATTGGAGAATTATTTCATGTGGACCCAAAGAAAGATAAACAAGAAAATATGAACAAAATTTCAAAGAACATAGGGACATAGTTTGAAGACCAGAATTGTGACTATTTTGTGTGGGAGAAGGTGTTGAGATACAGGCTAATCCAATAGAAAATGTATTTAATGGAATAACAATATGTTATTCCCCAAATCTTGAGAAAGATATACACTTTCAAGAATTGGAGGGATTTAGAACACCAAATAGGACTGGAAAACAGCCTTCCCAAGTTACTTTATATAATACTTAAAATGCAAGTGTATAGAACAAGTAAACAATATAGAAAGTTGCAAGATAGGAACTCCAAGTCATTTAAAGTAGCAAAACCAAGAAAATATCTTCAGACTTCTCTGCAAAAAACCTAATGTCCAGGATGTCAAAGGCTAATACCTTCTAAGTATTGTAAGAAAATATGTTCTATCACATACAACTACATTGAGCCATCTTGAAAACCATCTTGGAAAATTGAAGGTGAAATAAAACCTTCCCAAGTTAAACATAGACTAAAGAAATGCATCTCCCCGAAGCCCAAAGAGAGGATAATGAAAGAAATGTTACACATGCAAGAATACTAGATAAGTTAGAGAAAACTAGGAAAGAGCTAAACATTAGAAAAACAACAGAATGACAGAAATTAGTACATACATTTCTTACAGTAGACTGGTAGATTGGATTAAAAACAAATCCCAAAATTTTGCTACTTATAAGAAACACACCTCATTACCAAAGACAAACATAAACTAAAATTAAAAAGATGGGAAACAGTACTCTGCAGATAGACGCTATAAGCAAGCAGTAGTTATACACATATCTCTTAAAGCAGTCTTCAAGAAAAAATTAGACAAGAAAAAATTGTACTGCATATTGATATAGGGAAAAATCTGTGAAAAATATATAACAATTTTAAACATGTGCAGAAAATATCACTTTGCAAAATTTCATAGAAATAATACTACCCAAAAATACGATACATAGGTCTCAATACAATAATAGTGGGTGAATTCCATAGTACTCTGTCACCAGCAGATGAATCATCTAAACAGAAATGTCAACAAATAAACTTTAGACTTCAACTACACTATACATGAACTAGACTTAAAAAATGTCTACAGAACATTCCATCCAACAAGTAAAAATTGCAAATGCTTCTCAGCAGCTCATAGATTTTTCTTCAGAAATGATCATATTTTATCATAAAGTGTTCATAAATACAAAGACTGAAATAATTTCTTGGGATATGATTAGAAGAGGAAGAAACCAAACTATCAATATTCACAGACAGTATGGTTATCTATGTACAAGATCCAGAAATATTCACCAGATTAATAATCAAATTCAGCAAAGTGACAAGATACAAAATAAACACAGAAAAATAGTATTCCTATACAATAGGAATGAATCCAGTTAAAAAGTAAATAGAACAATACTAATAACAAGAGTTTTAAAAAATTACATACCTTGTGACTTAGTTACTTTTTTCTTATTGCTGACACTCAAAATTAAAGGAGGAAAGGTTTATTTCAGCTCACAGTTTGTAGAGGTTTCAGTCCATAGACAGCTGGCTCCAAGGCAGGATGGTATGGCAGGGGGATCACAGAAGAGACACTGTTTATGGCAAGCAGAAGCATCAAAGATGTGAAGTAGCAAAGCTGCAAAACAGCAATTGCCTGCCTCTACCTTTTATCCCTTCCAAGCTACCCACCTTTTGAGTGATGCCACACACACCCAATATGAGATACCCTTAATCCTGGTATAACATCTTTAATCCCAGCATCACACACACTAGAACAAGCCACCTCTGAAAAGCCACACTTATGACCACATGAGGCTTTGGGGGAAATCTGGATACAAGAAATAACAACTAATAATTCACCAAGGAAGTTAAAGACCTCTAAATTAGAAACTGTACTGATCCAAAAGATAGAGACAACATTGTTAAAATTGCCATATTATAAGAAATGATACATAGATTTAATGCAATTGAAATCTAAAGGACATCAGCATTTGTCAGACTACTGGAAGAAACATGAAATTTATATGGCAGCCATGTGAAAGAAGGAGGAACCTGTCCACTGGAGCTCTGCCCAATGGCAGAGCCTGCCCAACCCCCAGCACCTTTTTAGATGGAAGAGGAAACTGACCCCTCACACGTGTTGTTCACAATTGGTCAATTCTATGCCTGCAGATTCCACCCCTAGGCCATGACTACCAACCAACTTCTAGGCTACTACATGTTTCATTTTCACTTGACTCTGGCCAGCAGAGACACTAACTAACCAACTAACCTGATCATAAATGAGGCCAACATGCATGTAGAAAAGGTGGGCCTAGGAGTGTTAATAGCTCTAGGGAGAAATAACAGCCATGGCCTGCAGAAATGCTCACAGAGAAAATGGTGACATGCCAGATTCCAGGGCTGTAGATACTGGAAAGACACTACTCAGTCAAAAACACAGAAATTATTATTATATATATATATATTTCTTTTTGTGGGTACCAGGGGTCGACCTCAGGACCTCGCGTGCCAGTAGGTGCCTGTGCCGCTGAGCGTTATCACCGGCCCTTTTTTCATATATGGGTTCCGGGAGTCAAACTCGGGCCATCGTGCTTGCCAGGCAGGCGCTTACGATGCTGGGCCATCTCACTGGCCCAGAAATCATTTTAATTGACTCATCTTTTCTTTTTCTTGTTTGTCTCCTTTTATTCTTGCTTTTTCTTCTTTGTTTTTGTGGGTTTTGGAGATTATTCTTTTTTCCTCTTTCTTTTCTCTTTTAATATTTTCCTTCTTATATTTTTTTCTTTTTTTAAATAACAGAATATATTTATTGGGGAAAGAAAGCTATATTTATTGAGGAAAGAAAGCTTTGATCTAACGGAGACAGAAAGGGTCCTGAGAAGTTTGCCAAGGACTCCGCTTTTCAAGCGAATTAGTTTTTTACTTATAATTAAGGTAGCCTTGAGGAGGATAGTGCTACAGAAATTCCATGCCTCCTCCTTGTGGAATTCAGGGATGTCACCTTCCCATCACACTGATGAGTTCACCAACCTTGACTTTTACTGAGCCTCATCAGTCTAGGACAGTGTTGGTGAACCAATGGCGTGCATGCTGCACTGGGCTGCTTTTTTATTAAAGTTAATTATAATTTTATCTTTTTCTTTTTAAATTAGTTATAATGGTACATATATATATGATATATATATATATATATATCGCATTAGAGAATTTGTACCTGTACATATTTTTTAAATTAAATTTATTGGTGCAATTTAGATATGCATAATGATCACATTCATCAAAGGGAATTTGTACCTGTACATGAAATATCTTAGTTGCTCTTTTTTCCCATTCCGCTTCCCTCACTTCAACCCCTCTTCCCCTCTATATATACAAAGTTTCTTTCCATTTTATCCTTTTTTTCTTATTTTTCATTTCCTTTCCATCAATCCACCCCCAATTCCCCTTTCCCTTTGAACAATCGCTTTCTATTTCACAATACTTATTATACATTTTGGCCCTTATATACACCTTCAGTTTCTCACACCTTTGAGGCAATGTGATATTTATACATGTGTCCAATTTATTTCACTTAAGAGTATGGTCTCATGGTCTATCCATTTGGTTATTAATGTCTCAAGTTTATCCTTCTTTATGGCTGAGTAGTGCTACATTTATTAAAAAAAACTACATCTCTTTTATCCATTCAACAGTTGATCGACATTTGAAATTTTTCCAAGATTTAGCTATTACAAACTGTGCTGCTATAAGCATGGGTATGCATATATCACTGTAGTATGATGCTTTTAATTCTTTTGGGTAGATTCCAAGAAGGGGAATAGCTGGGTCAAATGAGACCTGTAGTCCTAAGTTTTTGAAGAAATTTTCCCACTCTGTGGGTTGTCTTTCCACTCTGTCAGTGGTTTCTTTTGTCCTACAAAAGCTTTTTAATAAGATGAGCTCTCAGTTGTTGATTCACTAAAGCATTTGCAATTCAGTCAGGGTTTGTTCTTGAAGTCTTTGCCTATGTCTATGTTTTCAAGAGTTCTGCCTAGTCTCCTAGCAGATTTAGTGTTTCTGTGTTAATATTTAGATACTTGACCTATTTTTATTTTAGTTTAGTGCATGAAGATATACTTGGGTCTAGTTTCAGTTTTTGACATTTAGAAAGCCAATTTTTCTAGCAACATTTATTAAAAAGGCTTTCTTCAAGTAAACACGTTTGGCCCCCATGAAGAAGATGGCTGAGTGTATTTGGAGTTTTCTTCATCTACTCTGTTCCACTGATCCTCAGGTCTGTTTTTTTGCCAGTACCATGCTGCTTTTATCACAGTAGCTCTGTATAAGTTCAAGTCACGGATTGTAATGCCCCTTGCTTTGCCTTTCTTGCCCAGAATTGTTTTTGATATTATAGGTCTCTTTTGGTTCCAAATGAATTTTAGGAATATTTTCTCTAGTTCTGTGAATTATGCTAATGGTATTTTGATTGGGATTGTATTAAATCTGTGTAACAATTTTGGGAATATGTCAATTTTTTCTATGTTGGATTTTCCAACCCTTGAGCAAGGGATGTCTTTCCATTTTCAGATATCCTCTTCAACCTTTTTCTAAGTACTGTAGTTTTCAATGTAGAGATCTTTTGCTTACTTTGTTAGATTGATTCCTAAGTACTTTATTTTTTTGATGCTATTGTGAAAAGTATAGCTTCCCTAATTTCTCTCCCAGTGAGTTTGTTATTTGCGTACAGAGATGCCATTGATTTTTGAGTGTTAACTTTGTATTCAGCTACATGATTGACTCTGGTTATTAAATCTAGAAGTCTTTTGATGGAGTTCTTGGGGTCTTCTCTGTGGAGTATCATGTTATCTGCAAATAATGATGATTTAACTTCTTCCTTTCCTATTCTTATTCCTTTTGTTACTTATTTTTCTTTTTGCAGGTACCGGGAGTCGAACTCAGGACCTCGCACTTGCCAGGCAGGTGCTTATGCCACTGAGCCATCTCACCAGCCCTGTCTATTTCATGTGATTGGTGAATTGAGACCATCTATATTGATGGTTACTACTATGTATTAGATTGTCTTTGTCACATAATTTTCCTGTTTATAGTTCCCTGTCTTTCACCACTGTTTAATTGCTTCTCCAGCCTGGTGGCTTCTTTCTATTGGTACTCTTAGAATTTTGGGCTATGTTTTCTCTTTCTAGTATATCTTTCAGAACTCTTTGTAAAGCCAGTTTAGTTGTCATGAGTTTCTTCAGTTGGTTTTAGTCATGGAAGTATTTTAATTCTCCATTATATCTGAAAGATAATTTTGTAGGATACATCAGTCTGGGTTGGAAGTTGTTTTCTTTCAGGGCTTGAAATACTTCACTCCAAGCTATCCTTGACTTAAGGGTTTGTTTTGAGAAGTCTCCTGTGATTCTGATGTGCTTTACTTTATAGGTGATTAGTTAATTTTCTATAACAGTTTTAATATTCTGTTCTTGTGCTGAATTTCTGCAGTCTTTATTATATGCCTTGGTGTAGATTTATTTTGGTCATGACTAATTGGAGTTCTGTATGCCTCACTTATCTGTATGTCAAATTCTTTTTCCATGATTGGGAAGTTTTCTGCTCTTCTCTGCACAGGTTTTTATGTCTTTGTGTTGACTACTGCATTTTCATTTACTCCAATCAATCTCAGGTTGTTCTTTGAATTGTCTTCCAGTTTTTGGATTGCTTTTCCAAAACCCCTTGCTATTTTTAAAAAGTCTTTCTTTTCATGTTTGCTAACCATGATCCTGTCTTCTAAGTCTGATGTTCTATCTCCGCTTTCTTTCATACAGTTTTGGGAACTTTCAATGGAATTTTTAATGTCCTGTGTATCTATTTGAATCTCATTCATGGATTTTATTTCTTTCCTATGTTGGGCATTGATGGTTTCCATTGTTTTTCTATGCTTCTGTATCTATTTTTATTTATATCTGCTGTATATTTCCTGAAATATATATATATATATATATATATATATATATATATATATATATATAATTTCTTCTACTGTCATTCCAGTAAACTAAGGTCAAGGGCTTTTGATTTCCTTTATCACATTTTCCGGGATTTTTCTGGAAGTCTAGGTTTGTATTTTGATTCTGCAGCTTGTCATTTTCTATTTTTTATTTTAATTTGCTTTTTTGTGTTGCTGTTTGCATTTTTCTTTTCTTATGTTAGGTACATTTATCAGTGATATTAAATTTCCCTAGGAAATGTCTATTCCTCCAATATATCTTCTAGTTGTGTCTTTATGTCTATCCCAAGATTCTATCTTTCCACTTTATTAGGGATATGTGGCTATCTAGTTGGCTCAGCACCCATTCCTTCAGTGCTGGACTATTGGGATGATTGTGACCCCTGATTATCACAGTCTTATTATATAAGGATGAACAACTGATTACATCAAGTATGGCATCTTGATTAAGTAGTACAATTAGTAATAACAATATTAAGCACAGCCTAGAAACTGATAATCTGTGGTAACTGCTAATTTGGTGTCTCCAATATAGGAGCAAGATCTATAGTTATATAACAACATCCAACATAGACCAGCAATTTGTATGCCATAGGTTTCCCCTTAGTAGGGTGATTTTATACTGTGGGAATTGGGAGTTTAAGAGGGATAAGGGACAAAACAGAGCAACAGTTGAAGAGAAATATAGTAGAAGCAAGGTTGAAGTACTAAAGATGATCACCTAAACTCTGGGAAGCTGGAGAAAAGAACAGTAGAGAAGGAATGAAGGAGAAAGCAAAGAAATTTTGAGGCAAATCAGAAAGATTAGAGACAGTGTTTATTCTCCTGTAAATCTCAGAGAATGCAGAAAGACCAATGAGGAAAGAGAGAGGCAGGACAGAGAAAACAAACCAAGCAATAAAAGTCAAAACCTATAAAACCACCCCCAAAATTTAAAAAATTAAAATAGAAAAAGTATTTAAAATATTCCTCAGATTTCCACAGTTTGGTGTTAGTTCCCTAGTCAAAGCCAGAATTTGTACTAGTAACTCCAAGTCTGCAGTATTATTACTGTTGAGTACAGACCTGATCTTGGCCACACCTCTTACATGAGTTGGTGGTAGAGGAAGGTGACTGCCCTGGTCAGCAGCTAGCCAAGGATGTTTGACTGCAGGTTTCAGGGCAGGAGGTTGTACCTTACCCTGCCCAAGGCTGCTTGCCTGCTTGTGCCACAGGTCACAGGGAGGGAGCAGGGAATATCCTTGTCCCATCACCCACTGAGACCTCTTGCCTGCTGGTGCCTCTGGACCATGGGTAGGGAGGCATTCCTTTTGTCCTGCCACAGACCAAACCACTTGCCTGCTTGAAATGCATGCAGGGGACTGCTTCTTTTCCTTTGTAGCTAGGGATAAGGCTGGCTTTTGGAATTTGCTGGATTGGAGTCTGGGTTCCAGCTACAACTTCTCAGCTGAGTTCCCCCACTCTGCTGTCCAACTGCCAGCTGTCTATTGTGACAGTACAGCCCTTCCCTCATTGTACTCCAGGGCATTCACACTGAAGTGACTCCAGGGAAGTTCTGCTGCTGAAATTTGAGCCCTGGGGCACTTTGAGATGCAATGGTGGTCCTGCTCGCCCTGTAACTGTGTGTGTGGGTGTACCCCTCTGTTTCTTTCACCAACCAATGACTGTGGGGAGGGACACTTGGGAAAGTGTCTCATGTTCTCACTGCAGCCTCTGACTGCACAAAACTCTCCCTGTGCAGGTGAAGTGTCAGTTTCCCATTGAGGAGCAAAGCTGCTTTCCCTGACTCCCTGTCTGTCAGGTCAGCTACACAGCTGCTCCAGCCAGCCACAACATGTGGTCTCTGGTCTGTGGTGGTGAGCTATTTCTCCTGTAGCAGTGAATCCTATTTTCTTCTTCTCCTCTATCAGTTCCCCTGTGGGTCTCATGTGGTTTAGAATCCCTTTGATTTCTCTCAGGGTGGATTCTCAGCACTGTGTTCTGGAAAACTTGAATGGCTGGCACTCAGCATTTTGCCAATTTTTACTCTCACTTTTTTCTTATTTCTTTATTTTGCTCTGTTGATTTTTTTTCTTGTTGCATTTTCTGTTACTCTATCAAATATTATTAGTTTGCTTTTACTCCTTTATAGAATTGTCTACCTCAGTTTTCTCTCTTCCTTCTCCTCTTACATTGATTAATACTTCAAATTTTACTTTTCTAACTCTCGACTTCTCTTTCCTCCCTCTATATAATAGTAGAACCATTAATGTTTACGGATCTTTAGATCATTAATCCTATGCTATTACTGTTAGCTAATACTAAATATTTTTAGTGGAGGTAAAGTTCCACTAAGTAGATTTTTACTGTAGTTAATTATTTTGTTTCATTTAGTGTTTATACTAAATATAGATTTTTTTTCCTACAGTTAAAGGTGGTACTTAGCTTATGTTTCTTAGATTATGTGAATATCTTGTTTGTATTTAATGGTATTATCTTAGCTGATTTTGTGACTAGAGCCAAGGTTACATAGTTACTAATTTTAATTGGTTTTCTCTGAATGCCAATATCAGGAATATCTTTGTGTTCTTAACAATACTAGAGGGGCCAGTGAGATAGCTCAGTGGCATAAGCACCCGCCTGGCATGCGTGAGGTCCTGAGTTTGACTCCTGGAACCCACATGTGAAAAAAGGGCCAGTGATATCGCTCAGTGGCATGGGTGACTGCTGGTGCGTGAGGTCCTGAGGTCAACCCCTGGTAGCCACACACACACACACACACAAAAGAAAAACAATACTAGAGCTCTTTTCCAGAAAATTAGGTACTGGAACAAATACACTGTAGCCTCCTCAACAAAATAAATATTTGAAGTTAGATCCTGGGATAGAGAAATAGTGATACTTTTAGGAAAACACAGAGGCCATCACCAAAAAGCAGGCATTAACTAAAGAGTTCTCTATACTAGCAACTAACACTTCTACTATAATCAACTTGCAAGACCCAGCACAAGCAAAAATATACTAAGTAGAAAAATGATGTTAAAAGGCAACAACATTCCTCCAAGAACTCCAAACTCCCCAAAAGATGATACACAAGCCAAGGAAGGGAAGGTAATCAAAAGCCCCACAGGCATATTACTCAAAAGATAACAGAGAAGATACAATATAATCAATAAATCCTTTATGAATACAAAATAAATAATAGACTTAATAAAAAATCAGTGAGTCTATATTCATGAAAGAAACTAATAAAAACCCTAGCTGAGGTAAAGAAAATAATACAATACATGAATAACCAGCATAGAAAAATCAGAGTTCATAAAAAGGAATCAAAATGTAATTCTAAAGATTAAAAATTCTATTGAAAATATGGGCAATAGGAATGAACAATATGAGGACTAAGTGAACTAGAAGACAGAGCAAGTGGAAGTGAAAATCATGACAGACAACTTAAAAACAAGAAAAGAATATGAAAAATGCATGCAACAGCTATTAAATAACAAGAAAGTGAATTAAATTTTAGTTGGAAATAGTGAAATATCAGAAGACAGCACAAATGGCATTAATAATCAATTTAATGATATAATAGCAAAAAACTTTTCAAATATGTCAAAAGAATTTGAAACAGATAAGTGAGGCATATAGAGCACTAAATATAGTATAAGCAATATAGAAAATAATCTTCCCAAGACATATCATTTTCAAAATTCTGGAAATCAAACACAAGAACAGAATCTTAAAAGCTGCTAGAGAAAATCAATGAATAATTTATAAAAAATAAATGCATTAGAGTTACAGCAGACTTCCCAACACATGCATTAAAGACCAGGAGAGCTTGAAATGTTTCTACTTCTAAAAGAAAACAACTTTCAATCTACAGTTATATATCCCACAAAACTATCAACATTAATGCAGAAATAAGGTATTTCCATGATAAAGAGGATATAGTGAAATTCATGACCACACCACATGAGCACTCCAAAAAAATGTTCAAGGATATACTAGAAAGACAAAATGAACCTAGGAATGCCAAAATTTCAATAGTATGAATACACCAGGGAGGGTCGGTTAATTAGAGAAGGAAAGAAAATCAGCCAAAGGAAAACAATGCAATGATAGGAATGTCAAAAACTTTCAATAATAAACCCAAATGGGAATTGTCTCAATTCCACAATCAAAAGACACAGATTGGCAGACAGCATCAAAATAAATCCAATGGCATGCTGTGCACAAGAAATGCATTTATACCCAGGAGAAATTTTTAGTCTAAATATCAAAGTTGTGAAAACAATATGCCATGCAATACACACCCCCCAAAACAGGATTACCTATCCTTTGTTCAGAAAATGTGGACTTCAATAAAAAACTGATTGAAAGATTAGCAAAAGAGTTCAGTATATGTTGGTAAAGGGCAGCACTCAATAAGAAGACATAACAATTACTAATATTTATGCACCATCACCATCATATCCCACTTCATGAACAAGTATTACTGGACATAAAAGATCAGATAAGCATCAATACTTCCATATGCCCTATCAGAAGGAGACAAATCCCCTAGTAAAATATAAACAAAGAAACATAAGAGCTAAAAAAAATTTGAATAAATGTACTTAATGGGTACTAACAGAATACACTAGCCAAAACCAACAGAATACAGTCTTCTTAGCAGCTTTCTTCAAAATAGACCAAACACTAACCAAAAAGGCATGCTTAAATAAATGGGAAAAAAACCCACAAAATTTTACCATGCTTTTTATCAGATCATAGTGCAATAAAACTAGAAATCAATGACAAGGAAAACCATAGAAATTACTAAAATGCATGGAAATAAAAAATACACTGTTCAGTAATCAATAGGTCACAGAAGAAATCAAGGAAAAATAAGACAGCTCCTTAAATTAAATGACAATGTCAACAAACATACCAGAAATTACAGGGAATGATAAGTCTTACTCACATTTCCCTCATAGCTGAGAAAAAATACCTGACACCCAAAGTTAAAGGGGGAAAGGATTATTTAGCTCACAGTTTGTAGAGTCTTCAGTCCATATTAGGTGGCCCAATGGCAGGGTGGCACATGGCAGAGGGGCAACAGTTAATGGTGGTGGGGCTGCAGAAGACAGCAAAAGCAGCAAGAGTGAAAAGGGGAAACCATCCTCTTTCTACACCTTTTATCATATCCAGACTGCTGGGATTATGGTAGTCCCAAGTAATCACTCACCCTTAAACCCAGCACTCCTAATCCCAGCATTGCACTATGAATTCATCAAACTCAAGATTCAGCTACCTCTGGAAAAGCCCCCATCTAAAAGTGCATGAGGCTTTGGGGAGACACCTAGACATAAATCATGACATTATACCCATGGCTCCACAAAGACTCATGCACATTCCTTTATGCAGAAGGTATTAGTCAATCTCCAAGAGTTGTCAAGATCCTAAAAGATTCAGCATTGCTGAAAAGTCAAAGGCCTAAGTCCCCTCTAAGACTTAAAGCAAACTCTGTACAAATGAAAAGAAAGTTAAACACTTCCAAGATTCAAAGGCACAAGATAAACATGTCCATTCCAAAAGTTGCAAATGGGGGGATACAAGGAACAGGACCAAAGCAAGTCCAAATTCCAGCAGGGAAAACATTAAATCCTGTAGTTCCATGTGCAGGATCTGAGGCAATAGGTGGCAATATGTGAACTCTAAAGGGCTTGGGTTCCACCCCTATGGTTGTAGTCCAGTGGTTGTAGTTCCCATGACCTCTCTTGGGCCATCCTTGCAGGTTTGCTCCATCCTTGCAGGTTTCCTTAGATGATCTATGTTATTGGCTTCTCTAACCCTCTGGGGTCTCCACTGCAACTTTGTCTTCGAACTCACAGCTTCACACACTGCCCTCTCAGGAGCACACTGCCTGGCCTCTCAGGCCTTCTGAAATCTGGGTGGAAACCTCCCTAGCACCACATCTCTTGCATTCTGGATGCACCTAAAACCAGCATCACATGGATGATGCCAAGGTCCACTGCCAATTAAAACAGTAGCCAGGCTTCCCTCCCTCTTGGCTGTAGGGATCGAGCACCTGGATTGCTGGGCACTCTGAATCCAATTCAGAGGAACAAATTCTCTATGCTGCTGCCATTCAGGAACATAGTGTGCCTGTCAGCATTCTGGAACCTGGTGCTCTGTGGCTTTCTTCTCAAAGTAAAGTCTTTAAGTTTTCCAATTTTGAGGCTGCCAAAGGTGGAGTCCAGCTGCTTCTTGTAATCCCTTCAGGCCATCTTTTCTGTTCTCCTATTTATTCTCAACAATTATGATCTCCTCTGCTCTATCTTTGCAGTCCACATCTTTACTGGAGCTTCCTTCCTGGTGAAACTCACAGCATTTTAAATCATTCTGCTGGCCCCTTTTTCTTTATTTTCAACATAAATCTGGATAAAAGCCACCAACAATAGCCATGCTACCTCCTTAATATTTGACTGCCTTGAAATATTTTTCTACAAGATTTGTTCATCTGCCAACATTAATCTCAGTGTCAGACAGTCTCTGGACATAAGCAAAATGCAGACAAACTTTTTGCCAAGCCATAACACACATCATCTGGAGTCCAACAACCAATGCAGTCCTCCTTCTCAGCAGAAACCTCCTGAACCTGGTCTATACCTACAGGATTTCTATCAGACTTCTGGTCTTCTGAGCTCTTACCAGAATCTCCCATACAGAACAATCTAAGGCATTCCAGCTCTACTTTTTCAGTCAGCATCTCCAAACCTTTCCAAAATCTTCCCACAAACCATTTCCAAAGGCTTCTGAACCACATGGTCAGGTATAGTCACAACAACAACCCCAATTCTCTGGTACCAAATTCTATCTTAGTTAATTTTTCTTGTTGCCAACACAAAATAGCCAACACTCAAAGTTAAGGGAGGACATTTTTATTTAGCTCAGTTTGTAGAGACTTCAGTCCATAGCAGCTGGTTGCAAGGCAGGGTGACACATGGCACTGAGGAATAACTGTTCATGGTGGCTGGAGTGGTGGAAGACAGAAAAAGCAAGAGGAAAAAGGGGAAACAAGCTTGCTTCTTTCAACCACTTTTATCTTATCTACACTGCTGGGATTAGGGCAGTGCCAATTCAATTACTGGACTGATCCAGCAATCACTCACACTTAATTCCATCATTGCACTATGTGAATCAATCACAAACTCTAGATTCAGCTACCTCCAAAAAAGCCACATCTAAAAGTGCATGAGGCTTTCAGGACACCTAGATACAAACCATGGCATAATGGAAACAGACATAAGAAGGAAATTTATAGCTGTGAATGCCCACATAAGAAAAGAAGAGTGAGTCCAAAATCAACCAAATGATGCACCTCAAGATTCTAGCAAAAACATTAACAATCCAAATTCAAAGCAAGGATAATATAATGAGCATAGAAGAAATCAATAAAATAGAGACTAAAAACATACTATAATAAATGAATGAACCTAAGAGCTGGACCTATGAGAGAAAAAACAAAATAGAGTAAAAGTTAGCCAATCTTACAAAAAGGTGAAAAACAGACCCCAACCAATGTAAGTAGTAGTGCAAAAGATGAAATCAAAATGAACATTGCCAAAATCCAGAAGAAAATTAGCAACAATTTTGCAAACTTGCACACTAATATATTGGAAATTTCAGAAGAAATGGATACATTCCTAGATATATATGAATTACCAATACTAAACCTTGAATATATAATAACCTTGGATAATCCAATAACAGACAAAGAAGTGGAAACTAATAAAATAAATAAATCAGAAAAGCCCAGGTCCTGATGAGTTCACTGCTGAATTCTACAAGAACTTCAAGAATGAGATAATGCAAATAGTCCTCAAAAATATTAATGAAATTGTAAGTGACAGAGCATACCTAAAGTCATTAATGGGAGGTAGCAGTACTTATTCCAAAATCAGTCAATTATCCAGCCATAAAATAAAACTAGAGCTCAAGATCTTTAATAAACCTAGATGCAAAAACTTTCAACAAAATATTGTCCAGCAAATGCAACAAATCATCAGAAATATCATATATCAAAATCAAGTAGACTTCATCCCCAGGATTCAAGGATGAGTCAATATATGCAAATCAATAAATGTAATATATCACATAAAAAAAGCAAGGAAAAAAATTGCTTTATTATCTCCAGACTTGCAGAAAAATCTTTTGAGGAAATTCAGCTTCCATTCATGATAAAAACCCTGAAGATAATATATACTTAAGGAATTTATCTCCATCTGATAAAGGCTTTTGATTACAAACCTTTTGCCAATATAAAATTAAATGATAAAAAACTAAATTCCCTCTAAAATCAGGAACAAGGAAATAATGTCCGCTATCACCACTCCTGTTCAACATAGTACATGAAACATTAGCCACAGCAATCAGTCTAGAGAAAGAAATAAAAAGGATATGTGTAAGAAAGGAAACAGTCAAATTATCATTATTTTCAGATGACATAATTTTCTGTGTAGTAGACACAAAATTTCCACCAAAAACTCCTAGAATTAATAAATACAGCAGTGCAGCAGGATATAAAATTAACACACAAGGCAATAGTGTTTTTGCACACCAAAAATAAACTTACTAAGAAATTAGGTAAATAATACCATTCACTGTAGCATCAAAGAATTAAGTACTGGGCCGGTGAGATGGCTCAGTGGCGTAAGCGACTGCCTGGCAAGCGTGAGGGCCCAAGTTCAACACCCAGAACCCACATATGAAAAAAGGGCCGGTGATATCGCTCAGCAGCACGGGCGCCTGCTGGCATGCGAGGTCCTGAGGTGGACCCCCGGTACACACACACAAAAAAAATATTAAGTACTTAGGAATTAACCTAATCTAGGGAGTGCAATCCCTTTACCTATTCTTCTTTTTGCCTCTGTAGATCTATGATTGATACCAGCACCAAATTCATCAGAAAAATTAATAAGAATGTGGTGGAACAACATGCATTAGATGTAACAAAATGGTCATTGACCATTTTCCAGAGAACAATATGAGTGTGTTTAGCAAAGCTGATTTGACTGAAGTTATAAAGGAAAGTAGATTAAGAAAAGGAAGAGAGTCTATCTTGATATAATTGTTAGTATTATTTATTCATTTGAATCACTTTTCTTGATGATAGATCCTAACATTTTAGGTTATATGCCTGATAAGCAAGTCAAAAAATTGTTTTATTTACCAATACTTATCCTCCTCTTTTCTACACTGCCATCATTGAAGAAATTTATCACAAAGAGGACTTATAACTAATAGAATTTCAGAATATTTTCTTTCATATGTTTGGTCACTAATTTGGATTATAAAGTAGAAAATTATAGTATATCTAATTATGTTTTTAATCACAACTTGGCCCTGCTTAGTAGCTAATTATTTTGTGTGTCTTGGTATTGAAGCTCTTTCAGTGACTGAAAACAATTGATGCTTGTAAAAAATTGCCTGTATGTTCAAAGTGTTTGACTTTGTTAGATTTGAAGTAAATGAGTGATGTCAAGGAATTTCTAAAAATGTAAACCTTGTGTGTAATCTACAAAACATGATACTGTGTTAATTTTCAATGAAAACTAGTAAAACACATCTAGTTCCAGCCCTAGTAACCAACAAAAAAGAATAAAATAAGAACCTACAATATTCAGATTTCATTGATTTTTGAAACATTTTTTTAGTTTGCAGCACATAATGACCACATTCATTGTAGGGAATTGGTAAATGTACATAATACATCTCTATTCTTTTCCCCCTTTCCCCTCTCCCCCCATTTTATTTTGCCAGCATCAGATTCATTTATTTATTTCACTGATATTTTATTCAAAGCTAAATGCTGGTTAATTTAAAAGCTAAAGTTGTTCACCAACAGAGTGAAAAGACAACCCACAGAGTGGGAAAAAACATCTTAGCTGGTTGTTCTTCAGAAAAAGGACTAATATCTAGAACATATAAAGAATTGAAAAAAATCATACCCCCAAATTTATAGGCCCAATCCAAAAATGGGCATCTGAAATGAATAGATACTTCTAAGAAGAAGAAGTACAGACGGGAAATAAATATATGATAAAAGGTTCAATGTCACTGATCATTTGAGAGATGCAAATTAAAACAATGCTGAGATTTTATCACACTCCAGAAAAAATAGTTATCGTCAAGAAATCAACCAATAACAAATGCTGATGAGGCTCTGGGGAAAAAGGAACCCTTCTCCACTGTTGTTGGAAGGGTAGACTCATGAGATCACTGTGGAGATCAGTCTGGAGTTGACTCAAAAACTAGGACTAGAGATCCCATTTGACCCAGCTATTCCCCTTCTCGGTATCTACAAAATAACTAAAAGCATCACACCACAGTGATACATGCATACCTATGTTCATAGCAGCACAGTTTGTAATAGCTAAATCTTGGAAACTACCCAAATAGCCATAATCTGATGAATGGATAAAAAAGATGTAGCTGCTTTATACAATAGAGTACTATTCTATGATAAAGAAGGATAAATTTGAGACATGTTTAGCTAAATGGATGGAACTTGAGACAATAGTCTTAACTGTAATCAGACACAAATGTGTAAATATTACATTGTCTCTATTGTGTGTGAAACTGAAAGTGTAAATAAGAATCAAAATATATAATAGATATTGTGAAATAGGAAGAAATTATTCAAAAGTAAAGGGTAATGGGGGCGGGAGGTAGGAAAGGAAAAGAAAAAAATGAGAAAAAAGTTAAAATGGAAAAATGTTTGTGAAAAAAGGAGGGGAAAAGGGGTTGAAGAGAGGGTATGGGTATGGGGAAAATAAAGAAATAAGATATATCATGTACAGGAACAAGTTCCCTATGATGAATGTGATCATTATGCATATCTAAGTTGTACCAATAAAGAAAAAAGAATAAAGTTTTTACTACAAGACAGTAAAGGGAACTTTGTGTTTTTCTTTTCTTTTTGAGATTTTGAGGCAGGTTCTGCTTCAGTATTAACAAGAGCTCTGATTTTAGATGATGCTACATTTTTATTGTTGCTAATTTCATCTCAGAACTCAAGGATTTTCTTCTGCTTTAAATGGAAATATAATTTTAACTCTTATTTTTATAGTCAAAATATGGGTCCCTTTGAATTATAAATAATAATAGTTGCATTTATCAAATACATAGTTTTGATGGTTTATATATCAAATGTCTCCCAACAGTCTTATATTTTCAAAGATGAGGCTTACGGAAGGTAATTGGATTATGGAGGCACTAAAGTCATCAGTGGATTGATTAACCTATTAATGAGTTCATATCCACATGTTTCAATAGGAGTTAAAGCCTGGTTGGTGGATATGATCTCTGGGAGCATGACCTGGAAGGGCATAATCTTATGCCTAATCCCATATTCCATTTCTGTGATTCCTAGTTTTCATGGGTTGAGTGGCTTTCCTCCAACAGGCACTTGCAGCTTGCCACTAATGCTTCAAAGCCACCAAACCATGGATTTAACAGTATGAATCCATGAGTCAAAATAAACTTTTTCTCCTTTAGGTTGTACATGTCATGTATTTTGTCACAGAAGTAAAAACATAGGTAGCGTAATACTACTTGTGAGGAAGTGTACTGGATATTTGTATATGTCTTTAATTCTCACAATTATCCTATTGGGACTGTGATAGTTTACCAATTTTTACATGAGGAAACTGATCTCAGTGAGTACAATTAATCAGCAACTTGTTCAAGGGTCCTCAAATTTGAAAAATTCATGTCTGGGAGTTATTATCAAAATTGGCTTCAAAGTTTATCTTCTATCCTCTGTGCACTTAACAGTTCCAGCATTGAAATAAAAATAAAGAAACCATTTTAGAGAGAAATGAAAAGAGTTAGTGGATCTGTCATCGTATGTGATAGTTATAAATTGCTTCAGACTAATCAAAAGCCTAAAGGCAGGGGGGTGTGTGTGTGTGTGTGTGTGTGTGTGTGTGTGTGCACATGCATTTGTGTGGGATAATTAATCATGGTGTCAATTTGAGTAAGAAATTCCAACCTGATTGGTTTAGCATAGTTCTGATGTTACTCAGTGATGGACTTGCTGAAGAGGGAAGACTCATACTGCCTGTGAGTGTCACAAATTGATAGGCTTGTAGCCAGAATGGAATAATAAGGGAAAGAAGAAAACTGTCTTGCTACTGTTTCAGTGCAGGAGCTAGTGTGCATCACCCTTGAACTTCCATCTAAAGGCTTTCAGCAGAGACTCTCCAGCCTTGCACCACACTCTTCAGCCTTTCAGTGCATAAACTTTCTGTTTCATGATATGGACTCCCATGGGACTCTTCAGTGAACTCCAGGCCTTTCACTTTTGGCTGGATCCTCTCAATCTCTGGACTGCAGATGGTTCTTTTGCACTCCTCCACACCTGACTCTGCAAGGGCTATTTTAATGCTACATTGTAAATCCATATATCTTACTGATATATTTTAATATGTTATATTAAATCTGTTCCTCTATTGAACACTGACTGATGCAGTGTGTGAGTACGTGTGTGTGTTTGCAGGTGTGTGATTGATCCTTCTGATGTGGTGGACTTTTAGGCAGCTATTTCCAAAGCTGCCTCAAGGTTATGGGGTTTGCTATAGTTAATAACTAAAATATCTCAAAAAAACTCACAGGTTCAAATTGGGGTCTGATTGAAAGGGTGAATCACTGGGGGCATATCTTGGTAAGGTGCATTCCTTTACTGGGGCCCTCCCTTCTCTCTGTACTCTGGCCACCATCATGTGAGGAACTTTCCTTTCCACTATGTGTTATTTGCATTGGAGTAGGTCAAGCATAGAATGAACCAACTGAAAGCTTAAACTGAATTAATACACTCTTCTAAATTGTAGGTGTTAGGTATTTTGTTGAAGTGATAAGAAATGGGTCTTTTTCTATGACAGTTTTTAACCATATGTTTCAGAAGTCTTCACAACTGGTTTGTAGGAGGAATTTGGAAATATTTTTGAACCAGGCTATGAAAAGCCTAGAATGTTGTGAGCAGCGTTTGATGTGTCATAGTGGTAATGGCTCAGAAGAACAGAATGCTGAAAATAACATGGACAATAAAGTCCATTTACAAGAGGTTTCTTTTGGACAGAAAGACATGATTTGCAGTTGAAGAAGTTACATATGTTAAGCTCTGGGAAAAATTTTGTCTACAATTTGCTTATGGCCTAAGAATTTGCAGGAGATTGAAACTGGTAACAGTGGATTAATTAATTTGGTGGAGGAAATTTCAAGGAGGCAAATGTTCTAGCTGTGTCTTTGGAACTGCTGCCTGCTTTTATCCAGATCTACAGTGAGAATCAGGAGTAAATAGCAAAGTTGAATGATTTGAAAATTTATACTTTTACTAGAAAGGAAGTGGCTGAAACTCTGAGACAAAGCAGAGCCTTGTTGCTGAAAAAGTTAGCATTTAAAAAAAAAGCCAAGTATTTTATACAGGTATAAGAAAAAGATGCTTTGAGGGCATCTCAGAAATCAGCAAAACCCCACCAATATCAAGAGTGAAAAATTGTAAATATTTCATTGAAAAGGTGAGTTCCTGTGTCATTTGATTTTTTAGCAACACCTAGGGAAATATATTTCAAATTCAACTATCCACATACTTATGCTGTTGCACCCACAGTCCAAAATGACCAGGCCCCTGCTCAAACTATTGGCCAACCTTGGCAGTATATAAATTGTGCTAGTTTTTCAGGCATGGAGAATGCAAGAGTTATTGGGTCACAGAGATTTCTACCTAGATTTCAGGAGAAGGCCTGAGAGGTGAGGCAGAAATGTGTGACTTTGTCACAACCTGTTCTAGGAGTACATGAAAGGGCTGTGCATGAGGCTGTGAGAGTGAAGCTGAGAGAGTGAAGCTGTGAGAGTGAAGCAGTGGAGACCCCAAGAAATTGTAGTTGGCAGGAACATGAAACATTTGAGGAGAGCTGTAGGCAATGAGTGGAGCCAGCCCAAGAGATAGGCCATGTGGGCTAAAAGCAGCAGTGCCATAGGGGTGGGGTTTCCCAGGCCCTTTGAAACCCGTATCTTGCCATAACTTGCCCTGCGTGCTGGGCATAGAGCTACAGAATTTATTGTGTACTCTGCTGGGTTTTATTCTTGCGCTGGTCAAATTTCTGTCTATTTCCTATTCCTCTCTTATAAAATAGGCATGTGTACACTGTTCCATTTTTTGTTGGAAGTGTTTAATTATTTTATTTTCACAGGGGCTTACAACTAAGAGTTTGCTTTGATTCTCAGAGGAAAGCTACAACTTGGACTTTTCAGCAATGGTGGAATTGTTAAGAGTTTGGTGATTCTTAGAGATGGACTAAATTCCACTTGCATAATGAGATGTGGATGAGGGGTGAAATGTTACAGTTTAGACATCAAGTGATAGACATTCCATATACTATGTATTTGTGAAATACCTGTGAACCAATGATTTTCAACACACTGATAGTCACAGATATCATTCATTCATTCATTAACCAAGTCAAATGATTTAGTTTCTCATAGACACTGGCAAATAGATAGACATATGTGATTATTGTCCCTTCTCTCAAAAGTTCCTTCCAATTTATTTTATGCCTATCCAGGAAATTTTCTCTTAGACATAAGTAGAAAAGCAATTCCTTATTATGTGACACATTGTATAAATCAAATGGTAGAGAATTATCCAGTTCAAAAGAATATGCATTCAGTACTGACAAAGCACAAGGTTTCTTGTCTGAATAAAACTGAGAGAAGACAGGGGTGCCTCTGTTTTCTAATCATAGTCCTAATATTTGTGTTTATGTTCTATATTTCATAAACAGGCTGTGGTTGCCTGGCAAGCGATATTTATTTTACTTACAATATAATTTACAGTTTTCAAAACTGTTTCATAACCATCATTTCACTTGGTCCTTGCAATGATATGATGAGATATGTTGAATAAATACTACTTATCTAGAAGTTGCCAAACATTGCACTGTAACCCCCAAGGCACCTCAAAAAAATCAGAAGGATGCTGTGTGAGGATTTCAATTTTCAAAGGAAACAGTGACATTAAATATTAAAATAGTTAACAGTGTTGATATTCAATATCAGTATATTAATTTTGATACTATCATATAATTAAACTGACTTTTGGTATTTGTAGTAAAAAGCACATAATGTATGAAAATCAGTGTGGAATAAGTAATGAAGTTAGAAGTCTGAAATTTGACCACAAATTTCAAGAACTTGTGCAGTGTCTAACAGGCACATGCAAATCATTATATAGTAATTGTGATGATATTAAAATGAAAATATATAAAAAAACTTCCCATATATATGGAAATTGATATATATATCAATATATATCAATATCAATTATATATATATATATATATTTACATATATAAAATAGTTACTGAGATGTTAAGACATATGGATTCATTGAGTTACTTGGATCTACTTTCTTGATAAGCAGGAGTGTTAGGTATTTCTTTTGGCCTAATAGCACGATGAAAAAGAAATGATGAAGATGCCACATATTAAGAAAATTTGGGAAAATTTCCATTATGGTGATCTTCACAATAAATAATAAAATATGGTCTGGGGATATAGTTCAGAGGCACAGTGCCTGCCTGGCAAGCATGAGGTCCTGCGTTCGATTCCCGGTACTCACAAATAAAATAATAAAATAGAGATTTATAGAGCATATGGTTCTTTAGGATAGAACAATTATAGGATGGAACAAGCATCTCATATACTGATCTCATATCCTTGCTTCTGTATTCCAATGCTTCCTTCATGTCTGTACCTAAAGGCATCTTGTTTTTAATTTTTCTGCTGTCCATTATTCATTAGTATGTCAAGTGTCTGCTTTCTGCATTAATTTGTTCAAATGTGAATAGAGACATTCCATAGATTATGTCTGGAGAAAGATAAATATGTGTGCATATGTACAGTTTTGCAGTGTTATAAAACTATCAATAATAATGAATAGGATAAGTAAAATTTACCAAGGTTCAACAAGCTTCTTTTATTTTAATGACAAAACTACATGATTATTTTCAGAAGTGGTCTTAAGAGCTCAAATATTACTTTAAGGATTGCATATATGCTTATTTTGTATTGCATATATGTTTTAAGATGATATATTCTCACGTGTATTCAAAAATATTTTGCTAAATTAAATAATATAAACGCTATAAAAAGATGCTCAAGAGAATGTGTTCTACTACCTTGTAGGAGTGTTTTTGTCTTAACTAAAGAGAAAATATGGAGACTCTCACTATGCTTCACACTATAGTACATGCACACACACACACAATATTCAATTTTATTTTTTCAAAACCAACATTCCTGAGGTGAAAAACCAAATGTGTCCTTCATTATTGATAAGACCAAATTAATTTGAATAAATATTCTTTCTTCTTATGATTTTTACTACTTTATTATAATTAAAAGCATATTTCAAATATACAAAATAATAGTTTTTATTTAGAACATTTTCATACGTGCATATTATCTGCTTTCATCAAAATACACCATTCTTATTAATGTCTTACCTTTCTTCTCTTTATCCCTCTCTTTTCTTCATAGCTTTAGTAGGTCCCCTTCCGCATTCATGTTATTTTTTTTTCCTTTCTTCCTTTCTTTCTTTTGTTTTTCTTTTGCCATCTGCAGGCACATACTGTAGTTTTATATTTTGGGGGTGATCCCACCACCTTGCACATGCTAATCAAGCACTCTACCACTGAGCTACATTCTAAGTCTAGTCTCTGATTGCATTTCAACAAAATGTGGTTCTTGAAATAGGAGAATTTAAATAAATTTGTACCTAATATACAATTTAAGTAGAGGACCAATTATTTTATATGCAAAATATAAAAAGTTATGTGAAAACTAATATTAGCTGTTTTACTTGTATTTTCACAACTGTTCATTGACTTTTCATTTTGTAAATTCTATAAATTGAAGTGTCTGTTTAGTTGCTTACATTTTTTTCTCCAGATAAGTTTTTTTTTTTTTTTTTTTTATCTCTAACTGGGCCATATAGAGTGGCATCAAAAGTAAAAGCAAACTGAAGCAGTGTTCTAAAGTGAGTTTCAAAAACTCTCTGGCTTTAATTAACATTGACCATTTTAAAAATGAGAGTTCACACATATGCTATGTATATGGATACTCTGTAACTGTTAATAAATATTGATATTTCCACACCTAAAATATTTAGTATTAGCCACATGCAAACCTAGTAACAATAAAATTTCTACTAATAGTGAAAAATTCAACATTAGGACAACCAAACTTGTCTCATCATGTTTTTCTCCCACTAGCCCAGTCTACCATGACTGGTGATTAGCAGAAATTGTCAGTATTTATTTTTATATAAATTTTATGGCTGCATAAATGTATTGCATCTTACACCTTTCATCATGTTTAAGTGCAAAACTTTACAGCTCATGCAACACCAGGCCATGAAAGCAAGCTCATTGCAATTTTGCTAAAGAGTTTTCAGAAGCACAAAATTTCTCAATTAATATTAATTTTAAAACATAATTTTGACATCTTGTTTTGATATATGTAAACTTTATATTGATTGACTAACATCTTTAGATGTTTTGGGAAAATCAAGTACATTATGAAATTGAAAAGACAAATATAGAAAGTAAAGTTTAGAATTAATGTTACTCATCGTGTTTTCCTTTGTTCTCAGGTTTTCTTTCCTAAATAGAAATAGACCTTCGAAAAGTGTAAAAGAAAGTTTGATTCAACATTTACAGTCTTGACACAGTTATAACTAATGGATAAAAGGAAGCTATATCATATTGCTTTTGCAGTTACTGTTGCTATAAACAGTACTAATCATAGTAACTAGAAGCTCTTTTTTTATAAAATATAATTAGGTGATAAACACTTTTGCTTTTATGACAAAGTACGTGGATTTAGGTCTTCTTTGGGTGCAAACAGGCTTTGCAAAGAGGAGAATAAATTTAATTATCAACTTTGGAGGTAATTCAACAAAAACTGAATCTAGATAGAACGAAGAGGTAATAAGATATTATTTTTAATTTTATGGGAATAGTCACCAATAATTCAGGTTTAATTTCTAAAACCAATATGCATAATAGTAGCAATTGCACATAAGGTCAATCTTGCATTGTCACATAAATACTCTTTGGGATTACATTTATACATATAGCCAGGTCAGTGAGTATGTGATGTATGGTCATAATATATAATGTTTAAATTTTAAATATTGATTAGAGTGGGATATATATTGTTAATAATCCTGCCTCAAGCACTCCCTCTTGCTTCAAAATCACTTATATCAAACTTCTTGAAACTTTCCAAAATAGTTCTGGAAGTCCTCTCTTGTAAGTGTTTTTAGTTGCACTGTTGTTTCTGCCTCGATGTCCTCAAATAAAATTGATCATTTTTTCTTTGGGAGAAAAATAGAAGCTGCTAAGTATCTGATCCACAAAATAAGGTGGACATAACCATCATAATGTTTGTAATGTTTTTAGACACCTGCCTTTCCATTATAATGCACTTGGCAGCAACATACATCATTTTTTACTGCTCTAATAAAGATGCTATAAAGAAAACTTTCAAAACTGTTCAGAAAGTGGTAAGAGTGATGGGTTAAGGGTGTTCAAAGAGATAGGGAGTATTTTGAGGGTGATTAATGGCTATATATTTTTACTGTAATAAGATTTTTAAATTACATATTTACCATACATTTTGAACAGATATAATAACTCCTTTTCTGATCATTTTGATCATGATACTGGAATTTTAATGTGTAAAAGTATAGCTTTTTAAAGAATATTGGTTACACAGAATAGCTCACTTGAATAGTCACCAAATAATATGAGTTTATATTCATGTAAATCAGAATGTAATAATTTCACAAGTTTTGATTCAAATCAATAAACTATTTTTCAAGACAGGCATGGTGGTTCATGCCTGTAATACCACACTTGGGATGCTGAGGCAAGAGGATCGCCATGAGTTCAAGGCGAGCCTGGGCTACAAAGTGAGTTCAAGGCAGTCTGAACTACATAGTGAGACTGTCTCAAAAAACTGTAGCAAAAATTTAATGATACCTCGAATTTAAAGTAAGAGTTGTGAGATCTTAAACATATCTTCTGGGGCTCACATCATATGCCTTTTCCACTGATCATTTTCATTTTCCCTAAGCTAGAGACCTTTATTGAGAAAAATTAGTAGTTACATTCTCTATTGTCATAATCCCAAGAGGATGAATATATCTGAAATACCTTTAAAGCTTAAAAAACATTATGGGCTTTCATCCATTAATCTGACTAAGCCTTTCCTGAAAACCTTTATATTTCCTGTGGATTACATAGGACCCCAGAATCAGAAAAGAATAAGCTTCATTCAATATAACTGCTTCATTTAATGGAAAATAACTTAATCCGTAGCAACAAGAACTGTAATTTGGTCATGAACACACAAAAAATAAATGAAAATGCTGAGTATTGGCCAGATTTTCTAACATCCATCCCCTTATTTTTTGTTGATATCTCATGGTTTATAATTTCCAATCACATCATATTTAATACACGCAATATAAGTGGCCTGAAAGTACACATTTCTTTTTGTAACTATTATTTTCTCTCTTTACTTTTTAAAAGAGCATTTTTGTAAATAATTTTAGAAACAGATATAGAAATATAGACAATTCAGTGAGGTCATTGTGAGCTTTTTATTTGGCCTAAAGTCTTGATTTGTGTTCTGTCATTCAGATGTTATAAAAACTTTTATTGAAGTTTATATAAAAGAAAAAGTCAAAATATTCTTGTGTATAATTTTGTATCAAAATATTCATCTTCTGAACTAGGCAAACTAAATATAGCCATAGAAAAGATTCATTGAAATATTTCATATGGAAAGCTTGTCTAGTACTAATTGAATATGCAATAGAAAAGTCTTCCTTTTGAATTGGGTATCCTTTTTGTTACACTTTTATAAAAAGATATGGACAAGGTTGTGAAAATGTAAGACCACATGATTTTCTCAGACAATTGAGAAATTGTAAAAAAGTATAAATTTTTTTGAATCTTTGACACATCACACAGCCATGGATTTTTGTTATGTAATTTATGCAAAGATTTTCTAGTTGATCTTGAGACGTTATTTTTCTACCTAGAATTTTATTGCAAATTTCTCATCAAATCCCAAAAAGAACAAGGAAAATTTCAGTGTCATCACTTTTCATACTACACTAGTTAAAATTTAAAATTTTAGAAAAATAGGCTTCATTTTCTAATATGGAAATAAAAATATTGAAATATTTAAAAATGTTCACATGCTGTACAATCCATTTCCCTCTCTTCATCACTGTCTTCTACTTTTCTGTCTGCTTCCTCAGATTTAGTAGTTGCATATAATTTTGTACCAAATCATTCATCTTCTGATCTAGAAAAATTAGAACATGAAAGTGTCACTTTGTTTTTATACAATTAAAACGTCCAGCTCATTTAAGTGGTAGGCTTAGTAAGGACAATTTCCTTACTAGAAACTGCTGTGTGAATGTTTCCTTAAGACTTTGTTTTGGAAATTTAGTTATTAAGACTGTAGATGAAATGTTAGAAACCCTAGGATCTTTTAGCTTAGATTTTATATGCAGTTTAGAATCATCCACGATTTCTTTGTTCTTGAACACTCTTCTTTAGTGAATTGATTTAAAGTAACTGCTCTCAAAAGAAATTATTGGATATGAAAATTATTACTTTATGAAAAAATGTAATTATAATCATCAGCTCCTCTAACATCACTCTTTCCATTAATTTGGTTGATTAGACTGTCTCTGAGTTTGCCTATCATATTTATTTACTTTGCACCTGCCTCTTTCAATTACCCTTCAGCTTGGTTCTAGCTAATAAGAAAAATCTAGTGATTCATTGTATAGAAAGAAAGTTTTATTCAGCAATAAGAAAGTATTATTTTCTGAGGTGACCCAAATACATGTATATTTGAAATATATTCTTTTTGTCATGGCTTGTATCTAGATGTTCCCTCAAAGCCTCGTGAACTTATGAAGTAGTGCTTTTTGGAGATGGAAGGACCATGGGTGTGTGATACATGCATTAAGGATATATGGCACTATATTATGTCACTGAGTGGCTTAGCATATTTCTGGTTGTGGGTAAAGGGTAAGCCCACCCTGGGTGTGGGTGACACCACCCAAAATTCTTGCAGTCTGGATGGGATAAAAATCAAATTGAAGCTTGTTGCTCCCTGCACCATTCTAACTGTCCTGCCATGGATTGTTTCTCTTCTGGGATGCCCCTCTACCATTCTTCTGTGCCTTGGAGACAGCCAATTCTGGACTGAAATCTCTACAAATTATGAGATATAATAAACCTTTCCTCCTTTAACTTGTGGGTGTCAGTTATTTTTTTCTCTGCAACAAGAAAACTAGCAAAGAAAAAGTTAATTTTTCTACCAAGAAGCAGGTTGTTACCATGATGCTACCTGACCATATGAGTCAGAAGTTTTTGGAAGCAGTTATGAGAAGTTTGGAAAGGTTTGGCTGAAGAACCAGTCCTGGAATGCTTTAAGCCAAACATGGGATATTCTGGTCAGAGCTCAGGATACAAGAAGGCTCATAGAAATGTTTATAGTAAAGATCAAGCTTCTAGGTTTCAGTGAGGAACAAAGCCTTCATTGGTTGTTGGATTCCAGATCATGTGTGCTATGCTTTGGCAGAAAATTTGTCTGCATTTTGTTCATGTCAAGAGAATTTTTTTGAGACTGAAATTAAGTATGGTGGACTAATTAATCTGATGGAAGAAATTTCTAGGCAGTCTAAAGTTGAGCCAGTGGCACAGCTACTATTGGGAGTTTTTAACCAGATTTTTGTTGAGAACCAAGAACAAAGAGCCCAGCAGAATCATTTAAAAGGATTTGAGTTTGGCCAGAAAGAAAGCTCTGGTAAAGTTATGGCCTGGAAAGAAAGAAGAGAAGTACTCGGTTGCTGAGAATGAAGAGGACAATAAAAAATGGCCTGAAGGTATGACAAAACTATCCAGACTGTACCATTTGCAGCCCCAAACCTGTAAATTGAAAGGCTTTGTTTCGAGAAGAGACCCAGTGTATCATGCTCCACAATGGTGGCAGCTAGCATAATTTTTCTTCCAGATTAGGTTAATAGTGCTCAGCAATCCAGACACTCAACCTCTACAGCCAAGAAAGAAGGAAGGATAGCTACTGCTCCAGCTGGCAGTAGACCTTGACATCATCCACATGGTTTTATTTTTAGGTACATGCAGAATGCAATAATTGTGGTGTCAGGAAAGCTTCCATCCATATTTCAGAAGAAGGCCTGGGAAGCCAGACTGTGTGCTTATGAGAGGGTAGTTTGTGAAGCTGTAAGTGTGGAGCCAAAAGTGCAGTGAAGAACCCAGAAGGTAGGAGAAGCCAGAAACATGGACTGTCTGAGGAAAGCTGCAAGGAGTGAGAAAACTCAGCCCAAAATAAAAGCTATGAGAGCTACATCTACCAGCAGTCCTGTACAGGAGTCGCTCAAGGTCTTTGGTGTTCACATCTTGCCACATATTGCTCTAGATGGTGGACATGGAACAATGGGACTTAATGTTTATCCTGTTGGGTTTTGGTCTTGCCTTGGTATAACTCTTGTTTATCCTCCTTTTTCTCCTATTTGGAATGGGAATGTTTATTTTGCACCAGCTTATCTTAGGAGTGTTTTATTTTCTTTTAATCTTTACAGAGGCTTTCAAGTAAAAATTTGCTTAAATATCAGAGGAGAATTTGGACTTGGACTTTTCAGCAGTGCTTAACTATAAGGACTTAGGCAGTTCTTAGAGATGCGCTAAATGTATTTTGTATGAAGGGATGTGCGTGGTTATTTTGGAGGTTAGGGGCTGAATGTTATGGCTTGCATCTAGATGCCCCCACAAAGACACATGCACTCATAGGGGGGACTTTTTGGAAGTGGATGGATAATTGATGTGAGATACTGAGATTAAGGATGCATGATACTAGTTTAATGCACTGAATGTTTTAGCATAGTTATAGGTGAGGAAAATGGGTTGGTCCACCCTTGCTGTGTGTAACACAACACAAAATGCTTGTAGCTCATATAGGAGAAAAGGGAAAAGGAGACTTGTTCCTTGCTGCTTGATATCTTCCTACTTGCCCTGTCATAGACTCTTTTTCCTCCGTGATGCCCCTCTGCCATGCCACCATTCCTTAGAGCCAGCTGACTATGAACTGATACCTCTACAAATTTTGTGCTAAAATAAATCTTTTCTCCTTTAATGTGTGGCATTGTGTATTTTGTCTCAGTAATGAAAAACAGCTAAGACAGTTCTCTAGTAACTTAGGTCACTGAGTGGTTGCTGAACTTCTGGCAGTACTGTCATAATATTTACTGGATACATCCTATATGCAAGGCAATGTACTATATTCTGAAAATAATGGAGTTCTAAAACATGGTCCATGTCTTTATAAAATGGGCATAAAATATCAAAAAGTAAATAATTATCTAAGATTATTGCACATTCAAATCATTTTAGAAAATAACATACTCCCTCTGTACATTTGTTCATAAATATAAATTGAATGCATCATTAATTAAAAGTATTTTATGCACAATAAAAATGTATCAAAATAGAAGTCACAAAAGAATATTCACAATTATATACAAATATATCACTTAGAATTTTCTTTTCATAACTGTTATGATTTGTTGTACTTTTTTTGGGAGCACAGTATTCTAATGGAGTGAGACAATAGCAGCATTTAAGACTTGAAGAAGTTAGTTTTTTTAAGGTGAATTTTAAAAACTATAATATTTTCTATCCCTTGCAAATTATTGTTATTGATATACAATGGTACTTTGGTTCACAAACATAATTTTCTCCATGATTTTGGTCATAAAATGAATTGGATGAAAACCAAATTAAATTTTACCATAATATCCTTCATTTCTCATTTAATCAAAATTTTGTAAATAAGGAGGTGAAGAGGGGTTGTATGAGGTAAATGGGAAAAAAATGATACCGAGGTATATCATATACAGGTACAAATTCCCTATGATGAATGTGATATATATAGTACAAATAATAAAACTTTCACCATAAATTCAATATTTAACCTAACCACTGCATCTGATTTGGTTCTTATCCAATTCAGTTTGTGAGCAGTATTGTGGAAAGAATTAAGTTTGTGAACCGAGGTATCACTGTATTTTTGCATGAATTATCTGCAAATATTTTTAATAAATTATTCTCCCTAGAGAGATATTTTTAAAATTACCTGAATTTTGCAGATAAAAAATTATAGATCAATGCAGTACCTTATTAAGATTACACAGTATGTTTAACAATAGCATTGGTATAATTATTAAATTCTAGAACATCTTTTCATTTTCCTTATCTCATTTGCATCTAATTACAATATTTAAAGATTGGTAATACTTTGAGCTTACTTTAGAAATAAATAGGTTTGAAAATAGGTTTGAAACTGCTAAGTGAAAGCAAGTTTAACCACATAAACCCACATCTGTTGATAACAAAGTTCACTTTTATTTCCATTATATCAGAGCTCTCAGTTCTATTCCAGCCAAATAGTACCAAAATCACCCTTGAAAAGAGAATTTGGTACTTCTCACAGCACATCACTCTTTCCTAATATCACATCCAGCATACTTCACGTAGGGTGTCATTGACATAATAAGAATGAGGTTTTTTTTTTTTTTTTTTTTTTGTGGGTACCGGGGGGTCGACCTCAGGACCTCACGCGCCAGCAGGCGCCCGTGCCGCTGAGCGATATCACCGGCCCCTTTTTCGTATGTGGGATCCGGGAGTCGAACTCGGGCCCTCGCGCTTGCCGGGCAGGCGCTTAAGCCGCTGAGCCATCTCACCGGCCCAAGAATGAGGTTTAATACTGTAGCAGAATGATGAAACCTTCTGTGCACCACAATTTAAGATGAACTGATTATCACAAGAATTAGGGCATCAATAAATTGGCAAATTTTCCACTCCAGTTTGTCTTCTTTATATTTTTATTAGTACAAGTTTGCAGTACATAATGTTTACATTTCTTGTGTGGAGTTGGCACATACAGTCAACACATCTTAATTCCTTTTTGTATGCTCTTTCTCTGAAACCCCCCCTTCCCTCCATCTTTGGATCCCCTTCCCACTTGAGAAAGATCTTTCTCCCTACTTCCTATTATCTATCTTTATTTTCCTGTTTATAATTTAGATTTCTTATATAGGAGAATCTATGTGATACTTAGGCTTGTGTGTCTGATTTATCTCACTTAACATTATCATCTCAAGGTGGATACATTTTCTTACAAATAACTCAAGTTTATCCTTTCTGGAAAAGTAGCACTCCATTGTGTACAAATACCACACTTTATTTGTCCATTCACCTGTTGATGGGCATATAGTATCCAAGATTTATCTTGGAAGAATTCAAAAACTGTGCACATAAAATGAATAAACACTTCACGGAGGGAAAAGTACAAATGGCAAATAAATACATGAAGACATGTTCAACATTGGTGGCTATTAGAGAAATGCAAATTAAAACAACGCTGAAATACCATCTTACCCAGAAAGAATCATCATCAGGAAATCAAATAGTAACAGATATTGTGAGGCTGCAAGGAAAAAGGAACACTTCTACATTTTTGGTGGGAATGTAAAGTAATATAACCACTATGGAAATCTGTATTAATATTCCTCAAAAAACTAAAAGTACAAATTCCATTTGAATCATGTAGTCTCCTTCTCGTTATTTTCTTGAAAGATTTAAGGATATCACATTTCAGTGATACATGCATACCCGTATTTATAGTGACTTGTTTATTTTTATATTTTGCACACACACATACCCGACCTCAATTTCTACATTTTATCTTATGTTTTTATTTAGACTTTTGCACCAACAACATAACAATTTCCAACAGGAAGCTGATCAACCAAATCTTTGTTATAGTCTTACATAGACACTTCACTGAAACAAATTTTATATAATCACATTACATCTCTCTACCTCTTGCACTGTTGTCTTGTTTCACTGATATTAGTGAAACATTATGTGTTAATTCTGCTAGCTGGTGAGCAAAGAAACATGGTTCACCAGAAACTGTGGGTGGAAACAAGTTGTTATTAGGTAACCCAATGTCATGTCTTTGTGCCCCCTTTGCTATAAAAGGTCACAGAAATTGTTGGCATGAGAGCTAAGGGTGACCTTCGAGCAGATGCTTTTCTGGCTTGAATGTCTGACAGTGTGATATAGGACATGGGGATGGGAAGGAAATGACTGTACCATTTCCAGTTAATTATAAGTAATATCTGCAAACCAATAGATACCAACATAAAAATATTTCAGAATTGTCGCTCCACTAATTCTAAATTAGCTTCCAATAGCAAACAATCCCATTAAATGTAGTAAGGGAATTGTTTCATATCTACAATATCTTCTCCTTTTCCCTTACACATTTATATTTCTATTGTTTAAGCTTCCTTAAAGTTCACATTGTAATGCTTCTGATTCTGTTCCTTTTACACAAACTTTACCCACATCTCTCTTCCTTTCCATTCCATTCATGCTAAGCAAGGGAGTCATTGTAATATCATCTTTTTTGATTACATTTATTTTTCCTGCAATTTCCTTCAATTTTCATTTTTTATTGTGTCATGTATAGGACCCAAACACTCTAGATATTTTTCATATTGACCTTATTCAAGCACATTTTATGGTTATTATAATCACAAATTTAATTCAACCAATAGTTTAAGTAAGCACTACAACCAATTTCAAATATGAAGCCCAAATATTGTTGCTAACATCATTGTTGATGTAATTGGTTTTAGTCTTCTATCCTGAATCTATTTATTTATAGCTTTCATAAAATGTTTTGAAAAGACAGAAACTACTTTTGTCACTTTAAATTCAGCATGACAAATAAGTGCTGTCTCTTATATACTAGGCAATTTAAAAGAATTCACCAATGACAAGAATATCTGCACTTAAATTGGCAAATGTGAGAGCAGAAGGTAATGAAATTGAGACTAAAGAAATAATACAACCTGTCAATGAGTTAAAGAGCTGAGTTGGAAAGATTAAACAAAATAAACAAATGCTTAACCAATCTTCCCAAAACAAGGAAAGAAAAAGCACTATTCAATGCAATTTGAAATGAAAAATGTGAAATCACAATTCTGCTGAAAGCAAGATCATTGGTAACTACTTTGAGAACCCATACTCAAATAAAATTGAAATTGCAGAAGAAATGGATAAATTCCTAGATATATATGAACAAAAAAGCTGAACCAAGAAATTATAAAATTCCCGAATAATTACACATCAACCAATGAAATTGAAGAAATAATTTTAAAACTACCAATTAAGAAAAGCCCAAGTAACAATGAATTTGCTGCAAATTCTACCAGAACATTGATGGAAATTGTATTAGTTACTTTTCTCATTGGTAAGACAAAATATCTGACATTCAGTGTTAAAGGAAAGGTTTACTGCAGCTCACACTTTGTAGAGGTTTCAGTTAATTGTTGGCTGGTTCCAAGGTAGGGTGGCATGGCAGAGGGGAATAGCACAGGAAAAACAGTTTGTGGTAGGCAAAGGGCAGAAGGAAACAAGCCAAAAGTGACAAGCAGGGACCCACTTTCTGTCCCTTATATCTTATCCAGGCTACATGCTGTTAGGGCTGGTAGCACTCACCCCCAGTGTGGGGCACCCTTAATCCTACCAGAACTATGCCAAACCAATCAGTGGTCTAATCTAGTAATTACACATCCTTGTTCCCAGCATCATATACTCCAGATCCTGCCACCTCCAAAAAGCCCAATCTATGACTGCATGAAGCTTTGGGGAGACATCTAGACACAAGCCGTAGCAGAAATACAATGCAAATAATTTCAGACACTTTAATGAAATTGAAAGGGAAGCAATACTTCCAAAACAATTCCTGGAGGCAAGCATTACCCTGATTCCAAAACCAGAAAAGGATCCAACCAAAAACGAATTCTACAGGCCAATCTCTTTAATGAACATTGATGCAAAAATCCTCATTGAGGTATTGGCAAACAGAATTGGCAAACAAAATCATCAAAATAGTATACACCACAAATAAGTAGGCTTTGTCTCAGGCATGCAGGCATAATTCAACAAATGCAAGTCAATATATGCAATATACCACATAAACAGAAGCAAAAACAAATTCACAAGATCATCTCAATACACACGGAATAATCATTTGACAAAATGCAATAGTCTTTCGTGATAAAACCGTAAAGAAAATAGTTATAGAAGGTCTTTAACAAAGCAATGGCAAACATCATATTAAATGAATAAAAGATGAGAGTTTTCCTTTAATATTAGGTACAAGAAAAAAATGTCTACTATCACCAGTAATCTTCAATTATGTTCTAGATAAGTTTGTCAGCAAAATCAGGCAAGAGAAGAAAAAAGGGATATTTATAGGAGATAACCAATCTTATTTATCATTATTTGCAGATGATATGATTTTCTACATAGAGTAATCTCTGTAATAAGTAAACCAAAAGCTCCACCAAATGACTCCTAGAATTAGAAACCAAGTTCAGTAGTATAGCAGATACAAAGTCAACACTCAAAAATCAGTACTGTTCCTGGACACAAATAATATACTCACTAAGAAAATAAGTAGGGAAACAGTACCTTTCATAAGAGCATGAAGTAAAATGAAATACATAAGAATTAACCTAACCAAGGAAATGCAAAAATTCTACAATGAAAACTACAGTACTCTAAAAAGGAAGATCAAAGTGGATATCCAAAAATGGAAAGATATCCCCTGTGCCAGATAGGCAGAATCAATATAGTTAAAATGGCTATATTTCCAATACTGATATACATACTTAATATAATCTCAATCAATATACAATAGCATTATTCACAGAACTAGAGGGAAAACCCTCATATTCATTTGGAATGAGATCTGACTAAGAAGACCAAAAGCACTTCTAGAAAGCAAAGGAAAGGCAGGCCTCACAATTCCAGATTTCATGTTATACTACAAAGCTACAGTGATAGAAACAGCATAGTGTTGGCTAAAACAGACTTGCGAATCAATGGAAGAGGATAGAGGATGCAGAAATAATTCCAGATGCATTCAACTACCTTATCTTTGACAAAGGGGACAAATCTTTTAACTGGAGGGAAGATAGGCTCTTTATCAAATGGTGCTGGGAAAACTAGTTATCCACATGCCAAAGATGAAATCTAGACTCATGTCTCACACCATACACTAAACAAAAATAAAAATGGATAATATATCTAAATATTAAAATAGGAACACTGAATCTGCTAGAAGACATTATAAACAAAACTATTTAAGACTGAGTCACAAAGACTTTATGAACAGAATGCCTGTTGCACAAGAAATGACACCAAGAATCAACAAATGGGAGCACAACAAATTGAAAAGCTTCTATACATCAAAGGAAACCATCAATATGGTGAGGTGAAAAAATTTTTGCCACCTACTCCTTAGAGGACTATATTTAGAATATATAAAGAACTCAAAAATAATTTAGACACCCCCAAATTTAGAGGCCCTATCAAAAATGTATATCAGAAATGAATAAAAACTTCTCAGCTGAAAAAGGACAAATGGCAAATAAGTACATGGAGAAAATGTTCAACGTCACTGGCCATTTGAAAAACACAAATTAAAACAATGCTGAGATTGCATTTCACTCCAGAAAGAACGGTTATATTCAAGAAATCAAATAATAAAATATCCTGGAGAGGCTGTATGGAAAATGGAATGCTTTACTCTTGGTGGAAGTGTTATCTGGTACGCTATAGAAATCAGTATGGAGATCCTCGAAAAGCTAAAAGAAATCCCAGATGACCCAGATATTTCTCTACTTAGTATCTTCTTGAAAGATTTAAAGACATTATATTTCAGATACATGCATACCCACATTTATAGCAGCACAATTCACAATATTTAATCTTGGAAACATCCTAAATGTACATCAACAGATTAATGGATAAAGAAAATGTGGTATTTACACACAATGGAGTACACCTCTGCCATAAGGAATAAACTTGAGTCATTTGTAGGGAAATGCATGCACCTTGAGAACATAATGTTAAGTAAATAAGACACACCTTAAATATCAAATAGTTTCTCCTATATGAGAACTGAAATAAATAAGTAAAGTGGAAAATAAAGAGTAAACAGTAGAAAAAGCATGGTAAATCTTTGACATATGAGAAAGGAACTGAAAGACAGAGAGAGGGGTGAAGGAAAGGAGATTAATATACAAAAAGGGTGAATTGTGAAGTGCTGTGTACATTCACAAGTCCCAGTCCCTACAAGAAATGTGATCATCATGCACTATAAATAGGTATTTAAATATATACACATATATACATGAATATATATGAAAATATGAAAACTGTACCACCGAAGAGGTACAGGGAGAAAGGTGGGGAGAGGACAGTGAAAAAAATAATGTATATATACCAACATGTATATAATGTATATATACATGTATATACACCAACTCAGCATGATGAATGTAATCACAATAAATATGTAATAGAAAAATTCAAAAATAATACATATATATAGCATATATATTGTATATATACAAATACTATATATAATATATATTACATATGTACAAAAAATACAATAAAATCATTATAATAATGTAAGAATGGTCTAAAACACCTGGGAGCAATAAGGAAAGTGTTATTCAAAAAAAATCCAGAAGAATATTTGAAGTTTCAATAAAGCTCAGAGGAAAACTATGTCACAACATTGCAAATGATTAAATTTCACTAATTTTTAAGGTGAGAATGCAATGTACAATAATAATGCTGTTAGGAAAATAGGTTAAGGCCTATTCATAGACTACATTTAATTTTATGTGACAGAATTTACACTTGAGTCTCTAGCGCATATGGAGGTATTTCATATTTCATGGTTTCCAATAGTTTGGTGATAAGATCAAAGACATTGCTATGGAGAGATCCTTCTTCCAACAGTGAATACATTATATCAGAATCATAAACTTTTGGAAGACTTATCATAGATACAGTCTGAGAAAATGAGAATTTAATGGAGTACATTGGGAAGTAGAGGTAATCGAGACTAGGAAATAGTGATAACAGATATGTTTTCATGTCTGTCAGTTATCCAAAACATTTCACATTTAAATAATTATCTCCAGAATAATTTGAAAAACAGAATATTTCATGTATGTATTTCTGTCAGTGGAGCACAAAATATTTAAGAGTATGTCAGGTGAGTGACCAGCCAGGCAGCTGTAAAGAAAACAAAAATATCACCCTGAAGATCTTAGATAAACCTGGAGGAGAGAGTTCTGTTTAGTTTGGGCTACATAATCTAATTTTACAGGGATTGGGAGAGTTATATATCATTATTATATGGAAGGCAATAGGTGCCAGCATAAAACTCATCACCATCACAGACCAATACCCTCTTAGATATGTTAAGGACTTTGAGAATCTTTTAGTAAAAATCACAATACTTTGTAAATCAAAAACAATTTTTAAAATATTCAATGATTTCAATTGGCTGAAAGTTGGGGGATATGGGATTTCATTCATGGAAGATGAAATATTCTAGTAATCTGTTTAAAATTCATATACATTAGTACTGTAAGCTTAAAACTTAAAAGAGTATACTTTATATGATTTTATCAAAGAGAAAGTGAGAAGACTGCAGTACCTTGGCCCTGCAAAACCTTCAGCTGAATAAAAAACTAGGGAATGGCATTGAAATGTTTGTTCTCCTGTGGGATCCTCAATGCCACTGGAATGGTAGGCCAGAGGCACCTGTCAAACAGGAGCACTGCTGGGACATGCTATCACTGGGAGCAGATAAATGGCTGGTTTGGTGCCAACTGACACTATCTCCTGCTGATCCACAGACCACAGTGAAATTGTAGGATAGAGACTGGAAATGTAGCAGCATACCTGGGAATGGCCAATACAAGAGAAAGAGAAGAGATGCCAGAATAGCATATGGGAAGGGAGGCTGTCTCCTACATGACCCCAGAGGCCACCGAACTCATGGGATGGAGACAAACATGGTGGAGTGTGTTATAGTTGTAAGGTTAGAGCATGAGTCTGAGAAAGGCAAACAGGTGAAGGTACATGTGACAGGACCAGATCCAAGAACCCAAGGATGCCACCTGGCCAAAGGAGGGGCAAGGATGCCCTGCCATCATCCTGGGAACACTACAGACTCCTAAGAATGGCAGTGTAAAGACTGCAGTATGTACAAACCACACTGACATTTAATATAATCAACAAAGTAGAATATTTGTCCCCTTTCTGTTTTTTCTTTTCCTTTCTTTGCTTGTTTGATTTTAATTAATTTTGTCATTTTATATATGTATGTATGGAAATAGTTGCATGTACAAATTTTCTGCTATTGCCTCTAAAATTGTCTATGTTGTTTAATCACATATATCAATATCAACTTTTTTTTAGGAATATCTAACTTTAATGTCAGTTCAAAAATTGGATACAATCTATCTCTTCAACTTCCATTTATTATCTATTCCTTTCTCTGCTTTCTTTATTTTCTTTTTTTTTTTGTGGGTACTGGGGGGTCGACCTCAGGACCTCGCGCGCCAGCAGGCGCCAGTGCCGCTGAGCGATATGTATGTGGGTTCCGGGAGTCGAACTCGGGCCCTCGTGCTTGCCGGGCAGGCGCTTAAGCCGCTGAGCCATCTCACCGGCCCTGGTTTCTTTATTTTCCCTGTTTACTTTTATCTTTTTCAATTTTCTTCCCATGTTTCTCTGTTGTATACTATAAGGATTAATCTATATATAATTAATCTCTAACATTCTAGCCTGCTATACTTTCTCACTCTGCCTTTTCCTAGAATGGCAAAACCATAGAAATATCTTCAAATAAATTCTTAATAAACAGATATCATATACATCTACCTTCTCAATTATTGATATTACTGAAAGATACTCTTTCCTCTCTCAACAGTCTTAGGAGTTAACCTACCACTCAGAACAGATGAGGAGGAAATGTTTGCACAGAGATATTTTCACAACCACTGACACATCACAAAGAGAAAGCCACTGATCAACATTATCCCCACAGGACAGCAGAAGAGATGGTTTTCCCGTGTGCTCCACAAACAATTACATAGATGCATAATTGTAGTAAGAAGTAAACAAGATGCCTAAAAAACTCCTAACTCCTCAAAATCATATTACACAGATACTTCAGTGGATCAAATTCCAGACAAAAATTTCAAAAACTTAATAGTTAAAATGATTAAAGAATAAATAGGCAGGGCCAGTGAGACGGCTCAGCAGCTTAAGCGCCTGCCTTGCAAGCGCGAAGGCCCGAGTTCGACTCCCGGAACCCACATACGAAAAAGGGGCCAGTGATATCGCTCAGCGGCACGGGTGCCTGTTGGCGCGTGAGGTCCTGAGGTTGTCCCCCCGGTACCCACAAAAAAAAAAAAAAAAAAAAAAAAAGAATAAATAGGCAGCTGAATGACCCAATTAAAAGATGACCATTAAGTGTAAAGAAGATAAAAATAAGAAGCTGAATGAATTAAGGAAGATAGGGAATAATATGAAAGAACACTTCAGTAAAGAGTTAGAATTTATTTTTTGAGAAAAAATTATCAAGCAGAAATCCTGAAAATATAAAAGTCAAGTCAAGTGTCAGTAGGCAAGATCAATCAGAAGAAAAGTGTCAGGTTTTGAAGATGAAGTGGATAAAAATAAATAACTAATTTGGTAATAATGATAGAAATCAAGCATCTATCAAAGGATTATCAAAGACTCCTAGACAACTCTAAAACAACAAATTGAAGGTTGAAGTCTAATGAGATTTAAAAAGGGGTTAAACTAAATAATAATGGACTAAAAATATATACTGGAATTATTACAGAACATTTCCAAAATCTAGAGAATGAGATGTCTACCCAGGAAAATGAAGCATTTTATGACGAGTAAACATGACTCCAAAAAGAAGTTCTCCATCACACATCACATGTCAAATACTAGAAATTTTGCACATAGAGAAAAAAATTTTTTGTGTGTGTGCACCAGTGGTCAACCTCAGGACCTTGTGCACCAGCAAGTACCCATGCCGCTGAGCGATATCACTGGCCCTTTTTTTGTATGTGGGTTCTGGGAGTCGAACTTGGGCCCTCACGCTTGCCAGGCAGGCGCTTATGCTGCTGAGCCATCCCACAGGCCTGAGAAAATATTTTTAAAACTGCTAAAAACAAATGAAAAATCACTTATGATGGCAAAGTCACCAGAATAGCATCAGACACTTCTCGTTTTAATGGTGTCAGTGTTTCACATTTTTTAAAGACAGAAAAAACAGGAGTAGGGGGAGAACCATCTGCAGAACAAGCTTGTGCTGAGATAATAAAAGATGAAAAAGAAAGGAAAAATAGAAATAAAAAATAAATATACAGTATAGTTTGGGCTATTGTGAAGGGGGATGATTGCCAGGAGTAGATATTTCAACACAAATTTCAAGTCCAAGAGATCTTGGAGTGAAGGTTTTCAAATAGTAAGGGAAATACTTTCAAGCTCAGATTACTGTGCCCTGGAAAGCAATCCTTCAAAATTGAAGGAGAAATAAAGACCTTACAATATAGGCTAATGAAATTTATTGCCCAAAAACCACAGCAAAATATAATTAAAGTATTTATAAACAGTGATAAGAGAAAGGCAACATTCATGAGGCCAAAAGAAAGAATATATCTCACTGGAAGACTATTTAAACAAATGAGTTATAGGATAGCATCAAGCACTGAAAGAAAAAAAAATCAGTACACATTGTTTAATAACAAAACTCAATGTAAATGGTGTTAAATTTTCAATCAAAGTCAAGACAGGCAAATTGAATCACAAAACAAAACCCCATTATATGTGGTCTTGAAAAGACTCAACTCATTTTTAAAAAACATAGAGAATAAAAGTGAATGGCTGTAAAATGGTACTCCAACCTTTTGGAGTCTGAAATCATCAGGCAGGTTAGACATTTTAATTTCTGATAATATTGATGTCAAATAAGAACTTGTCTAAAGAGAAAAAATTACCATATTATATAGGTCAAGTGAGAAATTAAGCGAAAAAGTGATAATTTTTAAAGCATACAGGCACAAAATATCAGCACAACCAACTCCACAAAACAAAAACTGGTTGATGAAAAGGATTGAGAGACACAAATACAATCATAATAACTCATTGTCACAAATGAGTTTAACTAGATAAAAAATCAACAAAGAAATTAGATAGTTAAACTAAACAGAAATACATTTACTTAACGGAATGTTTCATACAACAATAGCAATTGAGAGAGACAAACACAATCATAATAACTCATTGTCACAAATGAAGTTTAACTAGATAAAAAATCAACAAAGAAATTAGAGTTAAACTAAACAAAGAACACATATACTTAACAGAATGTTTCATACAACAATAGCAGCACATTCTTTTCAGAAGTACACAAATCTTTCTCCAAAATAGACCATATTTCAGGTCAGAAATCCTAAATAAATAGCCTCATGATTCATGTCAATTTCCCAGAAAAATAAGAACAATAAAAACCCAAAAATAGTAGAAGGATCAAAAATTACTAACATTGAGACTAAGAAAATATACAAAACATGAATTACTCAAAGACTTGGCATTTAAAAAGATAAACAACATTGATAAAACCTTAGCCAAACTTACCAAAAACAAAGAGAGAAAGAGAAAACTATCATCAGTAAAATTAGAAATGAAATAAGAAAAATTACAACCAGCACCACTGAAATCTGGAGGATTATTAAGAACAATTTTGAAAGCCAAATTCTTATAAATTAAATAATATAGAACAATGGATAAATTTTCAGACACATCTAACTTAGTATAATACAAAACAGACCAATATCAAGAAAATAAATTGATATAGCAATCAAGGTTCTACCAACTAAGAGAACCCTAGGACCAGATAGTTTTACCATTGAGTATTACAATAACTTTATAAAAGAACACAATACCCTCTAAACTTTTCCATCTGGTTGAAAAGGAAAAAATACTTTAAACTCAGTCCATTAAGCCAGCATTACCCTGACAACAAAACTGTATAATGATTAAAAAGAAAACAAAACAACAACAGCAAATAAATACAGGCCAATATAATTGAGGAACATAGAAACAAAAGCCCTCAAGAAGATATGTGCAAATACAATTCAGCAACTAATTTAAACAAACATATATCATGACCATGTCAACTTCTCAGGGATGCAAATTTGGCTTGATACATAAATGTACAAATATAATAAACCATATAAATAGAGTCAAACATAAAATTATATGGCTATCACAATAGATGCAGAAAAAGCCTTTGACAGAATTTGACATCACTTCATGAAAGAAAAGCTTATGAAAATAGTCATAGATGGACCTTATTTCAGCCTGATAAAAGCCATGTATGACAAGTCCACAGACAACATCATACAAAATGAAGAAACTCTAAAAGCATTCCTTTTAAAGTCAAACATGAGACAAAGTTGTTCACTTTCACCACTCCTCATCAGTATAATATTCAAATCTTTAGCCAGTGCAATTATGCAAGAGAAATAAATAAAAATGATATTTTATTTGTCAGTTTTCCCATTACTGGAAAGAATACATGGCACCCAAAATTGAAGGAGGAGAGGTTTAATTTACTCATAATTTCACTCCATAATTGGCTAACCTCAAGGCAGACGCATCATGGCAGTAGGGTATGATGAAGCAAAGCTGTTTAGTTCATTGTGGCCAGGAAGTGGGGCAGCCAAAGAGTTAGAGCAGCAGAGGCAAAGGACCCAGACATAAACCACAAGGCCATGCCCACTTGACCAACCCACCCACACCTCAAAATAGGCTCCACCTTTGCCTGGAAGGGATTCCAGTTCAAATATAGTTGAAACTTTACCCTATCCACAACATACCACTCTTTTTCAACTTGCTATCCAAGCACATTTCCTTAAAGCATACTTGTTCTCCATAAAAATGCAACAATAATTTCATAAATTCCTCTAATGTAATATAACTATCCTCTGTACAACCAAAAATACAAATTTCTTTCCTAATGTATGAACAGTTCCAGCATTTTTCAAAAGTCCAACTCTTTTCTGAAACTCCAACCAAATTCTTAGGTTTGAACAATATAAAAATCAGAAACAAATTACATAATACCAAGGAAAAATGACACAGGGTAAATATTCGTTAGAACTGAAAGAGAAGAAAAGATTGCAAACTCAGTCCATTAAGCCAGCATTACCTTGCAATAAAATTCTATAATGGTTAAACAAAAAAGAAAGAAAATTATAGGCACTATATTTGATGACATAGAAATAAATATCCTCAAGGAGATACACAATTCAGAATCTAATAATCCTAGTAATCCTAATACTCTGTGTCTGACTTCCAGGAAACACAATGATAAAAATATGAGTTCTAAAGAATTTGGCCAGCCATGGCACTGTAGCCTTTCCCATTGCAACCCAGGAGGCCTCTCTATTAGGCTGGCTTCATTCATGGCCTGCAGCATTCCTTAGCAAATATTCCACATTCCTGTCATCTCTGACTTCCTGGGGCCTCCACTGCATCGTTGGCTTCATTTCTTCAGTTTCATTCACTATCACCTCAGGAATTCCTTGCCTGGCCTTCCAGGCCTTTCTTTGAAATCTGGATGGAAGCTTCTCTGACTCTTCAACTCTTCCAATCTGGATGCTTATAAAACCAACATCATGTAGATGATGCTGATGACATCTGTCAATGGAAGCAGTATCCCAGGCTTTTTGGGCCATGTTGCAGCAGATTTTGTGTAGTTGGATTGCTGACCATAGTGAAATGAATCTTGAGTAACCAATTCCCTTAGAAGCCCTTGAAAAGCAGGGTTTTGGGGACTCTCAGAAGAAACATTGACAGTTTTACACATTTGAGGCTGAAATGTGTGGGATCTTGCTAATTCATATGATGCCTTCAAGGCATCTTTCTTCTTGTCACTGTACAAAATAACTTTTTTACATTATAATGGCACTGGTCCTTTTAGCATATTCTTTGGCTCCAACTTTAATAACTATTTACTACTAGGCTAAAATTTACATTTTTGAAAATTTTCTGCTCTGCCTTTTGTCTTTAAGTATAGTTCTAAATCTGTATAAAAGAAGCCAATACTGGGGGCTGGTGAGATAGATCAGTGGTGTAAGCACCTGCCTGGCAAGTGTGAGGTCCCAAGTTTGACTCCCGGAATCCACATACGAAAAAAGGGCCAGTAATATTGCTCAGCTGCACGGGCGCCTGCTGGTGCACACGTTCCTGAGGTCGACCCCCGGTACCAAAAAAAAAAAAAAAAAAAAAGAAGCCAATAGTACACAATCCAAGGCCTGAATGTTTGGCTGTCTTGAAATTTCTTCTATGTTATTTATTAGTTCACTGGCCTTAATCACAGTTTCCTGCAAGGTTTCACATTTTGGACAAAATGATGACAAATTTTCTGCTAAAATACAACAGAAGTGGCCTCTAGTGCAAGTGGCAATGTGGTCCTTGTTCCTAATTGAAACCTCCTTAGCCTGGGATTTATTGTCTTTGTTCCTATCAGTATTCTTGTCTTCTAAGCTCTGAGTAAAATCATTTATCAATTTCTGCTAATAACATCCAGGGCTTCCCTCACAGCCATCTCAAAAACTTTCCAAACCCCTCCCACAAACATGTTCCGGAGGCTTCTAAACCATGCAATCAAGTATAGTCATAATAGTTACCACATGCCTGGTACCAATTTTCTCCATATTAGTCAGTTTTTGCATTGCTAGACACAATACCCACACGTATAGCTTAAAGGAGGAGAGGTTTATTTAGTTCAAATTTACAATTCATGATAGACTGGCTAAAAGGCAGATCCTACATTGTTGAATGCTATTGGGAGAGCAAATGTACTTAGTTCATGATATCTTAAATGGAGAGCAGGGCAAGTGTGACAGAACAGAATGAGTGAGGGACCAGATATAAACTTCAACATTAAACTCCTGTCACACACCCAGACCCAATTACAAGTGTGATCTACTAATCCACATGGTGGATCTTAGAGCAAACCAAGGTGAAACTGCATTCTTGCCACAGATATTAAGAGAAAAGCAAGACGGTAAATTATCTTTATTTGCAGATAATATGATTCTTTATGTAAATCCCCCAAGAAGCCTCTACAAGAAGATTCAGAGTTGATAAACAAATTCAAAAATTTGAAAGATATAAAATCAAGACACAAAAGTCAACATTTTATAAACATATGATGAGCCTACTGAGATAGAAATCAGAAAAACAATTCCATTCACCATAGCTTCCAAAAATATTAAATATATAGAACCCAACCAAAACAAGGAAGTGAAAGCCTTGGTGAAAAAAAACAAAACTCTGAAAAAAGAGATTGACAAAGAAAAGAAAGTGGAAACATACACTCTGTTCTTGCAGACACATATTTAGTATCTTTAAAAACTTCACATTCCCAAAAGCAATACATAGATTTAATGAAATCAGTATTAAGATACCAGTAAAATTGTTCACAAAACCAGAAAATGCTATTCTAACATTCCTGTGGAACAAAAAAAATCCAGAATATTGAAAGAAATCCTGAGCAAAAACAGGAAAGCAGGTTGCAGCACAATATTGGATTTTAATTTAAATTAGAAAATTATAGTAATGAAAAACATCATGCTGGCACAAACACAGACGTGTGAACAAATAGAATAGAAGACACAGAAGCAACAAAGGGGCCCAAAAAATACCGTAGGAGGAAGAAAACCTCTTTAACAAATGGGGCTGGGATCACTGGTTGTCAATTTATTGAAGATTGAAAATAAAAACATTCTTCTCACTGTGTACTAAAAATAAAAATTAATCAAAAACCTAGATATAAAAATAGAAACTTTGAACTGCTGGAATATAACATGTAAAAAACACTTTAAGCCATACATGCAGGCAAAGACTTCCTGAATAGAGCTCAGAAAGCACAGGAAACAATATCAATGGCCAAATGGGATTACTACATCAAATCTAAAATCTTTAAATGAAGAAACAAAAGAGTAATTTAAAAAACACAGAATGGCAAAAATTTGCCTTTCATACATATAAAAGGTGAGTAATGTGTAGAATATATAACCTGCATAAGATAACTGACTCAAAAATGAAGTAATGAATTGATATTTTATCAGCTGGGTATTTATTTTACTATGTGCTTTTGTCTTAGTTACTTTCTCATTCCTGGAACAAAATACCAAACAAGTTAAAAGAGGAGAGGTTTATTTTGGCTCAAAGCTTGTAGAGGTTCCAATCCATAGTTGCCTGGTTCCAAGGCAGGGCAGCATGCCAGAGGAGAAATTGTTCCTGGGCATGGCAGGCAGAAAGTAGAGTGGTATCAAGGGAGAAGTAGAGATATATGGTACATACAATCTTCCAGGCCATGCCTAAAGTGACTCACCTCTTCCCACCAGGCTACACCTGTCAGTATCATCCAGCTATGTACCCATCAATGGACTATACCAGTGATAAATATCACACACCCAGGATACAGTAACCTTTGAAAAGCTCCACCTATGAGAGCATGTGGCTTTGGGGGGACATATAGTTATAAACCATGAAAGCTCCAATTTCAGTGGAGTCCTTGTTCTTTTTACCCTATTAATCCTCTTCAAGGAGTTCTTTTATTTCTCTAAGACATCAGAGAAGTAGAAGGAATGAAAAAATTATGTCTTTTATTTGTGGCTTCCCTATACCAGGCAAGGAGTGCTGCAATGTGACAACTTTGACAGGGAAATGGGAAGTTCAGATAGAAATTAAAAGGTAACAGCTCCTTGGACTCTTAAGTGTGATGGTAAAATACATCATCCCAGATGGCCATTTAAGCAATATTTATTATCTTAATGCAAATATGATTTCTTCATTTCTCTATCCATTTCAATTTCTTTCATTTGTTTTCTGTTTCATTGTATAATTCATTTACTTCCTTGGTTCAATGTATTCCTAGGTAGGATTTTTTTATAGATATTTTCAATGAGATTGATTTCTCAATTTCTTTTTCAGCATTTTCAGTATAGATGTATAAAAATGTAACTTATTGTGAAACATATTAAATTTGCTCATCAGTTCTAATAGACTTTTAGTACAGTCTTTAGTTATATTCTATCATCTAAAATTTAAAAAATCAACTTTGATGAATTTATGTATTATTTGAAAATAAGTTAATTATACTTATTCTTTTCCTATCTGTATTCTATATATCTCTTTCTTACATTTTATTGCTCAGGATGAGACTTTCAATAATGTATTTAATGAGTAGTGAAAGTGCACATCATTGTCTTGTTTCTGATCTTAGACTAAATAAGAGGCTTTACCTATTAAGTTTGAAATTGGTTTTAGGTTTGCATTCTTATAAGATTTTATCATGAAGAAACATAGAATTTTATTTCTGTTTTTACTGCATCAATAAAGATGATATTGCTTTCTCTGTACTATTTTTTCATATAGATACAATCTAATGGCTTCCATTTGACTTTTCCCTCTCAAAAGCCCTTGTTCCAATGGCTAGGAAACCAAGATGCAAATTCTTTCATGTATTTATTGTATCTGTGCCAATAACACATTGCAGATCTAGGAAAATAACCACAAAATAGGTAAGGGTACATACTGCACCCACTGTGGGTTGGACTTTAGTTAAAACTCCATTAATTTCCTGACCTCCATCAGCCTTTACTTTTACTGTTTTTCCACATTAATGTTTTAGATGTCCTAGAATCAACCTTATTTTAAAATCATTGTTCATTAGCCCCAATATGTGCAAACATTTTCTTTCTTCCAAAGTTTGGTAGCTTTAGTAAAAGGTACAGACCTCTCTTTTGAGAAGCATTGTAGAAATATTAACATGGTAACATTTTGCTACAGGGCCTTTCTTCCAGGGGACTTGTCCTCAATTTCTTTTAAGGAGTTCTGCGGCTAAAATATGACTCAAACCTGGGAATTCACTGAAGAGTTGTGATAATCTGTTGCTATGATATATGGTTAACTTTTGCTCAGACATTTCTGCTCATATATAGTAAAAATAAATGGACATCCTCTATATTTCACATATTTGAATAACTTGATTAACTGGTCAACACCATAGATAAACTGAGGTAAGATCATATTAATCATTATTTTGCCTGTCTTCTGTTACAATAACTATGTCTAGGTTGCCTTTGGTAGTTGATTGCTGACACTTGACTCCTAGCATTCTGGAATCCAATTATATCAATCACATCTAAGTTTCTCAGTGGAGTGAATGTCATCTCCTCTCTAAATTCTAGCATACAGAGGAGAGCAATGAGCTCTTCAAGGATAGTGGTGCAACCCCCTTAGATTTGTTTTGAAAAGTATAAGTGAAGGTTATATTTTCTGCACCATTTCTGTGTGAAGTGGTTTTATCTGACGAATCCACTTCAGGATTTACAACTTCTGAGTCTTTGAATACCTTTATCAACAATAAACCATGGAATATCAGGCATCTTCAGTTCATTGACAGTGGGCCATTTTGTGAGCCATATTTTAGCCAACAAACCAAAAGAAAAATATTAGCAAACATTTTATTTCCATGACTGTGACAATACATCCAGAATCTTTGCTTAATAGGCCTATATTAAGAAGTTCAGCCTGATCCAGGTTTGTGTTACTCCTATCATTAACCCTAACACTTAAAACCCATTCCACTACGTTTAACAGACATCTTCTTCAAAGACATAAAAACTAAAGTAGCTCTTTTAGAGTATATCATACCATTTAATTGGTAACAGAATATCCCTTATCTTTAGGGGTCTCCTGACATTTGAGCCTATTTTTAGGCCTAGAGGCAAAAGTGGGTGGTGATGGTGGTTCCCAAGGAACACTGGCACTGTATTGCTTGTAACTGCTTTAGGGAAGTTCATTACTACTTCATTCAGCAAAACAGGAATTACATTTTCAGGCAGTGGTAGAAAGGGAAACACCACAGGAGGTTGGGGTGGGGATGTACCTTCCATTAAGGGTGAGAAAATCTTTTTGTCTGGCCAAGTAATCTTATCAGAATTTAGAAGTTCAATATCCACAGCCTTTTCATGTTCCTTCCAAACATTTCCATCCCAATTTACAGAAGCTCATTCTTTTCTAATTAGTGCCCTCACTTTAACTGTAGACACACTTTAAGGCTAAGAGTTAAATTTGCTTTGCAATTTAGTAAATCACATGATGAGGACATACATTTGCCTTTCAGCAAATTCAGACTTATGGCTATAGGATGGAACAATGTACTTCAGGACACACTTAGAAGCCCTTTGTTTATGCCTGTTTGGGGCTAAGATACAGAATCATTTTTACAAATATTTTTATTAGTACATGTTTGCACTGCATAATGATTACATTTATCATGGGCAGTGTGTACATGTATATAACACATCTTAATTCTATTTTGTCTCCTTTCCCTCCCATCCCTTTCTTCTTCTTCCAACTCTTGTTCCCTTTCCCATTTACAAAAGTTCTATTTCCATGTTTTACAATTCTCCTTTCTTTAAAATTCCCTTTCCCTTTCTTATTTTGCTCTCTGTTTATCTTGTTCTCCTTATCATTTAAAAAGTACCTCCTTATTTCCTATTATCTTTTACTTTGCTTTTTATATATATTTTGGGGTTATCACTTATAGCAGCACGATTTATAATAGCTAAATCTTGGGAATAGCCTATATATCCATCAACAGATGAATGGATAAAGAAAATGTGTTGTTTATATGCAATGGAGGACAGCTCTGCCATAAAGAGGGATGAACTTGAGGCATTTGTAGGTAAATGGATGCATCTCAAGATCATAATGTTAGGGGCCGGTGAGATCACTCAGCGGCTTAAGCGCCTGCCCGGCAAGCACGAGGGCCGGAGTTTGACTCCCGGAACCCACATACGAAAAATGGGCAGGTGATATCGCTCAGCGGCACGGGTGCCTGCTGGTACGCAAGGTCCTGAGGTCAACCCCCCGGTACCGACACAAAAAAAAGATCATAATGTTAAGTAAAATAAATCAGACACACAAGTTTAAAGATATTGAATCTTTGAGCTCAATATTTTATTTCTATGTACTGAGATTTTAAGAGCAAAGGGCCAATATCATTGTATTTTTATTATTCCAAAAATGTTCAAAAATACTGAGTATAGAGTCAGTAAATACTGTGTATTTCATAATTGAATTAGGATTATCAAAATAATCTTTACACATTTCTTTAAACAGTTTGCAACACAGACTATTAGTATCCTCCATCTTATCAGAAGGAGAGAATATGGCAACTTTTCATCTCATAAATTTACAAAGCAAACTCCACAAAACACTAAACAACCAATTGGAGACATTTACACTGAAGTTTCTGTTTCTCTATAACTACTCTTTGGATTATCTAGCAGAATACATATACAATATAAAATAAATCTAAAAATATATATAAATATATAATACATACATAAACTATATGTTTTTCTATATTATATAATGTATATTATAATATATAATATATGTATATATTATATTCATATAAATATGATAAAATATATTATATAAAATAATAAACAATGTAAAATATATATAAAATATAATATAAAAACCAAAAGATTAAGTAGCTGCTCCACCCAAGATGCTAAATGCCAGGGTACATGATGGATCAGGTTGAAAAACCAGTCTAAGAACAAAGGTCTGAAATCTCCCTGAATGATCACTGGTATGAGTCTCCATAAGGAGGTTTGAGAAAATACAGTTTGATGTCCATGGGCATTGGCATCCAAAGCTACACCATCTCAATTAGAATGGAGCTCTTTATATCCTACTTCTTCCTTATTTTTCTTTTATTCCATCCAGTCTATAATCCAATGGGATTGTAGCACTTAAAATCACAGTGGGTTTTTCACCCTCAGTATGCTCAACTACATGTCACTCATCTCTGGAAACACCTGACAGACACACCCAGAAATATGCTTTACTAATATTAAGCATTTTTTAGTTCAGCCTAGTTGACATGTCATGCTTAACAGTCACAATTTTTTTTTTTGTGGGTACCGGGGGGTCGATCTCAGGACCTCGCCTGCCAGCAGGCGCCCATGCCGCTGAGCGATATCACTGGCCCCTTTTTCGTATGTGGGATCCAGGAGTCAAACTTGGGCCCTCGCGCTTGCTGGGCAGGCACTTAAGCCGCTGAGCCATCTCACCGGCCCCAGTCACAAATATTTTGAAACTAGAATCAATACTCTCTCACCTAAGAAAGGATATTTTGTTTAACACTCCTGTAAAATATAAGGAAACACAATGCCGAATTTGGAAATATCCAATAAGAATAATTTTGCTTCTTGCCATATTCTTCTTCTTCTTCTTCTTCAGATAAAATGACTTTCTTTTTCATATTTATGAAAATATATGTCAGTGGTGGTGAACCTATGGCACAGATGCCACAGCAGGCTCCTTATATCATTGAAACTCTAAAAGGTTCACCATCACTGATATATGGTGTCATGATCACTTAATGGGAGGGGAAAATTCCATAAATTTTCCATTTGCTACAACTTCTTAGTGCTATATTTAGTTAGCTAATATTGCATAAGCATATTTTAATAAAAAGTACACTGCTTTTGCTTCATAACTCTTGGGCTGACCCAGTATTGGAAACCAAGTGGCTAGCCTTGCTCATCTTATTGTCACATTAGAAAACACCTGAGTGATTATACTCTGAGTGGCTTGACCTGAAGAGGATACTGGAAAGCACATAGTGAAGATATTCATTCTCTCATTGCCTGAGAATCAGCCAGGTGGCTCTGGTCATCTTATTGCTGAGAAACTTTCAGGTCCTGCCCACATACCATTGCCTCTGCTAAGTTGTTGAGAAAACTTCTCTGAGTGACTTAGGCCATCAAGGTCACACTGGAAGCAACCACGTAGCCCCATCCATCCTCCTTTGATTCCATGAAGTCATTAAGCACCCTGTTCTTAGAAGTCCATCTCCTCAAGCCCTGAAAAGCATATATATTGACTTATGAAACAACATATGGTTCAAGGAGGCATCTGGACTGCTACCTTATCTGAGAATATTCACTGCAGAATTGCCTGCAGTCACCCACGTAGCTGTCACACATTGAGAAGTGCCTTTTCCATGTCCCTTGCTGCATCCAGGTACATGTTTTTATCTATCTCAGACATTGATTGGCAGCATATTGCCCTGCTAACAGATACATGGTACCATGTTTGGCTACCTGTGCATATTTGGGTAGTCCTGCCTCCTCAGAAATTATGGAGAATAACAGGCACAGCAAACCCACAACCAGGAGCACCATGCATACAGTTGCCTGGAAACCCTAGAAGAGAAATCCATAAAAGAGTTGCACAAAAGCTGAAAGTGCCTTTTCACAACCCCTGCATCCTGTACTCTTAAAAAAATACATAATACAAAAAAACTTACACTTACTTCAGCCAAAGAAAGTACACATACCACACATTAAAGTGCCCACCAGGAGCCAAACCTCAGCAGCATATCTAAGCAAAACTCCATGACACACTGTGCCAAAAATGTATTGTTCAACAAAAGGTACAGGGATCTTGTTATGGTTTGTGTCTAGATGTCTCCCCAAAGCTCAACTGCATACAATGTAAGGGAGGGAAAGAGGCTTTCTCTATCTCTCCTCCCTGATTGCTTTTGTTACTTTTGCTGTCTACTGCCACCCTAAATGGTTGCAGCTCAGTCAAGACACCCTGCCTTGGGGCCAGCTGACTATGGACTGAAACCCCCACAAACTGTGAGCTAAATAAAACTTTCCTTTCTTAATTTTAGGCATTGGGTATTTTGTCTCAGCAAAGAGATAAAAGTAACTAAGACACATCTGATCTTGTGAATGATGCAGAAATATCAAGGTACAGACGGAACGTAAAATCAAGGTAACACAATGATTTCAAAGAACACAAAAACTATGCAGCAAAATGCCCACCAAAATAAAAGAATTTCTTAACAAAATATGTAAAAAGTGATTTTAAAGAAACTTAAAGTGACACAAGACTATTCAGATAACATAAAATATTAGGAAAATAATTCATAGTATGAAAGAGAAATTTAGAAATGAATAATAAAATTCATTTGAGGGCCTCAACAGAAAAATAATAAGGGAGAATAAAGAATTTCTGATGGTGAAGAGAGGATTTTTGAAATAATCAGAATTCTAAAAAAAGAAAATAAAATTTAAAATGAGGATATCCTTCAAGGTTTAGAAGACAGGTAAACAAACATTGAGATTATTGTTTTTCTGGAAGAGATAGAAAAGCATAAAACACATAATAAAGTAACTACTGAATAATTTCCAAATCTTGGGAAAGATACAGATATCCAATTCTGACAAGGTCAAAAGAATTTTAACAGGTCCAACCAAAGAATATACTGCTCAAGGCATATTGTATTGAAACTGTGAAAAGCATAAGACAAAAAGAATTCAAAGACAGCAAGAAAATTTATGAAGACACTCGTAAGGGAATTCCCAGAAACTTCTAAGCATAAAACTTATAAGGCAGGAGTCAAAGGAATAACACACTCAATATCTTAAGAAAACAAAATTCCAGTTAGGAATACTATACCAGCAAAGATTTTTCCTTCAGAAATGCAGGAAAAAACAATATCTTTCCAAGAAAGCAAAAAAAGGAAATTTATTACTACCAAATAGTTCCTATAGGAAATGCTTAAATGGATCCTATGCTTGAAGTAAATTATTGTAAATTTCACCATTAAAACAACTGAAAGTATGAAAATCAGGTGTGGAAGATACAAAATAGTAGAAGAAAAGACCATCTAATCCTATATACCCAAACCCTGAACACTAACAAGAGAAAACAAAACAGTCAGAAAATAAATGAACAAATTAGCAGTTTACCTTTATTTATCAATAATTATCTTGAATGCTAACAGATTACTTATTCCAATTAAAAATATATAGGTTGACTATTTAGACATAAAATCCAGTTTTGTGCTGCTAATATGAAAATGACTTCACTTATAAAGATATATATATAGAGAGAGAGAGACTAAAAAGGAAAAGTTGGTAGATTTACCATGAAAACAAAATCCAAAAGCAATCATATAGCTATATTTAAGCCTCATAATCTATAAAGTAAGTTAAAACACAAAAAGGAACATCATTATATTTTGATAAAGAAAAAATACTAAGAAATAACAAATATAAATATTTGTGTATTCAATGATGGAGCACACAGATATATAAAAACACATTTTATGAAATCTGAAAGGCATGTAGACTTTAAAATTGCAATTGGGAATATAAATGCTAATTGTTGCTCAAAGGATAGATAGTCAAGACAGAAATTCAACAGACAGTTTAGAGTTAAAATATACTATAAAGCAAATGTACCTGGTGGATATTAACAGCACATTTCTTCCAATAACTATCATAGAAACAAGACACCTTCTCCAGGAATAAGCACTTGCTTGGCCAGAAAATGTCCCAACCAATTTTAAAAGTTTATATCACATCATGTTTTTTCTTTGACCACAGTTGAATAAAGTAAGAACCCATAAAAAGAGAAAAATTCTAGATATATGGAAATTAGTAATATTCTATTCAGTAACAAGTGAGTTGAGTAAAACCAAACTTTAAAATTTTCATGAAACAACTGAAAAAACATCACAATCAAAAACTATTAGGTAGAACAAAAAACAATTTGATAGGGATATTTCATACCAATAAGTACCTAAATAAAAAAGGGAAAGATAACAATACATCGCAAGGAAATAGCAAAAGAAGAAGTAATGAAACCAAAGTACCAGAACAAAAAATAACAAAGTCCAGAGCAGCAATATATGATAAAGAGATAAAAATATGAAAGATCAATGAAAGACTGTTTATTTTTGAAAAGATTTAAACACTTAACAAAATTTACAAGTCTATCAAACTACAGATATATTAGCCATAAAAATAATTAAATAATATAAGGATGGGAAGAAGGCTTGAATTGAGGGTAGGAGAATGGGGAAAAAATCAGAATATATCATTTAAAGATTGCCGGAGATTGGTGACTTCCTCCCACCACTGGCAGGACCCAGATGAACAGTGGGAAGAGCCCCAGTGACCAACCACACGCAGGAAGGCCAGGGACTCCTTCCTCCCTCCAATGGCAGTTACCAGAGACCTATGGGAGCACCAATGACACAGTTGGGCACTCAGCTAGGATGCACATAATGGACAAGCAGAGCTAGCAGTGTGGAATAGTCTGCACCAACAGTAACAATACAAGCCAGCAGGTGTTAAGTCAGGTGAACCAGCATTGTGCTAGGGGAAAAAGACACATAGAATAGAAGTGGGCAGCAGAGCCTGCAGATATAGCTCAGTGGCACAAGTGCCTGCCTGACAAGTACAAGGACCTGAGTTTGATTCCTGGTAGAAAAAAAAGAAGAAGTGAGTGGTTAGGGCTGTCCACCGTTTTCCCTTTCTTCTTTTACTTTTCTTTTTCATTTTCTTAACAGCTGAGGGCAAACTCCAGTCACAGAAAGCTAATGCTCATCCCCAAAATCAAGAAACCAAGATAAGACCCAAATCTATTACAAATCCACCTGCAATCTTGGCTAGAGTACACGTATCAGGGATATGACTTAGACCTACCACAGAAATGAAGACACTGGAGGAATTTCACTACTTTTATTTTTCTGTCTGATTGGTTTTCCTCTTTGTATTTGCCTGCATTAATGGTTTTTTATTTCTCGTTTTGTTTCTGTTCTGTTTTGCTTTTCTTTCTGAATGTTTGTTGTTTTTTTGGCATGGGTGGTTATTTTTTTTTCCTGGATTTTTTTTTCTCTCCTTTATTTTTTCCCTTTTCTTTTCTTCTTTCTTTTCTTTTCTCTTTTTTCTTTCTTTCAAGGTTTAGATCTCTAACATTTCATTTTGTTTTATTCCACTTGTACTCTCTTTTGTCAATTATCTCACCTGATTTTATGATATTTTCATGTGAGTAAACATTGTCTTTTCTCTTTCTTGTTTACTTCAATACAGCTGTGCTTTTTCTCCCAATCCTTCCCTCTTGTGTCCTGCAATTACCCAAAAAATGAATGATCATTCTATGCATCCCAACTTTACTCCTACTATATTTAATATCACTCATCTCTCCATCCTTCTTAAACTACCCACACAACAAGGTAAAATCACTCTAAGTGGAAAATAATTCCACACAAGTTCCTGGAATAAGTTGGATTATATTATATAACTGTATAACTTACTTCTATAGCTAAAGATATCAGGTTAATAGTTAACCCACTTTGTCGGTAGCCTGGCTGTGATTGAGTTTTTGTTATTGCTTACTGTCATACTTCAACCAGGATATCATATCTGTTATAATCAGTTTCTATCCCCTGTATGACAACATTGATTGGAAGGGGTCATAACCATAACGATAGTCCAGTGCCAAAATAATGGGCCCTGAGTCAAATAGATAGCAACATCATATTCTTTTTTTTGTGTGTGTGTGGGTACCGGGGGGTCGACCTCAGGACCTCACGCGCCAGCAGGCGCCCGTGCCGCTGAGCGATATCACCAGCCCCTTTTTCATATGTGGGTTCCGGGAGTCGAACTCAGGCCCTCGCACTTGCCGGGCAGGCGCTTAAGCCTCTGAGCCATCTCACCGGCCCTGAGCCATCTCACCGGCCCCATATTCTTAATGTATTGGGAAGGTATGTTCTTGGGATAGACATAAAGACCAAAAAGAATCTACATCAAGAAGACATCCTGAGGAACAGACATTTCCTAGGAAAGCCTCAACACCAGGGGTAAATCTATCTAACATAAGAAATCTATAAACATCAACACAGAAAACAAAGTAAAATAAAAATAGAAATTGACAAGATGAAGGAGCAAAATTCATCCCCAAATGCTCAGCAGACACAGGACAAGACCAGAGCACAAAGAGATAGAGGAAATTGGAAGCCAACTACTAGAAATCTGAAATGACAGCAGCAGAATTGAAAAAAACAAATTGAAGAGGCCATAGAAAAAATAATCTCTAAGGTTCAAAAAGAAATAATTATCAAAATGAAAGTCATTGAAGCAGAAACAGATTTAAAAATGTAGAGGAGTTCAGGAAAATGATGGAAATCATGAATGATCAACAAGGAAAAGTAATGGAATAATGAAACAGATCCAAACAGAAATCCAGTAGATTAAAAACTCCACTGAAAGTAAACACAACAGACTGAATGAAGATGAGGATACAATATAAGATCTAGAAGATGGGATTGCAAATAGCAACCAGGAAAAGAAAGATATCTTAAAGTGATCATGAAAAATCAATCCAATAGCTACAAGATGAAGCATATAAGAACAACATAAGATAGACTGGGGTTGGTGAGAAAGCTGGAGACAGCACAAAAGCCATTAAAATGCTTTACATGAAAATAATGGCCGAAAACATCCCAAACATAGATAAAGAATTTTACATTCAAATAAATGAAATATATAGAACTCCAAATAACCATGACCAAAATAAATCTACACCAAGGCATATAATAATCAAAATACCAGAAATACAACACAAGAACGAGATATTAAAAGAAGCTAGAGAAAAGAAACAAATCACCTGTAAAGGAAAAACCATCAGAATCACAACAGACTTCTCAACATAAAACTTCAAATCAAGGAGAGCTTGGAATGAGGTATTTCAAGCCCTCAGAGAAAACCATCTTCAATCCAGATTGATGTACCCCACAAAACTGTCTTTCAAAATCAATTGAGAAATAAGATTTTCATAAGAAAAACTGAAGAAATTTGTGACAACCTAACCAGCTCTACAGAATATTCTGAAGGATATTAGAAGGAAATAATGAAGACCACAAACACAAGAACACCAATATAAAGAAACCAACAGGCAGGGCAAGCAATTAAACAGAGGAGAAAGACAGGGAACCAATAACATGAAAAAGATCAGCCAATACCTATAAGTCATAACCATCAATGTAAATGTTCTCATCTCAACAATCAAAAGAAACAGACTGGCAGAATATATCAAGAAAAAAGATCCAACAATATGCTGCATTCAAGAAACACATTTAACCTAAAAAGAAACTCACAGACTACAAGGCAAAGGATGGAAACAATTCTCCATACCATGGGAACCCAGAAAAAAGCGGGGCTAGCTATTCTATTTGCATACCATGTAAATTTTAAGGCAAAATTGATCAGAATAGACAAAGATCACTATGTACATGCTAAGGGAAAACTGCAAGAAGAGATAACAAGCACACATATATATGTGCCACACACCTGTGCACAGAACTACATAAAACAAATACTAACACATGAAAAACCAAATAAGCACTAACACAATTGTAATGGGGGTACTTAATACACCATTGTCACAAATAGCTAGATCAACCACACAACAATAAATAAACAAATATCAGAATTAAACCAAGCCTGTGAAAAAATGGTGTTGATACAGTTCTACAGAGTGTTCCACACAAAAACATCAGAATATGCATTCTTCTCAGCTGCACATGAGAAAGTAATCCATGTATTAACCCACAAAACTTACCTAAGTAAATGTACAAGAACTGAAATCATCCCATGCATACTATCCGGCCATAACACAATGAAACAGGAAATCAAAGACCAAAGAAATCACAAAAACTACTTAAACACATGTAATTAAAGAACATCCTTCTGAACAACCAGTGGGTCACAGAGGAAATCAAAGACAAAATTAAACAATTAAAGGATAATGCCAATAAAATATGCCAAAACTTATGGGATGTGATGAAATCAGTCCTATGAGGATAATTTACAGCAATGAAATCTCACATCAGGAAAACAGAATGAGCTAAAATAAACAACCTAATATTCAATCTAAATCTTCCAGAAAAAGAGAACAAATCAAACTGAAAGTTCATACAAGGGAGGAAATTATGAAGATAAGAGCAGAAATTAATGCAATTGAGAATAAGAAAACAATACAAAGAATCAATGAATAAAAAGTTAGTTCTTTTTTTTTTTTTTTTTTTTTTGTGGGTACCGGGGGGACGACCTCAGGACCTCGCACGCCAGCAGGCGCCCGTGTCACTGAGCGATATCACCGGCCCCTTTTTCGTATGTGGGATCCGGGAGTCGAACTCGGGCCCTCGCACTTGCTGGGCAGGCGCTTAAGCCACTGAGCCATCTCACCGGCCCGAAAAAAGTTAGTTCTTTAAAAGAATAAATAAAATTGATAATCCATTTTCCAACATCATCAAAAAGAGCAAAGACTCAAATTCAATCAATTATGAATGAAAAGGGGGGATTACAACAGATCCTACAGAAATGATGAATATCATCAAAATACCTACTAAGAGAACCTATATTGTAATAAATTGGAAAAAACAAAAGTAATGGACAGTATCCTAGACACAGTCCAACCACCAAAACTAAATAAACTAATGAAGAAGATATAAAAATTCTAAATAGGGCCAGTGAGATAGCTCAGCGGCATAAGTGCCTGCCTGGCAAGTGTGAGGTCCTGAGTTTGACTCCTGGTACCCACACATGAAAAAAGGGCCAGTTATATCGCTCAGTGGCATGAGGGCCTGCTGGTGCATGAGGTCCTGAGTTCAACCCCCGGTACCCACATAAAAAACCTCTAAATAACCTGATATTGGCCAATGAAATTGAAAATGTAATTAAACATTTACCAACAGAAGAAAGCACAGGCCCTGATAGATTTGTGGTTGAATTCTATAAGAAATTAAGACATGAACTAATGCCACTAATGCTGAAACTCTTTAAGGAAATTGAAAGGGAAGCAATACTTCCAAAATCATTTCTGGAGGGAAGTATTACCCTGATTTCCAAAGCAGAGAATAACCCAAGTGAAAAGAAAACTACAAGCCAATCTCTCTAATGAACATAGATCCAAAAACCCTCAATAAGATACATGCAAACAGGATGCAGCAAATCATCAAGAATATTATACACCACGAGCAAGTATGATTCATCCCAGGGATGCATTGATGATTCAACATATGAAAATCAATAAATGTAATATACCATGTTAACAGAACCAAAGATAATAATCACATGATCATCCCAATAGATGCAGAAAAAGCATTTGACAAAGTCCAAAACCCATTCATAAAAACCCTACAGAAAATTGGAATACATGGTCTTTACCTCAATTTCATAAAATTCATTTACAACAAACCAACGGCTGACATCATACCAAATGATCAAAAAATGAAAGCTTTTATGCTAAAATTGGGAAAAAGAGAAGGATGTCCAGTATCACCACACCTATACTATATAGTTCTGGAAACATTAGCTGGAGCAATTAGACAAGAGAAAGAAATCAAATGAATAAGGAAAGGTTAGGAAAAAGTTAAATTATCATTATTTGCAGATGACATGATACTCTACATAGAAGATACCAACAACTCCAAAAGAGATGAAGATTTAATAAGCAAATTCAGTCATGTAGCTGAATACAGAGTCAACACTTAAAAATCTTTAGCATTACTGTACAGAAGCAACAAACTCAGAGAGAAAAATTATGGAAACCACACCCATTACAATAACATACAGAAAAATGAAGTACTTAGGAATCAATCTAACAAAAGAAGTAAAAGATGTATGCACTGAAAATTACACTACTCTGAAAAAGGAGATCAAAGTGGATATCAGAAATTGGAAATATAACCTCTGCTTAGGGATACGAAGAACCAACGTAGTGTAAATGGCTCTATTCCCAAAACTGTTGTACAGATTTAATGCATTCCCATTCAAAATACCATTAGCATAGCTTACAGAACTAGAGAAAACATTCCTAACATTCATTTGGAATCAGAAGAGACCTACAATAGCAAAAGCAATTATGGGAAACAAAGCAGGCCAGGGGGCATCACAATCCCTGACCTGAAATTATACTACAAATCTATTGTGATAAAATCAGCTTAGTATTGGCAAAAAAAAAAAAAAAGTCCTGAGGATCAGTTGAACAGAATAGAAGATCCAGAAACAACTCTAATACACTCAGACACTTTATATTTGACCATTAAGCCAAACATTTTCACGGGAAGAAAGATAAGTCTCTTTAATAAATGGTGCTGGAAAAACTGGCTTTCAACATGCCAAAGACTAAAAATAGAACCATGCCTATCACCCTGCACTAAATTGAAGTCAAAATGGACCAAAGATCTAAATATTAAAACAGAAACACTAAATCTACTGTAAGACAAAATAGGTAGAAATCTTGAAGACATATGTGTAGGCAGAGACTTCATGAACAAAACACAGACCACATGGGAAATACTACAAAGAATCAACAAATAGGATCTCGTCTTATTAAAAAGCTTTAGTACAGCAAAAGAAATCACCAACAGAGTGAAAACACAACCCACAGAGTGGGAAAAATTGTAGCCAGTTGTCCCTCTGACAAAGGACATATACCTATAACATATAAAGTATTGAAAAAATCATACCCCTCCAAATTCAAAGACTCACTCCAAAAATGGGCATCTGAGATGCATATACACTTCTCAGATGAAGAAATACAAATGGCAAATAAGTATATGAAAAAATGTTCAACATCATTGGTAATTTGAGAGATGAAAATTAAAACAAAAATGAGATTCTATCTCAATCCAGAAAAATGGGTATTATGAAGAAATCAACAAATAACAAACACTGTAGGGGGTGTGATGAAGAAAAACCTTCTCCATTGTTGGTGGGAATGTAGACTCACACAACCACTGTGCAAATAAGTGTGGAGATTCCTTAAAAAAACTAGGATTAGAGGTCCCATTCGACCCAGATCTTCTCCTTCGGGGTATCTTCACAGAAGAATTAAAACAGCATACCACAGTGATATATATACCCCCATGTTTATAGCAGCACAATTTGTAATAGCTAGATCTTGGAAACAACCCAAATGCCCATCAAGTGAGGAATGAATAAAAAGATGTGGTATTTTTATGTATTGGAGTACTACTTAGCCATAAAGAAGGATAAACTTGAGCCTTTTATAGGTAAATGGATGCAACTTGAGACAATACTCATAAGTGAAATAAAAACCCACATGTGTAAATACTGTATTGTCTCACTAGTATGAGCAGTTGAACGTGTAAATAAAATACAAAATATATAATTGATATTTTGATTTAGGGAGAAACTTTTGAAAGGAAAATAGAAACTGATGGAGGAAAGGGCAAAGGAAGGAAGAGAAAAGGGAAAAATATATATGTATACATAAGACAATTGATAGTTATACAGTTAGTTTCTCTTAATTCATTTAAAAGTTTTTTGCTAATATTGTTTTGAAAATATTTCTTGCCTATATCTTGTACTCCAAGTAAGTACTATGAAGACTATAAGTAATGAATTAATTATTGTCACTCTCCTATCAGCCTATTTTGAATTTTTTTTATATTTTTGTTTCTACTTTTTTCTTTTTCTTTAAAATAAAAAAAATCATGTACAGGTACAAATTTCCTATGATGAATGTGATCATTATGTCTAACTTAAATGTACCAATAAACTTGATTAATAAATAATAAAAAGGAAACGGGCATGGAAAAGAAGACATTTCTATTAATACCACAAAACCACAAAGGATCATTGCAGATCATGATGAATAAATACATTGGTAAAATATTGAAAACAACAAAAAGATTATTTTTACACTCATATAACTAATATAATTTGAAGAATATGTGTATAGAATTTTTGAGAATCCCAATAACAAATAGAGAGTTTGAGTCAGTAATAAGTTTTCCAACAAATGCACAAGCATCAGTCTTAATCCGTACCTTTCACCTTGTACTAAAATCATATCAAAATGAATCAAAGACCTAAATATAAAACAGAAACATCAAACTTGCTAAAAAAAATGGTAAAGATCCTGAAGACATAGGCATGGTCATGGATTTCATAAACAATATGAAGAATCCTCAAAAACTGAATAGAGATATTCAATTTGACCTAGCTATACTTGTGCTCCTATCCTCCCAAAATAGCCTAAGTCATTACACTACAGTGTAAATGAATACTCATGTTTATAGCAGCACAAGTCACAATAGCTAAACCATGGAAGTCACTTATATGATAATCAACAGATGAACAGATGAAGAAAATGTATATATACACAGTGGAGTACTAAAGAAGGATAAAATTGAGTCATTTGTAGGCAAATGGATGGATACAAAGACCATAATACCAAGTGAAATAAATCAGTCACAAAATGTTTCTCTGGTATGAGATGAAAAAATATACTCTAAATAAGAGTCTCACATTAAGAAACAAGGAGCAGAATCAGTAGAAATGGGAAGGAGATCTGGGGGAGGAGTGAGTGAGAGTGGAGATTGGGGTGAGGGGAATAAATAAGATCAAGACAATATGTACATTTATTAAACACAAAAAGCTGAAGGTGAATGTTATCACTATGTATCACAAACATATGGTAATAAAATTATAAAATAAAATATATTTTTAGAGGGGCTGTAGTGATTATTGCCACTAAGGACTAAAATGATCCTGTCTTAGTATGTCACACTACATTCACATTTTATTCTATTTTGCCAGTGCAGATTCATATTATATAAGAATGCCATTTCCATAACTTTGATCAAGCAGTCACTGTGATTGTGGCTGATTTACCACACATAATTTCCTTTCCTGAAAAGATTGACACATATGTAGTACTTGGTATACAGCTATTGATTTGCCAAATGACTTTTCTCCATTCTTATTCATAAGTTTCACTGAAAGGAATTTGCTTTCTGCAAGACCAGCAAAACATTTTCAATGTCTTATATCAGTGTTGTAGTCAGGGTTTGCAAGGGAAACAATACAATACAGGACACATAATTTATAGAGTTATTTTGTAATAGTCACCCAAAGAGTCATATACAAAAAGTGCAGGAAATCTGTCCACACACTAAAGACCCAAAGAACCCAGCTGAAGGCCTGGATCCTACAGCAGTGTCCTGCATGGGTCCAGCTGAAGACCTAGAGCCCATGGCAATGCCTTCAGGAATCCAACTAGAGGCCCAGAGCCCACAACAATGTCTCATGCAAGGATATTTCATGGATCTGCACTGGGAAGGCCCAAAGGTCAGCGGTGGAAGCTAGAAAGTCTGCACCAGTGGGATGAAGGATCTGTGCCAGCAGGCTGAGGGATCTGCCCAGGAGCCAGGAAGCAACACTCACAGTAAGGACCAGAGCTCCCCCAAAAGTCACCATAGCCATCCTCAGCGACAATGAGGTCCCGAGCTCCTCCGACGATGAGAACAGCCAAGTTCCTATCAGGAAAGCCAGCGTGACAAGCTCCTCCTGGAGAACCAACAGCACAAACTCTTCCTCTCCAGTTCTCCTTTTTATGTTGTTGGCAACAGTCCTCAGGTGGGCCCTCCACACCCAGCACCACGCTGATTCAGTTCAGCTGGGTGTTACAAGTTGACCACCAGTTGTCAATCCACCACAATCAGTGATATATCAACTATTCAGCCCGGTGTTACAACTTAGTTCAGAGGAACTATATTGTCTTATGTTCCACAGGTCATAGCACTTGTCCTTTACATTGATGACATTGTACTGATTGTAGCAAATGAGAAAGAGCTAGCAACCACTCTGAACTTGATAAATTATTTGCATGTGAAATGATGGAAAATAAATTCACTTCAATTAGAAGGGTCCTCTACATAAGTGAAATTTTCAGAAGTCCCATGGTATGGGCTTTATTTGTCATCTTTCTATCACTGAGACACAACAACTAAGTTCTGAACTAAAGAGGACAGGTTTAATTTGGCTCTCAATTTAATTGGTTCATTCTCTGTTTGGCAAAATCTCAGGCAGAAACAGGATGGGGAAAGGGCATATTGAAGGAAAGTTGTTCATGCCAAGGCAATTATGAAGGAAAGAGAGAGAGAGAGACAGGCAAATAGAGACACAGAGAGACAGAAACAATGACAGAGAGATAAAGACAGAAACAGAGAAAGTAAGAACTGGGACAAGAATACACCCTTTCAAATCATGCTATAGTAACCCAACCATTCTGGCTACGACTCACCTGTGAAGATGTGAGTTTTGAAGGACACTTAAAATCTAAATTATAACACTGCTACTGACCTCTGAAAGGATCACGTAGATGTCATTATGCAGAATGCATTTAGTCCATATCTAAGAGTGACAAGAGTCTTAACTGTTCCAACATTGTTGAAAAGTCCAAGTCCAAACGCTCTCCTGAGACTCAAGGCAAGCTCTTGCTGTTAGCCTCTGTAAAAAAATAAACATTTCTACTTCAAAAGGAAGAAACTGAGGAATAAAACAGATTGGGCCAAAACAAGATTGAAAACCAGCAGGGTATACATTCAATCTTATAACTTTGTGTCCAGTATCCAGGGCAGGTTGTGGTGAGATGTGATTTCCAAATAACTTGCACAGGTTCACCCCTATAGCCTTGCTTGTTGCAGTTCACGTGGCCTTTTTCTTGGGTGGCTCCATTCACTTGCTGGGGCTTTTCTCAACAAATCATGTTCCTGGCATCTCAGTATTCCTGAGCTACCCACTGCACATTTGGCTTCAACCTCACGGCGTCACATAGTGTCCTTCTATTGGCAAATTTCCTCATTTCCCAGACCTTCTTCTGAAATCTGGTTGGAAGCCTGCAACTCCTGCATTTTGCATACTAAAAAACACACACACCACATACATGACACCAAGGTCTGTGGCCAGCACAAGCTGTAGTTGGGACCTGTTGGACATTGACTCCAGGTATCACTGACTTCTTTCATATTTGAGAACAGTAAAACAAATCCCAGAGTTCCAGTTCCCAGGGCAACACTTATCAAGCATGTGACTCAAAGATTCTCTTCTCAAAAGAAAGTTGTATAGTTTTTGCACTCTTGGGTTTGTGAAGGGGTCTGGCCAATTCTGAGAAGTTTTAAAGAATTCTTTCTTTACTTCACAATGCAAAGTACAAGGCTTCTTTTTAATACTAATGTTTTCAGGACCACACTCTTCTTTGCCTCAACTTTCTTTCTTTCTGTCCAAGCTTCACATCATTTAGCTCTACTTTTTTGCTTCTAATGCTCATTGTAAATCTGACTGGAATTACCCAGGATGGATCAAATTTTGGACTACCTTAAAATTTTTTCTGCTAGTTTAATTAGGTCTGTACCTGTAAATTTGTCCTCACACAGAATCGTAGCACATGGAGAAAATATAGACATATTCATTGTCAAAAATAAACAAACATGGTAACTATTCAAGTCTCCAAAACAGACCCCATTCCCATCTGAAACCTCTTGAGCATTAACTGTATTGACTGCATTCCTAACAATACAATAATATTAGTATGTTTAAATACCACACATTTTTAGTAGAAATTTCATCCATATAAAATTAATAAGGAAACAAAAGTTCTTAACCAGAATATGAACTGAATGAATTTAACAAAATTAAAAAAATTCCATGCTAAATACTTTTTCATGAGTCCCTATGAAATGTTGCCAGATACAGATCACATGTTATGTCACAGGTTTAAAAATTGAAGATTAAAATAAATTCAAGATTATTTTCTGACCTGAGTGGAATGAAAGTAGAAAATTAGGAAGAAAAGAGAAAATCACAATTACATGGAAATTAAACCACGTACATTTAAACAAGTATTATGTTCTTAAGATGTGAAATGTAGAAAATATTCTGATAAATGTATATTGGAAACAATACATAAAATATGTGGGATGTGGCAAAAGCAAAACTAAGAGCTTATAGCAATAAACAAAATGATCTCAAATAAGTACTTTAAATTTACATCTTGAGAAATAAGAAAAAGAAGAATAAACTAAATACTCAATAAGCAAAAGGACAAAAACAGTAAAATTAAATGAAAATGTAAATGAGAGAAGAGAGAAACAATTTAAAAGTCATTGAAACTAAGAGTTTGAAATTTGAAAATGTTAACAAAGTCAACAATCTCTTATGTAGACTAGAAAAACTACCAGAGAAGGCTTGAGTAAATATAACCCAAAATAATAGAAGAGACATGGTAACTGATCCAACAGTAAAAAATAATAAAGGATTATTAAGGACAACTATTTTTAAGCATATTGGACAAGCTGGAAGAAATTAATACAATATTGGACAAAGATAAATATAAATCCTAAACAGACCAGTGAGAAAAAAGGATACACTGTGTGTAGTAAAGAAAATGGCTAAACCAACAAAATCTTAGGTCTAGATGGTTTCATAACTACATTCTATTAAACACTTGCACAAAAATTAATATTAATGCTTTTAAACTTTCCAAAATATATAAAAGACACAAATAAATTGAAGAGCAGATATATGCATAGATTGGAAACATGAAAATTGTTAACATGTCCATATTTCATAAATTGATCAATGAAATCGCTACCAAAATCACAATGGTTTTTTTTTTTTTTACAGAAATAGAAATAAAATCATAAAATTCATTTAGCCCCCTAAAGTCCCTACATAGCTAAAGCGAGAATTTGGTAAAAAAAAAGAAAATCACAGTTGGAGGTATCACATTCCCTTATTTAAAAACCATTACACAGTTACTGTAGTCAAAGCAGAGTGATACTGGCAGAAAATCAGGCATGAAATTGAATAAAGACCCTCAAATAAATGCATGCATATATGGCCAACTGATCTTCAACAAGTAGACCAAGGATACAGAGTAAGAGAAATAATTTCTGTGATAAATAGTACTGAAAAAATAGAATATCAACATAGAAAATAACAACTTTTGGCCCTTCCTATGTTTTCTGCTATTATTTATTTGCAGTTAATATCTAACCCATTAATCAATTTTCATTGACTTGATATTAACATTTAATCAGTAATACTCTTAGCAAAAAAATAAGAAAATAGATATTAAAATAATTGGAGACAAAATGGAAATGGGATAATGAGTTTGCATAAAACTAAAAATCTGCACAAGAAAGGAAATAATTAAAAATTGAAAAAACACCCAGTAGAATGACAGAAAATATTTTCATATGAGATATACAAAAAAGGGTTAAAAGTCAGAATAAATAAGACATTTATGGGACTGAATATCAAATAATCATGTAATAAAATTAAATTTAAAAATTGGCACAAGATGTGTACAGACATTTATCAAAATAAAACCCATGAAAGACCAACAGGAAAGGGAAAAATAATACATAATTATTAAACATCAGGGCAATTCATGTCAAAGCCTCCATGAAATATCATGTCACACCTATTAGAATGTTTATAATTCAAAATCAAAGACAAGCAAGGCCAAGGATGTGAAGAATTTAGAACTCAAAGCAAGGCATGGTGAAGTACTCCTGTATTTCCAGTTTTCTGGGAGGCTGAGGTAGAAGGATAGAAAGTTTAAGCCCAGAAGTCATAATTTAACAACATAAAAAGACCTTATCTCTAAATAAAAATAAAATAAAAGGGGCTGAGGAAATAGTTTAGTGTAAATTTTTAAAATTCAATCTTAGTACTTCAAAGAATGAAAGAACACTTTTATGCTGGGGATAAGAAATGATACAACTGCTATGCAAAAGAGAAAGGAAATATCTCAATCCAGCAATCCCACTGAATATATATATATATATATATATATATATATATATATCCAAAGTAATTTAAATCAGGTTCCTAAAGACATATTTTCATGTTCATTGAGGTACTATTAACAATAGCTAACATATGGAAACAAATCAAATGATCATCAACAGATGAATGGATATCACAAATGTGACACACATACATACACACACAGAAATTCATTACTCAGCATTTAATAAAAATGAATTTATCCCATTTTAACATTATATTTCAACTTGGAGAACATTATGTTAAATGAAGAAAGACAGTCACAGAAGAAAAAATAACCTGCCTGGTTCCAGTTTTATGAAGAATCTAGTGTAGGAAATATATAGAATCAGATAATTTAGAAGTGGTTGCCACAGAATGGAGAGCAAGAATGTGGGGAGTTGTTCAATGGGTACAAAGATTTAGTTATGCTGGAGGCCAACAGACTAGAATTGTGTTTATAGTTAACACTACAGTATTGTGCACATCAAAATTTATGAGAATATATCTCATTGTAAGTGTTCTTAATACAAAAAAGTGTCTGTGAAAAGGCAATCAAAAGAATGGTACAGGATATATTGAATTCATACATTTTGTAAAAGATATAGAGTGTCCTTAAGGTATCAAGTACGTATTTGTACATGTAAATTCACAAAAAAATTATTCAGAATAGAGAAAACAACATAATGGCCTATGAATAGATGAATGAGTGACAAATTGTGGTATACATATATAATGGAAAATTAGCCACAGAAAGCAATTAAATACTGATGCACAGTGTAACATTCAGGAAAGTGCAAAACACTATATTGTATGGAAGAAGCCAGAGATAATATTTATATATGATTCTACTTACATAAAATGTACATATTAGATAAATTCATAGAGACAAAATGCAGTATGGTATTTTAAGATCTGTTTCACGTGTAGGGGATTTTTATTTGGATTGATGGAAATGTTTCTAAAGTAGATAGAGGTAATTGTTGAGCAGTGTGTTAGCTCCAGCACTATACCAAATAATTGAGGAAGTCAACTTAAAAACACAAAAATATAATCTGGATCATAGTTTCAGAGGTTTCAATCTGTAATTTGTTGGATCTGCTGATTTTTATCATTAATTAGGTTTATTGCAGTAGTTTAGATGTACATAATGATCACACTCCTCATATGTAATTTGCACCTGTGCATGATATATCTTGATTCTTTTTTCCCCTGCCCTTCCCCTTCCTTCTAACCCTATTCCCCTACTTATTTATAAAAGCTTGTTTCAATTTTATCTTTCTTTACTCATTATTTTTCTTTTCCCTTCCTTCCTTTTCCTCTCCCTTGTGCCCCTTAGAATTTGAAGATAATCTTCTTATTCCACAATATCTACTATAAATTTTGGCTTTTATATTTACCTTCAGTTCCTCACACCAGGGAAATGGTGTGATATTTACACATGTATGTCCAATTTGTTTCACTTAAGAGAATGTTCTCCAGGTGCATCCATTTACCAATAAAAGTCTCAAGTTTAACCTTTTCTTCTGGCTGAGTAGTACTTCATTGTATAAAAATGCCACATCTTCTTTATTCATTCATCAGTTGATGGGCATTTGGGCTATTTCCAAGATTTAGCTATTATGAACTATGCTGCAATGAATATGGGTGTGCATATATCACTGTGGTATGATGCTTTTAATTCTTGCAGAAATACACCACGAAGGGGTATAGCTAGGTCAAATGAAACCCACATTCCTAGGCTTTTGAGAATTCTCCACATCAATTTCCACAGTGGTTGCACCAGTCTACACTCCCAGCAAAAGTAGAGAAGTGTTCCTTTTTCCCACAGCCCCGACAGAATTTGTTATTGGTTGATTTCATGATAATAACCATTTTTCTGGAGATGGAATCACAGTGTTTTACTTTCTTACTCTGAGAATGGTGTATTAATTTCAGATACCATTTATGAATTGGGTCAATAAATTTGGGGGTTTAATGCTTTTCAGTACTTTGTATATTCTAGATATCACTCTTTTGTCTGACAAAGAGCTGGAAAATATTTTTTCCCAGTCTGTAGGTTGTTTCATTATTCTGTTGGTGATTTCTTTTGGTATGCAAAAACTTTTTAATAAAATGAGATCCCAGTTGTTGATTCTTTTTAGTATTTCCTCTGCAATCAGAGTTTTGGTCATAAAGTCTTTGCCTACTCTTATGTCTTCAAGACTTCTACCTATTATCTCTCCCAGCAGATTTAGTCATTCTGTTTTAATATTTAAATATTTGATCCATTTTTATTTTAGTTTAGTACATTGTGAGAGACATGGGTCTAGTTTCAGTATTTGGCATGTGGAAATCCATTTTTCCAGCATCATTTATTAAGAGATTGTCTTTCATCAAATGTCCCCTTGTTAAGAATAAGTTGGCTCAGAGTTTGGAATTGTTTCTGTATCTTGTAATCTGTTCCACTGACCCTCTGATCTGTTTCAGGGGTGGGGGCATTGTTTGTTTATTTTTTGGCCAATATCATGCGACTTTTGTCACGGTAGCTCTGTAGTATAATATCAAGTCAGGGATTGTGATACTCCAGGCCTTGCCTTTGTTTCTCAGATTTTTTTTTTGCTATTCTAGGTCTCTTCTGGTTCCAAATCAGTTTTAGTAATGTTTTCTGTAGTTCTGTGAGGTATGTTGTTTGTATTTTGATTGGGACTGCATTAAATCTGTATAGCTATGTTGGGAGTATGGCAGTTTTTACTATGTTGGTTTTTCCTACCAAAGAGCAAGGGATATCTTACCATTTTCAGATATCTTACCATTTTCTGATATCTTCTTCAATCTCCCTTTTCATGGTACTGTAGTTTTCAATGTAAAGGTCTTTTACTTCATTCATTAGATTGATTCTTAAGTATTTCATTTTTGATGCAATTGTGAAAGGTGTAGTTTACCTAATTTCTCTCTCGGTAAGTTCGTTATTTATGTACAGAAATTCTACTGATTTTTGGAGTGTTGACTTTCTATCCAGCTACACAACTGCATTTAGTTATTAGATCTACAAGTATTTTGGAGGAATTTTTGGGGTCTTCTGTGTAGAGTATCATGTCCTCTGCAAATGGTAGTTTATATTCTACTTTTCCTAACTTTACTCACTTTATTTCTTTCTCTTATTTAATTGCTCTAGCTAATATTTCCAGTACTGTATTGAATAGGAGTGGTTATAGTGCACATCCTTGTCTTGTTCCTGATTTTAGAGAGAAATATTTCTTTTTTTGACTATTTAGTCAGATGTTGGTTAATGGTTTGTCATAGATGGCTTTTATCAGATTGAGATAAAGACAATCTATTCCAATTTTCTGCAGGGATTTTATCATGAATGGGTGTTGGACTTTGTCAAATATTTTTTCTTCATTTAATGAAATGATCATATTTTTTCCCTTGGTTCTGTTGATATGTTGTAGTACATTTTTTTACTTGCATATGTTCAACCTTCCCTGCATCCCTGGGATTACTCCTACTTGGTATGGTGTATAATCTTTTTGATTTGCTCCATTCTCTTTGCCATTATCTTACTGAGGAATTTTGTGTCTATGTTCATTAGGAAGATTGGCCTGTATTTCTCTTTCCTGGTTGGGTCCTTCTCTTGTTTTGGTATCAAGGTAATATTTGATTCCAGGAATGACTTTGTGAGTATTGGTTCCCTTTTAATTTCATTGAAGAGTTTCAGGAGAAATGTCATTATATCCTCCCTAAATTTCTTGTAGAATTCAGCGGGGACTCCATCAGGGCCTGGGCTTTTTTTGTTGGTGAGTATTTAATTATTTCTTTAATTTCAATGGCTGTCATTCATTTATTTAGAAGATTTTAGTCTTCTTGATTCAGCTTTGGTAATTCATATATATCTAGGAGTCTGTCCATTTGTTCTGTGTTCTCCATCTTATTGGAATATAGCTTTTGAAAATATGTGTTAATGATTGTCTGGAATTCTGCATGGTCCCTTTTGATTTCACCCCTTTTATTCCTAATTTCAAGCATTTGAGTCTCTTCTTTTCTTTTTTATAAAGTTGGCTAAGTGTTTATCAATTTTATTTATTCTTTCAAAGAACAAAGTCTGTTTTTCATTGGTTCTTTGTATTGTTTTCCTAGTCTCCATTGCATTAATTTCTGCTATAATCTTTATAATTCCCTCCTTTTTATGAGCTGTGGGTTTGACTTGTTCTTTTTCTAGAAGACTGAGGTTCAACATTAAATTGTTTTCTTTGCATTCACTCTGTTTTCCTGATGTGAGATTTCAGCATTACAAATTTCCCCCAAAGGACTGGTTTCATTGCAACCCATAAGTTCCAGTACATTCTATTGGCATTATAATTTAATCACAGAAAATTTCTGATTTCTTCTTAATTTCATCTGTGACCAACCTCTTGTTCAAGAAGGTGTTTTTAATTTCCATTTGTGTATGAAATTTTTGTGGTTCCTTTTCCTGTTGATTTTCAACTTCAGTGCACTATTGTATCAGTCAGGGTTTTACTAGAGAAATGAATATAATGCAAGATATACAAATGTATAAGAAATTACAAGATTGGTTTACGATGGTCAGATACAGAGTTGGATGAGGAAGCGTGCAGAGGGTGTCTGCACGCTGGAGAATGAAGGATTTAGTCTCAGGTCTGGAGTTCACTGCAGTGCTCCATGCAAGTCTGTATCAGGAGGCCGATGGGTCTGCAACGGAATACTGAAGAGTCTATGCAGGAAGGCTGAAAGATCCACGGTGGAAGCCGAAGAGTCTGCCTTCAAGGCAAAGACTAGAGCTCCTCTGAATAACTGGAACCAGAACACCTTCATCCTTCCTTATTTCCTTTTTATACCATCCAGGTGATGAGCCACCTGAGGGTGTGTCTTCTATACCCTAGGGTGTAGAATTGCTGAGCTGATTTACTTAAGCTTCTAAACTTCTCAAGTTGACACAATAAGTCTACCACTACAACTATGGTCTGATAACATGCATAGAACACTCTCAATTCCTTTTCATTTACTTAAGCATGTTCTATGAGCTAGTATGTGGTCTATTTTTGAGAACATCTCATACACAGCTGAGAAGAATGTGTACTCTGTTGTAGGGTGGAAGACTGTAGATATCTACTAAGCCCACTTATTCACAGGTTTGGCTGACTTCTGATATTACTTGAATTATATTTGTCCAGTTAATCTGTCTACTTGTGACAGTGTGGAATTCTGATCTCCCAATAGAATTGTGTTAGTTCTTACTTGATATTCATGTCCATTAGTATTTGTGTTATAAAGTTGGGTGTGTGGCTATTTGGTACATATATATTTATGATTGTTATTGTGGAGGAAAATTGACTAAAGTGTAGCCAAGCGCTCAAGAGAAGAAATGAAATTTTGTTTAACACTGGCAGACCCTAGAGGAGTATTTTCTAAAGTCTGAGTCACTGATTACAGAAAATTTATCTTTTTTATAAGGTGACAAGTGGGAGTTACAAATAAAACTAAGATAAGCATAGCTGAAGGCCATGGTACAATGGGTATCTTGCATTGAGCACAGCTGTATGTAGCAAAGTTATTTTTAGCACATTTACAAAAGTTTTCATTTGACAACAAATGATATGTTTTAGCTGAGTTCAGTGGTGGAGAACAGAATGGCTACAGCTTTTTTGAACAAAATGGTTTCAGTTAAGTCAGGATTTTTGCTGTATCTCTTCTTGGAGTTTTCACTTAACAAGTATGTAGTGACCTTCTTTGTCTCTTTTGATCAGTCTTGGCTTGAAGTTCAATTTTTCTGCAAATAGAAAAGCTACCCCTGCTTTTTTCTGGGTTCCTGTCACATCGAGTATGGTTTTCTATCCTTTGACTTTCAGTCTATACATTTCTTTTTGAATTAAATGTGTTCCTTTTATACAGCAAATGGTTGGTGTTCTGTTAGTCTTCCTGGAATTGTGGTCTTTGTTATCTCTTTCTAAAATATCCTTCAGAACATTTTGGAGGGCTGGATTTGTGGTCATGAATTTCTTCAGTTGATCTTTGTAATGAAAGTATGTTATTTCTCCACTGATTCTGATACATAGTTTTGCAGGGTACATCAATCTGTGTTACAGGCTGTTTTCTTTCATAACTTGAAATACTTCACTCCAACTTCTCTTTGAATTCAAGGTTTTTGTTGAGATCTGCTGTGATTCTGATGGATTTCCTTCACATGTGATTTGTTTCTTTTCTCTGACAGCTATAATATTATGTTCTTGTGCTGAATTTCTGGAGTCTTCTTTACTTTATTCAGTCAGTGGTGTAGATTTATTTTGGTCATAGCCAAATGGAGTTCTATATGTCTGTGTACCTCATTTATCTGTATGTCAAATTATTTTTCCATGCTTGCAAAGTTTTATGCCATTACTTCTGTGAACAGGTTTTTCTATTTATGTCATTTACACAGGATCCTGCTATTTCATTGACTTCAATCAATACTATGTTGTTCTTTTCTGTATCATCTAACAGTCTTTGGATTGATTTTTCATGGTTCCCTGATATTTTTATGAGGTGTTTCTTTTTGTGATCTCTAACCACATTCCTGTTCTATGTCTCATTGTCTTCACTTTCATTCATTCAGTATTTTTAACATATCAATGGAATTTTTAATTTCATGGATATCTGTATGGGTCTGTTTCATGGATTCCATTACTTTCCTTTGTTGTTCTATCACGGTTTCCATCATTATCCTAAGCTCCTCTACTTTTTTAATATATGTCTACTCTACATTCACTAAGTACTTCAATATGGTTGTCATCTCTTTTATTACCTGAGAGATTATTTCTGATCTAATTTTCTCTATAGCCTCATTCATCTTTTTTTTTAACTTGTGCTGCTATCATTTCCAAAAATTCAGGTAGGTGACTTTTGATTTCCTCTATATCATTTTACCCTGGATTTGTCCTGGGTGGGCTGGAGGTCTGGGGTTGCATTTTATTTCAGCATTTTTCATTTTCTATATTTTTTAAAATTTGTTTTCCGAGTTGATGCTTGTAATTTTATTATATTGGGTAGCTTTATCATTAGTATGGAGGCTTTCTTAGGAAATATCTATTCCTCAGAGATATCTTCTAGGTATAGCTGGCTCTTGGTCTTTGTGTCTGTCATAAGAAACTACCTTCCCAATTTATTAGTGATGAGAAGTTGGTATCTATTTTGCTCAGCAATCAGTCCTTTGGTACTGGGCTATGGTGATGATTATGACCTCAGACAATCACAGTGTTTTCATACAAGTGTGAACAACTGATAACATCAAGTATGGTGCCCTGACTAAAGTAGTACAACTAGCAATAGCAATATCAGCAAGCATAGCCCAGAAGCTGACAAACTGTAGTAACTGTTAATTTGGTAACTTTAACCATACAAGCAAGATCTACAGTTATATAACAAAATCCAACATAAATCAGGAAGTTGTATGCAATGATTTTCCCTTGGTAGAGTGATTGTTCCCTTTGGTGGTGAATTTTAAGAGGGGTAGGGTGCAAAACAGAGTGATAGCTGAAGAGAAATATAGTAGAAGCAAGGCTGAAGGACAAAGGATGATCACCCAAGTTTTGGGAAACTGGAGAAGAGAACAGGAATGATAGGATTAAATATAAAGCAAAAGAATATCAAAGTTGAACCAGAAAAACTAGAGATGTGTAAATATCAAAAGAATCTAGAAAGAGACTTTAGAAGAGAGAAACAGGATAGAAAGAAAAAAACAATGAATGTCAAAACCTAAACCACTGCCACCAAAACACCACCAGAAAAGGGAAAATGAATCAAACTAATAAACAAAGAGAGAAAGAAGAAAAATTATTCCTCTAGTTCCCACAGTTCTGTTTTAGTGTCCAAATCAAAGCCCAGACCTGTGCTGGATAACTGCACCAAGTCTGCAGTAGCTGATGTTTGCAGGGCTGATCTTGGCCTCCAGATTTGGGGGCTGGAGCTAAAGTATGCAGCCTACAGTTTTCTGGATGTCCTGTCTATTTCAGGTTATTGTATTTGTCTAATCATTGCTCTCCATGTTGGTGTGATGCCCTCAGACAGAGACAGCCCGAGGCTGTTCCCATTCCTTTGTACAGTTGGCTCCACCCAGACCTTGCACAGCCTCCTCTGTTCCACACCACTGGCTCACCTCAGTTGCTGGTCACAGGGCAAGGCAGATTAAGTGCTGAGTTCCCTCTTCGTGTTCGTCAGAACCCAAAGCTGCTTGTGCCACTGGTCACAGGTTGGGAGGCATGCTGACATCTTGGCCTAAGGCTGCTTGAATCCTGCATCAAAAATCCACATCCTCAGGCCGGTGAGATGGCTCAGCGGCTTAAGCGCCTGCCTTGCAAGCGCGAGGGCCCGAGTTCGACTCCCGGATCCCACATACGAAAAAGGGGACGGTGATATCGCTCAGCGGCACGGGTGCCTGTTGGCACGCGAGGTCCTGAGGTCGACCCCCCAGTACCCACAAAAAAAAAAAAATCCACATCCTCTCTTGAGCCAGTCAAAAGGCAGGAGGGGTAGTGCTACTCAACTCACTACTTTCACCACTGCCAATGTGGTCCCTAACCATTTTGTCACTAAATGTTCTAGTTAACCACTACAGCAGAGGCAAAAATCCAAAACAAAACAAACTCACAGTCTGGTGAGGAGGGACCAACTTCCTGGTCACTCACTCCTGTGTGTGCCAGTTAAATTTGCTGTCAGGCTGAAGAGTCCTTTATTTGGAAGAAGGCAAATGAAGTGAGGGGCCCTATATCCCAAATCTATCCTGTGTGCCTTGAGTTAGCTGTACTATTTCAGTCCATCATTTTTTTTTAAATTTCCCAGAATGGCAGACCTGCTTTGTGCACAGGTGGGAGAACCACAGCCTGGATAATTACTCTAATAAAGTCCTATACCTATGTTTTTTTGATCTCCAAATCTCTAATTTCAGGCTGATTTTTGCATCAGGATATATGTACCTCCCTTTCTTTCAATTACCTGTGTTTTCAGTTGATTCTCTCTTAGTAGTTCCAATGTGGCTCCTCTTATATTTAGCCATGTAATCCCTGGCTCTGTTGTTTTCATGCCTGTGGCACTATAGCACATCAGGTTCAGAGTTCATGGCAGAGCAAATCTGTTCACCTAATGACCAAGAAGTTAAAGAGAGAGAGGAAGGTACAAAGGATCAACAAATCTTTTTGAGAGCATTCCACCAATGACTTAAGACCTCAGTACTGTGTCCTATCTCTTAAAGTTTCAATTTTCTCTCAGTCGTGCCAAGCTAGTGAGCAAATATTTAACATTTGTGCCCTCAGGGGGCATTATAAACTATACTATGTAGCATTGCAAATATACTATATGCAACTGAATTGTTAACTTTAAAATTGTTAATTTTGATATTGGACAAATTTCACTTTAATAAAATAATTCAAAAAGTATAAACAGGGCCGGTGATATAGCTCAGCAGCATAATGCCTGCCTGGCAAGCTCAAGGTCCAAAGTTCGACTCCTGGTACCCACATAAAAAATAATATTAATAATAATAACAATAAACAGAACCTTCCTACTCACTCAGCTGATGATAATTGTCAGCTCCTGACTAGCATATTATTTTTGCTTTTCTGTGGTAACAAATTAGTCAGTTACCACAGAGTTGGTAGTTTTAAAAAACACGTGATTATTATCTTACAGTTCTGCAGCTCAGAAGTATCAAATCAGTAATACTGCATTAAAATTTAAATGTTGACCAGGATGCATTCTGCTTTGGAACCTCTAGAAAATAATCTGCTTCTTTTTTGTGATATCTAATATTCACTCTTTTATTAGAATTATATATGTATAGATTAAACCCATCAAAATATAGTACACATTTTTTGAGAGAAAAAAATTGTCTTTATGACATGACTTGTGATATTTGAGCAAAGATAGTAACTTAACATGGATCTGATACCCCATGAAGCTAGATTTAATTGGGTATATTAAATAAATGCCAAAACTTGTATAATCAAAACTGAAGTTCTGGCTTGTAGCTCAGTGGTATTGTGCTTGCCTAGCATTCACAAGGCTCTGAGTTTGATCCTAATAACAAAAAAATGTTTTTGAAAAGTGTGAACTTGATAATCTAGCAAAAGAAAAACCTAGATTTCAGCAGTCACAGTTGAGAGAGAGATAGAGACAGAGACACAGACACAGACAGAGACTGAGACAGAGAAAAGGCAGTAATGATTTATAAATTTATGGAGTGTCTGGGTAAATAAAATTCTCACAAGTAATCTAGTCCAATAGCATCAGATGCATGAGTTCCCTTCATAACACTTCCTCATACTGCCTTATTCCATTTTGTTTCATATATAACACATACAGGTGTATTTTCAATATTGAGTAAATAAATTAAATTCATACATTTTCTTTTTTTTTTCTTTTAAAGAGAAAAACAATAAAACATTGATACAGAATTTCAAAACAAGGTAATGGGAAATTAACAATGGTTGATATATTGCATATTGATATCTTCAAAGTAGTCTCTAAGATTGCAAAATATAGGCATGCAAAATTGATCAAACAATAAAAGCACAAATCATTGTTTACAATTAACTAGAATAAAGTAGTATAATTATCTTAGCTGTCTTGTATATGTGTGTGTGTGTGAGTGTGAGTGTGTATGAGTGCATTTTCTTTTCCATTCCTTCTTTTCTCCTTTCCCTTATCCCAGGTGTTCTTTCACTTTGAGCAGTTTCTTTCCCTTTCACAATAGCTATTGTACATTTTTTATCTTATTTATTCTTTCAGTTTCTCACATGAGGGAGATAATACAATGTTTACACATGAGAGTTTGATTTATTTCACTTATGAGTAAAGTCTCTAGTTGCATCCATTTATCTATAAAGTCCTCGAGTTTATCCTTCTTTATACCTGAGTAGTACTCCATTATGTAAAAATACCACGGTTTTTTTATCCATTTCTCAATTGATGGGCATTTGCATTGTTTCAAAGATTTAGCTATTACAAATTGTGCTGATTTGAGCATGGGTGCACATATATTACTGTCATATGATGTTTTTAATTATTCTGGGAAGATACCCAGAAGAGGAACAGCTGGGTCAAACGGGACATCTAATCCTAGTTTTTTTAGGAATCTCCACACTGATTTCCACAGTGGTTATACCAGTATACACTCCCACCAACAGGGGAGAAATGTTCCTTTTTCCACACAGCCCCACCAGTATATTTTATTGGTTCATTTCTTGCTAATAGCTATTCTTTCTTGGGTGAGATGGAATCTCAGTGTTGTTTTAATTTGAATTTCTCAAATGACCAGTGATGTTGAACATTTTTTCATATATTTAATTGTCATTTGTATTTCTTCATCTGAGAAATGTGTATGCATCTCAAATGCCCATTTTTTTAATTTAGGGGGCATGATTTATTCAATTCCTTATATGTTTTAAATAGAAGTCCTATGTCTGAAGGACAGTTGGCTAAAATTTTTTGCCACTCTGTTGTTTGTCTTTTCACTCTGTTGGTGATATCTTTTGATGTGCAGAAAAATTTAGTAAGATGAGATCCTGGTTGTTAATTCTTTGAAGTACTTCCCGTGCAGTTTGGTTTTTGTTTATGGACTCTCTGCCTACCTCTGTGTCTTCAAGATTTCTACCTACATTCTCTTCCATTAGATTTATTGTTTCTGTTTTAATATTTAGATCTTTGATCCATTTAGACTTTTGTTTAGTGCGTAGTGATAGACATGGGTCTAGTTTTAGTCTTTGGCATGTTGAAAGCCAGTTTTTCCAGCACCATTTATTAAAGAGGCTATCTTTCTTCCAGTGAATACATTTGGCCCCTTTGTGAAAGGTAAGGTACTGAGAGTTTTTTTAGTTGCTTCTATATCATCTATCCCATTCCACTGATCCTCAGGTTTGTCTTTTGTCCAGTACCATGCTGATTTTATCACAGTAGCTTTGTAATATAATTTCAAGTCAGGGATTGTGATGCCTCCTGCCTTGCCTTTGTTGCCCAGGATTGCCTTTCCTATTCTTGTATAGTTCTGGAAACATTAGCCAGAGCAATTATACAAGAGAAAGAAATAAAAGAAATAAGGATGGGAAAGGAAGAAGTTAAATTATTATTATTTGCAGGTGACATTATATTTAACATAGAAGGCACCCAAATATTCCACCAAAAGTCTTCTGCAATTAATTACTAAATTCAGTATCATAGCTGGATAAAAATTCAACACTCAGAAATCAATAGCATTCCTGTACACAAACAACAAACTCACTGAGAGAAAAATTAGGGAAGCCACACCCTTCACAATAGCATCCAAACAAGATGAAATACTTAGGAATAAATGTAACCAAGGAAATGAAATATCTATACATTGAAAACTACAGCACTCTGAGAAAAGAGACTGAAGAGGATATCAGAAAATGGAAATATATCACCTGCTCATGGATAGGAAGAACCAAAATAGTGAAAATGGCCATACTCCCAAAACTGGTATACAGTTTTAGTGCAATCCTGATCAAAATATCATTAGCATACCTCACAGATCTAGAAAAAAAATACCTAAAATTCATTGGCAAAAAGAAGAGTCATACATTTTATTAACACTCAATATCTATAAAATGAAAGTTTAAGAACTTGTTACATTTCAACGTCTCTCTATAGTAGAATCATAGTGGACTAACAACTAGGGGTTCTTTTCCAAAATTCAACTGTTTTGTACTCTATGTGATTTTTCAGGCAACATATACCTAATGCTGACTAATGCTTTCTTCTGAAACCTCATATGTGCTTTAATGTACCTCAATCAATTTATTAGTACACCATTTAGTACTAATAAATATAAATGTTAACTTTTTTATTGTTCTAAAACATGGACAAATGGTTACAACAGAAAAAATCATCTGAATGATAATTTTGAAGCTGAATCTGCTACTGATGCTGTGTGATTTTGAGTAACTTATCATTTCTGTATCTTAATTGCTTTTTCTCATAAAAATACAATAATAAAATGTTGTATTCTGAAGAGAATAATGCATAAATATTTTAATATTTCATCCATTCAGAAGAAAATTTATTTTAAATAATTCTTTGTAAAGGCATATTGACATCAGTCTATGAGGCATACTGTCAACATGTCAACTTAAAAATTATCTCAATTAAGCAAAGGATGTAAAGAAAGCAATTTAATTAACTTAAACAGTAACAGAAGGTATCTCATTATAGCTTCTGGTCATTTTTTGCTTTAGAAGGGGAAAAAATGTGTTTAGGGGCAAAAGATTATATGATGATGTTTATGTGTCTCACTAGATTACACAAAAGAAACTTTGACTCTCATTTAAATAAAAATGATACAGAGTCCCACACAACTGCACTAGAGAATCACTAGTTGAATTCAATTTGATACATATTTTTTAACCCTTACTATTTGAGACATTAGGAAAGTTGCACAAATTAATATATCATTATTCCTCCCATCTAAGGACTTACAGTTTGATCAGAGGAACCAGATAACTATGCACAATGAAAATATATGTTAGAGTATAATATATACAAGACAATACCAAAAAAGTTCTAAAGAATTATAGAAAAGTAAGAAATTAATGATGGAAAGATCTCAGAGGGGCTGGTAGTGAATGTGAACTTTGAAATGTTTCTAAAATGGATAAAATTTAATACACAAAGCCTTAAGTTAGGTGTCAGGATCTGTCAATGAAGAACAACCTGCAGGCAAAAGGAATCAAGTGAACAAACAACAAAAAGTGATGGAAAGATTCAAGGAACCAAATAATTCAAGTGAGTGAGAGAAATGATGATGACAACTAATGAAGCTAATAATTTGAATTGAAAAATAACTTTCAGCATCTCAACTTGTAAATGACTTATGAAAAACAGTCTTTCCACTTGCTTGAAGCTAAGGAAATGTGATCCTACCCTGAGAACTGCAGGAGCCTGTCTTACTCTTGGAGAAGATCAGAACCTAAAACACAGATTTTTTTTCCTAGTCAATATTAACAATATTTATAGATATCCCTAGTGTTTTCCAACAGATTACCCAATCAACTAATCATTTTTTCAAATTAGTAATAATAACTGGTGTGACATCAACAAAATCTTAGTATTGACTTAAAATTTACACTTTTCAGATTTGTCCATTAGTATCACATAATATAGTCTCTGAAATATTATTTTAACACTATTTTATACTGATTAAGGTGATAAGTATCAGTTCAATTTTTATAGATGAAGAAACTCATACAGAGTGAAACAATCAGTCAATTAAAATTAATAGTATGAGTCAAAGTCAATATACAGAAAAAGAAATAAAACCTGATTGTGGAGAAATCTGTCTTGTTATTTCAAGGAAACCAAAGACATTTCCCTAATTTCTGTTGCTTTATACATTACATTTGAGCACAAGTAATATCTCTTTGAAAATTAAACCATTGCTTTCTTCCACAAATTATGATTTATTAATTGCATACTTACATACACGTAAATACTTTCACATACACTGCTTATTTAATCCTCACAAGAAACCTACATGATAGACACTGAACATGTTTATTACCCTCATTTTATTCAGTGGCAAACTGGAATTCAGGTAGGATAAGTTGCTTGGCTAAATATAAAAAGCTAGCAGGAAGCAAACCTTGGAATAAATTAAAACTTGGTAGTGCCATTACCTAATTCCTTACATTGGTACTATACTCATTATTTCCATTAAGTTACTTGAAATTACCAATGTCCCTCAGTTTGGGAAACTTCTAAAAAATTTTACAAATATTTATCATCATCCACACCTGCAATGATAATGACACACTGTCATGTTGAAAGAAAAACAGAACCATCAATTTTTGCTTTTATATGTTTGGTCCAATGACCTGAGTATTTGAAAACAGAGAGAAAATTACACACATTTTAAAGGCCATGTGTGTTTTGTTAGTATTTATAGAAAATTAGGAGTATATAAATATAAATGGCATTTTAGTTGTATATATGAATCATTTCATTCTTTGATTCTAAGAAGGAACACTGCATATTTATTCACATATTTTTGAAAAAAGTGTGTCATTAAAAATCAAAAACATTTTAAAGACAAATTATTGTCAAATATTATGAGGCTTGCTTTAGTATTTTATTCTTAAACCTGCAAATATCATTCTTCCAAGCACTTTTTAAAAAATATTGATCATGTGCAAAACCAGGTCAGGATGGGGTGAATGTATGTCTATTATAATGATTTTACCTCTAAAAATCTCCTTCACTGAAAGAGTCCAATTTCTACAGTCTCATGTGTTCTGAGTGTAGAGTCTTTCATGTGAGGAATACCACAGGAGTCCTAATAGGCTCTAAAAAATGACACAATATTGGGGGAAAAATGAAAATCTTTGGCACGGAGACAAATAAAATATACTTCACATTTTTAAATATTGTGAAACTGTCTTATTAATTATTCCCAATGTGAAATGTTAAAAACATGGCCTTGTGTCCACAAATAGGAAGGCATGCTTACCTTTAACCTCTGAATTGTAACTATTCAAAATTTATTTTTTATGAGGATTATTATTCATAAGTTTATATTTGATTTTTTTTAGCCAAAAACATTTGAATATATTGGGAAAAGAGAAAAAAATAGTTTCCTCTTGTATATAAAGTGAAATATTTGAATCAATGATCTTCCACTCATAATTCAAAAAATTTCTAATTTTCCGTAATATTGTCTTGTGAACTAAATAATGCACACTGGTCAGAACTCATCCCACTTCACCAGTGATAATATCTAATCCACAAAAGAATACAGTCAAGAAAAATGCCTTGCTACTCCCAGATTTGACTTGGTTACTGGCTTTTTCCCCTTAGTGAGCATGATCTTCATCTAGGATTGTTAGCTTAATAAGATTCTCATGACCACAGAGTTCCACAGTAGTTCTCTGCTTCTTAATATTTCTGTTGATAAAATCTCATTTTTAAAGTTTCTTCTGAGAAGAAATATATCCTAAAACTTCTTTAAAGTCCTTAAAATACAAGAGGTAACAGCATAAAAGTTAAAAATCAGTGAATAGCTAATAATGAGTATTAATTATTTATTGATAATAGCTTGATATAATACAATGGGTGATGTCTTAGTACTTATAACTATATTAAAAATCTTTTTTTAGTCATCCATTTTAATTTCCTGCCTTAAAATAAGCTAATTTCTTTATCTGATAACTGAATGTCACAGTAAATTAACCTCCAAATATTCAGGATGGAAATAAAGCATATTCAATTTTATTGTTTTAAATCATGTGGTGAATTAAAGAACACATGTATAGGACATTATATAACGGGGGAAATAATTTCAATTAGACTTTTAATGGGCATGGCAACATTCTTTGAAAAGATGACACTTGTACCAATATTCTACTGAAAATAAAGGACTTATATGATGAGTTTCAGTGGAAAAATTTTAATACATATTTCCAAATAGTTAAATGTTTTGACATATTCAGAGTGATTATTTAAAATTAATCACATAAATGTTACTGAACTCCTAAAAGGTACAAAATAAGTAATTTTAGATTGATTGACTTTTCTGAATTTAATGAATAAACAGTTTTAAATACACTTTCCAGTATGGATTATTTCTAGCACAGATGTAATTTGTATATTCAAAGATGTTAAGGTAAACACTGAAAGGACATTATGGTAAAGTGCAAATCATGCTTAACACTGTTGATAGACATTCTTTTCTCCAGTCATGTTGTGACAGTGATTTTAAAGAATGATTAATAGCTTAGAATCAGGTCAGCAATTTTCATTTTCTCATATATTGTATTTTTCTAAAAATAATTATTAAAATAGAGTGAATAAATGGCAAACAAATAGATTTTTTAAAATATTTGAGATTATGCACTCCTTAAGTACTAGGTTGTGTATAGAGTATTTAAAGTATATTATGTATTTTGATCTCTCTATTCATTCTCTGAAGAAAGAATAAAGCATGACTATATCATTTTATAATTAGAAAATTGAGACATCCAGAAGAAAAAGTTAAGTAGCCTTCAAATAACTTTCTTGTAAGAGGCAGTACTGGCAAGATAAAAATAAATACAAAAAAGATCACATTCCTGTACAATTATGAACCCATTAAGGAAGAAATCAAAAAAGCAAATCTATTCACAATACACACCTTCTAAAACAATTGTATACCTAGTGATCAACCTAACCCTAGGTTAGCCCCATTAATAACTCTAAAATGAAGATTACGGATGTTTGAAGAAAGTTAAAAATGACTTTAAAAACTGGAAAGTCAAACAGAAGATACATCATGGCACTCCAGAAGCAGCAGTGTCTATGGAATACTCAAAAGATATGCACTGTGAAGTGCAGGAAATCAGAAACAGGGAGCAAACAAAGACACAAATATGGGAAGACAGCATGAAGGAAAAGCAATCCAGTTAATTTTGGTATCAGAGGTATTTAGAAAAGAGCAGACACCTGACTCCAGCACTGCTTATGTATCAGATTTGGTGAAAATGCCATCTTAAGATAAGATCTATCCTCTTGAGTACAGCGGTAGTGGCAGGCTGTTGTAATCTGGGCCCAGCCTATCAACAACTATCCTAGGCCCAACTGTTCTAACTCACTTCTCAAGGTAAGAGGAAACTCAGAGAGTGATATATTTGCAGAGCAGGGCCCTAGAGAAACTGAAATTCAGAGAATCATTTGCAAAGCAGTGACTGAGTTAAGACTCACAGCACTTGGGAAAGAAGGAAGCAAGAGAAAGTCCTGGTTAGAAACATAAAACCAGGGATTGAGAGATATGTGGCTCAGTGAGAACCAGGGAGTGGGCAGCAGTTTCAATTGGTGTGATCTAGGAGAGGAGAAAACCCACTTGAGCAGAGCCAATGTAGGCTGACCATCATAACTTCGACAAACACTGGCAAGCTCTGTCCCCACCAGATATCTTGCCTAATACCCACATTAAAGAGAATGCATAGCTCAGGCCCAGAAAACCTCCCATCAACAGCCAAGAGTTGCTGAGATCCGTGAGTCCTAGGTATCATTGAGTTGGAAGACTGGATAGAGTCTCATTGTGGGATGCAGGCAGAGTTTAAAGCAGGCAGATAGCCAAACAGAAGTGGCACAGCCACAGGGGATTGTGGAGTTTGATTACCCAGAGTGGTTTGAGAAAACAGACATAAGAAACTGTGGGCGATATTGTGGAAGGGACGGGACAGAGATTGAGAAGACTCCTGTGGAAGTCAGTGAAAGCCCAGGTACTTTACCAGCCACACTGAAACCTCAAACTGCAAAACAATCAAAAGCATTTGATTAAAAAAATCAAGCAAGAACCCTCCATCTAACCATGTCCACCGGAGCACAACTGAAACCAAAGCAAAGGGATTGCCATCAGAGGGAATGAGAAGAATTAGTGGTTCACCTGAACCCCCAAGTTCATTCATTCAGGGGCAGGCAAGAAAACAAAACATAGACCAACACCTTCAAGCACCTAATACACACATCCACCTCCCTTCAGACATCCACAGAAGACTCAGCTCAACATACACAACTGTTGCAAGTTAAATATTCTCCATTTGTATAGATATAGGGAAGAGCACACTGTTTGAACTTTAACTGCATTATGAACAAGGCTGAGAAGACTCTTCATTTTGATGTTTTTTAATGTGTATGAGATTATATTTTCTTTCTCTACTTTTTCTTTTCTAATATGCCTTTCATTTGAGGCAATCATATTGATAGATGATAGATAGATAGATAGATAGATAGATAGATAGATAGATAGATAGATGATAGATAGATAGATCAAGGCCTAGATCTAGAAACACTTAGTATATATGAAGAAGAGAACAAAAACTAATCAGTGTTTTACTTTAAATAATATCTTTCATGAGCATGTCAGGTTAACCTACACCAAAATTATGTGTATAGGATTTAAACATAAACTTTATATCAACAAATTAATTGGTCCTTACCTTCTTATAGCCTCCCTCATTTGCAAATTGCTGTGGACCCTTGAGTTATGACTGGTCTCTCATGCAAACAACTTGGTTTATGACCAGAATTTTGGTTTAACTATGATCAAAGTTTTGAGTTGTGACACAAATGCCAGCTGTTTGTGCAGTTGTAAACAAAGTCAAGTGATGCCAGAAAAGGATATGTAAGCATATACAAGCATCAGTATGAGCCCAGATTTGCATGCTTGTGGATGTGATTTCAGTCAGTGCTTTATATAGTTGCTATGTTGACCACTGTCATAATGTCCCCCAAAAAGATAGAAAAGAAGCTAAGGAAAAAAACAAAGGTAAAGAAAACAATCACAATAGAGAAAAAGGAAATTGTGAAGAAATATGAAAGTGGTGTTCATGTGACCAATCTCCCTAATATGTACAACATGTTGGAATCCACTATCTTGACAAACTTAGAGAGAAAAGATTTGTATAAGGAAGCTAGTTTTGCTAAAGGTGTTACTCAAATTAGTAAGTCATGATCAACAGTGTTAGATGGGGTAGAAAGGCCATTATTAGTGTGGAAGGCAGATGGCAGGTTATAACCTGTCTAAGTATATAATTTGTAAAAACCTAGGGCTATAAATGCAGATCTCATAAAGGATAATCCATCAATGAGTGATAATGGTGAAATATTTTGTGTCAGTAAGGGGTTGTTTCACAATTTTAAAGCAAGAGCTTTGGTTCATAGCATAACAAGGCATTGTGAAGCAGCCAGTGCTGTTAAAAGGGCTGCTGAAAATTACATACACCACTTAGCAATGATGACACAGAAAAATGGCTTTTGCTTTCATCAAGTTTTCAATTGTGATGGAACTCGCCTTTTATGGAAGAAAATCCCCAGGAGAACATACATTACCCAGGAATAGAAGGAAATAGCAGGTCATGAGCCTATGAATGACAGGCTAAAATAATTGCTTTGTGCCAATGTGAGGCTTTAAGATAAAGCCTTTCTTGGTTTACCACTCTGAGATACCTACAGGGCTCACAAAACATAAAGTAATGAAGAATAGTCCAGGGGTCATGTGGAGATCTAATGCAAAAGCCTGAATAACAATAGTACATTTTCTTGAATGGATCAGTGAGGCTTTCTGACCTACTGTTAAGAAATATCTAGGGCTGGTGAGATAGCTCAGTGGCATAAGCGCTTGCCTGACAAGTGCGAGTTCCTGAGTTTGACTCCCAGTACCCACATATGAAAAAAGGACCGGTGATATCGCTCAGCCACATGGGTGCCTGCTGGCATGTGAGGTCCTGAGTTCAACCCCAGGTACCCACAAAAAAAAAGAAATATCTAGATGACAAAGGTTTATACCTCAAGGCTCAACTCATCATGGCAAATGCTCCTGCTCACCAATGAGATTTGGAAGAAAAATTGCCTGAAAAATTCCCATGGTTCTCATTCAAATTCTTCCCACCTAATACAACTCCTCTACTGAAGCCTATGGACCAGAAGGTTATAACTAACTTTAAGAAGCTATACACCAAAGAACTGTTCCTGAAAGGCTTCCAGATTGTCACAGATACAGATTTAACACTTAAAGTGTTCTGGAAGTACTATTACAACATCATTTCCTGTGTGGGTTTAATTGAGAAATCCTGGGCCAATGTCTCTCTAAGGACACTGAGATATGCCATGAAGAAAGTGTGGCCTAAAATTGCACAGGAGATTTTGAAGGCTTTGTAGAGGAGCCTGAGCCTTCAATTGACCCTGTGGTTGATGACATTGTCACTATAGCAGAGTCCATAGACTTGCAGGTAGACAGTGGTGATGATGATGAACTGGAGAAGGAACACTATGAGGAATTGTCTACAGAGGCACTTCAGCAACTTCAGGCTGAGCAACAGAGAATGGTACCTGAGGAGCTTTCTGAAGAGGATGGGGAATACCAAAAACCAGTACAGCAAAGTTTTTCTGAAATACAGAAAATTCTGAAAAATGGACAGAGCTACAAATATTTGTAGAGAAGACCTACACAGAGAAAAAGCCAATTGTTGCATTTCATTGTTTAATGACAATGCCATGTCATACTATGAAGAGTGTTAAAGAAAAGATAGAAGCAGACAACCTTAGAGCAGGTTTTAGTTCTGAAAATGTTGAGCCCTAGTGAGTAAGAAGCAGGTCCTAGTGGGCTACAGACTCTCCCAAGGAGAGAAAGAACACCAAAGAGCCAGATTCCTGGTGTTCTTATGGCAGGGGACTCGCCTTCCAAACAATAACCATTTTCAATTTCATTCTCCTTTCCCGCAAGCCAAAGATATTAACTTGAATGATGAATACAATATGAAGTTGTTGTTTCTCATAAGCTAGGCACATTTTATAACTTTTTTGTGAATACACTAGAAAAATTATTGATGTTTCTGATGAATTACATACATTATACCACCCTTTTTATGAAAGGATATTTAAGGAGTGCTTTGGGAGTTTCAGAATACATTATGGGTATTTCCATTATTTCTTATGGGAAAATAGTCTTGACTTACAACCAACTTCAGTTACAAAATGCCCTCATGAATGAATTGAGTTGCTAAGTCAAGAGTCCAATCTTCTCACTTTTTTCCCTTTCTTATTCTCACTTCATTTTCTCTTTTCTTCTCACTCTTCTTCCATTTTTCCACCCTGACAGAAAAAAATTCTCTAATCACCTCTTCAGGAGCCCTCCACTCTAGATATAAATAAAATTTCAACAATGTACAATCTCTTTTCTTTCACTTACATTTAATTTGTATTATTTTTTCTGAACTACCCCTTTCTGTTTCCTTATTCCTTTTTCCTTCCCTTATCCTCTACATTCCAGCCTATTTGTCATCAGTACTACTGTACAATGTTTCTGATTTCTTAAGAAAGGGCTAGATTAAAGTAAGTTCTAAATTTCATGATTAATATATACTAGTTGTGTAGATTCTGATATAATCAATAATGCTTTTTCCTTGTAACACAGTTACCAGAGACTGATCCTATTATGGTGGGAGGGTTGAAAAATTGTATAAATATCAAAATATAATGAAAACCAAGGTCACAGAACAGGGAAACACACATTAACTAAAGTGACAACCACATTAGGAAGAATTTCTGTAACCTAAGTGACTGTGAAACTTCAGCACAAAAACAATTGAAATAGGAGAAAGCAAGACAGAAACTTCTTTACAAAAACTCTTAAATCTACAAAACCTGATCTCACAAAAACTGAAGAGGAGGAAGGCACAGGCAAAGAATTCAGAAGCCAAAGTGTAAAAATGTTTGAGAAAATCAAAAAGGAAAAAAATAAATGTGCAAGATGTTCACTGAGTTAAAAGACAATGTGAAAAATAGAAAAAGACTTAATAAAAACTTCAACAAATCTAAAGAAGAGACAAACAAAATCTGATTGGATTAAAGAAGATGGTACAAGAAATGAATGACCATTTTAGTACAGAATTATACATTATGAAGATAACACAGAAATTGCAGATATAAAAAAATTCTAGAGAAAATATGAGCAACAGAAAAACAAAGGTAGGGAGAAAGTTTCCATACTAAAAGACAACATTGAGGTAGTAGATCGTGTACTCAGGAATACCATAAAAAATAAGGAGTCATGGAAACTGTACTCAACAGCTACTGTGTGTTTCAAAAAAAGGCCTAACGGGCCGGTGAGATGGCTCAACGGCATAAGCGCCTGCCTGGCAGGCATGAGGGCCTGAGTTCAACTCCCGGAACCCACATATTAAAAAAGGGGCTGGTGATATCGCTCAGTGGCATGGGCGCCTGCTGGCACACGAGGTCCTGGGGTTGACCCCCGGTACCCACAAAATAAAAAAAGTCCTAAGAAGTAAAGAAGATAAGGAAAGATTAGAAGATAACACAAAAATATAAAAATTTATTCACTAAAGTCATATGAGGCTAGGTAAAGCATTCAACATCTATATATTTTAGGAATATAAAACTGCAAGTAGCCACAACAAGAAAAAAAATTGCAACAAGAGTGACATCAAAAAGCCTCCATGACACATCAGAGACAAAAATCCCAGAAATTCAGTGCAGAGAACACAAAATACTTTTGGAGAATACATCAAGTAACTTTTAAAGGAAACCTGTGAGACTAATAGAATATTTCTTAACATAAACCCTAAAGATGAGTAGAGCTTGGAGTGAAGTTTTAAGCTATAATCTTAGATAGATACATTCTACAAAACTATCTTTCAAAATTAATGGAAATATAAAGACTTTCTATGACAAAAAGCACCTAAAGAAATTCATGACCACCAAACCAGCATTGAACAAATTACTCAATGAAACCCTAGATAGAGGCATTGAGTCATACTTCATTAAAAAGACACAAAGAGAAAAATACTTCTAGGAGATTGGATAACAAAAAAGAAAAAGAGGGAATTAAAAATGGAAAATAATACAATGACATGCTTAATAAATACTTTTCAGTAATTACTCACTGTCAGTTGTCTAAAGTTCCCACCTGAAAGGCAAAGGCTGGCTGAATGGTAAATAAAATAAAATAAAATATAACCCACAACAATATATTATCTAAAAGAGACACACCTCATCTGCAAAGAAATACAGATAATACACAGATAAACATCAATAACACCATAGAAAAATATTTCAGTACCCCACTGTTATAAATAGGCAGATGAACCATACAAAAATTAAAAAAATGAATATAAGAAAGGAACCATACCCTCAAACAAATGGACTTCAAAATTTATAATGTTTCAGCCAACCATAAGAGAATACACATCTTTTCCAACAGTACATGGAAATTTCTACAAAATGGAGCATATCTTAGGCCATAAAGCATTCTTTCTTTTATTTGAAATTTTTGAATTATTTATTTCTGGAATTTTCCATAGAATGGAATTTCCCACTGGTAATTTAATATTTTCAGACCATGAAATAAGTAAAACCATGGAAAGCAAAACTGTGGATAAGAGGAGACTGCTGTACATCAAAGTTACTCAAATACTTAAGAATTATGTAAGTGTTCAGCCCCAAATCTTTCTTCTCTTTCTCTCTCCACACACACACACACACACACACACACACACACACTCATACATGCACACACATATTCTTAATGTGGGAATGGTAAAGAAAATTTCCTGATGCTACACTCTCGTCACAGAGAGCACCCACAATTGCCCCTAAATCAACAGCAGTACTGAGGGTCTGCCACATGCTAAACAATGTGCTGCATGCTGGTGATTGCTCAGAAATGGGTGTGGCCCTTCAGTGATATAAAAAACAGTCCAGCAGGACAGCTTCTCAAAAGAAGGTAGGTCCAAGGTACTGTATAAATGCAAAGGAAAGGGCACCTCTCTCCTGGGGTTCAAGATTGTAAGGAGGAGGTGAGGTTTACAATCAGCTTATGAAGTATGGGTAGGAGTTCCAGGCACAGGGAGCAGTGGAGACAAAGGCATGGAAGTATATGGTGGGCCTGGGATGCCAGGTACATAGAACTGTGGTCCAGGGAGGCAGCCACCAACTACACATTGTTACTGAGGGCTTCAAGTGTGCCTGGCCTCACTGAGGTATAAAACCCACTTTGGAATTTGAAAACTTAATATTAAAAAGAAAGTGAAATACATCATTAATATTCTTAATGCTGATTACATGTTGAAATGACAATAGATGTATTGGCTTAAGTAAATATATTAAAATTAATTTCACCTTTTTCATTATATTTTTTAAAATGTGGCACTAGAACACTTGAAATTGTTGGTATAGAGTTAGTTATGTTTCCTTAAAATTTATATGTTTAGTCCTTAACCCCCAACACCTTAAGATGTGCTTGAATTTGGACACATGGCTTTAAAGAGGTATTAAAGTTAAATGAGATGCTAACCCAATGTGACTGGTGTCCCTCAAGGAGAAGATATATCTATGAGGAAAAGGTAGGTGAAGTGGAATTTCTATTTTAAGTATTTAAGGAAAGAAAATGTAGTATTTACACATAACACCATGAAGAAGAATCAACTTGCATCATTTGCAAGAAAATGGATGCACCTTGAATCCATAATTTTAAGTGAAATAAATCAGACATATGAGCTTAAAAATAATATGGTAGGGCCGGTGAGATGGTTCAGCATCATAAGTGCCTGCCTGGCAAGCGCGAGGGCCTGAGTTCGACTCCCGGAACCCACATACAAAGAAAGGGCCGGTGATATCGCTCAGCAGCACAGGTGTCTACTGTTGCACGAGGTCCTGAGGTCGACCCCTGGTACCCACACACACACACACAAAAACATATGGTACCTCTTACATGAGAAACCAAAGTATAAAGAAAAGAGCAACATAAAAGATGATAGGAAATAGGGAGATAGATCTTTGGGAAATGAGAAGGGGACTAAAAGATGGGAGGGGAGGGGGATGTAAAAAGAAATATGGTGTATTATGTACATGTACTAGCTCCCAACAATGAATGTATTCATGATGTACTGCAAACATGTACTAATAAAATAAAAATTACAAATTCACAAAATGATTCACTTTAATACTCCTTTGCTTTTTCTTCCATTCTCTCACTCCTGTGTCCTCCAGTTTCCCAAAACTTGGGTGATCATCCTTTGCCCTCCAGCTGTGCTTCTACTATATTTGACATAGACCAAGTTTCCACTTCTTGCCACCTGGACCTCTCCCATGTCCTCCTGGCCTCTTTACTATGAGAAATCTTTCTACAGTGCTATTCTGAGCAGGCCACCCTCTTTGCTGAGCATGCCAGGGTCTTCTCTTTGCACTTCAGATAAAAAGATTTACAAGATGGCCACTATGGCTTGTCTAATTTTTGTCTCTTTACCAGTCTTCTCAATTTCATCTCACAGCTCCTACTTCCTTGCTTATTCAACAAACCTGGCCTTGCCTCAATTCTCCTATCTACTCTACTTTCCCTCATCACAGGAAGTAGGAGCTTGGATATGAGCTTAATTTCTCAGAAATACTCTGCCTAGTCAAATCTATGGTCAACTCAAGCAGCAGTTTCTCAGACAAACCTTTCCCAGCATCATTAATTATATCAATTAGTTTTATAATACTATGTATGCTTACATTTTGCATTAAAAGAGTGATTTTTTTTATTTTAAAGAGAATAAAAAAACAAAATTTCAAAACAACACAATAGGAGGGTAACAATGGTTAATACATTACATATTGTTATCTTTAAATTAGTTACTCAGGTTACAAGATATCAGCATTCAGTTGTCCAAACATTACTGGCAAAAAACTTTCTCTTCAATGAACTAAGCAAAATTAGTAGTGTATCTATCTTAACTATTATATATATATATATATATATATATATATATATACAGCCTAGAAAATGACAGACTGAGCTAACTAGTTATTTTCCACTTCTAACCATATAAACTTGATTTGTGTTTATATAGCAATCTAAAACAAACCAAAAAATTATATGCAGTATACAAGTCCTGAATATGTCAGTTTTTTCCCTCAGGAGTTTAACTTTAAAATGAGTTAAGGAGGAAATGGAGAATTGGAAGAAGAGGGAGGAATTAGATGTAAGGCTGGAGGACCAAGTGGGATCCTGCTAACATTGGGAAACTGGTGCAGAAGACTGGTAGGAAAAAGATAAGGAAAGGATAGAAGGAAGAACAGATCAGAACCACAATCACAAAGAGGTTAGAAGCTCTGTTTACACTCATAAAAACAAGATCAAATAATGAAGGAAAAAACAGACAAACAAAAACAAAGACAAAACAAAACAAAACAAAACAATACACCACCACCAGAACAACAACAACAAAATAATGCGAGAGGGAAAAAAAATTCACTTCCAGGTTTGTCTCTTGCTGTAGACACCGTGTGGAGACAAAATCCCTTCAGTGCATATCTGTCACAACAAACCAGCAGCAGCTTTTTGCAGGCTGGGAGACATGCCATAGATGGAGCAGGGGCTGCTGAGTTCCACGTTCATCCGCCCCCCAACAATGGTGCCCTGCCAATCACTCTCTCACGTGGGATGGCTGGACTTTTGCACTCACCGCCAGCTAGTGCAGTCCTTCATGGCTGCTTCTTCTCTGCACCACCATGTCTCGTGTCCCTCCACAGAGGCCCCCAAGGTCACTGGCAGTCACCATGTCGGCAGGTTTGAACCTTTTCTGTCATGCTGGGATTTCTGACACAGGGAAAAGGCGCCAGTGGCTACCTTCTTCTTCTTCGTTGAGGTTTCTCTCTTCACTCTCTCCATGTGCCCTGAACTGCACTTTAGATGTTTTCTGGCTCCAAGGGAACTGCTTCCCTCTTTCTTGTCCTCCCTGAGCTGCTATATCCCAGTATCTGGACAGCGACACTCAGAGAAGCTGCTTCTCCACAGTCTGCCATCTTTGCTCCTCCATTTCCAGCATTCTTAAATATAAACAGAAAGTATTAATATATTCTCCTGCATAATATCAGATAATAATGGAATAAATCTAAAAGTCAGAAGCAAAGGAAACTACAAATTTATGCAAAAACATTAAGATAACATGATGTACTTTTCAATAGTCAATTAGTACAGATGAAATCATAGAAGAAATAAAAATTCTTAGATTTAATGATAATGGAATCAGAATATACTAAAACTAATGTTCACAATGAAAAGGAAAGTTTATAGCTGTGAGTCCCTAGACTCACTATTTATAGTTCAGAGTCCCTATTTAGAAAAATAAAGCAATCTCAAAAATAAACTAAGAACACACCTCAAGGTCACAGAAAATCAAGAGCAATTTGAATCTAAAATAGTAGAATAAAAAATTCTTTGCAGTAGTGGAAGGAGAAAAGTTGTGCCCTAAATACAGCTAGGGGGAAACCCTAAAGCCTTCTTAAAACAATTTGATAAGAGCTTTAGAAAGCAGTCAAATGTTTATACTACAACAACCAAATGCATGCACTAAGAAAAAGCAGACATTTAAATCTGTAGGAAATTATATTTTATTTTTATTTGCCTTTGCAGCATCTCTCACCAGTACAATATGATCTTTGTTTGGATGGTCAGCAATGCAATTGCAAAATCGCCATATCAAACCTGACAGATCACAAAAGATTTTATATTTTTAAGTTCTAACTGGTTTGAGGCTACTTGCAAGATAATTCTCTGTTTTGTCTAACACAGAGCTAAAAAGAAGAAAGTGATGGAACTAGTTTCCAGAAAATAAAATTGCATGTGCTAATATCCCTAGTAAACATAGATTCAAAAATCCTCAAAAAAACACTAGCAAAATGAATAAAACCATTCTCTTCCACCAAACATAACTTATTCCAAGGAATAGTTCATTCCAAGGGAATGATTCAATGTGCACACATGAATACACACGTTAATACCTTGTTAACAAAATTTAGAATGCTATGGTTTAGATCTAGAATGTCCCCTAAGAGCTTCATGTGTTCAGAAGGAAAGCTGTTAGAGGTTGGCTAGATAATGGTGGTGCTGTATTCACTGATGGATTAATCTAATCATATGTTCAGTGACCGTGTGCTGTTTAGAGGTGAGACCTGGTTAGAAATGTCAGATCACAAAAGGTGTAAGCTAGAAAGGTGTATCTTCCTTCCTAGATTCTCTTTTCTAATTCTTCTTGGCTGCCATGATATGAGCAGATTTCCTCCAAGATGGACCCTTCCACCATGCTGTTTCTGCATTGAAAATGAATAATCCTGGAAAGAAATTTATGAACTTGTGAGTCAAAATAAATATCTTCGTTAATCTGTAGGTATTGGATATTTTGTCCTAACAGTGATAAAGTGACTGTGACACATTTTGCTACCAGAAGGGAGATTATGCTGTGATTTACTGAACATGTGGTTTAGAAGTCTTTGGAATTGGCTTGAAGGGGGAGTTTGGAAATATGAAGGTGCTTACTAGAGAAGTTATAGAATACACAATGGGAGATTATGGTTAAATCTCAGAAGACCAGGGGGCTCATAGATATGCAGAAAGTAAGGAGCAAGATCATGAGGTTTTTAGTTTGGAACAGATTGCATTAGCAGTTAAGCTGAATACTTTGTGTGTTATGCTCTGGCATAAAATTTCTCTATATTTTGCACATGTCCTGAGATTTTTGTGGGAGACTAAAATTAGGGATAGTGGATTTCAAAGCAGCCCAAAGTTGAGGCTGATGCATGAAAACTGTTGGCCTATTTTAGCCTTATCTACCAGGAGCATAATTATCAAAACCAAAACTGAATAAATTTTAAAATATTTCTGGTGAGAAAAAATTGAAGTATCAGTAAAGTTGGGGCCTGTAAAGTTGGAACCTATAAGATTTGGCTAAGGAAATGATGGTTACAGAAAAGATTAGAATTGAAGAGTCTGGAGAACTTTGCATTAGGACAATAGGAACGATGCCTTGAGGGAATCAGAAATGGGCAACACTGTACAAGTCCAAGCTTCAATTGTATAAAAGGATAAAAGTAAATTACTTTCAAAGGGGTCTTTGAGGAGAGCTCATTGGACACTTGCTCAAGAAGGACAATCACCTAGGAAATTGATTCACTGGGATTAGTTTCACAGAATTCTGACATCCAGGTTCTCAGAGGCCTCTGTATGCATGATCCAAGTTGTCCTGGCTACTGCTCAAGATGGCAGCAAACCTTGACATTTTACATTTAGTGCTGGTTTTATGAACATAAAATGAAAGATTTGTAGAATCAAATGGCTTTCACCAATATTTCAAAATAAGGCTTGGAAATACAGAAATTTTGCCCCTGAGAGGGTAGTGCATGATGCTGTGTGAGTGAAGCCAAAATGCAGTGGGGACCCCAGAAATTTGAGAAGCCAGGAAAGTGAAACACTGAAGGAAAGCCATCAAAAATGAACAGAGTTAAGCCAAGAGAGTGGTCAAGAGGGCTGAAACCATCAGTGTCACAGGGGTGGGGCCACTAAGCCCTTTCAAGTTAACATCATTACACAATTTTTCCTTGGTGCTGTACTCACAAGAGCTATAGAATTTAATTTTTGCCCTACTGAAGTTTGATCTTGATCTGTTCACATTCCTTTATATCTGACTAATTCTGTTTTTGGAATGAGAATGTTTACTTTATATCATTGAATGTTAGAAGTATTTAACTTTCTTTTTCATATTTTGAGGGGCTTGGAGCTAAGCACTTGCTTTGAATCTCATTGGAAAATTTGGATTTGGACTTTTCAGTAATGCCAGAACTGTTAAAACTTCAAGGATGCTCGGAGATAACCTAAATTTGTTTTGCACAAGATGGACATGAATTTTTTGGGGATGTTATAATTTGGATGTAAAATGTTCTCCAAGAGCCTCCTGTGTTCCTAGGTGGTGCTTTTGGAAGTTAGTTGCATCATGGGGGCACTGTACTCATAATTACATTGATCCACTGATGAATTCAGCGGCTGAGTGTGATGTTGGGAAGTAGGGCCTGGTTGAAATAGGGGGGTCATTTGGGACATAATATTTAAGGATATGTCTTCCTCTTGAACTCTTTGTTCTCTCTCTCTGCTTTCTGTCTACCTTGATGTACGCAGGTTTCTTTTGAGGAATGCTGTCTAACACTGAAGCTAGCCAAATACAGGCTGAAACTTCTTAAATTTTGAGCCAAAATAAACGTCTCTACATTTAATTTGTAGGAGTTTGATATTTTTTCCAGCAACCAAAAAAATGACTAAGCCAAAAGGAAATAAGCATGATCATATGAATAGATCCAGAAAAAGTAGGTCACAAAAAATATTGTTTGACAAAAAAGTCTCACTATCTTAGTTATGGAGAGAATGTGTGTCAATATAATAAAGGGTTATTATGACAATCTCAGCACTAATATTTTATGTAATGTTTAAAATTTCACGTTTTTCCTACAAGAATAGAACAAAAACAAATTCCAATTGTTACCACTTGTATTCAATGTAGTCATAGAAGTTCTAGCCAGAGAAACTATATAAGAAAAAAAAAAAGAAAGACATTTAAATTGCAAGGAATGAATGTAAATACTTTTCTGTTTGAAGGTGACATGACTTTAAAAGGGAAAATATATGAGGTGATTTATGTGTTCATTCAAGTGATTATGGTAATTGTTTCACAATGAATACATATACGAAAACATGAAGTAGACATCTTAAATATACATTATTATTTGTTAATCATATATAAATAATACTGGAAAGACATAGAAAAATGAACCCTGTAAAACATGGTCGATAATTTGACAAAATACAAAAGAAGTAATAATTCAGAATGTGATATATAAAAATGCTATAAACACACAGAAACAAAAACAAAAGTATAAAACCACTTATTTTCCAATAAATTTCTTTCAGTGTAAATGGACTAAACTTCCTCATCAAAATCTGTACACATATTAGTAGAAGTGATTTAAAAATGACATCTAATTATGTGGTGTCTTCAAGACAGTCATATAAATGTAATCATACAAAGAAATTGAAAGCAAAAAGAATTAAAAATATAATCAATTCATATACCAAGGAAAAGAGAGCTTAAGCATTGGTTATATGTTCAAATAAAATGAATGAATAAAGAAATTGTGATAGTTCTACACAATGGAATACTATGCTGCCATAAAGAAGGATAAACCTAAATCATTTGTAGGAAAAAGGATTTGCCATGAAACCATAATGTTAACTGAAGTAAATCAAACACAAAAGCTTAAATATCACATGATTTCCCTTATATGAGAGATGCAATATAAAAATAAAGAGCAACATAAAAGATAATTGGAAAAGACAGAAAGTTATAATCCAACATGAGCAATGCATGTAAATATATATACCTTGAGTTAGTCTTATAGGTTTTATATGTTTTGACCTATTAATTTAGTTGATAATCTGTATGCATAAAAATTAACATTATAAGGATTTAAAAATAAATCTGACACTGACAAATAAAACTGGAGAACTTGTGAAGGGAAAGGTGAAAAACAAAAAGATTGAAGTGTGTTATCTATTGTAGGCCACTGCAATGGCTCCAGTCTCCTGCCAGGTGTTATGGAGCACAGCACAAGTAAAGACCATGAGACAAAATGGCAGTGCAGCAGGGATATGGGATGGCCAGTTGTTCATGGGGAACAAAAGGCAATGAGACAGCCAGATCCTCTGTATTTATTGATTGAGAAAAATGGTGAGGGGATTATTAAATGGCTCAGAGGACAGAGGTTGTCTACAGTTAATGAGGATATTGCCATGGAATGTCTTTAGTCTTAGTAGTTTTAGTATTAGTCTTAGTGGTTTTAGTATTAAATTTAGCCTTGGTCTTAGCTCAGTCTCAGTCTCACTCTTAGTCTTAGTCTTAGTGGTCTTAGTTTTAGGCTTACTAGGTGGGAGAGGATGGTACATCCATAATGAGATGATGTGTAATCTCAAAAGGGTGATATCAGTAATCCTGAGCCTCTATTCATCCCTTAGGGAAGTATGTAAAACTAACCATTGTGAATTTGTGCTCCCTAAACATTTCCCCATTTTTTTTGTAATTGTGCCAGTTGAAATAGCATACAGGCTATAATGGTCATCATATCAACAAATATATTCTCAACTGTTGTGGGGGGCCCTGTTGAGTCACCAGCATGTGAAACTCTTATGTTATCTACTTTATTTGTACCCATGTCATGGGATTTGTAGCCCATGTGGGTTTCAGTACTTGAGGTGTTGGGATTTTCTCCAGGATCATCCTTGGGAATGCTCACACTAGAGGACTGGATGGGAATAGAATCCAAAATGGGGCTGGGATTTTCTTCTCTCCGTGGTCACATGTTCCAAGAGGGCAGCCATAACAGTGTTCCATTGTTTTTTAATACACAAGCATACCCTCAATCCCATGTTATTAAATGTAGCAGGCCATCCCAGTTTCCTGTTTGGATGTTGTTCCATAGGAATTGAGCCCTAGGTGTGCTCATCAGAGTTGTCCATTTGCCAATGAATTTGTGCTGGAGGGTATTTACTTTTTGTAACCAGTTTTAAAAGTTTAATGTAAAGATAACAAGATCTAATTGTGCACGTGGAGGTAAAAATATTCCCCCTTTTTGTTTTGTAATTGAAGCTCCAGACACAGTTTTCTTCTGCATTGAACATTCTAGAACCCAGCCCTGTCTAACTTCCTACAATATTTCTAAATAACTTAGCTATCTATAATATTCATCCTCTGAAGAAGTATCCGTAGCTGTGGTTAGGTAAAAATGCTCATAGTTTGCATCTAGCTACTTTGAGTTTAGAAGGGTCAGTGTAAGGGCCTCTGTGGTCAAGAGCCTTCTCTAGAGAGCTAATCTAATGGGCCTCAGATAGACAACATGTTGTGGTTTAGCAGTTATAAACTCTCTTTACAAGGTTGATCTTGTGGGTCCTGGTAAAAGGATTCTAGCACATTTGTCATTGGTTCCATCTGCATGATCACTTGGAGTTTTGCAGCCTCTAGGCAGGAATAAACAAATTTTCTAAGAAATTAGAGCATGTATAATCAAAGCATGAGCACTAGAATGGAAAAGCAGTTTGGGGAAAGAGCAAAGAATAGAAACTATTCTTTAGTGACTAGGATAGGACTGTAACCTGCTGGCTTCTAAACAATTCTACTGATAGAGGTCATATATGTCTATTATTTTGTTATGTCCTTCTCCAGTTTTAGCTGTAAGATGATTATTTTGTGGTTTCTGAAGGATAATTTTAGCTAAAAATTTTAAAGATTCTTGTTGAGTTTTTATAGATTTTATTTAGTTTTTCTAATGACCCATTACAGTAGTCAGCTTCTGGTATAGATGGAAACTGGCAGAAGGGCTTAGTGATTGGAGCCCTTTCCTATATCTAGGTTATTATTGTGATATTATTTTATACAATTTTGGTTATACTTTTGTTTTTGTGTGTGTGGGGCAGGTACAGGGGTTGAACTCAGGACCTCGCACTCCAGCAGGCGCCCATGCCGCTGAGCGATATCACCAGCCCTTTTTTCATATGTGGGTACTGGGAGTCAGACTCAGGACCTCGCACTTGCCAGGCAGGCACTTATGCCACTGAGCTATCTCACCGGCCCAGTTATACTTTTCTGATGGATGTTCAAGACCAAGTTATATTGAGATGTGTATAAATGAAAATTAACTTCTTGCTATATATCAATGTCAGTTAAGTCTCATCAGAATTACCTTGGAGCTATGTATAGAGCCTCTCAGTTCTTCTATCAACATCAGCCATCAGGATGAGTCACAGACATTGCTTGACCATTTGCTTTCTATAAAATCTTGGGAGACTTTTTCCTCTAGTGACCCTCCTTTTGCACAATGCTCACTATGTTCCCATCCCCTGAGTCCCAGCCATCTCCTTGGTCAAGAGGTTATGCGACTCACGAGAGTTGTAGGAAGTCACAGAAAATGATCCCTCATGTCCTGAGTCCGACTGATATTGGAAGGCTGGAGCCAAAATAGTGGCTGTTCTGTTAGCTGATTTACCTTTGTAGCTTTGATTTCCAAACCTCATGGTTGAACACCTAGAAGAGAAGATCAGTGACATTATCATTATAGTGGATGCAATGAGCTTAATTATTATAATTTTATCAGATATCGAGTTTCTTGAAACATAAAGTATAGCCAGAAGACTGTTATTCCTTACCAACCATTGTTGTCATAGTTGAATCCCTGCAGAAGGTTTAGCAGACAACAGTTACATAGTTTTACAAAGAAAACATGAGATCAAATGCCACACATAGTATTTCAGCATGACAATCACAATGACATTATCTTTGAAAATACTTAAATATTGACTTAAGGATGGAACAGATTTTTAGTCAATTATCTCTATCTAGTACATAAGCTCTCACCTAATTTGTGGCCCTTTAATGGGATGTCATTGAAGAAATGTGTGACATTATCTGGACTGTTTAATACCAAAACATCTCCAAGTGTAATAACACATGTATAACTAAGACATCATAGAAGGCCTCTCCTTTTTTGGACAGATGGTCTCATGTTGGCTTGACATATAACTCTTATTACAAGTAGCTGGAGCACAAGAGAAAAGCAGATATCTGAATGTAGAACAACTGTATCAGTATAAACAATCTCAGTTTTACATTTTAGAAGACCTGTACATCTGGAAGATGTGAATACATTTAATACACCATGAGATTAATAATGATGAAATGTCATAGCTAAATTGAAAGACTGTCTTTAAATTTACTTTTGTACCAAGAACATTTTTAATGAGAAAACCTTACTGTTTTATTTCTACAAAATTTAACCTTTTGATCATGACTGATGTAAACATATCACAATAATATATTTAACAGTGTTTTTTTGGGTGTCTCCCATAAGGATATGGGAACTACTGGGTCCCACTTAATGAACAAATTCTGAAATAAGAGTTTTACAGGTAGCTGCTCTTTATTCACAAAGTGGAGTCCTGTCCAACGGCTCCCCCCACATTAAGGGATCTGTATTTAACTATCTGAACAATTTGTTGGTGACCTATGAGAACCAGGTCATAAAAATTAACACATTATTTTTAACTAATGAAAGATTCTCAAGTCATTGTACACAGATAATGATATGTATTACATACATAAAACCAATATTGACATCATTTTGATGAGCTGGCAACTTTGGAGGAAGCATTTCTTTAATTTTGATGAAATCTATCTATAATCAGACTTAGACAAATGTTTAAAAAATACAAAAAGGCAAAGAAACAAAATTTGAGCTCAAATAAAACAGATGTTTTCAGATTAGACAGACAGAAAAACAAATACACATAAAATAAATTGTTTATAAAATAAGAGTACACTCAAATATATCTGACCAAATTGAATTATAACTTCTTTACAGTTTTTAAGTTTATAACTATAAATAGAGTAGTCAGAACTATTTGACAATCAGCTAACAAAGATCTCTTGTAATAAGAATCAGAAGGAATAAAAACTTTTACACTTGTGAAAGCAAAGAAAGTTTTAAGATGGACCCCAGGCTACCGGTTTATCTGATTGGAATATCCAGGTCTATAGGCTAATCATTGTTGCTTTGATAACCATAGTTGTTGGATAGTCACAGCTGATGGCCAAAACTGCGGTTTTGATAGCCACCTGTAACTGTTTCCTCTATTGGGACAGACTGTTAAAGGTAATTTTAATTCTTTTCAAGGAGGTTGTTGAGCAGGTCAGTTTGCGGTGTAGAAAGATATTATTTTTGAGACTAGTGGCCAGCCTGGATGATGTTTTGGAGAGAAATCATGACAACAGAGGTAGTCCTTCTGATGACTGGGACAGTGCCTGTTTTCTAATACCTGTTTCAGTTTAAAACTGTTATTAAACTCACAAGGTTTCCTATGAATGTTTTGTTTTTTTCAGTAAACTTATCTGTTCTGTAAAATCAGTCAGTATGCCCTGTGCTATAGAAAGCAGTCAGCATCAATCTTTAGGGTGGAAAGAACAAGGGTTAATCTCTGGTTCTGCCTAAGACTAAAAGGAAGATAAATTTGGACTAAAATGTGTACATGTATTCTTTGAGATCTTTAGGATTAAATCTAGACCAGTTTCTTAGAATATAGCTCAGAGAAAGGTAAAGGTCAGGTTTACAGTGGAAGGGTACCAGGGAGGGGAAACTCACCATTTTAGAGCTTTGGTCCTGAAATTCAGCTTTCATGGAGGAAAGAATTGCATTGGACCAAACACTGTATAAAGTGTATTATTTCTCTGGGATAGGGCAGTACAGAAGGTGCAGAAGAGCAACTCCAAGCATGGCACAAGAACTAAATCCTGGGAGGGTGAGATGGCTCAGCGGCATAAGTGCCTGCTTGGTAAGTGTGAGGTCCCAAGTTTGACTCCCAGAACCCACATATGAAAAAAGGGCTGGCGATATCACTCAGCCGCATGGGTGCCTGCTGGCGCGCAAGGTCCTGAGGTCAACCCCCGGTACCCACAAAAAAAAAAAAAAAGAACTAAATCCTAACCATCTCAGGTGCAGAGGCACAATTAAGATCAGGAGCTTTCACAGGGTGGAAATCTAATCCTTAGGAAATAATGCCTCTACAGGCAAAATTTATGATTGAATCCAATTGTATTGCCAAGCTGAAAATGAAACCAATAATCAAAGGACCTGAATGTCTACTTTTTAACCTTTTCAAAGAGATTAAGGGAGAAAATAAAGTGTTCCCATTATATTGTTAATGTCTTTCTTTCTAATATATGACCCTGAATAAAAGTTCTAAAATCCCAGGCTGCAAAACGGATCTATTGCCTCTGGGGACAGAGACAGTTACTAGTCCATAAGAAATCTTGACCCTAGGATAAAGAGATCTTCCAGACATTTCGATTTCTCTATCTAGTCACTACTACAGCAGTGCTGATTAGGCTCTATTCAAATCCACCCTGAAAATATGCATCCCAGTTATCTGTAATACACTTAAGAAACTCAAAGATTAGTCTGTATTCACTCTCATTACAAGTCAATGTTTTATTTAAGCATAACATTACATCTCTCTATCCTAGTTCCTAGGTCTGAGTAAATCCTCTAAAGCCCTCAGGGTACTTAGTGTGATCCTCTAAAAACTATCCTAGAACTTGTCTTATCTGTTTTAGGTCACAGAGAAAAGGACACTTAAACTCGGGTAGTTCTAAAACTCCCATTCACTTCCTGTAAGATATATTTTCCTTGAAGAGTTTGAACAACATCAGCTATAGATGGACACAACCCCTGAGGCTTCAATTTTGGCTGGCCTCGAAACTCCACATTCAAGACCCAAAGAACAAGTAGGGGAAGCCTCAGACTCATTAATAGTGGGTGAGCCTTTAAGATTGTCTTGGAATCATTGTCCTCAGGCTACAAAATTGGAGGAAGTGTAATCTCAGGCTCAGTGATAGTGGATGCCTTAAGGGCCAGAGGTGTCTGGTTTTCCTTTGGCTCACACCTACATTTGAACCCAAGTAAGGCTTATTTCTTTAGTGTAAAGAAAATCTGGACATAAAGCAATTTTGACCATTTTTTCTCTTTCTTACAGTACAATTCTAGTTGTGAGATAGCATCATAATCAATATTTCCCTTTCAATAAAAAGCTGTGTTTAAAGAAGGTAGCATTGATTAGCACTCAACCATTCCTTTCTAGTTTTTTGAAAGAGGGCTCTCTAAATGTCCCTTTTATTGTTTTGGCATCAATGATTTTAATATTTCCAACCTCTCATTATTTAGGGGTCATAGTTTAACCCATACTGGCTCAGTAAGTTTCCATTGGTTTTAACAGAGTATGAGTTAACATTGACTCCAGGAGATACAGTGAAAAGTCCCTAGCACACAAGCCTCTAACATACCTGGGACTAGAGGCACTTGCCACCATGCCCTGCTCTGTCGCTGGCCAACCGTGGCCCCCTTATTCCTTCTGTTACAGGTCCTGCACTGCCATTGCTGCCTCTGTCACCACCACCTCTGAAGGTGACCATGCCACCATCGTAGGCATGCTGTCAGTCTCTAAAAATTCTGGAGTTGTGGGCCAAGAGATTCCCTTTGAGTCTCATTAGTATACTGTAATTTCTGTGCTGTATCTGCAAAGGCTCCTGTTTCCAGTAGGACCTCCACTGTTATGTTGGCTCTATCTCCCAGTCTATTTCTATAAGCCTGATCTGCTGCCAATTCCATGTAATTACATATTGAAATAAAGATACTGACTAAGGGATAAGCAAGCATGAGTAAGGTGTCTAACATCATGTGGGGTCAGATGATGTTTTCACACAATTGAATCTATGTTGAATGGTCCCTGAGCTCCATTATTTATGGCACTTTTAAGCAATTTAAAATAAAACACCAAAAGTTCAGGGATGAGCTGATTTTAATTATTAGGATTGTTTCTAACAACCACTGGGAAAAAATAAGGTCCAAGAACATCTCCTTACATAGACACCTTCTTAGCAGCCTGTTGGTATTTAGACATACAAGTTTTAGAATATTTTACCTGTAAATAGTCTGGAGGCACAGGATGAAGAGTTTCTTTAAAAGCCTCACCCAGTTTTGGGTCTCCCCCAAGAGCCAGCAGCACAGGGGGTGGGTTTTCTTTTTCTTAATGTTTTTCTCTCTTGTCCTGTTCTAAAATGGAAACACTGGGGGTACTAGTACTTAATGGACCTTAAACAGATTTTACCAAGGTCCAAGCTGAGACGGTCTCATGAGAAATAGTTTCTCCTTTGCCATAAGTTCTCTTTAAATTATTGTTTTTCACTTTGTCCCATTTTTCAATAACCAAAGTTCCTGCCTGCATGAATTAAGTGTTGCATTTAATTATTTCCTGGAGAATTTTGGTGATACTGCTAGCTGGCATTATGTATACTGCCTTCTTTAAAGGAGATTTTAAAGGAAAAATTACAAAGAAAAAGATTTTTAAAGAAAGTGATTACTCCTTGTTTTAATTCCAGTGAAATTCTTACTTGCATTGAAAGGACTAACCATAGCTCCATGCCAGACATCTCTGGGATCATCATGTGAGACCTGAATGCCATTAAGACCCTCATACTGCATCTACCAGGCAGGCGAGAATGCCACAGGTTCAAGCCATATTGGATGCCAGTTACTGGAGACATCTGGAGTGGGCTCCAATACCCTGCCAGGTGTTATGGCACACCAGGGGAAAAAAGAGCAAGAGACAAAATGGCACTGGATCAGGGATCTGGGATGGCCAGTTGTTCATAGGGAACAAAAGGCAACAAGGAAGACAGAACATCAGTCTTTATTGATTGAGGAAAATCGTGAGGGGATTATTTGGTGTCTCAGATGGTGGATGTGGTCTTAAACTAATGAGGATCTTGCCTTGAAGCATCTTTATTCTTAGTAGTCTTTGTCTTAGTCTTACTATTAGTGGTCTTAGTCTTAGTCTTAGTCTTGTATGTGGATGAGAATGGCACACCCCTAATGAGGTAGTGGAAAATCTCAAAAGAATGATACCAATAATCCCAAGCATCCATTAATCCCTTAGGGAAGTATGTAAAACTAACCATTGTGAAATTTTAGTCCCCAACAGTTAGCTACATGTACCAATTTCTCAAAATGAATCTAATCATTAAGTATTTTAAACAAGTACTAATAAAAATTTTTAAAAATGAATTAATTTTAAAATGTTACAAGACATAAGGAAGAACCTAAACATTAATAAAATTACAAATTCTTCAAGAAAATATAATAACGTAAGGAGAAATTCACAAAATATTAGAAATCCAAATTACATGAAGAACATATTAGCATAATTGAAGAGGGAAACTAACTGCTATTCAGTAATAGTGGAGACCACAGTAATTAACATTCAATAATTGATAAAGTAATCAGATGAAGATCATTAAAAATAGACAATTTATACAACACTGTAAGCCACTTAAATATAACAGACATACAGAGCATCCACCCAACAATAGAATAATACCCATTTTTTCTGAGTACACCTGAAACATCCTGCAGGATAAAACCTGCTATGCTGGGAAAGTTGTCTTGATGAATTTAATGATAGTAATCATGCAAGATCTTTACCAGGAGGGCAGGTAGGGGCACATGTAATTGGCCCAGAACAGGCTGGGACACCTGGCAGGCTACCAAGGCCCCAGTGTGGCACACACACCAGCAGTTGGACAATGCTGTGAACATATGGGATCATTATGATCACCATAATCCAGTACCAAAAGACTGGGTGCTGAGTCAAATAGATAACTTCTCATCCTCAATATATTGGGAATATGGGTTCTTCAGATAGACGCAGAGACTAAGAAACAACATCTAGAAGACATTGCTGAGGAAAAGATATTTCCTAGGGAATCCTTAATAATAAGAATAAAGCTCTATTTCATAAGAAATCTACAAACATCAACAGAGAAAGCAAAATAAAATAAAAAATAGAAAACAGAAAATGACAAGATGCAGAAGCAAATTGCAACATCAGACACCCAGCATACACAGGGCAAGTCCAGAGTGCAATGAGATAGAGGAAATCAGAAGCCAACCACTGAAACACTCTGAAATGATTGCAATAGAAGTGAAAAACAAATGGAAGAGGCTATAGAAAAATAATCTCTAGGGTATAAAACAATGATGATCAAAATGAAAAATATTAAATCATACACACATAAAAAAATAGAGGAGCTCAGGATAGCAATGAAAACCATGAATGCCCAACATAGGAATAAAATGGAATCCATGAAACAGATCCAAAAAGAAATCCAAAGATTAAAAACTCCAAAGTATATGCAACAGATTGAATGAAGGTGAAGGTAGAATATCAGATCTAGAAAACAGGATTGTGGCTAGAGACAAAGAAAAGAAAGATATTTTAAAAATAGCAAGAGACCATGTAAAATCAATCCAATAGCTATAAGATGAAGCATAAAAGAACAACATAAGATTGACTGAAGTCCGTGAAAAAGCTGGAGATAGCCCAAAAGACAAACAAGCAAAAAAAAAAAAAAAAAAAAAAAAAGAACTCTTCACAGAAATAATGGCAAAAAATTTCCCAAACATGGATAAAGAATTTGAGATACGAATAAATGCAACATATAGAACTCCAAATAGCCATGACCAAAATAAATCTACACCAAGGCAAATAGTAATCAAGATTCCAAAAATTCAACATAAGAACAGAATATTAAAAGCAGCTAGAGAATAAAAACAAATGAGCTATAAACGGAAATCCACCAGAGTCTTAGCACACTTCTCAACACAAGCCCTAAAATCAAGAGAGCTTGCAGTGAGGTATTTCAGGCCATAAAATAAAGCAACCTTCAACCCAGATTGATGTACCCTGCAAAACTGTCTTTCAAAATCGATTGAGAAATAATATACTTCTATTACAAATAACAATTCAAAAAATTCATGACCACCAAACCAGCTATTGAGAATGCCATGAAAGATATATTAAAAAGAGAAAACACAGACCAAAAACATAACAACACAAATATAAAGCAGCCATCAGGCAAGGAAAGTCTTTAAAAAAAAGGGAAAGACAGGGAACCAACAACAGGAAAATAATATGAAAAAGGTAAACCAACACATATCAATTGTAACCATCAATGGAAACAGTCTCAATTCACAAATCAAAAGAAACAGTTGAGCAGAATGGACCAAGAAAGAAGATCCAATAATATGCTGCATTCAAGGAACAAATTTAATTCAAAAAAAATTATAAACTTAAAGACAAAGATGGAGAACAATATTTCATGCCATAGATGCGAAGAAAAGAGCAAGAGTAGCTATTCTATTTGCAGATAATGTGAACTTCAACCAAGATTGATCAAAAGAGACAGAGATCACTACATACTTGTTAAGGGAAAACTCCAAGAAGAGGTAACAATCATAAATATATATGCAACAAATACTGTGCACCCGACTACATAAAAAATATTAACAGACATGAAAAATCAAATAAGCACTAACACAATTGTAATGGAGGATCTTAATACCCCACAGTCACAAATAAATAGATCAACAAGACTAAAAATCTACAATGAAATATCAGATTTAAACAACACCTGTAAACAAAAGTACATAATAGATATCTCCAGAGTGTTTCACACCACAACATCAGAATATACATCATTCTCAGCTGCACATGGGACATTCTCCAAAATATACCACATATTAGACCCTCAAAATGATTAAGTAAATGCAGAGGAATTGAAATCATCCCATATATATTATCTGACAATAGTGCAATGAAATTTGAAATCAACAGTAAAAGAAATAAGAAAAACTCCATAAACACATGGAAATTAAACAACACCCTCCTGAAAAACCAGTGGGTCACAGGGGAAATTAAACAAGTAATTATACAATATCTACAATTAAATGATAATGCCAATACAACAAACTGGAACTTAAGGAATGCAATGAAAGCACTCTCACTAGGGAAATTTATAGTGATGAATTTTTACAACAGGAAAGCAGAATGATCTCAAACAACGTAATGTTGAACCTCACTTCTAAAAAAAGAACAAATCAAATCCTAAGATTGTAAAAGGGAAGAAATTATAAAGAAAAGAGCAGAATTAAAATGATTGAGACTAAGAAAACAATACAAATAAACAATGAATGAAAGAGATGGTTCTTTGAAAGACTAAATAAAATTGGTAAATCTTTAACCAATCTCATCAAAAAGAGGAAAGAATTGAAGCAATTAGGAATGAAAAGGGGGAAATCAAGATGGATCCCTCAGAAACCCAGATTATCAATACATATTTAGAGAACAAGTACTCTAATAAGATGAAAAACACAGAAGAAATGGATAGATTTCTCGAAACATATGAACTTCCAAAACTGAATCATGAAGATGTAAAACTACTAAATAACCCAATATCAGTTAATGAAAATGGAAATGTAATTAAAAACTAACAAAGAAATAAGAGCACATGTCCTGACGGATTCACTGTTGAATTCTACATATACTTTAGAGAAGAACTAAAGCCACTAATGCAGAAACTCTTTAATGAAATTGAAAAGTAAGCAATACTTCCAAAATCATTCCTGGAAGCAAGCATTACCCTAATACAAAAACCAAGAAAGGACCCAACTAAATAAGAAAACTAAAGACCAATCTCTCTAATGAACATAGATGCAAAATCCTCAGTGAAATACTGGAAAACAGAATGCAGCAAATAATCAAGAATATTATACATCATGACAAAGTAAGATCTATCTCAGGGATGCAGGGATGGTCCAACATATGCAAATAAATAAAATTAATGCACAATATTAACAGATCTATGAACAAAAAGCACAAGATCATCTCAACAGATGCAGAATAAGCATTTGACAAAGCCCAACAAGCATTCATGGTAAAAGTCCTACAGAAAATTGGAATAGAGAGTTTTATCTCAGTCTGATAAAAGCCATCTATGAGAAACCAACAGCTAACATCATACTAAATGCTCAAAAATGGAAAGCTTTCACTGTAAAATCAGGAACAACACAAGGATAACCACTATCACCACTCTTATTTAATATAATTCTGGAAACATAAGCCATAGCAATTAGAAAACAAAAGGAAATAAAAGGAATAAGGAACAGGAAAGGAAGAAGTTAAACTATCATTATTTCCAGATGACCTGATACTCTATATAGAAGAACCAAAAACTCCACCAAAAGTGTTCTAGATTTAATAAACAAATTCAGTAGTTTAGCTGGATACAAAGTCAATGCTAAAAACTCAATAGCATACCTGTACACACACGAAAAGAATTTCACTGAGAGAGAAATTAGGGAAACTACACCCTTCACATTAGCATCCAAAAAAATGAAATACTTAACAATCAATCCAACAAAGGAAGTAATAGAGCTTCACATTGAAAATTACAGTACTCTGAAAAGTGAGATCAAAGAAGATACCAGAAAATGGAACAATATCCCTTGCTCATGGATAGGAAGAACCAACATAGTGAAAATGGCCATATTCTCAAAATTTTTATACAGATTTAATGAAATCTCAACCAAAATACCATTAGCATACCTCACAGAAACAGAGAAAAATTCCTAAAATTCATTTGGAACCAAAAAAAGACCTAGTATACCAAAAGCAATTCTTGGCCACAAAAGCAAGGCATGGGACATCACAATCCCAGACTTGAAATTGTACTTCAGAGCTACTATGATAAAATTATCATGGTACTGGCAAAAAGCGGACCTGAGTATTTGTGGAACAGATTAGAAGATGCAGACACAACTACAAGCACACTAAGTCACCTTCTCTTTGACAAAGGGGCCAAACATGCTCACTGGAAGAAAGATAACCTCTTTAATAAATGGTGCTGTTAAAACTAGATTTCCACATGTAGAAGACTAAAATTAAATCCATGTCTATCAACATGTACTAAAGAAAAACCAAAATGGATCAGTGATTTAAATATTAAAACAAAAACACTCAATCTAGGGCCAGTGAGATGGCTCAGCGGCTTAAGTGCCTACCCGGCCAGCGTGAGGGCCCGAGTTCGACTCCCGGAACCCACATATGAAAAAGAGGCCAGTGATATTGCTCAGCGGCACGGGCGCCTGCTGGCGCACGAGGTCCTGAGGTCGACCCCCTGGTACCCACAAAAAAAACAAAACAAAACAAAAAAAACACTGAATCTATTGGAAGACAAAATAGGTAGAAATCTTGAAGACATAGGAGTAGGGGTTTAGTTCATGAATAAAACCCAGACCAGATGGGAAATACTTCAAAGACTCAAAAATGGGGATTTCATCTTATTAAAAATCTTTTGCATATCAAAAGAAATTACCAACATAGTGAAAACAAAACCCACAGATTAAGGAAATATTTTAGCCAGTTATCCCTGAGACAAAGGACACCTAAATGGAACATATAAAGAATTGAAAAAAATCAGGCCCCCCCAAATTCGAAGACCCAATACAAAAATGGGCATCTGACATGAATACACACTCCTCAGATGAAGAAATAGCAATGGCAAATAAATATATGAAAAAATCTTCAACATCATTGGTGTTTTGAAGATGCAAATTAAAACAACACAGAGATTCCATCTCACTTAAGAAAGAATGGCTATTATCAAGAAATTGGCCAATAATAAATGCTGGTAGGGCTGTAGGGAAAAAGTATTCGTTCTCCACCATTGGTGTGAGTGCATACAGTGCAACCACTGTGAAAATCAGTGTGCAGATTCCTCAAAAAACTACAATTAAATTTCCCATTAGACCCAGCTATTCTCCTTCTGGGTATCTTCCCAGAAGAATTAAAAACATAATGTCACAGTGATATATGTGCACCCATGTTTATAGGAGTACAATTTATAATAGCTAAATCTTGGAAACAATTCAAATGCCCATCATCAGAGGAAAGGATAATAATGTGATCTTTTTATACAATGGAATACAACCCAGCCATAAAGAAGGATGAACTACAGGATTTTATAAGTAAAGGGATGCAACTTGAGACCATACTCATAAGTGAAATATGTCAGACTCACATTTTTAAACATTGTATTGTCTCCCTAGTGTGAGAAAATGAAAGGTTAAATAGTGTCCAATATATACAATCAATATTGTGAAATTGGAAGAAATTTTTCAAAAGGAATAAGGAACTATCATGGGGAAAGGGGAAAAGAAGGGAAAAGAAAAAAACAAACACAAGATACTTATACCAATAGTTTCTCTTAGTTCATTGAAAAGAAAGGTCTGTGCTAATATAATTTGGAGAAATTTATGTCCGTATCCTGTACTCTGAGTAAGTACTTTAAAGATAACAATACTCAATACATTAACTATTGTTATTCTCCTATTATTTTGGTATGAAATTTTTTTTAATTTTTTCCATAAATTAAAATAAAGAAAATAGTAGTATTTAAAATAAAATGCAACATACTCAAATTTATTGTATATAGAATAAGTAGCCAAAAAGACAATTTAAAACTGCAAATATTTAGAAGAAATAGTTCAAATAATTAACATAATATTATAAATTCAGGAAATTTTAAAAGATCAGACTAAACTCAATATTAGTGGAAGGAAGAAAAAGCTAGTTTGGAGAAGAAATAAATATTTTAAAGTAAAAAATCAATGAGATCATAGGTATTTCTTCACAGTCAATGCAATTGGCAAATATTGACTTTCAGAGAAAAATACAATATTTATACTTAAAATTAGAAATGATGTAAAGCCACCACTGAAAGAGATTTCAGAAGAGAAAAGATTATTATGAGATACTATAAAGAGTTATATAACAACAAATTTAATACCTTAGATGAAATAGAAAAAGTAGTAAAAACAAAGGATATAAAATCATCAATCATAAAGAAATGTATAATAAAAACAAAGATTACATTATTAGTCAACATGTACAAGGGGAATATTATTTTCCTTTAAGAAAGGAAGTCTTGTGTTTTGTGACAATGTAGATAGAATTTTTTAAAATAAGCTAGGTACAGAAAGAAAAATACTAAATGTATTCATTTATACGTCAAATTTAAAAGAATTTATCTAATGGAATTTGATAATATAATGGTGATTATCAAAGACTAGAGAGAGTAAGATGAGGAGAAAGGGGGAAAAGCTAATCATTGGGCATTAATATAGAGATAAAGAGTAAATTTTTATCATGTGTTATTGCTCAGAAGAGTAATTTTTGATAACAATAATGTACTACAGACTTCAGAAAGCCACAAGAAAAGATTTTGAAAAATTTCACAATAGAAAAATAATAAATATTTGAGGAGACAAACATGTATAAAACATTTAAACATTGCACATTAAACATTATATGCATTATATAACATTAAACATATACCCCATTAATATACATAAAACGTATGGTTTATGTATCATTTATACCTTTCGATTTTTAAAATAATGGTTCATGTTTGCAGTACATAATAGTTATATTCATCATGAGACTAGGTGTGTAGTGATTCTGAGCTGAAGTTGATGGAATGTATTCCTTGAATTTATTTTTTGTACAGCATACCTGCTTGGATATATAGGTTCACATTTATGGATGCACGTTGAGACAATAATATTAACTGAAATAAATCACACACACATTAAATGTCACATGTATTCTCTTAGATTCGCAACAAAGAGAAACAATAAAAAGCAAAATAAAATATAGACAGTAAGTTGGAAGATAAATCATTCTCACAGAGGATAAGGATCAAGAGATGTAGGAAGACTTCTAGGAAGATGGAGGGGTGGTAAACCACAACAAATCAGCCTATCTGGCATTTAGAATCCAGAAACTGGAAAATAATAACCCCAGGCAGAGAAGAAAGATGGATGGAGATGGAGTCCTGGGACTCAAGAAGGATCAGATGGCAAAGTTGGGAGCTGCAGAGAAATTGAAGAGACAGAATATAATGCTGAGAAAGGAAGAGGCAATCTGCACTTTCTGCCTAAGTCCTGGCTTATGGCTCACAAGAAAGGAGGGCTAATTTTATAAGAGACACAGTGAAAGCAGTGTTTTTCTAAAGTCCTCACGGAGAAGCACAGTGGTGGAATGGACCAGTGGATGCTCTGAGCTGCAACAATTGGTTAGGGCTAACAATTGGTTCACCCAAATGCCTGTGTAACTCCTGAAGTGAGTGATTAGACACCTTACCAGGGAGGAGGCCAACTGAGTGCGGTACTTGGAGCAGCCATGGGTTGCCTTTATTTCAGGACTGTTGGCTTTATATTTCCATAGAGACTCAGGGTGTCAACCACGGGAGATATCCGTAGTTAAAGAGCCTTGAATGGCACACTACCCTAAGACTCTGCCTTGGAAAATAATGATGCATTTGAAAGCAGAGAGAAATTCTTCCCCCCCATTTTTTGTTTTTGTTTTTGTTATTTTAAGGGTGAGCATGATACTATAGTTTTTAGTGTGCTTTGTTTGATTTTTGTTCTTGTTTTTCTTTCTCTTCTTTCTTGCCTTCTTTTCTGTGTCACCAGTTTCCTGAGGCTTGGTACTCTTTCGTGTAACCTGCATTGCTTTTAATCTCTTTTCCTGCTTCTCTTTATTATTTTTCCTCTTCTTTCTTTTAACTTTTCTCCTCTTAAGTATTTCTCTCTTATTGTCATTCTTTATATAATTTCCTTTTTATCCATCTTTTTGTTTTATCTATTTTTCCTTGCTAGTTTTGTTGTCATATCTTTATCTAATTCTATGGATATCCTTCTACTCCCCAATAAGATCCCTGTATCACTCTTTTCCTTCTTCTTATATCATAGAGTTTAAGGATTCAAAATTTCTCACTTCTACTTTGCCATTATCAATCCCTATATCTCTAATAAAATAACTGCATACCTTTGCTAACCTTTTGATACTCGGCCCTGTAAAATTACCATTAAATTGTTTTCTACCATTTGTGACACTATAATTACCATATTTAGTACATATTAACTACAAGTCAGTACCTGGGTTTCATTAATGTTTACATCAAACTTGTCAACCTTTCCTGTAGGATTATGAGTGGTACATAATTGGTTTTTATTGTATGTTAGTATCTATTTTGTCTTAGGCATTATTACAATAGCTGATTTGCTCAATATTAACAGGGTCACATAATTATTGCTATATCTCTGTAGCCAACACTGAGATTGCCTTCATGACATTAATGAAACTAGAGTTCATTCCCAGAGAATTTTAATGCTGGGCTAACTGTACTGCATCTTCACCTCTAATTTTTGACCAAGGTGGTCAGATCATTGGACTGTGGAAAGGACTATAGTTAGCAAAGCCCAAAGTACATAACTAAAAAGTAACTAATGAGATCTCTACAGTTTTAACAAAGTCTTTAGACTGCAAACATCCACAAAGCTCAGCACAAAACAAAGCAAGCAGAAATAAAACAATTGACAAATGAGAAGAAAAAGCAACAAAATTCCTCCCAGAACTCTGAAATGCACCAAAGTCAATTCAAGGTATATCAAAGGGCAGAATAGCATAAGATACACCCAAATTAATTTAAAGGGTAGCAGAAGAGGTTAGAAAGCAGCTCAAGGAAGTACTCAGTAGGATTAGAGAATCTATTACTAAACAGATAACGAATGTAATAACCAAAAGCATGCAGGAGCATTCAGAAGACACTAATAAAAATATAAATGAGCAAAATGAAACAATACAAAACATAAATGATCAGTTTACCAAAGAATTAGAGTCCTTGAAAAGGTTTCTATCAGAAATACAAGAGATTAAAAATCATGTTGAAAATATCAACAGTGAAATCAACCAATGTGAAGAAAGAAGCTCAGATCTAGAAGGCACTGATTCCTTTAAAAACCAAGTATTAATAGACACCTTAAACAAAATAAGGACTCTAGATGGGGCCAGGAGCCTAGTCACAGAAATTGGAGAAAGCATCAAGACTATCCAATGCATTCTCACTGGTCTAGATGGGGCCTCCATTAAGTTCATCAAATTTAACAAACTCCAAAAGTTCTACAAAGACCACAAGAAAATACAGCCCAATATGCCCCAGCTCACATAGGCTCTAAAAGCCCACACCTAATTGGATCCCACTTCAGCTGAGGGATAAATTTTTTTCAAGACATTTCATTTCCAGGCAGCCCCTGACATCAGGGAAAAGCTAAAACCAATCAAGGATTGTCCTCAAGTTCCTATAGCTGATCTCATGACCACTACTTTCAGGGTCCACCAAACCTGAGAACTTGGCAGAGAGGTCTTCAGAAATCCTCCAATACATCTGCCCTCCAGTTTCTCATGACAATATTCCAGTCAGGCTGATTACACAAGCAAAAGTCTAAAACCAATAGGCCTTAGAGAACATTGCAGCAAAACAAAACATTGGAGAAAACAATGCTCAAATTCATGGCTCTCCACAAACCCTGTTCCCTATGTGGCTTAAAGGACCCCTGGAAATGGACTGTACCCACTCCAACACGTGCCATCCATCCTGCCCTGCTGACCTAGTGGGACTTGTTTTAGCCAAAGACTGACAGGGCTTGTGCCTGTGGGACTGCAAGCCCATCACCACACAACTGCCCTGGGTAACTCTTCTGGTCAAGGGACAGTGTATCGCATTTCTCCTCACAGGAGGCTAATTGTGCTTCTTTATGAACATTCTCAAGACTTATAGATTTAACTTCAATATAAGCTGTGTGAGCTGGTAGTCCGCCTTTTCATACCTACATGACAGCATACTCCTGGTAGTTCCCCAGTGCCTGGTTCCCTCCTGGGACACAACCTTCTTCTCAAGCTCTGAGCAATGGTCATCTTCCAAAATCCTCCTTCCCTCTCCACACATCTTACCCTTCTCTTCCTTACTCTTTCCTCCAATTCCTTAAATCCAACCTACTTCCCAAGACCATTTTGCCTTCACTTAGACTGAACCCACCTCTGGCTGTGTCACTCAGCATACCTGGTCAGTCCTCCCTCAGGGCTTTAGGAACAGTCCTTGCCTATTCTGCCAGGCTCTCAATTGCAATCTGGCTGGGCTCCAACTCTCAATAGTAATGATCTCCAATATAACATGATCTACAACCCCTCTCCCCAAGACTGTCACTCAGACTCCTCCCTCAGTTCTCTTTTCCATCCTCCTCAGATACCATGCCTCACCTTTGAAGACACAAGTATTCCACACCAACATTCAGTACCTGGGTTTCTACATTACCCCCACCTTGAAAGGCATCATAACCAATCACAAAGCTCTCATTCAATCAACTCCTGTACCCACAAAATAACAATAATTGCTTTCATTTCTCAGACTAGTTGGCTTTCTGAATTTTTCAAAGTTCCCACCTTTGGCCTCATAGCCAAACATCTTTATAAAGCCTCCCAGAAATCCACACCATCATATCACCTTTGGCTCAGGATATTGTTCACAGCTACCTTCTTACTATCCACCACGACCTCAAATGGCTTCCCAATATACATGAAAACCCCATCCCACAGATAGCCAATAACTAGTTCATTGATAAAAGTTCTTTCCAAACTCCCAGTGAGTACCAGATGCTCTGACACTGGACACATAATCAAGACCCAATCACTCCTCCAAAACCATCTCTCAAAAGACAAAACACACAACCCTGAAATAAACAGTCATCTTGACTTCCTCTTGGCTTTCTCATTCTCACCCAACTCCAAAAGACTTCAATCACCTTTCTCTACTTCTTCCCTTGTTCCCAGATCCCAGCCAATAAACATCACCATCTCTGGACAAATTCGTTACACCTGGATCTGCTCCAAATATGAGCTAATTAATATGTGGTTGTCCCATTTTTCTGGGTCCCATTCCCCTCACCCTTTCCTGAAAAGATTAATCCCAATCCCTTCAGGCCACTGGAGCCTTCCCATGAGCACATAATGACTCTTTTTTTTCCAGACATTACTCTCACTATCCACATTCCCCATCACAGCTGGCAGATCGGTTTTGCTCAAAACCCTTAAAAAGACCACTCTAAAACCAACATGGGAGAGACCCTACACAGTCCTCCTTACTACCCCCATTCAGGCTCCCCTTTCCACTCTGCCCTTCTCATTATTATCTTAAAATCCAAGAATGTCAGGCTGTTATGTACCTTCTTTCCACACGTTTCTCCCAAAAAGCTACCTATTGTTCTCATTACTCTCTTGCTCTGCTCCCTGAACTCACTCACTTTACCCTTTCCTTCATACAAACATCCTTTGTTTTCCTAGCCTCAACTATGCTCCCCAAAGTAATCGCTCCAGGACACATTCATCAAGTTCGCTCCAACCTAGGTCAATTTCTTCATATTTTTCTCCACTTTCTATTAATCCACCCAGAATAACAATGATTTTCTTGGGCTATTCAGTTAATTTCCCTTCTCACAAGAATCAGAAGAGCCATCGCTATGGGCAACAGGTTAGCAAAACTAAACTACAAAGCTACAATCATAAAAAATGGCATAATATTGGCAAACAGTAGACTTGTGGATCAATGGAACATAGTAGAAGATACAGAAACAACTCCAGGAACACTTAGTTATGCAATTTTGACAATGGGGCCAAATCCCTTTCCTGGAGGAAACAGCCTCTTTAACAAATATTGTTGGGAAAACTGGCTATCCACATGCTGAAGGTTGAACTTAGAACCAAATCTCTCACCATACACTAAACTAAAGCCTAAATGTATCAAACATATCAATATTAGAACTGAAAAACTTAATCTGCTGGAAGAAAACTCTCAAAGACATATGTGTAAGCAACACATTTTTAATAAAGCCCAGGTTTCACAAGAAGTAATATCAACAATCAACTAATGAATACTCATTAAATTAAAAAACTTCATACATCAAAGGCAAACACCAACAAAATAAAGAGATAAAGTACAGAATGGGAAAAAAAAAATTATGCCAGCTGATTCTCAGACAAGGGATTAACATGTAGAACATAAAAAGGGCTCAAAAAATGGCTCCTCAAATTTAAAGAACCAATAAAAATGGGCACCTGTAATGAATAGACATCTCTCAGATGAAGAAATGCAACTAACTAATAAATAAATTAAAAATATATTTAATATATTTTGCCATTCAAGAAATGCGAATAAAAACAAAATTACGATTCCATTTCACCACAGAAAGAATGGCTACCTTCAAGAAATCAACTAATAACAAATGCTGGTGAGGCTGTGAGTGGAAAGGAACGCTTCATTCTTGGTGGGAATGTAAACTGATACAAACACTATGGAAATAAGTATGGAGATTCTTCCAAAAGTTGAAAGTAGAAATCCCATTTTATTGAGCTATTCGCCTTTTGGGAATATTCCCAAGAATTAAAAACCTCATACCACAGTGATGTATGTGTACCCATGTTTATAGCAAAACAATTCATATTTGCTAAATCTGGGAAACACTGTATATGCCCATCAATAGATGAATGAATAAAGAAACTGTATTTTTACACAATGGATGCACCTTGGGAACGTGATGATAAGTGAAATAAATCAGACAAACAGCTAGGACATAATTTTTTTTTATGTGCATATCAGTAGTTGAACTCAGGACTTTGTGCTTGCCAGGTAGGGTTTTATGCTGCTGAGCTATATCACCGGCCCTTATGGTTTTAATTAAATAAAAAAGTTAACTGGAAAAAAGAGAAAGAAAAAAGTTATTGTACTCTAAATATGTTTCTGCTCTCAGATTTTGGTTTAATTTTAATATGTTGCAGGAGTTTACTTGGAAAGATTTCTATTTCTTTGGCTATGTTAACCTATTTATTGTTGCTATGAGTATGGTCTATTTTGAATTTTAAAAAATCCCATAAGAAAAACAAGGTTAAAAAAACTTTCTTACATATTATCTTTATATCAATATATCTAGGTAAATGTTGTTATTATTATTTATTAATTCACTTGGTGTTGTTATGTTGAAATTCATGTAATCTAATAGCGATTTTTCCTTTCTTTTTAGTTTATCACATTGTTTTTATAAATTTTAATTTTTTGACCAGAACTTCCAGAAAATTTTTGAATAATACTTATTTTGGCATGCATCTTCTTCTTATTTCTGAATTTTTGTTGTTACATAACGCTAAAAATTTTTAATGATGGTATCTATTTTAACCTTGCATTTTTAAAAAATTATCAATAAATGTTGAGTTTAATAAAAATGAAGAGAGTAGGAGATTTAAAAGGAATTGTTGTGTATTATGTACATGTACCAACATTACACAAGGAATGTAAATATTATATATTGCAAACATACAAAAAATGGAAAGGCATCAAGATCTTGGTGGAAGGGGAAGTCAGGGCAGGAAAAATGAATGAAAAAAGGAATTAAGATGTGTCATGTACATTTACATACTTCCCACATAGAATGTAAACTTCATATACTATATGAATGTAGTAGTAAATTAAAATAAATGGAATATATAAGTAAAATTGAGGAAAGCGTTTCACTAATATAGCTTATTAGGTCTATAATAAAAGAAAAAATATTATTTTCCTGCCTTCACCATCTTTCTTCCTAAACATGACCAGAAAAGAGGAGTCTTTGCTAAAGTAGCATGGATTGGATGCAACACCTGGAAGATCATATGATTAGCTTTGTTTCTGAACAGATGTGAGACTCTTCATGGGGAACAAGATAATAATTAAATTAGAGATATACTTTGCAGCAGCCCTTATTTTCTGTAAGTAGCTGAAGGCCTAAGATAGGGTAATTTTAGTTATACGGAGACCCTTGATTTTAACTAAGAATTTTCTCAAAACAAACTTTAAAAGTCATATCACAAAACTCACAATAAAATAAGTAGGTTTCCAAAAGTTTAGAGAAGGGCAGAGAGCCCTAGAATGCTATAAACTAAGCTTGATGGATGATTCTAAAGAGTTTAGAAGACCAGAATTTTGATGGGAATGCAGAGAGCAAAGGGAGCCTCATGAAACTTCAGTGGAAATGAGGACACTTAGAAAATTATCTAGAGGGAACATGTTTTACTCTCGGAAACAATTAGTCCAAGTTCTAGGATTTTGTGTAAGACTGAATTTAAAGGTGATTAATTTATTAATCTAGTTGAAGAAATTTCAAGGCAGCTTACCATTTAGGTGCTTTTAGTGAGATCTACATTGAGAATAAGAAATAAAAAGCAGAGCTGAAAGATGTAAAATTTTGCCCAGAAAAATAATTGTATGTTCAGTAGGGCCAAGGATAGTGTGGTTACTGAAAACATTTGTGTTATTAAAAGGAAATCAAGTCACATATGGACAATATGAGAGATCCCTTGAGGGCATCTCAGGAAATGGCTAAACCACACTCATCAGAGAATCAAGAGTACACTTCTTTGAAAGATTTTGCTTTGAAAAGAGACCTGGTATGCCATACTCACTCAAGACTCCCTATGGAAGTGGTTCCTCATGTTCAGCTATCCAGGCACTCAAGGCTACTATAGCCCTAGCACAGGATGAGGGTATCTACTGCTCAATCCTGCTGTAGACTTTGACATAACACAAATAATGCAGGTTTTTCATCACATAGAATGTAAGAATTATGACGTTGTGGAGACTCCAGTCCAGATTTCAGAAGGTCTGAGAGATATGTGCCATTGAGCTGGCAATATGTGAACCATTGAGGGTGAAGCTGAAAATGCAGTGCAGACACCAGAAAGTTGGGAATGTCAGGAATGTGGAGTACCTACTGAGGAAAACTACTGTGTGTAGAGCCAGACCAAGAGAAAGACCATGTAGACCCCACCTGGAAAAGCCACAGTGGCAAGGTCTTCAAATCCTTTGAAGATCACATTTCACCACAACTGGTCCCAAGTACTGGATGTGGAAAACATTTGTTTTCCCTGCTGGGATTCAGTCTTGCTTTTGACTGATTCTTTTCTATTCCTTTATTGCTCCCTTTTGTAATGGAAATGCTGACCTAATGTTGTATTTTGGAAGAATTTAACAGCGTTATTAATTTTTAATATGCCTCATAGCTGGTTTTGTCTTGAGTCTGAGGTGATTTTAGACTTGGACTTTTCAGTAATATTGGAACTGTCAAGATTTTAACAACTCTTAAGATGGACTAAATGCATTGTCCATAATGAGATAGACATGAGATTTTTAGGAGCAAGTGCAGAAGTTTATGGTTTACATATAAAATATTCCTCAAATACTCATGTTTTCAGAGGTGAGGCTTTGGGGAGGTGATCAGATCATGAGCAGCACTATACTAATCAGTAGATAATAACTGAATATGCTTTTAGGAGTAAGATCTGCTTGGAAGAGTAGATTGACTGTAGGTATGACCTACATGGATGTATTTTTCTCTTTAGCTTCCTCCTTCTCTTTATGCTAACTGGCTTTCATGGGATGAGGAGCCATTCCATTTCTTCCTTGAAGCCAACCAATTATAAAATGAATCACATGAAACTGTGAAAACAAATAAACATCTCTTTTAATTTGTGGTTTTCCTGGATACTGTTCTATTGATTGAAATTGACTATAAAAAGAGTACTTATCTAGCATGTGCAAGATTCTAAATTCAATCCACAATATTCCCCAACACACACACACACACACACACACACATACACACACACAGAGAGAACACCTTTTACTATAGCTTAAAATGTGCTAGAAATTACATTTAAGAAATGAGGAAAAAATTCTCCAAAGAAAATCTTATAAAACTTTATTGGAAGAAATTGAAGAAGACATAAAAAAAGAAAAGACATCCTATGTCCACAGATATTAGCAAAATGTCCATACTACTTAAAACATTGTATGGATTCAGTGCAACCCTGAACAAAATTGAGTGATATTGTTCACAGTAATCAGAAATACAATGCTAGAATGTATATGGAGCCATAAAAAAACAAATCCGCACATCTAACTTGAGTAAAATGGAAAAAGCAAGAATCATTATATATTGGACTTCAAAATATGCTAGCAATATGCAGTGATTAAAACAACATGTTTATATTATTACTGACAAATGGATCAATATAAAAGGTTAAAGAGCCCAGAGGTAAAACTCTATCTATAGAAAACTGATTTTTGACAAAATATTAAGAACACTCTTTGGAGAAAAGGCCATCTTTTCAACAAATGGTTCTCAAAATATTAGATATTAGCAGATGGAGGACAGACATAAAACTCCTGTATAAAATTAGTAACAAATATCAACTCAAAGTGGATTAAACACTTAAGGGTAATATCCGAAATAATTAAACTACTAAAACAAAACAGGAGAAATTCTTCAGAATATTGGAATGGGTGTTTTTTAGATAAGACCTCAGAAGCACAGGAAGCAAAAATAAAAAGAGAGAAACAGCATTATTAAACTAAAAAGCTTTTGCACAACAAAGGAATCATTTAACATAATGGGTGAAAATATTTGGAAACTATATATCTAAAAAGTATTTACTTATATGAGGAACTCCAAAAAGTAATCAGCATAACATGCCGCTTATGAATGAACAATGGTGTGTTAATTTCCATTTCTCAAATGGCCAGTGATAATGAACATTTTTTATGTATTTATTGGCTATTTGAAATTTTTTATCTGAAAAGTGTCTATTCATTTCTGATGTCCAATTTTTATTTGGTCTTTAATTTTGACGGGTGTAATTTTGAGCTCTTTATGTATTCTAGATATTAATTCTTTAACAAATAGATGGCAACATCTTTCCCATTCTTTAGATTATCTCTGAGATTTCATCTGACCCCATAAAGAATGAATATCTTCAAGACATCAAATAATAACAAATGCTGGGGAAGTTTCAGGGGAAAAAGGAGCACTTCTTCATTGTTGTTGGTAGTGTAAACTTGTAAAGCCACTATGGAAATCTGCACGGAGATTACTCAGAAAATGAAAAATAGAAATTCCACTTGACCTAGGTGTTCCACTTCAAGATACATTTCCAAAAGAATTAAAGGTACAATGTTAGAGTGATACATACATACTCATGTTTACAGCAGCACAATTCATAATACCTAAGTCTAGCAATCAGCCTGTAGGTCCATCAACAGAGTAGTGGATAAAGAAAATGTAGTATTAATATTTAATGGAGTACTACTCTGTTATAAAGAAAGATAAACATAAATCATGTGAAGGAAAATGGATGCACAGGACACAATAATGTTAAGTGAGATCAATCAGGCATACGAGCTTAAACAGGACATGGTTGCTCCTTATGGGAAAACCAATATATAAATAAAGTTCAAAATTAAAGATAGACAATAGGAAGTAGTGAGTTGGATGTTTGGCATATGGGAAGGGAACTGAGTGATGAAGTAAGGGGGTAGCTAGAAGAGTGAAATGAGATTTTTTAATAAAGGGGGAATTGTGAGGTGCTCTATATATGTACTAAGTCTTTAACAGGAACATGATCATGATGCACTACAAATATGTAGTCTCTATGAATGTAGGGATGATGGACATAACTTAGTAACTTCCCATTAAGTTTTTTTGCCCCTGCTACTGCCATCTCCACTGCAACTACACAGGTGAACCGTGTATAGGGCAGCCCCTCCCATTGCCATGTCTGCCACCACCATGACACAGGTGAATGGTGTGGAGTGCAGCCCCAACCTTTGCCATTTCTGTGGCCTCCATGACCTAGTTGAACCACGCTAGAGGGCCCAGAGAATGGCCCCTCCCCTTGCTGTTGCCATGACTCAGGTGAACTACTAGGGAAAGCCCAGAGACCAGAGGAAACACCAGTGACACAGTAGGATCCCAACTGGAGAGCACAGGATGCACAGGAGGGACTAGTTTCATAAAAACTCCAAAGAACAATAACAGTACGAGACAACAGGTGGTAACTTAGGTGAACCATACTTGTGATTGGTGACAAAGATGCACAGAATAGAAGTGGGCAGGTGGGGCTGCACTTGTTCTGTCATTTTTTGTTGTTTTGCTTTTTGTTTTTTGGGTTTTTGGGGGTTATTCTGCTTTATTTTTTCTTTTTCTTTTTCTTTTTCATTTTCTTTTATCTTTTCTTTTTTTCTCTTTTCTAAATGGCTAGGGAGAACTCCAGCCACAGAAAACTAATCCCATCCCTCAAACCCAGAGACCAAGTTCAGAAAATCCCTTGCTTACTCCCTCATTCTTTCTCTTCTACCTTGTCCTCTCATTTCCCAAAGTTATTGTGATCATCTTTTGTCCTCCAGCCTTGCTTTTACTTTCTTTTCAGTTATTTTTGTTTTATTCACTATCCTTCTTAGATCTCCCCACCAAAAGTTAAAACTATTCAACCAAGGATAAACACTTTGCATACAAGATCCCAATTTATAATAGGTTCTGTTTTATAATAGTTGATTTTCCTCCTATGGTTTAAGGTACAAAATTAATAGCTACCACAGTTTGTCATTTTCTAAACTGTGCTTGATGCTAATGTTATTGCTAATTATACTACCTTAGCTAGGATGTCATATCTGTTGTATTCAGTTGTTCTCTTTTCCATAACAATACTGCAAATCTCTGGGGTAATAAACTTACCAATGCCCAACACCAAAAACCTGGGGACTGAGCCAAACAGATATCAATGTCTCACTCTTAATTAACTGGGAAGGTAGGATCTTGGAAAAGACACAAGCCTAGAACCCTCTACACACAGAAGGCACCCCAAGGAAAAGATATTTCCTAGAAAAGGACTTGATATTAGTGATATAGCTACCTACTACAAAAACTTACAAGGATCAATGGAGAAAAAAAATTTTTTTAAATAGAATATGACAAGACACAAAAGCAAGATGCAATCTCGTACCACCAGCCCACCCAAAATAAGTCCGGGAGACAATGAAATAGAGGAAAATGGGAGAGACACACCTGAAATATATGAAATGATACCAACCAAGTTAAAGAAATCCATGAGGCTATACAGGAAATTAAATGAGAAATAATCTCTCAGGTAAAAAAAAAAGAAATGTCAACATTCACAAAGGAATTGCTTAACAAACCTACAGTAGAGATAGCTAAAAAATACATGATGACACTAAAAAGATACTGTGAATGATCAACATAGCAAAGAAATAGAATTCATTAAATGAATTCAAACAGATATCCAGGAATTTAAAAATTCCACTGAAGCTGACAAAACTGCTTGAATGAAAATGAAAACAGACTTTCAGACCATGAAGACATGATAATAGCTAGCAATCATAAAATGAAAGATTGGCTGATGAGAAAGATGGCGGATGTGTAAGAAGCAGGCAGCGAAACTCTCTAAAAGTTGCCACTGGACCATGGGAATATAGTGACCCGGAGAGCACAGGAGGGAGGGATGTGCCTCCCCTGGACCCAGGAAAGTTCTGAAGTGCAGTTTGGGATGCCGGGCACCAGGGAAGTGTACTTTCAACAACAAAGAAGGAGGAGACAGCCATACCTTCTCCCTGTCCCAGGAACCATGGTGTGACAGAAGCTCAAATCTGTGGACACACGGTGACAGCTGGGAGCCCCCACAGAGGATTACAAGACAGTAGTGGGGCAGTGGATCAGCAGAGGACTGCACTGGCCAGCGGTGAGTGTCTCTCAGCCACAGCTTTCCCAAACCAGAGAGCGACTGGCCAGGCGCCATTTTGGGGGGTGCAGCGAAAATCAGAGCAGTGCAAAAACACAGCACGCATGACTCGCGCTTGTGACAGCAAGACGCTGCGGCCCTCAGGCCCGTGGAAAGTGCACTGACAGCGGCAGGTGAACGAGACTGGTCTGGGCCTGAAAGTACATGCTTCTGCTCACTGCCCCACCAAAGGGCCTCCTGGCTTACTAGGATGGACCTGCACAGAACAGGACTCTGTCACCACACGGTGCCTGCCGACAACAGAGTCAACACCTGGAACTGATTCTTCTTTTCTCTCTCTCATTTGTTTTTTGTTCTGGTGAAAGTTTTTTCTTTTTTTTTTTTTGTGGGGTTTTATTTTTCTTTTGTCTGTTTGTTTTTCTGTTTTGTCTTCACTTTTGTTTCTGTTTGTCTATTTGCTCTTTCCTTCATTATTCTCTCTGGTTTTTATATGAGTGTAAACAGTGCCTCTAGCCTCTTTGTGATTATGGTTGTGATCTGTTCTTCCTTTAATCACTTCCTTCTCTTTTTCCCACCAGTCATCTGCACCAGTTTCCCAATGTTAGTGGGATCCTTCTTGGTCCTCTAACCTTACATCTAATTCCTTCCTCTACTCCCAATACACTATTTCCCCCTTAACTCATTTTAAATTTAAACTCCTGAGGGAAAAATTGACATATTAAGGACTTGTATACTGCATATAATTTTTCTGGTGTGTTTTACATTTTGTTATATAACCACAACTCTATATGGTTAAAAGTGGCAAATAACTGGTTAGCTCAGTCTATCATTTTCTAGGCTGTGTTTGATGCTTTAGGTACTATTATAGCCAAATGTGAAATAATTGTTCTAAACAGTTTTCTTCCTGATATTTCATGATCGAGATTGACTAAGGGATACAGAAAATACAGTGGCACAGTACCAAAGAAACAAGGGCAGGGCCAAACAGGTAGCAACTTCTCCTATCCAACAAATTGAAGAGGTAGGATCTGGCAGCAAGCTCAAAACCCAAAAAGAAGCTTCACTTGGAAGATACTGCAGAGAATTAGTCATCTCCTAAGGATCTTGAACACTAGCAATAAAGTAACCTACCACAGGTAATTTACAAACATCACCCCAGGAATTAAACTAAAGAAAGAAAAGAAAATTAGATGACACTTAAACAAGATGTAATCCCACACATGCAATTCACCAAAAGAAAACCTAGGGGGCAATGAGGTAGGACAATCCAAAAGCCACACATCTGGTCTATCTGAAGAGGTAACAACAAAGCAACTGAATGAGGCTCTGGAAAAAAATAAAACAGAAATAATTTCACAGATAACTGCAGAGATAATGTCCACAATGAAGACCATGCTTAAGGACACTATAGCTGATACAGACAAAAAAAGATGAGCTTAAGAAAATTATAGAAACCATGAATGCTCAGCATAGGAAAGAAATGGAATCCATAAGGCCGATTCGAACAGATATCCAGGAGAACAAAAATTCCCTTGAAAGTATTTGTAGCAGATTAAGCCAATGTGAGGACAGGATCTCAGATATAGAAGACAGGCTTGCAATTAGTGATCATGAAAAGAAAGAATTTCTAAAAACAGCAAGGGACCATGAAAAATCAATTCAGGAGCTGCTAGATGACTCAAAGATAAACAACTTAAGAATAATTGGAATAAATGAAAAAGCATGAGATATCATCAATGACATTAGAAGTTTACTCACAGATATTATCAGGGAGAACTTCCCTGGAAGAAAAAAGAATTTGATCTCCATATAAATGAGGCTTTTAGAACTCTAACTAGACATGATCAAAAAAAACTTCAGCCAGTCATATCATAGTCAAAATCCCAGAAATTCAACAGAAGGGCAGAATCTTAAAAGCTGTTAGGGAGAAGAGACAAATCACCTATAAAGGAAAACCCATCAGAATCACAGCTGACTTTGCAGCACAAACCCTCAAGTCAATAAGAGCTTGGAATGACATATTTCAAGCTCTAAAGGAAAATAACTTTCAACCCAGATTGATGTACCCTGCAAAACTATCTTTAAAAATTGATGGAGAAATACAATACTTTCAGGACAAAGAACATCTGAGAAAATTTATGACCACCAAACCAGCACCCCAAAATGTTCTGAAGGACATTCTAGAAAGAGATAACAAGGACTACAACTCCAGGAACTGCAACAGAAGGAATCCACCAGGCAGGGAAGATAATTAAATACAGGGAGAGGGGGAAAAAATAAACAAAGCATGGGAAGCAACAAAGGGAAAATATCATGACAAGTGTAAGTTAATACATATCAGTTTTAACCATCCATGTTAATGGTATAAATTCACCAATCAAAAGGAACAGACTGGCAAAATGGATCAAGAAGCAAGATCCAACAATATGCTGTATGCAAGAAACACATTTAATTCAGAAAGAAATTCATAGACTGAAAGTCAAAGGATGGAAAACAATACTCCATGCAACAGGAACCCATAAAAAAGCAGGGGTAGCTATTCTTTTTGCAGACAAAGTGAATTTCAAGCCAAGAATGATTCAGAGAAATAAAGATGGTCATTACATCCTTGTAAAGGGAACAATCCAAGAGGAAGAGATAACAATCATAAATATATATGCATCAAATACCAGTGCAACCAGCTATATAAAACAAGTACTAAAGGACATGAAAAATCAAATAAGGACTAATACAATTATATTGGGGGATCTCAATACTCCACTGTCACAAAAAGACAGATCAACTAGACAAAAAATCAATGAAGAAATAGTAGAACTGAACCAAACTTTGGAACAAATGGACTTAGTAGATGTCTACAGAGTGTTCCAGCCCACAACATCAGAATACACATTCTTCTCAGCTACACATGGGATATTCTCCAAAATAGACCACATACTAGCTCATACAACCTGCTTAAGTAAATGCAAAGGAATTGAAATTATCCCATGCCTATTATCAGACCATAGTGCAATGAAATTGAAAATCAATGGCAAAAGAAATCACAAAAATTCCCTAAACATATGGAAACTAAACAGCACCCTCCTGAAGAACCAATGGGTCACAGATGAAATTAAAGGAGAAATTAGACACTTTCTACAACTGAATAATAACAGTACAACATACCAGAACTTATGGGATACAATGAAAGCAGTCCTAAGAGGGAAATTTATAGCATTAAATACATATATCAGAAAAATAGAGCAAGTGCAAAAAACAACTTAATGGCGAACCTCGAACTTTTAGAAAAAGAAGACCAGCCTAAGCCAAAAGCCCATACAAGAGAGGAAAATATAAAGATCAGAGCAGAAATTAACGTATTGGAGAATAAAAAAACAATACAAAGAATCAATGAAGCAAAGAGTTGGTTCTTTGAAAGAATAAATAAGATTGACAAACCCTTATCCAACCTTATTAAAAAAAGAAAAGACTGAGATCCATGCAATTGAAAATGAAAAGGGTGATATCACGACAGACCCTGAAGAAATCCAGACCAACATCTATACCTATTCTGAAAATTTGTATTCTACTAAGATGGAAAATGCAAAAGAAATGGACAGATTCCTAGATATGTAGGAATTACCAAAGCTGAATCAAGAAGATTTAAAAATCCTAAATAAACCAATATCAACCAATGAAATTGAAGATGTAATTAAAAACCTCCCAACAAAGAAAAGCCCAGGCCCTGATGGATTCACTGCCGAATTCTTAAAGAAATTTAGAGAAGACCAAACACCACTACTTCTCAAACCTTTTAATGAAATTGAAAGGGAAACAATACTCCCAAATTCATTCCTGGAAGCAAGCATTACCCTGATACCAAAACCAGAGAAGGACCCAACTAAGAAAGAGAGCTACAGGCCAATCTCCTTAATGAACATAGATGCAAAAATCCTTAATAAGATACTGGCAAACATAATACAACAAATCATCAAGAAAATTATACACCATGACCAAGTTGGATTAATATCGGGGATGCAGGGATGGTTCAACATATGTAAATCAAAAAATGTGATACACCATATTAACAGAACCAAAGACAAAAATCACATGATCACCTCAATAGATGCAGAAAAGGCTTTTGACAAAGTCCAGCACCTTTTTATGATAAAAACCCTATAGAAAATTGGAATAGATGGTCTTTATCTCAATCTGGTAAAAGCTATCTATGACAAACCAACAGCCAATATTATACTAAATGGCCAAAAACTGAAAGCCTTCCCTCTAAAATCAGGAACAAGACAAGGATGTCCACTGTCCCCACTCTTATTCAACATAGTCCTAGAAACTTTAGCCAGAGCAATTAGACAAGCAAAAGAAATAAAAGGAATAATGATTGGAAAGGAAGAAGTTAAATTATCATTATTTGCAGACGACACAACACTCTACACAGAAGACCCCAAAAACTCCACTAAAAAACTGCTAGATTTAATAAGCTATTCAGTAGTGTAGCTGGATAAAAAGTCAATACTCAAAAATCAATAGCATTTCTGTACACAAATAAACTTACTGAAAGAGAAATTAGGGAAATAATACCTTTCCCAATAACATCCAGAAAAATGAAATACCTAGGAATGAACCTTACAAAGGTTGTAAAAGAACTATACACTGAAAACTACAGTACTCTGAAAAAGGAGATTGAAGAGGATATCAGAAAATGGAAAGATATCCCTTGCTCCTGGACAGGAAGAACCAATATAGTGAAAATGGCCATACTTCCAAAATTGTTATACAGATTTAATGCAATTCCAATCAAAATTCCAACAGCGTATCTCACAGAATTAGAGAAAACAATCCTAAAGTTCATTTGGAATCAGAAGAGACCTAGAATAGCAAAGGCAATTCTGGGCAACAAAGGCAAGGCAGGGGGCATCACAATCCCCGACTTGAAATTGTACTATAAAGCTACTGTGATAAAAACAGTGTGGTCCTGGCAAAAAAAAAAAAAAAAAAAAAAAAAAAAAAAACAGACCTGAACATCAATGGAACAGATTAGAAGATGCTGAAACAACCCCAGACATACTAAGCCAACTTTTCTTTGACCAAGGTGCCAAACACATTCACTAGAAGAAAAATAGCCTCTTTAATAAATGGTGCTGGAAAAACTGGCTCTACACATGCCGAAGATTAAAACTAGACCCATATCTTTCACCATGCACTAAACTAAATTCAAAGTGGATCAGAGATCTAAATATTAAAACAGAAACATTAAATTTGCTGGAAGGTAGGATAGGTAAAACCCTTGAAGATATTGGTGTAAGCAAAGACTTTATGAATAAAACCTCAACTGCACAGGAAATATCACAAAGAATCAACACCTGGGATCTCATCTTATTAAAAAGCTTTTGCACAGCAAGAGAAACCACCAACAGAGTGAAGAGACAACCCACAATGTGGGAAAAAATGTTTGTCAGCTGCTCCTCAAAGGATTACTATCGAGAACATATAAAGAACTCAGAAAAATCAGACCTCCCAAGTTTAAAGAACCACCCCAAAAATGGGCATCTGAGATGAATACACATTTCTCAGATGAAGAAATACAAATGGCAAATAAATATACAAAAAAATGTGCAACATCACTAGTCATTCAAGAGATGCAAATTAAAACAACACTGAGATACCATATCACACCAGAAAGAATGGCTATTATAAAAAATCAACTAATAACAAATGCAGGAGGGGCTGTGGGGAAAAAGGAACCCTTCTTCACTGTTGGTGGGAGTGTCAACTGGTACAGCCACTGTGGAAATCAGTGTGGAGATTCCTCAAAAAACTAGTGTTGGAGGTCCCATTTGATCCAGCTATTCCCCTTCTGGGTATCTTCCCAGAAGAATTGAAAACATCGTACCACAGTGATATATGTGCACCCATGTTTATAGCAGCACAATTTGTAATAGCCAGATCTTGGAAACAAACCTAATGCCCGTCAACTGAGGTATGGATAAGAAAGATGTGGTATTTTTATACAATGGAGTACTATTCAGCCATTAAGAAGGATAAACTGGAGACTTTTATAGGTAAATGGGTTCAACTCGAGAAAATACACATAAGTGAAATAAATCGGACACACATGTGTAGGCATTGTATTGTCTCTCTAGTATGAGAAACTGAAAGAGTAAATAAGATCCAAAATATACAATAGACATTGTGAATCAAAAAGAAACTGGTCAAAAGGAAAGAGAGACTGGGTTGGGGGAATAGAGAAAAGAAAGAAGGGAAAGGAAAAAATCTGTATATATATATAAGATGGTTAAGATAGATGCACTACTAATTTTACTTACTTCATTGAAGAGTATGGTTTGTGTCAATAATATTTGGACAATTGAAGGCTAATATCTGGTATCCTGAATAACTAACTTAAAGATAATAATACGTAATGCATTAACCATTGTTACCCTCCTATTATGTTGTTTTGAAAATTTGTTCTTTTTTGATTTGTTTTGTTTTTTTGTTCTCGTTAAAATAAAAAAGAGAAAGATCCCCTAAAAATAATGAGGGATCAAGAAACAACAGTTCAACAGCTGCAAGATGATGCAATGAAAAACAATATAAGACTAATAGGTGTCAATTACAAAGCAGGAGTTAACACAAATGACATAAAAAGACTATTTGCAGAAATAACAGCAGAAAATTTCCCAAACATGAGAACAGAATCTGATGTAAAGATAAGTGAGGCATATAGAAATCCAAGTAGTCATGATGAAAATAAAGGTACACCCAGACATTCAGTAATCAAAATCCCAGAAATTCAGCACAAGAAATGAAGACTAAAATCTGTTAGAGAAAGGAAATCATCACCTATAAAGGAAAGCCCATCAGAACCACAGCAGACTTCTCAACACACACCCTCAGTACTAGAAGAGCTTGAAGTGAAGTATGTCAAGTACTGAAAGAAAACAACTTCCAATCAAGATTGACGTACCCTGCAAAACTATCTTTCAAAATTAATGGAGAGATAAGATACTTCCGTGACAAAGAACAACTCAAGAAATTCATGACCACCAAACCAACTTCATAAAAAATACTGAAAGTTATTTTAGACAGAGATAAAAGTGAACACAATTCCAAGAACAACAACAGAAATAAACCATCATGCATTGCAGAGGGGAAAAGCAGGGAACCAACAGCAATAAAATAATATGACAAAGATGAGCAAATATGTATCATATATAACATCAATATATATAGCCTCAATTCACCAATCAAAAGAAACAGATTGGCAGAATGAACCAAGAAACAAGATCCAACAATATGCTGTATAAAACAAACACATTTAACTCAAAAGGAAACTCATAGATTGAAAGTGAAAGGACGGAAAAAATACTCTATGTGACAGGAACCCAGAAAAAAAGCAGGGGTAGCTATTCTGTTTGCAGACAATATGAACTTCAAACCAAGAATGATCAAAAGAGGTAAAGAAAGTCACTGAATACTTTTTAGGGGAAAAATTCAAGAGGAAGAGATAACAATCATCTATATATATGCACAAAATACAGGAGCACCCAACTATATAAGACAAATATTAAGAGACATGACAAGTCAAATAAGCAATAACACAATTGTAATGTGGGAACTTAACACCCCATTGTCACAAAGAGATAAATCAACTAGACAAAAACTCAGCAAAGAAATAACAGAACAGAACCAAACTTGTGAACAAAGGGACTTAGTATATATTTAGAGTGTTCCATCCAACAATATCAGAATATGCATACTTCTCAGCTGAGCATATGACATTCTTTAAATAGATCATATAGTATCCCATAGAACATGATTTATAAATACAAAGGAATTTATATCATCCAATTCATATTATCTGACCACAGTGCAATGAAACTGGAGATTAATGACAAAAGAAAGTGCAAAAATTCCATAAACACATGGAAATTAAATAAAACTCTCCTAAACAAGCAATGGGTCACAGATAGAGTTAAAGAAGAAATTAAACTATATCTACAATCAAACAAAAATCTAAATAAAACAGAACCAGTAGGATGCAATGAAAGCAGTCCTATGAGGGATATCTATAGTGCTGAATTCTCATATAAGGAAAACAGAATGAGCACAAATAAACAACATGATGCTGCACCTCGAGCTTCTAGAAAAAGAGCAATTCAAGCCCAAAGCCCACAGAAGGAAGGAAATTATAAAGATCAGAGCAGAAATTAATGCAATGGAGACTAAGAAAATAATACAATTAATTAATGAATCAAAGAGTAGGTTCTTTGAAAGAATAAATAATGAAATTAACCAAAACTTATATGAAATTAATAAGGGCAAAAATCATTTGTTTTAAATGTCTAATAAAGTTCATAAATCACAAGAGGGGAAAAAGCTCATGATGATTGAGAAACAAAATTTAATTCTATCTGTTTTATAAGAGCTGTTAGCTACAATCATAGATTAGGTGTGTTATTTGCAATATGTATATCTTACAAAGTAATTACATAACTATATAAGAAAAATTCCTACACATCAATGATAGACAGACAAATGACAATAAAAACTGGCAAAGAACAGGTACTTCACCTAAGAAAAGGTATAAATAGCTCATCACTAGCTTAAAATATTTTCAACATTATTAGTACCACTGAAATGCAAATTGTACTCACAATACGACACCATCACATACAAGTTGAATAGATAAAATAAAAAAGACTGTCACCAAATATTAAGCATGTAGGGAATTTGAATTTTCATAGTTGTTGGTGAGTATATAAAATATTGTTCTTACCTTAGAAAACTGTTGGTCAATATATTATAAAATTAAATATACTGTTATGACCCAGATATTCCACTCCTGTGTATTTACTGAAGAGAAACGAAAATACATGCTCACCAAAAATTATGCAGTAATATTTACCTCAGCTTCAATTACAACAAGCAAAACTTTGAAATAAATAAAATAATCATTATAAAAAATGAATAAGTTATGGCATGTTATTCCATATTCAAAATACATAAACTGGGCTGGTGAGATGGCTCAGTGGCGTAAGCACCTGCCTTGCAAGCATGAGGGCCTGAGTTCAACTCCCGGATCCCACATATGAAAAAGGGGCCGGTGATATCGCTCAGCGGCACAGGTGCCTGTTGGCACGCGAGGTCCTGAGGTCGACCCCCAGTACCCACAAAAAAAATACATAAACTACTATTTTTCACAACGACATAGATAAAACTGTAAAACAAATTGAATGAAGACTGCAAGACACGAAAGAGCATATATTGTACGATGTCACTTATGTGAAACTCAAGAACTGGCAAACCAGTCTTGATTTCAATGTAACTGGTTAGAGAGTAAGTTTGTTAGATATTTCGAGTCACCTAAAATACAGGCGCTCTGAATTGGGAGAGGTAATCACAACCAAACATGGATAGTCAACCGGAAATCTGACCCATCAAAGCAAATATCAGGGTTTCACTGATGGGACAGCCTCCTGCTTGAATCCCTTACTAGAGAGCTTCTAATAGCCTGAGGGAAGAAGCTGGCACTACAGAGACTACACTCCTGGGGTAGTCTCTGGGCATACCCTCCCTCTCATCTAGAAGAGAAAACAAATCTTGGGGTAAATGTTTTGGGGGCACCAAGAAAACCACAACATGTTATGAAAAGGGGAAAATGAGACATTTGTTTCACCGCTCCACCATGTTCCACCATGGTCTGAAACACTGGAGATCACTACTTCTTTTTTTTTGTGGGTACCAGGGGTCAAACTCAGGACCTCACACTCCAGCAGGCATCCATGCCGCTGAGCGATATCATCGGCCCTTTTTGCGTATGTGGTACCAGGAGTTGAGCTCAGGGCCTCACACTTGCCAGGCAGGCATTTATGCTGCTGAGCTTTCTCACTGTCCCCAGAACACTACTTCTTAATAGCATCCTATCCACTACCCCCACCTGCAAGGTATCGCCCTCAGCTCTAGGCAGAGAGAGGTTAAACATTGCAAACTTGGGGCATCATGAGCCCTCCGAAATGGACCCACAGATCATATACCTGGACATACTGGAGACCAAGAGAGACTGAACAGTCTGTTCAAAGTGACTGCTTTCCTGTTGTTTCTCCAAAGATCAGAATGATCTGATTCAGTAGGAAACCATAAACACTTATCATTCTTCCATTCAGAGAAGAGGTCCTAGATGAGTCCCTGGGACCACACAATTCCTGCAAGTTGGAAAGTGGAAATTTTTTTTTTTTAATTTTAAAGAGAAGAAAAAACAAAACAAAAAATCAAAAAAAGAACAAATTTTCAAAACAACATAATAAGAGGGTAACAATGGTTAATGCATTACGTATTATTATCTTTAAGTTAGTTATTCAGGATACCAGACATTAGCATTCAATTGCCCAAACATTATTGGCTCAAACCGTACTCTTCAATAAACTAAGTAAAATTGGTAGTGTATCTGTCTTAACCATCTTATATATATATATACATTTTTTTTCCCTTTCCCTTCTTTCTTTTCCCTATTCCAGTCTCTCTTTCCTATTGACCAGTTTCTTTTTGATTCACTGTGTCTATTGTACATTTTGGATCTTATTTACTCTTTCAGTTTCTCATACTAGAGAGACAATACGATGCTTACACATGTGAGTCTGGTTTATTTCACTTATGAGTATTTTCTCGAGTTGCATCCATTTACCTATAAAAGTCTCCAGTTTATCTTTCTTTATAGCTGAATAGTACTCCATTGTATAAAAATACCACATCTTTCTTATCCATTCCTCAGTTGATGGGCATTTGGGTTGTTTCCAAGATCTGGCTATTACAAATTGTGCTGCTATAAACATGGGTGCACATATATCACTGTGGTACGATGTTTTTAATTCTTCTGGGAAGATGCCCAGAAGGGGAATAGCTGGGTCAAATGAGACCTCCAACCCTAATTTTTGAGGAATCTCCACACTGATTTCCACAGTGGCTGTACCAGTCGACACTCCCACCATTGAAGAAGGGTTCCTTTTTCCCCACAGCCCCTCCAGCATTTGTTATTAGTTGATTTCTTTATAGTAGCCATTCTTTCTGGGGTGAGATGGTATCTCAGTGTTGTTTTAATTTGCATCTCTTGAATGACTAGTGATGTTGCACATTTTTTTGTATATTTATTTGCCATTAGTATTTCTTCATCTGAGAAATGTGTATTCATCTCAGATGCCCATTTTTGGAGTGGGTCTTTAAATTTAGGAGGTCTGATTTTTTTGAGTTCTTTATATGTTCTCGATAGTAATCCTTTGTCTGAGGAACAGTTGGCAAACATTTTTTCCCACATTGTGGGTTGTCTCTTCACTCTGTTGGTGGTTTCTCTTGCTGTGCAAAAGCTTTTTAATAAGATGAGATCCCAGTTATTGATTCTTTGGGATAGTTCCCGTGTGGTTGAGTTTTCATTCATAAAGTCTTTGCCTACACCAATGTCTTCAAGGGTTTTACCTATCCTACCTTCCAGCAGATTTAATGTTTCCATTTTAACATTTAGATCTCTAATCTATTTTGAATTTAGTTTAGTGCATGGTGAAAGATATGGGTCTAGTTTTAGTCTTCGGCATGTGTAGAGGCAGTTTTTCCAGCACCATTTATTAAAGAGGCTATCTTTCTTCCAGTGAATGTGTTTGGCAACTTTGTCAAAGATAAGGTGGCTTAGTATGTCTGGGGTTGTTTCAGCATCTTCTAATCTGTTCCATTGATCTTCAGGTCTGTTTTTTTGCCAGGACCACACTGTTTTTATCACAGTAGCTTTATAGTATAATTTCAAGTCAGGGATTGTGGTGCCCCCTGCCCTGCCTTTGTTGCCCAGAATTGCCTTTGCTATTCTAGGTCTCTTCTGATTCCAGATGAATTTTAGGATTGTTTTCTCTAATTCTGTGAGATATGCTGTTGGAATTTTGATTGGAATTGCATTAAATCTGTATAACAATTTTGGAAGTATGGCCATTTTCACTATGTTGGTTCTTCCTATCCAGGAGCAAGGGATATCTTTCCACTTCCTGATATCCTCTTCAATCTCCTTTTTCAGAGTACTGTAGTTTTCAGTGTAGACGTCTTTTACTTCGTTTGTGAGATTGATTCCTAGGTACTTCATTTTTTTAGATGTGATTGTGAAAGGTGTTGTTTCACTAATTTCTCTCTCAGTGAGTTTGTTATTGGTGTACAGGAAGGCTATTGATTTTTGAGTGTTGACTTTGTATCCAGCTACACTACTGAATTTGCTTATTAAATCTTGCAATATTTTAGTGGAGTTTTTGGGGTCTTCTACATAGAGTATCATGTCGTCTGCAAATAGTGATAATTTAACTTCTTCCTTTCCAATCATTATTCCCTTTATTTCTTTCTCTTGTCTAATTGCTCTGGCTAAAGTTTCCAGAACTATGTTGAATAAGAGTGGGGACAGTGGACATCCTTGTGTTGTTCCTGATTTTAGAGGGAAGGCTTTCAGTTTTTGGCCATTTAGTGTAATATTGGCTGTTTTTTTGTCATAGATAGCTTTCACCAGGTTGAGATAAAGACCCTCTATTCCAATTTTCTGTAGGTTTTTATATCATGAAAAGCTGCTGGACTTTGTCAAAAACTTTTACTGCATCTATAGAGATGATCATGTGATTTTTGTCTTTGGTTCTGTTAATATGGTGTATTACATTTATTGATTTACGTATGTTGAATCATCCCTGCATCCCAGGGATGAATCCAACTTGGTCATGGTGTATAATCTTCTTGATTTGTTGGATTCTGTTTGCCAGAATCTTATGAAGGATTTTTGCATCTATGTTCATTAGGGAGATTGGCCTGTAGTTCTCTTTCTTAGTTGGGTCCTTCTCTGGTTTTGGTATCAGGGTAATGCTTGCTTCCAGGAATGAATTTGGGGGTACTGCTTCCCTCTCAATTTCATTAAAATGTTTGAGAAGTAGTGGTGTTAGGTCTTCTCTAAATTTCTTTACAAATTCAGCAGTGAATCCATCGGGGCCTGGGCTTTTCTTAGTTGGGAGGTTTTTAATTACATCTTCAATTTCATTGGTTGATATTGGTTTATTTAGGATTTTTAAATCTTCTTGATTCAGCTTTGGTAATTCATACGAATCTAGGAATCTGTCCATGTCTTCTGCATTTTCCATCTTAGTAGAATATAGATTTTTAAAATAGGTATAGATGTTGTTCTGGATTTCTGCAGGGTCTGTCGTGATATCACCCTTTTCATTTTCAGTTGCATGGATTTGAGTCTTTTCTTTTCTTTTTTTAATAAGGTTGGATAAGGGTTTGTCAATCTTATTTATTCTTTCAAAGAACCAACTTTTTGCTTCATTGATTCTTTGTATTGTTTTTTTAGTCTCCAATATGTTAATTTCTGCTCTGATCTTTATAATTTCCTCCCTTGCACGGGCTTTTGGCTTAACCTGCTCTTCTTTTTCTAGAAGTTCGATGTTCGCCATTAAGTTGTTTATTTGCACTTGCTCTATTTTCCTGATATAAGTATTTAGTGCTATAAATTTCCCTCTTAGGACTGCTTTCAATGTATCCCATAAGTTCCGGTATGTTGTACTGGCATTATCATTCAGTTGTAGAAATTTTTTAATTTCTTCTTTAATTTCATCTGTGACCCATTGGTTGTTCAGGAGGGTGCTGTTTAATTTCCATGTGTTTAGGGAGTTTTTGTGGTTTCTTTTGCCTTGATTTCCAATTTCATTGCACTATGGTCCGATAATAGGCATGGGATAATTTCAATTCCTTTGCATTTACTTAAGCATGTTTTATGAGCTAGTATGTGGTCTATTTTGGAGAACATCCCATGTGCAACGGAGAAGAATGTGTATTCTGATGTTGTGGGTGGAACACTCTGTAGACATCTACTAAGTCCATTTGTTCCAAAGTTTGGTTCAGTTCTACTATTTCATTATTGATTTTCTGTCTAGGTGATCTGTCTTTTTGTGACAGTGGAGTATTGAGATCTCCCAATATAATTGTTTTAGTGCTTATTTGATTTTTCATGTCCTTTAGTACTTGTTTTATATAGCTGCGTGTATTGGTATTTGACGCATATATATTTATGATCACTATCACTTCCTCTTGGATTGTTCCCTTTACAAGGATGTAATGACCATCTTTATCTCTCTGAATCATTCTTGGCTTGAAATTCATTTTGTCTGCAAAAAGTATAGTTGCCCCTTCTTTTTTCGGGGTTCCTGTTGCATGGAGTATTGTTTTCCATCCTTTGACTTTTAGTCTATGAATTTCTTTCTGAATTATATGTGTTTCTTTTTTTTTTTTTGGTGGGTATCGGGGGGTCGACCTCAGGACCTCGCGTGCCAGCAGGCACCTGTGCCGCTGAGCGATATCACCGGCCCTTTTTTAGTATGTGTGCTCCGGGAGTCGAACTCAGGCCCTAGCACTTGCCAGGCCGGCGCTTACATCGCTGAGCCATCTCACCGGCCCTAAATGTGTTTCTTGTATACAGCATATTGTTGCATCTTGCTTCTTGATCCATTTTGCCAGTTTGTGCCTTTTGATTGGTGAATTGAGACCGTTAACATTGATGGTTAAAACTGATATGTATTTACTTATACTTGTCATGATATTTTCCTGTTGTTGGTTCCCACTCTTTGATTTTCCCCTTTCCTGCTATTTAATTATCTGCCCTGCCTGGTGGATCCCTTCTGTTGGGGTTCCTATCTCTTTCTAGAATGTCCTTCAGAACATTTTGGAGTGCTGGTTTGGTGGTCATAAATTTTCTCAGATGTTCTTTGTCATGGAAGTATTTTATTTCTCCATCAATTTTGAAAGATAGTTTTGCAGGGTACATCAATCTGGGTTTGAAAATTATTTTCTTTTAGAGCTTGAAATATGTCATTCCAAGCTCTTATTGACTTGAGGGTTTGTGTTGAAAAGTCAGCTGTGATTCTGATGGTTTTTCCTTCATGGGTGGATTTGTCTCTTCTCCCTAACAGCTTTTAAGATTCTGCCCTTCTGTTGAATTTCTGGGATCTTGACTATGATATGTCTGGATGAAGTTTTTTTTTTGGTCATGTCTAATTGTTGTTCTAAAAGCTTCCTTAATATTGGGGTCAAATTCATTTTCTCTTCCAGGGAAGTTCTCCATGGTAATGTCTTTGAACAAGGTTTTAACGTCATTGATGCTATCTCCTGCTTTTTCATTTATTCCAATTATTCTTAAGTTGTTTATCTTTGAGTCATCTAGCAGCTGCTGAATTGATTTTTCATGGTCCCTTGCTGTTTTTAAGAATTCTTTCTTTTCATGATCACTAATTGCAAGCCTGTGTTCTATATCTGATATCCTGTCCTCGCATTGGCTTAATCTGCTACAAATACTTTCAATGGAATTTTTGTTCTCTTGGATATCTGCTTGTATCTGCCTTATGGATTCCATTTCTTTCCCGTGCTGAGCTTTCATGGTTTCTATAGTTTTCTTAAGCTCATCTATTTTTTTTGTCTGTATCAGCTATAGTGTCCTTAAGCATGGTCTTCATTGTGGACATTATCTCTGCAGTTATCTGTGAAACTATTTCTGTTTTATTTTTTTTCAGAGCCTCATTCAGTTGCTTTGTTGTTACCCCTTCAGATAGGCCAGGTGGGTGTCTTTCGGATTGTCCCACCTCGTTGCCCTCTAGGTTTGCCTTTGGTGAATTGGATGTGTGGGGTGGCATCTTGTTTAAGTGTCATCTCATCTTTTCTTTCTTTAATTTATTCCTGGGGTGATGTTTGTAAATTACCTATGGTTGGTTACTTTATTGCTGGTGTTCAATATCTTTAGAAGATGACTACTTGCTTTTGGGTTTTGAGCTTTCTGCAGATCCTACCTCTTCAATTCATTGGATGTGAGAAGTTGTTACCTGTTTGGCCCAGTCCTTGATTCTTTGGTACTGTGCCACTGTATTTTCTGTGTCCCTTAGTCAATTTCAATCAGGAAATATCAGGAAGGAAAGCTGTTTAGAACAATTATTTCACATTTGGCTATAATGGTAACTGAAGCATCAAACACAGCCTAGAAAATGACAGACTGAGCTAACCAGTTATTTACCACTTTTAGCTGTATAAAGTAAAGTTGGGGTTATATAACAAAATCTAAAACACACCAGAAAAATTATATGCAGTATATGACTCCTTGGTATGTCAATTTTTTTCCCTCAGGAGTTTAAATTTAAAATGAGTTAAGGAGGAAATAGAGTATTGAGAGAAGGGAAGGAATTAGATGTAAGGTTAGAGGACCAAGAGGGATCCCACTAACATTGGGAGACTGGTGCAGAGGACTGGTGGTAAAAAGAGAAGGAAGGGATAAAAGGAAGAACAGATCACAACCACAATCACAAGGAGGTTAGAGGCGCTGTTTACACTCATATAAAAACCAGAGAGAATAATGAAGGAAAGAGCAAATAGACAAACAGAAACAAAAACGTAGAAAAAAACAACCAAGCAAACAGACAAAAGAAAAATAAAACCCCACAAAATAAAATAAAATAAAATAAAACCCCTTCACCTGAACAAAAAACTAATGAGAGAGAAAAAATAAAAATAAAAATAAAAATAAATTAAAGAAATAAAAAGAATAGTTCCAGGCGTTGACTCTGCTGTAGGCAGGCACCGTGTGATGATGAAGTCCTTTGCCATGCAGGTCTGTCCCAGCAAGCCAAGAGCGGCCCTTTGGCAGAGCGGTGAGCAGAATTGTGGACTTTCAGGCGGAGACCAGTCTCCTTCACCTGCTGCCCTCAGTGCACTGCTCCACCCTGCCCGGAGCGCGAGTTCCCAGTGCTGTTTTCTCGCTGCTCTGATTTTCACCACGCCCCCCACAATGGCGCTGGGCCAGTTGCTCTCTGGCGCCGGACAGGTGTGGCTGAGAGACCAGTCTGGTTCACCTGCCATTCTCAGTGCACTTTCATGGGCCTGAGAGGCACCGCACTGCCCTGTTGGGAGCATGAGTTCCCAGCACTGTTTTTCTTTCGCACCGCTCTGATTTTCACCACACCCCCCACTATGGCGCCCGGCCAGTTGCTCTCTGGCGCGGGACAGCTGTGGCTGAGAGATACTCACCACCGGCCAGCGCCGTTCTCCGCAGCTCCCCTGCCCTGCCACTGTCTCGCGATCCTCCGTGGGGGCTCCCTGGGCGCTAGCTGCCATCGTGTTTCTGCAGCTTTGAGCTTCTGTCATGCGGCAATTCCTGGGATGGTAGAAGGTGCGCACGTGGGGTCTGCTCCTTCTCCGTTGAAAAGTACCCTTCACTGGTGCCGGGGGTCCCAAGCTGAGCTTCAGAACTTTTCTGGGTCCCGGGGAGGCATCTCCTCCCCTCCTGCACTCTCCCAGTCACTATATTCCCATGGTCCAAAGGCAACTTTTAGAGAGTTTTGCTGCGTGCTTCTTACTCATCCACCATCTTTTTTCTCCCCCTGGAAAGTGGAATTCTTGAGTCACAGACAGTTTGTGACTTGAGTGTGAAGACACAGAGCAGGTCAAGTTGTACAAAATATTTCTGAAAATGCACTATGCAGAAAGCCCCTGGAAGCAGAATGCAAAGATAAAAATGGGATTTGTACAGCAGCAAGGAGTGCAGGAATGATAGGAGATTTGCAGAAGGCAACAGAATTGTCAGGAAAATTATTTCACATGCTACTCTTTCCAAATTAATATATTACAGACAGCAAAGTTAGATGGATATTAATATACAGTAAGAGAAAGATTGGACTCTCAAGGAAGTCAGCACAAAGCAAAGACATCAGGAGTATGGCTGGAGGCAAATCTGAAGAGAGCCAGGTCCTGATAAAGAAGCAATAGCAAGATCTGCATGTCTCCTGAGAGGTAAACAAAAACATGAGATTATGCGTGATTATCACCACCTAGTCCAGTGGGCACAGTTAGGTATCAGACACATAGGTGTGTGACAAGAACAAATGTATCATACTCTTCTTTCCCCAAATGCATTTTATCTTTCTGTATAATCTTGTTACTTGACTTCTTTCCCTATTGGATGAATATCTGCTAAGCAGCTATACTTATAAATTTGTGGTTTGATTGTAGTCTGACCCATGTTGTTCCTGTGTCGTGATTTGGCTGTATAAATTACACCTAATAAAGGGCCTCAGTGACTGCTCACTTGGGATACCTGCTGGAATCCAGGAGCTATTTTTTATCTCATTTCCAATAAAACTCTCCGAGCTTCCTTCTTTGTTTCAAAACTTCATTTCTTGATGTTGTGGTACAAGGAACTTGGCGCATGTGATACCTAACAGGTTGGGAGTTGTATTTTTCAAACTTCATTTTTTTTGTTAGTACACGATTGCAGTACTTAATGATAACATTCATTCATCATGGGGGATTTGCACATGTGCATAGCACATTTTAATTCATTTTTTGTACCATTCCCCTCCTCTCCCTCCAACCTTTCTTTTCCTCCCCAATTCCAATTTTTTCTTTGAATCCCTTTTGTATTCCTTCACTGTCCCTCCCATATCTCATTCTCCTTCCCATTTGAACAACTTATTCCTACTTCTTAGTATCTATCCTCCATTTCACTTCCTATATTATACTTCGAGTATTTCACAAAAGAGAAACAATGAAATATATAATCAAGTGTGTCTCACTTATTTAACTTATGCTTATGATCTCGAGTTGCATCTATTTACCTAAAATGTCTCATGTTTATCCTTTGTGGCAGATTAATACCCAATTTTATATAAATACCACCTTTTCTTTATTTATTCATCTATTGATGGGAGTATAGGCTGTTTCCAAGATTTAGCTATTATAAATTATGCTGCAAAATCATGGGTATTCACTCTGGTATGATGATCCTTGGGAGGATATCTAGAAGGGGAATAGTTGGGTCAAATGGAACCCCTAATTTTAGTTTGTAAGGAATCTGCATGCTGCTTTCTATAGAGACTATATCAATTTACATTCCCACCAAGGAGGGGGGGTGTTCCTTGTTCCCCACAGCATCACCACCTTTGTTATTGGTAGATTTCTTGATGATAGCCATTATTTTGGCATAAGATGTAATCTCAATATTGTTTCAATTTGCATCTCTGAAATGGCAAGTGATGTTGAGCACATTTTGTGTATTTATTAAATATTTGTATTTCCTCATTTGAGAAATGTCTATTTCAGATGACCATTTTTGGATTGGGTCTTTAAATTTGAGGAGTCTAACTTTTTTAGTTCATTTTATGTTCTATATATATTAGTGCTCTCTCTAAGGAGTAGTTGGCAAAAATGTTCCCATTCTGTTGGTGGTTTCCCTTGTTGTAGAAAAGCTTTATAATTTGATATGATATCATTTGCTGATTCTCTGTAATATTTCCTGTGCAGAAATACTTTTGTTCTGGCTTTTGTTAATAAAGTCTTTGCCTACCTCTATGTCTTCAACAGTGTTATGTGTTCTATCTTCCACCAAACTACATGTTTCTGTTTTAATATTTAGATCTTTGACCCCTTTCGATTTTACTTTAGTGCACAATGAGATATATGGGTCCAGGGTTAATGTTCAGCATGTGGAAAGAAAGTTTTCCCAACACCACCTGTTAAATAGTCTATCTTTCCTCCAGCAAAGGTGTTTGACCTGTTTGTCAAATAGAAGGTAGCTGAGTGAGCCTAGAGTAGTTTCTGCATTTTCTATTCTGTTCTATTGATCCATAAGTCTACTTTTTCCAATACCATGCTGTTTGTACCAGTGTAGCTTTGTAGTATACTTTAAAGTTTAGCAAATTTGATGTCCTTTGTTTTGCCCTTGTTGTCCAGAATTGCTTTTGCTATTCTAGGTCTTTTCTAGTTCCATAAGAATTTTAAGATTTTTTCTCCAGGTCTGTGAAAAATGCTCTTGGTATTTTGATGTAGATTACATTAAATCTATATAAACATTTTGGAAGTGTGTCCATTTTTACTGCATTGGTTCTGCTTGTCTAGGATGAGGGGATATATTTCTAATTATCTGATATCCTCCTCCATCTCCTTTTTTAGAGTATAGGAACATAGTTTTCTTTATACAGATCTTTCACCTCCTTGATTAGGGTAATTCCTAAACATTTCATTTTTCTTCAAGGTACTATGAATGGTGTTGTTTCCATAATCTCTCTGTTGGAGAGTTTGATATTTGTGTACTGCAATGCTATTGAATTTTGAGTGTTGAGTTTGTGTCCAGCTACACAAACAAATTTGGTTATTAGTTAAATGAGTCTTTTGATAGAGATTTGGGGATGTTGTATGTGGAGAATCATATCATCAACAAATAGTGATATTTCAATATCTTCCTATCAATATTATTCAATTTCTTTCTCTTGTCTAATTGCTCTGGTTAAGGTTTTCAGAACTATATTGAATGGGAGTAGTGATAGCATCCTTGAATTGTTCCTGAATTTAGAGTAAAACCTTTCAGTTTTTATCTATTTAGCATGAGGTTGGCATTTGGTTTGACAGATAGTTTTTATCGGATTGTGATAAAGACATTCCATTTCAATTTTCTTTAGGGTTTTTGTCATGAATGGATGTTGGATTTTGTGAGATGCTTTTCTTGTGTCTATAAAGATGATCATGTGCCTTTTGTCCTTGCTTCTCTTTATGTGATGCATTACATTTATTGATTTTTGTATGTTGAACCCTGCATACCTGGAGTGATTCTTACATAGTTGTATGGTATAAACTTTTGGATAATTTGCTGCATTTTGTTTGCCACTATCTTATTGACGATTTTTGTATCTGTGTTCATTAAGGATATTAGCTTGTAATTCACTTTTTTGGGGTAGATATTTTTTGGCTTTTTGTATCAGGGTAACACTTTCTTCCACGAAAGACAGTCAGAGTACTGCTTCCCTTTTGATTTCATTCAGAGCATAACACATTATTTGTCATGAAGGCCCATAAATATGTGTATGTCACACCCTCTTTTAATCTGTATAGTATTTCTATTGATGAATTATTAATTTAAATTTTATGAGTTTTGTTTTATTAAACGATGAGTGCATAACAGGAAAAATATCACAAAAATAAAGAATTGCATCTTTAATATTTCATGAGTTTTAATATAATAGCATCAACATTTTTTAGGTGTACAAATGTTTTAGGTGTACAAAGTCTAAAAAAGAACAACAGAAATTAATTCCTATATGAACTACAATGAAAATATCAATAGCACACTATAAAAAAATTTTACTTCAATTATCACATCTAAGGCAGTCTTCACACATGACAACTATACATTCCATACACAAATATATCTTAAACTTAAAACACATGTGTTTTGTTTTCTTGGTCTTTTTGTAGGACATACTTGACATACTGCTGGTCTTGATGTTTTGTCAGGTGTTTCTTATATTATGCAATGTGGATTTAACAGGAACATAAATTATCAATAAAATAAAATGTTAAATTCTTAATATATATTGCATGTTTAGAATAAACATCAATGTTTTCACATCAATTACGTACTTGCTTAAAACTCTATGAGATAACATCAGAAATGAATATAATTGAGCTACAATGTAAACACCAACAAAAGTCTAACACAGAAATAAGCTTTGCTTTAATTGTCATACCCAAGGCAGTCTTCACACGTGACAACTCCATGTTCCTTGCTCACATCTCACCTGCACTGACAGCATATGTGTTCAGCTGTACTTTCCTATCTGGCAGGCCATTCTCTGCACTTCTCTTTCTGCTTTGTCAGGAGCTTCCTACTATGCTGTACAAAGTGCACTTAGGAGGGAAATAAGATATCAATAAAATAAAATGTCAAATGTGTAATGAGTGCTTAGAATAGACATCAACATTTTCACATTAGCTGTTTACTTGCTTAAAATGCTTAAGTGATAACCTCAGAAATAAAAGCCAATGTGAAGTACAGTGAAAATACCAATAAAGCTCTATATCAAATATAATCTTTGCTTCAATTTTCACACCCAAGGCAGTCTTCACATATTAAAACTGCATATTCTGTACACAGGTATCACTTGCACTGGTAGCATGTATATTTTGTTTTCCTGTCCTCTCTCGAAGGCCACAGTTGGCATTTTTTGGTTTTACTGTTGTTACAGTAAGTCTTTGGGATGCTGCATCTGCCTGTCCACCTGTCAGCTCACCAATGTGGTCCACACTTACTTTCATAGTTCTCTGGGCAGAAACATTTTGTTTTACCTCTGCTATAAATAATCTCTTATGAGTTCCAGTCCTAATCCTCTAAGAAAATTTCTCCATGGTGTTTTGCACTTGTTATTTTCTTTGCAAACTATCGAACTACTTATGCCACACATATTTAGGATTGAGTAAAATACAACCATTGGCTAGTGCTTTGTGTTTCAAGTAAAATCATACTTGCTGCATCACTCATCAATATCTACTCTGCCACTGGTTCTCTTGTGCAAAGTTTCCATCTCAGGCTTGCATTCTGCCAAGGTATTTCCATGAATATTTCCATTATGGTTTCAATGTTGACACCAGAAGTACCAGTTTGGTTTTCTTTGCCATATACAAGGCCAATGTAAATCTTTCTGAAATCCAAAGGTAGTACTGTACAATTCACGCTTTTGAAATCGTAACATGTAATTTTGAATTTCTGCTTTGTTCCTGTATACAGTTCCTGTGCTGGTCAACTTTTGCTTTGTTAGCAAATATAGCTTCAATTGGAAAGTGTTAAAGCAATTGTTGAATGTCACATTCTGATTAGTTTGAGAGATGGGAACAAGTCTGTTCACAACATCATTTGGTTTATTACTATAAAAGTAAGGACCTGATGGCTGAATTCCAGGATAAATTTCTAATTTAAAAGAATGATAAATCCTTGAATATACAAGAGAATTAATTTTATGCCATATTTTGACCTATCGCTTTTCCATAATTCTTTTATATTACCATGATTACCATGAGAAATCCCTGCTAAGTACAGCAGACCTATGAATGCTTTCAGATCAGCTAGTGAGGTGTCATAATATATACATTATTTTAATATGGCTATTGGTGCAAATAGAACATTTACTTACATTTCAGCCTTTGTGTATTTCACAGCATCTTATAGCATTTCGTCTGTTACAATTTCTAACATTGAATGGCTGTGCTGGCATACCGTCTAATTTATTTCACTCCTGCTAAGACCCTCACTATATTTTTGGACCTAGTTGTAACATTGGATCATTCCATTTGGTTGTGTGACCATTTTCATCATTTCAACTAGTCAAATATGAACTTGAATTGCTGTTTATTTCATCATCTGAATTAAGGAGTTCTGCATTCCCTGTGTCTGTATCGGTCGAGCCTTGCACCACTTTACTGTCATAGGAACTTTGGCTCACCTGGCCAATATCAAATTCATCATCACCATCATCACCTACCCACACCACTCTTTTGTTATGAAAACGTGTATTTTACCATAATTGGTCATTTTCATCATCCATGCATGAGCAATTTGATGATTTACTTTTGACCTTCTACAAAACTTGTAAATCTGGTTGTTCATGTGCCATTGTACTGAACTGGGCTACTTCTACCAGAAAAGCAAACAAAAAAGCTCTTCTACAAAAACAAATCCTAGATTGGTGTGGATATATTACACCATCCGTAATACTCAGGTAAATGTATGCCAAACCTGTTAGATGGAGCATAATGTCTGTGAAAATCCTGGTTTGATACTTTTGCACGTGTGTACACTACACGCCTTTTGTCATACCAAGTTGCTAAACAAAAAGCTTGCTTCATTTATACCTCAAGCAAAGGTATGGAGATGCACAGTTACTATTATACTGAAATAAAAATTTATAATAGAAATTTAAGGGATAAGTTTGTGGAACCCACTCTTATGCTCTTTGGGCTGACTTTGAGGAGTTTTGACATTACATCTTCTCTAATGTATTGTAGAATCTGGCAGGGTATCCACTGAAACTTGGATTTTTTGGTTGGTAGTTTTCAAAAATTTCTTTAATTTCCTTGCCTGATGTTGGATTATACAGCATTTTTTATATATTATTCATTCACTTTTGCTAATTCATATTTACCTAGGAATCTATTCATTCCTTCTAAATTTTCCATTTTATTAGTGTAGAGGTTCTCAAAATAGTCACTAATTATCTTCTGTATTTCTCCAGAATCCACTGTGATTTTACCTTTTTATTTCTAATTACACAAATTTTTTGCATCTTCTCTTTCCTTGTTTTTTTAAGGGTGGCTAGGAGTTTGCTATTTTATTTACTCTTTCAAAATCTATCTTTTTGAATCATTGATTCTTTGAATTATTTTTTGTCTCAATTGAATTAATTTCTGCTCTGTAATATATAATTTTTCCTCATTCTAGCTTTAGGTTTGAACTGTTCTTCTTTATCTAGAACCTTCAGCTTCATCATTAGGATATTATTTGAGCTCCCACTGTTTTTCTGATATGGGAATTTACCACTACAATCTTCCCTCTTTGGGCTGACTTCATTGAATCCTACAGTTTCACATATGTCATACTGGCATAATGATTTGATTGAAGAAACTGCCTAATTATTTCTTTAACTTTATCAATGACCCGTTAGTTTATAAAGGGTATTATTCAATTTCCATGTGTTTGTGTAGTTTCTGTGGTCTATTTGCCATTGATTTCTAGTTTTAGTGTACAATGATCTGATAAAATGCATGTGTTAATTTTGATTCCTTTGATTTACTTATGTATGATCTATAGGCTAATATGTGGTATATTTTGGAAAAACTCCCTTGAGCTGCTGAGAAGAGTGTTTAATCTGGTGGGGGTTTTTTTGTTTGTTTGTTTTGTTTTTTGTTAAAAACTGTGTACATATATTAAAATTACTTGTTCAAAGCTTTGGTTCAACTCTGATATTTCTGTTGATACATTTTGAGTGGTTGATCTGTCTGCTTGTGATTGTGGGGTATTGAATTTCACCTTTAAAATTGTATTAGTGCTTATCTGATTTTTTATGTCCACTAATGTTTGTTTAAGAAGTTGTTTGCTACAGTATTTCATGCATATATATTTATGACTGTCATATCTTCCTCTCCATTTGTTACTTTAACCATTATGTACTGAACTTCTTTGTCTCTTCTGAATCGATCTTGGCTTGAAATCCATTTTATCTGTAATTAGAATAGCTACTTTCCCCTTAGTATCTGCTGCATGAAATATTGTTTTCCATGCTTTGTCTTTCCACATATGAATTTATTTTTAAGTTAATGTTTTTCTTGGATCTTGTTTCTTGCTTCATTCTGCTAATTTCTGTATTTTGTTTGGCGAATATAGATCATTCACAAAAATGGTTATAACTGATATGTATCATTTTATCATTTTCATTATATTGTTTTGCTGCTATTGGTTCCATTTCTTTCCCTTCTATTTAATTGCTCATCTTTTTTTGTGTGTGGGTACCGAGAGTCGATCTCAGGACCTCATGCGCCGGCAGGCGCTCCTGCCGCTGAGTGACATCACTGGCCCTTTTTTTGTATGTGGGTTCCAGGAGTCGAACTCGGGCCCTCGCACTTGCCAGGCAGGCGCGTATGCCACTGAGCCATCTCACCGGCCCTAATTGCTCATCTTGACTGGTGGAATCATTCTCTTGGGCTTTTTGGCAATGTTATCTTCATTGTCTCTGTAGGATATCCTTGAGAATTTGGGGACGTGTTGATTTGTTGATTATGAATTTCTTAGGTGCACTTTATCATAGAAGTATCTTATTTCTTCTTCAATTTAAAAAGATAATTTTGTGCAACATGTCACTCTGGATTGGATGTTTTCCTTTTTTTTTTTTTGTGGGTACCGGGGATCGACCTCAGGACCTCGCACGCCAGCAGGCACCTGTGCCACTGAGTGATATCACCAGCCCCTTTTTCGTATGTGGGTTCCAGGAGTCGAACTCGGGCCCTTGCGCTTGCCAGGCAGGCACTTACACCACTGAGCCATCTCACCGGCCCTGGATGTTTTTCTTTTAACAGTTGAAACACCTCACACCAAGATTTCCTTAACGTTAGCATTTTTGATGAGAAGTCTGCTGTATTTGTGATACGGCTTCCTTTACAGGTGATTTGTTTCCTTTCTCTAATAGCTTTAAAGATTCTGTCTTTGTATTCAATTTCTGCAGTCTTGACAATTATATGTCTTGATATAGTTCTTTTATGATTATGATTATTTGGAGTTCCATATCACTTTCTTACCTGTATATCAAATTCTATTTCCCTGTATGGAAATATTTCTGCTATTACTTCTGGAAACATATTTTACATGCACTTCATGATATTTTATGATTTTTCATCTATTCCAAACAATTTCAGGTAAGTTTACTTTGCATCTTCTAATAGGTGCTGGTTTGATTTTTCATAGGTCCTTGCTATCATTAGTTGATCATCAACCAAAGCTCTTTCTTTCAGTTCTGATATTCTGTCTTCACAACGACCGATTCTGTTACACATACTCTCAATAGAGTTTTGAGCACCTGAATTTCTCTTTGAGCTTATTTTTATGGACTCCAGTACTTTTCTATTTTGAGTATTCATGGTTTGCATTATTTTCCTTTAGTGACTCTATTTTATGTTAGTATCTTTTTTAGACTCATTAGTCATTTGTTTTATTAAAGTCACTACCCTTTTAATTATGTCTGTGAATATCACTTCTTTGAATTTGTCAAGCTTCTTATTCATCTGTTTTGTTGCCTCCACTGATACTTTGACAGATATTTCAGCTGTGTTGCTTTTGATTCATTCCCCCTTGATGCCCCCTCGATTTGTGTAGGGGGATTTGGGAGTTTGGATGCATTTTGCTTGCATGTTTTTGCATTTTCTTTTTGCTTGTTTGTTTCCTGTGCTGGTATTTGTAGGCCAATTATGGTGGGTAGCATTATTGCTAGTCTCAAGGCCTCTTTAGGTAACCTCTACTTTTCAGAATTGTCCTCTGGAAATAACTAGTTATTGGCCTTTGGGTTTGTCTCAGTATCCAACATCCTCCATTTATCAGGGAGGTGAGAATGTAGCCTAATTTCCCCACTAACCAGTTCTTTGGTAATGGGCTGCTGTATTTTTATGACCCTCAGAAAATCTACATGTGGACATTCAGAGAAAACCAATTGATAGCAACAACTATGGCATCTTGGTTGAAGTAGTAAAATCAGCAAAACAGTAGTATAAAATACAAACTGGATAATGACAAACTATAATTACTAGCACTGTATCAACTTTAAGTATAGAAAGAAGATCTATAGTTATGGTAAAAACTCTAATACCAACCAGATATTGATATACAGTAAATGTCTACTTAATAGGGCAATTTTATCTGCATTTACTATAAAATATCATTCAATAATAGTAAGATATATTGATCTACATATTCACGCACGCATGCTACTCTCATAAGGTTAAAGGTTGTGCAAAAGGGAAGCATGAAGAAAAATAGAATTTGAAAAAATTTACCAGTGAAAGATGTGAATAGGGTAACAAAATTAATACAAAAGATTGTAAAAGAAATTTAATACTATTAGATAATAGTACCTAAAAATACCAACAAGGAGAAGGATAAATAATTAGGAATGGGTATTCAACTAATGTAAAAAAGAAAAAAAAATGCTAAGGAAATAAATTGAAAGAGAGATAATGATAAGATGAGAGAGAGAGAGAGAGAACCTCATCAAACAAAAATGTAATATAAAAATGGGAAAACAAGAAAATGGGTGACAGAACTCCAAACTCCACCAAGAAGTCTAAAATAAAAATAAAACAAATATCAATAGAATAGAAAAAAATTAGGCAGGAGAGGGATTGAGGTAAGATACATAAAAGAACAGAAAAATATAGGGATGATAATAGCTTGATACAGAATAAGATAAGAGTGATAGAGCAAAGTGTGGCAAATTAGAAACTTGAGAGGAGTTAATATACTGTGCATATTCTTTCTGAAAAAGGTTTAAGAAGTAGAAATGCTATGGGATCTTGTGGTGAAGAAATTAGTGAGCTGAGAAGAGAGTGAGAACCTAGTCACCAACTGAATTTAAACAAATAGAAAAAATAAATAAAAACCAGAACCAAATACAGAAAAAATATCCCATGAAACAAAACACAAAAAGAACTAAACAATGTGAAAGTAAACAAAAGAACACAACAAATAATCCAAAATTCAAGGATATTCAATAAGAATTCTGTTTAAACACGTGAACAAGACCAGGAAGCCTAGGAAATGTTAGTGACTAGTGTGTGTCCAGGTCCTCACTCTCTGAAGTTGGCCGTTTCCTCATGCTTTGTTTGCCTTCCCACTGGATTACACAGACCCTGCCACTCTGCCTGGGATGGGGGCTGGGGTCCCTATGCACTCAGGGAAAATTGATTGAGTTTCTTTCTTTTCAGTGGATGTTTCCTGATCTTTTCATATGTGATGCCTCCTCTAGTCAGCCATGTTGAACTTCTCTGTTTTTCCTTTATCACTATTGGAGGTCTCACAGATAATTGAAAGGAGGTAATGGTTTGCTTTTATTTCATGGCACCATTAAAGTGTTTAGACTGTATTCTAGATTGTGACTCTTTCAGTTACTTTTAATATTGCTGCAAAAAATAGCTGACAACTTAACCTTAAAAGAGGAAGAGTATTGGGAAATCATCAGCTCCAGATCTCATAGACAAGTATATGGAAAAGGATTAAATAATGATAATGCAAATATGGTTTCTGGGGAGCCCAGGAAGGAAAGAACTCTCTTGGAGCTAAGACAAAGACTTCTCTGGACAGCCAGTAATTTATTGGATTTCAAACAATTTCAGGAGTGTGAAGCGAGGTGAAGGGAAAAGCTGAGGCAAAGGCAGGAAGCTGAACAGGACCTTGAGAATTTAGAATGAAGACATTCTTATGCAGCAAATATTGTTAATTGTGAGAACTGTCTTATCTCATAGGGTGGCAGTTTATTCCTCTGGAATTGAAGTGAGAGCCAAATGCTTTCAGCTGTGGCTTTATCCTGGCTTCAGAGACTGTGAATATGAACTTTTCCAGCATAGTCACAGAGCACTGTGTTCAGCAACTTAACCCTTACACAGCCTGATCCCCAACAGAAAAGTTTATTTTAGCTTAGATTTTGAAGTGTTTTCTCAGCTGGCTCAAAGGCAGGGCAGCATGGCAGAGGGGCATGGAAAAGGAGAAATGGTCCATGGCAGGGTAAGCAGGAAGCAGCAAGCAGCAAGCCTCCCTTTCCCTTGATTTTGATTCAGGCTACAGGTCTACTGATTGTTGCCAACTGCACCCAGGGTGGGCCTTCTGATTATTCACACCCAGAATTATCCTAAACTAATCAGTGGACAAATTTAGTTATGAAACACCCTTAATCTTTATTCACACACCCTAGATCCAGCCAGCTATCTTATTCACACATCCTAAATCCAGCCACCTATGAGCACATGAGTCTTGGGCAAACATCTAGATACAATCCATAATGGACTCATTTAGATAAGCAAATGACATTCCTTGTTTGTTAGTTGCTTATGCTTCTTGTTGGTTGTGTATTACTTGTTTTTCTTGTCAAATTCATAAAATGTTTAAATTGGAAAATTTGTTTTGCCATTACATTTGGTTTTTGACTTGATTGGCTGTTACAAGATGGCTTTGTGCATTATTACAGACAACTTTGGGCGATGGCTTTTTATGGTAGGAAGGTAGCAATTTTGGGTGTTTTGAAGAATACAGATGTACAATGTGGGACAGATTTTGGCAATCTCTGTGATGATGATTGTTATCAGTATCAGGAAAGGATATGTTTTGTGTTTCTTTTTGCAATCCTGGGAATACTTTTCCTTTCCCATTGCAGACTATTAGATCCTTAGAAAATGAGTTCTCATCTATAAGGCCAAAAAAGATTGCCACTCTTTTTAGTCAACATGCCAAATCCTTGTGTTAGAAGAGATTGGAAATTATGCTTTTCCAGGAAGACACAATATAAATGTTTTACCTACCCATTATCTGTGCAATATGCAAGAGACCATAATCCTCAGACACCATGGAAATAATTGATCTCTGGTTGTCACCAGGGGGAGCTATCTCCAAAAACACACATATTTATGATCCCCAAAAATACACATAAAGAACTATCCTCAATTTCTCTTTGATCTTCTTTCTGGCTCTTGCTCTCTCTAAAAGATAGAAGTCTGTTCAGGTCTCTTGATCATTGGTTAAATTTTCTGTTTGGCAATGTTTCTCTTTTAAAAGCAGAGATGTCATAGTGGGAGTCAATTATACTGTCGGTTTTTGGAGGCATGTTTTGCTAATGACTGGAGACCCACATTAAGAAAGCTTTTGGCTTTAATTGTCTTTCTTTTTTTTTTTTTTTTTTGTGGGTACCGGGGGGACGACCTCAGGACCTCGCGCGCCAACAGGCACCCGTGCCGCTGAGCGATATCACCGGCCCCTTTTTCGTATGTGGGATCCGGGAGTCGAACTCGGGCCTTCGCGCTTGCAAGGCAGGCGCTTAAGCCGCTGAGCCGTCTCACCGGCCCTTAATTGTCTTTCTGCCCTTGAGACATTGAGTATTTGGAAAATGGTGGCAAGTTCCATAGATAACATTCTTGTGCCTTGCATAGAGCAATTCTTCTATCCCTGTCCCTCTCCTGAGAAACAACGCAGTTCAGTTTCTCCAGGCCAAATCTCTTCTCTGTGCCTGGCAGATTGCAGAACTATCAAGTGAACTGGATTTTATCTCTCCAGGATAGTGAGTTTTCTCATCCTTGCAACCCTTCAGTATCTGGTTCCAGACTAAAAGTGGCCTTCACTATTTTCTCTTACTTTCCTGGGTTCATATTCTAAAAATCTAGTCTAGAAATAATCATCAAATTTTCAAATAATGAATGAAGAAGTTATTGTCCAAATTTGTCTGCCTTTCTGCCCTTAGGGTAGGGATTATCTCTAGTTCTTTCACTTCCCCTATCCCCACAAATATGCTGCTAGAAGAGGGCAGAGTGACATTTTTACTGCACAGATGATTTAATTGATAAAACAAAGCATTTTTATAAACCCTTGTGAGTATGATAACAGTTTTTAAACAGAAACGTGTGCTAAGAGAGCTAATAGCTACATTTCCTAGTCCCCAGAAAACTGCCTCAATCTTGCCATGAATTCTCTCCAGAACATGTTGCCTGCCTGGGAACCCAAGATATGTTAACTGAAGGCTGTAAAAGGAAAAGCCTCTAGCTAATTGTGATCCAAGTGTTCACAGGATAAAAATGAAGGCAGTGCAGGTGCCAGTAGAGCAGACATACTAGTTCTAACCACTTTCTTGAGCACCTCCAGGTCACTACTGTTGGAACTAGACAAAATCAAACCAAAAGGATTCTTTGAGGATCTTTGCGGATCTTTGAGGTCTAGAAAAAGCAGAGTTAGACAGGGACACCTTCTCTACACATGATTCTTTTCAAAATGAGGAAGAACAGTCACAGACATCTGCAGAAAGAAAACTTGGAGCTTCAGCTTGCCTTTGACTCCTGTAATCTTTGGAATACATACTTAGCTCCAAATCAAATGTCACAGTCTTTTTTTAATTTTGTGGGTACTGGGGGTCAACCTCAGAACTTCATATGCCAGCAGGCACCTTGCCGCTGAGTGATATCACTGGCCCTTTTTTGTATGTGGGTTCCGGGAGTCAAACTTAGGACCTCATGCTTACCAGGCAGGCGCTTATGCCACTGAGCAATCTCACCAGCCCCACAGCCTTTATTTCACAGTCTTTTTCTGCACCAAATTGTGGCCTGACCACACCCTGAAAAATAAAATAGTTGACAAAAATATATAAATTACAACACTGTACTTTTAACAGCCTGTCCCTTTAGAGGGAACAGTTACATGTCACCATCAAAACAGCAGTTTTGGCTATCAGTTTTGGTTATCAAAGTGTGGCTATCAAAGGGCCCTGAGAAGCCTATATGGCTATCTCAAAGATTATGATAAATGATCAGCTTAGGTGCCTTAAAAATAATCATTGCTGGGGCCAGTGAGATGGCGCAGCAGCATAAGTGCCTGCCTGGCAAGCATGAGGGCCTGAGTTTGACTCCCGGAACCCACATATGAAAAAAGGGCCGGTGATAATGCTCAGCGGCCTGGGCGCCTGCTGGTGCGCAAGGTCCTGAGGTCGACCCCTGGTACCCACACACACAAAAAAATAATCATTGCTTTCACAGTTGTAAGAGATTTTGCTTCTGATTCTTGACTTATTATAAGAGATCTCTGCTAATTGATGACCTATAGAAAAAGTTCTGACTAGTCTGTTTATAGTTAAAAGCCTAAAACTGTAAAGGGGTTATTGTAGTTCAATTTGGTCAATACATGTGAGAGCACAGTCTGATTTAAAAGGAATAGTTTTGCGTGTTTTATATATTTGTACATTTACCTGTTTAATCTGTGTTAATAACCAGTTAAAGCAACTATGGCTGCTTTACTTAAGAAAAATATATATTTTTTAATCTCAACAGTTTCCTTTATTTTCTTTTTGCCCTTATAACATTCCTTTTTGGGATTTCCATGGAAATCCAATTATATTGATTTTCCAAATAGGTTCAAAATTTTTATAGAAGCTACAAATAAAAACCTTAAAATGTGATAACATAAATCTTAAATATGATTTAGGATATTTTGTTTCTGTGTATCAATCTATAAGTATACATTTAATTTAATTTGGCTTACAGATAATAGGTCATATGCTTGTGACTCAACTAGCTTAACATTAGCCTGATTTAAATAACTTGGTAAGGATAAAGTTATACATAGATAGATAGATAATTGACAGTTGGCCAAAATATGTATACACCCTCTCACAATTTGCAGTATAATAAATGTCTGGAAGCCAATTACCATCATTTTGAGCACCTCCTATAATTTTAGAGGTTAAAGGTATGTTGTATTAATCTCATGATGTCTCAATATATTTAGAATTAAAATATTTATATAAGTTTTCCTTTTCCTGATATGTACTTTCTTTGGCAGTCTCTTTCTCTCTGTGTCTCTGTCTCTCTCTCTCTTTCTCTCTCTCTCTCAATCTCTTTAGCTATCTATTTTTTTAATGTGTTAACTCTTATGATGAGTAATATAAAATATTGTTAAAATAACAAAATGGGGACCCTTGGGCTTGGAATTACTAGACAAAATTCCTCCCATTTTTTACTCCACTGATGGAACTTCTCCAGTTTTTACAACAGGATCTTATGGTGGTACATTCTAACAAATATTATTAAATAAATTATCGTATTTATATTGGATATAATTAAAAGGCTAAGATATTTATGTCTAAATACTATGGTTTATTTATTTATTTAGTTTTTGTGGGTACCAGGGGTTGACCTCAGGACCTCGCATGCCAGCAGGCACCCGTGCTGCTGAGCGATATCACTGGCCCTGTTTTCATACGTGGGTTCCGGGAGGCAAACTCGGGCCCTTGCACTTGCCAGGCAGGCACTTATGCCGCTGAGCAATCTCACCAGCCCGGTTTTCTTAAGATATTAAGATACTTTTGGTTAAAATTATAAAACAGTATTAAAAAGAAAAGTTTTATATTTTACTAAAATAGTTTGTTGTGTTTTCCATCTTTAGAATTTTAGTTACTAAAAAGTGAGCTTTCAAGTTGAAAAAGTATTTAAATGTTAACCAAAATGTTTTCAAAAGTTTATGCTTGGTTAAACCACTATTATTTTATTTTATATTATATATTTATTTTTGGTACCAGGAATTGAACTCAAGACCTTGCACTTGCCAGGCAGTATTATTTTTTTAAGTCATAAATTTTATATTTGGAAATATATCTTTATGTATACATCCAAAAACAAGATATGCAGTGAGTCCACACTTTAAAGTTAAGTTGGTAGTATTAAGATTACATATATTTAATACATTTAAAAAGACTAATGGTTACTCTTTTTTCTACAATATGCATCAAGACCCTAGACATATATAACTGGCCCAGCCATTTAAAACTTAATCTACATTCATTGGCTTTGTTTAAACAAGAATTTTATTATTGTATTAATGAGATACATTTATATATTGAATAATAAGCATATTCATGGTCATTAACACTGTTGCTGAAATGTATTAGTGCTCTAAAGATGCCTTTAATTCTTGACAGTGTGTACTTAACACTCTTCAAAATCTGTTAAAAGTTTAAAATTTGCCTTGGTAGTAAAAACTAAACATATGTAAAGATTTCTATATAGCTATGATACAAATGATTGCTAACCTCATGGTATAGTAAATGATGTATTTGTGTTTCCAAAATATGCAGACCCTCAAAGATGCTAAACTAAAAGCAAAATCTTATTATTCTGGTGGCTTCTGTGTAAAGATGTTTATGATGGTAAACACTTTATGCTCAAGTATCTGGCTTTCTCTTGTTTTAAAATCTATTTTTGAGGAAATGTACATGACAATCCAACATAAAACAGCCAGCCAGATGATTCAAAATTTTTTATGTTTATGCTTGGGTCATTTTTATGTAATTGTGTTATAATAGATCCCTAAACACCATGCAGTCCAGACATTGTCACTCAAAATCTTAAAAGTTAGACATTAATAACCTTAAAGTACATCTATAAACAAGTACATACTACTTAAATGGCACTGTATTAAAGGATAGCAAATTTAGGTAAAATTTTCATTATGTCACTTAATATTTTTATTAAATCAGTTAAATTATTAAAAAGTTACTTAATATTAAAGTAAAATTTTCTATATTTTAGACATAATAACAAAACTTAATGGTTCTAATATAATGATGTAATCATGAATGTCATGCTAAAATGCTATATGGCCCCTGACCTCAAAATTTTCTTGTTAAAACTTTATAATTGTTATCTGTTAACATTCTACAGAATCCAACTTCTAACACAATCATAATTGGTAAAGAAATAATAGTTCTCTGGTCTTATTTTATATTTCAAAGTGCTTGTTATACAGATAAGGTTATGGTAGTTAAACATAATGCTCCAAGGGCAATACAGGTATAACTGTTCTTTTTGTTCAACAACTGAGGTTTTGAAACCAAAGCTTAGAAATATAACTGGGCTAAGAGGAGAGCTAAAAGTTTGACCCTGGCCCTTCAATGTCAACAAGGACCAAAGACATGAGGGGAACTTTCTACAGGATCCTACAACTCTTATGAGTCACCTAACCTTCTGAGCAGGAGACTATTAGACTTCAGAAGACAAAAGTCAACCAATGTACAGTGTGCTAAAGATTAGAGTCACCTAAGAGAAATAGATCTAAGTTTCCACAGGAAACCATTTGGTCAAGCAAGACTGAGACCCATCCTGACAGCTAAAACTGATAGAGGAGCTAAAAGGCTCTACACATGGTCCCAAAAGTAACACCTGATGAACTTTAACTGATATTATATATAGATATATGATGAAGAAATATATAGATAGAGAGAAAGAGAGAGAGAGTGAGAAAAAGAGAAGTTAGTTTTGATTAACACAGGTCCCACTTGGTCTTAAACATGCAGTTTAAAACTATAAACAAAAGATATATAAAAATAATAGTAATAAAGGCTAGATATAGAAATGCTAGCAGTCTCCAGCTACACCTAATTGAACAATTATGCTTCAATAGGACTAAAAAATCACAGAGGCAACTATAGAAGCTCCACAAGAGTCTTTAAATTCCTCAGCTAAAATTATCCTTGAAAACCAGAGTTTTCAATCTTCTTACATCTGAAATTGGAAGGACTTATTCAATAATTAAACTTGTCCTTAGATAAATAATACATATAAGGTGGAAAAATATCTTAAAACAATGAAAGAAATATCAGACTTATAGATAACTTCAATGAGCACACAAGTGTATGACAGAGCTGGTTACAATCCCTGAATAACGTCTGCAGCAGTCAATGAGCCTTTAAAGCCTGTCTGATACCTTTTACTGCCCCCATGAGTCTGAGTTCAGATCCTTCAGCTAGGGCTATTCCCGTAGGACTGGCAGTATTGGTGAAGTGTACCCCTGTAGAAGTGTTTATTCACGTTCCAAGGGGAGCAGGGATTACTGAGTCCACTATCTCAGAAAGATAGATGCAGACCCAGCAGGGTGATGGGATGTTTCCATTAAAGTTTTGAATGATTCTAGCCATGTAACATAGTGTCTGATTGAAGTATTTAGGAAGGGTCTGCGTTGCGGTGTTAGGGGTTAAGAGAGTGAGTAATATTGAGAAAGTAAGGATCAGAGCAGGAGAATACAAGAAGGAAACGTGGTGATTTGTTCTGCGCTTAAGTCTGAGAGGGTTCCATAGAACCATATGTCTTGGATTAGAGTGTCTAGGGAGAAAGAGAGTGTATAATGGGGAAATTCTTCTATTATGATGATCAAGAAACAAGCAAAGTTATGAAGAGAGAGCCTCATGGGGTTGTGTAGCTTTGTCTTCAAACTGCTCAGTCACAGGAGGCAGCTTGGTGATCTTCTGGGATGCATAATCAGTTGGTGTGCACTGGAAAAGGGAAACCTTTTTAGAAAGAAGTGGATCCAGGAGGAATTAACATTTGATTTTGCCACTATTGGGGTGGTCAGGATTACTTGCAAGGGCTTGTCAATTTTGATTTTAATCCCTAAATAGGGTTGGGGGACTTAATATATACCCAATCTCCAGGTTTAGGGACAGAGGAATGAGGATATCTAGGCTGATGGAGGGTTTTGGGAGGGTGAAGCCAGCATAGTTCCAAATGAGGTGCCTAGGTTGTTAAGTAAGGAATTTGAAAGAGGGGAGGGTAAGTTTGAGTTGGAGGTAGGGAATATGAAGGTAACGAAAATACTTCAGTATAGACTCTCATACTGGCTGAATGTAAGAGTTTTGCAGGGAAGATAGCTGAGTTTGAAAAAGGTTAGTGTAGGAATCTAATCCAGTCTAAGTGGACCTGGAGGGAAAACTTGGTTAGGCTCTGCTTAAGAAGATAAATAGCCTTTTTTTTTTTTTTTTAACCTTACGTGAGGATTGGGTTGAGATGGAATTTGGAATTTCCAGGTTATATTTAGGGAGGATGCTATGTGTTGGGTGATCTGTGAGGTAAACTCAGGTCTGTTAGAAGTTTGTATGGAGGTTGCAAGTCCAAACCGGGGAATGTCAGTGAGTAGGATATGTGTTACTGTGAAGGATTTTTGGTTGATGTAGGAAAGGCCTCTGTCCATGATGAGAAGGTGTCAACTATTTTTGGGGACCAGAAATTGTAAAGTGACACAGTATTTGTCTTAGAATCTCCTTGCCTTGCCTGCCTTGTAGGCTGGTTTTGGAATGTGGAAATCACCTTTCTCTTGGTCAATGAAATTAGCACCCAGGTGTGGGGATGGCTCTTGGATTGTTTCCTTTATGGTGTTAAACTTGCCCATTCTATCACAGCCTCTATGCCATTCCTGGAAAAGCACCCTGCCCCATCCCACACAAGGGCTAATAAATGGTGGCTAGCTTGGAATGTTTTTGTCTCTGCCCATCCTAAGGTATTGATCTCCAAGCCCCACATCATTCACTAATAAATTTGTCTTTTTCTTATTTCATCCTTTCAACATACCCCTCATGCAGGCAGTTGGGGATCTTGGCCAGGTTCCTGATATTTGGTGCCTGAACAGGGACATTCTGATTAGGCCTGATAGGGAAGATTCACCTGAGTGGAAAGAAGAGGACTGGAGACAGCCAAGAGGACTCCATGGGAAGAATTCAGGGATGTCCAAATAGAAAGTAAAAGGTAAAGCACTTGGCACCGTAGAAAGTTTTCAGTTAGCTGGGATAATGGGGCAGAAATTGTCAGTTAAATAAAAGATATGTATAGTTGTTGTGTATGTTGTTGAGGCAGGCCAGAGCTTGAGTCAGCACCCACAAGTTGACAAAAATGTTACAAAATATTGTTAAATATAATTCATGGTTTCCACAGGTGGGAATCTTAGATATTCAAAATTGAGATAAGATGGGAAAACATTTAAGGAGAGCTCATGGCAGAGGGGAATATGTTTCTCCTGAGACCTTCTCAGCTGGACCTTGGTAAAATCTGTTTTAGGTCTGATAAGTACTAGTACCCTCAAAGTTTCTGTTTTAGAATGGGAATAGAGAGAAAAACAAAAAAAAAAAACAAGAAAATAAAAATAAAAGAATAATAAAGGCTACCTACTCTGTGCTGGTTCAGACCCAGAGCCATGTGAGGGTTTTGATACCCCTCAGCCAGTGCCTCCAGACTATTTAAAGATAAAATATTCTAAACTTCATATATCTAAATACCAACAGGCTGTTGTTTCCGATGGTGGTTAGACACGATCTTAATAATCAAAATCAGCTTGTCCTTGGACATCAGGTTTTTGATTTTAAACTGCTTAAAAATTAAAAACGAGTGAGGTAAGTAATTGAGTTTAGGTACTATTCACCATAGATTCAACTGTGGCCCTAGTCAATATCTTCATCTCAATGTGAAGCAATACTTCTTTCTTTAAAATCACTGTTAATATAATGGGAAATAATTATTATGATGCTTTTCACAGGTAGAATTATACTACAAAAATGGTCAAAATTGTCTTATGTTTAGACTTTCTTTGCACTAAAGAAATAATCTTCACTTGTCTTCAGGGTAAATGTAAGCCACAGAGAAATACAGACACCTCTGGCCCTTAAGGGTTCCACTACCGATGAGCCTTCCTCCACCTTTGGAACCTGAGGAGAGGTTTCCAAGATAACTTTAATCAAAGTTGCATCCACTATTACTGTCTGAGGCTTCCCCTACTTGCCCTTCAGGTCTTGAGGGTAAGGATTCTAGGCCAGCTATAATTAAAGCCTCCACAAGGATGTATCCATCCTAGCTGATTTTGTTCAAGCTTCTAAAGGACAATATCCTTATATAAATTAAGTGAGAAACTTAAAACTACCCACATTCATGTGTCTTTTCTCTCACCTAAAACAGATCAGGCCAGATCTAGAAAAAAATAATCCCTAAAGAATATAACTGGAGCACTTTCATTTTCTCTTACTCTCTTTCAAAAGGTTAAAAACAGCCATTCAGGTCCTTTGATTATTGATTTCATTTTCTGTTTGATGATGCAGCTGGAGTTAATTGTGACTTCCATCTCTAGAGATGTGTTTTGCTAAGGATTAGAGATTCAGCCTGGGAAAGCTGTTCACCTTGTCTTTCTGCACCTGAAATGGTTAAGATTTAGTTCTTGTGCCATACTTGGTATTACTCCCTTGTGCCTTCTCCATTGCCTCAACCCTGAGAAATAACACAGTTTGCAATAGTGTTTGGTCCTAGGCAATTCTCCCCTCCTTAGCTGCTTAATTTAAGGACAAGTTTCCAGAGTGGTAAGTTTCTCCTCTATGCACACTTCCAGGGTGAAGTGCATCTTCACTTATCTCTGGGTTATATTAAAAAAGAGGTCTAGATTTAATCCTGTAGCTCTCAAGAAATAAATGTACAAGTTTTATTCCATGTTTAGCTGCCTTTTAGTCCTTAGAACTGGAGATTAGCTCCTCTTCCCTCTCCCCTCAAGAATGATGCTGACTGGTTTTTATAACACAGGACAACCTGACTGATTTTTTTTATAACATGGATAGGTTTACTGATAGAACAAAACATTCCTAGGTAACCTTATGAGTTTAATAACAGTTTTAAACAGAAACAGGTATTAAAGAACAGACACAACCCTTGTCCCCAGAAGAATGCCTCATATGATTTCTCTGCAGAGCATCTTGCAGGCTGCCCACTATTTTCCAAGATAACCTTTTTCTACACCCAATGCTGGCCTGCTCACCCCCATGGAAATAGTTAAAATTACCATGCCCTCAGCTGTGATGATCCAACATCTACGGCTATCAAAGCAACAATTAGTAACCTGTATACCTGGATACTCCAGTCAGATAAACCAGCAGCCTAGGGCCCATATTAATAACTGTCTTTGTTTTCAAAGGTGTAAAAGATTTTTATTCCTTCTGATTCTTATTAAAAGAGATCTCTGTAAATTGAACTGCAAAATGTTCTAACCTGTCTATTTATAGTTGCAAACTTAAAAACTATGAAGCAGTTTTCATAATTCAAATTGGCCAAATGTATTAGAGTGTACTCTGATTTTATAAACAAATTGTCTTATGTGTATTTGTTTGTCTGTCTGTCTAACTGTAAACAGCTCTTTTATTTGAGCTCAACCATTTTCCTTTTCCTTTTTTGGATTTTTGACACATTTGGCTGTAAATTAAGTCAACTTACAGACAAAAGCCATCTAAATTAAAGCCATGCTGCCACCCAAGTTGACAGCTGGTCATAATAAAGCTAAAATTGTTTTTATAAATGTAATACCTATTCTTGTTTATGTACTATGACTCAAAAATCTCTGATTGATCAAAATTATATGTTAAGTGTTATGACCTGGTTCTCATAGGTCATCAGAAATTTCTTGTTAATTAAATGGGGACGCTTCAGGCTTGGGTGATCTATTGGACAGGACACCCTTTGGTGAATAAAGGAGCAGCTTCCTGGGAAAAATAATACTCCAGCCTTTGTTTATTTATCAGAGGGCCCAATAATATCCATAGCCTTATGGGAGACACCTGCAATAAATATTAAAAATATTAGTATGATATGTTTACATTGGTCATCATAAAAAGGTTAAGTTTTCTAGAAATAATACAATAAGATTTTCTCAAAAAATATTCTCTTGGTACAAAACTGAATTAAGAAAAAAAGGTGTTCCTATGACTATGACAATTAATTATTGCTAATCTCATGATGTATTGAATGTATTAATGCCTTCCAGAGGTGCAGTCTTCTAAAATGTAAAACTGGGATTGTTTATGGTGATAAACTTTTTCTTTTAGATTCAGATATCTGCCTTTCTCTTAAGCTCCAACTACACGTGATAGAATGTTCAGGTCAAACCAAAATGAGGTCACCAGTCAAATGATAACATTTGTTAACTAAACTTTATGTGATGTGTAAGCTATATATGTGCCACTATACTTAGAGATACTTAGACATTAAGCAGTCCAGACAATATCACAAATTTCTTCAATGACATCCTATTAAAGGAAAACAAATTAGGTGAGCACTTCTTATGTACCAGATAGAGATGATTGACTAAAAATGCTGTTCTGTACCAAGATGGAGATTTTTGTGTTACAAAAAACATCATTATGACTGTTATTCTAAAATAGTATGTATGGCTTTTGATCTCAATTTTTCTAAGTAAAACTATATAACTGTTGTCTGTTAACAATCTACAGGAATTCAACTACAACACCAATGGTAAGGAAAAACAGATCTCTGGCTATACTTTATATTTCAAAATGTTTGATATTCAGATAAAATTATAATAATTAAGCTCATTGCCTCCACTACAACACTAATGATCTTCTCTTCTGGGTGTTCAATAACTGAGGTTTGGAGACCAATGCTAGAATTGTAACTGGGCTAAAAGGTCAGACAATATTTTGGCCCTCCAAAGGCAAAAAGGACCCAGGACATGAAGGGAAATTTTCTGTGGCATCCTACAACTCTGGGCAGTTACACAACCTCCTGACCAAGGAGATTGTTGAGCCCTAGGGGATGGGAACACAGTGAACACTGAGCCAAAGGAGGGTCACTAGAAAGAAAAATCTCCCAGGCTTTCATAGAAAGCAATTGGTCAAGCAAAGGCTGTGACTCATCCTGATACCTGACACTGACAAAAGAACTGAAAGGCTCTATACATAGTTCCAAGGTAAATCCTGACGAGGCTTAACTGACTTGGATAGATAGCAAGGGGTTAATTTTAATTAAAACAGGTCTCAATTTTACTTGGTCTTGAACATCCAGCAGAAAATATAATCAAATATACATACATACATATATATATATATACACATATATACATATATGTCAGAATAATAAACTAGATATAGGAAGGGTCTCCAATCACTAACCCCTCTGAGAGTTTCCAGCTACCCCAGTATTTGACCACTGTTATGGGCTATTTAGAATAAATTATAATAATATCTGTAAGAATTCCTAACTTCTAAACTACAACATGACTTCTATCTGAGGCCCATTAGATTAGCTCTCTATATAAGGCTCCTGACATCAGCCCAGTCTCTGTTTACGCTGACACTTTTCAGCTGGAAGCAGTCAAAATGAAAACTATGCCCATTCTCCCCTAACTGCAGTTAGGAGTACTTCTTCAGAGGAAAAATATTATAGTAGCTAAGTTATTTAAAAATGTTACAGACAGTCAGACAGGACTGGAACTTGAAAGCTCAGTACAAAAGACAACTATGGCTAGAAACAATTTAAAAAAGGTGGGGAATACTGCTACCTCCACAGGCACAATTAAATCTTGATATTTTACCTTAATTTTTTTTTTCGTGGGTACCGGGGGTCGACCTCAGGACTTCGCGCACCAGCAGGCACCCATGCCGCTGATCGATATCACTGGCCCTTTACCTTAAATTTTTAAAACCTTCTTTGAGAAAGTAAATGTCCTCCATCAGAACTTCATTGGCAAAAGGACAAATCTGACAAGCACACCTAGGACTCAATTCCTATAGAGGGACATCCAAACAGTAAGGTGATTGCCCAGTGAAGTTAATAAGATGGGGTTGAGGGTATGCTTGTGTGTTAACAGACAATGAATTACCATTATAGCTGGCCTCCTGGAACATGTGACCATGGAGAGAGGAACATCTCAGCCCCTTGTTTCCCATTTGACCCTCCACTGTGAGCATTCTCTGGAGGTGAGCCCAACACTGCAAGTACAGAGATTCATGCAGGCTACAAAACCCATGATAATGAGACCAACTAAAAAAGACAACACAAGAAGCTCACACACTGATGACACAACCAAACATCCCACAAACTCCTAAAAATATGTTTGTTGCTATAATGACCATCATAGCCTATACACTGTTTCAACTACTGCAATTACAAAATCAAATGGGGGGGATACACTGGGGACCAGGAATTGGAAATTGACATAATATCTGTCCTAGGGTCTCCTTCCCCTGCCTGCCTTGTGTGCTATTTTTGGAATGCAGAAATCACCTTTCTCTTGGTCAATGAAATTAGCACCCAGATGTGGGGTTGGATCTTGGCTTGTTTCCTTTATGATGTTAAACTTGCCTATTCTACCACAGCCTCTATGCTGTTCCAGCGAAAGTACCTTACCTCATCCCCTATACTGGATAATAAACAGTAGCTAGCTTAGAGTGTCTTTCTCTCTGCCTACCTTAAGGCATTGACCTCCCAGATCCCCATCATGTATTACTAAATTTGTCTGTTTCTTATTTCATCCTTTCACCATACCCCTCATGCAAGAAGTTGGGATCTTGTCCAGGTCCTGATAAACTACGAGAAAGAAGTAAGTTTTTTTTTTTTTTTTTTTTTTTTTTTAGCAAAAGCATGTGAGTAACATCTATTTGCCAGTCAGTGCCATGGAGGGATACAGAAAATTGATAGGTAGGGAAAGGAGGAGATCTGATTTTGCTTTGGATGTTGATGGTTTGGCATAAGGAGCATATGGTGATAATCTTTTTCAGGGAAGTCCTAAAGCTAGGGGTAAGATGTATGTAACTCTATAGAAATAGAAACAGAAGGAATGATCTGGCATGGAACTGGTCATGGAAAAAATGAAAGGAATTTGGTTTACAAGCTTTTGGGAAGGACTAATTTTTCATGGAGAAACTACCAGCATTTCCCCTGTCATGCACCCCATACTTTATTTCTAACAGTGAGTATGAAGTCATAAGAGGAACAGGAAGCAGGGAACGGAGAGAGGGTTGGTGGCTTCCTGTTTTGCTACTCTCTCTCATTATTTCTACAAGTGAGATGTTTATCCCATGAGTTAGTTCTTTGATTACTCTTACAATGAATGACTGCTGTTCTATGGGGAAGAAGAGCCACCTCCGGTAGGTCTTGAATTAGGGCCCATTTTGTATATTGCCATTTTTAAGCAGTTACAAATTCCCTTTCATGGCATATTTGGGAATTTGAGTGTAGGATATTATATGCATCTTTGTGGGTCTGTGTAAATGTTGATGATATATAAATGTTGATGGAGTGAGAGCTCTAGTGAGTGTGATGAGTTCTGCCTGCTGTGAAGTTGTCCCTGTGGGGAGGGCTGCCACCTTGATTATATCTTGGCTAGGAAGGATTGTCTATCATGATAGCCTTCAATGATGGCATACCCTGCCTGAGAAGTGGTGGTCTTTGAAGCACCTCCATCAATAAACCATTCAGGGTACCCAGGAAAATGTTCCAAGTTTATGTGATGAAAGCAGGTGAGAGTAAGATCAAAAAGCTCACTGAATTCATGTTAATGGGTGTAGTCTGGGGAGTCAGGTATTGGGAGGAAGTTGGCAGGTTTTAAGACAGATGAGTGGTAGAAGTTAACTGAGGGTTCTAACACCAGAAAGTGTAGGACTTGAACTCAGGCCAGAGAGAGAAGGATTAATGTATGATGGCTGAGAGGGTCAGAGAAGTTTTATGAAGAGTGTACCTGTAGGAGCTGGTGGAGATAAGGAGTGCAGGGAATAAAGAGCGCAGCTGATGGAAAGATCTGTAGACAGAGAGGCCAACCTTTCACTACAAGGTTTACCTATTTGGATAAATACACAACAGTCTGGGAGAGTGTCCAGCTGATTGTGCAAGTAGCCCTAACGCATGTTCCTTTACTTTGGTTAGAAATAGAAAGGTTTATTAGAATTGAGTTGGGCTAAAGTGTGCACCTTAAGGAGTGTCTGTTTGAGGGTCCAAAAGGAAAAGGGAATTAAATCTGTCTCTGGCGTATTTTCTTGAGGATTTCTGTGGGAAACCCCTCATAAAGGTGTTTTGCAATGAAAGAAATTTGGGATCCAAAGTCTAAAATAGCTAAGAAAACCCAGGAAGGAAAGGAGATTTGACTTTGCTGTTGGGAAAGTAAGATTCTTAATAATCTGTTTCAGGAGAGGTGTATGCAGCAAGTGGTGGGGGTGAGGTGGGGGCCAAAGCAAGTGACCTTTTGATGTACCAGCTGGGCTTTATGTTCTGAGACGTGGTATTTCTTTTCACCCAAGATTTTAAGAAGAGCAATAACGTGGGATATAGTCATTTTTGACATGATGCAAAGAAAAGGTCATTGACATACTGGAGCAGGCACCTAGGGGCAAGGTTGAGGGATTGGAAGTCCTTTTGTACTGTTTGGCCAAAGAAGTGTGGGCTATCCCTAATTCCCTGGGGAAGAACTGTCCATGTGAGTTGATGGGTGAACAGAGATATGGGATCTGTCCAGGTAAAGGCAAAAATTCTTGTTGGGAATCAAGACTGAGGGGATTTAGCAAAGAAGGTAACTTTGAGATCTAAAACAGTAAAGTTTTGAGTATTGGGTGATAGGATATAGGTGGGAAAGGTAAAGGGACCACTGGGTGAGTGAGAACAGCTTCATTAATCTTTCAGAAATATTGGACTAACTGGAAGGAAGGATGACAGTGCTGTGGAGGAGTGTGTAGGGGTAAGAATTTTGGCTTTAAGACAGCAGTTCATAAAGAGCTGGAGGCCAACATGGCCATTTTGGTGAAGGGGGATTCATTGACTGTGACAGCTCATGGAAGTTTCCTCAGGGTTATTTTGAGTTATTGGTGTAAGGTTATGGAAGGGATTTTTGTGTCCAAATGTTGGGGCTAGCTTGTGATTTGATGAACTAGATTGCCTCAAAGAGAGGGTCTCATTTAGTGGTATGACTGGTAGGATAAGAAAGGATTCAGAAAGAAGCAAGGGAATATATATATATGCCATGAAGTGATAGACAATATCTCTTCTCAAAAGGAGCTTGGGGCAGTGAGGGATTAACAAGAAAGAGTGAGTGAATATCAATTGGCCGAAAACACAGTATAAGGTTAAAGCCTTGGCTGGATTTCCATTAGGCTCCTAATTCCAACAACCAAGATAGAGGAGGGGAGCAAAGGTCCCTAATCTTAAATAAGAACAGAGAGACTGGCCTCTGAGTTAGAAAGTAACCTGTTTTGGGGCCACCACCATTATTACACATGGATCCATTGATGATGTCATGGAGTGGGCCTTGGGAGCCATACCTCATAAATTGGCAGCTTTACAAAAGGCCATAAGAGACCCCATGTCTTCTCCAGATGTGTCAGGTCAGCTACTGGAGAGAAAATACAAGAGAGGAGCTGATTTCCCCAGAGGGTGGTCCATTTTCCAGTGACCCCAGTCTCCACAGTTTGGACATGGCTTTGTGGGAGGCTTGGGATTAAGCCAAATTTTGCCAAGTGGCCCAGATTGCTGCAGCAAAAACAGTTGCCAGGCAGGTATGAAGTGGAGCCTTTGGCAAGTTTTTCAGGTGGGAGTCACACTTGGGAGACCAGAATTTGATACTTGGCTTTAGACTGTTTTTCTTTTAGAGTTTTCTGTTCTTCACCTTAGTTGTTGAAAACTTTAAAGGCAATATCTATAAGCACCTTCTGTGATGTTTGGAGTCTGTTTTCTAATTTTTGGACCTTTTTGTGTATGTCTGAATAAGAATGTTTGATGAAGTGGATGTGTAGAAGAATTAGACCTTCAGGAGATTTAGGGTTGATGTTTGTGTATTTAATCATGGCCTCTGAAAGGTGCTTCATAAAGAGGGCTGGGTTTTTTTCTGCCCCTTGGAAGATTTCTCAGAGGCACTCATAGTTGACTTGCTTATTTTTACTGTTTTTCATTCCTGCCAGGAGACAAGTGATTGTATATTGCTATTGGTCCTACCAGGGTCATCAATTTGATATGTCTACTCAGCATTTCAGGGTTTAGCCCTGGGCACCATTTGAGCTGCCTCAGAGTGCCTGTCTGTATTTTGGCAGTGGAACTCATCTGCATGGCTTTCATCCACCAGACAAATATGCTTCCTTTCATCATCAGTAAGTGTGGACAAGAGGACAAAGTAGATATCTTCCATATGACATCTTACATTTGAATAAGTAGAATTTCTTCTCTGAATTTATTGGGATTTTCTGAGAAGGACCCAATTCTTTGTTGGAAATATTGTACATCAGTTATTCATAAAGAAACATGAATGCAAATGGGCCCCTCAATGCCTGCGACCCCCAAAAAGTTTAGAATGGGATGAAAATTGATCTGGGGAGGTATCAGGTTTGAAGAATGAGTGAGAGAGCTTATCTGAGGAGGAGAAAAGGGTGGGCTTGAAGAGGAGCTGGGCCAGAGGAGGTGGATGGACTGGCAGATGTTGGAGAAGAGGAGGAGCACTTGGAGCAGGGAGGTGCTGAGGGTTGGGAGGGTTGTGGGTCTGGTTGTAGTTGTAGAGGGGGTGGGAGGTGATAGGCTGGAGGATTGTCAGTTGGACTGAGTTCATCGATAGGGGAGGGTAGACAGAGGTAAAAGCATGATATTGAGTTGGGAGTGGAGATAGGCACTTTTGTGTGGGTAGGAGGTTTTGTTGGTTGAGAAGAATTTTTAGAGAGGAGAAAGTAGGATAGAAGGAAGGTTGCTCATGGAAGGTAAAAAAGGCATGGATATAGGGAACTTCTGAATATTTGCCATTTTTCTTGAGGAAGTTATCAAGGTATCTGAGAATTTCCATACTGGTAGTACCTTTAGATGGCCGGCATGCCATATTATTGAGTCTGTACTGGGGCCACAAGGAATTGGAGTAAAATAACAATTATTTGGTTTAATGTCTATTTTTAATCCCAGTTTGAAAAAATTATTCAGGATACAGCTGATGGGCATATCTCCCAATATTTTTGAGGGAGAATTTCCCATCATGAGGGGAGAGTAAAAAGGTGGCTGGGACTTCTCCCTGCAATCTGCCTGCCAACTGTGGTGCATAGATTTCTGGAGCTGGGTGAGATTATCCTACTAACTGAAAGGAAGCATCCCCCATTCAGAAAGCAAGAGGTTCCCTTTTTTGATGTTCTCAAATAGAGAAGGAGTAGGAAAGAAAAAGGGTTAAGAAGACAAAGAGGAAAAAAAAAAAAGAAGACAAAGAGGGACAGTGGATCAGCTTTCTCTGGGTGCCAAGTCCATTGAGTCAGAATTTTATGCTCCCAGGTGTGGCAATGGATTATCAGTTGGTAGTGTATATCTGGCTTGAGGTCTGGCAGGATGGTCCCAGGAATGGAGGTCATGAAAAAAGAAGGGTTTTGGGGAAGGGAAGGGAAAGTTGGTTACCCAGTCAGGTGGTCAGCATTTAAAAAATTCCTCTGGGGGTTTTGAGAACTCACCAAAGTGTAGCCTTTGTCAGAGCCTTGCTGTCCCACCATAGAGGACAGTTGAGGCCACACACCAACTCTTTGGGAAAAGGGGAAACATGGTGAGAAACAGGATGCTCTCAGGATCTAGGAGTGAGCCCAGGATGAGCTGCCACTGTCCATTCCTTCCTAGGTTGCAAAAGAGCCCCTGCTCTTGGCTCCCACTCCTGGGTTTTGACACCAGCTGAGCAAGAAAGATGTGATACCAACTCAAAAGTTCAAGCAGGTTTATTGCTAAACCTGCGAGGAACCTCTCTGTGAGAGCAGAACATATAAAGTGTCTCTTATAGGCTAAGAGGCTTTTAAAATAGCGTTTTCAGTGGGCTTTTGAGGGAGTGGGTTGGAGAAACATGTGGCTTGCTGATGTATTCTCTGTAACCTGCTGATATGTCCTTGAGGGGGACTCCTCATGGCCTGCTGACATGTCCTCTGTGACCTAAGTAAAATGAAACCTACATTTATCTAAGATGGCAGGTGGGCTTATTCAAACTGGTGGTGACCTTGTCCAGGGTTGATCATAACCACAAATACATCAATGGGTTCTGACAACATGAGTTTCCCTTAATACCTAATAATACATTCCTCCCCACATTCATACCCCCCATTGCAAATCGATTAAACTCCCTCAGCTCTAACACTTTACTTGAAGTATAAAATACCTCCAAAAAATAACTAGCCTCTTATTTTTCACCTATTAGTATTTTTACTTCCCCCTATGTTTTCCTATTTATATTTCTCATATCTCCTTTTCCTCATACTGATTTACTCACCATTTCCCTCCCTATTCCTTTTTCCTTCCTTCTCTCTCTGCCTTCTAGACTAACCCCTAATACCAATATACTTTTTACTGTAAGGGACACTGATAAAAGGGCAAAAGTTCAAAATAAATTTTAATGTTTATGACTGATGTGTTCTTGCATCTGTGGATGCTAATACAATCATTAGGAATTATCTCCCTGCAACATAATGACTGAATCCAAACCAAATATACTGAATAGGGTGATAATGAGAGTACAACATACCAGCACCTATGGGAAACAACAAAAATAGTCCTAAGAGGAAGTTTATTGCAGTGAGTGCTACCATTTAAAAACACAGCAGGCTCAAAAAAATAACCCTGAATACCAAAAACAATTGTGGGCACAAAATCAAGGCAGGCTACATCACAATCCTGGATTTCAAGTTGTAATAGAAAATTACAGTGATAAAAATAGCATGGTACTGTCATAAAACAGTTATGTATATCAATGGAAAAGAATACATAGAAGAAAAACAACCCCGGCCACAATCAGCCTTTGCCAGAGGGGCCCAAAACATCTGCTAGAGGATAAATAGCCTAATTACCTAATATTTACCTTGGGAAATATGTTACACATATGCGGAAGATTTAATTTAGACCCATATCTATTATCATGCAACAATATAAAATCAAATAGGTCAAAAATTCCATCTCACTCTAGAAAAAATAGCTATCATCAAGATATCAAATCAGAAGAAATGCTGGTGAAGGTTCAGAGAAGAAAGACACACTTCTACATTGCTGGTAAGAATATAAACTGGTACAACTACTATGAAAATCAGTACAGAGATTCTTCAAAAAAAAAAACTAAAAATAAAAATTCCATTAGACCCAGCTATTCTCCTTCTTGGTATCTTCCCAAAACATTTAAAGACACCATATCACAGTGGTATATATATATATATGTATATATATATATATATATATATATATATATATATATATATATCCATGTTTACAGCACCATAACTCATAATAGCTGATATTGGAATTGGCCAACATATCTATCAACAGAAGAATGGATAAAGAATGTGGTGGTTAGAGATAATGAAGCACTGCTCTGTCATGAAGAAGGACAAATTTGAGTCATTTGTAAGAAAATATATGCAGGGGCCGGTGAGATGGCTCAGCGGCATAAGCGCCTGCCTTGCAAGCGCGAGGGCCCGAGTTCGACTCCCGGATCCCACATACGAAAAAGGGGCCGGTGATATCGCTCAGAGGCACGGGCGCCTGCTGGTGCGCGAGGTCCTGAGGTCGACCCCCCGGTACCCACAAAAAAAAAAAAAAAAAAAAAAAAAAAGAAAATATATGCAACTTGAAATTGTAATATTAATTGAAATTAACCAGACAAAAACCTTAAATGTTACATAAATTTCTCTTACAAAGAATTTCAATGTATAAATAGTATTAAAAATATGATAAAAGATATGCAATAGGAAACAGGGAGATAGAACTTTTGCAAATAGGAAGGGGATACAGAGACAGAAGGAAAAGGAATGAGGGGAGGGAAAAGAGAACAAATTAAGTTAAGGTATGCTGAATACATGTACCAACACCCAAAGTTAAATGTAAACATTGTTTACTGCAAACATATACTAATAAAAAACATAAAAATCAAAGATTTAGATTTTAATTTTCCATTAGTTTGTCTATTTGAAATGTCTATTTTTGTAATATATTTATGCATAGGTACAAACTTCCCTCTTAATACTGCTTTCATTGAGTGCCAAATATTTGATATGTTATGCTTCCATTTTCATTTGATCCTAGCAATTTTTAAATTTCTTTCCTGAATTTTTCTTTGATCCATTGATTATGCAAGAGTGTCCAATATAATCTCCACTTGTTTGCAGTTTTCTTTTCTTGTTGATTTCAAGGTTTTGTTGTGCTATGATCCAATCAGAAAACTGAGATTTTTCAATTCTATTTTATTTATTTAAACATTCAAGTATGTTCACCCTGATTTATTGTGGCATGGTTACTATTCTCCATGTTTTTAAACTGATAATTTCAGTTTGCATATGGACAATACATGTTTCATTTATTTATTTTCTTTTTCTTGCAGGGTGTTGACATTTTTCTTAGTTTTCATATGTCAAGTCATATTCCATTGTACCCTAAGCTTTTTGAATGTTCCATTACTAAATTCTGGATTTTGTTTAAATCCTTTGGCAAATATCGCTTTTTTAGCACACAAACTCTTCATTTCAGATTATAATTTCTGTTTTGCCTTCAGTTGGCATTGATTCCGGTATTTGATATTTTTAAAAAATGTTTATTATTCTTTTTCTTTTAACGTTTGCTATTCTATAAAGATCATCCATATGTGTCTACAATCTAGTGGCCAATCAAGGACACTGATTTTGGTCTTCTTTAAATGATCAGTTATTTTACATGGTGTTGAGTCAGACATCTCCTTTTCATAGCTCATGAGTGAGGTCAAGAGTTTATACACAGAATTATGACATTGATTTCTTAAAATACTTCTTTTCTGTTATCTGAACTCTTTCCAAATTCTAATTTTCTTATTCTCTGTCTACAATTATTGTTCCATTATTTAGATGGACTCTTTCTCAGGCTTTCTCTGCCTTTAGTATGAACAACTAGGGTACACAGAGGACAACTAAGGATTCCTATATTGCTCTTGAAATCACAGTTTCCATGTCAGACAAGATTTACTATCCCTTGCGATGTTAGATACATATCTAGTCATCATCACTGGAATCATGGATAAAACTATTGCAGGTGGATATGGAGACAAACAAAAATGAGGGGAATTTCCTCTGCTGTCTTTACCAAATTTTTCTGCTTTTGGTTCAAAAATAGAAGGTTTCTTTTGGATGTATTTCTGTCAACAAATAATTTACAGTTCTAGCTTTCAAGCTGCAATGGAGTCCACGCTAAAAATGGAGAGGAAACTATATCATCTTGCAGTATATCATCATTTGTATATTTTTGTCATTCACCTACTACTTTTCAGAGTCATCACATAGTATTCCCATGTATTCTGCTCAGTAAGTGACAGGAACATGTTAGAGTGTTCTTAACCTTGCCTGAAACCAAAACCCTCAATTTAATTTTTTTTTATTTTTGTTTAATAAAAATACTGTAATTTCATAATAACTTTATATATTCTGAAAAAATGCAATTATAATTCACAAGTTATTCATGTACAACCTCACCAAATTTTACTTCATATTAATGGTAAACTTTTACATTAATTTTTATATTTGTCAAGTCTAAGAAACCAACATTATTGCATTGCTATCAACAAAACTTCAGATTTTGGATATCCCCTATTTTTCAGCTATATTTTTTATATTCATGGAACCAATCTGCAGTGCTAAATTACATTCAAAGGTATGGTTTACCTTAGTTTTGTGGCAATTTTTAATATTTCTATATTCTTTTGACCTTAAGAATGTTGAGGAGTATATAGCAGGTGTTATGTAGATTTGTCCCCAAAGGAAGTTTGCTTGTTTTCTTTAAAATTCTACTCTGAGTATTGTTTTCTTAGAGGAGTAATTAAAAAAAAATCTTTTTCATTACACCACATCTGAGAGTACACACTATCTACAAGTTATAATTAATCATATTTACCAGGATAGATTGGTTAAGGCAATGATTTCCTTGTTTTTTCACTGTAAAACTACATTTCCTCTCCATATTCTGTGTTTGGAAGCAAGTCATCCCTCTATGGGCGAGTGTGTGTGGTTAATTACTATATCCCAGAGAATTAGACACATGAATGTTTTGTTTGAAGATCATCTTTAAAGAAGTTCATGTCCCCTCATTTATTATGTATTCACTTACTCAAATCAATATGTACTACTTTTATTTTGTACTTAAGATTGTAATACAATATTATTTTATTTATTTGGTTTCTTATGTTGTTCCAGCTTTGGACATTGGAAAATTTTTCGAATTGGCTGCCCTATCCCGTTGGCACAGCTTAATTCCTTTCTTTTTGAGCATTTCCCTATCTTCTGGCACAACTAGTTGCTCTAGACACATTTTGCAATTTTCTTGCCCAATTCCTAGGATCAGCCATTTCTCTATAGAAACTGTTGCTTTTACTTCAATTAATTTTTAATAAGATAAATATTTTGCTATTAAAAGAACCTAAGGTATATTCATTGATTCAATGATCTTATCAGATTATCCTACCTATTTATTCCTACATCTCCAATAGAAATATCATTGTTCCCTTGGGATGTCTATTATATATTGACAGATTTTTACCTCACATATTTTGGTTCTTTAGAATTTTAACCATGCCAAGTGAAGGAAACATATATAGAAAGATGTCAACACATCTGTACTTATAAGAAGCCTACATGAAATGCTTTCAGGTAGTGCACACACAGGTAATGTTTTGACCCAATAAGCTTTCAGAGTAACAACATAATAATAGCTTAAATGTTTGGATAACTAAGAAATTGCATTGTTAGATCTAATATGTTTCTTTCTAACATCTTCTTGCAAAAAAGAGTTGTTATATAACAATTTGAAATTTTTTGTAATTGTCCTCTTTACATAGTAAATAAAAGTGGTTATGTTACCTGATTCCCCTATATGATGAAATAAAGCTATCAATATACAATCTCTGTTATCCAATTTGAAAACACCTGAAAAATGTATTTCCAGAACAGGACAACTGGTTATTCAACATCTATTTATTTTAGTTACTTTCAGAAATAAGCTCTCGGTTATTCCATATTCCAATTGTGTTAAGTTTAGAACTAAGCTCTTCTTATATTTTGTTTTGGTAAAAAAAATGTGCTTTTTCCTCAGCCACTCATTTCATATTTTTAGAGCTTACCTACTAACTATTGTAATGTATTACATACAAGGAAATGCTTAAAATTAATAGGGGTAGATTTTGAACTCTTCTTTTTGCCTTCATAAGATGTAGAGGTGTTTTCTCTTTGGCACTATTTACTCCTTACCTAATAAGTGTCCTTGTCCCTTCACTTTCCTGCTACAATTTTAGGCCTAGTGTATTGAAACTTTCCTCATTATTTTTGTAATGTACTGAACAGAGAGTAGTGGGAGTTCTTCTGAAATTGTATGGAAGTTGCAGATTGTGAACTTTGCATATTTTTCTGAGATATTACTTAAATATATTAATTCAGTAGCATTCTCATCCAGACGTGTACTTTCCCGAGAAGATCTTTCCTATCAATATCTTTCCCAAGAAGACTATTCCCCCAACTCCTTTTCTTCTGAGAAATTCTTCTAAAATTTTGATTTTTTTAAGTTTGATGAAGAATGCTAAAAATTAAAAATCCTAGAATACTTTACTACCTCTCAACAATATAAAAGATGTGATATTTAGTTCTTTCTCCATATAATATTTATCAGTTTCTTTGTGACACTATACATCCCTCAGTTTCCTAATCTTTGAGGTGAGATGAGAGAATTGTTACTATTTTCCATGATGTCCTCAAAATTTGATGTTCTCAAGTATAAATGATGTCCTGAAGTGTAAGGTGCCATCTCTGAGGTGAGGAGATAAGCAAATGCTCAGAAATTGAGACAAAGAGAGCAAGAATTAAAAAAAAAAATCTCTTCTTTTACTTCAACAATTTGCATACTACCTGTGAGGGCACATAGGACTTTTGGTACTTACTAGAGTAAATTACTATTTCAACAACAGCAAAAAAACCAAAATAATTTTAAATAAATTCCTCACTGTGATATCACAAAAGATGTTGGCCTAGAACTTCCAGGATTCAGGTCTTCCATAGAAACAACTGAGGTTGGAGAACATATTCCAGAATGATATATTTCAGAACTATGAAGTCCAATTTAACAATTGAAGCATTCGATTGAAGAAAGAGACTTCTAAATTTCAACAAAATCTGGCAATTTTCATGGTCGTTCTTATTTTGCAACCTTGCAGAAGTTAGCCACGAGATTGACAGATTAAATTCCTTCTGTAGCTTTATCATATTAAAGTAGGTTTTCAAAAAATTCACTTGGTGGATGTGGTATGCTGAAGTCAAAGCAGCCATACAAAATGATCATTAGTTTTCAAAAATGAAGCTTATACTCATATTTTCAGAAAAGCGGTCACCACATACCATATATGATCACGAGGGAAAATTAAAGGTGGCCAGGAGGCAGAAAGAATGAACTAAAGTGGAAAACAGAGGCTGTTACTCTGCCACAGTCTTGTACTGTGTGTTTCACCTAGTTGGACTTCTTTCCAGCCCAGATCTTGTTTATTTTTGATGACAAAATACCTGTAATTCAGAGGTTACTACTCAGGTGATCTAGCTTAAACTGGCATAATCTAAGATGGCTGTCAAGGAGACTGGAGACAAATGCTACCTCTATTATAATGTCATCTGCATGACAAATGGCACAATCCCAGCATCAGAAAATTTTATAATTAACATGGCAATGACAAGCATAAAAGGGATGAACAGATGTACCCAAATTCTCAGAAAATCTCCATACATCCCCAGAAAGGAAATTAATATTCCTCTCCTTTATTTATCAATCACTTGTCCTCATTTTCTAACCTCATATCTATAACATTCCAACACCCAGGGGGTTGAAAATTTGATTTCTGATTTTTATTTAATACTCCTATTTATTCCTATATAGGCTCATTTACTGCTCAACCAAATGCTGAATCTTGTTTTTAGTTCCACAATTGCAAGTGAAAAATAGAACCCAGATTGGGGCAAACAATGGTAACAAGGTTAGGATTTTATTGAAATTTTGGAGAAAAATGTAAGGCAGGGCACTACAAATAATTTAGGATAGACTAGTTTGAATTCTTTCTGGTCATCCCTAAGTTATAGGGATGGAGTCAAATTCTTTACTACCTGGTCTTGGGGTTAAAAGTGCAGAAGAATACTGCCTACCAGAAGATATGAGACAGATAAAGTAGAAATCCCTCTGGATTGGTTAGTTTGCATATTTAAGGTATACTCCTGGTGATAATATTTTTGCTATCTCCATGAATTGGCTAACTTCAAAAGTGGCAATATCTTCCCAACCAGAAATATTTTTAAGGTGCAAAAACATTTCAATATAAAGAATGCAAAATATAGGCATGTGCATGCACACACACACACACGCACACACATATACATACACCAGTAAAAAATAAGAACAGTCCTTCAAATTTCTGAGTTATATGTTTTGATTTAACTGATGGATCATTGAGTTACCAGTATAGGGAATCATTATTTCACCCCTCACAGGATGAAATATTTTCCTAGGTATCATCTGTGGACAGAATTTTTAAAAAATCAAATATCATATGTTTTTTATTTGACCCAAATATCCAGGAAAATCTTCATCAGATCACTGGATGACTACAGACAAAATACAGCAGAGACTTCAATAACAAAATATGACAAGAAATATTGTTGCTGTAAAAATAAGGACCAAAATGTACAACAGATATTGTGAAATGGGAAGAAATTGTTCAAAGGAAAAAGGAACTTGGTTGGAGGAAGTGGAAAAGGAAGGATGGGAAAAGAAAAAAAAATGATTAAAAGGATAAAACGGAAACAGAGCTTTGTAAATAGGGAGGGAGAGAGGAGTTGAAGCAAGGAGAGGGGACTGAAAAAAAGAGGAATCAAAATATATCATGTACAGGCACAAATACCCTATGGTGAATATGATCGTTATGTCTATCTAAAATGCACCAGTAAACTAAATTTAAAAATAAAAGAGCTAAGTAAATAATAATGTTAACACATAATTAAACTATTGGACAACTGCAGCCTCTGAAAAGCAAAAATAGACAGAAAAAGAATCTGATTTAGAATTACCACATTATAATATACAAACTTCCAGGTTTCAATATAAAAATTATGAGGTATAGAAAGAAACAACAAAACAATCATGTCATAGTGAAAATATACACACAAACCACTCAAGAGGAATAGACATTGGGCTTATTTGATCAAGATTTTATCTTTTTCCATTCTATTAATTTTTATTTTACTTTTCATTTTGTTTAACAATTTTATTAGTGCTTATTTGTTATACAGATTAATTCTTTACGTTTTTGCAGTTTCATACATGCACATAACATGCTTCAATCATTTTCATGCCCTTCACATTCCTTGTACTGCCCTTTCCTCTAGTTCACTTTTTCAGGAGGGGGGGGTTAACATATATAACGTAATTTGTTAATTCTCATTTCCCAATTACTTGCTTTCACACCCCCTCCTTTTCTCCATTATTCCATTCCTCTTGCTAATAATAGCCTCCCTTTTTCTTTGTCATATTATTCATGTTCCATGTATTACAGAGAGTGTGTTATATTTCTGTTTCTGAAACTGGCTTCTTTTATTCAACATGATAATCTCTGGGTCCATACATTTTTCTGCAAATGACAATATATGTGACCAAAACCCACTCCATTGTGAACAAATATCACATTTTCTTTATTCATTAATCTGTTGATGAGCATCTAGTCTGTTTCTTTGTCTTGGCTATTTTAAATTGCACTGCAATAAAAGTCGGCATGCAGGTATTTCTTTTGTATCCCTTCTTCAATTACTTTTCTTATATACTAAAATGTGGTATTGATGGATCTCCTGGCACCTCTATTTTTAGTTTATTGAGGAATCTCCAAAGTGATTTCCATCGTGGCTGCACAAATTTCCATTTTTACCGGCACTCTAGAGGTATTTCTTTTTCCCTGTATGCTCATCAGTATTTATTGAGTTTGTATTTTTTTATCTTATTAGTGTATGTTAATATTACATGATGATGAAGTTAATTTAAGGAAGTTGGTACAAACATTTAACATATCTCAGTTGCAATATCATTAATCCTCCATTTCTTGGCTTCCTTCTCCAGCTTGTTCCATTCCCTATCTCCAGATTTCCACTCTCCTTTATTTTAAACCTAATAAATTTTGTCTTTTTTAAATTTTAGGTGACAGCCATTCTGACTGGGGTGAGATGGCCTTACCATAGTATTGATTTGTATTATTCTAATGTCTAAAAAGATGAATTTTTAATATAATTATTGAGCTCATTTCCAGTGCTTTCAGACCCAGCCCTCTCAGAAAAACCAGTGTAATGGGCCGAGTTTCTCACCAGAAACTGCGGAGATGCCTACCACTCTCTCCTCCACAGCCTGTGTTGCCCGCTGCTTAAACTTTTCAGCGGGTCTGTGACTAGCATTTTCCTCTCCACAACTCTTGTTTTTGGCTATCTGTCACACAGTCACTGGGATAGAGTCATCCCAGAAAAAACTACATGATGGTTTCTCTCTGACCTCTGATTCCCAGAGTAGCTCAGTCTTAAAAAGTAAAATTTATCTCCAAATGCCTTCTGAGTATATCACTGCTAAATACTGTGGATGCTTCAGTGGTATTCTACAAATCTAGCTATGTGAAAGAATTCATATTCCAAGTAAAACCCCAAACTGTATTTGCAGATTACAAGAAAACATGACAGTTTTTTTCTGGAGCTAGAGCTGAATGTCTATAATTTGTCACTGGGGGTCTCAGTCCTCTCTGGTCTTTGTGATTATAGAATCTAGTTCCCTTCCACTGCCCAATAGTTGAAGTTAGTATTTCAGAAACTTTCATTATTTTTTTCTGCATTGTCCTCTGTTTCTCTATGTCTTTCAGATTTACTGTCAATGCTCTCTCAGTTTCCAAAGCTTGTATTATTTTTCAATTCCTCACTAAGCAGTTGTTTACTACGTGTCTCAGTTTCAGGTCCTGAAAAGATTGTGATTTGCCACAAATTTCTACTCTGTCATCTTGAGGCTCCTTTGAGAAAGAGTTTAAAGTAACTCTCTAAAATGTGTTGAAAGAGGGCTGGTGAGACGGCTCAGCGGCTTAAGCGCCTGCCTTGCAAGCGCGAAGGCCCGAGTTCGACTCCCGGAACCCACATACGAAAAAGCAGCCGGTGATATCGCTCAGCGGCACGGGTGCCTGTTGGCGCGTGAGGTCCTGAGGTCGTCCCCCCGGTACCCACAAAAAAAAAATAAATAAATAAAATAAAATAAAATGTGTTGAAAGAGCTAAGTAAAACATAAACAACTAATTTAAAGCAATGGTGAAAAAGATATATGACCAAATAATGTATATAAATAAGTAGACACTATTGAAAAAATAAAATTATTTTCTAAGTAAAATTAAAAACTGTAGAGATTTTAAAGAAGTTTAAGCATGCAAAAGAAATGATAAATTTATTTAAGAAAGTATAATTTAAATTATTCTTCAAAAGAAAAGAAAAATGTGCAGAAAGAAAAAAGAATGGAGAAAAATGAGCAAAGCATAAGGTATTTGTCTGATATGATTGAGCACATGCACATATTTTTGAAAATTTCACAGGGAGAGGAGAAAAAGCATATAAAATTATTTAAAATATTAATGTCCAAAATACTCACCAAATTAGATTTAAAGACATGAATCTACAAATGTAAGAAGATCAATGTACTCTAGATTTTACTAAAAGAGATTCATATTTGGCCACATCATAATTAAATTTTTCAAGGCCAATTACAATGAAAAAGATTGAAAGCAGTAATAGAGAAGTAAGTTTTCATGTATAAGAAATCATAGAGAAGATTAATAATCAATTTCCCATCAATAAAATTATTTTAAAAATTTTAAGGATAAATATCAGGAAAATTATCATAGCTACGTAAGCCAAGTTGGTATCGAATCATAGTATGTCATGATAAGTTCAGAATATCAATTGTAATCCCCATAATAATCACTAAGAAAATAAATAAAATATGTAATATAAAAGTAAAGTGAAAATAAGAGTGATGCTATACAAAACAATCAAATATTAAAGAAGGTAATATTGAGATAATTAAGGAGCAAATTAGTACACAGAAAATAAATTATAAATTGTCCAAGGCAACTTGTTCATTAAGGAAAATAATTTTAAATGCGAATAGATTATAATTAACAATTAAATATTGGCAATAGAGGTTTTCAAAATATGAACCAACTATATGCAAGTTGTAAGAAACTAACATTAGACAAAAAGACATAAGTGGTTTGAAAGTAAAATATTAATAAAATATATTCTTAATTAAGAGAAAGCCAGGGTAAAAATCTCGCATGAGGGAAAATTGTATTAAAAAGAAGGAGATTATTATATACTGATGAAATTGTGGTTTATCAAGATACAATGATAAGGGTATATACATCAGACAGCAGGGTTCCAATATAGATGAAGCAAACACTTAACATAATGGAAGGAAGGAAAAATGTTTGACAACAATATTTGGAATCATCAATAGATCACTTTCAATAATGAATTCAATATTTGGACAAAGAATTAGAAATTAAATAGATATTTTGAAAAATACTATAAGCTTATTAGACCTAACAGATATATATGGAACATTCAAATTAGCAACAGAAAATAAACACATTTCAAGGGTACAAGGAAGTTTCTCCAGAATGGTCCACATATTAGGCCATGAAACAAGTATCCACGTGTTTCAGAAGAATTAGTTATGCAAAATATGTTTTTCAACTGTAATTTATACATATCTGAAAACTACAATCCCTTAAATGAGGGTTATATCAAAGAAATAATCATTAGGAAGATTAAAAAAATAGATCAAGACAGAATTTAAAAACCACAACATATCACATTCATGATTTTAAAAAATAACACTCAGAGGGAAATCTACACAGACTATCCTTTTTTAATGACCAAGTTTCATTCCTGCGACTATGTAGTCAAATGAATTGGTCACTAAATGAGTAACTGTGTATAGTATGTACATTATAATATTCAGAACATAGAAACTGTCAAAGGAAGCTCCAATTTGATGACTTTGTTTTTATTTGCATAAATCTTACATGCAGTAGTGTAATGTATAAAAGAACATAAAACTACAGTACTGTACTGCAGAGTACAACCAGCAAAACTTAAAATACTGTGTAAAAAATGTGTACTCTACACAAAAAAGACACTGAGGCTCTATAAACAAGATGTATAGAACTGCACAAAAAATAGATGTGTAAGTCCAGTGTGCCTCTGTTGTAAGTCTGAACAATTTTTAAACATATAGGTCATTAAACAAGGAATATATTAATAATAGTAAGATCCACAACCAAAAAATCTGCCTCTACTTTTTGTGGGAATAAAAACCATAGTACACTGAACCAAAACCCAATCACAAAAGAAAGTTCAAAAGCTCAAGGAAGGATATATTAATTGGAGTGTATAAACACAAGAGGGAGTGTTAGTGAAATCCAAATTTTGTCTTTTGAGAAGATTTTTGTGACAAAACTTTAGTTTAAAAAAGAGAAGATGCATATAACTCAAATAAAATAGAAAATAAAATGGGAACTCTACACTGTCAGTTGTGGAAGAATACAAAAGGTTCATCTATGCACTGGAGATGCAAAGGATTCAGTCAAATGTCAAAGGCCTGGAGGTCACTGCAGAGTCATATGTGAGTTCACAACAGGAAGCTGAAAGGTCTGCACTGGAAAGCTGAAGAGTTTGCACTGGAAACCTGGAGACAGTAGTCCAAAGGCAATGATGAAGACTAGAGCTCCTCTAAAGAAGAAGCAGCAAGACTTTCTTCTTTTCCTTTTTATCCATCCATGCTACAAGCCTATTTTATGGTGCCACCCTTAACCGGGGGGGTCTTCTGTCTTCAGTAAGTCAATCATACACACTCACACAGAACTGTGCTAAACTAATCTGCTAAGTGTTTTTATTAAAGTTGATAATACAATTAACTAGCAAAAATATTGTGAATATTTTTTGCTAAAAAATTAAACAAATCACATGAAATCCAAAAATTCTTAGAATCACAAAAATTAAAAAAATAATAGAAGAGAAGTAAATATTACCTATGCATTTTTAAAAAGTAGAGCATTTCTGTGTATACAAGTGTTATATATCATAGGAAACATAAATCAATCAATTAAATACACATTGAAGGAAACATAGATGCATAAAAGCATTTGATAAACTTCAATACATTTTCATGCTTTCTATGATAGAAACACTCCAAAAATAAGGAGAAATGGATGCCAAACCATTGTAAAGGCCATCTGCAAAAGGCCTGCACTTTGCATCACATTTAACCATAAATGTTTGAAAACCTTTTCCTTAAGACCAAGAGCACAACAAAGATACCTACTTTCACCAAAGCTATTTAGTAGTGCATTATAAATCTTATCCAGAGCAATTAAGATAAATGAAGAGAAAAAAGAGACAGGAAAGACATACACATTTGAAAGTAAAGGTTAGTACATATATATCTACATATAATGTGATGTTATTTGTAGAAAAACCCTAATAATTTAAGAAATTACTAAAGTTAATACATAAATTCAAGAAAATTTCTGGGTCTAAAAATCAACATACAAAAATCAATTGTTTTCTACACACCATCACTGAGCAATCAGAAAAAAAAATAAGAAAAAATGTAATACTATTTATACTACCATTAAAATAAAGTATCTATGAATAACTATCAAACGATGTGAAAGGCATACTCAATATGCTTGAAAACATTACCAACAAGACCTAAAGACCTAATTAAATGGGAATCATGCCACAGTCATGGATTTGATGATTTAATATTGGTAAGATGATAATACTAACACAACGCAATGTCTTCAAAACACTGACTAATGTTTTTATCAGAAATGGCAAAACAAATTCTAAAACTCACAAGAAATTGCAATTTACATAAATTTAAAATTATTGGTAGGGAAAAGATTATGAAAAAGCAAGACAGATATAGAAGGTCATACACTTCTTGATTTCAAATCTTGAATCATAGTTGTAGAAATCAAAATAGTACATTACTGGCACAAGGATAGATATGTAGGTCAATGTTATAGAAATAACAGTTCAGAAATAAACCCAAATATCTTTGACCAATTTATTTTTATTGACAGAAAACAAATATAACACTAAAGATACCATCTTAAATATTTTATATATTTTTTATTTATTTACTTTTTGTGGGTACTGGGGGTTGACCTCAGGACCTCACGTGCCAGCAGGTGCCTGGGCCACTGCGTGATGGCACCGTCCCTTTTTTTATATGTGGGTTCTGGGAGTCGAACTCAGGCAATCTCACTTGCCAGGCAGGTGCTTACACCACTGAGCCATCTCACCAGCCCCAAATATTTTAAGTATACAGTACAGTCGTGCTGAGGTTATTCCTAATGTGCAACAAATCTGTAGAATTATTTCATCTTCCAATATTGAACTCTATGTTAATCCAAAATTAATTTCTCATTTTCATCTTCCACCAGCCCTTGGTTATCACCATCTTGTTTTTCTTTCTATTGTTTTGGCTATTTAGATACTTCATAGAAGTTTAATCATGAAGTATTTTTATAAATGACTTATTTCACTTGTCATAATACAGTGGTACCTTGGTTCATGAATTTAATTTACTCCACAATTCTGGTCATGAATGGAATTGATCAGGAACTGAATCAAATTTCCCTATAAGGTTCAATGTAAATAAGGTTGATCTGCTCTAAACTGTATATATTTTTAACCACAAAATATGAAACAAAGTACAGTGCAGTATGAAGAGAGAGAACACTAACCTTACTTGAGGCAACTTTTGATGTGGAGGACAGAAAAGTGGGCTGGAAAGAGATTATTGTTTGGAGGGAGAGTTGTCCTCTATAAGGACATTGGGGAGCTCTATTTCAGGCATTTACTTTCTTCTTTGTCTCTTAGCTGCATGGCCAATTTTGATGAAAAATTTGTCTAATGTCACTTGTTTTTTCCTGCACTGCATAACCCTCCGGAAATAAGAGACCACATTATCATTTATCCTATTCAACACTTTGTTCATTACTTTTATGCTGAGGTGGTGCTTCTATAAGAAATCCTGGCACTCATTCCATTTTTCTATAATGAATTTTTTTCACTTCACTGCTGACTTCCTCCCTGTCTTCCACTTCAACAGGAATGGAATGCTCCTCAAAAACAGTTTCTGCTGCTCACCCTGGAGTTTAGCAAGTTCTTCCATTATCAGCTCCTCCTTATGGTCTTCAAAAATTTCTTCTACATCTGCACCATCCAAAGCAAGAACCATACTCCTGCCCATGGATACAACCTCCTCCACAACCAGTGCATCAAACCCTTCGGAGTCACATTCAGTGACACATTCTGGCCACAGTTTCCTCCAGGCTTAGTTTAAGGTCTGGTATGTGATATCTTCTCTGTCTTTCTCAGTGAGGTTGATTCAATGGACGAAATTGAAACGTTTCTTCTGGGGCTCTCTCAGAATCAAGGACATCTCTTCAGTGACATTAAAGTACCTGGTTAAGAGCATTTTTTTGTGCAGCTTCTTGAAATTGCAGATCACTTTCTGGACTATGGGATGCCGAAGACATATGATGTTTGGGGAGAGGAACTTGACCTTTATAAAATCACATTAAGTGTACATGTTATCCACCAAGGCTGGAGGGTGAGCTTTGACATTGTCCATTAGAAGAAGGAACCTTTTAGGATGTTAGTTGTCAGAAAGATATACCTTAACAGTGAGTGCAATGAACACATGTGACCATTCCATGAACACTTGCCTTGTGACCAAAGTTTGCATTGGTCTCCTCCATGACAGGCAGTCTGCCCTTATTCACATTCTGTTTCTTGAATTTATGAGGGGTTTGTGAAAGGGACAATAGTGGCTTAATCTTCAGATTGGCACTTGGGATTACACAGAGCCAAAGGTTCAATCTGTCCTTCATAGGATTGTTCCTTGACAGTGCCTTTTCCTCCTGCACGATATAAGTTCTGTTCAGCATATTCTTCCAAAAGAGTCCTGTTTCATCACAGTTGAATGCTAGTTGAGTGACGTGTCATACTGCCTTCATAAATTCTGTCAATTCTTTCTTGTAGACTTCTGCAGGGGTATTGTCAGACCTGGAGCACTTTCCATGTCTTATTGCACTGCGAATTCCACTCATTTTGTGGAATGTATAAAAACATCCTCTATTGGATTTAAATTCACCATTTGTTGACCTTACAAAAGGGTTTTCTTGCAGTAAATCACTGTGCCATTTCTTAACTTTTTCGCAGATCACAGCTTCACTACCACTATCACCTGCAAGCTCTTACTCATTCAACCACATTAACAAAAGTTAATCCACTTCTTCCAGTATTTGTGACCTCTGCTTGACTAACATTGTTTCTCATTTTGCCACATCAGCTCTCGGATGGCATTTTTATTCTTCAAAACAATTGAGAATGTCGACTTTGCCATCTTGTACTCTGTGTTACATCAGTCAGCCAGATCAGAATACCATGCTCATGCTTTGCTATAAATTTCTTCTTCAATTCAATGGTTATTTTCTTCAAACTCTTCTTATTCTTGTTCTCCCCTTTCTTGTTGCCTTCATTATTGCTCTGCACATTATGTTTACCTTCATTACCACTCTGTATATTCTTGCAATGCTTATTGGCACTCTGCACATTCTTTTCATCACCTACTTGCTCTGCACTTTCTTTGGAGCCATGCTGGGTTGAATAATAGTGTACAGAACAGTATATGTTTAAAAGCACATAAAGGTTTTACAGCAAGTGTGCACAGGTCTGTCTGTGACTGTCATGTTGACTAGAGGAAGCCACAACTATGTTTCAGAGCAGGGAAGATGGCTACATTAATGTTCATATGGGGAAGATGGCCACAGTCATGGTCATCACCCAATGTAGAGATCACAAATGGAAGAATAATTTTGCTGAATGCTTGTGTTCTTGAACTGAATTGTTCACAAACAGAAGCATTTGTGAACCCAGGTATTACTGTGTCTTTGTAATTCATTGTGATGTAACACATGACAAAGTTTCAATTTTACAGCTATAAACTACCTCATTTTATGTATATACAGGAGTGTGCTCTTAGCCATAGTTTTGATTTTCAGGGTTTGAGTTACTCATGGTCACATGAACTAAAAATAGTAAAAGGAAAAATCCACAAATAAACAGTTTTAAACTGTGTGCTGTTCTGACTGGTATAATGAAATTTACGATCATCTCTCCACATTTTAATCTTGATATGAATCATAACTTTATCTAGCCTATCCAAGTTTTATATACTATTTATTTTTAATCACTTAATAGCCATCTCAGTTATCATATCTACTCTTGTGGAATTGTAGGGTTTGAGTTTGAGTAATTCTTTCAAATACTGCATCACAATGCCTATATCATACACTTCACTTTGTCTGTTATGCAGGCATTGTATCACCTCACATCATCACACAAAGAAGAATTAGTAAAGAGTTAGTAAAATAGGACATTTTGAGGAAGAGAGACACCTTTTACATAAGTTTTACATGGCACATGGTAACACTTGCTATATTCTAACATTACTAATTACTGCTAATCTGTTTCTGTACACATTTTAAAGTAAAATTAATCATTGTAATGTCTGTATAGAAAAAGAGAATATATATATAATCTATGAGTGAAGGATGACTGCTGTACTACATTTTCTTTATTCATTCATTGCTTCATGTACATTTGGAATTAATGTCTTTACTTATTTTAATAATGATGCAAAGTTAACTGGTGTGCAAATATTTATTTGTGGTCCTATTTTCAATATTTTGGATATAAACCAATATTTTGTATGTTATATCTTAATGAAAATGTTACATCTAATTTTCTGAGGAATGTTTATACTATTTTCCACAATAGTGCTTCAACATTATACAAGTGCTCCAAATTTTCTGTGTCCTAAAATCACTTATTATTTTGTGTTATTTCCTTTTCGTTAATGTCTCCCTGGTGTGAGAATTGAAAGAATAAATAAGGTCTAATGTGTAGAATAGATACTGTGAAGTGGGAAAAAATTGTTTTTTCTTTTTTTCTGTCGGTACTGGGGGTTGAACTCAGGACCTCGCACGCCAGCAGGTGTCTGTGCCGCTGAGTGATATCACCGGCCCTTTTTTCGTATGTGGGTACCGGGAGTCAAACTCAGGACCTCACGCTTGCTAGGCAGGCGCTTATGCTGCTGAGCCATCTTACTGGCCCGAAATTGTGTTATTTTCTTAAAAGTCTTACTGATGGGTTTCAGGTGATATCTCACTGCTGTGTTTACTTACAATTCCCAAGTGATTACTTATGTTGACAATCTTTTAGTGTTTATTGACCATTGCTAATTGAAATGCATTTACCTTTTTTGAATCAAGATACTTTTATTTTAATTGATTTCTTACATTATTATAGATTTTGTATATCAATTTCTTATAAGAGAAATGATTTGTTATTTCTTTCTACCATTTTGCTGCATGCCTTTTCCTTTATTGACCCATTTTTGTTAGCGGCAAATTTTGATAATTTTTAATAGTACACAATATTTCTACACTTATGATGTCCTATATGATACTCTGATTCATGTGTAAAATGATTAGTTTCAAAATTTGATATATCAACTTGCATATTATAATTTTGTTTCCTTTTTCATTTTTTCTATTAGTAAATGTTTGAAGTACATGAAGTTTACAATAATCTTGGGTAGTTGGTATATGTACATAATGCAGATTTTTAAAACCTATTTCCCATTTTTACCCAACTTCTTCCCTCCTCCTGTATATCCCTTTAGCCATTTGCATTCTTGCTCCTATTATGAATTTTAGCTCATATTTTTGAAATACGATGTTTACATTTATTGAAGTTATTAGGTAGATGTACATGGTACATCTAAATTCAACTTAGATTTATTTCCCCTCACCTTCAGCCTCATGGATAACTTCCCATATAGAAGATATCTATCCCCATGTCTCCTTCTATCTATCCTTTATTATGCTCTTTGTGTGTTCTGTTCCTTACTCAAATATGAGATACAGTTCAGTATTTAAGCTTGAAGGTATAATTTATGTCACTTAAATTATATTTTCCAGGTAAATCCAATTTCCTACAAATGTCTTGAATTTGCCATTCTATATAGCCAAGATGTATTCTATTATGTACAGATACCACAATTTCTTTATTAATTCCTCTGTTGAGTATACAGGCTGCTTCCAGGATTTAGATATTAGGGATTGTGCTACTGTAAACATTAGGATGCATATATCATGATAATATGACTCTTTAGCTCTTTTGGGGATGATATCTAGAGATTGAATAACTGGGTCATGTAAAATTTCTAATTTTTGTTATTTGAAAAATATCCATTCTGATAACCACACTGGTTGTAATAGCTTGCATTCTTACCAACAATTAAGAAGGGTTCTTTTTCCACCTCAGCCACATCAGTATTTTTTATTCTTTGACTTTTTGATAATTACTGTTCTTTCTAGTGTAAACGGATATCTTAGTGTTCTTTTAATTTGCATTTCTCTAATGACCAGAGATATTGAATACTTTTTCATATAATTGCTGGCAATTGGTAGTTCTTCCTCTGTGAATTGTCTGTGCATTTAACTTGCCCATTTCTTGACTGGGTCTTTTATTTTACGAGGATGAATTTTTTGAGTTCTTGATATATTGTAGGTATTAGTCTGTTGTCTGAGGAACACCTGGCAAATTATTTTTCCCATTCTGTAAGTGTTCTCTTCACTCTTGTAAATAACTCCATGCCCCTCCCATCATGGCTACTGGGATTGAGGTGGAAAGCACAGTGGGAAGGCTCAGAAACAGGCCCCTACAATCGTGGCTTCCGGGATCCTGGTGAAAAGCAGCACAGGAAGACACAGAGACTGGTTGGAACATCAGATACATAGTAGGACACTGAGCCAGGGTGTACAGGATGGACAGGTGGGACTAGTGGTGTGAAATTGTCAGAAAAAACAGCAATAATAAGAGCCAACAGGTAAACCAAAACTTTGCCCCTCTCATTACACTGTGGATGGGAAACCAACTCAGGAAAAATCTGGGAATCGGTAATTGGCTCCACCAGAGAAATCCAGTATCTGGGCCCTCCCACTGCACACTGTGACCAGCAACCAAAATAGGAATAATCTGGGACTCAGTAACCGGCACTTTTCTCTCAATTAATTTTTCTTCTCTTCTTTTTTCATTCTCTCTTCTTTTTATTTACTTTTTCTTTTTTTCCCTTCATTTATCTTTCTTTCTTTCTTTTTCTCTTTTATAAAAGGCTTGGAAGAACTCCTCCTACAGAAAATTAATATCATCCCCCAAACCCAGAAACCACGTTCAGATAATCCCTCAAATACTCCTTCATTCTTTCTTTCCTACCTCATTCTGTAGTTTTCCAAAAATTGCATGACGATCATTTGTCCTCCAGTGTTCCTTCTACTTCCAGTTATCTGTTTTATACACTATCCTCCCCAAATTTCCTCACCACAGGATAAAACCACTCTACCAGCAGAAAAACTTTGCATACAAACTCCTAATTTACATTAGGTTCAGTTATATAACTACAAACTTTGTTCCTATGATCTAAAGTACACAATCTATAGTTACCATAGATTTTCAGTCTCTAAACTGTGCTTTATACTATTGTTATGGCCAATTTTACTACATTAGCTAGGATGTGATCTATGTTGTAATCAGTTGTTCTCCCTTCTGTAACAATACTAGGAAACTCTGGGTTAATAAATTTACCAAAGCCCTGCACCAAAGGACTGGGGAATGAGCCAGATACTAACATCCCACTCTTAAATAATTGGGCAGGTAGGGTGTTGGGAGAGACACCAACGAAGAAAATTCTAAACAGAGAACTCATCCCTGAAGAACAGACTTTTCCTACAGAGGCCTTGATTATAGTGATATAGCTATCTACTACAAAAACTCACGATGATGATCATAGAAAATAAAATATTTTTGAAACAGAAAATGACAAGATGAAGAAGCAAAATGCAATCTCAGACCTCCAGCTCACACAGAACAAGTCCAGCGTCATTGACATAGAAGAAATTGGAAGAAACATTCCTAATATTTCTGAAACAATATCAAATAAAGTGAAGAAGCAAATCCATGAGTCTATAGAGGAAATCAGATCAGAAATAATCCCTCGGGTAAAAAAAAAGAAATGTCAACATTATAAAGTAATTCCTCAGCAAATATAGAGTAGAGATAGATAAAAAATAGAAGATGATAGGAAAAGGATGGAAACCATGAATAATCAATATAGAAAAGAAATAGAATGCATGAAACAGATTCAAACAGATATCCAATAAATTAAAAATTCCATTGAATGCTGGCAAAACTGCTTTGAACAATACTGAAGACAGACTTTCAGACCTTGAAAACAAGATCATGGCTAGAGATCATGAAAGGAAAGATCTCTTGAAAATGACAAAAGTTCAGGAAATAACAATTCAACAGCTGCAAGGTTATGCAAAGAAAAATAATATAAGAATATTTACTGTCAATGAAAAAGCAGGAGTTAATACAAATGACATAAAAAACCTATGTGCAAAAGAAATAGCAGAAAATTTCCCAAACATGGAAAAATATTCAGATATACAGATAAGTGAGGCATATAGAAAACCAAATAGCGATAACCAAAATAAATCTACACACAGACATATAATAATCAAGATTCCACAAATTCAGCACAAGAACAGAATAGCAAAAGCTGTTAGAGAAAAGAAACAGATCACCTATAAAGGAAAGCCCATCAGAATCATGGAAGACTTCTTAACACAAACCCTCAAATTAAGAAGAGCTTGGAGTGAAGTATATCAAGTCATGAAAGAAAACAACTTCCAATTAATATTGATGTACCCTGCAAAACTATCTCTCAAAATTAATGGAGAAATAAGGTACTTCCATGACAAAAAACAAATGAAAAAATTAACGAGCACAAAAACATCACTACAAAGAGTATTGAAAGGTATTCTAGAAAAAGATAAAAGTGACCACATTCCAAGAACAACAACAGAAATAACTTACCAAGCAGGGCAAGCCATTAAATAGAGGAAAAATGCAGGAAACTAACAGCAGGAAAATACCATGACAAAGATAAGCCAATATATTTCAGTTATAACTATCAATGCAAATGGCCTCAATTCACCAATCAAAGAAAAGCCTGGGATAATGGACAAAGAAACATGATCCAGCAACATGCGCTATACAAGAAATGCATTTATCTGAAAATGAAATTCATAGACTAAAAGTCAAAGGAAGGAAAAAAAATAGTACATGCAACAGGAACCCAGAAAAAGTAGGGGTAGGTATTCTGTTTGCAGACAATGTGAACTTCAAACCAAGAATTATCAAAAGAGATAAATAAGGACACTGCATACTTGTTAGGGAAAAAAATCAAGAGGAAAAGATAGCAAACATAAATACATATGCAGCAAATATGGGAATACCCAACTATATATGGCAAATATTAATAGAAATAAAAAATCAAATAAGCAATGACACAATTTAAATGGGGGACACTTATACACCATTGTCACAAAGAGATAGATCAACTAGACAAAAAATCAGGAAAGAAATAAAAGAACAGAACCAAACCTGTTAACAAATGAACGTAGTATATGTTTACAGAGTGTTCCACCCAACAACATCAGAATAAACATTTTTCTTAGATGCACACAGGTCTTTTTCTAAAATAGACCATATACTAGACCATAGAATATACTTAAGTAAATGCAAAGGAATTTAAATTAGCCCATGCATATTATCTGACCATAGTGCAATGAAAAGAAATTAATGACAAAAGAAACTACAAAAATTCCATAAACACATGGAAATTAAATAGCACCCTCCTGAGCAACCAATAAGGCACAGATGAAAGTAAATATGAAATTAAACAATGTCTACAATAAAATTTAAATGCAAATACAACTTACCAGAACATATAGGACTCAATGAAAACAGTCCTAAAGGGGGAATTTATCGTGGTTAACCCTCAAATCAGGAAAATAGAATGAGCACAAATAAATAATATAATGCTGCATCTCAAGCTTCAAGATAAAGATGAGTAAGTCAAACACAAAGCCCATAGAAGGAAGGAAATTATAAAGATCAGAGCAGAAATTAATGCAATTGATACTAAGAAAACTATACAAAGAATTAATGAATGAATTGGTTATTTGAAAAAAAATAATATTGATAAACACCTAGCCAACCTTACCAAAAAATAAAAGAAAGAATAAACTCAAATTCATGCAAAAAGGAATGAAAAGGGTAAATTCACAATAGATTAGGTGGTATGTCAGAAGATCATCAGTACTTATTTTGAAAATCTTTACTCACATAGGATGGAAAACACAGAAGAGATTTACAAATTCTTGGAAACATATGCATTAGCAAAGATGAATCAAGAAGATACAAAATTTCTGATTAACCCAATATCAGTTAATAAAATTGAAATTTTCATTAAAATTTACTAATAAAAGCCTATGTCCTGATGAATTCAAGACTGAATTCTACAAGAAATTTAGAGATTTAATGACGATACTTCTCAAACTCTTTAATGAAATTGAAAGGGAAGCAATTCTCCCTAACACATTCCTGGAGGTAAGTATTACCATGATACCAAAACCAGAGAAAGACCCAACCAAAATAAGGACAACAGGCCAATCTCCTTAATGAACATAGCTGCAAAAATCCTCAATAAAATGCTAGCAAACAGAATGCAGCAAATCATCAAGATTATGCACCGTGACGAATATGGATTCATCACAGGAATGCAGGGATGTTTCAACGTACAAAAATTAATACATGTAATACACCATATCAACAGAACCAAAGATAAAAAGCACATGATCATCTCAATATATGCAGGAAAAGCTTTTGGTAAAGTCCAACACTCATTCATGAGAAAAACCCTACAGAAAATCAGAATACATGGTATTTACCTCAATCTGATAAAAGCCATCTATGACAAACCAATAGCCAACATCATATTAAATGGACAAAAACTGAAAGCTTTCACTATAAATTCAGGAAAAAGACAAGGATATCCATTATCACCACTCCTATTCAATATAGTTCTGGAAATACTAGCGAGAGCAATTAAACAAGAAAGAAATAAAAGGAATAAGGATATGGAAGTAGGAAATTAAATTATCATTATTTGCTGAAGACATGATACACTACATAGAAAAACCCAAAATCTCCACCAAAAAACTTCTAGAATTAATAAACAAATTCAATAGCATAGCTGGATATAAAGTCAGTACTCAAAACTCAATAGCATTCCTGTACACAAACAACAAACTCAATGAGAGTGAAATTAGTGATACCACACATTTCACAAAAGCATCCAAATAAAATGAAATATTTAGGAATCAGTCAAACAAAGGAAATAAAGATGTATACGTTCAAAATTACAACACTCTGAGAAAAGACATCTAAGAGGATATCAGAATATGTATAAATATCTCTTGCTCATGGATAGGAAGAAACAACATTGTGAAAATGGCCATACTCCCAAAACTCTTATACAGATTTAACACAATACCAATCTAAGTACTGTTAGAATACCGCACAGATATAGAGAAAACATTCCCAAAATTCATTTGCAAAAAGAGTCCTACAATAGAAAAGCAATTCTGGGAAACAAATATAAGGCAAGAGGCATCACAATCCCTGCTGTTTAATCATATTACAAAGCTACTGTTGTAAAATCATCCTGGTCCTGGCAAAAAACAGACCTGAGAATCAATGGAACAGAATAGAAAATGCAGACACAACTACAAGCACACTCAGCCACCTTATTTTTGACAAAGGGGCTGAATATGTTCATTGGACAAAAGACTCTTTAATAAATGCCGCTTGAAACCTGGCTTTCCACATGCCAAAGAATAAAACTAGACCCATGTCTATCAACATTCACTAAACTAAAGGCAAAATGCATCAAAGATCTAAACATTAAAACAGAAACACTAAGTCAACTGGAAGATAGAGTAAGGTAGAAATCTTGAAGACATAGGGGTAGGCAGAAAGTTCATGAACAAAATCCAAACTGCATTTGAAGTACTTCAAAGAATCAACAACAGGGATCTCATCTTTCTAAAAGGTTTTTGCACATTAAAAAAATCACCAACAGAATGAAAAGAAAACCCACAGTGTGGGAAAAATTTTAGCCAACTCTTCCTCAGACAAAGGACTTTTATCTAGAACATATAAAGTGAAAAAAATCAGACCCATCAAATTCAAAGACCAATCCCAAAATGGGCATCTTAGATGAATACACAATTCTCAGATGAAGAAATACAAATGGCAATTAAATATAAGAAAAAATGTTGAAAAAACTGGTCAATAGAGAAATGAAAATTAAAACAACACTGAGATTACATCGCACCCCCCAAAAAATGGCTATCATGAAGAAATCAACTAGTAAAGAATGGTGGAGGGCTTTGTGGATAAAGAATCCATTCTCCACTGTTGGTGGGAGTGTAGACTGGTATACACAATGTGGAAATCATTGTGGAGATTCCTCAAAAACTAGGATTAGAGGTCTCATTGACCCAGCTATTACCCTTCTAGGTCTTTTCCCAGAAGAATTAAAAACAGCATACCACAGTGGTATATGTGCATCCATGTTTTAGCAGCACAATTTGTAATAGCTAAGACATGGAAACAACACAAATGCCCATCAAACGAGGAATGGATAAAAATGATGTGGTCTTTTTATACAATTTAGAATGACTCAGCTATAAAGCAGTATAAACTCTAGGCTTTTATAGTAAATGGATGCAGCTAGATATCATACTCATAAGTGAAATAAATCAGACTCTTATGTGTAAGCATCGTATTTTCTCCTTAGTGTAAGAACCTGAAAGAGTAGATAAGATCCATAATCTACCATAGGTATTGTGAAAGGGAAAGAAACTGCTCAAAAGGAAAGAACAAATGGGGTGGGGGAAAGGAGAAAAGAAGGAAGGAAAAGAAAATAATATATATATATATAGCTAAGATAATTATACTAATAGTTTCTTTTATTTCTTTTAAAAGAATAGTTTGTGTTTATATTGTTTCATCAATTTTGCATGCCTACACCTTGTAATTTGAGCAAGTACTTTGAAGATAAATATAAGCAATATATTAACCATTTTTAATTTCCTATTACATTGTTATGAAATTCTATATCATTGTTTTTTATATTTTTCTCTTTGAAAGAGAAAGAATAATAATTCTTTTGCTGTGAAGAATATTTTATTTGGTGTAATTCCATTTGTTGATTCTTGCTATTATTTTTATTCAAATTTTGTTCTGCTTAAAAATACTTTCCTACGTATTTCATTTTGCAGTAACTTCCATATTTCTTTTTTAACATTTAGGTCTTTCATCCATTTTTATTTTAATTTAGTACATGCTTAGACATATGACTCCAGTTTCAATTTTCTGCAAAGAGATATTGAGTTTTCCCAGCACAATTTGTTGAACTATCTTTCCTCCAACATATGTTTTTGGCACCTTTGTCCAAAATCAAAATGTTGAATGTGTCAGGGGATGCTTCTGTATCTTGTATGGGATGATTCTGTATCCTGCTATGTTGCTGAAGTTGTTTATTAAATCTAAGAGTATTTCCATGGTATTGTTTGGGTCTTGTATGTAGAGTATCATGTCATTTACAAGTAATGTTAATTTGTATTATTCCTACTATATATGTTTCCTTTTATATCTTTCTCTTGTGTGGTTGCTTTGCCTAATTTTTCAAGTAGTATATTGAATAGAAATGGTTAAAATGGGCATCCTTGTCGTGTTCCTAATTTTAGAGGGAACATTTTATTATTTTGCCAATTTACTATATTGTAGCTCTTTAGTATGTTATAAATATGTTTTTCCTTTTATTAGTACATGTTTGTAGTTCATGATGATTACATGCATTGCAAGGATTTGGTACACAAACATAACACATTTTAATTCATTTGCCCACTTCCCTACACCATCCAGATTCATTTATATATCTTATAAGAAATTGTAGGGCTGGAGGCTGGTGATATGGGTCAGTGGTGTAAGTGCCTGCCTGGCAAGCGTGAGGTCCTGAGTTCAACTCCCGGAACGCACATATGAAAAAAGGGGCTGGCATTATCACTCAGCAGCATGGGCACCTGCTGGCACATGAGGTCCTGAGGTTGACCCTCAGTACCCACACACAAAAAAAGAGATTATAAAGTTAGTTACATTATATACAGATTGAAAACCAGATTAATAATACCAAGAATATATAAAACATGTAAAATAATTGTACTAAGCTAGGTACATTTTAGATACATTTTTCTACACTAGTTTAAAATAGATTTTTTACTCTGTCCCTTTTTTCCAATTATCCATCTTTTATTTCATACTTTATATATAAAGAATTATATATACAATTTTTCATGCAAGACTAATAATGCGACACTTAAGATTGCACTTCTGATTTATTTCTTAAGATTTTGGTCTTAAGGGACACCTTTTTCCTACAAATGATTCAATTTTATCCATTCTTATGGCAGAGTCACTCTTCATTGTTCATAAATACTGTATTTTCTTTATTTGTTTATCTGTTCATGTATATATAGGCTGTTTCCAAAAGATAGCTATTACAAATTGGACTGCTATAAGCAAGGTTATGTGTATATCACTATGGTATGATTTCTTTAACACTTTTGAGGGGATACCTAAAAGGGGAATAGCTGGATCTAATGCAATTTCTACTTTTGTCTTTTGAGGACTCTACGTACAGATTCCTATAGTGTTTTAAGCAGTTTACAGTTTCACCAACAATGAAGAAGGATTCTTTTTGGCCCACAGCCTTACCAGCATTTGTTATTCATTGATTTCTTGATGGTTGCCATTTATTGCTGGAGTGAGATGGAATCTCAGCCTTGTTTAAATTTTTATTTCTCAAATGGCCAGCCATGTTGAACCTTTTAAAATATATTTATTGGCTCTTTCTATTTATTTATCTGAGAACTGTCTAATTCATTACCTATGCCAATTTTCATAAGGGGTCTAATATTTTGAGTTCTTTATATATTCCACATATTAATCCTTTTTCTGAGAAGTAGGTGGAAATTTTTCCCCTTATGTAGGTTTTCTCTTCACTTTGTTGGTGGTTTCTTTAGGTGTGCAAAATCTTTTAATTTGATGTATCCCATTTGTTGATTCTTGATATTATTTCTTGCTTAGAAAGATTTTGCCTACACTTATTGTAGCAGAAAATGCCCCACACCCAGCCAGTACACTTCAGCTTGTTAGTTGCTCAGGTAATAGTTCCTGTACAAGTTCCGGTTGCTCCTGTCTCTTAGAAACGGCTGGTCACTGTGATGTATAGCTAGTCACTATTATGCACATTGTAAAATCCAATCCCCAATTGACAAACTATTCTGCCTCTGTACTTCCTGCTTGCCTATCTCGTATAAGCCCTAGAACACCAGAGATCAGGGTCTGATATTCTGTTTCTCAATCAGTGCCCATCAACATAAATAAATCTGTCTCCAAATCCTGGATGTCCTCTCAGTGTTTCTGCCCAATGTTTCACTATATTTTCAAGATTTCCACCTAGTTTTTCTTCCAGCACATTAAGTATTTTTGCTTCATGTTTAGATCTTTCAGCCATATTTTAGTTTAGTCCTTGGTGAGAAGCATTGGTCTAGGTTCAGCTTTTAGCTTGTGAATAACCAGTTTTTTCAGGGCCATTTTTAAAAGAAGCTATCTTTCCTCTAGCAAAGGGATATGGCCCCTTTGTCGAAGATAAAATAGCTTATTGTGCCTGGAGTGGTTTCTGTATATTCTGTTCTGATCCATTGATCCATGAGTCTGTTTCTCTTTTGTGCCAATACCATGCAGTTTGTATAATTATAACTTTGTAGTATAACTTTAAGTTCAGATTTGGGAGGTCCTCTGCTTTGGGCTTGTTGTCCAGAATTGCTTTTGCTATTCTTGATCTCTTCTGGCTCCACATGAATTTTAGGATTGCTCTCTTCAGTTCTGTAAGTAATGTTATTTTTAATTTGCTTGTGATTGCAATATATCTATTAATTAGTTTAGGAAATGTAACCCTTTTGAATGTATTGGTTCTGCCTATTTAGGAAGAAGGGATTTCTTTCCATTTACTGATATCCTCTTCAATCTCCTTTTATAGAGTACTACAGTTTGCATTGTAGAGGTCTTTATATTCCTTGGTTAAGTTCATTCTTAAATACTTCTTCTTTCTTGATGCTATTTTTTTTTTGTGGGTACCGGGGGTTGACCTCAGGACCTTGTGCACCAGCAGGCTCCTGTGCTGCTGAGTGATATCACCGGCCCTTTTTTCCTATGTGGGTTCCGGGAGTCAAACTCGGGCCCTCGCGCTTGCCAGGCAGGTGCTTATGCCACTGAGCCACCTCACCGGCCCCTTTGATGCTATTTTCAAAGGTGTCATTTCCCTGATTTCACTCCTGTGAATTTGTTATTAGTGTACAGGAGCAATATCAATTTTATAGTGTTGACATTTGTGGTGGATTAACTAAAGGTCAACTTGTAACACCCAGTTGAACTGAATCAGCATGATGCTGGGTGTGGAGATCCTACCTGAATATTGTTGCCAACAAAATAAAAAGGAAAACTGGAGAGGAAGAAGTGGTGCTTTTGATGCTCCTGCAGAAGAGTTTCATGCTGGTTTTCCTGATATGAACTTGTCTGTTCTTATCATCAGGAGCTTGGGATTTCATTGTCACTGAGGATGGCTATAGTTCACTTTGGGAGAGTGCTGATCTTTCCTTTGAGTGTTGTTTCCTGGCTCAAGTGCAGATCACTCAGCCTGCTAGCATAGATCCTTCATCCCACTGGCACAGACATTATAGCTTCCACCACTGACCTTTTGGCCTTTCCAGTGCAGATCCTTGAAACAGACTTGCATGAGAAATTGTTGTGGGCTCTAGTCCTCCAATTGAACTCATAGGTGAAATTGTCATGGGCTATAGGTCTTCAGCTGGGATCATGCTGGACATTGTCATGGGATCCAGGCTGTCAGCTGGATTCTTTGTGTCTCTAGTGTGTGGACAGATTTCCTGCAGTCTTTTGCATTTGACTCTAGGTGATTACTGTAAAATAATCCTATAAATTATGTGTCCTGTAGTATATAATTTCCCTTGAAATCCCTGATTACAACAACATGGTATCCTGCTATATTGCTTAATTTGGATATAAGTCCTAGGAGTCTTTTGGTGCAGTTTTTGTAGGAATTCGAATATTAGTCCGAGTTGTCTTTTGGTGGAGTTTTTGGTGGAGTTTCTCTTCTATTTAAAGGATTATGTCATCAGCAAATAATGATAATATAATTTCTTCCTTCCATATCTGTTGAGACCTGTGAATTATACATTGACACAGTATCTGCCCAAAGCCCTCCTCTGATGCTCACAGAGCAGGATTAAGTCTGTTGAGGACAATACAGGGAAAACTAGTAGCCAATTGTGGGGATGAATCTCAACTTGTTTCTTTTATGATGTTAAACTTTCCCATTAAAACACTACTTCTATGCTGTTCCAGGAAAAGCTCCATACACCATCCCTTGTGCTGGCTAATAATATAGTGGCTAAATGGGGATTCTTGGTATTTGCTCCCAGAGAACATTGATCATCCCAGAGCCCTATTTTCTTGCAATTCTTTTATTTTTCTTTTTCTTTCCCACTGTGTACTGTAACTCATGGCAGGAGACTAGAGACTCACTGAAGGGGTCCCTGATAATTTCTGCAATGGAAATTGTTGCCAATACCTATCTATAACCCTTTTATTTCTTTCTCTACTCTTATTGTTCTAGCTAATGTTTTAAGAACTGTATTGAACAGACATGGTTATAGTGGATATTCTTGTCTTTTTTATTTTAGAAGGAAATTTTTCAGCTTCTCTCCATTTAATATGATGTTGATCATTGTTTTTTATTTTATAGCTTTATCAAATTGAGATAAAGAACTTCTAGTCCTATTTTCTTTAGTGTTTTTATTGTAAAAAGATGTTGAATTTTGTCAAATGCTTTTTGTGTGACTATTGAGATGATCATGGTTTTTTTTTGTCCTGACTTCCATTTATGTGGTGTATTATATTTATCAATTTGTGTATGTTGAAGCATCCCCACAACTCCGGAATGAATCTTATCTGTTCATGATATACACTCTTTTGATAATTTGTTCATCTCTGTCTGCCAGTATCTTGTTGAGGATATTTGCATCTATGTTCTTTACAACCCCTGTATTGTCTTGAAACCAATATTCACTAAATGAAACAGCTATATCAGCTATATCACTGCTCATGGTAGAAAAGAATTCAACAGTAACTTTATAGGGATAGCTATCAAATGATTAAAAAGCCTTATTATTCACTTAAAAATGAACAAGTGATGCAAAAGGAAACATTCAAAATTATAAACTCTATGAAATTAAAAGAAGGAGATAAAAGTGGTACAAAGGATCTTACTGAGGAATAGAAGGATGCCTATAGAAGTAGGTACAGGTAAGACAAAATCATAGATAAAAAGAGGGAGAAAAATAAACAAATTACACAGAGAGTAAAATTAAGAGAGAAGTAATTAAGGGCAAAACATTTAAAAGAAAAGAGGAAAAAATAGAGAAATAAAAAATAGATTAGAAAGAAGGCATTAGGACAAAAGATTACCTAAGCCATAGGAAACTGGTGAAGACAAGAGGGAAGGAAAGAAGAAAAAACAGAAATAGAAGAAAACAGAACAAAAACTAAACACAAGGCTCACATTCACAATAAAACAAAAACCAAAAAATGAAAAAAAGCAAAAAAAATGAGAACAACAAAAAATTATCTGTGAATTCTAACTTATGGGTTAAAAAATGATCCATTAATACATATATTTTCTTCAGGGTTCTTGTAATGAAGGGGTACTGTATTTTTTATGAATCTTTTCTGCAATTGATATGATCATGTGTTTTTTTAAACCTTGTTTCATTTTATGTGATGTATTACACATATTGATTTACATATGTTGAATAATGCTTGCATCTCTAGGATGAAACATACTTGGTCATGATTTATGATCTTTGTGTTGCATTCTATTAGTTGCTTGTTCAAGATATTTTTATCTAGTTTCATTAAGCTGATAGACCTGTCATTTTACTTTTAATTGCGTCTTTATATGGTTTTGGAAGCAAAGAGATGTTGGCTTCCATAATTGAACTTAGAAGCACTTTATCCTTTTCAACTTATTTAAAAAGGCTTGAGAAGAACAGGTGATATAACATCCAAAAATATTTGGTAGAAATAAACGGTAAATATATCAGGGCTGTTTTTTATGGTGTAGATTTCTTTACTACTCTCTCAATTTTATTGCTTTTTATTCACTTGTTCAGCATTTTTGTTACTTCTTGAGCTAGCAATAGTAATTTGTATGAGCCTAGAAATTTCTGTCTTTCTTACAGATTTTCCACCTGGCCTGGTAGTGCATGCTTGTAATTCCAGCACTCGGGAGGCTGAAGCAGGAGAATCGCCAGGAGTTTGAGGCCAGCCTAGGCTACATAGTTATTTCAAGGCCAGCCTGCATTACATAGCAAGGCCCTGCCTCAAGGGGAAAAAAAAGAATTTCCAACTTGTGGGCATACAATATTTCAGGTTTTTCTATTTTGTGCATTTTTAGGGAGTCTGTTGACATGTTGCCTTTTTCATTTCTAACTGCGTTGATATGAATCTTCTCTTTCTCTTGCTAAGTGTGACTAAGGTTTTATCCATTTTGTTTATTCTTTCCAAGAACTGGCTCTTCAATTCATTTTTTCTTTGTATTTTTCATCTTGATTGCACTGATTTCCACTCTAATCTTTATAACTTCCCTTCATAATTTCTGTTTGGGCCTTGATTGTTGTTTTATCTCAACTATCTTAAGATTCTTTGTAAGGTTACTTATTTCAGCTAACTTTATTTTCCTAATGTCAGTACTGATTGTATTGAACTTTCTTCTCAGGACTATTTCCATTTTATCCCATAGAGTCCCTTTGTGTTGAACAGGCATTACTATTAACTTCTAGAAATCAGTTTATTTGTTCCTTCTTTTTTCTGTGATACACTGTGTATCCAAGAGTGTGTTATTAATTTCTATTAACTTCTAAATTTCATAGTTTCTTGTGTTTTGGGTTTCTAACTACACTGCATGTTTTTCTAAAAGCAAACATGGGGTGATTTTGATTCTATTATATTTACTTAAGCACATTTTGAGGACTGTTTTGTGAACCATTTTGAATAAAGTACTTCATGCTGTAGAAAGTTTAAAGTGAAAAATTTCAACAAACAGCTAAATAACCCAATGCAAAAGAATAAATTTGGACTTCTACTCCATATACACAGATTAAATCCAAATGGAGCAACTACATAAATATCACAATTAAAGTGTAAAACTCTTAGGAGAAACACAGTAGCAAATTACCATAACTTTAATTGTGGCAATTTATTCTTATATTTCACATCAAAGTCACAATCACCAAAAGAGAAAAACACATAAATTAGACTTCATTAAAATAAAACCTTTGTGCATTTAAGTACATTATCAACAAAGAAAACGCAATCTGCAAAATTTGAGAAAATATTGGCAAATCATGTATCTGAAAAGGTATAGTATCCAGAAGATATAAAGAAAACTTTTCCAAGTAAGGTATGGAAGTGTCCACATGCAAAAAATAAGATGTTTACCTCACTGGTGATTAAGGAAATTCAAATTGTGGCCACAAAGAGATGCTACTCACATAAACTGGAATGGTTATGATGAGAAAATAATAGAAATTGAGAAATCTATGGAGAAATAGGAACATTCATACATTGCTGCTGGGAATGTAAATTGATGCAGAACAGTGGTAACAGTTTAGTTATTTCTCAAAATGACAAATAGAATTTCCATATGATGCAGAAATCTTACTTATGGTTGTACAAAAAAGTAATAAAAATTTGTGTTCATACAATAACTTATGAGTGCTAGTAGCAGTATTATTCATTAATAACTCTAGTTTTTATCAATGGATGAAATGGTCAAATGCATTGTGGAGAATATGTACAAAGAATTATTATTCAGCCTTGAAAAAGAATGTAGTATGGAAAATAGCAGATTAATCATTTCTATAGGTTAAGGTGAGAAGGAGTAATCTGGAAATATAGTTTCAGGAAGTTCTTCCATTCTAATGAAAAAACATTGAAACTAGAACCAAGTAATGGATTTATAACATTGTAAATGCATTATGTGCCACAGAATTGTTAATTTTAATGTGATTAGTTGTATGTTTTGTGATTTTCACAAAATTAAAATGAAATGATAATTCCACTTGAAAATAGACCAGTATCTAGATTCTTTTTACATTCATGACTTTCAAATTTATGGCAGGAATATACAACCTGTTTTTATTGGAAATTTTAAATAAGCTTTTAATTATTTTAATTTATTTTCTAATTTTATTTATTACTAAATATTTTCAGTACATATATTTCGCAATTTTATTGGGGAATTGGTACATGTACATAACTCAGATTGTTTCTTTTCTTAATTCCCATTCCACACACTCCCTCCCTCTTCATCTAGTTCTCCTTTCTTGCTTTCATTCTTGTTGATATTGTTAGCCTTACTCCATGTTTATGGAATATGGTGTCAGTGTTCATTTATGTGGTTAGGACTTTATACCTGGTATATCTTCAGTCTTCCTACTTCCTTAAACCCTGCCACTCATACCTCTCCCTTGACCCCATGGAAACTTCCCCATCTGCAAGAGATCCATCCCCTTGCCTCATTCTATCATACCTTTTTTTTCTTCATTTGTACCTTGCCTTGCTCAGATTAGAGATCAGATATGGTATTTCATTTTGTGTTGTTTTATTTCACCCAGCATTGCTTCTACATGCATCTATTTTCATATAAATGTCTCTAATTTGTCCTTCTTTATAGCCAAGTAGTATTTCATTATATATAAATACAATAATTTCTTCAGCCAATAATCTGTTTATGGGTATACAAGCTGTTTCCAAGATTTAGCTATAATGAATTGTGCTGCTATAAATATTGGTATGTGTGTATTGCTGAAGTATGTTGTCTTAAATTCTTTGGGGAAGATATCTAGAAGTGGGCTAGCTGGATCATATGGAATTTCTAATTTTAGTTCTTTGAGAAGTCTCCATACAGATTTCTGTAATAGTTGTACTAGTTTACATTCCCAACAATGTATGAGGGCTCATTTTTCACCACATCCAGTCCAGCATTATTTCTTTTTTTGAAAATTGCCATTTGTTCTGGAGAAAGATTGAATCTAAGTGTTGTTTTAATTTGCCTCTTCCTGATGGCAGGAGATGTTGAGCATTTTTTCATATACTTGTTCGCTATTTGTACTACTTCCTGAGTGATGTGTCCCTTCATTTCACTTGCCCATTTAATTATTTTTGTTTTTAGAAAAAGTAAAACAAAATTTCATAACAAAATAATAGGAGAATAACAATAGTTAATACATTGTGTATTGTTATATTCAAATTAGTCACTCAGAGTAAAAGATACAGGAATAAAAATTTCTCCAAAATGTATTAGATCAAACCTTTTCTTTAATAAACTAAGAGAAACTAAAGGTATAACTAATTTGTATTTTTTTCCCTTTCCCTTCCTTCCTTTCACATATCCCCCAACACAGTTCCTCTTTCCTTTGGAAAATTTATTCCCATTTCACAACATCTATTGAACATTTTGGTCAATATTTACTCTTTCAGTTTCTCACACTAGGAAGACAATATGATGTTTTCAAGTGTAAGTCTGAGTTACAATCATACTTATGAGTGTTGTCTTAGGTTACATCCATTTATCTATAAATGTCTCAAGTTTATCCTTCTTTATGGCTGAGTGGCACTCCATTGTGTAAAAAGACCACATCTTTTTCATACATTCTTCGGTTGTTGGATATTTGGGTTGCTTCCAAGTTTTAGCTATAACAAATTGTGCTGCTACAAACATAGGTGGCCATTCCTTGACTGGGTCTTTAATTTTAGTTGGATCTATTATTTGAGTTTTTTAAAATATAGATATTAATCATTTGTCTATGGAGGAGATAGAAAACCTTTTTCTGCACACTTTGGGTTTCATCTTCACTCTACTAATTGATATTTTTTTGCTGTGGAGAAGCATTTGCCTCTAATAAAATCCCATTTGTGATTCTCATAATTTCTTGTGCAATAGAGGATTTGTTTAGAACATCCTTTCCTACACCTGTGTCTTCAGCATTTTGCCTATTTTATCTTCCAGTAACTTTATTGTTCCTGTTTTAATGTTTATGTCTTTGATCCATTTTATGTAGTATATAACGAGATTTTAATGTAGTATATAATGAGAGACTTGTGTCCAGTTTCAATCTTCTGTATAGAGATATTGAGTTTTCCCAGCACCATTTGTAGACTAGGTTATCTTTCATTCAACTTATGTTTTTGGCCCCTTTTTCAAAGAACAAATAGCTGAATATGTCTGGGGATGATTCTATATCCTGTGTTTTGTTCCTTTGATCCACATATCTGTTTTTGTTCTAGAACCAGGCTTTTAATCACTATTGCTTTGTAGTATAACTTGAAGTCTGGTATTGTAAGATTTCCTGCACTGTTGTTGTCCCAAATTACTTTTGCTATTCTGGGTGTCTTCTGGTTTCATATGAATTTTAGGATTGTTTTCTGTAGTTACCTAGGTATGGTATGGTGTTGATATTTTGATTGGGACTGCAATGAATCTGCGTAACACTTTTGGGAGTATGGCCATTTTGATAATATTGGTTCTTCCTATGTAGAAGCAGGGGATATCACTATATTTTATAATGATTTTTTCAATCTCCTTGTTCAGACTTCTGTAGTTTACTTTGTAGAGGTACTTTACTTCTTTGGGTAGATTGATTTTAGGTGTTTTATTTTTCTTGAATCTACAATGAAAGGCATTGTTTTCATAATTTCATTTTTATCAACATCATTATTGCTGTACAAAAGTGCTAACGACTTTTGTATGTTGATCTTGCATCTTGCTATGTTGCTGAATTTGGTTATTATTTCTAAGAGTTTTTTGGTGGAGTTCCTTGAGACTTTTATGTACAGTACCATGTCATCTACAAATAATAATTTGAGTTCTTCTTTCCTATATGTATCCCTTTTATTTATTTATCTTGCCTGATTGATCTGGCTAATATTTCAGAATGGTGTTAAATAGAAGTGGTTATAATGGGCATCCTTGACTTGTTCCTCATTTTAGGGTGAATGTTTCAATTATTTTCCCATTTAATATGATGTTGCCTGTTGGATTGTCATAAATAGCTTTTATCCAATTCAGGTATGATCCTTTTATATCTATTTTCTTCAGGGTTTATATTATGAAGTGGTGCTGGATTTTGTCAAAATCTTTCTCTGCATCTATTGATAAAATCATGTGGTATTTGCCTTGCTTTTCTTTACATGAAGTACTACATTTATTGGCTTATGAATGTTGAAACATCCTTGCATTTCTTGGATGAAACCTACTTGGTCGTGATGTATGTTCTTTTCGATGATGTGCCACATTTTATTTGCTATTATCACTTTGATGATTTTTTTCATCTATGTTCATTTAGAAGATTGGGCAACAGTTTTCTTTTTTAGTTCGATCTTTAACATGTTTTGTAATCAAGGCAATATTGGATTCCATAAATAAATTTAGGAGTACTCCATTCTTTTAAATTTCTTTGAGGAGCCTAACGAGTATTGGTGATACAACATTCTGAAAGATTTTGTAGAATTCAGAAGTGAATCCATCAGGTACTGGGCTTGTTTTAACTTGATATTTGTTTTTTTACTGTGTTAATTTCATTGCTTATTATTAAGTTATTAAGTGTATTATTTTCTTCTTGGTTTAGTTTTGAAAATTTTTATTAGTCTAGGAATCTGTCATAACTTCAAAATTTGCTAAAATTTTCAAATATAATTATTAGGTAGTTACTATCTTCTGTATATCGACAATGTCTATCGTGATTTCACCTTTTTCAATTCTAATTGCATGGATGTGAGTCTTTTCTCTCTCTTGGTAATTCTAGCTAAGGGATTCCTATTCTATTCATTATTTCAAATAAAGTTCTTCAATTAGTTTATTTTTTTACTCTTGTTAGGATCAATTTCATCGATTTCCCAGGGATGAACCTCAGTGACCCAAAAAGGGTCCATCAGAGTCAAATTTCCAGGCCCAGACCAGGTTAGACCCCAGTGACCCACCAAGGCCCCCTTTGGGGGACGCACAGTGAGAAGTGGATCAGTAGCATGGAAGAGTGTGAAGCAGCATTGACAATATGAGACTGTAGTTGGCAATTTAGGTGAACCAGGGTTGTGCTTTAGTTCACAGACACACAGAATAGAAGCAGGCACGAGGGGCCAACATTTTTTTAACAAATGGCTTGTGGAAACTCCAAAAAAAGAAGACCAGTACCAGCCCCCACATCCAAAGGTCAAGATCAGCCCTATAACCAGCAGAAGACCCAATGCAAACTTTGGAAGGAGTACACAAAACATTTCTGGGATTCGACTTGAACTTACTGCATAAGTGTAGAAATCAGAGGAATTTTGAAACTTTTATTTTTCTCTGTTTCTCTGATTGGTTTTCCTTTTTCTGTTCAGTTGGGGTTTTTGTTTTGTTTTGTTTTTGTTTGGTTTGGTTTTGCTTTTACGGTTATTTTTGTTTTATTGTTCATAGTTTTTTCTTTTTTTCTCATTCTTTAATGACTTAGATTTCTTACCTTTCTTCTTGTTTTCCTCTATTCATCCTCTTTCTGTCTTTCATCAGCTAACTTGCTTGACTTTATGATTCTTTCATGGGAGTAAACATTTTCTTTTCTCTTTCTGATTCACTTTAATACTCCTTTGCTTTCTCTTCCATTCTTTTCCTCTTGTGTCCTACAGTTTCCCACAAATTGGGTGATAATCCTTTGCCCTCCAGCCTTACTTCTACCATATTTGACTTCATTTATATCTCTATCTTGCCCCTATCCCTCTTAACCTCACCCCCACCACAGCAATAGCATAAAATCACTCCATAAAGGAGAAAATTATTGCATGCAAATTCCTGGTGTGTGTTGAATTTTTTTATATAACTGCAGAATTTGCTCCTATAATTAAAGATATCAGAATAATAGTTACCACTGTTTGACAGTAGCCAGGCTATTCTTGAGACTATTGTTATCAATAAGTGTACTAATTTAGCCAGGATGTCATACCTGTTTTAATCAGTTTTTCTCCTTTGTGTGAATACACTGTGATTGTATGTTGTGATAGCCATCACCATAATCCATTATGAAATGACTGGTTGCTGAACCAAATACACAGCAATTTCTCATCATTAATACATTTAGAAGGTAAGTACTTGGGATAGACACAAAGAGCAATAGTGACCTACATCTAGAAGACAACCCTGAGGAACAGACATTTACTAGAGATGCTTAGGTACTAGGGATAAAGCTATGTGCTATAAGAAATTGACAAACATCAACACAGAAAAGAAAATCAAATAAAATAGAATATGTCTAGATGCAGAAGTAAAAGCAACTTCAGACCCCCAGCCCACTGAGGAAAAGTCCATAGCACAATGACATAGAGGAAATCAGAAGCCAACCACTAGTACATTCTGAAATGATAGCAAGAGAAGTGAAAAAAGGAAATTAATTAGGCCGTAGAAAAAATAATCCACAAGGTGCAAAATAAATTATGATCAAAATGAAAGTCTTTGAAGCAGACAAAAAAAAAGAGGATAAGAGGAAAATGATGGAAATCATGAATGCCAAAAGGAATCCAAGAAACAGATCCAAACAGAAGTCCAAGAGATTAAATACTCCATTGAAAGTATACATAAAAGATTAGATGAAGTCAACGATATAATATCATATGCAGAAAATAGAATTGCACCTAGTGAACGTGAAAAAGATATCCTAAAAATATCAAAAGACAATGAAAAATCAATCCAATTGGTACAAGAGAAAGCAAAGAATAAAAACATAAGATTGATTGAAGTCAGATAGAAAGCTGGAGACAGTGCAAAAGATATAAAAAACCTCTTCACAGAAATAATGGCAGAAAACTTTCAAAACATGCATAAAGAATTTGACATACAAATAAAGCTTATACAACTCCAAACAGCCAAGACCAAAAAACATCTTGAATAAGGCAAATAATCAAGATTCCAGAAATTCAGAACAAGAACAAAATATTAAAAGCAGCTAGAGAAAAGAAACCTATCCCCTAAAATGAAAGCCCTTCAGAATCATAGCAGACTTCTCAAAACAAAGACAGCTTGGAGTGAGGTATTTCAAGACTTAAAGAAAATGACCTTCAATCAAGATTGACACACCCTACAAGACTGTCTTTCAAAATCAATGAAGAATTAAGATACTTCCATGACAAAGAACATCTGCAGAAATTCATGACTAAGAAAACCAGCTCTTCAGAATGCTCTGAAGGATATATTGGAAAGAAAAAGTTAAAAGCACAAGCATGAGCACACAAATAGAAAGAAGCCACACAGAAGGGCATTAGACAGAGGGTAAAGACAGGGAACCAACAGCAGGAAAATACTATGACAAAGATAATCCAGTACATATCAGCTATAACAATCAACATAAATGGTCTCAACTCACCAATCAAAGAAACAGACTGGCACAATGAATAAAGAAGCAAAATCCAGCAATATCCTACATTTAAGAAATGCATTTAACTCAAAAACAAATTCATAGACTGAAGATCAAAGGATGGAAAAATACTTCATGACACAGGAACCCTGGAAAAAGCAGGGATAGTTATTCTATTAGCAGACCATGTGAACTTCAAGGCAAGACTGATAAAAACAACAAAGAATATCATTATATACATATTAAGGGAAAATTCCAAGAAGAAGAGATAACAATCATAGATATATATGCTCCAAACCACAGTCCACATGACTACATAAAAATATAACAGACATGGAAAACAAATAAGCACTAATAAAAATATAATGGTGATACTTAATACCCACTCTCAGAAATAGATCAACTGAACAAAGTTTTAACAAAGAAAGATCAGAAGAAACAAAACACATGGACAAATTCTCTTAGTAGATATCTACACACTGTTTCACCTCACAAGATCAGAATATACATTCTTCTTAGCTGCACATGGGTCATTCTACAAAATAGACCGCATATTAACCAATAAAACTTGCTTAAGTAAATGCAGATTAATTGACATTATCCCACGTATATTATCTATCCATAGTGCAATGAAATTGGAAATCAACAACAAAAGAAATCACAAAAATTACTTAAATACATGGAAATTAAGCAAAACCCTCCTGAACAACCAGTGGGTCACAGAGTAAATTAAAGAAGAAGTTAAACAGTATCTATAATTAAATGATAACATTGATACAATATACCAAAACTTATGGGATGCAATGAAGGCAGTCATATGAGGGAAATTTATAGCAATAAATTCTCACATAAGAAAAACCGAAGGAGCTTATATAACCAAAGTAATGTTGAATGTCAAACATCTAGAAAAACAAATCACCCAAAAACTCATACAAGTTGGGAAAATAGAAAAATAAGAGCAGAAATTAATGCAATTGAGACTATGAAAACAATACAAAAATCAATGAATGGAAGAATTCATTCTTTGGAAGATTAAATAAAATTGATAAACCCTTATCCAATCTCATCAAAAAGAGGAAAGAAAAGACTCAAATTCAAGCATTTATGAATGAAAAGTAAGAAATCAGAATGGATAATGCAGAATTTCATAAGATCACAAATACATACTTTGAGAACCTCTACTCTAAAAAGATGGAAAACACAGAAGAAACTGACATATTCCTAGACACAATCCAACAGCCAAAACTAAATCAGGCACATGAAAACATTTTAATAACTTGATATCAGTCAATGAAACTGAAAATGTAATTAAAATATTAGCAACAAATAAAAGCCCAGGTCCTGATGGATTCACTGTCGAATTCTACAGGAAATTTAGAGAAGAACTAATGCCACTAATGCTGAAACTCTTTAATGAAATGGAAAGGGAAGCAATACTTCTAAAATCATTCCTGGAAGCAAGTTTTACTCTAATACCAAAAACAGAGAAGTATCCAACCAAGAAAGAAAACTACATGCCAATCTCTCTAATAACCACAGATGCAAAAATGCTCAATAAGATACTAACAGAATGAAGCAAATCACCAGGAAGATTATAAGCCCTGACCAATTAGGATTCATCCCAAGGATGCAGTGGTGTTTCAGCATACACAAATCAATCAATAAATCTACTACACCATATCAACAGTGCAAAAGATAAAAATTACATGATCGTTTCAATAGATGCAGAAAAATCATTTGACAAAGTCGAGCACCAATTCATGATAAAAACCATACATCAAATTCACAAATCAATTGCCAACATCATACAAATGATCAAAATTTGAAAGCTTTCGTCTAAAATCAAGAGGAAGACAAGGATGTCCACTATCACCACTCTTATTTAATGTATTTCTGGCAAATTAGACAGGGCAGCTAGGCAAGAGAAAGAAAAGGAATAAGGATAGGAAATGAAGAATTTTTTTTTTGTGGGTACCGTGGGGTCGACCTCAGGGCCTCATGCGCCAGCAGGAACCCATGCCCCTGAGCGATATCACTGGCCCCTTTTTCGTATGTGGGTTCCGGGAGTCGAACTCGGGCCCTCACGCTTGACGGGCAGGCGCTTAAGCCGCTGAGCCATCTCACTGGCCCAGAAATGAAGAATTTAAATTATCATTATTTGCAAATTACATGGAGGTGCATAGAGAAGACCCCAAAACTCCACCAAAATATTTTCAGATTTAATAAGCAAATTTAGACATGTAACTGGATAGAAAGTTGACACTCAAAAATTAATGCAATTCCTATTCACAAATAACAAGCTCACTTAAAGATAAATTAGGGAAAATACACACTTCAATATACCCTTAAAAGAAATAAAATAGGAATCAATCTAACAAAGGAAGTAAAAGATACATTGAAAATTACAATAATCTTAAAAAAGGAGATTGAAGAGAGTATCAGAAAGGTGAAATATATCACTCCCTCATGCATGGATAAAAAGACATAACCTATCTAAATTGGCTATACTCACAAAATTGCTATACAGATTTAATGCAATCCCGATCAAAATACTATTAGCATAACTCACAAAACTACAGAAAACATTCTTAAAATTCCTTTGGAAACAGAAGTGATATAGAATAGCAAAAGAAATTCTGGGAAACAAAAGCAAGGCAAGGGGCATCATAATCCGTGACTTGAAATTGTACTTCAGAGCTACTGTGATAAAATCAGCATGGTACTGGCAAAAAGAAGACCTAAGGATCAGTAGAACAGATTATAAAATGCAGACACAACTCCAAACACACTCATGCACTGTACCTTTGACAGAGGCCAAACATGTTCACAGGAAAAAAGATAACCGCTTTAATATATAGTGCTGAAAAAACTCTTTCCACATGCTGAAAAATAAAACTAGACCCACGTCTCTCACCATTCACTAAACAAACTTCAAAATGGATGAAAGTTCTGAATATTAAAAAAGAAACACTAAATCTAATGGAAGTGAAATGTTGGTACAAATGTGGAAGACATAAGTATAAACAGTGACTTCATGAACAAAACACAGATTACACGGGAAATACTACAAAGAATCAGCAACTGAGATCTCATTAAATAGCTTTCACACAACAAAATAAATCACCAACAGAGTGAAAAGACAATCCACAGAATGCAAAAATATTATAGCCAGTTGTCCCTCAGATGAAAGACTAATATCTAGAACGTATGAAGAATTGCATAAAATCAGAACTCTCAAATTCAAAGACCCAACCCAAAAATGGGCATCTGGGATGAATATGCTCTTCTCAAAAGAAGAAATAGAAATGGAAAATAAATATATATAAAAAGTTCAAAAGCATTGTTTATTTGAGAGATGCAATTTAAAACAACACTGAGATTCCATCTCTTTCTAGAAGGAATGGCTACCATCAAGAAATCAACCAGTAAAAAATGGGGTGGCCTGTGGGGAAAAATGAACTCTTCAACACTGTTATTTGGAGTGTAGCCCAGTGCAACCACTCTGGAAATTAGTATGGAGATTTCTCAAAAAACAAGGATTAAAGTTCCAATTTGACACAGATATTCCCTTTTTGGGTATCTATACAGAGGAATTAAATCATCATACCACAACAATATATGTGCACCCATGTTTATAGCAGCACAATTTGTAATAGCTAAATCTTGGAAGCAACCCAAATGCCTATAACCTTAGTAATGAATAAAAATGATGTAGTCTTTTCATACAATTGAGTACTACTCAGCCATACAGAAAGATGAACTTGAAAATTTTATAGGAAAATATATGCTTCTTGAAACCACACTCATAACTGAAATAAATTAGTCTCACATGTGTAAACATTGTATTGTCTCCCCAGTATGATGAACTGAAAGTGTTATTAAGGTCCAAAATATACTACTGATATTGTGAAATGGGAAGAAATTGTTCAAAAGAAAAGAGGAACTGTGTTGGGGGAAAGAGTAAAGGGAGGAAGGTAAAAGGAAATATAATACAAGATATTTATACTAATAGTTTCTTTTAGTTCATTGAAAAGAATGTTTGTGCTAGTATCTTTAGGAGAAATTTTTATGCCCATATCTTTTACTCTGAATAACTACTTTGAAGATAACAATAAGCAATTTATTAACTATAGTGATTATCCTATTTTGTTTAAATTACTGTCTTATTTTTTCTATAAAATTAAAAAATATTTTCATTGATTTCCACTCTCATCTTTATATTTATCCTCTGTAAGTTTGGTTTGTAGCTGATTTGTTGTTATTTCCTATATGAATCCCTTAAATATGAGAAATATTAAGATTTCTCCTAGGGTTATTTATTTTGCTTTCTTTATTTTCTTAATGTGAGCATTAATTGTGATGAATTTTCCTCCTAAAACAGCTTTCATGTTGTCCCAGGGGTTTCAATTGGTTTTGCAATTATAGTTATTAACTTTCAGAATTTTTTTTTCTTCTTTGATGAACCATTTGGTGTTAGGAAAATGTATTTTATTTTCCAGGAAGTTTTACCATTTCTGTAATTTCTACTGTTAATTATTTCTACTTTCATTAAAAATGTTTTGACAGTATACATGGTATAATTTAATTTCTTTTGTATTTTCTTAAGCAGCCTTTGTGGACTAGTATGTGATCTCTTTTGCAAAATACGCCATGTGCTACAGATAAGTCTGCATACTCTGTTGTAGAAGGATATCATACTCTGTAAATATCTATTAAGTCAGTATGTTCAAGGATGTGGTTAATAACTGTTACTTTACTAATTTTTTTTAGTCGATCAATCTCTGCAAAAACAGAATGTTAGTCCCCAACTATGATTGTGTTAGTATTTATGTGACGTTTTCACTTCAGCAGCTTATTTTTGTGAAGATAGCTGTTCAAGTATTTGGTGCATATATATTTATCAATGTTACACCTTCTTGTTGGATTGTTTGTTAAGTACTATGTAGTGGCCTTCTTTGTCTCTTCTAATCACTTTTAATTTGACGTTTACCATGTCTGATGTTAGAATTGATTCTCCTGCTTGTTTTCTGCATCTTGGTGCATGGAATACTGATTTCCATTCTTTAGTGTTACATATATGAATATTTTTTGAATATAAAAGTACATAGAATAAAACAGAATCCTGCATTCTGTCTTTTGATCCAATCTGCCAATCTGTGTCTATTTACTTGGATAGTTGAGGCCATCAACTTTGAGAGATTTTATTGAGATGTATTGATTATTACCATAGTTTTTTTTCTGTTGGTTCGCCCTTTTTTTTTCTTTTCCTGATTTTTTTGTTTTTGTTTATCCATTGTCCTTAAATTGAGTTTTTGTTTCCTCTGTGTTTTTATCTATGTCAGTTTCACTGTTTCTGTACAGAACATTCTTAAATTATCTTCTGGAGTGCTGGTTTAGCACTCATAACCCTTTCGAGATGGTCTTTTTCTTGGAAATACCCTATTTCTCCATCTACATTGCATTTTGAAGGACAGTTTTGATGAATAACTTGATTTGGTTTTGAAGTTATTTCCTCTTATGTCTTCAAATACTTCAAGTTTTAATAGAATTTAGGGTTTCAATTAAGAAGTCTACTGTGATTCTAATGGTTTGCCTTTGTATGTGATTTTTTGTTTTGTATTCTTTGACTGTTTTCAAAATTCTGGTGTTGATTTATTTAACTTTTGCTTGATATCTGGTAATTTAATAAGGATATGTCTTGGTTAGTCTTTTTTCATAATATTTGATTGATGTTCTATAAGCACTGTTGACTTGTATTGTACATTCTTGTATTTTGGATATTTTCATCTATGTTTTCTGTAAGTGTGTTAGTAAATCCATCTGTGTTAAGTTCTACTTTTTCTTTGACTCCAATTAGCCTTAGATTTGTCTTCTTATTGTCATCTAGTAGCTGCTGGATAAGCTTCTCTTGTTATCTTATTTTCTTTGTGGACTTATTGAGTATTTTGTTATAATTTACTATTTTATCTTCAATTTCAGATACTTTGTTTTCCCATTGATCATTTATGCAATATATGAATTCTATATACTTTTTTTATTACTTCAGATATTTATCTCTGACATCTTTGTGTGTGTGTGTGTGTGTGTGTGTGTGGATAATTATATGAATGTTTTGTTCTGTCTACAAATCTCTTCTAGTTTTTTTTTGTATTAGGGTGTAGGTCCCTCCACTTCTTCCATTTACCTGTGTTTTTGTTGGACTTCTCTGAGTCTCTCAGTTGTAACTTCTCAATTCAGCCATTTTGCATCTCAATTTTTTATTGTATGAAAAAATAAACCGAAGTTCAATACCAAATTATAGGAGAATATCAAAAGTTATTACGGTATGTATCATTATCTTCAAAGTAATTAATAAGAGTAAAGGACATAAATCAAAAAGATTCTTACAAAAATAAACAAATAGGTAATAACACAAATCTTTTTTTTAAAGAGAAGAAAAAACAAATCAAAAGAGAACAAAATTTCAAAACAACATAATAAGAGGGTAACAATGGTTAATACATTATGTATTGTTATTTTTAAGTTAATTATTCAGGGTACAAGGTATCAGCGTTCAATTGTCCAAACATTACTGGCACAAAACTTACTCTTCAATGAACTAAGTAAAATTAGTATTATATCTATCTTAACCATCTTATATATAAATATAATTTTTTTCTTTTCCCTTCTTTCTTTTCTCCATTCCCCTAGCCCAGTCTCTCTTTCCTTTTGACCAGTTTCTTTTTGATTCACCATATCTATTGTACATTTTGGATCTTATTTACTCTTTCAGTTTCTCATACTAGGGAGACAATACGATGCTAACACATGTGCATCTGGTTTATTTCACTTATGAGTATTTTCTCGAGTTGAATCCATTTACCTATAAAAGTCTCCAGTTTATCCTTCTTTATGGCTGAATAGTACTCCATTGTATAAAAATACCACATCTTTCTTATCCATTCCTCAGTTGATGGGCATTTGGGTTGTTTCCAAGATCTGGCTATTACAAATTGTGCTGCTATAAACATGGGTGCACATATATCGCTGTGGTACGATGTTTTTAATTCTTCTGGGAAGATGCCCAGAAGGGGAATAGCTGGGTCAAATGGGACCTCCAACCCTAGTTTTTTGAGGAATCTCCACACTGACTTCCACAGTGGCTGTACCAGTCGACACTCCCACCAACAGTGAAGAAGGGTTCCTTTTTCCCCACAGCCCCTCCAGCATTTGTTATTAGTTGATTTCTATATAGTAGCCATTCTTTCTGGGGTGAGATGGTATCTCAGTGTTGTTTTAATTTGCATCTCTCGAATGACTAGTGATGTTGCACATTTTTTGTATATTTATTTGCCATTAGTATTTCTTCATCTGAGAAATGTGTATTCATCTCAGATGCCCATTTTTGGAGTGAGTCTTTAAATTTGGGAGGTCTGATTTTTTTGAGTTCTTTATATGTTCTCGATAGTAATCCTTTGTCTGAGGAACAGCTGGCAAACATTTTTTCCCACATTGTGGGTTGTCTCTTCACTCTGTTAGTGGTTTCTCTTGCTGTGCAAAAGCTTTTTAATAAGATAAGATCCCAGTTATTGATTCTTTGGGATAGTTCCCGTGCAGTTGAGTTTTTATTCATAAAGTCTTTGCCTACACCAATGTCTCCAAGGGTTTTACCTATCCTACCTTCCAGCAGATTTAATGTTTCTGTTTTAATATTTAGATCTCTGATCCATTTTGAATTTAGTTTAGTGCATGGTGAAAGATATGGGTCTAGTTTTAATCTTCAGCATGTGTAGAGCCAGTTTTTCCAGCACCATTTATTAAAGAGGCTATCTTTCTTCCAGCGAATGTGTTTGGCACCTTTGTCAAAGATAAGGTGGCTTAGTATGTCTGGGGTTGTTTCAGCATCTTCTAATCTGTTCCATTGATCTTCAGGTCTGTTTTTTTGCCAGTACCACACTGTTTTTATCACAGTAGCTTTATAGTATAATTTCAAGTCAGGGATTGTGATGCCCCCTGCCTTGCGTTTGTTGCCCAGAATTGCCTTTGCTATTCTAGGTCTCTTCTGATTCCAAATGAATTTTAGGATTGTTTTCTCTAGTTCTGTGAGATGTGCTGTTGGAATTTTGATTGGAATTGCATTAAATCTGTATAACAATTTTGGGAGTATGGCCATTTTCACTATATTGGTTCTTCCTATCCAGGAGCAAGGGATATCTTTCCATTTTCTAATATCCTCTTCAATCTCCTTTTTCAGAGTACTGTAGTTTTCAGTGTATAGGTCTTTTACATCCTTTGTGAGGTTGATTCCTAGGTATTTCATTTTTTTGGATGTTATTGTGAAAGGTATTGTTTCCCTAATTTCTATTTCAGTAAGTTTGTTATTTGTGTACAGGAAGGCTATTGACTTTTGAGTATTGACTTTGTATCCAGCTACACTACTGAATTTGCTTATTAAATCTAGCAGTTTTTTAGTGGAGTTTTTGGGGTCTTCTGTGTAGAGTATCATATCATCTGCAAATAATTCCTTCCTTTCCAATCATTATTCCCTTTATTTCTTTCTCTTGTCTAATTGCTCTGGCTAAAGTTTCCAGAACTATGTTGAATAAGAGTGGGGACAGTGGACATCCTTGTCTTGTTCCTGATTTTAGAGGGAAGGCTTTCAGTTTTTGGCCATTTAGTATAATATTGGCTGTTGGTTTGTCATAGATAGCTTTTACCAGGTTGAGATAAAGACCCTCTATTCCAATTTTCTGTAGGGTTTTTATCATGAAAAGGTGCTGGACTTTGTCAAAAGCTTTTTCTGCATCTATTGAGATGATCATGTGATTTTTGTCTTTGGTTCTGTTAATATGGTGTATTACATTTATTGATTTACGTATGTTGAACCATCCCTGCATCCCTGGGATGAATCCAACTTGGTCATGGTGTATAATCTTCTTGATGATTTGCTGGATTCTGTTTGCCAGTATCTTATTAAGGATTTTTGCATCTATGTTCATTAGAGAGATTGGCCTGTAGTTCTCTTTCTTAATTGGGTCCTTCTCTGGTTTTGGTATCAGGGTAATGCTTGCTTCCAGGAATGAATTTGGGAGTATTGCTTCTCTTTCAATTTCATTAAAAAGTTTAAGAAGTAGTGGCATTGGGTCTTCTCTAAATTTCTTGTAGAATTCGGCAGTGAATCCATCAGGGCCTGGGCTTTTCTTTGTTGGGAGGTTTTTAATTACATCTTCAATTTCATTGGTTGATATTGGTTTATTTAGGATTTTTAAATCTTCTTGATTCAGCTTTGGTAATTCATACGAATCTAGGAATCTGTCCATTTCTTCTGCATTTTCCATCTTAGTAGAATATAGATTTTTAAAATAGGTATAGATGATCTTCTGGATTTCTGCAGGGTCCGTCGTGATATTACCCTTTTCATTTTCAATTGCATGGATTTGAGTCTTTTCTTTTCTTTTTTTAATAAGGTTGGATAAGGGTTTGTCAATCTTATTTATTCTTTCAAAGAACCAACTTTTTGCTTCATTCATTCTTTGTATTGTTTTTTTTAGTCTCCAATACATTAATTTCTGCTCTGATCTTTGTAATTTCCTCCCTTGTATGGGCTTTTGGCTTAACCTGCTCTTCTTTTTCTAGAAGTTCGAGGTTCGCCATTAAGTTGTTTATTTGCGCTTGCTCTATTTTCCTAATATAAGTATTTAATGCTATAAATTTCCCTCTTAGGACTGCTTTCATTGTATCCCATAAGTTTCGGTACGTTGTACTGTCATTATCATTCAGTTCTAGAAATTGTCTAATTTCTTCTTTAATTTCATCGGTGACCCACTGGTTGTTCAGGAGGTTGCTGTTTAATTTCCATGTGTTTAGGGAGTATTTGTGATTTCTTTTGCCATTGATTTCCAATTTCATTGCACTATGGTCTGATAATATGCATGGGATAATTTCAATTCCTTTGCATTTACTTAAGCAGGTTTTATGAGCTAGTATGTGGTCTATTTTGGAGAACGTCCCATGTGCAGCTGAGAAGAATGTGTGTTCTGATGTTGTGGGGTGGAACACTCTGTAGACATCTACTAAGTCCATTTGTTCCAAAGTTTGGTTCAGTTCTATTATTTCATTATTGATTTTCTGTCTAGTTGATCTGTCCTTTTGTGACAGTGGAGTATTGAGATCTCCCAATATAATTGTATTAGTGCTTATTTGATTTTTCATGTCCTTTAGTACTTGTTTTATATAGTTGGGTGCATTGGTATTTGACGCATATATATTTATGATTGTTATCTCTTCCTCTTGGATTGTTCCCTTTACAAGGATGTAATGACCGTCTTTATCTCTCTGAATCCTTCTTGGCTTGAAGTTCACTTTGTCTGCAAAAAGAATAGCTACCCCTGCTTTTTTCTGGGTTCCTGTTGCATGGAGTATTGTTTTCCATCCTTTGACTTTCAGTCTATGAATTTTTTTCTGAATTAAATGTGTTTCTTGTATACAGCATATTGTTGGATCTTGCTTCTTGATCCATTTTGCCAGTCGGTGCCTTTTTATTGGTGAATTGAGACCGTTAACATTGATGGTTAAAACTGATATGTATTGACTTATAGTTGTCATGATATTTTCCTGTTGTTGATACCCGCTCTTTGTTTTTCCCCTTTCCTGCTATTTAATTATCTGCCCTGCCTGGTGGGTTCCTTGTGTTGGGGTTCCTATCTCTTTCTAGAATGTCTTTCAGAACATTTTGGAGTGCTGGTTTGGTGGTCATAAATTTTCTTAGATGTTCTTTGTCGTGAAAGTATTTTATTTCTCCATCAATTTTGAAAGATAGTTTTGCGGGGTACATCAATCTGGGTTGAAAATTATTTTCCTTTAGAGCTTGAAATACGTCATTCCAAGCTCTTCTTGAATTGAGGGTTTGTGCTGAAAAGTCAGCTGTGATTCTGTTGGGTTTTCCTTCATAGGTGATTTGTCTCTTCTCCCTAACAGCTTTTAAGATTCTGCCCTTCTGTTGAATTTCTGGGATCTTGACGATGATATGTCTGGCTGAAGTTTTTTTTTTTTGATCATGTCTAGTTGGTGTTCTAAAAGCTTCACTTATTGGGGGGTCCAATTCTTTTTCTCTTCCAGGAAAGTTCTCCCTAATAATGTCTTTGAACAAGGTTTTAATGTCATTGATGCTATCTCCTGCTTTTTCATTTATTCCAATTATTCTTAAGTTGTTTATCTTTGAGTCATCTAGCAGCTGCTGAATTGATTTTTCATGGTCCCTTGCTGTTTTTAAGAATTCTTTCTTTTCATGATCACTAATTGCAAGCCTGTCTTCTATATCTGATATCCTGTCCTCACATTGGCTTAATCTGCTACAAATACTTTCAATGGAATTTTTGATCTGTTGGATATCTGCTTGAATCTGCTTTATGGATTCCATTTTTTTCCTATGCTGAGCATTCATGGTTTCTATAGTTTTCTTAAGCTCATCTATTTTTTTTGTCTGTATCAGCTATAGTGTCCTTAAGCATAGTCTTCATTGTGGACATTATCTCTGCAGTTATCTGTGAAATTATTTCTGTTTTAATTTTTTCCAAAGCCTCATTCAATTGTTTTGTTGTTACCCCTTCAGATATTCCAGGTGGGTGGCTTTCAGATTGTCCCACCTCGTTGCCCCCTAGGTTTGCCTTTGGTGAATTGGATGTGTGGGGTTGCATCTTGTTTAAGTGTCTTCTCATCTTTTCCTTCTTTAATTCTTGGGGTGATGTTTGTAAATTACCTATGATAGGGTACTTTATTGCTAGTGTTCAAGATCCTTAGAAGATGACTACTTCTCTGCAGTATCTTCCAAGTGGAGCTTGCTTTTGGGTTTTGAGCTTTCTGCCAGATCCTACCTCTTCAATTCATTGGATGTGAGAAGTTGCTACCTGTTTGGCCCAGTCCTTGATTCTTTGGTACTGTGCCACTGTATTTTCTGTGTCCCTTAGTCAATATCAATCATGAAATATCAGGAAGGAAAGCTGTTTAGAACAATTATTTTACATTTGGCTATAATGGTAACTGAAGCATCAAACACAGCCTAGAAAATGACAGACTGAGCTAACCAGTTATTTACCACTTTTAGCTGTATAAAGTAGAGTTGCGTTTATATAACAAAATCTAAAACACACCAGAAAAATTATATGCAGTATACAAGTCCTTAGTATGTCAATTTTTCCCCTCAGGAGTTTAAATTTAAAATGAGTTAAGGAGGAAATAGAGTATTGTGAGAAGAGGAAGGAATTAGATGTAAGGTTAGAGGACCAAGAGGGATCCCTGGTGGATCCTGGTGCAGAGGACTGGTGGGAAAAAGAGAAGGAAAGGATAGAAGGAAGAACAGATCACAACCACAGTCACAAAGAGGTTAGATGCACTGTTTACATTCATATAAAAGCCAGAGAGAATAATGAAGGAAAGAGCAAATAGACAAACAGAAACAAAAATGAAGACAAAAACAACAAAGCAGAGATAAAACAGAAATAAAACCCCACAAAAGAAAAAAAAAAAATAAAAACAAAATAAAAACAAAATGAAAATAAAACAAAAACAAAAATAAAAACAAAAATAAAAACCCCTTCACCAGAACAAAAAACTAATGAGAGAGAAAAAAAATAAAAAATATAAAAAAAATAAAAATAATCAGTTCCAGGTGTTGACTCTGCTGTAGGCAGGCACCGTGTGATGACAGAGTCTTGTTCCATGCAGGTCCGTCCCAGCGAGCCAGGAGCGCCCTCTGGCGGGCGGTGAGCGGAGCGTGGACGTTCAGGTGGAGACCGGTCTCCTTCGCCTGCCGCTGTCAGCGCAATGCTTTCACGCCGCTCTGATTTTCGCCATGCCCCCCACAATGGCGCCCGGCCAGTTGCTCTCTGGTGCGGGACAGGTGTGGCTGAGAGACCAGTCTCCTTCACCCGCCGCCCTCAGCGCACTTTCGTGGGGCTGAGAGGCGCCGCGCTGCCCTGTCCGGAGCACAAGTTCCCAGAGCAGTTTTCAAGCCGCTCTGATTTTTGCCGCACCCCCCCACAATTGCGCCCGGCCAGTCGCTCCTTGGCGCGGGACAGGTGTGGCTGAGAGACCAGTCTCCTTCACCCGCCGCCCTCAGCGCACTTTCGGGGCTGAGAGGCACCGTGCTGCCCTGTCCGGAGCACAAGTTCCCAGAGCAGTTTTCGAGCCGCTCTGATTTTCGCCGCACCCCCCACAATGGCGCCCGGCTAGTCGCTGTCTGGCGCGGGACAGCTGTGGCTGAGAGACACTCACTCACCGCCGGCCAGCGCCATTCTCTGCCACTCCCCCGCCCCGCCGCTGTCCTGCGATCCTCCGTGGGGGCTCCCTGGGCGCCAGCTGTCACCATGTGTCCGCAGCTTTGAGCTTCCGTCCCGCCGTGATTCCTGGGATGGCAGAAGGTGCGTGCGCGGTCTTTTCCTTCTTTGTTGAAAAGTACCCTTCACTGGTGCCGGGGGTTCCAAGCTGCGCTTCAGAACTTTTCTGGGTCCCGGGGAGGCATCTGCCCCCCTCCTGCGCTCTCCCGGTCACTATATTCCCGTAGTGCAATGGCAACTTTTAGAGAGTTTCTCTGCGTGCTTCTTACTCATCTGCCATCTTTTTTTCCTCCCCGCCAAAGTAAATCTTAACCAAGGCACAAAATAACCAAGATTCCAGAAATTCAAAACAAGAACAGAATATTAAAGGCAGCTGAAGAAAAGTAACAAACCATCTACAAAATCAAGCCAATTAGAATCACAGCAGACTTCTCAAAACAAACCCTCAAATCAAGGAGAGCCTGGAGTGAGGTATATCAGGCCTTAAAAGAAAACAACCTTCAACCCAGATTGAAGCACCCCACAAAACTCTCTTTTAAAATCAGTGGACAAATAAGATACTTCCACCATAAAGAACAACTGAAGAAATTAATGAGCACCAAATCATAGACTGAAAGTCAAAGTGTGGGGAACAATACTCCATGCCACAAGAAACCAGGAAAAGGCAGGGCTAGCTATTTTATTTGCAGGCAAATTGAACTTCAAAGACTGATGAAAAGAGACAAAGTCACTACATACTTGTGAATGGAAAACTCCATGAAGAAGACATAACAATCATAAATACATATGCACAAAATAAGAGTGCATCCACTACATAAAACAGACATTAACAGACATGAAACATCTAATAAGCAATAATACAACTGTAATGGGGGGCCTTAATACACCAGTTTCACAAACAGGTAGGTGAAATAGGCAAAAAATCAACCAGGAAATATGAGAAATAAACCACATCTGTGATAAAATGGACTTAGTTGATGTCTACAGAGTGTTTCATGCCTGAACAACAAATTATACATTCTTCTCAGATGCAGATGGGGCTTTCTCCAAAATAGACCACATATTAACCCATAAAATTTGCCTAGTAAATGCAGAGGAAATGACATCATCCCATGTATATTATCTGACCATAGTGCAACAAAATTGAAAATCAAAAGGAAAAGAAATCACAAAAATTGCATAAACATATGGAAATTAAAAAACATCTTCCTGAGCAACTAGTGGTTCACTGAGGAAATAAGAGAAGAAATTAAAGAGTATCTAAAATTAAATGATGACATGGATACAGCATACTGGAACTTTTGAGGTGTAATGAAATCACTTCTATGAGGGAAATTTATAGCAATGAATTCTCATATCAGGAAAACAAAATGAGCTCAAATAAACCACCTAATACTGAACCACAAAGTTCTAGAAAATGAAATACAAATCAAACAGAAAGCTCATACAAGGGAGGAAATTATAAAGATAAGATAATCAATTAATGTAATTTATCTAAGAAATCAGTACAAAGAATTAATGAATGGAAGAGTTGGTTTTTTGGAAAATTAAGTAAAATTGATAAATCCTTATCCAATTACATTAAAAAGAGTAAAGAAAAGACTCAAATTCAAGCAATGAGGAATGAAAGGGGGGAAATCAGAACAGATCCTGCAGAAATATAAAAGTTCATAAATACCTGCTTCAACAACCAGTACTCTAATAAGATGGCAATCATGAAAGTAATGGACAGATTCCTAGACACTTTGAATTGCCAAAACTGAATCAAGAAGACACAAAAATTCTAAATAACCTGATATCAGTCAATGAAATTAAAATTTTACCACCAAAAAAAGGACATATCCTGATGGATTCAATGACAAATTCTACAAAAAATTTAGAGAAGAAAAAATGTCATTAATGTTGAAACTCTTTAATGAGATTTACAAGGAAATCATTTCTGGAAACAAGTATTACCTTGATACCAAAACCAGAATGGGCCACAACCAAAAAAGAAAACTAAGGCCAATCTCCCTAATGAATATAGATGGAAAAATCATCAGTAAGACACTGGCATGAAGCAAATTATCAAGAAGGGTATACACCATGAGCAAGAAGGATTCATCCCAGGGATGCAGGGAAGGTTCAACAAAAGTAAATCAATAAATGTAATACACAATATTAACAGAGCCAAAGACAAAAACCACAAAATCATATCAATAGAAGCAGAAAAAGGATTGGACAAAGTCCAACACCCATTCATGAAAAAAAAAAAAAAAAACTAAAGAAAATTGAAATAGAGGGTTTTTATCTCAAACTGATAAAAAACATCTATGACACATCAAGAGTTAGCACCATACTAAATGGTCAAAAAATGAAAGCTTTTCACTCTAAAATCAGGAACAAGACAACATTGTCTACTATCCCCAAACCTATTTAATATAGATCTGAACATATTAGAGCAATTAGAAAAAAGAAGGAAATAAAATAAATAAGGAAAGGAGAGGAAGAAATTAAATTATCATTCTTTGCAGATTACATGATACTCTACATAGAAGACATAAAAACTCCACCAAAAGACGTGTAGATTTAATAACCAAATTCAGTAGCATAGCTGGATACAAAGTCAGAACTCTAAAATCGATAGTATTCCTGTACACAAGCAACAAACTCAATGACATAGAAATTAGGGAATCCAAACCCTTCATATTGTCATCCAAAAAATGAAATATTTATGAATCAATCTAACAAAGCATGTAAAAGATCTATACATTGAAAATTACAGTACCCTGAAAAAGGAGATCAAAGAGGATATCAGAAAATGGAAAGGTATCGCTTGCTCACAGATAGGAAGAACCAACATAGTGAAAATAGCCATACTCCTAAAATTTTTATACAGATTTAGTGCAATCTCAATCAACATACCACTATCATACCTCACAGAACTAGAGAAAACATTCCTAAAATTCATTTGCCAACAGAAGAGATCTAGAATAGAAAGAGCAATTCTGGGCAACAAAGACAAAGTTACTGTGAAGAAATCAGTATGATACTGACAAAAAAAATTTCAGACCTGAGGACCAGTGGAACAGATTAGATTGCTCAGACACAACTCCAAACACACTCACCCAATTTGTCTTTGACAAAGGGGCCAAACATGTTCAATGAAAGAAAGATATCCTTTTTAATAAATGGTTCTGGAAAAACTGACTTTCCATATGACAAAGAATAAAACTAGACCCATGTCTATTAGCATGAACTAAACTAAAGTCAAAATGGATTAAAGATCTAAATATTAAAACAGAAACACTAAATCTACTGGAAGAGAAAATAAGTGGAAATCTTGAAGACACAGGTGTATGCAGAGAGTTCATGAATGAAACCCAAACCTCATAGGAAATGCCTCAAAATATCAACAACTGGGATCTCATCTTAGCTTTTGCACAACAAAAGATATTACCAACAGCATGAAAAGACAACCCACAGATTGGGAAAATTTACCCAGTTGTCCTTCAGAAAAAGGACTTATATCTAGAGCATATAAAGTAATGAGCATATAAAGAATTGAAAAAATCAGATTTGAGAAATGGGAAAGGAAGTAAGGGAAAGGAAAGAAACAAAATACAATATAGCTGTACTGTATTTTCTCTTAGTTCATTGAAAAGAAACTGCTAATATTTTTGGAGAATATTTTATGCTCATATCTTGTAATCTGAGTAACTAATTTAATGATAACAATACACAATGTATTACCTATATCTATACACTTATTTTGTTATGAAATTTTGTTTTACTTTTTTCTATAAAGAAAAAAAATATCTCTACCAATAAGAAAGTGTAATATATCTATGTGTTGACATCTATTTATGTGAATATTTAAATTTTAGTATTTTTAGTCATGTGAATCTCTCATCTTTGTTTCAAGTTTATCATTAGTTATTTTAGTGAATTTTGAACGTACTCAATTTTATTAAAGCAACATAGTTGAATATGACAAAATATATTTATTTTCACTTTAGTTATTTTATTCAGAATTAGTATTAAATACATTTAGTGTAAAAATGTTTTATGTACTTTGAATTGTTCAGACATCTTTTGCCATTGTTTTGTCTCTATATTGCAAATTGCACTAACCTTGAAGTCTTATGTTGAAACATGTTCAGTGATAGCAACTTACAATTATAGATGTTTTTAGATGCTTTAATTTTGTAAAGAATATTTTGCTGTTTTTTTAGTGTGGAAGTTTATGTATAGCAATCTCATTATGAAACTTGTGACAAACTGACATCAATTGATTATACAAATATTTTCATTTTATCCAGGCAATGCTATGCATATTGTCTATTATTTTCTAATGCAAATACAATGATTTATTGGTAATGTATGAGAATCTGTTTGCCAGTTTTAACATCTACATTTTTGAAATTACCACACAGCACAATGCAGCTTTGAATCCTGAACAGATTTAGCCAAAGAGACATAACTCATCCCACGCAAATGAACCCAATTGTGAAAGACTATTCCAATTAAGAAAATGTTATCCTGATCTCAATTTTAATCAGTATGATACCTAAAGGATCAGAATTAATACTTCTTGCAATTTTATCCTAGCTAGTGTGCCTATAGAAGTTAGTTTACTCATAATTATCTAAACCAAATTTTAAAGTGTTGTTAAAATTTAATAATACATATAGCAGTGGATTCTGTAGGTCTTAGAAAAGAGTTGGCCTTTTCTTTGTATTTATTTTAGTTATCAAAATTTTAAAAATAAAAAAGGTTATTATTTACAGGGAGACTTTTGTTTGATAGTACCCAATACAGTGTTTAATAAATTCCTTTCTAAAGAAGACTTTAATTATACAATATATAATATGCATTTGGAAAGAATTGTCTTAATGTGTCCCTTATTCTTCATATTGAAATTATACATGGTTCTTTTCCATTTATTATGAGTTCTAGATTATGTATCTTCACAGAAATCTATAACATAATAGATTTAATATCTGATGATCCCAGTGTAAAAATAAACTCAACAAATATTTTTCTGATTCTTAGAACAGTAATCTAGTCTCTGTTCCTCAAAAACAATTGTTATAATTGTTCATACTACTTCAGTGGACATAGCAAATTATTGCCTTTAGTGGAAAAAGATTCATAAATCTCTATGTCGGTTTTTCTTTTTGTTTGTTTCAGTGTGGGTATACTCTACACATTGTCTAATAGAAAGTTTTCTGCCATAATCTTTAACACCAAAATTTTTGGTAATTCACTAACTCCATTCACTGAAGCCTTTCAGACTATGAAGTATTTACTCATGCATGTGCTTTTGGAAAATCACCACATCCTTTCACAATCTAATCAGGAAGACCAACACATATATCACTTTCATGCAAAAGTGAATGTGATTAATGATATTTTGGAAAATAATACTTCATAGCCATTGAGAAGGATAGATTAAATTAGACCCAGTAAATCTGGGTCACCATTTTGGAGAAGGTGGGATTAAAGTGGAGAATTCCTGAAAAGGAAAAGAGATTCAGTTAAACTAACTGAAAAAGAAAGCAATGGTGTTTGGATGTAGACATAAGTTGAGAAGTCTTAAGAACAGAAACAACTATATATATAGCCATTTCTTCAAATTTTTCATGGAGTCAGTTGGTCCTGGTGTTTTATGATATATCTCCTGTCAGCATAAACAGCTCTTTTTAAAATTTCCATCCCAGTCAACTCATTCTGCTTCCTCTGAGTCTCTGCCCACAGTTAGACTGAACATTATAATGGTCATTCCTATTTATTTCATCTTCCACTATGAATTTTCCCATTTTTACTGTTACCTGGGAAGTCAGGTTTTGGTAAACTGTATTTTTTCTAACTGGTCTTATACCATATTCTAATGTCCAGATTGGATATCCATCATTCAATGCCTAATTTTCATGCACATACCTATATTAAACTGGAGAAGAAAGGTAGTGGGGTCACTTGGCAAAACAGAAGAGTGGTTATAGACTGGACAATTTCCACTTAAGTGGTATGTGTAATAATCATGCTATTGATAGTTCACTGTGTCGAGTAAAATATACGTATAAATACAACTGGAAAGTTTGCAATGGTATTAAAATTGTAATGGCATTTAAATGTTAATGTAAGAAACATCGATATTCCCACTCTATATCAAGGGACGTCTTCACATCTTTTTTTTTTCAAAATTGGAATCACAATGATGAGTCAATATTTTTATAATATAATTCTACAGACACCATTCTAAATCATTTTTGCATAGTAATTCAGTGAACATCATTCTGAGAGCAACAAAGCAAGACTCAGAGGAAAGGACTAGAAATGATTGTGGCAGTAGAGATTAGAAAACTATTGCAATGGTTTTGAACAATAAGAAGCATACATCCTACACCATATTACTTGTAAAACTGCAATGAAATGAACTTTTGGTTAATTCTGGTAGGATTTATAATGGATCAAGTGTGGCGGAAGAACAGAAGATGATTTAAGATGTTGATTTAAATTGGCTTGAATTGAGAAAGATTATTACATAACTAAGACAAAGAGGAATTACAAGACCACTATGTTTTAAAAGGATCAGTTTGTTGTGATGTCTGTGAGGAATAAGGTCAAAGTTTACATAGTGTGGCCTGCCACATGGATGGAAATCTAAAATGAAGGAGAGTTGAAAGTCATCCCTCATTTCTAAATAAAAGTTTCAGTGTGAGATAAGAAAGTCCAGTTACAAATGCCAAGATAAAAGTTGAGAAAAAAATCCCAGTAAAAGAGATTATTACAGAATCATGGTTTTCTAGATATGAGAAAGACCATAAGGATCATGGACTCTATCATTCTAATTTGAGGGAATTAATTCTAGAGAAAATGACATTTCCAATTATAACTTATTGCATAAGTTATTGCAAAAATTGACGACGCTAGGGTTTTGAGGTATTGAAGAATAGAAAGTCTTCTATAACAGAAAATTATGGAGGAGAGAGTTGATTGCTAGTATATTGAGCAAGAATAAAGAATCCACTTTAAAGGAGACTTCAAGATGACATAAAACAAAGCATGTATGAGTTTACTGTTGGATGCTACTTACTAATAAAATACTAAACTACTCTAACTTGAGCAAAAGTCACATCTATATAGGAACTACAACAAACTGGTCTTAGTTTCTTCCCCTGGGCAGAAATGTTGCTCCCTTTCCTTCCCTATTAACTTTTAATCTCATTAAATTTTCTCTTCTCCCCAATATTTCCAATCCACTCTTTTTTTGTTTTATGTTTTTGCAATGTAAGTATACTTCAGTTTGGTGTTTTTTCAATATTTTACACTTTTTGAGTTAGGATGATATACTTGTCTTTCTAAATACTGTATGCAACGTTAAAACTTCAAAAATATCTGCCACCTTTGATGTCTGTTGGTGATTTCATACAAAATTATTCTATACACAGAACTGTTTTTCCATTTGACTTTTCACATAATGTTTGCAATTAAATTTTATTGATACCTTTCTCTTTCAAGTAGCATGGTTTATTTTATGTAGGTACACTGCTGAAAATTGGACACAGAACCTTACACAGCTGTGAAAGCATTCTATCAATGATCTACACCACAAGGCATAGGAATCATGATATAAATGACAAAGGCAAAGAACACATTAAACAGCTCGAGTCCTATATCTGTGAGGTATCACATTTGGTATTACATCACATTTGGTATTTCAAAATGTACTGAATAAACAAATTGATCTTTAGAAAAAAGAACAAAGCTGGAGGAAATGAATTACTTGTACTCAAAATATATTACAATGTTATAGTTATAAAAACAATATTATATTGGCATAAACACATACACAGGGAAAAAAGGAGCAGCATAATAGCCTCAGAAGCAGGTTGATATATTTAGAACTAACTGATTTTCAACAAGGAAGCCAAAGAAATACATTGGAGAAAGGAGAGTCTCTTGAATCAATGGTGTTTTGAAAAAATGATATCCATATGAGAAGAGTGAAAGTAGAATCTTACCTCTCACCATATGCAAAAGTCAACTCCAACATATTAAAAAATTACATGTGAGGCATGAAACAGTGAAAATATTTTTAAAACTTATTAAATATTTCAGGACACTTGAAGGGTCAAGAATATTTGTCATGACCCTAATAGCACAGTAAACAAAAGCAGAAATAGACAAATGACATTTTATCAAACTAAGTAGGTTCTGCATAGAAAAAATCAACAAAGCAAAATAAAGCCTCTTTAAGACCTGGAACCCAGACACCTGAAATTAAAAACTTGGCAAAGTGGCCAGTGAGATGGCTCAGTGGCATAAATGCCTGCCTTGCAAGCGTGAGGGCCCGAGTTCGACTCCCAGATCCCACATATGAAAAAGGGGCTGGTGATATCGCTCAGCAGCATGGGTGCCTGTTGGTGCACGAGGTCCTGAGGTCAACCCCCCGGTACCCACAAAAAAAAAAAAAACTTGGCAAAAATAAAAAGATAGATCTCTAGGAATTGTGAGGGAAATAACGGGAAAGAAACTATTCAATGAACAGTTGAAATGAAGGCCAATGAAGAGAAAGAAACAAAGTAGTCTGGAAGTTCACCACAGCTCCTTGGGGAGGGAAAGCTGCCTCCACAGACACAAGGTAATCCCCCAGTGTTGGATGTTCCAGGGAGAAAACACAGACTGGACCAGTAGCCCTAATTCCAAGAAAAGCTGATAGTTACCATAAACTTCAAAAATAGCATGGGGTTTTACTCTAAAATGATTCCTTCTGCACAACAGGCTAAAGTTGTAGAGAATACCCATTTGAGCAACTACTATATTGGCAGAAAGTTCTTAATCATGCACCATGTCAGGAAGGGGTCGATTTTTCAAAACAGAGAAACAGAAAAAAAGTAAAAAACACCTTCATTTCAGGGTTCCTAGAGTCACCCTCCCACAGTAAGTTGGTGAGAGATAGTCATGAAGACAATCAGGGAGAGGGCACAGGGTAGATCAACTGAGAACTTGATCCCAGAAAATTTTCCTCTGTGATTAGAAGCCAGGCTTGGCCTATGTGACTTATAGAAATGGCTGGGTCAGAAATTTCTGGCAGTAGTACAGTGGTCTATATCCTCTCCCTACTATCTACATGCAGCACAGATCAGAGGTCTGATTGTTCTCAATATCTACAACCATGAGCCAAGAACACACTCTCTATTTTGACAGTTGCCACAGCAAGGTGTTATCATGCAGAGAAGCCTGTGTGACAAGAGGCAACTCACAAACTGACTGGAGGTAAATTTAGGCAGACAAAATCATGACTTCCTGGATTCCAAAACCACAGATCCTAGAAAGAAACAATTCATTCAAAGACACAGAATTATTTTGGAACTCTGTTTTATTTATTATTTTTTTATTCTTCATTGTTTCATGGGAGTTGGGATTTATTTTCTTTTTTTCTTTATTCTGTTTAATAATTTCTCTTTTAATTCTTGTTTTTTCTTTTTTTCACCATTTTGCATTTTATTCTTTTTCTTGCTTCTTCTATTCCATTGCCTTTATTTTTAACTTTATTTTACTCCTGAATTGGATGCATTGGCTCACATTTCTCTAGTTCTTCTCTTCTTACATTGCTTAATTTTTCAAAATATTTTCCTTTCATTTCCCATCCCCTTTATGATTACTCATATAAACATTACACTTTATCAATTTATATATTTAACTATGTCTATAATTTTATTCTTGAATTATTTTATTGTTAGTGCAGGTAGTTTTTCTGCATTTGGTAAATAATTATTGCATGTCAATATTTCATTTATTTTAGTGTTTGTCAATAATTATTTTCTAAGGTTAAGGGTATATTATTGGTTTTTATGGTATGTCAATATTTCCCTTCCCTTGATAGTATTGTTGCTGATTTAATTGCTATTGCTAGGGTGGCATAGTTGCTGTTATTAATAGGTTTTATCTGTATGCTAATATCTTCATTGTCTTTGTGTAATTAACAATACTGTGATCCTTTCTCAGAGAACTGGATGCTAGGCCAATTACCATGTATACTCCTCTCCCAAATTAATGGAGTTGGTAGGACCCTCATACAGAAGCAAAGGCCTATAGTTAACCATGCCTAACATCCATCAATGAAAAGCAGACACTAAAAATATCTCCACACTACCAACAAAGTATTTTCACTGTCATCATCACCAAACTTCACCACTAAGCAAACACACAACAAAAGTAACAATAACAACAGCAGAAACAAGACAAGAGGAGCCAATAAAATTCATTAAAAAAATTCTAACTCTGACAAGGCTTATCCCTGGTGCATATGAGGAAATGAAAAGGTACACAACTAAAATATTTGAAAGATAAGAGGGTAAATTAAAAAACAGATCAGTTGAAGCTGAACTCTACAAAATTTTCAGAGAAGAACTAACACCAATAATTTTAAGAATTTGTAATAAAATATTAAAGGGAAGAAGTACACCCAAATGCACCTGCTGAAGCTAGCAATTACCCAGATTAGAAAATCAGACAATGTCTTATTTAAAAAAGAGAAACAGGGCTGGTGATATAGCTCAGTGGCATAAGTGCCTGCCTGGCAGGCACAAGGTCCTGAGTTTGACTCCTGGTACCCGCATATAAAAAAAAAGAGAGAGAAACACAAGCCAAAATTTTTAATAAACATATACACCAAAATTCTCAGTAAGACTCCCAAACGGAATACAAAATTCATCAAAAATTTCATAAATAATGATCAAGGTGGGTTCATCACAGTGATGCAACATTGTATAACATAGAAATCAATACACTTAAATCATCACATAAACAAAAGCAAGGACAATAATCACATGACCATCTCAATAGATGCAGAAGTAGACTTTGACAAAATCCATCTATCCATTAGAAAAACCTGAAGAAAATAGTTGTAGAAAGATTTTTCTCAGTCTGATAACAGCCATTAATAAAAAACCAACACTAACATTACAAAAAAGGGAAAAAGACTGAACACTTTCCTTCTAATATCAGGAACAAGACATGTATATCCATTGTTACCAATCCTTTTCAATATTGTACTTGAAATATTAACCACAGCAATCAGAAAAGAGAAAGAAATGAAAGAGTTTTTATAGAAATGGAAAAATAAAAATTATAAAATGAATATAGCATTATCACCCCCCGTGAAAGACCCAAAAATTCCACCAAAAGACATTTAGAAGTAATATCCAAGCTCAGTTGTATAGCAGGATAAAAAATTAAATCACAAAAATCAAAAGTGTTCCTGTACCCAAATAAGGAACTCAACAATGAAGGAAAGCAATATATTTCATAATAGCATTAAGAAAAAATGAAATACTTAGGAATTCATTTAAAGAAAAAAGAAAAATCCTGTAGAACAAAAATTATGTTATCCTGGAACTGGAGATTGAACAAAACATAAGAGCATGGAAATGCATTTTCTTTTCCCAAATAGGCAGAAATAATATTGTCCAAATGGTCATAATTTCAAAACTGATATACATATTTGCTTCAATACCAATAAAATAACATTTAGTATTCATCACACTTGGATAAAACACAATCCCAAAATTCATATGGAGCAAGAATAGTCCCAGAATATCAAGTGCAATCCTGGGTATCAAAAGCAAAAGAAGAAACATCACAATCCCAAATTTCAAGTTATGCTACAAAACTATGGTGACACATACAACATGTTTTTGACAGAAAATAGGCACACAGATTTTTGGAACAGAATAGAGGATGTAAAAATAACTCCAGACACATTCAGGCATTTGAATTTTGACAGGAGGCCATGAACGTATGATGGAGGAAATATAACCTCTTTAACAAATGATGGAAAACAAGGTATCTGTGTGCAAATGATTAAATGTAGGCCCATTTCTCTCACCATGCACTAAACTAAAATAAAATTGGATCCAAGATCTAGATACTAAAAGGGAAACACATAATGTGCTAGAAGATAAAGTTTATAAAATTCTTGAAAGTATAAGCATAGACCAAGTATTTCGTAAAAGAACACCAACTATCAACACATGGAATCATACGTTATTAGAAAGTTTCTACACAGCAAATGAAACAACCGAAGAGGTGAAGAGGCAACCTAAAGAATGAGAAGAATTTTGACTATTATTATTTGAACAGAGTACTAATAAATAGAATATAAAGAACCCCCCAAATTTGACTCCTGAAATAAAAGACCCAATAAAAATGAACAAAAAATTGAAAAGATAATTCTCAGAATAAGAGGTACAAATAGCCAATAAATTTATGAAATTTTTCAACATCTCTGGCAATTAAGGTAATGCAATTTAAAACAACACTGAGATAAATCTTATTCTACAAAGAATTATTATCATGAAGGAAAATAACAAAAGCTGGCAAAGCTTTGGGGGAAAAGATATTTACTTTGTTGTGGGGAATGTAAACTAGTGCAATCAGTATGGAAATCCATATGTAAATTCCACAAAAACTAAGCCTGGAAAATCCACTCTATCCCACTATTCTCCATCCCGGTATTTTCCTGAAAGTTTTAAAGATATCATACTACAATTGCACATGCATACCAGATTTTAGCAGCACAACTCATAATAACTAAATCTTGGAAGGGGCCCATATGTCCATGAACAAATAAAACTTTATAGAAAACATGGCATTTATATACAATGGAGTTCTCCTGTGCCATAAAGAAGGATAAACTTGAGTCATATGCAGGAAAATAGTTACACCTTGAGAGCAGTGTTATGTGTAATAAATCAGACACTCAAACACAAATATCACAAGGTTTCTCTTATATGTGGAAATCTAAAAATAAATAATAAGCAAAATAAAATGTAGATAATACAAAATATGGAGCTAGATCTTTTGCAGAAGTGGAGGGGGGTGCAAAATTGATAGAGGGATAGAGAGGAGAGGGGTAATGTATGCAAAAAGTTAAGATATGTTATGAAATGGATATGGACATGAGGAGCAGCAGGGATGGAGTCAGCCCAACTTTGCTTTGGTGATGACTTTGTTTGATTAAAAAAAATTGAGACATGGTCTCACTATGTAGATCAGACTGGCCTTAATCTCACTATGAAGCCCAGGCTAGCCTCAAATTGACAGTGATCTTCCTACCTCAGTCTCCTGAGTGATGGAATTACACATTTGCACCACCAAGTCTGGTTTTACCTGTTGATGACTTTGAAATTAGCCCCTTGTATGATTAAAATGAGAAGTTTGTCACATTTTTATCCAGTTATGGCCATCCAGGTGTCATCATTACAAGATGGGCAACATGGCTCCCTAGAGGAGGTGTCACCTCAAGGTTACTCAGAATATTCATAGAAAACTCAGGTACTCTGAAGTGGGTAAGGGACTAACCACCTGAAACTGAAAATTAATCAGAAAGATAATGCATGTGGAAAAAAAACAATTATATGAATCACAGAAAATGGAAATCAGTACTGGCATGGCTGCTCTGCATCATCACAGCCTCTGTTCCTCTGAAAAGCAGCCATTATGAGATTGTTCCAAACAGCCTAAGGGAATGAAGGAGCACTATAGAAGGTAGACTCTTGGGACAGACTCTGCATACAAGATCTTGACCCAACCAACCTTGCTCCAAGCACTGCGGAATGTTGCAGCGAGGAGGCATTTTTACCAGTTGTCACTGTGTGCAAGGAAGCCCATACCCACTCTAGGCAGAGAGAGAATACACAAGTGAAAAAGCACCTGCCAACTCCCTGTGATGCATGTCTACTGACTCCCTCAAAAACCCACCAGATCGTGCCCATTAATTCCCAATGACTCCAGCCAGCACATGCACACATGAATGAATTCTGCAACAAAAATTAAAGATAAATATAGGGTAAATATTCAGGTTTTATAGTTTATTGGTCATGTGGGAATTGCATGTATATTCTCTTATTGGAGTGGTGGTTACAGGTTCTGACCAATTTTTCTGTCATTTTTCATTCTCTTTTTGTTTTGACTTAGTTGTTTATTATCTTTCCCATTTCTCATCTACCTATTCCATTTCTTTAATTCTAAGTTCTATAACAATATTGTTTTTTTACTTGTTTCTTGCACATTTTAAATTCTACTTTTCCACTTATTTTCTATATTCTGCTCTCTCTCAGTCACTCATATCTTTTATATTAACCTTTTGCTCTTTCTGTTGTATTCTTTATGATCTTACTTATCTTACCTTGCCCCTTGTCTTCCCTTGCCTCTTCTCCAATTTATAGGTGCCCAAATATATTAAAAGGATCTGAAAGTCTCATAGCTTTTCTCAATCTCAAATTATGTCTCCCTCTTCCTGCAGCCCATCCTCACCCCAACCAATATCTTCTTAAAATCCTCAATGCTAACCCTTCACTCCAACTATAAAACACCTCCAATGGAAACTGAAACCCTAATGGTTATACTTATTATGATTTCTTCTCTATACATTTCCTCCCACTTACTAAAGCATATCTTTCACACTTCCCTCTATCTCTTACATTCCCTTCTTTTCCACATCACAGATTAACTGGTAATAACAATGGAGTATTGGCTGTAAAGGATATTGATAAAATGTAAAAGTATAAATACAAAGTTTACCACATGTAAGTGATGTGTAGTTTGATCTGTAAATGCTGTAGTAACCAGAGTAAATCTCTCTTCAAAACACTGTAACAGGGTTCGATACATTTAATTTAAGTGCATAATGTGGTGAACATTATTTCTAGACAAATAAACCTGAAAATGTATCATGAAAGGACAATATTTAACTATAAAATCATCATGGGAATTACAGTCTTCACAATACTGTGACAGGGTCCAATCCGTTTAAATTAAGGGCATAATAGGGTGAATATTATTTCCAAATGAGGCTGAAAATGTATAACTAAAAGGTAATATCTAACTAAAAATTTTTGTATCAATTATGTACTTTCCACAATCTAATTGACCTAAACATTCATACAAAAAGGAAAAAAATTAAAAAGTATATATGTATTTGTCTGAATAAAATAGAGATATATAGTTATATACTTACGTACACATAGGAACATGGAACAACAAGGCAACAACAAAAGGCTGCTAAGGTCTCCCAACTTTCTCAAGGCAGATCCAAGGGTTTCCAATAGTGAGGAAAGCAAACAACAGGTAGCAGAACAGTGGAAATTAATTAGTGTGTAAGGAAACTTGACAAATACAAATAGGACATGACTAAAATGCTTATGGAATTATACAATATAAGCAACATGGATATAGAAGAAACAAATTAAAATGTAGAACTGTTGACCAAAATTGTTCAAAAAAGTGAAAGAAATATTTGCCATATTATAAACTCTACAAGAAGATGTCAGATGGAAACACAGGAAATAAAATACTGTATATAATTCATAAACTGTAGATATGATCAATGTGATGACACGCTTTTGAAATCAAGGAAAAAGGGTAAATTAGACAACACTATGAAGAACATACCAACTTACAGCTAATTGATATTAGAGGGAATATAGAAAATCGCACACATGGAATAAAGTTTCCCTTTGGAAAATTCATAATAAAATTCTATCCATGCATAAGGAAAGTTTTCAACATACAGGTACATGAGGCATACAGAACATCAACCATGATAAAAGAGCCTCCCCACAACACATCTTAGTCAAAATTACTGCTGTCAAACAAAAAGATGGAATCATAACCCATTTATCCAAAACATTGAATTTTTTAAAATTTCTGCATGAAATTCATACATGTTACATAGTAAAATTCAAGGGACAAGAATGTAAAGAGGAAAAAAATATTTAGTTCCATTGTGATGGGACTTTAACACATGTAACATTGTGTATAAAAGTATTAAAAGCTATCAGACAAATGGAAAAAATAACATACAATGGTCAATCCATTAGTATTACAGTAGATATCTTAACACAAATTTTAAATGCCAAGAACGCTCTGGCAAAAGATTTCAAGCTCTAAATGCAAATATTTCCAACCCAGCATAACCTAACATGCAAAATGTTTTTTTCAGAATAAATGGTGAGATAAAGATATCACATGAAAAAGAATTAGTTAAAGCTTCATGAACACCAAGCCAACACTCCTACTCAAAAACATAGACAGAGACAATGAAGCAACCACAGACAAAAATTCAGAAGGAATAAAAACTTCAAGTAAGGAAAATTGATGAGCAAAAAAAAAGAGAGATAGAGAAAAGAAAAAGGCATCAACAGAAAAGGGAATGCAATATCAGGAATAGTTCAACAAATTTCAGTAATAATGCTCAATGATAATGGACTCAATTCAATGAATAAAGACATAGATTATTAGACTGGGTAAAAAAGTAGAATCTGACATTCCGTTACATTCAAGAAACACATCTAATCCCTAACCACATTCATAAGCTAAAATTCAAAGTGTGGAAAACAATATTCCATGCATCAAGACCTCAAAAATTATCAGGGTGCTGGTGAGATAGCTTAGGGGCATAAGCACTGAGCTGGCAAGAGTGAGATATTGAGGTGGACTCCTGGTACCCACATTAAAAAAAAATGACCAGGGACAGCAATTTTACTCTCAAAGTAAACTTCAAACTAAAACTGATCTAAAGAGTCAGAGAAGTTCACCACATACGATTTAAGGGAAAAGTCCCACAAGAAGAAATAACATATGTAAATATATATGCAACAAATAGTGCAGCATCTGTCTTCATAAAACAAACAGAACTAGACATAAAAGAAATATCAAAGAAATATCAACGCAATCACAGTTTGTGACCTCAGTACCATGCTTTTTCAGAGACATAAATCAGGTAAACAAAATCATCAAAGAAATATCAAAGTGGAAGCACACATCTCAACAAATCATCTTTATAGATATTTTAAGATTATTGTACCTTACTTAAACAGAATACACATTCTTCTCAGCAGCACACAGTACTTTCTTCAAAATAGACTACATTCTAGCCAGAAAGCATGCATAAATAAATTAAAAAATCAAAATCACCCTATGTTTACTATCAGATCATTGTGCATTGAAACTAGAAATAAATCAAATAAATAATAAGGCAAAGAAAATTTATGGCCTCCTGGAAACTTAATAACATACTCCTGAATACACAATGGGTCCCAAGATAAATCAAAGTTAAACAATTTCTCAAGTCAAAGCACAATGCCATTACAAGACACCCACTTATATGATAAAATTAAAGCAGTCCTGAGAGGAAATGCTGTTGCAACCAATGCTAGATTAAAAAAAAGCAAGATCATATATATTACCTAATATTAAATGCAAGATATTGCCAAAAAATAAAAAAAAATCTAAACCCAAACTTAATTTAAAGTGGAGAGTCATAAAATCAGAACAGAAATTAATGAAATTGTGACTAAAGGAAAAAGAATATATGAAGAGCTACTTCTTTGACACAATAAACCAAACAGAATAATCTCTAGCCAAACTTAAAAAAAGAAAGATAATTCAACATGGCTGACTAGAGGAGGAGTTGCAGTGGAGAATCTCAGAAAGGATTCTCTTTCAAAGAAGATATTTGGAAGGAGGGAGGGGCTCCCATACTGAAATGGAAAATTATTAAGAAAGAGTGTAATAAAATAAATGAGAAAAAGACAACTACTAAAAGCAAATGGCATGGGCAGGGAAGAGAATCCTACCACCTCTACCCACTCCTCCAAGGTGCAGCCATTTTTGACAATGAGACAGAAAATCTTAAGCACTGAACTATCAGAGATCTGATTATTGCAACAAACTACGTGTTCCCTGAACCTGCTCACATAGACCCTCACCCCAGACACTTCAGAAAACAGCATTACTGCATTCTTCACTCCAGCACTTACTGTAGGCAGCTGAGCCATGCCCTTTGTCAGACTCAGGCCAGAAGGACACACATGTGAACATTCTAGCTGAGTCTGCACAACTCACATATCTGCCTGCCCATACAACCAGCTGATTTGCAGGCATGTATGTGCAGTTGCCAGCAGTCACTTATATGGTTTGCTCATGCTGAGTGCCTGCAGAGTCATGGGTACATACATACAGACTTGTGGATCCAAAATTTGGCTGAGTTGTGAGCAGCATAACACCAAGGAATCTACTTAGTAGTGAGCCAGTCACAGCCATCTCCTACAGACCCTCCAGCAAGTATTTGAATATAATTGCAGACTCCTGAGGATTCCCACTGCAGTGAATCTATATGCACATGCCCAACTAGATGGACCCTTACATGCCAGCAAATCTACCAACAAATTCCACCCTCATGGCCAGGAAGGGGTTGGGAAGAATTAACAACCAAAGACTTGGGTCACCATCAGATTCTGCCTGCATGCCTGGAACATGATGGAATGAGGTACTGAGACTTGAATTGTTTCAGTTTATCAGTGGAAAGTTGAAAGTTGATATTGGGATGTGGACACTCAGGCTTTCTAGCAAAAATGTTCACATATATATACTGTCATATTGGGATATTTAAACTTAGTTTACCTTGGTTATCTTCTAGATTTTGTGTTTGTATATTTTGGTTTTATTTGTATTGTGTGGTTTTGTTTTGCTTTTTATGGTTGCTTGTGTTTATTTGGATTTGTGAGTATAATTTTTTCTATTTGCTTTGATTTTATTGGTTTCTAGATTCTCTCTTCTCCCCTCCCTATCTAGCTTTTTACTTCAGCCCCAAATAATATTATTGCTTTATTGCTTTATTCATTTTCCAAATATATAATCTCCTCAAGTTTTAATTTGCCGTATTCTACTCTCTCACAGTCACTCCTATTTTCTCCAGTATTTAACCTTGATCCTCCACCTCCTAATCTTCTGGATCTTTTATGTCTTACTAACCCCTGCATACTCCCATATCACTTTTCCACATAAGAGGTATGAAAATAAATCAATGGATTCCAACAATCATGCAGCTTTTTTCAATCACACATTAAACCTCCCTCCTCTAATATCTCACATTTGCCCCACAAATATCCTAAAACTCTCATTACTAACACTTCAACTCAAATAAAATAACTCCAAAAGAATATGATCTCACACCAAATTTTCTTTTTTCTCAGTTTTCATTATTGCTCCTGCCAACCTCTCCCCTTGCTGTCTTGCACTGTTCTTTCACCCAAAATAAAATCTATTCTCTCCACATTTTCTACCTCATTGTTGAACAATGGTTAATAATAAATAAACATAATGTTCATAGAGGACAGAAAAGGTGACAATGAAAATGCTAGTATATATATATATATACATATAAAATCTGTTGATGCTGTTATAACCAGAAGTAATTATTTTTGTAAATCATAGTCATAGAGTGCATATTATTCAAATAAATGAAGAGTAAATACTAGTAAATACTGTCTCTGGATATACAAACCCAAAATACTCAAGGAAAAGGTAGCAAAACACTAAACATATTGATATAAACTATAAACTCTCTCCATTCTACTAGGCCTCAAAACACAGTACCAATTAAAGGAAAAGTGAGAAGATAAAAAACAAAAGAAAAAAAAAAAAACAGATACCCATACACACAGGAGCATGGGAAAGCAAGGCAACAGAAGTCTCTCAACTCCCCTAAGACAGAGCAAGGGGACAAAAATGGAGAGCAAAGCAAATTATAGAGAGCAGAACACTATCAAATGATTAAAGAAAAGATGAAGAAATTTGGCCAATTCAAAAAGGAAAAGATGGGGATTCTGTATCCTGAAGGGCAGGACAAAGCCAGGAGTTGTGGAGCAGTCCCAGTACACTCAGCAGAACAGGCTACTGTGGGACACAGTTTCCCAAGATTCCCTACAACACAAACAGTTGGAGACTAAGATGTGACCTGGACTGGGAGAGTCTTGCACAGTCAGAGGCCAGAAGTGAGAACACAAGACACTTTCCCCAGAGGCCCACCCCACAGTCATTGTTTGGTGATTGAACCAGAGTGGTGGTACCGCACACCCAGTCACAGAATAGCAGCTGGAAAGCAGAACTGCCATTTTATCTCAAAGTGCTCCAGGGCTCGAATATAAGCAGCAGAACAGCCCCAGGGGCACTTCAGTGCCAACATCAAGGAGTGGAATTTGGGTAGGTCTGTCCAGTCACAATAGACAGCCAGCAGTAGGACAGCAGACTGGGGGTAACTCAGCTGAGAAATGGGAGCTGGAACCAAGACTCTAATCCAGTGGAAGCCAAAAGCCAGCACTTAGCCTTAGCTGCAAAGGATTAGAAGCAGCCCCCTGGTCTGTTGGGGAAGGACAAGGTCACCACCTCTTTCCCATGATCCAAAAGCACAAGCAGGCAAGAGACCTTGGCTGGTGACAAGACAAGTGCACCTCCTGCCCCATCCTGTGACTTGCAGCGCAAGCAGGCAGGCACCACTACCTGCCTGGTGACAAGCAAGCAAATGGCCTTCGCTAGCTGCAGGCAAGGGCACTCCCCTTGCCCTATCACCAACTTGTGTAAGAGGAGTCAGTGGTGTGACCAAGATCAGGCTCACACTCAGCAGTAATCCTACTGCAGACTTGGCAGAAGAATTCAGTGCAGATTCTGGTTTTGACTAGGGAATGAACACCAAACTGGGGCCACCAGAGGAATTTTTTAAATAAATTTTTTCTATTTTTAAAATTTGGGGGGGGATGATGTATAGGTTTTGATCTTTATTGTTTCATTTATTTTCTCTGTTCTTCCTCTCTCTTTCCTCACCAGTCTTTCAGTATTCTGAGATTTACAGGTGAATGAACACTCTCTAGTCTTGTTTTGCTTCAAAATTCTTATGCTTTCTCCTTCATTCTTTCTCTCCTGTCCTCTTCTCCAGCTTCCCAAAATTTGGGTGGTCATCTTTGATCCACCAGCCTTACTTCTACTATATTTCTCTTCAGCTATTGCTCTCTTTGGTCCCCTATCCCTCATAAACTCCCCTTCCCCACAGGATAAAATCACCCTACTGAGGGGAAACCCACTGCATACAAATTCCTGATCTATGTTGGAGGTTGTTATATAACTATAGATCTTGCTGCTATGATTAGAGATACCAAATTAGCAGGCACCACAGATTTTCATTTTCTAGGCTATGTGTCATGATATTGTTATTAATTGTATTACTTTAGTCTGGGGACCATAAATTGTGAATTGACATAGTATTTGTCCTGGGCTTTTCTTGTCCTGCCTGCCTTATGGGCCAGTTTTGCTATGCAGAAATCACCTTCCTCTCCATCAATGAGATTAGCACCCAAGTGTGTGGATGGATCTTTGCTTATTTCCTTTTTGATGCTAAACTTGCCCATTCTACCACTTCCTCTACACTGTTCCAATGAAAATACCCTACGCCTTTCCGTACACAGGCTAATAATATGGTAGCTAGCTGGGGATTCATGGCCTTTTGTTCCTAGAGAACAACTGGGGATCCCTGATCCCTGCTATTCACCCCTCTACTTTGTCTCCTGCTCTTTCTTTCCTTTCCCACTGTGCATTGTAACAAGGCAGGAGATTGAAACCCACTGAAGGGGTCTCCAATAACTGGCAATATGGGAAGGGTCTCTAATAACTGGCAGTCAGTTTGGCCTGAATCCATGGCATTCTCACCTGCCTGGTGGGTTTACTAGGAGTATTTGAAGGTGCTGGATCTTGCAGGATAAATTTGGAGATGTGGAACCATAAGGTTAGCTGCAAGTAATAGATCAATAATCTCACTGGGACTAAAACAAAGTGTGATCTATGTCTTTCTTTCTTTAAAAAGAAAACTATCTCTTAATCTTTTTTTAAATCTCTCTTTAAAATCTCCTTTAAAAAATCTATTTTAGGGCTGGTGAGATGGCTCAGCAGCATAAGCGCCTGCCTTGCAAGCGCGAGGGCCCGAGTTCGACTCCCGGATCCCACATACGAAAAAGGGGCCGGTGATATCACTCAGCGGCACGGGTGCCTGTTGGTGCACAAGGTCCTGAGGTCGACCCCCCGGTACCCACAAAAAATATCTATTTTAAAGAAAGTAAAGTACACAGTGCTGGCTAGCAGTATCATGAAGGTACTCCTGTTATTGATTAAGTAAATTCCTTGGTTCCTGCAGGTAGGAACTTTAGACATTTAAATTGGGAAAATAAAAAAAAACTTCTTAAAGAGAGTTCATTGAAAGAGGAAAAGTGTACAAGGGAAATTATTCTTTTTAAAACTTAGTTCTTTTTGAAACTGCCTAGCTCTGTAACTGCATCATGGCTCTATAATTACTTTCTTGACTCCTGTAACCACAAGAGCATATCAGAACATGCAACATGTCTTATTGTAACTGACCATCATTGCAACCTTGATTTAGCTAGCTAAATCAGAACTGCCAGGCTGTTCTGTCTTGCCTTTGTACCTCCTGCTTATACATCATATAAAAGCCCTAAACCATCAGAGATCAGGGCCTGACATTTTGGAAATGATCCCAATCAATGCTCATAAACATAAAATAAATCTACCTCCAAATCCTGGGTGTCATTTCAGTGTTTCTGTTTTCTGTAGCATCATGGCATTGGAGAAACTGTTTAGCCTGAGACATTCTCAGCTTGGAGCTTTGCAAAATCTGCTTTACATCTGTTAAGTAGTAGTACCCCCAAAGTTTCTGTTTTAAAATGGAAATGGGGGAAATATATTAAAAAAATAGAGGCCACCCATTGTGCCACTGGCTCCTGGGGGAGACACAGCCATGTGAGGCTTTTGATATTCCTTAGTACTTTCAGACTACTTAAAAATAAAACATTCTAAAACTTCTATGTCCAAATACCAGCAGGCTGTTGTTGTTTCCCAATGGTGGTTAGAAATTATCTTAAAAACCAAAATCAGCTTGTCCCTGGACATTAGGTGTTGGATTTTAAACTGCTTAAAGAATTAAAACACAGCACGGTAAATAATTAAGTGTAGGGACCATTAACCATAGATTCAATTGTGGCCCTAGTCAATATCTTCATCTGAATAAGCATTTACAGGAACCCTGACCAGCTCCAGATTAGGGTGCAGCTGTGGGATGGCCCACCACTGCTGCTCTGTACATCATGCTCTCCTGTGTGCAAGGCTCCACCCAGCTGCACCTCCACCCTCACTGGGAGCACTGTTGATCAATCTATTGTGCACATGTACAGGCATGGTCTGCCACTCTTACATCATTAAATGGCAAGAGCCACCAGTGGCCAGCAGTGAAACTGTGTGGGTTGATACTGCACGTGGAGCTAGGGGGTAAGGTACACGTTCTATACTGCAGAAATGTGGCAACACCAAAAAAAGCAATATGGGTGGCAAGATTGGCTTCTCCCTGCTTCTGTTGGCAAGGTGGGGCATGGTGGCACATGCCTGTAGTCACAGCTATGAGAGAGGTGGAGGTGGGAGAAAAGCTCAGTTTTGTTGCACTTGTTAGAGAGTTCAAGAAGAGGTAATAAGCAATATAAAACACAATGAAATGTCACTAAGCCAGTATAAGTTAATCGAAGGCCACTAAATAATAAAAATTACAAATATTTAAATCATTGGTGTCAAATCAAATAAAAAAGAAGACAGAAGTGCAAGATTATATCTACCTGCCTCAGCCTCCCGAGTGCTCATAAAACACATCTTTTGGGAGGTGAAGCACCTACTTTAATTGCAGTAGATGCATATGGACCTCCATCTCCTAGAACACTGATTATTAATCAGGAAAGCCCGTCTAATGCCTAAAGGAAGTAGCCACTGATAAAGAGTGTAAGAGAGACATTCAAGTTCCAGTATGCTACCAGGGGATCTGGGTGTTTTAGCAGGGTGAGTACATTCCACAACTTTTACTTTTATCTAAGCCTTTTATTAAAATGAAGGATTATCTAAGGACAGAGAGAATTTTCCTATGCTCCTAAATGTTGAGATTATTTTACACAAGACATAACTAAAGACAGGCCTACCTGTCAAGTAAAATAATCTAAAAACTTTTACAGTACTTTAATCTGTGAGTTTCTTAAGAGTATTACAGATATACGGGTATGTATATTTTTTGAGCAGGTTTAAACAGAGCCTAGCTGGCACTGCTATAGAAGGAAGTTACCTAGGTGACAAGATAGAGAATCCAAAACAATTTGAGTACCTCTTTGTCCCAGGGCCAAGATTTTCTTCTGGACTATTACCTATCACTATAAGTGACAGATTTCTTGTGCAGGCTGGGATTTTAGAAGTTTTGATTTAGAATCATTTATTAGAAAGTAAGCACTAATCAGTATAATTGGAACACTCGATTTCCCCCTCACTCTCTTTCAAACGGTTAAAAATCACCCATTCAGGTTCATTTATCAGTTTAATTTTCTGCTTGATGATGCAGCTGGTGTCAATCTTATCTTCTGTCTCTAGAGACATGTTTTAATAAGGATTAGAGATTCAGCCTGGGAGAGTTCTTGATCTTGTATTTCTGCACCTGGGATGGTTAGGTTTTAGTTCTTGTACTGTACTTGGTATCACAATTCTGCGCCTTCTTCACAGCCCTACCCCTGAGAAATAATACAGTTTACAACAGTGTTTAATCCAAGGCAATTCTCTCCTCCATGACTGCTGAATTTCAGGACCAAGTCTCCAGAACGGTGACTTTCCCCTCCCTGAGAAACTTCCAGAGTGAAACTGACCTTCCCTTATCTGCAGGCTGTATTAAAATAACTGCTCTAGATTTAACCCTGAAACTCTCAAAGAAAAAATATAAAAGTTTTATTTCAAATTTATCTGCCTTTCAATCCTTCAGCAGAACTGGAGATTAAATCCACTTCTCTCTCCCTCTGTTCTTATTACAAGATATCTCTGTTAATTGACTTACAAAAAGTTATCACTAGTCTATTTATAGTTACAAACTTAAAAACTGTAAAAGAATTACTATAATTCAACTTGCCCAAATACATATAAGTGCACTCAGGTCTAATAGCAATTACCTTATATGTGTCTATCTGTCTATCTGTTCACTTTGTGGCAGGTTATGATACTTACAGCTTTTTTGTTTGAGCTCAATAATTTTTTCTTTTCTTTTTGCCTTTTTAGATTTTTACAGTCTTTGTCTATAATTTAAGTTGGCTTATAGAGGTCATTAGAGTTAAGGACATGATTCAACCCAGGTTGGCAACCAGTCAAAATGATATGAAGAATGGCTTTACAAATGCGATACATATTCTTGTCTGTGTACAATAATTTAAATCTTTCATTGGTCAAAAATGTGTTAAATGCTATGATCTGGTTCTCACAGATCATCAAAAATTTGTTATGATAACTCAATGGGGTCCTCTTAGGCTTAGGAAAACTGCTTAAAAGGACTTCCTTTGGTGAATAAAGAAAACAGCTGCCTGGAAATATTTTCTTCCAGTCTTTTTTCACAAATGGGTATAATTTCCATAGCCTTATGCAACACGCCCCAATAAATGTTGCTAAACATATTATTGTGATATGTTTACATAGGCCATTGTCAAAAGGTTAACTTTTCTGTGGGTAAAACAAGTTTCATTAAAAGATGCTGTTGGCACAAAACTAAACTAAAGGACAAAGGGGTTCACATAGTGATCACATTCATTATTGCTAATCTCATGAGGTACTAAATGTATTCATGCATTCTGGGTGTACAGGTCTTCTAATATGTAAATCCCAGATCAATTACAGTGAAAATCTTTTCTTTTAGACTCATATATCTGCCTTTCTCTTGTGCCCCAGCTATTTATGATAAAAGGTACATGTCAAGTGTAAGATCACCTGTCAAATGATAGTTTTTTAAACCTTATGTGATGTGTATATTATATGTGTCACTACACTTAGGGATAGTCAGACACCAAACAATGAAAACAATGTCACAAACTAAAATTAAAGCTAGACATTATAAACTTCTAAGGTACATTTATAGATGGGTGCATTGCTTTGGATGGCATCCTATCAAAGGATAATAAATTAGGTCAGAGTTTCTTTGTGTCTTTTAAAGTCCTGTGATCAGATGGAGATGTTTGAAAAAAAGGCTACTCTATCCTAAGGTGGACATCTAAATGTGATAATATAATTGCAATGATAATATAGATATATATTATATATATAATATATATATATAAATAAGATAATATAATTGTAATGATGAATACTATATGTTGCATTTGATTTAAAGTTTTATCTGTAAAACTATATAACTATTGTCTGATAACATTCTAGAGGGATTCAATTACTAAAACAACCATGGTTAGTAAGGAATAACAGTCCTCTGGCTATAATTAATATTTCAAAGTGCTTGGTACTTGCTATTCAGGTGAGATTATAATAGACTCACTGATCAGTCTGCAATATTAATGTCACTGATCTTTTCTGGGTGTTGGAGAGCTAAAGTTTAGAGACAGAAACTAAAAAGGTAACTGGGCTAGAAGGACAGACAATATTTTGGCCTTAGACCTGGAAGGTCACTAAGGACCCAGGACATGAAGGAACATTTTATGGGCTCCTACAACTTTGGTGAGTCACCCAACCTCCTGGGCAGAGTGGTTGATTGACCCCAGGGAACTAAAATTAACAAGTGTACAGTGTGCCAAAGGAGGGTCACCGATAGGGAAAAGTCTCTGATGATTTCACAGAAAGCAACATGGTCAAGCATGGCTGTGACATGCCTGAACATCTGACACCGACAGAAGAACTAAGACGCCCTATACATGGTTGCAAGATAATACATTAGGAGACATAACTGACCTTGATAGATAGCAAGAAGTCAATTTTATTTTTTATTTTAAAAAGAAAAGAGTAAGGAATAACAATAAAAAAGAGTTTCAAACCAGGCTAGTATGAGAGTAACATTAATCAACACATTACATATTGTTATATTCACAGTGTTGTTCAGAGTACAAGATATAGGAATCAAACATAGTCCAGAAAATTACTAGCACAAAACATTCATGTAAATTAACCAAGAGAAACCAGCTATACAACTCTCATAACTGTCTTGTGTTTATATATATTTTTTCCTTTTCCCTTCCTTTCCCCTTTCTCCCATCAGTTTTTCTCTTCTGAACAGTTTCTTACCTATTCAGAAAATCTACTGTACACTTTGACCTTGTTTACTCTTTCAGATTCTCACAATAGTGATACAATATGATGTTTACACACCAGGTTATGGTTTATTTCACTTATGAATATGGACTTGAGTTTCATCCATTAACCTATAATAGTCTAAAGTTTAGCATTTTTTTATGCTTGAGATATATTAAATTATGTAAAAACAAAATAACTTTTTATCCATCCCTCAGTTGATGGGCATTTTGGTTGTTTCCAAGATTTAGCTATTACAAACTGTGCTGCTATAAACATGGCTGCACATATATTGCTGTAGTATGATGTTTTTAATTCTTCTGGGAAGATATCCAGAAAGGGTCAAATGGGACCTCTAATCGTAGATTTTAAAGAAATCTCCACACTGATTTCCACAGTGGTTGCACCAGTCTACACTCCCACGAACAGTGGAGAAGGGTTCCTTTTTCCCCATAGCACTGCCAACAATTGTTATTAGTTGTTTTATTGATGATAGCCATTCTTTCTGGAGTGAGATGGAATCTCAGTGTTGTTTTAATCTGCATCTCTTGAAGGACAAAACTTGTTGAACATTTTTTCATATATTTATTTGTCATTTGTAGTTATTCATCTGAGAAGTTTTTATTCATCTCAGATGCCCGTTTTTTGATTGGGTCTTTGAATTTGGTGCTGTCTTTTTTTCAATTCTTTATATGATCCAAACAAAAGTCCTTTGTCAGAGGGACAACTTCCTATAATATGGGTTGTCTTTTCAATTTGTTTGTGATTTCCTTTGTTGTACAAAAACTTTTCAATAAAGTGAGATCCCATTTATTGATTCATTGTTGTATTTCCTGTGTGGCCTGGGTTTTGTTCATGAAGTCTCTGCCTACACCTGTGTCTTCAATATTTCTTTCTTTTTTTATGTGGGTACCGGGAGTTGAACTCAGGACCTCATGCTTGCCGTGCAGGTGCTTATGCCACTGAGCTGTCTCACCGACACCGTTTCTTCAATATTTGTACCTATTTCTCTCCAAGTATATTTAGTGTTTCTGTTTTAATATTTACATCTTTGACCCATTTTGACTTTAGTTTATTGCATGGTGGTAGACATGGGTCCAGTTTTAGTCTTTGGCATGTGGAAAGTCAGTTTTTCCAGCACCATTTATTAAAGAGTCTATCTTTCTTCCAGTGAACATTTTTGACTACTTTGATGAAGATAAGATTGTTTATCGTGTTTGTAGTTGCATCTGCATCTTCTAATCTGTTCTATTGATACTCAGGTCTGTTGTTCTGCCAATACCTTGCTAATTTAATCACAGTAGCTTTGTAGTGTAATTTCATGTCAGGGATTGTGATGCCACCTCACTTGTCATTGTTGCCCAGAATTGCTTTGCTATTCTAGGTTTCTTCTGTTTCCAAATAAACTTTAGGAAAGTTTTCTCTAGTTCTGTGAGGTATGCTAATGGTATTTTGATTGGGATGGCATTAAATCTGTATAATAGTTTAGGGAGTAGTGCCATTTTCACTATGTTGTTTTTTCCTTTCCACAAGCAAGGGATGTCTTTCCATTTTATATCTTCTTCAATCTTCTTTTTCAAAGTACTGTAGTTGTCAATAAGTAAATCTTTTACCTCTTTGTTAGATTGATTCCTAGTATTTCATGTTTTAGGATGTTATTGTAAAGGGTGTGGTTTCCCTAATTTCTATCTCTGTGAGTTTGTTGCTTGTGTCCTGGAATGCTATTGATTTTTGAGTTTTGACTTTGTATCCAATTACATTACTGAAGTTGATTATTAAATCTATTAGTTTTTTTGGTAGAGCTTTTGGGATCTTCTATGTAGAGTAACATGTCATCTGTAAATAAAGATAGTTTAGCTTTTTCCTTTCCTTTTCCTTATTACTTTTATTTGTTTTTCTTGTCTAATTGTTCTGGCTAATGTTTCCAGAACTATGTTGAATAGGAGAGGTGATAGTGGACATCCATGTCTTGTTCTTTATTTCAGAATTAAATCTTTCAGTTTTTGACCATTTAGTGTGATTGTTAGCTGTTGGTTTGTCATAGATGGCATTTAACAAATAAAAATAAAGACCCACAGGTCTAATTTTCTGTAGGGATTTTAAAAAGAATGGGTGTTGCATTTTGTCAAATGCTTTTTCTGCATCTATGAGATGATCATGTTATTTTTGTCTTTGGTTCTGTTAATAAGGTGTATTGCATTTATTAATTTGCATATGTTGAAGCATCCCTGCATCCCTGGTATGAATCCCACTTGATCATGTCACATAATCTTCTTGATGATTTGTTGCATTCTGTTTTCCAGTATCTTATTGAGAATTTTTGCATCTATGTTCATTAAGGAGGCTGGCCTGTAGTTTTCTTTTTTGGTTGGGCTCTTCTCTGGTTTTGGAATCAGGATAATATTTGAGTCCCAAAATTATTTTGGAAGTATTGCTTCCCTTTCAATTTCCTTAAGGTCTTTCACCTTTAGTGGCAATAGTTCTCTTAAATTTCTTGTAGAATTCAACTGTGAATCAGTCAGGGCCCGCATTTTACTTTTTGGTAATTTTTAAATTACATTTTCAATTTCATTTGATGATATCAGGTTATTTAGAATTTTTACAACTTCTTGATTTAGTTTTGTCAGCTGTATTGTCTCTAAGAAACTGTCCATTTCTTCTGTGTTTTCCATCTTATTACGATATATGCTCTCCTGCATGATCTTCTGAATTTCTGTAGGACCTGTTGTGATTTCCCCCTTTTCATTCCTAATTACTTGAATTTCTGTTTTTTTTTTCTCTTTTTGATGAGGTTTGCTAATGTTTTATCAATTTTATTAATTTTTTCAAAAAAGCAACTTTTTGATTCATAAAGTCTTTGCATTGTTGTGGTTTATATATCTATTTGTGGGAGTGAGGTATTAAGGTCCCCCACTACAATTGTACCAGTGTGTATTTGGTTTTTCATGTTTGTTAAAATTTGTTTTATGTAGTTGGGTTCCCTGGTGTTGGATACATATATATTTATGATTGTTATCTTTTCTTCTTGGAGTTTTACCTTACCAAATACATAGTGATCTTCCTTGTCTCTTTCGATCAGGTTTGGCTTAATGTTTACACTGTTTGCAATTAGAATTGCTAACCCTGCTTTTTTCTGGGTTCCTGTGCCATGGAGAATTGTTTTCTATCCTTTGACTTTTAGTCTATCAATTTCTTTTTGCGTTAAATGTGTTTCTTGAATGCAGCATATTGATGGATCATTTTTTGGGGGGGATTATGTTTCTTGATCCTTCTGCCAGTCTGTTTCTTTTGCTTGGTGAGTTGAGACCATTTACATTGATGGTTATACCTGATATGTATTGGCTTTTTTCATGTTCTTTTCCTGTTGTTAGTTCCCTGTGTTTCTCCTTTGTTTAATTGTTTGCCCTACATGGTGGAATCTTGATTAATATATGCCTTTGTGTAGATTTATTTTGGTCATTGCTATTGGGAGTACTATATGTTTCATTTATTTGTATGTCAAATTCTTGATCCATCTTTGGGAAGTTTTCTGCCATTATTTCTGTGAAGAGGTTTTTAATGACATTTGTGCTGTCTCCAGCTTTCTCACTGGATTTCTTTTTGGACCTGTCTCCTCGATTTCATTTTTTCTTTATTTTGGGCATTCATGGTTTCTATCATTTTCCTAACTTCCTCTATTTTTTATCTGTGTCTGCTTTAATTTCTTTAATTTCGGTTCTCATTTGTTTTTGTACCTTAAGCTTTATTTTTTCTATGGCCTCTTCCATTAGTCTTTTTTTCATTTCTGATGCTATCATTTCAGAGAGTTTCAGTGATCGGCTTCTGATTTCCTTTATCTCTTTGTGCTCTGGAATTGTCCTGTGTGGGCTGGGCATATGAGGTTGTATTGTGCTTCTTCCTCTTGTCCTTTTCTATTTTTTATTATATTTTATTATATTTTTGTTTTCTATCTTGATTCTTATAGATTTCTTATGTGAGGTAATTTTATCCCTCATGTTGAGGCTTTCTTAGGTGATGTGTGTTCCTCAAAGATGTCTTCTGTATACAGGTGTTCCTTGGTTTTTCCATCTGAAGAATCTTCCTTCCCACTATATTAAGAATGTGGAGTTCCTATCTTTTTAATTCAAGGCCCATTCATTTGGTTTTGGACCATTTTGGTGGTTATGGCTCCATGCAATCTCAGTGTTTTCATACAGGGGAGAATAAACTGATTATAAAAGGTATGGCATCCTGGTAAAAGTATTACTGTTAGCAGTATCAATAGACTCAGGCACAGCCTGGCTACTGACAAACAGTGCTAACCATTAGCCTGATATCTTTAGCAAGTTCTACAGTTATCTAATATAATCCAACTTATACCAGGAACTTGTATGCAATGTTTTCCCACTTAGTAGAGTAATAGTACACTGTTGTGGGGGGGTTAAGAGGAATATGGGGTGAGATGGAGAGGTGGTTGAGGTTAAATATAGTAGGAGCACATTTGGTGGGCAAAGGATGATCATTCAAGTTTTGGGTAATTGTAGGATGCAAAAGGAGGAATTGGTAGAGAAAGCCTAGGAGCATTGAAGTGAACAAGAAAGGGAAAAGGCAATGTTTACCCTCATTAATGTCTCATAAAATCAAGCAAGATAGTTGACTAAAGGGAGGAAGAGGATGAATGGAATAATACAAAGGGAAAGTTTAGTGATCTAAATCATGAGCAAGGGCCGGTGAGATAGCTCAGTGGCATAAGTGCCTGCCTGGCAAGTGTGAGGTCCTGAGTTCAACTCCTGGAACCCACATACAAAAAAAGTGCCAGTGATATTGCTCAGCGGCACAGGCGCTTGCTGGCACATGAGGTCCTGAGGTTGACCCCCAGTACCCACAAAAAAAAATCATGAGCAAGAGGGAAAAGAAGGTAGAAAAGAGAAAGAAAAAAGAGGGTGAAAGAAGGAAAAAATAACAGGGAATAAAAATAATCGCACACAAAAAAAACAACAAATATACAGAAAGAAAATCAAAACATGGCAAAACAGAACAGAGTGAAAAAGAGAAATGAAAAGGGAAAAAAACACAAACAACAGCAACAATTTAATAAAAATAAACAGAAAATCAAAACACACTAACTCAGTGGACTACCAAGAGGAAAACCAATCAAACGGAGAAAAATAATAATGAGATTCCTCTAGTGTCTACTGTTCTGTGGTACGTCCAAATCTGATCCCAGATTCTGCACTCTAACCAAGATTGCAGATGGATTTGTGCCAGGTTTGAATCTGATATTTGTTTCAGGATTGGGGGGTGGGATTAGTTTTCTCTGACTGGAGTTTTCCCCAGCTCTTTAAAAAAGAAAAAAATGAGAGGAAAAATATAGGGAAAAGAAAAGAATGTGGCACTACCCACCCACTTCTTTTCTACATGTCTTTGTCCCCAACCACATATCTGCTTCACTTAGCTTACCAACTGCTGGCTTGTATTATTACTGTTGCTTTGGACTTTTCTGCACCACTAGTCTCACCTGTCCGTCTTGTGCACTCTAGCTTGGGTCCTAATGTGTCACTGGCTTTTCTGCTAGTTTCTGGTATGAATCTCATCAAAGAAGGGAGCAGGAGCCCATCTCGGACCCTCTTCCTGCCAGTCACCACAGCTCCAGGTCAATTGCTGGAACAAGAGCCTGTCTCGGACCCTCTTCCTGCTAGTCACTGCAGCTCCAGGTCAATGGCAGGAATGGGAGCTTGTCTTTCAACCTCGCCTTGACATTTGTCACAGCTCTGAGTCAATGGTGGGACCAAGAGCCTATGTCAGACCATCTTCCTGCCAGTCACTGCAGCTCCAGGCCAATGGCTGGAATGAGAGCCCATATCAGACCGTGTTCCTACCAGGTGCCACAGTTCCAGAATAATGGTGGGCAAGAAGTTAATTTTAATTAATACTGGTCTCAATTTAACTTTGTCTTGAACATCCAGCAGAAGTGTAGACCCAAAAGATATATAAAACAATATAACAATAAGCTAGATATGTGAAGGGGCTCCAATCACTGACTCCTTCTGGCAGCTTCCAGCTACACCAGTAACTGACCACTGTTATGGGCTACTAAGAGTAAATTACAATAAAATCTCTAAGAATTCATGCCTGCTAAACTACAACATGACCTCTATCTGAGGCCCATTAGATTAGCTCTCGGAGAAGGTTCCTTGAAGGCACTTTCCCCTTACATTGACCCTTCTCCACTTGAAGCAGTTAAGATGAAATCAATCCCATTCTCCCAAAACCACAGTTAGGGATACTTCTTCAGAGGGGGGATATTAGTGATAGGTAAGTTATTTAGACCCACATACTCACCTTTCTTTAAAAACAGTTACAAAAACAAAAAGGAGGAATACTGTTACCTCCACATTCACAATTACATCTTGCTATCGTTGCCTTAAATTTTACCTTAAATTTTTACAACCTGGTTGCTGAACATAAATACCCTCCAGCACAAATTTATTGGCAAAAGGACAAATTTGGTGAGCACACCTAGGACACAAATCCTACAGAAGGACATCCAATATGTCCCAGTGCTGCTAATAACGTTGGGTCAAGGGTATGTTTGTATGTTAACAGACAATAGATTCCCGTTATGACTGCCCTCCCAGAATGAGTGACCATGGAGAAAGGAATAGCACAGCCCTGTGGTGGATCCTATTCACATCCAGCCATCCACTGTGTGCATTCCTTAGGATGACCCTAGAGTAAATCTCAAGACTGCAAGTACTGAAATCCATGCTGGCTACAAAACCCATGACACTGAGACAACTAAAAAAGATGACACAAGAGGCCTCACATGCTCGTGACACTGTAACATCAAGCAGAAACACCAAAACGACACCCAGGATATGGAGGCAGATTCATTTACATTGATGGGTACTGATAGTGATCATTCCCAGATATCAGGATCTGATCTCTGGTAGTCTAGGGCTTATATGCGATAAGCAAGCAGGAAGTATAGAGGCAGGATGGCTAGTCAGTTGGGGATTGGTTTATAAAATGTGCATCATAGCGACCAGCTATGCATCAGAGTGACCAGCTGTTTCTAAGAGACAGGAGCAACTGGATCTGGAACAGGTACTCTTCACCTCGGCAACTAACAAACTGCAGTATACTGGCTGAGGGTGCATTTTCTGTTATAACACAACAGGACCTTCCACAAACTCTTAAAAGTATATATGTTGCTATGATGGCCATCATGACCTCTACTCTGTTTCAATGGTTGCAATTATAAAAACAAACAGTGGGAAATGTTGGGACCAGGAATTTGAAATTGGCATAGTGTCTGTCCTAGGCTCTCCTTGCACTGTTCTTTTGGGTCATATTGTAATGTGGAAACTACCCACACTTTTCTGGTCATAGCTGGAAGCCCTATGGCTAAGAACTCATGTAGCACTCACAGGGCAAGATAAAACCTGTTAAAGCAGATAAGGCACCTGCTTAAACTCTCCTCCTTGTCCATGTCCTTGTGATTGCAAGAATTTTTTGATCTTCCTAGCCCACCATAGTCAAGTTGACATTACCATTCCTAGAAATGCCCACTGCCCTTCACTCACTGTCCTTGACTCGATGTAAAGAATAAATACCAAGGGTCTAGGTGGCTCATGGCCTTTTGTTCCTAGAGAGCAACTAGTGGTCCCAGATCCATGCTATGTACCACTCTACTTTAACTCTTGCTCTTTATTCCTTTTCTAGCCTTTCACTGTAATATAGGCCAGAGATTGGAACCCACTACATTGGTCTCCAAAGACTAGAACTGTGGGAAGATTCAGTAATACTTTAGCCAAGATGCCATATTTGTGGTAATCATTTGTTCACCATTGCATGATAACGATGTGATGATCTGGAGTCACAATCATCCCCATAGCTCAGCACCAAAGGATTGTGGTGAACCAAATTGATAGCAACACATCATCCCTAATAAAGTGGGAAGGTGGGATCCTGAGACAGATAAGAAGACCAACAGTCAGATACACCTTGAAGACATCGCAGAAGAATAGATATTTCCTAGGGAAGCTTCAATACCAGTGTAAATCTACTTGACATAAAAATACAAAAAACAACACATAAAATAAATTAAAATAAAAAATTAGCAAATGACAGGATGCAGAAGCAAAATGCAATCCCAGACTTCCAGCCCACGAGTGACAAATCCAGGGGACAAGGAGATACAGGAAAACATGCTATTCATCTGAATTCACTGAAATGACAGTAGAAGAAAATTTAAAAATATATACATGAGGCTATAGAGGATATAAAAACAAAAATAATCTCACAGGTAACAAAAGAGATGACAACAATAGTGAAGGACCTGCTAGCAAATCTAAAGTATACATAGATTAAAGAAATATAAAAAGGAACATAGAAAAATAATGGAAAAAAAGTAATACCCAAAATAGGAAATAAATGAAATCCATGAAACAGTCAAACAGATATGTAGGAAATTAAAAATATCCTTGAAATTTTGCAAAATAATATGAAAGAAAGTGAAGACAGAATATCATGCATAGACAAAAGGACCTTGGTTATAAATCATGAAAAAATGATTTCTTAAACATAGCAATAAACCGTGAAAAAAAATATCTCCAGAATAATGAAAAGAAGAACAGTGTAAGATTGATAGGAGTCAATGAAAATGCTGAAGTCAGCACAAATTAAATAAAAAAAAACATGTTCAGATACCAAGAGTATAAAACTTCCAAAGCATGGGAAAAGAATTTGCTATTCAACTAAGGGAGAAATACAGAAATACAATTCATCATGACCAAAACAAATCTATACCAAGGCACATAAAAATCAAGATTCCAAGGCCAGTGACATAGCTCAGTGGCATAAGCACCTTCCTGGCAAGCACGAGTTCCTGAGTTCAAATCCCGGTACTTGCATTAAAAAAAAATAATGATTCCAGCAATTCAGTATGAGAACAAAATATTACAAGCTGTTACAGAAAAGGAAATAATCAAGTATAAATGAAAGCCCATCAGAATCACACCAGACTTCTCAGCACAAACACTTAAGTTAAGGAGAGCTTTGAGTGAAGTATTTCAAGTCCTAAAAGAACACAACTTCCAACCCAGTTTGATGTAGCCTGAAAAATTATCTTTCAAAATTAATGAAGAAATAAAATACTTCCATGAAGAAAAACTGAAAACACTCATGACAACCAAATCAGCCCTACAAAGAGTTCTGAAAAATATTCTAGAAAGACAAAGTAAATCCCACAATTCCAAGATTACAAATAGAAAGAAGACACCAGGGAGGGGAAGCAATTAAATAGGATGGAAAAACAGGGAACTATCATTAGGAAAACTATATTAGAAAGACAAGCCAAAACAGACCAGTCATACCATTCAATGCAAATTGTCTCAACTCCCCCATCATTTGAAATAGACTGGCACAATGGATCAAAAAACAAGATTCAACAATATGCTGCATTCAAGAAACACATTTAGGGGCTGGTGAGATGGCTCAGCGCTGTAAGCGCCTGCTTGGCAAGCATGAGGGCCCGAGTTTGACTCCCAGAACCCACATACGAAAAAAGGGCCGGTGATATCTTTCAGCGGCATGGGCGTCTGCTGGCGCAAAAGGTCCTGAGGTCGACCCCTGGTACCCACAAAAAAAAAAAAAAAAAAAAAAGAAACACATTTAACTCAAAAACAAATTTAAAGACTCAAAGTCAAAGGATGGAAAACTATATTCCATGTGACAGGACCCTAGAAAAAAGCAGGTGTAGCTGTCCTATTCACAGACAATGTGAACCTCAAGCCAAGACTGATCAAAAGAAATAAATAAGGACACTAAAGATCTGTTAAGGGAAAACTCCAAGAAAAAATAACAATCATAAATATATATGCACCAAATACAGGGGAACCCATGTACATAAAACAAGTATTGACACATGAAAAAACAAACAAGCACTAATACATTTGTAATGGGGGAATTTAATACCCAATTATCACAAATAGATAGACAAACTAGACAAGAAATCAACAAAGAAATATCACTAGTGAACCAAACCTGTCAACAAATGAACAATGTCTACAGAGTGTTCCACCCCACAAGATAAGAATACACATTCTCTTCAGCAGCACATGGGAAGGTCTCCAAATAGAACACATACTAGCCCATAGAACATGCTTAAGTAAATGCAGAGGAATTTGAATTATCTCATGCATATTATCCAACCAGAGTACAATGAAAATTGAAATCAATGGCAAAAGAAATCACAAAAACTACATGAACACATAGAAATTAAATAACATGCTCCTGAACAACCAATAGGTCCCAGAGGAAATTAAAGAAGAAATTAAACAATATCTACAATTAAATGTTAATGCCAATACAGAATTGTGGTGGATAAACTAATGGTCAAATTGTAACTCCACAGGTGAACTGAATCCATGTGGTGCTGTGTGTGGATGGCCCACCTGAAGATTGCTGCCACAGCATAAAAAGAACCAAAGGGGAAGATAGTATCCTGCTGATTTTCCTGGAGAAGCTTCTTTTGCTGGCTTCCTGATATGAACTCACCTGTTCTCATTGGTGGAGCTCAGGTTCTCACTGTCACTGAGGATGGCTGCAGTTCTTTTGGGGGAACTCTGGTCCTTACCTTGAGCATTGCTTCTGGGCTCAATGCAGATCCCTCAGTCTGCTAGTACAGATTCTTCATCCCTTTGGTACAGACTTCTGGCTTCCACCATTGACTTTTGCAAATTCCCAGTGCAGATCCCTGATAAAGACTTGCATGAGACATTGTTGTGGGCTCTAAGCGTCCAAATGGACTGAGGGAGGATATTGCCATCTGCACCAGGGTTTCAGCTGGATTCATGCAGGACATTGCTGTGGGATCTAGGCCCTCATCTGTATTCTTTGGGTCTCTAGTGTCTAGACAGATCTCGCACACTCTATTGCATTTGACTCTTGGGTGACTATTGTAAAATAACCCTATAAATAATGTGTCTTGTATTAAAATTTTCCCTTGTAAACCCTGACTACAACAAATATACAGGAACTTATTGGATGCAAAAAAGGCAGTCCTAAGAGAAAAATTAATACTGGTGAAATCTCCCATTAGGAGAACAGAATGAGCTCAAATAACTGATTGCTGAACATCAAACTTCTAGAAAAAGAAGAACAAATCAAGCCAAAAGCTTCTACAAGGGAGAAAAATGTAAAAATTAGAGCAGAAGTCAATGCAATTGAGATGAAGAAAACAATACCAAAAAAAAAGAAAGAAAAGAAAAGAAAACTGAACAGTTAGTTCTTAGAAAAATTAAATAAAATTGACAAAACCTTAGCCAACCTTATCAAAAAAGGGAAAAAAGACTCTGTTCATGCTTTTAGGAATGTAAAAGAGTGAAATCACAGCAGATGCTGTGGAAATCCAGATCATCTAGACCTACTTTGAGAAATTTTACTCTAATAAAGTAGAAAACACAGAAGAAATGTACAGATTCCTAGATACATGTGAATTACCGAAGTTGAAATAGGAAGATATAAAAATTCAAAATAACCCAGTATCAATGAAATTGAAAATATAATTAAAATTTACTAACGAAGACAATCCCAAGTCCTGAATGATTAACTGCTGAATTCTACAAAAAATATAGAGAAGATTTAATACCAATAATCGTCAAAACCTTTAATGAAATTGAAAGAGAAACAGTGCTCCTAACATCATTCCTGGGAGCAAGTATTACCCTTATGACAAAACCAGAGAAGGACCCCAACAACAACAACAAAAAAACTAGGCCAATTGCCTTAGTGAACATAGATGCGAAAGCCCTCAACAAATTACTAGTAATCAGAATGCAGCAAATCATCAATAAGATTGTAAACCACAACCAACAAGGATTCATCCCAGAGTTGCAGGGATGTTTCAACATACACAAATCAATAAATGTAATACAGCATATTACCATAACCAAGGACAAAAATCACATGATCATCTCAATAGATGCAGAAAGAGCTTTTCAGAAAGTCCAACAGCTATTCATGATAAAAACCCTACAGAAAATTGGAATAGATGGTCTTTATCACACTCTGACAAGAGATATCTATGACAAACCAACAGCCAACATGATACTAAATGGTCAAACATTGAAAGTTTACTCTCTAAAATCAGTAACAAGACAAGGATGTCCACTATCACTATTTCTATTCAATACAGTTCTAGAACTATTAGCTATAGCAATTAGACAAGAGAAAGAAATAAAAATAATAAGGATAGGCAAGGAAGAATTTAAATTATCTCTATTGCAGATAACATGATACTGTACATAGAAGACCCCCAAATTCCACCAAGACACTTCTACTCCACTAAAAAACTGCTAGATTTAATAAGCTAATTCAGGAGTGTAGCTGGATACAAAGCCAACACTCAAAAATCAATAGCAGGGGGCTGGTGAGATGGCTCAGCAGCTTAAGTGCCTGTCCGGCAAGTGCGAGGGCCCTAGTTTGACTCCTGGAACACACATTCGAAAAAGGGGCCGGTGATATAGCTCAGCGGCATAGGCGCCTGCTGGCGCATGAGGTCCTGAGGTCGACCCCCAGGTACCCACAAAAAAAAAATCAATAGCAAACATGTATGCAAATAAACTCAATGAGACAGAAATTAGGGAAACCAAACCTTTCACAATAGCATTGAAATAAATGAAATACTTAGGAATCAATCTAACAAAGGAAGTAAAAGTTATTGCAGTATTCTGAAAAAGATCAAAGAGGATATCAAATAATGAAGGCTGGCAAATCAGAGAGGAGAAAAGTCCAGGCCTGTTCGTGCATACACACACTTGCCAGAAGAAAGTGGAACAAACAGCAAGGAGACCTCACCAGGCCCCAGCACAAGTGTACACACACTGGTGTCAGATGGACCAAATGGAAAGACCAGCAAGATCAGGCCAGGCCATGGTGCAGGTGCATATTCAGGAACATTTGAGACCAGCACAAGGAAAAGTCAAAAGTAGTAGTGAGGACAAAGAATTTGTTAAGATAGGTGAACAAGCATTGAGGTTTTGCACACAGACACTGAGAGTAGAAGTGTGCAGGTCCACATTCCTATATCAAAGTGTTCTGCAGAACACAAACAACAGAAGATGAGTCCCAAGCCCTACATCCAGAGGCCAATGCCATCTCCACACCCAGCACAAACCCAATGGCAAACTTGGCTGGAGTTTAGCACACCTTTCTGGGATCTGACTTAGACTCTACCACAGAACTGAGAACACCAGAGGAATTTTACTAATTTTATTCTTCTTTGGTTGGTTATCCTTTTTCTGTCTGGCTGGGTTATGTTTTTTTTTTTTTTTTTTTTTTTTGTGGTTAATTTGTTTTTATTTTTTGTATTTTTATTTTCTTTATTCTTTCTTTTTTTCACTGTTAGGGTTTCTTATATTTCTTTTTGTTTTCTTTTACTGCTCTTTCTCTTTCCTCAGTGACCTCTTGAATTTATGATACTTTCATGTGAGTAAACATTGTCTTTTCTTTTTCTGATTCACTTCAATACTCCTTTGCTTTCTCTTTTATTATTTCTGTCCAGTGTCACAAAACTTTGGTTATCATCCTTTGGTCTCCAGCCTTGCTTCTACTATATTTGACATCATTCATCACTGTATCTTCTCCCTTGACTCTCTAAACACACCCCCAAAAAAGGGTAAAATCATTCCACTAAGGGGAAAAATCACTGCATTCAAGTAACTAATATATGTTGGATTTTGTTATATAACTTTTGAATTTGCTTCTGCAGTTAAAAGTTTTGGGATAATATTTATGAAAGTTTGTCAGTAGTTAAGCTGTACTTGAAGCTATTCTTATTGCTAACTGTACTAATTTAGCAAGAATGTCATACATGTTATAATCATATTTTCTGCCTTGTATGATAAAATTTTGACTGTATGGGGTCATAATCAATACCATAGTCCACTATCAAAGGACTGGGTACTGAGCCAAATAACAACCTTTCGTTCTTAACAAATTGGGGAGATACGTTCCTGGGAAAGACATAAAGAACTGCTTATATCTAGAAGACATAGCGGAAGAAGAGACATCTGCTAGGGTAGCCTCAATACTAGTGATAAATCTATAAAACATAAGAAATTGGCAAGTGTCAACACAGCAAATAAAATAAAATAAGAAATAGTAAATGACAAGACTCAGAAGCAAAATGAAACCCCAGGAACCCAGCCCACCCATGAGAAGCCTGAAGCATGAGATAGAAAAAATTGGAAGTCAAACACTGGAACTTTCAGAAATGATAGCAATTGAAGTGAAGAAAACAAGTTGAAAAGGATATAGAGAAAATAACTTCTCATGTACAAAAATAAATGATGCTCAAAATGAAAGGTATTAGAGTAGACCCATATAAAAAATAGAAGAGCTTATGAAAATGATGAAAACCATAAATGTCCAAGATAGGAAAGAAATGCAATCCATGAAACAGATCCAAACAGAAATCCAAGAGATTAAAACCTCCATTGAATGTATACACAACAGATTAAATGAAGGTGAGGATAGAATATCAGATCTTGAAGACAGAATTGAGGCTAATGACAAGAAAAAAAGATATCTAAAAAGTAGCAAGATACCAAGAAAAATCAACCCATCATCTGCAAAATGAAGCAGAGGAGATCAACATAAGATTGATTGGGGTAAATGAGAAAGCTGGAGACAGCACAAATGCTATAAAACACTCTTTCCAGGAATAATGGCCGAAAACTTCCCAAGCATGGATAAAGAATTTTACATACAAATAAATAAACTATATACAACTCCAAACAGCAAAGACTGATATAAACCAACACCAAGGCATATAATAATCAAGATTCCAGAAATTCAGTACATGAAAAAAATATTAAAAGTGGCTAGAGAAAAGAAACAGGTCACCTATAAAGGAAAGACCATCAGAATCACAGCAGACTTCTCAACACAATCCCTCAAATCAAGGAGACCTTGTAGTAAGGTATCTCAATCCCAAAAAGAAAATAAATGCCAACCCAGATTAATGTACCTGCAAAACTATCTTTAAAATTGATGGAGAAATAAGATACTTCTACGACAAACAACAATGGCAGAAATTCATGACCACCAAAGCAGCTCTTCTGAATGCTCTGAAGGATATATTGGAAAGAAAAAATGAAAACCCCACTTATAAGAACACCAAGAGAAAGAAGCCACCAGGCAGGGCATACAATTAAACAGAATGGAAATACAGGGAACCAAAAAAAGAAAATAATATGAGAAAGATATGCTAATACATATCTGTTATAACCATTAATGTACGTGGTCTCAATTCACCAGTTAAAAGGAAGAGACTGGAAGAATGGATCAAGAAACAAGATCCAACAATATGCTGCATTCAAGAAACTAATTTAACTAAAACAATTCATAGACTGAAATTCAAAGGACGATAATACTACATGGAATAGGATCACAGAAAAAACCAGGGGTAGCTATTCTATTTGCAGACAATGTGAACCTTGATCCAAGATTAATCAAAAGAGAAAAATAGGGTCACTACATACTTGTTAAGGAAGCTTCCAAGAAGAAGAGATAACTGTCATAAACATATATGCTCCAAACTGTGGTGCATAGAAATATATACTGCAAATATGAACAGAAATGAAAAATCATATATGCATTAACACAATTGTAATGGAGAACCTTAATATCCCACTCTCGTAATTAAACAGATCAGACTAAAGATCAATAAAGAAATACCAGAATTAATGCAAACCTGTAAACAAATAGACATAGTAGATATCTACAGGGTTTTCCAACACACAACATTAGAATACACATTCTTCTCAGCTGCACATGAGATGTACTGCAAGATACACCACATATTAGCCAATAGAACATGCTTAAATAAATGTAAGTGAATGGAAATTATCCCTTGCATATTATCTGACCATAGTGCAATGAAACTGGAAATCAACTGTAAAAGAAACCACAAAAACTACATAAAAATATGGATATTAAACAACACCCTCTTGAACAACCAATGGGTCACAGAAAAAATTAAACAAGAAATTAAACAGTATCTACAATTAAATGAAAATATTGATTCAACATACCAGAACTTCTGGGATGCAATGAAAGCAGTCACATGAGGAAAATATGTAGTGATAAATTCTCATATCAAGAAAACAGAATAAGCTCAAATAAATTTAATGTTGAACCTCAAATTCCTAAAAAGGAAGAACAGGGGCCGGTGAGATGGCTCAGCAGCGTAAGCTCCTGCCTGATGCATGAGTTCCTGAGTTTGACTCCCGGTAATCACATAAAGGAAAAAAAAGGGGCTGGTGATATCGCTCAGTGGTGTAAGAACCTGTCGGCAAGCACAAGGTCCTGAGGTCGACTCTCGGTACTGACATAAAAAAAGGGAAGAACAAATGAATCCCAAAGCTCGTACAAGAGAGGAAATAATAAAAATTAGAGCAGAAATTAATATAATTGAAGCTAAAAATCAATACAATGAATCAGAGTTATTTCTTTGAAAGATTAAATGAAATTGATGAAAATGTAGCCAATCTTATCTAAAAGAGGAAATAAAAGACTAAAATTGAAGCAATTGGGAATGAAAAGGTTGAAATCACAATGGGTCTTGTGGAAATCCAGAAGATCATTAATTCCTATTTAAACAATCTATACTGTAATAAGATGGAAATAACAGAAGAAATGGACAGTTTCCTGGACACATATGAATTTCCAAAACTGAATCAAGGAGATATAAACATTCTAAATAACCTGATATTACTCAATGAAATTGAAATTGTAGTTAAAACCTTACTTAAAAAGAGCCCAGGCCCTGATAGATTCACTGTTGTATTATACAAGAAACTTATAGAAGCCCCAATGCCATTAATGCTGAAACTCATTAATAAAATTGAAAGGGAAGCAGTAGTCCCTAACTCATTCTTGGATGCAAGTGTTACACTGAGAATGATACAAACAGAAAAGAAAACTACAGGACAATCTCCCTAAATAACACAGATGCAAAAAATCTTCAATAAGGTACTTGCAAAGAGAATGCAGCAAATCATCAAAAAGATTACACACCATGACTAAGTAGGATTCACTCCAGGAATGCAGGGATGTTTCAACATATGAAAATCAATGAATGTAATACACCATATCAACAGAACCAAAGACAAAAAACACATGATTGTCTCAATAGATGCATAAAAATCATTTGACAAATCCCAACACAAATTCATGATAAAACACTACACAAAATTGGAATAGATGGTCCTTATCTTAGTCTGATAAAGGCCATCTGTGACAAACCAACAGCCAGCATCATACTAAATGTGCAAAAACTGAAAACTTTCACTCCAAAATTAGGAATAAGGCAAGGATGTCCACTATCACCACTCCTGTTCAATATAGCTCTGGAAATATTAGCCAGAGTAATTAGACAAGAGAAAGAAATAAAAGAAATAAATAGAGGAAAGGTAGCATTGAAACTATCATTATTTGCAGATGACATGATACTCTGCATAGAAGACATCAAAAACTCCACCAAAAGACTTGTAGATTTAATAACCAGATTCAGTAGTGTAGCCAAATACAATATAAACACTTAATAATCAATAGCATTACTGTACACAATCAATAAACTCTCTTACAAAGAATTTAGGGAAAAGACACCCTTCACAATAGCACCCACCATAAATGAAATACTTAGGAATCAATCTAAAAAAGAAGTAAAATATCTATACATTGAAAATTACAGTACTCTGAAAAAGGAGATTGAAGAGGATATCAGAAAATGGAAGGATATCCCTTGCTCATGAACAGGAAGAACCAACATAGTGAAAATGTCCATACTCCCAAAATTGTTATACAGATTCAATGAAATCCCAATCAAAATACCATTTCCATACCTCACAGAAGTAGAGAAAACATTCCTAAAATTCACTTGAAACCAGAAGAGTCCTAGAATAGCAGAAACAATACTCAACAAGAAAGGCAAGACAGGAGGCATTAAAATTCCTCACTTAAAATTATACTACAAAGCTACTGTGATAAAATCTACATTATACTGGAAAAAAATCAGACCTGAGGATCAATAAAACAGATTAGAAGATGGAGAAACAACACCAAAAATGCTTTTCAACCTTATCTTTGACAAAGGTGTAAAACAACTTCCATGGAATAAAGTGGGCTTTATAATAAGTGGTGCTGGAAAAACTAGCTTTCCTCATGTGGAAGACTAAAACTAGAAAAATGCCCATCACCAAGCACTAAAATAAAATCGAATGGATCAAAGACCTAAGTAAAGCAGAAACAATAAATCTGCTGAAAGAGAGAAAAGATAGAACTCTTGAATACAGAAGTATAGGCAAAGATTTCATGAACAAAACCCTGATTACACAGAAAATAATACCAAGAATCAGCAACTGCTATCTCATCCTATTAAAAAGCTTTTGCACAACAAATCACAATAGAATGGAAAGATAATGCACAGAGTGTGAAAAAAAATTAGCCAGTTGTCTTTAGACAAAGGACATATCTAGAACATACAAAGAAATGAAAAAAGGAGAACACCAATTTTAAAGACCCAATCCAAAAATGCTTATCTGAGATGAATACACACTTCTAAGGTGAAGAAATACAAATGGCAAATAAATATATGAAAAAATGTTCCACATCACTTAGGGAAAAGACAGAGAGCTACAAATTAAAACAACAGTGAGATTGCATCTCACTCAAGAAAGAATGGCTATCATCAAGAAATCAACCAATAACAATTGTTTGCGGGGATGTAGGGAAAATGGAACAGTTCTCCACTCTTGGTGGGTGTGCAGGCTGGTGCAACCATAGTGGAAATAAGTGTGGCGATTCCTCAAAATACTAGGATTAAAAGTCCCATTTGACCCAGCTATTCCCTTTCTGGCAATCTTCCAGGAAAATTTAAAATCATCATACCACAGAGATATATGTGCACCCATGTTTATAACAGTACAGTTTGTAATAGCTGAATAATGGAAACAACCCAAATGACCATCAGCAGAGAAATGGATAAAGAAGATGTGGTTTTTATATATAATGTAATAGTACTCAGCCATAAAGAAGGATAAATTTGAGACTTTTCTAAGTAAATGGATGCAATTTGAGAACATACATTTAAGTGAACAAAATTGCACTCATACATGTAAACATCACTTTAGCTTCCTGATGTGAGAAAATGAAAGAGTAAATAAGAACAAAATTGTAGAATAAATATTGTGAAATGGGAAGAAATTGTTCAAAAGAAAAGAAGAATTAGGGTGGGGAAGGAGGAAAAGATGAAAGGGAAAAGGGAAAATGATTTAAAAAAAGATGAAGTGTAAACAACGGGTTGAATTGAGATGGGTTGAATTGAGATGTTATTGGCAAAATAGAGAAATCTAAATATATCATATACATGTACAAGTGTCCTATGATGATTATGATCATTATGCATATCTAAAATGTACCAATACACCTAGTTTAATAAGAAAAAGGAAATCTGAGTTCAAAAAATTATAAAATCATATCCCTTGTACATGGGTAGAAAGAACTAAGAGTGAAAATGGCAGTGTTCCCAAAATTTTTATATGGATGTAATGCAATCCCAATCAAAAAAGCGTTAGCACCTCAAAGAACTAGGGTAAACATTCCTCAAACTCATTTGGAACCAAAAAAGAACTAGAATAACTAAAATAATTTAGGGAGACAAAAGCAAAACAGGGTGCATAAAAATCCCTGACTTGAAATATACTACAGAGTTAGCTACTGTGATAAAAACACTATGTCACTGGGGATAAAACAGACCTGAGGATCAATGAAATAGATTATAGGAGGCAGAAACAACTTCAAATACAGTCAGCCATCTTATCTTTGAGAAAGGTGCCAAACATGTTTACTGAAAGAAAAAGGGCTTCTTTAATAAATTGTGCTGGTAAAATTGGCTTTCCACATGCCAAAATCTAAAACTAGGCCCATGTACATCACCATGCACTAACCTAAATCAAAATGGATCAAGTATCTAAATAGTGATATAGAATCACAAAGTCTGCTGGAAGAGAGAATACCTAGACCTCTTGAAGACATTGCTGTAAGCAAGGACTTCATGAACAAAACCTCAAATGCATGGGAAATACTACAAAGAATTGATAACTGGGATCTAATCTTATTACAAAGCTTTTGCATAACAAAAAAAAATCACCAACAGAGGTAAAAGACAACAGAGTGGGAAAACATCTTAGCCACTTTTTATTCAAAGGACTAATATCTACAACATATAAAGAATTGAAAAAATATCACACCCCCTAAATTTAAACACCCGATTCAAAAATAGGTATCTGTAATGAATAGACACTCCTGAGAAGATGTACCAATGGCAAATAAATACATGAAAAATATTAAACATCATTGATCATTTGAGAGATGCAGATTAAAACAATCCTGAGATTCATTTTACTCCAGAGAGAATGGCTATTATCAACAAATGAACCAATATCAAATGCTGGTGGGCTTTGAGGAGAAAAGAACATTTCTCCACTCTTTGTGGGAATGTAGATTGGTGAAACTACTGTGGAGATCAGTGTGGGGTTTACTCAATAAACTAGGACTACAGGTTCCATTTGACCCAGGTATTCCCCTTCTGGGTATCTTCCCAAAAGAATTAACAGCATCATACCACAGCGATGTATGTGTACCCATATTGATAGCAGCATAGTTTGTAATAGCTAAATCTTGGAAACACAATGCCCATCAACCAATAAATGTATAAAAATTGTGTGATTTTTTTATATGTTGGAGTACTACAGAGTCATAAAGTAAGAAAATCTTGAGACATTTATACCGTGACGCCACACATTTAAGTGAAATAAATTGGATACATATGTGTAAATATTGCATAATCTCGATTGTGTTAGAAACTGAAAGTGTAAATAAGAAACAAAATCTATAATAAATATTGTGAAATAGGAAGTATTGTTCAAAGTTAATGATGAATTGGGGAGATGGAAGGGAAAGGAAAAAATGAGAAAAAAATTAAAATAGAAGCAAGTCTTGGTGAATAAGGAGGACAAGTGGGATTTATAAGAGGGGAGTGGAATGGGAAAAAAGCAGAGCTAAAATATATTATGCACAGGTACAAATTCCCTATAATGAATATGATCATTACATGTGTCCAAATTGTACCAATGAACTTTATTTTTTTTAAAAAAGGAAAAGATAAATTGTTCACAGACGTATAACACAAAATGGCCAAAGTGGATTTGGGAAAAATAAGCAAAAATGTAAAAGAGCTGGCAAAAGTGGTTCAAATCATGAATGAAAAATTCAGCAAATTGGTAATATTATTTAAATGTTACTAGAAAAATATAGCTGGAGTATAAAATTATATAGAATCTATGAATTACAGAAATAATGAGTGTGAAGACAGAGTGTCTGAAAACAGGGACAAAATCATAAATTATGACAAAGTACTCAAAGAAGCCACAAAAAAATGAGAGAACAATAAAAACAATTTAGCAACTTCTAGATGACAAAAGATGGTCAACCTAATCATAATTGGAGTTCAAAAAAAGGGAGAAGACAATGCAGAGAAAATATTAATATGTTTACAGAAATCACAGCAGTAAATTTCCCAAATATGAGAAACTGTTCAATGTACAAGTAAGGGAGACTGACATAACACCAAACAACCATGATGAAAATAATCTCATCAAAACACATCATTATTAAATTGCCAAATGTCCAAGAACCCTCAAATTTTAAAACAACCTGAGAAAAATGCAAAAAATCACATTTAAAGGTAGACCCATTAGAATTACAGCAGATTTTTAAGCATAAACATTACAGGATAGAATAGTTTGAAGTATTTCAAGACCTAACAACAAATTTCAACCCATATTAACATACCTTAAATAATTTTCCTTCAAAATAGATGAAAATCTATGGCATTTCATGAAATAGATCACCTCAAGAGATAGATGAATAGTAAACTAAATCTCCAGAAAATATTCAAGGGTATCTGAGACAAAAACAACAAAACCAATGAAAATAAAAATCCAGAAAAAATAAATAGACCAAGCAAGATCAATGGATAAAGAACAAAAAAGTGACAGAAAAAGAAAAGGTAGTTGTCAACAGAGGAATTGTGCAATGATAATAAGTAATCTACACATCCCACTAATGTCTCTCAATGTGAATGGACTGAAATGTCCCAACAGAACACTCAGATTGGCAGATTGGATCAAAAATCAGAATACAAATTTTGTTGCATTCAAGAAACACATCTAATAAAAAAGATATTCATAGACAAAGAATCAAAGGACTCAAAACAATATATCATGCACCAGAACCTTTGAAAGAACCATGGGTAATCATTTCAATGTCAGACACGGTAGACTTCAAGCTAATACTGATTAAAAGTTACCAAGAAGTTTATTATCTATTAATTATAGGAATAATCCAAGAAGAAGAGATCACACTTATAAGTATTTATTAACTGAATACTGGAGCACCTACCTTATTAAAAAAGTCTGCTGAAAATAATATTAACATAATACTAATAGGGGATTTTAAAATTCCCCTTTCACAAAGAGAGAGATCAAATAAACCAAAAAGTCATTAAACAAATATCAGACATGAACCACACGCTTAAACATATGGACTTAATTGATATCTATGTAGTATTCCACAATACCACAACAGGGTATGCATTCATTTCTACCCCCTCATTGTACTTTCTCCAAATTTGCCACATACTAATCCACAAATCCTGTTTAAAATAATATAAAAGAATCAAAATCACCTCCATATTTATTATTAGACCACTGTGCAAAAAATGTAGAAATCAACCACAGAAGAAATTATTTAAAATATAGAAGACATTGGAATATTGATAACACATAATTGAACAGTCAAAAGATCATAGAAGTAATCATGAAAAATATTAAGTAATTTCAAAAAGTTAATGAGTATTCTTGAATTATCCACAGGAACTTCTGGGTCACAATGAAAGCAGCAATAAAAGAGAAGGTCATTATAATCAATGTTCATATTAGGAAAACAAAACAAGCTCAAATGAATAACTTTATATGGAACCACAGATATTTAGAAACTGTAATCTGGGCTCAAATTAAAAGTAAGTAGGAAAATCACAAAGATTAATTTGGAATTCCTTGAAATTGACACTAAAATATATTAAAAAATCAATAAATCACAGAAATTTCTATCTGTAATGATAAAAAAATAAATGGTTAGATAACTGCACAAGAAAGACTCCCATCAGTACAACTAGAAAAGAAAAGGGCAAAAACACAACAGACATCATCAAAATCCAGAAAACAGTTACTTCTATAAAAAAATTTACACCAAAAAATGTTGGAAAATCTTGTAGAAATATAGAGATTTCTAAACACATACAAATTACCAAAGCTATACCAGAAAAACAAAAATGCTTAATGACCAAATATGGAGCAGTGAAATTGATGAGGTAATAAATAACCTATGAACTAAGAAAACCTCAGGACCTAATGGATTTAGTGCTTAATTCTATAAACAATTTAAAGATGGTACATAACCTATACTCCTCAAGCTTTTCAAAAAATTTAAAGGGATAGAGTGATTCTAAACTCATTTACAGAAGCTAGCAATACTCTAATTCCAAAATCAGGTCAAGACACAAATAACAAAGAAAATTACAGGCCAGTCTACTTAATGAACACTGATGCAAAAATCCTGAAGAAGATATTAGGAATACAATGCAACATAACATCAAAAGCATCAAACAGGGCTAGTGAGATGGCTCAGAGGCATAAGCACCTGCCTCGCAAGCGCGAGGTCCTGAGTTTGACTCCCGGCACCCACCCCCCCAAAAAAGCATCAAACATCGTGGTCAAGTTGCTTTAATCCCAGAAATAAGAAATATATGTCAATCAATAAATGTAATACACTGCATGAACAGGGCCATATCAATTACTGCAGAAAATGTTTTGAACAAAATCCAACTCCTCCTCATGATATTAACCAAGAAATAAATAACTATAGATAGACTACATGGGAATTTGATGAACGATATTTATGACAAACCAATGGTCAAAATTGCACTAAATGGGGAAAAAACTGAAACAATTGCCTCTAAAACGAGGATCAAGACAAGAATGCCAACTATCACTTCTATTCAGTATATTTCTTGAAGTATTAGCCACAGCAAACAGACAACAGAAACAAAGAAAAAGGATACATGTAGGGAAGAATTCAAAATATCATTTGCAAATGACATGATACTCTACATAAAAGACCCAAATTCAGCAACATAGTGGGATACAAAATCAGCACAAAAAGTCAACAGCATTTTTATACCAATAATGAATTCAATCAGAAATAAATTATGAAAACAATACTGTTGATATTCACATCAATAAAAAGTAAATATTTAGGAAATAACCTAACCAAGATAAATGGTTAGATAACTGCACAAGAAAGACTCCCATCAGTACAACTAGAAAAGAAAAGGGCAAAACCACAACAGACATCATCTGAGGTGAAAGACCTGTGCAATTAAAGCTACAGCACTCTGAGAATGGAGATTGTAGATAACATCAGAAAATGGAAAGATTTCTTCTGCTGCTGAATCTTAATAACAAACATAATCAAAATGGATATGCTCTATAAACAATTATACATATCCCAATTAATCCCTTATTATACCCCCAATTGTATCTCTTAAATGCAGTCCCAATTTAAAAAGTAGCATTCTTCACGAATTTAGAAAAAGCAATCCTAAAATTCATACGGAACCAGAGATACCATCTCACCCCAGAAAGAATGGCTGCTATAAAGAAATCAACTAATAACAAATGCTGGAGGGGCTGTGGGGAAAAAGGAACCCTTCTTCACTGTTGGTGGGAGTGTCAACTGGTACAGCCACTGTGGAAGTCAGTGTGGAGATTCCTCAAAAAACTAGGGTTGGAGGTCCCATTTGACCCAGCTATTCCCCTTCTGGGCATCTTCCCAGAAGAATTAAAAACATCGTACCACAGCGATATATGTGCACCCATGTTTATAGCAGCACAATTTGTAATAGCCAGATCTTGGAAACAACCCAAATGCCCACCAACTGAGGAATGGATAAGAAAGATGTGGTATTTTTATACAATGGAGTACTATTCAGCCATAAAGAAGGATAAACTGGAGACTTTTATAGGTAAATGGATGCAACTTGAGAAAATACTCATAAGTGAAATAAACCAGAAGCACATGTGTAAGCATCGTATTGTCTCTCTAGTATGAGAAACTGAAAGAGTAAATAAGATCCAAAATGTACAATAGACATGGTGAATCAAAAAGAAACTGGTCAAAAGGAAAGAGAGACTGGAATAGGGAAAAGAAAGAAGGGAAAGGGAAAAAAATTGTATATATATATAAGATGGTTAAGATAGATACACTATCAATTTTACTTAGTTCATTCAAGACTAAGGTTTGTGCCAATAATGTTTGGACAATTGAATGCTAATGTCTGGTATCCTGAATAACTAACTTAAAGATAGTAATACGTAATGTTACTCTCCTATTATGTTGTTTTGAAAATTTGTTCTTCTTTTGATTTGTTTTGTTTTTTCTTCTCTTTAAAATAAAAAAAAAGAATAAAAAAAAAAAAAAAGAAAAGTCCGAGAATAACGAAAATAATCTTGGGCAAGAACAGCAAAGCAGGAGACATCACAATACCAGACCTCAAGGTATACTAAAAAAAAAACAGTGATAAAAATGACATCGTACTGGAACTAAAACAAGCATGTGGAACATTGGAACAGAATAGAGCAAGCAGAAACATCTCCAGACACATTTAGCTATTTGTTCTTTTACAAAGGAGGAGAAAGCATATGATGGAATAAAGATAGTCTCTTTAACAAATGGTGCTGAGAAACCTGTCTATCTCTTTTCAGATGATTGAAGCAGGACTCATTTTTCACCGTGTGTTAAACTAATATCAAAATGGATCTAAGATCCAAACATTAAAACAGAAACATTAAATTAACTGGAAGACAAGATATTTAAAACACTTGAAGTTATAGGTGTTGGAAAGGATTTGTAAAACAGAACCCCAATTACACAGGAAAGAAAAATAAATTACAGAAAAATAAAAATTACAGAAAAATTACAGAAAAAAAATAATTACAGAAAATTAAATAACTTCTGCACAACAAAGTAAACAATCTGTAGAGTGAAGCGACAGCTTTCAGAATGGCAAAATTTTGCCATCTATACCTCAGAAGACTAATATAAAGTAACATTGGGAACTAAAAATAATTACACTATCTAAAATAAAAGACCCAATCAACAAGTAAGAAAGTTAAATGAGCAGACACTTCTCAGGAGAAGTAAAAATGGCCAAAGGATATATAAAAAAGTGTTCAACATCTGCAGCCATCAAAGAAATGCAACATAAAAGAATAGCAAGATTTCATCTTTTTTTTGTGGGTACCATGGGTTGACCTTAGGACCTCGCACACCAGCAGGTGCCTGTGCCACTGAGCGATATTATCGGCCCTTTTTTCATATGTGGGTACCGGGAGACAAACTCAGGATCTCGCACTTGCCAGGCAGGTGCTTACACCACTGAGCTATCTCACCGGCCCCAAAGATTCCATCTTATACCAAAACGAATGGTAGTGTTCAACAAGTCAAAGAATAAAAAGTACTGAATTGGCTGTGGTGAAAAGGAAACCCTTTTACATTGTCAGTGGGTATGCAAATGTACTACAACAGACTTAACATCAGTGTGAATATTTTTCCAAACTACTAAAATAAGAAATTCCATATGAACCAGCCATTCCCCTTCTATGTATCTTCCCTAAAGAGCTAAAGACAACATATTACAGTGATACATGCATCCCAGTGTTTATAACAGCGCAATTCATAATACCTAAATCCTGGAAGCTGTTTGTATGCCCCTTGGTAAAACAATGCATAAAGAAAATGTGGTATCTATATATAATGGAATATAACTCAGCTATAAAAAATGATAAATTCTGGACATTTGTAAGAAAATAGGTATACTTCGAAAATATAATGTTGAGTGAAATAAATTAGTCACACAAGTTTAAATACTGTATGATATCACTCATTTGATTTAGTCAAATTATGATAAAGAACATAATAAAGGATGAATAGAAGGCAACAAGGGGATAGACTTCTTGCAAATGGGAAGCTCTGCAGGAGAGGAAGGGCAAGGTGAGGGTGTTAAGGGAGGGGGAAATAAGTAGAATTAAGATATAGCATCTATAGAAACCTACTAACTTCACTGAATGTAAACATCATATTCTGAAATGAACTAACAATTATAATAATAACAAGAACAATAATTAGCAAAGAATCTTTACAGGAAGAGGGAGGGAAATGGGTGGGAACTGGACTCAAACAAACAAATTAGTCATATTATATACATTTAGCTACTCTACAAGATGAATGTGAACATCATGTATTTTTAATATTGTCAAAAAATAAATAAGAAAAGACTCATTTTACTCTGATTAGATTTGAAACATAAAATTTCAATGAAAACCTTTAAAATTCAAAAGATAGTAACTACTACAAAAATTGTATTCCAATAAATTGGAAAATCTTGAAGAAATGTACAGATCCATAGAATCTAAGGAATTGCCAAATCTAAATCGAGAAGAAAAATTGCAAACAAGCTAATAACAAGAAAAGAAATTGAGAAAGTTATATATAACCTATCAGAAAAATCCCAGAACATGACAAATTCAGTAGTGAATTTTAAAAGACCATTAAGACATTATAAAACCAATACACCTGACAATAGCAACATGGCTGAATGGAGGAGGAGTCACTTTGGAAACTCAAAGAAGACCAACTAAAAATACAGGTAATTGGAAGAATGGAAGGAACATACACCCTGCTGCAAGAAAATCAATTTGACTTGTAGATCAAGCAAAACATAACATGGGTGTTTAAGAGGAAAAGCAGTCCAACAGGACTGCATGTGGCACTTCAGCCAAACTGCAACACTGACACTGTCATTTCAAGAAGTTCCCAAAACAGCTGACAGAATCGAAGTTGTGTGGCAGAATAAGCCATGTACAATAGTTTTCAGTATATAACCTCTCACCTCATTGTCCCCTCTTCAAACAGCGGACATCTCAGTCTGGCAGCATTTTATACAAGCACACACCAGATGCATGTGACCAGGGAGCTGTTTTCTCACCCAACCTGCCCATTCTTTGTCAAATTCTGAGCAGCTAGAGAAACAACACCTGCCTGTGATGAGAGTATTCAATGTTGGACCCCTGGCATGCCTAAGTCACTGCTGGGAGCCTGTGGTTTATCTTAAAAAGATGGGACATTCATTCAGCACACAGAGCTAACCCTGATCCAGTCTGAGTCCATACTCAGCACTCTGGGCTCCTTTTAGCCTACACGGAGCTCTCACTGAACTACTCCAATCCTAGACACACCAGAGTCTGACAACTAACACCAATCCCTGGGCAACCGGGGTTTACATAGGGTGCTCCAAGCACCCTCAACACAGCAGAGTCTCTACTCAGTATTCAGCTAGAGCCCTGGACACAGTCCCTGAAACACAATAGGCCAGTCCTCTGCCTGGTTAAGCAGCAAAGATTAATGCTTGCTCATTCTGCCTGGCACTCTGGACACACTTGAGAAACCCCCAGTGCTCTATGCACTCATTGGGCTTGAAGAAATTTGCCCAAGTTAGTCCTGAAAATATTTGTTTCTCCTCTGAGCATCCACAGGACTGAGGGTTGGGTCTGAGAGCCCACTGGAGTCTCATATGCCAAAAACCCACAGACACTGGAAAATCCATCAGGTAACCACCATCAATCCTCAGCAAGAAGGAATCCACTATGGGAGCCTCAGAAACCAAGCCCCACACATTACCTAATCCAGTTACCAGCTTGACCAGCTGCCACACTGGTGTTATGGAGAGAGGCTCCCTTGATAGAACTTTTGCAAATGGGAAGGGGTCCAAGTGACCGAGGGTGAGGGAAGAGTGGTAGAGGAAGCAGATTTTAAAAGTTTGAGATGTGTCATTTACATGTAACAAATACCCACAATGAATGTAAGCTTTATATATCACAGACATAAACATAAATATAATAAAAATGGAGAAAGGGGATCTAGAGACAGAAGAAGGTGGAGAGGGGAAGCAGAGTTAAAAAGAATCAAGATATATTATGTACATATACCTACTCCCCAAGATGAATGTAAACTTTGGTACTACAAACATGTACTAATAAATTAAAGTGATGCAAGTAAAAGAGAGAAAGAGGGAGGCTCCCTTGAATTGAGCAACAAAGACTATAAATATGGGCAAAGCACAAAGTGACTTGTAAGATTAAAGACTACTGATTTGGGAAAGAAACACTCAGCTGTAACTACGTTGGAAATTGTTTCTCTTGCTCCTTTTTTTTCTCCATTATTGGCACAATTTTTATTCTGCACTTTTTTTTGCTTTTGTTGGGGGTTGGAGTTTAACCACCCATTTTATTGTACCCCTCTTTTAAAATATTACTTTGGCTTGTTTGAATAGCTCAACTTTTATTCTCTTTCTCTCTCCTATTCTCACATTCTCCCTTCAACCAGTTGCTTATTTTTCTTATTTTTTCCTCTGGCTTCATCTCCTCTCCTATTATATAACTTTCTCCTAGGTGGTTGTCTCTGTTAGTTATCTAATACCACAAATTTCCCTTTACTCCTTAACAGGACCTCCTCCATGAAACTTAACAAATTTTTCACATCTACCACTGCTTTTTTATACATAATCATTTTTTGCTCTTTTTTCTTAATACTTTCACACCCATAGCACTTACCTTTATGAATAGTAGGTAGTTAACTATATCTTACTATGGCTGAATAATGATTTACAGTGAAAAGGTGTAAGTTGCTCTATTGAGAGGATATTTATTGCATATAATTTTCTGATTTGTCTTAGATTTTGTTATATAACTATAAATCTTATACCTAGTGTTAAAGGTGACAAAATGTTAGTTATTACAGTGTGTCATTTTCCAGTTTGTGTTGGATGCTAGTTTTTACTGATTGTACTAATTTAGCCAAGGTGACCTAGGTGTTGTGATCAATTGATCCTCCTTTTGTACCAATACTGAAATTGGGGGCAATAAGCAATATTACATCCCAGTTCCAAAGAACTGGGTGCTAGGCCAAACAAGCTGCATCCTCTCATCCCTGACAAACAGAAGAGGTAGAATCCTGGGACAGACTCAATGGCCAAAAGCCAGCTAAACCTAGAAGGCAGCTCTGAATAGTAGTCGTTACCTAAAGAGGTGTTGATACTAGTAATAATACTACCTCTTTAAGCAACTTACAAGGCTCAATGGGGAAAAATGAGAAAACACAAAAGCAAAATGCAATCTAAATCACCTAATTTGCCCAAAACAAGCCAAGAGGGCATTGAGATGGAAGAAGTCAAAAGCTTGTCATGTGAATTTTATGAAATGGAAGCACCAGGAATAGCAAAGCAGATGAATAAATTCCTAGATGAAAACAAATCAGAAACAGTCACAAAGGTAGCTAAAATAATGATGACCACAATGAAGAAAATGATCACTGAATCTGGAATAGATACAGATAAAAAAATAGAAAAGCTTGAGGAAACCATGAATGCCCAAAATTGGTAAGCACCAGATGCCAAAATATAGATACAAAAGGATATCCAGGAGATTAAAAATTCTATTGAAAGCATATACAGTGTAATAAACCAATGGGAAGAAAGAATATCAGCTCTAGATTACAGGGTTGCGGTTGGTGATTATAAAATGAAAGACTTATAAATACCAAGGAACAACAAAAAAATCAATACAGCAGCTGCTAGACAGTGCCAAGAAGAATAATATAAATTTAATTTGAATCAATGAAAAATCATAAGACAATACAAAAATATTTCAAATCAATTCACAAAACTAATAGCAGAAAACTTCCTGATCATAAAAAAATTTGACATACACATAACTGATTTATATAGAACTCCAGTTAGACATGATCAGAAGAAAAAACACAGCAAGGCACATAATATTCGAAATTACAGAATTTCTACACAAGAGAACACTATTAAAGCTATTAGAGGAAAGGAACAAATCATTTATAAAGGAAAACCCATCAGAATCACACCAGACTTCTCAACACAAACAGATAAGTCAAGGAGAGATTGGAATGAAGTATTTCAAGACCTAAAAAAATAACTCAAATCAGATAGTGTAACCCTGCAAAATTGATTTTGAAAATTGACTGAGAATTAAAATACTTCCATGATGAAGAACACCTGGGGATATGACCACCAAAGCAGCACTGAAGTTCTGAAAGATATTCTAGAAAGATAAAATGAAGACATCAATTCCAATAATCCCATTAGAATTAATCCACCAAGTAATGCAAGCAATTAATCAGAAGGAAAAGAAAGGAAACTAATAATAGGAAAATAATACGACAACAATAAATCAATACATCAGTTATAACCATCAAAGTGAGTTTTATCAATTCACCAATCAAAAGTAACAGATTTGCAGAATGAATCAAGGAACCAGATCCAATAAATTGCTTTGTAAAAGAAATACATTTAACTAAAAAATATCATACACTGAAATTCAAAGTTTGGAAAAACATACTCCATGAAACAGAAACACAGAAACAAAGCAGAAGTAGCGTTTCTACTTTCTGACATAGTGGATCTCAAGCCAAGACAGGTTAAAAGAGATAAATCCACTACATACATGTTAAGCAAATGAATCAAGTGGAAGATCTAACAATCATAAATATATCTGAACCAAATATTAGTGTACCCAACTATATAAAACAAACACTAGTGGATATGAAAAATCGGATAAGCACTAGTACAGTTATAATGTGGAACCTCAATACCTCACTGTCACAAATACACAGATAAACTATATAAAAAATTTACAAAGAAATATCAGACCTGAGCAAACCTTTGAACAAATGGGCTTAACAGATACCTACAGAGTGTTCCACCCAACAACAGAATACACATTCTTCTCAGCAGCACATGGGACTCTTTCCAAAGTAGAACACATAGTAGCCCATAGAATATGCTAAAGTAAGTGCAAAGAAATTGACATTACTTCATGCATATTATTAAATCATAGTGCATGAAATTGGAAGTTGATGGCAAAATAAACCTCAAAAAGTATATAAACACATGGGAAAAAATAGCACCTTACTTAATCAATGGGTTATATGTGAAATTAAGAAATTAGTTTGTATAATTGAATAATGAAGCCAATATGACATATCAGAACTTATGGGATGCAATGACAACAGTCATATGAGGGAAATGTATAGAGGTGAATTCCCACATCAGAAAGATAGACTGAGCTCAAATAAATAGCCTAATATTAAACTTCAAGCTTCTAGAAAAAGAAGAGCAAGTTAAATCCAAAGTGCATACAAAGGAGGAAATTATAAAGATCAGATCAGAAACTAATGCAATTGAGGCTAAGAAAACAATACAAAGAATAAATGAATCCAAGACTTGGTTTTGAAAGATTAAATAAAATTGACAAACCTTTAGACAAACTCATCAATAAAATGAAAGAAAAGATCCAAATCCATGCAATTAGGAATAAAAAGAATGACATCACAATAGATCACAATTGATCCTGCAGAAATCCAGAAGATCATCAATATCTACTTTGAGAGTCTGTACTCCAGTAACATGGACAATTCAGAAGAAATGGATTGATCCATATGACTTACCAAACCTAAATCAAGAAGATATAATATTCTAAACAATATAGTATCAGTCAATGAAATTTAAGAAGTAATTAAAAAAGCTACCAAGAAAACCATGGTCCTGATGAATTTACTGCTGAATTCTACAAGAAATTTTGAGAATATCTAACACCACTACTCCTCAAACTCTTCAATGAAATTTAAAAAGAAGCAAAATTATTATTCCTGGAAGCAAGCATTTTCCTTATACCAAAACCAAAGAAGGACCCCAACAAAAAAATGTATTACAAACCAATCTCCTCAAGGAACATAGATCAAAAAACCTCAATAAAATAAACCTTATGAACAGACTGCAGCAAATAATTAAGAATACTATAAAATACAACCAAATAGGTTTCATTTCAGGGATGCAGGGTTGTGACAGCATATACAAATCAATAAATGTAATACACCACATCAACAGACTCAAGGAGAAATACACAAGATCACCTCTATGGGCACAGATAAAACATTTGACAAAGTCCAACACACATCCATTGTGGGAGACCGCCCTGTTCATTATATCCAGAGCAGGCTGTAAGCAGTGCAGACTATAAAGAATTAAGCCCACATTTGGCTTGTTTTAAGTAGTGAGTTAGGCTGAAGCCCATGTAACTCATAAGAGCTCTGCAGAAGGTGGGCAGATTAGCATTATCTCATAAAAGGCCACAGTAGAGACCAGAGTTATGGTCCACGAAGCTGTGGGGCTCTGATATGAGATAACATGGCAGCCGAGGACAAGTGACTTTTCCCAAATACTTTTCCAAGAATTGTAGTATATTTTACTTGAAAAATGAGTTAGTCATTAACATTCACCTATTCCTGATCTCTTTTGTCCTTGATACAAGGGTGTTTTGTTCCCTCATTTATAACCCTTGCATGCATCAGCATCTTATTCCCAGCAACCTCATGTGGCCTCCTCACCCCATTCTACAGATTGCACAACCAATAAACACCGTGGATCTGGCTGGTTCAGGGACTTTGCTCAGCACTGAGTACTGACCATCCCAGTTTCCTTTTTCACTTTTATCTTGTCTGTGAGTTTTCTTTTCAGCCTTGCATCATAGCACCAAGTAGGAGATCTGGGTCTTTGCTGGGGCCCCTGATAATTCATGATTAAAAAATCTTACAGAGAATTGGAATACAAGGTCTTAGTCTCAATCTGATAAAAGCCATCTATGACAAACCAACTGCCAACATCCAACATCATAGTAAATAGTCAAAAACTAAGTTTACACTGTTAAATCAGGAATGAAACAAGAATGTCTACTATCAATGCTACTGTTCAATGTAGCTGTGGAAACATTATCCAGAACAATTAGAAAAGAGAAACAAATAAAAGGAATATGGATAGGGAAGAAAGAAGTTAAATTATCATTATTTGATGATGAAATTATACTCTACATAGAAGAACCCAAAAACTCCACCAAATGACTCCTAGAATTAATAACCTAGACTCCTAGAATTAATAATTTTTAAATGTTGACATTTTTGAGTGCTGGAAGTGTAGCAGTAAATAATGACAACACTCAAAATTCAATAGCATTCCTGTACATGAATAAAAAACTCACTGAGAAAGAAATGAAGAAAACCACACTTTTCACAATAGCATCAAGAAAAAAATGGAAGAAATAAGAATCAATCTAAAAAAGGAAGTGAAACACCTATACAATGAAAACTATAATACTCTGAAAAACTAGATCAAAGAGGATATCAGGAAATGGAAAGGTATCCCCCGTTCTTGCATACACATAATCAATATAGTAAAAATGACCTTACTCCCAAACTTGTTATATAGATTTAATGCAATCCAAATTAAAATGCCAACAGCATACTTCACAAAACTGAATAAAAACAATCCTAAAATTTATTTGAAATCAGAAGATACCTAGAATAGCAAAAGCAACAAAGGCAAGAGAGGGGCCATCACAATCTCCAATTTGAAGTTGTATTAGAAAGCTACTGTGATAATAACAGCATCCTACTGGAAAAAAATAAAAACAAAAATAAACAAAACAAGCCAAACAAACAAAAATCCAAAACTAGACCTGAGGATCAACGGAACAGAATAAAACATGCAGAAACAACTCCAAGCACACTCAGCCACCTTATTTTTGACAAAGAGGCCAAACACCTTCATTGGAAGAAAGATAGACTCTTTAATAAATGATGCTGGAGGGCTGGTGATATAGCTCAGTGGCATAAGCGCCTGCCTGGCAAGAGTGAGGTCCTGAGTTTGACTCCTGGTACCTGCATATAAAAAATTAAAAAATATTTAAAAAAATTATGCTGGAAAAAACTGGCTTTCCAGATGCCAAAGATTAAATCTTTTCCTATATGTCTCAAAAAGCATGAAATTAAAATCAAAATGGATCAAAGATCTAATTATTAAAACAGAAACACTATATGCTGCAAGGCAAAATAGGTAAAACTCTTGAAGATATTGGTGTAGATAAAGGCTTTATGAACAACCTCCCAATCACATAGAAAATACTACAAAAATCAATAACTGGGATCTCATTACTTTAAAAATCTTCTGCATAGCAAAAGAAGAGTGAAGGGAGTGAAGAGATAACACACAGAATAGGAATTTTTACTAGATATTCCTCAGACAAAGGACTAATATCTAGAATATATAAAGAACTCAAAATATCAGAACATCCAAATTAAAAATTCAAATCTATAAATGGACATCTGAATTGAATAGACACTTCTCAGAAGAAGTACAAACAGCAAATAAATATATAAAAAATGTTCAACATCACTGGTCCCTTGAGAAATGCAAATGAAAACAATGCTGAGATCCTGTTGTAGTTAGGGTTTGCAAGGGAATAGATTTAATATTGGAAACATAATTTATAAGATTATTTTAATATATTCAACCAAAAAGTCAAATGCAGAATAGTGCAAGAGATCTGTCCATGCACGAGAGACACAAAGAATCCAGCTGAGGGCCTGGATCCCATGGCAATGTCCTTCACAAGTCCAACTGAAGACCTAGAGCCCATGACAATGTCCTCCCTTAGTCCAACTGGAGGCCTAAAGCACATGACAATGTCTCATGCAAGTCTGAGTCCAGGATCTGCAAGGATCAAGGAGACATCACAATACTAGACTTCAAGTTATATTACAATGCTAAAGTGATAAAAGCAGAATGATATTGGCACAAATACAAACATGTGCATTAGTGAAACAGACTAGAAGATCCAAAAAACCCACACATTCAGCTATTTGATCTTTTACATAGGAGCCATACTCCAGCATTGAAGGAAAGAAAATCTCTAGAAAGTGGTGTTGGCAAAACTGGCTATGCACAGTCAGAAGATTGAAGCTGGACTCATATTTCTCATTATATACTAAACTAAAATCAGAATTTATCAAATACATACTAAAAAAAGCAAGAAAGTAAAATTAAAAACAACTAGAGAAAATAGAAAATAAAGTATATTTTTACCATGAAATAATCTTCATCCATAAAATTAATGCAATCTTCTGAATTTGAAGATGTATGGAAGTGAAAGTCAAAAGTATCGGACATAGAAAGACACATACCACACAATATCACTCATATATAGAATCTAAAAAAAGTTGATCTTTGAGACTCTGAGAGTAGAATGGTGGTTATCAGGGTTTGAGGAAAATGGGGAGTAATGGTTGAAAAATAATAATAGTAATAAGGTAATGTACTTTCCAAGAAACTAGAAGAAAATACAGTGGATGATTCAACATAAAGAAATGATACACTTTTGAGGCAATACAGATATCTAACTGAATTTGAACATTATAGAATATATAGAGAGAGATAGAAAGAAAAGATGCAGAGAACAAGAATATATTCTTCCAAGATCCAATATAGCTAAATGGAGAAAGAGTCACATTAGAGAGAGTCAGAGATCAACTAATTATCCATGTAACTGGAAGCAGGGACGGTATATACACTCTGATATGGAAAACTAATTTGAAAGAAGATACATGTAGATCAAACAAAGCATCTGAATAGTAGTTAAAAAGAGGGGAAGTGGTCTGTCAGAGTTGGTCTGCAGGGCATCCAGCCTAGCCCAGCTGGGAAACAGTCATCTTCATAACCTCTCAAAAATCTGGAAGGAACCAGAGTGCTGCAAAATGTAGGCTCCCAGGATAGACTCGGGGTACTTGAGCAATGTCACCATATCATCCCCTCTCCAAGCACTGAGGAGGTTGCAACCCTACAGTATCCTCATCAGCACCCAACAAGGGCTGGGGAAGCTCCATCCTCACATGCTTGACCTAGCAAAAGGATAAACAAGTAAATGGTGACCACCAAGCCACTCATCTTCTTGTGACTAGAGAGTCACCACCTAGTACCCAACATCAGTACTGGGCACCTTTAAGTAGTAATAGAGTGCCTGGGGCATGATTGATTCACCACTGGGTGACTGAAATCGGTCCCACACCAACGAGGACTTCCATTAGTAACACAGAGGCAAAGCAGGTATTGCTTGCATCTGTGCCTGGAACACCAAAATTGCTTGAGTATACACTAGTGCTCCCTGCCCTGTGTCACCCTTAGACCTGCCAGAGATGCTCTATGATATACAGGGAGAGTCCTATGCCACCTGGCTCTCCATGGGAAGCCCAGTGTCACGTGAGTATCTCTGCCTGGTGCCCTGGGCCTGCTGGAGCCACCACTCAGGTTCATGGGCCAAACCTCCACTACACTGGAGTCTCCATGTCACACTTTGCCACAGTCTCAGGTGGTGTCTCTGCCTTGTACACTAGGCCAGTCCCACATCCACTGGATTTCTACCTGGCTTTCAGTACTGGTTATGTTCCTCTCAATTTAAGTTCCTATTAAGGCCTATGTGAGAGTCTACACAGTGCTCAGTACAATCCCTGTAAACACTGAAATATTCCAATGTCAATTCTGGGCACACCCTGCTCTCCACTGGCTGCCTGAGCCAGCAGAAGCCTGAATCTGGTATTTTGATGTTGTCCCATGGCCACAGAATACCCAGTATTGGTCCCCAGTGAGCCAGGATCAATGCCAGGTGCCTCAAGCCTGCTTGACTCCACCCATAATCTAATCCCTCACTTCTTTCCCACATCCATGTTTCATCTTGGACAGTTACCACAGACAGGAGTTTACGGATAGGGACCTCTTCAACACAATAGTCACCACAGAAATCCACATACTACAGAGAGAGGCAGAGTGAATTATGACTTGTTGGATTAAAGATTGCAGGTAAAAGAAAAACACTCCTGATATATGTAGGAAATTTTTCTTTATTTTCTCTTTTTTTACTCAATTGGTTTTTTTTCACCTCCAGTTTCTTTTAATATTTTTGACAGATTTTTGGGTTTTTTAACCCATTTTCTTGTTCCCCATTTTTAATGTTACTTCATTTTATTTGTTTGATAATTTTCCTCTTTTCTTCTCTTTCTCTCTCCTTTTCCATCTCTCCATCAATTTGCTTCCTAACTTCCTTTATTTTAATCTCAATTTCTTATTATTTATTCCTTTACTATGCATGTTCTCTGATACTCTTGTCTAATACTATACATTTTCTTTTAGTTCTTAATAGAATCATTTATTTCAAATTTGCCACACTCTTCCAATCTTCCATTTCTTAGTATTTAATATTTCAAAATATTTTTTACACTCAGTTTCCATACCTCCATCCTTACTATTATAAAAATTAACACTTATGAGTGTGTAGATAGTTAAGTGTATCTTACTATGGTTGAACAATATTCTACTGTTCATGGAATTACAATTTCCCTATTGAGTAGATATTTACTTTATATAATATCTGGTTTGTCTTCGAGTTTGTAGTATAATTATAGATCTCAGTTCTATTGTTTAGGGTGGTAATTATTAGTTTTAGAGTTTGTTATTGTCCAGTTTGTATTTGATGCTATTGCTGTTGCTAACTTTACTATTTTAGCCAAAATGACAAGGTTGTTGCTATCAGTTTTCTCTGAATGTCAATATCTAGATTGCCTGGCGGTCATAAACGATACTGCAGCTCATTCACAAACTATTTGGTACTGGGTCAAATAGGCTGCAACTTCCCCTCCCTAATAAATGGATGTTGTTTGATCCTGGGACAGACCAAAATGTCCTAGTGGACATTTCTGAAAAGTAGACATTTCCTAAAGAGGTCTCAATACTAACAGTAAGGCTACCCACAATAAGCAAACCAGATGTCACTGCACAGTAAATAAGTAAAAAAATAAAATAAAATGAAAAATCAAAATGCTTCTTAATGATCCTAATTCCCCTACAGCAAATCCAGGGAACACTGAGGGGAAAGAAATCAATTTCCACATACCAGAAATTTGTAAAATGGTAACACTGGATGTAACAAAACAGAATAAGGTGTTTGGTGCATTCAAAGTGGAGATGAATAAATAGATAATGATGTTCATAAAACAAATAATCATTGAGTCTAGAGAAGGTATTAAATAAAAACTGGAGGAGCTAAAAAAAAGATGTAAACCATGAATGCCCAGCATATAAAAGAATTGGACTCCATAAAGCAGTTTCAAATAGAAATACAGTAGACTATGAATTTTACTGCAATTAGAGGCAACAATATCAACAAATGTGAGGACACATTTTTCAGAGGTTGAAAACAGGGCTGTGGTGGATGATGAACTGAAGAGAGACATCTTAAAAATAACAAAGGAAAAAAGAAAATGGATCTAGTGCGTTCTAGATGATGCAAAAAAGGCTGATATAGGATTATTTATAATTAACGAGAAATGAGAAGATTATACAAAGAGCATTAAAAACCTGTGGACAATGGTAATAGCAGAAAAATTTTCCAAGCATAGAAAAAGAATTTGACATACAGATAAGTGAGACATATAAATACAAATAGGCATGATTGGAAAAGAAACCACACCAAGACATATAATAGTCAAGGTGTCAGAAATCCAACACAAGAACAGAATTTCAAAAGCTATTAGAGAAAAGAAACAAATCACTTATAAAGGAAAACCCATCAGATTCTCAGCAGACTTCTCCAAACAAATATTAAGGTCAAGGAGAACTTGGAGTGAAGTGTTCAAATCCTTCAAAGAAAAAAACTTCCAAACCACACTGAAGTATTCTGCAAAATTATATTTCAAAATTTCCATGATAAGACATTTCCATGATAAAGTGCACTTAATGAAATTCACAATGAGCGAGGATGCTGATGAAGCATGAGAAGACACCGTAAGACTGGCTCCTTGCTTCCTCCAATGCCTAGACACAGGTAAAGTGCTGGAAGTCACCTTGAGAGTGGCCCCATCCTTTCTTCACTGTCAGGATCCAGGTGAAGTACAGGAGGATGCCCCAACACAAGCTCCTCACTTCCTTCTCTCCCCAGAACCAGTTGAAGTGTGTGAAGAGTTCCAGATATCAGCTCCACACCCCCTCCATTTGGCAGGACCTGGTAGAGACCAATGGGAACACCGGTGACACAATAGGGACCCCAGCTAGGGTGCATAAAATGGACAGCCATGACTAGAGGTGTGGAATAGTCTGAAGCAACGGTATCAGTATGAGCCAGCAGATGAATAGGGAATGAGGTGCTGTAGATGGCAACAACAGGAGCAGAGGACCAGACCATATCACAGCATCCCACCACAACCTGAAACAAAATACCTGAGAGGACAGAGACTTGCCAGTGTAAGAGAAACACAAAAGGCTGAGCAAGGACCAGAAGGAGCCAATGGTGCATGGGACTGGGAACAGCTCCCTCTCCCTGTCAGAAAGCAGCACAGCACTGGGAGAGAGATTCTGAGAGAAAAACAGTAAGGAGTAGGAGGTCACTAAGGGACATACAGAAAATAATGGCTGAAGACTTTTGCCCCAGGCCCTCACATCTGGAGGCCAAGATCAGACTCAATCTAGCATAAACACTACTCCAGGCTTGGCAATGTTATCCAGTAGTTTTGGGCTCTCAGTGGATACCAGAGGAATTTTGTTTTTTCATTTTTTTTATTCATTTTTTGCTAGTTTGTTTCCTTTCTTTTTTGTATTTTACCTACATTTTGTTCTAATATATTCATCTTCTTTCCCCCTTTCCTCAATTTATCTATCTAGACTTAATCATATTCACATATGAGTGAATAATCTCTCTAATTTTCCTGGCCAATGTTGATAATCCCTTGCTTACCACTTCATTCTTTCTCTTCTACCCGCTTCTTTAGTTTCCCAAAGTTTGCATGATCATCCTTTGTCCTCCAGCCTTGCTTCTACTTTATTTGTTTTCAGATATCTCTGTTATATCCACTATACTTCTTAAATTTCCTCACCACAGGGTAAATCCTCTCTGTCAAGGGAAAACATTTTGCATACACTCTCCCAATTTATAATCGGTTCTGTTATATAACTGTAGATATTGCTTCTATGGTTTAAGCTACAAAATTAAGAGTTATAACAGTTTTTCAGTTTCTAAGCTCTGCTTGATGCTATTGTTATTGCTAATTATTGTACCTTAGCTAGGATGTCATATCTGTTATAATCAGTTGTTCTCACTTCTGTACTGGGAAGAGCTGGGGTAATAACATCAACAAACCTCATCACCAAAGGACTGTGGAATGAACCTAACAGATATGAACGCCTCATTCTAATTGGGAAGGTGGGATTTTGGGGCAGACACAAACCAAGAACTTCCTACACAGAGAAGACATCCTTGAAGAATAGACTTTACCTTGAGAGGCCTTGATACTATTGATTTAATACTACTAGTGATACTAATACTACTAGTAATACTACTAGTAATAATAATACTACCAGTGATACTATACTAGTGATATAATACTATTGACCTATATACTACAAAAACTTACCAGGATCAACAGAGAAAATAAAATAAAAATATTTTGAAATGAAAAATGACAAGATGCAGAAGTAAGATGCAATCTCAGACTTCCAGCTCACCCATGATGAGGCTAGGAGACAATGAGATAGAGGAAAATAGAAGACACAAATCTGAAATTTCTGTAATGATAGCAACTGAAGTATAGAATCAAATTCTTTAGGCTACAGAGGTTCAGAAATAATTTCTCAGGTGGAAAAATAAATAACAACAATAAGGAATTGCTCAGCAAATCTAGAGTAAATATAGATAAAAAAATAGAGGAGCACAATAAACTGCTGGAAACCATGAATGATCAATAGAGGAAAGAAATAGAATGCATGAAATGGATTGAGAGAGATATCCAGGAAATTAAAAATTCCATTGAAAGCTAGCAAAACTACTTTAATGAAACTGAACATAGACTTTCAGACCTTGAAGACGGGATTGAGGCTAGTGATCATGAAAGAAAAGATCTCTTAAAAATAGCAAGGCATCAGGAAATAATTCAACAGGTGTAACACAATGAAAGGACAAATAATATAAGACAGATAGGTGTCAATAAAAAAGCAGGAGTTAACACAAATGACATAAAAAGACTATTTGCAGAAGTAATACCTGAAAATTTCCCAAGCATAGGAAAAGAATCTGACATACAGCTACATGGGGCATATAAAATTCCAATTAGCCATAACTAAAATAAATCTACACCTAGACATGTCATAATCAATATCCCAGAAATTCAGCACAAGAACAGAATATTAAAAACTTTTAGAGTAAAGAAACAGGTCACATATATAGGAAAGCCCATCACAATCATGGCTGACATTGTAACACAGAACTTCAAATCAAGAAAAGCAAGGAGTGAAGTATTTCAAGTCCTGAAAGAAAACAACTTCCAACCCAGATTGATGTACTTTACAAAACAATCTTTCAAAATTAATGGAGAACTAAGATACATCCATGAGAAAAAAAATTGAAGAAATTTATGACCACCAAAGCAAACCTACAAAGACTCCTAAAAGTTATTCTAAACAGAGATAAAAATGACTACAATTTCAAGAACACCAATAGGAAAAAACCGCCATGCATGGCAAGCAATTAAACAGAGGGGAAAAACAGGGAACCAACAGCAGGAAAATATCATGACAAAGATAAGCCAAAAAAATATCAGTTACAACCATTAATGTAAATGGCCTCAATTCAACAATCAAAAGAAACAGACTAGCAGAAATGTATCAAGAAACAAGATCCAGGGCCGGTCATATAGCTCAGCAGCATAAGCACCTGCCTGGCAAGAATGAGGTCCTGAGTTCGCCTCCCAGTACCAGCAAAAAAAAAAAAAAAAAAGGAAAGAAACAAGGTCCAACAATATGCTATATACAAGATACACATTTAACTCTAAAATAAATTCATAGACTGAAAGTCAAAGGATGGAAAACCATACTCTATGAAAGAGGAACCCAGAAAAAAGCAATGGTAGCTATTCTGTTTGCAGACAATGTGAACTTCAAACCAAGAATGATCAAAAGAGATAAAGAAGATCATACATACTTGCTAGGGGAATATTTCAAGGAGATAACAATCATAAATATGTATGCAACAAATGTATGAGCTCCTAACTATATAAGACAAATATTAATAGACAGGAAAAATTGAATAAGCAACAACATGATTGTAACTGGGGACCTTAATAACCCACTGTTACAAATAGATAGATCAATCAGACAAAAACTCAGTAAAGAAATATCAGAACTGAAACAAAGCTGTGAACAAATGGACTTAATAGATGTTTACAGAGTGTTCCACTAAGCAACATGTGAATACACATTCTTCTCTGCTTCACAAGGGATTTCTCTAATATAGAGCATATACTAGCCCATAGAACATGCTGAAGTAAATGCAAAGGAATTGAATTTATCCCATGCATATTATCTAACCATAGTGCAATGAAATTGGAAATCAATTGCAAAATAAATGGCAAAAACTCCTTAAACACATGCAAATTATATAACACCCTCCTGAACAACCAATGGGTCACAAATGAAATTAAGCAAGAAATTAAACAACATCCACAATTAAACTAAGATGCAGATACAATAAACCAGAACCTGTGTGATGCAATGAAACAGTGCTAATAGGTAAATATATAGCGGTCAATTCTCACATCAGGAAAGCAGAACGAGCAGAAATAAGCATCCTAATATGGCACCTTGAGCTTCTAGAAAAAGAAGAACAAGTCAAGCCTGAATCCCATAGAAGGGAGGAAATTATAAAGATTAGAGGTGCCAGTGAAATAGCTCAGTGGCATAAGTGCCTGCTTGGCAAGGGTGAGGTCCTGAGTTCGTCTCCTGGTACTCACATAAAGGAAAAAAGTGCAGGTGATAACGCTCAGTGGCACAAACACCTGCTTGAAAGAGTGAGGTCCTGAGTTCAACTTCTGGTACCCACATTAAAAAAAATGAAAGATTAGAGCAGAAAATAATGCAATTGAGACTAAGAAAACAATACAAAATTTTAACGGATCAAAGAGACATTTCTTTGAAAGAATAAATAAAACTGATAAATCCTAATCCAACCTTATCTAAAAAGGAAAGAAAAGACTCAAATTCGTGCATTGAGGAATGAAAAGGGTGAAATCATTACAGATCCTGTGGAAATTCAGAAGATAATCAATACCAATTTCAATGATATTTACTCAGCTAGGATGGAAAACACAGAAGAAATGGACAAATTCCTAATTATGTATGCATTACCAAAACTTAATTAAAAAGACAAAATATTCTGAATAACCCAATATCAGTCAATGTAATTGAAAATGTAATTGAAACTTACCAACAAAGAAAAGCACAGTTCCTGATGGATTCACAGCTGAATTCTACAAGAAATTTAGAGAAAAATTAATGCCAATATGGCTCAAACACTTTAATGAAATTGAAAGGGAAGCAATACTCCCTAACACATTCCTGGAGGCAAGAATTACCCTGATACCAAAACCAGAGAAAGATCCAATCAAAAAAGAGAATGACAGGCCAATCTCCGTAATGAACTTAGGTGCAAAAAATCTTCAGTAAGATACTAACAAATAGAATTCAGCAAATCATTCAATAAAACTATACACTATGATCAAGTTGGATTCATCCCAGGAATTCAGGGATCATTCAACATAAGCAATTCAATAATTTTAATATACCTTATCAACAGACACAAAGAAAAAATTCACTGGATCTTCTCAATAGATGCAGAAAAAGCTTTTGCCAAAGTTCAACACTCACTCGTGATAAAAACCCTACAGAAAATAGGAATACATGGTCATTATCTCAGTCTGATAAAAGCCATCTATAAGAAACCAACAGCCAAAATCTTACTAAATGGAAAAAATTGAAAGCTTTCACTATAAAATCAGGAACAAGATAAGGATGTCCATTATCACTACTAATATTCAATATAGCTCTGGAAACATTAGCCTGAGCAATTAGACAAGGGACAGAAATAAAAGTTATAATAGGAAAATAAGAAGTTATATTGTCATTATTTGAGATGACATGATACTTTACATAGAAGGCACCAAAATCAACACCAAAACCTCCTAGATTTGATAACCAAATTCTGTATTGTAGTTGATTACAAAAATAACACTCAAAAATCAATAGCATTCCTTCACACACACACACACACACACAAGAAAAACTCACTGAGAGAGATATTAGGGAAACCACACGCTTCACAATAACATCCAAAAAAATGAAATACTTAGGAATAAATCTAACAAAGGAAGTAAAAAATCTATATATTGAAAATCACAGTACTGTGAAAAAGGAGTTCAAAGACGATATCAGGGACCGGTGAGATGGCTCAGTGGCTTAAGCGCCTGCCTGGCAAGCGCGAGGGCCCAAGTTCGACTTCCGGAACCCACATACGGAAAAGGGCCAGTGATATCACTCAGTGGCACGGGCGCCTGCTGGTGCGCGAGGTCCTGAGGTGGACCCCCCGGTACCCACAAAAAAAAAAGATGATATCAGAAAATGGGAAGATATCCCTTGCTCATGGATAGGATGAACAAATATATTGAAAATGGCCCTACTCCCAAAATTTTATATATATTTAGTGCCATCCTGGTCAAAATACCATTAGCATACCTAACAGAATTAGAGAAAACATTCCTAAATTTCAACTGGAGCCAGAAGAGACCTAGAATAGCAAAGGAATTTCTGGGCAACAAAGGCAAGACAAGAGGCATCAAAATCCTTGACTTGAAGTAATACTACAAAGCTACTGTGGTAAAATCATCATGGTACTGGCAGAAAAACAGACCTGATGAGCAGTGGAACAGATTAGAAGATACAGATAAAACTGAAATACATTCATTTTTGAATAATGGGCCGAACATGTTCTCTGAAAAAAATAGCCTCTTTAATAAATGGTGTTGGAAAAACTGCCTCACTACATTCAAAATACTAAAACTGGACCCATGTCTATCAGCATGCACTAAACTAAATTCAAAATGGATAAAAGATCTGAATCTTTTCAAGTAGACACTAAATCTACTTGAAGAGTAAGTTGGGAGAAAACTAAAGAGATAGGTGTTGGCAGAGAGTTCAGAAACAAAACCCAAAGTGCACGGGAAATACTTCAAAGAATCAACAACTGGGGTCTCATTTTATTAAAAATATTTTGCACATTAAAAGAAATCACCAACAGAGTGAAGACAACCCAGATTGTGGGAAAATATTTTAGTCAATTGTGTCTCAGACAAAGAACTTCTGTATAAAACAAATAAAAAAATGAAAAATTCAAACACCCACAGTTCAAAGACCCAGTCAAAAATGGGCATCTGAGATGTATATGCATTTCAAAGGTGAAGAAATACCAATAGCAAATGAATATATGAAAGAATGTTTGACATCATTTGTCATTCTAGAGATTCAAGTTAAAACATTACTGAGATTTCATCTCACTCCAGAAAGAATGGCTATCATCTAGAAAACAACCAATAACTAATGCTGGATGGGCTGTGGCAGAAAATAAACACTTCTCCAGTCTTGGTGGGATGGTAGACTAGTAAAACCGCTGTGGAAATCCGTGTGAAGATTCCTCAAAAGATAGGATTAGTGGTCCCATTCAACCTAGCTATTCCCCTTCTGGGTATCTTCCTAGAAGAATTAATAACATCATACCACAATGATATATGTGCACCCAGATTTATAGCGACAAAATTAGTAATAGATAAAGCTTGGAAACAACCCAAATGCCCATAATTGAGGAATGGATAAAAAAGATGTGGTATTTTTATACAATGGAGTAGTACTCAGCCATAGAGAATGATAAACGAGATTTTTACAGATAAATTTATGCAACTTGAGACCATAATCATAAGTGAAATAAATCAAACTTACATATGTGAATATCATGTTGTCTCCCTGGTATGTGAAACTGAAAGAGTAAATAAGGTCTTAAATTGATTACTGATATTGCAAAATGTGAAGAAATTATTTAGAAGCAAAATGGGAACTAAGATGGGGAAAGGGGAAAGGACAGCAGGGAAAAGTGAAAAAATGAAATTCGGTTATACTATTATTGTGTCTTACTTCATTGGAAAGGAAGGTTTGTGCTAATATCAATTGGAGTAATTTTTATGTCCATATCTTTTACTCTGAACAACTAATTTAAAGATAAATACATGCAGTGCATTAACTATTTTAATTCTATTATTTTGTAATGAATTTATGTTTTACCTTTTTTCATAAAATAAAATAAAAAAATATTCATTATCAGTAAACCAGAACTCCATGAAGTTATTAGAATATCCTAGAGACAATGAATAAAGCAATGCCAAAAAGCTTGATAGAATGAATCCACCAGGCAAAGTGAGTAATTAAACATTAAGGAAAATATAGGCATGAATAGCAGAAAATACAGTGATACCTTTGTTGATGAATGACTTTGTGAACAAATTGGTTAAAAAACAAAAGCATTTGGCAAAACCTTGTTTTTGTTTGCACACTCTGTATTGAGTGACCAAGATGACTGTGGACAACTTTCCTGCATTAACATAAACATTGCCATTTTTCCAGGATAGTGGAAACAAGTCTGTGAACAGGGGTACCACTAAAAATGAGAAGTATAAGTAAATACTTATCTCTTATAACCATCAAATTGAATGGTCTCAATTGAAAGACACAGATTAGCAGAATGAATCAAGGAACAAGTTCCAACAATATTCTGTATGTCAGAAACACATTTAACCCAAAAGGAAATTCATAGACTGAAAGTCAAAGGATATAAAACATTATTCAGTGCAAGAGGAACTTGGAAAAAAGCAGGAGTATCTATCCTATTTGCATAAAATGTGGATTTCAAGCCAAGACTTAGCAGAAGAAACACTGAAATTCACTATATACTGGCTGAGGAACAACTCAAACGAATGAGATAACAACCATAAATTTATATGCATCAAATACCATCACACACATCTCCATAATGGACATAAAAAATCAGATAAATAACAATACATTTATAAAGGGGGAACTCAGTACACCAGTATAACAAATGAAAAGATCAACTAGACAGAAAATCAACAAAAACATATCAAATTTGAGGCCAGGCAAGGTGATGCATGACGATAATATCAGCACTTGAGAGGCTGAGGCAGAAGATCACTATGTTCGAGGCCAGCCTGGGCTACAAGCTGAATTCAAGTCCAGCCTGCACTGCACAGTGAAACACTGTCTCAAAAAAAAAGTGTTAAAAAAGAAATATCAGAGTTCAACCAAACCTTTGAACAAATGGTTTTAATAGACATATGCTCAGTGTACCACCCAACTGCAACAGAATACACTTTCTTCTCAGCAGCATATGGGACTCTCTCCAAAAATAGCCCACATATTAGCTCAGAGAGTGTGCTTAAGTAAATGTAAATGGATTCAAATTATCTTTTCTGATAATATCCCCCGCATATTATCAGATCATACCACAATGAAAACACAAATCAATGGCAAAAGACACACAGAATTATGCAAACATGTGGAGATTAAATAACACCCTCTTGAGTAGTCAAAGTGTCCCAGAAGATATTAAGGGGAAAATTAGCTCCTACAAACAATAATGCTAGTATGACATACTGGAACCTATGTTACACAAAGAAAGCTGACTTAAGAGAATAGTTTTAGTGGTGAAATTCCACAGCAGAAAAGCCAAGAAATCTTAAATAAATATTCAAATGATGGATTTCATTGTTCTAGAGAAAGAAGAACAATTCAAACACAAAACAAGATTGAGGAAGTAAATAATAGATATCAGAGTGGAAATTAACAAAATTGAAGCTAAAAAATAATACAAAGAATCAATGAATCAAAGAGTTAATTTTTAAAAATTAAGCAAAATATAGAAAGGCCTTGTCAACTTTATCAGACTAAGGATATAAAAGACCCAAATCTATTCAATTAGTTACGAAAAGGGTGAAATCACAATGGATTCTGCAAACATCCAGAATCTCATCAGTAACTACTTTGAGAACCTCTACTCTAATAAAATTGAAGACTCAGAAGAAATGGGTAGATACCTAGATACATATGAACTACCAAAGCAGAATGAAGAAGATATACAAATTCTTAATATTCTAACATCAGTCGATGAAATTGAAGTAGTAAAAAAGTCTATCAAAAAAAGCCCAGGTTTTGAAGGTGTCACTACTGACTTCCACAAGAACTTTAACTGAGATCTAAATATTTTAATATTTTAAATATTGCATTGTTTCTCTTTGTGAAACCCAAAGAAAAAATGAGGACACAGAGGATAGATATTAGGAAATAAGTTGTATTTTTCAAATGAGAAAGGAAGAAGAAATTGAAAGGGAAGGGTAGGAAGGGAAAAGCGTTTTAAAGAAAAAATGTGTTGAAGGAAAATAAATGAAAATATATCTTTTGCAAATAGGATGCAGAAAAAGGGTTGAGGGAGAGAAGAAGGGCACAAAAATGAAGATATGTTATACAAATATATATAGATTCCTTATGATGAATACAATCTATATGTAGGGCATGCATATACTAAATTTTTAAAAAACAATAATGTACCCTTCCATGTTCTGCTCCATTGATGAATATAACATCTCCATAGTAACATTATGTTTCAAAGATATGATGCTTTGGGTATATTTTATAACTAAAACATAACATTACAGCCATGGCCCACAAAAGAACTTTGTCCACCTGATTGCACAGAATGCATTTAGTCCCTCTTCTAGAATTATCAGTGTCTTAATAGATTCAGCACTGCTGAAAAGTCAAAGTTCAAAGTTTCTTTTGAGACACAAGACACTTTCCTGTGAGCCACTGTTAAAATGAAAAAGAAAGATAAACATATTCAAGATATGATGGTAGAAAGTAAGCATTTTCACTGCAAAAGGGAGATATAAGGGGACAGAAATAAATGAGATCAAAGCAAGACTGAAATCAACAGAGCAAACATTAGCTCCTACACCTCTATATCCTTCTCCACTGTATTTTTGGCTTAACTCGCAGATTCATACATTGCTCTCTCTGGGACACAATGCCTGGCCTCCAAGGTCTTCTAATATCTGGGTGAACTACTACATGTCCCCCTAACTATTGAGTTTTGCAATGATTAAAGCCAGAAACATGTGGATGTTGCCATGGTCAGTTGCCTGCTCGACCAGTAGTCAGGCCCTGTTGGATTAAGCTGCAGGGGCTTCTTAGTGTATGTATACCTGAACACTTAAACAGTTTTTTGAGAAACCAATTTAATACACCATTTCCCCCCCCAGCATAAGGGCTTTCCTTTGAAATGAATGCTTTGTTTTCCACCCCTGAGCCTATGATAGGTGTGATCTTGTTGATTTCTTAAGTGCTCACTAGCTATCTTTCCTACTGTGATGACACAAACTACTTGAATTTTTAAATGATAATCTTTTGGGCAACTGCACTTTCCACAGCCTAATATTTGTAGCTGCTTTCTCTCTGGTGAAACTGAATCTTTTCAAATCATTTATGTGTGCCATTTTCTCCTGATGTTCACTGTAGATCTAGCTAAAATGAGCCAGCAGTATGCATGACATAGGTTTAATATTGGACTGCTTTTAATTCATCCACCAGTTTAATTAGTCTAAGACTCAATATCCATCTCCTACAACATCTCAGGGCATGGACAAAATAAAGGTAAATGTTCTGACAGGATGTAACACTCATGGTCTCTAATCCTACCGCCAATGTGGTCTTTGTTCCCAACTGAAACCGCTTAAGCCTGACTTTCACTGCATTCCTTTCATCATTATGGTCTTCCAGCTTCAAACACAATGCTCAATCAAGCTCAGCTTACAGCATTCTAGGTCTTTCCTCACAACTTGGAAACTTTTCAAACTTCTTTTGGAAACCAGCTCCAATGATTTGTAAGCACAAAGTCAGGTGCAGTCACAGCAATGACACCACATTTTTGGTATCAATATTTGCCTTAGTCACTTTCCCATTGCTGGCACAAAATACTTAACACCCAGTATTTAAAGGAGAGGTTTATTTTGACTCAAATTTTCAATTTATGGTCAGTCAGGTTCAAGACATAAATGGCATGGAGGAAGAGAATAGTAGAAGAATAGCTGTTCAAACCATGCCAGTCAGGATGCAGTTAAATGGAAGGGAGAATCTGGGGACAAGAATTAGTCCTTTCAGGTCATGTTCCCTGTGACTTGCCTTTAAACAAACCCCACATTTAACAACATGTATGCAATGCATTACTCAGTGGACAGTTTCACTGATGAGCATAGCTTTCCCACGACAATCAATTTCCATATACATGATATTTCCAGGAGATGCTTTAAAACTGAATCATAAAGGTCTTCTACCAAAAGAGTAGCTGGTAATACTTTTTCCATTCTTTATGTATTTTTTAACTGTGTTGATCTTTTCCTGTGTTGTCCGGTAGTATTTAATTTGATATAATATCATTTGAAGATACTTGATATTATTTCCTACAGTTTTGGAGTTCTATTCAGGAAGTCTTTTCTGGAGCCTATGACTTAGTTTTTCTCCACATTATCTTACAATTCTTTCAAGGTTTTTGGTTTTCTATGCATGACTAATCCATTTTGATTTAATTTTAGTAAAGGTTGAGAATAAAGGACTTTTCTTAAAATTGTGTGCATATGTATCTAGTATTTTGCATAATTTTTAATGATATTATTTATTCACCGACATGTTTTTGACCCCAGGTCAAAAATCAGATGAATGTAATGACATTGGTCTATTTCCATGTCTTTGGTTATATTCTATTGATCTATATGCATACATTTTTCCTGGTACCTTGTTGGTATTTTACTGTAACTTCATAGTATAAGATGAAATCTGGTATTTAATGCTTACAACTTTTCTCTTTTTGTTCAAATTTGCGTTGATATTCTGGGTCTTTTCTGATTCCATAGTAATTTTTGAATTGTTTTTTTAGTTCTATGAAACATGTCATTTGTATTACAGTAAGAACTGCATTGACTCTCACTTGGTGTAGTAGTGCACACCTTTAATACCAGCACTCAGGACACTGAGGCAGGAGGATCACTGTGAGTTCGAGGCCAACTTGGGCTACAAAGTGAGCTCAAGGCCAGCCTGAACTGCATAGTGAAAGCCTGTCTAAAAAGTAAAAATGTATTTCCATTAACTCTACAGTTTATTTATGGTAATACTATTATTTTAGTGATACTAATGCTACCTATCATGAAACAGGAGATATCATTCCACTTTTTGATGTCCTGTCCCATTACTTTCCTCAAAGCTCTGTAATTTACATTATTAATCTCTTCCCCTTCCTTAGTTCAGGTGATTCTGAAGTATTTTCATTTTTGAACAATTGAAAATGGAATTTATTTCCTGAATATTTGTCAGTGGGTTTCTTTTTGTGTACAGGAATGCTACTGATTTTTATGTGCAGAATTTGTACAGTACCAATTTGTGAATGTATCTCAGAACTAAAATTCTTCTGGTGGATTTTTTGGCTCTTTTATGTAAAGAATCATACCCACAAATAGGGAAATTTGACTCCTTGTATTTTTTTTGTGTGTGTGGGTACCAGGGGTAAAGCTCAGGACCTCATATGCCAGCAGGTACCTGTGCCACTGAGCGATATCACCAGCCCTTTTTTCATACATGGATACCGGGAGTCAAACTCAGGACCTTGCGCTTGCCAGGCAGGCGCTTATGACATTGAGCTATCTCACTGGCCCAACTCCTTGTATTTTTATTTGTATCCTTTTAAAAAATAGTCACTACTTCCTGATTGAATTGGCTAAATTTAAATTACTACAGTATACCAAACAGGAGTGGTGAGAGAGAGCACCTTATCTTATTTCTGATTCTAGAGTAAATGCTTTCAGGTTTTTATTTTTTCTATTCCTTTTGTGGTGAGGTCCTTCTATATCTATTTTAATCAGGACTTTTTCCATCAAGAGATGTTGGATTTTGTTAAAGTCCTTCTATATAGCTGTTGGGATGATCATGTGATTTTTATACTTCAGTATATATATGAAATGAATTACATTCATGATTATTTATACATTGAACTATCCTAGCTTCACTTGAAAAAATCTGACTTGGTCATCTTTCTAAAAAGCTGTTGAATTCTGTTTGAAATCATCTCATAAAATTTTTTTATTTTTATGTTTATCAAGGGTATTAATAAGTAGATTTACATTTTTGTTAAGTCTTTATCTGATTTTGGTATCAGAATAATTTTGGCCTCATAGAATAAATTTAGAAGAATTCCTTCCCTTACCATTACTTAGAGAAATGTGATACATAATTGCCTTACGTTTTTATGTCTTTATGTAATACATGCAGATATTTTAAAAGAATACAAAAATAATCTTCTTCTATGAAAAAATAAAAAATATTTTAAAACAAAATAGAGAATAAATATACTTAATGCACAGAGTACTGTAATCTTAAAAGAATGGCCAAAGAGTACATGCCATAGAAAAACAAAACACTCTCTTACAAAAAAGAAACAAACTAATGATAACATAAAACTTTATTTTCAATGAACAAAGAGAACTTAGTAGTATAAATTTAAAAATTTAACATATATAGAAATATTTTTGAAACAACAGAACAGAGAATTTTGGGAATTACTTAAACTTCACTCTGCTTCCTAGTCCTCTATTTTCTATTTTGCTATTTTATGTGTATATTTAGAGTTTCTAATACAAGAAAAACGTGATATGTAAGCTTGTTTTTTTTACTTATTTCACTTAATATTATGTTCTCAAGTTGAATGTATTTGTCTATGAATTTCTCAAGTTTATCTCGTTTTAAGGCAGAGGAGTATTTCATTTAGTATAAATACCACATTTTCTTTATCTATTCCTCTATTATTGGATATGTACAGTTTCCAAGACCTGGTAGCTATTAAAATTGTGCTGGTACACTCATGAGTGTGCATGTATCACTGTAATACGATGACTTTGACTCTTTTGAGTCAAAAGGAATTTCCATTTTTAGTTTTTCTGAAGAATCTTTACACAAATTTCCACAGTGGTTATACAAGTTTACACTCCCTTCGACATGGTAGAAGTGTTCTTTTGTCCCACATCTTCCCCAGCATTTTTTATTATTAAGTTATTAGATGATTGCCATTGTTCCTAAGGTAAGGTGGTATCTCAATGTAGTTTTAATTTGCATTTTTCTCAAAACAGTGTTGTTGGTCATTTTTTTAAATGTATTTATTGGCCACCTGGACTTCTGAGAAGTACCTATTCATTTTGATTGGGTATTTGAGGTGGTCTAATTTTCTTGATTTCTTTATAAATTATAGATTATAGTCCTTTGTTGTAGTAATTGGTGTGAAAAAATTTTTCCATTTCTGTTGGTTGTACTTTCACTTTGTTGGTTGTTTTCTTTGATGTGCAGTTTTAAAATTTGATACAATCCCTTTCTTGATTCTTGGTATAATTCTTTGTGCCACTGGAATTTTGTTCAGAAAGTTTTTGTCTATTCCTATATCTTCAATAGTTTTACCTATTTTATCTTCTAGGAGATTAAGTGTTTCTGCTTTAAAATATAGGTCTTTGGTCCATTTTCATTTTAGCTTAGGACAATGTGAGATATATGGGTTTAGACTCAATCTTCTGCAACTGGATATCCAATATTTCCACATCCATTTATTAAAGAGCCTTTCTTTCCTACAGTGTAAGTTTTGGACACCTTGGTCAAAAATTAAATAGATGAATATGTCTACGGTTGTTTCTGTTTCCACTACCCTTTTTCCACTACCCTGTTACATTGATCCACATTTCTGTTATTGTGGGGGTATCATTCTCTTTTTATCACTATAGCTTTGGAATACAACTTCAAATCTGGGATTGGGAAAAATTCCATGTGAATTCTTGGGTAGTTTTCTCTAGATCTGACAGAAATGCTGTTGTTGTTTATGTCGAGATTCCCGTTAAATGTATATAAGACTTCTGGAATTATAACCATTTTGAATATATCAGTTCAGCCTATCCAGGAACATGGGATAGTCTTCCATATTCTGATATCATCCTGAGTCTCTTTCAGAGTGAAAAATTTTCATTGTCGAATTCTTTCCCTTCTTTGGTTAGTTTAATTCCTAAGAATTTAAATTTTCCTTAAGATATTTTGAATTACCATTGTTTTTCTAATGTTTTTTCCAGTGGGTTTATTATTCGTGTATAGGAACACCATTGATTTTGTGTTTTTCTTTATATCTCATTATATTATTGAATTTGCATATGATTTTAAGGAGTATTTTAGTGGAAGTTATTGAATCTTGTAGGTACACGATCATATCATTTGCAAATAATGATACTTTGAGTTTTTTCTTTCCTATACATGTAATTTTTATTTCTCTCTCTTGCCTGATATTTCTGGCTAGTGTTTCAAGGGCTATGTTGAACAGAAGTGGTGATTTTGGATATCCTTGTCTTCTTCTTAATTTTAGAGGCAAAGCTTTCATTTTTTTCTATTTAACATGATATGGGAAGTGGTTTGGTCATAAATAACTTTTATCAGTTTGAGGTGAGGACTGTCTATATTTTCTTTAGCATATGTAACAGTAATGGATACTTGATTATGTCAAAGATTATTTTTTTGTGGGTACCAGGGGTTGACTTCAGGACCTCACACACCAGCAGGCAGGCGCCCGTGCCACTGAGCAATATCACCGGCCCTTTTTGGTATGTGGGTTCCTGGAGTCAAACTCAGGCCCTCACGCTTGCCAGGCAGGCGCATTCTCCACTGAGCCATCTCACCGGCCCCAAAGATTTAGTTTTTCTGCATCTACTGAGAAAATTATGTGATGTTTGCCCTTGCTTCTATTTATGTGATGAATTATATTTATCGATTTGTGCATGTTGAACCATCCTTGCATCCCTGGGGTGAAGCCTACTTAGTCATGATGTATTATCTTTTTAACATATTTTTTTCATTGTGTTTAACAATGGCTTGCTGAGAAATTTTGCACCTATGTTCATTAGAAAGATTGACCTGTACTTCTCTTTTTTCATTGCATCCTATTATGGTTTTGAGTTCAGTATAATGCCAACTTCCAAGAATGGTTTTGGGAGTACTACTTTTCTTCTCAATTTCACTAAAGACTTTGAGAAGAATTGGTGTTACTTCTTCTTGTACCTTTTGTATACTACACCTGGGAATCTACCAGGTCCTTGGTTTTCTTAGTTAGTAGTTTTTCATTACTGTTTCAATTTTATTCCCTGAAATCAGATTATTCAAGATTTTTAAATGTTTCTGGTTCAGTTTTCATATTTCATATGTATGTAGGAATCTGTCCATTTCTTCTGAGTTTTTTTAATTTTTTGGCATACAAGTTTGTGAAATAGTTTGCTAATAAATTTCTGGAATTCACCAATGTCCATTGTGATTTCACACTTTTCTTTTTGGTAAGTTTGGCTAAGGATTTGTTCATTTTTTTCAAAACTTTTCAATTCATTGATGCTTTTTATTGCTTTTTAAATATTCACTTTATTTCTGGTGATATATTCTGCAAAATTATATTTCATAATTGATGGAAAAATAAGATTGTTCCATGATTAAGAGCACATAAAGAAATTTGTGAAGACCAAGCCAGAACTTCAAAATATTTTGAAGAGTATCCTAGAAAGAGACAAAAAAGCTAACAATTTCAAATGGTCCAATAAAATGCAGCAGGCAAGGATTGTAATTACATAGAAATAAAAGAAAGTAATACAGCAAGAGGTAAATAAATTCCTTTTTTGTACAAGCTTTGGATTTGGATTCTTTGTGTTTTTCTAGGGCCATAAGATGCACCAATAGGTTATTTATTTAGGCTTATTTTGTCTTTCTGATGAGGGCATTAAAATTCCCTCAAGAACTGCTTTAATTGTGTCCCATAAATTCTGACATGTTTTACTGATATCATTTCATTATAGGAATTTTCTTATTTTTCTGTAATTTCTTTTGTGACCGACTGATTATTCAAAAATGTGTATTTTCCATGTGTTTGCATAGTTTCTGTGATTTCTTTTGCTATTAACTTCTTGTTTCATTGTACTGTGATCTGGTAATATCCATGGGACAATTTTGATTTTTTTTGTATTCACTTAAGCATGTTTTATTAGCTAGTATGTGCTTTATTTTAGAGAAAGTACCATGTTCTTCCAAAAAGTGTATATTGTGATATTTATTAAATGCATATTCTGATGTTATTCTGATATTTATTAAGTTGATTTGTTCAGTGGTAGGGTTTTACTCATATTTCTTTGTTGATTTTTTTGTTTAGTTGATCTATTTGTGATAATGGGGTATTGAGGTCTCCCATGAAAAATGTATTGATGATTATTTGAACTTTTTTTCTATTAGTGTTTATTTAATGAAGTTGGTGCACTCTGGTTTGGGGAATATATGTTTATAATGGCTATCCTCCTGTTGGATATTTGCATTAACCAATATGTAATGTTCTTCTTTGCCAATTTTATCATCTTTGCCTTAAATTCCACTTTGATAACAGAATAGACACTCCTACTTGTTTTCAAGATTCAACCAGAAAATTTTGTTCCATCCTTTGATTTTTAGTCTATGAGTTTCTTTCTTTGTTAAATGTGTTTCTTGTATGTAGCACACTATTCGATTTTATTTCTTCATACATTGTGCTAATCTGTGTCTTTTGATTAGAATTCAGCACATTCATAATGATAGTTACAATTGATAAGTATCGCTTTACTCCAATCATTTTATTACTTACTTCTTGCTGTTTTGCTTTCTTTTATGTCTATGTAATTACAATTCCTACTTGCATTCATTTTACTGGACCTTTTGACATCGTTAGCATTTTTTCTCTACGATGCTCTTCAATATTTTGGAGTTCTGGTTTTGGTGTTCATGAATTTCTTCATGAACCCTTAATCATGGAATTATCGTATTTTTCCATCAATTATGAAATATAATTTTGCAGAATATATCAGTCTTGTTTTAAATTACTTTTAGTGCTTGAAACTCTTGTTCCCAACTCGCCTTGCCTTTAAATTTTGTGTGTAGTAGTCTGTTGTAATTCTGATGAGTTTTTCTTTATAACTGATTCACTCTTTTCTCTAGCAGATTTTAGTATTCTATTCTTATCCTGAACATTTGGAAGTCTAATTATAATTTGGCTGATGTTTGTATCCTTACCATTCCTTTTTGGGTGTTTTATATGCCTCACTTATCTGTATGTTAAATTCTTTTTCCATGTCTCAAACATTTTCTGCTATTACTTCTGTAAACAGGTTTTATGCCCTTTGTGCTGTTTTCTAATTTTTCATTTATTCCAATTTCCCTTATATTAGTATTCTTTGAGTCATCTATAACCTTCTGGATCGATTTTTCATGTTTTCTGTTTGTTTTTAAATTATCTCTCATTAACTGATCACTAAAAATGGCCCTTTCTTCTAAAGCTGACATGTCCTCACATTGGTTGCTTGTGCTGCTTATATTTTCAACCATATTTTTTAATCTCCTAAATTTCTGTTTTCAGCTGTTTTACTTGATTTCCATAATCTTGGGATTTTTTTGTTTTGATCTAATCTGCTAGTATCTTCTGATTGGATTCTTCAGACCATTTGAATTTATTTTAATTATTGAAAGATTTGTACTGATTCTTATCTTTATATTATTTTACCAGTGCTTGATTCTATTGTCTTTTTCATTTAAATATGCTCCAAGTGATATTTAGTCTTTCCTTGGCCTTGTGAATGTTTTTTCCTCCTTGTCTCTGTTTTGAATTTCCTAAAGCAATTTCTGCACCACTGACTTGGTGTTCATAATTTTTTACCAGATGCTCATCATGGATAGTTTTGTTTCTCCTTAGATTTTTGAAGGATAGCTTTGCAGAACATAGTGATCTGCTTTCTCATTTATTTTCTTTTAGGGCTTGAAAAACTTTACTCCAGGCAATACTGGCATTTAAGTTTGAATTGAATATTGTACAATTATTCCAATAGGTTTACCCTTAAGAGATGATTTGGCCCTTCTAAAGTCTTTTAGTATTCTCTTTTTCTTATTTCTGGCACTGTGTGGGATGTGCTGTGGAGAGGTACTTTTCTGGTCTTGTTTATTTGGTGTTTCAAAGTCCTCATTTACCTGGGTACCCATTTTAGTCCCTAGATTTGAGAATATTTTTGCAATAATTTCAGTATATAATTTTTCTACCATCAAGTTCTATTTTGAACCTTTTGTCAAATCTGATCATCTTTATGCGTGCTGTTTTGTAGTCTTCTAGATTTTGAGTAATCTCTGATTGTCTCTAGTTATGAGTTCTATATTACTGTCTAAATGTTCCAGTATACCTACTTTGTCTTCAAGTTTTGACATTCTTTTTTTTAGATTGAACTTTCCTACTGATGAGATTTTCAATTGACATTTCCAGAATTTTATTTTGATCTCTTTTTATAATTTATTTGTTCACTAAATTCATCCTTCATATCCCACATTGACTTCCTTATTTCATTTAGCTGCTTTTATTGTTTAATTATTGATCATCTATGTACTTGATTTATTTAGCAGAATATTTTTCTCTTTTCTAATTCATTTAACAATTTTAGCTATCAGGTTTTTTTAATCCTTTGCCTGGAATTCCATTCACCTCATTGTCTGTTAGATCAACCTTTGGGCAGTTAAGGACTTTGTTAGGGATCTTGTTTCCTTGTTTTAGCATTGTAGTTGTGTTTCTTTGTAGAGGTTTGCAGAGCAAATAGGAAGACTGTCTCTTCCAATGTATTGTGGAGAGCTTCTTGGTAAGAGAATTTTCTGTGATTTGCTCATAGTTGTGAGGTTGTCTCTGTGTGAAAGTTTCTCTCTAGTTTGTTCTGAATTCTATGTTCAATCCCTAAGAGTGTTTTGAGAGAGAGAGTATCTACCAGTAACATCAATAATTATGAAGCTTGGGCCAGTGAGATAGCTCAGCATCATAAGCACCTGCCTGTCAAGTGAGAGGTCCTGATTTCAACTCCTGGTACCCACATAAAGGAAAAAAAAGGGCGGTGATACCACTCAGTGGCACAATCAATTGCCCGGCAAGCACGAGGTCCTGAGGTCTGCTCCCAGCACCCACATTAAAAAAAAAAAAAAAAATATATATATATATATATATATATATATATATATATATATATATATATAAAATGAAGCCAGCCCTATATGATTGTTAGCATTAAGAACTTGTTTTAGGAAATCTCTACAGTTTTTTTGTCCCATGAAATGACAAAGAGAGTAATGAAGCATAATATGCTAGAAAAATTAAATCTTACTATCATTCATATTAATTCCAATATAACGTATCAAAGAAGGGGAAAGATAGCAAAGAAAAGGAAAAATATAAAAGTGAGAGAAACAGAAGCAGAAGATTTGCCTGAAAATAACAAAGGCAGAGAAAAGAAAATATTATAAGTGGGTAATTAGAGATAGGGTATTCATACACAACTGTTAAACTGACAGTCAAGCAAGTTTATCAACTACCCAGAAACAATGTTGACATGGGCATATGTGAATAAACAATCTGGACTATTATAGAAGCAAAAACATATCCACACACACACACATATATATATATATATATATATATATATATATATGACCTAACTTAAGCAAAGAGCAAAAAATAAAAGGTACAGGCAAATATCCTTCTTATTCTAGTTAGGGTGAATATTTTAAAGTGTCTGGTCTATGTTTCTGTTTTTTATTATAAATACTTTATTTCAAATAGAAGGTACAATCTCTCAGGAGTTACATAATTTGAAAAGCTACAATCACATCATGGTGAAGCTACATTTAAAAAGTGCTGTAAATAGAGCTGCGTGGCTTTGACCATATACATTTCTGCACAGCACTTATGGAATAGGCACAAAGTAACACCTTCTCCCTTTTATCTAATTAATTGTTCTGGTATGTAAGTTGCTCTCTATTTCAGCATATCCAGAGTGGTGAATAAACAAGTCACATAGTCAAAGGTTGCTTAAAGTGTACAGGAGATAGTCCATACTTGCCATGGTCTTTCCCAGTCTAGTGGAATAGGAAACATTCCAAGCCATGCTCCTACAAAATTAGAAATTGTAGTGATCTGGAGATTGTTCTCCCAAATGGATGTAACTCCATTTTTACTGAAAATTCTTAGCTAAGCTTTGAGGTTTGGTCCTAACAAACATAAACACGGTAGAGTAGTAAAAGTAGACAAAATAACTGCAAATAAAAATGTTTCCAACACCAACTCAATTACTGGTCCTCTATATAGAACAAGAATTATACAAAAGGAGAAATAAGACACAAGAAAGTAGGTACAGCATTTCAAAAATCTGGTTACCTTAAGTGATAATGAACTTCTTTTAGAGGATATATTTAGCTTTGATACTAAATATAATACAAAGTTGATTGAAGTTACAAAAACAGAACAGTTACACAACCACATCAAGTGTGTGTCTAAAATCAAGAAGTTCTCCATGAAGAATGATGGAATACAAACACTTAGAATAAGTGAAAATATGCATAGTAAAGTAAGCATAAGTAATGTCTCAATATCAGTATCTTTCATGATGCTTTTGTCAGTGGCTGTCTAACTTTCCTGCCCATGGAAGAGAAAGGGAGGCTACTGACTTCCACCATCAGGTGTGACAGGCTTCCCTATGTTGTTGTCTTTAATCATCATGGTCATAAACCTCTGACTTGGATTCAGAAATTCACTACTTGCCCCATTCATCCCTCAAAGAGCCTGGTGATCTTAGTTTACAGTTATGCCTCTGCTCCTCCAATCCCCTCTCTAGCCTGTGATTTCATTGATATCTAGGTGTCAAGTAGGTGAACTCTGGGATAACAGAAATATTCTTTCGTGCCAAATTTATTTATGTTCTCCAATTTCATTGGCTTCTTTGAATGACCAGTAAATCATATCTTCATGAACTGATCTGGAGTGCCTGCTCCCCCTCCAGGGAACACATGTCACTGCAGTTCAGTTTCTCTCCTCATCTCTCTCCTGTCTGCAATTTAAGTGGCATTTGGAAATTGGCAGGAAAGAACCCTTTTGGAAATGCTGCAGGTTTCTCCATCCCAAGTTCTCACAGGTCCCAGCAACAAAAAACACCTGTTTTTTCACTGTCTCATAGACAACATGGTGTCTCATGTCAAGTCCCTAGCCAGGAATGCATCCTCCACCCCCCTCTCCATAGGATTCTGATTTTATCACACTCACTCTGCCCTCTAATTGTTTCTCTAGCTTCCACTTTCCACAGTGCTCTGTTCCACAGAGGTCCTTCTTGTCATATATCTCACTCACTGGATCCCATGTCCTGGTAGGAGAAGTGCTAGGCCCAGTAGACACTAAGGGTTGTAGCAGCAAGACAGAGCTGATGGGAAGTTGCAACAATTGGGTTCATCCCTTGGAAATATTTATATAATTTTCAATATTTCATATGCTTTAGACTTGGGCTGTAAGCAGCACTGGTAGGCAGGATTGGCCCTGCTTCTTATTCCAACCACACCTTTTTCAGGATTTTAGCTGTTTGGTTTTCCTTCATGCTGATTTCCTCTGCTTATGTTCTGATTCACCATGCAGCAGTTTTATGGTTTATATTTAATATGTTCCCCCAAATCCTCATGTTTTTGGAAGTTCATGGAATCATGATGGCATTATATTCAACAGTGGATTCATTATTGATAACTTCATTACCTGAATGTATTATTATAAGGCCTTGTCAGAGGTGGGTCACTGGATGTGTGAGTTGGAAAAGTCTGTTATTGTCCTTGGTTCCACCCTTCTTTGCTTTCTGGCTGCCATACCTTAAGCACACTTTCCTCTGTTATTCCTTGCCATTCTGTTCCTAGTGTGGAGCCAGCCTAAAATGAACCTAAACAATAAAACAAAATAAACTTGTCCTCCTCTAACTTATGTGTGTTGGGAATTGTGTCTCAGTGATGGGAAAGATAGATTTTGGTGCCATACATGGGATACAAAACCATGCCTTTAGTGTAGAGTGCAATCATGGGCAGCAAACTAATTAATCTGGTGATTGAAATTTCAAAGCAGCTTAATATTCAGGATGTGGCATGAACATTACTTGCTGCTTTGAACTAAACCTATACTAAGAATCAAGAGCAAATATTAGAGCCATATTATGTGAAAAGTATGCAGTTTTAACATAAAGGAAGCACCTGTGAAAATGGGTCCTGGAAAGCATCGCTGCTGAAAAGATCACCTTTAAAAAGTAGCCAAGTACTTTGCATCAGCAAAATTGAAAACTTGCTTGAGGTAATTTCAAGAATCAGAAAGACTCCATCCTATTTCCAGGATGAAAGTTGCAAAACCTAAAGTTTTCAATTGAGAAGGGAGTCCCAGGTCACCCTGCTCAAGATGGGTAACCTTGGGAATTGGTTTCCAAAGATTTGCTTCACATTGTGCAGTCCTCCAGGCACCCAGACATCACTGCAGCCATGGTCCAGGGTGGCCTATATACTGCATAAGCAGTTGGCAGACTTTGGCATCATTCAACTGGTGCAAAATTTAGAGGAATGAAGAATTTAAAAGTTATGGGGTCATGAGCCTTCCACCCAGAACTTAGAAAAGGTCTGAGACACCATTCAGTGTATCCCATAGAGGACAGTCTATGAAACTGTGAGAGTGAAACCAAAAGTGCAGTAGAAACCACAGATGTTTGGAGGTACAAGGAACATGGCATATCTCCTGAGGAAAGCTGAAGGCAGTGTGTGGAACCATCCAAACAGAGAGGCAATGAGACCTGAATCCATGTATGTACGGGGCTGGGATCACCCAAGCCCTTTGGAAATTACATCTCAACAAAACCTGCCTAGGGCCAGTGAGATGGCTCAGTGGCATATGTGCCTGCCTGGCAAGTGCAAGGGCCCAAGTTCAACTCCCGGAACCCACATATGAAAAAAGGGGGCCAGCGATATCGCTCAGTGGCACAGGCGCCTGCTGGCATGTGAGGTCCTGAGGTTGACCCCCAGTACCCACAAAAAAAAAACACAAAAAAACCTGCTTCTACTTCTGAACACAGAAGTACAGGATTTGAAATGTCTACCTTGCTGGGTTTTGGCCCTATTGTTTTTTTTTTTTTTTTTTTTTTTTTTTTGGTGGGTACCAGGGATTGAACTCAGGACCTGGCACACCAGCAGGCGCCCATGCCACTGAGCGATATCACCGGCCCTTTTCTCATATGTGGGTACCAGGAGTTGAACTCAGGAGCTCGCGCTTGCCAGGCAAGCGCTTATGCCTCTGAGCTATCTCACCAGCCCCCCATTTGATTTTATACCCCTATTTCTCCCTTTTAGAATAGGAATGCTTACTCTATGGCATTTTATGTTGGAACTACTGATCTTTCCTTTTTAAAGTGCTTACAAAAAAATCTGCCTTCTTTTATAAAGACTGATTTTTATTGGTACATTTTAGTTACATATAATGATCACGTTCATCATAGGGAATGTGTAGATGTACATGATATAACTTGATTCTTTTTTCCCATTCTCCTACACTCCCTGAAACCGCTCTTATCCTCCTTATTTACAAAGGCTTTTTCCACTTTTTTCCTTCTTTTCTCATTTCTAACTTTTCCCTTCCTTCCTTGTCCCTTCTCCTCTCCCTAGTTCCCCTTCCCATTTGGATATTTTCTTCCTAATTCATGATACATATTATAAATATTGGTCCTTATTTACACTTTTGTTTTCTCACAACAGAGAAACAATGTGGTATTTACACAAGTGTGTCCAATCTTTTCACCTAAGTGTATGGTCTCAATGTGCATTTACGTAGAAATGCCTCAAGCTTATCTTTGTGGTAGAGTAGTACTCCATTGTATATAAAAATCTTTATCCTTACACCAGTTGATGGGCATTTGGACTGTTTCCAAGATTTAGCTATTACAAACTGTGCTGCTATAAACATAGGTGTGCATATATAACTGTGGTATGATGCTTTTAATATTTTTGGGAAGATACTAAGAAGGAGAATAGCTAGGTCATATGGAACCACTAGACCTACTTTTTTAGGAATCTCCACACTGATTTCCATGGTGGTTACAACAGTCTACACTTCCACCAACAGTGGAGAAGAGTACAGTTCCCCCAGCCTTGCCAGCATTTATTATTGATTTCTCGGTAATAGCTATTCTTTCTGGAGTGAGATGGAATCTCAGCGTTCTTTTAATTTGCATTTCTCAAATGATCAATGATGTTGAACATTTTTTTCACACATTTATTTTCTATTTATTTCTTCATCTAAGTGTCTATTCATTTCTGACTCCCAGCTTTGGATTGGGTCTTTAAATCTGGGGTGTCAGATTTCTTTATATATTCTAGATAGTAGTCCTTTGTCTGGGGAATAGATGGCAAAGATTTTTTCCCACACTGTGGGTTCTTTTCACTCTGTTGATGGTTTTCCTTGGTGTGCAAATGCTTCATAATAAGATGAAGTCTGAGTAGTTGATTCTTTGCTATAGTTGCTGTGCGAACAGATTTTGTTCATAAACCCTATACCTCCACCAATGTCTTCAAGGGTTCTAAGTATTCTCTCAACCAGCAGACATTTTTTCTCTTTTAATATTTATTTTTTTTGTGGGTACCGGGGGGGTCGACCTCAGGACCTCGCGCGCCAGCAGGCAGCCGTGCTACTGAGTGATATCACTGGCCCCTTTTTTTTTCATATGTGGGTTCCGGGAGTCGAACTCAGGCCCTCGCGCTTGCCGGGCAGGCGCTTAAGCTGCTGAGCCATCTCACCGGCCCTCTTTTAATATTTAGATCTTGGTCCATTTCAATTTTATTTTAAATAAATGTGCATGGTAAAGATATGCTCTTAGATTTACTCTTTGGCATGTGGAAAGCCATTTATTCCAGCACCATTTACTAAGGAGGATATTTTTCTTGCAATATATCTGTTTCTCACCTTTGTCAAAGATAAGGTGGATAGTGTGTCTGGAATTGTTTCTGCATCTTTTAATCTGTTACAGTGATCCTTGGGTCATTTTTTTTTTTTTTTTTTTTTTTTTGGTCAGTATCATACTTTTTTTTAATCACGGTGGCTTTGTAGTATATTTTCATGTCAGGGATTGTGATGTCTCCTGCCTTGCCTTTTTTGCTCAGATTTGCCTTTGCTATTTTAGGACTCTTTTGTTTCCAAATGAATTTTAGGACTATTTTCTCTAATTCTGTGAGACATGCTATTGGAATTTTCATTGGGATTGCATTAATCTTTGCAACAATTTTGGAATTATGGCCATTTTTACTATATTGGTTCTTACTACCTAAAAGCAAGGGATATCTTTCCACTTTCTGATATCCTATTTGATCTCCATTTTGAGAGTAGTGTTGTTTCCAAGATAGAGATCTTTAACTTCATTCATTAGATTGATTCTGAAGTATTTCATTTTTTTTTGGATGCTATTGTATAAGGTGTTATTTCCCTAATTGCTTTTTCAGTGAGTTTGCTATTTGTGTACAGGAAGGCTATGGATTTTTCAGTGATGATTTTGTATCCAGCTACACTACTGTATTTGGTTATAAAATCTATAAATCTTCTGGTGGAGTTTTAGGAATTTTCTATGTAGAGTATTATGTCATCCACAAATAATGATAATTTAACTTCTTTTCCTAACCTTATTCCTTTCATTTATTTCTCTTGTCTAATTGCTCTAGCTAATATTTCAAGAACTGTATTGAATAAGAGTGGTGACAGTGGACATCCTTATCTTATTCCTGTTTTTAGAAAACATATTTTTATTAGTGTTTATTAACTTTATAAAAGATAATGGGTTTCAATTTTCACACATACCTATAGTTAGGTTTTATCCATCTACTCATTATCAACCCCCAAACTACTTCCCTCTCTTCCTTATTTCTTTCATCTTGACTAATAATAGTATTCCTTTTACTTTCAGGTCATTAAAAAATTTTTATATGTTAGGTAAAATATGATTTTTGTTTTTCTGAGACTGGCTAGTTTTGCTCAACATTATGATCTCTATATGCACCATTTTCCTGCATATGACAAAATTTCACTCTTCTTTAAGGCTGAATAATACTCTGTTGTGTATATATGCCATATATCCTTTACCCATTCATCTGTTCATAGTCACATGAGCTGGTTCCCTATCTTGGCTATTGTGAATTGTGCTGCAATAAATGTGGGTATACATGTATCACTCTACCATGCTTTGGGTATATACCTTTGGGTACATACCAAGGAATGCTATAGGCGTATCTTAAGGAATGTTTTTAAAGATATTTTGAGGTACCTCCATGCTGATTTCCATAGTGTCTATTGTTATCTTCCACCAGCAGTGCAGAATGTAGGTTTTTAATTGCATATTCAATTTCATTGAATAATATCATTTTATTTAGAATTTTTATATCTTCTTGCATCACCTTTGGTAACTCATATGTATCTAGGAACCTATTCATTTTTTCTGCATTTTCCATTTTATTAGAATACAAGATCTTGTAGTAGGTATAGATGATCTGGATTTCTGAAGGATCCATTGTGATTTCACCCTTTTCATTCATAATTGCCTCGATTTGTGTCTTTTCTTTCATTTTTATAAGGTTGGCTAAGGGTTTGTCAATTTTATTTAAACTTACAGAAAACCAACTCTTTGAATATTGATTCTTTGTATATTTTTCTTAGTCTTCATTAAGTTAATAAGTGATTAGATCTTTATAATTGCTTCCCTCATACAAGCTTTAGTTTTGACCTGCTCTTCTTTTTCTAGAAGCTTGATGTTTAACAGTAAGTTGTTTATTTGAGCTTGCTCTGTTTTCCTAATAAGGGTATTGACCACTAGACATTTCCCTCATAGGACTGATTTGACTGTGTCCCATAACTTTTGGTATGTTGTGTTGGCATTATTGTTTAATTGCAAAAACTGCCTAATTCCTTCCTTAATTTCATCTGTGACCCCTTTATTTTGGGAGGGTTTTATTTAATTTCCATAAGTTTATTAAGTTCTTGTAGTTTCTTTTGCCATTGATTTCCAATTTCATTGCACTATGGTCTGATATTATACATGGAATAATTTCAATTACTTGTCACTTGCTTAAGCACTTCTATGAGCTAGTGTGTGGTCTAATTTGGAGAACATCCCATGTGCTACTGAGAACAATATGTATTCTGATGTTGTGTGGCGGAACACTCTGTAGACATCTACTAAGTTCGTTTGTTCAAAAGTTTAGTTCAGTTCTAATGTTTCATTGTTGATTTTTTGTCTAGTTTATCTGTTCATTTCTGACAGTGAGTTATTGAGATCCCCCACTACAAATACATTAGTGCTTATTTGATTTTTCATGTCCATTAATATTTCTTTCATATAGTTGGGTGCACTGGTATTTGTTACATATATATTTATGATTGTTATCCCTTCTTCCTGGAAGAGATGTTCCCTTTACAAGGATGTACAGACCTTGTTTTTCTCTCTTAATTATTCTTGGCTTGAAATCCAATTTGTCTGTAAATAGAATAGCTAGCCCTGCTTTTCTCTGGGTTCCTGTTAAACAAAGTATCATTTCCATCCTTTGACTTTCAGTCTATGAATTTCTTTTTGAATTAAATGTGTTTCTTGTATGCAGCATATTGTTGGATCTTGCTTCTTGATCCATTCTGCCAGTCTGTTTCTTTTGATTGGAGAATTGAGACCATTAAGGTTAATGGTTATAACTGATCTATGTTGACTTATCTTTTTCATATTATTTTCCTGTTGTTTGCTCCCTTTTCCCTCTGTTTGTTTGTATTTCCCTGTGGCTTAATTCTGTTGGGATTCATGGAGTTGTAGTCCTTCTTATCTCTTTCTAGAATGTCCTTCAGAACACTTTGGAGTGCTTGTTTGCTGTTCATGAATTTCCTCAGGTGTTCTTTATCATGGAAGTATCTAATTTCTCCATCAATTTTGAAAGATAGTTTTGTGGGGAAATTTTGCCTTTTGTCTCAGAGGAGACTTTGGACTTGGACTTTTCAGCAGTGGTGGAACAGTTATAAAGCTTTGGTAACCTTAGAAATGGGCTAAGTGCATCTTGCATAATGAGATAGACATAGATCTTTGGGGGTCCTGAGTCAGAATGTTACAATGTAAATCTGAAATGTCACCCAAAAGCTTCATGTGTTTAGAAGGTGATTTGATCTTGGGCACTATACTCATCAGTAGGCTTATCCATTCATAAGTACATTGGCTTTGAGTGCTGTTGGGTGGGGGCTTGGTTGGAGGTGAGTAACTGATGGCATGAATTAGAAAAGTACATTCTTGTCCCTGGCTCCTTCCTTATGTCTTTGCTCCCTGGCTACCATGGGTTGAGCCCCTTTCACCAGGCAGCTTTCTCTGCTGTTCTCTTCCTGGCTTGCATCCAGCTAACTAGCTAAACAGCTAAGGACTAAAATCATGAGCCAAAATAAATCTCTTTCCTTTTTAAATTGTGACTGTCACATTTTCTGTCTCAGTGACTAAGAAAAACTTCATTCCCTTCTCTACCTTGATGAGTATCCCCAAATATCCTGTGCGTGGTCTTGCCACTAGCATTCTGTTATGGAATTCTATAAAATACTTTAAAGATGTCTGTCAGGGAAAATAAAGCACAAACTTTTAGAGATCAAGAAGAGTACTGGGAAAAGGAGAGGTAAGTAATGGGGATGAAAACAATGCAGACTAATATGTGTGTACCAATATACCAAAACTAATCTCAAAAAACTAATTACAAGGTCTGTCAGCTCCATTAAACTACAAATATCTGGAAGGCAAAATTTATTGTCCTGTTCTTTCCTATGAGATTTAGCATATAGTAGACTTTAAAAAACAAATATAAATCTTTTTGTGGAACTGACTATACCCTACATTGCCGGATTTTCTGGTTAAGGTTAATGTTATTTGGCTCTATTTTTCATCCTTGTCTTCTTTATCCACCACAGAAGTTGTGATTCTCTGTGAGATAATCTCAAGTGTCTGTAATATTTACTTCTTTCTAATAAAATGATCTTGTTCATCACTGCATACACACACAGGGGGACCTTTATGCATGTATAATCTGTCTAGTTATGCAGGAACCCAGGCACAATAAAGCCCTCTGGTTGTTTAAAAGTTCTACTGTCATTAACTCAGAATTCCTAATAATTTTACCTTTGAACCCTGATCAAATTTTTTTTTGTGGGAACCAGGGATCGACCTCAGGACCTCACGCACCAGCAGGTGCCCGTGCCGCTGAGCGATATCACTGGCCCCTTTTTCGTATGTGGGTTCCGGGAGTTGAACTCGGGCCCTCGCGCTTGCCAGGCAGGTGCTTACACCGCTGAGCCATCTCACCGGCCCTCAAATTTTTATATGTAAGCCTGGTTTCACTGGAGTGTCTGTGTGAGCAGGGAATGTATATGCCATATCAATATTTATCATTTATTGTCTTCCGATTTGCACATAGCATCTATCTTACCTCATGAACACAGAAGACTTAAGGACACACAATCCACATCAGGTCAATAATAATCAAAGAAAACACAAGATAAGTGCATTAATGTCAGTATGAATAAGGCTCAACATTGATCTATCTTAGGAACCAAATTTTTCTTTTGCACTTAATTTACTTCAAATGAAGAAAGAAGACAGTATATTCTAAGAAATAAGAGCAATAGAAGACTATACTATTTTTTCTTATTTTAATTTTTTGTCTGTTACTCAAACTCTTTGCCTAAAAGCCACCATATAAATGAAAAACAAAGATAAGAAAACTGATAATTTTTTGTTCTTTTTGTCCTTTTCTCACCAGGAAGTCAAAAGTAGAAAATGTTGGAAGACTATGTACCTGTCATGGACTATAATACAAACTGCTGAGTTAGCTTTTGTATGATTTCTACGTTTCTGATAAAAAATATATATGAAAAAACATGCCTGTACAAGACACAAAATAAAAATTGCAATATAGGTGAATTTGCAAAAATGTTACATTTAAATGGTGCATTACATAACACAAATGTAAAAGGAAATTTTATTCTAATCATTTTAATGTAAATTGTTCTTTACTTATAGCAATAAACAGGAAATTAAAAACACCATGAAAAATGCAGAGGAAGTCTAGAGAAGAAAGGAAATAGTTTTATATTTTAATTATATCAAAAATAATTCCCTATTAAATTTTGTAGAAGAAGTCCCACATTTTTTGCTTTGTACTGGGCCGTGAAAATTTTGTAGCTAGTGAATATGCCATTTCTTGTGTAGCTATATGGCTACAACTATTATTAGATTAATATGCTATTACATTTATAGGCTACTCAAACTGTTCTCCAGAAGAAAACTCAGTTATCTCATTCTACACTTCTACTGCTATGTTCCCAAGCTTCTTTTTCAGTGGTGATGAGAAGGGCTAGGTCAGAGTATTTCTCTGCTCTTTCAACCAACGACCACCCCATTTGAGATATCATGTCATTCCCATACAAAATATCATAAGTTTACTGCATTAAGCTTTGTTATCAACTGAATCCCAACTCCTCTCCCTATTTCCTTTGTGATCTTGAGTAAGTTATGACCCTCTTTTGCAAATCATCACTCTCAGAAATTGTGAATCAGTGTGTCTGGTGTGTGACTTCAGTGTCTGACTTTGCAATCAGTAATCACTTTCCCATTTTACATACTGGTATTTGGGAAGCACTGTTACATAATTTCTAATTCCTTCTTATCTTGCAGATTTATGATTCTGTGAAGTATACAATATTCTGAGGTCCTTATTTTGCATTTTCCCTAGAATGTGTTGCTTTTTCTTTTCTTTAAAACAGGACAAGTTTTTCCTTTTAATACAATCCTCAGTAGCATACTATTCAAGAAGAAGCAAGCCTTTCTTGACTAGATCCTTAAAAACAACAAAACAACAATATTATTATAAATTTAAAAATCTCCCTGTGGTAGCAAATAACATTACAGAGATCTGAAATGCAGTATCTTTAAGTTGGATGTGTTACATTTAGAAAGTATTCATTCAAAATCTTGCCAATATATTGAGCCCTATTCTTTTAATCTATAGCATTGGGGAAATTACTATGAAATAGATGTAAAATATAAAAGGACAGTTAGATGTTGCTGATGAATAATGTGTTTGAATCCATTGATTATTTTTTGATGTGCAAAGGTAATACTTCTTCATGAGACCTAATCAAATTTCTATTGCTTTAAAAATTCCAGCCTTACAAGGACCAGAAAAAGATTTGGAAAATGAGCCAGGAATACAGAAGACTTTGCAAATAGAGGAAAGTAGCATATGGGTGTGGAGATACTTGTCTGGGTAATTAGGTGCAGGGCAGAGTGAAATTTTACAAACAGCCATAAAACAACCTGAGGAAAATCAAAGTGAAATTGAGTAAAAAATGAACTGAGGATGTATCATTACAATTTCATCAAAGGCCTTTGTTTTGATAACCTTTGTTAACATTCCATTTATGGCTTACTTCTACACAGGTGTGATTGCTGAATTAATTAAAAACATTAAATGAATAAATGGAATACCTAACAGAGCTTATTTCTTCTAATACTTCTACCTTTGCAATCATGGTTGCAAAGAGTTTATTATTGATAACTAATACTCAGCTTATAGCTTATAAATTCTTTTTTTATTTTTAAAGAGAAGAAAAAACAAAACAAATCAAAAAAGAACAAATTTTCAAAACAACATAATAGGAGGGTAACAAAGGTTAATGCATTATGTATTATTATCTTTAAGTTAGTTATTCAGTGTACCAGATATTAGCATTCAATTGTCCAAACATTATTGTCACAAACCTTACTCTTCAATGAACTAAGTAAAATTGGTAGTGTATCTATCTTAACCATCTTATATATATGTAATTTTTTTCCTTTCTCTTCTTTCTTTTCCCTATTCCCCTATTCCAGTCTCTCTTTCCTTTTGACCAGTTTCTTTTTGATTTACCATGTCTATTGTACATTTTGGATCTTATTTACTCTTTCAGTTTCTCATACTAGAGAGACAATACGATGCTTACACATGTGCATCCGGTTTATTTCACTTATGAGTATTTTCTCGATGTGCATCCATTTACCTATAAAAGTCTCCAGTTTATCCTTCTTTATGGCTGAATAGTACTCCACTGTATTAAAATACCACATCTTTCTTATCCATTCCTCAGTTGATGGGCATTTGGGTTGTTTCCAAGATCTGACTATTACAAATTGTGCTGCTATAAACATGGGTGCACGTATATCGCTGTGGTACAATGTTTTTAATTCTTCTGGGAAGATACCCAGAAGGGGAATAGCTGGGTCAAATGGGACCTCAAACCCTAGTTTTTTGAGGAAACTCCACACTGATTTCCACAGTGGCTCTACCAGTCGAAACTCCCACCAACAGTGAAGAAGGGTTCCTTTTTCCCTACAGCCCCTCCAGCATTTGTTGTTAGTTGATTTCTTGATAATAGCCATTCTTTCTGGGGTAAGATGGTATTTCAGTGTTGTTTTAATTTACATCTCTTGAATGACTAGTGATGTTGCCCATTTTTTTGTATATTTATTTGCCATTTGTATTTCTTCATCTGAAAAATGTGTATTCTTTAAATTTGGGAGGTCTGATTTTTTTGAGTTCTTTATACATTCTCGATTAGCTAATAAATTCTTAAGTTTTGTCAGGAGGTTGGTGAGGCTGTGTTTCAGTACTAAATCATTTACTAATTTGAGTTGGTCTGCTTGCTTATCTGTTGGCTTCTAGTTATGTCATTTCTTTTCCAGTTACACACCCACAGTGAGAGAACCACACCAGCTCAAAGACAATAGTTCAGCACCTCAAATAAGTAGAAATTTATTATTTCATTGTGTGATTTCACATTTCCTACATGGAAGAGAAATGGCAGGATGTATCAAAGAGTCTCATATGATATATTTCTGTTCCAAATATATCAGATGGGACAGTAAAATATATAAATGTGAGCCACCATTGAACAATGCTTCTTCTGTGTGTCTCTTATACCTGCAACATTTTAATCATATCTTTTCTCTCTCATAATGTAATTATAAGCTTTCTGACTTAACATATTGCAAAGTATTGCCTGAGAGCAATTCATTATTGTAATATACTTAAGAAAATATATTAGAACCACTGAAGTTAATTTTGTCCAAAATTGTAATTGACAAGCTCTATTTTAAAGGGACCAGGAAAAAATGCACTACTAATAAAGTGCTGGACAGAGTCTCAGATAAAATCTTGTTTACATTTTCAAAGTGGGGGGAAGAAACTTTGAATTTCCATCTTTGCTAGCAGGAAGAATGATTCATAAATCTTTGTGGATGTGGTTTATCTTTCTTAATATGTGTTGAAATGCAGTCTGTAATGTATCAATTTAAAAAGGCTTTCCACCCTTTTTTTGGTAACTACTTTTCCATTTTCTTTTTTGTCTCCTCTGCCTTGATTTTATTTCTTTAATGATTAAAAAAAAACAGTTTAGTGAAACAAGGCTGCCAACTCTTTTTCTCACTTGGCTATCAGACAGCTTATTTTTTAGTGACATCAATTTTCTTTATGCAGTTTTTAATGCCATGGCTGCACTGGCCAATCTCTTAACAGATTTTTTTGTTTTGAGGAAAAATATTTTGCTTAAATATTAAAATGTATTTTAAAGCCTTTCATATATATGCTGTTTATCCATTTTTATATGGAAATATGACATCTTGGTTTTGGAAAATTGTCTTTTTGCAGATTAGCAGAAAACGACTATTAAAATTATTCACATAGTGTAATGATTAGTGAGACAGAAAAGTAAAATGAATAAAACAAAACAAGTTGTAGTTTAACCAATTTATTGCCATGTAGTGAAGAGACATACACTATTCTTTAGTGTTACTTTCTGCAAAAAGCCATTTCAAATCTCCCAAGCTTCAATGAGCTTTGCTTCTCTAAGTTCCTTAGTTTCTAGGCATTTACATAAAACAATGTTTAGGATAACATAGGTGAACCAGGTCATATAAGAAATAAGTGTTAGAGCTGGGATTTTGATATAGGCATTCTTATTTCCAAGACTGCCTGAGCACTAAGAGACCATTCTTTACTACCCTCTCACAATAGATTTTCCAATAGGAGGGAAACACATGTTTAGGTAAATTTATAATTCTGGCAGCAAATGTGGGAGGGATTCTGCCTATTGGTTTGTTTTCATCAAGTGATTTCATTTGAATCAAATTATGTACTATTGTCAGTGGCTTTAAAGGGTGTTTATTCAAAGAAATTTGAAGATACGTGAAATTATTTAGATAATTTTGCTTCAAAAATGACTGTCTTAGTTACTTTTCTCATTGCTGAGACAAAATACCCAACACCCAAAGCTAAAGGAGGAAAGGTTTATTTGGCTCACAGCTTGTAGAACTTTCAGTTAATAGGCGGGCTCCAAGGCAGGGTGGCATGGTAGAGGGGCATCACACAGGAGAAAGAGCCCATGGCAAGCAGGCAGGCTAAAGCACACTAGCCCTTTTTCTGTCCCTTATATTTTATGCTGTCTACCTGCCCTAGGGTGGGTATAGCACTCACACCGTTAATCCTAGCCAGAACTATGCCAAACCAATCAGTGGACTGATTTAGTAATCACACACTTTTGCTTCCAGCACCAAACTCTAGATCCAGCCACCTCTGAAAAGCACCTCCCCATGACTCTATAAGGCTTTGAAGGGACATCTAGACACAAGCCATGACAATGAGAGTCAAAGTTTCTTGGTATTTACTGATAATTGCAGGTAAAGCAGAGGGATAGTACCAAGAATTGGAGAAGTATTCCGGGTAAGAGTTATTATTTAGGAAATTCCAGTGACAGAGAATCTGAAATAACCTGTACAAGCCCAACTGAATGCAATCCTGGGTCATAGGGTAAACCTATTTGTCCAGGTTACTCTAGCTCTGTTAGTGAGTTTTTGGTAATTTTACTATTATTTTTACACTTTAATCCACTGATAATTATGTTTTCATAAATTTCTTATCTTTTTAATCTAATCCTCTTTTCACTTCTCAGGATATGACGACGTTTAAGACATTCACTAAACATTCTACAGTATTTTCTGGCGACAACTCATGTAAGTTTGCCCATAAAATACACAAACTCCGTTTCCACCATTCCCTGCAAGAAAAACCAATGTACTTTTTTTTAAATAAAGGGAGATATTATTTTGCAAATGTTAATTCTTTTTTAAACTGGGTGACAGAAATGAACAGTACACCTGCCTTATAAGATTCAAAGTAGTGGACCAGTGAGATAGCTCAGGGGTATAATCACCTGCCTGGCAAACACGAGGTCCTGAGTTTGACTCCCAGTACCCACATAAAAAAAAAAGATTCAAGCTAGGGAAGTATCTAGCCCTTCTCTTTCTCAATCATTTTGTCAAGTTCTACTGTTCCATAAATCTGTAATTTTAACAAATCTAATCCTCTTGTCTAGGTAAATTTTCTCATCAGTAAATGAGATCATTCATACAGATAATCAAAGAGCATCTCTGGTGCATTGATGTGCAAAATTTTTAAATTCCAGAAAGAAATTTTCCATGAATGCTCTAAGTTTTATTGCTTTTCTCTCCTAATGTCCATGTATGTCTCCATGTACATATCATCAAAAAAACTAAAATTATAGTAGCTGGTACTTGGAGTGGTCTTCACTCTGTGGAATTTAATCAATTCCTAAATATTTTGTCTGTAAAACAACCTTAGGAGAAAAGCACTCACAATACAAACTAAAAAAAAAACCTTGGAGAAATTCATATACATAGTAGGCAGGAGATACAATTTCAATGCAGCTAACCTACTCAAGAGACCATATACTCAAATTCTATATTATCTTGACCATCTTTCTTACTAGAAGTTGGAAAATAACTAATATTATTTTAAAAGAATCCAAAATTAGATTTCAAATAGCTAATATTTACAAACATCTTTCCTCACAGGTTTATTAGCTAGCTTTCTTGTTGCTGAGACACAGTATTTGTGTTATGGCTTATATCTAAATGTCACCCTCAAAGCCTCATGTGCTCATAGGTGGGGATTTTAGGAAATGACTGGGTCATGGATGTGTGATACTGGATCATGGGTGGATGAAACTGAATTAGTCCACTCTTTGGTTTATAGCTTGGTGTGATGTTGGGAGGTGAAGCATAGTGGTAAGTCGTAGGCATGGCACAGGAGAGTATATACATCATTCATTCTCCCTTGATGATGTGCTGCTTTCTATCTGCCATATAATGGACTGTTTCTCCTCTGCCATGCTACTCTGCTTTGAAGCCAGGTGACTATGGAATGTAGCTTTTACAAACTGAACGAAAATGAATGTATCCGCCTTTAACTTGTAGGTGTTGAGAATTTTGTCCCAGTAAAAGAAAGTAACTAAGGCTGATTTTGGTATCAAGAGTGGGGTCATTTCTGTGATACTACCTGGCCATGTGGCTCAGAATCCTTTGGAACTGGCTTGCAGGAATTATTTGTAAATGTTTGGCAATGCCAGCTGGAGTAGCAGCTGTAGGAGTGATGGCCTGAGGTATATATGAGGTGAATATGCAGAATAAGGGACTTTTGGAGCCACACAACCCAAACCTCCCAAAATGCATGGTTAGAGATTAAAAGATAGCCTACTAGGCTACAAGTCCAAGGAGGATCAAAATGCATTGGCTTAAGTAATGAATCAGTGCTCTGGCCTTTGTCCTCCCCATACTCAAATTTATCATTTAGATTTATCCCAAGGTCGGTCTTTTAACGGACCATCCTGACTTTCCCCTCTTCTTTCCCTATCCCCTACATGAATTCCTGATCAAACACCCTTCTTTTTTTCTTTTATACTGGCTTCATGGTTCTATCAGTAAAAAGCCAGAGGGGCTTCAATTGGGGGCTGTCATTTGCAAATGTATCATGCAGAGGGGTCTCAGTTAAAGGCAGATTCTCTGGACTCTCTTAGAGTATGGATTGAACATTGATTTTGAGTAGTCTTTGAGTATTCTTACATTCTTTTGTGCCACACCATGATTGTGAACTGCAACAAGCAGCCATAGAGTGCTGTGAGCAAAGTTTGATGGGAGATTCTGCTCAGAGCATAAAAAGACCAGAATTTTGGGTGTAATTCAGCTGAAAATCAATCCTCAAGATATTTCAGTTGGGAACAAGGAATGCCTTAGCAGTTGGACTCCTGGTTATGTGTTTTTTTTTTTATTTTTTTTAAAAGACAACAGGTAGGTCCAGTGAGATGGCTCAGAGGCATAAGAGCCTGCCTGGCAAGTGTGAGGGCCTGAGTTCGACTCCTGAAACCCACATATGAAAAAAGGGCCCGTGATATCGCTCAGCATCATGGGTGCCTGCTGGTGCATGACGTCCTGAGGTCGACCCCAGGTACCCCCCCAAAAAAAAGACAACAAGTGAACGTTCTCATGTATTAACACATTCAGGAATTACAGAATGTACAAATACCTTTTGGAGAAAAACATTACTTAGAATAAGATTAAGCCATGTAAAAGCTAAATAAAAATAAATGATTAAAGAATGGAATAGTCACAAAGAAATTGCATTTTCACACTAGGGAAACAATACAATGTTTACAAATGTGCTTCTGGTTTATTTCGCTTATGATTATTTTGTCGAGTTGCATCCATTTACCTATAAAAGTTTCCAGTTCTGGCCATGTTTTGGCTGAAAATTTGTCAGCATTTTCATGTGTCCAGAGATATTGTGGGTTTAAACCCACCTGACTAATTTGGTGAAAGAAATTTCAAGGCAGTCTAATGTTTTTGCAGTGGCAGGACTAGTGTTGCAGGCCAGCTTTACCTTGAGCATCAAAATCAAACATCCCAGCAAAATGTTGTAAAAAATTGTGTTTGTCCATAAAAGAATTTCAATCAAAGTTGAAACTTGCAAAGATGGTGCAGAGAATAATGTGGTTACTGAAAAGATTAGCATCAAATAGCCAAATATTTGGGAAAAGGACAATAGAAACCATGGCCTGAGGGTATGACAAGAACCAGCAAAACTGCATCCTTTGCAGCCTTAAAACTGCAAAGATAAGACTTTGCTTTGAGAAGACAGTCCCAGGGTACCATTTTCCAGAATGGCAGTGGCCTAGGGAATCTCTTTCTCAGGAGTGGGTTCATAGTTCTCAGTCATCCAGGCATTCAACCCCTACAGCCAAAAGAGAAAGAAGCCTGTCTGAGGCTCCATCTGGCACCAGATCTTGGCATCATCCACGTGGTAGTTTTAGATGTAGGCAGAATGAAAGATTTTTGGGATTAGGAAGGCTCCCACCAAGATTTCAGAAGGCCTTGGAGGTCACACAGTGTACCCCTGAGAGGGCAGTGTGTGAAGCTGTGAGTATGAAGGCAAAAGTGTAGAGTCCACAGAAGTTTGGAGAATCCAGGACTATGGCTTGTCTGAGGAAAGCTGCTAGGTGTGAGAAAAAGTAGATCAAAAGAGAAGCCATGAGTGCAACAACAACCAAGAGTGCTGTAGGAGCAGGGCCACCCAAGACCTTTGGAGTTCATATCTTTTCAGAGATTTCTCTGGGTGCTGGTCATGGGACTACAAGATTTAATGTTGGCTCTGCTGGACTTTGTTCTTGCTTTGGTCCCATTCTTTTCTATTCCCTATTTGTACCTCTTGGAACTGGAATTTTTATCTTGTGATATTTTATGTTCGAGGTGTTTAGCTTTCTTTTCATTTTTGCAAAGGCTAACAACTAAGATTTTGCCTTAGAAATAAAAAAAAATTGACTTGGACTTTTCAGCAATGCTGAAACTGTTAGGACTTGGGCAACTCTTAGAGATGAACTAATTGAATTTTGGGTAAATGTATGTGCATGAGTCTTTTTGGGGCCAGTGGTCAAATGTTGTGACTTATATTTAGATATCCCCCAAAGGCTCATGAGCTCATAGGTGGGGCTTTTGGGAGGAGACTAGATCATGGGGATGTGAATCCTGCAACAAGGTTGTGTGATACTAGATTAGTCCATTCTTGGATTTTCCGCTGGGTTTGATGCTTAGAGGTAAAGCATGGTGGAAAAGGTTGTCACTATGGGTGTCACATGGAATACATCCTTCCTTCTCCCTTGATGGTATGCTGTTTCCTGCCTGCTATGCTATAGACCATTTCTCCTCTGCCATACCCTTCTGCCATGCTATTCTGCCTTGAAGCCAGGTAACTATGGACAGTAACCTCTACAATCTGTGAGCTAAAACAAACATCTTCCTCTAACTTGTGAGTGTGGTATTTTGTTCCTGTAATGAGACAGTAACTAAGACAACTCAACACACACAACATAAAGGAAAATTTTAGTTTATCCCATAACTCAGTAGATTCAGTACATAGTCCACAGGCTTTAAGAAAGAAACACCATAGCAGAAGGGTGTGGCAGAGCAGAGGTAATTACTTCATATAGGCCAAGAATCAGAGCAGAGGAACAGTGCCTGAGTGGAAGGCATGAGAATCGAGGTGTAGACATCAAGGCCATGCTTCCATAAACCATCCAGATACAGACAGAAGTGTGCTCCACCAATTCCCAGAGTGTATACCAAAGACAGTCAAGTTGAAACTCCACCCTAACCACTGCACCACACTCTTTTTCAAATTGCTACTCAAATCCATCTCTTTAAAACATACTTTATCTTCAAATAAAGACAACAGAAGTTCATAATTCTGACTAACAGTATACACTATCTCATATAAGACAGGAAACACAGTCATTACTTCCCAAAAGTTTCAACAGTTAAACCATTTTTAAAACATCCAAGCTTCTTCTCAACCTTAAATCAAACTCTTAGTTATGAAGCTGTGTAACAATCAGAGCAATTTAAAATAATCCCAAGATACAAATGCAAAGGGTAAACATTTCCATTCCTAAAGGGAGGAAAAAGGGAGTAGAAATGAATCAGACCAAAAAAAAAAAAATCAAGTCTCAGCAGGAAAAAAGAAATAAAGTCCTAAAGCTCCATATCTGGCATCTGTATACCACAGTGGTAAAATTTCAGTTCCAAACAGGTTGGGTAGCCCCACTCTTATGGCCTTGTAAGTTACAGCCCATACAGCCTCCCTCATGGTCTAGTTTCACTGAGGGACTGCAGTTTTTCTTGGCAAGAGTCAAAATTCCAGGCATCTCTTTTTTCTTGTTGTCTTCACTGCACTTTTTTTCTTTGCCACTACATCATACACTGCCCTCTCAGCAGCTCCTTACCTGAAATCTCAGATCTTACTTTGATATCGATGGAAGCCTCCCTGGACCCACAACACTTACATTCTACATGTTCATAAAATCAATATCATGTGGATAATAACAATGTCTGCTGTCAGTAGAAGCAGTAGTAAGACCATTTGGACCATTGCTGTAACTGACTCTGGGTGTGTAGGTGACTTACCAGTGTTACATGAGCTCTGAGAGACCGATTCCCTTCTTGAGGAGGGGTTCCAGGGACTCTCTTCTCTAATGAAAGTTTACCATTTTATACCTTGGAACCTGCACTGGATGGATTCTTGCTGATCAACAAGATGCTATCAAGGTGTCTTTCTTCTTATCCCTGTACACAATTCTTGGTTTCTTTTAAGTGGTGCTAATCTCTTCAGCAACACCTTGGCCCTGGGTTACCCTTCTTTGTTTCTGAGCCAAAATTAATGCTTTTCAAATTTTTCTACTCTGACTTTGGCCTTTAATGCTCATTATAGTTCTTTTTAAATGCAGTGAGCAGTACCCATACAACAGCTAGAATTTTGGTTTTTTGTGAAATTTACTTTGCCAAATCAATTAGTCTCCTGTCCTTAATCTCACCTTCTCATGAAATCTCAGGGTATGTGCCAAATGTAGACAAATATTCTGATATTGTCACCTTTAATCCAACTGTCAGTGCAGTCCTCGTTCTCAACTAAAACCTCTGATTCTGCCCTTCGGTGTTTGCATTCCAGTCCATATTGTGTTTTTCTGAGCTTCAACTAAAATCACCCATCAAGCTTGGCATTCATCATTTTAGTTCTCCTCTGGTCCACAACTGCAGAAGTTTCCAAACTTCTCCCACAATCAAGTTCCAAAGCATACTAAACCACATTGTGAGATACAGTCACAACAATGATCTGACTGCCAGTAACAATTTTCTATATTAATTAGCTTTCCAATTGTTATGACTCTATACCCAACACACAATTTAAAGGATGAAAGTTTTAATTTTCCAAATTTCATTAGATTCAGTAACTTGTTGGCAGGCTGTAAGGCAGAAACAACATAGTGGTAAGGGATTCTGAAATAAAGCTTCTTAGGTCATGGTTGACAGGAAGCTGAGCAGGGGAATAGTACTCATGAGGAATGGATAAAGGACCAAACATAGACCCCAAGGCCATGTCCCCGTGATCCACCCAGACACATTTAGAAGTGTGTTCTTCCATTTCCTGTGGTGGATTTCAAAGCCAATCAAGTTGCAACACCATTCTCACCACCACAACAATATTCTGAAACATACATACAAATATCCTCAATTATTTAATTGCTTTCATTTACTCAATAACGTTAAAACAAGAAAACTGTTTTGATCTGTTTGCTCTACATTTTCAATCATTAAAACTTGCCAGGCACTGTACTGTGCCAGAATAAACTAGTCCTTCCACTTATTAATGGCCATATCTTTATGCGGAGAAGATTTTGCTAATCTGAAATTTTGCAACTGAGCTCTAGTTTGAAAATCAGCTATAATGTCTCATGTAATGCTTAAATATCACATAAATTTAACCTCTTTTTGAGAAGTATTAGCTTAGCATTTTCATGACAGAAAAACTTGTATTTGCAACTAAAGTAAGATTTTAAATCTAAGAACATGCAAAACCTTTTTCCTATCTTGTACTTAAGTAGTTCCCAGTTCTTGTTAGAGTATGTTAATGGCAAGTGAAATTGTTTAATTCGTTGTGATTTCATATATACACAGTTCACGTACTTCATTTTACCATTTTGTACTCTTTCTGGAGATATTTAAAGAGCAATATGTTCTCTTTATTGCAAATTTACCAAGTTGCCTTTAGGTTTATATTTACTGGTGAATCAATTATCAAGAGATAAGACTTAGGTCATGGAATGATAATTATGATCACTCTGGCTGGCTTACCTTACACACACACAGACACACACACACACACACACACACACACATACACACAAGAAAGTATATATGTCATGGTTTGTGTCTTGATGTTCACCCAAAGCCTCATATGATAGTGGAAGATGGACTTTTTGGAGGCAGCTGAATCTAGAATTTGTGATTGGTTTACTGTCTAGTGCTGGGATTGGGGGTGAGAGTGCTGCACTCGCCCTAGGGTGGGTAGCTTGCATACAATATAAGGGAGGAAAATAGGCTCTCCTCCCTTTTACTCTTGTTGCTTTTGCTGTCTTCTGCCACCATGAACTGTTGCTGTGCCACATGCCGCTGTGCTTTGAAGCCAGCTGATAATGGAGTAAAACATCTACTAACTGAGCTAAATAAACTTTTCCTCCTTTAACTTTGGGTGTTGGGTATTTTGTCTCAGCAACAAGAGAAATGTAACCAAGACAGTATTTGGTACCAGTGAAGTGGGGTCATTGCTGCAACTGACTATACCTGACCATGTGTTTCAAGAGCCTTTGGGAATGGCTTGTGGGAAGAGATTGGAATTGTTTGGAGATGCTGGCTTAAAAAATAGAACTGGAATGACTTAGCCTATTCTGTATGGGAGATTCTGGTCAGAGCACAGAAGATCAGAAGGCTGATAGAAATCCTGCCAGTAAAGACCAGGCTCAGGAGGTTTCTTCTGGGATAAAGGACTACATTGGCTGTTGGACTCCAGATGATGTGTGCTATGGCTTGGCAAAAATTTTGTCTACATTTTGCTCATGTCCAGAGACTCTGCACATGGAACTATGATTAAGGGTGTTGGACTAATCTGGCAGAAGAAATTTCAAGGCAGTCAAATGTTGAGGTGGTAGCATGGCTACTGTTGGGGGCTTTTAGCCAGGTTTATGTTGAGAATAAAGAGCATGGAGCCCAGCAAAATAATTTAAAATGCTGTGAGTTTGGCCAGAAAGGTAGCTGAAGTAAAGATATTTACTGCAAAGATAGAGCAGAGGGGATCATAATTGCTGAGACTGAATAGGAGATTTAAAAAGATGGCCTGAGGGCATCACAAGTAGCAATAGGATTCCACTCTTTAAAGTCTCAAGCCTGCAAAAGTGAAAGACTTTGCTTTGAAAAGAAAGTCACAGAGCACCATGCTCCAGAATGGCGGTAACATAGAGAATTTGTTCCTCAGAATTGGATTCAGAGTGCTCAGTGATCAAGGCACTCAACCCTTACAGCCAAGAGAGAGGGAAGCCTGGGTACTGCTCCAGCAGAACTTGGTATCATACACATAGGGCTGGTTTTAGGCACATGCATAATGGAAAAGTTGGGGGATTAAGAAGGCTTCCACCTCAATTTCAAAAGGCCTGGGAGGCCAGGGAGCATGTCCTGAGAGAGTGATGTGAGAAGATGTGAGCATGAAGCTAAAGGTACAGTGGAGACACCAGAAGTTTCAAAAAGCCAGGACCATGGATCATCTAAGGAAAGATGCAAGGAGGGAGCAAAGCTGACCTAAGAAAGAAGTCCTGGGAGCTACTACCACCAGAAGTGCTGTAGGGGTGGGGCCACACAAGCCATTTGGAGCTTACAACTTGCCACAGATTGCCTCTGATGCTGCACATGGAACTATAGGACTTAATCTTTACCCTGCTGGATTTTAGACTTGCTTTGGCCCCATTCCTTTGTATCCCCCTGTTTGTATCTTTTGGAATGGAAATGTTTATCTTGTGCCATGAAATGTTGGAAGTATTTTACTTTCTTCTCATTTGCACAGGAACTCACAGCTGTTTGCCTTAAATCTTAAAGGAGACTTGCGACTTGGACTTTTCAGTGATACTGAAACTGTTAGGATTTTGACAACTCTTACAGATGGACTAAATGTCTTTTGCATAAAGGGATGTGCATGAGTCTTTGGGAGGCTGGGGTAGAATGCTATTGTTTGTGTCTGGATGTCCCCTCAAAACCTCATGTGGTCATGGAGGTGGAAGGCTTTTTAGAGGCAGCTGAATCTAGAGTTTGTGATTAGTTCATTGTCTAGTGCTGGGATTGGGGGTATAAGTGCTACACTCGACCTGGGGTGGGTAGCCTGCATACAATATAAGGGAGGAAAAGAGGCTCTCCTTCCTTTTGCTCTTGTTGCTTTTGCTGTCTTGTGCTGCTGTGAACTGTTGCCCCCCTGCCATTTGCCACAATGCCTTGAAGGCAGCTGATTATGGACTGAAACATCTACAAACTGTGAGCTTAATAAACCTTTCCTCCTTTAATTTTGGGTGTCTGGTATTTTGTCTCAGCAAGGAAAGAAAAGTAACCAAGATGATGTAATTGTGACAACTATCAAGATAATTAAAGGCAAAAAAAATTCTTGCTTTAGTTATCTATTTCAGATGTGTGTTTTTAACTGAATTATACACCTAATTGCTTTAATTTTCCACTTCACTTTGTCTGAGGTGCCCTCAACTTGTTAGAATTTTGAGCTAATGAATGTATTTCACCAAACCAGTGTTTACCCTCTTCCTTTTACCTGCTGGCTTTTTAAAATTCCAGCCTTCAGGAAGAAATCTCTGTTGCTTCAGATTTCTATGTTTGAACTCTGGTGTGACCTACAGCAATTATAAAGAAAATTAGAAAAAAACCATCCAACAATTCTGTGAATCATTTTATTTTATAACACTAAGTTTAGAGAAATCTGGACAGATGGTAAAGATTAATTTCAGAATTTATCTATACCCAAAATCAATATCCATGTCAATGATACTGGACAGTGATAGTGTGTGGCTGGACCCTCATTTCCAGAACTGTAATCCCAGGATAAATCTCCTTTTTGTTGCAAAACATTTCTGGATCCTACTGTGTTCTAAAAATTTGATTAGAAAAGCATTGTAATTTTCAAGAGGAAAAATATTATGTATGTTTGTTTATACATACATTTGAGTGTTTGCTGTTGATCTTCGTTCAGTGTATTTCCTCTCCAGATCAGCAATTGTTAACAGGCAGCAGAGACTGTCTGCAAAGAACACCTAGAGAAAAGTGAAAGATGAAAGTCTAGTGGAGTTACCTGGATGTGTTCAATACTTATTAATCAAACCTGTCAAGCTGATTTCCAAAAGGCTCTCTCTCAAAGACCTGTTAATGAGCTGCATTCATTTTCCATGCCAATTAGTTGGAGTAGAAGTTTTTACAGTAGCCTGCTGTTAGCCTCTCATGTAAATACTTTCAACTGCTTATGTAGCTGTTCTTATAGAACCCAGAAGACCAATAGGTGACTAAGGCTTCACTTGCAAAAACACTATATTTTTGTAGATTGTCCACCCACACCTTGGAAGAATAATAAACCAATTCTATCTACCTAAGTTTAGGTTGTCCAGATAACATGTTAATGAATTTGATGGTGAACTATAAGCATAGTGGTGGAATTTTTAAAACTGAATTGTCATCTCTATGTGTAAGTACTATCATTCAACTATCATTGAATCATTTAAATATGGAGTTGCAATTGATGGGACTTTTCCAAATTATATTCAAAAGATTCATAATGCTATCTGAACAGAGTCGAAGGAATTATCACACCTTTCAAACTTCATAATTTACTTATATTTTCTCTAGAGCAAATTGAAGTGCAAAGGTAAGATCCAAGATTAGAAAATGTGAAAATACAGCTGCTCTTGTTGCTACCATATGTTATCATCATAAGACCCAGCACTAGAATTTTTTTTTCTTATTACAAATTAACAAAGCTTATATAATATACTCCTTTTTTTTACTGGATACAATGGTGACATTCCGAATTGTGTATGATTTATTATGTTATTTGCTTTGAGCTCAACATCTTACAGGGAAGCATTACTCATATAGAGAAACTGCTTTTCAAAATCATCCCTGAACTTAAAAGATCAACATGATTACAGAAATGATTATAATCAGAAAGTGACAGTAATCATTTTCTTTTAGTTCATTGTAAACTTAATGAACTATTTTTAGAGTTGTCATTTCTTGCATCTACCTATTGGTAGATTTTTAAATTCTGATGCTGAAGTTTAATGCTCATATGCACCATCAAGAAATTCTTAGAAAATTTATCTTTGAATTAAGTTTCATTCATAAACTTCAATGAGAAAATGGAGCATGTGGTAGTGGTTTAAAAATTGACTATGCCAGACATTTCTCCTCCTACTGCTTCTCTGTTACCATAGTCCAAGTTATGGCTACACAAGACTGCCCACCAACCACTGTTTCCCTTTTCCACAGCAGCAAGAGTAGAGCCCATGTCAATTACAAGCTGGGGATAAGGGCCACAATTCCTGCCTTGGACTGGCAGTATGATGGTGAGTGTGGCAAGTGCGTTGGAAAGAGTAAGCAAATTTCCTATCCATCATCTTCAATCCAGGAGTAAGCAGTGTTGTGAGTTTGCATTTGGAGAATTCCTTATTAATTATGAATTGGGGCAGTGTGTTGTAAGAAAGAGAGATATTTTGCTTGACTTTCTCCTTTCCTAGAGAAAGGCATGGCATATTGGTCTTGTTGGCAAGTGTTAGAACCCAGTAGCCAATGATAATACACCAATTTATGGGGGAGAGTACTAGGCATATACAGATCTCATAATCATCACTGTTCTTGATAGATTGCAATGTTATATTTCAAATTGAAAACACCATGACAAGTTTAGAGAAAAAGACCATGAAAAGGAAGATAAAGCTTCAATGACATCTTTTTTTTTTTTTTGAAAAACAGGTTGTACCTTTTAATTTTGCACTGTCATACAAATAAAGCAGTCAGTCTTTCTAGGGAGAAAATCAATTAACCAATTTTAGGAGACAATTTGAGGGACACACTGGCAAGAAAAAACCATGCAATTAATATTTCCTAACTTAAACATCCTTTAGTATGCCATATCTGAACTAGGGATACATACTCTTATAAACACACATTTTACAAATGAATAAACCTTGACTTGAAGAAGTAAAAAGAAAAAGATTTGATAAAGATGCAATTTTGGTAAACCACTTCATGACATTTAATAATTAAATTTGCAGAAATTCTGTGTAATAAGAGAACACTAAAGGTTGTTAGAGAAAAACATCAAGGAACTTATAGAGAGAAGCCCATCAGTATAAGAGCAGATTTCTCAAAACAAAATTTAAGGGCCAGGAGAGCTTGCCACAATGTTTTTCAACCACTAACAAAATTTGCTACTCTGGGGCTGGTGAGATGGCTCAGCGGCTTAAGCGCCTGCCCGGCAAGCGCGAGGGCCCAAGTTTGACTCCCGGAACCCACATACGAAAAAGGGGCCAGTGATATCGCTCAGTGGCACGGGCACCTACCGGCGCGCGAGGTCCTGAGGTCGACCCCCCGGTACCCACAAAATAAATTTGCTACTCTGGATTAATATTTTCTGCAAAATTATCTTTCAAAATTAATGAAGAAATACTTTCATGACCCCAAGGAACCTAAAAAATTCATGGCCACCAAACCTGAATTACATAAATTCCTTAAAAGAATCCCAGACAGAGATATTGAAGCCAACATCACAAAAAACCTCAAAGAAGAGAAGACATTTAACTGGTATAGTAGTTTTAAATGTAAATAAAGAAATCAGCACTGGAAAAATAATGCAATAAAATAATTCATTAAATACATTTCAATAATAACATTTAATGTTAATGGTCTTAACAATGCAAATTTCTGTCAAGATGGATAAAAAACAGAACCCAAGTGTATGTTTCCCCTCCAAGAAAACACCTCATTCACAAATAAACACACCAACTTAAAGTGAAAGAATGAAAAATGACACTCTATGCAACTTGATGTCAAAAGCAGACAAGAATAGCTATTTTATTTCCAGATAAAGTGAGCTTCAAAATAAAACTGATCAGAAGAGACAAAGAAGGTCACTACATACTTGTAAAGCAGCAATTCAAAAGTAAGATATAACACCCAATTTCATAACAGAAAAACTACTGGACATATAAAGACAGACATCAATATATATATAATCAAAATTTTTGATACACTACTCTCACAAATAGATCATCCAGACAAAAAATTGAACAAGGACGTATCAGTGTTGAACCACACCATGGAACAAATGGATTTAAGAGTTATATAGGTGTCTACAGAGTGTTCCACCTCCATAACTAAAATATACCTTTTTTCTTAGGAGACCAGAGACTTTATGTGAAATAGACCATATCTTATGCCAGTGGTCCCCAATACACAGGCCATGGGCAAGTATCCATCCATGTCATATTTGGAGCCAGGCAGTACAGTAGGATGTGAGTGGTGGGTGAGCAAGAAACCATCATCTGCATTTACACCCGCAACATTTCCTGTCAGAACATTGGTGGGATTAGATTCTTTTTGCAATGGACCCTGTAGCAAATTTTACATGCAAGGTGCATGCTATTTATGAAAATCTAAGGCCTGATAATTTGAGGTAGAGCTCAGGTGGAGATGAAAGTCCTGGGTAATGGCTGCAAATATGGAATAACATAAGCAGAGAAATTTGACAGCACAGAGACCATATTAAATCAATCGCTTTCAGATTTATATTAAAACAATATCTGTGAGGGTCAAATGACAATTAAGGTACATCTCTTGGCAGAATTCATAGTGGCAATTAAGTTGATGTATTCAATTTTACAGCTACACTTAGTGACAGGTTTTATATCAGAATCTGGCACTTCTTGTTTAAAGTCTAGAGAGACTATCTTAAAAGAGCAACAAAAACTTTGAAAAGCCTGGTTCTATTTGCAAAGTCCTATCATTGTGAAGCAGAGATTTCTGGAGTGATAACATCTATAACAAAATTACAGTGTAGACTGTACATAGGCAATACAAGTCAGGTAACAATGCCTCCCATAAACTCAAGATGGCGCCATCTAGTTGTAGCAAAACTTATTTAAGACTCTCACTAGTTCTGCATTATAATGAGTTGTACAATTATTTCATTATTTTATGAAATAATAATAGAAATAAAGTGTGTTATAAATATAATGCACTTACATCGTCCCCAAAATATTTCCTTTTGTAGGCAGTAAAATAATTATATTTCATGAATATATATCCTGATGCCAGAGAATTTAGAGACCTCTATTTTAAGGCATAAAGCATGCTTAAATAAATAATTGAGATAATCCCATAGACTATCACATCATGCCAGAATGAAACTACAACTCAACAGCAAAGGAAACCACAAAACCTACACAAACATGTGGAGAGTAAATAATACACTGTTGAATAATGATTGAGTCAAAAAATAAATCAATCAAGAAACAAAAACATTTCTATAATCAAATGAAAATGTAATGCTAAGGTAACAATACCTATGGGACACAATGAAAGAATTTCTAAGAGTAAAGTATATAGTTGTTATTGCCCTTGCAACTCACAGTCCTAGAAAAATATCAGCAAGTCCAAAATTTGTAAAAAGAAAGAAATTATAAATATCAGAGCAGAAATCAATAAAATTGAGAGTAAACTATACAAAAGAACAATGAATCTGCATAGGTTCTTTTAAAGGATATACAAGAGGGATAATCCCTTAGCCAACTTTACAAAAAAAAGACAGGAAGAAGACACTCATCAAAGCAATTAAAAATAGATAATGTAAAATCTTAGAGGAGACTGCCAAAATTCAAAGTATGATAACAAAATATTTTAAATCTTATATACCAAAATAAAATCAAAATCTAGAAAAAAGATAAATTCTTCACATATGAATTTCTGAAATTGAACCAAGATAAAAAAACCATGAATATACTAATAAACAAGCAATAAAAATACAAGAAGTAATAAAATCTTGCCAACTAAGATATTCTGAGAAGCCAATGGTTTCACCACTGAATTTTAACAGTAAGACAAGGAAACTTTAACAGAAATACTCCTCAAAATCCTCCATAAAGCTGAAATCTTAGGAACACTACTATATTCATACTTTGTAGCTAACATTACTCTAGTGCAAAATTAGAACATGTACTCAGCAACACAAAAGAGCTACAGAGCATTATCATAAATGATCAAAAATACAAATATTCTCAACAAGATACTTGGAAACAAAATATAACAAATCATTAAAAGGTTTATCATGACCAAGTAGGTTTCATGCCATGGATACAACGATGGTTCAACATAGTAAATCAAAACTACATAAATACTAGAACACTACATAAACAGAAGTGAGGATACAAATTATACCATTGTCTCAACAGATTAAGAAAAATATTTGACAAATTTCAAAAACCCATTCATGATTTAAAAAACCTTTTTTTTTGTGGGTACCGAGGGGTCGACCTCAGGACCTCGCATGCCAACAGGTGCCCGTGCCGCTGAGTGATATCACCGGCCCCTTTTTTGTATGTGGGATCCGGGAGTCAAACTCGGGCCCTCGCACTTGCAAGGCAGGTGCTTACACCGCTGAGCCATCTCACCGGCCCTAAAAAAAAAAAACTTTTGTAAATAGGTATAAATAATCATTACCTCAAATGAATAAAAGGCATTTATGACAAACTCACTGACAAAATGATATGAAATTGGGAAATCTTAAAATATTCCCTGCAATATTAAAGAACAAAAGAAGGATGAACAGCCTTACCATTCCTGTTGAATATAAAAATTCAACAGCATTTGAGAACATCAACAATGAGCCCAGCAAGTAAGAAATCAGGAAAACCGGGCCGGTGAGATGGCTCAGCGGCGTAAGCGCCTGCCTTGCAAGCGCGAGGGCCCGAGTTCGACTCCCGGAACCCACATACGAAAAAGGGGCCGGTGATATCGCTCAGCGGCACGGGCGCCTGCTGGCGCGCGAGGTCCTGAGGTCGTCCCCCTGGTACCCACAAAAAAAAAAAAAAAAAAAAAAAAAAGAAATCAGGAAAACAACCTCCATTATGGTAGTTCCAAAAATTTCAATCACTAAGTATTATCCCAAGCAATGAAGTTAAAGACCTCTCCAATGAAAACTATAGTACTCAATATAAAATGATTGAATAGGACATTAGACAATGAAAGACATTCCATGTTCTTAGGCCTAATGAATAGTCTCAAATTGGACACATTACTAAAAATTATATATAGATTTAATGTAAATCAAATAAGAATACCAACAGCATTCTTCACAGAATTACAAAAAGTGCTACCGATTATATGGAACTCAAAGAGGTACAGAATAGCCAAAACACTGAGCAAAGAGAGAAAGTGTGAGTCATAACACACCCAGACTTCAAGTTATACTACAAACCTACAGTTTTCAAACAGCATGCTACTGGTACAAACACAAACCTGTTGATAAACTGAACAAAACTGATGATACAGAAGCAACCCAATACACTGCTGGAAATCATATATTTGACAAAGGAGCCAAGAATATATGTTGGAGAAGAGATTGTGTCTTTAACAAATTGTGCTAGAAAAGATACTTATAAGAATTAATTTAGACTCACATTGCTCACATTGTGGTAAAATAAAATGAAAATTTATCAAAGAAATAGATATAATAACAGAATCACTAAATGTACTGGAAGATAAAATTGTTAAAAACCTTAAAGTCATAAGCATAGCCAAAGACTTACTAAACAGAACCCCAATTGCAAACCAAATAATATAAACATCAACAAATGGGATATTATCAAACTTTAAATCTTCTGCTTAGCAAAGGAAAAACATAAAAAAATGAAGAGACCACCTATAGAATCTAAGACTATTTCTACTAGCTACTTCTCAGAGGAACAATATGTAGAATATATAAGGAACTCAAAAATGTTAGACCTGAAAAAGTAAAAATGCCAATCAAAAGTGAGTAATTAATATGAATAGACTCTTTTCCAAGAAGAAATAAAAATGACCAATGAATAAATGAAAATGTTCAGGTTCTTTCATTATTAAAGAAATGAAAATTAACACTGAAATTTTATCTGATTGCATTAATAATGTCTGCCATTACGACTCAAAGAACATCAAATGCTGGCAATATTGTGGGCAAAAAGGAACACTTCTACCTTCTGGGCTGGAATGTAAACTTGTCCAATTAGTATAAAAATCAGTATGTAGATTCTTCAGAAAACTAATATTTGAAATTCCATTTTACCCAGCTATATTCTGAGCATATTACCAAATATTTTGTCATCATACTACATGATATATGTATGCCTATGTTTATAGCAGCACAACAGATAGTAGACAAATGATGGAAGTGGCCTAGATTTTCATCAATAAATGAATGGATAAAGAAATTGTGATATATTGTGATATATATATATATATATATATATTTGTTAACCGTGTCAACTTGAGTAAGAAATGCCAAACTAAATTGGATCACCATAGTTCTGAGTGCGGCTGAGGGGATTTACTAAAGATAGAAGACCCATCATAGGGTAGCTTGTCAGCTGAATGATAGAAAGAGTAAACAAAAAAGGAAGGCTTGCTTCTGTTTCTTTGGAGAACCTCCAGTGTGCACCTTCACCCTTGGATGTCATCTCCTGGCTTTTAGCACAGACCCTTCAGCCTTTCTGAACAGACTCCAGCCTCCAGTCAGACCCTTCAGCTTTTCAATGATACAGAACTTTTAGCCTTCCATTGCAGATTATTCACTCTCCTGATACAGCCTTGCATGGGTCACTACACTGAGCTCCAGAGCTTTTACAGGATTCGTTGGATCTCCAGTGCCCCAACAGACATTTTGCACTCTTCCAACACAAGAGTCTGTGGGCAGGCACTGTAAGCCAATCTTGTAAATTCTTATATATGTTTATATCTTGCATTAAATCTGTTTCTCTAGTAAGCACTGGCTGATTATACATATCATCCATAAAAAGAAAAAATTTGAGTCATTTCTGGGAAAATTGATTGAGCTTGAGAACATAATGCTAGGTTAAATGAATCAGACACAGAAAGTTAAATATCACATTTTTTCTTTTGTATGAGAAACCAATATTATAAATATTTCAAAGAACAAAATAGATGAGAGATGATAATAATTAGAGAAGTAGTGTTTTCAGAAATGGGAAGGGGATATCAGGAATTAAGTGTGGAGAAAGGAAGGAAGAGATTAAAATTGTTGAATATATCTATATGTATATCTATCTATCTATCTATCTATATATATATATATAGAGAGAGAGAGAGAGAGAGAAAGAGAGAGATTTCCATTCCTCCTAATCTTCAAAATGAATGTATTCATCATGTATTGCAAATATACACTATAACCATTTCTGGAAGCCCCACCCCTACAGCCTTGCCAGTTACAGCTCACACAGACACTATTTGGTCTAGCTCTATATAGATTTTGCCTTTTCTGGGCAGACAGTCTGGTTTCAAATACTGCACCTTATTGACTCTTTGCTTCATGGGACTTCCTTTGAAATCTGGGAGAAAACATACATGACCCCACAACTCTTGTAATCTGCATGCACAAACAACCAGCATCACAAGGACAATAACAATGTCTGCCACTCATAGGCACACTAGCTATCCCCCCTCGACTTTGACAACAGCAGCCTATGAACTTCCTATTGTTTGAGAATTGTGAAATTAATCTTGAAGAAATATCCTAAGAGAACCTACTCAAGCAGGAACCTTGTAGTTCTGAAATGAGTTTTATAATTTTGCTATTTTGTACCTGGTGTGGGTGAGTCTTTTAATTCCAAAATGCAGTCAAGTCATATTTTTTTCTTTTTCTATTTCCAAGTACTTTGTGTCTTTTTTAATGGCACGAGTTCCCTTAAAAACCATATTTTTAAGCCATAACTTTACATGTGGTTATTTTGGGGCCAAAGTTTAAGGTTTCAGAAATTTCTACTCTGGCTTTGTTCCCAACTTTAAATATTTACAAAATCAGCTTGCAATAACCATGCCACAGCCTCATCATTGGGCTGCCTTAAAATTTACTCTGCAAGATCAATTAGACCATACCTCTTAAACTCAGCCTTGTGTAAAGTCTCAGGACATATTCAAAATGTAGACAAAAATTTATTCCTCATTGTAACACACATAGTTTTGAGTCCAGTTCTTTTCTTGTGTGTGGGTACCGGGGGGTCGACCTCAGGACCTCGCGCGCCAGCAGGTGCCCATGCCACTGAGCGATATCACCAACCCCTTTTTCATATGTGGGTTCTGGGAGTCAAACTTGGGCCCTCGCGCTTGCCGGGCAGGCACTTAAGCCACTGAGCCATCTCACTGGTCCCGAGTCCAGTTCTTAATAGAATACTCATTCCTAAATGAAACCCCATGAGCTTGTTTTTTTCCTCTCCACATTGATGCCAGCGTTGTGCTCTTCTTAACACTAATGAGAACAGTCATTTAGATCCTGTTTACAGCATTCTAGGGCTTCTCTAGACTCATATCCCAATCTTTCATAATCCTCCCACAAATGAATTCCAAGGGCTTCTGAACCACATATTTATGTATAGTCACTGTAATGAGCCTGATCTCTGGTACCAATTTTATGTAATTGTTTTCCCATTGAGGGAAAAAAATACAGGTCACACACAATTTAAAGGAAGAGCATTATTTTTTGGTTTATGATCAGAGGGTTCAGTTAAGTCAGCTGGGGTCAGAGCAAAAACATCATGATGGGTGGGATTGGCAAAGGAAAGATGTTCTTCTCCTGATGGCTGGAAAGCAAAGAACAGAGGAACAGAAGTAATGAAAAATATACCTTAGAATGTCAGGCATTCTGTGATTCATGTCCAACTGGGCACCACATCTTAACACATTCTGCTATGAATATCAGGGCATTAATCCACTGATAAGTGTAACATGTCCATGATGCATTCACCTCTCAAGAGTCTCTTCATCACATGAAATTGACAATTAAAATTAACTGCCTTGCTACATCAGAGAATTCACTGTTCAAGGCATAATATCTCATTGTATAAAAGAATACAAAGGTGGTACTAGGTGAAGCATGATCCGTTTTCAAAAATGTTTGGACTTCAAAAAGATATTTTAAAATAAGGTGAATGCTAGTAGAAAATTCAGCTCTCAGAGTTTTTGTACCTATATGTGTTTAGTTTTGCAGCCAAGAGGCTCTGACTCAAAGCCCGCATAGATGAGAACACTGTTTAAATAAAATTCCTTTTGCAAATCATTCAGTATATTTCTTGAATTAAATAGATGCCTAATAAATGATAGCTATCATTATTAATATTAATATCTTTTGATATTCTGTTGACAAGTATTTGATTCAGTTCCATGACCACTGTGTCATATTTGTGAGTGACTGAAATTGAAACTCTTGTGAAGGGTTTTATACCATCCATTTTCATGCTACATTTTATGGCAGGAATAATCAGTACCTATTACTTTTTGGGGAAGACTGTGAAGAAAGGAATGTTATGAGAAAGGTCACAGATGTGAATTTTGTGGACATTTTTATGGAAAAGGAATTAGATAGCCACAGAAGTTCACAGAATTGTCCTTCTATTTAATACTTAATAGCAGGTGCATATTAATAGTGGAAAATCACAGAAGCATAGAATCTCAGGGCTTTTCAAGATTCTGTAAATCACACAACATACGGTAAGGCACATGGAAAGTACTCAATTAATGCTAAGCTAACCCCTGAATTTTTCAAATGGGAAAATGAGAGTAAGTGACTTGTTAAGATTATGCAGGTATTTCTGCTGGTTGACTGGATGTCTGCAGAAGCTTCACAGGACACTTTTCTATTTTGACACAGATTGTTGAAACCTGAGAGGAGAAATTGGGGGAAAAATAACAGGAGCAATGCAAGAACCATTTCTCAGAAAAGCAAGTAGTCAGACATATAATATAATGTATAGAAACCCTATTCTTTGAATAATGACTCACCTATCTCAGCCTCTAACACCACAGCCATTTCCTGGCCAATAAGCTAACCAATGCTACAGGAATGAAATATTTCAAATAATAACACACATTCCCAGAACTATATGAGGTTTTTATGCAATCATTTCCCCAAATACAAAAAATTATTTCAATAGCATCCCTTATAGATTTTATCTTTCGTAGGCTAAAAATCAATAGTCATTTCAACATCTTTTGTATGGTATGATATTCTGAAACTTCCAGGTGCATTGCAATTTATCAGAGTCAATATTGATGTACCCAGTCACAGTAGTTTTCCCTGAATTCCCCCTTCTCCTTTGTTAATAAGATTATGTTTCTATATACTATGACAATTACATTTGTAGTTTCTTGTTAGTGTGGGTCTAGCATGCTTGATCTTTTATTTTACTTTGGCTAATAAAAACTTTATTGGAAATATCCCAGGGATGTTAAACTGTGCATACATGGTTTATCTTGTCTTCTTGTCCCCTTGTTATCCACCATGGTAAAACTATACCCTGAGTATCTACTGACCCAAAGGGAAAAATTGGAAAAATGAAGAACACATATAAATGAAAGCCATGGTGTATCCAACACAGCCTGCTCAAAATTCAAAACTTTCCTTTAAAATTGATGGAGAACTAATTTATTTCCATGACAAGAAACACCTCAAGAAATTCATGACCTCTGAACCAGCATTACAAAAACTTCTTAAAGATATCATAGAGACAATGAAGCCAAAAGGTCAATAGGTCTAAAAAATTAGTACACCTGGCACGATGAACAGCTAAGCAGAAATGGAAAATGGGAAGTGGTAACAGTAAAATAATGCAATGACAGGAATAAGTCAATGCTTCTCAGTAATAACTCTCAATGTGAATATTCTCAATTCCCCAATGAAAAGGCACAGATCAGCAGAATGGATCAAGAAAGAGAACCCAACTATATAGAGCATACAAAAATGTATTTAATTAATAAAGACAGATTAAAATCAAAGACTGGAAAATAATATTCCACCCAACAGGAACCCAGATAAAATCAGGAGTTGCTATCCTAATGTCAGACAAAGTGTATTTCTAGCTAAGATAATCAGAAAGTGCAAAGAAGATCACTACATATTAGGTAAAGGAAGGAAACTATTCAACAGGAAAAGTTAAAAATTATAAATATACACACACCAAATACTGGCACAACCAAATTCACCAAAAAATACTAATAGACATGACAAATAAGATAAACACGGAAACAATAGTAATAGGGGACCTTGATACTGTACCTCACTGTCACAAATGGACAGATCAACTAAACTAAATATCAACAAAGGAATGTCAGAATTGTACTAAACTTTCAAGCAAATACACCTCATAAATATCTACAAAGTGTTCCACCAATCAACAGAATACACATTCTTCTCACCAGCACATGGGACTTTCTCCAAAATAGATCACATATTGGCCAATAAAGCATATTTAAGTAAATTCAAAAGAATCAAAATATTGCATGCATATTATCAGATCACAGTATAATTAAACTAGAAATCAATGGCAGAAGAAACCACATATATTATGCAGACACATGGAAACTAAACAATACCATTTTGAATAATAATTGGGTCATAGATAAAATTAAAGAAGATTTTAGACAGTTTCTACAATCCAATGATAATGTCATTACAGCACACCAGAACCTATGCGTTGCAATAAATGCAGTCTTAAGAGGAAAGATCATAGCAGTGAATTCCCACATAGAAAAACAGAATGAGCTCAAATAAATAACTTAAAGATGCATCTTATTGTCCTAGAAAAACAAGAAAAATCCAAACCCAGATCTAATATGAAGAAGGAAATTATAAAGTATAGAACAGGAATTAAATATATTGAGACTAAAAAAAAATAAAAATAATCAACGTACTGGAGTTAATTGTTTGAAAGATTAACAAAATAGAAAAATTCTTAGCAAATCTCACAAAAATAAGGAAAGAAAAGGCTTAAATTAATGCAATTAGAAATGAAAAAGCGAAATCACAACAGATTCTAGTGAAATGCTGAGGATTACGGGTAACTAATTTAATAACTGGTACTCTAAAAAATGGGAAAATTCAGAGGAAATAGATAAATCCTTAGATATATGTAAATGGCAAAATATAAATCAAGAAGATACAAAAATCCTGAATAAGCCAATATCAGTCAGTGAAATAAAAGAAAAAACTGCCAACTAAAAAATGTGCGGGTCCTGACAGATTCACTACACAATGCTATAAGAATGTTAGAGAAGATCTAATGGCAGTACTCTTCAAACCCTTTACTGAAATCAAGAGGGAAACAATACCTCTGAAGCTATTTATGGAAGCAAACATTACCCTGATTCCAAAATCATAAAATGACCCAACTAAAAGAAAAGTAAAGGCCAATCACTAATGAACACGGATGCAAAATTCTTCAGTAAGATACAGGAGGAGCAAAATATCATAAGACATAAACACAAATTAGTCAAAGTGATAACAGAGGAACTTAGAAAACAGCTCAAAGAGATACTCAGTGGGCTTAGAGAATTTACAACTAAAGAGATATTAGAAGTAATAATGAAACAAATGAAGCTTTCCAAAAAAAGTAAAAAAAAATGCTGGATGAGTTGAACAAAATGATACAAAACAAGTATGACCTGCTTGTCAGAGAATTAGAGTCCATGAAAAGCTTTTAATCAGAAATACAAGACACTAAAGATGATACTGAACACAAGTGCAATACAACCAACCAATGTGAGGACAGAATTTCAGAACCAGAAGACAATGGCACCTTCAAAGAGAAACTGCTCAAAGACACCTTAAAAACAACAAGAGAATATGAAAAATGGATCCAACAACTGCTAGATGATGCACAGAATACTAAAATAAGTATAATTGGAATAAGTGAAAAATCAGAAAAGGACATAAATGGTATAAAAAACCCTGTTCACAGAAATAATGGCAGAAAACTTCCCACATATATGTAAATAAATATGCATACAGATAAGTAAGTCGTACAAAACCCCAAATAGCCATGAGAAAAAGAAACTTGTCATGCCACATTATGATCAAAGCACCAGAATTCCATCACAGGTACAAAATCTTAAAAGGTTTTACAGAAAGGCAAAAATCGCATGTAAATGTAAACTAATTTGCAATATAGCAGACTTCTCTAGGCAAAACTAATGGTCAAAAGGGCTTGGAGTAAAGTGTTTCAAAACCTAAAAGATAACAAATTCCAACCCAACTTACATAACCTGCAAAACATTTCTTTGCAATTAATGGAGACATAAGGTATTTCCATGACAAGCAGCACCTCAAGAAATTATATGACCATGAAACCAACATTACAAAAAATTTCCAAGACTATCCTAGAATGAGACAATTATGCCAAAAAGGCCAATGAGCTGGACAAAGGAAAGTTCTGAAGTGCATTTCAGGACTCAGGGTGCCAGTGAAGGGTACTTTCAATGAAGAAGAAGGAGGAGACCGTGGCAGCTTCTCCCTTTCCCAGGAACCGTGGCACGACAGAAGCTCAAATCTGCAGACACATGGTGACAGCTGGCCCCCGGGAGAGCCCCACGGAGGATTGCGAGACAGTGGTGGTACAGAGGAGCAACGGAGGACTGCGCTGGCCAGTGGTGAGTGTCTCTCAGGCACAGCTGTCCCATGCTAGAGAGTGATTGGCCGGGCGTCATTGTGGGGGTGCAGTGAAACTCAGAGTGGTATGAAAACACAGCACTCAGGACTCGAGCTCGGGACTCAGCATGGCGCTGCAGCTCTCAGGCCCACAGAAAGTGCGCTGATGGCTGCAGGTGAACGAGACTGGTCTCTGCCTAAGAGTACACACTTCTGCTCAATGCCTCGCCAAAGGGCCTCCTGGCTTACTGGGACAGACCTGCATGGAACAGGACTCTGTCATGACACGGTGCCTGCCTACAGCAGAGTCAACACCTGGAACTGATTCTTTTTTTTTTTTAATTTTTAAATTTATTTTATTTTTATTTATTTATTTTTTCTCTCATTTGTTTTTTGTTCTGGTGAAGGGTTTTATTTTGTGGGGTTTGATTTTTGCTTTGTTTTGTTGTTTTTGTCTTCGTTTTTGTTTCTGTTTGTCTATTTGCTCTTTCCTTCATTATTCTCTCTGGTTTTTATATGAGTGTAAACAGAGCCTCTAACTTCTTTGTGATTGTGGTTGTGATCTCTTCTTCTTTTTATCCCTTCCTTCTCTTTTTCCCACCAGTCCTATGCACCAGTTTCCCAATGTTAGTGGGATCCCTCTTGGTCCTCTAACCTTACATCTAATTCCTTCCGCTTCTCTCAATACACTATTTCCTCCTTAACTCATTTTAAATTTAAACTCCTGAGGAAAAAATTGACATATTAAGCACTTGTACACTGCATATAATTTTTCTGGTGTGTTTTACATTTTGTTATATAACTGCAACTCTACTTTATATGGTCAAAAGTGGCAAATAACTGGTTAGCTCAGTCATTTTCTAGGCTGTGTTTGATGGTTTAGGTACCATTACAGCCAAAAGCGAAATAACTGTTCAAAACAGTTTTCCTTCCTGATATTTCATGATTGAGATTGACTAAGGGACACAGAAAATACAGTGCCACAGTACCAAAGAACCAAGGACTGGGCCAAACAGGTAGCAACATTTCATATCCAACAAATTGAAGAGGTAGGATATGGCAGCAAGCTCAAAACCCCAAATAAAGCTTCACTTGGAAGATACTGTAGAGAAGTAGTCATCTCCTAAGGATCTTGTACACTAGTAATAAAGTAACCTACCATAGGTAATTTACAAACATCACCCCAGGAATTAAACTAAAGAAAGAAAAGAAAATGAGATGGCACTTAAACAAGATGCAACCCCACACATCCAGTTCACCAAAGGCAAACCTAGGGGGCAATGAGGTGGGACAATCTGAAAGCCACTCACCTGGTCTATCTGAAGTGGTAACAACAAAGCAATTGAATGAGGCTCTGGAAAAAAATTAAAACAAATAATTTCACAGATAACTGCAGAGATAATGTCTACAATGAAGACCATGCTTAATGACAATATAGCTAATACAGACAAAAAAATAGATGAGCTTAAGAAAATTATAGAAATCATGAATGCTCAGCATAGGAAAGAAATGGAATCCATAAGGCAGATTCAAGCAGATATCCAGGAGAACAAAAATTCCATTGAAAGTATTTGTAGCAGATTAAGCCAATGTGAGGACAGGATCTCAGATATAAAAGACAAGCTTGCAATTAGTGATCATGAAAAGGAAGAATTCTTAAAAAGAGCAAGGGACCATGAAAAATCAATTCAGCAGCTGCTAGATGACTCAAAGATAAATAACTTAATAATTGGAATAAATGAAAAAGCAGGAGATAGCATAAATGACATTGGAACCTTGTTCACAGACAATATCACGGAGAACTTCCCTGGAAGAGAAAAATAATTTGATCTTCACATAAATGAGGCTTATAGAGCTCCAACTAGACATGATCAAAAAAAAAAAAAAAAAAAACTTCAGCCAGACATATCATAGTCAAGATCTCAGAAATTCAACAGAAGGGCAGAATCTTAAAAGCTGTTAGGGAAAAGAGACAAATCACGTATAAAGAAAAACACTTCAGAATCACAGCTGACTTTTCAGCACAAACCCTCAAGTCAAAAAGAGCCTGGAATGATGTGTTTCAAGCTCTAAAGGAAAATAACTTTCAACCCAGATTGATGTACCCCGCAAAACTATCTTTCAAAATTGATGGAAAAATAAAATACTTTCATGACAAAGTACATCTGAGAAAATTTGTGACCACGAAACCAGCACTCCAAAATATTCTGAAGGACATTCTAGAAAGAGATAACAAGGACTACAACTCCAGGAACCCCAACAGAAGGAATCCACCAGGCAGGGCAGATAAGTAAATAGAGGGAGAGGGGAAAAACAACCAAAGAGTGTGAACCAACAACAGCAAAATATCATGATGAGTAAAAGTCAATACCTATCAGTTTTAACCATCAATGTTAATGGTCTCAATTCACCAATCAAAAGGCACAGACTGGCAAAATGGATCAAGAAGCAAGATCCAACAATATGCTGTATACAATAAACACTTTTAATTCGGAAAGAAATTCATAGACTGAAAGTCAAAGGATGGAAAACAATACTCCATGCAACAGGAACCCAGAAAAAAGCAGGAGTAGCTATTCTTTTTGCAGAAAAAGTGAATTTCAAGCCAAGAATGATTCAGAGAGATAAAGACGGTCATTACATCCTTGTAAAGGGAACACTCCAAGAGGAAGAGATAACGATCATAAATATATATGCATCAAATACCAGTGCACTCAGCTATATAAAACAAGTATTAAAGACGTGAAAAATCAAATAAGCACTAATACAATTATATTGGGGGATCTCAATACTCCACTGTCACAAAAAGACAGATCAACTAGACAAAAAATCAATAATGAAATACTAGAACTGAACCAAACTTTGGAACAAATGGATTTAGTAGATGTCTACAGAGTGTTCCACCCCACAACATCAGAATACACATTCTTCTCAGCTGCACACGGGACGTTCTCCAAAATAAAACACATGCTAGCTCATAAAAATGCTTAAGTAAATGCAAAGGATTTGAAATTATCCCCTGCATATTATCAGACCATAGGGCAATGAAATTGGAAATCAATGGCAAAAGAAATCACAAAAAATCCCTAAACACATGGAAATTAAACAGCACCCTCCTGAACAACCAATGGGTCACAGATGAAATTAAAGAAGAAATTAGACACTTTCTACAACTGAAAGATAATGACTGTACAACATACCAGAACTTATGGGATACAATGAAAGCAGTCCTAAGAGGGAAATATATAGCATTAAATACCTATACCAGGAAAATTGAGAAAGGGCAAATAAACAACTTAATGATGAACCTTGAACTTCTAGAAAAAGAAGAGCAGGCTAAGCCAAAAGCCCATACAAGGGAGGAAATTATGAAGATCAGAGCAGAAATTAACGTATTGGACACTAAAATAACAATATAAAGAATCAATGAGGCAAAGAGTTGGTTCTTTGAAAGAATAAATAAGATTGACAAATGCTTATCCAACTTTATTAAAAAAAAAAGACTCAAATCCATGCAATTGAAAATGAAAAGGGTGATATCATGACAGACCCTGCAGATATCCAGAAGATCATCTCTGCCTATTTTGAAAACTTATATTCTAATAAGATGGAAAATGCAGAAGAAATGGACAGATTCTTAGATACATATGAATTACCAAAGTTGAATCAAGATTTAAAAATGTTAAATAAACCAATATCAACCAATGAAATTGAAGATGTAATTAAAAACCTCCCAACAAAGAAAATCCATGCCCTGATGGATTCACTGCTAAATTCTACAAGAAATTTAGAGAAGACCTAACACCATTACTCCTCAAACATTTTAATGAAATTGAAAGGGAAGCAATACTCCCAAATTCATTCTTGGAAGCAAGCATTACCCTGATACCAAAACCAGAGAAGGACCCAACTAAGAAAGAGAACTACAGGCCAATCTCCCTAATGAACATAGATGCAAAAATCCTCAATAAGGTGCTGGCAAACAGAATCCAACAAATCATCAAGAAGATTATACACCATGACCAAGTTGGATTCATCCCAAGGATGCAGGGATGGTTCAACATATGTAAATCAATAAATGTAATGCAGCATATTAACAGAACCAAATACAAAAATCATATGATCATCTCAATAGATGCAGAAAAAGCTTTTGACAAAGTCCAGCACATTTTTCATGACAAAAACCCTACAGAAAATTTGAATAGAGGTTCTTTATCTCAATCTGATAAAACCTATCTATGACAAACCAACAGCCAATATCATACTAAATGGACAAAAACTGAAAGTCTTCCCTCTACAATCAGGAGCAAGACAAGGATGTCCACTATCCCTACTCTTATTCAACATAGTTCTGGAAACTTTAGCCAGAGCAATTAGACAAGAGAAAGAAATAAAGGAATAATGATTGGAAAGGAAGAAGTTAAATGATCATTATTTGCAGATGACATGATACTCTACACAGAAGACCCCCAAATTTCCACTAAAAAACTGCTAGATTTAATAAGCAAATTCAGTAGTGTAGCTGGATACAAAGTCAACACTCAAAAAGCAGTAGCCTTTCTGTACACAAATAACAAACTTACTGAAAGAGAAATTAGGGAAATGATACCTTTCAGTATAACATCCTAAAAAATGAAATACCTAGGAATCAACCTCACAAAGGATGTAAAAGACCTGTACACTGAAAACTACAGTACTCTGAAAAAGGAGATTGAAGAGGATATCAGAAAATGGAAAGATAGCCCTTGCTCCTGCATAGGAAGAACCAATATAGTGAAAATGGCCATACTTCCAAAATTGTTATACAGATTTAATGCAATTCCAATCAAAATTCCAGCAGCATATCTCACAGAATTAGAGAAAACAATCCTAAAATTCATCTGGAATCAGAAGAGACCTAGAATAGCAAAGGCAATTCTCGGCAACAAGGGCAAGGCAGGGGGCATCACAATCCCAGACTTGAAATTATACTGTAAAGCTACTGTGATAAAAACAGTGTGGTACTGGCAAAAAAACAGACCTGAAGATCAATGGAACAGATTAGAAGATGCTGAAACAACCCCAGACATACTATGCTACCTTATCTTTGACAAAGGTGCCAAACACATTCACTGGAAGAAAGATAGCCTCTTTAATAAATGGTGCTGGAAAAACTGGCTCTACACATGCCGAAGATTAAAACTAGATCCATATCTTTCACCATGCACTAAACTAAATTCAAAATTGATCAGAGATCTAAATATTAAAACAGAAACATTAAATCTGCTGGAAGGTAGGATAGGTAAACCCCTTGAAGACATTGGTGTAGGCAAAGACTTTATGAATAAAACCTCAACCACACAGGAAATATCACAAAGAAGCAACCACTGGGATCTCCTCTTATTAAAAAGCTTTTGCACAGTAAGAGAAACCACCAACAGAGTGAAGAGACAACCCACAACTTGGGAAAAAAATGTTTGCCTGGTGTTCCTCAGCAAAGGATTACTATTGAGAACATATAAAGAACTCAAAAAAATCAGACCTCACAAATTTAAAGATCCACTCCAAAAATGGGCATCTGAGATAAATACACATTTCTCAGATGAAGAAATACAAATGGCAAATAAATATACAAAAAATGTGCAACATCACTAGTCATTCGAGAGATGTAAATTAAAACAATACTGAGATGCCATCTCACCCCAGAAAGAATGGCTATTATTAAGAAATCAACTAATAACAAATGTTGGAGGGGCTGTTGAGAAAAAGGAACCCTTCTTCACTGTTGGTGGGAGTGTCGACTGGTACAGCCACTGTGGAAATCAATGTGGAGATTCCTCAAAAACCTAGAGTTGGAGGTCCCAGTTGACCCAGCTATGCCCGTTCTGGGTATCTTCCTAAAAGAGTTCAATACATCATACCACAGTGATATATGTGAACCCGTGTTTATAGCAGCACAATTTGTAATAGGTAGATCTTGGAAACAACCCAAATGCCAATCAACTGAGGAATGAATAAGAAAGATGTGGTATTTTTATACAATGGAGTACTATTCAGCCATTAAGAAGTATAAACTGGAGTCTCTTATAGGTAAATGGATGCAACTCGAGAAAATACTCATAAGTGAAATAAACCAGACGCACATGTGTAAGCATTGCATTGTTTCTCTAGTATGAGAAACTGTAAGAGTAAATAAGATCCAAAATGTAAAATAGAGATGGTGAATCAAAAAGAAACTGGTCAAAAGGAAAGAGAGACTGGGATGGGGTAATAGGGAAAAGAAAGTAGGGAAAGGAAAAAAATTATATATATATAAGATGGTTAAAATAAATGCACTACTAATTTTACTTAGTTCATTGAAGAGTAAGTTTTTTGTCAATAATGTTTGGACAATTGAATGCTAATGTCTGGTATCCAGAATAACTAACTTAAAGATAACAATACGTAATGCATTAACCATTATTACCCTCCTATTATGTTGTTTTGAAAATTTGTTCTTTTTTGATTCGTTTTGTTTTTTCTTCTCTTTAAAAAGAAAAAGGCCAATGAGACAAATAAGATAATAAACACTTGGAGTGATGAGCAGCTAAGCAACTGGGTAAAAATAAGGAAAGCATCGACAGGAAAATAATGTAATGACAAGAATAAGTCAATATCTGTCAGTAATAACTCTCAATGTGAATGATCTCAATTATCCAATCAAAATACACAGACTGGCAAAATGAATGAAGAAGAAAACAACAATATGTACAGGAAACAAAAATTTCTTCAAGAAGAAAATCACAGAATAAAAATCAAAGAATGAAATAAATAGTCCACTCAGCAGAAACAAGGAAAAAGGCAAAGAGATACTATCCTAACATTCTAAGTCCAAAGTGTATTTCAAGCCAAGATGAATCAGGAGAGGCAAAGAAGGTCACTACATGTTAATTAGGGGAACAGTTAAAAAGGAAGCATCAACAATTATAAACATATATGCTCCAAACACTGGCACACCCAACTTTTTAATGGGCATTAAAAATCAAATAAACACCAATACAAGTCTAATGGGGAACTTCAGCATGCCACTATCAGAAATGGACAGATTCACTAGACAAAACACCAACAATAAAATATTAGAGTTGATCCAATCTCTGAAAAAAAGGTATTAATAGATATCTACGGAGTGCTCCATCCAACAGCAAAAGAATGCACATTCTTCAAAGCAGCCATGGAACTTTCTCCAAAATAGATCACATGATAGCTAATGCAGCTGATTAAGTAAATGCAAAATGATTAAAATTATCTGATATATATTATCAGATAACAGTTTAAAGATACTAGAAATCAGTGGCAAAAGACATCATAGAAATTATTCAAGTACAGGGAAATTATTCAAATACAGGGAAATTGAATAATACACTCTTGAATAATCAATGGATCACAGATGAAATTATATAAATTAGACAGTTTCTACAAACAATGCCAGTACAATGTAATGGAACCTGTGGGACAAATAAAAGCTGTCCTAAGAAGGAATTTTAAAGTGGTGAATTTCCACATCAGAAAAATAGAATGAGCTCAAATATCATTCCAATTTTAGTATATGTGCTGCTGAAGTGATCACAACGAGCTTAAATAAATAACCCAACAATGCACCTCAAAGTCCTAGCAAAACAAGAATAACCCAAACCTAAATCTAATATGAGGAAGGAAATCATAAAGCTTAGGCCAGAAAATTTATGACATTGAGACTTCAAAAAACAAAGTATCAATGAATCAAAGAGATGGCTAAACGTAATGGAGAAAAATCTTACCAACCTAAGGAAGGATAAGACCCAAATCCATGCAATTAGAAATGAAGGTCAAATCAAAATGTACTCTGCCAAAATCTAGATCAATTCTCGCTGTTTTGAGAAGCTGTACTCTAATAAAATGGAAAATTCAAAAGAAATAGATAAATTCCTAGATTCATACAAACTACAAAAGCTGAACCAAGAAAATATAAAAGTCCTGCATAATCCAATATTAATCAATGTAATTTAAGAAACAATAAAAGCTGCCAACGCACAGAAGCCCAGATCACAATAGATTGACTTCCATGTTCTACAATAACTTTAGATAAAATAATGCCATTGATGCTTATAATCTTTAATAAATTTGAAAGGGAATCAGTACTTTCAATATCATTCCTGAAAGCAAGCATTACGCTGATACCAAAGCCAGAAAGTGCTCAACCAAATAAGTGAACTCAAAGCCAATCTCTTCAATAATTTTAGATGCAAATTGCTCAATATGATACTGCTAAACATAGTGCAGTAAATTATCAAAAAGATTATATACCATGACCAAATAGTACACATTTCAGGAAAAGAAGGATGGTTCAAAGCATGCAAATTAGTAAATGTAGTAGCCCACATAAACAAAAGCAAAGACAAAAACTACATGATCATCTCAATAGACACAGAATAATAATTTTTTTAAAAATCCAACTTCCATTCATGATTTAAAATGTACTGAAAAAATAGGAATAAAATGTTTTTATCTCAGTCTGAAAAAAAAAAGCCATTTATGCAAAACAAATAGCAAAATTATCCTAAGCAGAAAGAAGCTGAAAGATTTCCCTCCAATGGCAGGAACAAGATAAGGATATCTACTATCACCATTACTGTTCAGTAGAGTTCTCAAAACTATAGCTAGAACAGTGAGACAAGAGAAAAAAATAAACAGAATATAGATAGGAAAAGAACAATTCAAATTATCAATATTTGTAAATGACAAGATCTTCTGCATAGAAGGCCCCCCAAAATCTACCAAAATATTACTATACTTTATAACCAAATTCAATACGGTAGCAGGATACAGTCAACATTCAAAAATCAATGGTATTCCTGTACAACACTAACAAACTCACCAAGAAATTAGTGAAACATTACCTTTCACAGTAACATCAAGAAATATGAAATACTTATTAATTAACCTAACCAAGAAAGTGAAAAGTGTCTACAATGAAAACTATAGCATTCTGACAAAGAAGAATAAAGAGGATATCAGATAATGGAAAGATATCCTGTTTCTGGATCGGCAGAACCATTATAGTCAAAATGGCCATACTTCCAAAACTGTTGTACAGATTTAGTGCAATCTCAATTTTAAAAAGCGATATTATTCCCTACAGAGTTACATAAAGAAATCCTAAAATTCATATGGAACCAGAAGAAACCTAGGCTACAAATGCATTTTTAAAGACAATTCTCACTATGTAGTTCCAACTGGTCTTGAACGCACTATGTAGCCCTGGTTGGCCTCAAACTCATGGAAATCTTTCTGATTCAGCTTCCCAAGTGCTAGGATTACAAGTGTTTGCCACCAAACCTGGACCTAGGAAATGCAATTCTGAGTATCAAGGGCAAGTCATGGGGCATCACAATCCCAGACTTCAAGTTATACTACAAAGCTGGTGGTATGAAGTGGGCACATGAGAAAAAAAAAACAGCATGTAATTAGCAAAAATGACCTTGGCTAAACAAAATATAAAAGAGGAGGCAGAAACAACTTTAGGTACACTCAACTATTTTATCTTTGACAAAGGGGCCAAATACTTTTGCTGTAGGAATGATAGATACTTTAAAAAATTGTGCTGGGAAAACGGGCTATCTACATTTTAAGATTAAACCTTGATGCATGTCTCTCACCATGCCCTAAATGAAAATCAAAATGGATCAATAACCTAAACATGAGAACAGAAACCCTTAATCTTCTGTAAGATAAAATAGGAAAAACTCTGGAAGACATAGGTGTAGGTAAAGACATCTGCACAGAATCCTGGTTGCACAAGAAGTAATACCAAGAATCAACAAATAAAATCTCATCAAATTAAAAAGCTTCAGTACAACAAAGAAAATCAACATAATGAAGAGACAATCTGCATAATTTGAAAAAAATTGCCAGCTTCACCTCAGACAAAGGAACAATATCTAGAATAAATGAAGAACACAAGAAAATTTGACTGCCCAAATTTCAAGACACAATAAAAAACGGGCATCTGAAATGAATAGATATTTCTCAGATGAAGAAGTACAAATGACCAATACATACATGAAAAAAAAAATGCTCAACGTTGTTGCCCACTCAAGGAATGTAAATTAAAACAACACTGAGGTTCCTTCACATTCCAGATAAATGGCTATCATCAAGTAATTAACCAATAAAAAATGCTGGAAATGCTTTGCGGATAAGGGAAAACTTCTTCATTGTTGGTGGAAATGTAGACTGGTGCAACCACCATGAAAATCAATATGGAGATTCCTCCAAAACTAAAAGAAGTCCATTCATACAGCTATTCCTCTTGTAGCTATCTTCCCAAAATCGTTAAAGGCATCATATCACAGTGATGTAAGCATACTCATGTTTATAGCAGTACAATTCTTAATAGATTAATCTTGGAAGCAGCTTATATGTCTATCGACAGATGAGTGGATAAAGATTTAAACTGCCCCCTTTATGCAAATCAATCCAAAGAACTCAACTTATTTTGACAACATCTATTTTAATTTCCTCTTTTAAATAAATGCCATGGGGAATATTCACTGTCTAGTTCACCTGAGTAATTGCCACTCCCTACTAATGCCTATTTTGTTTCTCCCCTTTAAATTAGTTGCCCTGCTTTAGGTAAGTATAATCCTCTTATTTTTATATGTATTTTGGCCAATTAGTCTGTATGTATGATAATTATTTTTATAAATACTTATAAGATAAATGAATCTGATCTTGAATAAAGGGGGATGGAGTGGAAAGAGAATGTGAAGAATTCAGATATGTTATGTACATGTACCAATTCCCAACAATGAATAAAATAATCATTTACTGAAAACATGTACTAATAAAAATTTTTAAATATACATGATTCAAGTTATAAAAAGTTTTCAAAGGTCTTAAATCTAGAATAAGTATTTATTGAGCTGCTATTTAAAAGTCATTAATGTTGAAAAGGAAAAATGTAATGTAGTGTTTATGCCCTTAGTAAACTTAAAAGTTTGTTCATTTATGTGTTTAGCCTAAATTTATTTATTTATGTGTTCAGATTTTTTAAAATTCTCAAGTCACACTTTACAGAAAAATATAAATATTGAAGACTAAAATAAAAGATAAGTTGCAGCACTTCTGAGGAAGGTAAGCCTTAAAGGGATTTAGAATAATTACCTCGTGAGAAAAAGAAAAGATTTTAAAAAGAGATGGTTAAATAAATACTATATTAGCAAGGCTTATTTTTCATCTGGACAATAAATTGTGCGATGGTAGATCTGTGTGTTGTTTTCTGTTGTTCTCAGTAGAATGTAAGTGAAGACACTACCACTTTATCTTCAGGATCTAGTCCAGTATCTGACAGAGAAGCACTCAAAAAAACTATTGAATAGAAAATACTGCAGACATCTTTTAAAATTATGGGTGATAGCTGCTGTTGCATCTACTTATATTTGAATCATTGGAAACCAAAGTCTTCATCTGTATCACTCTAGGCAAATTGATCCCGTAAGTACAACTCATTCAGACAACATCTAGATTTAATTTCCTCTTTTAAATAAATTAGGAATATTCACTGTTCAGTTCACCTAATTGCTACTCCCTACTCTCTAATGCCCATTCTGTGTCTCTCCCTTAAATTAGTTGTTCTGCTTTAAAGCTGAAAGTTGTTCTGCTGTTTCTGAGCCTGTCAGTGATGCTTTTGTCATTTCAACTGTTAATTACAAATTTTTTCTTATGTGCCTTGCCTCTTCTTTTCAATGCCCAAAATTTCTCCTGTCATTTATTTATTCCACAATATATTCTTTAATTATTTACTATGAACCACACCCTGTGGTAGTCAATGTTACCATGAATAAAGGACACATTCTCAGTCTTGTGAGATTTCAGAATGGATGAGTAGATGGAAAGTTAAATAATCCATTATGATGTAGCATGATTAGAATTATGAATAATATTGTATAGGAATATGTAGCTACTTGTTCCTTTTATCTGTTTTATTTTCCTCTTTTTTATTTCTTTTCTTGTTATGGGTGAGATCTAGAATATTCCAATTAATTATTATGTGTGTGGAGCTTATTCAATCATGGAGGTTATACTGATCAGTGGGTTTATCTATTGATGAGTTCTGCAGATGAATATCTTGTTGGGAGTTGTGGTTGCTTTGGAGGTGGTTCACTGGGGGCATGACCTGAAATGATTTATTATTGACCTCAGTATTTCAGTTATTTTTCTACTCTCAGGCTTCCAGGGGTAGAGCATCTTTTTCTCTGCCATGCCTCTGTGCCATGTTATTTTTGTCTTGAGGCCCGCTAAACATGGACCAAAACCATGAGCTGAAATAAGCCTCTCCTCATTTAAAGTTTGTAATTGATATTTTGTCCCAGTGCTTGGAGTGTGGCTAAGACATTTTGTTAGCAGAGAAGCGGGGTTGCTACTGTGACTGTACTTGATCATGTGATCCAGAAATGTTTCAAATTGGTTCACAAGGAGTTTGGAAAGTTTGGAGATGCCAGAAAGGGAAGGCCTAGAATGCTATATGCCAATAGTTATGAGATTCTTGTTGAAAGTCTAAAAAACTCAGAATGCTCACAGAAATGCAGACTGTAAAGATCAGGCTCATTAGTTTGAATTTGGGAACAAGGACTTCTTTGGCAGATGGACTAGAGCCCATGTGCATAACATGAGAGCAGAAAATTTGTCTTCATTTGTCTATATCCTGAGACTTTGCAGGGGACTTGAATTAATGTGAAATTATCAATCTGGCAGAGGAAATTTCAAAGGAGCCCAAGGTTGAGGCTGTAGCATGTGTACTGCTGCTGCTTTCAGCCAAATGAAAAAATTACAGGTGATTTGGAAGGAAGCACCTGTAATGTTGGGGCCAGTAAAGATTTGTGAATGATAAATCATCATTAAAAAGAAGCCACGTATTTTTTATCCAGAATTCAGATTAAGGCTTTACAGGTCAAGCAGTGTGCCCTTGAGAAGGCAATAATGAAGCTGTGAGAGTGAAATCAAAATTGCTGTTGAGAATCCAAGAATACCTTGTCAGGAACATCTACTGAGAACAGCCATAATTAATGATCAAACCCACCCTGATAGAGGACAGGAGGGCTGAATTAAGAAACACTATAGTGTTGGGGCAGCCTAAGTTCATGCCTTGCCACAACCTGCCCCTGTTCTTCACCATGGAGCCACAAGATTTAATGTTTTTCTGGCTGGGTTAAGGTCTTGCTTTAGTCCTGTGGTTTTCTATCCTATTTTTCTCTTTTGGAAAGGGAATGCTTATCCCGTGCCATTGTATTTTAGAAGCATTAGCTATTCATTTTGATTTGTACAGGAGCTCATATGTAAGAGTTTACCTTGAGTCTCAGAAAAGACTTTGGACTTGGACTTTTCAGAAAGCCTGGATCTTGTAAAAATTTGGCATCTCCTAGATATAGACAAAATGCAATTTCTGTGATGAGATGGACTGAGACTTTTGGGTGTCAGGGACAGAATGTTATTTAAATTTAAAATGTCTCCCAATGTTCTCCTGTGTGTGGAAAGTGTTTGGATTATGGTGAATATATATATTCACCATAATATATATATATTTGTTTTACAAGATAGACTTGTGGTGGCTGCCTTCAGAATCAGGTGTGGAAGAGTAAAAAAGGGTTATCTGCACACTATACATTTGAAGGATACAGTCAAAAGTCACAGGCCTGGAGCTCACTGTAGAGTCCCATGCATTTCTATATCAGAAAGACGAAGGGTCTTATTTGCACTTGGAGCCAGTAGATGGACATCCAAGGCAAAGGCAAAGACTGGAGCTTTTCTGAAGAAGCTTCATTCTGCTTTTCCCTTTTCATTCCATAAAAGTCTATTTGTTGGTACCTCTCACACCCATGGTGAGTCTTCCATCTTCAGTAAATCCATTTAGTCACACCCAGATCTATGCTAATCAGTTGGGCATTTCTAACTCATCTTGATACAAAAGTTAAGTTTCAGAACCCGTCCTTTTTCACCATGAAAACCAGACATATTTCCTTAAACCATACATAGTCTAGAGATACAAAGACAAGCTCATAATTACACCTAACATTGTAAAACTGTCCTGTATACAACTTGAAATTCACTAATTCTCTTCATATAAGGCCAGTTTTTATTTCAATGATGCTTACTTCTAACATTTCATAATTTAAATATTATACATTTAGTGATGCGTAAGAAACAATATTAAATTTATCGATATTTTGTCACAAAGGAAGCATATTAACAATATGAAATAACAATTAGTTACAGTCCTCATTTCTGTAACTGGTCATATGATCATAAGTTGTATTTATAATTATTTTCTCAGACTACCCATTCTGTATTTCCTTGACACTTGACAATCACCTCAGGAGATCTTGATTCTTTCCCTGTTAGGGTTGCCAGTACTTTCATTCATGAGGGTTCTGGACCATTTGCTATTCTGCCTGGATTGGGTTGTTGTAGTTTCTCATTGACCTTAATAATGGGGCCTGGTAATACTAGAAGGCACACTAAGCAATCTCTTGCACTCAAGGTGTATTCTTCCTTTCTTTCATTGTGGAGTAATAGTCCAAATCTGCTTTGATAGTTTAGGTCAATCATCTCAGGCAACACTGTATCTCCCTTTTAAACTTATTTACTCAGAGGCATGAGGAGTGCAAATTGACCAGGGTGAAGTCTTAACTTTCAGCTTATTGGAGTCATTGCTGTGCTTCCTGGTACTGTCCTTCCCCCCTGTGGAACTTAGATGTCTAGACCATAGAGCATGAGGTTGTGGTAACAGAAAGCAAAAATTTTGCTTTTGGATCACTATGGGTAATGGTGAGTGGTAACATATCCACTGCCACCTCTTATTTCCTGGACCCATGAATCCTGGCTGTGGGAGACATGGTAACACATAGTGGATACTGATTCAAGTACAGCCTTTTGAAAAACCTTGCCTGAGTTCTGCAAGCTATTGCCACCTAGCTGGTGCTGTTACTGCATTTTGAAAAGGAAATTCCACATTTGTATCAATCCAATGGCTACTGGATAGTAAGGAACATGGTAAGACCAGTGAATTCAATGAGAATGAGCCCATTGACTCATTTCTTTGGCTGTAAATTGTGTTTTTTGGTCAGAGGCAATGCTATGTTAATATGATCATGGAGGGTAAGGATGGTAGTTTTGGCAGAAGCATTAGCTGTAGAGAAGGAAGGCAAATCCATAACTAGAAAAATAGTCCATGACAGTAAGGACAAAAATCTACCCTTTTCATGATGGAAGTGTTGCAAGAAAATCAACCTGCCACCGGGTCGCATGCTGATTGCCCTGGAGAATAGTGCCACATCAAGAACTCAGTGTTGGTCTCTGCTAGTATATCAGGCATTCAGCAGTGGATGTAGGCAGATAAGCCTTGCTAAGTGGGAATCCATGTTTTTGAGCTTCTACATGACTTCTACCTCAGCTGCCATGGCCACTTGGATCATGATCCCATTGAGCAATGACAGGGGTGGCTGAGGAAAGAGGTTGATGGTTATCTACAGCATGGATCATCACGTCTATTCGATTATTAAAGTCTCCTGATGAAGTCACTGTTTCATGAGTGTTTACATAGGATACAAATATCTTTATATCATTTTCCCATATGCACGTTTATCCACATCCCTCTTTCCCAAATATCTTTGTCAATATTTTTTCAGTCATATTCCTTCCACATTCCTGATCATAGAGACAGACATTAGCCCTATCAGTATACAGTCACACATCTGGAATTTTTTCTTCCAGGTAAAATGTGCTACTAGATGCACTGCCAAAACTTCTCCCCACTGTGAATGTTTCCCTTTACTACTGATCTTCATGGATGTCCTGGAAAGGGCTTACAGCTGTCCAATGACAGATATGCCTGCATAATATGCTGAATCAGGCCCTTGACTTCTCTTCCTCTGTCAGCTGATCATATGGTACATTCCATGAAACCATATGTGCATGCTGTGAGACAGAAGGAAATAGAGCAAGAGAAAGAACCATGAGCATTTGGGCAACTTCCCCATGTAACTTACTTGTGCCCTCTGGACCTGTTCTGACTTAATCACATATATACCACTTCCATTTTATGATGGAATGGTGCTGTGCACATCCAACCTTATGACTTAGTGGATAAGAAAACACTCATCTTATAATGAGCAACTCAGGTTGCATGGTAATCTGGTGTGCCATGGTCAAAATTCAGTTTCCACTAAGGTCCAGTAGCAAGGGAGATTACTTGTCTGCAGACGATGGCAGAGCCTTGCTCCAAAATCCAAAAAGGCTCCATTGTGATTCACATATGGGCACCTGCCAGAGATTCCAAACAGCATGCCTACCTGCAACTGGCACTTCAAATACCACTGGATCTGCTGGAACATACTGCCTGAGTGGTAGAGCAACCTGTACAACATCCTGGACTTTTTACACACCCTTCTCTTGTTCTGGGCACACTCAATCCTACCAGCTTTCCAAATTTCTCAGTAAATGGGCAAGGATAAAACACCTAAGTGAGGAATGTGTTACCCCATCTTAGTTACTTTTCTTGTCAGTGAAACCAAATACCCTACACCCACAAGTTAAAGGAGGAAATGTTTATTTCAGCTTACAGTTTGTAGAGGATTCGGTCCATTGTCCAAGGCAGGGTGGCATGGCAGAAGGGCATCACAGACTATTTCTTGCCTGGCAGGCAGAAGACATTAAACAGCAGGTAGCAGCAACAGCAACACACTGACTCTCTTCACTCTCCCTTTGTATACATATAGACTATAAGCCTATTGATTTATGCCTCACACACCAAGGGTGGGGCTTGCTTTATCCACACTGAGAACTGTGCTAATTATACCACACATCCTTAATCCCAGTATCACATGCTGTAGATCCAGTCAGCTTTAAAAATCCCCACCTATCAGCACATGAGGCTTTTGGGGGGATATTTAGGTACAAGCCATAACATTCCATCTCTGAACCTCAAAAGAATTATGCACATCCATTTAGGCAAAATGCATTTAGTTCATTGCTAAGATTTGCCAAATTCCTAGCAGTTTTAGCATTGCAGTAAAGTCCAAGTGCAAAGTCTCCTTTGAGATTTAAGGCAAATCTTAGATGCAAGCCATTTTACAAATAAAAACAAAGTTGAACACTTCCAGTATACAATAGCACAAGATAAATATTCTCATTCCAAGAGGTGCAAATAGAAATATAGAAAGGAATGATCAAAGCAAGTTCAAAATCCAGCAGGGCAAACATTAAGGCCCATAGTTCTGTTTACAGCATCTGGGGCAATCTGTGGCCAAATGTGAACTCCAAAAGGCTCAGATGGTTCTGCTACTACAACACTGTCTGTGTTTGCAACTCTGATGGCTTCTCTCCTGAGCCAGCTCTGTTCACTCCTTGCAGCTTTCCTCAGACAATCCTTGTTCCTGGCATTTTCAACCTTCTGGGCTCTCCATTGCACCCTTGGCTTCATACTCACTGTTTCATAAGTTGCCCTTTCAGCACCATCTGGGTTGAAGCCTTCCTGACCCCACAACTTTTGCATTTGTCATGTGCCTAAAGCCAGTACTATGCACATGATGCCAAGGTCTGCTGCCAGCTGGAGCAGTGCAGGCTCTCTTGGCTGTAGGGTCAAGTGCGGGATTGCTGAACACTATGAACACAATCCCAAGGAACAAATTCCCTAGGCCACTGCCATTCTCGAAAAATGATGTTCTGAGACTGTCTTTTCAAAGCAAAGACATTCACTTTTGCAATTTTGAGGCTGCAACAAGTGGAGTCATGCTGGTTCTTGGGATATCCTCAGGCCATCTTTTCTATTGTCCTGTTCTTTCTCAGCTGTCTTAGTTACTTTCCTCATTACTGAGACAAAATATCCAACACAAAAAGTCAAAGGAGGAAAGGTTTATTTTGGCTCACAGTTCATAGAGGTTTCAGTCCATAGTCAGCTGGCTCCAAATCAGGGTGGCATGGCAGAGAGGCATCAGGGAGGAGAAACAGTCCATGGCAAAGCAGGGCAGATAAAAGTCAGCCAGCAGTGAAGTAGCAAGCAGCAAGTGACAAAGAGCAACACCAGCAGCCCATATTCTGTACTTTATACTCTATCCAGGCTACCCACCCTTAGGGTTACTGGTAGCACTCACACCCAGTGTGGGGCACACTGATTCCTAGCATCACACTATGTAACAGTCCCAGCATCACATCCTTAATCCTGACATAACACATTCTAGATCCATCCACCTCTGAAAAGCTCTATATATGACTTCATGTGGCTTTTGGGTGACATCTAGGTACAAGCCATAGTATCAGCAAAGTTCTCTGCTTCTTTGCAGTCTGTAACTTTTACTAGAACTTCCTTTCTGTCCAAACTCAAAATATTTTGAATCATTCTGCTGGGCTCTTTGATCTTGATTCTCAACATAGGTCTGGCTAAAAGCCCCAAACTGTAGCCATGCCACCACCTCAACATTAGACTGCCTTAAAATTTCTTCTACCAGATTAATTAGTTTACTACCCTTAACCTCAGTTTCAGACAAAATCTCTGGATGAGGACAACATGCAGACAAATTTTTTGCCAAAGCATGACACACATGGTCTGAATTCCAAAAGTCAGTGCAGTCCTTTTTGCTAAATAAAGCCTCCTGAGGCTGGACATTACTGGCTGTATTTCTGACAGCATTTTGGTCTTCTTAGCTCTAACCAGAATCTCCCATCAAGCTTGGCCTACAGCATTCTAGGGTTGCTTATTCAGCCAGCGTCTCCAAACCTCTTAAAACTCTTCCCACAAGTCAGTTCCAAAGGCTTCTGAACCACATGGCCAGTAACATCACAGCAATGACCCCACTCCTGTCACCAAAGTCAGTTTTAGTTACTTTAATGACTGACCCAAAATACCTGACACCCACAAGTTAAAGGAAGAAAGGTTTATTTTTGCTTGTGGTTTGTAGAGGTTTCACTCCAAAGCATGGCAGAATGGCATCACAGACTATTTCTGGCCTGGCAGGTAGAAGGCAGCAGGCAGCAAGAAGCAAGCAGGAAGCAGCAGCAGCAGCAGCAGCACCAGAAGTAGGCCTGCATTTCCTCTCTTTATATTCAATCTATAAGCCTATTGATTGGTGCCACGCACTCCCAGGGTGGGGCTTCCATTATCCACCCCCAAAACTATGCTATTTCATATCATTGGACTAATTTAGTACCATATACACTTAATTCCAGTATCACACCCTCTGGATCCAGCCAGCTCAGCAAAACACCACCTAGGATCACATGAGCTTTGGGAAAACATGGATACAGACAAAAATACCTCCAAAGTCCAAATAGGCAGACTAGCCACTGTGCTTCAGTTTTAGTTATAGGGTAAGCCAGAAGCTGCAACTTATCTTTCACCTTAGAAGGTATAACGCTGCATGATCTATACCATTGGACTCCTACAAATTTCACTGAGGTAGAAGGATCTTGAATTTTAGTTAGATTTATTTCTCATTCTCTGGAATGTAAATGCTTTATGAACAAGTCCAGAGTGGTTGATACCTCCTGCACATTTGGTCCAATTAGTATACCTTCAATATCATGGACCATTGTAATAACTTGTAGAAGAGAAAAACAATCAAGATCTCTGTGAACTAAGCTGTGACACAGATATAGAGGATTAATATAACCCTGAGTTAAGACAGTGAAAATATATTGCTGACACCAGCTGAAAGCAAATTATTTTTGATGGGCCTTACAGATAGGTATGGAGAAGAAGTTATTTGCCAAATAAATAGCTGAATAGCAAGTAGAGGAGATATGTTAATTTGCTCAAGCAAGGAAACCATATCTGGTACAGCAGCTGCTATTGGAGTCATCAATTGATTCAGTTTATGGTAATCCACCATAATTCTTTAAGAACCATTTATCTTCTGCACAGGCCAAATAGGAGAATTAAATGGGAATGTAGTGGAAATCAATACCACTGCATCCTTCAAATTCTTGATAGTAGCATTAATCTCTATGATTCCTCCAGGGATCTGATATTGTTTTTGGTTAAAAAAATTTCCCAGCAAAAGGCAACTCTAATAACTTCTGTTTGGCCTTTTCAAACATAATAGCCCTGACACAACAGGTCAGGGAACCAATGTGAACATTTTTCCAAGTACAAAGTATATCTAACCCAATTATGCATTATGAAACGTGGCAAATAACTACAGGATAGATTTGGGAACTAACTGGACACACTGTGAGTTGGACCTTTGCTAAAATTCCATTAATCACTTAACCTTCCTGGCCCCTATCCTAACTCGGGGACAATAATGACATTTTTGATCCCCTGAAATCAGCATTAGTTCAGAATTATTTTCTAGTACTGTCCAAAATATCTGATCCTTTCTCTTCCCCCAAAGTAGTTACCCAGTAAAATGCCTTTTGTTACTTAGGGGAAGGATGGGAAAAATATTAACCATATACATTTTTTTGGTGGTGCACTGGTGTTCTTCCTCAAGGGGACCCAGGCACCCCTTCATTCAAGGGGTTCTGTCTGCAAACAGGCTTATATTTGGAAACTGATTGAGAAGCCTTGATTCTGTTACCACGATTTGAGGTAGGTTTCTTTTCATTTGCCCTTATATTTTTCAATTATATAAAACTAGCAAAAATTTTGTAGAACTCCTGTCTATTTCATTTTTGGAAACAATGTGACTAACCAGCCAACATCACAGGTCTACACTTGTCAGACCATATAAATCATTGGTCTTTTTTTCCAGTCCAACATGGTAAGTATCTGCACTTTGCCATTGGGGGTTGCCTGCCACTTGACCCCCGCCACTCTAGGATCCAGTCAAACACATTGCCCTTAAGTATCTAAATTGAGTAGTTTCAGTCCCCACTGTAAGTTCTGGAGTACAGAGAAAAGCAATGACAGGGCTCTTCAGGGATGCTGGTGCTCCCCTCATGAATTTATTTCTCAAGGCGTTATTGAAGGGTATATTTTCTGGATCATCCAAGTGTGGAGGATTAGGCCTAACATGAAAGATCCACTCTAGTATCCCATTTCCCTGGGCCTTTAAATAACCTCATCAACAGTAAATTAAGGAACACCAGGCATCTCTAACTCATTCACCCTGGACCATCTTTTGACATATACATCTATCAACTGTTCAAATAAACTATTGATACCTTTTACTAACTCCATGAACTGCAAGATTAAATGCAGAATCTCTACTTAGTGGGCCTATATCAACAAATTCAGCCTGATTCGGTTGTATATCCTTGCCATCATTATCCCACACCCTTAAAATTCATCCTCACACTTGCTTATCAGGCTTATACTTAAAAAACTTAAAAAAAACTAAAGTTCTTTGGCAGTATAGCAGGCTTCCTCATGGGTCTCACTATGTACCTCACCTTTAGGATCTTTCTATAATTTCAGCCCGGTTATAGGTCTAGAGATGAAAGTGGACGGTGAGGTTGGGTCCTGAGGAGTGTCAGCATTATCATGCTTGTTCAGCACAGGACTAGTTCCCTCAGGCATAGGAGGAGAGACCAACACCACAGGGCATGGATGTGGAAATGCTTCTGCCACTGTGGGTAGGGAAATATTTTGCTGTGGCAAAATAATCTCATTAGAATCTAAGAGTTTAACATCCTCAGCCTCATCAGGAGATTCCCAAACATGTCCATCTCAATTTATAGGAACATGTTCTTTTCCAATCAGTGCCCTCAAGTTTACTTCAGATACAATTTGATGCTGTCTGTTAAACTTATGCTGTACTTCACCCAATCAAATCATGGGCACCTGTGTTTGGATTTTGGCAATCTCAGCCCAGTAGCTAAAGCACACAAGATTCTCTTTTAGGGCACACTTAGAAACTTAGGTTCTATATGTGTGTCTGGAGCTAGGAATTTGAGTCTTTGAGCTCTTTATTTTCCTTCATTAATTTGTCCAAACATGTAGAAGACTTTATGTTTTCTATGCATGTGTTGATGTCATTATTTCTCTTCATTTGTTTTCCAGAGACATTAAGAGCAACGACCCAGCATCATTATATTTCCCACTATACCAAAATTACTAAGAAGTATTATATATGGAGTCACTAATTCCTTGCATCTCACAAGTGGTGAATTAGGATGAGCAAATGGATCTACATTGTTTATTACTTTAAACAGTACACACCACTGACTATCAGTGCACTGCACATTTTCATCTTTACAATTGTATTTTTCTAGAACAACTCCCAGTACCAAAATCTGTATCATTCAGTGTTCACTCAAGCAACATATGGATTGACAGAGTAGGTTTACCAATGGCTGCCTACAGAGTCAGGTGAGGAAGAGTACAAAAGGGCTGTCTGCATGCTGGAGATCCAAAGGATCCAGTCAAAAATGGAAAACCTGGAGCTCATTGTAGAGTCCCATATTGGTCCATATCGCGATGCTGAGTGTTCTGCAACAGAAGGCTAAAGAGTCTGTGATACAAGGCTGAAGAGCCAATGCTAGAAGACAGGAGATGGACTTCCAAGGTGAAGGAGAAGACAGAGCCTTCTCCAAGAAACAGAAGTGAGCTTTCCTCCTTTCCCTTTTTTATTCCATTCAGACTATAACCCTGTTGATTGGCGCCATTCACAACCACGGTGGGTCTTCCATCTTCAGTAAATCCATTCAGTCACACTTAAAACTATGCTAAGCCGATCAGTTGGGCGTTTCTTACTCAAGCTGACACAACAATTAACTACCACAGGTGCTATATTAATCAGTAGATTCATTCATTTATGATTTCAGCAGCTTAATATACTGTTGCAAATTGGGGCCAAGTTGGAGGCATGTCACTAAGGGTGTGACTAAGAAGGGTGTATTCTTGTCCCCAGTTCCATGCTTCTTTCTCTGCTTCCTTGCTGCCATGAGTTGAATATCTTCTTCTGTCATGCCCCTCTGAATCCTGTTCCTCACCTAGAGCTAGCTTAACGTGGATTGAAATCATGAGCTAAAATAAATCTCTCCCTTTAAGGTGCAGATATCAGTTATTTTGTATCAGCAATGGAAAAGTAATTAAAACACTTGTCCCTTTTTTTCTTTTCTTTTTTTTTTTGGTGCTAAAAAGCATTTGGAACTCAGGATTGAGTAGAAATTGGATCAAATTTTTACTCATCAAGAGTGGAGAAAAATTGGTCATGTAGAAGTTCATTCTACTTTGCAAAATAATATCATGAAAAACCAAAGAATTTGTAGTATAACATACATTTGAATTAGTATTCTGTCAATGAATAACTTACAAATCAGTTAAAATTTCTGAATCACAATTTTCCCATTATAAAAATGAGGATAAATGTGCCTGTGTTATATTTAGTTAATTAATGAATTCAATATATGTAATATATCTAAAGCAGGTTGTATATTACAGAACAGTTATTAGGTAAATCTAAATAATAGCTATTGTTTTTCATGCACTCATGGACTGAATGCCTATTATATGTAAGGCATGTCTGTACATTCTGGAAAAATGACAGGTGAACAGTGTGGGCAGGCCCAGAAACTGGTAGCTGCTGGGATCCAGGTGAACAGCACCATGGGAAGGCCCTGAGACTGGTCTCTCCCTTCCACACTGCTGGGATCCAGGTCAATTGTGTGGGAAGATACAGAGACTGTCAGAACGTCAGCCACAAAGTAGGGCCCCCAGTCAGGTTGCACAGGATGGACAGCCAAGACTAGTGGTATGAAATTGTCAGAAGCAACAGTAACCATACAAGTCAACAGGTGGTAAGTTAGGTGAAACACCATTGTGCTTGGGAACAAAGACACACAGAATAGAAGCAGGCAGGTGGGGCTTCCACGTTTTTTTTTCTTTTTTCTTTTTTTTTTTTTTTTTTGTTTTTTTCTTATTTCTAAGTCGTTCTGGAGAAATCCAGCCACAGAAAATTAATCCCATCCCCCAAACCCAGGACAAAGTTCAGTTGATCACTTGCTTACTCCTTCATTCTTTCTCTTCTGACCTCTTCTCTAGTTTCCCAAAGCTTACATGATCATCCTTTGTCCTCCACCCTGACTTCTCCTTGCTTTTCAGTTATCTTTGTTTTATCCACTATCTTTCTTAAATTTCCCCACCACAGGGTAAAACCACACTACCAAGGGGAAATACTTTGAATAAAGGATCCCAATTTATGATTCGTTCTGTGATATAATTGTAAATTTTTCTCCTATGGTTAAAGGTACAAAATTAATAGTTACCACTGTTTGTCAGTTTCTAAGCAGTGCTTGATGCTATTGGTATTGCTAATTATACTATTTTAGCTAGGATGTCATATCTGTTTTTACCAGTTGTTCTCACTTCTGTAACAATACAGAGAAGTTCTGGGATAATAACTTCCACACACCACAGCACAAAAGGGCTGGGGACTGAGCCAAACAGATACCAACATCTCACTGTTAATTCATTGGAAAGGTAGGATCAGGAGACAGCCACAAACCAAGAACCTCTTACACACAGAAGACATCCCTGAAGAACAAACCTTACCTAGAGAGGTCTTGATACTAGCAATAAATCTACCTACTATAAAAACTTACAAGGATCAACACGGAAAACAAACTAAAAACTTTTGAAATAGAAAAAGGCAAGATACAGAAGCAAAATGCAACCTCAGACCTCCAGCCGACCCAGAAAAAGTCCAGGAGACAATGAGATAGATGAAAATGGAAGACACACACCTGACATTTGTGAAATGATAGCAACCGAAGTAAAGACACAAATCTATGGGGTGATAGAAGAAATCAGCTCTAAAATAATCTCTCAGGTAAAAAAAAGAAATGTCAACATTTATAAAGGAATTGCTCAGCAAACCTAGAATAGAGATAGATAAAAACAGATGATGATAGGAAGAAGATGGAAAATGTGAATGATCAATATAGGAAAGAATAGAATGCATGAAATGGATTTAAACAGATATCCAGGAAATTAAAAATTCCATTGAAAGCTGACAAAAATTGCTTGAATAAAACAGGAGGCAGAATTTCAGACCTTGAAGAAAGGATGTCTGCTAGGGATCATGAAAGGAAAGATCTTTTGAAAATAACAAAAGAGCAGGAAATAACAATTCAAAAGCTAAAATACAACACACAGTAAAACAATATAAGAATAATTGGTGTCAATGAAAAAGAAGGAGGCAACACAAATGACATACAAAAACTATTTGCAGAAGTAATAGCAGAAAATTTCCCAAGCATGGGAAAAGAATATGACATACAGATAAGTGAGGCATATAGAAATCCAATTAGCTCTAACCAACAGAAATATACACTCAGGGCTGGTGAGATGGCTCAGCAGCATAAACGCTTGCCTGGCAAGCGTGAGGGCCTGAGTTTGACTCCCAGGACCCACATATGAAAAAAGGGCCAGTGATATCACTCAGCAGCACAGGTGCCTACTGGCACACGAAGTCCTGAGGTCGACCCCTGGTACCCACAAAAAAAAGAAAGAAAAGAAAAGAAGAGCTTGGAGTGAAGTATATCAAGTCCTGAAAGAAAACAACTTCCAACCATAATTTTGATATACCCTGCAAAATTATCTTTCAAAATTAATGGAGAAATAACATACTTCCATGAGAAAAAAAATGACTAAAGAAATTCATGACCACAAAATAAACACTACAAAAGACACTGAAAGACATTCTAGACAGAGAAAAAAATGACCAGAATTGCAAGAACAAACACAGGAATAAACAACCAGGCAGGGCATGCAATTAATCAGAGGGGAAAAGCAGGGAACCAACAGCAGGAAAATATCATGACAAAGATAAGCCAATACATATCAGTTATAAACATCAATGTAAATGACCTCAATTCAGCAATCTAAAGAACCAAACTGTCAGAAGGGATCATGAAACAAAATCCAACAATATGCTTTATACAAGAAACACATTTAACTCAAAAAATAAAAATGAAAGACTGAAAGTCAAAGGATGGAAAACAATCTTCCATGAAACAGGAAAGCAGAAAAAACCAGGGATAGCTATTGTGTTGCAGACAACATGAACTTAAAACCAAGAATGATTAAAAGAGATAAACGAGATCACTACATACTTGTTTGGGGAAAACTCTGAGAGGAGGAAATAACAATCATATATATGCATGCACCAAATACAGAAGCACACAACTATATAATACAATTATTAATAGATGTGAATAATCAAATGATCAATAACACAATTGCAATGGGGGACCTTAATAACACACCATCACAAATAGATCAATCAACCACATGCAACATCAGCAAAAAAGTATGAGAACTGAACCAAACCTGTCAACAAATGGACTTAGTAGATGTTTACAGAGTGTTCCACCAAATGTCATTGGAATAAACACTCTTCTCAGCTGTACATGGCATGTTCTCTATAATAGATCACATACTAGCCCATAGAACATGATTAAGTAAACCCAAAGGAATTTAAATTATCCCATGCATATTATCGACCATAGTGCAACAAAATTTGCAATCAATCACAAAAGAAACCACAAAAACTACATAAACACATGCAAATTAAATAACAACCTCTTGAACAACCAATGGGTCACATATGAAATTAAGGAAGAAATTAAACAATCTTTGCAATTAAATGAAAATGCAGTTACAACATACTGGAACCTGTGGGACACAATGAAACCATTACCAAGAGGGAAATTTATAGCAGTGAATATTCATATCAGGAAAACAGAAAGGGCACAAATAAACAACATAATGTTGCACCTCAAGCTTCTAGAAAAATAAGAGCAAGTCAAGCCCAAAGCCCATGCAAGAAAGGATATTATAAAGATCAGAGCAGAAATTAATGCAATTTTGGACTAAGAAAATAATACAAAGAATTAATGAATGCAAGATTTGGTTCTTTGAAAGAATAAATAAAATTGATAAACCTTTAGCCAACCTTATCAAAAAATGGAAAGGAAAGACTCAAATTCATGCAATGAGGAATGAAAAGGGTGAAATCACTACAGATCCTATGGATATTCAGAAGATCAAAAATACATACTTTGAAAATCTTTACTCTCATAGGATTAAAAACACAAAAGAAATGGAGAGATTCCTAGATATGTATGAATTACCAAAGCTGAATCAAGAAGATAAAAAATTCTGAATAACCCAATATCAGCCAATGAAATTGAAAATGTAATTAAAATCTTACCAGCAAAGAAAATCCTAGGTCCTGATGGATTCACATATGAATTCCAAAATAAATTTAAAGAAAATATTATACCAGTACTCCTCAAACTCTTTAATGAAATTGAAAGTGATGCACTACTCCATAACTCATTCCTAGAAGCAAGTATTACCCTGATACCAAAACCAAAGACCCAACCAAAAAAGAAGATTACAGGCCAATCATTATAATGAATACAGATGCAAAAATATTCAATAAGATACTAGGAAGCCAAAAGCAGCATATCATCAAGAAGATTATACAACATGACCAAGTAGGATTCATCCCAGGAATGCAGGGATGTTTCAACATACATAAATCAATAAATGTAAGACACCATATCAACAGAGCCAAAGACAAAAATCACATGATCATCTCAATAGATGCAGGAAAATCTTTTGACAAAGTCCAGCACTCATTCATGTAAAAACTCTATAGAAAATTGGAATAGATGTCCTTTACCTCAATCTGATAAATCCATCTATGATGAACCAACAGCCAACATCATACTAAATGGACAAAAACTAAAATCTTTCACTCTAAAATCAGGAACAAGACAAGGATACCCACTATCACCACTCTTATTCAACATAGTTCTGGAAACACTAGCCAGAACAATTAGACAATAGAGAGAAATAAAAAGGACAAGGATAGGAAAGGAAGAAGTTAAGTTACCATTATTCTCAGATGACATGATGCTCTACATAGGAGACACCAAAAACTCCACCAAAAGACTTCTAGATTTAATAGGAAAATTCAGTAGCATACCTGGATACAATGTCAATACTCAAAAATTAATTACATTCCTGTACACAAACAACAAACTCACTGAAAGAGAAATTAGGGAAACCACAACCTTCAGAATAGCATCAAAAAGAATGAAATACATAAGAATCAATCTAACAAAGGAAGTAAAAACCTATGTATTGAAAATTACAGTACTCTGAAAAAGGAGACTGAAGAGGATATCAGAAAATGGAACGATATCCCTTGCTCATGAATAGGAAGAATCAACATAGTGATAATGGTCATAGTCCCCAAAATGTTGTACAGATTTAATGCAATCCTGATTAAAATACCATTAGCATACTTCACAAAAGGAGAAAACATTCCTAAAATTCGTCTGGGAGCAGAAGAGACCTAGAATAGCAAAGGCAATCCTGGGCAACAAAGGCAAGGCATTAGACATCACATTCCCTGACTTGAAATTATACCCCAAAGCTACAGTGATAAAATCAGCATGGTACTGCAAAAAATCAGACCTGAGGACCAGTGGAACAGATTAGAAGATGCAGACACAACTACAAACATACTCAGACACCTTATCTTTTATAAAGGGGCAAAATATGTTCACTGGAAGAAAGATAGTGTCTTTAATAAAAGGTGCTGGAAAAACTGGCTCTCTACATGCTGAAGACTAAAATTAGACCCATGTCTATCGCCATTCACTAAACTAAACACAAAATTGATCAAAGATCCAAATATTACAACAGAAACACTAAGTCTACTGGAAGAGTAAGTACATAGAAATCTTGAAGACATAGGTGTAGGCAGAGACTTCATGAACAAAACACAGATTGTGCAGGATTCAAAGACTCACCAACTGGGATCCCATCTTACTAAAAAGTTTTGCACTGCAAAATAAATCAACAACAAAGTGAAAAGAGAGCCTACAGGGTGGGGAAAATATTCAGCCAATTTTCCCTCACATAAAGAACTTCTGTCTAGAACATATGAAGAATTTCTAAAAACATTAGTCTTTCCAAATTCAAGGACCCAATCCAAAAATGAGCATCTGAGATGAATACACACTTCTCAGATGAAGAAATACAGATAGCAAATAAATACATGAAAAAATGTTCAACATCATTGGTCATTCAGGAGATGCAAAACAAAACAAAACTGAGATCCCAGAAAGAATGGCTGTCATCAAGAAATCAACCAAGGGCCAGTGAGATGGCACACGAGGTCCTGAGGTCGACCCCAGGTACCCACACAAAAAAAATAAAGGACCAAAGTGGTTTATTATATTTCTTGAAGTCTGTAATTTCCAAATCAAAGAATTTAAATGTAAACTATAGTTTTATTACACTGACATTAGAACACAAATGACTATTGAAAAGCCTACATTTTTAGGCTTTGAATATAATCAACCAGGGTGCCATGTATTTTCTGATCTGTAACTGACCTTGTTTCTTGATCCTGAAACCATAGAACACTCTGTTAAGGTCCTCTCCATCTATCTACCTATCTATATCTGTAGATTAGATTAGATTAGATTAGATTAGATTAGATTAGATTAGATAGATATAAATATATAATATTATGTATAATTATCTTTATTTGCATATATATCCAGATTACCACTATTTGCATATGACCCTAGATACAGTCAGCTATTTGGTCTTTGACAAAGGTGCCAAAAATATATATTGGAGGAAAGATAGCCTCTTTAGAAAATGGGAAAACTGTTTATCCATGCAGAAGATTGAAGCTAAACTCATATCTCTCACCATAGACTAAACTAAAATAAAAATGAATCAAAGATCTAAATTTTAGAAGAGAAAAACTTAAACTACTGGAAGATAATATTGGTAAAACTCTTGAAGTCATACTTGCAAGCAAAGACTTTCTGAACAGAAATCCAATTGCAGGAAAATAACAGCAAGATTCAACAAATGGGATTATATCAGATTAAAAAGCTTCTGCACAACAAAAGAAACAACCAAAAGAGTAAAGACACAACCTAGAGAATGGGAAAAAATTTGCCACCTCCATGTTAGACAAAAGACTAATATCTAGAATATATAGAGTTCAAAAATCAGACCACCCAACATAAAAGACTGAATCAAAAACTGGGCAACTGAAACAAATAGACACTTTTCAGAAGAGGAAATGCAAATGACCAATAAATATATGGAAAATTGTGAACTTTACTGGCCATTAGAGAAACACAAATTAAAACAACACTGATATTTCATCTTACTCCAAAAGAATGGCAGTCATCAAAAAATCAAAGAATTACAAAAGTTGTCATGGCTGTGATGAAAAAGGAATCCATCTAAATTGCTGTTGGGACTGTAATCTTGTACAATCACTATGGAAATCACTATGCAGACATCTCATAAAACTAAAAGTATAAATTCCATTTGACCTAGCTATTTCCCTTCTAAGTATCTTTCTAAAATAAAGACATCATACTATGGTAATACATGCATGCCGATGTTTATAACAGTACAATTCATAATAGCTAAATCTTGAAAGCAGTCTATATGTCTGTCCACAGATGAATGAATAAAGAAAACATAGTATCTATACATGATGGAATGCTACTCAGCTATAAAGAAGGATAAATTCAATATATTTGTAGGAAAATTGGTGCAATTTGCTTTTTTTTTTTTCTTTTTGTGGGTACTGGGTGTCGACCTCAGGACCTCGTGTGCCAGCAGGCGCCCATGCCACTGAGCGATATCACTGGCCTTTTTTTCGTATGTGGGTGCCGGGAGTTGCACTCGGGCCCTCACACTTGCCAGGCAGGCTCTTATGCCAGTGAGCCATCTCACCAGCCCTGCAATTTGAAATAATAATGTTAAGTGAAATAAATCAGATACACAAGCTAAAATACCCTATAACTTCTCTTATTTAAATAATCCAAATTACAAAGTACAAAATAAATGTTTGATAAAGGGAAATAGGGTGGTATATCTTATGCAAATGTGAAGGGGACCAAGAGACCGAGTGGGGATGTATAAAAAGATGTAAGATATGTCATGTACAAGTACAACCTATCCACAGTGAATGTAATCATATTTTGCAAACATGAAATAAAAATGATGAAGGTGATGATGATGATGAAAATAAGGGAAGGGATCTAGAAACTGAGAGAGGGAGGAGGGTGGAGAGGGGAAGGGGAATAAAAGGAATCAAGGTATGTTAAGTACATGTACCTACTCGCTAAGTTGAATGTAAATATCGTGTAGGACAAACATGTTTTAATAAAAGAAAAGCATAGACTGTAGGGCAAGATATTCAAGTTTGAAGCTCATTCTAGCATTTAGTAGCTCTCAGACCTTAGTCAATTTACAAAAACTCTCTGATCTGTTTCCTCACCTGCTAAATGAAGGTGAAAACTATAATACCTACACCTTAGGTTTATTATGAAGATTAACAAACTAATATGAGCTAAATACTTAGGGTAGTGATACATAGTGAGTTATATATAAATGCTAGCTGTTGTTGGTTACATCAGAAATATAAAGTGTGACATCACTAAAGTCAAATCACTCTGACAAATATTGCATACTAAAATGGAAAAAATAAGAATCTTTGTTGAGATTACTTTTAATTAGTAAACAAGTGGGCTTTTGGGTGAGGAGCAGAAAGGAATAGGCATTTTTCTTTTAAATTTGGAACAATACTATGAGCAGATCTGATCCAGTAAGGCATAGATCCAACGAGGGGATAAATCTTTCAATACATGTGGCAGGAGAAGAAAGAAAGCTTTAAGAAAGCTTTAAGGTTAATCTTTTAATACACATGGCAGGAGAAAAAAGAAAGTTAGGCCTCGGTAGAGTGCTAAAGGGTGTGGGTAGACAAGAGTAACTATGCAACAATTCAGCAATGAAAGTCAAAATGAATTTTACTATTTTTAAAAGTGTTTCTCAGAAGAATCTAGAGATATTTAATGTGAAAAGTTTATTATTTACTTATTTGGCATACTGAATATTATTCTATTAGGATGAAGTTTTCTACTTGGAAAGATCCTGTAGAACTATTTTATGATAAACTTAGAGCATTGTGAGAGTCATTAATTCATTTTGATTTTACATCAAATTTTATTGTCTTCCTTCTTAAAAACATGGAAATATTTAAAGAATGATTTATGTAACATAAATTACCTTACAATGTTGTCTTTCAAATGAAATAATACACTAGTTAGTAATTTTTATATTGCATTAGATGCTCAATACAACAACTTTTCCACAATTGGGAGAGGATAGTAAAGATTATACTTAAAATGATACAATTATAATGTAAATGTTGTTAAATTGCCACTATATATTTTTTTTTGTGGGTAAAAGCGGGACGACCTCAGGACCTCACGCACCAACAGGCACCCTTGCCACTGAGCGATATCACCGGCCCCTTTTTCGTATGTGGGTTCTGGGAGTCGAACTCGGGCCCTCGCGCTTGCAAGGCAGGCGCTTACGCCGCTGAGCCATCTCACCGGCCCTGCCACTATATTTTTAATTGGCTTTATATAACAAAAACTAGTTATCAAAAATTCTAAAATGTCTCTTCCTTTTTTTCTTGCAGAAGAAACCCATCTTGTAAGCAGGAGTCTTCAATTACTGTTTTTGCTAGGATTTACAGTAATATGGGAATCTTTACTAAAATCTCTTTTAAAACCAAAAGCATGGATATATTTTCATAAAAGCTAATGTATCAGTCAGGGTTTTACTAGAAAATGGATATAACACAAGATATACAAATGTATAAGAAATTGCAAGATTGGCTTATGATGGTCAGCCACAGAGTTGGATGAGGAAGCGTACAGAGGGTGTCTGCATACTGGAGACTGAAGATTCAGTCTAAGGTCTGGAGCTCACTGCAGTGTTCCACGCAAGTCTGTATCAAGAGGCTGATGTGTCTGTGATGGAATGCTGAAGAATCTATGCCAGAAGGCTGAAGGATCCCAGGTGGAAGCTGAAGAGTCTGCACTAGAAGCCAGGAGATGACATCCAAGCTGAAGGCAAAGACTGGAGCTCCTTCAAAGAATGGGAACCCATCTGTCCTTCCTCATTCCCCTTTTATACCATCCAGGCGATGATCCACCCTAGGGTGGATCTTCTACACCCTAGGGAGTAGAATTGCTGAGCTGATTTAGTTAAGCTTCTAAACTTCTCAAATTGACACAATAATCCAACCAGTACAATGCATCCTTTGTCAATTTGGCAACCAGACACATTTCTTTAAACCAGTCTCCAGATACAAAGACATGCATATAATTGCACCTAACATGTTACAACTATCCTATGTAGAAATGGAAATGCACTAATTCCCTCACCAGAATAGAAGGAAAGTTTTCTTTCATTGAGCTTACTCTTGCCTTTTCATAGCTTTGACATTATAACACAAGTTTAGCAATCTTTAAGAACCAGTATTAAGTCGATCAATATTATGTTAGAACCATATTAGGGGGGAAATAGTACAATTACAATCCTCTTTTCTGTAGCTGATAATGGGGTAGTAGCTGGTATTTAGAACTACCTTATTCTACTACCTATTCTGAATTCTGTTGACCTTCAGCAAGCACCTCAGCAGGTCTTGGTTCTTTCCTTGGTGTAGTGACCCATACCTTCATTTCTGAAGGCTCTGGACCATTTGTCATTCTACCTGTATTAGGTTGTTTTAGTTTCCCATTGACTTTAATAACAGGGCATAGTAGTACTAAGAGGTGCCCTAAGGGATCTCCTGCACTACACGTATATTCTTCCTTTCCTCCATTGTGGAGTAATAATCCAATTTCCACTTGATAGTCTGGGTCAATCACCCCTGACACACTGTGACTCCCCTTTTAGTTTGTTTCCTCAGAAGCATGAGGAGACCATAATGACCAGGGGGAAGTCTTAGCTTCCAGTTCAATGTTATCATTGTTGTGCTTTCTGGTACAAGCCTCCCCCCTTCTAGAACTAAGACTTCTAAGCCAGCAGAACATAAGATCATGGGGACAGGAAGTGAAAATTTTGCTAGTGGATCACTAGGGCTAATGTTGAGTGGTACCAACCCTACTTCCACCCCTTGATTCCTGGACCTATGAATCCTGGCTATGGGAGACACGGTACCATATAGTGGAGGCTGATTCAAAGCATATACAGCCTTTTGAAGTACCTTACCCTGTTTCTGCAAGCTATTGCCACCTAGCTGGCATTGTAGCTGTGTCTTCAAAAGATCATTCCAACTTTCTATCATTCCAGCCACTTCTGGATGATGAGAAAGATGGAAAGACCAGTGAATTCCATGAGCATGAGCCCTATGCCTCACTTCTTTGGCTATAAAATGTGTTCCTTGGTCAGAGACAATAGTATGTTGAATTCCATAATGGTGGATAAGGCATTCTGTGAGTCCGTGGATGGTAGTTTTGACAGAAGCATTACATGCAGCGAAGGCAAATCTATATCTAGAATACATGTCTATGCCAGTGAGGACAAAGTGCAGTCCCTTCCATGATAGAAGTGGTCCAATATAATCAAGCTGTCACCAGGTTGCAGTTTGATCACCCTGGGGAATGGTGCCACACCGGGGACTCAGTGTTGGTCTCTGCTGCTGGCGTATTGGGCATTCAGCAGTGGCTGTAGCCAGATCAGCCTTGGTGAATGGGAGTCCATGTTGCTGAGCCCATGAATAACCTCCATGTCCACCAACATGGCCACTCTGATCATGGGCCCATTGGGCAATAACAGCGTGGCAAAAGAAGGACTATCTACAGAACGGATCATCTCAACCACTTGATTATTAAAGTCGTCTTCTGCTGATGTCACATTTTGGTGAGCGTTTACATGGGAAACAAATATTTTTACCTCCCTTGCCCATATGGAGGGGTCTATCCACATACCTCTTCCCCAAATATCTTTGTCACCAACTTTCCAATTATGTTCCTTCCAAGTTCCTGACCATCCAGCCAGACCGTTGGCTATGGCCCATGAATCAGTATACAGTCGCACATCTGGTCATTTCTCCTTCCAGGTAAAATGTACTACCAAGTGCACTGCCCAAAGTTCTGACCACTGAGATGATTTCCCTTCACCACTGTCCTTTAGGGACATCCCAGAAAGGGGTTGTAATGCTGCAGCTGTCCTCTTGCAGGTGGTGCCTGCATAGTGTGCAAAGCCATTCCTAAACCATGCCCTATCCTTCTCTTCCTCTGACAGCCGATCATATGGTACACCCCAAAAGGCTGTAGGTGCATGCTGGGAAACAGAAGGCAATATAGCAGGTGTAGGAGCCATAGCTATCTGGGCAACTTCCTCATGTAATTCACTTGTACCCTCTGGACTTGCCTTGGCTTGATCACGAATATACCACTTCCATTTGATGATAGACTGTTGCTGTGCACGTCCAAACTTATGACTCAGCGGATCAGATAATACCCAGGTCATGATAGACAACTCAGGTCACATGGTGACCTGATGTCCCATGGTCAAGTGTTCAGTTTCCACTAAGGCCCAGTAGCAGGCCAAGAGCTGTTTTTCAAAGGGAGAGTAACTGTCTGCAGATGATGGCAGAGCCTTGCTCTAAAATCCTAAAGGCCTATGCTGCAATTCACCTATGAGGGCCTGCCAGAGACTCCAAACAGCATCTTTACCTGCCACTCACACTTCAAGTACCATTGGATCTGCTGGATCATATGACCCCAGGGGCAGAGCAGGCTGCACAGCAGCCGGACCTGTTGCAAAGCCTTTTCCTGTTCTGGGCCCCACTCAAAATTAGCAACTTTTCAAGTCACTTGGTATTGGGCTGGAGTGAGAGACCTAACTGAGGAATGTGTTGCCTCCAAAATCCAAATAGGCCCACTAGGCATTGTGCCTCCCTTTTGGTCATTCGGAAAGGCAGATGCAACAACTTATCTTTTACTTTAGAAGAAACAGCTCTACATGCCCCACACCACTGGACTCCTAGAAATTTCACTGAGGTAGAAGGACCTTGAATTTTTGTTGGATTTATTTCCCATCCTCTGGCTCTCAAGTGCTTTACTAACAAATACAGAGTGGTCACTACCTGCTGCTCACTAGGCCTAATCAGCAGAACATCATCAATGTAATGGATCAGTGTGATATCTTGTGGGAAAGAAAGGCAATAAAGATCCCTACAAACTAAGTTGTGACACAGGTCTGGTGAGTTAATATACCCCTGAGATAATCGGTGAAGGTATATTGTTGGCCTTGCCAGCTGAAAGCAAATTGTTTCTGATGGTCCTTATGGATAGGTATGGAAAATAAGGCATTTACCCAATCAATAGCTGCATACCAAGTACCAGAAAATGTATTAATCTTCTCAAGCAAGGAAACCACATCTGGTACTGCAGCTGCAATTGCAGTCACCACTTGATTCAGTGTATGGTAATCTATTGCCATTCTCCAAAACCCATCTTTCTTCTGCACAGGCCAAATGGGAGAATTAAATGGAGATGTGGTGGAGACCACCACCCCTGCATCCTTCAAGTCCTTGATGGTGGCACTAATTTCTGGAATCCCTCCAGGAATGTGATACTGCTTTTGGTTTAATATTTTACCAGGCAAAGGCAACTCTAATGGCTTCCATTTGGCATTCCCAAACATAGTAGCCCTCACACCACAGGTTAGAGAAGCAATGTGAGGGTTCTGCCAAGTACTAAGTACATCTATCCCGATTATACATTCTGGAACAGGGGAAATGACTACAGGATGCATTTGAGGACTTATTGGACCCACTGTGAGTTGAACCTTTGCTGAAACTCCATTGGTCACCTGACCTCCACAGGCCCGTACTCTTACTGGAGGGCCACAATAATGTTTTGGATCCCCTGGAATCAGTGTTAGTTCAGAACCAGTGTCCAGTAGTTCCCAAAATGTCTGCTCATTCCCCTTTGTCCAGTGTACAGTCTCTCAGGCAAAGGGCCTAATGTCCCTCTGAGGAAGGATGGGATAAAGACTGACTCTATAAATTTTTGTTGCATCAGGATCCTTCCCCAAGGGGACCTGGCCTGCCTGTCATTCAAGGGGTTCTGGGTCTATAAACTGGCTCAAATCCTGGAACTTGTTGAGGGGCCATGATTCCCTGTTACCATGATTTGAAGTAGATTTCTGTACATTCGCCCTTAAATTTTTAGATTATACAAATTGAGTCAAAATTTTGTAGGCTCCCTGTCTATTTCACTTTTGTGAACACCGTGGTTAATCAGCCAATGCCATAGTTCTGCACATGTCAGATTATTCTGGTCATTGTTCTGTTTCTGTTGTCTGTTATGTAAGTACATGGACCCTGCCTTTGGTGATTAAATGCTGCCACTTGACCTCTGCCACTCTGGGATCCAATCAAGCCCACTGCCCTTGAATTTCCTAACTGAGGAACTACGGTCCCCACTGTAAGGTCTGACATACAGAGAAGAGCAATGACAGAGCTCTTCAGGGATCCTGGTGCTCCCCTCACTAATTTCTCAAGATTTTGTGAAGGGTACACTTTCTGGATCATCCCAATGTGGAGGATTAGGTTTAACATGACAGGTCCACTCCATCACTCCCATTTCCCTATGGCTCTGAATCCCCTTATCAATAGTAAACCATGGAATATTAGGTATCTCTAACTCATTCACAGTGGGCCGTCTTTTGGTCCATACTTCTGCCAACCAGCCAAATAAACAATGTAATGGTAAGCTTTAGAAATTTCATAGCAGAAATTAGAAATCAATTAGTAGCCTCTGCCTAAGACCATGCTGCCTGCCATGTAGTTAGACTCAGCTAGCCTTGACTACCGTGCCAGCTATAACTCGGAGGCAGTTTGACTCAGCCTTATCTGACTTAATCCAGCTGCATTGCCTGTACTTTCTAGCCTGTAAACTTATTATGTTTTGCTTGCCTATTCCAGGAACTTTCCACCTAGGACAGAATAACCCAGTTAAGGACATGCTTGCCTGATTTCACCCACCTACTCGAACAGCCCCCTCCCTAGCAGAGCCTGCCCAGAACAAATCTGCCTGACAACATATGCCTTAGCCTATGTAACCAATCATATAATAACCTGCAATCAGCTTTGTATTTCCAGCTTGCAAAAATGTATTTAAGCTAAACTCTAAGCTGACTCTACGCTGATGATTTGAGACCTGACTCTCCTCAGCCTGCTAGTGTGATAAATGTTGCCTTCCAACTCCTCAGGTGCAGAGTCTTCCATTTGGTTTGATATCATATTTCTGTAACTTTAACCCCTTTCTTTACTCCATGAGCTGCAACATTAAATTCAGAATCCCTACTTAATGGGCCTGGGTCAACAAACTCAGCCTGATCCAGGTGTATGTTTTTGCCACCATTATCCCACACTCGTAAAATACATTCCCACGCTTGCTCATTAGGCCTCTGCTTATAGGAGTCAGAAAACTCAAGAAGCTCTTTGGGAGAATAGCGGACCTCCTCATGGGTCACACTATGTACCTCACACTTAAGAGTCTTCTGCGATTTGAGCCTGGTTATGAGCCTAGAGGCCAAAATCAGTGATGAGGGTGGGTCCTGAGGAGTGTCAGCATTATCTTGCTGGGTCAACACAGGATTAGTTTCCCCACACATACTAGGAGACACCAACACCACAGGGGGTGGAGACAGAGATGCCTCTGCCACAGTAGGTGGGGAAATCTCTTCCTCAGGCAAAGTAATCTCATTAGCATCTAGAAACTCAATATCCTCAGCTTCATTAGGATCCTCCTACACATCTCCATCCCAATTTGTGGGATCCCATTCTTTTCCAATTGGTGCTCTCGCCTTTGCTTCAGATACCCTTCGAGGCTGAGCATTAAATTTAAGTTGTAGTTCAGCCAATTGAATTATGAGGGACTGCATTTGGGTTTCTGCAATCTCAGGCTTGTGGCTAAAAGAGAGGAGGTTTTCTTTCGGAACACACTTAGAAACTTCTAAATTTCTTATCTGTGTCTGGAGATGGGAATTTGAATCTTTGAGATCCTTATTTTCCTTTATTAATTTGCCCTCACAGCCAGAAGACTTCAGATTTCCTATGAATGTTTTGAGCTCATTGTTTTCCTTCACTAGTTTGTCCAGGGAGGCTAAGACCAATCATCCGGAATTATATTTCCTACTTTGCCAAAGATATTCAAATATTTCATATTCGGAGTCGCTAAATTCCTGACATCTCACAAGTGGTGAATTAGGATAATCAAATGGAACTATATAGCATGTTAGTTTAAACAGTTCACAACAAGGATTATCAGTATACCCCATAGAATTAGAAGAAGAAACCATGGTGTCTTTAGGTCTCATGAAATTGCAGGGCCAACTCCAGGAACCCCTAAAGCCATTAGGGAATGTCATCATTATAATTCTGTTTCTCTAGAGCCACTCCTGGTACCAAAATCTGTATCAGTCAGGGTTTTACTAGAGAAATGTATATGACACAAGATATACAAATGTATAAGAAATTACAAGATTGGCTTATGATGGTAAGCCATAGAGTTGGATGAGAAAGCATGCAGAGGGTGTCTGCACGCTGGAGACTGAAGGATTCAGTCCAAGATATGGAGCTCACTGCAGTGTTCCATGCAAGTCCATATCATGAGGCTGATGGGTCTGTGATGGAATGCTGAAGAGTCTATGCTAGAAGGCTGAAGGATCCAAGGCAGAAGCTAAAGAGTCTGTGCTACAAGCCAGGAGATGACGTCCAAGCTGAAGGCGAAGACTGGAGCTCTCTGAAGAATAGGAACCCATCCGTCCTTCCTCATTTCCCTTTTATACCACCTGGATGATGATCCACCCTAGAGTGTAGAACTGCTGAGCCAATTTAGTTAAGCTTCTAAGCTTCTCAAGTTGCCACAACAAATCAACCACTACAGCTACTATGACTACAGCTGATATACTAGTCAGCTTTCCACTGGTGTGACAAAGTATCTGAGAAAATAAACTTATAGAATGAAAGATTTGTTTTAATTCACAGTTTCAGAAGTTTCAGGTCATGAGCAAGGCTCCATTGTTTCTGGCACATGGCTACTCAGTATATCATGGCAGATGGGCATGGTGGAGTAAAGCTGATCACCTCACAGAACCTCGGAAGCAGAGAATGTGGCAGATTCAGAGAGGAGTGAGCCAGGGAAAAGAGCCAGTCCACAAAGTCATGTCCCCATGACCCATTCCCTTCAACTAGGCTCTGCCTCCCAAATTTTCATAACCTTCTAATAATATCATCAAATTATGAACTCATCACTGGATAAATTTATTAATAAAGTGAGAGCCTTCATGATCCAATAACATTCCAAAAGCCCCACCTCTATCTTTGGTGTTTTGTGGGCTAAAACTTCAGCACATGTGCTTGCTGGCAGAAATTTTAATCCAAATCGTATCAGTGGATATCTAGTAGTCTGTGTGATTTACACCAAGGGATTTTAGTTTTTCTTGCAAGATAAATTATAAAAACAGTTAATTTGGATAAAGATGTTATACAAAAGATGATTTTTCTTTACTTATAAACTCTAACATTGGACTAAATGATCACATAAGAGAAATCTGTTTTATATAACATATAATTATGCTATGAAGCTCTAGATGCTTCAAGATATTATCCAGGCAAATAATAATATATATAAATATAAAACAAATAAAAATAATAGCACATATTGTTATATCAATTACTTAACAAATTAAAATCAAATTGGCTGTTAATATTTAGTTAGAAAGGCTAGAAAGGAGTCACCTCTTTTATGGTTATACATTCTTGGATTATCAGAATTTTATCACCTTCTTCCAAAGAACATATTTCACTCTAAGAACTAGAACTTTTAAACTGAGTTTAATACAGTTTGTTAATAATTCTTGTCTCCACTATACTAAATGTTTTGTTTCTATTATTTTTTATTTTCTTGCAGTTATTATGAGAACAAATTAATATATTATGCCATTCTGCATGCTCATTACAATTTTTTCCCTCAGAATAGAATTATTTCCTCTACTTTTTTGATTGTTGTAGCATTTATTACCAGAATGAGATTCAATAGTTTTAATGCACACTGCAGTCTGTGAAAGACTATAAACATTTAATAGACTCATAAACATAGACTTTAACCTTTTCAATATTCTGCATTTTGATTGGTTGCCCATCCTGCTTTATCTCTACAGGTTACTGAGACTGTAAACAGGATGAATAGGGGTGCATATTGAATCACACTACACAAAGCTTGAAAAGGTCAAATTTGTGCAGTTGCTTTTTCTCTAGCTTAGCATATATAACATTTCAGAATTTTAGTGAAGCTATCATAAATTTAATTTGGAAATGGTTACACAAATAAGCTAATATGAATTTTTTTCTATGTAATGGTGAACACAGAAGACTCACTTAACCTTCCTTTGTAGGAATGTCTGTATAGTACTGTATTGGAGGTGCTTTTGAATTTCTTAATGAGAATGAGACATGTTAGTGTTTATAAATATTAAGCAAGGATGACAGCAGTGTTTCTTGCTAATGCTTTAGTTTGGAAAATCTATACACATATAGATATACCAGCAGTTTTGAAATGTTGTGTGAATATACTATCATGTTCAATCTACCTGAAGTGTGTCGGAAAGAATGTGTATCATGGAAGTTGCAATACCAAGGTTTATGTCTTATGTATTTGCCTTGTTAAAATAAATAAATCACAACAGATTCTAGGTTGTCTAGATAATACCCCTCTCAGGTACGTGTATTGCAGTTGATTTCCAGGGAATTGCACATAATGATGGGAAGACCATTGACTGTGCAGCTCATATAAATGTCAACTGTCATGTGTGATGCAGTGGGGAAAAAGATGCTGTGAAACAATGCAGTAGTCAATGCTGAAAAGAAACTTTCTCTCAACTCTAAATAAATTTTAAAAATATTGTAATATTCAATATAATATAGAACTTAGAAAAGGGGAATAAACAAGCATAAAAATAAGAGCTAATTTTAAGTGTACATTTCCTATAAGTCAAATACCAAATTAAACATTGTGTATGGGTTGTACTTGCAATTTTCACAACCATACTTGATAAGTGTGATTGCAAAAGAAGAAAGTATGCTCATTTTGAAAGAGCTCCAGTCTTCCCCATTGTCTTTGGATGTAAGTCTACAATTTTCTTCAGTATTTCAGTGCTGAATCACAATGACAACTCTAGACTGAATGTCCAGGCTTTCCACCTTGGACTGGTGCTACATCTTTTATCCCTCTTGTTCTGTTCCTTCCATCTTCTTGAATTGAGCAGTTACTATATTCTCTCCAGTATGGTGATGGTACTTGGCTATTCTGCTTCTGATCTCACAGATGGCTACTGTAGATGCTCCCAATTTTAATTTTGTAAAACTACCCAACAAATCCCCTTGCATAATTTGTATATATTTTCTACTGATTCTGTTCCACTAGTGAACACTAATATACTAAGTGCAATTATTATTTCCATTTTACAGGTGAGTAAACTGAGACACAGGTAATAAAAGACTTCTTCAATATCTCATAGCTAGTTAAAAGACAGACCTGGAATCCAAACCAAGGAAAATACCCTAAAGTACAAAATAGAGGTCTCCAAAAGGAATACTGATCTTAAAAATCCAGTATATGATAGGTGCTCAATAAATATTTATTGAATCAGGGGATAGTTCTAAAATCTGTAAAACCTATTTTCCCTGTATGTCATTTTCATTTACCCATTTAATTGGATTGCTATTCCCTGGGTTGAAGTTGGGCCTAAAATTGTAAGCAGTCATCTCAATGAAGAGGAAAATGTAAATCAATCAGAAATCCTTCCAAGTGAATAGTCAGGGTTTCTAGCATCTTAATATGAGATTGGAAGTATAAGTACCAAATAAAAGCTTATTATAAGTTCAAAAAGAACACAGAAGAGGCCATTTTGATTCACACACTTATTCTCTTTACATACCAACAAAAATGTGGGAAAAAAACAGGTAAAATGCCTGATCAAATTTTAGAATCATGAAAATTACTGAATGACAGGGAAATAATGTGAGTTAGGTTTTTTAATTGTTAAAATTGTGCCTTGATGGTTTTCATACTGTGGATTGAATGCAGGGCCTTTGCACTGACCTAAGTTTACAGTCCTTTTTATTTATTTATTTATTTATTTTATTTTGAGAAATAATCTTTCTAGATTTCTCAGGCTGGCCTCAAATTTGTGATCTTTCTGCCTCAGTCTCCAGAGCTGCTGGGATTAAACGTGTGCTCTACCATCCCTATCATGACTTGACTATTTTAAATTGAAACTTTTCAAGAGCTAATCCTAAATGTTCATAGTTTTAATAAATACTACAAAAACTTCTGTGTACTTTTTAACCTGTTTCCCCAATAATAACATCTTCCAAACTATGGCATTATATTGCGACTAAAACATTAACAGAAATACATCCCGGTTGACTTTTGACAAGCCCCAAAGATGTTTGCTCATTCAATTAGGATCCCGTTGGAGCACTGCTCACTATTGTACTGATGTGATTTTACACCAGTTTATCCTTGTTCATGGAAAAGCATGGCTGACAACAGTGGTAAGTCTGTCCTGGAAGGTTTAGCTAGGAAATCAGCATAGTCATAAGATTGTCTACTATGTTTTTATCCTTTTCCTCTAAGATAAGGATGTTCTTACATCTCATTACTCTGAGTTAAGAAAGTAAATGCAGGGCAATTAAGAGTGATATTTTTTTCCTCTGATAATTTATTTTATCAGTGTTGGGGAACATATTTCACACTGAGCATATTTTCCCTAAAATAATTGGAAATTTTGAAACAGTGCTGCAAGCTTTGCTTTGTTGAATGCATTTCAAAAATGTAAAAAATATATAAAGAAAAAAAAGAAAGTGGAATGCGTTCCATGTTTAATGAGTTTTTGTTAAAGAAACAGGTTACTTGAAGCTTCAAAAATCATTCTAAAAACTCAGTTAAATAGTTGCACTTTAAACATGAAGACATTTCCAGCACAGGTTGCTGAATTCATAGATGTAAATTTATACACTGCTTGCCAACAGAAAGACACTACTGAAAATATCAATGAGGCCAGATTTTAGCCGGGAACAATTTGGTTTCAAAAAGCTCTTACCAATGCTACTAAAGTTTTTTTTTTCCTTGTTTTAAGTCATAAAACCCTTAAATTTTCCAATGGGAATTTCTGATTTGGAAATGTATTTTTCTTCATTGTCTTTGCCTAGTGTTTTTACTACATCATAAATCTCATGCGATGAAATCCATAGTAGAGTGGAAGTATCACATAGAATCATTTTGTTTTGAAGTCTGATTCCTAGCATCTGGTGAGGCTTTCCCTCCTCCTTAACTCAAACATAAGTTACTAGATGCAGAATTGTGAGACAGACTATTCCAGTTATAGGAAAGGAGCTGAAAATAAGTGAAGTGGAAGAAATCACTTTGCTCAGGTTACTTCTCTTTTATCCCTAGTTTTTCAAGTGTAGAGGAAATAAATGCGAAGTAATTTTTTAAAAGCTTGTGATATGTTTCCACAACTTATCTCTTTTTTAAAAAATTCCACAAAAGAATTGCAGCTCTTCAGATCTAAGTTCAGTGACAGGAACTTACAAATAAAGGCTTAATATGTAGACATATAAGTCAACTAACAATTGAATATACCCGCAATGGGCTGCACATTATTAAAATAGCACAAAGAAATGCTATGTTTGAGTACAGATGGGTATCATAAAAAAAGTAATCCTAAAATATAGAATAGTGGTATCCACACTGACAATAATACAATTTTAATTAACAGCTGAATTTGTCTCGTTCCTAGGGATTGTTAGTTTTCCAAAGCAATGTTCCTTCCACACTCTATACTATTCACATCCCACCTCAACGATGTCTTCTACACAATAAGCACTCAATGAATGTTAAATTGAATGTCATCACTATTTTTGTTCTACAAACTCGTATATGAAATATGAGCATATTTATTTAGGAAAAACTGCTGGGTTTTGAAATTCATATGTTTGTATGTGGAAGAGTGGGGCTTAGCTTTAAGCTATTATTTATGTTGCACCTTTGTTGTCATTTCTTAATCTGACACCGAGCTTTGAGCAGGTGCTGCATAATTCTGACAGCCAGAGGCATGGAACAGGGTTAGGGCAGGTACAAAAAATTTAAAGCAACAAATATTTTCCAGTAAATACAGAGATTTATTGCAGGTAAGTTGAATTTTGGTATGTTTTTTTCAGAAACTTAAAAAAAAACTGCTTGCATATTATCAGGAGGTAATGACAATATTATGTGTACTCCCTTCATGGAACAGGAGCTGACCTTTTATATCACCTACCTTTGTCAAAAGAGCTAAAAGTGACCAGACAGTAAATTAGTCTCTACTAAACAATTAAGGATATCTCATAAGAGCCCCCCTTTACCTTAATTCATTGAAAATATATCAACACCTGCCCCAACACTACTATACGAATATATTGATCATTTTTACAAAACACAGATTGAAATGTGGATGATGAGGCATTTTACTGGCATCATGTTTATTAATTTCAGATAGTTCAATTATTACTTCTAAAGCAATAAACCAGAGTATAAGCATCCTAAATATATATTATATGTGTGTAGTAAGAAGCATCTGCAGGCTAATTTTTAAATTGATGATTTTTACATAAAAACATTTTGGTATAAATATTTGTAATTATTTTTCTTTAATGTATAACCTATATCAAATGCACAATTACTTTTGAATATTTCTGGTCTTTCAGTTACCAAAATACATGTTTTTTTCCAAAAGGTCTAAAGATAGATTTAACATATTTTAATCAATATTTGTGAAATCATTATATTTCCCCTTTTCATTTGAATGACATAAGTTTAAAGTGTAGGCTTTGATTCCTTTGAGAAGAAAGACCACGCACTTTTATATTCTTACATAGTAATGAATGAAACCCACAGCACATAGTGCTTTTCAACTGTGCACAGGATCCCTATTAATATTAATGAGTTTTTCTTCCCAGATTGAATGTGGTCATTTTGTGTGGCTTGAACTGGTAATTTTTTGTGATGTGCATATTGGTTGTTGCAGAGTATAGGATATATATTATTTCTAAGTCCTTAGGGATCCCAACAGAAGAAAGGTAGTACATAAATCAAGAAGAGTATTCGTGTCTTCCCTTTAAATTCTTCAGTATATGAATTCTCAAAATCATGCATAAACACAGTAGCACAACATGCAAATCTGATGCACAGAGAAAGTTCATAAAAGAATTTCAATGCAGCAATTTTGAAAATATTCACTTTACAAATGTATTCTTAATCCAGTGGAAATAAAACTAGTTAAGTTTTCTAACTCAACAGAAGACCTCAAACAAGAACAAACACAGGCAGAGCACTAAGAGCTAAAGGACTCCTGTACAGGACTTGATCTTATCCACTGAATGTCCACTGAAGATGATAGCCTGTAGCTCTCATGATTGGCTGTAGGCTCTTTGTCCCACAGTCTCTTGCACAGCAATTTTTTTAGACCTGACCTAAGAAGACTGGAGGGAATTATCTACAGAGCCAAGACCGCCTACTAATCTATGGACAGTGATGGTGAGAGAACTCAGGAGGAATTTTAAAGGTGCTACTTTAAAAAAATTACCCTTTTTGCTCTTTTATTTACCTTTAATTTATTTTATTGGTATAATTTTGGTATAAAATCTGGAGGAAATTAGTTTTTTCACTCTGAGAAAATAAAATGGAAAATGAAAGATTTGCTAAATATGATTATTTAGAATTTCAACAACTCAATTCAATCAAAGACTCAGCATTAAGGATTTTAGACTAAACACATTCAGCTCTTCTTAGTATGATAATATAAAATTATAAAGAATGACTCTTCACTGGACAGCAAGTCAATCCCTATTTCTTAAAAGTGGCTACTGTACACTGTCCTCAACAAAAACAGTTCCTGATTCTGCCAATATATCTTACAAATCTGACTTTTTTAAGTTTACTTTTTCAGGATATAGACCTCTAATTTTGATTCTGAACTTTTCTACCCACATATATTCATAGGTCTCTGTGACAATATTTTTTGTAATAAAAACTGATGTTAATAAATATGAATACTAACAACTCTATAGGTAGTAGATGAATTGTAAGACATTAGGAAAAATAATATTCCTGCTTACAATGAGTCCACCGAGATGGTTTTTTCTGTAGCTTGGAATCATGTCCAATTTTGAGTCAAATGATCCACAGTCCCTGATTCACAGCCCCTCTGTTTTCTGTACTTAAAAAATAGGATATAAGGCAGTGCTTTTTGCAGGTGATATGGGTATCTGTCTGTGGATTTATTTGGTCAAATTGAAGAATAGGAAAGAGAAATCTTTCACCAAATACAAATTATGTTAAATTTTTCTTTTAAACATTGATCTGTGTGAGGAGATATGAACAACCCCTTTTCAAACGTTTATTGCAATTATTTTTATAAAAATTAGAGGAAAAAAATTACAGAAAAATTATTTCTGTAAAAGGACAGTATTATCTAGTTTCCATTCAGGACAGATATTAAAGATAGTCAGCCATACTATAGTGGAAGTCTATAGTATGTGAAAAATAATTAGGAAAGATGAGAAACAATGAATATTAAACATGTTTATATGACCATTTCTTTCCAGCAATATCTGATGTAGACATTGTTTATAAGATAAAATTTGTATGCAGTCATCTCGGTAGTGTGTGTGTGTGTGTGTGTGTGTGTGTGTGTGTGTGTGTGTGTGTGTGTTGAGTTGGGGAAAAGATTGCTCAAGCTAGGTTTTTGATATTTAATAAATAATGCAAGAGTTAGAAATAATTTTATTCTCATTTCAATTGGATATTCCAGAATAATATGGATACAACTTGAGAAGTTGTTGGGAACCTGGAGAGATAAAAGACATACCTAAAGTATTTGTAAGAGTCAAACTCTTTTTCTTTTTCTGTTTTGAGGACAGTTTGTTTTGGTGCTGTCTGTGTGTGGCGGCAAGGTGAAGAAGAAGAGAGGTAGCATGTTTATGGTTTGGGGTATGTGTCAATATATATTTACAGTAAATACTGTTGAGTTTCTAAGTACCCCAAAGAAATGTGTCCTATATCTCCTTACTTACAGAACAAGGCCACCTCATAATAAGGCCCTTTTAGTAGTTGAATAAGCCAGCTCCCTTGGAAGGCATCCAAGATCAACCCATTTTATAAAAACAAAATTCCTTGGTAACAAATAGTGTTATAAAGAGAACCCAATGTTCAACCTACTGAGTTAGATAACTGCTTAAATAGATGAAAATTCTATACTTATTATATTTATGAAAGAAAGCATAGTGACCTAAAATATTTTTGTACTGGAATGGAGAAAGATTTAATTTTGTGGATTCAGTTTACAGGGGTAGTATTCTGTGTACTTGTAGCTGACTCCCCTCTTTCAGAGGTCATAGAAGTTGATTTGGTTTTCGAGACTGTAATTTTTATAAAATACTCTAATTTTGGAAATGCCACACTAATAGTGGTCTTAAGAACAGGTACTTTCATTTCATCATAGTATTTTAAAATTTCAATTCATTTCAAATATATTTTATATATGTTTTTCTTAATGTTTTAAAAATTAACATCAGTAAATGAGTAAACTGGAGGCTTATTTTAAAATTACTATCTGAAGGCCTGTATAAAGAATAATCTACTCTTTTAGGTTACAGAATGGTTGAATGTGAGTGGTATTAATCCACACAGTTTTGTTTTGCGCTTGTTTTTCTCTTTCAATGATTTTTTTGAAAGCCTCACTTGTTTGGATTTTTAAGTAGAAAGTCATAGAAATAATTTTCACAATTCTGAGATTCCATGCATCTTTTAAAAGTCTGACAGGTGGGAAAATACATTTTTCTCTTTGCAGAACTACTTTTCAACCTCGAATCATTTTCTGTTTTTCTATTCTCCTTCCCCTCCCCTCTTTCCTGAAAAAAAAAAGTATTTTAAATTAAAATCATAGTGTGTGTTTTACTTATTACCTACAGGCATTACAGCATCGATAGCAGCCTGACTTAGAATCAAGGGAAATATCTGAATGTTAAATATTTCCAAGGGAGCAGTGTTTTACTTTGTTAAAGACAAGCACAAATCCTGTGCTAATTTAGGCAATAGGTCCACACCCTTTTCTTCCTAAATGTAGGTAAAGGATTTCCAGGGGTAATATTTCTCCTCTTTCATTGTTGGAAAAATAAAAGGTACAATTTAGTAACTTATTTTACTTTTAGTAGACATGAAGAGAGCCACAAGTATGAAGACAACTCTGTCTACATACATATATGTACCCAATTTATATATTTTACTTTGTTTATGTATGTGTAACATCTGTGTACTCACTCTTTTTCATATCCTGTACCACTCTATAACTTCTCAATTTTTAATTGGTTTGATTTGCCGATGGGGATGAAATGTTTTTGCCTTCACCGCATTAGATAGATTATTATTGTTCTTTTTTTAATAGTACATGTTTGTAGTACATAATGATTACATTCATTGTGGAGAGTTGGTACATGTACTTAACACATCCTAATTCTTTATACTTTCCCTTCCCCTCCACTCACCCCCACCTCCATCTCTGGATTCCCCTCCTATTTGTGAAAGATCTATCTCCCTATTTTTTGAACCCATCAATTATTATTTCATGAGAGAGAACTACTGTTGTGAAACTCTGAGAGAAACCAAGGACAAAGCTTCCTCTCCTACAAAGGCCTTAGTTTGGAGCAGGAATAGCAGCAAATTCAATACAAGCCAAGGCCCAGGTAGAAGCCTCAACAATATCTGATATTTAATGAGAATATTCATGATACAAAAAGATTGATAAGAATGTCATCATGAAAGCCAATTAGGCTTTGGATATATTTCAGGAAAAAGAAAAGAGGCAATAAGGGAATTGATCTTGATAAACATATATAAAGTATAAAACGGTAATAGTATATATGTAAAACACTCCAAATACTGATGTGTCTATCTATATCTGTATCTGTATCTATATCTATTTGTATAAATAAATACTGAAATATTTGCCTATGTCTCCATTAAAAAGTTCAAGATTCACTGTAAGTTGTTTTCTGTGCATAGTACTAAGAAAATTATAATCTTAATTCAAATTTCTATGGATATTGAATGAGTAGGAGGTTAGTTGGTATGAAACAAAAAAGAAGCTGCAGACTTACTACTGTGCATTTTGTAGTTGTAGATTCATCTCTATAAAATCAATAATCCCAGAACTTTGGAAAGCTAAAGTAAGAAGGCCACAAGTAGGAACCTAATTTGGGCAATTTAGGGACTATGCAAAACCCCATCTTGAATTAGAAAATTTTTAAAAAGTGTTGGGATGTACCTCAGTGTAAAGGCCCAGGGTTAAATCAGTAGTGCAGAAATAAATGATTATTACTTATGAAAGGAGATATATCTACAAGTATTCACAGATCATGTTGGATATTTCACATAAAACACGGATATGTGCATAGGGTACCATGCATTTGTACCTAATTAGGCAAACTGAAAATGCAGAATGTTACATGTGATAATCAATTAATTGATTAAATAAGCTTGCTGTGCCTAATGAAAAACATCTACTTCATAGTATGAGTTGAGGAAGTATTTATGGCTGGAAAACTGTAGTTAAATATTCTGTTTGTTGCTGCATATGTACTAAAAAGTTAGATAAGACATGCCTGCATGCTTGTACACATGAAAGTTTAAAACAAACTGCTTCATATGTGGGAAATTATTCTTCAGGTACCACCTCAAATAACAGTCTCTTGTTTTATGGAGGGTTTTGTGAAATCAAGTAATATAATTGAAACTGTTTATAGGAGTGGAAAGAAGAGTGTAAGAAATCAAAATTTCCCCCAAAGGACTCCATGTAATCTTTTTCTTCTGCCCCAAATTCAGATAGGAGGGATAGAATTCAGCCTCCTTGGGCAAAACAAAGTTTATTCAGGCATCTGGGCCCAGGGAAAGTCTTAAGAAGGAAAACACACTTACATATAATCATCTTCCAGCCCCTCTTCAAGAGAATGGAGGCTCACCAGAAGGGCACCCCACGGGAGTAGATAGGAAGAAGGATGCGTGCACCAAGGGAAAATGGTGGTCCTAACGCTCCCTACACATTTTCTAAACTTTCAGTGTGTATGTGTGGTTTAAGCGTGGGTATGAGCACAAGAACAGCTCTCCTTGTGTGTGCCAGTGTATTTCAGAGCTGTACTGAGAGGCCAAAAGTCAGAGGAAGAAAAGCAAGAATCAAAACAAGACTTAACGATTTCTAACCTGAAACAAATCAAAGTGCTGCTTACCCAGAACATGCCTCTGCTTAAATGTTCCACTTCACACAGCACGTAATAAACCCAGCAGAATAAAATTGATGCAATTTTTTGTAAAAATGTTTTATTTAAGCTTTTTAATCTTTACAACAATAAAATATTGTGTAAATATAAACCCCTTGACTAAAACCGTTCACACCAAACATTACCACGAATTGTTTTCTTTTTGACACCCGACTCATCTTTGAAAGAACTTCCTCTTAAACACAATGCAAAATTTATTGAAAATAAATAATCATTGGCAATGGCAATAGGCAATTTGAATAAAAGAGTTGAAAAAGCAACTCTTAATGAAAATAGTGTTTATTATACATCAGTTACTAAATGAATAAACTAAATGATCTTTTTAAATTAATAATTTCAAAACGTTTAATATACAAAACTGTACAATTATAAAGTCGGCTGAAATATTTGGGTTAACTTAGGTTTGACTCTAGCATTTAACTGCAAAGAAAAAACTAGACAGAAACAAACAAAACAAAACAAAAAAAAAACAAAGAGTTTGTGAAACATGAACTCAATATGGAAAATTCAATCTCAGAACTAAAATCTAATTACCTACGGAGTGAAGAGAATTGACAAAAAGAGTAAAAGGGTCTGGAATCTGAATTAATAAATGCTTTCCACCTGCAGCTGGGGAAACACAGTGTGCTGAACCAGAGGCCTGGCAGCCCATGGTAGTGCCTTCCGACAAGGGCCCAAGGCTTTCTGGTCCTTAGGTAGCTTGAAGCTTTGTCTACTGCCGCTACTCCCAAAGGCCAATTTGGCGACAAGCCCGGCTTGAGGAGCCCCCAGCCAAGTACAGCCGGCGGCAACTGACCGGCATTCTCGGCCCGCCCAGCACACGTGAGCTCCTTGGGAGTGAGGTGCACCTGTGAACCTGGCGTGTGGACATGAGAGCTAGCAATAAAGCCACAGCAACTGTATATTTTTGGGATCTCCACATAACCTAGCAAATATCTGTAGTTTTTTTTTATATATATATACAGTAATACGATACTCATAGCTATCTACACACACACATTTGCACGCGCACGTAGGCACACACTCACAGACACTTACGCACCGAGGGATAAAAAAGCTGGAACCCAGTGCCCTGGCGCTGGCTAGCTTGATCGATCTTTTGCACTTCCATCAGCTGTACTTGTCAGAATCAAGGAGACAGCTAAGAGCGCACTCAGGGACAGTGTATATACACTAGAGACAAGGGGTACTGGCTGGACTAAAATCCCCGTGAACTTTGCCAATCATTTCATCGTCGTTCTGCACGGAACGAGTGCCTGCCCGCCCACTCCAGACCACCCTTCCCTGAGGGTTTCTCACACAGAGAGCGGGTTGTAAACTGGAGGTGAATTGAACCGGGAGGCGCTGGCGCGGTCAGGCGTTAGCTTCTCCCCGTTGTGGTCTCAAGGAAAGCAATCCCTTGTGAAGACAAAGTCCGGGAGAGCCGAGATAGGGTCCTGCAGGCGGTCGATCTGGCTAGGCTGGAGGCCTGTGTAGAGATCCACTAGCAGGTATCCAGGGCCCCGGTGTAAAACCTCTCTGATCGATCAGATCGTCTCTTTTTGCTGGGCGCCACAGCGAAATCCCCCGACACCGGGATTTCAGCTGTGGCAGCCTTGGGGGCTCTACAGTTCCAGAACATAGGGCAGAAAGCTTCGAGATTCCTCTCCTACTTCGCGCTAGTTTGCAAACCTAATCAGGTTGCCTATTTTGCCCATCCTAGGCGCTCCACTCACGGGGGGAAATAACCAATATTCTCATCAACAACTCTTTCCATTATATCCTCTCCTCTCCGTACAGATTTTGATGTGGGTGGGTAGGCATTTCTCTCCTTCTTCCCAGCCTCCTCCTATTCTAAGCAATTACAAAACCATCAGCTCAATGACGGAATAATGATAGCAACAATAATGTGGAGTGGTCCATTAGATACAAATTATCTCACAAATATTGTGTACGGCTTGTAGTAAAACACGGTAGACATTTAGAAACGCTATAGAAGTTCTTAAAAATGCAAAACTACTCTATTGTAAAACAGATTTAACCTGAAATACAGCTGCTATAACCAAGGCGCTGAAAGGTTATTCAGAGGCACACATCTGTCTTCCCACCCCACCCCTGCCCCCATGTTACCCCACTCTTTGCTCTTCTTAGAGAGGAGCAACAAAAAAAACCTTACTCAGTAAACAATATGTATTGACCAGCAAAAAGGATTGGAAGGAAATTGCCCAGGCAACAGGGAATATGAGGTCCTCACCTGGACTGTTTAATATAACTGGGTATCAGAGGTGAGAAGTCTGAATATGAGTGTGTTTACTTTTTCAACATTAGAATCAGAGAGAGAGAGAGAGACAGAGAGAGAGAGAGAATAAAGAATGTTATAATGAGAGGAAGAGAGTGAAAAGGAGAGAAATCCGCTCTGCTCCCAGTGTGGCCGGCCGTCTGCTGGTTTCCTCCAGTCAGAGATCGTGGCACGACGTGTCTGTTTTCACCGTTTGCGAATAAACCTCATGTGGCTGTTGATCGCCTGGTGGAGTCATTCTTTTCTCTTTTTGTCTTCTATTACAGAACCAGACACGCACCACTTCCTTCTCCAACTGGAGGCTGTCTGCTAGAGAGGAGATCTCCTGTGCTGCAGGCTTGGGACACTTGAGGAAATGCGTCTCCAGAACGCCCTTGACACTCACCTCGATGGAGGTTCTCTTCTTGCGCTTGCGGCCCTGTGCGGCGATCTTGTCAATACTTGTTGGGCTCCCTGTGGAGGAATCCGCCTCCTCCAGCCACTTGTTCAGCAGGGGCTTCAGCTTGCACATGTTCTTGAAACTCAATTGCAAGGCCTCGAACCTGCAGATGGTGGTCTGTGAGAACACGTTGCCATACAGTGTGCCCAGCGCGAGCCCCACGTCAGCCTGCGTAAAACCCAATTTGATTCTTCTTTGTTTGAATTGTTTGGCGAACTGTTCCAATTCGTCAGAGGTTGGCGTCTCCTCGTCGGAGTGGTCCTGGCAGTGGTGAGAGCCCAGTTCGCTGTGGTCCTGGGGCTCCCGGAGGACGGGGTGCAGGCTTTGTGTGGAGGCGGCGGCTGGTGGTGGGGTGAGTCCACCGTGCTCTAGCATACCGCTCACCGTGAAGCCTGGCTGGGAGTACACGTTGAGGGGTTGGCCGCTTGAGGTGATGGACGGGTTTGGAGCAGGGCTTGCCCCCCAGGCGTTCGGGTGGTTAGTGTGCGGTGAGTGGTGTGCTACATGTGGTGATCGGTGATGAATGATCGCACCGAGTTGCAGGTCTTCGCGCCCAGGCTTCACGTCCTGCTGGTCCAGAGGGCTAGTGGCCAGTGTGGAAGACCATGGGCCCCCGTCGCTCAGACTGGTCACCCAGTGATGCCCCAGGGGATGCCCATTGCCTGGAACTCCTTGCAAGTAATCACTTTGCAGAAGTTTCTGAGGATTGCGGAAAGGACTCCCCTGCTGCATGCCCGCGGAGTCCGCATGGACCAGGGAGCTGGAACTGAGAATGCTGTAGGGATTCGAGGCAGCTGTGGCCATGGTCTGTGAGGATCCCCTACTAGTAATAATGTGGCAAAGGGAGCAGCTTCAGCCTTTGACATCTACGGTGCGGGAGAGCCAAAGCCGCTAGCACTGGTTACTGGCACCCACCTTGGCCAATTGCAGGGCGTCTCGGCCTGGCCAGGCGTGAACACAGCCAATGGTGTCACGGTAGGCCGAGCTTGCTGTCCAAATTAGGCTGGCGAAGCTCACGAGTTTCTGTGAAACCCAAGCAGGAAGTGAATCACTCTTTGGGCTCTATTGGCTGCCTAGCAGAGTGGCGGCGGTTCTTTTGGTTAACCCTTTCTCAGATCCTCCTCCCCAGCGGGTGTTTGTGGTGGAGGAGGAAGGACGAGAGCTATATATTTGGAGAGAGCGGGAAGCAAGGTGGCAAATTGGCATTTTAAAACTATTTTTGATTTATTTAGATTAACATAAGGAGAAAAAGAAAAAGTAAAACAAGTTTAAATGTCCTTTTGATTTAGTGTATAAAGATTTTTCCGACTCAGCGTTCTGAGTTAGTGTGTTTAAGGGACTGCAAAACAAACAGCCGTTACAAACTTTGAGCAAAGGAACATATTTTATAAGAACCTAAATCATGAATTCATTATTCCAGTAAGAACTATTTCAGTTTCTTTTATTTATTTCATTTTATCATTTATAATAAGTTCGATCCCAAGATCTGAAAGAATTTAAGAAATTGATGCTCAGTGTCTTCTGAAAAAGAAAAACAAAAACACAAAAGACAGATTTAGACATAAAGAATCAAGAGATTCTCAGAAATTAAAATTTAATATGATAGTGGCAAAATTCAATTATTTTGAAGTTTGCTTCCCAATTTAGTTTGCAAACTGGAAGCTTTGCTTTATTATTGCTACCTATCAGCTCCCATGAGAGGTTCCTCAACTTTTGTGAAAGGCACTGCTTGCTGAAGACAGCACTCCTCACTCGCACGTTCCACACTTCCAAAAGGTATGCAGGAAAACATTCAGGATTCCTTGCCTGATGCAGTCCTCTTGGAAAACTGTTTAAAATATTCACTCACCCCACCTCCTGCCAAAATGAAGAAAATGCAAATCATTTACTGTACCCAAGAAATTCCGAGAGACCCCAGGCATCAAGTATTGCTCGCCCCTTCTTCCCTATGAAGTTTGAAAAACAGGACTACCTTTACACTTTAGTTAGAAGAAACGAGAGGGAAGACTTGTTAGAGAATGACAAGTCCCTGTACTCCAAAGCCCCATACAAAGACTTCCCTCAGAAGCAGAGTTCAGAGAAATGCAAAGATTTTAAATTTTTTCTAGCAACAGACATTCAACAACCTGATAGAAACACAAAATGTGACGTTTAAAACAAATGACCTTTCATTACATAATTTTGGAGGTAAACTTGCTGCATAATTATATCTGCACTTACAGAAAATGGCATCAGAGTTCCCTTATTGGTTTGAAATTCCATTAAATATATTGCAAGAGCTCCTAGGTTAAGCTTGATTTAAATTTGCATACATTTTCATATATTTAGCAGAAATAAAAGAAGGCTAGCAGCCACCAGAAAGTCATTAAGGCATTAGTTTCTCTAAGAAGACTGATCTGAAGAAAATGCAAGGAAATGACAAAAAATCCAAGGTGAGCTTATTCTGCCACTCCTTTATATAACTAAAGAAAATCTATTTCTTGTGGAATTATTGATATCTTATGAGAGGTCAGGAACTGATATCGGTAAATGAAAATGTGTTTATTAGGCAGGAAAATCTGGCATGTTGTTGAGATATATTTTTTCTTTTGCTCTTAAAAAAATAAACAGTAATTATTGGCAGACAGGATCATTTGCCATCTTCTAGCTAGCCTCTCCCTGCTCCCCCATTGAAACTGTAGCCTCATTTGTGGATGTCTTATTTTAAGGGCTTATACACTTTTAAGCTAGAAATAGATTTTTCCTCTCTCTCTCTTCCTCACCCTCTCTCTCCTTCTTTCTCTTCCTCCCTCCCTCCTCCTCTTCCTCTCTCCCTCCTCTCTATGCACATGCACTCTTTTTTGCTGTTCTTCTATCTCCATCTCTTTTCTTTTCTTCATTGGAATCTCATTTCTTACTACCAAATGTGAGCATCTTCCTTTGCAAGAATGCAGTCTCATTGTGCCTGACCTTCTGCTTCCCAAAGAAATAACAATTTGTTAAAATCAAACAAAAGTAAAAGTTTTAGGTGCTGTGCTAGGCTGCCTGTTCCAGGATCCATTTGTCAGTCTGTGTAGTCAGCTTAGAGGTCAGAGAAGAATGCATTGAAGAAATTTTATATGCAAAAAATTGATTATGATCACATTTTGCAGCTGTGTCTGGGGGAAAGAGTTGCTAATCTTAGTGTGGCTATTCAGGGGTAAAAATAATTATCAAATGATAAGGCTTTTGCTTGAAAAAGGGGCATTTACCGATTCAGTGTTGTCTGAGTTTTTACAATAAACCTTTCTTTTATCCATGGATTCTGCTTTGGGTACTGGGTTTTGCCAGCCAAGTAAAAGTGTTTCAAACCATTTGCCTGGAGGCTGGGGGAGGGGGAGTAGCAAGGAGGGGCATTTAAGCCTAGGAACATGTTTTTCACTACCCTTTCTTTTGCAGTCTTTAAGAATTGCTTCTGTCCTGAGCAGAAACCTGGAGCAGAAATCCTTGTCATCCTCTTTATTTTTCCTTCCCTCCCCTCTTCTCTCTTCCTATTTCTTTTCCTCTCCTTTCTTTGTCTCTCTCCTCCTTTTCCTCCTGCTCTTCATCCTCCTCTTTTTCCTCCTTCTCATTTTCCTTTTTTCTCTCTCATTTAAAAAGTTGTTTCCCGTGAATATAAATACTGTTTATTGAATTTATATGCAATCACATCTTGTAGTGGCTGTGATAGAATCCTCTTTTTATGCAAGGTGCTTTTTAAAAGAAAATACCTGCATGTAGTCAAATCTTTCTGTTCTTACTAATCTATTGGAGAGGTTTCCTTCACCCTGTCCTGTCAGTCTAACTTCCCAAGTGTAACAGATGCCCCTCAAGCGTTCCTTTCTGCAGCTTCTCTTTATTCAGCTTTGCATATTTCTCCCCATGATCTGGGTTTCCATAGAGAGAGGAATAAAAGGGGGGACCATGGCCACAAATCCCTTGCCCCATGCAAAATAAAAGAGCCTCATTCAACAGACGACCCTGTCTGGACATGGGAGAAAAATAAGTCTGTGAGAAGCTACTGTTGCAAAGAGCTGGTAACTTACTTATCATACACTGCATTTTCCCTTAAACTCTCAAGTAACCACTAGTAAACCTGCTCTCTCAAGAAGCTGTGCTAAATGCACACCTTGGCTTGCTCTTCATTCAGATCTTGAAGTGCACTCAGGGTCCTCAGATTCCCCGTACCTCCTCTTGAACTATATTTTGAATACCACAATAGCTATAGAACCTATCCAGCCTTGGCAGCTAAAAGTCGCCTTAGAGAAGAGCCTGGATTTGAATTGGGTGAACTTTAATTGTAGTGAATTTACCACCTGTCTCTAGCAAGGCAGCTCAAGTTTAAATTCCTGGGCCAAGCAAGCACTTGGCATCATCTTCACTCCCTGTTGAGCTACCTTCAAACTCCAGTTTGCTATTTCACTGTTTCTAAGAAGGCAATACATTTTTTTTCCTAAAAGAAAGTGGAGCTGTATGGGTTTATTTATACTGTAATGTATTTGTAAATTCGAGGTTCCTAGAGGCTTTCTTTTCTCACAAGATTTAAGATAAGATCTGAGTATCTTTAGAGAGAACCATGTCCCTCCCTCTGTTAACAAGCAAGGAACGACTCACAAAAGAAATTAAGCAGATTAATGTGGTTGAGGTCTTGCTCTTCCGGAAGCATACTAACATGGCCTCAGCTGCACAGACTGCACCCAGTCTCATTGGAAATGTGCCCCAGCGTTGTGGATTATGAATCTTGCCGATTTCATATTTGAGTGTAGTTTAGGAAGCATTCTCATTATGTATACAAATTGGGGGGCTGGTGAGCAGATGGGTTGGGGGTTGGGAAAGAAATCATCCAAAGGGCTAGATTTGATGTAGTACACAGGAATGACCTGGAGACTGAAAACTTCAGCTTCTCTTTTACAAACAGGACAAGATAGGTTGAATTAGGGAGAGAGAAATGCATATTTTCTTTTAAAAAATGTGGGGCTCATACAAAATGGAAAACAAATGAACAATATGTCAAGTAAACAGAAAAAATCTTTTTTACTGGTATTTTTATATTGAGTTCATGAGACATTCTTGCTGTGACATACAGATGACCTTCAGAATACCCCCCACTGTCAATCCTCTTATAGTTCTCTCCTTTCTTTTTTTCCTTCTTTTTTTTCTGTCTTTCTCAGCTTTTTTTGCAAATTGTATGGAGGGGAAGTAAGGGACTCCAAATAGTCTAGGGAAGAGATGTAAGAATTGAATTTAGATGACATTAGTAGGCATTCGCCAATGATGACTCAACTTCAGTTAGCTCATTTTTTCAGAGTCTCCATTGTCTTCTTTTCAATGTGAGGAAAAAGATCCTTAGAAGAAAGGGAAGATGGAGAGGGAGAGAGTGATAGTATACAGCAAGTAGTGTAGCATAAACAGGATAAATTTTTTTAAAATAAAATATACCATATGTAAAATTTATACAAATAGTTCTATGTGGGAGAACATTAGTTATACGCTAACAAAATGGAATCTAGTTGGGGAAGTGCTGAGGCATTGTGTGGCTAGGTCCCTGGACAGGATAGTTACAGGACAGGCAGAGACAATAGAGACCCTGAGGATGGAGGGAAAGGATGCTCCTCCCACAGTGGTATTGGCCAGCTCTCATTCATCTATTCCCAGTTTCTCTTCTGGGGTCACCTCTTCCATTGCTGTTACCATTGTCATTGGTGAACCTGATCTTTTAGGGTCCCTGATAAAGAAGTCTATGTAGACAGAGCTATTGCATACTACACAGCACTTCTATCATTTTCTAGGCATCAAGATTTGGAGTCTAAGAATCACTGTGGACACTTGCCAGTCACTTATATTGCAGTGCAGATGGAACCTTGCATTGAGGAATTCACTGAAGAGTTTTACAAAACACAAACTCAATGTGGAATTAACTTTTAAGAGAGTCAATGAGTGTTTCCATATTTAAAAGGCAGTGGTGCTTATATATACATATATATATATTTTTTAAGTCAGAAATGGCAGAGGTATTTAAAAACAAAAAATTGTTCTTGCTGCGTTACTGATCCGAGGGTATGTAGAGATGATTTATTGCCTTAAACTCTAGGGATTGCTATTGGAAGCATCAACAAGTTTATTTGAATATTAGGTGTGTTTTAGTAGTTAAGAAATCCACCTCAGATTGAAATTCACTTCCTTCTTCATGGACAGATCAAAAGTTTTAATGTACAGAATTGTAAGAATGCTCTCCTACATTCACATCTGAAATCCTGAGTTCTCTACACCCCCCACCTTAGTAAATGTTATTTATGTGTCATGGCCAACATTCCAAGTTCCCATGTATTTCTGAGAATACAGGAAGTTTGATTATACATAAACTATGGTCTCCATATAAAAATAGTTTTCAATAAATAATTTGCTGGGTACCGAGGGATCAGGTTACTACTTTGGAGCCCCACAGTAGACAGAGATCTATTTACTATGTTTGAAAGTGAACAAATATGTAGATTTTACTAGTTATTTTAATTCAGAAATTTTGATCGTTATTATTTTCAAGGACAGAGAAAGTAGAGGAGGATGCTGTATGTTGTGAGAAAAATTTGTACACACACATACACATGTGTCTGTGGGGATAGAGACTGCAAATATTTGGGAAAAATTCACTTTGCAAAGACATTTGGTGAACACATTTTATTTTATTTATTTATTTTTTGGTGCCAGGAATTGAACCCAGGGCCTCGCACATGACAGGCAAGTGCTGTATCGCTGACCTACATCTCCGGTCCAGCGGACACATTTTAAACAATAATATTAATGCTTCCTCTCTTGTGATTGTTGTGTTAGTTATATTGGTTTCCTGAGTTTTCTTAAAATCTTTCTCTGCTGTAACTTTTCTTTGGGCTGGTAGCTCTTGCATTTTACCCCACTCAAGATTTGTAGAATCACCTTGGCTCCTCTGCTCTAAGAAAATTATTCCAGTTTCCATTTGCCCATGAAAACATCATTCAGGCCATTCATGTGTACGGCGCGCATGTGTGTGTATGTGTACATGCATGTTTGTGTATATATTTTATATCCAAGAACTTTTTGGAGTCTCTTTTCTTTTTCTTTTTTTTTTTTTTTTTTTTTTTTTTTTTTTTTTGTGGGTACCAGGGGTCGACCTCAGGACCTCGCGCGCCAGGAGGCGCCCGTGCTGCAGAGCGATATCACCGGCCCTTTTTTCATACATGGGTTCGGGGAGTCGAACTCGGGCCCTCGCGCTTGCCAGGCAGGCGCTTACACCGCTGAGCCATCTCACCGGCCCTGGAGTCTCTTTTCAAGAAACAAGAGCTCAGATGACCAGCAGAACATGGTTCCTTACCAGGAATTTGCCTTTTGGGTGTCTATCTGCTCCTTGCTTCCCTAGTTGTAATATTGTAGCCACTACTCTCCCTAGTTTGGTGTTACTGCTTACTCAAGTAGCTTTATCTAACCTTAGATGGCTAGCGCCAGAGAGAATCAAGATGCTTCCCATAAGTCCCAGACAAAGTGGTGACAGGAAATGGGAAGATCTGGGCAGCAACAGTGCCCCTCACCTCCTGTGGAGCCTGCCTAAAATGAAGGGCTGTAAATAAAGAATATCTTAGCCTGGGCTGTGGGGAGGGGTGCTAAGAGAGGTGATGGTTGGGGGTATTGGGCCGATAAATCATGTCTTAAGGTAACTGGGCGGAAGGTGATTCTTTGCGCCAAATGAGTTCTATTGCAACAACAAGGCAGATAGGAAAAGATGCTTGTTTTGTCTGCCTCCTCCACCCACTGCCTGTCTGCTCACCTTCACAACTAGTCTTCCATTTGGAGCAAGATCTGAAGGGTGGAGATAAAGCTGGTTTCCCTCAGTTAGAGACAAAGAGAGGGGGCATCTGGTATCTAGAGGGGTGCTGACCCTGAAACAGAGGGACTTTGGGTGAGGCTGGAGTATGGTTCCTAATAGCCAGCCATTAATTTTTCAGAAGAACCCTGGGCTTTTTTTTTTTCATTTTTAAAACAATTTTATTGGTATATGTTTGTGATACATAGTGATGACATTTGGCTTGGAGGATATATATATCACATCTTGATCATTTTTACTCTATCTCCCACTTTCCTCTTCCTTCCACATATCTCATTTCTATATCTATAGAGTCTACTTCCCTGCTTTTTTTTTTAAAGGAAGTCTCTTTTACTTTGCTCTTTAAATTACTTATATTTAGAGTCTCTCCTGTTAGAGAAACCATATAATTATAAACTTCCTGTGTCTGACTTAGTTCATTTAGTATCATCTGATTATCTGTTTTTTGTTGGTTTTTTTTTTTTTTTTTTTTTTTTTTTTTTTGCCTGGCCAAGAATATTTGCTCCTGTGCTGCCTTGGTCCCTTACCTGGTTAGCCTCCTCTAGGGCCAAGTCTTATTTCAAGCCCCACTACTATTAAACACAATGACTCTCTCCAGGCTTTCATCAAGGTAAGTTGCTCAAAGTACTGCTTTCTGAGGAGGCAATACCTAGCCTCTATAATTTGTTGTCACCACAGCCCTGCCTCATCGATGCCCTCTCCCACACAGGAGAGCAGTAACACTCATGACTCTGCATGTGTGTTGGGATGATAGTTACCCTAAAATATTTTGTCCAAGCAGAAATGTGTTAATTTGGATCACATTGAAGGCAGCAGAATTTAAAACTTTCTAATTCTCCATTAAAAAAATTCTGTTTTTAATAATTGCCAATGACAAAAGAAATCTTAGGTTTCTGAAGAAAGACATTTGGAATGATCTAAATATACACTAACATTTCTTTTGTACATCATAATTATTCCTTTTATCTTATTCAAATGATGGTGAAAATTTTTCTTTTTTCTACCTTCTTACTAATTTTACTTTTGAGAGAGCTCTAGCTTTTTGTTTGCAGGTAAACTGTAGTTCAATCCTATCATCCCTACCTTTACATACATTTTCCCAGGTGCTTATAGTAAAAGATATGCCCTCCCCCTGTACACAAATAAGTGTAAGAGAAAGGAGAGGAGGGAGGGAATGAGAGAGAGAATGGAAGAGAAAGGGAAAGAGAGAGAAGTTGCAGGGTTGAACCTTTGCATACTAAAGAACAAACCTATTTGAGTGTAAATTGCCTTCAATAATGATTGCAGCTCTGAACATGGATCTAGGCTCTTCAGAAGCTGAGTTTAGAGTAGTGGAGGTTTGGTTTTCTTTTCACAACTCCTTGACAGCTTTGTAAAGAACTGAGATTTGTCCTACCCCAATACTCACATTTGTGAGGGAGAGAATTATTTGAGTCCACCAGCCTTCTTTTTTATCTCTCAGAAGAACTGCATTTTAAAACATATTTTGTATGTTTTCACTACCATCAAGGAGTCTGCAAAATTTGTAATGAAATTGGAAATAAATCACAACACACAAATAGAATCACTTTGGGAAAGACAGATTTTTTTCTGGAATTTTACTACTACAAATAGAAAGAACCCAAGCTTTCTTAAAAAAAAAAAAAGATGATAACTAACTCACATTATAGATATATTTACTCTTCTCATGCCAGCCAGTTGGATTTAAAATGCTAAAACTTTAGTAATCCATCCTACCATATTTAAAGAGGTATATCTGTACATACTGGGTAACGAAACCAGAATATAGTTACTGGAAGGTTTAATACAAAGTAGATCAGAGTAAAAAAGAAGTTTGGTTAACTTTTACAATCCTTTAAACATTCATTATGAACTCTTTCAGATACTTATTTGGAAATAAAAATGATCTCTGCCAGGTATGGTATAGCAGAGAACATTATGTTCTTATGGGATGATACTTACATTTGGAGATGCTTGTTTAAAGTATATAGTTAATGAAATAAGCTAACTCTGCTGAATGATGGATTTTTGTTGGAAAAATGTTTAAGTATTTCTAGCTTATATTCATTTTTTCTTAGTATGTGTTTGCAATAGTCTTATAGTTGGACACTTTTCAAATATGTTGTTTTATTTCTCATTTGGTGGATCTGTAAACTACTTTGAAATGACTAGTAGTGTGTAAGTAGATAGCAAGTCAATCTAGTGAATTAAGATGATTCTCTATCAGTTTAATTTATATTTTATAGTTAGTTTAGCATTCTGATTTGATTGCCTTAGTACTGTGAATTGCCTACAGCTGCTGATGATATAGCTTTAATTCTGTTTTAAAGGTCATGTAAACATGTGCCTGTAGCATAAGGAATGCAAATTCAATTCCCTTTTAATGCTTCCTCACTTTCACTGCAGAGCTTTCACCTAGAAAATTAGTGAGATTTAATATAAAACTATTTTAATGTTATGATTTCATTAAAATACTATTTCAAAGCTTTACTTTTTCTTCTGCAGGGTAAAGAAGTCTTCCTAAAAAAAAAAAAAAAAGAAGTCTTCCTCTACTTTGTACTGCATAGCTAGTACAATATACATGACTAATATCGGAGGCAGAAAAAATATTTCTGTTAAGACATATTTACTTTTCTGATGCTTTTACGAACAAATAGCTGAGAACTTCATTTCAGTCTCCCTGTAGCTGGAAGAAAAATAATACAAAACAAATTAGATAATCTAGTCCCGTTTTAGATTGCATTAGAAGCAAAATATTGTGCAGGTACATAGGAGATTTTATTCACAAGTATTTTTACAATATTAATACATGATTGAAATGGACTGGAGAAAACATATATTGATAGAAAAAATATTTAACAAAATTGGGGCACAGAGCTGAATGCTTTCATTGTTACAAATGAATATGTAAAAAATGAATTATGGCCTCAAGTTCCACAGCTTATTTTTTGCTATATAGTTTATTTTGTTGAATGACTTTAAAATATATTAATCTGTTGTTATTAATACAAGATTGTGCCACTATATCACATCAAAACTTTTAGAATTTTTTTTTAAAAATTGAATAAGCCTTTAGAAATTATGCAATTCTTGGTGGAAGAGATAGTCATGTAGGAATGAGGAAGTGAGGCAGTAAAAATGCAAGTTGAAATAAATTGGAAAGTTAAAACCTAATTACTGTGGTGACACCATTGTGCTGCTTTATAATTTATATCGCTGTTTTTTGTTATTCTGTAAGCTAAAATTTGATTACATTAAATTTCAGCTGGAGATCATATTTTCAGATATTTTTCCCTTTAAATTGGATTGGTCAAGTATACATTAAAAATGTATAAACATAAAAATATATAAATACATTTGTTTGTTAATATCTTGGTCCTGTATAAAAAAAACAAAATAGAACACATGTAAACGAAGTATAAGTATGATCAGTATCAAATATGGTTTTATTTGGTATTGAGGAAAGGTTATTCAAATGTTTAGAACTTAAATTTAAAAGATAAATTCTGTTCCATTGTAGCAAATGTGTATTTTTCTGTGTCTGTGCTTTACAACTGACTTTTAGCTCAGCATGTGAATATTCAAGAATGGATATTTTTGGAAGGAAATGGAAGGAAAAGGCTATGGTTATGAATAACTCTTGTGCCGATCTAAGTGGGTGATGTTTTTAAAATTTTGCCTCCAGTTGGCTGCTTACAATTTTAAAACACGTATCTTTTTCCCATTTTCTTAATAGCAACCCCCCCACACACAAAATTTATATTGAAAGCTTGGAGAAAGTGCTATATTTTTATTAAGACACAGGATTGTAGAAATACAGCACCACATAAATAGCTGTTTGATGAAAAAATTAGTATAAAAGTAAACTCTGCATTCAATGTTTTGTCCCAGTTGCCTTATGTCAGTGTAAGTTAGAAAGTTAAAGTTGAAATTGCAGGTACCTGCATTTTGTTATTGTGATTGTTTTGCATAATCTTGGTTTTGATGCACATATGCTCCTAGAATTAAGATCACAACTGTGAAAGCTATGTTACTTATCAATTGTAAAAGTTTCAATTATGTTTTGCATTTGATAGAGGACATTTGTTAATATCATTGTTTTCTTGCTTAAAACAAATTTAGCAATGATATAGCCTTACTTTTTTATTTTTTGGAATTTAGTATTTTGAATAATAAATTCAAATGAGTAATTTTATAAATTTTATTCTGGCTTAAAATTTTAAGAACTCTGCTCACAAATGTGTCCTTTTAAATAGAAATGGACAGCAAATATAATAGAACTCCAAAAACTGATCACTGCATGGAAATCTATTTGTTATACCTGAGCTAAATGATCATTGCTGTCATTTGATTGTATATATTTTATACCAAGTTACTCAGATGATATTGCATCAACAGGTGTCATTTGCATTGTAGGTACACCCTTTTCTTTAATGGGATATCAATATAATTTTACTGCAATAAGATAGATATAATTGAAAATCAGCTATTTCATGCCTGCATATTCTTTCACCAAAAGAGAGTACACAGTTCATATGTGACTAGTACTTATCTCAGAGAAAACTTTAAAGAAAATATTTAAAAAATTTTAACAACCATCACCACCCTCCAAAAAATAAAACTCACCATTTACATTCAGCTGAAGCATGCTGTAAACCACTTGCAAAGCAATTAACAACAATGCTTCTTTAGATTTCATGCATACACACACACACACACACACACACACACACACACACACACACCCCTCCTGAGAAGAAATCAGGGAATTTTTAATGCAGTTAAATGTATTATCGTTTACTTTCAGATTTCTTTCTACTGCAGCTAATTTCTAGATATTCCTAATGCACAATAACTTTCCCCATTAAGCAATGATGCATACTATTTGTCTTGAGAGTGAATTATCTGAACACAGGGAAGTTACATAGGTATGGTTTATGGAAGATTCTATTAGTTTACACTTACCACTTCTTGGTTTCATATATGAAGAGGTTTGAATAATTTTATTAGATTAAAAATATCACCATAATGCACCTGTGGTAATCTCTTATAAAATCTCTGTATGATAAAGATATAGAAATGCTTTTTATGTGTATTCAGAGAAACATTACACATTTACTTAAAATCAACTTAGCTAGAATGATTGAGACAATGTCTTGAAACAATGAACCACAATTTGACATTTTCTAATAATATATGTTCTTGTATGTTCTATGTGTTTTTCTTCATTATCTTCTTACATCTGAAGTTCTATTTCCACTCCCCCTTCCCTCCACCCTGTGTATTTGATCATTTCTCCAAGTCCCTAGGCTGAACCAATCTCTTTTCATGCAGAGGATAAAAAGAGAAGAACTTCAAAGTAGGTTCAGGTAATTAACAGCTGAGGGGAATATAATCTAAACCATAGGCCCTGCTTTGCACCCAGGCTGGCTCTCTGAGCCAGCCGGCAAGGGAGTGCCTATTCCCTATAGCATCTAAATCTGCTTCCTCTGAACAGCTCTGCCAGGCCTCCAGTTATCACATCTGCATTTCAAACACCATGGCTCTGGCATTAATTATTAATTAGCCTACAGTCACCTTAGAGGATTCAAGTTCCAGTCTGCACGTACTTACTCGTTGACCTCTATTTTAGTTTTTGTTGGGGGGGGGACTCACTAGAATGCTTAATAATTTCCTTTCTCTTAGACCTTCTGTTCTGGTTTCATAGAGAGGAAAGAATATATTTTCCAAGTAGGAATAATGAAAGAATAGCATCCAAATTGGTTTACAGTAAAATATTCTGTCAAAAGGTGAGGAGCATAGGAGTGAAATTATTTATAGGCAATACTGAGTTTTGAAAAACACTTTTAATGTTCAAAATATTTGACTGGCTGTAGTTTCCTCAAATTTTGACATATATACATGAGACAAACCTAAGTATTTTGTTTCAGTGAGAGCAACTGCAGAGCTTGTAAAGTGAACTAGAGTCCATCCTTGGGTAATATATGTGTATGATCAGTGAAAATGGTTGTAGGTGCAACTGAAGTGAGAAATTTCCAACAAACCTATAAACACATAAATGCTTTTTTAAAAAGATGTCTTCCCATCTTTGTTTTATTTTAAAAAAGAAACTGAAAGAAGCTCTTTTCTTACATGTACATTTTTTGATGTATCTTAAATTACGTTATTCATGACAAACCTTTAGACCTAAATGCGAAAGCCTTTAATGACAGCACAGCCTAGCGGTTAACTGAGTGAGCTGAAAGTTAGGGAGACTTGAGTTTGTATCTCACCTTGCCACTTAATAAGTGACCTTAAATCCTGTACCTCTGAGGCTTTAACTTCCCTCTGGTAAAATGAGGGCCAAAGTTTAGAATTGTACCTTGCCCCTTTGCATGGTGGTTCTACATCAGATTTCTCTAGTAGTGGATCCTATAAGGAGATTTTAAGGTTGGAAGAGGAGATAAGGAACTTGTTTTTTATTATTGATTCCTGCTTATGTTAGTATCACTCCAGCAATTGCATTTCACTCCAGTAATGTCATTTGCTTTCGGCAAGAGTTCCAATATACAGCATTTCTCCACAATTTTGGAAGGAATCTCTTTGTGCTTCCTTGAAGGTATTAGTACAAACCCCAATCTTCCACAACAGCTCCTCTTGAGTGATCTGAATCTCAGATCCATAAGACCTTGTGTAAGTGATTGAATATCATCAGTCACCAGGAAGCACTTACAGGTAGAGGATTTGTTCCCAGTTTTTCAAGGCTTTTCTTTTAGAATTTAGGTTATGATAATTCCAAAGCCTTCTCTTTGTTTCCCTAGATGTGTTATGTGCTCCTGCAGTTACTCTGCCACTACTTCAGTTTTCAAAATTTGCCTTTTTGGTATTCTAGTACTTGTTTACCCAATTCACATTATTAAATTATCTCTGCTAAATTAGGCATTTTATTGACTTATTCCACTGGCTAGAACCACTAATATAATTCTTACTTGTCTTGTTCTCTGTCTTAAATTGAAAGCATTTCTAAGTATAGGCTTAAATATCATTTTGCAGGAGATTTTGATACTTATTTTTAAAAAATATTTAAGTAGCTTTATTTTATTTCTGGCTTGGTAAAAGACTTTATCATGAAGGAAAAGTAATGTTTACTAAGATTTTTCTCCACACATTCAAATAACTATATGCATTTTTATCTTTTGTCTGATATTCTGGATTCTGGATATTAAAACAACATTATAATACTTGCATAAAGTCAATTTGTCCCTAAGGTACTATTTTTCTATATTTTAGAAACTAGTTTGTACAGAATTGGTTAGAATGCTTGAATATAATTTTGTAGGCGAGATGGGTTAGTGATTTCCATTTTTGTGTTTGTAGTAAAAGAATACAAAACATGAACATACTCTCTTAAAGGTTATTAACTATAACTCTAATGTTGTACAGCAGATCTTGAGTACTTTTTATCTTACATGAACAAAATGCCCTGCTCCCCCACAGGCCTTAGCAATAGCCATTATGCTTTATATTTTACTGAATTTTACCTTCTTAGATCCATGATATAAATGGAATTATACAGTGTTTTCACTTCTGTGATTGGCTTACTTCACTTATATAATGTTCTCAATGTTCATCCATGTTGTCACCTATAACAGGATTTCCTTCTTTTTGAAGGCTTGATAATATTCTATGGTAAGTATATATGATATTTTCAACCATTCTTCTGTCAGTGGACATTTAATTTGTTTCTATCTATTGCTATTGTGCATAGTACTGCAATGGATATGGAAAAGCAAATATTTTTCCAATCCTAATTCCAATTATTTTAGATGAATATCTACAAGTGGGATTTCTGGGTCACATGGTAGTTTTATTTTCCTACTTTTTGTGTGTTATTTTAAATTTTTTTTCTTTTTTACTAATATGTATTTCTGATAGTAATAAATACATTATGATTGTGTTATATGCTTTTGTTTTGAGGAATCTCCATATTGTTTTCCTTAATTTTTATAGCATTTTATACTTTGCCAACATTGTAAAAGTATTCTATAAGTCCATTTCTCACATCCATTCATCTCTTTTTTTTTTTTGTAGGTACTGAGGGTCCAACTCAGGACCTCATGCTTGCCAGGCACATGCTTATGCCTCTGAGCTATCTCACCGGCCCCCATTCATCTCTTGATGGATATATAGGATGATTTCAAGATTTAGCTATTATGAATTGTAAACATGGGTATGCATGTATTGCTGTAATATTATGTATTTAACACTTTTGACAAGATTCTTAGAAGGGGAATAGCTATGTCAAATGGAATTTCTACTTTTAGTTTTTTGAGGAATCTTCATACTCATTTCCATAGTGGTGGTACTAGTTTACATTCCCATAAACAATGTAGAATTGTTCCTTTTCAACTGCAGCCTCTCCAGTATTTGTCATTTTTTTATTTCATTATAATGGCCAATCTTTCTGGAGTAAGATTGAATCTCGGTGCTGTTTTAAGTAGCATTTCTCTAAGGACCAGTGAAGTCAAATATTTCTTCATGCATTTATTGGCCACTTATGCTTCTTTTGTAAAGTGTCTATTCGTTTAGCTTGACCAGTTTTGATCGGGTCTTTTATTTGGGGTGGGTAATTTTTTGAGTTCTTTATATATTCTAAATATTAATCTTCATTCTGAAGACTAGCTGGCAAATTATTTTCCCATTCCATAGTGTGCCTTTTTCACTGTATTGTTTTGTTTTGCTATGTAGAAGCTTTTAAATTTAATATGATTTCATGTGTTGATTTTTTGGTATTATTTCCTGTGCAACAAGGTTTCTGTTAAGAAAGCCATTACCTACTCTTATGACTTCAAGAGTTTTACCTATTTTATCTTTCAAGAAGTTCAATGTTTCTGCTTGAACATTTAGTTATTTGATCCATTTTGATTTTAGATTAGCACACAGTGGGTGATGTGTGCCTAGATTCAGTCTTCTGCATGTGGATTACCAGTTTTTCCAACACCATTTATTGAAGAAGTTATCTTTCCTCCTGTGGATGTTTTTGAACACTTTGTCAAGATCAGATGTTTGAATGTGGTTGGGGTTGTTTCTGCATTATCCATTCTGTTCAATTGATCCCCATGCCTGATTTTGTACCAGTATCATGCTGTTTTTATCACTGGAGCTTTGTAATATAACTTCATGTCTGGGATGTTGTGCCTCCACTTTGCTCTCTCATTACCCAGGACTGCTTTTGCTGTTCTGAGTCTTTTATGCTTCCATATGAATTTTAGGATCATTTTCTCCATTTCTGTGAAGAATGCTATTATTATTTTCTTTGGGATTTCATAAATCTGTATATCAATTTTGGAATTATGACCATCTTGACTATATTGGATCTGCCTATCCAGGAACAGGGCCTATCTTTCCATTTTCTTTTTCCTTTTTTTTTTTTTTTTTGTGGGTAGCAGGGGTCGACCTCAGGACCTTGCATGCCAACAGGTGCCCTTGCCGCTGAGCCATATCACCAGCCCTTTTTTCATATGTGGGTTCCGGGAGTCAAACTTGGGCCCTTGTGCTTGCCAGGCAGGCGCTTATGCCACTGAGCCATCTCACCGGCCCCTCCATTTTCTGATGTTCTCTTTGATTTTGTTTTTAGGAATACTGTAATTTTTATTGTGTCAGTTTTCACTTCCCTAGTTATGTTAATTCCTATATATTTAAATTATTCTCAGTGCTATTGTGAATGATATGTTTACCCTAATTTCTTTCTCGATGGTTTCATTATTGATGTATAGTAATGCTATTGATTTTTGCATGTTGATTTTCTAACCCGCTACATTGGTGAATTTGTTAATGAATTCTTGGAGGTTTTTGCTGGATTATTTGGAGGAGTCTTCTATGTAGATGATCAAGTCTTCTGTAAATAATGATAATTTTTTTATTTCCTGTACCTATCACTTTTGTTTATTTTTCTTGCCTAATTCCTCTTGCTAATGTTGCTAATGTTTTGAGTACTATGTTGAACAAGAGTGGTGATAGTGGATATCCTTGTCTCATTCCTAATTTTAGAGGAAAAGCTTTTGGTATTTCCCCAATGAATATGCTGCTGGCAGTAGGTTTGTTTTAAATGGCTTTTTATCAGATTGAGATATGTCTTTTATACCTATCTTCTTTATTGTCCTTTTTAAAAAAATTTTATTTTAAAGAGAAAAATAGAACAAAATTTCAAAGCAACATAATAGGAGGGTAACAATGGTTAATACATTGTGTATTGTTATCTTTAAATTAGTTATTCAGAGTAAAAGATATCAGCGTTCAATTGTCCAAACAATATTAGCACAAAACTTTCTTTTCAATGAACTAAGGAAATTAGTAGTATATCCTTCATTGTCTTTATCATGAAAGGATACTGGATTTTATCAAAGGCCTTTTCTGCCTCTTTTGAGATAATCATGTGATTTTTTGCCCTTCTTTCAGTTTATGTGATGTATTTCATTTATTGATTTGTGTATGTTGAATCCAATCTGAGATGAATCTTTGTTGTTCATGATGTATGTGATCTTTTTTGATGATTCATTGCATTCTGTTTGCCGGTATCTTGTTGAGGGATTTGCATTTATATTGATTAAAGACATTGGAATATAGTTCTATTTTTTGGTTGAATTCTTGTCTGATTTTGAAATTGAGGTGATTATACCTTTCAGGAATGACTTTGGCAATACTCCTTCATTTTTAATCTCATTAAAAGGCTGCAGGAGTTTTTGCATTAGATCTTCCCTGAGGTTTTTCTAGACCTCAGCAATTAATCCATTGGAACTTGGGCTTTTCTTAGTTGGTACTTTTAAAATTATTGCTTCAATTTAATTGCCTGATATTGGATTACTCAGAGTTTCAAGGGTTTTTGTTGTTGTTGTTGTAGGTTTTGTTTTTTTGTTTTATGTTTTTATTTTTGGTTCTTGTACACTTAGAAATTCATGTGTACCTAGAAATCTATCCATGTTTTCAGAATTCTCTATTTTATTTACATATAGGTTTGAGAAACAGTTAACAGCTTTTTGGAATTTTGCTGTGTTTATTTTGATTTCACTTTTTAAAGCTCTAATTGTATTGACTTTGGGCAATTTGTCTCCTTTTTTAGTTAGGGCAAAATAATTGGCTAAGAATTTATCTATTTTTTTCATTTTCTCAAAAAACTAACTCTGGGGCCGGTGAGATAGCTCAGCGGCATAAGTGCCTGCCTGGCAAACGTGAGGTCCTGAGTTTGACTCGTGGTACCCACATACAAAAAAAGGGCTGGTGATATCGCTCAGTGGCATGGGCACCTGCTGGCACGCGAGGTCCTGAGTTCGCCCCCAGTACCCCCACACACACACACAAAAACTAACTCTGATTTATTGATACTTTGTATAGTTTTTTGGTCTCAATTTCATTGATTTCTGTTTTGATCTTTATAATTTCCTTCCTTGTACTAGCTTTGAGTTTGCATTGTTTGTTCTTATCTAGGATGCTGAGATGCATCATTAGGTCATTTATTTGGGTTTGCTCTGTATTTGTGATGTGGGCATTTTAGTCTGTGAGTTTCTTTTCAGTTAAATATGTTTCTTTTATTCAGCAGGCCATTGGATTTCATTTCTTAATGCAGTTTTCCAAGCTGTGTCTTTCGATTGGTGAATTAAGATCATTCACATTGAGAGTTATTACAGATAGTTATTGCCATATTCTTGTCATTGCCTTGTTTTCCTTTTGCTGATTTTTCCTTTCCCTTCTACTTAACTGCTCACCCTATCTGGCATATTTCTTTCATTAGACATTTTGTCATTTTTAGCTTCATTGTTGCTTTGTAGGATATTCTTGGCAATTTATTGAGTGCTGCTTTGGATATCATTAAATTCTTTAGGTGCTCTTTATCATGGAAATATCTTATTTCTCCATCAATTTTGCAGAGTAATTTTGCAGGATATATAAGCCCGGGTTGAAAATTGTTTTGTTTGGCCTTGAAACACTTCACTCCATTCCCTTCTGGAAGTTAAGTTTTGTGTGAGAAGTCTGCTGTATTTTTCTGTTTTGTTACTTCCTGTGATATAATTTTGAATAATTTGCCCATGTGGCTTTTGGTTTCCTTCCCCGTGGATCAGTTTTGGAGAATTTGGGAGTTTTGGAGGCATTTTGCCACCCTGTGGTGCCTTATGGTGCCTTATGGTGTGTGTGTGTGTGTGTGTGTGTGTGTGTGTGTGTGTGTGTTGAGGTTTGGGGTTTATTATAGTGGAAATCTTTGTAGTTAACATGGGGACTTCTTTAATGTCCACTTTTCAGTGGTATCCTCTGTGCATAACTAATTTTACCTTTGCCTTTGTGCCAGGATCCAACCACCTCTGTTTACTTGTGATGGGTGCTTGCACCTTATTTGCCTCAATATCCAGTTTTCCAGGAATGGGCTGAGGTATTGTTGATGACACCAAGGCAGTTCAGAAATTGCCATCCTATGAAAATCAATTAATAGGAACAGCTATGTCACTTTGGCTACCATATTAAAATCAGTATCATTTATAGCATCAAAGACAAACTAAATATTGACAAAACCCAAGGATCAATAATGTACCAAATATAACCATTTAAAAGAGATTTGTATTAAGACAAATCAAATATTGACCTACTATTGGCTTGCAATAAATATCTACTGAATAGAACAAGTTCAACTCTACTAACAATATAATAGTATTTAACAGTAATATCATAATGTTATCTAGCTGTCTAGATATTCATAAAGCTTAGTAGTTATACTAATAAAGGCAAATAGTGTGGAGAACCATAGAATAAAAAACACAAAATTTGAAAAATTAATCAATGGGATATAAGAAGGAGAGAAAATTGAGATAGGGAGCCTGATTGAGGTGTGAAAGGAAATTAATAATTCCAGAAAGTCACAGGAAAGAATGAAGAAGAAAAAGAAAAAGAAGAAAAACTAAAACAGAATAAAATACATGAAATAAAGGAAAGAATAAGAAAGAGAGATAAAAGAGGAGAACAGAAATGAAAAGAGAAAAAAGTAATAAAAGGGACAAAATATCCTAAATCCCCAAAAACCTCAATGAAAGGAATAGAGAAAAAAAAAAAAAGATTGAGTCAAAGAAAGAATTCTGCTGTGTTTTTTTAAAGAGTGCTTTTTTTTTTCCCCATTAACTGCAGATTTGGAGTCAGGCAGTCATGATTTTCTTCACCTGGCTTTAGGGATTGAGGATTTTTGAGGCACCCTCCTTCCATCAGAAGTCCCAGACTGTAGTTAGCATCCAAGCCAAAGCATGAAAGATGGGAAGCGTGGTCCTCCCTCTGATCTTGGCTGGGTGTAGGCCATAGGGTGGGGGTTCAAGTGGAATGCTGGACTTAATGTCAACACTCCCAGGGTCTCATGGGTCCCTTCTCTTCCTGGCCATCGTCTTCACTCAGGATCAGATAAGTTGGTTTGTATCAACATCTGCTGCCCCATGTTCAATTGAAGCCCACTCAGAGTGAAATGAAAGAGGGCTCTTTCCCACAAAAATAGCACAAACGTGTTTTAAATGTCTCAGGGGCCAAGACTCCCAATCATCATTTGAATTTCAAATGCAACTATGTCCATTAGTTTACTTAAGAGAGAAATTTGGTGCTCCAGTATATTCCAGAAGTAGATTTTTGAGCCAACACTGTTGTCTGAACCCAGATAGGTTCATTCTTTTTTCAATTTTTAAGACTTTAATCAATTTTTGGTGTATAGTATTAAATAAGGCTCCACTTTCATCCTTTTGCATTGGATATACAATTCTCCTAACACCATTTGTTAGAGAGAGCTTTTCCTATTGCATAGTCTGGAAACTTTTGTTGAAGGTCATTTGTTCATTCGTGAATGGACATATTTCTGGGATGTCTATTCAGTTGAATTCCATTACATATCTTCAGTTGCCTACATATTTATGCCCCAAACGTGCCTTTTTATTTATTTCTATTGTTTATTAGTACATGCTTATAGTACATAATGATTACATTTATTGTGGAAAGTGGGTACACATACATAACACAACTTAATTCTTATTTTTTGTCCCCTTCCCCTCCCATCCCTCTCTGCTCCCTCAAACTCTTCATTTCCTTCCCATTTGCAAAAGCTTTCTTCCCACTTTTTTCTTCAACTCTCTTCTTAAATTCCTTTTTTGCTTCTTTCACTCCTCCATCCCTCCATCTTTTGTTCCCCTTCCCATTTGAAAAGAAAGTTTTCCTACTTCTGATTATTTATCTTTTATTTTGCTCTTTATCTATCTTTCAGTTTTATCATAAAAGAGAAACCATATGATTTTTAAAGTTGTGTGTCTGATTTATTTCATTTAATATGGTCTCAAGGTGCATTCATTTACCTACAAATGTCTTAAATTTATCTTCCTTTATGACAGAGTACTACTAATTGTATATAAATACAGTACAATATTTCTTTACACAGTCACCTGTTGATGGGGGTATATGCTTTTTCCAAGAGTTAGCTATTATAAATTGTACCACTATAGGGCCGGTGAGATGGCTCAGCGGCTTAAGCGCCTGCCCAGCAAGCGTGAGGGCCCGAGTTCGACTCCCGGAACCCACATATGAAAAAGGGGCCGGTGATATCGCTCAGCGGCACGGGTGCCTGCTGGCGCTCGAGGTCCTGAGGTCGACCCCCTGGTACCCACAAAAAAAAAATTGTACCACTATAAACATGGCTATGCATATATCACTAAATATAAAGATGCTAAATCTTTTGCGAATATACCTAGGAGGTTAACAGTTGGATAAAATGGAATTTGTAGTTTTAGTTTTCTGAGGAATTTACATAATAATTTCCAGAATAACTGGGGTAGTTAATTGACTGTGAACTTGAGTGGGAATGCCCAGCTGATTTGAGTCAGCGTGTTTGTTGGAATGGTATAAAAAAGGACACTGGGGGGGAGGGAATGATTTCAGTTGATCTTCCTTGTAAGAGCTCTCTTGCAGCTGCTTTTCTTTGGAATAGTTTTGGCCGTTTTTCTTCAAAGGAGGTTTGGCTGCTTTCTTTCTTCAGGGGAGCTTTAAACCTCGCCTTCATCTCAGATGTCAGCCCTTGGCTTTCAGTGCAGATACCTTAGCCTTCTAGCTCAGATACTTCAGCCTTTTGGTGCAGACACTTCAGTTTCCAGCACTTGCCCTTGGGCCTTTCAGGCACAGATCTTTTGGCTTCCTGATACAGACTTGCATGGGACATTGCCATGGGCTACAAGGCCTCGACTGGATCCTTTGGGTCTTCAGCATGCAGACAGATAACTTGCACTCTTCTACATCTGATTCTAATAAGCATTGACAAATATAGTAACTGTACCAGTTTACACAACCACCAACAGTGAAGAAGGGCTCTCCTCCAACCCCACAGGCTCACAAGCATTTGTTATTGGTTAATTATTTGATGATAGCTATTCTTTCTTGAGTTAGACTCTCAGCATTGCCATGGTGAATGGCCAGTGATGTGAAACATTTTTATGTATTTATTGGCCATTCCTACTTCATCTGGGAAGTGTCTTCATTTCATATGTCCATTTTTTTGATTGGGTCTTTACATTTGGGTGGTTTAATTTATTTGAGTTCTTTGTATATTCAATATATTATTCCTTTATCTGAGGAATGAATGGCAAAATTTATTTCCATTCTGTAGGTTGCCTCTTCATTGTGTTGATCATTTCTTTTGGTATGCAGAAGCTTTTTAATTTGACATGATCCTGTCTTAATTTCATTAATTTCTCCACTGATCTTTATAATTTCCTCCCTCATACTACCTTTGGCTTTGGATTGTTCTTGCTTTTCTAGGATTTTTAGGTGCATTATTATGTTATTTATTTGAACTCATTCTGATTTTCTTATGTGGAAATACACTGCTATAAACTTCCCTCTTAGGATTGCTTTTTTTTTTGTCCTATATGTTTCACTATGTGGTATTAGCATTATCATTTGATTGTGGAAACTGTCTAATTTCTTCTTTTATTTCATCTGTGATCCATTGATTATTCAAGAAAGTACTATTTAATTTCTTTGTGTTCACATATTTTCTGTGGTATCATTTGCTATAGAATTTGAATATCATTGCACTATGATCTAATAGTATATCTGGTAAAATTCTGATACTTTTGCATTTACTTAAGCATGCTTTATGGGATAGTATGCGGTTTAGTTTGTAGAAAGTCTCATGTGTTGCTGAGAAGAATATGTATAGTGTTACCTCAATTCGTGAATGCTTTTGTTTGCAAACACTTTGGTTTGCAGACAGAAGCATTTGGAAAAATTTTGCTTTTGTAACATACATTTTCTACAATTAAATGATAATGCCAATACATCATATTGGAACCTATGGGACAGAATGAAAGCAATCCTACAAGGGAAATTTATAGCAATGAATACTCATATCAGGAATGCAGAGTGAACTCAAATAAACAACTTAATGTTAAACCTCAAGCTTCTAGGAATAGAAGAACAAGTCAAAACAAAAGCTCATAGTAGGGAAGAAATTATGAAGATCAGAGCAGAAATTAATGCAATGGAGGCTAAGAAAATAATAGAAAGAATCAATGAATCGAAGAGTTGGTTATTTGAAAGATTAAATAAAATTGACTAATCTTTAGCCAAACTTATCAAAAAAGGAAAGAAGAGACCCAAATCCATGCAATTAAGAATGAAAAGGGTAAAATAACACAGATCATGCAGAAATCCAGATCCTCTATACCTAATTTGAGAACTTGTATTCTAATAAGATGGAGAATGCAGAAAAAACAGATAGATTCCTAGACACATACAAATTACCAAAGTTGAATCAAAAAGATATAAAAATTCTAAATAAACCAATGTCAGACAATGAAAGGGAAGATGTAATTAAAATCTTACCAACAGGGCCGGTGAGATGGCTCAGCGGCTTAAGCGCCTGCCCGGCAAGCGCAAGGGCCCGAGTTTGACTCCCGGAACCCACATACGAAAAAGGGGCCGGTGATATCGCTCAGCGGCACGGGCACCTCCTGGTGCGCGAGGTCCTGAGGTCGTCCCCCCGGTACCCACAAAAAAAAAAAAAAAAAAAAAAAATCTTACCAACAAAGAAAAGCCCAGGCCCTGATGGATTTACTGCTGAATTCCACGAAGTTTTTAGAGAATAAATATTGACAATACTCCTCAAATGCTTTAAGGAAATTGAAAAGGAATCTGTACTCCCAAAATAATTCCTGGAAGCCAGCCTTAACCTAATACCAAAACCAAAATCCAAACCAACAGAAAAAGAAAACTACAGTATAATCTCCCAAATGAACATAGATGCAAAAATCCTCAATAAGATATTGGTATTGGGTGTGGTGGTGCATGCCTGCAATTCTAGCACTCAGGAGGGTGAAGCAGGTGGATCTCTGTGAATTTGAGGCCAGCCTGGGCTACAAAGTGAGTTCAAGGCCAGCATGAACTGCATAGTGAAACCCTATCTCAAAAAAAAAAAAAAAAAAAAAAAAAAAAAAAAACACCGAAAAAGACACTGGCAATGAGAATGCAACAAATCATCAAGAAGATTACACACCATGATCAAGTAGGATTCATCTAAGGGATGCAGGGATGGTTCAGCATGTGCAAATCAATAAATAAAAAACACCATATTAACAAAGTCAAGGACAAAAACCATACAATCATCTCAATAGATGCAGAAAAAGCATTTGACAAAGTCCAACATCCATTCATGATAAAAACTACAGAAAATTGAAGTAGATAGTCTGTATCTCAATCTGATAAAATCTGTCTATGACAAACCAGCAGCCAACATCACACTAAATGTTAAAAATCTGAAAGCTTTCACTCTATGATCAGAAACAAGACCAAGATGTCCACTGTCACTGCTCCTATTCAATATAGTTCTGGAAATATTAGCTAGAGTAATTAGACAAGAGAAATCAATAAAAGGAATAAGCATAGGAAAGGAAGAAGGTAAATTATCATTATTTGCAGATGACAAGATACTCTACATAGAAGACACCCCGAACTGCACAAAAACACTTCTAGATTTAATAAATAAATACAGTAGTGTACCTGGATACAAAGTCTACACTCAAAAATCAATAGCCTTCCTGTACACAAATAACAAACTCACTGAGAGAGCAACTAGGGAAATAACACCTTTCACAGTAGCATTAAAAAAATGAAATACCTAGGAATCCACCCAAAGAAGGAAGTAAAAGAACTCTACATTGAAATCTACATTTCTCTGGAAAAGGAAATTGATGAGGATATCAGAAAATGGAAAGATATGCCTTGCTCTTGGGTAGGAAGAATTGCTACAGTGAAAATGACCATACTTCCAAAATTGGTATACAGATTTAATTTAATCCCAATCAAAATTCCAACAGCATATCACACAGAATGAGAGGAAATAGTCTTGAAATTCATTTGGAACTAGAAAAGACCTAGAATAGCAAAGGCAATTCTGGGCAACAAAAGCAAGGCAGGGAGCATCACAATCCCTGACTTGAAATTATACTACAAAGATACTATGAAAAAAAAAAAAAAAAAAAACAGCATGGTACTGGCAAAAAAATAGACCTCAGGATCAGTGGAACAGATGAGAAGGTGCAGAAACAACTCCAGACATACTCAACTACCCTATGTATTTTTTTAATGTGGGTACTGAGAGTTGAACTCAGGACCTCGCACTTGCAAGCAGGCGCTTGTGCTGCTGAGTGATATCATTGGCCCTTTTTTTCCTTTATGTGGATACCAGGAGTTGAACTCAGGACCTCATGCTTGCCAGGCTGGCATTTATGCTGCTGAGTTATCTCACCAGCCCAACCACCCTATCTTTGACAAAGGTGCCAAACAGATTCACTGGAAGAAGGATAGCCTCTTTAATAAATGGTGCTGCAAAACTGGTTTTCCACTACTTAAAATGAAAACTAGACCCATATCTTTTACCATGCAATAAAATAAAATAAAATAAAATAAAAATGGATCAAAGATCTAAATATTAAAGCAGAAAGATTAAATCTGCTGGAAGATAGAATAAGTAGAACCCTTGAAGACATTGGTGCAGGCAAAGACTTTATGAACAAAATCCCAATTGCACAGGAACTATAAGAAAGAATCAACAACTAGGATCTCATCTCATTTAAAAGCTTTTGCAAAGCAAGAGAAACCACCAACAGAATGAGGAGACAACCCACAGAGTGGGAAAAATATTTTGACAGCAGTTCCTCAGAAAAAGAACTACTATGTGGAATATAGAAAGAACAACAACAACAAAAAAATCATACCCCAAATTTAAAGACCCAATCAAAAAATGGGCACCTGAAATAAATAGACATTTCTCAGGTGAAGAATGAGAAACAGAAAATAAATATATGAAAATGTTCAGCATCACTCTCTTTCAAGAAATGCAAATTAAAACAACACTGAGATTCAATCTCACCCCAGAAATAATGGCTATTGGTTATTGTCATAACCAATAACAAATGTTGGTTGGGGCTGTGTGTAAAAAGGAGCCATTCTCCACTCTTGGTGGGAGTGTAGCTTAGTGCAACCACTGTGGAAATCAGAGTGGAGATTCCTCAAAAAATTAGGACATGTGGTCCCATTCGACCTAGGTATTTCCCTCCTTGGAATCTTCCCAAAAGAATTAAAGGCATCATACCACAGCAAAAAATGCACACCCTTGTTTATAGCAGCACAGTTTGTAATAGCTAAATCTTGGAAACAGCCCAAATGCATATAACCCAATGAATGGATAAAAAATATGTGGTTTTTTATACAATGGAGTACTACTCTGCCATAAGGAAGGATAAATGAGACATTTCTAGCTAAATGGATACACCTTGAAATCATACTCTAAAGTGAAATAAATCATACACACTTGTGTAAATAAATACCACATTATTTCTTTGGTTTGAGAAACTGAACGTGTAAATAAGGAACAAAATTTATAATTGATATTGTGAAATAGGACAAAAATGTTCAAAGGGGAAGGGGAAGTGTGGGGGGAGTTGGAAAGGAAGGAAGGGAAAACACAGAGTTGACAAAGGAAGGAAAAAATGGAAACAAATCTTTTGTAAATAAGGAGGGGAAGAGATGTTAAAGGGAGGATAGGGGAATGGGAAAACAAAGAATCAATTCATGATATACAGGTACAAATTCCCTATGATGAATGTGATCATTATGTATAACTAAAATGTACCAATAAACTTAATTAGAAATTTTCATTTTGTGTTTGTGAACTCTACATCATGTGACAAACACAATCATGGCCATCTTTCCCACACATAGATGAATGTTGCCATCTTTTCTAACATTGTAGAACAAATTATGCCTGTGAATCTAGGTACCACTGTATTCTGTTGGATGGAACACTATAAATATCTATTAAGTATGTTTGTTTGAAAGTTTCATTGAACTCTGATATTTCTTTGTTGATTTATTTATCTAGTTGATCTACAGTGATACCTGAGTTCATGAATTTGATTATTACTACAATTCTGGTCACAAACCAAGCTGGACAAATACTGAATCAAATTCAATGTTAGGCTCAGTGTTGACTTTATGGGGAAATTTGTTTTGGTTTTCATCCAGTTTGGTTTGTTACCAGAAACATGAAAAGAGTTGAGTCTGTGAAGCAAGGTACCACTGTGTTTGTGACAGTGAAGAATTGAGGTCCCCCATTGCAATTGTACTTGTATTACCTTAATTTTCATGTCTATTAGTATTTGTTGTATGAACTCAGATGCACTGGTATTTGGTGTGTGAATGGTTTAATTCTTATCTTTTCCTGTTGAATTGTTTCCTTAACATGTATGACCTTATTTTTCTTTTTTGATTACTATTGTCTTGAAATCTACTTTCTGAAATTAAGATAGCTACTTCTGCTTTGTTCCAGCTTCCTGTTGCATGGAATAATGTTTTCCATCCTTTGATTTTCAATCTATAATTTTTTGTGAGTTAAATGTTTTTCTTTCATACTACATATTTTTAAATCTTATTTCTTGATCTCTTATGAAATTTATGTCTTTTGATTGGTGAATTGAGACCATTCATATAGATGGTTGTGACTGATACATATTGACTTATCCTTGTCACTATATTATTTTCCTGCTGCTGATTCCCTTCCTCTTCTCCTTAATTTTTCACCTTACATGGTGAATTCTTTCTATTGGGCTTTTTGGCATTGTCAGCTTCATTGTCTTTTTCTAGGATATCCTTAAAAATTCTTTGGACTACTGGTTTGGTGGTCATGAATTCCTTTTGATGCTCTTTATCATGGAAGTTTCTTATTTCTCCATCAATTTTGAAAAATAATTTTGCAAGATATATCAGTCTGGGCTGAAAGTTGTTTTCTTGTAGGGCTTAAAACACAATATTTCATGCTCTCCTTGAATTTATGTTTTGTGTTGAAACATGTGCTGCAATTCCAATGGGCTTAATTTATAAGTGATTTTTTTCTTTTCTGTAACAGCTTCTTTTTTTATGTGGGTACTGGGAGTCTACCTCAGGACCTTGCACTTGCCAGCAAGCACTTGTGCTGCTCAGTGATATCAACAGCCCTTTATTTTTTTTCCTTTATGTGGGTTCCAGGAGTCAAACTCAGGACCTTGCACTTGCCAGGCAGGCACTTATGCCACTGAGTCATCTCACCAGCCCTGTAACAGCTTTTAATATTCTATTTTTCTGTTGGATATTTGGGACCTTATTTATGATGTGCCTCAGTGTATTTCTTTTCTGTTAATGGCTATTTGGCATTCTATAAGCCTCATTTTATATGTATGTTAGATTCTATTTACATGTTTAGAAAGTTTGTTGCCATTATTATTTTTTTTTTTTTTTTGGTGGGTACCAGGGTTCGACCTCAGGACCTCACGTGCCAGCAGGAACCCGTGTCGCTGAGAGGTATCTCTGGCCCTTTTATCGTATGTGGGTTCCAGGTGTCGAACTCAGGCCCTCATGCTTGCCAGGCAGGCACTTACACCACTGAGCCATCTCACCGGCCCCTACCATTACTTTTGTAAACAGATTTTAATGCATTTTTGTGCTATCATCTGATTTTTATTAACTCTAATTAAGATAGATTAATACTCTTTATATCATGTAGCAGCCACTGGATCCATTTTTCATGTTGCTAAGGGTCAGTCAGTTGATCACCAACTGCAGCCCTCTCTTCTAGATCTGACACTCTGTCCTCACACTTGTTGATTCGGCTGCCCATAATTTAAATATTACTTTTAATTTTCAACATTTCTGTTTGGAACCTGTTTGTGGAATCCAATTATTTTCTGTGCTTGGCATTAACAGTTTACATCTCTTTCTTTAGCTCCTTTACATTTTTATTAGTGTCTTTTCTAAATCCATTGATCATTTGTTTTACTAGGATCATTACCTCTTAACATATCTGCTTTGAATTCAAGAAGTGCCTTATTGACATGTTTTGTTGCCTTCACTCTTACCTTTTCAGATATTTTGACTGTATGCCTTTTGATTCCTTCCCCCTTGATGGCCTGTGGGTCAGTTTTGGTGGAGCTGGGAGCTTTTGGAAGCATTTTGTTACCTTGCTTTCTCATTTTTCTATTTTTTTTTCTGTTCTGAATTTTGTGTATTGATTATAGTGGGCAACTTTATTGATAGTAATGGAGACCTCTTTAATTATTGTTTACTTTTCAGAGATGTCCTCTGAGTGTAGCTAGCTATTAACTTTTGTCTCTGTCCCAGGGTCCAAGCACTTCCATTTACTTGGGTGAAGAAGTTGCAGCCCATTTGACCCAGTATCCAGTTCTTTAGGAATAGGATGCAGTTATTGCTTATAACTCTCAGGCATTGCAGATATTGAGATACACTGAAAACCAATTGACAGCAACAACTCTGTCACAATGGCTAAAATAGTAAAGTCATCAACAAGAGCAGCAAATACAAAATGGACATTGACAAACTCTAAGAACAAATAATGCACAACCCTTACCCATAGAGAGGTCCATAGTTATTGTACAGTCTCTAAGACAAACCATATTTTGATACACTGCAGATATCTACTCAGTAGAACAACTTTATCTACACTAACAATAGAACAGTATTCAGCCATAGTAAGATATAGGTAATTTTCCACAGATTCATAAAGGTTAATGGTTATACTAGTAAGGATAGAGGTTTTGGGGAATTAGAGCCTAAAAAATATAATTTGAAAAAATTAGACAATGAAAGATGGGAGGAGGGTGATAAAATTGAAATAAAAATACTATTATCATTAAAAGAAAATGTTATATTAGATAAAAATAACAGAAAGAACAAACAAGAAAAAGTATAAACAACAAAAAAGAGAGTGAATGAGAAAAAAAGAGTAAGGGAACAAATTTTAAAAATCAAGAAAATAAGAGGGACAGTAAAAGGAGGACCTAATAAAAAATATAAAGAAATAATTTTAAAAAGTTTGGAAAACAAATTGAGTGATAAAACTCCAAACTCCACCAAAAATAAATTACAGGGAAATTTGATCAGAAAAGAAATAATACTTCCTTTGAATCTCCAAATGAGTGGTTTTCTTCTGTAACCTGTAATCTTTGGAATCCAGCAAGCCATATTCTTCTTTGCCCCTCCTTATATCAACTGGGTTTGTTTCATGGCCTCTCTGAAGTCCTCTGTAAACCCCAGTCCATGGTAGCTGTCCAAATTGAGATGTGTTTTCACTCACATTGGTACTCAGGGAAGTAATCAGATTACTGGCCTCCTGCACTTGTAGGCTGTGGAGTGGGGGGTCCTCAAGCATTGTTCTGGACTCAGTGACATCACCTTCAGATCACTCTGTAAGCTTGACCCCCTAAGCCTGTCCCCCCACCACAGAATGTAGACCCTGTGCCCTTTAATGGCCAGAATTTGAACTTCTCAGGGAATCTCTGTGGATCTGTATCTAGCCCTCTCCCTCTACCAATCTGTGTCCTGTGGCTGTCTCTCATCTGGTTACTGTGGTGGGGTAACATTTCAGGTCAGGAGTGAAGCTATAGTATGGGTGTTCTGTGATTCAGTCCCACATGATCAACCCCTTCCCAAAATTGCTCCTAATTAAACTTTATTGCAATATGATGGTCACTCTACTAGGCTCTTTGTTCAGCTCCATCCCATCATGAAGTTACCCTCATTAAAAGCCCATGCTTTTTGTTTTGTTTTGTTTAGTCTTGTTTTTTGTTTAGTTTACACCAACATGTGCTTTTCTTGGGGCTAGTGCTACTGGGCCATCTGTTATTTCTCCCTGAAGTAGCCAACTCTTGTGGGCTTACCTTTTCTTTGGGGCACTGGCCTCTTTCTTCATCAACTGGTTGTTTTGTAGTCATCTCTTTGCCTCTATGCTTTATAGGACTATTTGCAACAATGAATTATCTCCAATGTCCCTAAAGAAATTAAGTGGGATCTAATCATGGTCTTCTATTTCAAACTTTGACCTCATCCAAACACCTATGCTTCAGCTTCACTCCTAGCCTGAAGTGTTAACCCACCACAGCAACTGGGTGAGAGGAAAATGTGTATGATATTAGCCATGAGGTTTGCACAAATGATGTTTATTATGTATAATTTCCTTCTATTCTTATTTGCGCATTTTTTATCAGGAATGGTGTTGATTTTCATTAAATGATTTTTCCAAATCTACTGAGATGATCATGTGATTTTTATCCTTCATTATGTAAATGTGATGAGCCTCATGAAGTGATTTTTATATGTTGAACCAATGTTTTCTTGCTCAATATGAATAAATCCATCGTGATCATAGTGAATGATTCTTTTAAAGTGCTGTTGAATATTTTTTGTGTGTGTGAGCACCGGGGGTGGACCTCAGGACCTTGCGCGCCAGCAGGCGCCTGTGCCACTGAACAATATCACTGGCCCTTTTTTCATATGTGGGTTCCAGGAGTCGAGCTCGGGCCCTCATGCTTGCCAGGAAGGCGCTTACACTGCTGAGCCATCTCACCGGCCCTGTTGAATTTTATTTACTAGTATTTTGCTGATGATTTTGGTCTCTGTATTTGTCTGGAATATCAATCTTTCATTTTCTTATCTTGTAGTTTTTTGTGTGTTTGCAATACATAACAGTTATATCCATTTTGAGGAATTGGTAAGTGTATACAGCATGTCCCCTCACACACATTACTTCCTTGTCCTCCCTGATACACTTCCATATCTCCAGTGTGTCTACCTTTTTATTTTTTTATTTTATTTATTTATGCTTTAGGTTTCTCCTACAAGAAACACCATGCCATGTTTTTTTCTTTATCTGACTTATTTCACTTAACATTATGGTCCCAAGTTCCATCTATTTTTTGCAAATGACATGATTTTATTCTTCTTTATGGATGAAGGGTATTCCATTGTGGATATATACCTAACTTTCATTATCTGTTAGTCTTTTTTCAGAGCTTAAGTATTGTGAGTTGTGCTGCTCTAAATATGGGTATGCATACACTACTATAGTATGATGTCTTTAAAACTGTTTTTGGGAATAACATGGAGAGATATAGAGGGATAATTAAAATTTTATTTCTAGCTTCTTAAAGAATCTTCAGATTTATTTCCATAGTGGTTGTAGTAGTTTATATTCCCACCAATGAAGGTAGATTCTTTTCCATACATCCTTACCCACATTTGTTGTTGTGTTCCTTGTGATAGCCATTTTGACTGGGGTAAGATGAAATCTCAAAATTGTTTTTACTTGAACTTCCCAATATCTCAATATGATGAACATTGTTTAATATACTTATTGGGCATTTTTACTTCTTTTAAAAAGAGTTGATTCATTTCGGTTGACCATTTTTGATTGGCTCATTTGAGTTTTGAAGGTTATTTTTATATGTTACATATTATTACTCCATTATCTGAGTAGCTGGCAAATTGCTTACCCATTTTGTAGGTTGTCCCTTCACCTCTGTTAATTATTTTCTTTGCTGTGCAGAGCCTTTTAACTTGATGTAATCTCATTTGATTCAGATGATATGTCTTTTTAGATAGTCTTTTATTTGTATTTATTCATACAAATGTTTCCTTTTCAAGTATTTTGAACAGTGCTATGGTTTGAATGTATTCCCAAAGTTCAAGTTTTGAAAAATTTATCTCCAGTGCACTAGTGTTGGGAGTTTGGGTCTAGTAATTGTTGATTAGCTTACAAGGACTCTGCCTTCATTCAAATAATTAATGTTATCGTAGGAACAGTTTAGTTATGGTGGGATTAGGTTTTTATTAAAGTGAGTTTTACTCCTTCTTGCTTTTTTCTTTATTCTCACACCTTCTTATCCTTCTGCCTTCCATAATGTGATGATGCAATCTTCACAAGATACTGGCTCATTAATATGGACTAAGCTTCCAGTACCCTAACATTTTTTCATAAGTGGCCCAATCTTTGGTATTCTTTCATAGCATCATGAAATAGACCAATACAAACAATTTCAGAAGAATTAGTTGCAATTCTGTAAATGGTATCATTCACCAGTGAAATTATCTGTTCTATTTTTTTTTGGTTGTGAGAGTTTGATATTTCATTCTTGCTCATTAAAATTTGGAGGTTTGTTTAGATTTTCTATTTATGACTCAGCCTTGGTAGTTTGTACTTTTTTAGGAATTTCTTCTGACTACCATTGCTATTGAGCTAGTTACTTGTGTTGGATTAACTAATGGTCAACGTGTAACACCCAGCTGAACAGAATCAGCATCGTGCTGGGTGTGGAGGGCCCACCTGAGGATTGTTGCCAAAAACATAAAAAGGAGAACTGGAGGGGAAGAAATGGCACTGTTGGTTCTCCTGGAGAAGCCTGTAATGCTGGTTTCCTGATATGAACTCAGCTGTTCTCATCATAAGAGGAGCTTGGGACCTCACTGTTGCTGAGGGTGACTATGGTTATTTTGTGGGGAGCTCTGGTCCTTACTTTGAGCATTGCTTCCTGGCTCCAGTGCAGATCCCTCAGCCTGCTGGCACAGATCCTTCATCCTGCTGGCACAGACTTTCTAGCTTCCACCACTGGCCTTTGGGTCTTCCCACTGCAGATCTTTGAAACAGACTTGCATGAGACATTTTTGTGGACTCTATTCCTCCAGTTGGACTCATGGAGGGCATTGCTTTGGGATCCAGGCCCTCAGCTGGATTATTTGGGTCTCTAGTGTGTAGACAGGTCTCCCACACTTGTTCCATTTGACTCTTTAGGTGAATATTATAAAACAAACCTATAAATTATGTGCCTTGTATTAAATTGTTTCCCTTGCAAACCCTGACTACGACATTACTATAGATAAAAAGCTAGATTACTAAGAGATCTTTCCTTTTTTAAATGTAAGTTTTTTATCAGTCTAAGCTTACCTCTTAGTACTGGTTTTGTTACATCTTTTATAAGTTTTAGTATGTTGTGTTTTCATTCACATTTTCTTCAAAATATTTCTAATTCCCCCTTTGATTTACTATCTGACTAAGTGACTCTTCAAATATGTTATTAGTTTTCACATATTTGTGAATTTTCCAGTTTTCTTTCTGTGATTAATATCTTGTCTCATAACTTCATAGTTGAAAAAAATAGCAAGTTTCCAAACTTCTTTAGTTTGTAAAGATTTGTTTTGTGGCAAAATATGTGATCTATTTTGGAGAATGTGTCCTCTCCACTTGAGAAGAAGGTTTTTGTTGGATAAAATGCTATCTATATTTCTGTTAGGTTCATTTAATATATAGTGTTGCTCTGACCATATGTTTCCTTATTAATCTTCTGTATTGATGTTCTAACTAGTATTAAAAGTGGGGTATTAGGGGGCCAGTGAGATAGCTGAGTGGCATAAGCACCTGCCTGGCAAGCACGAGGTCCTGAGTTTGACTCCCGGAACCCACATATGAAAAAAGGGCCAGTGATATCGCTCAGTGGCATGGGCGCCTCCTGGCATGCAAGGTCCTGAGGTCAACCCCTGGCACCCACAAAAAAAGTGGGGTATTAAAGTGACCTAATATTATTATATTACTCTATTTTTCCATTCTGTCAACACAAGCTTTATATATTTGGTTTATATGATGTTTGGTATCTGTGTATTTATAATTAGTATAAATTCTAGATGAACTGACACTTTCATCATTACATAATATCCTCTTATCTTTTGATAGTTTTCTTCTTAAAATCCAGATGTAAGTGTGGGCATCCCTGTTCTTTTTCTTATCATTTGTGTATAACATCTTTTTCTATCCTTTTATTTCTATCCTATATGTGTTCTTATGAATTTCTTGTAAACAGTAAGGGTTGGAACTTTAAAAAAAATCCTTCAGGTACTGTATTTTTTTGATTGGAGAGTTTAAATCATAAATATTAAAGTAGTTATTAATAGAGAAGGACTTGTTATTGCGTTTACCTTTGCTGTTTTTTCTGTATTACACCACTTTTTGCCGATCTTTTCTGTCTTGCTTTGTGTTGTATTGATTTCTGTGATGACAAGTTTTGATTTATTTCTCACTTTCTTTTGTTTATAGTTTATATATTTTTGTGGTTATTATGGTATTTACATGAAACATATAATAGCTAAAATAATCTATTTTCAGCATATAACAATGTGACCATTGTATGCAAATATTCTAAAAGTTTACACCCCTGGACTTTATGATATCAATGTCACAAGTTACATTTGAATATTGAGATTATTAACATATTTATAGTAGTAGTTTTCATACTTTTATCTTTTAACTTCTATAGCAAAATTAAAAGTGATTAAAATTCCATAATTGCAGTAGTAAAATTGTCTTCATATTTTCTACATATTTATTTTTATCAATGGGCTTTATATTTTCTTACCTTATTGTGTCTTGACATTTCAAAATTAATGAGTGCCTTTGTCATTTCTTTTTTTTATGTGGGTACTGGGAGTCTACCTCAGGACCTCACACTTGCCGGCAAGCACTTGTGCAACTTAGCGATATCACTGGCCTTTTTTTTCCTTTATGTGGGTTCTGGGAGTCAAACTCAGGACCTCATGCTTGCTGGGCAGGTGCTTATGCTGTTGAGCCATCTTACCAGCCCCTTTGTCACTTCTTATAAGGTAGATCTAGTACTGATGATCTTCTTCAACTTTGTTTACCTCTGCATGTCTAATTTCTCATTTGTTCTGAAGGATATTTGCAGGATATAGTGTTATTTTATTTTTAAGTACATTTTTTAAAAATTATTTAGATGTTCAAGCTCCTGCACTAAGGTTTAACAAAAGAGTGAACACTGACAAATAATTTCTCCCACAGAACTATAACAATACTTTCTCAATATAAATATGTGGTTAAAATAACATTAATACACATCACCATTTTATCTATTACAGAATAAAACAAATGCTATCAAGTACTCAAATATGAAGTTACACAGCTCAAAAGACACGTAAAATATTAGCTGTGTGCTCAATTCATTGATAGAAGCTCACTTCATTTTTTGAAGAATTTGGAAAGAGAAAAGTAAACATTTCTAATAAAACAAATTGGTACACAACTTTGATAACTATGGAAAAATTACAAGAATTCAGAAATGTTATGATTATAAATTGTTTCAGCTAAAGTAAGAAGACATGTCTACCTTAAAATATTTACTTAATTAAAGATCATATTTTACATGATTTTCATGGGACATGGAAACATTTTATTGAAAATATTTAATAACACCCTCCCATTATTTTTTCAAGCTCATGTTGTTAAGTTGCAGCTCAGAGTTCAAAAGTTAAAATAACTACTCTTTTTTCTTCCTGTGGGTCTAGCTACATTAAAGACATATGTTTTATTTTTGTTTTGTTTTGTTTTGATTTTTGGTGTGTACCCGGGGTCGACCTCAGGACCTCGCAAGCCAGCAGGTGCCCGTGCCACTGAGCAATATCACTGGCCCCTTTTTTCGTATGTGGGTTCTGGGAGTTGAACTCAGGACCTCACGCTTGCCAGGCAGGCGCTTAAAGACATGAGTTTTTATAACAACGTAGATTTTCAATATGGAGGTTACTAAGAAGAGCAGAAAATAAGACTTCTATAAAGGCATTTAATAACCAGTATAAGACTTATTGATAGTTAAAAAGCAAAATCAATGGTTAAGCAAGACTGATGCTTACTGGTATGAATGTGGGAGATGTAAACATAAAATGAGCAGGCAAACATCACATTGGCCATAAAATATTTGAAATGATTGAAGGAATAAATCATCTGAGGCCTAGAATGTATTTAGCTCCTAGAATTTTGGTTCTATATGACAGTAGAAATATATAAACATTGAGCTGGGAATTTTGGTACTCCTCCTTCTAAACTTCTTATATAACACATGGGAATATATTTACAGACATAATTCTATACTTTCTAATTTCAAGATAGGTCAATTTGTACAAATAATAAGCATATTTTAAATGTCAAACAGCAAGAATATTTACTAATTGTCCAAATACGTTGAGCAAAGCCCAAACATAGAAGTCACAATTCTGCAAGCTTGTATAAAACTGCTTTTTGACATTCCTATCAAAGCTTCATTAGATTTATTCATCAAACCAATGTATTGGCTAATATGTATGATAACTTAGGTCCCAACTGAAAATCTATTTCCAAGGCAAAAGCATCATGCACCCCAATTTTACTGCATGTAACTGTTGTTTTGATGATCGTTGGAGTATTTGAAGTACATCCCCCCTTTACAAAATAGAGCCTTCAATAAAAACATTGTTTACTATAAATATGCTGTATTTATCTTATGAATTGTACTATTTCTTCGTATTTCATTCTACCTTAAATTAATGCAGGTCACAAGCACTAGAGCTCTCTCAAAGCTTGCACTTCTATGTTCAGCAATAAAACAACCAGGTTCTTCACTAGATTTAATGAGTCATCAATAATTTGGTTGGATGGTGGTATACCATCATTGAAAGGTTAATTGAAAAGGTGGATGCCTTCATTTTCAACAAGGGTGATGTTGTGAGTTGCTTCACATATTACTATTGTGGTAACTCTACACTTCTCAAGTTCCTCTACAAATTTTTTCAATAAGATTGCATTGACTTTTCTCCTGCTACTATAGAAATTCTTCGGTTTTGTTAACTTGATTATGCACCTTGTTGAAGATTTCTTTCAATTAACCCTAGTTGGATTGTGTTAAGTTGGTTGAATATGAGTGTCACTTTACTTTCTCAGATTTGGAGATTTTAGAGCCATTATATCATTACATAAACTTTTGAACATTTTTCTTTTTTTTTTTTTCACTTTCTGGCACTCCAGTAATCCTTAATTTGATTTCCTTAATGTCCTCCAAGAGGGTCTTAGGGTTTCTTCCCTATATTTCATTCTATTTACTTTTCATTCCTCTGAGTTCATAATTTCAAGTGATCTGTTTATATTGTTAGGACTTTTTTCCGTTTGATCAAGTCAACTTCTGAATTCCATTAAATTTTGTTTAGTTACTGTGTTCTCTATCTCTAAAATTTCTGTTATCAAAATGTTTTATCTCTCTGTTGGTACTCTCGTTGGTGAATACTTTTCTTGAGTTTATTGTGACATATTTGTGATGGTTATTTTTCATGTAAGTCATAATTATGATAAGCTTCTGGAGATTCAGGTTCTTTTTCTGGCATATTTCTTTGTTTCATTGTATTTCGCAAGAATTGTGTTGTGATTTGTACATTTTACCAAAAAAAAAAAAAAAAAAAAAAAAAAAAAAAAAAACCTCTCCCAGACTGGTTTCATAACCAGGGAAGAAAGAGTATCACCAGTCAGCCTGGCTAGCGACTTGGGGGATTTTGAAACCAGTTTTGGTGGGTGTGATTTTTGAGGGTCTGTATATAAAATTTCTCAATTGTCAGGTCTTGCTGTCTTTTTTCAGTAGCCATTAATCTCTTGCTCCCTCTGGTGTCTATTTGTAGCACTTCAGGTTTTCTTGTATTACAGCAGCATTGCACACTATCCACTATCTTTTGTCCTCAGTAGCCTCTAGCTCCCTATCAATAAAAGTCAGTGAGAAAGATGTTTGTATCATTCTGAATATTCAGAATGCAGAATGCATATTCCATTCTTTTCCCTCCCATGAGGAAAACTTCAAAGTGTTCACATTCTTCTAATTGTGCTAAGTCATCCCCCCTCGGTAATCCACCCCTCTTCTTTTTTATTTTCAGTGTTCCTCAGGCATGCAAACTATGCCCAATCCATCAGAACTATGAAGCATAAAAACCATCCCTTTAAACATCCCTCAAAAAGGCCAAAATATTGGACAAAATCTCCCCTTCTTTCTTCCCAGAAAGAAACTCATAAGCTTAGTCATTCTTTCCTACCATTGAGCTTTGCTGGTTTTGAGGAGAGGCTGAGGTACATAAATTTTAATTCTTAACTTTTTTGATGTGATTTTTCTTGATTTTATGCTTTCCTTTGGTGTAGCTTGACTGAATTTTGAAATCCTGTAACAGTATTTTGTCCATCTATCATTGCTAAATTGATATTTCTTTGGTGGCAACAAAGGCTGAGACTTCCTATTCTACCCTCTTTCTGACAACTATGTTTTCTTTTTCATTTCAGGTTTAAAGATGAACTAACCCTATAAAATGTAGGCAATTTTCCTGCTTTCTCTGTTCTTTGGAAGAGCTTTTATAAGTCTGAAATTATTTGCCCTTTACATGTTCTGTGGAATCCACCAGTGGAGTCACGTACTTAGGAAATTTCTTAGGGGAAGTGTATATTAGTCTATTTACTAGTGCTAAAATAGAGATACCTGAGACAGGGTAATTGAAAAAGAAAGGGGGCTCCTGGTCCAAGTTCAAGGGCTGCATCTGTTGATTGAGTGCTTCCTAGAACATTCCTAAAGTGCTACAAGGCAGCACAGATATATATAGAGAGAGTATAAGTGAGCCTCTTCTGGTCACTCCCCTTCTTCTAATAAACCTGCTGGCATTAAATCATGGGCTTTGACCCACATGACTTTACCTAATTTTAATCACCTCATAAAAACCTGCCTATAAACACCATTAGTTAAAGTACTACCCTCTTAGTATCACACAATGGGGATTAAATTTCAACATGTGAACACATGGAGGACACTTTCAAAGCATATCCAAACCATTGCAGAATGTTTTGTTTTTGAATCAAATTACTTTATTAATTATAGAACAATGAAGTCTTTCTATGCATTTTGGGTGTTAGTTTGGTACTCCCTATGCTTTTAGGAATACATTCTATATATGGGGAGGGGAAGAAGGGTTGAAGGGAGGGGAGGGAAATGGGAAAAACAAATTAAGATATATTTTGCACTGTTACAAATTATCTATGATGAATGTAAGCATTATGTATGGTAAATATGTACTAATAAAAAATATAAAAGCCAAAAAAATGTAATAAAGGAGAGAGAACTAAGTTGGTCAGATGCCACCCAGAGAATTGTCTTATAATAAAGGAATATTTGATACTAAAAATAAATTTTTGTTTAGCTTGTTATATGTTAGTTAATAATAATCTCTTATTATATGTCTAATAACTGCTGTACTTGTAGTTTTGTGTCTTTTTGGTTCCTAATCCAAATTACTTGTGATGATTTTTTTTCTTGCTCATTTGTTAGACTTGTTTCTATTATTAACCTTTCAACAAATTAACTTTTAAAAATTTTTGTATTCTCTATTGTACGGTTTTGTTTCTCTGTACTATTCTGCATTTATTTTATTTCCTTTCTACTTTATTTAGGCTTATTTTAACACCAATATCTTAGTTTGTTAAGATAGGGTATTAGCTGGTTAATGCCCACCTATTCTTCTCCTCTAATACAGAATTTTAAAGTCACTTACTTTCTTTTATGTTCTACACTAACCTCTTCCTACTGCTTCTGATGTTTATGTTTTTCAATGTTATGTAGTTTAAAAGATTGTATTTTTCCATTATTTTCCTCTCATCTAAAATATTTGAATGTATATTCTTATGTTCCAAACATATAAAGATTTGCTGTTTTTTACATTTTATTGGTTTTAAACTTATATTGTAACAAGATAAAATATTCTCTATAATTTTGGTCCTTCATTGTATGCTGACATTAGTTTTGAGGTTGCATAGTCTCTTTATTTTCAAATATTTATTATGTTATTAAGAAACTTGACTTCTATAGTTTTGGGTGGAAGAATTTAAAAATCAACATTAAGTCAAATTTATTAATTATGTTATTCAAATTCACATTATTATAAATTCCATTGTCTGTCATGTAAATTACAAAGAAAAGTGTGTTAAACACTTCTATGGTTTTTAACTTGTCTATTTATCACAGTTTATCAAGTTTTGTTTTATGTTATTATAGGCATGTTCATGTATAAATTTTTTTTCAATCAGCTAAAATAGATTTTTTAATTACATATTGATTTTTTATTTCTACTAAACTTTTTGACCTACAGATTACTTTTGTATGATATTTCTATACCACAACTACTTTTTTGTTTAGTGCTTTAGTGATTTTTTCCATGTTTTTCTTTTATATTTTTGTATTTTTCTGTTTTAATATGTCTTTTGCATATAGTATGTAAGTTAGTTTACTTATCCAATTCTGTGGTATTTTTACTTTATAAGATAACATTTAGTACACTTATAAAAAAAGTTATTATTTCAATATTTGCACTTTAAATCTACCATCTATGTTGTACTTTTAATATCATATGAAATCTGTTTTATCTATTCTCTCATGACTTGCTTTACAATTATTAAATATTATTATTTTCAGTTTGGATATCATACTCACTTCATTCATTTATGTTGAAATTATGATTGATATCCTTAAATTATGAAAACAAAATGACAATTTATACTTTTATCACTTTTAAAAACAAGCCAAAGTTCCTATAAAACTTTACACCTATTTCTATTCTTGTTCCTGATTTACATATTATTTGTGTATTGCAGTGTAAACTTTCTCCCCCTTCTCTTTTGTTTCCTGCTCTTCTTTCCCTCCCTTCCTGTCTGCACACATACTTACCTCCATACAAGTTATAATTTGTCATATAAATCCAACATTAATATATATTTTTTCTACATATTTACCAGTTTATGTTGCTGTCTTAGTTACTTTTCTCTTGTTGAGAGAAAATACCCAAAGCCCAAAGTTAGCAAAAGTTTATTTGGTTCTCAGTTTGTAGAGGTTTCAGGCAATAATCAGCTGGCTTCAAGGCCAGGTGGCTTGGCAGAAGGGCATGACAGAGGAGAACAATTCATGGCACCCACAAGACAGCAAAAGCAACAAGGGAGGAGACAGGACTCTTTCTGTCCCCTATATTGTATGTAGGATACTGGCCCTAGGGTGAGTGTAGCACTCACACCCTTAACCCTAGCCAGAACTATGCCAAAGCAATCAGTGGACTGATTTATTAATCACACACCCTTAATCCTAGCATCACACACTCTAGATTCAGCCACCTCTGAAAAAGCCCTATGAGCACATGATGTTTTAGGGGGACATCTAGACACAAACCACAACAGTTGCTTTTCATTTTATTTCTTCCTGTGTATCTGGCCATCAATTGGATATTATTTTACTTCTAACTAAGGAATACTTAAGAATAGCATAGTTTTGTTTACTTTGAGCAGGCTTTCTCAGTAGTTCTCTGAAATTTTAATTATTTTTTCTTTATTGTCAAAGATTCTTTTCATTAAATATAGAATTCTAGGTGGAATATATGAATTACTATATTTTTATAGGAAATTCTGAACCATAACTTCTAGTGTAGACTATGGCTTTCTTTTTACTTCTTTTCTTCTGAGACTGTATCATATTATATTGTATCATATTGTATTTTCATGTTGCATCTTCTCTCAGATGTTACCTTTGACAATTCCTGTTTGAAATTCATTTCATATAAATTTTTGATTCATTCTGTAATTTCCTAAGCCTATTCTCAGCCACAGGAAATTTATTGTGACATCTATCCAAATAGTTTGTAATTTGTTATATTTAATGTTGAGAATTTCCATGTAGTACTTTATACTTGTTTTGCTGTTTCATTTTGCATGAAAAAAATCGAAGCTTGGAGGTATTACTTTTAACAAATGTAACTATAGCTGTGACAATTTGCATTTCATAATACAAATATGTAGTCCTCATATTTCTGTTTTTGTTGCCTGTTGTTGCTTCTGTTTCTAGCTTAAATTAGCCTTCCTCCTGTGTCTAGTCCTCTGTAAATATGTTCTGGACACTATATACATATTTTAGAAATAATTTGAAATCTAGTATGACTATATATTTCTCCAAAGATAATTTCAGTATGCTTTTGTCATGTTCCTGGGAACACTAACAAATCAATAAATTTGTGGCTTTTATTTTGGCCTCAAATTCAGGTGGTAATTTTAGGGAAGGATAGATTTAGCCTGGATCACCCTCATTTTTATGGCTTAACCTCAGATTTTCTACCGACAAATCAAGCAAAGTATATCAAGCCCCCATCTTGAAGCCCTGTCCTTTTAATTTTTTAAATTTGTGTTTACTTTTATTAGTACATGCTTACCATACATCAGGTTTAAATTTATTTTGGGCCTTATTTAAATTTTTAATTTACTTGATTCATTTTATTCCACTATCGCTCCTTGCTTTTATTCCTAGTTCCAGATCAAGATATTTTTCTCATCATTATTATTATAATTATTATTTCATGTTTTCAACATATAATTATTATATTCCTTGTGGGTAGTCAGAACATGTACATGATACATCTTAGATCATTTTATATATATTTTTTGAGACAGAGTCTCCCTATGTAGTTCAGACTGGCCTCAAACTCACTTTGTAGCCCAGGCCAGCCTCACAGCAATCCTTCTGCCTCTGCCTACTGAGTGCTGGGATTACAGTTGTGTGCTACTATGCCTGGCCTCTTAGATCTTTTACATTCCCTGCCCCTCCCCTTCTCTTCCACCTTGGGTCTCTTTGTCCCTTCCCATTTACATAAAAGATCTATCTCCCTATTTCCTTTTATAAATCTTGTATTTTGCCCTTTACTTGGTACTTTGGATTGCTCAAAATAGAGGCACCATTCTGTATTACTCTTGTGGGTCTCATTTATTTCACTTGAAGTTGTGTTTTTTTTGTTGTTGTTGTTGGTACCGGGGGGTCGACCTCAGGACCTCGCGTGCCAGCAGGCGCCCATGCCACTGAGCGATATCACCGGCCCCTTTTTCATATGTGGGTTCCGGGAGTCAAACTAGGGCCCTCGCGCTTGCCAGGCAGGCACTTAAGCCACTGAGCCATCTCACCGGCCCAATGAAGTTGTGTTTTTGAGGTTCATCAATTTTCCAGTAAAAGTCCCAAATTTGCCCTTCTGAGAGTTGAGTAGTATTCCATTACACATTTTCTTTATCCATTCTTCTGATGATGGACATACAGGCTGTTTCCAAGTTTTAGCTATTATGAATTCAGCTACTGTAAACATTACTAAGTATGTATCTCTGTAATGATATCTTTAAATCCTTTGGGAATATATCTAGAAGAGGAATAGCTGGGTTGAATGTAATTTTTGTTCTTTGTGTTTTGAGAAATGTCCATATTGATTTCCATAATGACTGTACTAGTTTATATTCCCACCAAAATTTAGAAGAGTTCCTTTTTCACAGTAGTCATGCCAGTATTTTTTATTATTTGATTGCTTGATGGTTCCCATCCTATCTAAAGTAAGGTGTAACAACAGCGTTCTTTTAATTTGTATTTCTTTACAGGCTGGTGAAGTTGAACATTATTTGAATGTATTTATTGGCAATATATAATTATTTTTCTGAGCACTGTCCATTCATTTCTGTTGCCCAATTTTTGGAGGCCTAGAGCCCACAACAATGTCTCATGCAAGTCTGTTTCAAGGATTTGTGCTGGGAAGGCCCAAAGATCAGTGGTGGAAACTTGAAAGTGCACCAGTGGAATGAAGGATCTCTGCCAGCAGGCTGAGTGATCTGCACTGGAGCCAGGAAGCAACTCTCAAAGTAAGAACCAGAGCTCCACCCAAAAGAGACACAGGAATCCTCAGCAACAGTGATTTCCCAAACTCCTCTCACGATGAGAACATCTGAGTTTATATCACAAAAATCAGCATGACAATCTTCTTCAGGAGAACCAACAGTGCCACTTCTCCTCCAGTTCTCCTTTTTATGTTGTTGGCAACAGTTCTCAGGTGGGCCTTCCACACCCAGGACCACGCTGATTCAGTTCAGCTGGGTGTTACAAGTTGACCATTAGTTTATCCACCACACAAGTAAAATATTCCAATAGTAATACTCAATAGTATTACTAATAGTCAATAGTAATACTCAAAAATACATTTATCATGACACCTCACTATCTGAACTAACAGGGCTTTGTCACTCTAATTGTCAGAATGTAAAGGATTTATGAAGAAGAGAATGATGTGGTGTTGATAGTTTTACAACAGTGACACTTAACAGATTCGGTTTCTTTCAAAATTGCCTATGTTTTCATGACAAAAAGACTCACCAAGAAAGAAAAAATATAATAATTTGGCTGCTATTCACTCATTTTCTGAAAGCTTCATTTCATTCTGTTAAGCTATTTATACACCATCTGAATACATGACAGTTCATGAAGTACTTGCATCATTTCTTGCTTGTTGAAAGTTTCAGCAATATATGCCAAATAAACCTACCAAATATGCTATAAAAATATATGCTCTGGTTGATGTAAAAATATTTTACACCTTAAATTTAGAAATGTATCCTGAAACTCAGTCACGAGGTCTTTATTCATGCGGCAATAAACTGAATGATATTGTGAACAGACTTGTTGAGCCTATTTCAAAAAGTAACCAAAAATGTCATATTCAACAATTGGTTCACTAGTTATTCTTTAATGTCACGTTTGCTAAAAATAAAGCAGTGGACCAGCACAGGAACTATATTCAAGAACAAAGTGGAATTCCCTGAAAAAATGTTGCAAGTTCACAGTAGAAAAATGAATAATACAATCTTTGGATTTCAGAAAGACATAATCTTGGCATACTATATGGCAAAGAAAAAAAGTATTATTGATACTGTCAATATTGCACCCTGATGATAAGATTGATAGTGAAACAGGGCATTGTGTTGCACATCTGTAATCCCAGGACTTGGGAGGCTGAAGCAGGAGGATCCTGTGAGTTCATGGTCAGCCTGTGGTATATATAGTGAGTTCAAGAATACCCTGGACTATGTAATAAGATCCTGTCTCAAAAAAAAATATTGATAGTGAATCCTCAACACAAGTGAAGCCAGAGATGTCACATTATACAACAAAATGAAAAGTGGAGTAGATGTTGATGAGTTGTACAGCAACTGTGATGTCATTCAAAACACAAAGAATTGGCCAGTGGTTGTGTTTTTCTTGATCCTAAATATATTATGCACAACTAGTTTCATGGTTTACAAGGAAAGTAACAAGCACAAAATATCATGGAGAGATTTTCTTAGAGGATTGGGACTGGAATTGATAAATGATCAATTACAACAGAGGAAGAACAATATGTACCTGCCCAAAGAACTCCCCAAAATAAATCTGGAGCAGACAGGTGAACAGGTAGGTGAAATACCACAAGAACTTCCTATGAATACAGGAAGACTAGGAAGATGTCAAGTATGTCCTACCAAATAAGATAGGGAAATAAAACACTTGTTCTATAAGTGTAAGTGATACTTGTGTATGGAACATGCTGTTATCATGTGTGGTAACTGAAGCAAAGATTATTTCTATGGTGCTTTATTTGTATTTTCATTGTTGTTCCCATAGGAATTTATTTCTGCTGTTAACTTTTAGATCTTGTAAGCAAGTAAATATTTGATGTTGAAAATGTTGATGTTTATTTTAAACACTCATTACATATTTGATATTGTATTTTACTGATATTTTATTTTGCTGTTAAGTGCACATTGTATAATATAACAGAAAGCTCCTGATAAAAGAGGAAGATAGGAGAAAAGACAAGTATGTTCTGACAAACAGGAAAGGAAAGCTATGTTCATGTGCTGTCAGCAGAAGTGAGACTCATGTCTGGAACATGCCGTTTTCATGTGTGAAATCTGCATTAGGTGCAATATCTGAAGTAAAAATTATTTCTATGATAGAGTTTTATTTGTATTTTCATTGTAGTTCACATAGGAATTTATTTCTACTGTTATTTTTAGATCTTTTAAGCAGATAAAGAGTTGATGTTGAAAATCTTGATGTTTATTCTAAATACTCATTACATTTTAAAATTTAATATTTTATTTTATTGATATTATATTTCCCTGTTAAGTACACATTGTTTAATATAATAGAACTCATAAAATTAAAATTAACAATTCATCAATAGTAATAATTCTAAGAAATAATAAACATGGATGTTATACTCATCCCACAATGTGCCTTTCAAAAAATTTACTGTGATACCCCATGGTCTATTTGTTGAAATGTGTGGTTCAACTCTGATATTTCTTTGTTGCTTTTTCTTTTATTTGATCTGTCTCTTTGTGAAAAAGGAATAGAGGTGAGCCAGTATGATTGTGGTGATATGAACTTGATATTTCCTGTCCAGCTGTATATTTTTTATGAAGTTAGTTGCTCCTGTATTTGGTGCATGTATATTTAAAAATGGTATCTCTTCCTGTTGGATTGTTCCCTTATCTAGTATATAGTTCTGTTTTTTTTTTAACTTCTGATCAGTTTTGGCTTGAAGTTTACTTTGTATTACAGCCAAACTGGTATTACCTACTTGCTTTCAGGGTCTTGGTACATGAAATATTTTTTCCATTCTTTCAAAAAATCTATGAATATATTTCTGGATTAGATTTGTGTTTTGAATGTGAGACTGTTAGTTTCTGTTTTTTGATCCAGTCTGCCAATCTGTGTCTTTTAATTGTCATGTCAAGTTATTAATATTGAGAGATATTACTGAAAGCTATTGACTATTTCTGTCATTGTTTTCTTTTCTGTTGATTTCTCTTTGTTTTCCAATTTGTTCTCTATTTGCCATATTCTATGTATTCATTCCATCGAATTTTTGGATATGTTGTTCCCATTGTCTATGTATAGGATATTCTTGAATAATTTTTGGAGTGCTTTTTTGTGTCTATGTATCTCTTATGGTATTTTTCCCCATGGACTGTCCTTATTTCTCTATCAATTTTGAAAAATTTACCATAGGGTATATTTATCTGTGTCAGAAGTTGCTTGTTTTTAAGGTTTGAATTCCATCACTCTAGGCTCACCTGACTTTTAAAGTTTCAGTTGGCTGTTCTTCTAGTGGATTTGCCATTATATGAGATTTTTTTTTTTTGCCTTTCTCTGACAGCTTTTTAGGATTTTGTCTTTTAGTAGGACATCTGGAATTTTGAGTAAGATGTGTCATAGAAAGCTTATTTTGTCTTTGTAGTTAGTGATCTGTAAACCTTGTTTACCTGTCTGTTGAAACCTTTCCTTATATTTGGAAAATTTACTGTTTTGATCTTTGTAAACAGATTTTGTTTTCCATGTGTGCTGTCTTCTAGTTTGTCTCTAACTCTAATTAGCCTTAGTTTGGAATTTTTAGCATTGTCTAATAAATCTTGTATGATATTTTCTTGTTCTCTTGTCATTTTTAAAGCTTCTCTGAGTTATTTGTTTTATTTTACCATCTTGTCCTTGATTTCAGAAACACTGTCTTTGCCTTGGTCATTTTTGCAATTTATGAAATCTATGCAATTTTTGTGTCCAATATTTCATTGTGGCAGATTTATTTGGAGACTATATTTTTGGTAAATTTGTCATTCACATTTTGAAGCATTTTAGTTGACTCTTATAATTTTTATTTGTTTCTCCCATATTGATATTGGTCAGTTTGTATGATTGCTCCATGCATTTTGTGGGTCATTTCCTCTTTGAACTCACCAAGTTTCTTCACTCTTCTTTAATCATTTCATAAAGCTTTGCTATGTAATGTTTGGTTTCCTGTCCATCAGTGAGTGCTGCCTGCATCTGCACTGAGAGAGTTAGGAATGCTTGGGGACATTTTATTGCCATGATTCCCCACGTTTGTGTGTGTGTGTGTGTGTGTGTGTGTGCATTTGGCTTTGTTGTGTTTTAGTGTTGGGGTTGAGGTCAAGTAGATTGAGGAGAGAATATAGTCGATATGAAAATTGTTTTAGTTGTACTCTGCATTCTATTGAAGTTTTCATGGTTTTATTTGTCCACAGAACTTTTACCCATTCAGATATTTAATTAAAATAGTTTAGACCCTGTCACTGTATTGTGAGGAGAGAATTACTACTGGTTATGACTGCATCAACAGATCCAATCATACACCATTTATAATCATTAAACCTTACATTTCCATTTGCATCATTTATCATGCCCTTTACAACCTAGACTGTATTGTTATTAGCAGTTAGTCTGCCATGTGAAAGGAGAAGGGAAAGGAAGAGATAGAATTACGGGAGAAAGAGGAAAGTACATCAGTAGGAGGAGAAGAAGATAGGAAAATTAATACTAGATAGAAATAAAGATAAGAATCAGACTCTGTTGAAAGTGCTGTATAGTTGGATTAAAGGGTTAGCTTTGAGGGTTTTAAGAAAATATTTGTGGGTGAGTGGATGGGATGTAAGAGGAGAGAGATAAATTTTGGGATTGAGAAAAGCTGGAAGGTTGTCAGAACCTGTTGATATATTAGTGCATCTGTAAGGTAGAGAAGAGGCAGTGGAAGACAAAAAGCTAGATAAAATAAGGAAAAACAAAAAGAACAGAATATAGAGAACCAAATTCTAATGTGACAGATTATAGGAAAAAATGAGAGAGAAAAAAACATAGGAAAATTGCTTGAAAAAGAAGAAATTAAATATGGGGAAAACAAGAAAAAAATAAAATAGTGTAGACACAGAAGCTAGAATTGAAGAAAAGGAAAAAGGAAAAGAGAAATGAGAGAAAATAATATCTACCTCAAGAAAAAAAGAAAAAAAAATGGAGCAAAACAAAAAATGAAAAACAAACAAAAACAAAAGACAAAAATGTGGTTTAAGATTGATCAAACACTCCAGGAAGAGAATGTAAATGTGATTCCCCTGTGTCCACTATTGTCATGTAGCCTGAGCAGCCGCACATTTCCCTTTAGTTTTGCTCTGTTTGCACGCAGCCATGCCAGTGTATATTCTGTCTGTGGTGAAGGAGATCAGTTTGAGTCTGGCTATTTAATACAAGTAGTGATTTGCTCATGGTTAAGTGCAGTGTATTGTCTCTGTCTTGCAATCTGACCAAATTAATTCATGAAGAGGAGGAGGATGTGAAACAGTTTTTCTGATACCAAGCTATCCTTCACCTTTTGCCACTGCTTCACTTTGTGCTTGGCAGATATTCCTGTTCTTACTTCAGAAATTTTATAACTCTTTTGTTGCCAGTAGTACTCTGACCCAACCTGTATCATCTTTTTTTTTGTCACTCAAATCCTGAACGTCCTTTCAAGAATTCCCCTTTTCATCCAGCAAGCAGAATTTGATGTGGTTCCTGGGCTTGGCTTATGGACTCTTTTCTCCCCAGGTCTGACAATGATCACTGTTCAAGATTTCCCACTAACTCAGACTTTTCTGGCCTTTGTGAAAATCGGAGAGAAAAGTTCACTCTGGACCAACTGATCAGTCTCACTCTCTCCCCTCTATCTCCAGGGAAATGACCTACTTGGGGACCTACCAGCTCACTCAGCAGGCACTGTTTATTGTATTTATGCTCTCTCTCTCTCTCTCTCTGGGGTTGTACAGACTTCTCTTGCCCACAATAAGCACTGGAGAGGATGCTGCAGGGATGCAGTATTCTCCAGTATTTGGGGGTTTGATGTGTAGAAGGTGTCAATAACAGAGCCTGACCCAGCAGTCTAGATTCTGCAGTGCTTATTCATTCCCACAGGCTATTTGGAACAATCTCATGATGGCTGCTTCCTGAAGGAGCAAGGGTGAGGGTAGTGTGGACCAGGATTTGTGGTGCCACTTCCCGTTCTTAATAATCCTAGTATCTGGTTTGATTAACATGTATTATCTTTCAGATTGATTTACCATTTCAGAATATAAGTACTTCCTCCACTTTAGAGTACTTGTATTTTCTATGAATTTTCTCTGAGTATCTTTGATGTAACTCATTCTCCAGTCAGCCATGTCGGATCTCCCCTAAATTTTTGTTTTTTCTAATTTCAAGAGAAAACCTAATACTCTGCTCAATATTTTAGCTTTCTATTTTAGATTGGAAAACACTCCCAGGATTAAAGAGTCTGTGTTTTTCTGTTCTCTACTGTATCTCTATCCAGAAATTCTTAATTGTCATGTTCTGGTTTATTAAGTGTCTTTAAGGATGCTTAAGGAGGCCGGGGTTATAGATCAGTGCCACGGCACCTGCCTGGCAAGTGCTAGGTCCTGAGTTCGATTCCTGTTTCCAAAATAAATAAATAAATAAAAAGAATTAATAACATTCAGTGAATTTAAAAAAGAATGCTTGAAAAATATGATTTAGCATTTTCAAATGTGGTCATCAGAAGCCAGAGGAAAATTGGATTAAATTATGTCATCTGTCACTATAAGGAACATAAGTCTTCAGTGGGAAAAATGAGGCACTGCAATTAATTACCTTTCAGATAAATACTTTTACAAATATTACCTTAAATATATCAGCACTTTGACATTAGGCATTGTACTTTATTTTTGTATTCTTAGTATCTGATACAAAACAGATTTTCAGTGTATGCTTGTATTATGAATGAATAAATTCATGAATAAAGGCAACACAGGAATCAACTTTCAAACAAGGAACACCTTACTACTTTTAGAGGTATCATATTTTGTTTTTGATCTAACATAACCCTAAAGAGCTGTTACAAAAATTATTTAAAACATAGAGTGATTCAGTTATAGAAGCTAGCATCTAAAAAGCCATCTCAAAACTAGTAATATTTTTAGATATGAATCTATTTCTACTTCAAGTTTCTATATTAATAGTAAATATTTGTTTAGAAAAATTACTTTATTGATATTACTTCACATATTGAGCATCAGTTAAAGTTAAATCAATTATTTTCTTATGCATACTGTTACCTTTCCAACTTTGGTAATTGTACTATTCTAGTAATTTTATCAGCATATATGATATGGACTTATTTTTTAAGAATGTAGAGCAAGTCAAATATAGTGTAGTTAGTGTTAACATTTGAGATATTATATTATAAAATGCAATTAGATGGATGAAATTTTACTCTGCTTAAGATTAGACTTCACAAAGAAACACTTCAACTATATCTTGAACTATGAATAAGAGGTAGACATGAAGGTAGTGGAGAAAGAGCATTTCAGAGAGACTGACTTTGTTAAACATGGTATAAAGCTGTGTGAAGCATTTATAAATCCTAAAATTACTCTGTTCAATTGAAATGTAGATTAAAAAGAAATACAGGGCCAGTGAGATGGCTCAGTGGCTTAAGCGCCTGCCTGGCAAGCGCGAGGGCCCGAGTTCAACTCCCGGAACCCACATACGAAAAAGGGGCCAGTGATATTGCTCAGCGGCACGGGCGCCTGCTGGCGTGCAAGGTCCTGAGGTCGACCCCCCGGTACCCACAAAAAAAAAGAAATACAGACAATTGCACAGTAAAAGTGGATACGTGAATTAATTTTTCCTTGAGTCATACATTCTAATAAGCATAAGGAGATCCAGAGATGAGGTGAGATTGAAGGGAGAGTAGGGGAATGAGAAATAAAAAAGTATCAAGATGTAGTATCTGTACTAATTCCCCTAAATGAATCTAGTTATTATGTATCACAAACAGATGAATAAAAATTTTAAAATAAGTGATTATTTTAAATGTAGCTCTGTTTGGCTCCAAAAACCACTTATTCCACTGTTTTTTTTTAATTTTATGACAACTCATGTTTCAAATCAGAATACTTTATGAAATGAAATATTATGCAGACTTTATTAAAATATTTAATGTGTTTTGGTTGACACAGTAGCTGTAGTAAACAACTCCTTTAGATATTTCTTAGGTGAAATCCAATACTTTAATTCTTATTCCTTCTTCTTCCTCCTTACCCAGTACATTGTATGGACAAAAATTTATGTTAGTTCAAAAAATACAGTGACTAATTCATTTGGGAAAAATCAGAAAAAAACCTATAAGGCAGGTGATATTTGAGCTGGGTCTTGAATGAAAAAGAAGTAGACATACATCAGACACAGAAGAGAAGAGGGGAATGCCTGGGTGATGGGGAAGGAAATAATTCAAGAAGAGTAGCTTTGAACTGCTTTTGATAGTGAATTTGGGTTTTATTATTCGTGTGACAGAGAATCATGGAAAGATTTTCAACAAGAAAGTGCCTCCCCAAAATTGGAAAGATGCTTCTGACAGCATATATGAAGGCCAGAGGAAGGTAAATCATTTAAGTGGTAATTGTCTCAGCAAAATGAGGTTGGTCTGAAATATATTTCCTATGTTAACATGACTTCTCTATCCAAATTGAGTTACACTAAAGGAAGTGATCATATATATATATATATATATATATATATATATATATACAAAATGGATCAGCCTATGAAGTTGCTCACAAGAAAAAAATTATGTCTTGGTTTGATATTTTGTCTGGTTATTTGGCAGTATGTTCTTGATCATCCTTACAAATATTATTCATAAATTCAAAAAAATTTCCAATTGCTTTTTAATCTTTTCCTTTGTTTTGCCACGGGCTTCTTCTGAACAAAGCAAGAAAGCCATGCAGGAGTCTGTGACCAACATCCTTTTTGTATTTTTCAAGATTGTTCCACAGCATAATTGAATACAATATGCATAAATTCTTCTGTACAAAAATATTCTTTAGACACATTTGTTTCTTCTAAAACAGGGAATGCATCTGAAGGACAATAAAAATTCATTGAAATATATTATTTAATTTATATTTCATAAATAATTTAATTTGTATATTATGTGATATACTTTGCATGGTAATTTTTTAAATCTAATGTAATTACTCAGATCTCTACACTTCCCTAAACTAGATCCTCATAATTACTTTTGAAGCTGATTTCAAAGCTTTTGTTTATTTCACAGATGACCGATACAGTAAGAAGACAGTATGTGTGAAAATTTTCATGGTTTGCTGTGAATGTGGTTTAAGAATATTTAGCCACAGAAAAGTTTGAATTAAATACAAAACTATGGGTTATTCTTATTGGTCAAGTTGAGTTGTAAAGAAAGTAGAATTTAAATGTTTACCAGAGAAAACAGGATGTCTGGCTTCTGAACCTGAACCCTCCTTGTAGTAATGGCAATGAAAGAGCTATTTAAAAATGGATAATGTTGTGAAAGGCAAGAATATTTTTGTACAGAAATGTGCCCAGCACCACACTGTGGAGGCAAGCACAAGACTGGACCAAATCTCCATGGTCTGTTTGGGTGGAAGACAGGTCAGGCAGTTGGATTCTATTATACAGATGCCAACAAGAACAAAACCATCACCTGGGTAGTGGATACATTGATGGAGTAATTGGACAATCCCAAGAAGTACATCCCTGTAACAAAAATGATCTTTACTGGCTTTAAGAAGAAGGGGAGAAAGGGTAGACTTAATAGTTTATCTTTAAAAAGCTAGTAATGAGTAATAGTCACTGCCTTATTTATTACAGAACAGAAATGTCTCATGGCTTTTTTTTTTTTTTTTTTTCAATGTGGAACAAGTTTTTACCTGAAATGCTGGAATTGTTGGTAGTTAAATTTGTCAGCTTTCATGTAGCCTTTCATTTTAACATTAACATATCATTTTTTTTAAAGAGAAGAAAAAAAACAAAACAAATCAAAAGAAGAACAAATTTTCAAACCAACATAATAGGAGGGTAACAATGGTTAATACATTACGTATTACTATCTTTAAGTTAGTTATTCAGGACACCAGACATTAGCATTCAATTGTCCAAACATTATTGGCACAAACCTTACTCTTCAATGAACTAAGTAAAAATGGTAGTGTATCTATCTTAACCATCTTATATATATATATATACAATTGTTTTTTTCCCTTTCCCTTCTTTCTTTTCCCTATTCCAGTCTCTCTTTCCTTTTGACCAGTTTCTTTTTGATTCACCATATCTATTGTACATTTTGGATCTTTAAGTATACCATAATTTAATAGATTTCATACACCAGCATTCAGGTCATGAGTGGCTGACAGAATATTTTTGTAAAATGGTTCTGATTTAAGTAAAATTGGCTTGTAGTTCAATAGATATCTTTTTTTAAAGTTTCAATAGTAATTCAAGATCAGTAAATACTATCATTGTTTTCCCTTTCTAAATATATACTTGGACTTAATGAGTAATGTTCAACATTTCACAAAGATGGAGAATGTCATCTCAAAACCTACTGAAGGTTGCTTCTATATTTAGATTTATGTAACTGGTTATGTGAATGTATTTAAATACTTGGGAAGTCCTTCATTGTCTCAGAACAAAGCAAACTCCCCTGTTTAATTGTGTTTGTTTGTTAAAGGGAGTAGTTGAAGACAAGGAAGCAACATCTGTATTTTTGGGCTTGACTATGCCAATTTAACTAGAATTTCCTGTAACTAAAAACTGCGGCATTTTACTTACTGAAAGGCATTTTAGTGTGGTGTGTGAATAATACCAAATAAAGAATATTTAACAATTAATAGACAAATGAAAAAAATGTTTGCCATTAGAGCTAATTAAGTGAGAATAATTCAACTTGTAATTTCATCTTCAGTTTTAATGTGAATGAAACATAGCAGTGCCATTTTTGGAAACAGAAAGAATTTCTAGAAAAGAGCCCTTAATACTTAAAGACTGTGTTCTTCACATCCCGTGGTGCAAGTTTTGACTTCCCTAAAGTCTGGAACCTTAAGATAACAGACTAATTTCTCTCCTCATCTCTCTCCACCTCATTATCATGTATTTGGGATTACACTGACCTTATTAAATTATCTCTTATTTCATCTCTTTTCCTTTAAAATGCCTGAAATTTAAAGGGGATTACTTTTAGGATGACAAATGTTTTCATGTTTCAATTATATAGTTACAAGTACTCATTCTATCACTTCAATGTGGTATTTTATGCTAGTGCAATATTCAGCTTTCCATTTTGGCACCATTTACTTTCTTGTTCCTCATTTTTTTCTTCCTTATTTTTCTCATTTCTTCTTTGCTCCTTTGTTTTCTCCTTCCTTCCTTCCTCCCTTCCTTTATTCCTTCTTTCCTCCTTTCCTTCCTTACATATTTCCTGAACTGAAGATCAAATTATTATAGATAATGATTTCTACATGAAAGATAGCCTTCATATTCATATAAAATTAATTCCCAAATACCATTTTTAATGTTCTCAAGAAATTTGAAGGACACAGGACAGAGTTTGTTAGCTCCATTCCACCAATTACAAAAATGAGACCCATGAAGGTCTTCCTACTCAAAGTGTGACTTTTGGATGAGTAAATGCTATTAATTTTTATCTTATTAGAAATGGTGCATTTTTGAAACACTCCAGGCCTATTTCTCAATAACTGCATGTTAACAAAATTTTAGGGGATTCTTATGCACATAAATTTATGCAAAGAAATTTTGAGAAGTGTTATTTTATGTTGTCTCCTAATATATCATGCATTTGTATGTCAAAATATGAGAAACTAAGATAATATTTGATATCTTAATATTAAATCATATAATAATAATATTAATAATAATATTGTAGATTCTTGGATCCACAAAAATTTCAGAAAATAACCTTATTCCAGTGTGTTTTGCCACAATTAGCTAAAGCATCTGATTTTATTCTCACAAATTTTTCTGGAACCAAGTGATTAGCTTTATTAATGAAGAGTTATAAAAGTACACATAACTGGTTTATGATTTAAACAAGTTAAAACATTGTACTACTGAAAGAATAGTAAGGAAGTTTTTTTATATCAAGGTCAGTGAAGGGAAATTGAGAGCTATCATTATTTGATATATTCAGATTTTTCATATTACACATTTGGGTATTTAAAGCTATCAAAGAGCCTACCCAAAAACCTTTAAACAAAATTCATGAAAATATTAACAAATTTAAGAGATTAAAATGGAAAAGTCTGGGTAATTTTTACATAGATATGCCATTTATTTGTTTAGGTTTTAATCTAAATATGGACATTTCAACCCGTAAAATTTCTTCTATTTATTATTATTAATTACTACTACTACTACTATTATTATTATTATTATTATTACTGCTGGAAATGAAATCAAGGGTTTCCTAAATACTAGGCAAGTATTGTACCCAGGCCTCAAAGAATAACATTTCTAATTGCAAAAAAACCCTAATTGCAAAAAACAGTCAAAATGATGGTAAATATTTTCCTAATTTTTAAAAATCAATATATTAATTTTATTTCCATATCAAGAAAAATACACATTTTCACACACAAAATAAATGAAATCAGTAAATACTTGAACAAATATATTCAGTAGAGAGCTGTGTAACTAGGTAGGTAAAAATATTTTCATCTGCTCATGCATGCTAATTTACCACATATATTATTTTATTTTTGAATGTTAATACCTGATGTTAATACCTGATATTTAAAAACATGTTGATTTTCTTATATTGTAAATTTTCTACTTATGCAAGGTACTTCCCTCTGTTTCTCTTTTAAAAATTACATAACTGTACTTGTATAGGGACACCATTAGTACTGCATTTCCTAGATTCTATCTGAGGCATAGTGGGTTTTCACAGAAATTAATTCATTCTGACAGGAAGCCTGAAGATTGGAGTCCAGGGATCAATAGGAAAATTTCCTTTAAACCAAACTCAATAATTAAAAGAATAATGACAGTGCTGAAAGATGGTACACAGGAAGAAACACGAATCAACTAGCTGAGAGTATATGTGGAAATAATTTAATAAAGATACTTTCAGCAACTTTATGCTTTTTAGGAGTCATACCTATTGATTCATGGATGTTTTCCTGTCATATCACTCAGCAGATAACACAAATTCCACTTTCGAACCTTTTCTTTAAACATAAATAATAAATTTATTTAAAGGTAATAAGTTGGATAAGTTGTTTTATTTTTAATATTTGAATATTTTAAAACAAATTTTCCATATTCTATGGTGATTTTAAAAATTCATAACAATTTGTTTACCCTTAGTAGAGGGATCTAAAGTAAAAATTGATTTATGCAAATAATGATGTACAAAACCACTTAGTACTTTAATATTAGGATATCAAAAATCAATATTTCATGTGTTCACTATGGAGTTTTCCTTTCAAGTTATAAATTTCATTTAAGTTATTCTTTTAAATAATAATATATCTAGTACTAGATAAGGATAAAAAGCTGGAGAGTTAATATTACTGAAGTTGTATATTTACACTGCTTGTGTCATGGTAAGACACTAAATGAGAATATTTTTCCTACATTTCATGATTGTACTTTATACCACATGCATTATTTGCCACTTGCAATAGTGTTTGCTCCTGTTCTTTTAATGGCTGCATCTTCCTGTGAAGTAAAATAAAATTGTAGCTGCATTGATAAATGGAAATATTGGAAATGTGTAATTTGCCAATATAAGCATGAAAACACAATTCTGTTTTTACTAGTGACCTCTAAAGTCCCTTTCAATCCCATGATTCTAATTTTATTTGTGATAAAATAATCAGAACTTCCTGTTTCTGTATCCTGAAGATATATAACAGAGTAAGTAATACAATTTGAGATGTGGATGATAGCTTTTCAAACATAGGATAATTTGGTAGTAAAGGCTACTGTTTATTTCATTGACTGAGGACATGTTCTGAGTCAGGCTTTTAATCCACACAAAGGAATATATGAATTCATTATTAGAAAAAGAGCAGAGTGACAGGCATAATGAAGTACCTAACTGCACAAAACATATATGATTATCTCTACCATCTCAGGTGTTTATTTAGAATGTATTATGACTGTTCTTTAATACAATGATGTCACTTCCCAACAAGTACATTATACTTACACAAACTCCTGAAGTAAGGCATATGTGTGTGTGATAAGCAGGAATATTAAAGTTGTAAATCTACATATTGTAGGAGAATGAAAGGCTAAATTAACCAAGCCAATGTCCCAATGTACAGTGACAACTCAGGAGGAGATGTTTACTTATGTGATTCTTAAATCACTATACAACTCTGGGCAGCAGTTTGTCAGTATCTCCATGGATAAGAACTTGAAAGGGAATAACAGTTAGGTATAAATACAGACTTCTGTCTGTAGCGTACAGTCTTAATATAACCATTTTCCAGAACCTGGAGGAATGAGTTATCCATTAAACATCAAATTTCAGATTTCAGGCTTAATGCACCTTAAAGAAAAACAATACTAAACACTAATGTCAGCTAAAGAATTGTTTGGAAATATTAACAACCTTAGATGGTTACCTTTTGCAAAACTCTGTAGTGGTACTGTTCCTTTTCATACATTATATGTATTTATATCAGGAAAATTAAAGCAGCTTCAGTTGTTTTCAATTAATTCTTATATCTTTTTATACTTGATCATATTGAACTATCATTCATTTTAACATTCAATTAGGTATGTTCTTTTAATATTCCATTTGATATATTCTGTAAAACATGAACACATACTATAAAATTGGTTTCATAAAAATCAATCTTGCCTTGGAGAATATGAGATACTAAATATTTTTAGTTTATACAAGAAAAGTCAGTAGATTTTTTTCAGTTATTTTTCCAAAGCTAGTTACTTGTTTGAATTGAATTTCTGTATGTTACATGATGATCTTATGATAGCAATAGTACAATTTTGAACATTGTTTTCATTTGAATAAATTATTATGTATTCCTTTGTCTGAAAGGCTGATTTCCCTCAAGAGTCATTATCATGCCACTCACATTGTCGCTCACACACACTTTTGAACTTGCTATCAACTAACCTGAAAACTGGTACAATTATCACGTGTCATTGAGCAGATTTATGGTAAACTACATTTAAACAAAATAATGAATTTCTGACACCCTGTCTTTATTAGCATGGCTAGTAATTTAATATTAAATTTTAAGTCAGGAATTTATAGTTTCTATCTTTGTATCATATAAAAAGTCTCTACATATTTCCTACTTAGATATGATTTATGATTAAATGCACATACATGTAAAAATTTAAAAATGAGGCAATATTTTGCTTTAAAGCCTACTTTCCAGAGGTTATCATGTCCTTTATGTAGATTAAACTTTAGAAGCCCTTTAAGTTTATACAAATTAAAATATCTATCTTTTAACAATTTTCAGAGACAATAATTCTCTGAAAAAGATCAGAGCTCTTTCACATTACTGTAAAATGTTAGTGGAACATTTTAGGAAAATATATACTACAATAATGAAACTCAAAAAACTGTAAAAACAGGGTTTTAAAAATAATTTCTGTTTGTCTTTATTGGAAGAGAGTGCAGGTATTCCTGTATATATGCTTTATTTGGTGGTGATGTTGCTGATAGACATTGCTTCTTTAAATCCTTTCTCAGAAGTAGAAGAAATTCATACTGATTTCCATAATTTTTGTACTTGTTTACCTTCTCAACAATATAGAAGAGTTCCTATTTCACTGCAGTCATGCCAGCATTTGTTAGTATTTGATTTCTTAATGATGGAGATTGTTACTGGTGTAAGATAAAAACTCAGTATAGTTTTTTGTTTTTCTGGGTACCGGGGGTCTATCTCAGGACATCACATGCCAGCAGGCGCCTCTGCCACTGAGCAATATCATTGACCCTTTTTTCATATGTGGGTACTGGGAGTTGAACTCAGGACCTCACGCTTGCCAGGCAGGCACTTATGCTGCTGAGCTATCTCAGCGGACGTCAGTGTAGTTTTAATTTGGATTTTTGCAATGACCAGTGATATTGAAAATTTTTTTAATGTTCACTGGCCATTTGTACTTCTGAGAATTGTCTATTCAGTTGCTCATTTTTTGATTGAGTCTTTTATTTGGAGTGATATAAATGTTTTGAGTTCTTTATATATTCTGGAAAATAGTCCTCTCTCTCTCTGAGGAATAGTGGGCAATTTTTTTTCATCCTGTAGATTGTCTTCATTCTGGTGTTTTTTCTTCACATCCTGAACATTTGTATTCTCCTTATCCCCTTCCCTCCCTTCTTTCTGCTTCTCCAGATTTCCTATCTATCTCCAAAACAACCCACTTTCCTGTTTCCTACAGTCTTTGTCACTTCATCATCACTGAGACAAAGTGCCTAACACCCACAAGTTAAAGGAGAAGAGGTCTATTTTGCACATAGTTTCAGTCGAAAATCAGCATTCCCTGAGGCAGAAATGGCATGGCAGAGGGCATGGTGGATGAAAATTCTTCACATAATGGTAGGCAGGAAGCAGAGAGAAAAGGGAGGAGCTGTGGAAAAGAATACAGCTTTCCAGGTCACTCTCTGTATAACACACTTACAAACATGCCCCACATCCTAAAATGGTATTTAACCACTGAACTCAGTGGATGATTACACTGATAAGACTAGCACTCTTGTGATCCAATAACCTTACATGAGCTCCACCTCTGACCATATGAGAGTTAGGGAAGATACTCTAGAAATAAGCCATAATATTATACCCATGACCCCCAAAATATCTTTGTCAATCTAATTACACAAAAGTCATTTAGTCAGTTTCTAAGAGTTTATAAAATTTTACCAGTTCTAGCATTACAGAAAAGTCCATGTTCAAAGTCTCCTTTGAGATTCTAGGCAAAATATTTATTAGCAGTGAGCACAAGGAATAGTACAAAAGAAAGTTAAATACTTTCATCCTTTAATGGTACAGATTAGAAATTTCCATTGCAAAGGGAGAGATAGGGGAATAAAAGGAAATGAAATGAAACCAACAATAAAATCCAGTAGGGGGCCGGTGAGATGGCTCAGCGGCATAAGCGCCTGCCTGGTAAGCACAAGGGCCCAAGTTCAACTCCCAGAACCCACATACGAAAAAAGGGCCAGTGATATCACTCAGTGGCATGGGGGCCTGCTGGCATGCGCGGTCCTGATGTTGACCCCCGGAACCCACACAAACACAAAAAAATCCAGTAAGGAAAACATTAGATCCTATAGTACCATGCCTAGCACCTGTGGCAAGTTATGGCAAGAAGTGAAGTCCAAAGGCATTGAGAAACCCTGCCCCTACAACACTGCCTATTGCACCCCACATGACCTCACTCTTGGGGTGAAGTCACTCACTGCCCAGGGCTTTGTTCAATGGACAGTCTGGAATCCTGATATTTCCAAGGATTCTCCACTGCACATTCAGCTTCACTCCCACAACTTCATACACTGTGCTAGAAGTGCACACTGCCTGGCCTTCCATTCCTTACCCCAAAATCTGAGTGGAAGCTTCCATGACTCCAGAACTCTTGCATTCTGTATACCTCCTAAACAAGTGCCACATGGATAATTCTAAGGTCTGCTACTAGCTTAAGCAATACCCAAGGCCCATTGGATCATGGCTGCAGAGGCCTCTGAGTGCCTGCATGGCTGAGCACAGTGAAATGAATACTAGGGAACCAATTCTGTAGGCAACCCTTCTCAAAGAGGGGACACAGGGGTTCTTTCCATAAATGAAAACTTTACACTTTTGCACCCTAGAGTCTGCCAAGGTTAGTTTCTTCTTGATTCCTGAGGTCCCTTCAAGCCATCTTTCCTATTATCCAGTTACAAAGTGCTGAGCTTCTTTTTAATGCTAAACTTACCAGTAGTCATTCTCTCCAAGGCCCCAGATTTGCAGGTGATTTCTTTCTGAAAAAACTGGAAACTTTCTGTACATTTTGTCACTGTCCTTTGCTCCTACTTCACTGTGGGCCTAGCTAAATGCAGTCATCTGTACACATGGCACTGGCTAAACATTTTGCTGCCTTGAAATTTATGCCACCAGATTAAATAGTCCACTACTCTAAATCTCAGTTTCTAAAAAATGTCTCCGAAAATGGACAAAATAAAGACAACATAACACACACGACTTTGAGTCCAACTGCCCAAGAAGTCCTTGTCCCCAACTGAAATATCCCGAGCCTGGCATTTACTAGCTCCATTCCTATCAGTATTCTGGTATTTGGAGCTCTGAACAAAGTCTCTCATCAAGCTTAGCTTATAGCACTCTAGGACTTCTCTATTCACCATCTCCAAAATTTTCCAAACTCCAGTTGAAAGACTTCTATACCACATTGTCAGTTGCAGTCATAGCAGCAATTCCACATTGTAGTCAACAAATGTTTAGTCATTTTCTTCTCATTGGAACACAATATCCAACACCCACAACATAAAGAGGGAAAGGTCTATTTTGGCTCATGATTGCAGTCTATGGTGGGGTGGCTCCAAGTAAAAAATGGCGTGGCATAGGGGCATGGTTGACAAAAACTTGCATACATCACAGTGCCCAGGAATCAGAGAGAGAATGGAGGAATAGAGGAGCTGTGGCAAAGAATACTCCCTTCTGGGTGATGCCCCCTGTGACACATCTATAATCAGGCCCCACATCCTAATCACACATTTTGCTACTGAACACATCAATGAATGAATCTACAGATAAGTATAATGCCCTATGATCCAATGGAGTTCCACAAGCCGCTCCTCTGAATAGATGAGAATTTGGGGACATTCTATGTCTAAACCATAACACCTATCATCACTCCTTTATTAGCTTTTTAAATTATATTTTGGTTTTCTCATTTTAGAGAAATAATTTTGTATTTAACCATCTGTATCTGCACTTAGCATTATGACCTTAAGACCCTTTTTCTATCAATGACTCAGACTTATCCTTCTTCATGGGGAAGTAGTATTCTATTGTTTATATACAGCATGTATTTGTTATCCCTTCATCTGTTTATTGACATATAAACCACTTCCACAATATAGGTCTTGTTAGTTGTGGTACTATAAAAAAGGTTGTGCATGTATCACAATAATAATGACTTTAACTGCTGGGAATATACCCACATGAAGTATATTTGGGTCAAACAGAATTCATATTTTTAATTTGTGAGGAACAACCATACTGCTTTCCATAATAAGTTATACTACTTTCCATACTCACCAACTATGTAGAAAGATTCACCACATCCTCATGAGCATTTAATTTTTTATTCTTTGATGACAGCCTTTCTTACTGAAGATACATGGACCCTCAGTGTTTTTATTTGCATTTCTTAATGGCCAAGGATTCTGAATATTTTTTTCAAGAACTTACTGGCCATTTATATTTCTCCTTTTCAGAAATGTGCATTTATTTTAAATTGTGTCTTTTCAGTACAACATACTGGAACTCATGGGATGCAATGAAAGCAGTCCTAAGAGGGAAATTTATAGCATTAAAAACCTATATCAGGAAAATAGAGAAAGTACAAATAAACAACTTAATGGTGAACCACAAACTTCTAGAAAAGAAGAGCAGGCTAAGCCAAAAGCTCATAAAAGGAGGAAATTATAAAGATTAGAGCAGAAATTAATGTATTGGAGACTAAAAAAATACAAAGAATCAATGAATCAAAGAGTTGGTTCTTTGAAATAATAAATAAAATTGACAAACACTTATCCAACCTTATTTAAAAAAAGACTCAAATCCACAAAATTAAAAATGAAAAGGGTGATATCACAATGGACTCTGCAGAAATCCAAAAGATCATCTATACCTACTTTGAAAATTTGTATTCTAATAAAATGGAAAATGCAGAAGAAATGGACAGATTACTAGATATGGATGAATTACCAAAGCTGAATCAAGAAGATATAAAAATCCTAAATAGACAAATATCAACCAATGAAATTGAAGATGTAATTAAAAACCTACCAAGAAAAAAAGCACAGGCCCTGATGGATTCACTGCTGAATTCTACAAGAAATTTAGAGACAACATAGCACCACTACTTCTCAAACTTTTTAATGAAATTGAAAGGGAAGCAATACTCCCAAATTCATTCCTGGTAGCAAGCATTACCCTGATGCCAAAACCAGAGAAGGACCCAACTAAGAAAGAGAACTACAGGTCAATCTCCCTAATGAACATTGATGCAAAAATCCTCAATAAGATACTGACAAATAGACTCCAGCAAATAATCAGAATATTATATACCATGACCAAGTTGGATTCATCCCAGGGATGCAGGGATGGTTCCATATACATACATCAATAAATGTAATACACCATATTAAAAGAACCAAAGATAAAAATAACATGCTCATCTGAATAGATGCAGAAAAAGTTTTTGACAAAGTCCAGCACCTACTCATGATAAAAACCCCACAGAAAATTGGAATAGATGGTCTTTATCTCAATTTGATAAAAGCTGTCTATGACAAACCAACAGCCAACATCATACTAAATGGATGAAAATGGAAAGCTTTCTCTCTAAAATCAGGAACAAGACAAGGATGTCCACTGTCCCCACTTTTATTCAGCATACTCCTAGAAAGTTTAGCCAGAGAAATTAGACAAGAGCAAGAAATAAAAGGAATAATGATTGCAAAGGAAGAAGTAATATTACCTTTATTTTCAGATGACATGATACTCTACGTTGAAGACCCCAAAAACTCTACTTAAAAAATTGCTAGATTTAATAAGCAAATTCAGGGCCAGTGAGATGGCTCAGTGGCTTAAGCGCCTGCCCGGCAAGCGCGAGGGCCCGAGTGTTTGACACCCGGAACCTACATACGAAAAAAGCGCAGGTGATATCGCTCAGTGGCACGGGCGCCTGCTGGCTTCCGAGGTCCTGAGGTCGACCCCCCAGTACCCACAAAAAAAAATAAGCAAATTCAGTAGTGTAGCGGGACACAAAGTCAACACGCAAATATCAATAGCCTTCCTGTACACGAATAACAAACTTACTGAAAGAGAAATTGGGGAAGCAACAACATTCACAATAACATCCAAAAAAATGAACTACCTAGGAATCAATCTCACAAAGGATGTAAAAGATCTGTACCCTGAAAACTACAGTACTCTGAAAAATGAGATTGAGGTGGCTATCAGAGAATGGAAAGATATCCCTTGTTCTTGGCTAGGAGGAACCAATATAGTGAAAATGGTCATACTTCCAAAATTGTTATACAGATTTAATGAAATTCCGATCAACATTCCAACAGCATATCTCACAGAATTAGAGAAAACAATCCTAAAATTCATTTGGAACCAGAAGAGACCTAGAATAGCAAAGCCAATTCTGGGCAACAAAAGCAAGGCAGGGGGTGTCACAATCCTTGATTTGAAATTATACTATAAAGCTACTGTGATAAAAACAGTGTGGTATTGGCAAAAAAAAGACCCAAAGATCAATGGAACAGATTAGAAGATGCTGAAACAACCCCAGACATACTAAGCCACCTTATCTTTGACAAAGGTGCCAAACACATTCACTGGAAGATAGATAGACACTTAATAAATGGTGCTGGAAAAACTGGCTCTGCACACGCCAAAGATTAAAACTAGACCCATATCTTTCACCATGCACTAAGCTAAATTCAAGATGGATCACAGATCTAAATATTAAGAAACATTTAATCAGCTGGAAGTTAGGATAGGTAAAACTCTTGAAGACATTGGTGTAGGCAAAGACTTTGTGAATAAAAGCCCAGTTGCACAGGCACTATCACAAATAATCAACAACTGGGATCTCATCTTATTAAAAAGCTTTTGCGCAGCAAGAGAAACCACCAACAGAGTGAAGAGACAACTCACAACTTGGGAAAAAATGTTTGCCAGCTGTTCCTCACACAAAGGATTACTATCGAGAACATACAAATAACTCAAAAAATCAGACCTCCAAAATTTAAAGAACCAATCCTAAAATGGGCATCTGAGATGAATACAAACTTCTCAGATGAAGAAATGCAAATGGCAAATAAATATAAGAAAACATGTGCAACATCACTAGTCATTTGATAGATACAAATTAAAACAACACTGAGATTCCATCTCATTCCAGAAAGAATAGCTATTATCAAGAATTCAACTAAGAACAAATGCTGGAGGAGCTGTGGAGTAAAAGGAACACTTCTCCACTGTTGGTAGGAGTGTTGACTGATACAGCCAATGTGGAAATCAGTGTGGAGATTCCTAAAAAACTAGGATTGCAGGTCCTATTTGACCCAGCTATTCCACTTCTGGGTATCTTCCCAGATGAATTAAAATCATTGTACCACATCGATATATATGTACCCATGTTTATAGCAGCTCACTTTGTAATAGCCAGATCTTGGAAACAACCCAAATGCCCATCAACCAAGGAATGGATAAAAAAGATGTGGTATTTTTATACAATGGAGTACTATTCAGCCATAAAGTAGGATAAACTGGAGATGTTTATAGGTAAATGGATGCAACATGAGAAAATACTAATAAGTGCAATTAACCGGACACACATGTGTAAACATTGTATTGTCTCCCTAGTGTGAGAAACTGAAAGAATAAATAAGATCCAAAATATACAATAGATATGGTAAAACAGGAAGAAACTGGTCAAAGGAAAGAGAAACTGGGATGGGGGAATGGGGAAAAGAAAGAAGGGAAAAGAAAAAAATATATATAATAGGATAGAAGCACTACTAATTTTGCTTAGTTCATTGAGAGGAATGGCTTGTGCTAATATTGTTTGGACAATTGAATACTGATATCTTGTACCCTGAGTAACTAATTTAAAGATTACAATACTTAATATATTAACTATTGATACCCTCCTACTGTGTTGTTTTGAAAATTTGTTCTATTTTTTCCTCTTTAAAATAAAAATTAAAAATAAATAAATAAATTGTGTCTTTTATATTTTGTGGTCCATTTTTTGTCTTATAGATGTTATTCCTCTATCAGAGGAGGTATAGGCAAACATTTTCCATATTTAGTAGGTTGTCTCACCTCTGTATTATTTCATTTGCTGTGCAGAAGCTTTTCAATCGGATGTACCTCATTTATTAATTCTTAGTATTGTTACTTGTACAAATGAAATTCTTTCAAAAAGTACTTTCATGTCCTTGTGTCTTCAAGAATTTTACCTATTTTATCTTGCAGCAGATTCAGAGTTTCTATTTTTATATCTAGGACTTTGAAAAATTTTGATTTGATACTAGTCTAGATTCATTCTTCTGCACATGTTTAACCAGTTTCCTCAGCACCACTTATTGAAGAGGCTGTCATTTCTCCATCACTGTTTCTAGCCCTTTTCTCAAAGATCAGGTGGATAAAAATGTATGGGTTATGTGTCTTCTATTCAATTCCATTGGTCTACATGCTTTCTGCCAGTACCATGATGCTTTTATAGCTAGCTATGTAGTTTAACTTGAAATCTCGGATTGTAATGCCTCATATTTCTCTGTTTTTGCTCAGAATTTTTTTGCTGTTCTGCAGCACACTAGGTTCCACATATATTTATATTTTTGGAAGGACAGTTTTGGTATTTTGATTGGAATTGCATTAAATTTGTGTATCATGTTGGTAATAAAATCATTTTGAAATTATTTATTCCATCTATCCAGAATCAGGGAATGTCTGCATTATCTAAAATAGTCAATCAATTTTAGACTACTATAGTGTTTTTATAAAGTTCTTTGACTTCCATGGCTAAGATAACTTTGAGGTATTTAATTTTTTAAAACACACCTTGAATAGAATGGTTTTCCTCATTACTTTCTCAGTTGGTCTGTTATTTGATTCTAGGAAATTTTAAACTTCTTGTCTGATTTCTTCTATGATCTAGTTATTATTTAACAGTGTATTATTTAATCTCCATATATTTCCATACTTTTTGTTGATTTGTTTGCTGTTTATATCTAGTTTCATTCTGTTATGATATGGTAGGATGCAAGAGATTATTTCAATTTTGTTGTATTTATTTAACCATGTTTTATGTTCTAATATGTTGCATTTTGTGGACAGTTACATATTAACATGTGAAAATGTTTATTATACTGTTGTGAGGTGAAACACTGCATAGATATATTTTAAGTTCATTTGTTTAATAGTATGGTTCAACACTGACAATTTTATTGATATTTTACCTATTGGTGACCTATTGGCCACCTATTGATAACCTGTTGATGTATGAGAATGTAATATTCAAATTCACAACTATGATTGTAGTATTGCCTGCCTACTCTTTTATGTTTATCATTTTTTAAAAAGTCTACTAACATTTGGTTCATATATATATATATATATAACATCTTCCTCTTGATTTTTTTCCTTTATCAGTGTGTAGTGACCACCATTGTCTCTTCTAACATTTTGAGGTTGATGTCCATTTTATGTAAAATTAGGATAGCTACTACTGCTTGCTTTCAGTCTCTGGTGTCGTGGAGTATAATATTTTTTACAACCTTCTAAATTAGTCTATGAGTTTCTTTGTGGATAAACTGTGTCTCTTGCAGGCAAAATATTTGAGATTTGATTTTTTATCCAATCTGCCACTCCATGTCTTTTGATTGGATTTAAGATGATATACATTGAATGTCATTATTGAAAGTTATTTACTGAATCCTTTCATTATATTTTTTCCAGTATATTCTGATTCCTTTCTTTTTTCCTTTTATTTCAATACTCCTTCTGTTAGTTTTATTCTCTTTTGGACTTGTGGTGATATTGCCCTCACTCTTTCTGTCTAGGGTTTACTTGGTTAATTTCTAATATGCTGATTTTCTGGTCATGAATTTATTTAGATTCTGTTTGTTGTGGAAGTCTGTGTTTTTTGAAGAATAATTATACAGGTTGTAGTAAGCTGAATTGACAATTTTTTCCTTCCAGGACTTGAAAAAACTAACTTCTAGTTCTCACCTTTAAGATTTTATTGAGAAATGTGCTGTTATTCTGATAGGCTTGTCTTTATATGTTACTTTAAGCATTACCTAACAGCAACTACTATTCTTTTTGTGCTGTGTTCTGGGATTTTGGCTATGATGTACTGTGGAGAAGTTATTTTCTCTTTATTGCTCTTTAAGGCTCTAAATGCCCCATTTACCTGGATATTCATATTATTTCATTGATTTTGAAAAATTTCTGCCAAGATTTTGATGAATTTTTTTATATCTTTGGTGTTGGCTTTTTACCTTTCCTTAACTTCTGTAACATTAGGTCTTCTATTTTAGTCATCTAGCAGCTTTTGGATCCAGCTTTCATTTTGTGTTGCTGTTTTTATAGATTACTGAATAAACAATATAGTACATCAACTTTGATTTCAAGTCCTAAAATTTTCTTCTCAATGGGTCATGCCTGCTGCCCATACTTTCAGTTTAATTTTTAATATTCAAGATTTCTGCTTGTTTCCTTTTCATTATCTATGATTCTGTACTAAAGTTATCCAGATTCTGTATTTTCTTATTTAATTCAATCAACCGTGAATTCAATCTTCTTTTATCTCATTGAACATAATTAATTGAATTATTTATCTGCTCATTTGTATCGTTAGGATTAATTGAATATCTTATGCATTTCATAATTATTTTCTTCTTTGATTTCTCTAAACATTTTATCCATTTCTATTTTGTGTACTTTGCCTGAAACTACTACTTTTTGTGGATTTAAGAGTTTCTGGAGACAATTTCTTGATTTGTTTTCTCATATCTCTACTTTTTTTCCCTGATGGTTGAAGAAAAATTAGGCTAGAAAATCCTATTCCTACTTTGGAAATAACTTTAGTGAATGTATGTTTCCCTGTGCTGCGGCCTTGGCTTTGGTTATGTTTTGGTGTTCCTGCAACAATTCAACCTATTCAATATATTAAGACCTGCTCCAATTACTTCATTGTAAAGAGAGCACAACTATTGTTTACATCAGCCAACTCTATGTTAGTAATATAGTTGAAAATTTGATTTAAAACTTTGACACATTTCAATAACCCAGAAAGCCACTATGGAGGCACTGATAATGAGTACCCTGGGATACAGAGCATGAATGAAAGAAAAAGGAAGAAGAAAAGGAAGAAAAGAGTTCAGAAATAAGAAAAGGAAAAAAATACAACAAAAAATAAAAGAAGTAGGACTTTGGAGATATTTTTATATCTGGAATGGAGGGAGGAGGAAACTGGGGTTAAGAGGTTATTTGTTGGGGCAGGTAAAAGGAAAAAGTGGGAAGAAAGTGTTAGTGAAGTTTGAGGGAGGGTGTAAGAAGATTGGAACCAATCAATATCCTAGTAGAAAACTTCTATTTTAGTCCACAATACACAGATTTTGGTGCAGGGTAACTTAACATGTCCATGAAAGATAGTATGAAAACTAAATAAATAATTAATTCTTATTTATTACTTTATACATACAACACCTCATGTATATATTCTAAGAGAGGAAGGAAGGAAATAAAAATAAAATAAATAGAAATGAATATAAAATATGTTGTGTTGATAGATTTTGTGTCATGCAAAAGCAAGGGGTATTTGAGAGGGTGTAAGACAGTAAGTTAATAAAAGGTGAGGTGGGGTAAGTACAGCATGGTGCAGTGTTCTGGGAAGTTCTCCAGTTTATGAACAAACCAGAAAACTAATTTATCTAACCCTATAAAATAAGCTATGTGAAATAAGAACCTGATGTTAGTAGGTAAGCAACTATACAGGTAAAAAAAAAAAAAACTCTTATTCCTAAGCTTATACTTGCACACCCCTGACACCCTTGCTCTTACTAAAAGCAATACCAGAGAGAACAAAAATGGCAAGAAAAAAGAATAAAAATATTTTATTAATAATATTTGTGTAACAAAATAATAAAGGAGATATTTGAAAGGTTGGGACAACAAAAGTTGGGACCAATTTATGACTAAACCAAAAAGCCAATTTTGTAAACCCTATGAAACAACCCTTGCCATGGTAAATCCTGGTGAAACTGCTTAGGGAAATAACTCAGATTCTTGTGCTTTTAATAGCACAACCACCCAGCTCTTTCAAAAAGCACATACAACAGAAAAAGAAAAACACATACACACACTATCCCCCCCAAAGAGTAAAGAGTCTTCTCAGTCTTGTTTATACTGCAGTCAGATTTCAACCAGCATGCTCTTTCCATTTAGTTCAAAAATGGAAAGACCTTGTCCTGTAGCACTTAAGGTGGGCTAAGCTCCAGTCTCCTTTAGTTGTGATTGGGAGGTTGGATCGGTCATCTGGTACTTGACCTACTTCCCTTCAGATGACTTGTCCTCTTGACCTCAAGGGAGTAAAAGGGCAATGGATCTAGATGAACTTGTAGGACTGCTTCTCTTTCCCTTGGCAAAGAAAGCTCTGCTAGATTTCAGCTGAACACCAGTGGACATGACTAGCACATGGTTTTTGACTCTGCCTGATGACCAGACACTTTAAATTGTACTAGAGGCAGCTAGGGTGCAATCAGACTGGTCTAGATCACAGTCTTCCTCTGATCTCTGGAAGGCTTTCCCAATCTTTGCTCCCTTACCTTCATGACAACCCCTGTAGCTGCTCATGTTTGCTCTTGCTATGCCCTTCTGAATGAGTATATTATGCCAAAATTTCTGTCCACACCTCACCTCTCTGGTTTTCTGTACCACACCAATTTTCTGTCCATACTACATGCAAAGGCTCTTTCCAGCCCTTGAAGTCAGTAGTGTCTAGGGCTCAGCAACAGAATTAACCCTTTTTAGGACCATAGTGGGTATCTTATGAGCATCTTGTAAGCATTGCTAACTCTATCACACCATAATGCTCTGTTGACCCAAATTTTTTGCCTAGCATGTAACAAGTATACTTATTTATGAGTTACAATGTGATATTTCACTACATGTATAGAGTGTACCAATCACATCAGGGTAAATGACATTTTTATTTCTATATTATTACTTCTCATTTGGAGTCTTCAATCTCTTCTCTTAGTTATTCATAAAATACATTATGTTTTTCAAGACAACATGGCTGAATAGAAGAGCCTTGTTCAGAGCTACTCAGAGAAACTCAACTAAAACACAGGTAATTGGAAGAAAGGGGAGGAACATACACCCTGAAACTAAAATCGATCTGACATAAGAGATTAATAGATCAAACCAAACATAGATAAAGGACTTAATAAAATGGACAGGCAGCCCACCCAGCTGCCAGTTGATCTCTGGATAAGGGCAACTGCCCACCATATTTGGAATATTAAAAGAAGAAGAAAAAAAGGATACATTAAAACAATGTGGCTAAAACAAGCCATTAATGATAGACATGGGATATAAGGTCCTCTGCTTCTTCTGCCTTCCTCCAAACAGAAGACACTGCAGTCCAGCAGTAAATTCTGCCTATACATACTGCTCCCTCCCTGATAATATGCCAGTTTTCCTTTTTTCTTTCCTTTTTTCAATTTTTTTCCTTTATTTTCCTTTTCTTTTTTCTTTTCTTCCGGTTTCTTCTTTGCACCAGAGTGCTAACTATAAACACCAGGAACAAGATTAAAGATTACAGGGGTGTGTAGTAGATGGTGCAGATAATCCCTCCCCTGTGGCATGTGGTTAGAGAAAGAAAGGGAATTAAACAGCTCTGCACCTCAGGACTGTACAGCTCTGGGCTGTCCCCATGCTGACAGGGGAGGGAGGAGAAAGGCACCCCACAGCACCCCAACCTTGTCCAAGGAAGTTACAGACTACAGCAGAGGCAGGTGAAGGTGGCAGCAGAACTTGTAAAGAAGCAAATGGGAAGTTAGCACCCCACTTTGGGAGAGGAGTAAGAATTGGGACAGAGCAGACTTGGACTGCAACAGCAGAAGGAGAGGACCATATCACAGAATTTCACACCACCCTTCAACAAATGACCTGAGAGGACAGAGACTTGCCAGTGGAATAGGAACAAAGAAGGCTGAGCAAGGACCAGGAGGAGCCAAAGGAGCACAAGACCAGGAACTGCCCCATGTCTCTGTCTGAAAATAGCACAGCAACTGGGAGAGAGATGCTGCCAAGAGAAACATGGTAAAGAGTGGGAGGCTGCTAAGAGACAAACAGAAAGTACTGGCTGAAGGTTCTCACCCCAAGCCCCCACACCTGGAGGCCAAGATGAGCCTCAAATCCTGTACAAACTATACTGCAGGCTTGACAGTGTTATCCAGTAGTTTTGACCTCTCGGTGGACACCAGAGGAATTTTGTTCTTTTATTTTCTTCTATTTTTTCTTCTTTCTTTGCCAGTTTGTGATTTGTTTCACTTTCTTTTTCATTTATTTTTTGTCATTTACTTATATTTTTGTTCTAATGTATTCTTCTTTCCCCCTTTCCTCAATTTACCTCTCTAGACTTAATCATATGTTCACATGAGTGAATGGACTCTCTAATTTTTCTAGTCAATTTCAATAACCCATTGTTTACTCCTCCATTCTTTCTCTTCTGCCCTCTTCTCTAGTTTTCCAAAGCTTGCATGACCATCCTTCATCCTGCAGCCTGGCTTCTACTTTATTCCTTTTCTTTTATCTGTGTTCTATCCACTATCCTTATTAAATTTCCCCACTGCAGGTTAAAACCACTGTACCAAGGGGAAACACTTCTGTTATATAACTGTATTTTTGGTTTCTATGGTTAACAGTACAAAATTAATAGTTACCACAGTTTGTCAGTTTCTAAACTGCACTCGATGCTATTGTCAGTGCTAATTACACTACTTTAGCTAAGATGTCATATCTGTTTTAATCAGTTGTTCTCACTTCTGTAACAATACTGTGAAGTTCTGGGGTAATAAAGTTACAACACCCTGGCACCAAAGGACTGTGGATTGAGTCAAACATATATCAACATCTCATTCTTTATTAATTCAGAATGTAGGATCTTGGGGCAGATACAAACCAAGAACCTCCTACACAAAGAAGACAACTCTGAATTACAGACTTTACCTAGAGAGGCCTTGATACTAGTGATAAAGCTATCTACTACAAAAACTTACAAGGATGAATACAGAAAAAACATAAATGCTTTTGAAACAGAAAATGACAAGACACAGAAGAAAATGCAACCTCAGAACTCCAGCCAATGCAGAACAAGTCCAAGAGACAACAAGTTAGAGGAAAATAGAAGACACACCTGACATTTGTGAAATGATAACAACTAAGTAAAGAAATAAACCCATGAGGCTATAAAGGAAATCAGATCAGACATAATCTCTCAGGCAACAAAAAGAAATGTCAACATTTATAAGGAAATTGCTCAGCAAATCTAGAATAGAGATAGATAAAAATATGATTATAGGAAGAGGATGGAAACTATAAATGATCAATATAGGAAAGAAATAAAATGAATGAAATGGATTCAAGCAGATGTCCAGGAAATTAAAATTTCAATTAAAAGCTTGCACAAACTATTTGAAAGTAAATGAAGACAGATTTTCAGACCTTGAGGACAGGATCTCTTCTAGTGATCATGGAAGGAAAGATCTCTCTAAAAGAAAGAAAAATTAGGAAATAACAAAACAAAAACTGCAAGACAACACAAAGAAAAATACTATAAGAGTAATTTATGTCAATGAAAAAGCAGGAATCAACCCAAATAACATAAAAAATATAATTTGCAGAAGTAATAGCAAAAAATAAAAAAACATGGGAAAAGAATCTGACATATGGATAAGTGAAGCATATAGAACTCCATTTACCCATAGCCAAAATAAATCTATTCCCATACATATAACAATCAAGATTCCAGAAATTCAGCACAAGAACAGAATATTAAAAGCTATTAGAGAAAAGAAACAGATCAACTACAAAGGAAAGCTCATCAAAATCATGGCAGGTTTCTCAACACGAACACTCAAGTCAAGAAGAGCTTGGAGTGAAGTATTTCAAGACCTGAAAGAAAATAACTTCCAAACCAGGGTGATGTATCCTGCAAAACTATCTTTCAAAATTACAGGAGAAATAAGATACATCCACTACAAAGAATAATTGAATAAATTCATGACCACCAAACCACACTACAAAGGGTACTAAATGATGTTCTAGACAGAGAAATCGTGACCAAAATTCCAAGAACAATAATAGAAAGAAACCACCAGGCAGGGCAAGCAATTAAAAGAGGAGAAAATAAGGGAACCAAGAGGAAAATACCTTGACAAAGATAAGCCAATACATATCAGTTGTAACCATCAATGTAAATGGCCTTAATTCACCAGTCAAAAGACATAGACTGGCAGAATGGATGAAGAAAGAAGGTCCAACAATGTGCTGTAAAAAAAGAAACACACTTAACTGAAAAAGAAATTCATTGACTAAAAGACAAAGGATGGAAAACAATACTCCATGCAACAGGAACCCTGAAGAAAGCAGGGGTAACTATTCTGATTGTAGACAATGTGAACTTCAAACCAAGAACGATCAAAAGAAAATAAGACCAGTTCATTACTGTTAGGGGAAAATTTTCAGATGAAGAGATAACAATCGTAAATATGTATGCACCAAATACAGGAGCACACAACTATATAAGACAAATATTAATAGAATCAAAAAATCAAGTGAGCAATAACACAATTGTAATGGAGGACATTAATACCCTACTGTCACAAATAGATCAGCCAGACAAAAAATCAGCAAAGAAATATCAGAACTGAACCAAACATTTGAACAAATGGATTTAGTACAAGTTTACAGAGTGTTCTATCTAACAACATTGGAATACACATTCTTAGCTGCACATGGATGTTCGCTAAAATAGAAAATACACTACCCATAGAATATGCTTAAGTAAATGCAAAGTAATTGAAATTATCCCACATATATTATCTGAATATAATGCAATTATATTGGAAATTAACAGCAAAAGAAACAACAAAAACTCTATAAATGTATGGAAAATAAACAACAGCCTCCTGACCAAGCAATGGGTCACAGACAAAATTAAATATTATCTACAATTAAAAATAATGCAAATACAACATACCAGAACCTGTGGGACAGAATGAAAGAAGACCTAAGAGGGAAAATTATAACAGTGAATTCTCATATCAGGAAAACAGAATGAGCACAAATAAACGTTTTTACTCCTCAAGCTTTTGGAAAAAGAAGAAAAAGTCAAACCCAAATCCCATAAAAGTGAGGAAATTATAAAAATCAGAGCAGAAAATAATGCAATTGAGACTAAGAAAACAACACAAAGAATTAGTGATTTGAAGAGTTGCTTCTTTGAAAGAATAAATAAAATGGATAAGACCTTAACCAATCTTATCAAAAAAGGAAAGAAAAGACTCAAATTCATGAGCTGAGGAATGAAAAAGGTGAAATCACTACAAATTGTAGCAATTCAGAAGATCATCAATACCTACTTGGAAAATCTTTACTTTCGTAGGATGGAAAACACAGAAGAAATGGACAGATTCCTAGATATGTATGAATTACCAAAGTTGAATCAAGAAGTTATAAAAATTCTGAATATCCCAATATCAGTTAATGAGATTGAAAATGTAATTAAAAATTACCAACGAAGAAATGCCAGAAATGCAAAAATCCTAAATAAGATATTAGCAAACAGAATGCAGCAAATCATCAAAAGATTATACACCATGCTTACGTGGGATTCATCCAAGGAATGCAGGGATTGTTCAACATAGAGAAATCAATAAAAATGATATGCCATATCAAGAGAACAAAAGACAAAAATGACATGATCAGGCCGGTGAGATGGCTCAGCGGTGTAAGCGCCTGCCTGGCAAGCACGAGGGCCTGAGTTCGACTCCCAGATCCCACATACGATAAAAGGGGCCAGTGATATCGCTCAGCGGCATGGGCGCCTGCTGGTGTGTGAGGTCCTGAGGTCGAACTCCAGTACCCACAAAAAAAAATGATATGATCATCTCAATAGATGCAGAAAAAGCTTTTGACAAAGTTCAACACTCATTTATGGTAAAAACCCTCAGAAAATCGGAATAGATGGTCTGTATCTCAATCTGAAAAAAGCCATCTATAGCAAACAAACAGCCAGCATCATACTAAATGTACAAAATCTGAAAGCTTTCACTCTAAAATATGGAACAAGATAAGGATGTCCACTATCACCAGTCATTTTCAATATAGTTCTGGAAACATTACCCAGAGCAATTAGACAAAAGATAGAGAAATAAAAGGAATAAGGATAGGAAAGGAAGATGTTAAATTATCATTATTCACAGATGATATGTTACTCTACATAAGAGACCCCAAAAATGCCACCAAAAGATGTGAAGATTTAATAATTAAATTCAATAGCATAGCTGAATACAAAGAAAACACTCAAAATTCAACAGCATTCATGTACACAAACAACAAACTCATGGAGAGAGAAATAAGGGAAATCAAACAATTCACAATAGCATCCAGAAAAATGAAATGCTTAGGAATTGATCTACCAAAGGAAGTACAGGATCTATATATAGAAAATTACAGTACTTTGAAGAAGGTGATTGAACAGGATATCAGAAAATGGAAAGATATTCCCTGCTCATGAATAGGAAGAATCAACATTGTGAAAATGGCCTTACACCCAAAACTATTATGCAACTTTATTGAAATCCCAATCAAAATACCATTAGCATAACTCACAGATCTTGAGAAAACATTCCTAAAATTCATTTGGAAACAGAAGAGACTGAGAATAGCAAAGGCAATTCTAGGCAACAAATTCAAGGCAGGAGACATCATAATCATGGACTTGAAATTATACTACCGTGATAAAATCAGCATGGTACTGGAAAAAATAGATCTGAGGATCAGTGGAACAGATTAGAAGATGCAGACAAAACTACAATCACACTCAGCCCCCTTATCTTTGACAAAGGGGCCAAACATGTTCCCTGGAAGAAAGATAGCCTCTTTAATAAGCTGTGCTGGAAAATTTGGCTCTCCACATGCCAAAAACTAAAGCTAGACCCATGTCTATCACTATGCACTCAACTAAAGTCAAAATTGATCAATGATCTAAGTATTAAAACAGAAACACTGAATCTACTGGAAGAGAAAGTAGGTAGAAACCTGGAAGACCTAGGTGTAGGCAGAGAGTTCATGAAAAAAACACAAACTGCACAGGAAGTACTTCAAAGAATCAACCACTGGGATCTCATCTCATTAAAAAGCTTTTGCACAGCAAAAGAAATCACCAACAGAGTGAAAAGACAACTTCCAGAGTGGGAAAATATTTTAGCCAACTTTCCCTTAGACAAAGGACTTCTATTTAGAAAATATAAGAATTGATAATATTCAGACCACCCAAATTCAAAGACCCCATCCATAACGGGCATCTGAGATGAATACACACTTCTCAGATGAAGAAATAGAAGTGGCAAATAAATATATAAAAACATATTCAACATCATTGGTCATTCAAGAGATGCAAATTTAAAAAACAGTGAGATTCCATCTCACCACAGAAAGAACTGCCATCACCAAGAAATCAACCAATAACAAATGCTGGAGGGGCTGTGGAGTAAAAGGAAGCCTTCTCCACTGTTGGTGGGAATGTAGACTGGTTCAACCACTGTGGAAATCAGTATGGCGATTCCTTTAAAAACTAGGATTACAGGTCCCATTCCACCCAGCTATTCCACTTCTGGATATTTCCTCAGAAGAATTAAAAACAACATACCACAGCGATATTTGTTCACCCATGTTTATAGCAGCACACTTTATAATAGGTAAATATTAGAAACAACACAAATGCCCATCAAATGATGAATAGATAAAAAAGATGTGATATTTTTATAAAATGGAGTACTACTCAGCTATATAGAAGGATAAACTAGAGGCTTTTATAGGGAAATGGATGAAACTTGAGACCATACTCATAAGTGAAATAAATCAGACTAGCATGTGTAAACATCATATTGTCTCCCTAGTATACGAAAAAAGAGTTAATATGAATCAAAATGTACAGTAGATATTGTGAAATAGGGAGATACTGCTCAAAAGGAAGAACAACTGGGATGAGGGAAAGAGAAAAGAAGGAATAGAAAAGAAAAAAATATACATATATAAGATAGCTAAGCTAATTATACTACTAATTTCTATAAGTTCATTGGAAAGAATGGTATTTGCTTAAATTGTTTGGTAAATTTTTCATGCCTATATTTTGGAATCTGAGCAACTACTTTGAAGATAACAATACACAATGTATTAACCATTGTTAATCTATTACCTTGTTTTTGAAATTCTGTACCTTTTCTATTGTTTTTTTTTCTGTTTAAAATTAAAAAAAATTATAGGAACTGTGATCAGTTTTCTGCCCATCAATTTGAACAGTGTGACATTTGAAGTAATTACTGTTATCTGGGCTTTGGCACCTGTTATACAACCTCCTTCTATCCCATCTTTCCTAGATTTCTCATACATTAGTAATAATTATTCTAAATTCAAGATAAATAATTTTAGCATTCAAATATAAGAAACCATAAGTAGGTGTTTGTCTCTCTATATCTGACTTCTTTCACCTAACATGATGTCCTCCAGTTCCACTTATTTTGCTGCAAATGACAAAACTATATTATTTTCATATGGATTAATAATATCCTATTGTCAATGTACATGATATTCTCTTTATGCATTTTCTAGTTGATGGGGATTTAAGTGGGACTCATATCTTAGACATTATGATATTACAGCAATAAATATGGAAATGCAGGTATCTCTTTGATATAAAAAAGACAAAAATGAGAAATTCTGACATAAATAATAATGTTTCCATGCCATTTAATCAACTAAATTCATTATATTGTTATTTTAACATTAAAACAATATGATTCAACTTATATTGTCAACTCTGATTTAAAATATGATTATGTTTTTGTCATCACCTGTGACAAATCACAGTGATAGCAAAAATCAGTAAAGTGTTGTCAAGTTTGCAGTATTTTAATCTAATCATCAATATTTACAGGTTGGTTACCTTGCATCAAGTGCTTTGGGTGGAGATATAGGAGTATATGAAATAAGGGCAATCCCTTCCCTCAAGAAGCTAGTAGACTTGAGAAAAATTATAGATATTTCATTACAAAGAGTAAGATAAATTTTCCGTATAATTTGAAATAAATAGTACAACGGAAAAATAAGAAGTGCTGCACATAAGGCTGTGTATCCAGGGAATTTAATTTCATATAATTTCATTTTCGATATTTGATGGAAAAAGTGTAAAACAAGCGTTCATAACAAAAGGATAGGAGAATAACAATAGTTAATACATTACATGTTGCTATCTTTAAAGTAGTTATTCAGAGTACAAGATATGGACATTAAAATTTCTCCAACCGATAAAAACACAAACTATCCTTTTCAATGAACTAAGAGACACTAATAGTATAAATAACTTGCACTTTTTCCCTTTTCCATTCTGTCCTTCCTTCTTTCCCCATCCTAGTTCCTTTTTCCTTTTGAACATTTTTTCCCATTTCACAATATCTATTGTACATTTTAGACCTTATTTACTCTTTCAGTTTCTCACACCAGGGAGACAATACAGTGTTTACACATGCAAGTCTGGTTTATTTCACTTATGAATATAGTCTCAAGTTGCATCTCTTTACCTACAAAATTTACAAGTTTTTCTTTCTTTATGGCTGAGTACTACTCCACTGTATGAAAAAACCCATATCTTTTTTATTCATTCCTTGGGTGATGGGCATTTAAGTTGTTTCCAAGATTTAGCTATTATAAATTGTTCTACTATAAACATGGGTGCACATATATCCCTGTGGTATGATGTTATTAATTCTTTTGGGATTATACCCAGAAGGGAAATAGCAGGGTCGAATGGGACCTCTAATCCTAGATTTTTGAGGAATCTCCATACTGATTTCCACAATTGTTGCACCAGTCTGCACCCCCATCAATAGTGGAGAAGGGTTTCTTTTTCCCTACAGCCCCTCCAGCATTTGGTATTGCTTTATTTTTTGATGATAGCCATTCTTTCTGTTGTGAGGCGGTATCTCAGTGTTGTTTCAATTTGCATTTCTCGAATGACCAATTTTGTTGAACATTTTTTCATATAGTTATTTCCAATTTGTATTTCCTCATCTGAGAAGTGTGTATTCATATCAGATTCCCATTTTTGGATTTGGTCTTTAAATTTGTGGGTCTGAGTTATTTTCTATTTTTAATATATTCTGATAGATGTTCTTTGTCTGAGGGATGATTGACTAAAATTTTTTCCCACTCCGTGTGTTGTCTTTTCACAGTGTTGCTGATTTCTTTTGCTGTACAAAAGCTTTTTAATAAGATGAGATCCTAGTTGTTGATTCTTTCAAGTACTTCCTGTGCAGTTTGTGTTTTGTTCATGAACTCTCTGCCTACACCTAGGTCTTCAAGATTTCTACCTTCTTCCTCTTCCAGTAGATTTAGTGTTTCTGTTGTAATACCTAGATCTTTGATCAATTTTTTTTGTGTGTACTGGGGCTCGATCTCAGGACCTCGCATGCCAGCAGGTGCCTGTGCTGCTGAGCAGAATCACTGGCCCTTTTTCATATGTGGGTTCCAGGAGTCGAACTTGGGCCCTTGCGCTTGCCAGGCAGGTGCTTATGCTGCTGAGCCATCTCACCAGCCCCCTGATCAATTTTGAATTTACTTTACTTCATAATGATAGGCACTGGTCTAGTTTTACTCTTCAGCATGTAGACAGCCAATTTTTCCAGCACCACTTATTAAAGTGGCTATCTTTCCTCCATTGAATATGCTTGGCCCCTTTGTCAAAGATAAGGTTCCTGACTGTATTTGTAGTTCTGTCTGCATCATCTAATCTCTTCCACTGGTCCTCAGGTCTGTTTTTTTGGCAGTAACATCCTGATTTTATCACAGTAGCTTTGCAGTATAACTTCATGTAAGGGATTGTGATTCCTCCTGCCTTGTCTTTTTTGTTCAGGATTGCCTTTGCTATTCTGGGTCTCTTCTGGTTCTAAATGAATTTATAAATGATTTCTCTAGTTCTGTGAGGTATGCTTATGGTATTTTGATTGGGGTTGCATTAAATCTGTATAACAGTTTTAGATGTATGGCCATTTTCACAATATTTGTTCTTCCTACCCATAAGTAAGGGATATATTTCCATTTTTTAATATCCCCTTCAATCTCCTTATTCACAGTACTGTAGTTTTCAATACATAGATCTTTTACTTCCTTTGTTAGATATATTCCTAAGTCTTTCTTTTTTTAATGCTATTGTGAAGGTTGTGGTTTCCCTAATTTCTTTCACTGTGAGTTTGTTGTTTGTGTACAGGAATGCTTTTGATTTTTGTGTGTTGACTATGTATCCAATTACACAATTGAGTTAGCTTCCCAAATTCTAGAAGTCTTTTGGTGGAGTTTTTGGAGTCTTCTATGTAGAGTATCATGTCATCTGTAAATAATGTTAATTTAACTTCTACTTTTCCTAACCTTATTCCTTTTATTTCTGTCTATTGTCTAATTGTTCTGACTAGTATTTCCAGAACTATATTGAATAGGATTGGTGATAGTGGTCATCCTTGTTTCTGATTTTACAGTGAAAGCTTTCAGTTTTTGTACATTTAGTAAGATGTTGGCTGTTGGCTTGTCATAGATGGCTTTTATTAGATTGAAGTAAAGACCATCTATTCCAATTTTCTGCATGGTTTATATCATAAATGGGTGCTGGACTTTGTCAAGAGTTTTTTTCTGCATCTATTGAGATGATCATGTGATTTTAGTCTTTGTATATGTAGATATCTGGATCTGTGTTACAATTATTGATTTGTGTATATTGAACCATCTCTGTATTCCTGGGATAAAACCCACATGTTCATGGAGTATAATCTTCTTGATGATTTACTGCATTTTGTTTGCTATTATTTTTCCATGTATTTTTCCATCTATGTTCATTAGCAATATTGGCCTGTAGTGCTCTTTTTTGGTTGGGTTATTCTCTGGTTTTAGTATCAGCATAATACTTTCCTCCTGGAATGATTTAGGGTGTATTGTTGCCCTTTCAATTTTATTAAAGAGTTTGAGGAGTATTAACGTTAAATCTTCTCCATATTTCTGGTAGAGTTCAGCAGTGAATCCATCAGGACATGGGTTTGATTTGTTGGTAAGTTTTTAATTACATTTTCAATGTCATTAACTGATATTTCATTATTCAGAATTTTTATATCTTCTTAATTCAGTTTGGAAATTCATACATTTCTAGGAATCTGTCCATTTCTTCTGTTTTCCATCCTATGTGAGTAAAGATTTTCAAAGTTAGTATTGATGATTTTTTGAATTTCCACAGAATCTGTGGTGATTTCACACTTTTTATTCTTCAGTGAATGAATATTAGTCTTTTCTTTCCTTTTTTGTTAAGGTTGGCATAAGGTTTTGCAATTGTATTTATTCTTTTAAAGAACAAACTCTACTGTTCATTAATTCTTTGTTTTGTTTTCTTAGTCTCAATTTTGTTAATTTCTGCTCTGACCTTTATAACTTCCTCCCTTGTATTGGCTTTGGGCTTGACTTGTTCTTCTTTTTCTAGAAGCTTGAGGTTTAGCATTATGTTGTTTATTTGAGCTCATTCTATTTTCCTCATCTGAGGATGCACCACTATAAAATTCCCTCTTAGGATTCATTTTGTCCCACAGTTTCTGGTATATTATATCTGCATCTTCATTTAGTTGTAGATTGTGTTCAATTTCTTCTTTAACTTCCTCTGTGATCCTTTGGTTGTTTAGGAGCTTGTTATTTAATTTCCATGTGTTCATGGAGTTTTTGCAGTTTCTTTTGCCATTAATTTCCAATTTCATTGCACTGTGGTAAGATAACATGCATGAGATAATTTCAGCTCCTTTGCATTTACGTAAGCATGTTCTGTGGGCCAGTATATGGTCTATTTTAGAGAACATTCCATGTGCAGTGAGAAGAATGTGTATTCTGATGTTATTGGATGGAATACTCTGTAAATATCTACTATGTCCATTTATTCACAGACTTGATTGTGTTCTGATATTTCTTTGCTGATTTTTTCTGGTTGATCCTATTTGCTAGAGAGGGGTATTAATGACCCCTATTAAAATTGTTTTATTTCTCATTTAATTTTTCATATGTATTAATATTTGTCTTATATAGTTGTGTGCTCCCATATTAGGTGCATACATATTTATGTTTGTTATCACGTCCTCTTAAGTGTTTCCCCTCAGAAGTATGTGGTGACCTTCTTTATCTCTTTTCATCACTCTTGGTTTGAAGTTCACATTGTCTACAATCAGAATAGCTACCCCTGCTTTTTTTCTGGATTCCTGTTGCATGGAGTATTGTTTTCCATCCTTTGACTTTCAGTCCATGAGTTTCTTTTTGTGTTCAATGATTCTTGTGTACAGAATATTATTGACTCTTTCTTTGATCCATTCTGCCAGTCTGTTTCTTTTGATTGGTGAATTGAGGCCATTTACATTGATGACTATAGCTAAAATATATTGGCTTATCTTTGTCATGGTATTTTCCTGCTCTTGGTTCCCTTCTTTTCCCCTCTGTTTAATTGCTTGCCCTGCCTGGTGGTTTCTTTCTGTTGCTGTTCTTGTAATTTTGGTCACTTTTTATCTGTCTAGAATATCTTTTAGTACCTTTTGTAGTGCTGGATTGGTGGTCATGAATTTCTTCAGTTATTCTTTTGTGGATGTATCTTATTTCTCCTGTAATTTTGAAAGATAGTTTTGCAGGATACATCAATGTGGGTTGGAAGTTGTTTTCTTTGAGGACTTGAAATACTTCACTCCAAGCTCTTCTTCACTTGAGTGTTTATGTTGAGAAGCCTATCATGATTCTGATGAATTTTCCCTTATAGGTGACCTGTTTCTTTTCTCTAACAGCTTTTAATATTCTTTTCTTGTGCTGAATTTCTGGGATCTTGATTATTATACGTATGAGTATAGATATATTTTGCTTACGGGTAATTAGAATTCTATATGCCTCACTTAGGTCTACTTCAGATTCTTTTCCCATGCTTAGGAAATTTTCTGTGATTACTTCTTCAGATAGTCTTTATATGTTATTTGTGTTGAATCTTGCTTTTTCATTGACACCAATCAATCTTATATTATTTTTCTTTACATCGTCTTGCAGCTGTCAATTTGTTATTTGCTGATCCCTTGTTATTTTTAAGAGAACTTTCCTTTCATGATTTCTAGCTACTACACTGTCTTCAAGGTCTGAAAATCTATCTTCAGTTTCATTCAAACAGTTTTTCCAGGTTTCAATGGAATTTTTGATTTCCTAGATATCTGTTTGTATCTATTTCATGAATTCTATTTCTTTCTTATATTGATCATACATGGTTTTTATCACTTCCCTATGTTCTTCAGGTTTTTTTATATCTCTACTCTGCATTTTTTGGGCAATTCCTTTATGATGGCTGCCATTTCTTTTTTTTACTGAGAGGTTATTTCTGATCTGATTTCCTCTATAGCACATGGATTTGTTTCTTGACTTCACTTGCTATCATTTCATAAATCTTAGGTGTGTCTTCCATTTTCCTCTATCTCACTATCTTCTGGACTTTTTCTGGGTGAGCTGGAGGTTTGAGGTTGCACTTTGCTTCTTTGTCTTGTCATTTTCTCTTTCAAATATTTTTATTTTGTTTTCTGTGTTGATCCTTGTAAATTTTTGTAGTAGCCAGCTTTATCACTACTATCCAGGCCTTTCTAGAAAGTGTCTGTGCTTCATTGTTGTCTTCTGTGTGTAAGTGGTTCTTGGTTTGTGTCTGCACCAAGATCCTACCTTCCCAATTAATTAAGAGTTAGATGTTGTTATCTGTTTGGCTCAGTCCCCATTTCTTTAGTGTTGAGGTGTGGTGCTATTATTATTCCAGTGTTTCCCAGTATTGTAACAGAAGTGGAACAATTATAACAGATATGACATCCTAGCTAAAGTAGTATAATTAACAATAACAATAGAATCAAGCATCATTTAGAGAGTGACAAACTGTGGTAAATATTTATTTTGTAACTTAAAGCATAGGAGCAAAACCCACAGTTATATAACTGAAACGATCATGAATTGGGAGCTTGTATGCAAAATATATCCCTTCCGTAGAGTGGTTTTATCCTTTGGTGGGGAAATTAAAGAAGGATAGTGGATAAAACAGAGATAACTGAAAAGAAATATAGCCAAGCAAGGGTGTAAGACAAAGGATGATTCACAAGCTTTGGGAAACTAGAGAAGAGGGCAGAAGAGGAAGAGTGAAGGAATAAGCAAGGAATTATAGAAGTTGACCAGAAAAATTAGAGAGATTACTCACTCATATGAAAACAAGATTAAGTCTAGAGATGTAAATTGAGGAATAGGGGAAAGAAGACAAATATGTTGGAACAAAAATATAGGTTAAAAACAAAAAAAGCAAAAAAAAGCAAAAAAAAAATAAAAGGAAAAGAAGAAGGAAACAGACCAGCGATGAAAGAAGCAAAATAAAACAAAATAAAAAGAATGTTCCTCTGTTGTTCACCAAGAGCCCAAAACTGCTGCATAACACTCCTAAGCTTGCAGCAGAGTTGAGGTTGATCTTGGCCTCCAGGTGTGGGAGTCTGAGACCAGAATTTTCAGCCAGTACTTTCTGTATATCCCTTAACAACCCGTTTCCTTACCCTGTTTCTTCCAGGTTCTCTCTCCCTGCTGCAGAAACCTGATATCAAACAAAATGGAATACTTTTTGCATCTGAGGAGTTGGAAAGCAACCTTTTTTATGCTAGTGGGCTAAGGAGAATGAGGTCTCAAATCATCAGCATAGAGTCAGTTTAGAGTTTAGCCTAAATACATTTTTGCAAGCCAGAAATACAAAGCTGCAGGCTATTATACGATTGTTTACATAGGCTAAGCATATGTTGTCAGGCAATTTGTTCAGGGCAGGCTCTGCTAGGGAGGGCGCTGTCTGAGTGGGTGGGTGAAATCAGGCAAGCATGTCTTGACTGGGTTATTCTGTCCTAGGTGGAAAGTTCCTGGAATAGGCAAGGAAAGCAGAATATGTTTATAAGCTAGAAAGTACGGGCAATGCATCTGGATTCAGTCAGATAAGGCTGAGTCAAACTGTCTCTGAGTTACAGCTGGCATGGTGGTCAAGGCTAGCTGAGTCTAATTATGTGACAGGCAGAATGAATTTAGGCAGAGGCTACTAATTTATTTCTAATTTCTGTTATGAAATTTCTGTAAGTTGGCCATTATATCCCCATTGCTCTGCTGCATTCAGACAGAGAAAGGAAGCTGTTCCCAGTCCCACGCACAGTTGGCTTCTCCTGGACCTTCCTCAGCCTTCTGTGTTCCACTTCCATTGGCAAGTGTCTGTCATCTCAGGTCATTTGTTGCAGGGTGTCTGCTTCTGCCATTGCTGTCCAAGGCTGCTCAGTCTCAATTCTTACTCCTCTCCTGAAGGGGGAGTGCTATCTTACTTGGTTTAAAAACTCCATGGCCACTGCTACCTGCCTCTGCCATAGTCTGTAACTTCATCAGAGAGTTGAGGGGGATGCTGTGGGGTACCTTTCTATTCCTGCCCCTGAGTTGGAGACAGCCCCGGGTGGCACAGTTCCACAGTGCAAGGGTGTTTACTTCCCCATGCCTCTCTATCCACAGGTCATGGGGGAGGGGTTAACTGTTCCATTTACTGAGCACACCTGTAGTCTTTAATCTTATTCCTAGAGGTTCCAGTTAGTTCTCTGGTGCACAAAAGGAAAAGGAAGAAGAAAAAAAGAAAAGAAAAGAAAAGAAAAGAAAAGAAAAAGAAAACTTGTCGATCGTCAGGGAAAGAGAAGTTTCACTAGTGTGTCGGTGGAATTTATGGTGTGGCTGTAATATCCTCTGTGTGGAGGAAGGCAGAAAATGCAGAGAACTTTATATCCCAAGTGTATCTTGTATGGCTTGATTTAGCTACACTATTTTAGTATATCCATTTTTCCTTCTTTTAAGATTCCAAGTATGGCGGTCAGTTGTCCTGATCTGGCAACCCACTGGCAGCCACTTGAGGTGGCTGGCCATTTTATTAAGTCCTTTATCTATGTTTTATTGATCTATAAGTCTTTTATTTCAGATTGATTTTGATTTTAAGGTGTATGTCCTCCCCTTTCTTCCAATTACCTGTGTTTTTATTTGAATTTCTCTTAGTAGCTCTAAAAAAGGCTCCTCTTCTATTCAACCATGTTGTTTCCCCCAGGGAATTTAATTTTAAAAGGGGGGTCAATAAAGACATTCCTATCAAACTTCAAACCCACAAAACCTCAGATATATATATATATATATATATATGTATGTATTATTATTGTCTCCACTTTTACATATACTAATTGAAGCCTAAAAAGTGGGAAAACTGAGATTAAAACTGACTTTTTAACATTTATTATGCCATCTCCACTCCAGACAGCAATTATTTGTAAGTAAATGTGATAAATTCCCTTGAAAATTACTCCTGAAATATTTGCACATGGCCAAATCTTCTATTTTTTTTGTTTTTTCTAAATCATGTATTCATTTTAAATTTTTATGCCATTAGTAAATTATCTACATTTGAGGAGAGAAAAATGGTGGTATGGTGATTGCCAGCAACTACAGGACAAAGTGCCAAGTAAACAAAGCTTGGAGAGGAACCAAAGTGAGTGGATGGCACACTGGAACCATGACGCCACTGACTGAGGAGAAGAAGAAAATAAGGTTCATTGCTAGAGAAAAAATAGCTCAGTATCACAGACCAGAGACCATGCAGTGCAGTAAGAGTGGTTTTGGAGCTGACCCACCAAGGAGGCAACAAAAACAACTTTGCTGCTCACTGTTAAACAGCAACCTGATGTAGGCCCAGAGAATCTTTTGGAGTCAGATGCAGCAGTAAGAATTTGAGACACTGTTTCCCAAGTGGCAGTCCAGAGTCAATGGTTGATGACTAAGCTAGCGCTGTGCCCAGCACACAGATGCACAGAGGAGCAGCAGCAGGTGGGTGGGTTCACCATTTTATTTCACAGGGCTTAGAGCTTGGACTCCAGCAACAGAAGAGCTCGAGGTCACTTCACTGCCAACATCATAGAGTGGAATGTGGGAAGGGCTGTCCAGTCACAGTAGATTGCCAGCAGTTGGACAGCAGACTGGGAGGGATTCTGATGAGAAGTAAAAGCTGGGACCACCTAGATTCCTTTCCAGCAGCTGCCCAAAGTCAGTCTTACCTTAGGTATAGTGGACTTGAAGCATCCCCCTGCTCTGCAACAGGAAATGCAAGCAGGTAATTGGCCTTGGCCAGTTGTAGGACAATGGCACTCCCCCTCACTTAAAACCAACATGTGAGAGGAGTCAGGGGTATGGCCAAGTTCAGCCCCACACCCAGCATTAATCCTACTACAGACTTGGTGGTGTTACAGTACAGATTCCAGCTCTGATTATGGGACTACCTTAGAACTGGTGGTGCCAGAGGAAATTTTTATTTCTCCTTTTTTATGGGGGAGGTTTATTTAGGTTTTGAATTTTATTCTTTAGTTTGTTGTCATATAAACATAGATCAAGAACCTATGGTGAGAGATACCAAGTTAGTTTGTCAATTTCTAGGCTGTGCTTGATGATATTCTCATTGCTAATTGCACTACTTTAGCTAGGATGTCATACCTGTTGTAATAAGTTGTTCAATCTTGTATGACAACACTGTGATAATCTGGGATCATAGCCATCCCATTATACAGTACCAAAGGACTGGATGCTAAGCCAGATATAATCTTCTCATTACTAATAAAGTTAAAATATATGATCTTGGGATATACACAAAGACCAAGAGCCAGCTAAACATAAAAGACATCTCTGAGGAATAGACATTTCTTAGAGAAGCCTTGATACTGGTGATAAATCTACCTAAGAAAAATGCAAGCAACAACACAAAAAAAGGTAAAATAAATTATAAAAATAGAAAATGAGAATACACAGAAGTAAAATGCAACTCCAGACCTCCAGCTTGCCCAGGACAAATCCAGGAGACAACGAGATAGAGAAAATCAGAAGCCACACACCTGAGTTTTCTGGAATGATAAATTAAAAAAAATGAGGCTATAGGGGAAATCAGAACACAGATAATATCTCAGGTAAAAAAAAGAGATGACAAACATAAAAAAGAACTTGCTCAGCAAATGTAGAGTAGAAATAGATAAAAAGTAGAGGAGCATAGGAAAATTATGGAAAACATTAATACCCAACATAGGAAAGAAATGGAATCCAGGAAACATATTCAAACAGATATCCAGGAAATTAAAACTTCCATTGAAAGTTTCAGAACCACAGGAACAAAATTGAAGACAGAATATCAGACATAGAATACAGGATCCTGGTTAGTGATAATGAAAAAAAGATCTCTTAAAAATACAAAGGGATCATGAAAAAATAATCCAACATCTGTAAGATGCTGCAAAGAATAACAATATAAGATTGATCAAAGTCACTGAGAAAGCAGGAGTCAGACTAAACGACATAAGAAATTCCTGTTCACAGAAGTAATGGCAGAAAATTTCCCAAGCATAGAAAATATTCTGACATACAGAGAAGTGAGGCAGCAGAAGAGCCCCAGGGTAACTTTATTGCCAACTAGTCATGATAAAAAAAAAGGAACTCCAATTAGTCATAATCAAAATAATCTACAAGGCATATAATAATTAAGATTCCAAAAATTTAGCACAAGAGCAGAATATTAAAAGCTGTTAGAGAAAAGAAACAAATCACCTACCAAAGTAAGCCCATCAGAAATACAGCAGATTTCTGAACACAAACCCTCAAATCAAGGAGACCTTCAAGCTAAGTATTTCAAGTCCTGAATAAAAAAAAACATATAACCCAGATTGTGTACCCTGCAAAACTATCTTTCAGAACTAATGGAGAAATAAAATACTTCCATGGCAAAGAACAAAAGAAGAAATTCATGACCACCAAACCACCTATACAATGTGTTCTGAAATGAATTCTAGAAAGAGACAACAAAGACCAAAATTCCAAGAAAATCAGTAGAAAGAAGCCACCAGGAAGGGCAGGTAATTAAATTAAACAGACGGGAAAGAGGGAACCATCAGCAGGAACTATGACAAGGATAAGCCAATACATATCAGTTATAACCATCAATGTAAGTGTTCTCAATTCACCAATCAAAAGAAACATACTGGCACAATGGATCAAGAAGCAAGATCCAACAATATGCTCCACACAAGAAACACATTTAACTCAAAAAAGTTTATATACTGAAAGTGAAAGGATGGAGAAAAATACTCTATGCGGCAGGAACCCAGAAGAAAACAGGTGACACTATTCTATTTACAAACAATGGGAACTTCAAGCCAAGAAGGAACAAAAGAGATAAAGTTCACTACATGCTTGTTAAGAGAAAACTCCAAGAAGATGTAACAATCATAATTATATATGCTCCAAATACAGATATACCCAACGATATACAAGAAATGTTAATGGACTAGAGAAATGAAATAATCACTAATGCAATTGTAATGGGGTACCTTAATACCCCACTGTCACAAATAGATCATCTAGACAAAAACCAACAAAGAGATATCAAAACTGAAACAAACCTGTGAAAAATGGACTTAGTAGAAGTCTACAGGGTGTTTCATCCCAAACCATCAGAATACACATTCTTCTCAACTGCACCTTGGACATTCTTCAAAATAGACCACATACTAGCCCTTAGAATATGCTTAAGTAAATGCAAAGGAACTGAAATAATCCAACACATATTATCTGACCATAGTGCAATGAAATTGGAAATCAATGCCAAAAGAAACCACTAAAACCCAATGCACACATGGAAATTAAATGACACCTGTTATAGTTTGTGTCTGGATGACCCCCCAAAGCCTCATGCAGTCTTGGGGGGCCAGTTTTTCTGGAGGCAGCTGAATCAGGAGCTTGTGATTGATTTGTAATGCAAAACTTGTATTAAGAGTGCTGAGATTAGGAGTTAGTGATTGCTGGACCAGTCCACTAATTGGATCGGCAATGCCCTAATGCCAGCAGTGTGGACAAAATAAAAGGGACAGAAGGAGTCTTGTCTCCACCTTTTTGCTGTCACTTGTTCCATTTGCTGTCTCCCGCCACCGTGAACTGTTGACCTTCTGCCATGTGCCACAATGCCTTGGAGCCAGCTGATTATGGACTGAAAACTGTACAATCTGCGAGCTAAATAAATGTTTCCCAGTTTAACTTTGTGTGTTGGGTATTTTGTCTCAGCAGTAAGAGAAAAGTAACTAAGACAACATCCTACTGAACAACCACTGAATTACAGATGAAACTAAAGATGAATTTAAACAGTACCTACAAATAAAAGATAGTGCCAACACAATATATTAGACCTTATGCAACACAATGAAAGCAGTCCTATGACAGAAATTTATAGTGGTGAATTATCATATCAGGAAAACAAAACAAGTTCAAATAAACAACCTAATGTTTAACCTCAAACTTCTAGAAAAAGAAGAAGTCAAGCCCAAAACTCATAACACAGAGGAAATTATAACAATCACAGCAGAAAATAATGCAATTGAGACAAAGAAAACAATACAAAGAATCAATGAATCTGAGTTTGTTCTTTGAAAGATTAAATAAAATTGATATAACCTTTTGCATACTTATCAAAAAGTGGAAAGAAAAGATTTAAATTCATGCAATTAAGAATGAAAAGGGTAAAATCACAGTGGAGCCTACAGAAATCCAGAAGATCATAATTACATAATTTGAGAACCTTTACTCTAATAAGATGGAAAATACAGGCAAAATGGAGAGATTCCTAGATACATATGATTTATAAAAGTTGAATAAAGAAGATATAAAAATTCTAAATAACTCAATATCAGTCAATGAAATAGAAAATGTAATTTAAAACTTACCAACAAAGAAAAGCCCAGGTCCTGATGTATTCACTGCTGACTTCTGCAAGAAATTTAGAGATGGTCTAATGCCATTACTCTTCAAAATATTTAATAAAATTGAAAGTTAAGCAATACTCCCATAGTCACTCCTGCGAGCAAAAATTACCCTGATACCAAAACCAAATTAGGTTCCAAACAGAAAAAGAAACTACAGGCCATTCTCCCCAATGAACATAATTTCAAAAACCCTCAATAAGATACTTAAAAAAAGAATGCAGCAAATAATAAGGAAAATTACACACGAAGACCAAGTAGTATTCATCCCAGAGATGCAGGGACAGTTAAACATACGCTAATCAATAAATATAATGCACCATATTAACAGAACCAAAGACAAATCACATGATCATCTCAGTAGACACAGAAAGAGCATTTGAGAAACACCAACACTAATTCATGATAAATTCCCTGCAGAATATCCACATGGATGTTCTTTATCTCAATCTGATAAAAGCCATTTATAACAAACCATCAGCAACATCATGCTAATTGGTCAACAACTGGAAGCTTTCACCCTAAAATGAGTAACAAGACAAGGATGTTCACTAACAGCACTCCTTTTCAATACAGTTTTGGAAACATTAATTGGAGCAATTAGACAAGAAAAATAAATAAAATATATAAAGTTAGGAAAGGATTAATTTAATTATTGTAATTTTCAGATGATATGACACTCTACATAAAGACCCCAAAAACTCCAATAAAAAATTCTAGATTTAAGAACCACATTCAGTTGTGTAGCTGGGTACAAAATCAACATTCAAAAGTTAATAGCATTCCTGTACCCAAATAACAAACTTACTGAGAGAGAAATTAAGGAAATAATACTCTCTTAGTTACTTTTCTCATTGCTGAGTCAAAATACCCAATACACAAAGATAAAGGAGCAAAGGTTTATTTGGGTCATAGTTTTAGATCTTCCAGTCCATAATTGGGTGGCTCTAAGGCAGGATAGCTGTGCAAAGAGCCAGCAGCTCAAGGATCCCAGAAGGTAGCAAAAGCAACAAAAGACCTTAACATTGTCTTTCTGCCCCTTTTATCTTATTGAGACTGCCAGTATTAAGGCAGTGCCAAATCAATCAATTGAGTGATCCAGCAATCACCCACTCTTAATCCCAGCACCCTTAATCCTAGTATTGCACCATGAAGTAGTCATGCACTCTATATCCAGCCACCTCCAAAAACCCCCATGACAGCATGAGGCTTTGGGGGAACATCTGGACATACATCATATCAAACACCTTTCAAAATAGCATTGAAAGAATTGAAATATTTAGGAATCAATCTGACAAAGAAAGTAAAAGTTCTTTACATTGAAATGTACAGTACTCTGCAAAAAGACATTAAGGATGATATTAGAAAATGGAGGGCCAGTGAGATGGCTCAGCAGCATAAGCACCTTGCAAGCATGAGGGCCTTGCAAGCATGAGGGCCCAAGTTCGACTCCCAGAACCCACATACGAAAAAGGGGCCGGTGATATCGCTCAGCAGCACGGGTGCCTGTTGGCGCGCGAGGTCCTGAGGTCGACCCCCTGGTACCCACAAAAAAAAAATAAAAGAAAATGGAAAGATACTCATTGCTCTTGGTAAGAAGAAGCAAAACAGTGAATATGGCCATATTCCCAAAATTGTTATACAGATTTAATGCAATACCAATCAAAATACCATTAGCATACCTTACAGAACTCCAGAAAATAGTCCTAAAATTTATCTGGAACCAGAAAAGTCCTAGAGTAGCAAAAGCAATTCTGGGTAACAAAGGCAAGGCAGGGGGCATCAAAATCCCTGACCTGAAATTATACTACAAAGCTACTGTGATAAAAACAGCATGGTACTGTCAAAAAATAAAACAGACATGAGGGTAAATGGAACAGATTAGATGATGCAGAAACAACTCCAAACACACTCAGTCACCTTGCTTTTGACAAAAGATCCAAACACTTTCACTGGAAGGATGATAGCCTCTTTAGTAAATGGTGCTGAAAATATTGGCTTTCCTCATGCCAAAAACTAATACTAGTCCTGTGTTTATCACCATGCACTAAACTAACATCAAAATGGATCAATGTTCTAAATATTAAAACAGAAACACTAAATCTATTGGAAGAGTGAATAAGTAGAACTTTTGAATACGTAGGAGTAGTAAACGACTTCATGAATAAAAACACTGATTGTATGGGAAATATTACAAAGAATCAACTGCTAGGATCTCCTTTTATTAAAAGCTTTTGCACAGCAAGATAAATTACCAAGAGAGTGAAAAGATAACATACAGAGTTGGAAAAACACCTTAGCAAGTTGTTCTTTAGAAAAACTACTAATATCTAGAACAAATAAAAAATTTAAAAAATGATCAGTCCCTCCAAAGTTAAAGACCCTATCCAAAAATGGGCATCTGAAATGGATAGTTCTGAAATAAAAAAGTGCAAATGGCAAATAAATGTATGAAAAAATGTTTAGTATCACTGACCTTTCAAGAGATGTAATTGAAACAATGCTGTGATTCCATCTCACTCCAGAAAATATGGCTATTTTCAAGAAATCAACCAATAACAAATGTTGACAGAACTATAGAGAAAAAGGAACCCTTCTCCACTGTTGGTGGGAGTGTAGATTAGTGCAACCACTTTGGAAATTGGTATAGATATTCCTCAAAAAACCAGGACTAGAGGTTCCATTTCACTCAGCTATTCCTCTCCTTGGTATCATCTCAAAATAATTAAAGGCATCATACCACAGCAATATTTGCACACCCACTTTTATAGCAGCACAGTGTGTAAAACCTAAATCTTAGAAAAAACCCAAATGCCTATCAATAATTAATGGATAAAAAACGATATGTCTTTTTTATACAGTGCCATGCTACTCAGCCAGAAAGAAGGATAAATGAGACATTTATAGCTAAATGGATGCACCTTGAGACCATACTTTTAAGTGAAATAAATTGACCACATGTGTGCAAGTATCACATTTCTCTCTGATGTAAGAAATTAAATGTGTGAATAAGAACCAAATGTATAATAGATAATGTGAAATACTAAGGAATTGTTCAAAAAGAAAGCAGAACTAGGGAAAGTGGAGATGGATAGGAAGGAAGGGAAAAGAAAAAATGACAAAAGAAAAATAAAATAGAAATAAATATTTTCAATAATAGGGGGAGAGGGGTTGAAGGGAGGGGAGGGGAATGTTAAAAAAAAGAAATCAAAACATATCATGTACAGGTACAAATTCCCTGTGATGAATATGATCATTATGTATAACTAAATTGAACCAATGAATTCAATAAAAAAAGCTTTTAAAATATTTTTATACTATTAAATTGAAGATGAATAATATTTAATGAATATAAGATCTTTGTAAGTTTAAATTTTCCTATCATCTTTTAAGAGAAACATTAATTTCAGAATCAGAAATTAGTATAATATTTACCTAAATGGAATAACTTTTCTTCCTGTCTTCTTGCCTTTAAATACAACGTATGCTCTCTGAATATACTCTTAGAAATAGTGCGTGCAGTTTAACAAAAAAGTGTGAGATTTTAAACTTTTCTGTTATAGGTGTGTGTATGAATTCTCCCAATGAATGTGATAATTATGAATTACAAATACATATGAACTATAACTAATTTTAGAAACCCTTTTTGAACAGAGAAAAACAAAATTAAGAGATTGTTAACCAAAGCCAAATAGGAAAGATAATTTTTTGTAAAATTTGGAGTGGTAGAAGACAATTTGAGATAAGCAATAATTGAAGGGCTTTTGAGTTTTTCTCATTTACTTCAAACACTATTGAAAAGTCAAAAACAAACCTACTCAGTTAAACAGTAGTTCCTCCCACATGAATGTTTTCATAGTAATGAAAAATGAGCAGCGGGCTGATAGGCAAGATGAATAAATTTTATGTTGAATAAAAGTTACACTCAGAAGGAAAATTATTATTCCTTTTGTAGCTGACTTTATAAAGTTTATGAAGATTTATTTTTCAAAATATGTGAGGGATGAATTTTTAGAGGCCTGTGCTGTTCAATCTTTGGTATGTTATGACTGGTACAGAGTATGGGTTTAGTTAAATAACTGTTCTAGTCAGCAGATATCACACAAGTAAGTTATATTATAAACTATTTTTCATTGGATGTACTAGTCATTTGCTAGCCATTTTGTGGCTCTTCCCTGTAGCCAATCTGTTATTTTCTGGAGAATAAATAAGAGTTTAATTTTGCTTCATGTGTATCAGACTACATTGTAAGTACTCTATTCAGTTTTCAAAGATTTCATTATGTTTAGTATTAAAATTTTAGCATTAGTATAATATTGTGTCATTTAGAACAAAGTAAAATACTTCATCTAATCATTAGTTCTATTTTATTTAGCATTATATATGGATATTAATAGGAATATCCCAGCGATCATTCAAGTATATAGGGCCGCTTAAAGATCTTAATTTGATACATTTATTTTATATTACATATGGAGATTAATAGAAGCAACACAGTGATCTTCTTGGTATGTAAGGCCTCTTAAATTCAGATATGTATCTGTGCCATATTTGAAGAAAGTCATTGGTAAATTGAAGTCTCTTCTTGGTATATAACAATGTTCAGTTCAGCCAAGTCAGGTACTATTAAAAAAGTAGTGAAGAGGCAGGAGAATCACTAATATGATGAAGATGAAGCAAGCTCAAGTTACAGGAGGACGCTTTGAGGAGGGTTAGCTTGAGAAAAGATGACAGAGTAATATATCTGAAAATTGAAGGGTCGGGGGAGAATTGAGGTTTTCAGATATAGAAAGGGCAATCATGCAGAAGGAATCAGCTTGATCACATGATTGCAAGGGGCAGAATTAAATAAAATGTTAAAGTTAGAAAAGGCAAACTTTATCTAAATTCAAACTGGAAAATTCTAACTGTCACAAATGTCCAAAGGTGGAATAGTCTGTCTCAGGAAATACAAAGTTCAAACATTTGGATAACTACATAAAGAAGCATTGGATAGAAAAATCAAATGTTAACAAAAGTAGTCAAGCAACTAAAATGAAGTGAGCTGTTATGGAAATAAATTTATTCTCTTGGTTTTATTTGTAAAAAGGCTTTTTTTTCAAATGATGCTGTTCGATAAAAATAGTCAAAATTTTTCTTATTTAGCCAAACAAGATGGCAGCTCAATATCATTCTACTTTTAAATATTTACACATCAAATGGTACTTTATTCATTTTTGTAAGCAAAAGTTTTTGAAACATAGATGACTCTCAAATTTGCTCCATATGTTCAAGATTTTTTATTAAAATATTTGATAAGGTGAAGTGGAATGCTAAATGTTTTCTTACAATAAATAATAACAACATAAATTAAGTCAAATTGTTTCCCCCCTTAAGGATAGGCCTCATTGAAATTCCTATGCTTCTGGCAGTATGGGGCACTGCAAAAGAAAGCAGCTGATAAAAGATATATCAGTTAAACATACCCTCTTTCAAATTTTATGTTTACTAGCTTTATTCTGCATTCTTCTCTACTGTTTTACTATATCTCTTTGAATTTCTCTGTGAAGTTTTTCCACCATTGCTTTAAATAATTATACAAATGTAATGTGCCATTAGAAAAAGTGTCAATGTTGCTAGTGAGTGAAAGACTCTGTGCATATAAAGGAGTCATTTGAGCAATAATTGTCATTGTCAAATTATTACAAATGTTACTTCGTTCCCTTATTTTTAAAAATCTTATGTTCTTGTTTAGCAGTGCTCTGTATGGAATGTACTTCAGTGCTGATTAGATTGTAACAATTTTCAGGATAAGATCATTATCAATAGTCTGTATCTAATAATGGTTGATAATTCATACTTCTGCAGAAAGCTTTTACTTCTATTAAATTGTTAGTTTCTACATAGCAAGACAGTTTTAAAACCTCATCAACATATGCATTTTTTATTTGTAGGTATTTGGTTAAAGATACAAAGGCAGGAACTTTCATTGTGTCAGGGTGTGAAGTCTTAAATAGATGATATCTACCTTTTTTTAGCAAAACTTATTTCGTTTAGTTCCAATGCACACAAGGTATAATTGAAGTTTATATGATATTTAAAATAGAAAGCTCCAGTTTTAGAAGTTTATTTCTTTGTTTCCTTCCTAAAAGATGAAGCAAAATACCTTAATATTTGTATCTAGTGAAAATAAAGAAAACTTATGTAATTTATGTTACATGCTTCAAAACTGAAAATTCCTTTTGTTCAATTAATCTTGGCTTTCAAGACTATCTTTACTGGATAATGCTTTAAGAATGCTATGCATTAAGCAAATTTATTTTGATTATATACACAATTTAATGCTGCTATTTGAATAGATATGAAGGACACAGTGTAACAAAAAGTTTTATGCATTGAATTTCCCAAGAATTAAAGAGAGGAAACTTGGTAAACAAATCTGGAGAATGTAGCAGCTTAAAAATCCCACAAATAAATCTATCCAGATGATTTAAAATACAGAACATTTCCAAATACCTGAGAGCAGTTAATTAAATTTCTCTTTCATAAATTTTAATGAATTTATTTGAAATTAAAGTGGAGCATTTATTTCATTTACTAAAATATTGCAAACATCCTATGTCAAAAGGGGACAAATTCTAGGATTTTTAAAAATCAAATGATACTCCAGCATCTGGTGTCTCCACAAAGTAGTTGAAAAGCTGAACAACTGAGAATTAATCACCAAATAAAATCTACCTAGTGACACGGGTGTTTTTCTAAGCATGTAATTCAATTTTAATTAGCACAGTTAAAATCTCATGATGTGTCTTTTTAATAAAATTATGTTTTAATTTCTTGTTTATGATCAGATGCACAAGTAGAAACTGCACCCGTTGTATTGTGGGTAAGTCAAATATTCTGTAAATCCTTTAATAAATATTGGACAAACACCTTGTGCCAGGCACTACAATATGTACTGGGAAAACAAGGATCTATAAGAAATGACCCCTTCCTACAGGTATATATTGTTGATAAGATTGAGAAATAAATAGTTATCATTTATTTAATCTCATTTTTATTCAAATACTCTCAGGATTCTCATAATAATCAATGAAATTTAACTGTGGGAAATGTGGGTCAATTAAAAGGCAATTTTTCATATTTATATTTTAACAACTTCATGAATTTTATGTGATGAACAAGTATGAACAACTATGTGATGAACAAGTATGAACAAGTATGAACAATAGCAAATTGTTTTAATGATCTTTTTCTCACTTGTGCCCCTTTGCTTTATTAATACTATAATTTCTAATTTAATCCTAAATCAAAATTGTGTGCTCCTTAGAGCTGCTGAGGGGAGTTTTCTTTAAACACTTGAGCCACATGAGAACGAGGAACATGTCTATTTTGCCTCTGATTTTATTATCAATTTCTAAACCCAGTGCCTAGCTCATAATAGGTATTCATTAAATGATGAATTAATGATTTTTTAAGATATGATATCTGAAATGCTTAAGAAATCTCTTTTCATTTTAACGAAGGATTTTCAAGCTTGTTTTACTAAATTAATTAATAACTGTTTGGATGAATTTATGGAACAATTTAAATACAAGTATCTACCTGCATTTCTTTGCCTACATCACCTTTCTGGGTTGTATATGAACAATGGTAGGGCCTTAAAAGTGGTAAAATGGGAAGATTACCATCTCAGTTGTTTAAGTTCTTTTTATTTTGCCATTTCTAACACATTCCCTTTGAGCATATTTTATATGGGCACTTGAAATTCTCCTGAACAATGATTTATTATGAATAATTTCAACAAAATGTATTAGAAAAATATTAACACAAAACCTGATAAACATTAATTTAAAAAAAAATCAAACTTCCATTTTCGTTCTTACCCAGTATCCTTTGTTGAAAGTATATTGCAACTATAAAATCCTGTGAAAGATCACCTAGAATCTCTCTTTTCCTCCCATCTCACTCTTCTATCTTCCATCATCAACTGTCCCTCTCCCCTCTTTCCTTCTACATACACTCCAAATTCATTTAGCTCCCATATGATTACTTATCTCATCGATGAGTTTGTTCTTTAATGTTTGAAGGACTAGTGTCTCAAACAAATTGACTTCCTTTTTTCTGATGACATCCCCCTTAGCTCTTCTGATATATCTGGACAATATTAGAGCACCCAGTTCAGTATTTATCTGAACAGAGTTAACTTGTAACAGTTTCACTCAGCAATAAGACATAGAGATGCCATTACCTGTCATATTTCTCCTGTTGTTCATGATTCTACTTGTCTTTTGAAAGAGCATCTTCAGAGAGCTTCACAGCCTCCTTGTTCTATTACTTTCCTCAAACCCATCAAATGTACAAATGGTCTTTATTGTGAAGTTTAAATTTTTTATTCTATTTTAGGGAAAATCAGCAAACTTCAGAAAAATCAAATGTGAATGCTTTGGTATTCAAATATTCATATAAAATAAATACATTTCATATGCAGTGTGACTTTATGATAAATCTGTGTTATACATTACAATCACTAATTATTTTCCATGTACATATCCATAATGTGATTTCCTTGAATTCTAATTTGTCCTAAAATGTAAATGTATGTTCCATAATCAGTATCCACTGTCAAATCATATGTTAGATGTTGGCAAGTTGTTTCTCAATTTTTCATTCCAATTGTATATTTTAATTTACTTTAAACTAGACCTTAAAATTTTACCTCATTGTAGATAAAATCTTACATGAGCCATCAGTAAACTAGATGCAGTCTTATGGGACTTCAGATTTCTTATTAGATAATATTTATAAATATTACTGTTATCTGAATTCATTAAATAAATATAATCCTTTGTAAGGATACAACTGGAATCTCCAGAGCAAACTGAATGTGTGAATCTTAGTGATAAGCACTCGGGTTAAAATGGTTTCAATAGGGGTCTTTCATCCATTTTCAATTACATTTTTATTAACTGATTTATTCCACAGAAAGATGTAATTCAGATTAAGGAAATGTATATTGTTTTTAATGCCATCGTTTAAAAAATTCATTCATTGCTGTCCTTTGTTTCTGTGGTCATTAAACAATGCAAAATAATAATAAAGTGTATATTTTGTCTGCACAAGGACAGAGAAATGCATCAAAGATATGGGCCAAAGAATAGCTCTTGGTTAAGCAAAGAGTGTCATTTCATTACAAATATGAGAATTTTTGAACAGGAAAGGTTCATGATTTGTCAATCAGTTTCCATGTTAAAGAAGCAATTCCCAACAGTGGAAAATTATTCTTCCTGTTATCTTAATCACCAAATGTTTTAGTTTATCATAGAAAGAAATTTTCATTAATATTTCTTCAAGGAAAATAGGCATGTCCAGTGATTCTTTCAAGAAAACAAAACAAAAAAAAAATCCTTCAAGAAACCAAGACTATAATTGCCTAGAGATAGAAGAATGTAAAACCCAGCATGTAAGTGTGAAGTAGACTTACACCAGAAGTATGAAATATAAATATTAATGAATGTAAGTTATTAACATCAAAGAAAGATTGGACTATATAGATCTGTAGTACAGTTACAAATATTTAATTCAAAAGTCACCCTGAGTTACTAAGTACACATTTCATTATACATGAGTCAAAGAAGACAGGCCACACCATAAAATTACTTTACAAAATTATGACACTTACTTATAGACATTTAGATTTTTAAAATTTTAGTACTTTTATATTCCACCCAACACTCGGGTGGAATATATGTCCAAAAGATATGCACACTCTTTGATAGAGTGACCAAGAATAGTGAAGTTTTTTACCCTGGCTCAATGAGCTTTCCTTTCATATGGTCAGTGATCCAGCAGAAGGAGCAAATGTTCATAAATGATAAAACTATATTCGATAGACTAGACTTCTCTGCACATATACAATAATGTGTGTGTATGAATAGTAATTAACTGTGACTTAACTGTTGCCTTATACTTCATTAAACATTATCACGGAGACATATTCCTTCAAAAACAATTTGCATCTCTCCTTTCAATAGTCTTCCCTATCTGTTTGTATTTCATTAAATAAAGCTTTCAATATCTCCAGTAGAAAATTCTCTGAGAAGTCTCAGGGAAAACGAAAAAATGGTTGCCTGCACTCTTCCCCATGTAGAAAGTCAGGATGTTTTTCTGACCTTGTTTCCATCTACAACTTTGAGGACACATTATCTGTTATGGCTTGCATCTAGATGGCTCCCAAAATTCTCATGTGCTCATAGGCAGGAGGTGGCTGTATCAAGTGTATTTGATGCTGGATTAGGGTTTGTGTTACTGGAGTTAAGGGTGTGTGATAACTAAATTGGTTTAGCATAGTTCTGGGTGTAGATAATGGAAGCTCTATCCTGGGTATGTGTGGTACCAAGCAACAGTCTTTGTTGTAGTCAGAGTTTGCAAGGGAAAGGATTTAACACAGGACACATAATTTTATAGGATTATTTTATAATGTTCACCCAAAGAGTCAATGCAAAAGAGTGCGGGAGATCTGTCCACACAATAGAGACACAAAGAATCCAGCTGAAGGCCTGGATCCCATGGCAATGTCCTACACAAGTCCAGCTGGAGACCTAGAGCCCATAGCAATCACCCCATGAGTCCAATTGGAGGCTTAGAGCCCACAACAATGTCTCATGCAAGTCTGTTTCAAGGATCTGCACTGGGAAGGCCCAAAGTTCAGTGGTGGAAGGTAGAAAATCTATGCCATCGGGATGAAGGATCTGTGACATCAGGCTGAGGGATCTGCACTCAGGCCAGGAAGTGACATGCACAGTAAGGACCAAATCTCCATGGAAAATAACAGCAGCCATTCTCAGCAACAGTGAGGTTCTGAGCTGCTCTGATGATGAGAAAAGCTGAGTTCATATCAGGAAAGCCAGGATGATGAACTTCTCCAAGAGAATCAACAGCACACCCTCTTCCCATCCAGTTCTCTTTTTATGCTGTTTGCAACAATCCTCAGGTGGGCATTCCACACCCCTCACCACACTGATTCAGTTCAGCTGGGTGTTACAAGTTGACCAACAGTTGCCAATCCACCATAGGCTGGTAGCCTGGATGGAATGTAAAGGGACAGAAACAAGGCAGGCTGACTGCTTGCTGCTTTCTGCCTGCCATGTCATGGGCTGTTTCTACTCTGTGACACACTTTTGTCATGCCACCCTGCCTTGGAGCTTACTGACTATAGACTGAAACCTGTACAAACTGTGAGCTGAAACAAATCTAGGGGAATAGCTAGAGTTCATGCTGTTTGGATGATCCTTCAATGCAACAGTAAAGTTGTACATGCAAACCACTCAATGCAATTCATGTGTAAGCAGTAATGAGCCTAGAGCTGCTGCTGTGTTCAAATTCACATGGGAAACATTAGCTTAACATCAAATATAGCTCAAAAGTACCATAAATTATTATCCTACAATTTACCTTTTGGCCAAAAATACCACCAAGGGCCGGTGAGATGGCTCAGCGGCGTAAGCGCCTGCCTTGCAAGCGCAAGGGCCCGAGTTCGACTCCCGGATCCCACATACGAAAAAGGGGCCGGTGATATCGCTCAGCGGCACGGGTGCCTGTTGGCGCGTGAGGTCCTGAGGTCGACCCCCCGGTACCCACAAAAAAAAAAAAATACCACCAAAACAGTGCCCCCTTTGGTGGACCACCCTCTCTGCCTCCCCATTTACCCCAGCTATGAAGCCCTTCCTCCTTTAACTTGTGAGTGTTGGATAATTTGTCTCAACAATGAGGAAAGTAAGAAATATTTATGAAAAATTTTATCCTCTGAGCCTCTCTTTGTAGTAATCATTTGGTATACTAAGCAATAAAGAATATATGTTAGTCTTGTAGAATGATGTGAAACATCAAAAGTAACTCTTATACCATTCATATTTGATTGTATGCATTTGGGCACACAATTGTGTCATAAAAGGTACTATCAATTCATGAAGATCAGGTAAAAAACAATAGAGAGTTTCTTATAGTGTTCCACATTTATTAAACTAAATGAATAAACTACAAGGAATTTTTTGAGTAAATAAAAACCTTTGCTTTTCAGGTCATCACTGAAAACATATACTATTTGAAAAATGTCCATAGGATACATACTTCCTTATTTTTGTTTTGCAAAGTAGAAAGAACACACTTGTTTTAAAACTTGTTTTTGTAACTTGTATAAGAGTTACAAAGTCATGAAATATAAAAAATAAAATAAAAGAATATATATTAAAGATGGAAGAACTATAATTACTTTAATATACTGCCCTGTGTATTAAAAATATAGCCCTGTATAATTGTTGTACCCATAAGTATGCAAATATATTTTCATAAAAAGGGCCATACACAGCATTATTTGCATCCTTTTTCAATTAGCAATATAAAATGTGATGCCTTTCATATTGATGAATAAAGATTATATCATCATAAAGGAATACATTTTTGTATTGAGCAATCAGTCTCTTTGTGATATTTGGGATATTTTAAATTTTCCTACACTACAAATGATGTTGTATAGAATATATATCTTTCTTTGTGTATCCTTAGCATAAAAGCAAAAATGTTGAATTAAATCTTTAAATACTTTTAAATTTTTACACAAATCATCAAAAATTCTCAAAAAACTCACATCCATTTGTATAAGCTATATATGAGAATGCTTTTGTCTTTAAATCTTCGCAACCTTGGGTTCTTACTAAACTTTTCAATATCTTCATATTCTACTTCATTCAATGAACAATTTATTTTCTTATTCAGATACAGCACTGCTTTAATCAGGGTAAGGTAGTGTAAATTTCCTTTAATTGCTTAACTTGGGAAAGTTTTTTTGCCTATCCAAGTGCAATGATTTACTTGGGATAATGTTCAATATACTGAAGTGTACAAATCTGTGCATATAATTTTGAATTTATAACAAATGTATATATCCATATATGCCCCACTCCAAACAAAATACCTAATTTTTACATCAATACAGGAATGTTCCCAGGCCAGTGATATAGCTCAGCGGCATAAATGCCTGCCTGGCAAGCACGAGGTCCTGAGTTCTACTCCCAGTACCTGCATATAAAAAAGTAAATAAATTAAAAATAAACAAATAAATAAAAAAGAATGGTCGCTTGCACCTATTCCAAAAAGCAGCTATTTTTTATTTCTGTAACCATGTAGTAAATTGCCAGTTCTTTTTTTGTATTTTAATTTTTATTAGTACATGTTGGCAACACCTAATGACTATAGTTTTAGTGGGTATTTGGTAAATGTATATGAAATAACTTAATTATTTTTACATCCATTTCCTCTTCCCTTCCCCTCTCCCACCATTGCCTGGTTCACTTCCCAATGTAAAAGATCTTTTTCCCTGTTCCTATTTATTTAGTTTTTATTAAGCTCATCATTTATACTTTGGGTTTATCATATAAGAAACCATATAGTGTTTATGGTGATAAGCCTGACTTATTTCACTTAATATTATGGTTGCAGGGTGCATCCATCTTCCTAAAAATGACTCAAGTTTATCCTTCTTTGTAGCACTCCATGTGCATAAATACCACATTTTCTTTATTCTTCTGTTGATGGACATATAGACTGCTTCCAAAATTTAGCTAATATAAATTGCACTGCTATAAACATGAGTATGCATGTATCATTGTAATATGATGTATTTAACATATTTGGAAAAAGCCTAGTGAAGGAATAGCTGGGTCAAGTGGAGTTTGTTTTTAGAATCTCCATAGCAATTTTCATACTGGTCATACTAGTTTACATTCCCATCCACAATGTAGAAGGTTTGCTTTTTCACTACAGTCTCACCATTATTTCTTACCATATGATTGTTTTGTGATTATGATTATTTCTGTAGTAAGATGAAATCTCAGTGTTGTTTTCTCTCATGGACAGTGAAGTTAAACACTTTTTATGTATTTACAGGCCATTTACACTTCCTTTTTTATAATAAAGTTTATTGGTACAATTCAAATATACAAAATGATCACATTCATCATAGGGAATTTATACCTGTACAAGATATCTTAGTTCCTATTTTTTTCCTTTTCCCTCTGCTCTTTTCAACCCTTCTTCCCCACCTTTTTTACAAAGCTTTGTTTCCATTTTATCCTTTTTCATTTCAATTTTTCTTTTTCCTTTTACCCCTCCATGGCCCTTTCCTTTTGAACAATTACTTCCTACTTCACAATAGTTATTATATATTTTGGTTCTTATTTACACATTCAGTATCTCACAGCAGACAAACAATGAGATATTTACACACATGTGTCTGATTTATTTCTCTTAAGAATATGGTCTCAAGGTCTATGCATTTAGCTAAAAATGTCTCAAGTTTATCCTCCTTTATCGCAGAGCAGCTATCCATTCTATATTAAAAAAAACTCACATCTTTTATTTATAATTGTTATTATTTTATGAAAAAACAAACAAAATTTCAAAACAAAACAATAGGACAATAATACTAGTTAATACACTGCTTATTGTTCTCTTCAAAGTAATTACTCACAGTACAGGATATGGTAATGAAAAATTCTCCAAACAATATCAACACAAACCTTTCTTTTCAATAAACTAAGAGAAACTAGTAGTAAAACTATCTTAGCTATCTTGTATTTTTCCCTTTCCCTTCCTTCCTTTCCTCCTCCCTAGTGCCTCTTTCCTTTTGAAAAGTTCCTTACCATTTCTGAATACCTACTGTACATTTTGGACCTTATTTACTATTTCAGTTTCTAACACCATGGAGACAATATGATGTTTACACATATGAGTCTGATTTATTTCACTAATCGGTATGGTCTCCAGTTGCAACCATTTAAATATAAATGTCTCAAGTTTATCTTGAGACTGAGTAGTGCTCCATTGTATAAAGAGACCACATCATTTTTATCCATTCCTCAGTTGAAGGACATTTGGATTGTTTTTGACATTTAGCTATTGCAAATTGTGCTGCTATAAACATGAGTGCACATATATTGCTGTGATACGATGATTTGAATTATTCCAGAAATATATCTAGAAGGGGAATAGCTTGGTCAAATGATAACTCTAATCACCGTTTTCTGAGGAATCTCCATAACGATTTCCATAGAGGTTGCACCAGTCTAACCTCCCATCAACAGTGGGGAAGGTTTCCTTTATTCATACAGCATTCGTTATTGGATGATTTCATGATGATAGCCTTTCTGGAGTGAGAAGGAATGTCAGAGTTGTTTTAATTTGCATCTGTTGAATGGTCAATTATGTTGAACTTTCTATCGTATAATTATTTGCCATTTGTGTCTCTACATCTGAGAAGTGTCTAGTCATCTCAAATGCCCATATTTGGGTTGGGTCTTTGAATTTGGTGTGCCTGATTTTTTCATTTCTTTATATGTTCTAGATCTAAATCTTCCATCTCAGGGAAAACTGGCTAAAATATTTTCCCACTCTGTGGGTTGTCTTTTCACTCTGTTGGTGATTTCTTTTGCTATGCAAAAGCTATTTAATAAGATGAGATCCCAGTTATTGACTCTTTGTAGTATTTCCCCTGTGATCTGCACTGTGTTCATAAAGTCTCTGCATACGAAGATATCTTCAAGTTTTATAACTATTTTCTCTTGCAGTAGATTTAGTGTTTCTGTTTTAGTATTTATATCTTTTATCCATTTTGACTTTAGTTTACTGCATGGTAATAGACTTGGGTCTAGTTTTAGTATTTGGCATATGAAAAGCCAGTTTTACCAGCACCATTTATTAAAGAGCCTATCTTTCTTCCAGTGTACATGTTTGACACCTTTGTCAAAGATAAGGTAATGTGTGTGTTTGGAGCTGAGTCTACATCTTCTAATCTGTTCCACCAATCCTCAAGTCTGTTTTTTATTTTTTTCCCAGTAACATCATGCTTTTATCACAGTAGCTTTGCAATAAAATTTCAAGTCAGGAATTGTGATGCCCTCGGATTTGCCTTTGTTGCCTACAATTGCTTTTGCTATTCTGGGTCTTTTCTGTTTCCAAGTGAATTTTAGGAATGTTTTCTCTTATTCTGTGAGGTGTGCTCATGGTATTTTGATAGGGATTGCATGAAATCTGTATAACAATTTTCAGAATATGGCCATTTAACTAAGTTGGATCTTCCTATCCATGATCGACAGATAACTTTCCATTTTCCAATATCCTCTTTGATATCCTTTTTCAGAGTACTTTAATTTTCAATTTAAAGATCTTTTGCTTCCTTTGGCAGATTGATTGCTAAGTATTTCATTTTTTGAATGCTATTGTGAAGGGGGTGGTTTACCTAATTTCTCTCAGTGAGTTTGTTGTTTGTGTACAGGAATGTTGTTGATTTTTGAGTATTGACTTTTTATCCAGCAACACTACTGAATTGGGTTATTAAATCTAGAAGTCTTTTGGTGGAGGTTTTGTGATATTCTTTGTAGAGTATCATGTCACAAATAATGGCAATTTAACTTCTTATTTTCTATCCTTTTTATTTCTTCTCTCTCTTGTCTAATTGCTTTGGCTAATGTCTCCAGAACTATGTGGAACAGGAGTGGAGATAGTGGACATCCGTGTCTTGTTCCTGATCTTAGAGTGAAAGGTTTCAGTTTTTGATCATTTCATATGATGTTGTTTGTTGGTTTGTCATACATGGCTTTTATCAGACTGAGGTAAAGATAATCAATTCCAATTTTCTGTAGGTTTTTTTTTATCATGAATGGGTGTTTAACTTTGTCAAATTCTTTTTCTGCATCTATTGAGATGATCATGTGATTTTTGCCTCTGGCTCTGTTAAAATAGTGTATTACATTTATTGATTTACTTATGTTGAACCATTCCTGCATTCCTGGGATAAATACTAATTGGTTGTGATGTGTAATCTTCTTTATGATTTGCTGCATTCTGTTTGCTGGTATCTTATTGAGGATTTTTGCATCTATGTTCATTAGGGAGATCTTCCTGTAGTTTATTTTTTGGTTGGATCCTTCTCTGGTTTTGGTATCAGAGTAGTACTTGTTTCTAAGAATGATTTTTTAATTATTGCTTCCCTTTCAATTTCATTGAAGGGGTTCTGCATTAGTAGCATTAGCTCTTTTCTGAATTTCTTGTAGAATTTAACAGTGAATCTGTCAGGACCTAGACTTTTCTTTGTTGGTAAGTTATTTTTTTTTTAAATTAAAGAGAAAAATAGAACAAAATTTCAAAACAAGATAATGGGAGGGTAACAGTGTTTAATACATTGCATATTGCTATCTTTAAATTAGTTCCTCAGAGTACAAGATACCATCATTCAATTGTCGAAATATTATTAGTGCAAACTTTTCTTCTCAAAGAACTAAGTGAAATTAGTAGTATAACTATTAACTATATTTTATATATTTCTTTCTTTCTTTCTTTCTTTGCTTTTCCCTTCCTTCTTTTCTCCATTCTCTCATCCCAGGTTCTGTTTCCTTTTGAGGGTTCTTCCCATTTTACAATATCTATTGTACACTATGGATCTTATTTACTCATTCAGCTTCTCATACTACGGAGACAATATAATGTTTACACATGTGCATCTGGTTTATTTCACCTATATGTATGGTCTTGAGTTGCATCCATTTACCTATAAATGTCTCCAGTTTATCCTTCTTTATGGCTAAGCAATACTCCATTGTATAAAAATACCACATCTTTTTTATCCATTTCTTTTTTGATAGGCACATGGGTTGTTTCCAAGATCTAGCTATTACCAATTGTGCTGCTATCAATGGGTGCACATATATCGCTGTGGTATGATGTTTTTAATCCTTCTGGGAAGATAACCAGAAAGGGAACAACTTGGTCAAATGGAACCTCTCATCCTATCTTTTGAGGAATGGTCACACTGATTTCCACAGTGGTTGCACCAGTCTACATTCCCACCAACAGTGGAGAAGTGTTCCTCTTTCCCCACAGCCTCTCCAGCACATTTTATTGGTTGATTTCTTTATAATAGCCATTCTTTCTGGGGTGAGATGGAATCTCAGTGTTGTTTTAATTTGGTTTTCTCAAATGACCAGTGATATTGTACACATTTTCATATATTTATTTGGTGTCTGTTTTTCATCTTCTGAGAAGTGTGTATTCATCTCAGATGCACATTTTTGTATTGGGTCTTTAAATTTGGGAGTTCTGATATTTTGAGTTCTTTATATGTTCTTGATAGTAATCCTTTATCTGAGGAAGAGTTGACAAACATGTTTTCCCACTTTGTGGGGTGTCTCTTCACTCTGCTTTTCATTTCACTTGCTGTGTGAGACTTTTTAATAAGATGATATCCCAATTGTTGATTCTTTGTGATAGTTCCTGCATGTGTGGTCAGAGTTTCATTCATAAAGTCTTTACCTACAGCAACGTCTTCAATAATTTTACATAATCTATCATCCAAAATATTTAATGTTTCTGTATTAATATTTAGATCTTTGATCCATTTCAAATTTAGGTTAGTGCATGAGGAAAGATATGGGTCCAATACTAGTCTTCAGCATGTGCAGAGCCAGTTTTTCCAGCACCATTTATTTCAGAGGCCACATTTCTTCCAGTGAATATGTTTGGCAGTTTTTTCAAAGATAAGGTGGCTTATTTAAGTCTGGAACTGTTGATACATCTTCTAATCTGTTCCATTGATCTTTGGATCTGTTTTATTTGCCAGTACCATGGTGTTTTTATCACGGTAGTTTTATATTACAATTTCAAGTCAGGGACTGTGATGCCCCATGCCTTTCTTGTTGCCCAGAATTGTCTTTGCTATTCTAGTCATATTGTGGATCCAAGTGAATTTTAAGATTTTTTCTCCAATTCTGTGAGATATGCTGTTGGAACATTGACAGAATTGCATTAAATCTATTTAACAATTTTGGAAGTATGGCCATTTTCACTATATTGATTCTTGCAACCAGAGAGCAAGGGATATATTTCCATTTTCTGATATCCTCTTCAATCTCCTTTTTCAGAATATAGTAGTTTACGCTGTAGACCTCTTTTACATCCTTTGTTAGAGTGATTCCTAGGCATTTCATTATTTTGGATGTTTTTGTGAAAGGTGTTATTTCCCTAAATTCTTTCTCAGTGAGTTTGTTATTCTTGTACAGGAAGGCTATTGATTTTTGAGTGTTAACTTTGTATCCATCTACACTACAAAATTTGATTATTATATCTAGTAGTTTTTTAGTGGACATTTTTGGGGTCTTCTAGGTAAAGTATTGTGTTATCTGATAAATAAACTTCTTGCTTTCCTATTGTTATTCCTTTTATTTCTTTCTTTTGTCTAATTGCTCTGGCTAAAGTATCCAGAACTGTGTTGAATAAGAGACAGTGGACACTCTTGTCTTGTTCCTGATTTTAGAGAAAAAGCTTTCATTTTGGCCATTTATTATGATGTTTGCTGTTGGTTTGTCATAGATGGCTTTTATCCCATTCAGATGACCATCTATTCCAATTTTCTGTAGGGTTTTTATCATGAATGGTAACTGGACTTTTTCACAACCATTTTTTTGCATCTATTGAGATGATCATATCATTGTTGTCCTTGGCTCTGTTAAGGTAATGTGTATTAGATTTATTGATTTGTATTGTTGAACCATCTTGCATCACTGGGATGAATACCTCTAGGTCATGGTGTATAATCTTCTTGATGATTTGCTGCATTGTTTGCCAGTATCTTATTGAAGATTTTTGCGTGTATGTTCATTAGGGAGATTAGCCTGTAATTCATTTTCTTACTTAGGTTCTTCTCTGGTTTTGGTATCAGGGTAGTGCTTGCTTCCTAAAATGAATTTGCGAGTATTGCTTCCCTTTCAATTTCATTAAAGTTGGCCTGGGATACAGCTTAGCTGCACGGTGCTTCCCTGGCAAGCACAAGGTCCTAGGTTTGATTCCCAGCACCAAAAAATGACCAATTTCATTAAAGAGTTTGAGTAGAAGTGGTGGTAGGTCTTTTCTAAATTTCTTGTAGAATTCAGCAGTGAATTCATCAGGGGTTGGGCTTTTCTTTGTTGGGAGGTTTTTAATTACATCTTCAATTTCATTAATTGATATTAGTTTATTTAGAATGCTTATATCTTCCTGATTCAGCTTTGGTAATTCATATGTATCTAAGAATCCGTACTTTTCTTCTGCATTTTCCATCTTATTAGAATACAAATTTTCAAAGCAGGCATAGATGATCTTCTGCGTTTCTGCAGGGTCCTTTTCATTTCTAATTGCATGGATTTGAGTCTTTCCTTTCTTGATAAGGTTGGAGAAGTGTTGGTTGATTTTTTTAAACTTTCAAAGAATCAACTCTTTCATTCATTGATTCTTTCTATTGTTTTGTCTCCAATGTGTTAATTTCTGCGCTGATCTTTATAATTTCCTCCCTTGTTTGAGCTTTTGATTTACCCTGCTCTTATTTTTCTAGAAGCTTTTGGTTCATCATTAAATTGTTTATTTGCACTTGCTTTGTTTTCCTGATGTTTGTATTTATTGCTACAAATTTCTCTCTTAAATCTCTTTTCATTATGTCTCATAAGTTCTGGTATGTTGTATTCTAATTATCATTTAATTGTACAAACTGTCTAATTTCTTCCTTTAGTTCATCTGTTACCCATTCATTGTTCAGGAGGTTGCTATTTAATTTCAATCTGTTTATGGAGTTCTTCTGGTTTCTTTTGTCATTGATTCCCAATCTCTTTGCCCTAAGGTCTGATAATATGCATGGGATAGTTTTAATTCCTTTGCATTTACTTAAGTAGTTTCTATGAGCTAGTATGTGGTCTATTTTGGAGAAGGACCCATGTGCAGCTGAGAAGAATGTGTAATCTGATGTTGTGGGGTAAAACACGTTGTAGACATTTACTAAGCCCATTTGTTCAAAAGTTTGTTTCAGTTCTAATATGTCATTGTTGATTTTTTGTCTAGTTGATCTGCTTTTTTGTGACAGTGGAGTACTGACATCCCCCAATACAATTGTATTCATGCTTATTTGATTCTCCATGCCCATTAATATTTGTTTTATATAGTTGGGTTCATTTGTATTTGTTGCATATGTATTTATGATTGTTATCACTTCCTCTTGGATTTTTCCCTTTACAAGAATGTAGTGACCTTCTTGATCTCTTGATCAGTCTTGGCTTGAAATTCACTTTTTCTACAAATAGAATATCCTGGTTTCCTATTGCATGGAGTATTTTCCATCCTTTGACTTTTAGTCTATGAATTTCTTTTTGAATTAAATGTGTTTTTTTATGCAGCATATTGCTGCATCTTGCTTCTAGATCCATTCTGCCAGTCTTTGTCTTTTGATTGGTGAATTAAGACCATTACAATTTATAGATACTACCGATATGTACTGACTTATCCTTGTCATTTTCCTGTTGTTGGCTCCCCCTCTTTTTTGCTCTCCTTCTGTTTGTTTGCCTTGCCTTGTTGATTCCTTATGTTTGGTTTCATAGAGTTGTAGTCCTTGTTATCTCTTTATAGAAGGTCCTTCAAAATATTTCGGAGTGTTGGTTTGGTGGTCATAAATTTCCTCAGTTGTTCTTTGTCATGGAAGTATTTTATTTCTCCATCAATTTTGAAAGATAATTTTGTGTTGTACATCAATCTGGATTGAAGTTTGTTTTCCTTTAGAACTTGAAATACTTCACTCTAAGCTTTACTTGATTTAGGGTTTGAGCTGAGAAGTCAGCTATGATTCTGATGGGCTTTCCTTTACAGGTGATTTGTTTCTTTTCCCTAACAGCTTTTGTGGTTGTATTCTTGTGCTTAGTTTCTGAAATCGTGACTATGATATACCTGGCTGTAGAATTTTTTTGATCACGGCTGATTGCTGTTCTATATGCCTCAATTATCTGTATGCTAAGTGCAATTTCTCTACCGGGGAGGTTTTCTGCCATGATGCTTGTGAACAGATTTTTATACTATTTTTACTATCTCCTGCTTTTTCATTGATTCCAGTCAATCTTAAGTTATTCTTCTTTGCCTCAGCTAGCAGCTGCTGGATTGATTCCTCACGGCCCTTTGCTATTTTTAAGAAATCTTTCTTTTCTATGTTATCTAGAAAGAGATAACAAGGACTACAACTCCATGAACCACAACAGAAGGAATCAATCAGGCAAGGCAAACAAAGAGAGGGAGGGGAAAAAAGAGGGGGAGCCAACAACAGGAAAATGACAAGGATAAGTCAGTACATATCAGTTACATCTATCAATGTTAATGGTCTCAATTCACCAATCAAAAGACAAAGACAGGCAGAATAGATCAAGAAGCAAGATCCAGCAATATGCTACATACAAGAAATACATTTAATTAAAAAATATCATAGATCACTAACCACAAGCCTGTCTTCTATATCTGAGATCCTGTCCTCACATTGGCTTAATCTTCTGAAAATACTTTTGATAGAATTTTTATTTTCCTGGATATCTGCTTGGATCTGCCCTATGGATTCCATTTACTTCCTATGCTGAGCACACATGGCTCCCATAATTTTCTTAAGCTTGTCTATTTTTTTGTCTGTGTCTGCTCTAGAGTCACCTAGCACGGTCTTCATTTTGGACTCTATCTCTGCAATTATCTGAGAAATTATTTCTGATTTGATTTTTTCCAGAGCCTCATTCAATAGCTTTGTTTTTAACACTCCAGAGATGCCTGATGGGTGGCTTTCAGATTGTCCCACTTCATTGTCCCCTGGGTTTGCCTTTGGTGATCAGGATGCCTGGGGTTTCATCGTGTTTAAGTGTCTTCTCATTTTCCTTTCCTTTTTACTTTACTTCCTGGGGTGATGTTTGTAAATTGCCTCTGGTGGGTTGCTTTATTGGTAGTATTTAGAAACCTTAGGAGATGACTACTTCAACTAGGTATCTCCCCAGTGTAGTTTGTTTTTGGGTTTTGAGTCTGTTGCAAGTCCCACCTCTTCAATTTGGTGGAGATGAGTATTTGCTGCCTGTTTGACATTGTCACTTGTTCTTTGGCACTGTGCCACAATACTTTCTGTTACCCTTAGTCAATCTCAGTCATGGAATACCAGGAAGAACAGCTGTTTAGAACAATTATGTCACTTTTGGCTATAGTGGTAACAATAGCATCAAACAGATGACAGACTGAGCTAACCAATAATTTGCCATTTTTAACTGTATAAAAACTGTATAAACTAGATTTCTTGTTATATAATATAATCTAAGACAAACCAGAAAATCATATGCTGTTTACAAGTGATTAATATGTCAAATTTGTCCTCAGGGGTTAAAACATAAAGTGGGTTAAGGTGAAAATAGAGAAGTGGAAGAAGAGGAAGATATTAGAAGTAAGGCTGGAGGACAAAGGGTGAATCATGCTAACTTTGGGAAACTGGTAGAGAAGACTGGAGAGAAGAAGAGAAGGAAGAGATGAATAGAACAGAACCACAACCACAAAGAATCTAGGAACAAAATTCACACTCATATAAAAACAAGATCAAACAATGAAGAAGAAAAACACAAACAAACAAAAATAAAACCACCACCACAAGAAAAGACAAAGAGAGAGAGAGAGACAAAAACAAAAAAGTCCACTTCCAGGTTTGTCTCTGCTGTCACTGATAGACAACATGTGGAAACAGGGCTCCAATCCGTGCCAATATATCCCAGCAAGCCAGCAATTGTTTTTTGGTGTTGCAGTGGATAATCTCAGGGAGCCTGCACTTTCTGGCTGAGATTAGACTCATTTGGCCTGTGACAGCACACCTTCTGTGTGTCTGAGCCCAGCTGGGAGCCACTAGATGGAACCTACAGCTGCTCTGAGATCTGAGGTTAGGCAGTCCTATTCCTTGATGGCTTCTGGTCAATTGCACACTCGCACAGGAAAACTAAGCCCTCTGCACTCACCCCTAGCCAGTGCAGACCTTCAAGTCTGTCTGCTGCTCCTTTCCACTGCTGTGTCTCTCTGTGAAGGCCTCTAGGGTTGCAGGCAGTCACCATGTGTCCACAGGTTTGAACCTCTCTGGTGCAGTAAGTCCCATCTCAGGGAGAAGTTGCTGCTGACTACCTCTTTCTTCTTCAGTGAAGTTTCTTTCTTCACTCTCTCCGTGAGCTTCAGTTCATGCTTCAGATCTTTCCTGGTTCCAGGGTACCCACTTCTGTTCTTCTTGTGTTCCTTGAGTTGCTCGAGGATTAAAGAATCTGGATGATAACTCTCTGAGACAGTCTTTCTCTGCAGCTTACCACTCTGCCATCTTGGTCACCTGTTGGTAAGATTTAATAACATTTTCAATTTCTTTGATTGATATTGGGTTATTTAGAAATTTAGTGTCTTCTTGATTCAATTTTGGCTATTTGTATGTGTCTAGGAATCTGTCCATTTCTTCTTTGTTTTTCACCTTATTAGAATACAGTTTCTCCAAGTAAGTATTGATGATCTTCTGAAATTCTGCAGGATCCATTGTGATTTCACCCTTTTCATTCCCAATTGTTTGAATTTGAGTCTTTTATTTCTTTTTGATAAGTTTGGCTAAGGTTTTTTCCACTTTACTTAATCTTTCAAAGATCAAACTCTTCTATTCATTGATTCTTTGTATTATTTTCTTAGTTTCAATTGCTTTAATTTGTGCTCTTATCTTTAAATTTCCTCCCTCATATGAGCTTTGAGTTTGATTTCTTCTTCTTTTTGCTAGAAGATTGAGATTTAATATTAGGTTGTTCATTTGATCTCATTCTGTTTTCCTGATGTGAGAATTCATCACCATAACATTCCCTTTTGTACTGATTTTATTGCATCCCATAATTTCCATATGTTCTATTGATGTTATTATTTAAGTGTAGATGCAGTTTATCTCTTTTAATTTCTTCTGAGACCCATTTGTTGCTCAGAAGTGTCTTGTTTAATTTCCTTGTTTATGTATTTTTGTGATTTCTTTTGCTGTTGATTTCTAGTTTCATTGTGCTATGATCAGACAATATGCATGAGATGATTTCAATTCCTTTGCATTCACCTAAGCATGTTATATGGGCTGATATTAGGTCTATTTTGGAGAACACCCCATGTGCAGCTGAGAAAAATGTGTATTCTGATGCCATGGGGTGGAACACTCTGTCAACATTTACTAAGTTCGGGCCGGTGAGATGGTTCTGTGGCATAAGTGCCTGCCTGGCAAGTACAAGGTACTGAGTTGGACTCCCGGAACCCACATACAAAAAAAATGGCCAGTGATATCATTCAGCAGCACAGGCGCCTGCTGGTGCGTGAGGTCCTGCGTTCGATCCCCAGTACCCACAAAAAACATTACTAAATTCATTTGTTCACAGTTTTGGATTAATTCTGATATTTCCTTGTTGAATTTTTTGTCTAGTTGATCTATCTTTTGTGAGAGTGGCATATTAAGCCCCCCATTACAAATGTCTTAGTGCTTATGTGATTTTGCATTTCTGTTAATATTTGTTTTGTGTAATTTAGTGCACCAGTATTTGGTGCATATATATTTATAAATGTTATCTCTTCTTCTTGGAGTTTTCCCTTAACAAGTATATAGTGATATTTTTTGTCTCTTTTGATCAGTTTTGCTTGAAGTTCACATTGTCTGTAAATAGAAGTGCTACCCTTGCTTTTTCTGGGTTCCTGTGCAATGGGGTATTGTTTTCCATCCTTTAACTTTTAGTCTATGAATTTCATTTTGAATTAAATGTGTTTCTTGAATGCTGCATATTTTTGGATCTTACTTCTTGATCCATTCTGCCAGTCTGTTTCTTTTGATTGAGGAGTTGATACCATATACATTGATAGTTATAACTGATATGTATTGGCTTATCTTTTTCATGTTATTTTCCTCTTGTTGGTTCCCTGTCTTTTCCTCTGTTTAAATGCTTACCCTGCCTGGTGGCTTCTTTCTATTGGTGTTCTTGTGTTTGTGGTCTTCATTTTCTCTTTCTAATATATCCTTCAGAGCATTTTGAAGACTGGTTTGGTGATCATGAATTTCTTCAGCTGTTCTTTGTCATGGAGGTATCTTATTTCTCCTGTAATTTTGAAAGATATTTTTGTGGGGTACATCAATTAGGGTTGAAGTTTGTTTTCTTTGGGGGCTTGAAATATCTCACTCTAAGCTTTCCTTGATTTGAGGATTTGTGTTCAGAAATCTGCTGTAATTCTGATGGGCTTTCCTTTATAGGTGATTTGTTTCTTTTCTCTGGCCACTTTTAGTCTTTAGTTCTTGGGCTGAATTTCTGGAATTTTGATTATTATATTCCTTGGCATAGATTTATTTTGGTTTTGACTATTTGGAGTTCCATATACTTTGTTAATTTGTATATAAAATTCTTTATCCATTATTCCTTCTGAAAAATGTTTTTGGCTTTTGCTTCATCTCTGGCTTTCTCACTGATTCCAGTCAATCTTATGTTGTTCTTCTTTGTTTCATCTTGCAGCTGTTGGGTTGATTTTTCATGGTATCTTTCTATTTTTAAGAAATCTTTCTTTTCTTGTCACTAGCTTCAATTCTGTCTTCAAGATCTGATATTATATCCTCACCTTCATTCAATCTGTTGTGTGTACTTTCAATGGTGGTTTTAATCTCTTGGATTTCTGTTTGTATGTCTCTCATGGGTTCAATTTCTTTCCTATATTAGGCATATGTTTTCCATCGTTTTTCTAAGATTTTCCATTTTTTAATCTGTGTCTACTCTAATATCTTTCATTTTGAGCATCATTTCTTTTGGCACCTTAGAGATTACTTTTTCTGTATCCTCTTCCATTTGTTTTTTTCACTTCTGTTACTATCCTTTCAGAAAGTTCCATTGGTTGGCTTGCAATTTCCTCTATCTCATTTTGTTCTGAACTTGTTCTGGGTGGGCTAGGTGTCTGGGGTTGCATTTTGCTTTTTCTTATTATTGTTGTCATTTTTTATTTTCTATTTTTTTAATTTTATTTTGTTTTCTGTGTTGATGCTTGTAGATTTCTTGTGGCAGATAGCTTTATCCCTGGTTTTGAGGCTTCCCTAGGAAATGTTTATTCCTCAGAGATGCATTCTTGATGTAGGTAGTTCTTGGGCTTTTTGTCTATACCAAGAACTTACCTTTCCAATGTATTAAGAATGAGAATTTGCAATCTAGTTGACTCAGGATTCACTCCTTTGATTCTGGACTATTGTGATGTTATAACCCCTGAGAATCACAGTGTTGTCATACAGGGGAGAAAAAATCTGATTATATCAGGTATGAAATTCTAGCTAAAGTAGCACAGTTAACAATAATGGTAGTCTCAAACATAGCCTGGCGAATAACAAAATGTTGTATCTATTAGCCTGATACCTTTAAGCATAAAAGCCAATTCTACAGTAATATAACAAAATCCAACATATAATAGGAACTCGTATGCAGCGATTTTCCCTTTAGTGGAGTGATTTTACCCTGTTGTGGGAAGTTTTAAGAGGGATAGTGGGCAGGATAGAAATGAATGAGATCAAATATAGTAGGAGCAAGCTGGAGGGAAGAAGATGATCACCCAAGTTTTGGGAAACTGTAGGACACAAAAGGGAAAGAGTAAAAGAGAAAGCCAAGGAGCACTGAAGTTAACCATAAAGAGAAGGGACAATATTTACTCACATGAAAGTGTCATAAAATCCAGTGAGATAGTTGATGAAAGAGTGACAGAGGACAAGTAGAAGAAAACAAAAAGAAAGGTAAGTAATATGTCAGGAAAAAAAAGAGAGAGAAAAGAGAAGAAACAAAAAGTAAAAATAAATAAAAAAAGAAACAAAGTAAAACAAAACCCCCAACCAGAGAGAAAAAAGAAAGCCAATCAAACATAGAAAAATAAAAGTTCGTGAATGCATTTGTTTGCAAACAATTTTGTTCACAAACAGAAGTGTTTGGCAAAACTTTATTTTCATTTGCAGCATCTGGTGACAAATATGACTGTGGCCATCTCTCCCACACAAACACAACAATAATTGTGACCATCTTTTCCAAAATCGTATAGCAAAATAAGTTTGTAAACCAAGATAGACAGACAGATAAATATGTAAGTAGATAGATAATAATAGAAGATAGACAGATGGATAGAGCACAAGATGAAGAATAGGTAAGAGAAGTCATGGTGATATGTAAAATAAGGAAGAGTGAAAAGAACAGAATAGGGAGGTAAGAAATTTTATAAAAAAAGGCAAAACAGAGCAGAATGAAGGAAAAACTTTAAAAGAGAAAAGAAAAAAGACTGAGAGAATAAAGGAAAAACACTTGAGAAAAACTTTAAAATGGAGAAAAAGTTTAAAAAATATATTGATACAGAAGCAAGAATGAAGAAAAGAAATTAGAAAAGAAAATAAAGTAAAATAAAACAGAGAGAACCTGGAACTGACACAAGAGCAAGAAAATATACAAACAACCCCAAAATTGCCACAATACCATACAGTCAGAATTTCCACATATTTTTTCCTACTTTTGTGGTAGTAGGTTTGCAGGCAGCAAACCCAATCCCCCCATACACACACACATACACACATACACACAATTGCAGGCTGCTTACCTGTCACTCCAGGAGTGGCAAGTGCTCTCAGTGTCTTTTGGCCAGCCTCATTGCTGCAAGCTGTGTTTTCCATGTAGTTAATTGCAGTCTTTTGTCTCTGTCCAAAGATCCAACCACATCAATTAATTTGGGAAGAGTAAAATGTGAAATAGCTTGTGTGACACCGAGCTCTCTCTTGCCTTCTGCCAATGTCCTATTCATTCCTGCACTGCTTGCTGCTGAAAAAAAATCCCATGTTCATATCAGTTTTCTCCTTCCAGGTGCCAGCTGACCTCTGTTCCTTCACTCTAAGGTTCCAATCTGTCCCTGCCTCAAGAATGACCCTTTCCAGCCTGCAGAAAATAGCACCATCCTTAGATTTCAACTAGGGCCTCTTCCCTGCATGGTACAGTGGTCAGTGGTTAGGATTTCCTGCTGACTCAGAGCTTTCTGTTGTTTGGGAGAAACGGGAAAGCATTCACTCTGAACAGACTGCTCAGTCTCTCCATTTCTCCATTGTGACCTGGGATGTGATCTATGGATCCCTGTTGGGAGGGCTAGGTGCTTTCCTGAGTTTGTAATGTTTGGCCTCTCTTGGTCTAGAGCCAGGGTGGGAGGTTTTCCTTTGCCAGTGGTGGGTGGTGGGTAGGATGCTGCCAATAGGCAGTCTCACCTAGTATTTAGGAGGATAACACGTGGAAGGACATCCTATTTCCTTTTTTATCCTTGCTTCTATTGGCTTTCCTGAGGCCCAAACCCCATTTAAATCCCACACTGGATTTTCTCTTTCAGATGAGAAGGGTATGTGAAAAGCCTATCCAAGAAGCCTGGCATCTGCAATGCTGGCTTCTTCCCTCTGGCTATTAGAACCACTCATGAAATGACATGTTATACAGTAAGGCATGTGTGTAGGGGGTGCATCCTTCTAGTGACACCCAGATATAAGCTTTCATCTAGCTAGATCATCTTTCAAATGATTTTCTGGTTTTAGTTGTGATGGCCTCCTTCATTTCAGAGTACCTGTGTTTTCCAGTGACTCTTCTTGAATGTGACTAACCCTTCTTCTCAAATCATCCATGTTGGAATCTAAACTGGTTTGCCAGTTTTGAGGTTCACATGAGTGACATCATAAAATATGTACTCTTTCATTTTTCATTCAATATATGTTTTTGAGTTTTATCTATGTTGTTTTGAAATATAGTAGTTTATGTATTTTTATTGTGGAGTAACAATTCATAATTTATCCACTTTTGTTGATGGATATTTTATTTATTTCTAGATTTTGCTTATAATGAATAAAGCTGAGGTAAATATTCTCTGATATACTGTGGTGGACATTTATTATTTTTCTTGGTTTAATACACAAGAGTGGAATTTCTGATAGATTAAGGCTATATTTAATCTTATGAGAAATTGACAGTTTTCTAAATTAGCCATAATGTTTTATACTTCCATCACTAGTTATGGACATTCTAGTGCCCCATGTAACTGATATTTGGTGATCTCAAGTCTTTTGATTTTAGACATTCAAGTTTGTATACAATGGTGTCTAATTTTGATATAATTTATATTTTAGTGGGAAAAATAATGTTGAATGTGTTTTTCATATGGGTATTAGCTATTAATACCTCTTCATGGGGAAACTCCTGTTCTTTGCCAATTTTTATAGTCATTTGTCTGTTTATCATTGATGTGTAGAAATTTTTCATACATGTGTCATATACATACTTTGTAAGATATACATATTTAAAATGTCATTCCCCAATCTATAGTGCTTTTAGCTGCTCTTTCAAAACAGGTAGGTTTAAATTTTTTCCCAGCTGATCATGCTTTTCTTCACTTTTGAGTTTTTTTTCTTTGTTTTATAGTCATTTGAAAGAAATAACTTTTTGATATTTTGATTTACTCTATCATTTGTTTACTTACATTGTGTTAAATTCCTTTACCACTTTCCATTGAGCTTTTGATTGGGATATATTTAACTTATCAATAAAGTTTGGAAGAATTTAAAATATAATTTTTCTTATCAATGAATATCATGGTATTTTTAATTTAATCATTTTCTGTCTCTCAATAGAGTTGTGTATATTTTAATTAAATGTACTGTGAAATACACTTCATTACTTTCTCCAATCACTTAATATAGTGGCTTTATATTGCCAATACTTTTTTGAAGATAGTAGCCTTACTAAGAATTCAAAATCCATAGCTTTTCAGGATGGATTTTATCTTAGAAAAAATTCTTACCAAATTTTGTTGATACTAGCTTCACCTTATAACTACTTTGACACATGTTACTTGCCTGACTGATTGACTGATTGTTTTGAGACAGGGTCTCACTATGGTGCCCCAGCTGGTCTTAAGCTCCTGAACTCAAAAAAGTCCAACTGGAATGTGAACGATGAACACTGTGAGTCAAGCATGTAGATTCTTTCTATTTTGTGGCTCAGTCACTTACAACATACTTTTTTTAGTTTTATTCAGCTACCTGAAAAGTAAAGGCAATAAGATTATGCAGGAGAGTCTTTGTTTCCTTTTTTAATTTGCAATAGCTCTACATTCACAGGAAGTAGCAAAATAGAGCAGGAATAGACCACCTAACTTTCACCAAGTTTTCCCTGATGTTTACATCTTATACAATTATACTATCAAAATCAGAAAATTGTCATTGTCTACATGTCTTTTTTATCACATGTAATGATTCGTGTAATTACTGCCACAATCAATATTCATCACCACAACATCTTTGCTGTCGTACACCATCCTTTCCTTGCTCTCCCATCCTTAATCCTGAAAATCAATTAAATTTTCTCCATCTGTAAAATGGTGTTATTTCAAGAATTTTATATAAATGGTATTACGATTATGTGAAGTTTTGAGATTGGCACTTTTTCATTCAGCATGATTCCCTTAATGTCCATTGAAGTTGTGTATCAATAGTTCATTCTCTTTGTATTGCTGATTAATATACCATAATAATACTGCATTTTGTTTAACTATTCATGTATTCATGCATATGAATATCTAGATTCTTCAGGTTGAGGCCAATAAAATAAAGCAACAGTGAAAACTCATATATAGGTTTATGTGTAAATATAATTTTTTATTTTCCTCAGATTAACGCATAGTAAAGAAATTATTATTTTGAATATTCATTGCATGTTTAGTTCTTTAAATAAATTACGTGTAGTTTCTAAATCAGGTCCAGAAACTTTGTGCTTTATTTTCTTCCTACATTCTTCTGCCTTCAAATGTAGTAAATAGTCATACCTAAATGAAAGGAATTCTAGAAAATGCAGTCTGTTTCAATAGGAGAAAAGGAAATGGGTTTTAGTGAATCCATAGCAATATCTGCTTCCCATTTGGTAAGCCTCTTTCACTTAGCTTGCTAAAATCTGTCCTTGATTCTAGTTGGCCAAAATCAGATTTATGCTTGCCATCTAAATGAAGAGTTACTTTGAGGATTTCCAGGGAAGAGGAGCTAGCTCATTTCCAGGTAATTTTATCTGTCTGTTATTTATCCTATATGCATATTATACTAAGAAGATTTGCTCTAGATTTAAATAATATTGAGTTGAGACATTGAAATATTCTCGAACTCTATATTTTTTTATCAAGACTGTATCATAGATTTGCCATATTTTACTCAGTTTGTTATATTAAACTATGCTAATTATTATGTGGTCATGCAATGCATACATGTACAGAAACAGCACGTTGGGCCATATATACATATAATGTCAATAAAAACGAAATAAAAAATTTAAAATAGCTTTTATGGAGAACATGAAATCAAGTAAGTTACTTAACCTTCCCTCAGTCTTTTTTAATTTGAATTGATTTATTTAATACTATACACATACAAACAGAATATTTTTGTTCCAGTGTTGTTTTGTAGGAAAAAAAAACACTTCTCTATAAATAACCCAAACATTATGAAAAATCTTGGAGGAGAATTTGCTGAGTCACTTTCCTTATTCCTATGTTATTTAACACAGAATTGAAATTTAACTTCTTGTGGGGTCATATCTGATTTTGAGCAGTTTTGTCAAACTGGTTATAATTTGGGTTATGATGAAACCAAAAACAGGCAAGCAATCCTCAGAAAATGAAGGGTTGTAATAATAGGGAATACATACACTTATACCTTCATTTCAGAGTGTATTCTTATGAAAGTCACATATCAGCAAACAGTACAGAAAATTCCAACTATAGCAAAATTGATGATTAATTAAGATTGTCCAGAATTCGCCAAAGGATTAGCTTTTCTGAAATAGGAAGTATATCTTTCTGTTCACTTCCCTCTGTTTCCCTAGCTTGTGTTTTGAAGGCAAAATCATAATTTGGAGAAAATATTACTGAGCTTCAAAAAAAATGATTAGAATGTTAGAATCTGTATTTATTGAGCAATTACATTTTCCAGCTATTGCCATAAATGTTTATGTTCATTATCTAGTAAAATTCTTGTGGTATTCTATGCAATATAGACTACTATTTTTTTAGTATTAAAGAAGAAAAACCCTGGAATTAGAGGTTAAGTAATTTGCCTTAGGTCCATGAGCCCATATATGGAAGTGTGTGACTTGAAAGTAAGTATTTGTTGCTCCATAATTTAGGGTATTAACCATGATGCAATTCTTCAATTAAGGTTTAATTCTTTGGTGAAATATACCAACCTCTAAACAATCTTAATTAATATTCATCAATTTTGCCATAGTTGGTCTTTTCTGTATTGTTTGCTGATATGCGACATTCATCAGAATACACTCTGAATTGAAGGTGTAAGGGTATGTATTCCCTATCATAACAACCCTTTGTTTTCTGAGGACTGCTTGCACGTTTTTGGTTTCATCATAAATATTTCTGCCAATATTTGCTGCTTATTTATTTCAGATAAAAATCAATCTTCTCTTTCAGTCCTCAGTAGGAAAACCCTGCCCTAGTTTATTTAGTAAGTAGTATAATTCTTTTTAAAAACCTAATAGGAAGACCATAGAGGAAAGGAGACTTTCAGGTTTCAACATTGTGCTTCTGCATAGATGGGTAGTCTTGTTTGCTTCAAATAACATTCTTCAAAATGAGGGTAAATTTCCCAGATGAAGTACAAGAGAGTTGATTTTCAATTTATTAGATGTGAGAAATTAGTTGACTGTAGGAAGACTTAGAAAAATGTTTTATTGTTACTCTACAAGTGAGCTAAGCCCCTTTTAGTCAAAAGATGTAAGTCTTAAATATTGAGAATTCTCAATTAAAAATGAATTATTTGACATTTTAGAAATATATGATTTTTGTGGCTAAAACATAAAATCCTATAAAAATATTTCATGTTAAAAATATTCCACCCATTCTTATCAATTCCATTTATTTCAAATATAACAGATTACTACTAATTTCTTGTATATTATAGCATTGGAGATAATTTAAATTCATACTGAAGTTCAAAAAATATTTATTATTGGGCCGGTGAGATGGCTCAGTGGCGTAAGTGCCTGCCCAGCAAGTGCGAGGGCCCAAGATCAACTCCTGGAACCCACATATGAAAAAAGGGCCAGTGATATCGCTCAGCAGCATGGGCGCCTGCTGGCACGCGAGGTCCTGAGGTTGACCCCTGGTACCCACAAAAAATAAATAAATAAATAAATTTATTACTAATTGCCTCCTTTTCACACATGTTGATACTACGGTACACATTTTTAACTTAAGTAAAATGGTATGTGAGGGTATTTTCATTTCAAGAAAGATGGCTTACTAATTTTTTGGTTTTGTTCATAAAATAAAGGCTTTATTTCCTTTTTTAATTTTTATTTTAAGGAAAAAATAGAACACAATTTCAGAACAACATAATAGGAGGGTAACAATAGTTAATACATTGCATATTGTTATCTCAAATTAGTTATTCAGAGTACAAGATACCAGCATTCTATTGTCCAAACAATAGAATCTATTTTTTAAATAAACAAAGAGAAATTACTAGTATATCTACCTATCTCATATATATGTATGTAGCTTTCCCATTCCTTCTTTTCTGTATTCCCCATCCCAGTTTCTCTTTACTTTGAAAAGTTTCTTCTCGTTCTGCAATATCTATTGTACATTTTGGATCTTATTTACTCTTTCAGTTTCTCACACTAGGGAGATAATATGATTTTTACACATGTGTATCTCGATTATTTCACTTATGAGTATGGTCTTGAGTTGCATCCATTTACATATAAATGTCTCCAGTTTATTCTTCTTTATGGCTGAGTAGTGCTCCATTGTATAAAAATACCGCATCATTTTTATTCATTCCTCAGCTGATGGGCACTTGGGTTGTTTCCAAGATCTAGCTACTACAAATTATGGTGCTATAAAAATGGTTGCACATGTATCACTGTGGTACAATGTTTTTAATTCTGGGAAGATACCCAGAAGGGGAATAGCTGGGTCAAATGAGATCTCCAATCCAAGTTTTTGAGGAATCTCCACACTGATTTCCACAGTGGTTGCACCAGTCTACACTCCCACAAACAGTGGAGAAGTGTTCCCTTTTCCACACTGCCTGTCCAGCATTAGTTATTAGTTGATTTCTTCATAATAGCCATTCTTCCTGGAGTGAGATGGAATCTCAGTGCTGCTTTAATTTTTTTTTTGTGGGTACTGGGGGTCGAACCATCAGGACCTTGTGAGCAAGCCAGCAGGTGCTTGTACCGCTGAGTGATATCACCAGCCCTTTTTATGTGGCTAACCAGGAGTCAAACTAAGGACCTCTCACGTGCCAGGCAGGCGCTTATGCCACTGAGCCCCCTCACCAGCCCTGTTTTAATTTGCATCTCTCAAATGACCAGTGATGCTGAAAAAATTTTCTTATATTTATTTGCCATTCACATTTCTAGATCTGAGAAGTGTGTATTCATCTTAGATGCCCATTTTAGTATTTTGTCTTTAAATTTAGGAGGTCTGATTTTTCTTTTTGAGTGTTTTACATGTTCTTGATTGTAATCCGTTGTCTGAGGAACAGCTGGCAAACATTTTTTTCCCACATTGTGGGTTGTCTCTTCACACTTTTAGTGCTTTATCTTGCGGTGCAAAAGTTTTTAATGAGAAGCGATCTCAGTTGTTGATTCATTGTGAAGGTTCCTGTGTGCTTGGGATTTTATTCATAAAGTTTTTGCCTACACGAATGTCTTCAAGAGTTTTACCTATTCTATTTTCCAGGAGATTTAATGTTTCTGTTTTAATATTTAGATCTTTGATCCATTTTGAATTTAGTTTTAGGTGCATGGTAAAGGTATGGGTATAATTTTAATCTTTGGCATGTGCAGAGGCAGTTTTTCTAGCACCATTTATTAAAGAGGGTATCTTTCTTCCAGTGAATGTGTTTGACACCTTTGTCAAACATAAGGTGACTTAGTATGTCTGGTGCTGTTTCTGCACCTTCTAATCTGGTCGATTGATCTCTGGGTCTGTTTTTTTTTTGCCAGTACCATGCTGTTTTTATCACAGAAGCTTTATAGTATAATTCCAAGTCAGGGATTGTGATACCCCCTGCCTTGCCTTTGTTGGCCAGAATTGCCTTTGCTATTCTAGGTCTGTTCTGGTTCCAAATGAGTTTTAAGATTGTTTTCTCTAATTCTGTGAGATATGTCATTGGACTTTTGATTAGGATTTCAATAAATCTCTATAACGACTTTGGAAGTATGGCCATTTTCACTATATTATTTCTTCATACCCAGAGCAAGGGATGCCTTTCCATTTTCTGATATCCTTTTCAATATCCTTTTTCAGAGTACTGTAGTTTTCAATGTACAGGTCTTTTACATCCTTTGCTAGACTGATTCCTAGGTATTTCATATTTTTTATGCTATTGTGAAAGGTGTTCTTACCCTAATTTCTTTTTCAGGTAGTTTGTTATTCATGTACAGGAAGGCTATTGATTTTTGAGTGTTGACTTTTTATCCAGCTACACTATTGAATTTCCTTATTAAATCTAGCAGTTTTTTAGTGACGTTATTAGGGTCTTCTATGTAGATTACCATGTCTTCTGCAATTAATGATAATTTAACTTCTTCCTTTCCTATTGCTATTTCATTTATTTCTTTCCCTTGTCTAATTTCTCTGGCTAAATTTTCCAGGACTATGTTGAATAATAGTGGAGACAGTGGACATCTTTGTCTTGTTCCTGAGTTTAGAGAGAAAGCTTTCAGTTTTGGTCCATTTAGTATGTTGTTGGTTGTTGGTTTGTCATAGATGGCTTTTATCAGATTGAGATAAAAACCATCTATTCCAATTTTCTGTAGGGCTTTTATCATGAATGGTACCTGGACTTTGTCAAAAGATTTTTCTGCATCTACTGAGATGATCATATGATTTTTGTCCTTGACTCTGTTTATATGGTGTATAACATTTATTGATTTATGTTGAACCTTCCCTGCATCCCTGGGATGAATCCAATTTGGTCATGGTGTATAATCTTCTTGATGATTTGCTGGATTCTGTTTGCCAGTATCTTATTGAGGATTTTTGCCACTGTGTTAATTAGGAAGACTGGCCTGTAGTTCTATTTCTTGGTTGGGTCCTCCTCTGCTTTTGGTATCAGGGTAATGTTTGCTTCCAGGAATGAATTTGGGAGTATTGCTTCCCTTTCAATTTCATTAAAGAGTTTGAGAAGTAGTGGTGTTAGGTCTTCTCTAAATTTCATGTAGAATCCAGTATTGAATCCATCAGGGCCTGGGCTTTTCTTTTTTGGGAGGTTTTTAATTACATCTTTGATTTCATTGGTTGATATTGGTTTATTTAGGATTTTTATATCTTCTTGATTCACTTTTGGCAATTCCTACATATCTAGGAATCTGTCCATTTCTTTGCATTTTCCATCTTATTAGAATACAAATTTTCCAAAGAGGTATAGATGATCTTCTGGATTTCTGCAGTGTCTGTGTGATATCACCCTTTTCATTCCTAATTTTGTGGATTCAATTATTTTCTTTCCTTTTTATAATAGGGTTAGATAAGGGTTTGTTGATTTTTTTAATCTTTCAAAGAACCAACTCTTTGATTCACTGATTCTTTGTCTCCAATGTATTAATTTCTGCTCTGATCTTTATGATTTCCTCACTTGTACAAGCTTTTGGTTCGCCTGCTCTTCTTTTTCTAGAAGTTTGTGGTTCACCATTAATTTGTTTATTTGTGCTTTTTCTGTTTTCCTGATATGGGTATTTACTGCTATAAATTTCCCTCTTAGGACTGCTTTCATTGTGTCCCGTAAGTTCTGGTACATTTTATTTCATTGTCATTCAATTGTAGAAACTTTCTAATTTCTTCCTTAATTTCATCTGTGACCCATTAATTGTTCAAGAGTGTGCTATTTAATTTCCATATGCTTAGGAAGTTCTTGCGTTTTCTTTTGCCATTGATTTCCAATTTCATTGCACTATGGTCTGATAATATGCATGGGATAATTTCAATTACTTTGCATTTACTTAAGCAGGTTCTATGAGCTAGTATGTGGTCCGTTTTGGAGAACGTCCCATGTGCAGCTGAGAAAAAAGTGTATTCTGATGTTATGGGGTGGAACACTGTACACATCTACTCAGTCCATTTGTTCAAAAGTTTGGTTCAGTTGTAATATTTCATAGTTGATATTTTGTCTATTTGATCTGTCTTTTTGTGACAATGGTGTACTGACATCCCCCAATACAATTGTATTAGTGCTTATTTGATTTTTCATGCTCATTAATATTTGTTTTATATAGTTGGATGCGCTGGTACTTGTTGCACATATATTTATAATTGTTATCTTTTCCTCTTGGATTGTCCCCTTTACAAGGATGTAGTGGACCTTCTTATCTCTCTTAATCAGTCTTGGCTTCAAATTCACTTTGTCTGCAAAAAGAATAGCTACCCCTTCTTTTTTCTGGGTTTCCGTTGCATGGAGTATGGTTTTCCATCCTTTGACTTTCAATCTATGAATTTATTTTTGAATTAAATGGGTTTCTTTTATGCATTATATTGTTGGATCTTGTTTCTTGATCCATTCTACCAGTCTGTGTCTTTTGATTGGTGAATTGAGAGCATTAACATTGATAGTTAAAACTGATATGTATTGACTTATCCTTGTCATGTTATTTTCCTGTTGTTGGCTCCCCCTCTTTTTATCCCTCCCTCTGTTTAATTGTTTGCCTTGCCTGTTGAATTACTTCTGTTGGGGTTCATGAAGTTGTAGTCCTTGTTATCACTTTTTAGCATGTCCTTCATAACATTTTGGAGTGCCAGTTTGGTGGTCATAAATTTCCTCAGATGTTCTTTCTCATGGAAGTATTTTATTTCTCCATCAGCTTTGAAAGATAGTTTTGTGGGGTACATCAATCTGCATTGAAGCTTATTTTCCATTAGAATTTGAAATACTTCACTCCAAGCTTTTCTTGACTTGAGGGTTTGTGCTGAGAAGTCAGCTGTGATTATGATGGGCTTTCCTTTATAGGTAATTTGTTTCTTTTCCCTAACAGCTTTTAAGATTCTAGTGTTGAATTTCTATAATCTTGACTATGATATGCCTGGCTGAAAAATTTTTTGACTGTGCCTAACTGGCATTCTATATGCCTCACTTATCTGCACATCAAATTCTTTTCCTCTACCAGGGAAGTTTTTGCCGTGATGTCTATGAGATTTTTTTTTATATCATTTATGCTATCTCCTGCTTTTTCTTTGACTCCAGTCGATCTTAAATTAATCTTTGCCTCATCTGGCAGCTTCTGGATTGATTTCTCATGTTCCCTTGCTATTTTTAAGGATTTTTTTCTTTTCATGATCACTAACTGCAAGCCTGTCTTCTATATCTGAGATCCTGTCTTCACATTGGCTTAATCTGCTGCCAATACATTTAATGGAATTATTTTTCTCCTGCATATCTGCTTGGAATTGCATTATGGATTCCATTTCTTTCCTAAGCTGTTCATTCATGGCTTCCATATTTTTTTTAAGCTCCTCTATTTTTTTGTCAATGTCTGCTCTAGAGTTCCTAAGCATGGCCTTCATTGTGGGCATCATCTCTGCAGTTAACTGATAAATTATTTTTGATTTGATTTTTTTCCAGAGCCTCATTCAATTGCTTTGTTGTTAACACTTTGGAGATGCCTGGTGGGTGGCTTTCAGATTGTCCCACTTCATTGTCCCCTGGGTTTGCCTTTGGTGATCTGGATGCCTGGGGTTGCATCTTGTTTAAGTGTCCTCTCATTTTCCTTTCTTTTTTTTTTTTGCAGGGTACTGGGGGGTTGACTTCAGGACCTCGTGTGCCAACAGGCACTCATGCCACTGAGTGATATCACTGACCCCTTTTTCATATGTGGGTTCTGGGAGTCGAACTCAGGCCCCCGTACTTGCAAGGCAGGCGCTTAGACCGCTGAGCCATCTCACTGGCCCCCTTTCCTTTCTTTCTTTAGTTTAATTCCTGGGGTGATGTTTGTAAATTGCCTATGGTAGGTTGCTTTATTGCTAGCATTTTAAACCCTTAGGAGATAACTACTTCTAGGTAGCTTCCAAATGTAACTTGTTTTTGGGTTTTGAGTCTGTTGCAAGATCTTACCTCTTCAATTTGGTGGAGATGAGTATTTGATGCCTGTTTGACCTTGTCACTGGTTCTTTGGCACTGTGCCACAATATTTTCTGTGACCCCCTAGTTAATCTCAGTCATGGAATACCAGGAAGAACAGCTGTTTAGAATAATTATGTCACTTTTGGCTATAGTGGTACGAAAAGCATCAAACACAGCCTAAAAAATGACAGACTGAGCTAACCAGTTATTTGCCATTTTTAACAGTATAAACTACATTTGTGATTACTTAAAACATCTTAAACAAATCAGAAAATTATATGCAGTATACAAATCCTTAATATTTCAATTCTGCCCTCAGGGATTAAAATTTAAAATGTGTTAAGGAGAAAATAGAGAAGTGGAAGAAGAGGAAAGAATTAGAAGTAACTCTAGAGGACAAAGGGGGATCATGCTAAGTTTGGGAAACTGGTGCAGAAGACTGGAGAGAAAGAGAGAAGGAAGGGATAAAAGGAAGAACAGAACAGAACTACAACCACAAAGAGGCTAGAAATTCCATTTGAACTCATATAAAAACAAGGTCAAACAATGAAGGAAAATAATCCACCACAACAACAATAAAAAACAAACAAGAAAGGAAAAAAAGAAAGAATAAGGTTCACTTCCAGTTTTGTCTCTGCTGTCGCTGGTAGACAATGTGTGGAGACAGAGTCCCGTTCCATGTTGATCTGTCCCAGCAAGCCAGCAGTAGCTTTTTGGCAGGGTAGTGGATAATCACAGTGAGCCTGCACTTTCTGCCCAAGACCAGACTCATTTGGTTGCTGCCGTCATCTCACCTTCCATGGGCCTGAGCCCAGCTGGGAGGCATAGATGGATCCCACAGCTGCTCTGAGTTCTGAGCTCTGCTGCCCCCCTCCAAGATGGCTCCTAGCCAATCACTCTCTTGCCTTAGATGACTAAGCCCTCAGCACTCAACCCCAGCCAGTGCAGTCCCTCACATCCACTGCTCCCTGGCACTGCCAGGTCTCTCTGTGGAGGCCCCTGAGCTCACCATTAATCATCATGTGTCTGAAGATTTGAACTGCTCCAGTCATGCAATGAATCCTGACTCAGGAAGTAGGTGCCAGAGGCTATCTCCTTGTTCTTTGTTGAAGTTTCCCTCTTCAGTATCTCTTTGGGGTTCAAATGGCACTTCAGATCCTTCCTGGGTCCAAGGAACCCACTTCCCTCCTTCTTGTCTTCTCAAGTTGCTATATTCCAGCATCTGGATTGCAACTCTCAGAGAGGCTTTTTCTCTCCTGCTCACCACTCTGCCATCCAGAATAAGGTTTTATTTCTTAAAAGAATTTTACATTTAAAAATGTGTAGAAAGTTCAGAGTTTCCATATATTCTTGTCTCTCATTATCTGCTGTTATTTATATATAATATGAAAATGATACATTTGTTACAATTGATGCACTATTCCTAATATATTATTTTTAATATTATTTTTTTTATGTGGGTACCAGAGTCCAACTGAGGACCTTGCACTTGCCAGCAGGCGCTTGTGCCACTGAGCGATATCACTGACCTTTTTTTTTTCTTTATGTGGGTACTGGGAGTCAAACTTAGGTCCTCACGCTTGCCAGGCAGGCACTTATGCCACTGAGCTATCTCACCAGCCCACTAATATATTATTTATAACAAAATGTCATAATTTAAATTAAGATGGATTGTTTTTCTGGTACTGTTCTACTGTTCTAAAACACATCTCTTCATTAAATTTGAACACTATTTTATTCTATGTAAATAATACATTTTGTTTATTCATTGATTATTGAACATTTTTTTATTTCCAAATAAGTTATTGCGAATAATGTTTCATTGTACATGAGTGTGAAACTATCCGTTAAATATCTTGTTTTAAATTTTTGAATATATACTCTAAATAGTATTCTGAGGTAATATGATAGTGCTATTTTTAAATTTGGAGGGAACCACCATACTGCTTCCTATAGTGGCTGCATAAGTTTTGACTTCTCAAGAAACAGTGTTCATTAATATTAAATTCTCCACATCTTCAACATGTCTTGTTACTATCTGTCTTGTTTTCATTATTATAGTATCCAAAACAATGGCTGTGAGATTATATCTCATTTTAGTTTTGATTTGGCTTTATATAATCCTTCGTTATGTTGAGCATCTGTTCATGTAGCTATTGGACATTTGTGTACCATTTGTTGAGAAATATCTATGCAATCTCTTGCTCATCTTAAAATAATGTTCAATATGAAGGGTTTTTATATGTTCTGGGTATTAAAGCCTTAACAAATATGTTTTAAAATGTTTTCTTCTCTACTATGATTGGCTGTTCACTCCATTGATTCTGTCCTTTAATACAGACCCATTTTTTAAATTTTGAAGTTTCTGCATTTACTTTTGTTGCTGGTGCTCCTGGTATTATATCCAAGAATTACAAATTATGTACTTATTCAATATTATGAAAAATTTCTTTCTCCTTATTTTTTATATTTTTGTTTTAGTGTAATACAAGTAGTTAGTAATGAAATATTTTAAAGCACTCTTCTTTTATAAAAAGATAAACAGATTTCATAACATAATAATTAGAGAAAACAATAGTAAATACCCTGTGCATGACAATATTAAAAGAATGACCAAAATATTACTCAGAGTTAAAATCATGAACACAAAAGACTTTTACAAGGAAGAAACAAATAAATGTACATTTCTCTTCTATAAACTAAGAGAAAATAGTAGCGTAAACAAAACATTACTGTACACTAAAATATTTTTGAAACAATGGAATATGTAATTTGGGGAGTTATTTGGACTGTTTCTAAGAAATTATAATAACATTTTCCATCCTAAATACTAGAAAATATTTCAACTGGAATGAGAAAAAGCAATCAACAGACACCAACATGAAAGTTAGAGAAGTTATACAATATCTTGACAAGAATTTTGAAGCAGCCATTATCAAGTTTTTTCCACAAACAATTAATTATGAATATGTTTAAAATTGAAGACACTGACAGGTGGGAAAAGAAAGTGAGTATAAGCATAAGTAGATTACATTATAAGACAGTGTACCCTATTAAAAACATATATTTTAGTAGATCTATTCTCTCTTCGCACAACTGGAGTTGTCTTATATTTCTTAGGTGTAAGTGTTAATCCAGGTTTCCCACTCATGCTTCATTGACCTTTGATAATTATGGGAGGTGACAACCCTCATGACTGCTAGAAAGAATTGGAAGTCCAGACATCCCATTTACCTTCCACTGATGGGAATGAATATAAATGTTTCTGTTACCCTAACTGGAGTTTAACATTAACATTTCTCATTTTCCCTCTATTTTCACCACACAGAAGGCTATGGATATTTTCTTATTGCTAAGTGGGGGTGGAGTTCTATGTTCTAACTTGGCCTCCACTGACATGTTTTGTTTGTGTTTTGTTTTGCTTTGTTTTGAGACAGGGTCTCACTGTGTAGTTCAGGCTGGTCTTGAATCCACTATGTAGCTCAGGCTGGCTGTAAACTCACAGTTTTCCTCCTGCCCAGTCTCCTGAGTGCTGCACCACCATATCTGGCCTCCATTAACATTTTTTTTGTGAGTACCAGGGGGTCGACGTCAGGACCTCGCACGCCAGCAGGCGCCCGTGCCGCTGAGCGATATCACCAGCCCCTTTTTCGTATGTGTGTTCCGGGAGTCAAACTCAGGCCCTTGCGCTTGCTGGGCAGATGCTTAAGCCACTGAGCCATCTCACCAGCCCCTCCATTAACATTTTGAAGAGAAAAGGATGACTCATTTTTTATAAATGGTCCTGCTTCTGTCTCTGCTGGCTTTCTGGAATGTGGAGAGATTCTTATGGTGGTTCACTGGAATAATTCTGGTACTGTCAAAAGAGCTTCTATATTCTAGGACAAAATTTTATAGGTCTTTTGTTTGGTAAAAACAAATTAGGATATTTTGACATATATCTTTGTACATCTGAGCTATTGCATATCCCAGGCCTAAGTTTGTGATATATGTATCTTATGGGTAATTTCTCAAATGTCCCATATTAATCTCATTTATTTGGGTGTGGGGTCTAGTTGGAAGAGGCAATTAACTGGAGACCTGACATTGGAGGGTACATTCTTGTTTTTTTTTTTTTTTTGTGGGTACCGGGGGGTCAACCTCAGGACCTCGCGCGCCAGCAGGCACCCGTGCCTCTGAGCGATATCACTAGCCCCTTTTTCGTATGTGGGATCCGGGAGTCAAACTCGGGCCCTCGCGCTTGCCGGGCAGGCGCTTAAGCCGCTGAGCCATCTCACCGGCCCTACATTCTTGTTTTTATCTCCTCCCTTCTCTACTTCCTGGGTAGAATAGCTTTCTTCCACCATGCTGTACTGTCATCCTGTTTCTACATTGGAGCCTGCCAATGATGGAATGAAACCACTAAAAACTGTAAGGTACAATAAACCTGTCTTCCTCTAATTTGTAGGTATCACAATGTGCAGGTATCAGGTATTTTATCTGATGGACAGGAAAGTGACAAATACAAAAATTCATACCTGGAATGGGGTCATTGCTGTGACTATCCTGCACCATGTGACTTCGAAGCACTTGAAAGAAGTTTGCAGGAATGCTTAGGAAAAGTTTGGTGAATCAGGCTGGAGACAGCCTAGAAGTTTCTAAGCAGAGTTTGATAGATATTCCTGGTAGGATCTCAGAAGACTGGAATGTTGATAAAAATGTGGACACAGTAAAGACCAGGCTCAGGAGCTTTCAGATAGGAATTAGGAAAGTATTGGTATTTGGACTAAAGGGCATGCATGTTACACTCTGACAATATATCTATCTATAGTTTTCTTGGTGGGATATTTTGCAGAAGACTGAGATTAAGGTTTCTGGATTAATTGATCTGACAGGTGATATTCAAAGGCAGCTCAACATTCTGGCTGCAACATGCATACTGCTGGCTGCTTTGAACAAAATTTAGTGACAGTAGTAAAAAAGAGCATAGTTAAAAATGTGAAAAATCAAACAAGGAAGCTTGTGTAAACCTTAAGCAAAGAAGAGTTTGATTGCTCAAAACATTAACATAAAATGAAGTCATGTACTTTGCATCAGCACAAAAGGAAAGATAACTTGAGGGCATCTCAGGAAATTGACAGAAGCAAATCTTGTAAGTCTCAAGGGTATAACAGGGTAAACTCCTTTGAAAGACTTTGTTTTGAACAGAGTGACATGGGGTACCATGCCCACTCAAGGCCACCTAGATTTGTGAATCTCCAATTTCAGCCATGCAGTCACTAAGAGGTCACTGAAGGCATGGCCCATCAGAATCCAGTTATTTTTTAATCTGTCTGGTGACCTTGGCATCATCCATGTGGTGCTGGTATAGGCATGAAGAATGCAAGAGTTCTCCTGTCACTTTGGCCTCCACCTAGATTACAAAGGAAGCCTTGTGAGGCCAGGAAATCAGCCCCTTATAGGGCAGTGTGTGAAGCCGTTGGAGTGAAGTCAAATATGCAGTGGAGACTTCAGGAAGTTGGAGATGAAAGGATCATGGAACATATCCTGATGAAAGCTGTGAGCAGCTTGCAGATCCAGCCCAAGTGAGGGGCCACATGGGCTGCAACTGGCAAGTCTATTGGACTGTTTTACTCAAGCCCATTGGGTGTCACATCTTACCACAACATGCCCGGGGTGTTCAACTTGGGCCTACAATACTTAATACGTGCCTTGCTCAGTTTTTGTCTTGCTTTTGTTTGACTCTTTTGTATCTTTTCATTCCCCTCTTTGAAATGAAAATATTCTGTGCCATTGAATGTTGGAAGTGTTTAGGTTTCTTCTTCATTTTCACAGGAGCTGACAGCTAAGATTTTGCCTTGAGAAGACTTTGCGCTTCAAATTCTCAGCAATGCAGGAACTGTTAAGACTTTGGAAACTCTTATAAGTGGTTTAAATGCATTTTACATAATTAGATGGTATGAATCTTAAGGTAACTGGGCAGAATATTATGGATTAGATCTAAAAGTTTTCCTAAAAGTCTTACATTTTCAGAGTGAAAGCTTCTTGGATAGAAGTGAATCGATGTGGGCATAAACTGAAAGATTGTATTCTTGTCTCTGGCTCTTCTTTTCTCCCTCTGCTTTCTGAATACCTTGGACGGAGCATCTTTCTCTATCATGCCCTTCCACTGTGCAGTTTCTGCTTTAGAATCAGACAAGTGTGGACTGAACCCAAAAGAAACTGAGACAATGTAAATCTCTCCTCCTTTAAGTTGCCAGTGTTGGTGTATTTTGACCCAGTGATGGGAAATTGAATACTATTCTGAAGAAAGAGAAAACCCCCAGAATATTTTGCCCCTTTTGTTGTTCCTCAGTTCTGTACATCTAACACGTATATCTTTCTCACCCTTTTAATTATCACATTTGTTACCATAAAATGCTCAGAGTTTACAGCTACATTTATTTGGAGGACTCCTCTTCATATTCTCTGAAACTGGATATATTTATATTTAGGTTATGGATCGGTAATTTGGGAATAAAATAGGTACTGTACAGGGCACATAATATTTTTTAAACTCTTGTGTTGAGGGATGATCTACATACCATTAGATTCCCTCTTTCATCTGTATAGTTTCGCAATTGTATACATTTATGTAACCATCACCACAATCATTGTGCATAATGCCATCCAAAATGTTATCTTGCATGCTTTGCAAACATGTCATCCTTATCCCCTCATGTAACACTTGCTCTTCTTACAATCACTCTGGATTACTTTTTCCTATTCTGGAACTTCAAATAAGTGAAATCATGAAGAATGTACTCTTTTTTACTGACTTATTTAATTTAGCATTTTTTTAAAGTTTGTCTATGCTGTGTATCCATAGATAACTGGTTTTTAATTTCTGAGTAGTATTGTGTTGCATAGGTATACCATAATTAGTTTATGCATTCATTAACTGATGGATGTTTGAATATTTTTGATAATTATAATAAAAGCAGTTGTAAACATTTCCTTATTAGTCCTTCTGTACCATTTAATTATCCTATGTTTAGGTGATGACTTAGAAGTGAGATTGGTAGGTCATATGGTTTATATATAGATAACCTCATAATAAACTGCCCAAATGATTCCACAACATGGTTTTGGAAATATTTAGTACAAGAACATACCTTATATTCTCTAGTATTATACAAAAATATGCATAAAAACATTGGATATTAATGTGATTCTAAGTAAAAATTTGCAATTAACTTTCATCTATTAACAAGAATATTGTGCTATTTTAAACCTCTGCCAAAGTTTCTGGTTCATAGTGTATCTATTTAACTGAAAGTAAGGTATAATGGGTCTGCTCCTTTGTCCTTAAATCATGTTATTCTTACTTGGAAAAACAGGTAAGAGAAAACATATTTCTTATTTTTAAATGTACTATATTGCTTAGGAAATTTGCACATTTTATGATTTATAATTAGGAAATTGATATTGACAAATATAAAGCCAATTAATACATTTTTAAATGCATTACCTGCTAGGATTATGTTACTTTTTATTAGTACATGTTTGCAGTACATAATAATCACATTTATCATAGAAAGTTTTTACATGTACATAATACATCTTAAGTCTTATTTTTGGTCCTATTCCATTCCCATCCTTCCAACTCTTCTTTCCCCTCTCCATTTGCAAATGCTTTATCTACAATTTTACTTCCATTCTGTTTTTTTCCTTAAATACCTCTTCTCTTCCTTACCTCCCCTCACCCTTCATCTTAAGTTTTTCTTCCCATTTGATAAAGTTCTTCCTACTTTTTAGTATCTATCCTCTATCCTGCTCCTTAATTATACTTGGATTTCTCACACAAGAGAAGCAATGAAATATATAAACTAGTGTGTATGAGTTATTTGAATTAAGATTATTGTCTCAAGGTGCATCCATTTACTAAAAAATGCCTCGTTTATCACTATTTATAGTAGGGTAGCACGTATTTGTAAATAAATATCACGTTTCTTTTATCAGTTTATCTTTTGATTATAAATTTTGCTACAAACATGAGCATGCATGTATCACTGTGGTGTGAAGACTTTAACTCTTTGGGAAGATATCTACAAGGGGAAGAGCTAAGTCAAATGAAACTTCTAGTTTTAGTTCTTTGAGGAATGTCCATACAGATTTACATACTAGTTGTACAAGTTTACACTCCCATCAAAAATAGAGAAGAACAGTTTTTTCCCCATGCCTTGCCAGGATTTGTTATTGGTTGATTTCTTGATGATAATCATTCTTTGTATTGTGATATAATCTCAGTGTCATTTTAATTTGCATTTATCGAATGGCCAGTGATGTTGAACATTTTTCCAAGTATTTGTTGGCTACTTGTACTTCTTCATTTGGGAACAGTCTATTCATTTCAGATGCCCATTTTTTGGATGGGGTGTTTAAATTTGTGTTTCTAATATGTTGATTTTTTAATATATTCTACATAGTAGTCCCTTGTCTGAAGAGTAACTGGCAAATTTTTTTTCATTGTGTAAGTTATCTCTTCACTATTAGTTGTTTCATTTGTTGTGCAGAAGCATTTAATTTGATGTGATTCCATATGTTCATTATTTATGATATTTCCTTTGCAACCAGAATTTTATTCAAAAAATCTTTCCCTACACATCTGTCTTAAAGAATTTCACCTATTCTATCATCCAGAAGACTTTTTATGTTTTAATATTTAGATATTTCATCCACTTTGATTGAAATTTAGTGCATGGTGAGAGATATGTGTCCATGATCAATTTTAAGCATGTGGATGTCCAGTTTTCCCAGCATTGTTTGTTAAGGAGGCTATCATTCTTCCAGTGAAGATTTTTGGCCCCATTTTCAAAGATATGTTATCCAAGTTTGCCTGGCATGTCTCCTGCATACTCTATTCTGTTCCATTGATACTCAAGTCCATTTTTGCCAATACCATGCTGTTTTTCTCACTGTAGCTTTGTAGTATAACTTCAATTCTGAGCTTCATATGCCCTGTGCCTTGCCTGTGTTGCCCAGAATTGCTTTTGCTGTTCTAGGTGTCCACTGGTTCCATATGAATTTTAGGATGGTTTTCTCTAGTTCTGTGAATAATGCTATTGGTATTTTGATTGGGATTGCATTAAATCTATATAACAGTTTTAGAACTATGATTATTTTTTTGGCTATATTAGTTCTGTCTATCCAGGATCTGGGCATATCTTTCCACTTTCTGATATCCTCTTCAAGCTTCTTTTTCAGAGCACTGTAGTTTTCTTTCTAAAGGCCTTTCAGTAAAGTTAATTCCTAAATGTTTCACTTTTCTTGAAGCTATTGAGAAAAGTATTTCGCTAGTGCAGTGGTGACAAATCTATGGCTCCTGTGCCACAGTGGGCTGTTTGTACCATTGAAAGTTCTAAAAGTTTTGGCATCACTACATTAACCTCTGTCTTGGTGAGTTTTTATTAGTACACAGTAATGTTATCGAATTTTGAGTGTTGACTTTGTTATCTTGCTATGCTAAAAATTTGGTCATTAATTCTAGGAGTCATTTGGTGGCATTTTTGGGGTCATCTATGCAGAGGATCAAGTCATCTGCAAAAAATGGTAATTTAAATTCTCCCTTTTATATCCATAATTATTTTATTTCTTTCTCTTGCCTAATTGCTCTGGCTAATGATTCACAAACTATATTGGACAGCACTGGCGATAGTGAGAATACTTGTCATTTTTTTTTTTTGTGGGTACTGGGGGTTGACCTCAGGACCTCGCGTGCCAGCAGGTGCCTGTGCTGGCCCTTTTTTTGTATGTGGGCACTGGGAGTTGAACTCAGGTCCTCGCACTTGCCAGGCAGGCACTTATGCTGCTGAGTTATCTCACCGGCCCATCCTTCTCTTTTTACTGATTTTAGAGTAAACAATTTCAGCTTTTCTCCATTTAATAAGGTGTTTGCCATTGGTGCATCATATATGGCTTTTATCAGATTGAGATAAAGATGTTCTATTCCCAATTTATTAAGGGTTTTTGCCATGACTGGATGGCAACATTTGTCAAATGCTTTTCCTGTATTTATTGAAATGATCGTATGATCTTTGTCCTTATTTCTGTTAATGTGGTGTATTACATTTATTGGTTTACATGTGTTGAACCATCCTTCTTTCCCCTGCAGTAAATCCTAATTGGTCATGGTGTATAATCTTTTGGTGATTTGCTTCATGGAGTTTCCAAATATCTTACTGAAGATTTTTGCATGTATGTACATTAAAGAGATTTACCTGTCATTCTTTCTTGGTTGGATCACTTTCTGATTATTGTATTAGGATAATACTTGCTTCCAGGAATGATTTTGTGTGTGCTGCTTCTCTTTCAATTTCATTAAATAGTATTGTCATTAGATCTTATCTAATGTTGTTGTATACTTCATCAGTGAATCAATCAGGACCTAGGATTTTCTTAGTTGGTAGGTTTATTACTTCTTCAATTTTATTGACTGATATTGGATTATTCAGGATTTGTATTTCTATTTCTTTCAACTTTGGTAATTCATATGTATCTAAGAATCTATCAATTTCTTCTGAATTTAACATTTTATCTGAGTGAAGTTTCTTAAAGTAGTTATGGATGATCTTTCAGATTTCAGCAGAATCCATTGTAATTTTGCCCTGTGTATTTCTAATTCATGGATTAATGTCTTTTATTTTCTTATCTTGATAAGGTTCACTAATGCTTTTTCTGTTTTGTTTAATCATTCAGAAAACCAACTCTTCAATTCACTGACTCTTTGTGTCAATCTTTCAGTGTCAAATTTATTAATTTCTGCTTAATTTTTATAATTTCCTTCCTTCTACTAGCTTTGGATTTGGATAGTTTTTTTTTTAAAAAGAGAAGAAAAAACAAAACAAATCACAAGAAGAACAAATTTTCAAAACAACATAATATGAGGGTAACAATGGTTAATATATTACGTATTACTATCTTTAAGTTATTCAGGATACCAGACATTAGCATTCAATTGTCCACACATTATTGGCACAAACCTTACTCTTCAATGAACTAAGTAAAATTGGTAGTGTATCTATCTTAACCATCTTATATATATATATACAATTTTTTTCCCTTTCCCTTCTTTCTTTTCCCTATTCAAGTCTCTCTTTCCTTTTGACCAGTTTCTTTTTGATTCACCGTGTGTATTTTACATTTTGGATCTTATTTACTCTTTCAGTTTCTCATACTAGAGAGACAATACGATGCTTACACATGTGCTTCTGGTTTATTTCACTTATGAGTATTTTCTCGAGTTGCATCCATTTACCTATAAAAGTCTCCAGTTTATCCTTCTTTATGGCTGAATAGTACTCCATTGTATAAAAATACCATATCTTTCTTATCCATTCCTCAGTTGATGGGCTGATGGACATTTGGATTGTTTCCAAGATCTGGCTATTACAAATTGTGCTGCTATAAACATGGGTGCACATATATCACTGTGGTACGATGTTTTTAATTCTTCTGGGAAGATGCCCAGAAGGGGAATAGCTGGGTCAAATGGGACCTCCAACCCTAGTTTTTTGAGGAAACTCCACACTGACTTCCACAGTGGCTGTACCAGTCGACACTCCCACCAACAGTGAAGAAGGGTTCCTTTTTCCCCACAGCCCCTCCAGCATTTGTTATTAGTTGATTTCTTTATAGTAGCCATTCTTTCCAAAGTGAGATGGTATCTCAGTGTTGTTTTAATTTGCATCTCTTGAGTGACTAGTGATGTTGCACATTTTTTTGTATATTTATTTGCCATTAGTATTTCTTCATCTGAGAAATGTGTTTTCATCTCAGATGCCCATTTTTGGAGTGGGTCTTTAAATTTGGGAGGTCTCATATTTTTGAGTTCTTTATATGTTCTCGCTAGTAATCCTTTGAGGAACAGCTGGCAAACATTTTTTCCCACATTGTGGGTTGTCTCTTCACTCTGATGGTGGTTTCTCTTGCTGTGCAAAAGCTTTTTAATAAGATGAGATCCCAGTTGTTGATTCTTTGGGATAGTTCCCGTGTGGTTGAGTTTTTATTCATAAAGTCTTTGCCTACACCAATGTCTTCAAGTGTTTTACCTATCCTACCTTCCAGCAGATTTAATGTTTCCATTTTAATATTTAGATCTCTGATCCATTTTGAATTTAGTTTAGTGCATGGTGAAAGATATGGGTCTAGTTTTAATCTTTGGCATGTGTAGAGCCAGTTTTTCCAGCACCATTTATTAAAGAGGCTATCTTTCTTCCAGCGAATGTGTTTGGCACCTTTGTCAAAGATAAGGTGGCTTAGTATGTCTGGGGTTGTTTCAGCATCTTCTAATCTGTTCCATTGATCTTCAGGTCTGTTTTTTTGCCAGTACCACACTGTTTTAATCACAGTAGCTTTGTAGTATAATTTCAAGTTGGGGATTGTGATGCCCCCTGCCTTGCCTTTGTTGCCCAGAATTGCCTTTGCTATTCTAGGTCTCTTCTGATTCCAAATGAATTTTAGGATTGTTTTCTCTAATTTTGTGAGATATGCTGTTGGAATTTTGATTGGAATTGCATTAAATCTGTATAACAATTTTGGAAGTATGGCCATTTTCACTATATTGGTTCTTCCTATCCAGGAGCAAGGGATATCTTTAGATTTTATGATATCCTCTTCAATCTCAGTGTAGAGGTCTTTTACATCCTTTGTGAGGTTGATTCCTAGGTATTTCATTTTTTGGAAGTAACTGTGAAAGGTATTGTTTCCCTAATTTCTCTTTCAGTAAGTTTGTTATTTGTGTACAGGAAGGCTATTGACTTTTGAGTATTGACTTTGTATCCAGCTACACTACTGAATTTGCTTATTAAATCTAGCAGTTTTTTAGTGGAGTTTCTGTGGTCTTCTGTGTAGAGTATCATGTCATCTGCAAATAATGATAATTTAACTTCTTCCTTTCCAATCATTATTCCTTTTATTTCTTTCTCTTGTCTAATCGCTCTGGCTAAAGTTTCCAGAACTATGTTGAATAAAAGTGGGGACAGTGGACATCCTTGTCTTGTTCCTGATTTTAGAGGGAAGGCTTTCAGTTTTTGGCCATTTAGTATAATATTGGCTGTTGGTTTGTCATAGATAACTTTTACCAGATTGAGGTAAAGACCCTCTATTCCCATTTTCTGTAGGTTTTTTATCATGAAAAGGTGCTGGACTTTGTCAAAAGCTTTTTCTGCATCTATTGAGATGATCATGTGATTTTTGTCTTTGGTTCTGTTAATATGGTGCATTACATTTATTGATTTACATATGCTGAACCATCCCTGCATCCCAGGGATGAATCCAACTTGGTCCTGGTGTATAATCTTCTTGATAATTTGTTGGATTCTGTTTGCCAGTATCTTATTAAGGATTTTTGCATCTATGTTCATTAGGGAGATTGGCCTGTAGTTCTCTTTCTTAATTGGGTAATTCTCTGGTTTTGGTTTCAGGGTAATGCTTGCTTCCAGGAATGAATTTGGGAGTATTGCTTCCTTTTCAATTTCATTGAAAAGTTTGAGAAGTAGAGGCGTTAGGTCTTCTCTAAATTTCTTGTAGAATTCGGCAGTGAATCCATTAGGGCCTGGGCTTTTCTTTGTTGGGAGGTTTTTAATTACATCTTCAATTTCATTGGTTGATATTGGTTTATTTAGGATTTTTAAATCTTCTTGATTCAGCTTTGGTAATTCATACAAATCTAGGAATCTGTCCATTTCTTCTGCATTTTCCATCTTAGTAGAAGATAAATTTTCAAAATAGGTATAGATGATCTTCTGGATTTCTGCAGGGTCCGTCGTGGTATCACCCTTTTCATTTTCAATTGCATGGATTTGAGTCTTTTCTTTTCTTTTTTTAATTAGGTTGGATAAGGGTTTGTTGATCTTACTTATTCTTTCAAAGAACCAACTTTTTGCTTCATTGATTCTTTGTATTGTTTTTTCAGTCCCCAATACGTTAATTTCTGCTCTGATCTTTATAATTTCCTCCCTTGTATGGGCTTTTGGCTTACACTGCTCTTCTTCTAGAAGCTCGAGTTTCACCCTTAAGTTGTTTATTTGCGCTTGCTCTATTTTCCTAATATAAGTATTTAATGCTATAAATTTCCCTCTTAGGACTGCTTTCATTGTATCCATAAGTTTGGATAGGTTTTGTTTTTCTAGAAACTTTAAGTCCATAATTAAATTATTTAAATCAACTCATTCTGTTTTTCTTATGTGGGAATTCACTCCTATGAACTTCCCTCTTAGGATGGCTTTAATTGTGTCCCATAGGATCTGGTATATCATATTGGCATTATTGTTTGGCTTCAAGAACTGTTCAATTTCTTCTTTAATTTCATCTGAGATCCACTGATTATTCAAAAGAGTATAATTTAATTTCCATATGTTTACATAGTTTCTGTGGCATTCTTTGCTATTAAATGCTACTTTCATGCACCATGATCTAATAATATACAGGGGATAATATTGATTCCTTTACATTCTGTTAAGCATGCTCTAAGATCTAGCATGTGGTCTATTTTGGAGAAATTTTCATGAGCTGCTGAGAAGAATGTGTATTCTGTTGTTGGATGGAACACTCCAGATAACCATTAAATCCATTTGTTGAAAGATTTGGTTCAACTTTGATATTTCATTGTTGATTTTTTTTCTAGGTGATATGTCCATGACAGGAGGGTATTTAGGTCTCCATTTACAAATGAATTTTTGTTTGTTTTATGGAGATGTATGTGATGGTATTAGGTGCATATATATTCATGATTGTTATCTCTTCCTGTTAATTTTTCTCTTAACCATCATGTAGTGACCTCCATTGTCTCTTCTGATTAGTCTTAGCTTGACATCTACTTTGTCCACAATTAGGACAGCTACTCCTACTTTTTTCCAGATTTTTGTTGGGAATATTGTTTTCCATCACTTGTTTTTCAGTATATGAATTTCTTTTTGGGTTAAATGTGTTTCTTGTATGAAGCATATTGTTGGAAATGTTTCTTGATTCATTCTGCTAATCTTTGTCTCTCAGATAGTGAATTGAGACCATTGACATTGATAATTAAAACTGATAAATGTTTGCTTATCCTGGTCATCGTATTATTTTCTAGCTGTTGGTTCCCTTCCTATCCCTTCTATTTGATTGCTCACCTTGCCTCCTAGATTCATTCTATTTGGCTTTTTGGCATTGTTAGCTGCTCTGACTCTTTCTAGGATATCCTTGAAAAAAATTTGGAGTTCTGGTTTGTTAGTCATGAATTTCTTCATTTGCTCATTATTATAGAAGTATCTTATTTCTCCATTAATTTCAAAAGATAATTTTTCAGAATACATCAACGTAGCTTAGAATTTTTTTTAAGGCTTGAAATGCTTTACTCCAAGCTCTTTTTTTGTGTGTGTGGGTACCGGAGGTCAACCTCAGGACCTCATGCGCCAACAGGCGCCCATTCTGCTGAGCAATATCACTGGCCCAGTTTTTGTATGTGGATTCCAGGAGTCAAACTCAGGCCCTCGTGCTTGCCAAGCAGGTGCTTATGTGGCTGAGCCATCTCACCGGCCCTCCAAGTTCTTCTTAACTTTAGTGTTTGTGCTGAGAAGTCCACTGTAACTCTGTTTGGATTTTTTTTATTAGTTTTTATTTTATTTTATTTATTTACTTTTTTTTGTGGGTACCAGGGGTTGACCTCAGGACCTCGCACACCAGCAGGCACCCATTGCACTGAGCGACATCATCGGCACTTTTTTCATATGTGGGTACTAGGAGTAGAACTCAGGTCATCTCACTGGCTCCTGGATTTTCTTTATTAGTGCTTTGGTTCTTTTCTCTAACACTTTTAAAGATTCTGCTCTGTTATTGTGTTGGATTTCTGTAATTTTAGCTCTGATATGTCTCCTTGTGATTCTTTTCTAGTCATGGCTATTTGGTTTTCTATAGGCATCACTTACATGTATGTATGTTAGGTCTTATATCTATGTCCCCATAAAGCATCATGAGGCCATAGGTGGGGCTTTTCAGCCCACCATATGTTATACAGGACCTAAGAGTGAGTGGTATTAAAGTAGTCAATTGATTGGAATTAGTATAGTTCTGGGTGGTTCTACTCAAAAGGCTGGTAGCCTTCAATGTGTAAAGGGGAAATCAAGCTAGTTGTTGGCTGCATGTTGTTCATTCCCTTCTGTCTACCATCTCATGAACTGTTTCTCTTCTGCAATGCCCCTCTTCTATGTCACCCTGTCTTGAGGACAAGCAATTATGAACTGAAATCTCTACAAACTGTAAGCAAAATCAACCTTTCCTCCTTCAATTTTGGATGTCAGCTATTTTATCTCAGCAATGAGAAAAAACTGCGCAATGGAGATCCAAAATATCTGGTCAAAAGATTGGAACTCACTGTAGTGGCACATGCAAATATGTGTCAGGAGGCCAAATTATCTTTGATGGAAGTTTGAAAGGAAGGTGCTAGAAACCAGGGGATAACATCCAGAAAGTGAAGACAACCTCCTTCACAAAAACAAAAGCAAGCATTCCTTCTTCATTTCTGTTTTATTCCATTCAGTGGGCAAGCTGATTGTTTATATTCATTTACACACAGTGTTGGTCTTCAGTCTTCAATAAATCCCCTAAGCCATATGCAGAACTACGCTGATCCAATTTAGTTGAATGTATCTTACTCAAGTTGAATCAGTTAGCTAACATAATACACCCCTTGGAAACTTCACAATCAGATGTATCTTTATTTTTTAATTAAGGTTATTAATACATTTTAGATATGCATAATGATCACATTCAACATGGTTGATTTGTACCTGTACATGATATATATAAATTCTTCTTTCCATCACTCTACCTTCCTTCAATCCCTCTTCCTCTCTTTACTTACAAAAGTATTTGTCCCATTTTTCCTTTTTTTTCTTGCTTTTTTCTTTTCCCTTGCTTCCTTTCCCATTCCCCCTCCTTAGTTCAGCTTCCAATTTCATATTTCACAATATCTATTATGCATTTTGTCCTTATTTACATTTTCATTTTCTCACACCAGAGAAACAATGTGATATGTACACATGTGTTTTCCATTTATTTCACTTAAGATTATGATCATAAAGTGCATCCATATGCCTAGGAATATATCAAGTTTATCATTCTTTATGGCTGAGTAGTACTCCATTGTATAAAAAATCCACATCTTCTTTACCTATTCATTGATTGATGGGCATTTGGGCTGTTTCCCAGGTTTAGTTATTATAAACTGTGCTGTTATAAACATTTGTGTTCATATATCACTATAGTATGATGTTTTTATTTTTGGAGGAATGTACCAAGAAGGTAAATAGCTAGGTCAGATGAAACCTTTAGTTTTAGCTTTTTGAGGAATCTCCAAACTGATTTCCATGGTGGTTGCACCAGTCTACCACCCCACCAAGAGTGAAGAAGGGTTGTATTTTCCCCCAGGCCATCCAGCATTTTTTATTGGTCGATTTATTGATAATAGCAGTTCTTTCTGGAGTGAGATGGACTCTCAGCATTGTACTGATTTGCATCTCTTCAATGAAAAGTAATGGTGAACATTCTTTCATATTTTTGTCCTTCCTACTTCTTCATCTGACAGGTGTCTATTCATTGAAGAAGCCCGTTATTGAATTGGGTCTTTAAACATGGGGGTATGATTTATTTTGAGTTCTTACATATACAAAATATTAGTTCTTTAAGGAACAGCTGCCAATTTTTTTTCCCACTCTGTGGGTTGTCTCTTCACCCTGTTGATGATTTTTTTTTACTGTGCAAAACCTTTTTAATTAAGTGAGATCTCAGTTGTTGATTATTTGTAATATTCCCTGTGTGATCAGGGTTTATTCATAAAGTCTTTGCTTATACTATGTCTGCAACAGTTCTACCTAATCTCTATTCTGGCAGATTTTTTAGTGTTGACTTTCTATCCAGCTACATGACTGAATTTGTTTATTAGATCTAGAAGTCTTTCAGTGAGTTTTTTGGCATCTTCTATATAGAATATCATGTCATGTGCAAATAATGATAGTTTAATTTCTTTTTTCCTTGTCTTTATTCCTTTTATTTCTTTCTCTTGTTTAGTAGATCTAGCTAAAGTTCCTAGAACTATATTGAATAGTAGTTGTGACAGTGGACATCCTTGTCTTGTTCCTGATTTTAGAGTGAAAGTTTTCCGGTTTTCATCATTTAGTGTTATCTTGGCTGTTGGTTTGTCATAGATGGTTTTTATCAGATTGAGATAACAACATTCTATTCAAATTTCTGTAGGGCTTTTATCATGAATGGGTGTTGTGCTTTGTCAAATGCTTTTTCTGCATCTGTTCAGATCATGTAATTTTTGTCTGTGGCTCTGTTGATATGGTGTATTACATTTCTTGGTTTGTGTACGTTGAAACATCCCTGCACCCCTGGGATGAATCCTCCTTGGTCATGGCGTATAATATACTTGATGATATGCTGCATTCTGTTTGCCAGTAGCTTTTTGAGTTTTTTTGCATCTATGCTCATTCTGGAGGTTGTCCTGTAGTTCTTTTTTGTTACATCCTTCTTTGGTTTTGGTATCAGGGTAACATTTGCTTCCAGGAATGACTTTGTGAGTATTGCTTCCCTTTCGATTTCATTTAAGAGTGTAAGGAGTAGTGGTATTATATCTTCTCTAAATTGTTTTTACAATTCAGCAGTGAATCCATTAGGACATGGGCTTTTCTTTGTTGGTAAATTTTTAATTATATCTTCAATTTCATTGACTATTATTGGGTTATTTAATTTTTTTATCTTCTTAATTTAGGTTTGATAATTGATATGTATCTAGGAATCTACTTCTCTATTTTCCAACTTATTAGAATAAAAGTACTTAAAGTAGGTTATAATGATCCTTTGGATATCTGCAAGAACCATTGTGATTTCATCCTTTTCATTTGTAATTGCATGGATTTGAGTTTTTCTTTCCTTTTTTTGATAACGATGGCTAAGTTTTTATCCGTTTTATTTAATCTTTCAAAAAACCAACTCTTCAATTCGTTGATTCTTTGCATCATTTTCTTAGTCTCAATTGCATTAATTTCTGCTCTGATCTTTATAATTTCCTTCCTCCTATAAGCTTTGGGCTTGACTTCTTATTTTTCTTGAAGTTTGAGGTTCAACATTAGGTTGTTTATTTGAACTTGCTCTGTTTTTCTGATGTGAGTATGCACTGCTATAAATTTCCCTCATAGTACTGCTTTCATTGTGTCCCATATATGTTCTGATATATTGTACCAGCAATAACATTTAAGCACAGTAAATGTGCATTTTCTTCTTAATTTCATTCATGCCCCATTGGTTGTTCAGATGGGTTTTATTTAATTTTCTTATGTTTATGTATTTGTTGTGGTTTCTTCTATGATTGATTTCAAATTTCATTGCAATATTATCTGATAATATGCATGGGATAAATTCAGTTTCTTTATATTTGCTTACTTCTGTGAACAGGTTTTTATGTCATTTGTGCTGTTTCCATTCTCATTGAATCCAAGCAATCTTATGTTGTTCTTCTTTGCATCATCTTAGAGGTATTAGATTGTTTTTTCATGGTCCCTTGCTATTTTTAAGAAATCTTTGTTTTCCTCATCACTAACTGCAATTCTGTCTTCTATATCTGATATTCTGTCCTCACCTTGGTTCAATTGGCTGCATATACTTTAAATGGGATTTTTAATCTCCTGGATATCTGTTTGAATCTGTTTCATGGATTCCATTTCTTTCCTATGTTGGGCATTCATGGTTTCCATCATTTTTCTAATCTCTTTTTTTATGTGTCTATTCAAGATTCACCAAGCAAGTCCTTCATTTTGATGATCATTTTTTTACCTGAAAAATTATTTCTGATCTGATTTTCTCTATAGCCTCATTCATATTTTTTTTTTTTATCTCTGCTGGCAACATTGTAGGAAATTCAGTTGGGTAACTTTGGATTTTTTCTATTTCAGTGTCCCCTGGACTTGTTCTGAGTGTACTGCAGGTCTGGAATTGCATTTTACTTTTGCACCTTGTCATTTTCTTTTTTTTTTATTTAAAAATATGTTCTTTGTTAATGGTCATAAACTGCTTATGGTAGGCAGCTTTATCACTGCTAAAAACACAGGCCAAATGGAAGAAATAAATGGAGATGTGAGAACCACAACCCCTACATCCTACAAATCCTTGATAGTGGCACTGATATCTCCAATCCCTCAAGGGATGCAATACTGTTTTTTGTTTAGTATTTTATCAGTAAAAGCAACTTGAATGCCTTCCATTTGGCCTGTTATTGTCTGTGTCCTGATGTCCCCCAAAGTCTCATGTAGTCATAGAGTTTTTGGAGGTGGCTGATCATAGAGTGTGATTGATTGGTACTGCAATGCTGGGATTAAGGGTGCTGGGATTAAGGTTGGGTGATTTCTGGATCAGTCCACTGATTTGATTGGCACTGCCCTAATCCCAGTAGACTGTATATACAATACAATATAAGGGACAGAAAGAGGCTTGGCTTATGCTCTCTCTTGTTGTTTTTTTGTTGTTGTTTTTCCTGCAACCATGAAGCCATGAACAGTTGCCCTTCTGCCATGTGCCACCCAGCCTTGGAGCCAACAGATTATCTACTGAAACCTCTACAAACTGTGAGCTAAATAAACCTTTCTCCCTTTAATTTTGGGTGTCAGTTATTTTGTCTCTTTAATGAGAGAAAAGTAGCTAAGGATTTGGTACCAGAAGTGGGTTCATTGCTGTGACTGTACTTGACAATGTGGTTCAGGAACCTTTTGAAATGGCTTATGGGAAAAGTTTGGAAATGTTCACAGATATCAGCTGAAATGCCTTAGGCTGTTCTGTATGGAAGATTTTGGTCAGAGCTCTGAAGACCAGAAGGCTTATAGAAATCCTGCCAGTAAAGACCAGGCTCAGGAGGTTTCTGGTGGAAGGGGCTGCATTGGCTGTTTTAGTCTAGACATTGTGAGTTATGGCTTAGAAGAAAGTTTGTCTACATTTTGCTCATGTCCAGAGACTGCCTGAGACTAAGATTAAGAGTGATGGACTAATTAATCAGGCAGAAGAAATTTCAAGGCAGTCTAATGTTGAGGTGGTGGCATGGATAATTTTGGGTGCTTTTAGCCAGATTTACATTGAGAATCAAGAGCAAAGAGCCAGTAGAATGATTTAAAACACTGCGAGGGCCAGTGATGTAGCTCAATGGCATAACTGCCTGCCTGACAAGCTCAAGGTCCTGAGTTCGGTTCCCAGTACACACATAAAGGAAAAAAAATTGTGAGTTTGGCTAAAATGGATGCTCCAATAAAGCTGTGAACTACAAAGATAGAGCAGAGGAAATCTTGATTGCTCAGAAGGAACAGGAAAATAGAAAGATGGCCTGAGAGCATCACAAGATGTAACAGGACTCCACTGTTCACAGCCTCAAATCTACAAAAGTCAAAGGTATTTCTTTGAGGATAAAACTTCAGGTCACCATGTTCCAGAAGGGTAGTGGCTATGATAATTTTTTCCTCATAATTGGATTTGGAGTGCCCAGTGATGCAGGCACTCAACCCCTACAGCTAAGAGAGAGGAAAGCCTAGTTACTGCTTCTGCTGTTAGCAGACCTAGGCATCATCCACATGGTGCTGGTTTTAGGTACATGAAGAATGAAAGAGTTATGGGGTTAAGATGGCTTCCACCCCAATTTCAGAAGGCCTTGGAGGCCAGGCAGTGTACTCCTGAGAAGGCAGTGTGTGAAACTGTGAGGGTGAAGCAAAAGGTGCAATGGAGACCCCAGAAGTTTCGAGAAGCCAAGAACATGGTTTGTCTGAGAAAACCTGCAAGGACTGAGCAGAGAGGGCCCAAGAGATAAGCCATGGGAGCTACAACCACTGGAAGTGCCATCAAGGCAGAGCCACCCAAGCCCTTCTGAGTATACATCTTGCTACAGATTGCCTCAGATGCTGCACATAGAACTACAGAACTAAATTTTTGCCCTTCTGGATGGATTTAGAGAACTACTGCACCCACTATGATTCAGACTTTGCTAAAACTCCATGGATCACCACATTTCCATTGGTCCCTACTCTTTTTTTAATTTTTATTTTAAAGAGAATAAAATAGAACAAAATTTCAAGATGACATAATAAATGGTTAACAATGGTTAATGCACTGCATATTGTTATCTTTAAATTGGTTACTCAGAGTACAAGATATCGGCATTCATTGGCCAAACAAAATTAGCACAAACCTTTATTTTCAATGAACTAAAAGAAATTAATAGTATATCTATCTTAATGGAGGATCACAATAACATTTCAGATCTCTTAGAATCAAGGTTAGTTCAGAACCAGTGTCCAGTAGTCCCCAAAGTGTGTGATCATTTCCAGTTCCTAAGTACTGTTACACTGGTAAAAGGCTTTACATTCCTTTGAAGAAGGATGGGAGAATTATTGACCACATGAATTTTAGTAGTGCACCAGGGTCTTTCCTCAAGGGGACCTGGCCTCCTCTTCATTCACGGGGTTCTGAATCTGTAAACTGACTCAAATACAGTGTCAGACCATTCTGATCACTGTTCTGATTCTGCTGTCTATTATGGTAAGTATATGCACTTTGCCTTTGGTGATTAAGTGCTACCATTTGACCCCTCCCTCTCTGGGATCCAATTAAACCCATTGCCATTAAGTTTCCCAATTGATTAACTGTGGTCTTCGCTACAAGGTCTGGCATACAGAGAAAAGCAGTGACAGGGCTCTTCAGGTATGCTGTTTCTCCCCTCAAGAAACAATTTCTATGGGCCAGTGAGATGGCTCAGTGGCATAAGCGCCTGCCTGGCAAGCGCAAGGGCCCAAGTTCAACTCCTGGAACCCACATACAAAAAAAGGGCTGATGATATCGCTCAGCGGCATGGGTGCCCAGTGGCACGCGAGGTCCTGAGGCTGACTCCCGGTACCCACAAAAAAATAGAAAGAATTTCTGAAGATATTATTGAAGGGTACATTTTCCGGATTATCTCCTTGTGGTGGTTTGAGGTTAATATTACATATCCACTCCAGCATTCCCATTTGCCTAAGCCTCTGAATCCCTCCATTAACAGTAAACCATGGAACACCTGGCATCTCTAATTCATTCATTGTGGGCCATCTTTTGATCCATACTCCTGCCAACCAGGCAATTGAGCTATTAACACCTTTGTTTTTCCACAAGCTGCAACATTAAATTCAGAATACTGTATCACTTAACAATCTCATATTGACAAACTCAGCCTGAGATTGCCTTCATTATCCCACTCCTGTAAAATCCATTCCCACTTTTTTTTCAATAGACCTCTTCTTATAAGAGTTAAAAAACTCAACAAATTCATTGAGAGACTATCGGACATACTCGTGTATCACACTATGTACCTCATCCTTAACAGAATTCTCTGATTTGAGCTGGGCTATAGGTCCAGAGGCAAAAGTGGGTGGTGAGGCCTAGAGGCAAAGTGTGTGGTGAAGGTAATTCCTGAGGAGTGTCAGCATTATTGTACATGGTTAACACGGGATTAGTTTTCTCAGGTACAGTAGGAGAGGCTAACACCACAGGGGCTGAGGGTGCCATTTTTCAGTAATCCCAGTTAATCTTAGATTAGTCTTTTTCACATCATCTAGTAGTTGCTAAATCCATTTTTCATGTTCTCTTGTTATTTTTAAATTCATCAACAACAACAACCCTGTCTTCTAGATCTGATCACTTGTCCTCACATTGGTCAATTCTGCTGCATATACTTTCAATAATTTTTTAATCTTCTGGGTATCTATTTGGAAATGTTTTATGGACTCTGATTATTTTCCAATTTGTGCATTCATGGTTTGCATCTTTCTTTAGCTCCTCTATTTTTTTTATTAGTATCTTCTCTAAACACACTCATCATTTTTTATTAGGAATGTTACCTCTTTAATAACCTTTGATTTGAATTCACCAAACATCTTCATCTGTTTAATTACCTCCACCACTATTGTTTCATAAATTTGGCTCTGTAGCTTTTGATTTCTCCCCCCTTGTTGTCTGTTGGATGTGCTTTGGGGAACTTTGAAGTTTTTGGAAGCACTTTGCATAATTTTTTCTCATTTTCTAATTTTCATTTGCTTATTTATTTTCTGTGCTGAGGTTCTTAGATCTCTTGTAGTAGGTTGCTTTATTGCTAGCATCGAGGCCTAATTATGTAATGTTTACATTTCAGAAATTTCCTCTAGGCATAACTAGCTATTGGCCTTTGGGTCTCTTCCAGGATGCAAGTACCTCCATTTATTAAGGAGGGGTGTTTGCAGTCTATGTGGTCTAGTACCAGATTTTTGTGAATGGGCTGCAGTATTATTAATATTATAATATTAATGTTATTATTATATATAATAATATAATATATAATATATATTATATAATTATATATTATATGTATTATTTATATATATTATAATATTAATTATAATATTAATGCTCAGGCATTCCAGATATTGAAAGACACAGAAAACAAATTGATGGCATCAACTAAGTTACCCTGGCTAAAGTGGTAAAATCACCAACAACAATACAATCAAATGCAAACTGGATAATAACGAACCTTAGGCACTAATATTTTACCAACTTTAACCATAGAAATAAAATCTATGGTTATATTACAGATATCTAAGTTATTTATAAGATGCAGACTCAACTCCAAACACACTCAGCCATCTTCTCTTCGACAAAGGAGCCAAATATATCCACTAGAAGAAAGTTGGTCTCTTTAATAAATGGTGCTGGAAAAACTGTCTTTCCACATGCCAAAGATTAAAACTAGACCCATGTCTATCACCATGCACTAAACAAAAGTCAAAATGGATCAAAGATCTAAATATTAAAACAGAAACATTAAATCTACTGAAAGAGAATATGGGTAGCAATTTTGAAGACATGTGTAGGCAGAGACTTTATGAACAAAACGCAGACTCCATGGGAAATACTACGAAGAATCAAGAAATGGTATCTCACCCTATTAAAAAGCTTTTGCACAATGAAATAAATTACCAACAGAAAGAAAAGACAAGCCACAGAGTGGGAAAAATTATAGCCAGTTGTTCCTCAAAAGACATATATAGAACACATAAAAAATTGAAAAAAAATCAGGTCCCCAAAATTCAAAGATCCAATCCAAAAACAGGCATCTAAGATGAATACAAATGTCTCAGATGAAGAAATACAAATGGCAAATAAATATATGGAAAAGTGTTCAACCTCAATGACCAGTCAAGAGATGCATATTAAAACACTGAGATTCCATCTCACTCCAGAAAGAATGGCTACCATCAAGAAATCAAACAATAACAAATGCCGGAGGGGCTGTGGGGAAAAAGGAACTCTTCTCCACTATTGGTGGGAGTGTAGACTGGTGCAGTCACTGTGGAAATCAGTGTGGAAGTTCCTTAAAATCTAGGATTAGAGGTCCCATTCAACCCAGCTATTCCCTTCTGGATATCTTCCCAGAAGTACTAAAAACACACCACAGAGATATATGTGCTCTTATGTTTGGAGCAACACAATTTATAATAGCTTAATCTTGGAAACAACCCAAATGTCCATCAACAGAGGAATGGATAAAAAGATGTGCATTTTTTTACATAATGGAGTACTACTCAGTGATAAAGAAGGATAAACTTGAGACATTTATAGGTAAACAGATGCAACTTGAGACCATAATCATAAGTGAAATAAATCAGACCCATATATGTAAACAATACATTGCCTCATTAGTGTGAGAAGCTAAATGAGTAAATAAGATCCAAAATATACAATAGATATTGTGAATTGGGAATAAACTGTTTATAAGCAAAGAGAAACTAATGGCAGAAAGGGGAAAGGAAGGAAGAGAACAAGGGAAAAGTATATATATATATATATATATATATATATATATATATATATAAATAGTTAAGACAGTTATGCAGCTAGTTTATCTTAGTTCATTGAAAAGAAAGATTTGTGCTAATATTTTCTGGACATTATTTCATGCTTGTATCTTGTACACAGAGTAACTACTATGAAGATAACAATGCACAATGTATTAATTATTGTTACTCTCCTATTAGCCTGATTTGAAACTCTGTTTTATTTTATTTCTATTTTTCTTCTTCTCTTTAAAAAATGAGAGGAACTATGATAGGGAAAAAGGGAAAGGAAGGAAAGGAAAAGGAAATATATAGTTAAGATTGTAATACAGCTAGTTTCTCTTACATGAGTAAAAAGAAATGTCTATTCTAATATTGTTTGGACAATATTTCATGCCTATATATTGTACTCTGAATAACTGCTATGTAGACAACAATATGCAACGTAGTAATTATTGTCACTATCCTACTAGCCTGTTTTGAAACTATTTTATTGTTATTTTTAATTTTATTCTCTTTAAAATAAAATATTTAAAAAATTTTAAAAATACTAAGGAACCAAATTCAAAGTGAGATAATAAAAAGAGAGAGAGAGAGAGAGAAATATAAGCAAACGAAATAAATAATATTAGAAAGGAGGACCAAGTAAATGGGTAATAAAATTGGAAAAATAAAATAAAATAAAATTTAAAAATACCAATAAAGGAAAAAAGTATGGGTCAAAAGAAAGGAGATTAAAAATTGAAAAAAAAATCTTTCCTATTTCCATAAGATTGTTTTTCTTTCAGAATATGCAATCTTCAATCCAACAATTCACATTTCTCTGTGCCCCTCTTTATAGCCTGTGGGTTTTTGTTGTGACACCTCTGTGGGATCCCCCATCTGTAATTCCCTGTCCATTGCAACTTCCCAAACTTTGATACAGGCCCAGGAAAGCTGTTAGCCTTTGCATTCTGGGTGAAGTCTCCAGTGTGCTTGAGGAACCTGGTGTGGATTCTGGCTGGTATGCAATCAAAGCTGGGTACCAGACAAATACTCTGATGTCCATGGAACCAGCTGAAAATACCAGATGGAGTCTAGAGCCAGCATGGAGCACCCAATGGAGACCAAATTGTACCAGGGACTGAAGTGGAGAGATTTTGGTAGACCAATGAATGGTCCCAGTTGCTGTGTGCATTCTCACACAGGCCTAGGGCACTGGGTAAATCAGGCAGAACTTTAACCTGTACTGAGAGCCAGCCAGACAACAACTGTTATTGGACTGGCCTAACGTGCTGGTTAGAGACTCTGCCTAGGACTGTGGCAAAGGGCAAGATAAAGACTCTGATGCACTCATGGAGGAGGTGGGACCCCAAACACTGAGTGGAGGCTCTGGCAGGCCTGGGTCACCAGACAGAGACTCACACAGGACCAGGTATCCCTGTGGAGACCCAGGAAGCCCAAGACTGTTGCTGGATATTAAACAGTCTCCAGTTGCTGTAGGGGTGGCAGCAGGACAGTGAGCACTGTACAGTGACTCAAGTGATCTCAGTGTATCAGACAGATTCAAACATGACTGGTGTTAGCTCTTTGTTTTTAGCTGATCTTCTCTGCATCTCTACACATTACTCCTCTTCTATTCAGTCATGTTGGATATCTGGACTATGCTACTAAGTGAAGTTCTTCTTTATTTTTGTTGTTGTTGTGGAAAAAGGGTCTCTCTATGTTGTTCAAGCTGGCCTAGAACTTACTATGCAGCCCAGGCTATCCTCAAACTTGTAGCAATCCTCCTGCTTCTGCCTTGCAGATACTGGGATTAAAAGATGTGTGCCATCATGTCCAGCTATCTTTTGAATCCTGATTAAAATTAACAGGTAATATAGAAACATTAAATTGTTCATGTTTATAGTGTTCTATATTTTGATACATGCATTTTGTAATGTTTATATATATATATATATAATCATAGCTTTATGGTGAAATATTGAAATATGCTTCTAGATTTTATATTCAGTTTTCTAAAAATGCACTCAAATCAATGGTAAAATCCCATTTTCCACATTTCAAAAAATATATATTACATTATCTTTACTTGTACATACCCTACATCGAAATATACCACAAGAACTTATTATTCTTATTTAACTATAACTTATTACCCATTACTCAACTGCTTCCCTTCACTCACATTCCTCTGTTCCTTCAAGACTCTGGTGACCACTATTCTACAATAACTTCTGTGAGATTAATTTTTTTCTGATTCTACATATGAGTGAAATCATAGGATTCTTGTCCCACTTCCAGGCTTATTTCATTTAACGTAATGATCTCCAGTCTACTATATAATTTCCTTAAGTATTTGAGGATCTTAGATAATTCATTACGGTGTAATATAAAGTTGCATTATAAAACATGTTTTCAGAGAAATTAGGGAATAATGTTCATAAAGATGTTAAAAGTATATGTCTTATAAGCTCTTTTAAATAGAACCATATAAGTTCTAAATGTTTACATACTCTGAAATCAATATTTTCAATAGGACGAAAGAACTCTAAAATGATAACTACAGCACTCAGAAGAAAAAAGTGAAAAAAAAATGAAAGATTTTATTCCCGGGCAGTTAGAGTCAATATAGTTAAAATGGCCATAAAAAGATGTATAAAATGTTGCAATTCCAATCAAAATACCAAAAATGGGGCCGGTGAGATGGCTCAGCGGCTTAAGCGCCTACCCTGCAAGCGCGAGGGCCCAAGTTCAACTCCCGGAACCCACATATGAAAAAGGGCCCGGTGATATCGCTCAGTGGCACGGGCGCCTGCTGGCACGTGAGGTCCTGAGGTCGACCCCCCGGTACCCACAAAAAAAATACCAAAAATGTTCCCATAACTAGAAAACAATTGTTTAATTTACATTGAAAAAGAAGAGACCAAGAATAGCTAAAGAAATCGATCAAAAAGAGCAAAGTGGGAGGCATTATAATCCTAAATGTCAAGGCATACTACAAAAATTATAATAAAACGTGTGGTACTAGCACAAAAATCAACTTGTGGAAAGGAGCAGAATTAAGGATGGAGAAACAACCCCATGCACCTTCAGCCATCTGATCTTTGACCAAAGTCTTACCCCATTTTCTTAAAAAGTGATAACCTGTTTTACAAATGGTGCTAGGAAAATTGGTTGTCCATGTTCAGAAGAAAAAATTAGATTTGTATGTCACACCCTGCATTAGATTCAAATCACAATAGATGAAAATGCCCAGAAAAAACAGAAACATTGAACTTTACAGAAGACAATAAGGAAAACATTCAAAGACATAGGAATAAACAAATAGGTGCTGCATATAACACAAATAGCATAAGAAATGACACCAAGAATCTACAAATAGGATTATATTAAGTTAAAGAGCTTCTGCACAGTTATGTAAACAAGCAACCGAGTACAGGGATATCTAAAGGATGGGAAAATTTTTCCAACAGTACTTATGATAATAGGACAAATATCTGGACTATAAGAACAACTGAAACAAATGGACCACAAAATCAAGTGGCCCAATCAAATATTGGGCAAGTGAAATGAATAGACATTTCTCAAAAAAAGTGGTACAAAAGTACATGAAAAAATTTTCAGCATCTTTAGTCATTAGGGAAATGCAAATCAAAATACTGAAATTTCATCTTACCCAATTCAGCATGTCTATCATCAAGAACACAAAAACAACAAATTCTGGCAAGGATGTGGATAAAAAGGAATACATACATTGTAGGTGGAATTGCAAAGTAGTACAGTCAGTATAAAATCAGTAGGGAAAGCTTTCTGAAAACCAAAAATTGAAATTCCATATGACCTAAGTAAGCCTTTTCTAGATATTTTACCCAAAGAGTTAAAAATATTACACTATAATGATGCATGTGTAACAATATTTATACAATCAAATTAAAAATAGCTAACCTATGAAAACAAGCTAGATGTCCATAGACAGATGAATGGATTAAAAACGTGGCTTATATGCAAAATGGAGTATTTTACAATCATAAAGAGGGGTGAATTCAAATCACTTGTAGGAAAATGTATGGATCTTGATAACATAATATTACGTGAATTAAATCAGATGCAGAAGTTAAATTATCACATTTTTACTTATATGTCAAACATACATATATATGTGTGTGTGTGGAGAGAGAGAGTATGTGTGTGTAAAATACAGGAGAGAATAGGGCAGTCTTTTGGAGTTAGGGAAGGGAAACCATGAAAGAGGGACAAGAAAGGGTGTGGGTAAAGAGGATTGCACATGATCAGAATGTTATAAGTATTATAAAATCAAATGTAATTATTATGCATCACAAAAATATAGCAACACTTATAGGTAAATGGATGCAACTTGAGACCATACTCATAAGTGAAATAAATCAGACCCACATGTGTAAACATCATATTGTCTCCTTGGTGTGAGAAACTGAAAGAGTAAATAATGTCTAAAATTTACAATAGATATTGTGAAGTGGGAAGAAATTGTTCAAAAGGAAAAAGGAACTAGGATGGGTGAATGGGGAAAGGACAGTAGAGAAAAGGGAAAAATGCAAGTCAGTTATACTATTAGTGTCTCTTAGTTCATTAAAGAGGAAGGTTTGTACAAATATCAATTTGAGAAATTTTTATGTCCATATCTTTTACCCTGAGCAACTGCTTTAAAGTTAACAACCTGTAATGTATTGACTATTGTTATTCTCCTATTTTTTTGTTATGAAACTTTGTTTTACCTTTTTCCCATAAAAAATATATAGCAACAAAATTAGTTTAAAAAAGGGTAATCATGACTCTAAGTAACTCCTGTGCATTCATTTGCTAGGACTGCCATAACAAAGTACCATACACATTGGGGCCGATGAGAGAGCTCAGCAGCATAAGTGCCTGCCTGGCAAGCGCAAGGTCCTGAGTTCGACTTCTGGTACCCACATACAGAAAAAGGGCCAGTGATATTGCTCAGGGCATGGGTGCCTGCTGGCATACGAGGTCCTGAGTTCAAAACCTGGCACCCACAAAAAAATGTTTTATACACTGAGTTACTTTAACAACAAACAATTATTTTAAGGAATGGGTTTATGTAACTAGGTATTTTGGTGATCTAAAATCTAGGTATTGACTGGGTTAGTTTCTTCTGAAACACATACTTCTCCTTGTCTTGTACATGAATCTCTTGTTCCTGTGGATACACATGATATTTCCTCTGTGGACGTTTGTTTCTGAGTTTCCTTTTGTACAAGGATATGTCATATTAGATTAAAGTTCATCCCAATAACTCATTTTAATTTCCCCTTTAAAGACTATTTCCTAAAAAGTCACATTTTGTAGTTTTGGGTGTTAGGACTTCAGAATATAAATTTTGAGGGAACATAATTCAATCCACAAAATGCTGACTAATAACTTCTAGATTATCACACAATTTATGAGGTTGGATAAATTAGAATGCATTTTCACTATTTTCAGAGAATCTCAATTTAATTTCATCAAATTTTCCTTTACATTTTATATCTTTCCACTGAAGGAGGTAGGTAGCTTGGCAATCAAGCAACAGCATTGATTGAGGAATTATTTGGGACCAATTTTATTAATATATGTATCTTGAAGGATATTTCTGATGGTAAATAAGATAATGAATGTAAATCTTGTAGAACATACAGTACCTGGAATGTGGAGGGTGCCCAAAAATTCTCAATTTCTTTTTTACTATGGCCAGATCTCATTTACTTAACTGAGGTAACACCTACGCTCCCTTTTATGGCTAGCACTGTTGACTCAGTTCCTGAAAGCAGTTTCTCAAGATATACTATTTATTAACCAGGCTCTTTTATATCACCTCCTATTCTAACCACTGGCTATGTCTTGAATTGAATATTTTTAGAATTTCAGATCTTTGTTTTTTATCATTTTTTATTCTCCAAAAATTTCAACAACTCTCTATGAGTTCCACTCTTAACCCTGCATGTATTCCATATTATTTTCCATGCCTTTCTTGATAATTCTCATTCTTGCAGAGTGACATTGTCATATTTCAATATCGTGTAACAGGAAATAAGTGCACGACCCAAATGAAATAAGTGTGCAACTTATTTCAATTGTTTTACTGAAATTATTTCATCCTTAGGATATAAACTTAATTTTTACTCATTCAACATATAGTTATTTTTTATCTTTATTCTACTCTCATAGCATTTTCTATCTTCATCATTCCTTCAGCCTCCTTAATTCTGAAGTTATGCACTAGTATACAAAAAAGGCAACATCAACAACAGAAACATAAACTCAAAAGTGAAAAGCTTATAAAGAAATATCAGATAATTTATTGACTTTTTCTAGAACTCCATGCCAATGTGGCTCTCAGATATAACACGCTGCTTGTGGACTTGCATATGTTGAAAGTGTTATTATTTTAATACAAGGTGAAAATTCATAACTATAGAGTGTTCCAGCAAAAAAAATAATAATTAACATTCTCTTCAACAGTATATGGACTTTTCCCCCAAAAAAACTCTCTACTAGTGCCTAAAGCTTGCTTAAATACATAGAAAATAACTAAAATTATCCCACGAATACCATCAGATCACAATGCACTGAAAGTAGAAATCAATTGCAATAGAGATCACAGCAAACTTGCAAATCCCCAGACATTAAATAGTTCACTACCAAATAATCAAGAGGTCACAGAATTGCAGTCTGTATCCAAGGAAGAAAGTTATAAAGATCAAATTAGACATTAATGTAATTAATACAAAAAAAAACGAGTCCAAAGGAAAGAGAAAAAAAAAATTACTCTGTATTCTTCTGGTTCTTACAAAGAAAAAAAAGAATTAGACAAGCTCTTAAACAATTATACCAAAAGAAGGGAAAAAAGATCTACATCAATGAAATTATAAATGAAAAAGGGAAGATAATCAAAAAGTTGGAGTAGTTGTCATCAGCAAAATTCAGCCTCTCCAACACCTGGAAACCAGATACCTGAAAAATAACAACTTGAGGAAGAAAAATAAAAAAAATAGAACTCTGAGAATCAGGAAGGAACTTACCAGAAAATTAGAAACTACACAGAATTTGTAGAGAGGGATAAGAATGCAGAGAAAAGTATGAAGGAGTATGGAAACTTACCCCAGCTCCTGTAAAGGGGAACTTGTCTCCACAAACACAAGATAATCCCCCAGGACCTGGAGCTCCAGAGAGAATTTGTAAACTGGTCCAGCAGTGCAGCCCCAGGAGGAGCTCACATCACCAGCTGCAAAAGCAGCATGGAGGTTTGCTCCAAGGAGACTCCTTCCATATGTCATGAAACAGCTGGAGAGGGAATCCAGTATGGCCCAACAATATCACGAGTGTTTAATCAGTATAAAACAAAAGCAAACAAACAAATAAACAAATAACAGTAGAAATAAAACAAGCCAAGAAAATGCCTCCACACACTCCCAACTGTATCAAAGCCAACCCAAGGTGTATCAAGGAGGAGGTAATCAAAAGCCACATAGCTGAATTATTCAAATAGACAATAGAAATTTAAAAAGCAGATTAATAAAGTGCTCAATGAGCTCAAAGAATATACAATTAAACAGATAACAAACAGTATGTAAATTTATCAGGAGTTTATGCAAAAAATATATGTAAAGCTAGCTGAGTTAAATAAAACAATGTTACAAGTTTATGACCATGGCACATTGCAAAAGATGAAAGATTGAGAGTCAATGTCTAACTTAAATTCTAAGGAGGCCCGGAAGGAATGCCCTTAATTAAGAACCCTCAATATGAAAATCTCATAAAGACATCCCAAAACTGAATTTTTTGTGGCTTTTTATTGATAGAAAAAGGAAGCAAGGGTAAAGGACGAAGAAGAATGTCAGTGCAAGAATTTATGTAGGGAACAGGAGAAGGACAAGGTAAGGTCAGGATGCTCTGTTATATGACAGACCTTGGTGGCTAGCTAATTAATAAATCAGAGGATGGGGATGATGAGGACCAAAGCATTCATTTCTGAAGACAATATGTTTTGATCTTACTTGGATTTGTAGCCCTGTAGCTGTCTTTAAATTGTTAACCATGCATTTTGGGAGGTTTTGGGTGTGGGGCTCCAAAAGTCCCTTATCTCTGCATATCCTTCTCATACATACCTCTGCCCAGTGTCCCCACAACTGATGCAAAACATGAATGACCAGTTTAGCAAAGATTTAGAGTCTATGAAAACATTCCCAGAAGAAATCCAGAGATTAAAAATTCTATTAAATGTATAGACAGCATAAGCAAGCAATGTGATAACACAGTATCAGAACCAGAAGATAGAACTGCTGTTAGAGACCAATCACTCAGATAACTTAAAAATGGCAAAGGAACACAAAATGGATGCAATAGCTGCTAAATGATACAAAGAAAAGTAAACTAAGGTTAAGTGGAGTTAGTGAGAAAAACTTAAAAGGCAGAAGAAATGCTACAAAAACCTCATTTACCCAAATAACAGCAGAAAACTCTCCAAATATAGGAAAAGTTTTAAACATACAGATCAGGGATGCATATAGAACTACAAAAAGAACCTCTCTATGTCACATCATAGTCAATATCCCAGAAGCACATAAAAGTAGAAAAACTTAAAAGCTGTTAAATAAAAGCAGCAAATAATTTATAAAATTAACCCCATTAGGATTATCACATATTTTTTTTAACACAAACCATAAAGGACTGGGATTGTTTATAGTGAGAAGTTTTTTTCTTTTAAATTCAGAAATCTGCCTGTCTCTTATGCTCCACCTACTTGTAATAAGAGGTATATGTCAAACCAACATAAGACTACCCAACAAATAAAGGGGGAGGGTTCCTCTATGATGCCTTCATTACACATGTATTATACACTTAGAGATGCTTAGGTACTAAACAGTCCAGACAATGTCACAAATTTCTTCAGTGACATTCCATTAAAGGACAGAAAATTAGTTGAGAACTTCTTATATACTAGATAGAGATGATTGACTAAAATGGCTATTTCCATACACAAAAGGAGATTTAAGTGTGTTACAAAAATAATATCATCATGATTGTCATGCTAAAATATTATGTATAGCTTTTGATAACAAAATTTCCTTATAAGTTATAACTGTTTTCTATTAACACTCTACAGTAATTCAATTAGGACAACAATGGTTCATAAGGAATGACAGTCTTCTGGCTGTACTTTATATTTCAAAATGCTTGATATCCAGATAATATTATAATAATTAAGCTCACTGCTCCCACTACAATGCTATGTCACTGATCTTCTCTTCTGGGTGTTCAACAGCTGAAGTTTGGAGACCAAAGCTAGAAAGGTAACTGGGCTAAGGGACAGCCAATATATTTCCCCCAGCCCTATAAGGTCAACCAGGACCCAGGACATTAGGGAATATTTTCTGCAGTATCCTGAGAATTCTGACTACTACAGATTTTGATAACAGAGAAGTGGGGTCATTGCTGTGACTATTATGGACCATGTGGTTTAGAAGACTTTGGAGCAGGTTTGTGGGAAGAGTTTAGAAAGTTTTGGAGATGATGACTAGGACAGCCTTAGAAAGCTGCTAACAGAGGTGGATGAGAGATTTATGTTGTAGCTCACAAGGCAAGAATGCTGGTGGGAATGTGAACATTACAGGCCAGGATCATGAGATTTCAGTTAGGAATGAGGACTCTACAGGGAATGAGGTCAAAGGCCATGTGTGTTCTGACAAAATGGTTGTCTACATCTTATGCATGTCATAAAACTTTGTGGGATCATTTATTCAAATAAGGAGGAATAAATTATTTAATGGATAATATTTCAAAGCAGCCCCAAATTCAGGCTGTGGAGTGGTACTGCTAGTTGCTTTTAGTCAGATCTATAGTGCAAATCGGGAGAAAAAAATCAGGGTCTAATGATTTAAATATTTACCACTGAATCAGAAAGGAAACACCTGCAAAGTTGGTGTCATGGAAAGGGTGGCTGCTCAAGGGATTAACATTAAAAAGAATCCAAGTATTTTATATTGGAAAATAGGAAATATATCTTGAAGGCATATCAGCAATCCACAAGACCCCACCAATCACAGTTTCAGCAATGAAAAAGTCTTCATGAGAAGAAATCCTTAGTGAGGCCAACTTATTCAGGTCAACCTAAGAAAGCATGTTTCCGGAGTTTAGCTATCCAGGCACTCAGAATCCACCATTTCCATGGCCCAAGAGGGCCCAGGTACTCCTCCTACTTGTGGTAGACATTAGCATCATTTACATTGTGCTGTTTTTTCAGGTATGAAGGATACAAGAGTTGTCAAGTAACAGCTTTCCATTCAGATTTTAGAACAAGGTAAGGGGAGTCAAGCAATGTGCCTCAGGAAATTCAGTGTGTGAAACTGTGAGAGTGAAGCCAAAACAACTATATTGAGAACCCAGAAATTTTAATATGATAGGAACATAGATTGCCTCTTGAGAAAATCTGCATTCAGTATGTAGTATCAGCTCAAGAAAGAGGACATGTGAAATTTAATCAGCAATGGAGTGGTGTTGCCCAAGCCTTTTGGTGTTTACATTGTCCTTTATTTTTACAGTGACTCACATCTAAGACTTTGCCTTGAATCTCAGAGGAAACATTGGATTTGAACTTTTCAGCAATGCTGGAAGTGTTAAGATTTTGTCAACTCTTAGAGGTGGACTAAATAACATATTTATATTGATAACTTTCCTCTGCTACACCATTTTACAAAGTTGTTTCTGCCTTGGAATTGAATAACCATGTGCCAAGTCCTCTCAAAACTGTGAGCCAAAATATGCCTGTCCTTTAACTTGTGGTTGTTGAATACTTTGTAACAGCAATGGAAAATGTGACGATTACATAGTGGTCTATGTTCATTCTTCGACATGTGGAAATCCAGTGTTCTCAACACCACTTACCAAAGAGAATGCTCTTTACATGTTGTGTGTTCTTGACACCTTTCTTGAAAATCAATTGTTTGTGATATGTGAATTTATTTCCGGGTTCTCTACTCTGGCATTGATCTATGTGTCTGTTCTTATGCATGATTATTTTATTTGTGGTATATTTTTAAATTAGATGGTATGATGTCTCCAGCTTTGTCCTTTCTTTTGAAGATTATTTGGCAATTTGGAAGTTTTTTTGTTTTTAAACAAATTTTGTAATATTTTCCCTATTTCTCTTAAAAGATCATCAGAGGGCTTGAAAGGCATTTGTCAAGTGTGTAGGTCACTTGGCATACATAATGGTTTTTTTCAAATATGTGAGTCACTAGGCAGATGTAGGGATTTTGTCAAATGTATAGGCGACTTGGCATATTTGATGGTTAAGCTAAAGTTTTAAATTTACTTGCTTTAGAGCCACCTAGCGAATTAGTAAATCATATTATCTGTGCATGTCTGAGTAATCATTGAGACATAACCTTGGGTTCTATAACTGGCCCCTTGCCACATCCTCTCTGGCAATTTTCCCCTGCTTTCCTTTCTGGCTGCCATGAACTGAGCAGTTTTTTGTTGTTGTTGTTGTTGTTTTTGTTTTGTTTTGTTTTTTGCCACAACCTTACATCATACTCCTTCTGCACTTGAGCTAGCCTGCCATAGACTGAATCCCCTGAAACATGAACTAAATTAAAACAACCACAGGATGTTAAATTTTACATGGTTCTTCCTATATGGAAAACCAAATATATAAAGAATTTAAAGAGAAGAATAAAAAATGATAGGTGGTATGAAAGTAGACTTCATGGAGATGGAAAGGGGATCTGGGGATGGGAGGAGAGGAGAAGGACAGATGGAAAAAGGAAACTAAAATGAATTAACATGTGGTAACTATTTGAAACAATTATGCAAGATGAATGTAATTATATATGACATATATATATATATATATATATATATATTAATAAATGTACAAGTTAAAAAAAACTATCCTCATTTAGGTTGGAGCTGTCAGGTTATTTGTCCCAGAAGTGAAAAAACTAATATAGGGTAGTATGACTATTTTAACATTTAATATTTTATTTTGTTATTCCAATTTATGTACATGTGATATCTTTCTACTTTTGTGTTCTTTAATTTCTTTCTCCAATTTTTTTATAGTTTTCAAAGTAGAGATTAATACTCTTAGTTAAGTTTGTTCCTAACTATTTTATTTTTTTGTAGTTCTTATAAATTGGACTGATTTCTTGATTTCATTTTCAAATAGTTCACTATTGTAGCATAGAATTACTTCTGATTTTTCTATACTGATTTTGTATTTCACAAATTGATTATATTTAACTTAAGAGATTTTTTGGTGAAGTTTTTAGAGGTTTCCATATATATGCTCAAATATTCTGTAAGGGCAATTTTACTTCTTTTCCAACTTGAATGCCTTTATTCCTTTCTATGGCCTGATTCATTTGATTAAGAATTTCTGCTTTATGTTGAATAGAAGTGATAGACTTGGAAATTTTCTAATGTTCAAATTGTATACGAGAATCTTTCAACTTCACCTCACTGACTATGATATAGCTGTGAATTTTTAATATATGACATGTATTGTGTTGAAATTTATTCCTTAAGCATGTAATTGAAAAATTTTTGTTATGAAAAGGTTGAACTTTAAATGCTTTTTCTGCTTCAATTGAATTGATCATGTATATTGCTCTTCATTCTGTAAATGTGATGTACCACATTATAATTTTGTGTATGTAAAATAATATTTGTATCACTGGGATAATTTCTACTTCATGATGAATCATCTTTTAAGTAGTCTGTTGAATGTCATTTTTATTTAATTAAGGAATTGCATGTATGTGCAAAATGGACATTAGCTTGAAGTTCTTGTTCTACTTCTTTTTATCATGCTTTTTAATATTTTGGTAGTGTTCCTGTCATACTTTACTAAGAGGATGCTGTTTAATTAGCATATTTTAAATTTTTAAATAAGTTATATAAAAATAATATTAAAGTTACCATTTGAGAAAAATGATAGTAAACCCATTACATGGTAACATGAATAACAAAGCTTTTATTTAAAATCTACAGCTTTCTAAACAAAATTTAGTGAGAATGGTATAATTTACATTTGTTTCAAATCATTTCAATACCTAATGAACTAAATGTGTTTTACTCAAAAGTACGATTCTATTTTATTATTAGTACATCTTTGTGATACATAGTGATTGCATTCTATCTGGTGGTTTGATACACATATACACTGTGTCCTGGTCATTTTTATTCCCCTTACACAGCATGACCTCCCTTTCCCTCTTTCCCCAGATCCCCTCTCATCTGTAGACTGACTATCTCTGTATTTCTTAGCATAATTCTTTACAATGCTCTTTAAATTATTTACATTTTGGGTTTCTCATGTTAGACAAACCACGCCCTTTAGATTACTTGCTCAACCTTCTTGATGCCATCAATCCTTTAGGTTCTTTGGTATTTTTTATTTCTTGTGTCCATCTAGATTTATTTGAATACTTATTGTATTGCTGGCTTGGTGGTCATAAAATATTTATGACTGTCAGTTTTATGGAAAGTCCTTATTTTTCCATATGACTTGAAAGATGTTTTTTTAGGATATATGAACCTGGGTTGAAAGGTTTATTTTTTATTTATTTATTTTTTTGTTCTTATAAGACTTTCTTCAAAGACTGCCTGGCCTTTAACATTTTTGTTGAGAAATATATTTTAATAATAATGAGTTTGCCTTAATAAGTTCTTTGTGGCTCTTCTATGACAGTTTTTAAAATTACATCATTTTTTTGACTTCTGGGATTTTACTTGTGATAGATTGTATACTATTTCTTTTTGGACTGTGGATATTTAGGGTTCTGTATGCTTCATTTACCTGTATGTTCAATTCTTTCCCTATATATGGCAAATGTTCTGCTATGATTCCTGTAAATAGGTTTTTTATTCCACTTGTCCCATATTTTTATTTATCTTTATCTCCTATTATTCTTAGTGTAGTTTCCTTTGAGTCAACTAGCAGCTATTGGATCCATTTCCAAGATTTCTTATTGTTTTTATGTTATATCTGAGTATATTGTCTCCAGTCTCAAGCTTCTCCTCTAGTTCTGACTCTCTCCTCACAGTAGTCATTTCTGATACCCATACTTTGAGTAGAATTTTTTATATCCTGAATTTCTGCTTGACACATTTTCATGGACTCTAAGTCCTAACTAAAATGGTCATTCATGTTTTGTATCATATTGATTATTTCACATACCTTTTGTTTCTTCAAGCTTGTTGTTCATTTGGTCAATTATGTCTTTATACATTTTATTACATCATCTTTGATTTCACTGAACATCTTATTGATCTGTTGTTGTTGTTTCTTTTATCCCTTCACATATTTTAGCTGTTTGGTTTTTGATATCCTCCCTAAGCAGTGCCCATTGGATCAGTTTTGGGGTAGTAAAGAATTTTGAGAGGTATCTTGTCTTATTTTCTCATGTTCTGTGTGTGTGTGTGTGTGTGTGTGTGTGTGTGTGTGTGTGTGTGTTTGTGTGTAAAAAGTTGAGGATAAATTAGCATGGAATGACTCTGTTGCTAGTATGAAGATGTCTTTAGTTAGTCTGCTTCCCATTACTCTAATCTTTGTTTCTGTTGTATTTTGATATTTCCATACCTCTTCAACCTACTGAGCTTAACGGAGTTAGATTTGGTTACTATGTTGAATGACAAAATCATTAGCTGTTATATCATCAATAAATTGAAATATATATCAATCATGTATACTAAAACTTGTTTTAACATTTTACCCTCTTTTTGATGACCCATAGAGATTGTGTTTACTACCATGTCAGATAGGCTGGCATATGAAGAGTAGAGATAGAAAAAGGAGGAGAAAAATGTCAGAAAAAGGAGGAGAAAAAGGAGATTAAAATGAAAGAAGATTATATCGAGCTTGTTTTTTTGTTATTTTCATAACTGGAATAGACAACTGCTAGAAGAATGGTCAGAAAGAATACTTGTAGGAGCAGGAGAAGGGATTAGGAGAGAAAGGAGCATAAATGTAGATTTAGGGAAGCTGTGAAAAGCTCGAAAGCTTTTAAGATGCTTATAGTTAGTTTTTGTCTGAAATCTTTATGTACAATTTTGGTAAGGGTTACCCTGACTTACCCATGAAAGTTATTATTCAGGTTAAAGCACTGCTTACTTTTTATTCTTATTTTCATGTATACAGACACCTTCCGTGTGTATGCTAGAAAGAAGGAGAAAAGGAAAATAAGAATATAAAGAAATAAGATAGCAAGATAAAAACAAGCAAAAATACTCTCACGATTATAAGAGCACAATATAAATCATTCTCACTGTCCTATATATATATATATTTTTTTTTTAATGTGGGTACCGGGAGTCGACCTCAGGACCTCGTGCATGTCAGCAAGTGTTTGTGCTGCTGAGCAATATCATCGGCCCTTTTTTTTGTATGTGGATTCTGGGAGTCAAACTCAGGCCCTCGTGCTTGCCAGGAAGGCGCTTATGCTGCCAGGCTATCTCACCGGCCCTCACTGTCCTATTTTTACTGGAGTCCAAAATCAGCCTGTGATGTCTTCCCCATATGTTCACAAATAAACTTTTGACTTCACTGGGAGTCTGGATGGATTTTTGGATAGAGTTCATTTCTGCTCCTCCACTGTCCACATAGCATCACTGTATTCACAAGTTGCTCTTTCTCTTCATCTTTTTCAGTCTCCAAACAGCTTCTGCAAGTCCCTCAATCAGCCTCCTCCTATGTTTTGTTCCAATGCCTGCCTGTGAGTGAAGGGGCTTGGGGATCCAGATGAACCACTGAGCCCACTTCTCTGCTGTAGGCTGTGTTCTGCTTAATTTTGGTTTCACTTCTGTGAGTGTGGCTAGCTGGTGCTTTTTGCATTTGTCTTGTGAGCTGACACTTTCAGTTAATCAGAAAGGGGATAGTACAGCATTGCTTGGCTAGTACCTAGTCCTTTACTGTTTTCTATAAGGGCATTCTTGATTTCTTCTCTTTTTTGCATGATAATCCCTGCAGCTACTTCTGTGTTCTTTCTATAAGGCCCTCTGGCTAGGATGCTGCTCTCTGGCTGTTTGTCCTAGGGTCTCCACCTTCCACTCTCCACAAAGAATCCCTATCCAGTCCCTAAACTTGATGGTGCCTTAGGGCTTATAGCACTCAGCATTTTTTGGCCAGAGTGGGGGTGGGGCATGTGGGTCCTGCCAGGGTGCTGAACAGTGAGTGGTGAGCAGTGCACAGGATATCCTGGGGGTACAAGAAGCCTTGAGTTTGGAGAAACAATGAGTAAGTGCCTATTTTGAGGGCACTCCACTACTTTTCTCCACAGGTTGTTTGAATCTATGGCCTTCTCCCTCAATTCCCTGAGCTGTGGCTTTCTCAGTGCTCACATCCAAGTACCTGAAAGGACCCCATGCCTTTATATTCAGCTTTCTCATGGACCTGCCCATTCTATCTTAGTAACTGCTCACTGTCTTTTAGTTTCTCTGGTGACCTGATCTGCAAATATTTGATGTGCTGGGTTCCTTTCCCTGGTGATGGGGGTATGGAAATGTAGGAACCTATCCCCATAGCCTGGTCAACATTGTGATACTGGTTCCCATCCTCAGGGCATTAGATCCTTTCCCCAATTGGCATGTTTGCCAGACCTAGAGTGTAAGGGTCCTGCAATCCAGGGGCAGTTCAGTTTACTTTTCTGAACCTCCTTAATAGTGCATTCATTTGGGTGGACTTCTATTTGGTTGCCTTCCTGTATCTGGCTTTCCTTGTCTCCACCTATTTCCCTTTGCACATTTTCTGAGCTTCCCTGAAGCACAGCAGCTTCTAGTCAGCCATGATAGAATCCCCATAGTTCTAGTTTTAATATTTAATAGTTGACAGTTTGCAAGCATCATTTCTGTCTTTTCCTCTTCCTCAAAACCTGGGAAAGGTGATTAAAAAGGATAGATATTCACTTTTTGGGCATTGGTGAAAATTGGTGAAAATTTCAAAGCATACAATCCTTGGTATGTCCCAATCCCCTACACAAAATAAAGCCAAGGACATTCATTCTTCCTTGCTCTCTCAAGCTGTTTTCAGTACTGTTTAGGACCCTTCCCTGCTCTTCCTCCAATAACTTCATTATATAAATAATGAATTTTTACAAACCACTTTAAATCATGAGTGGCATTATTAGTCTCACTATCCATACCAGACATTGTTAGAGGGAGAGTCCCATCTCTTGCATACACATGGCTGAATTTTAATTTTTCCTACCACTTTCAGTTTGTTGAATATGTTGTTTTAATTTAAATATGTAAAGAAAACACAGCTTCACAAAATATGAATTTGGTAAAAGTATTTTCATAATGTTTTCAGACAATGGCATTTATTCTTCTTCCATACTACACCAAAGCACTACGAGGGTTTTAGATGAAATGTGTAATATGAAAACATTTTAAGAATTTGACATATGAAAAATGTCATAAGAAAAATTTTAATTATTTAATTTGTTTAATTAGTTTAATTATTGGGAGGACACCAGCCTCATGGTAGCAGACCTAATTTTTCAAAAATACTAATATTTGTGTGAAAAATATAATCTTATCACTGACAACAAATATTATTATCCTTTTTGTTTATGTAGCTGTATTGTTCCCTTTATTTTTGAGAAAATATTTGCTAAATTACTATTATTAATGGTACTTTGTCTCTATTACTTCAAGCAAAACCGTGTGTGTGTGCGTGTGTGTGTGTGTGTGTGTGTGTGTTTAAATACTTAGCAGCTTGTACCTCAATCACACAACCACTTTCCTGGACACAGTAATCATACCTCAGTATACAGACAAATTGTTTTATTTATATTTCCTATTTTATTATAAATATTACTTGAAAGTTATATATTGAAAGATTTCAATAAAATCAATAATCTATATAGCTTCACCAAAAATATTAAGTGTGAGGAATAAAATGATCGGTAATATGTGAGCCCTTCACTGTTTATCAAAACTTTAATTAAAAATATTCAATATCTTATTATGAATTAGGTGGAAATGCAAACATGCTTTGCTAAATGGATAGCACAGTTACAGTTACAGATAGGTGCTAAACCAGCCATGCATCTTCATAAGCATCATTTTAGCAGTTTTAATTAGCTAGTTTGCTCTTATTAATTTGAATCATTCCTAAATCTTCTTTCAGTCATATTTGCAAAAAACATTCTCTGAGATATTGCTGGATTTTTTTTTCTTCTTTATTTGGAAGGGTTTGTTTATATTGAAGAATCACTTTTTCTCTCAGCGTGGCTCACAGAAACAAGGCTATGAATTTAATCATAAAGTTCTTTTGCTGAGAATTTAGCTCACCAGAGCCTGGGTTCAATCGACAGTACGGTATCACTGAAAAATAAAACAATAACATCTTTTGCTGAGAATGGATACTATTTTGAGAAAAAAGACAATGTCAGAAGACACTAAAAACACTAGAATATAATACTCATGTATGGATACAAACAAGAACCTTGGCAAATTTTCTGGCCAGGGTGAAGAAGCCTGAATATAAGTTTTAGAAATTGATTTGATTTGCCTATCAAGTTTTGGAAGTAGGCAAAATTTTGCAACCAAATAAGCTATGTATAAAATGCACTTGGTTTATTTTTCCTGTCAGCCAAATAACAGATTAGACTTATTTTTTCACTCTCCACCCCTAACTAAATTGATAGATTCATTAATCTCAATGAATTGTTTGTTTTGGATCATAGGTGAATATCACTAGTTCCCTTTGTTTTCCTCTTCCTACTCTTTAATAATCTGACCTAAACATTTTACAACAGCACAATAGCCCCAAAGAACTTAAGGTTTTATTTAATATTTTGAGTTTTTTCATAGATATGGCTTATAAAACCCAAAACAGAGAGATCTCTGTTTTTATTAAAAGAAGGAAAATATCTTTTGAGGAGTCCTTGTGAATGTGTTTGTGTGAGAGGGTTGTAAGCTGTGCATATCTTCAATTTTTTTTCAAATATAGAATAATTTAATAAAGCATCACTGTATACATTTCAGAAGCAAATATAAATGAGCCAAATTAATACATTTTTAAGAGGAATAATGCAATTAGTTTCAGCTTGGAAAAATTTTTGTGATCCTTCAGTCATGACAGAGATAAACATCACTCTCCAAATGATTAGAACTCCTGTATTTATCCAGAAGTATTCAGTTAGTTATTTAAAATGGAAACTCATTTACTTTAATAATAAAAGTAACTTTTTTCTTATTAAAAACCAATGCCTATTTATCACAGAAATCTTGAATCAGTTAATATTTTAAATCTACAATTGGAATGAAGTCATGCTTCTCTATAGCACTGCAGATCTAAGAGTACCTCATTATTGCAATGAAGACTGTGTTTATATATCCATGCTCATGTTTACTAAAATTTCAGTTCAATATAACAAGCTAACTAGAATGTTTTACTAACGTATGACTGCCAGATTTAGCAAATAAAAATATATAATTTTCAGCAAAATTTGTTAACTTTTAATATAAGTATGTCTCAAATATTCTCTCTTGTTTTAATTTGGAACAATATTGCCTGAACTTTAACATTATTTTTTTCCTTTCAGAGAATAACAGGCAAAGATTTCAAAATCATAACAACATCAAAAACAAAAAAAAACACACCTAATGTTTATTAGAGAATTAGTAACACAGAAAACAGAAACAAATTCTGGACCTTAGCACACATATATTATCACCTCTGAAGCAAAGCAGTCAGTTCATTGAATTCAATGAGCCCATAATATCTCATACTTTCTAGTGTCCCAAGTCCCAAATGTTGAGGCAAATCCTTATTAAAATAGAAACCTTCAGAGTCCATTGGATTTTATAGCCAGGCAGATGTTCTGCTATTAATTCTTAACTTTTGGTTCTTTGTCTCCAATATCTTCTATTTAGAGATTGGATTAACACCTATCTATATTCATTGTTTAGAAAATTAAATGAGATAATATATGAAAAGTGCCTGCTATATAGTTATCTGGTTATATCTTCAGTCGAATAAAGAGGATTAAATTATATTTACCTAAATCAAATTTAGTCTTTTTTTCCTTTTTACTGTAAAAATATAAAATATATACAATGATAAAATAAGTAGTAATAATGGTATTGGCTGGGCATGTAGCTAAATGGTAAAGCATTTCCCTGGCATGTGAGAAGCCCTGCATTTGATCCACAGCACTAAAAAATGAATGAATAAAATACCTTGGTAGGCATTGCGATATGTTATGTACATGTACCAACTCCACACAAGGAATGTAAACGTGTACTGCTAACACGTACAAAAAAAGAGAAGGATATAAAGAGATGAGGGGGAAAGAGGATGAAAAAAAGATTTAAGATGTATTATTTACATGTACCAACTTCCCACAAGGAATGTAAACATTATGTACTATACCCCTATACTAATAAACTGAAAAAAAGTATATGAGAGAGTATTAATAATGAAATCTCGTATACTTAATATTCAGATTCAATAACTATAGTATTAACATTTTCCATTTTAACACTCTTCTTTTTATTTTAGAGAATTTTAAAGTATATCAAAGAAAAAAACATACTTTTACTCATACTACTTCAATTTATACTAGAAAATATTTGGTAAAAAGGATTATACTTCTTTTCCAAAATGTAACTACAAACTGGAATCATTTAATTGGAGTGCAATGTAAACTAAATGTCAAACTGAAGTCAGTAAAGAGTTACCTGTATTATAGTGCTCCAGACTGGAAATTCAAAGACTGTTGCAAGATCATAGTTTGCATAATAAACACATAAAAAACAACTGTCACCACCAAATAAAAAATTAAAAGCAGTTTCACAAAAGTAGAAAACAAAATTCCAAGGAAATGAAAGATGTTTGTAATCATGATAATAATTTTGCACCAGTGGAGTGAAATTATGTGCGGGATGTATTTTATGTTTGAAAGCCTTCGGTTTTTAAGGCGACATGAAACTTACATAGGAATAAATAACCTGAACACCAGGAAAATTCTTATTAGATTGTTCTTCCAACAGATTATTTTTCCATCTTCTTTATGTGTGTAAACTTTAATGCAAAATGCATCATTGCTGACTCTTACATTAAATTTAAAGTAAGCATTTCCATAGTGGTAAAGTAAAAGTGAAAAATAGAATACATGTATAAACATTCTATTCAAATGTATACTGAAATTTGGGGAAATTTTAACTAAAATAGACTCACTAGAATCTCGTAAACACCAGTGGGATTAGTGCGGAAAAAAGGGAAGAAATGCAGATTCTGAAGACCTACCTGGAATACATTCTCAAGTTCTACTACTAACTAGCAGGAAGAAAGGTAAAAAGATGAAGTGAAGACAAAGGCACTCCATTTTAAAGTCATTAAATACAGCACACTGTTTTTATTGCTATATAAAACTTTTTTCCCCTAAGAAAGTTTTTCATGGTTTTATTGAAATAGCAAACTTGCCAGGTGATTTAGAGGTTGCTGTGGTAACTCTTTCTCATCTAATAGTGGAATACACGAATGTGAATACGGGTACAAGTTGAAATCATTGCCGCCTGAGGTTAGTTTATAAATCCACTATTTCACCCGCTATTTTCAGGAGTTTTACAGTTAGATTCACACAGGCTCTTTTTTCCTCCCTTGTCTTTCATCTAACCTTGTGTAGCATTAGGCGAGATGAGGTGATAATGGAGAAGGCCTTGCCAGGGATGGGGGCGGGGTGAAAGATTGATGAATTTCCAAACTAAGCCTAATCTAAAATCAAAGCTAGGTATATTTAATTCTTTAAAGTCCTTGAACAGAGTGGAGTTAGAGACATTTTTCCTTTTAAATCAATGAGAACTTTATACTTTAACTGGGAATTTATTAGCCTTTAAATTTAACAGATTTGCATCACTAATGTGAGTCAAAGCATTCTAGTCCGCTGAAATACTTTCGATTTTGACATCTGAGAACTTTGCTGAGATTGTGTTCCACAAGTGCGGGTATTATTGAACTGGAAATGGGAAACCTGCCCAAATGAGAACGGATGTCTTCTCCACTACCAGTTTTCAGTTTCAAGTTCAATATCTGCACATACCAACTACAGTAAGTGTTTTATTTAAATATGTAAATGTCTTAAATTTACACCAGTGGATTTTAAAAATGAGGCCTTTAAGGGACCTCTTTTTCTACTTGCCTCTCCACTCTATTTTTAAATTCTCTTCTCAAGTATTTCCCCCTTCACAGCGCTTGGATTTTGCAAAGTAATACATGAATGCCGCTAAAAATAGAAAACTTTAACAAGTTAATCTGATTTGTTTAAGCACAATATCGATTTGACAGTAGCAGTGTTGATAAGGTGTACTTTTTTAGAGGGTGGAACAAACAGCAATAAATTAGTTTTGAACTTTTGTGATCCTGTATTATGAAGAGTCTGAAACAGACACTACACTCAAATCAATTTTCAAAGTGAAAGATTAATAACTGTTGTACTATATATTCTTTTACATAATTTCAGTCTGAGGAAGGGCACACTTTAAGATCTACTGCCATATTGCATTATCGTAATTCTTAATAAAATGCCCTTTTTATTGTAGAAAAAAAGCTTAGTTTATAGATATGTGTACAGAACTTATTTTAACTTTAATATATTATCCCAAATATTCCTGGATAGGATTGAGAGGTGATGTTGAAACCAGTCCCAAGGAATAAAATTCCCAAGAATATGAGGTCAAGGAGGTCAAAGGAGAGATTGAGTAGTAGAGATGCTCATTTTCAGGAGGAGACCACATTAGATTGTGTTGGCTTTCTGTTACTTTATAACTGGTGGGGCAAATTTTGTTTGAAGATCTTGAAAACACCTACAAATGTATTAATTTTCGCAGGCCACAGGGTCATTTGTAAGTGACTGCAAAACTGGTACTGCTAGTTACAAAGAAAGAAACTGAGTCACAAATTGGTTAAATAAATGCCTCAAGATAATTACCCAGCTCAGTGAGTTTGTCCTATATTTTAGTAGCTGAATGAAGAAATCCAGACCTTCAGCATCCTGTGATTAATCACCATACTTGACTTCCTTCCCTTTGATAATTACAGACTTTTCACAGGAATTAAAAACTAAAATTGCAAATTCTAAAATAAAATTGCCAATTATTCATAATTTTTGCATAATAAAGATAAGATAAACCTCTTTGATGCCAAAGACCACTAAAATATAATTCAGCATATCAAAAGCAAAGGAGCTCTTTGTTTTAAACTGTAACTTGGCTGTAAGACATTGAAAGTATTTTTGTGTAGTCCTAAGTACATTGATAGGACAATACTCTAAGACGGACTTTGGGGAAATTTTAGGTATAGGAGAGAAAACCAATCAGTTGTGGTGTAACGTCCACGGAAGAGGGGTCCGAGAAGGGAGACGCTCCAAGAACCACACAGGCTCTTATGTAAAAAGCACGGGGTTTATTGAAAGGCTACACTAGCGTAGGGTCACCCAGCGAACATATCAGGGCGACCCCGAAGGGCAGGAGCAAGGGGTTTCTATAGGGTTGGGTATGGTAATGAGGGATAGGCAAGCAAAGTTTTACAGAAGCCAATTGCAAGGAGTTAAAGGGTAATTAATACATTCATTGGTTACTTAGGGGAACCTATAGATAGAGGAATTTAGCAAACGGGCAACCAATCAGTTTGGAGGAAAGGCTAACAAAGGAGACAAAGGAGCCCGGGCGCGGGAATGTAGCCCGCGCAGGGGCTTGGCAACCAGCAAAGTCACATGATTTCTAGGAATTTGCCCTGAGGTAGGGAAACAGAAACTTAAGACACTTATCTACCTAAAACAGAAACTTAATCTAATAGGTTAGAGTCTAATAGGTTAGAGCCCAATAAGTTAGAGCCCTAATGGCCATCGCATAGTTCAGCCTAACACATCAGAATTATAACTTGTATAACTTTTATATGAATCTTTTAACAAACATAACTTTATGTCACATCAAACTTCACAGTGGGGCTGTGGGCAAGTCCCTTCACCCTACTGGTCTGTTTTCCCATTTTTAAAAAGAGGAAGTTCCACAGAAAGAGTGACTCTTAAGAATTTTGAGTAGTGGAGTGACAGGCGTTTCCGGAGAAACAGTCTTGGAGGAGGAAAAAAGATGGCGGATGAGTAAGAAGCACGCAGCGAAACTCTCTAAAAGTTGCCATTCAACTAAGGGAATATAGTGACCAGGAGAGCGCAGGAGTGGGGAGATGCCTCCCCGGGACCCAGAAAAGTTCTAAACCGCAGCTTGGGACCCCCGGCACCAGTGAAGGGTGATTTCCAACGAAGAAGGAACAGACCCCGTGCGCGCATCTTCTACCATCCCAGGAATCACGGTGCGACAGAAGCTCAAAGCTGCGGACACACGGTGACAGCTAGCGCCAACGGAGCCCCCACGGAGGATCACAAGACAGCGGTGGGGCAGGGGAGTGGCAGAGAACTGCACTGGCCGGAGGTGAGTGTCTCTCAGCCACAGCTGTCCTGCGCCAGAGAGCGACTGGCCGGGTGCCATTGTGGGGGGTGCAGCAAAAATCAGAGCAGCTCGAAAACAGCTCTGGGAACTTGTGCTCCGGACAGGGCAGCGCAGTGCCTCTCAGAATCACGAAAGTGCGCTGAGGGCAGCGGGTGAACGAGACTGGCCTCTCAGTCACACCTGTCCCGTGCCAGAGAGTGACTGGCCTGGCGCCATTGTGGGGGGCGTGGTGAAAATCAGAGTGACACAAAAGCAGTGCGCTGACACCGGCAGGCGAAGGAGACCGGTCTCTGCCTGAAAGTGCATGCTCTGCTCACCACCGGCCAAAGGGCCGGTCCTGGCTCGCTGGGACGGACCTGCACGGAACAGGACTCTGTCGTCACACGGTGCCTGCCTACAGCAGAGTCAACACCTGGAAATGATTCTTTTTATTTTTTTATTTTATTTTATTAATATTATTATTTTTTTCTCTTTCTCATTAGTTTTTTGTTCTGGTGAAGGTTTTTGGTTTTTTTTTTTTTTGGTTTTTTTTTTTTTTTTTTTTTCTTTTGTGGGGTTTTATTTCTGTTTTGTCTGTTTGCTTTGTTGTTTTTGTCTCCATTTTTGTTTCTGTTTGTCTATTTGCTCTTTCCTTCATTATTCTCTCTGGTTTTTACATGAGTGTAAACAGCGCCTCTAACCTCTTTGTGATTGTGGTTGTGATCTGTTCTTCCTTTTACCCTTTCCTTCACTTTTTCCCACCAGTCCTCTGAACCAGTTTCCCAATGTTAGTGGGATCCCTCTTGATCCTCTAACCTTACATCTAATTCCTTCCTCTTCTCCCAATACTCTATTTCCTCCTTAACTCATTTCAAATTTAAAATCCTGAGGGGAAAAATTGACACACTAAGGACTTGTATACTGCATATAATTTTTCTGGTGTGTTTTAGATTTTGTTATATAACCACAACTCTACTTTATACGGCTAAAAGTGGAAAATAACTGGTTAGCTCAGTCTGTCATTTTCTAGGCTGTGTTTGATGCTTCAGTAACCATTATAGCCAAATGTAAAACAATTGTTCTAAATAGCTTTCCTTCCTGATATTTCATGATTGATATTACTAAGGGACACAGAAAATACAGTGGCACAGTACCAAAGAATCAAGGACTGGGACAAACAGGTAGCAACTTCTCACATCCAACGAATTGAAGAGGTAGGATCTGGCAGAAAGCTCAAAACCCAAAAGCAAGCTCCACTTGGAAGATACTGCAGAGAAGTAGTCATCTTCTAAGGATCTTGAACACTAGCAATAAAGTAACCTATCATAGGTAATTTACAAACATCACCCCAGGAATTAAAGAAAGAAAAAATGAGACGACACTTAAACAAGATGCAACCCCACACATCCAATTCACCAAAGGCAAACCTAGGGGGCAATGAGGTGGGACAATCTGAAAGCCACCCACCTGGCCTATCTGAAGGGGTAAAAACAAAACAACTGAATGAGGCTCTGGAAAAAATTAAAACAGAAATAATTTCACAGATAACTGCAGAGATAATGTCCACAATGAAGACAATGCTTAAGGACACTATAGCTGATACAGACAAAAAAATAGATGAGCTTAAGAAAACTATAGTAACCATGAATGCTCAGCATAGGAAAGAAATGGAATCCATAAGGCAGATTCAAGCAGATATCCAAGAGAACAAAAATTCCATTGAAAGTATTTGTAGCAGATTAAGCCAATGTGAGGACAGGATCTCAGATATAGAAGACAGGCTTAAAATTAGTGATCATGAAAAGAAAGAATTCTTAAAAACAGCAAGGGACCATGAAAAATCAATTCAGCAGCTGCTAGATGACTCAAAGATAAACAACTTAAGAATAATTGGAATAAATGAAAAAGCAGGAGATAGCATCAATGACATTAAAACCTTGTTCAAAGACATTATTACAGAGAACTTTCCTGTGAGAGAAAAATAATTTGACCCCAACATAAAGGAAGCTTGCAGAACACCAACTAGACATGACCAAAAAAAAACTTCAGCCAGACATATCATAGTCAAGATCCCAGAAATTCAACAGAAGGGCAGAATCTTAAAAGCTGTTAGGGAGAAGAGACAAATCACCTATGCAGGAAAACCCATCAGAATCACAGCTGACTTTTCAGCACAAACCCTCAATTCAAGAAGAGCTTGGAATGACGTATTTCAAGCTCTAAAGGAAAATAATTTTCAACCCAGATTGATGTACCCCGCAAAACTATCTTTCAAAATTGATGGAGAAATAAAATACTTCCATGACAAAGAACATGTGAGAAAATTTATGACCACCACACCAGCACTCCAAAACATTCTGAAGGACAGTCTAGAAAGAGATAGGAACCCCAACAGAAGGGATCCACCAGGCAGGGCAGATAATTAAATAGCAGGAAAGGGGAAAAACAAACAAAGAGTGGGAACCAACGACAGGAAAATATCATGACAAGTATAAGTCAATACATATCAGTTTTAACCATCAATGTTAATGGTCTCAATTCACCAATCAAAAGGCACAGACTGGCAAAATGGATCAAGAAGCAAGATCCAACAATATGCTGTATACAAGAAACACATTTAATTCAGAAAGAAATTCATAGACTGAAAGTCAAAGGATGGAAAACAATACTCCATGCAACAGGAACCCAGAAAAAAGCAGGGGTAGCTCTTCTTTTTGCAGACAAAGTGAATTTCAAGCCAAGAATGATTCAGAGAGATAAAGACGGTCATTACATCCTTGTAAAGGGAACACTCCAAGAGGAAGAGATAACGATCATAAATATATATGCATCAAATACCAATGCACCCAACTATATAAAACAAGTACTAAAGGACATGAAAAATCAAATAAGCAATAATACAATTATATTGGGAGATCTCAATACTCCACTGTCACAAAAAGACAGATCAACTGGACAGAAAATCAATAATGAAATAATAGAACTGAACCAAACTTTGGAACAAATGGACTTAGTAGATGTCTACAGAGTGTTCCACCCCATAACATCAGAATACACATTCTTCTCAGCTGCACATGGGACGTTCTCCAAAATAGACCACATACTAACTCATAAAACCTGCTTAAGTAAATGCAAAGGAATTGAAATTATCCCATGCATATTATCAGACCATAGTGCAATGAAATTGGAAATCAATGGCAAAAGAAATCACAATAACTCCCTAAACACATGGAAATTAAACAGCACCCTCCTGAACAACCAATGGGTCACAGATGAAATTAAAGAAGAAATTAGACACTTTCTACAACTGAATGATAATGACAGTACAACATACCAGAACTTATGGGATACAATGAAAGCAGTCCTAAGAGGGAAATTTATAGCATTAAATACTTATATTAGGAAAATAGAGCAAGCGCAAATAAACAACTTAATGGCGAACCTCGAACTTCTAGACAAAGAAGAGCAGATTAAGCCAAAAACCCGTACAAGGGAGGAAATTATAAAGATCAGAGCAGAAATTAATGTAATGGAGACTAAAAAAACAATACAAAGAATCAATGAAGCAAAATGTTGGGTCTTTGAAAGAATAAATAAGATTGACAAACCCTTATCCAACCTTATTAAAAAAAGAAAAGAAAAGACTCAAATCCATGCAATTGAAAATGAAAAGGGTGATATCACGACGGACCCTGCTGATATCCAGAAGATCATCTATACCTATTTTAAAAATCTATATTCTACTAAGATGGAACATGCAGAAGAAATGGACAGATTCCTAGATTCGTATGAATTACCAAAGCTGAATCAAGAAGATTTAGAAATCCTAAATAAACCAATATCAACCAATGAAATTGAAGATGTAATTAAAAACCTCCCAACAAAGAAAAGCCCAGGCCCTGATGGATTCACTGCCAAATTCTACAAGAAATTTAGAGAAGACCTAACTCCACTACTTCTCAAACATTTTAATGAAATTGAAAAGGAAGCAATACTCCCAAATTCATTCCTGGAAGCAAGCATTACCCTGATACCAAAACCAGAGAAGGACCCAACTAAGAAAGAGAACTATAGGCCAATCTCCCTAATGAACATAGATGCAAAAATCCTTAATAAGATACCGGCAAACAGAATCCAACAAATCATCAAGAAGATTATACACCATGACCAAGTTGGATTCATCCCAGGGATGCAGGGATGGTTCAACATACATAAATCAATCAATGTAATACACCATATTAACAGAACCAAAGACAAAAATCACATGATCATCTCAATAGATGCAGAAAAAACTTTTGACAAAGTCCAGCACCTTTTCATGATAAAAACCCTACAGAAAATTGGAATAGAGGGTCTTTATCTCAACCTGGTAAAAGCTATCTATGACAAACCAACAGCCAATATTATACTAAATGGCCAAAAACTGAAAGCCTTCCCTCTAAAATCAGGAACAAGACAAGGATGTCCACTGTCCCCACTTTTATTCAACATAGTTCTGGAAACTTTAGCCAGAGCAATTAGACAAGAGAAAGAAATAAAAGGAATAATGATTGGAAAGGAAGAAGTTAAATTATCATTATTTGCAGATGACGTGATACTCTACATAGAAGTCCCCAAAAACTCCACTAAAAAACTGCTAGATTTAATAAGCAAATTCAGTAGTATAGCTGGATACAATGTCAATACTCAAATGTCAATAGCCTTCCTGTACACAAATAACAAACTTACTGAAAGTGAAATTAGGGAAACAATACCTTTCACAATAACATCCAAAAAAATGAAATACCTAGGAATCAACCTCACAAAGGATGTAAAAGATGTATACACTGAAAACAACAGTTCTCTGAAAAAGGAGATTGAAGAGGATATAAGAAAATGGAAAGATATCTCTTGCTCCTGGATAGGAAGAACCAATATAGTGAAAACGGCCATACTTCCAAAACTGTTGTACAGATTTAATGCAATTCCAATCAAAATTCTAACAGCATATCTCACAGAATTAGAGAAAACAATCCTAAAATTCATTTGGAATCAGAAGAGACCTAGAATAGCAAAGGCAATTCTGGGCAACAAAGGCAAGGCAGGGGGCATCACAATCCCCGACTTGAAATTATACTATAAAGCTACTGTGATTAAAACAGTGTGGTACTGGCAAAAAAACAGACCTTAAGATCAATGAAACAGATTAGAAGATGCTGAAACAACCCCAGACATACTAAGCCACCTTATCTTTGACAAAGGTGTCAAACACATTTACTGGAAGAAAGATAGCCTCTTTAATAAATGGTGCTGGAAAAACTGGCTCTAGACATGCCGAAGATTAAAACTAGACCCATATCTTTCACCATGCACTAAACTAAATTCAAAATGGATCAGAGATCTAAATATTAAAACAGAAACATTAAATCTGCTGGAAGGTATGATAGGTAAATCCCTTGAAGACATTGGTGTAGGAAAAGACTTTATGAATAAAAACTCAACCACACGGGAACTATCCCAAAGAATCAATAACTGGGATCTCATCTTATTAAAAAGCTTTTGCACAGCAAGAGAAACCACCAACAGAGTGAAAAGACAACCCACAACGTGGAAAAAATGTTTGCCAGCTGTTCTTCAGACCAAGGATTACTATCGAGAACATATAAAGAACTCAAAAAAATCAGACCTCCCAAATTTAAAGACCCACTCCAAAAATGGGCATCTGAGATGAATATACATTTCTCAGATGAAGAAATACTAATGGCAAATAAATATACAAAAAAATGTGCAACATCACTAGTCATTTGAGAGATGCAAATTAAAACAACACTGAGATACCATCTCACCCCAGAAAGAATGGCTACTATAAAGAAATCAACTAATAACAAATGCTGGAGGGGCTGTGGGGAAAAAGGAACCCTTCTTCACTGTTGGTGGGAGTGTCGACTGGTACAGCCACTGTGGAAGTCAGTGTGGAGATTCCTCAAAAAAACTAGGGTTGGAGGTCCCATTTGAACCAGCTATTCCCCTTCTGGGCATCTTCCCAGAAGAATTAAATCATTGTACCACAGTGATATATGTGCACCCATGTTTATAGCAGCACAATTTGTAATAGCCAGATCTTGGAAACAACCCAAATGCTCATCAACTGAGGAACGGTTAAGAAAGATGTGGTATTTTTATACAATGGAGTACTATTCAGCCATAAAGAAGGATAAACTGGAGACTTTTATAGGTAAATGGATGCAACTCGAGAAAATACTCATAAGTGAAATAAACCAGACGCACATGTGTAAGCATCGTATTGTCTCTCTAGTATGAGAAACTGAAAGAGTAAATAAGATACAAAATGTACAATAGGCACGGTGAATCAACAATAAACTGGTAAATAGGAAAGAGAGACTGGAATAGGGAAAAGAAAGAAGGGAAAGGGAAAAAAATTATATATATATATATATATATATATATATATATGATGGTTAAGATAGATACACTACCAATTTTACTTAGTTCATTGAAGAGTAAGGTTTCAACCAATAATGTTTGGACAATTGAATGCTAATGTCTGGTATCCTGAATAACTAACTTAAAGATAATATTAAGTAATGCATTGACCATAGTTACCCTCATATTATGTTGTTTTGAAAATTTGTTCTTTTTTTGATTTGTTTTGTTTTTTTCTTCTCTTTAAAATAAAAAAAAAAGTATTTTGAGCAGTGGAAGTCATAAAAAGAACTCTGATGAAAACTCAGGAACCCAGAAAAGAGCAAGTAGCCTTAAAAAACAACCTGCGTTATCACACATACTTACACTCTGGTTTACCAAAACTTGAGGCAATCTGTAAGCACCCTAGTGCTCATATATAGGTTCCAGTTTAGCAATCTGAAGAAAAAAGTCAGATCTAACAAAAGTTGATACTATTTTTCTAATTCATTTATATACTGGTTCTTGAATCAGGATATATTATGTATAGGTACAAATTCCCCACAATGAGTGTGTTCAATATGTATATCTAAAATTTACCAATAAAATTAATTTAAAATATAGTACTTGATTCGTGAAAAAAGGCTTCTTTCTGCATACTGCTGTACTAATAAAACTGAGTTCTGATCAAAATATGTAAAATCTAGGCTGTGGAGGGTCAGGGCCATCCCCCAGCATTAGTTGTCCTTTTATAATTCTGAGACTTCAAGCTTTTCAAAGATATATATCTATATACGCATATATATATATATATATATATATATATATATATGCTCAGAAATGGAAAAAATGAGCTTAAATATACGGAAGATAATCACAATTTCAAAATTTACACATATGCTTAAATTTTTAAATAAGATGTCAACTAGTAAACTGCAATTCTTTTTTTGGAAGGAAAGAGTGTGGGGGATTGAACCCTGGGCCTTCCCAGGGGGGCCACATACACTCTAAGCAAGTATTCTACCATTAACCTATATTTCATCCTACAATTCAATTACCATATATATGTATATATAATATATATACATATACATACATGTATAAAAAGTTTAAAACACAAAATAGTTTTTTAAAAATTCCTCAAATATTTCACACCAAAATTTTTATTTAATATACTATTAAACATATTTTAATTTTTTGATATGATACAGGATAGTACTTCCAAGTCTGATTACCTAGGGCCTAAAGAATTTCAAAAGAGTTCTGGTACAAGACTTACTCTATCCTGGAAAGAATGAGTTTTTTGTATGAGGGTATGAGAATTAATTTTCTTTCAAATTTTATAAGTCAGAAGTAGTTGTAGGAGTAGGGAGGCAAGTAGTGAAACATGCTCTGGATTCTGAGTTTGGGCAGAAGTGTGGAACACAACATGAGGTGTAAGTACAGAGAGAAAAAAACAGGAAACTGGTACTGTTTTAGAATTTCAATGAAGTGGTTTATTTTTGGTCTCTGGTTGAGTAGAATTTTAACTATTAAATTCAAACATACAGAAAAGCTGAAAGAAAATTATAATTAATTCTATACATAATTACTTAGATTGAATGACCCTTAATATTTTGCCATATTTGTTTCAAATTTTTTCCTGGAGTATTTACAAGACAATTTTACATGTCATGACATTTTATTCATGATGTTAACCATATATTTTTCTAAACACTAAAAATCTTTTTCTATAGAAATTACACTAATAGTTAATATTTCTTTATGGGTAATAATTACTACATATAATTTCTAATGCATATTCAGATTCCCTAATTTTCCTCAAAATATTTTCAATAGCTGACACAAGTCAAGATTCTATCAAATGTCAAGTATAGTTTTATTTGTAATATAATAAGTCCCCAACTTATTTTCTCCAAACTTGTGCTGTTAAAGAGTTGGAAACTGTGATTCTATAGAATGTTTGATCTTCTGGATTTAATTATTTCCTTTTTCATGGTGTTCAATTCATTCTTCACAACTCCATTCCTTTTAAACTGAAAGTTAGGTTTAAAGGCTCTGTAAGATTTTTGCCAAGTATATTATATAGATGGTGCTTCATACTTCATGTTGCATTTTATCAAAAGGAACATATAATCTGGTTATCACTTATGACAGTAAATGCTGGTTTCAGTGGTAACAATTCCATTTCTTTATTGTAAAGGCTTAAGTTTTTTTTGCAACTAGCAAGTAGAATCACATTCTCTGGCCATGCAATTTTGAAGGATTAAAGTGTAAAGATAAAAGGAATATGAAATGAACCCCCAAATATCATTTATTTCTTTTTTAATACCTTTCATATGATTGTTTTCATTTTTGGTGTTTAAGCTGTCCTTTCTCCTTTCCTATATCTTTATTTTATTTGTGAACTACTGGCAAGTAGATGATTATATGTTGAGAAATGAACTTATAAGGACTATCCATGCATGTTATTTTTATGATAACAAATAATAGAAAATTATCTAAAACTCCATTATTTAGGTAAACATTTCAATAGAAAATTGTTTTAAGGCCATGATGCAGGATATAAATTATATTAGAAAATTTTTGAAAAACTTTTTTTTAAAGGCTATCTCTTTTCACTGTTGTACTATTTCAGTGAATTCTTATGTGTTTTTCTCCAGGTAAAAGGCTGTGAAAAACAGCACATGTGATTATGATTATGTCATTTCTTTATATTTATTTGCTATTTTTGCTGATTACACTGGCTTGGGAAGAATTGCTAAAATTAAAGGATTGCCTAGCTCAGATCAGTCCTTGGTGAACTGAGTTGCCCTATCAATTGAATAATCACATGTGCTTGTTATATTTCTTGGGAAATAATTTCATTTTTATAAAAAATATCTGTGGATAAACATATAAAATTTTCTTCTCAGGAAATCTTTTTAATGATGGATTCCTAATGAATTCACCTGCTTGATTGAAGATTTGAATGTAGGAATAAAAGAATCTGAAAATGCCTTAGGTAGTGAGGTCAGATGAAGGTTAATCAAGGGAAGTAACACTGAAGTAACATTTGTGGATTTTGGTAAATTTTTAATCATTACACTGCACACACACACACACACACACACACACATACATCCTGGCATTGAAATGTAGGTTATTTAGACACAATTCTATAAAATTAGAAGAGTGCTATGTTGTATTCTTTTGCTTTTCATCTTTGCTACAGCTTGAAATTGAAATTTTAAAATTTTAAGAATAGAAGAGATTAAAATAGGTATGTGGTAGAGATACTGAAATTATTACTGTGTTTTCAAATGAAGATGAACTTTAGCAGAATACAGAAACAGAAAAATTTATGTATTTAGAATTTGTTGAGGACATTAACAAGGGGACATATGTACAATTTGTGTAATCGAATACTTTAGTCCTGGAAAAATCTGCGAACTGTCAGTATTTGTTTTCTATACACTTTTAGGTAAAATCAAGGACGTGAATAGAAATGCACTTTATTATGAAGACATTTTCTATAAAGAAGATCACTCATTTCCATCAAAGAACAATTTTCAATAAAGAAATATCCTCTCAGATGACATTTTGCAGTTAAAATGACTTACTAATTATTAATTCACTCCATTTTGCTGGTTATTATTTTTTCTAGACAAACAAAATATAAATATACCTAAACCTGTTGTTTTAACTTAGATGAACTTAAAAATAATAAAATTCTGTTAAGTATGTTTGATTTTTGTAACAATCATTTTGATTCTTTGAGATGGGGTAAAATTTTAGTAACTTTATTACTGCCTGAGACAATTGCTCAAAATAAAAAACATTACCTTTGTTTTCATTTGACTATGGACAATTAGTGTTATTTAAAGATTTTTGTGGCTGTAGTGCAGGGATTTTTCTTCTATTTTAATAAAATATATTGTGCAAAATGAAGAGGAAAAGGAGATTAAGTTTTCAATTCATTGATGATTATCAGCATAGAAAACAGGAAAAAGAAAATATTTTTACACTCTCTAAATCTATTAGTTCAATAGAAGTTGTAGCAGTAATTTTCTTACATTATTGTACATAGTTGTACTGTAGTCCACAGACATTTGTAAACTTAATCTGAAAGGTGTATAAAGAACATGTACTGAACAGAAAGACTTTCATGTGAAATAAAACTGATGCATTTTGTATGGTGTTTGATTTGTAAAATTATAGAAAGAAAAAAAATAGTAGTGCTGCTTTTACAACTCAGACAATTTTCTGCCTCTCCAAAAATCTATCTTCTCTTTTGAATGTTCTCCCTGTGGTACAAAATGAAGCTGTGTACACAATGTAGATGGCTAGTGTAGTATAACATTTCTAGAACCTACATTTTCCCTACATAAAATTTTATGCTGTGTGACCTAGAATATATGAAAATATAATTCCAAAAGTGTAGTGTTATGAAGGAATTCTTTTAAATCTGTGATACTGACCTAGGGATATAGGTCAGCGGTAGAGCACTTGCCTAGCACTGTGAGACACTGGGTTTGATCCACAAAACCACAAACAAACAAAAAATAATTTTGTGATACCAAAAAACCTGTGTATTAATTTAGTTAAGCAGTTTATCAACTAGTAAGTAAAAAATCAAACCAAAAGCAAAAAAAAAAAAAACTAGGAAAATGTTCCAGCTTTTAGCAATGTTCTTAACCCAGCTCTTCAACAATTTTTTTTTAAATTTGGATATGAAATGAAAATACACTTTTACACTTGATGAGAAAAGGCATTCATTCGAATAGCTGAGTTGTTACAACTATAGCTTCTACAGAAAAGAAGTTTGGGTAAATAGAGGGCTAAGAAAATAATCTGCACCAGGAGTGGTGGTGCAAGCCTGTAATCTCAGCCTTTGGGAGGCTGAGGCAGGAGGAAGTTCCAGCACAGCCTGGGCATCATTGAATTTGCAAGAGCCTGTTAATTAATTAATTAAAATAAAAGTAAGTAGATCTAGGGGTATAGCTGAATGTAATGGCCCTGTGTTCAATCTCCAATACCAAAAATAAATCTGCTTCAAATTTCTCTTTCTAGAACTGATCAAGCAGAAGGATGGGTATTATCTGAAACATAGTTCTAGAATAAGAACATTCAAAATAATGGTATTTCCTCAGATTGCTCATTTAGAAATAGTAGTATAGCAAAAGTGTGTGGATACGTGACTTCACTTACCTCCTTTTGTCCTCAGTGGGGTCATCACAAGGTCAGATTTTGTGCCATTTAGAAAAAACTAAAGCCTTCTCTCCAACTTCTCGGCATTCTTTTATTTTCTTGATGATTGGTTTCCCCTTGGCAACAGTCCAAATTGCTAATTCCATGGGCTGAAATTATTTAAAATGGATATCTTGACTCTCAGTGGCTGATTAATTTTCCACTGGAGGTAAGTGAGGGGCAAAAAGAACTATACTTTTTTCTCAAAGGACAATGAACAGTACAACAACAAATATGGATATAAAGCCAATGAGCTCTTTCTTCTGGCTTATTTATTTTCCCAACAATAAACAATTGTATTTGTTATGTTGATTTTCCTCCTATTCCTTAACTCATTATAAACACTGCAAGCATTTATGCTTTTCATTTGTGCTTTCTGAACTCCTGCATAAATGTGTTGTGACTGGGAAGAAGTTATTCCCCATACACTAATTGAGACCAGGAGGTAGAAAAATATAGGCAGATAGAGCAAGGGCCTGAGTAAATTCAGTAAATACAGTAAGTAAACTGAAGGCCAGGACCTAAGTGAGCTAAAGATAAGTCTTGGGAAACTAGAATGCAAAGGCCAAATAACAAGTTCTTGAGTAAACTAAAAGAAGCTTCCAAGAGCCAGAATGTAAAGAACAAAAGATAAAATGTCCTGCTTTCCAGACATCAAAAGCCTGGCAGCAGATGACAATTTCATCTCCGAGTTCTCTCATATCTCCCTGCACCTTTTCATGCTGAAAAGTGCATCTCTGTATTTAACCGTCTATGGTATCTCTCTTTTGGAACCCCTCCAGCAGCGGAAGCTTTCCTGTTTTGTTCTATCTAATCTGGTTGTTCCTCACTGCTTGCTGTTTTGTTGCAGTTTTTGCTGCCTCAAAACAAAGACCCAAAGTGAGCTGATTCTACGTGATGATATAGAATATCTCATTAATGAAAATAAAAGTTTTGGCAAGTGTGTGTAGGATTTTTTGAATGTTGACTTGAAACAAATGGATTCAGTGCTAGTGAAGGATGTAGCCTAGTCAAAATGCTTAATTAACAATTTTATATGACCATGATAGTATGGAAGAATAACCAATTTTGATCATTTTTATAGTTTTTATTCACAGTCAATAACGTAAAGGTTAATGCTGGTACAAGAAAGAAATGGTGGGATGCTGTAAAAAATGAAAGGGCCCTTAGAAAATATCTAAGGGGCACCCTCTTATTCTACCCTCTTATTTAGTAGATAGAAAACATACACTCAATAAAAGAGGACATCACATCAAAGACATAGAGATGATGAGTATGTAGTTTCCCAGATCTGTGGATCATTGCACTACATTAAGCAGTTGGATATATGTTAACTTGGTGTCCTATTTTCAGTCACTGTTACCTTGACCCTTTATTGGTCAGTTGGCTGGCTTGCATTGTCTATAAGCAAAAAGGAATTTGAAAAATTTGTAGCTCAAAATAATATTTTATTTGTCTCATATGAATGCATTTTCTGTCCTACAGAATAAGGCAATGTTAGTGATAGGACTAATTTAACCCAGTATAGGAACTTATTTTTCAGTATACTTGTTCACAAGCCTCTTATCATCTGTTTGCACAAATTCAGAATAAGGACCTAATTTTTTTTAAACAAGGAAGCCTATTTTCATATCTGATAACATTAGTACACAATACTTTTAATAAGCTGACCTTTGCCTCTTTGTGATTTGCATCTTCTTTTTCCCATCCCACATAGAAACTTACAAAACTAATTTAATTCCCATTTCATATTGCATCATTGTAACACTTTAGAAAATTCATTCTTGCCCTTTCTACCTTCCAAACTCTCCCAGTTCCTTAGATGAGACCATTTGCAGGTCCCTTAAACTCTTGTGGGCTCAATTGCATCAACAGTTTCCTCAAAAAGAGATCACAAATGGGAATGTTATTACAGATTTATTCAGAGCAAAGCAGTATACAGGGTAACTCTTATCCAGAGAGGTGTTTCTTTCTGCCATGGCCTGTTGTTATATTAAGTGCTTAAAATGAGTCAGAAGCTTCTATGCAATTCACATAAATTAGCTAATTAAATCTTAAACTTAATAACCCTATAAAGTAGATGCATGTAATAGCCCCCTTTCCTGAATGACACTGAAAATAAGAGATGTTGAACATGTTATCCAAGGGCTCACAGCTAATAAATGGCAAATTTGAACCCAAGATTGCTTAGCTCTGAAATCAGGGCATAAAATGCTACTTTATGTCACTCCCATACTATCTGAGTGGCTTATTTGCCTTCCCTCTTACTATTGGCACCGTTTAATAATGGGCATAATCTTGGATCCTTCTTTTTACAAAATTAACAATCATATTTAGTCTGTACTTGTACAAATGCCTATTTTACATTAAGTTTCTGGTACATTTTACATATACATTCTGGTCATATTCATCATAGGGAATTAGTAACTGTACATGATATATATGATTCCTCTTTTTTCCCAATCCCCTCTCCTCCCTTCAACCCCTCTTCCCCTCCCTATTTACAAAGCTTTGTTTCCATTTTACCCTTTTTTAATTGTTCTTTTCTCCTTTTCACTTCTTCCTTTCCCCCTTCCTCCACCCTAGTTCCACTTTCCCTTTGAACAATTTCTTCCCATTTCACAATATCTATTACACATTTTGGTCCTTATTTACTCTTTCAGTTTCTCACACCAGGGAGACAATGTAATGTTTACACATGTGAATCTGATTTATTTCACTTAAGAGTATGGTCTCAATTTGCATCCATTTACCTAGAAATGTTTAATCATTTGTTAGTAGAGAACTTACATTTCTTCTAGTTATTTTCATCCTGTTAATTTCCATCTAACCTAGATTTTTGATTTCCTGCTTTATCTCTTAGATGTGTATCATCCATTCAGTTGACAGAGTAATTAGTATCTTTGTTTAACTGATCTATACATGTTTAGCAGATCAGGGAATTCCTTCCAGGTTGATACAGACTAATTAACTCATTCTTTGCATCTAATCATTTAACCATTTGTAATCTCATTGAATTGTACCAAAATATAGCTTATGCTTCTTTTTCTTTCACAGAGATAGTTTGGAAAACTGGGTAACACTTTGCCAATATAAAGTTGTATTTTGGGAATATTGTCCTCCTATTAACTTAACAATCATTTATTGAACATTTGCTAAGCAAGGATGGAATTCAAAGATAATTCTTTCCCTTAAAGCATGCACAATCTTGTAAAGAAAAGAATACTATAATATAATCAGCTGAAATACACAAAATAATGTTTAAAAAGAACAGATAAGTTCTGATGGGTCAAATGAAGGAAGGATTATTTTTAGTTTATGAAAAAAAGAGTGATTATTAATCAAAGGTCACTTCAAAAAGGGAGATTTACTTAATTTTGAGATCACCTGTTAGTAAATCCATGCTAAAGCTTGGTAATCACTTTAACCTGAGTTTAAAAGCATAAGCCTTTAGATGCACTTTTCTGTCAGAAGAAATATTTGTTAGATACTTGATAATTTTTACTGGGGTAAATCACTTTGAAAGCTTAATGTGTAGGAATTTAGGATAATTATTCTGTGTTTTGTAGAAAAATGTAATAATTTTTTTTTCTTTTAACTCAGTAGAACCAGCTACTTTAGGACTTTTTCTTCCATTAACATTAGGGAGCATTTCCTTTTCTTTAAAGGTCATTTGCATCATAAGGGATCAGTTTAACAAAACTCTGCATTTTCCAATTTAGCTTCCTCTCAGAATTCTACTGCTTCTCACAGAGGGCTCTGCCCTTTTGTGGAGCTGTATATTTTAAAAACTTTTGAACAGACAGAACAAAACAATTTAAAACACAGCTAGACTGTTTTCCTCAAGCATGCATAAATTCTATAAATTAAGCCTCTGTTTGCATGGTACTAAAACATCTGTTCAATTTTATTTTGCTTGTGCTTTTGTTGTATAGACATAGTGACCATATGCCCTTAAATTTCTGAGACAGTACTAATTCCAAGGTTTTTTTTTTCTTTACTTACCTTCCTATCTATAGGAGCACTGTTACATATCGGAGGGTAAGAAATTGTATTTGCCTATTTTATAGGTAAAATACTTCCAGGATTGATTGAACCAGATATTTTTATGTCATATAAATGAAGTGAAAGTATCATTAGATTCTCATATGTTGCTCTTTAGTTTTACATCCCTCTCCTTAACCTAACACATGGTGTAAAATCTCAAGAGGCATAACAAAAGCTAAAAACAAAAATCTTGGCAGCATTAAAGTTTAAAGTTTATTATTAACAACAAAAAAATAGGTAGAATATATATTTCAAAACATTTTAAAATATTGGCCAAGTCATCATCATTCTCTAAGTATTTCTTCTATGTCCATAAAGGGAAATCATTATAATGAAGCATATAAAAATTTTTAATTATTGAACCTACTTTTTTACATAAGAAGTCATCATTTATCATCTCTGAGTCAATTTCTACTTCCATAACAGAAAAATTACAATAAGAGTACCTATAAGATAAGGATGTTATAAAACTGGAATAAGATAATTATAAATTGCTTAATGGTACCACTAAATAGTAAGTTCTGTACATATATTAGTTACTAATACCATTATAAGCAGAAAGATTATCATTATGTAATTCAATACAATGAATTATATAATATAGTGAAGCAGAAGAGGGTCACGAGTTGAATCTATAGTTAGAAAATAGTGAAATTACAGCAAGAACAGTGGAAAAGTTTTCAAATACATCCAGTACAAAAGACAGAAAGCATGATCTAACTAAAATATGGAATCTAAACAAGTTGCTGTATTAGTTGATAATAGAGTGATTGTTTCAACAGACTGGGGACAGTAGGGGCAAAGGTTTGGTCAATGTGTACAATGTTACTTTAGACAAGAGAAACAATTTCTGGTGTTCTACTTCCTAGTATATAATTATAGATAGTCATAGTGTACTATATATTTTTAAAAAGCTACACTAAAGGATTTTGAATGTATCAAGCACTAAGAAATGATTAATCTTGGAGGAGATAGATATGTTTTCCCTGATTTGAAAATTATACAGTGTATTAAAATATCAAGAAACCATATATATATAATTTACTAGTCAATTAAAAAGAAAAACAGTTGGAGAAGAAGCAGCCCAAAAGGTAGTAGGAAAATGAGGTGAATATAGTGTCATGTAAACCAAGAAAGGAGAATAAATTAAGAGAGATTGTACAGTTAAGTGTGCTGAAATCCTACTTATATAGGAGAAATATAACTCCCAACCTCCTAGATGTTGATGTGCCAAGTTCTTGTCTCCCAAAATTGAATAATGAATTCCAAGGAACAATGGAGGTTAAGAGTAGGAGAGGGTTATTAAGAGATACAGTAGCTCCTGAGAGGCAGGAGGAGTCCAAAGAGGTTTGCCACATAGGCTCTTTGTCAGGGGTAATTTATACAGCAAAGTCACAATGTGGGTAAAACATGGGTCAAACTATAATCAACCAGTAAGATTACAAGTATAGCCAATTAGCTAATATTGATCCAATAAGGAAGCAGGGCATATAGCAAGGTTATATGGCTAGCATCATTAACCTTGGCTTACCTATGACTTTTAAAACAGGAACACTTTAGGAAGGGATGGGTCTAGATGTTCTGGTCAATCTCTGGGCATCTGATGACTATTTGGACTTAATGGTCTAGGTGGTGGTACTAATTAAAAAATAATCTCAAGTGATTTTTTACCCCTTAGGAGTGTTTGTAAGTCTGGCCATTATGACATTTTCTTGAGACCTTGCCTTCTTCGGATGCATCTCCAGACACAGTTTTGATGTGTTATTATATTCTGCACTGGCTTTTTCAAGGGCCACTTCTTGACTGACTGCCTATTAATTTATATTTAACTTAGCTACCTATAAAACTACCAAGAGTTTGAGCAACATGAGCAGTTATGTATCAACTGCTTTTAACAACAAAGTCTTGGTGACATTTTCAAGATAGCTTTCTTTGGAAAAATAGTGATGCAAGCCAGAATGGAGCAGATTGAAGAATGAACGGCAATGAAAAATTGTTAAAAAGTGTCCTTTGTTGGCAAAAAATTGATGAGAGAAAGATATCCTAGAGGAAATAGATCTTCAAAAGTGAATAAAGGAAAGGGAAATGTAAATTAGGTGGATAGTTAAAAAGATGAAGAACACACACACGAAAAGGCATACTTGATATGTATATAAAATTTGTAACTTATTTTGTAATAAAACATTCCACGTAATAATTTGGTACTTTGTTAATCAAAGGTTGTAATTTAAGTTTTTGTTGTTTCTCTAGTCATTTTAAGACATACACATTTATATTAGTTGTATTTAAAGGTTGAAATAATCAGCTATCTGAATCCTCTGTTGCTAGTCAGTCTTATATGAGTACCTCATATTATTCCCTTCATTATTTTTCAGTTTCTGGCCTGTATCAAAATTTTATTTAAGATTTTGTGCTTTGACATCTGTAGCTTAGTTGCAGTCTTTAAATGGCTGACTTGTAATTTATCCAGATGCTGAATAAATATGATAAATGCTTATTACCATTTATAATACCAATTCCTGGGCCAAGTCCTTTATTAGAAAGTCCTATCACTTGTCACTTTTACCTGACACACATTAAAATGCTTAATATATTTACTGAGTGGAAGGGAGAGACTGAATGGATTTATGTGGATATGGGCTATATTTATATGACAATCTATGTTAATATATTTATGAAGAAGACAGCTGGCTAATTATTCATTATGATTAATCAATGTAAGTATTCAGGCCAGGCCAAATAATGCATTTTCAAATAAATAATATATTTTCTCTGAGTTTCTTTTAAAATTCTTTAAAACAAACATTGAGAATTTCCTAAAACAGTTTAGAGAAAAAGGGATAATTTCAGAATTATTAAATATCTAAGACAAGAGCACAATATCACATGTCAAATTATTCTGCATATTGGAGCAATGTAAATTTACTACTAACTGCACAAGGAGACAATGAGTAAAGAAAGGAAATTGAATAGCACATCTACAACACAACTGTTGTCAAAGGAGATGTGCTATAGAGGAATCTAGGAAACGATACTGTGTTTGACTTTCTTGACTAATCCATGAAATTGTTTAGAAAGGCTGTTCTATATAGTATAATTCAAATCTTACCTCATACTATGTATCTGTGTATTTCCACCTTTCCATCTCTATTGGGTTTTCAGGTGTGTCAGTGGTTATTTTCCTAACAAGTTTTATTTCTATGTCTACATTTCACTTTACAATAGATAAAAATAGGAATAATTTTTACTTCACACTATGAATAGACACAGGGATCTTCCCATTTGTTAAAAGAAGAAGGAGTTACTATTTTGGAACAGAATTTCCAGAAGAATTCTCTCAGCATCAGAGATGGCAAGACCAGCAATAATGGAATTGCTAGTCTCCATCATGAGCTATTCAATTTTAGACATAGACTTTTTCATTTACATATGGTATTGACTTAGACAAGGGATCCATAGGCATCTGTAATTGTATCTATGAACCTATCTATCATCTCTCTCTCTCTCTCTCTCTCTCTCTATATATATATATATATATACACACATATATATCTCAATTATCTAATAATCTATTTACAATTCAATAATAGATTTTCTACGTTAAAAAAGCAACAGTCATATAAAATTTGATTACTATAGTCCTTTTGTTGAAATAAAGTCTTTATTTCAACAAAACTATAAGTGTTTCATAGTTGCACTTTTTCATTTTTTATGCTTTTTTGCAAAAGGAGTTCAGACAATTCACTTTTGAGTCAATGTTTATTTGAATGAAATGGTACATGTTTTGTTTTGCTGGAGAGGAAATTTGATTTATTCCTCAGTTTGATGATCATACCTTCAAAAATATAAAAACCAGCAGTAAAATATTCATTTTTACAAAAATTTTTTCTATTAACATATATTTCTGAAATGTTTGGCCATTGATCTATCTATGTACATATTGAAGTAATTACTTTTGTGTGATTTCCACATTGCATTATTAGTCTTTATATTATTTTCTTTATTTCCAACAGTACGCATACTGTATGTAAGTTCAGTAGCTTCATATCTGACACCTGATTGTTTTCAGTATAGTTGTATTACTATTCAAGTTTGAGTATGAAAGATAATAGTATTACAATCAACCTTTCATTATGTTCTCATGAATGTAGCACAACCAGGTACTGGAGATGCTTTACCAATAGTCATTGTACTATCTCATTTTTATCTAATAATTTAAATGTAATTATATGCAAAATTCAAATACTATAATAAAATAGTGGTATTTATTTTGTATCTGAGTGTTTAAAATACTGCAACCCATTGCCTAATTTAAATTTAAAAATATTTTTAAATATTCTTTGTAAGAAAATATTTCTGTCACTTATCTATTAAAATAAAAAACAAAGAAAACATGAACAGTGTCTTATTAATGAAGGATTTTTTTCATGACCAAGTCATTGTACACTCTTGTGTGCATGCAGAAGCAGCATGTAGTTTTTGAATTTGTAGGAAAATCTTAGTTTCCATAATAGTCTTTTTATAAAGGCTATACTATCAGTTTTAAAGAATGTTTTCATAAAAATATGTACACATGTGTTTGATTTAATCAATGTTGCTAGTGGGAAATATGGCTGCAAAAATACTTTCCCCATACCTTATGACAACATCTGAGCACTGAAATACAATACATAGCCCTATAGGAGGCAAGGATGTTAGGATTTATCAATAATTTACTTTTTATTATTCAATAACACAGAATATATCTAAAGACAGTACAAATGAATTGTCAGCACAGCCTTTAACTTATTTCCTAGAAAGTGTAATGCTCAAAAAGTTCTTTTTTTAGTATACATTCATTATTTTTCTTTTTGTGAATAAAATTTCCTTTTTTGATGGTGTTACATGAAAGAAGTTTGTATTTTTTCAATCAAATAGACAATTGAAATTTCAACTTTAACAAATAAGGAGATCTTTTTGTACTAAAATAATATTTTTTCTTCTCTGTAATTTAAATCCTATAGTCTGAATGTTTAGGGTACCAGAACAATTTTTGATAAGCTACCCTACAGTCTACATGTTTTTAAAATCATCTTTTATTTGATGGTCACTTTTCCATGTAATTTGAAATATAAAATGAAAATTAAAGAAAAAGTATTTCAAAAGTATCTTCTTATCTCTGTTTTGTTATATTAGTAATAAAATATTTTGCTCTTATATAATTAAATTTGCCTTCTGTTTTTAACAACTTGATCAAGAAAGGTTGAGTTTTTGTTATGATTACACCAAACATCTATTACCTAATTATACAGAGAGACCTCACATTTATATTATTTTGGCTGAGAGTGACTGGAAATGGGAGAGGTTATTCAGTGGAAGAAATTTGTGCCCACTCATAACTAAATAACATGAAGCTACATCTACCAGTCAGCAAAAGCAGACTTTGATATCATGGAATGAATATTAATGAGTCAAATATCCAAATCTCTCCTGCATCTGTGGCTGCTAAAAAGTGAAGCATTGGGAACAGGATACACTTCTATGGATGGATAGCTTTTCTTATTAAAAAAACACAGTGGGAAGCTCAGTAGGGCAGTATAGTAAAAGAAGGTTTTATAGTAATTCCTTTAAAAGAAATTTCCCAAGATAGCAACTTGAAAGGCTTTTTGTCTTATGACTAGCTATAGAGTGTGCTTTGCATTAGGTGGTATTTAAAAATTCCATCAGTTTGCAATACATCTAATAGTTTCCCAAACTATTCTTATTTTCATTTATTCTTTATAAAACATTTAATATCCAGACTTGTTAAATGCATGGACATTTGTAAGTCTGAATTACTTTGCAAAATTTTCTCAATGATATATTACCTGTTTTCACTATGGATAAAACATTTTGGTTAGAAACTGATATAATAGCATCACTGAATAAAATGAAAAACTTTTAGGATTGCATTTACTGCTTCTTTCACTTGATGTCTCATACATTTTGTCAATGACTACTGAAGGTATTTTGACATCTTATAAACTGCACAGAAGACTTAACTGCTATAAACATATCTCTCTCCAGAATATTAACCTTAATAGTGGAAAGGAGGAGCTGAAATACTAGTTCGAATTTTTGTACAAATTCTGAAGTAGAATTTTCTACTTAACTCTATTGTGTAGCTTTTAACATAATTTAGGTAACAATTTTATTTTGGGGATTTTTTTTCTTTTGAAGTTGAGTGTGTTTGTAGTATGCATTGTCCATTAAAATAGTAAAACAGTCAAAACTGACAAATTATATGTAATTGTATCAAAAAAAGATTTTGTGAATTGTAACCAAATTGGTAGGGCATGGTTTAGCATCCATAGATATTTATTATTCATTAAGTGGATCTCTAGTATTGTGAACAAAAATTTCTAATATAATGAGTCTATTTATATATGTTTACTTTTAGACAAATATTAAGGTTTCTTTGAAGTAGATATAGAATGGAAACTGACATAATTTGGAACAGGAAAACAAGAGACAAGTTTAGAAAATTTGGATCTAAAAGTCAATTTCATTTTAAAATACTTATTAGATTCTTATTTCTTAATTGTATATTTACATAGTTTGACCTCAGTATCAGATACCCACTCTGAATTTCACAAGATTATTTCAATAACTAACAAAAATAGAACCTAAAGACTATCTAACCAATTTATGTATCTATAAACAGTAATACTTCAAAACTGAATTTTGTCATCTATGCACACCTTTTAAAAAACACAGTTTCTATGCTATGAACACATTTTTAACTTCTTGTTTAGTAATATGATTAAGATTCATAGATATTTTCATTTTCTCTATAAAATGCAACCACAAGAATATTTATAAATGTAAAATGAGAAAAAATCAGTGAAAAAAATTGCATGTATATTATTTTCATTTAAACCAAAAGCTTGTTAAATGTATTAGTACTAATTCTGCAGATAGTATATTCTAGAAGGCTTTTAATTAATTTTCTTTAGAGTAAAATTTATAAAATTCAGTGGTATGGCTTTCATTTATTTCATTATATTTGACTATTTTTACAGCAAGTTTAATCAGCAAATTAATTTATTTACTGCAAGAAAGAGAACCTAATGTGACAGGATTATCTGTCTAAACACCAAACTTCACTTATATGATTTTTAATATTTGTCTTTGTTTTAGAAAAATTTGTTTTTAACATGGGTGTATTCCTCTGTGCCAGGAACAAAAACGTCTTTAGTCTTAAAATAGAAGTTATTGGATTAACCCAAAATAACATTTAATGGCATTTAAAACTGAATTGTAAATTTCACTGTGGTCATTACAGTATGTCACACTAAAAATGTATGTATTTAAAGGATCACAGGTGAAGTTAAACAATTCTGGATTCTAAAAGAAGGATAAAGAAAAGGTGAATGAGATGATTATTTGATAACAGGGTGATTTCTTCAAAATTGTGTGTTACTTCAAAATTTACATGAACTGTCATAGTTACAAAGTTTAAATGGAAAGATAGTAATTGTTGCTTAAGAAATAGAAACATGGGCCGGTGAGATGGCTCAGCGGCGTAAGCACCTGCCTTGCAAGCGCGAGGGCCCGAGTTCGACTTCCGGATCCCACATACGGAAAAGGGGCCGGTGATATCGCTCAGCAGCACAGGCACCTGCTGGCATGCGAGGTCCTGAGGTCGACCCCCCGGTACCCACAAAAAAAAAAAGAAATAGAAACATATTGTATTTTTGCCTTTTGAGTTAAAAATCTGGTGCTCATAAAGTAATTTAAAACAGCTTTCATGTTATTAATGCACAATTGCTACTTATAAAAATGTATTTTGTGGTTCATATAATATCATCCAAAAACACTGTGAGAATGATAGAACATTTTCATGAAGAGAGATTACACATGTATCTCTACATTTCCAAAACTTCAAAGTAACTGGAGGAAAAGTACATTTCAATAGTCTATGCATATGCTACAAAAATGGTGATATCTAATTTTTGTTTTGTATATTTTGGTGGATTAAACAACAAAAAGAAAAGAGATAATCTATTTTAACTAAAGTTTTACTTTTTCAACATAGCTAATGCTCAAGTTCTGTCACTGATGTATGATTTATGTGATTTAAACCACTTCTTTGCTTTAACACTGGTTTATTTCCAAGATGCTGAGATGAATACTAATTACATGATCAAATTTATATTACTGTGCTAAACAACTGAATAAGTTCTCCATTAAAAATTTCCTTTGCCACTCCTGCCACAACTGTAACAGAGGGAAGATTCATTAGAGAAAAGAATAAAAGGAAAAAGAAATGAATCAAAGAAAAATAGTCTGTATGCTTTAGTGTATTAAACAGTAATTTTTGAATCACACATAAGTAGTCATGAGTGGAGATGTGGTTGTACTGAAAGAAGACATAAACTGCATATTTATTAATTAATTGTGTGTATGAGTGTGGGTGTGTGTTTCCATGTGTAGAAACATAGAATAAACACTCAAATCAGTATTCACATCATTTAATATCAAAGTTAAACTAACAGCTAAGATCTGCTCCATAGAATATCAAATCTTCCATTCTTTAAATGTTCTCCAAAATTTTCCAAGAGCAATCAATATTGCATCATAGATAATCAGCCCTTCTATTGGAAGGGGGATACTATTTGTTGAGTAACTGATTTAGGAAATATGGTAACTAAGTCTTTATCCACTGCAGCTTTATGCAAGGGGGTGCTTTTATCCACTAGGTATCATTTGGCAGTCTGGGACTATTTTTGGTTTCTACAACTGACAAAGGATGGTGCTACTTGGCATCTAGTAGGTAGATGCCAGGGATGCTGCTAAATATTCTGGAATTTACTGGACAACTGCCAACAAAAAAAGAATTATCGAGTGCCAAATGCCAATACTGGAGACACCCTTGAAAATTTTGAACTAGAAGTACTATATACTTGTTAGTTCTTCAAGTGCTTTTTGGTACTTTTTTGGTACATTTCATTTTGCAAAGAAAAGCCATACAAAATAACAGAGCCAAACAAATTGTGGCCTTAGAATGGCAGGACATAGCTCTGACCCAGCAGCACAATTTTAGAAAAAATTCAAATTTTGAAGGGTGCATCTAAAACGTGACTATTCATTTTCTGTAAGGACTTTGGATTTAATTTGGTTTGTAATTTTAGAAAATGATAGAGCTTTCCTTTTCCATATGTGTATGTGTATCAACTTTAGTACTTCTTTTCTTTGAACTCACCCACATACAAACTTAGGTATTGTTGGTATCTTCATCCACCTGGAAATTGTAGATCTATATACTTATCAAGGGATGGGGCACATTCTGTTGGGTATCATTGTAATTCAGGTCAATCTTACCATTAAATCCCTTTTGGGGTGATGGGTGTTTATTCTTGAGATAGTTGTTGTGGTGGATTTACAACTGGTGGTCAACTTGTAATATTGAGCCACACTGAAAAAGTGTGGTGCTGGGTGTGGAGGGCCCAACTGAGGATTGTTGCCAAGAACATAAAAAGGAGGACTGGAGAAGAAGAGGTGGTGCTGTTGGTTCTCCTGGAGAAGCATGTTGCTCTGGTGTTCCTCATATGAACTTGGCTGTTCTCATCGTCAGAGGAGCTCAGGACCTCATTGTTATTGAGAATGGCTGCAGTTCTTTTTGAGGGAGCTCTGGTCCTTTGAGGGTCACTTCCTGGCTTCACTACAGATTCCTCAGCCTGCTGGCACAGATCCTTCATCCCACCAGCACAGACTTTCTAGATTCCACCACTAACCTTTGGGCTTTCCCAGTGCAGATCCTAGAAACAGACTTGCATGAGACATTGTTGTGGGCTCTAGGCCTCCAGCTGGACTCATGGGGGGCATTGCCATGGACTCTTGGTCTTCATCTGGTCTTGTGGAGGACATTGCTGTGGAATCTAAACTCTCAGCTGGATTCTTTCGGTCTTAAGTGTGTGAACAGCATTCCTGCACTCTTTTGGTATTTGACTCTTTGGGTGACTATAATAAAATAATTCTATAAATTATGTGTCCTGTATTGAATTGTTTCCCTCGCAAACCCTGACTACAACAGTAGTAGTATTATCCAGGACTTTCACTGTTCCTTCAGGAATGGAAAACAGCTTAGATTGAATTCACCAGAAAAATTGTATAGCTAAAAAATGATGTCATAATTTGCACACTGGATTAAAGGCCTCTTGGCTGTTCTAGCTGATCCTTTAAAATGAAGGTCTCAGATTGTAAGTGTGTGTATATCTGCACTTGTTCCCATTTCATAATTTAGGAGACTGTTAACATTAAACTTTATGATTTAGATTTAAATATCCATCACATCTTGTGACAATGATGGAGATGCATTCTTTACCACAATGGAAATGGACTAAGTAGAAAGCAAGCAGAAGCTGAAATCAGACCAGTTCCTAGTCCTGTCAACTCATACTTACCAAACTCTATGTCTTGTTTTCTCATCTACAATGTTAGTTTGAATATCTACATTACAGGGATATTTATGAATTGATATACTTACTTAATATGTTTAAGTAAGTGTAAGGGAATAAATCAGAAATTCTATTATTATTATCATCATTATTATTATTAGCTTTTGAAACATTAGCCAGAGCAATTAGATAAGAAAAAGAAATAAAAGGAATAAGGATAGGAAAGGAAGAATTTAAATTATCATTATTTGCAGATGACAAGATGCTCTACATAGAAGACCTCAAAAACTCCACCAAAAGACTAATAGATTTAATAAGCAAATTCAGTACTGTAGCTGGATACAAAATAAACACTCAGAAATCAATAGCACTCCTGTACACAAACAACAAACTCACGGAGAGAGAAATTAGGGAAACCACACCCTTCACAATAGCATTCAAAAAATGAAATTCTTAGGAGTCAATCTAACCAAGGAAATAAAAAATCTATATGTTGAAATCTACAGCACTCTGAAAAAAGAGATCAAAGAGGATATCAGAAAATGGAAAGTTATTCCTTGCTCATGGACAGGAAGAACCAAAAAAGAAAAAAAAGGCCATAATCCCAAAATTGTTATGTAGATTTAATACAATTCCAATCAAAATACCATTAGCAGGGTCCGGGGATATAGCTCAGTGTCACAAGTGCCTGCCCGGCAAGCGCAAGGTCTTGAGTTCAATTCCCAGTAACAAAAAAAAAAAAAAAAATAGCATATCTCACAGAACTACAATTCCCATTTATTATTTTATTTTGTGGGTACCGGGGGGTCAACCTCAGGACCTCATGTGCCAACAGGCACCCATGCCGCTGAGCGATATCACTGGCCCCTTTTTTGTATGTGGGATCCGGGGGTCAAACTCGGGCCCTCGCGCTTGCAAGGCAGGCGCTTATGCCGCTGAGCCATCTCACTGGCCCTACAATTCCCATTTAAAGGAAATGCTTCTTCAGAGAGTCTCTCAGCACAATGTGTATATAAACCTGTCTATTCAAAATATCTGATATTTAAGCTTGTGTGTCTGATTTATTTCACTTCACATTATGATCTCAAGATGGATTCATATTTCTAAAAATGAATCAAGTTTATCTTTCTGTATGGCAGATTAGTACTCCATTTTGTGCAAATACCACATTTTCTTATCCATTTATCCCTTGATGGACATACAGTATAGGCCACCTCCAAGATTTAACTATTATAATTTGTGATACTATAAACATAGTTTCTCCTATATGAGAAATCCAAAGTAAAAATAAAGAACAAAATAAAAGATAGATAATAGGAAGTAGCAAGACAGATCTTTCTCAAAGGGGAAGGGGGTCAAAAGATGGAGGGAAGTGGGAGGTAGGGGAGTGATAGGGGAAGATAAAAGACATTATGATGTGTTATGTACATATGCAAACATCCCACAAGGAATGTAAACATTATGTACTATACACATGTATTAATAAAATGAAACAAAATAAAAATGACAAATACATGGTAATTTCAAAAAGTGAAAATTCTTAAGGGATTAATGAGAATGCTGGAGATAATGGACACTTGTGTCATTCTCTACTGACCATCTATAGAACCAATACTGTTATTAATATAGTAGATCATAGGATAGTGGAATACAAAATCTTTTGCCTGAGATACATTGAACTGGGTTTGCTACTGTGCTATAAGTACACTTGTTATTTTACTCAATTGATACATAAGTCAGCAAGGTATTTAGTTGCAATACTTTCCAGCAGTTCTGTGCAGAGATGCTCCTACATATATTTAGATATCATTTAATCTTTAATATTGTCCTATGGAAATTGAACCACAATATAATTTCATGACAAGACTTCGTTGATTTCACCTCTGCTGTGTTTACACTCTCATCTTTCACTTGAATTATTGAAATAGCATCTTAACTGGTCTGCAATAATACATAGTTTCTTCTCATTCCCATTACTTCTTCATATCAAAAACATGCATATGATGTGGGTTTAGTTCAAAATGTAGAGTAGACAAGATTTAGATGCAAAAAATAACATCCAGAGAGAACATTATGACTTTTGATAAACAAATTGACTCTTCATGGACCCATTGGCTAAGGGAAGGAAATGAATTAATTTGAAGCAGAATGTCTTATCAAATAGTCATTGTTCATTTGTTAAAACATGGGCCTCACTTATTGAAAACTTCGTATGTAATAGATTTCTGTACATGTTTTCTGAAATACATTTTCTCCTTCAACATTTCTTTATTTTGTCATTGATTCTATATCGTGCTATATGCTAAAAGAACATCAAATAAAAATATTGTGTTAGGTTTTCTTCTAAAAGTCTAATTATGTAGTTCTAAATAAACATTGTTCTTTGCTATAATTTTTCTTATATTCATGACTCAGTTAATGTATTTCAGTTTTTCCTTTAGCAGTTTAGAAAATGATAGCTAAATATTGACTTTGATCCACTTTTTAAAATTAACTGAGAAAAGGATTTTTTCCAACACTGTACAAAAATCATAGACCATTTTTAAGTTCATGATGCACAGTGTATTATGTATACTTATTCTATAATTATTTTATTAAATTTTGTTGTATTTTTTATAGGAGAGTTTTTTATTTTATTAATATCTACTCATACTACATTGAAATTAAAAATGCATAGGCATAAAAACGTTTTCCACAGTGTTTGGACACTTTGGCAACTTGAAATACAATATCTATCTGCAGAGTAGATCTTTTGGAGGTTTCCCAGTTTCCTGCCAAAAGCAAACAAGAATGTATGTAACGTCATATTCAGGTGTATTCTGATAGATGGTTTGTAAGGAATACATGTATATATTTATAAACATTACCCACAGAATCTCCCTTTCAGTTATCATTATGTCTATTTCTATGGTAAAATGTTAAGGATACTTCATTAAACAGCTCTATCCAGACAACCAGGAAGGCAGTGATGATGGGTAGTCACTGAGATGATGCTGGGGGTACTGTAAGATATTAAAGTTCATTCTAAACCCTTAAATGAATAAGATGTAGTTAGGTTTAGTATAGTTGTAGTGTTACATGTTTTTGTTTTTTGTATCTTACCCTATGTCTTTGTAAATTAGGAATTTATATATGAGTGCCACTCACTGCTAAATACACAAAACCAGAATGTTCCATTTTCTAAGTTATTTGAATAAAAGACCATCTACTGCAACTGACATAATGTTCCCATCCCACATTTTCATAAATCCCTCTGCATTATTAAACTATTGTATACTCTATTCACCTGGATATTCTATTTTTTTAAAATTTAGAACTCAGAACTGGCTAATACTGGTTGAATAGCAAATGTGGTAACAGGTGAATTTTTTGTCATTAATGTTCAGAATTTTGTTATTGTTGTTCAGCCTAAGGTCCAGCATGAAGTCATTAATGAACAAGAATTGATAATGCTATTATTATGTTTTATTAACACTGTGATAACCAATGCTGAGTACCATGCCTATAAAAATAAAATTCTTTATTCATTGAAAACACGTTTATAGGACAGTTACTATACACAAGGCACTGTGCCAATAGAAACATTACCAGTATTTTCTTCATAGAGCATAAATGATGGAAGTAGCAAGGAAATATACATTAATCCAATAATAACACAAATAACTGACAGATTCCAATGAATACAGAAGTCCATAGAGCCATGAAACATTTAAAATGTATCTGGAAAATAAAAGTTATGCTTACTGAGATGAAATCTTAGTGAGAAGTAAGAGTTGAAGAGTTGAAAAGGAAAGAGTAAAAATATTTTAAATAGAGTCTTTGTGGCAGGGTGATGAATCATGGCACTTCTGAGAAAGTATAAATACTGTACATTTGTAGAAGAATTGCAAAGACTGGAAAGAAGATATGGGAGATAAAGTAAGACAGGTAGGTATGGGTGAATTTAGATAGGTACAAAGGGAGAACTTTTAGGGATCCGAAGCATGTGAGCTGTTTAATCAAAGCTGCATTTTGAAAATATTGCTTTTGGGCTGGTGAGATGGCTCAGCAGCATAAGCGCCTCCCTTGCAAGCGCGAGGGCCCGAGTTCGACTCCCGGATCCCACATATGAAAAAGGGGCTGGTGATATCGCTCAGCGGCACGGGTGCCTGTTGGCGAGCGAGGTCCTGAGGTCAACTCCCGGTACCCACAAAAAAAAAAGAAAAAAAAAGAAAATATTGCTTTGGCTAATGTTTAAAGAATTGACAGTAGGTGGCTGCCAGAAGAGAAGCAGAAAAACAAATTAGAATAATAGTCTATGTGAGAAATGATGATGACAGTTTTAAAAGTGTGTTGACTGAAGAGCAAAAATGCACATATTAGAGAGATATTTAGGAGGTAATATTTTAAGCTGTTGAAACTAGAATGATAGTTCCTGAAATGAGGAATACTGGGAAGGATGGAGGTTTTCTATTATGTGAGGATGGGTAGGGAGTAATTTAAATTTCAGACATACTTGACTTTGAATTACCTACCTAACCCTTGGGAGAGGTAATACATACAGTACAAATATTAGAGTGCAAATGCCAACAATCCATGATAGTGACATGCTAGGAAGTGGTTAAACCTTAAAGTGTTATGGTTAAGCTTCAAGTGCTATTTTACCCTACATAAGCATGTGGATTTGGGCTTGATAGTGCTGGTATTATGCTAAGTCTACTTTAGAAGTTGCTAGCTCCCACAGATAGAATCAAAAAATAAGTGAGAATCAACCTGTTTCTGAAGATGACTCAGGCCCCCATGCTGTCTACTGAAGTTGGAAACACTGAAAGAGTGGGAATGACAGACTTACATGTTTTAAGGCCAGTTGCATTGACTGAACACTTGACAAATATAGCTCATAAATTTTCAGTTATTTTCTATCAGAAAATTCCCCAATAGAGCTGGAAGTATTGAGTATGAGCTAAAAATCAAATAAAATCCAAGGCAGCAAGTCTCAACACTCACTCACCCACAAGTCAGTCTTGATTATTCCCCTCTTGTGGAATCACATTCAGATGAAAGCATCCCAAGTAAAACAACAATCATCACTAGGCAGTTCTATCTCAATTTCTCCCATTCAGGAATCATCTTTCAGAAAATATAATGTAGTTGATGAAAATTATCCCAGGAAATGATAAAGATAACAAATGAATGAACTATAGTTTATTTTACTATTCTTAATAATGAAGTCATTATTTGATTATATATTCTGGATCATTCCAAAGGTAAGTTTAGGAATTAGATGACTGTATTGATCATTATATACTTTAGATTAATAATATTATTTTATTCAAGGTTCAAACCACACACATCAATAAAAATAATAGAACATTTAAATATAATCAATGCTAAAAAATTAGATATCTCAATAGATTCAGAAAAAAGGCATTTGTTAGAATTCATCATCTATTAATGATAAAAGTCTTGGATAAGATAATCATAGAAGGATAATAGCTCAACAAACCTACAACCAAAATCATACTGATTAGGGAGCATCTGATAGCAATATTTTAGATTAGGAACAAGATAAATGTGTCCACTCTTACCATTATTTTGAAAATTTGAGCCATAACATTTTATTGGTGTAGATCTGAAGTGCTCCCAAAAAGTTTCATGTGTTCAGAGTGGTGCTTTTATAGGTGACTAGATATTGGGGATGGTATTTTCATCAGTGAATTAATCCATTGATGAGTTCATAGCTCATAAGGGATGGGAGCTGGGTGGAGGTAGAGGGATGTGTCACTGGCAAGGTTACATGGAAGGCTGTATTATTGTCCCTAGTTTCTCTCTGTTGCTATCAGATTTCTTTTTTTTTTTTTTTTTTTTTTTTTTTTTTTTTTTGAAACAGGGGCTTCCTTGGTTGGCCTTGAACTCAATGTAGCCTATTCTGGCCTTCAACTCTTAGCAATCCTCCTGCCTCAGCCTCCCCAGGTGCTGAGGTTACAGGCACACACCCATCATGTCCAGCTTAGTTATCTACTTTCTGGCTGCCATGTGGTGAGCAGCTTCATTCTGCCATGCACTTCCAGCATATTGTTTCTGTTTTGGAACCTGTGGGCCATGCATGGACTAGACCCAATGAAAATATAAGCCAAATAAGCCTTTCCTCCTTTAAGTTGCAAGGGTCTCATATTTTGTCCCACTTACAGGAAAGCCATAAAATCTATACTGGAGAAATGAGGTCATTACTGTAAGTATATCTGTCCATGTGATTTAGAAGCCTTTGGAAAAAGGTTGGAAACATTTGGAGATACAAGCTAAAGAAGACTTAGAATGCTATAAACAGAATTTGATGGGCAATTGTCGTCACAGCTAAGAAGATCAGAATTTTAATAAGACCAGAAATGTACATATAGAGATCAAGTGGAAGAAAGAATATCAGAGTTTAAAATCAGTCTTTTAAAATATTATATTCAAACAAAAAATAAAAAAAATAATTTTTACCATTAATATATATTGATAAATAAAATAAAAATTTAAATATCTCTTTACTTAACTGTGTATTCATATCCTGCATTATCTTTCCTAATTCTTTCGATTATTTATCATTTTAAATTCCATTGAGCTTTTTAAACATCACTAAAAATTTTTTTTTACCAGGAATTTCATGCACTTCAAAACATTGGAATCTGTTCCTAGAGTTTTGATTTGTAGAACATGTTATATTACTGATTTTTTCATATACATTGTGTTTCTATTATGAGTTTTTTCATCTATCAGGATGGGCAGTCCTTCCACTTTTATGTGATAGCATTCTTGCAGTTTTTCCCCTGTCAATGTGCCTTCAGGTATCAGTTTGTTGTGTAGTGCTGAGTTTATTTCCTGCTGTACTCCATGGATTAATATTTACATATTTTATTCATTGTCAGTCATTGGTTTGATCACAAAGTGTACAATAGCAGAATCTGAGAGAATCTGAGAGTCCTATTGTCTCTGCCAGTCTTGCAAGAGGGAATTCTTTGCTGATTTAGACAATTGTATTTTAGGTAAAAGAGTATATGGTGGTATACCCCTTCTGCGGTTACACCTACATTGGGAGTGATAGCTTCTATCCAATGTCAGGAGTTTCTACAGGCACAGTTTATACTGGCTCTGCTACTTGAATGTGATTCTACTACTAGATGTTCCAACTGTAATGTATCTCCCAAAGCTCTCGTCTCCTGATCAGACATTTGATCATATCCAGGTGCTTTACTGGGAGAGATGGGGACCAGGATGACTGCTGCCCTCTGTGGCACTATCTACAGTTGTGACAGCAATGTATGGTCTGACAAGGTTCAAGGAGAAGGATGCAACCCACATAAGTTCACTGTCAGACATTGTTGTGTTTTTACTCTGTTCCAATTGTGATGTATTTGCCCAGGGGCACAACTTCACCTCATGTTAGTTGTCACCTTCTGAGTATGAGTCAGTATTTTGGATGAGTATGAGTCAATGTGTTGTTTCATATTTTGAGAACTATCCAAAAGAGTTTGAGCATGATTGGGTAATATTTGTAGTTGAGCAAAATTTCTCTCACCTGGGCTAGGAGTGTTGCTCAGTAGCAGACCACAAGCCCTATGTGTGTGAGGTCTGGAATCTATCTTCCAAATGCCCTCAAATGTAATAAAAAGACCAAGAAGAAAAATAAGATAGATAAAAAGGAAAATGTAGAATTAAAATTACATGTAAATAAAAAGAATAACACATAATTAACTAATAGAATCTGTAAATAAAAAGAAAATACAATAATGACAAAAGCTTAAAAAGAAGAGAAGGAGAAAGAAGAAAAAATGCACATAAAAATTTAAAGAATTCTTCCTGGCTTAGTACTTTGGAATGTGAGCAAGGGTGCATGATTTTGTGCTGTGCTGCTCAAAGATTTTCTTTGGGTCTTAGGCTGTGTGCCATAGAGCAGGAAAATGAGCAGGGTTTTATTTGACTCTAGGATTTTTCAACTGTGGTAATCCCAGGTATCATGCAGGAATTAGTGAAGAATACAGTTAGTTGAGATTCCTCCTAGTTGGGTTTTCCACAGGACAGAGTTAGGATGGAATGCAGGCTGCACCAGACATATATTCTACCTAGATTGTTTTTCACTATTTGACCAAGGGGCAAGGTAAATGCCATAGCCACACACATTCCCCCAAATGTTTCACACCATATAGAGCAATTAAATCTGCAGTCCCATGCTGAGACACAGGCTTCAGGAATCATGTGATTTGCCTTTCATCCTGCTACATTCAGTCTTGACCTCTGCATGAGATTATATACAACTTGTCATTACACCAGGTCTCAGAAGGCCATTTCCCTGATCTGCCAATTCCAGAAGGTGTTCTGCACTACTATCCATGCCACAGCTCATGCTACCCTCAGCACATAACTCTCAGATGGCCAGTGTCAGGGTAACCACCTTGAGTAAGGATTGTCTCATGGGGCTGCCACCGACCCAGGGATACAGTGGTGTGTCCAAGGTTTCCCAGAAATGGGAACTTGTTGTGTTCTTCTGACCCCCAGAGCAATACAATTCAGACAGTTTTGTTATTTTAGATCACTGGGAAATGCGGTGAACTATTCTCTAAAGCCAACCTGTTGTGAAGACCCAGCTCTCTTATTTAATTAGGCTGAATGTCTGTGAGTTATAATTTTCTGTGTCAAGCTGGAATTCTGTCTTTCACCTTTACCCTCTTAGAGGGGAAAATCCCTGTTTCTCAGTCATGATGACAGATACTGAGGAATAATGTTTCTGTTGCAATGCCATCATACCTATTCTCTGCATATTAACACATCTCTGTCTTTCTGCTGGTGAACTCTATTGTTATCACATGGCCACTTATCTTCACATATTTGGTATTTTTCATTTTTTGGGGGGGTACTGGGGGTCGACCTCAGGACCTCACGTGCCAGCAGGTGCCTGTGCTGCTGAGCAATACCACAGGCCCTTTTTTCATATGTGGGTTCTGGGAGTTGAACTCAGGCCCTCACGCTTGCCAGGCAGGCAAGCTGCTGAGCCATCTCACTGGTCCTGGCATTTTTCTAGAAGCAGGTAAATGCTGGGTCCCTCTATTTCACATTATCAACCCAACCTCATTTCATCTTTAAAATAAAACAAGCTTTGAAAATTTTACAGGTTGTGCTGAAGAAGAGCTGAGAGATAATAAAAGAAGCATGAAGAAAACAGAAAAGTCTTGTATGTTTACAAGACTTAGTTGAACAAGCACAGTGGATATTTAGAAACATGGTCCTAACTCAGTAGGGGATAGGCAGATTTTATTTGTTCAGAAGTGGGTCAGAGATGGCTATCAGGGTTTCCAATTTTATATATGTAACTTATAATTAATATGTTAAGTAAAAATATCTAAGGACATCACAGTATTATTTTGAAATAGTACTAAATGTGAATGAAATTTCTAAATATCTATAATAATTATAATGTGATATAAAACTATTTGTGGTTTCTGTTGGTGATAAAATTGCAGGTATCCTTAATACTATTATAGTTGTTGCTACCTTCATAATTAGAAGAAATGAAAAATTTTGGTTGGGATTTAGTGAAAATAAAGAAGTAAATATTTTCCCTGGCCAGGTTTGCAGATTTCTTGAATTTTACCCAAAGTCACTCATGGTCAAGAAACTATGATCTAGTGTCTTCCCATATCACTCAAGGAAAAAGCAAACATTTTAATAGGACTTATACGTCTCCACATGGTCTACTCTCTTTTCCACTTACTCTTCTACCATTCTTTCCTATATCAGTTTTGTTTTTGACAAAGTAGCATCTTTGCAACTGCCAAGCATACTGCTACCTTAGAGATTTGTCCTCTATTTCTTTCTCATTGTTGACTTATAAGAGCCTTGTATACATTCAAGACACAAATGTGTTGTCTAATGCATGATATAAAAATATTTATCCCTGTCCATTGCCTAATGTTTTTGTTTTCTAATCACCTTCTGTTAAAAATCAATAATATAGAGTGGTACAAAAAGTCAAAATTTGGAAAAAACATAGTTTTTTGCACACATATCTTATATAGGTAAATTAGAAGAGTACAATCTAAAAAGTAGAACATGACTTTGCTTCTTGAAATGCACCATAACTCTATTAATGCCCTATTCCAAAGGTTAAGATAAACCAATCAATATACACATTAGGTAAGTGTGACATATAATAATATGAATTCCAAATTTCCACTCTAAAATGTTTGTTCTTTGTCAATGTTCAAGATACCATTAGCAGATGGAAACAAGTTTCCTTTCAAACATTTTTGATACGGGCAAGTTGTAAAGATTAATTTTATTGATTTTGGAATCAAATATATCTACTTAGTTTGTATGTAAACTGACAATTTAAAAGAGAAAGATATTCAGATTACAATAATTTGAATTTATCTAAGAGATAATATGCCTTTTTAAAATTTGAGTAGATTTACAGTAAAAATAAATCAGCAGGGCCAGTGAGATAGCTCAGTGTCATAAGCGCCTGCCTGGCAAGCACGAGGTACTGAATTTGACTCCCAGTACCCACATATGAAAAAAAGGCTGATGATATAGCTTAGTGGCACAGGTGCCTGCTGGCGTGTGAGGTCCTGAGTTTGATCCCCTGTACAAAAAAAAAATCAGTAAAGAAATTACAAGATAAGAAAATTTGAAAATATTTCCAGGTTTGTGGAAGATGGGTCCTCATGTGAATCACAATTTTTGATTTAAATAAATTACTATAATTAGATACATATTCATTTTAAAATGAAAATCCAAATCTAAGTAGGATATTACTTTAAAAATTTTTGAGACTGAAGTAATTCTATTAAATTATTCTTTAACTCATTGTTAAATTATGGTCACAAGGCTGCCTAAATCCAAATCACTTGGAGCATTTGTTTTTAAAAAAAATTTCTGAATTAAAACCTTAGGCAGCAGGGTGGATGTACCTGCATTATTTGCTCATTGTTTTTATTGAATATTTGGTGAAATTCCCTTATTTTTAAATATCTCTTTGCTGCAGTTTTGTTTACATTTGACTTTTTATAATTCCATGTAGCTGAGTAAAAACAAAACAATAACCTGAGAATTATAATGAATATTTAATCCATTCACAATTTTTATGACTAATGATGTGTTTAGAACTATTTCTGCTATTTTTTGTGTCTTTTATATAGATATGTTTCTTTTGTCCTCCTTTCATTCTTTTTGTTGATTTGGTCAAGTGTCTTGTTCTCTTATTTTTACATTTTTGAAGAATATATTTTTATTCTCCTCTTAACTACTAGGCGTATTTGTGAAGCATCTTTTCCAAATGCAGTGGCTTATGATGTGCCATAATTGTGTATATTTATTAAATAAGCTAGGAAATGTAAAATATAAACACTATCTTAAACTAAATATGTTAGGAATTACACCAAAATTAAAACTAAATTAAGCTTTCTTTCATACCATCCCCACTTCATGTATATCAATTTTTAGAAGTTATTTTCAAAATGTACATAAAGAAATACTAACATCAGAAAAACTTGAAATAAGTACTAAAACTACAAAACTTGAGCCTATCTCAGGCTTACTAAGTCAAAATCTCATTGGGGAGAGAAACTCAAACTATGCATTTTAAAATAGGTTCTCCAGAGATGTCCTACACATATTTAAATCTGATGCCTAGCTAACCATTAGGCACCTGATTCATTAAAATATACTTAATATTTATATTTCAATTGAATTTTATATTCTGATAATAAACTTGTGATCTCCCATCATCAGTTCAGATAATAAAATGAGTAATCACAATTTTTCTCAGAATTTTTTGTGCTTATATTCTGAGAATCTATTTATATGTACAAAGAAATAACTAACATTATTAATTAACAAAAAATATATTTTGAAGGGAGTAGAATGACTTATTTGTAGCTGCTTTTAACATTAAGCCCTAACAGTGCTCCCTCTGGAAGGGAGCAGGAAAGTTTGATTTCAGTCATTTTCTTAGTATTCATGTCAAATTCCCTCATTCATGCTTGTGTCTATCTCTCTTGGAAGGAAAAAAAATAGGAGCTTTAGAAACTTCAAATTTGGGTTCTACCATATATTAACTATGTGAACTCGGAACAGTTCTTTCACCCATCTGGATCAATGATTTGTTTATATCTAAAATGTGGGAGGGTGCTATTAACTACCTCATTTGTTTGTTGTGATATGTATGAAAGAAAATTAAAAATTTTATAGGCAGTTTATTATCACTGGAACCATATACTCAATATACACAACTTAAAGGAGATAACCTTTATTTATGCTTAGATTTTCAGAGTTTTCAGTCCACGATCAGCTTGGTTCCAAGGTAGCAACATCATTGCAGAAGATTATGATGGAGCAAAGCTACTCACGGTAAGGAAACTGGAGAGCAAATTGGTTGGAAAAATCAGTAAAGGAAAAAGCTAGGAAACAAATATATCTTGAAGGTCACACTCATAGTACTCACACAGACACACCCAGAAACACACTTTAATAATATGCTAAGTGTCATAAAACAATCATCTGAGAATCATAATTAACAGTCACACAGAGCATTTGACTTTTAGTGTGTTCATAACTATACTAATTTACCTTACATTTTTTCCACCAAGCCACAAGCATGTTTTGATCAATAACAAACATTTATACAGCCATGTCAAAGTTCAAGACTGTTGTCACATTGTACTCTCTGCATTTCTGGTTTATGAATCTAAGTCTTGATCTCAAACTCATGAAAATATAAAATAAAACCTTAGTGTTTTTAAAAGATGTTAATTGTCTTACAGCACACAATGCTCTAATTTATTTTCCCAATCTTTTCTTTGTGGACAGAGGACTCTGGGTAGAATATGAACATATACTGGCTTAGCATTGTGACCAGAGAGAGGGGACTAGTTAGGATAAAGAATTTATTAAAGGAATTCTTAGGAAGACTTTAGCTACTGCTTTCTTTTTCATTAGTACATGTTTGCAGTACATAATGAATATGTTCATTATGAGGTATTGGTATATGTACACAACACATTTTAAGGTTTAATATTCCCTGCCACCCTCTCCAACATTTCTTAGTATCTTTCACATTTGCAAAAGATCAAACTCCCTGTTTCATATAATACATTATTTATTTTTCTCTTCAACTTATTTATACATTGTGTTAATCATATAAGAGACACCATGTGATATTTTAGCTTCTGTGTCTGTTTTATTTCATTTAACATTAAGGATTCAACATTCATCCATTGTCCTGCAAATAACTCAGATTTATCCTTTATAGAGAGTAGTACATTAGGCAGAAATACATCATTTTCTTTATCCATTCATCTGTTGTTAGACATATAGGTCACTTCTAAAATTTAGCTATATTGAATTGTGCTGCTATAAACATGAATATGCATGTATCAGTGTAATATGATGCCTTTAACTCTTTCAGGAAAACACCTAAAAGGGAGATAGTGGATTCAAATACTATTTCTATTTTAGTTTTCTGAGAAAATCCCATACTGGTTTCCACAGTGGTTGCACTAGTTCTTCATTGCCACCAAAAATATAGAAGGGTTCATTTTTTTTACCACATCCATACCATCATTTGTTATTATTTGATTTCTTCAGGATAGTCATTCTTTTTGGAGTAAGATGGAATCTCAGTGAGTTTCTAAATTGCATTTGCATAAAGGCTAGTAGTTTTGAAGATGTTTTCATTTATTTATTGGCCATTTGTATTACTTCTGAGAAGTATCTATTTATTTCAGTTGCTCATTTTCTGATTGGGTCTTTTATTCTGGTTGGCCTAATTTTTTGACTTTGTGAAGTATTCTACATATTAATCCTGTATCTAAAGTGCAGATGGCAAAACTTATTTCCCATTCTGCAGGTTTGTCTCTTTACTATGTTGATTGTTTCCTTTGATGTGCAGAAGCTTTTTAATTTGACAGAATCCCATTTGTTGATTCATGATTTTATTTCTTGTTCAGAATATCCTTGCCTATGCCTTGCCTATGACTATGACTTCAAGAGTTTTACCTGTTTTATCTTCCCACAAAATAGATGTTTCTGCCTTAATATTTATATATTTGAATCATTTCTAATTTTGTTTAGTATATGGTGAGAGATATGGCCATAGCTTCAGTCTTCTTCATGTGTGTAACTAGTTTTCCTAGCAAGATTTTCTAAGAGGCCAACAATCTTCTAGAGTATGTTTTTGGCCCCTTTGTCAAATATCAGTTGGCTGAACATTTCTGGCGTTGTTTCTGCATCCTTCATTCTGTTACACTGGTCTACATGTCTTTTATTCTGATAATATCATACTGTTTTTATCACTATATACTTCTACTCTATCTTGAAATCTGGAATTGTGATAGCCCCTGCTTTGCTCTTGCTACCCAGGATTGCTTTTTATATATTGTACTTTTTCTGGTTCCATATGAATTTTAAGATTGTTTTCTCTAGTTCTGTAAGGAATGTTCTTGGTATTTTGGTTGGGATTGCATTAAAACTATATGTAAATTTTGTAAATATGCCAATTTCACAATGTTTATACTGCCAATATGAGAACAGGGGATGTCAACATTTTCTAATGTCCTCTTTGACCATGTTTTTCCAAGTATTCTAGTTTACATTGTAGAGGTCTTTTACTTCCTTGGTTAAGATAATTACTAAGCATTTAAATTTTTATGCTATTGTGAATGGTATTGTTTTCCTAATTTCTTTCTTATTGAATTCATCATTGTTGTTGAGAAATGCTGTTTTTGTATGCTGATTATTTATCCTGCTACTTTGATGAATTTGGTTAATTTAGGAATCTTTCGGTGGAATTTTTTGGGCTTTCTATGTAAAATGGATCATGCCATTTGCAAATCATGATAATTTGACTTCTTCCTTTACTATACATATCCGTTTTATTTCTTTCTTTTGCCTGAGTGCCCTGAGTAAAGTTCTGACTACTACATTGAATAAGAGTGGTGATAGTGCATATACTTGTATTATTCCTGATTTTAATGAGTAAGATTTTAGGTTTTCCCTGTTTTATCTCATGTTGGTCATTGATTTGTCAAAAACTGCTTTTATTCATTTGAGATGTAGTCCTTCCATACCTATTTTCTTCAAGGCTTTATTTTTTCATAAATTAATGCTGAATTCTTCAAAAGCTTTTTCTACATTGATTGATATGATCATGTAATTTTTGGACTTGCTTCTGTTTGTGTGGTGCATTACATTATTGTTTGCATATATTCAACAATCCTTGCATCCCTGAGATGAAACCTACTTAGTCATGATGTATAACCTTTTCAATGATTTGTTGTGTTGTATTTGCCAATATGTTGTTGAGAATACTTATGTTGATATCCTTCAAAGAGATTGCCCTCTAGTTTACTTTTTCTTATCTGGGTCCTTGTCTCATTTTGGTATTAGAGTAATGATAGCTTCCATGAATGAATTTGAGAGTACTCCTCTTTCAAACTGAGTGAAGCGTTGAGGAGTTAGTATTTTTTTTTTGTTGGTACCGTGGGGTCGACCTCAGGTCCTCACGCGCCAACAGGCACCCGTGCCGCTGAGTGATATCACCGGCCCCTTTTTCATATGTGGGTTCCGGGTGTTGAACTTGGGCCCTCATGCTTGCAAGGCAGGCATGTACGCTGCTGAGCCATCTCACCGGCCCGAGGAGTTAGTATTATATCTTCCCTAAAGGTCTTGTAGAATTCAGAGGAGAATCTGTCATGCCCTGGGCATTTCTCAGTTGGTAGATTTTTTTTAAAGTTTTAAATTTCATTGTCAATTTTTGGATTGTTCAGATATTTTATTTCTTTTTGGTTCAGTTTGGTCATACATATGTGTCTAGGAGTCTGTCCATTTTTTCAAAACTCCACTTTTTTGTAGTACAATTATGCATAGTAGTTACTACTGATCTTCTGGATTTGGGCCATGATGTTGTGATTTTGCTTTTTTTAATTTCTAATCGCATTGATGTGGGTTTTTCCTTCTTTTGTAAGTTTGGCTAAGAATTTGTCAATTATGTTTATTCTTTTAAAGGACCAGAACTTTGATTCATTGATTCCTTGCATTCTTTTTTAAAATTCTAACTTCATTAATTTCCTTTCTGATTGTTATGATTTTTCTCCTTGTACTAGGTTTGGGTTTGGACTTTATTTGTTCAACTAGTTTCTTTTTTTGTGTGTGTGGATACCAGGGGTCTACCTCAGGACCTTGCACACCAGCAGGCGCCCATGCCACTGAGCGATATCACCAGCCTCTTATTCGTATGTGGGTTCCGGGAGTTGAACTCGGGCCCTCATGCTTGCCAGGCAGGCACTTACGACGCTGAGCCATCTCACCGTCCCTCAACTAGTTTCTTGAGGTGTACCATTAGATTATTTATCTACACTTGTTCTGTTTTTCTAATGTGAACATTCACAGCAAGGGATTTCCTTTTACTTCTTCTTTCATTTTATCTGATATGTTAGATAGGCATTACTGTTTGGTTTGATTACTTTTGTAACCAGCTGAGTGTTTATGAGTGTGTTATTTAATGCCTAGGTGTTCATAAAAGTCTATCTTCTTTTGGAATTGATTTCTTGTTATAGGGCAGTGAAGTCTGATAGTATACATGGGATGATTTTGATTCTTTTGTATTTATACAAGCAGTCTTTATGCACTAATACATGGTCCATTTTGGAGAAAGTTCCATGTACTGCTGAAAAGAATGTGTATCTACTGAGTCTATTTTTTTAAAGGTGTGGTTCAGTGCTGATATTTCTTTGTTAATGTTTTGTTTGGTTGACCTGCTTGTGAAAGTGAGATATTGAGGTTACCTACTACGATTGTGTTGGTGTATATTTAATCTTTTCTACCCATCACAATTGGTCTTATGAAGTTATATGCCCCAATATTTTATATATATGTGTATATATAGATTCACAATTATTATCTCTTCTTGTTAAATTGTTCCTTTAATATGTAGTGATTTTCTTGGACTCTTGTGATGAATTTTCACTTGAATTTTACCATATCTGAGAATAAAATTGCTACTTTATAACAGTGTCGACAGAACTGTGCATATATGAATCATGATTTTTACCATTTTCAACAACTTTTACAAACTCTGTTATACTGTTATCTTTGGTTCATCTGAGATATGGGTGTTATGGGAAAATGAAAGGACAGGAAAAGGAAGGTATATGCCAACGGGAAGAGAGGGAAGTAAGAGAATTGTCAATAGGTTTTAAAATTGTCAATAGATAAAAACAAAAATTTGGTCTCTGAACTATTTTGTGTGTGTGTGTGTGTGTGTGTGTGTGTGTGTGTGTGTGTACCGGGGATCAAACTCAGGACCTCGTGCACCAGCAGGTGCCTGTGCTGCTGAGCAATATTGCCAGCCCTTTTTTCATATGTGGGTACTGGGAGTCAAACTCAGGACATCACACTTGCCAAGCAGGTGCTTATGCTGCTGAGCTATCTCACCAGCCCTGTTTGAACTATTTTTTGTAGCTGGAGTAAAAGAATAGTGTTGAGGGTGTTGGAGGGAGTGTTTGTGTAGCCAGGAGGAAGTATGCTTACGAGTTGAAGTGTATTTAGAGTTCAAGGGAAACTGTGAGATTTTTTTTGGTAACTGTGAATATATTTGTAAGTATTTTTGTTTGGATTATCTAAGCCTAGTTTTTAAGGATTACTCTTATATACCCTTAACTGGTACTTGTTAATTTATAACAGTTGTTAATTCTTATTCTGTAATGCACTTATGCAGTCCACTGTTATATTTATACAATTAGGTGGATTATAGGATGGAAAAGGCAAGGGGGCAATAAAATGAAAAAGAGAGAAAAAAGAATATGGAGTTAAGATAGTCAAAATGCAGGAGAGAATAAACAGTAAAAGAGGGACCAGGTCAAAGGGGAAAACCTTGAGACAGAGTGTAATAACCTACCCATAGTTATAAAGAAGCAAGTACCAACAATAAGAAAAAAATAAAAAAAAAAGAGAAGAGAAAATGAAAACAAACAAACAAACAACCAAGACTACCCAAATCCCACAAAATAGCAAGGAAACAATAACTACAACCATCAAAATAACAAAATAAATAAGAGTAAAAACATTCACACCCTTTTTATAAAATTAACCCAGTGCTTCCACACAGCTCCTCATGGCATCACTGTCTGATTTTTAGTGGCCAAGTAGTTTGCCCCCATGGGCCAGACAATTGCCTGCCTGATGACTTTTGGACTGTTGCTCCCTCTAAACACATGTCCAGGTTGTGAGCTGTGCTTTCTGCTGTGATCCACTGTAGATTTCTGTAGATCTAATTCCCTTAACCAATTTGGATGGGAATAAATACAATGGACATTTCCATGCCTTCCCTCCACAGGATTTTCTTGTCTAATATAAGACCAAAAATTATCTGGCCCAGGCACCATTCACAGTCTCTTTGCCTTCAGATATCTGTCATGGCCATACCCACAGAACCTTGTGCCACTCTGAAGCTGGGCTGAGATCTCCACTTTGCCAGAGCAGTGAGGGGAGCAGGACTTCATGCTAGCTCAGGTCGGCCTAGATTTGGAGAAACAGAGACTCTGCTCCACATATTTGTCATGGAAAAAAATTATCCCTGTCTTCTTCCATTCCTAGTTAGGAGCAACTCTCCCCTTAACCTCAACCTGTGGAAGCCTGCAGGCAATTGTGGGTAGGGCACTGAATGTTCCACATACAGCATTCCTACTATATGTGGGACAAATGGGTGATTTATTATTTTTTTCTATGTTGACTTGCTATCTCTCTCCCCAGAGTCCTCCTACCTGCTAGTACTGCAGCACTATATATATTTTTTATTTTTAATTTTTTATTAGTACATGTTTGCAGTATATGCTTTTAGCATTCTTTGTGGGGACTTGGTATATGTCCATAACACATCTTAATATTTAAATCTTATTCCCTTTCTCTCCCCTCCCTCCACACTACCTCCATCTCTTGATTCCCTTGCAATTTGGAAATGCTCCATCTCCCTACTTCCTATTATCTAAAATTTTTGCATTTTTTATATTTTGCACTTCTCAAAGAAGAGAAACCATGCAATGTTTATGTTTCTGTGCTTGCTACATTTCACTTAAATATATGATCTCAAGGTACATCTATTTTTACTTCAAATGACTTAAATTTATCCTTCTTTATGGCAGAATTGGGACACTATTTTTACAGTTGATGAGTGCATGGCTGCATGGTGATTAGTTCTACTTTTTTTCTTCTCTGAATCCTTAGGTTGGATATGTCTCACTTTGCTGTACCCAGTGAGAAGGGTACCACGACTATGAGTCTAATCAATGTATTAGGCCATCACTGAAGGGCCGGCTTCCTTTCTTAATATGATCTTCTCTCAAGATGGATAGTATATCAGGTCTTGGGTGAGTGTTGGGTATTGTGACTCTGAAGTGTTCTGGCTTCTCCTCACATCCCTTCTAAAAACTGGATTTCAGTCTCCCTGGATTTGCTTCCATATCATATCAGGGTTTCCGATTTTATATTCCATCCTCACCTCAGGGTGACTATTTTATCTCCTATACCAATTTAGAGACACTCACTTTTGTTGTTGCCCCGTGGGAGGCTATCTTTGGATGCCCACTACTCTCTTTCTTCAAGTGCATGAGTTGGATTAAATTGAACCTGGTCTTTTAGGCAAAATGAGTGCTTACTGACATACAGATTACTGCGTAATAAACTAAATAATATATTTGACACATCTGTGGATACAACCACACATAAATTACATTGAAACAGAAAAGAACTATATAATTCTTGAAAACTATTAAATTTTATATTTAAATTAGTATATAAAAATCTTTTACCTGAGATTAAATGACATTTTTTATGTTTTAGGTGGATAGAAATGCAAACATTGAAACTGAAAATTCAAACCAATATTTATGTTAGGTAAGTGGTGAAGACCCAGTAAAGAATGCAGTCAGAATAAATTTGGGGTTCCAGACAGGACCTCCCAGAGTAACTACAGAGGAGCATCACAGTGAATTTTATTGAACTGGGTATTTTGTGGATAGGGCTAGGGGGGTTAGCTGAACAGGCTTGGGTGGTGTGAAGCAAATTGGGGTGTGAGACTGAGGGAGTGAGAATAGCTGGGTATGTGCCCATAGCAATGGCTAATGTTCTGTTATGGGTGTGTTGCAACCTAGCAGGGGTAGGTGTGCTGTGTCCTAGGAGAGTAGGCATTGATACCTAAGCTCAGGGGTCTGGGAATGAGCCACTCCAGGAATTCAGGTGGCTGGGGTGGGACAGACAGGAGGCAGACCATTCATTTCTCTAGTTTTAAGGATAGTTAAGAAAAGAGGAGCACCAAGATGGTGGAGTGGTAAGCAGCAAAGAGCCTTTCTGAGAATTGACTTCCAGATGATGGGATATAGCAATATGAGGAAGACAAGAAGGAGAGGAGTGGGTTCCCTGGACCCAGGAGGGCTCTGAAGCAAGAATAGAAGCCCACAGAGATAGTGAAGAGAGAAACTTCAATGAAGAAGGAGGTAGCCAGCAGAGACTTCTTAAGTTGGGACACACTGCATGAGAGGAGCAGTTCAAACGTGCAGACACACAATGACTGCTGGTGACACCAGAGGCCTCCATGGAGATGCAGCAGTGGAGGGGAGCAGTGGATGTGAAGGACTGCACTAACTGGGAGTGAGTGCTGAGGGCTTGATCATTCTGTGGGAGAAAGAAATTGGCCAGGAACCATCTTTGAGAGGGAATAGCTGAGCTCAGATTTCGGAGTGGCTCCTGGCTCCATCTGGTGACTCCCAGCTGGGTTCAGGCCCAAAGAAAATGTGCCAACTGCTGCAGGCCGAATAGGTCTGGTTTTGGCCCCCATGACCAGAATACAGCCTGAATTTCAGGGGAAATAAAGGTGAAGCCTCGCTGAGATTATCCACTACCCCATCATAAAGCTACTGCTGGCTTACTGGATGAACACAGATCAACACAGATCTGCAGTATGTCTCCACATGTTGTCTACCAGTGACAGCAGAGACGACCCTGGAAATGGACTATCTCTCTCACTCTCTTGTTATTTTTTTTTTAGTTTAGGTTTTGTTTTTTTTTTTTGTTATTGTGGTTGTGGTTTCATTTTTGATATTTGGGTTTTTTTTCTCCTTGATTGCTTGATTTTTTTTATATGAGTGTGACTGTGGTTTCTAGCCTCTTTCTGGTGTTTACTCTGTTCTGTTCTTTCTTTTATTTCTTCCTTCTCTCTTTCCCTCCTACCTCTGCACCAGATTCCCAAAGTTAGCCTGATCCCACTTTATCCTCCAGACTTATTTCTAATTTCTTCCTCTTTTTATACTTCTCTATTGTCTCACTAACCCCATTTAAATTTTAACCCCTGAGGGTAAAATTGACATATTAAGAACTTATATAATGCAAGTAATTTTCTAGTTTGTTTTGGATTTTGCTATATAACTGTAAATCTACTTCATATGGTTAAAGGTGGCAAATTAATGGTTACCTCAGTTTGTCATTCTCTAGGTTGTGTTTGATGCTATTATTATTGCTGACAGTACCACTTCAGCAAAAAGTGACATAATTTTTCTAACCAGCTGTTCTTCCTAGTATTCCAAGACTTAGAGTGACTAAGGGTCATAGAAAATACTGTGGCATAGTGCCAAAGTACCAGAGGCTGGGCCAAGCAGACAGCAAATTCTCATCCCCAACAAATTGAAGAGGTAGGATCTTGCAACAGACTCAAAACCCAAGAAACAGCTACACCTGGAGGACACCTCAGAGAAGTAGTCATTTACTGATGGTTCTAAATACTAGTAATAAAGCAACTCACCATAGGCAATTTACAAGCATCAACCCAGGAATTCAATTTAAAAAAGAAAATAAAATGAGATACACTTAAACAAGATGCAACCTCAGACACCTAGATCACCAAAGGCAAACCAGGGGTCAATGAGGTAAGCCAATCAGAAATCCACCCACCTGGTCTCTGAAGTAGAAACAACAAATCAGAAGAATGAGGCTCTAGAAAAAATTAAATCAGAAATAATTTCTCAGATAACTGCAGAGATGGTGTCCACAAAGGAAAACATGCTTAGTGACTGTAAAGCAGATACAGATAAAAAAAAATAGGACTTTGAGAAAATAATGGAAGCCATAAATACTCAGCATAGGAAAGAAATGGAACCCATACAACAGATTCAAGAAGTTATCCAGGAGAATAAAAATTTCACTGAAAGTATCTGCAATAGAATGGGCCAATGGGAGGACAGAATATCAGATATAGAAGACAGGATTGTGGTTAGCGATCAGAAAAAAAAAGATTTCTTAAAAATAGCAAGGGACCATGAAAAATCAGTCCAGCAGCTGCTAGATGAGGCAAAGAAGAATAACTTAATATTGATTGAAGTGAATAAAAAAGGAGGATATAGCACAAATGATATAAGAACAAGTGTTCACAGACATCATGGCAGAAAACCACCCTGGAAGGGAAAAATAATTTCACATACAGAAAATTGAGGCATATAGAACTTCAATTAGCCATTATTGAAAAAAATCTACAGCCAGGATATCATAGTCAAGATTCCAGAAATTCAATGCAACAGTAGAATCTTAAAAGCTGTTAAGGAATAGAAACAAATCAACTATAAAGGAAAACTCATCAGTATCACAGCTGACTTCTCAGCACAAACCCTCAAGTCAAGGAGAACTTGGAGTGAAGTATTTCAAGCTCTAAAGGAAAACAACCTTCAACCCAGATTGATGTACCCAACAAAACTGTCTTTCACAACTAATGGAGAAATAAGATGCTACCATGACAAGGAACATCTGAGGAAATTTATGAGCACCAAACCAGCACTCCAAAATGTTTTGAAGGACATTCAAGAAAGAGATAACAAGGACTACAACTCCATCAACCCACAAACAGAAGAAATCCACCAGGCAAGGCAAACAATTACACAGAGGGGGGAGAAAAGGAGGAGCCAGAAACAGGAAAATAACATGACAAGGATAAGTCAATATATATCAGTAATAACAATCAATGTTAATGGTCTCAATTCACCAAACAAAAGACACAGACTGGCAGAATAGTTCAAGAAGAAAGATCCAGCAATATGCTGCATAAAAACACACCTTAAATTCAAAAAGGGATTCATGGACTGAAAATCAAAGTATGTAAAACAATACTCCATGTGACAGGAACCCAGAAAAAAGCCGGGCTAGCTACTCTATTCACAGACAAAGTGAATTTCATGCCAAGACTTACTAAGATTGACAAAAAGTTCACTACATCCTTGTAAAAGGAACAATCCAACAGGAGGAGATAACAATTATAAATATATATGCAACAAATGCCAGTGGACCCAGCTATATAAAACAAATATTAACAGACATGAAAAATCACATAAGCGCTAATACGATTGAATCGGGGGATCTAAATACCCCAATGTCACAAAAGTCAGATCAACTAGACAAAAAACCATCGAGAATATATTAGAACTGAACCAAACTTTTGAAAAAAAGGACTTAGTAAATATCTATAGAGTGTTCCACCCCACTACATCAGAATACACATTCTTCTCTTTGGAGAGCATGGGACATTCTCCAAAATGTACCACATACTAGATCATAGAATATGCTTAAGTAAATACAAAGGGATTGGAATTATCTCATGCACATTATCAGACCATAGCACAATGAAATTGGAAATCAATTGCAAAAGGAACCACACGAACTTCATAAACACATGGAACTTAAATAACACCCAACTGAAAAACCAAAGGGTCACAAATGAAATTAAAGAAGAAATTAGACAGTTTCTACAATTGAATAATAACAAAAATGTAACATAATTGAACTTATGGGACACAATGAAAGCAGTCCTAAGAGGGAAATTTATAGGAGTCAAAATCCATATCAGGAAAATAGAGCAAGTGCAAATAAACAATTTAATATTGAACCTCAATCATCTAGAAAAAGAAGAGCAGGCTGACCCAAAACTCATATGAGGGAGGAAATTATAAAGATCACAGCAAAAATTAATGCACTGGAGACTAAGAAAGCAATATAAAGAATTAATTATTTGAACAGTTGGCTCTTTGAAAGATTAAATAATATTGACAAACACTTATCCAGCCTTACCAATAAAAGAAAAGAAAAAAACCCAAATACACACAATTAGGAATGAAAAGGGTGAAATCACAACAGACCCTGCAGAAATCCTGAAGATTATCTATACCTACATTGAAAATTGTACTCTAATAAGATGGAAAATGCAGAAGAAATGGACAGATTCCTAGATACATGCAAATTACCAAAGCTATAAAATGCTAAATAAACCAATATCAATCATTGAACCCAAAGATGTAATTAAAAACCTGCAAACAAAGAAAATCCCAGGCCTTGATGGACTCACTGCTGAGTTCTACAAGAAATTTAGAGAAGAACAAATGCCGCTACTTCTCAAATTCTTCAATGAAAGTGAAAGAGAAGCAATACTCCCAAATTCACTCCTTGAAGCAAGCATTACCTTGTTACAAAAACAGAGAAGCACCCAACTAAGAAAGACAACTACAGGCAAGTATCCCTAATGATCATAGATGTAAAATCCTTAAGATACTGGCAAAAAGAATGCAGCACATCATCAAGAAAATTATACATCAGGACCAAGTTGGATTCATCCCAGAGATGCAGGGATGGATCAACATACATAAATCAATAAATGTAATACACCATATCAACAGAGCAAAAGACAAAAATCACATGATGATCTCAATAGATGAAGAAAAAGCTTTTGATAAAGTCTAACAATCATTCATGATAAAAACCCTACAGAAAATCAGATTAGATGGTCTTTACCTCAATCTGATAAAAGCCGTCTATGACACACCAACAGTCAACATCGCACTAAATGGAAAAAACTAAAAGTTTTCACACTAAAATCAGGAATAAAACAAGGATGTCGACTGTCACAACTCTTATTCAATATAGTTCTGGAAATATTATCCAGAGCAATTAGATAAAAGAAATAAAACAATAAGGAAAAATAATGGAAGAAGTTAAATTATCATTACTTGCAGATTACATGATACTCTACTTAGAAGACCCCAAAAACTCCACTAAAAGACTGCTAGATTTAATAAGGAAATTCAGTAGTTTAACTGGATACAAAGTCAACACTCAAAAATCAATTCCTGTACATGAATAAAAATCTCAGATATTAAGAAAACAACACCTTTCACAATAGCATAAAAAAATGAAATACCTAGGACTCAATCTAACAAAGGATCTAAAAGACCTTTACAGTGAAAACTACAGTACTCTGAAAAAGGAGATTGCAGAAGATATCATAAAATGGAAAGATATCCTGTGCTCTTGGGTAGGAAGAAACAATATAGTGAAAATGGCCATACTCCAAAACCTATTATACAGATTTAATGCAATTCTGGTCAAAATTCCAACAGCATATCTCACAAAATTAGGGAAAACAATCTTAAAAGTCATTTGGAAAGAGAAAAGATGTAGAATACCAAAGGCAATTCTTTGCAAAAATGACAAGGCAGGGATCATCAGAATCCCCAACATGAAATTATAGCATAAAGCTACTGTGAGAAAAACAGCATGGTACTGGCAAATAAAACAGAGCTGAGGTTCAATGGAACAGATTAGAAAATGTAGAAACCAAACCAGAAATACTAAGCCACCTTATCTTTGATAAAGGTGCCAAACACATTCACTGGAATAACAATAGCCTCTTCAATAAATGGTGCTGGAAAAACTGGCTCTGCACATGCCAAAGATTAAAATTGGACCCATATCTCTCCCCATTCACTGAACTAAATTCAGAAAGAATCAAAGATCTAAATATTAAAATAGAAACATTAAATCTAGTGGAAGATAGACTAGGTAAAACACTTGAAGACATTGGTGTAGGAAAAACCTTTATGAATAAAACACCAATCTCACAGGAACTATCACAAAAAATCAACTACTGGGATCTCATCTTATTAAAAAGCTTTTGCAAGCAAAAGAAACTACCAACAGAGTGAAGAGACAACCCACAATGTGGGAAAAAATGTTTGCCAGCTGTTCCTCAGACAAAGGATTACTATCGAGAACATACAAAGAACTCAAAAATACCAGACCTCCTAATTAAAAAACCCAATACAAAAATGGGCATCTGAGATGACTACACACTTCTCAGATGAAGAAATACAAATGGCAAATAAATATATGAAAAAAAGTTCAACATTGCTCATCATTCAAGAGATGCAAATTAAAACAACACTGAGATTCCATCTCACCCCAGAAAGAATGGCTATTATCAAGAAATCAACCAATAACAAATGCTGGAGAGGCTGTGGAGAAAAAGGAACCCTTCTCCACTTTTGGTGGGAATGTAGACTAGTGCAACCACTGTTGAAATCAGTGTGGAGATTCCTTAAAAACTAAGATTAGTGGTCCCAATTGACCTAACTATTCCCCTTCTGGGTATCTTCCCAGAAGAATTAAACACATTGTACCACAGCGATATATGTGCACCCATGTTTATAGCACCACAATTTGTAATAGGTAAATCTTAGAAAAAATCCAAATGCCCATCAACCGAGGAATGGATAAAAAAGATGTGGTGTTTTTATACAACGGAGTACTACTCAGCCATAAAGAAGGACCAACTGTAGACTGTAGGTAAATGGATACAACTCAAGACCATATTCATAAGTGAAATAAATCAGATTCACATGTGTAAGCATTGCATTGTCTCCCTAGTGTGAGAAGCTGAAAAACTAAATAATCCAAAATATACAATGGATATTGTGAAATAGGAAAAAAATGTTCAAAAATAAAGAGAAACTGTGATGGGGAAATGAGAAAAGAAAGAAGGAAAAAGGAAATCTAAAACCCCAAAAGAACAACAACAAAAATATATATGTATATTCATATATGACAGTCAAAATAGCTATACTACTAATTTATCTTAGTTCATTGAAAAGAAAGTTTTGTGCTAATATTTGGACAGTTAAATGCCTATATCACATACTCTGAGTAAATAATTTAAAGATAAAATACCCAATATATTAACCATTGCTATTCTGCAATTATCTTTTTTTTTTTTGTGGGTACCGGAGGTCGAACTCAGGACCTCGTGTGCCAGTAGGCACCTGTGGCACTGAGCAATATCACTGGCCCTTTTTTTCATAGGTGGGTACAGGGAGTCGAACCCAAGACCTCACGCTTGCAAGGCAGGTGCTTATGCCGCTAAGCTATCTCACTGGCCCCTCTCCTATTATCTTGCTTTGAAAATTTGTTTTATTTTTTTCTCTTTAAAATAAAATTTATAAAAGATAGTAAAGAAAAATGAAACAAAGGGTCAGGTATGGGGACATGGTTCATCACTGAGCTGCATCCAGTATAATGGAGGTGAAATTTGGGGGCTGATACAGGGGACTAGTGAGAAAGGGCAGTGGACACTTGAGAAGTGAACTGATACATTTGTGTCTGGGCAAAGCTATACCAGGTCTGAAAGAGACAGAGAGCAAATGGGATTAGAGGCACCATATTGAAATAATGGTCCCAGGAAGGGGTTCCCAACCAGGAGCTCCAGAAAGGGATCAGTAAGCCAGGAATGGTCTGGTATGAAGCCTGACTTTTTAGGGCAGTAGATTGATCATATAACCTTTTGATGTGATTTAGTAGAAGTCCAGAATTTTTGGTGAGAAAACAGTAGTTTTTTTTTTTTTTTTTTGCAGAAAAGCATAGAGTCTACCTCTCATGGTGAGAAAGTCTAGGCCTTGGAGGTTTTGGAGCACGACAGCAGCCAGCAAATTGTTGTGATCTTGCAAGTTAGTGGGATCCACCTGCTTAGAGACAGTGAAGGAGAGGGGGAGTTAATCAGGCAAAGTGGACAGCAAGGCAGCTAAGGGGGATGTTGATTTCTAGGAACAGCCTGAGCAGGGGGTTTTGAGTGCAGCAGAGCAGGAAATTTTATTTTTTCTTGGTCAGTATCTGGGGTTGTCAGCATGGGCAGCCATTAGGCACAGGGTTGGGGGAAGAAGTGAAACTGGCAAGGCCCATTCAGTATTGGAGTCACTTTTACTATACAGTTATTTTGGTCTTGAATGTTGGAGAGTTTAATTATATGGTGTTTGAGATAAAGAGAGCTGGGAAATGTGAATGGAGACTTTTAGTTCGGTTGGCTCAGTGCCAAAAGTAGTGGCTATTTTGATTCCTGTCAGGAGAGGAATTAACTGAATAGCCAGAGAAAACTATTATTATGGGCAACAGTCTGGCTGGATTCATAGAAAATGGAAACAGAAGGAGAAGCCAACCTGTGTTGGTGTGAACTTGATGAAGGTGTCCTGGAGCCAGAGGTCAGTGATTATTTTGGGGGGCAAGGTTGAGGTTGGGGGAAAGAATCTTCATTCTTATATGAGTGACAGGCTAAAGTGGGAAAGTTTAGGGAGTGAGAGTCATGAAAGCAACAGGTAGCTTTCTGGGAGAAACCTGCAGGGAGGAGGCATAGAATAAACTAATATTCTCATGGGCTTTAAGGATATGGTCAGGGTGGTAAAAGCAGTGGGAATGAGGTAGTAAAGATGACCAGGTAGGTTCTCTCCCTTGTTGGTTGAGGAGTGGCCTTTTAAGGGTTTTGAGCTGGACCTGTTGGCCGGCGGTGAAGGGAGAGGGAAATAGTGAGTGTGAAGGCTGGGGAAGGAGACAGCCAGTGTGTGCTTCTAGGAGGTCTCAAATGGACTGGACTGACTTGGAGTAATCTCCTAAGGAATAAGTGAGGGAAATGGGGCCCAGAGAAAAGGGGCAACCATATATTAGGTAGTATATGGAGGTGTGGGGTAGGGGTAATAAATCTCTCCAGGGATGGCAGGGTTTAACAAAAGGTTTATGAGGTCTGGGAACAAGAAGTAAAGTGAGGTGATTGGGCTTTTGGAATTTGTGTGAGAACAGTGTGTTTGGCTGTTTTGTCAATTAGATTGTTTTGGGGGCTATAAGGCTCAATCCTTTTATGTAATATGCATTGGGAGACAGCCAACTTTAGTGACAGGGTGGCTGTTGCTATGACAGTTTTTGTGTGGTTTCTATTGGTGATGGGGAATTTTTGTATAGTGAGAAAGATGGGAGGAAGCCAGGATAAATTTTGGGTTAGGGCTGTGAGTTTTGTCTATTGTGAGTTTATTGGCAGGGACATGTTTGGGTCTCTATGTGTCCAGAATCAGAGTGCCTGGTACCCACTGATGGCTTGCAAAGAGCTTTTATCTAAGACCCAAGTATTAGTTGCCTGTAGGATGTTTTTTTTTTTTTTCCTATGTTGGGAAAGTGGATTGTTTAAAGGCAGCCATGCATGATATCCTGAGCTGGAGAGGGCATGATGTATGTTTTTGGGAAGGGGTAGGTGGGAGGGGAGGTATATAAAGGGGTCTGGCTGTAAAGCCAAATATGGGAACCCAGAGTTGGAGAAAGCTAGCAAGGCTGAGGAATGACAGTAGTTCTTATTTGGTTGTGGTGACAGGAACTGATTGGATGAAAGCTTTGTGACTGGTCATGATAACCCATAAGGTATGGGTAAGGTGAAGCCCCAAGTATTCAATGGTGGTACATACTACTTGTATTATGGAAGGTGAGGCATGGTGTCTGTAGAATGAGAGAGAAGAAAGAAAGAGAGTGGTGTCTGATAATCTTGAAGGAAGGGACTGTAGATTAAGATATGTTGTTGAGAGGTGGAATCTGGTCAAGATCACAGCTGAGAGCTTGGTCAAATAAGTGGTAACTTGTCCCAAAAGCCTTGAGGGAGTACTGTCCAGGTGAGTTAATTGGCACAGCCTGAGGCAGGATTGGTCTAAGTGAAGGTGAAAAGGCCTTTAGTAGTAGGGTGGAGGTGAGAGATCAGATGAAGCAGTAAGGTGGAAAATTGGAGACTATATGGAAAGGGAAAGAAAATTTTGGAAGATGACCATTGCCTGGAGCTTGAAAAGGAGGTCTTGTAACAGGAGGGGAATGTGATATTGGGGAATCACCAGGAGTGAATTAGAGAGTAATTTAATGGTGCTGTCTTGTAGGGATGAAAAGGCTGGTCATTAACTCCCACTGTCAATATTGAAGATTTAATTGTAGATCCCAAGAATGTTGAGAAAGAGGAATAAGTGGTGCTTGTGTTAGGAGAAATTAAGTAGGCTTATCCTAGACCAGAAAAGTTATCCTGTGCTTTTGTGTGGTGATGAGTTGTGGGCCCAAGGGCCACAGGCCCTGTTAGCCTTTGGCTAGATGTGATCCCATTAAGTCAACAAGACAGGGAATGGGAGTGGAAGGGCCCACCCTCATTTTGGAGTGGGACAGTCCATCCTCTAGTGGCCACTTAATCTGCATAAGGGACAGAGTTTTTGGGAGGCCAGAGATTTGGGCATTGTTTTGCCCAATGCTCTATTTTGCTGAAGTTAAAGCAAGACTCTGGGGGTTTAGACTTTCGTTTAGGTAATTTGCCTGACTGGAGTGATGTAAAAAGAAGTACAGCTCATATATTGAAGGCTTTTTGGAAGACCTATTGGTTAAATTTTTGGCTTTGGTAGATCCTGAAGGCAGTGGTCATGAGATAGGCCATAGGGTTTTGAGGACCAACCTTGAAGTTTTTGAGCTGTGCCCTAATGTCAGGGGCTCCCTGGGAAATTAAATAAGTCTTGGGAAAACGTTGTTCCTCAGCTGAGGAAGGATCTAAGAGTGTGTGTGGGCCTTTAGTGTTTCTGTGAGTCAGACTATAAACAGGGCCAGGCTTTCCTCGGGGTCTTGGAAGGTATTTGGAGTTCTTCAAATTGGTGGACTTAATGGAATCCCTGTCTAGACCAGTGAGAATATATTGGATAAACTCAGCTTTTTCCCCAATCTCTGTTACTGGGTTCATTGCTCCATCTAGGGTCCTGTCTAGGAACAGCAACTGCTCCAGCATCTGTGATCATCTCTAGTGTGACTTCATCAGCTGTAGAGGTGACCATCTTCTAAACTTGTTGTCCCATGTTGGAGAGGAGAGTGGTGGTGAGAATGATATGAATGTGAGGGGTGTGATGACAAGGAACTGAGGTGAGTTTTAGTTGAGAGAGACTGAAGAGGGATAATGGGATGTGGAGATGGGTAAGGCTGTTACTGCTGGCAGCTTTTCACAAAGAATAGAGGGGTTTGAGGTCAGAGGTCTAGATATACTCAGCAGTGGTGGTCTGTTAGGAGGAAGATAGGGTCACTGGTGTCAAAGAAAGAGCCAAGGGGTGTGGAAGGTGTGGTATGTTGGATCTTTCATTTTTTTTTCTTTTGGAAAGAAGAGTCTGGGACCAAATACTGGCATTGCCTGAGCCATTATCTGGTGTAAGGTAGAGCAGGGTAAATGGTGGGAGGCTGATTATAGGGGACCATTTGTCATTTGCTTGAACTCTGGAGAAAGTGGTCAAAGACAGAGAAGATCTCAAAATTGAACAACGACTGTTTTTGCCAAAGAGAACTATTAAAGAGATGGGGCATTTTGCCTTGAGATAAGTTTGGAAGGAGAGTTTATTTAGGAGGTCATCTCAAGGGAATGTCTTTAAGGTGGGACAGAGGCAGTTTCTTCCATGGTGGGTCAGGGCCAAGAGTATCCAAGGTGATCAAGATGGAGAAAAGCATCTCTCAGATGAAGACTGAAAGCTGGAACTAAGGACAACAGAGCAACCCACATCCAGGTAGGTTTGTTGTGTCCAAGTCTGGCCTAATTTGGACTTAGATGACCAACCAGAGGCATGGACACCCTCAACCACTCCCCAGGGCAGACTTACTCCACTGTCTTGAGCAGCAGAATTTAGGTGGAGGAAATGTTTGAAGGAGGTCTCTGGTAGGCTGGAGTCAGTGAGGCCACTGGTTCTTATCACCAGCTAGGCATTGAAGTCGGGGAGCTATATTCCAGAATGGGGCATTCTAGACCACCACTTACATGTGAGGTAAACAGTGATGACCCAGTAAAAAACACAGCCAGCACAAATTTGGGTTTCTGGGTGGGACCTCCTAGAGTAACTCCAAAGGAGAGTCCAAGTCAAGTTTATTGAGTTGGGTCTCTTATGGATAGGGTTAGTGGGATGGGCTTAGGTGGGGTTAGGTAAAGAGGGATGTGAGGTTGAGGGAATGAGAATAGCTGAGTATGTGCTCATAGCAATGGCTGATGTTATTTTGATGGTATGGTGTGACCTAGAAGGTGAGGTGGGTGTGCCATGTTCCAGCAATGTAGAAAATTTTCCCTGGTCTCAGGCAGCTGGAAATCAGCCATTCTTGAAAGTTGGAGCGCTGGTTGCAGTGCAGACAGTGGTTAGACCTTTTGATTTAGACTAAGAAATTTTCCACCAAATAATTTTTCTTTACTTTAGGAGTGATTGGTGAGCAGCCATACGTTTCTCAGCCAAGCTATCCTCTTATAACTTCTATAAACTGTGGCTGGTTAATTAGAAATATTGGCATCAACCCTTTTACTGTATATTTCAAACTTATGATATTTGCTCTCCCACTGGTGGGACACACAAATCTTAGGAGCAAAATATTTATTTTAGCTCATGATTTCAGAGATTCCAGGTCATGTTCTATGGCTACAAGAAAAAAATGGTATGGTGGAAGATAATGGTGGTGGCTAACTGCTCAACTGATGACAGCCAGGAATCAGGAAGCAAGGACACACTGCCATAGAGGAAGGTTCTAGGAATGAGATATTTTAAAAATCCAAAATCACTCTTCAATAACTCACTTAGAAATACTGTACTCAGAAGATTGTTTTACTAATCTCCTAGAAATTTCCCAAGCCAATGAAAATTTTTTTCCATCTTAAAAACCACATTCCACCCCTAGTTCACTTGACAACAAAACTCCTTAAGCCATATTTAATCTTCAAGGAAACACAAGTTCCTACTTCTACTTAATATGATGTGAATATCCCATGTAAGACTCAAAATGCACTAATGCCTTCACCAAAATCTCAACAGTTACAGCATTGCTCAAAAGTCCAAGTCCAAAGTCTCCTCTGCGCCTCTAAGAATACTCTCAATTGTGATCCTCTGAAAATTCAATGATCAAGTTACTTTATCCCAAGATACAGTAGAACAGAGTAAATATTCCTTTTCCAAAAGGGAGGAAAAGTGTTACAGAAAAAAAAAAAAATCAGACCAAAACCCAGCAGGGCAAACATTAAGTCTCATAGCTTTATGGACATCATCCAAGGTAAAAGATGGAAATATATGAGTTCCAATAGGGTTGTGCAGCACTAGCCTTTTTGCCCTGCTGTCTGAAACACACATGGCATCTCTTTAGGGCTGGATTCCCCCATTTCCTGTTAATTTACTCAAAGGCAGTATCACATTTCTGGTATCTCCAACTTCTTGGAGTCTCCAATGCTCCCTCACCTTCTTTCTCAGGTCTTTACCCACCCACCTTCAAGGGAACTTCTTGCCTCCCAGGTTTTTCCTTTCAAAATTTCATTGGAAACTTCTGTGACCCCACTACTCTTACACTGCACTTGCTTGAAAAACCATAATTATGTGGACATCACCAAGGTCTGCCACATGCTCATGCTGTAGTTGTGGCCTCTTGGACCATTGGTGAAATGCCTTCTGTTAAAGGATGAATTAGATGGTGAATCACAGGACACCAATTCCCTAGGAAGACCTTTAAAAGGGAGCCCAGGGGATCTTTTCTAAAATTAAGTATTTATATTTTTGCACCTCTGAGGCTATGACAGGTGGGAATTTGATGACTCCTGAGATGCTTTGAAGCCATTTTTATTCTTATCCGAGTCAAAATATTGGTGTCTTTTCAATGGCACTAATCTCTTCAAGAGCAATGCCTCTTTGGTCCCTATTTGATACGTGTCTCTTTCCAGCAAAAACTTTAGTTTTTCAAAGCTCTCTGATCTGCTCTTTGCTCCCGATTTTCAACATAAAAGTGGCTGAAAGCAGCCAGCAGTACCTATGTCACAAGCTGAATGTGTGTTTGCTTTATATTTCTGCCACCAGGTAAATTAGACCACCACATTTAAATTCATCCTCACACAGACTTATGACATGTACATTTTCTTTATTTGCCAGAGAATAACATGCATGGCCTCTAGTCCAATTCCCAATAGAGGCCTCATTCCAATGTGAAATCTCACGTACCTTGCCTTTAATGACTCTATGCCTATCGATATTATGATCTTCTGAGGTCTGACCAGAACTGCCCATCAAATTCTGCTAACAGCTACCTAGAGCTTCTTTACTCAAGATCTTCATAAAAAATATTTTATTAGTATATATTTGCCATATGTATAAATTACATTTATTTTGGGGATTCCTACATATACATATCATATCTTGGTCATGTTTAGTCCCCTTTATGCACTTAGCTTCCTTCTCTCTCATTATTCAGATTCCATTTACCTGTCCACACAATCTACCATTTTGTTTCCTACCATCTCTCTTTTATATGCTCTTTATTCACATTTTGAATCTCCTATATGAGGGAATTCATGCAATATTTGACTTTCCATGTATGATTTATTTCACTTAGTATTATGGCATCAAGATGCATGAAATTGTCTATAAATGACTCAAATTTATTTTTCTTTTCAGCTGTGTAATACTGCATTGCATGTATATTCCAGATTTTCTTATATAGTTCTCTGATAATGGGAATATGGGCCTCTTTCACAATTTAGCTTTTGTGAGCTGTGCAGCTATAACTGTGGATATGCATATATCACTATAATATGATGGCTTTAATTCATTTATGAAGATACACAGAAGAGGAATAGTGTGGTAAAAATTTTTCTATTTTAAGTTTTTGAGAATCTCTATGCATATTTTCATACTTGTACTTGTTTACATCACCATCGACAAAGTAGAAATGTTTTATTTCCAACTTGGCCTCTCCAGCATTTTTTTTGTATGTGGGTACCGGGAGTCCAACTGAGGATCTCGCGCTTTCTAGGAAGGCACTTATGCAGCTGAGTTATATCACTGGCCCAGCACTTGTTGTTTTTTGAGGACTTGATAATAGTCATTTATATTGGAGGGAGGTGGAAATACAGTTTTGGTTGATTTGCATTTCTTTAATGTCTAAAGATGCTGAACATGTTTTTACATATTTATTGGGCACTTGTACTTCTTCTGAGAAGGGGTCTATTTATTCAAGTTATTCATTTTTGGATTGGGTCTTTCATTTTGGGAGGTGTGTTATTTTTTAGTTCTTTATATATTCTACATATGAGTCCTCTTTTAGAGGAGTAGGTAGCAAAATATTTTCCCCATTCTATATGCTGTTTCTCCACTCTGTTAGTTGTTTTCTTTTCTGTGCAGAATATTTTTAATTTTATACAATCCCATTTGTTGAATTTTGGAATTATGTCTTGTGCAATTGGTGTTCTGTTCAGGAAGTCTAGGTCATATGCCAATGTCTTCAAGAGATTTACCATTATTTTCTTCTAACAAATTCAGTGCTTCTGTTTTTATGTATAGATCTTTTGTGGATTTTGATTTGATTTTAATAAGGGGTGAGAGATATGGATCTAGACTCATTCTTCTGCTTTGGATAAATACGTCTCTCATCACCATTTGTTAAAAAGACTATCTTTTCTGCAATGTATATTATTGCTTCCTTTGTAAAAATTAGATAGCCAAAAATGCTTGGGATTATTTCTGCTTCCTCTGTTCCATTCTGTTGGTCAATATGACTGTGTTTGTGCTAATTCCATGCTATTATTTTTAAATTAATATAGCTTTGTACTACACTTGAAGTATGGGATGGTAATGCCTCCTGTTTTGCTCTTGTTCAAGATTGTTTTTATTATTCTGGATGTCTTTTGATTTCCTACAAATTTTATAATTTCATTTTCTAGTTCTCTGAAGAATGTTATTGGTATTTTGACTGGGATTGCATTAAATCTGTACATCATTTTTTGTTATATAGGCCTTTTGAAATTACTTGTTCTGCTTATCTAAGAACAGGAATGTCTTCATTTTGGATGTCCTCTTCAAACCTATCTTTTTCAAGAAAAATATAGTTTACTTTGTCATGGTTTGTTACTTCTTTTGTTAGATATTTTTTGAAGTTGTTGGGGATAGGTTTATTTTCTTGAATTCTTTCTCTGTGTGTTCATTGTAAGTAAACTGAAATGCCAGTGATTTTTTTGTTTCAATTTTGTAACCTGCCACTTTGCTAAATTAGTTTATTTGTTTTATCTTGAGTCTGCTGGAGTTTTAAAAATCTTCTATGTAATGGATTATGCCATTGGCAAATAAAATTATTTTGACATTTTCCTTTCCTACTCAAATCCCTTAGGTGTCTATCTGTCTGCCTTTCTGTCTCTCTCTCTCTCTCTTTGTTCTAGCTAAACTTAGAGAACTATATTAAACAGGAAAGGAAAGTGTAGACAAACATGACTGGTTCTAGATTTTGGAGAGAATTGTTTCAGTGTTCCCCATTTATTATATTTGTAGTATTTTTTCACAAATGGCTTTTATCTGCTTAAATTGAGGATTTTCTATACTTATTTTTGTTGTTTTTAAAATCATGAATGCAAGTTGAATATTGTGAAAGGAATTTTCTGTATCTATTGAGTTGATCATGTGATTCTTATCATGAAATGTTTAAATGTTATATTATATTTATTTACATTTTTTTATTTTAAAGAGAAAAAAGATAAAAATAATCACAAAACAGTTTCAAAACAGGATAGTAGGACAGTTACAATAATAAATACATTGTGTATTGTTGCCTTCATAGTAGTTATTCACATTACAGGATATAGGCAAGATATCTCATACAAACTAAATTAGCACAAAACTTTCAATGAACTAAGAGAAACTAGCTCTATAACTATATTAACTATCTCGTCTATACATATAGTTTTTACTTTTCCCCTTTCTTCCTTTCTCCTTTCCCCCATCATAGTTGGTCTTTTCTATTCAACAGTTCCTTACCAATTCACAATATCTATTGTACATTTTGGATCTTATTTACTCATTCGGTTTCTCATACTAGTGAGACAATATGATGCTTATACATATGGGCCTAATTCATTTCACTTACGAGTATGGGCTCGAGTTGCATCCACTTACCTATAAAACTCTCCAGTTTATCTTTCTTTGTGGCTGAGTAGTACTCCATTACAGAAAAAGACCACATCTTTTTATCCATTCCTCAGTTGATGGGCATTTGGTTGGTTTCCAAGATTTAGCTATTACAAATTGTGCTGCTATAAACATGGGTGCACATGTATTGCTCTGGTACAATGTGTTTAATTCTTCTGGGAAGATACCCAGAAGGGGAATAGTTAGGTCAAGTGGGACCTGTAATCATAGTTTTTTAAGGAATCTCCACACTGATTTCGACAGTGGTTGCACCAGTCTATATTCCCAACAACAGTGGGGAAGGGTTCCATTTTCCCCACAGGCTCTCCAGCACCTGTTATCGGTTGATGTTTTGATGATAGCTATTCTTTCTAGGGTGAGATGGAATCTGTGTTTTTTTAATTGCATCTCTCAAATGACCAATGATGTTGAACATTTTTTCATTTACTTATTTGCCATTTGTATTTCTTCATCTGAGAAGTGTGTATTCATCTCAGTTGCCCATTTTTGGTTTGCGTCTTTGAATTTGGGGAGTCTGATTTATTTCCAAATATCAGTTCCAAATACATGTTCCAAATATCAGTTCTTCATCTGAGGACAACTGGCTATAAATCTTTCCCACTCTGTGGGTCATCTTTTCACTCTGTTGGTGCTTTCTTTTGTTGTTCAAAAGCTTTTCCATGAGGTGATATCCCATTTGATGATTCTTTGTAATATTTTCCTTGCAGTGTGGGTTTTCTTCATGAAGTCTCTGCCTACACTTATGTTTTCAAGATTTCTACCTATTTTCTCTTTCAGTAAATTTAGTGTTTCTATTTCAATATTTAGATCTTTGATCTGTTTTGACTTTAGTATAGTACATGGTGAAAGACATGGTCTCTTTTTAGACTTTGTGATGTGGAAATCCCATTTTCCCAGCACCATTTATTAAAGAGACTATGTTCCAGTGAACATGTTTGGCTCCCTTGTCAAACAGAAGAAGGCTGAGTCTGTTAGGGGTTGCATCTTCATCTTCTATTCAGTTCCACTAATCTTCAGGCCTGTTTTTTGCCAATACCATGCTGATTTTACCACAGTAGTTTTGTAGTATAATTTCAGGCCTGGGATTTTGATACCCCTGACTTTATTTTGTTGCTCAGAATTGCTTTTGCTTTTCTAGGTCTCTTCTGGTTCCAAATGAAAGTTAAGAATGTTTTCTCTAGATCTTTAGGTATGCTATTTTGATTGGGATTTAAATCTGTATAGTGGCTTTGGGATTATGGCCATTTTCACTATGTTGGTTTTTCCTATCCAAGAGCAAGGGTCATCGTACTATTTTCTGACATCCTCTTTGATCTCCTTTTTCAGGTTACTGTAATTTTCACTATACCGTTCTTTTACATCCTTTGTTAGTGTGATTCCTAAGTAATTCATTATTTTAGAGGCTATCATGAAGGGTGTGATTTCCCTAATTTCTATCTGTATGAGTATGTTGCTTGTGTACAGGAACGCTATTGATTTTTGAGTCTTGACTTTGTATCCCGCTACACTACTGAATTTGGATATTAAATCTATGAGTTTTTTTGTAGAGTTTTTGGGGTACTCTATCTAGAGTATCATGTCATCTGCAAGTAATGATAGTTTAACTTCTTCCATTCTTATCATTATTCCTTTTATTCTTTCCCCTTTTCTAATTGCTCTGGCTTTTTCCAGAACTATATTAAATAGGAGTGGTGATTATGGACACCCTTTTCTTGTTCCTGGTTTTAGAGTGAAAATTTTCTGTTTTTGACTATTTAGTATGATGTTAGTTGTTGGTTTGTCATAGGTGATTTTTATCACATTGAGGTAAAGGAAATCTATTTCAATTTTTTGTAGTGTTTTTATCATAAATGGGTGTTGGACTTCCAAATGTTTTTCTGCATCTATTGAGATGATCATGTGATTTTTGTCTTTGGTTCTCTTAATGTGGTGTATTGCATTTATTGATTTGCATATGTTGAACCATCCCTGCATTCCTGGGATGAATCCTGCTTGGTCATGATGTATAATCTTGATGACATGTTGCATTCTGTTTGCGAGTATCTTATTGAGGATTTTTACTTCTATGTTCATTAGGGTGATTGGCTTGTAGTTTTCTCTTTTGGTTGAGTTCTTCTCTCATTTTGGAATCAGGGTAATACTTGCTTCCATGAATGCTTTTGGAAGTACTGCTTCCCTTTCAATCTCTTTAAAGAGCTTCATCATTAGTGGCATTAGTTCTTCTCTAAATTTCTTGCAGAATTCAATCATGAATTCATTAGGGCCTGGGCTTTTCTTTGTTGGTAAATTATTATTATCATTTTTTTTTGGTGGGTACCAGGGGTTGACCTCAGGACCTCACGCGCCAGCAGGCGCCCATGCTGCTGAGTGATATCTCCAGCCCTTTTTTCATATGTGGGTTCCAGGAGTCACACTCGGTTCCTCATTGCTTGCCAGGCAGGCACTTATGCCACTGAGCCATCTCACCGGCCCTGTTGGTAAATTTTTAATTATGTTTTTAATTTCATTGACAGTTATTGGGTTATTTATAATTTTTATATATTCTTGATTTAGTTTTTGCAATTCTATTGTGCCTAGGAATCTGCATTTCTTCTGTGTTTTCCCTCTTATTAGAATATAGGTTTTCACAGTTGGTATTGACAGTCTCCTTGATTTCTGTGGGATCCATTGTGATTTCCCCTGTTTCATTCCTAATTGCTTGAACTTTTGTTCTTTCTTTCCTCTTTTTGATGAGGTTCATTAATGGTATGTCAATTTTATTTATAATTTCAAAGGCCCAAATTTTCAATTCATTGTTTCTTTGTATTGTGTTTCTTAGTCTTTATTGCATTAATTTCTGCTCTTATTTTTATGATTTCCTCCCTCGTATGGGCTTTGGGTTTGATTTGTTCTTCTTTTTCTAGAAGTTTGAGGTTCCATATTAGGTTGTTTATTTGAGCTCATTCTGTTTTCATGGTGTGCTAGTTCATCACTATAAATTTCCCTTGCAGAACTGCTTTCAGTGTGTCCCATAATTTCTGATCTGTTTCATCAGCAGCATAGTTTAATTGTATATACTGTTTAATTTCATCTTTAATTTCCTTTGTGAATGATTGGTTGTTCAGAAGGGTGTTGTTTAATTTCCATATGTTACTGTAGTTTTTGTGATTTCCTTTTTATTTGATTTGCAGTTTCATTGTGCTATAGTTAAATAGTAGGCATGGGATGTTTTCTTTTTCTAAAAAGAGAAAAAGATGGAACAAAATTTCAAAATAAGATAAATCGAGGGCAAAAATTGTTAACACATTGCATATTTTTATATTTAAATTAGTTACTCAGAGTATAAGATATTGGCATTCAATTGTCCAAACAATATTAGCACAAACATTTCTTTTCATTTAACAAACAGAAATTAGAAGCTTAACTATCTTAACTATTTTAAATACATATATATGTGTGTGTGTTTATGTGTGTATATATATATTTTTTAAACCTTCCTTCTTTTCCCTATTCCCCCATCCCAGGTTCTCTTTCTTTTGAAGTTTCCTCCCATTTTACAATGTCTATTGTATATTTTGGATATTATTTACTCTTTCAGATTCTCACACTAGGGAGAAAATATGTTGTTTATGCAAGTGCATCTCGTTTATTTCAATTATGAGCATGGTCACAAGTTGTATCAATTTATCTATAAAAGTGTCCAGTTTATCCTTCTTTATGACTGAGTAGTATTCCATTGTATAAAAAGACCACATCTTTTTTACCTATTTCTTTGTTTATGGGCATTAGATTGTTTCCAAATCTAGCTATTAGAAATTGTACTGCTATAAACATGGGTACACATGTATTGCTGTGGTACAATATTCTTCATTCTTCTGGGAAGATACCCAAAAGGTGTATAGCTGAGTCAAATGGTACCTATAATCCTAGTTTTTTAAGGAATCTCCACACTGATTTCCACAATGGTTTCACCAGTCTGCACTCCTACCAACAGTGAAGAATGGTTCCTTTTTCCCCACAGCCTCTCCAGCATTTGTTATTGGTTGATTTCTTGATAATAGTCACTCTTTATGGTGTGAGATGGAATCTGAGTGTTTTAATTTACATCTCTCGAATGACAGTGGTGTTGAAAAGATTTCATGTACTTGTCTGTTGTATAAGATGAGAACCCAGCTGTTGATTCTTTGTGATAGTTCCTGTGCGATTGGTGTTTTATTCATAAAGTTTTTGCCTACACCAATGTCTTCAAGAGTTTCACCTATTCTATCTTCTGGAAGATTTAATGTTTCTGTTAATATTTAGTTTAGTGCATGGTGAAAAATATGTGTACAATTTTAATCTTCAGGAAGTGCAGAGCCAGTTTTTCCATCACCATTTATTATAGAGGCTATCAGTGTTCCAGTGAATGTGTTTTCCACCTTTGTCAAAAATAAGGTGGCTTAGTATTTTTGAGTTGTTTCTACATCTTGTAATCTGTTCCATTCATCTTTGGGTCTGTTTTTTGCCAGTACCATGTTGTTTTAACCACAGTAGTTTTATAGTATAATTTGAAGTCGGGGATTGTGGTGGCCATGCCTTGCTTTGTTGCCCAGAATTGCCTTTGCTCTTCTAGGTCTCTTCTGATTCCAAATGAATTTTAGGATTGTTTTCTCTAATTCTATGAGATATGCTGTTGGAATTTTGACCAGAATTGCATTAAATCTGTATAAAACTTTTGGAAGTATGGCCATTTTCATCATATTGGTTCTTCCAACACAAAAGCTAGGGATATCTTTCCATTTCCTCATAGCCTATTCAATCTCCTATTTCAGAGTACTGTAGTTTTCACTGTAGAGGTCCTATAGGTCCTTTGTTAGATTGATTCCTAGGTATTTAATTTTTTATGCTATTGTGAAGTGTTGTTTCACTAATTTCTCTCTCACTGTGTTTGTTATTCATGTACAGGAAGACTTTTTTTGATTGTTGACTTTGTATCCAGCTACACTACTGAATTTGCTTGTTAAATCTAGCAGTTTTTTAGTGGAGTTATTGGGGTCTTCTAAGTAGAGTTTCATGTCATCTGCAAATAATGATAAATTATTTTCTTTCTTTCCTAACCTTATTCCTTTTATTTCTTTCTCTTGTGTATTTGCTCTTGCTAACATTTCCAGGACTATGTTGAATAAGAATGGAGACAGTCGACATCCTTGTCTTGTTCCTGATTTTAGAGGGAAAGATTTCAGTTTTTGTATATTTAGTATGATGTTGGCTGTTCATTTGTAATAGATGCCTTTTATCACATTGAGATAAAGACCATCTATTCCAATATTTGGTAGGGTTTTTTTCATGAATTGGTGCCGGACTTTGTTAAAAGCTTTTTCTGCATCTATCAAGATGATTGTACGACTTTTGTTCTTGGCTCTGTTAATATGGTGTACTACATATTTCTATTTACATATGTTGAACCATCTCTGCATCCCTGGGATGAATCCAACTTGGTCATGATGTATAATTTTATTGATGATTTGCTGCATTATTTTTTGCCAGTATCTTATTGAGGATGTTTATATCTATGTTCATTAGGGAGATTGGCCTGTATTTCTCTTTCTTCATTGAGTCCTTCTCTGGTTTTGGTATCAGAGTAATGCCTGCTTTCAGGAATGAATTTGGGAGTATTGCTTCCCTTTCAATATCGTAAAAGACTTTGAAAAGTAGTGTTGTTATGTCTTCTCTAGGTTTCTTCTGGAATTCAGCAGTGAATCTGTCAGGGCCTGGGTTTTCTTTGTTTGAGGTTTCTAATTACATCTCTGATTTCATCAATATTTATGATATTTTTATCTTCTTGATTCAGCTTTGGTAATTCATACATATGGAGATATCTGTCCATTTCTTCTGCATTTTCCATCTTATAAGAATACAAGTTTTCAAAGTATGTATAGATGGTCTTCTTCATTTCCGCAGGGTCCATTGTGATTTCACCCTTTCATTCCTAATTGCATGGATTTGAGTCTTTTCTTTCCTTTTATCGATAAGGTTGAGAAGTTTGGCTAAGGGTTTGTTGATTTTATTTAATCTTTCAAAGAGCCACCTCTTTGATTCATTCATTCTTTGTTTTGATTTTTATTCTCCAATGCGTAAATCTCTGTTCTGATCTTTATAATTTCCTCCCTTGTATGAGATTTTGGCTTAGCCTGCTCTTCTTTTTCTAGAAGCTTGAGGTTCACCATTAATTTGTTTATTTTTGCTTGCTCTGTTTTCCTGATATGGGTATTTACTGCTATAAATTTCCCTCTTAGAACTGCTTACATTGTATCGCATAAGTTCCAGTATGTTGTATTGTCATTATCATTCAATCATAGAAGCTTTCTAACTTCTTCTTTAGTTTCGTCTGTGACCCATTGATTGTTCAGGAGGGTGTTATTTATGTTCCATGTGTTTATGAAGTTTTTGTGTATTCCTTTGCCATTAATTTCCAATTTTATTGTACTATGGTCTGAATATGCATGAGATAATTTCAATTCCTTTGCATTTCCTTAAGCATGTTTTATAAGCTAGTATGTGTTCTATTTTGGAGAATGTGCTGTGTACACCTGAAAATAATATGTACTCTGATGTTGTGGTGTGGAACACTCTGTAGACATCTACTAAGTCCATTGACCAGAAATTTGGTTCAGTTCTAATATTTCATTGTTGATTTTTGGTCCAGTTGTTTTTGTTACAGTGGGATATTGAGATATCCCAATGCAATTGCATTAGTGCTTTTTTATTTTTCATGCCTGTTAATCTTTGCACTAGTATATTTTGTGTATATATTTATGATTGTCATCCCTTCCTCTGTGTTATTCCTTTTGCAAGGATACAGTGACCTCCTTTATCTCTCTTAATTAGTCTTGGCTTGAAATTCATTTTGTCTGCAATTAAAATAGGAACCCTGTCTTTTTTCTTGGTTCCTATTGCATGGATTATTGTTTTCCATCGTTTGACTTTCAGTCTATGAATTTTTTTTGAATTAAATGTGTTCCTTGTATGCAGCATACTGTTTGATCTTGCTTCTTGATCCATTCTGCCAATCTGTGTCTTTTGTTTGGTGAATTGAGACCTTTAACATTGATGGTTATAACTGACATGTATTGACTTATGCTTGTCATGTTATTTTCCTATTTTTGGCTCCCCATTGTTTTCCACTCCCTCTCTTTAATTGCATGCCTTGCCTGGTGGATTTTTTCAGTTGGGCTTTATGAAGTTGTAGGCCTTGTTATCTCTTTCTTGAAGGTCCTTCAAAATATTTTGGAGTGTTGGTTTTGCGATAATAAATTTCCTCTGATGTTCTTTTCATGGAAGTATTTTATTTCTCCGTCAGTTTTAAAAGATATTTTGACAGGGTACTTCAATCTTTGTTGAAGTATTTTTTTTTCCTTTAGAACTTGAAATACTTCACTCCAAGCTTTCCTTGACTTGAGGGTTTGTGCTGAGAAGTCAGATGTGATTCTGGTGGGCTTTCCTGAATAAGTGATTCTATTCTTGTTTGAATTTCTGGAATCTTAACTATGGTATACCTGCCTGCAGACCTTTTTTTTTTTTCCATAATGGCTAATTGGAGCTCTATATGCCTCACTTATCTGTATGTCAAATTCTTTTTCTCTACTAGGGAAGTTTTCTGCCATGATATCTGTGAATATTTTTATATCATTTTTATTTCTTCTGCTTTTTCATTGATCACAATAAATATTAAGTTATTCTTTGCCTCATCCAGCAGCTGCTGGATTATTTCTCATGGCCCCTTGCTATTTTTAAGAAATCTTTCTTTTCCTGATCACTAACTGCAAATCTGTGTTCTATATCTGAGATCCTGTCCTCACATTGGTTTAATATGCTGCAAAAAATGTTGATGGAATTTTTATTCTAGTGGATATCTGCTTAGATCTGCCTTATGAATTCCATTTCTTTCCTATGCTGAACACTTGTGGCTTCCATAATTTTCTTAAGCTCATCATTTTTTGGTCTGTATCTGCTCTAGGGTTACTAAGCAAGGTTTTCATTGTGGATACCATCTCTGTATTTATTTGAAAATTTTTTTTCTTATTTGATTTTTTCCAGAACTTTATTCAAATTCTTTGTTGTTACCACTTCAGTGAGGCCAGGTAGGAGACTTTCAGATTTTCCCACCTCATAGGCCCTGAGTTTGCCTTTGGTGAACTGGATTTCTGGGGCTGCATCTTGTTTAAGTGTCTTCTCCTCTGTAATATGTCAATTTTGACCTCAGGGGTTAAAATTTAAAATGGGTTAGGCAGAAAATAGAGAAGTGGAAGAAGAGGAAGAGATTTTAAGGCTGGAGGACAAAGGGAGATCATGCAAACTTTGGGAAACTTGTACAGAATATTGGAGTGAAAGACAGAAGAGATAAAAAGAACAGAACAGAACCACAACCACAAAGAGGCTAGGAACCACATTCACACGTATATAAAGACAAGATCAAACAATGAAGGAGAAAAAAACACAAAAACAAAACCACCACACACAAAAAAATAGAGAGAGAGCAAATAAAAGGAAAGAATAATGTACACTTCCAGGATTGTCTCTGCTGTCACTGGTTGATGACATGTGGAGACTGTCCCCATCCATGCTGACCTATCCTAGCAAGCCAGCAGTAACTTTCTGGCAGGGTAGTGGATAATCTCAGGGAACCTGAACCCTTTGACAGAGACCAGACTAATTCAGCCTTCAACCATCAGCACACCTGCACGTCTGAGCCCAGCTGGGAGCCACTAAATGGAGCCAGGAGCCACTCTGAGGTCTGAGCTCAGGATGCCCTTCTCTTAGATGGCTCCTGGCCAATCACTTTGTCACATGGGATGACTGAGCCCTCTACACTCACCCCTAAGCAGTGCAGTCCTTCATGTCCACTGCTCCCCTCCATGCTATGTCTCTCCATGGTTGCCTCTGTGGTCACTGCACTCCCTGTGTGTCCACAGGTTTTAGCTGCTCCTCTGGTGCAGTGAGTCCTGTCTCAGGGAGTAGGCACCACTGGCTACCTCTTTGTTCTTCATTGAGGTTTCTCTCTTCACTCTCCATGGGCTTCAATTTGCAATTACGATCCTTCCTGGGACCAGCGGATAGACTTCCCTCCTTGTTTCCTCGAGTTGCTATAGTCCAGCATCTGGATGGCAACTCTCAGAGAGGCTCTTTCTCTAATGCTTATCACTCTGTCATCTTGGTCGTAACAACTTATGGGATGATTTCAATTCCTCTACATTTACTTAAACTTGTTTTGTCAGCTAATATATGCTCTATTTTGGGGAACGTCCCATGTGCAGCTGAGAAGAATGTGTATTTTTCCACCCCCAATGTTTTGGGGTGGAACACTCTGTAGACATCTACCAAGTACACTTGTTCTCAGGCTTGGTTTAACTCTAATATTTCTTTATTGATGTTTTGTCTAGTTGATCTATCTACTTGTGAGAGTGTGTTATTAAGGTCCCCCAATACAATTGTGTTAGTGCTTATTTATTTTTTCATGTCAGTTAATATTTGTTTTGTGTAGTTGGGTGAACCTGTGCTTGGTTCATAAATATTTGATTGTTACCTCTTCTTGGGGTCTTCACTTAATAAGTATTAGTGACCTTTTTGTGTCTTTTGATCAGTTTTGGCTAAAAGTTTGCATTTTCTGCAAATAGAGTAGCTATGCCTGCTTTTTTCTGTGTTCCTGTGGAAAGGAGAATTGCTTTCCTTCCTCTGACTTTTAGTCTATGAATTTCTCTTTTGGTTAAATGTGTTTCTTGAATGCAGAATATTGTTAGATCTTGCTTCCTAATCCATTCTGCCAGTCTGTTTCTTTTGATTGATGAGTTGAGACCATTTACATTGATGGTTTTAAATGATATGTATTGGCTTTTCTTTTTCATGTTTTTTTCTGTAGTTTGTTCCCTGTCTTTCTCCTCTGTTTTATTTCTTGGCCTGCCTGGCAGCTTCTTTCTCCTCATGTTCATGTGTTTGTGGTCATCATCAGATCTTTCTAATATGTCCTTCAGAACATTCCGTAGAGCTGGTTTTTTGGTCATATATTTCTTCAGTTGTTCTTTGTCATGTAAGTATCTTATTTCTCCAATTTTGAAAGATAGTTTTGTGGGGTACATCAATCTGGGTTGAAGATTGTTTTCTTTAAGGGCTTGAAATATCTCACTCGAATCTCTTCTTGCTTTTAGGGTTTGTATTGAGAAGTCTGCTGTGATTATGAGCTTTCCTTTATAGGTGACAAGTTTCATTTGTCTAGCTGCTTTTAATATTGTGCTTTTGTGCTGAATTTCTAGAATCTTGATTGTTAAATGCTTTGCTGTAAATTTATTTTGCTCATGACTATTTGAAGTTCTATATGCTTCAGTTATTTGTATATCAAATTCTTTATCCATGTTTGGGAAGTTTTCTGGCATTATTTCTGTGAAAATATTTTCAATCCCTTTTGTGCTGTCTCCAGGTTTCTCACTGATTCTGGTCAATCTTATGTTGTTCTTTGCTTCATACTGCAGCTGTTAGATTGACTTTTCATGGTCTCTTGTGATTTTTAAGAGATATTTCTTTTGCTGGTCGCTATTTGCATTCCTGTCTTCTAAATATGATATTCTATCCTCGCCTTCATTCAACCTACTGTGTATATTTTGGTGGAGTTTCTAATCCCTTGCATTTCTGTTTGGATCTGTTTTATTGATTCCATACCTTTTTTTAATTTTTTTGTGGGTACCGGGGGTCGACCTCAGGACCTCACACGCCAGCAGGGTCCTGTGCCTCTGAACAATATCACCAGCCCTTTATTCCTATGTGGGTTCCAGGAGTTCAACTCGGTCTCTCGTGCTTGCCAGGCATGCACTTACACCGCTGAGCCATCACACCAGCCCATTGATTCCATATCTAGTCTATGTTTGGCATTCATGATTTCCATTGTTTTCCTGAGCTCCTCTATTTGTTTATCTGTGTCTGCCTTAATGTCTTTTATTTTGATAGTCATTTCTTTTTCCACCTTAGAGATTATTTTTTCTATGGTCTCTTCCATTTGTTTTTTCACTTCTGCTGCTATCGTTTCAGAGAGTTCCATTTGTTGGCTTCTGAATTCCTCTATCTCTTTGTGCTCTGGACTTGTCCTGGGTGGGCTGGTTGCTTGGGATTGCATTTTGCTTCTTCATGTTGTCATTTTCTATTTTCTATTTTATTTTGTTTTCTGTGTTGATGCTTGTATACATACATTAGATAGCCTTATCACTTGTGTTGAGGCTTTCCTAGGAGGTGTCTGTTCCTCTGGATGTCCTCTAAAAGTATGTGGTTCTTCATCTCTATGTCTAACCCAGGAACCTAATTTCCCAATGTATTAAGACTGAGGAATTGTTATCTATTTGACTTAGGGCCCATTCATTTGGTACTGGACTATGGTGATGGTTATTAACCCTTACAATTGCATTGTTGTTATACAAAGGGTAATAAATGATTATAGGATGTATGACATCCTGGTTAAAGTAATTCATTTGGCAGTAACAATAGACTCAGTAACAGCCTGGTTACAGACAAACTGTGGTTACTATTAGTCGTATTCTCCTCTTAGTAGAACAATTTTACCCCATTGTGGGTGTTCAGGAGGATAGGGGGTAAGATGGAGAGATGAATGAGGCTAAATATATTAGAAGCAAGGTTGAAGGGCACAGGATGATCATCCAGGTTTTGGGTAATTGTAGGACACAGGAGGGAAAGATTGGAAGTGGCAGCTTAGGAGTTTTGAAGTGAACCAGAAAAAGACAATGTTTAGTCATATGAAAGTATCATAAAGTCAAGCAAGACAGTTAATGAAAAAGAGGAAGAGGATAAGTAGAGTGAAACAAAAAGTAAGTTAAGAGATCACCTGTTGGCTCATATTGCTAATGTTGCATGAGATATTTATATGCCTCTAGTTCCATCGGTCCATCATGTGTGCCCTAGCCAGTGTCCTACTGTGTCACCAGCATTCCTGCTGGTCTTTGGGCCCTGAGTCCTGCCAGTCCAGGGGGAGCAGATCTCAGAATTCTCTCACTAGCCATGCTGTCCCAGATCAATGGAAGAAGGGAGGAGTTGAACTCACACTTCTCTCCCCAGCTGCACTGTCCAGGGTTGATGGAGGAAGGGAGCAGCAGAACTCATTCTCCTCTTGCCAGTTGTGCTGTCCCTGGGGAGTACAAACTCAGAATCCTCTCACTAGCCATGCCATGTGGGACAATGGAGGAAGGGAGGAGTGCAAAATCACAGTCCTCTCACTTGCTGAGCCATCAAGATCAATAGAGGAAAGGAAGAGCAGGAACTCACACTCCTCCTCACCCAGCACAATTGATTTCTATTTTCATTGCATGGTGGTTTGATAGTATGTGTGGGGTAATTTCTCTTCTATTCTACTTATTTAAGCTTGATTTGTGGATTAGGATGTGATCAATTTTGGAAAAAGTACCATGTGCTGCTGAAACAAATATGTATTTTGTTGTAGAGGGGTGGAATACTCTATATATCCATGAAGTCCAAATGTTCAAGGGTGTGGTTTAGCTCTCAAATTTTTTGTTTTTTGTTTAGTTTATGTATTTGTTTCTGAAAGTGCTATATAAAAATCTCCTACTGTGTTAGTGTTTACTTGATCTTTTAATTACATCAGTTTTTGTTTTATGAAGATAGATGCTAAATAATTTGGCACATATATGTTTATCAATGTTATCTCTTTTGGTTGGACGTTCCCTGAACTACACAGTGACCTTCTTTGTCTTTTCTTTTCTTTTTTTTTTTTGTGGGTAATGGGGGTCAAACTCAAGACCTCATGCACCAGCAGGCGCCCATACCGCTGAGCGATATCACTGGCCTTTTTTTTTTTTGTATGGGGGTACTGGGAGTCAAACTCAGGACTTTGCACTTGCCAGGCAGGTGCTTATGCCACTGAGCCATTTCACCGGCCCTTGTCTTTTCTAATCAGTTTTAGCTTAAAATTTACCATATCTGATATTACAATTTGTACCCCTGTTTGTTTTCTGGTTCCCTGTTCTTTAAATGTTGTTTTCCATCCTTTAATTTTTAGTTTATAAAAATCTTTTTAGAATAGATGAGCTTCTTGAATGCAAAAGAATGTTGGATTCATTTTTAGATCCATCTGCCAGTCTGTGTATTTTATTAGAGAATTGAGTCCATTAACATTAAAAGCTTTAACTGAAATGTGTTGATTATTTACCATCAGTGCCTTCATTATCTTTTGTTGTATCATTTCTTTTTCTTTTTCTGATTCTTTTTATTGCTGTTTACCCATTCACCTCATTAGTTTCCATTGTGTTCTTAGCTGTGTCCCATTTATTGTTTCTGTTGAGATTAAGTATTTTCTTAGAGCTGATTTAGCACTCACACATCTTCTGAGCTGGTTTTTTAATGGAAATATTTTGTGTCTCCATCTGTTTTGAAGGATAGCTTTGCTAGGTAAGTTAATTTGGGTTGGAAGTTATTTGATCTTAGAGCTTGAAAAATATTTCACTCCAAGCTCTTCTGGCCTTCAGGGTTTGTGTTGGGAAATCTGCTATGATTCTAATTGGTTTACATTTATATGTGATTTCTGTTTTTCTTTGGCTGTTTTAAAAATTCTAGTTTTTCCTGGATATCTCAGAATTTAATAAGGATATGCCTTGTTGAGCTTCTTTTTCATCATAAGTTTTTGGTGTTCTATAAGTGTCACTTATATTTTTAACTCATTTATTATAGTTGGAAAATGTTCTTGCTTGACCTGTGCAACCATGTTAGAGAATCCATCAGTGTTATCTTCCAGTTTTTCTTTAACTTCAATAAGCCTTAGATTGGCCTTCCTTTTGTCATCTAGTAGCTGCTGAATAGTCTCTTGTTCACATATTTTCTTTTTGTCTTCTTTGATCTATTTATCATAATTCACTATTTTATCCTCAATATCACTTTGTCTTCAAATTGGTAATTTCTGCCATGTATGGCTCTTATAGTTTATTTATTTTAGATATTTCTGTGTGACATGATTTCAGTGCTTCCATGCCATTGTTGAATCTGTCATTCAAATTTTAAACTGCTTTGTTTGGCTCTTTCTGCCTATTTTATGCATTTCCTCAAACTTCACGGTGGAATTGATATGCACTTTTGTTTCATTTTCTCTTTGAACTCATCTATTTTCTTCATTGTGTCTATGAAATTTTCATAGATTTCTGCTACTTTGTATTTGTTCTCTTCTCTCTTTATTACTTCTTTCTCCGCCTTGGGAGTGTTAGGGATGTTCATAGATTTTCTATTTCCTTGCTTCACCAATTTTTCCTTCTCCTATCCCTATCTATCTATATCATCTATCTATCTATCTATCTATCTATCTATCTATCTATCTATCTATCTATATAAATTTATAAATGTCCCCCAATCTTTACCCTCCTTTTTTGGTAGGGTAATGTATGTTGGGGAGGAGAGAAGGAAGGAGTATTTGTGGCTTATATTGAGATTTTCTTTTGGACTCTGCCTCCTCATGTATAATTTTCAGTTTTGTATGTCCAGTGCTACTATTTACTCCTGTTATTTACCATAAGTGATTTGAACTCTGTCTGTATGTTTTGCTGAATTACTTATTGTGATCTAGAGATTCAATCTTACAGCACTTCTATATGATAGTCCTTGTAGTTACTCTTCCCCATTTTCTCTATTCTCTGTGGACACTAACACAGGACAGTTTATTATTTGTGGTTTTTCTGCAATGAGGTATGCGGGGTAGGGGGGAGAATGGCAAGTGGTTGGATGAAGAGTATTAGCCACTAAGGGGGAAATTTGAAGTGAGGAATTGTGGAAGATGAGAAGAAAAGTATGATGTAGGTTCTGCATTTATTGGAGTACTTTTAGTTGAATTGAATAGTTTGTATTGAGAGAGTTCAGAAAATATTTGTGGGGGCAATGGAGAAATGGGGTTTTACTTTGTGATTGAGGAAAGATATGTGGTTGTCAGAAATTGCTGATAGGGAGGTCAATAAACTAGGTAAGATATGAAAGAGCCAAAGGATGAGGATGGGGAGGATTGAGGAATGATAAAGAAGATAGGAGAGACTGTGAGGGAACTAAGTATGGGGAATTTAAAAGCCTGGGAAGGGGTTTATGTGTTTGGAGAAAGAATAAAGGTATATATTAATATCATCTTGGGTGTTTGAGGTGAAGAAACTAAATAAGGAGCTGAGATAAGGGATAGAACCTAGAACCAATTAAATCAGAGCCAATGAATGAATAAATACACAAAATAACAATCTATTAAACACAGGGAGCCATAAATGAACACAAAACAACCTCACATTTCTAAATAAATCAAGAAACACAGAATCTTAAACTAGTAAGATATCTGATGGGAACACAGATTAAATATTCCAATGAGACACTGTATATGCGATTCCCAATCACTTCTTTGCCAGAAAGTCTGATTGCTCACACCACAATAAGTCCTCTGATCCCTCTACCACAACACTTAAGCAAACTCAGATACATGAGTTCTTTCTTCCAGGTTGTAGGCATTCTTGCAATTCCTGATTCAGTCTGAGGTCTTTGGTTAGGTACTCTTGTTGTCACTCTCCCTGGGTGTGATGGTGGATTCTGGAGACAGGTTCACTAACACAAAATTGTCGAAGGAGTCAGTATTATTCTTGTGCAGTTAAATCAGCTATAGCAGTAATGGCTAATCTGTTACAGTGATGTCTTTCAGGGCTGGTTGAGAAATAACATACCATGAGAACCTGTTTTTTTTTTTCATTTAGCCTAGAGAAGAAATCCACAGCTGTACTGTGTGTAAGCATCATAACAACCCAAGTCATGACCTATAGTTAATGTGCACTAAATGTAATGGCTTTTTTACCCCAACTGGTGAAAAACAGCAATCAATGGTAATTTATAGAATCCATTATCTAAAACCCAGGAGGTTGGGTACCAGGTAATGCCAGTGTGAGGAAAAGAAAGAAAATATATTTTTGTTTTTCTCTCCCTTTCCCCCACCCCCAAGTCCTCTGCTCTTTGGTATTGGAAGAAGAAAACAGGAAAGCAAAGGATCCTAATAATAGTAAGTGTATGTTATATAATTAGAAGGTGAAAACAGGAAAAACTGTGTCCACAAATGGTAGTGAGAAATGGGGATGTGAAAAAATTCTGTGATTGATATAAAACAGAAAATGTTAAAGGAATTCAAATGAAAAGGGGGAAAGGAAAGAAAAGAAAAACCGAGAATGAATAAGACACAGGAGGGAAATGTCAGGCCAAGAGATAAGGATAATGGTAGAAAGGATATAAAAGGACAAGGGAAAATTCCCTTAGCCTCTATAAAGAATATTTGGAGAAAAAAGGCAATTGCAAGAGAAGTACATATACACACACTCTCATTAAAGAATAAAAGAGTAAAGTAATGGAATAAAAGTGTGGAGAAAATTTACAAAAGGAGGAAAGCAACATAGAATTAAAAAATACAAAAAGTAAAATAAAATAAAAAATGGAAGCATGTACAGTACCGTGTACAGCCAGTCAAGCCTCCAGGACCTTGCACAGCCTCCTCTGTTCTATTCTGCTGGCATGTCTCTCTCCTCTTTCACACCACAGAAAGCAGGACATGGAGAATACTGCTGGCCAACTCACTGCCCTTGCCATCACTGCAGAGACAGCCAAAGGTTGCTGTGGTCCCACTTTTCCATCCTCTCTAGCATGGTTGGGAGCAAATTGTGGTAGGTGGGTGCTGACTTTGCACTCCTTGCCATACTGCAGCCCAAAGCTGCTTAAGTCCATCATCCCTCTCCTCTCTCATGCTGCTGGGAGCAGGTCAGGAGGAGTGGCTCTGTTCCACTCACTACTTTCAACACCATCATTGCAGTTCCTAGAGGTTCCAGTTAGCTGTTATGGCACCTGACCAAAAATAAAATTAAATTAAATAAAATTTAAACTGGCAGCCCACTGGGGAGGGAGAATCTTCCTGGTCACTCACCCCTGTGTGTACCAGCAAAATTCTCTGCTGGGCAGCAACAACCTCTGTTGGCAGGAAGGCAAAAATGTCATGGACCCTTATACTCCAAATCTATCATGTATGGCTTGAGTGTACTTTTGCAGTCCATCAAATTTTTGGGAACTTCCCACTATGTCAGTTTCTGGTCTATTCTCAGGAGTAGGTCCCACAGGTAGCCCTGTGGGCTGCTTTTCCCTTTTGTAAAGATCTATGTCTGTGTTTCATTTAATCTACGTGTTTCATATTTCAGATTGATTTTTGCATCAGGATATGTGTCTCTCCCTTTTTTTCATTTATCTGTGTTTTTAGTTGATTTTTTCTGAGTAATTCCAACGTGGGTCCTCCTATATTGAGCCATGTTGAATACCCGCCATGTATATTTTTGAAAACTCTATCAACAATATCATGCTATAGACTCATGGATTTTATTTCTGTGTCTTCTGTTCTATTATGTTGGTTTATTTTTAAAATTAATTTTATTGGTACATTTTAGATTTACATAGTTATAACATTCATCATATAGTATTTGTTCTTGTACATGGTATATCTTGATACTTCTTTCCCCTTTCATTTCCTTCCCTTCAAGCCCTCTTCCCCTGCTTATTTACAAAAGCTTTGTTTCAATTTTTCCTTCTCTTCTCTTGTTTTCCTTTTCCTTCCTTCCTTCCCCCTCCCACCTCCCTAATTCCCTTTCCTATTTGAGCATTTTCATCTTATTTCAAAGTTGGCTTATATGACTGTCTTTCTCTCTATATGATGATGCATTTGTTACTACAGCTTTGTTGTATAACTTGAAATTTGGTTTTATAATGACTCCAACTTTCACTGTTAGCTCAGAATTATTTGGGTATTGATCTTTCCAGGACTTTGAATAATATTGCTGGCATTTTAGTGAGTACTGTATTGAATATGTAGCTCGCTTTGAATAATATCATCATTTTAGCAATACAGGCTATGTTCATTTATGAAAAAAGTAATTATTTCTATTTTCTCATGCCTTTTTAATTTTTTTCAATGTTCTACAATTTTTATTGTAGAGCACTTTCACCTATTTAGATAGATTCCTAGGTAAATTATTTTTTGAAGCTATTGTAAGTGGAATTGTTTCCTGATTTTTTTAGTGGAATTATTGTGGGTTTAAAAGGGAATTATTGATATTTGTTCACTGATATTCTTGTCCTGCAAAATACTGAATTTGTTTATTAGGACTATCTTCTAGGGATGATTTGGATTATCTTTGTATAAGACCATATCACCAGCAAACAGAGATGACATTATTTCTTCCTTTCTCATTTTATTCCTTTGATTTGTAAATGTTCCTAAATGCTCTGTCAGAAGTTTCTAGTACTATATTGAACAAGAATGGTAAGAAAGCACACCCTTGCCTCATTCCTGATTTTAGAGGAATTGCTTTTTCTTTTAATGACTCAGTAGTATGTTTGTGGTGGGTTTTCATTTTTGATTTTTATCATTTTGAAGAACAATTATTCTATACCTATTTTCTTCAAGTTTTTTCATCATGAAAAGATTTTCAATTATATCAAATGCAATTTCTGCATTAATAGAGATGATCATGTGATTTTTATCCATGGTTTTAATTATGTAATATATTACATTATTGATTTGTGTGAGTTGAAACTCTCACATCACTGAGATAAAACAAACTTGGGCATGATACTTGATTTTTTAATGTTGTTTCTAAAGTATTTGGATTGCAAAGTTCTTATTAAAACACTACATCTATCTTCATCAAAGATATTTGCAGGTAATTTTCTTTTTTCTGGAGAGCCTTCATCTGATATTGGCATTAGAGTAATACTGTCCTTGTTGAATGAATTTGGAAAATTTCTTCCTTTTCTATTTCTGGAAAATTCTGAGGAGCATTGATGTTAATTACTCTCCAAAAAGTCTGTTAAAGTCAGTGAATGGGTCCTAGAATTTTTTAGTCGGGAAATTATTTATTACTTATTCAATCTGATTAGATGTTAAAGATCAACTAAGATTATATAGCTGACTATGGTGGTGCACACCTGTAATTCCAAAACTTGGGAGGCTGAGTCAGGAGGTTCACCACAAGTTCCAGGCCAGCCTGGCTTTCATAGTGAGTTCACAGCCAGTCTGAACTACACAATGAGACCTTGTCTCAAGCAAAGAAAAGATTGTATATATTTTCTTGTTTCAATTTTATTACATCATAAGTTTCTAGAAATTTATTTTTTCTTCTGTCCTTTGAAACATGTTTTTAAAACTAATCTGAAAATCTCATGGATTTCAGTGATGCCTGTTTTAACTGCACCTTTTCTATCACAAATTTGTCCTCTTAATTGTCATCTCTTATTTTCCGTTCATGTGATAAATTTGGCTAAGAATTTATCGTCATTGATTATCTTTTCAAATAACAATCTCTTTGATGAATTGGTCTCTGGATTGTTTCTTTTGTGTCATTTCAATTTTTCTTTCTACTGTATATAGATTTTATTTGCTTTCATTTTTTCTTAGGACTATGAGATGAATCATTAAGTTATTTATTTATGATCACTGTGGTTTTTTTATATATATAGTAACTAATAGCTTTAAACTTCCCTCTTAGAACTGCTTTTATTTTGTCCCACAGTCTTTGAAATTGTGTTTCTATTGTCATTTGATGGTAAGGATACACTTTTTTTTATTTTTCCATGATGTTTTTCAGTGAACCATTGACTACTCAAAGGTGTACTATTCCATATCCCTGTGTTTATCTAGTTTCTGTGTTTGCTTTCAATGTTGGTATCTAGAATCATTGCATTGTTCTCTAATATGATGCATGAGAGTGTTTAAAGTTTTAGTATACATTGAGAATGTCTTTATGGCCTATGGTATGGTATATTTTTCAGAAAGTTATATGAGGTGCTGAAATAAATGTGAGGTCTTCTTGTTGGGTAGAACCCTCTGTAGATGTTCATTGGATCTGCAATGCAGTTTAAATTTCATGTTTCTTTCTTAGCTTTTGTTTAGTTCACTTTTTGTGATAGTATGTTATGGAAGTCATCCACTTTGTTTTGGGTTCCCTTTGTCCCTTTATGACAAGTAGTATTTATTTGTAAAATGGAGTGCACCTAAGTTTGATGCATATATTCACAATTTTTACTGCATTTTAGTGTATTGTACAATTTACAATATGTAGTTTCCTTCATTCTGTCTTCTAATTTTCTTGTGATGTCTACATTGTCAGATAAAAATATACTTTCTCCTGTTTGGTTGTAAACTCTAGCTTCTTGGAGTACCATTTTCTAACTTTTCACCTTCAGTCCTTATATATCTTTGCAGAAGAAATGTTTTGTGCAGGCAGTATATTATTAGGTCTTGGTTTTTAATCCAGTCTGCTATTCAGTGTTTTGATTCAAGAAATAAAACCAATTAAAAGGTTTTATGCTTGAAAGATATATATTGATGCCTTTCATTTTGTTGTTTTTAGTGTGTTTGATTTATTTCTTATTCTGTCTCATTTACATACTTTCCCAATAAGATTTATTTTTACCCTTAGTGTTGTGGTTGGCTTCTTCTTTTGTGTTTAGAATTATCTTAAATATTTTGACCAACGCTGGGTTAGTGATCATGAATTTCTTCAGTTTTTACTTAACTTGTGTGTAATTTCTGTAGTAATTTTGAAGGACAGCTTCACAAAATATGCAAGTCTGACGTGGCTATTATTTTCTTTCAGGGATTAAAAGGCATTTCTACAATACCTAGGTTTTAATTTTTCTATTCATGAATCTGCTATTTTTCTGATTTGTTTGCTATTTAAGCAATTTGGCATCGATATCTAAAAACTTTGAACTTTCTCTATTCTGAATATTTGACAATTTAGATATGCTGTGTCATGAAGTGATTATTGTCTGGTCATATCTATTTTTGGGTTCTTAATGTGTCCATTATATGGGCATTCAGCCCATTTCCCACATTTGGGAAACTTTGCTCTAAATTTAATATATATGTTTTCTATGCCATTATCCTGCACTTTCCTAACCCTCTTTGACAATAAGAAGTCTTATATTTGGTCTTTAGTTGCTCTACAAGAGTTCTGGAACATATGTTCATTGATTCTTATTCTTTTTTCTTTATTACTGTCAGTATGTACTATTGCATCCATCTTTTCTTCAAGCACCTGTATTTTTTCTTCTAATTCATCTTGCTTACTACTGAGAATTTCAATCGAGTTTTACATTTGATTAACTGAGGTATTCATTTCTAGAATTTCTGCTCGGTTCTTTTTCAGAAATTTGTTTATTTATTACAGTAGTCTAATATCCTGCATTGTCTTCTTTGAATTATTCAGCCACATTTTTGTCTTTTGCCTTGTCTCATAATTTTTATGTTTTTGTTTTGAGGTTTGCAGATCAGTTGGGATGGATACCTCTTACACTCTTTTGTAGGGGATTTTTAGCAACAAGCTTTTTCTTTGTTATGTATCTTGGGATATATGTAGGTTTCCCTATTAAATAAAAGCTTTAGTCTTTTCTTTGTGTTATATCTAATCCTGTACTACTTTTACAGAAAAGATAACAACTAATAACATCAACAATAAAAAGGTAAATAATATATTAATTAGTAATTAAGAAATTGTTTACAAAGATCTCTCTTATTTCACTCATTTATATTCAGATAAATGATAGTTATATATATATATATATATACAATGAGGGAGTAATAGAGAGACAGAAGAGATATGAAATGATAAAAGAAGGGAAAAGTGTATTAGTGAGACATGCGAGTTGAGATAGGTATATTGAGTCATGATTTTTATCTCAGATTAAATCAAAATTAGACAAACTATGCATAAACTATTCAAATGGAAAATGCGACACTATGGAAGTAAAAGAGATTAATTACACACAAGAAAACTGACACACATGCACAACACAAAAACACATCCACACATGCACCAAATCAAACCAAACAATAAAAAATATCAGCAAATAAGCAAAATATAAATGGAACAATGAAAACAAAAACAAGTAACAGTATACCTCCATGGGGAGGTATTTACAATGGATACCATTATTGGGTAGCACCTAATGCAATAAGGGCTATGAAAACTTTTTTAGCAAGTGAATATCAAAACAAACCTGTCACTGATGGGATTTTGTCCATTCCCAGTATCTCATTTTCATTTTTCATTTTTTATTGTTTGCTACCTGGGAATCAGTGTAGAAGCAATGTTGGAATCATCCAATAAATATCCTGGTCATCTTGCCTGTAAAAACGTCAAGAATGAAAAAAAAAAAAAAAAAAAAAAACGTCAAGAATGTTGACTCCAGTCACAAGTCCTCTGTTTTTCCTTTCAGTTGAGAGATGTGCCTAGTAAATGTCTGTGCTGCAGCACATATTGTAAGCAGGGTGATGGTTAGACACACAAGTGTTAGGATATAGATTAAAGACAGTATCCCAGATATGCTTGTTAGTGCTGATTCTTCTAGTCCACAATGATCAGGATCTTTTAATATTCATTACATAATAGCAAGACACTTGCACAATTTCCTCTGGTTAATCACAGCTCAGACTCTAATGTCATGTTTCCAACATGGACTTTGCAGCAAGTACCACCCAAGCTGTTTCTCTGTGCTTCTGAATTCCTGGCTTTTTTTTTTGTGGGTACCGGGGGATCGACCTCAGGACCTCGCGTGCCAACAGGCACCCGTGCCGCTGAGCGATATCACCAGCCCCTTTTTTGTATGTGGGATCCAGGAGTCGAACTCGGGCCCTCGCACTTGCAAGGCAGGCGCTTACGCTGCTGAGACCTGGCTCATTTTTGCAATGCAATCTAAGTCTCTCTCAAACTCAGTTCTGAAGCATTAGGACATTGCAAGTGCCCTCCAATTAATTGTAATTTAAATTGGAATTCTAATTCTACATGGAAATGATTTCCCTTCAAATATTCACCATCATTTCATTCCAGATTCAGAAAGTGAGACTGATGAAACATGTCAAAATGAGTTTCAAGATAACTTTTGCATTTTAGGTAATTAATGAGTACCTAAAAGATATGATTTTTCTACTTCCAAATTAAGATAAACCCTATGTTGATAGGATTATATAAAAACACCTGTGTAGACTCGTGCTTTTAAGTCAAGAGAGAGTGATATTTTATTGTGTAAACAATAGCTCCATCAAGCAAAAGAGTCTGGAAGCAATAACACCCAAGTTAGCAAGGAACATTTGTAAAAGACAAGTATTGATTATCAGCTGACTTTTTCTTGTGAACAGATCCAAGCATGCTCAGTAAAGTGGCTGATTGCATGTTTGACATAAGGAAATACAAATTTAACCTAGAATATATTGTGGTGATATAAAGCAAACTGATTTCTGTAAGAACAATATTAATATTAAAGTGTGGCCATTTTTTAAAAAGTCTAAGGAACTGACCTAAAAGAGCTAAAAATGACCAAAGTTGAACACATTTGAATAGGTATAAGAGTAATACCAATGTTAAATTATAAACCAAATATTAAATATATTATGTCCATACTGACATAAAGGATATAATAGAAAAGAAATAAAAGGATGCAACAATCTTTTTACAGAAAAATTCCAATTTTTGAAGCAGAAAATAATTAGGTAAATAAAATTATCTTTAGATCATCCCTAATAGATGCTAAACTTAGCAGACAAATTTTCAGAGAAGGAAGATACTATTTATGGACTCAAATCATCTCTTCAAAATATTTATTAATTAAAAATAGGAAGTAGTGACTTTATAGTGAAGACATGGAAAAATAATACTTAATACATGTCATAAAATTTACATCACAACTGAGAAGATATAATGAATCATTTACCAACTGATGAACTGAGGAAAGCATAATGTCACTTCTGTGACATTCTTGCTAAAAGTCTACAATCTTGATCTAAATATGAGAAAATATTAGACAATTTCAAATTGAAGTATAGTATACAATATGCCTCAAATAACCTCTGCAAATATGACCTTATAACAAAAAGTAGATAAGAATGAGAAATGATCAGAACTAAGGAAAATAAGATGACATGATAACTCAATGCCTTGCAGTAAATTGGATAAGGTCTCCCAAAAAAATCATAATTGGAAAATAATACCTTAATAGTACCTTAATTTAAGTAGTAGTGTTGTACCAATATTAATTTCTCAAATTTGATGTCTGTACCAGACTGTGCAAAATGTTATCATTAGCAAATGGTGATAGAAAGATATGCAAGTAGTCTGTCTAAGCAAAAACTACTTAAATTTTGTTAATATATCATATATAGATGACATAGATTCCTTTTTAATTTTGATTAATAAATATCTGCAGTGCATAATAGTTGCATTCATCTTGGGGAATGTGCATATATACATATCACATCTTGATCATTTTCACTTACTTTTCTTCCCACTTTCCTTCCCTTCCCATATCCTGTGCCCACCTCCAGAGTCTACCTCCCTATTTCTAACCATTTCTTTTTTTTATTTTCTCTTAAAATTATTCATATTTGCGTTTCTCATAATAGCAAAACCATTCCATTTTTAACTTTCTATATCTAATTTATTTCCTTTTGCATTGTCACAAAAATTCAACCATTTTTATAAAAATGACCCAAAGTTATATTTATTTATGAGTTGGTAGTACTCCATTATGTACACATATCAAATTGTACTTTCCCACTCATCAAATGATGGCTATATAGGCCACTTCAATAATTAAACTAATGGCAGTTGTGCTGCTATAAATATGGGGATGTAGAAATCACTGTAATACGATGACTTTAACTCTTTTGTAAAGATATTCAGAAGAGGTAGATCTGGGACAAATGCAATTTTTATCTTTTATTTTTTTTGAGAAATTTCCATACTTATTACCAATGTGGTTGTAGTACTTTACACTCCAACAATGTAGAAGGCTTAAGATTTTTCAAAACCTCACCCATGTTTTTTATTGTTTGAGTCTTTGATAACACCTTTTCTTAGTAGAGCAACATTGAATCATAGTGATATTTTTATTTACTTTTACAATTGCCAAAAATGCTGAACATATTCTCATGTACTTATGGGCTATATGTAATTATTTTTCTGAAAAGCATCCATCATTACAATTGTCCATTTTTACTGGATCTTTTATTTGGGGGGAGTCTAATTTCTTTTTAATTCTTTGTGTATTGTGTATATTATTTTGTCTGAGGACAACCTGGCAAAAGTTTTTTCAATTCCATATATTCTCTCCTAACTTAGTAGTTTTCTTTTGCTGTGCAGATCTTTTTAATTTGACAAAATCCCATTTGTTGAATCTTCATATTATTTCAATTGAGTGCAATTGAGTTCTGTTCTGAATGTCCTTGCCAATGCCCGATTTTAAGAGTAGTATCTATTTTATTTTCCAGCAGATTCAGTATTTCTGTTTTTATATCTTGGCCTTTGATCCATCTTGATTCTAATTTAGTATAAGGTGAAGGACAGAGATCTAGACTGATTATTCTGAACATGGAGAACCAGTTTTCCCAGCATTATTTGTTTTTTTTTGTTTTTTTTTTTGTTTTTTTGTGGATACCGGGGGGTCGACCTCAGGACCTCGCGCGCCAGCAGGCTCCCATGCCACTGAGCGATATCACCAGCCCCTTTTTCGTATGTGGGTTCCAGGAGTCGAACTTGGGCCCTCGCGCTTGCCGGGCAGGCGCTTAAGCCGCTGAGCCATCTCACCGGCCCCTCCCAGCATTATTTGTTAAAGAGGCAATCTTTTCACTGGTAGTTAGCCACTGATTTTGAAAATCAGCTGGCTGACAGTGTTTCAGGTTATTTCTGTGTTTGTTATTCAGTTCCAAAAGTCAACATGTCTTATTTGGTGACAGTATCATTGTGTATTTTATTACTGCAGCTTTATAGAATAATTTTAAGTCTGGAATTGTAATGCCTGATGTTTTGATCTTGTTTTATAAATGCCTGACTTGCTTTGGCTATTCTGAGCCTCTCCTTGATCCACATACATTTTGGATTTTTTTCTTGGTATTTTAGATAATAACACATTAAATCTATACGTCATTTTTACTAAAATGGCCATTTCACAATATGACAATATTCTGCATTTTCAGGATCAAGGGATGCCTTTCCACTCTCTAATGTCCTCTTGATTCTCTATTTTCAGAGCAGTATAATTTTCATTATAGAGGTCTTTGAATTTTTAGGTTGATTCATATATATTTACTCTTTTTGAAACTGTTATGAATGTAATTGTTTTCCTGATTTCTTCATTGATGAGTTTGATTTTTGTGTACTGGAATATTATTGATTTTTTTGTGTGTTTATTTTGTATTCTACCAATTTGCTGATATTGTATATTACTTCTGAGAGTGTTCTTGTGGAGTTTTGGGGGCTCCTACGTAAAAGAGCATGTCATCTGCAAATAAGGATAGTTTCATGTCTTCCTTTCCTATTCAAATATCTTTTATTTCTTATTTTCCCCTCATTATTTTGCCTAAAATTTAAGTATTATAATTAAGAAAAATGGTGTGTGGACCCCCTTATCTTTTCCCAGATTTTAGAGTATGCTTTCAGTTTATCCTCATGTTGTATGATGTTGACAGTAGGTTTGTCACAATTCGCTTTTATGTTTAAAGTAAAGTCCTTCTACACCTAATTTTTCAGGTTCTGTAACATGACTGGAAGATATATTGTGTTAAAAAAAAACTTTTCTGAAAGTATTGAGATGATCATGTGATGTCTACCCTCACTTCTCTTTGTATGATACATTACATTTCCTGATTTACATGAGTGGAACCATTCTTGGATGCCTGAAATAAGGATCATGATATATGTTCCTTGAAATGATGTGTTGCATTCTTCTTAAGTTTCTTGTTGAAGATATTTTCATCTGTTTTTTAAAGAAACTGCCCTGTAGTATTTTTTTTAATTCTTTGTCTCATTTTCATATCAGGGTAATTAAATCCTCATGAAATAATTTTGGCAGTGTTCCTTCACTATCAATTTCATGCAAGAGTTTGAGGACTACTGGTGTTATTTCTTCCCTGAAGTTCTGGTTAATATATCAATTCCTGACATTTTTCTTAATTGGTAGGGCTATTACTTCCTATATTTCATGACCTATATTGGATCATTCAGGATTTTTATATATTTTTGATTAGGTATTGATAATTCATTAAGGTCTCAGAAATTATCACTTTCTTCTAGGTTCTCCAATATATTGGAAAATAGTTTTAAATGTAATTTCTTATAACCTGCTGGATTTCAGCACTGTTTGTTCTGATTTCACCTATTTCATTTCGAACTACATGCATATGAGTTTTTCCTTTCCTTCTTCCAGTAAGTTTAGCTAAGGATCTACCAAGATTGTTTATCATTTCAAAGAACATACACATTAGTTCATTGATCACGTGTATTTTTAGTGTTATTTTAATTATTCTTCATACTTTTTTATTTTACAGAAAAAAATTAAAACAAAATTTCATAACAAAATAATACCAGAATAACAATAGTTAATACATTACATGTTGTTATCATTAAAGTAGTTGCTCAGGATACAAGACATTGGCATAAAATTCTCCAATTGATATTAGCACAAACCTCCTTTTTCAATGAACTAAGAGACACTAACAGAATAACAAACATGTGTTTTTTCCCTTTTCCCTACTGTCCCTTCCCCTTTCACCTATCCTAGTTCCTGTTTCCTTTTGAACAATTTCTTCCCATTTCACAATATCTATTGAATATTTTAGACCTTATTTATTCTTTCAGTATATCACAACAGGGAGATAATATGATGTTTTCACATGTGAGTCTGATTTATTTCACTTCTGAGTACGATTTCAAGTTGAATCCATTTACCTATAAAAGTCTCAAGGCTTTCCTTCCTTATGACTGAGTAGTACTCCACTGTATAAAATGACCACATCTTTTTAGCCATTCCTTGGTTGATGCACTTGTGGGTTGTTTCCAAGATTTAGCTATTACAAATTGTGCTGCTATAAACATGGGTGCCCATATATCACTGTGGTATGATGTTTTTAATTCTTCTGGGAAGATACCCAGAAGGGAAATAGCTGGGTGGAATGGGACATTTAATCCTAGTTTTATGAGGAATCTCCACACTGATTTCCACAGTGGTTGCACCAGTCTATGCTCCCATCAACAGTGGAGAAGGGATCCTTTTTCCCCACAGCCCCTCCAGCATTTGTTATTGGTTGATTTCTTGATGATAGCCATTATTTCTGGGGAGAGATGGAATCTCCATGTTGTTTCAATTTGCATCTCTCCAATGAGATGTTCAAATATATGAACATTTTTTCATATATTTATTTGCCATTTGTGTTTCCTCATCTGAGAAATATGTATCCATCTCAGATGCTTATTTTTTGATTAGATCTTTGAATTTGAGGTGCCTGATTTTTTCAATTCTTTATGTTCTAGATAGAAGTCCTTTTTCTGAAGGACAATTGGCTAAAATTCTTTCCCACTCTGTGGGTTGTCTTTTCACTCTGTTGGTTATTAATTTCATTGTTCAAAAGCTTTTTAATAAGATGAGATCCCAGTTGTTGATTCTTTGAAGTATTTCCCATGCAGCCTGGATTTTGTTCATGAGCTTTCTACCTACACCTATGTCTTCAAGATTTCTACCTACTTTCTTTTCCAATAGATTTAGAGTTTCTGTTTTAGTATTTAGATCTTTGATCCATTTTTACTTTAGTTAAGTGCATGGTAATATACATGGGTCTAGTATTAGTCTTCAGAATGTAGAGAGTCAGTTTTTCCAGCTCCATTTATTAAAGAGGCTATCTTTCTTCCAGTGAACATTTTTGGTTCCTTTTTCAAAGATAATGTGGCTGAGTGGCTTCACACTATTCTTTGTAATGTATTGCCGTCTACAAATTTGAAATGAGCCTGCTCTTGTTTTTCAAAGAACTTGTGTAGTATCATTTTATTTGTAAAGGATCATTCTCTTTTTCTCACGTACACATTCATAACTATTAAGTTTACCCTTAAATCTTCTTTTTGTGCCATTTTTTTATGTTGTGCTTCTATTGATATTTGCTACTAGGAACTTAAATTTCCTGCTTGATTTCTTCTTTGACACAGTGATCATTTAAAACTGTATTAATTATTCATCATGTTTTTTACATAGTTTCTGTAATTATATTTGTCAGTAATTTCTAGTCTCATTTGGCTATTATCTGATATTACATAGGATATTATTTCAACTTTGTACTCACTTATGCATGTCTTATGGCCCAAGACATGTTCTACTCGGAGAAACTTCTCTGTTCTCCTTAGAAAAGTATTATGTCATTGCATGAAACACTTTTAAGATGTCTGCTAGGTCCATGCATTCAATATTTAGGATCTACTCTGATTTTGTGTGTGTGTGTGTGGTTGAGCTGTCTATTTGCAAAAGACAGCTAATTCTGTGTTCTCCACAGGGATTATGTTGATGTTGATCTCACAATTTATGTGTAGTAGTGTTTGTTTTATGAAATTGGATGTGCTAAAATTTGTTACATATATATTTAAAATTGTTATCTCTTCTTGTTGATTTATAAACTTTACAAGTATATAGTAATTTATTTTGCATCTTCTAATCAGATTTAGTGTGATGTCCATTTTATCTGGAAATAAGATAGCTACTTATGCTTGGTTTTGTGCTCTTGTGCATGGAATAACATTTTGTATCTCTCAATTTCATTACATGTTTTTTTTCTGATGATGAGGTTTACCTCCTCCCAACATATAGTTGGAGAAAAAATGGTGGAACTGTGAGGGCCAGGGACTAAGCTTCTCCAGTACAAAATGTCTACAGTCTGGAAAACCGTTGCTTGGAGAGGAGCAGAAATGAGTGAGGGGAACACAGAAACCATGAGGGAACTGACAGAGGAAAAAATAGGACTAAGTGTCACAGTAGAAAGAGAGCATGCTGTAGGGGGAGGAGAAACCATCCAGTGCCAATCATAGAGGCTGGGTAGCCACTAGAGGCAAAGTGAAGCTAAAAACAAAATTTCTGCTCACGGAGAACAGGAGAGGAACACTGGGACCAGGAGAATCTTATGCAATTGGAGATAGCAGGATGAACGCAGTACTGTATCCCAAGCAGCCCTCCAGAATCAACAGTTGGTGAGTGACTGTGGTTCAAGTGCCCCATGACACAGCCATGTAGAGTAGGAGCTTGTGGGGATGACATTGTGGGGAAGGGCTGGGTATTTGAACCCATGTCCTGGAACAGTCCACTGGCTGCTTCACACTAGCAAGTTCCCAGAATGAATAAGGTAAGTACAGCCATGGGAGACTGCTGACAGACTGAAAGCAGATGGGGAAATCCTGTTGAGATGCAGGGACTGGGCGATCACAGATTCAACTCCTGTAGTCAGAAGCCAGGTTCACCCTGAGGTATACAGGATTGGAAACTCTCATTGGTGCATGTTCCCACTGTAAGAAGATTCCTACACCTAGCATCATTCTGGGGGAAGACAACCATCTTAGATTTCCAGCATGATCAAAGACATTCCTGGCCTGAGCTCTGCTCCTTATACTGGGACTGAAGAAAGGAGCCACATGTTCAAAACAATAGAAAAAAATTATTATTCTTTATTTCATTATATTTTTTCATTTTTAATTTAACATATTAAAATTGTAATACTTCTACTCTTTGCTGTTGTCCTCTAACTGTACATTAACTCTCCATTTTTTCTTTTATATGCAAGTACTGGGAGTCCAACTCAGGACCTGGTGCTTGCCAGGCAGGCACTTATGCCGCTGAACTATCTCACCGGCCCCTCTCTCTCCATTTTTATACTATTGTTTTACACTTTTTTCTTTTGTGAGTGATTTTTCTCCCAATATCATTTCTAGAGGGTAAAGAGATTCTTTCTTCTACATTGATATCCCTCCTACTTTTACTCATACCTCTTTCCCTGACCTCATTTCCCTGTGTTTTATTTATTTTCAATTTTACTTTACCTTCCTCTCAACCTTTTCAATTGCCTTGCTTAAACTTTTTCTCTAACATTTATATCAGTTATAGAATCCTCTCCCACACCCATTACCCACTACCAACTTTGTACCAAGTCTACCCTGTTATTTCTTTCTAAATATATAACAACATACCCTTAACATCAAAAGGATCCATTGCCACCTTCCTATTTCCTCCTTCCCATACCACAGAGTAGAAGACTTAAAAAAATATATTTTAATTAATTTTTGGTTTTTTTTTCTTCTTTTCCCTGTATTACCTTGTCCCCTATCCCCTGTGGCTTAGAAAACTAATTTTAAAAATTTACCACTTAATGCTGTTTTACCAGTAAGAGAGACACAGCCATCACATTATTGCACATTAACTGTGGGTCAAGGCTTTGGTTGTTATGATGGTTACACTACAGCTGTGGATTCCTTCTCTAGGCTAAAGGGAGACTGAAAACAGTGCCATATAGTATGTTCTTTCTCAACTATCCTTGACAGATTCTACTGTAACAAATTAGCTTGTTAGTGCTATAGTAGAATTTATTGCATGGGGATAATCCTGACTTAGTGGAAAGTTTACTGCCAGTGAACTTCTCTGCCAAAACCACCATCACACCCAGGAATAGGAACAGCAAGAGCTCTTAAATGAAGAACACAAACTGGATCATACTCTGAAAGAATGCCTGCAATCTGGCCAAAAATGTCTTGAGTCTGAGTTAACTTCAGTATTGCAGTGGAGAGACCATATGTGTAATTGAGGTATGAGCACTCAGACTGGCAAAAAAGTTACTTGGAAATCACATAGGCAATGTCTCATTGGAATAGCTAATCTTTGTTCCCATCAGATATCTTACTGGTTTAAGTTTCTGTATGTTTCTTGATTTATTTAGTAATATGTGGTTATGCTATTCCCACGTAGCTTCATGTGTTTATTAGGCTGTTATTCTCATACATCTCTTCTGTCATTGGCTCTGATTTAATAGATGTCTAGGTTCTCTTCCTCATCTCAGCTCTTTATCTAGTTTCTTTACTTCAACCCCCCAGACAATATTATTAACATACTTCTTTTGTCTTTTTCCAAACACAGAACTCCTCCTCTCAAGTTTTTTTAATTCATCACATTTAGCTCCCTCACAGTCATTACTATCTTCACTAGTACACTTCCTAGATCTTCCCCATCCTAAGCCTTTGTCTCTTCCATATGTTACCTAGCTTATTGCATTCTCTATAAGCAAGTTCAGATAACCATGTAGTTTTCCTCAATCATAAACTGATCTCCCTTGTCCCATATCTTGTCCTAGCCCCCACAAAATATCCTTTGGAAACTCTCAATACTGAACCATCATGTAAAAGTACTCTAATAAAATCAGACACCACATCAGTCTTTTCCTCTCAACTACCACTCTTATCCCCTTCAAACACTACTCACCCAACTACCTCTAATTCTCCACACCTCAACTACCTCACTGAAGAGCAACCACAAGTAATAAATGGTTAGAGTGTGCATAGAGAACGGACAAAGTGGGTAAGTATAACTGCAAGTACTATAATTTAGAAGTATTGTAAGATTTAATCTGTGGATGCTGTAAGAAATAGAAATGTGTCTTCTAGCAAAGCATAGGGAGAAAAAAGAAACCATTTAAAGTAAATAACAGAAGTGGTAAATACTAGCAATGGACATACAAAGCTGAAAATTATGCAACAGGAGGCAACATCCTACTAAAAATTTTGATATAAGCCACTAACTCACCTCAATTCTCTATTCCCCAACCTTCAGTTATCCCCCACAAAAAAAAGAGGAGGAAAAGAGGGAGTCACATATAATTTTTAAAATATTATATATATACATATGTTAGGAGAATGGGAAAACAAGGAAAAAGAAGATCTCTGAATTCCCACCACCAACTCTCCCAAGGCCAAGCAGGGGGCCAAAAGGGAGAAGAAAACAAATACCAGGTAGTAAAAATCTATGAAAAAGTTCTTATAAGATTGAAGACAATAGATGAGTTCAAAGAGGAAATGAACCAAAAGTTGACAGCAATTACAGTCAACATGCCAATGGTGAATTTCAGGGAAATATGTAAAAAACCGGACAGGCTAACAAAGACAGTTCAAAACTTGAACAATATATTCAACAAGGATATTGAATCTTTGAAAAGATGTCAGAGAGGAATACATGAAATAAAAAAATGTGTAGAATTCAAAAATCAAGAAATGATCAGTATAAAGACAGTGTCTGATATTGATGACAAAAGAGTGAGTTAAGATAAAGAGCCCAAAGAAACCAAAAAGAAAATATGAGAACAAGAGAAGACTATCCAGTAGTACTAGATGACAAGTAAACTAATCTAAGGCTAATTGGAAATAGAGAAAAACTAGATGCTGCATAGATGGATTCACAAATATGCTTATAATAATTTGGAAGAAAAATTTCCAAATAAAAGAAGAATTTAAAATAAAAGTAAGCAACACTTATAGAACAGCAAACAGTTGTGATAAAAGGAGAAGCTCACCAAGGCATATCAAGTATTCACCAAAAAATCATAACATAAAGGCAGCCAGTGAAAAACAGCAAAAAATTACATATACAGATAAACCAATTAGAATAACAGCAGACTTCCCAAAACGAATCCTGAAGGCCAGAAGAGCTTGTAATGAAATATTGCAAGTCTTAAGAAGAAATAACTTCCAACTCAGATTAACTTAACCAGCAAAGCTGCCTTAAAAATAGATGGATAAATAAGGTATTTCCATTAAAAAGACCAGCTCAGAAGATATTGAGCTCTCTAGAGAACCAGCTCTAGAGAAAATACACAAGAATATTCCTGACAGAAACAATGAATTGGACACAGATATATCACAGAGGAGACTAGCAAAGTGAATAAATTAAACAGCAAAAAAAAAGAATGAGGAAAAGATAAATAAATGATACACCAAAAGATAAAGAAATCAATGATAGTAAATAACCAACACATCTCAGTAATATCTCTAAATGTTAATGGTTTCAAATTTCCAATCAAAAGGCACAGACTGGTAAACTGGATCAAAAAAACAGAATGCAACAAGCTGTTGCATGGAAAAACTCATTTAATCCAAAAAGATATTCATAGACTAAAAGTTAAAGGATGGAAAACATTTCACACCAGTGGACCCTGAAAGCGAGCAGGTGTAGCAATTCCAGTATCAGACATGGTGAAATTCAAATTAAAACTCATTAGAGGTGATAAAGAAAGTCACAACATACACGTTAAAGGAACAATCCAATTAGAAGAGATAGCATTGTTAAACATATATGCACCCAATACTGTAGCACTTAACCTCATCTAACAAAAACTGCTGAAAATAAAAGATGAAGTAAACACAAACACAATCATAGTAGAGAATTTTAACAACACTGTCCCCCAAAACCTTATGTGGTCATTGGTGGTGATTTTCAGAGGTGGCTGGATCTGGAGTGTGTGATGCTGGGATCAGGAGTGTGTGATTATTTAATCAGTCCACTGATCAGTTTGGCATAATTCTGGGTAGGGTTTAGGGTGCCCCACCTTGGATATGAGTGCTATCCATCCTAAATTTGCATAGCCTAGATAATATAGAAGGGATAGAAGTAGGGTATCTGTTTGTTTGTTGCTTGCAGCTTGCTACTTCACTGCTGACTGCCTTCTGCCTGCCCTGCTTTGCCATGGATGGTTTCTCTTCTGTGATCCCCCTTTGCCATTCTGTCTCCTTTGAAGCCAGCTAATTGTGGACAGAAATCTCTAGAAATTGTGAGTTGAATTCAAGTTGCCCTTTAATTTTGGGTGCTGTGTATTTGGTCTCAGCAATGAAAAATGTAACTAAGAAGAAATCCTTCATTCTTCATTAACCTTTTATGGCATTGTGGCAATAATCCTCCCTAGGGTGGCTCTTCCACAACCTGAACTATGCTGAACCAAATTAGATGGGTGTTACTTACCCATGCTGACACAATCAAGTATCACAATCGACCCCTCATTAACTTGACAACCAGACATTTCTTTAAAATAGTCTCCAGATACAAAGACAAGTTCATAATTATGCCTACCATGTTATAACTATCTGCTATACAAATGGAAATAAACTAATTCCCTCCACAGAATATAAGGCAAGTTTTCTTTAGGTGATGCTGATTCTTAAAATTTCATTTCTTGAACATTATAACATAGGCTTAACAATACTTAAGAATTAATATTAAGTCTATCAAGATTATATTAAACTGGAATCATATTAGGAGAAAACTATTACAATTAACATCTTCCTTTGTATAGCTCATCATGGAGTTATAGCTGGTATTTAAAACTACCTTCTTCTACTGCCCATTCTTTATTCTCTTGGCCTTCAGCAAGCAACTCAGCAGGTCTTGATTCTTTCCCAGTTGGCTGACCCATACTTTCATTCCTGAAGGTTCTGGACCCTTTGTCATCCTGCCTGGATTATGTTGTTGTAGCTTCCCAATAGCATTAATAACGCATGGTAATACTAAGAGGCACCCTAAGGAATCTCCTGCACTCCAAGGATATTCTTCCATTCCTCCATTGTGAAGTAATAGTCCAATTTCCCCTTGATAGCATGGGTCAATCACCCCTGCCAACACTGTAACTCCATTTTAGGCTTGTTTCCTTAGAAGTGTGAAAGAAAATAAATGACCAGGGTGATGTCTTTCTTTCCAGTTCAATGAAAAATGTAACTGAAACATAATTTGGTAACAGAACTGAGTTTCTTGTTGTAACTGAACCTGACTATGTGGTTTAGGTACCTTTGGAACTGGTTTGTGGGAAGAGTTAGGAATGTTTTAGTGATGCTGGCTGAAAGAGCAGCCATGGAAAGCCTTAAACTGTGCATGGGTGATGCTGGAGAGAGCTCAGGAGACCAGGAAAGACCACGCTCAGGAGGTATCTGTTGGGAAGAAGGACTAAACTGGCTATTGGACTCTAGATAATGTGTTTTATGGCTTGGTAGAAAGTTTCTCTGCATTTTGACCATGTCCAGAGACTTTGCCTGAGATTAACATTAAGGACAGTGGACTGATTAACCTTGCAGAAGAAATTTCAAGGCAGTCTAAAGTTGAGGTGGTGGCATCACTACTGTTGGGACTTTTAGCCAGATTTATGTTGAGATTCAAGAGCAAAGATCCCAGCAGAATGATTTAAAATGTGAGTTTGCCTAAAAGGAAACTCCAGTAAAGACGTGGGCTGCAAATATTAGAGCATAGGAGAACTTGGTTGCTGAGAATTAACAGGATATTGGAAAAGATGGCCTGAGGACAACACGGGAACCAGTTGGACTCCAGTCCTTGCAGCATAAATGTTGCAAGTGTGAAAGTGTTTGCTTTGAGAAGAGTCCCAGATCATCATGTTCCATAATGGTGTTGACCTAGAGAATTTGCTCCTTGGGTTTGGGTTCAAAGTGCTCAGCAATCCAGGCACTAAAACCCTACAGCTGAGAGAGAAGGGAGACTGTCTACTGCTCCAGCTGAAAGCAGAATGTGACATCATCTACATGGTGCTGGTTTTAGGTCCATGCAGAATAAAAGAGCTGTGGCATCAGGAAAGCTCTAACCCTGATTGTAGAAGAAGCCTTGGGAAGCCAAGCAGTATGCCCCTGAGAAGGCAGTGTGTGAAACTGTGAGTGTGAAGCTGAAGATGCAGTGGTGACCCCAGAAGTTTGGAGAAGCCAGGAGCACAGACAGTTTGAGGAAATCTGCAAGGGGAAAAGCTGACTCAAGAGAGAAACCATGAGGGGTAAAACCACCACCAGTGCCATAGAGGCAGAGTCACACAAGCACTTTGGAGTTCACATCTTTCTACAGACAGCCTCAGATACTGGACTGGGACAATGGGAGTTAATGTGTGCCATCCTGGATTTTTGGTCTTGCTTTGATATTCTTCCATTATGCTATTTTTACCTTTTGGCATGGTAATGTTTATTTTATGCCATGGTATGTTGGAAGTGTTTAAGTCTTTTTTTTTTTTTCATTTGTACAGGGGCTTACAGCGAAGTGTCCCTTAAATCTCAGAGACTTTGGACTTTGATTTTCCAGCAGTGCTGAAACTGATAGGACATGGCAACTATTAGAGATGTGCTAAATGTCTTGTGCATAAAGGGAAGTACATGAATCTTTTGGTGTCCAGGGGCTTAATGTTTATGGCTTGTGTATAGATGTCCCCACAAAGCCTCATATAGTCACAGGTGGGGCTTTTCAGAGGTGGCTGAACCTGGAGTGTGTGATGCTGGGATCAAGAATGTGTGATTATTAAAATAGTTCATTGATTGGTTTGGTATAGTTCTGGGTAGGATTAAGGGTGCTCTACCCTAGGTGTGCAATCTACTGTAAAGTTGGGTAGCTGGATAAGATATAAATGACAAAAACAGGGTCTTCAGTCACTTGTTGATTACTGCTTGCTAGTTAACTGCTGGCTTCCTTCTGCCTGCTGTGCTCTGCCAGGGACAGTTTCACCTGTGTGGTGCCCCTGTGCCATGACACACTGCCTTAGAGGCAGCAAATTGTGTACTGAAACCTCTACAAAGAGTAAGCCTAAATAAATTTTTGTCCTTTACTTTTGGGTGTGAGTATTTGGTCTCAGCAATGAGAAAAGAAACTAAGACAACCCCACATTCTCGAATAGACAGATCAACTAAAAAAATTTAAAGAGCTGAACCGCACCCTTGAAAACATGAGCTTAATAAATATATAGAGTATTTCAACCATCTACAACAGAGTATATATTGTTTTCAGCAGAACATGATACTTTTTCTTAAATAGATCACATACTATTCCACAAAGCCCATTTACGTAAATATAAAAAATTAAAATTATCCCTTTCATACTATCAAACCACTGTGCAATGAAAATAGAAATTAATGGCAGAAGAAATTTCAGAAAAGGTAAAAGCACCTGGAAAATTAACATGATACCCTTACACAATCATTGGGTCACAAAAGAAATCAAAGGAGAAATTCAGAAATTTCTGGAAGTTAATGTCAATGACTATACAACTCAACAAAACCACTGGGACACTTTGAAAGCAGTTCTAAAAGGAAAATTTATCATAATCAATGCACACATTAGGAAAAAAGAACAAGCCTAAAAAATAAACTTATGAAAAGTATTAAGGTACTTGAGAAACAACAACAAACCAGCCCCAAACAAGAATTAAAGAGGAAAACTATAAAAATGAGAGTGGAAATCAATGAAATTGAGACAAAAAGACCTAAAAAATATCAATGAATTGAAAAGCTGGTTCTTTGAAAGAGTAAATAAAATAGATAAGCCCTTAGCCAGAATTTCCAGGAGAGAGATGAAGGTTCACATCAATGCAATTGAAACTGAAAAATGTAAAATCACAATAGACACTGTCAAAATATAGAAGTTACTTAGTAACTACTTCAAAAAACTATATTCCAACTAATTAACAATTTTTGAAGAAACAGATTCCAAGACACATACAAACTACCAAAACTAATCCCAGAAGACATAAATATGGTTAGCAACTTAACAAGCATTGAAATGGTCTTAGTAGTAAATAATTTACCTATTTAAAAAAGCCCAGGATCTCATGGATACATTGCTGAATTCTACAAAACCATTAAGTATGTCATGTTACCAATGCTTCCCAAAGTTCAAAGAAATTGAAAGGAATGTTGTGTTCCCAAATTCTTTTATGCAAGCCATCATCACTCTGAACCCAAAACCAGGTAAATAACCACCTGAAAAAAGAGAACTATAGGCCAATTTCTTTAATGAACATAAATGTAAAAATCTTCAACGAGATGTTAACAAAAAATGCAACACATTAGCTAAAAGATCATATATCACGATCAATTATGTTTCATCACAGTGATAGGAGGATGTTTCAAAATATGTAAGTCAAGCCCAGATGGGACCAAGGACCCAGCAAGGCCCTGGTGGCAGGGATGCACATTCCGGCACAGACAGGACCAGTGACCCAGCAAGAGCCCAGCAGCGGATGTGCACAAATGAGCAGGCAGGACCAGTGTATTGAAAAAGTCCAAATCAGTGATGAGGATATAAGTCAGCCATTGGTAAGTTAGATGAACCAGCATTATGCTTCAGCACACAGACATGTGGATTAGAAGCAGGTTAGTGGGGTGGGCATTTTTTATCAAAGAGCTAGGAAAGAACTCCAGCAACAGAAGACCACTCACAGCACCCACATCCAGAGGCCAAGATCAGCCCCATATCCAACACAAATCCCACTGTAAAACTGGCTGGAGTACAGAGAACATTTCTGAGATCTGACTTGGACCTACCACAGAACATTAGACATCAGAGGCATTTTACTACTTTTATTTTTCTGTTTGATTGGTTTTCCTTTTTTCTGTCTAGTTTGTGTTTGCAGTGGCCCGTGAGGCTGTCAAAGTTCCCAGGGATAGGGGTGGGGGAAGGACAGTGAGAGGATGGAAAAATAAAGATAAGAGGAAGAAAGCTGAAGTCAGGTGGAGCGCTCTCTCCAGATGGGACAAAAGGAACTGCTCAACCAATGTGGTGTGTTTATTTATACATTTAACAAATTAATGACTGATGATACCCCTTTGCCTAGCAACCCATAACTTGGATTGCCTTCGGGCTTAGTGTTCTCTGGACTGGAACAGCTTGGTTATGTGTCTCATCTCGGGCTCTTGCACTCAGACTGGCCTTGCTTTAGCCCAGCGTGTGTGATGGATCTCCAGCTTCAGCTGCTCTCCACATATCCCCCTTTTCTGTTTTGTAGTTGCAGGTGATAGGTGGTCAGTTGAAGCTGGAGGACTCTGCAGAAGACCTTTTTTTCTCAAATAATTTTTATTCTGAGCGAACTTAATTGTGTAGGCTAAAGATTTCCAGTCCAAGTATTTTAAGTTCCTTCATTCAACAATTTTATCCTTTACAGCCCATTAATCCATAACAATAGTCAGCTACTGGTGTAGCTGGAAATTGTCAGAAGTTGTTAGTGATTTGAGTTTCTTTCATAGCTAGTATATTCCTATGGCATTGTTTTATACCTCTTGTAGTTATACTTTCTGCAGGATGTTCAAACCAAGTTAAGGCGAGACATGTATTAATTACAAATAATTTCTTGCTATCTATCAAGTTCAGTTAAGTCTCCTCAGGATTTAACTTGGAACCATGTATAGCACATTTTAGATATTCTGTCAGTGTCAGCCATGTGGATGAGTCACGGACATTGCTTGACCAAGTTGCTTTCTGTGAAATTTTGGGAGATTTTCTCTCCTGTGACTCTCCTTAGGCACACAATACATCATAGCTCACTTTCCTCTGTGGTCCCACAATATCCTTGATCAGAACAGCGGGGACCCACCAAAATTTAGGATGTCACAGCAGAGGTTCTCTTATGCCCTGTGTCCTCACTGACCTAGAATAGCTAGAGCTAAAATATTGGCTGTCCTTCTAGCCCATCTACATTTCTAAATTTTGCTCTCCAAACCTCAGTTATTGAACATCCAAAGAAAAAAGATCGATGACATTACATTGTATTTTGAGCAGTGAGCTTAATATTATACAAAATAGAGCTGTTAGTTCCTACCAACCATGGATGTGCTACTATTTGAATCCCTGTAGAATGTTAACAAACAGTTACTTTTTACACAGAAAATTAGAAATCAAAACTATGCATAATATTATAGCATGACAATCAGGATGACCTTTGCAACACATTCGAATTTCCATTTTTTCATAAAATGCCACTTTTAGTCAATCATTCCTATCAAATACATAAAAGGCTCTTAACTAACTTGTTGACCTTTAGTGGGATATATGTCTCATAAGTTTTTTGCTGAAGGCAGAGGTCTAAATCTGAAAGAAAAGTCTATCACCAAAAACAATCACTATTTTTGATTTTAAAATACATGTACATATGGAGACATGAATACATTTAATATACCACGAGGTTAATAACAATCAATCGTCATAGCCATATGAAAACCTTTGTAACAGAGCACCTTTATGTTTTTAATTTTTATTTTAAAGACAAAAATAGAACTCAGTATGAAAACAACATAAATAGAAGGGTAACAATGGTTAAAACATTGCATATAGTTATCTTTAAATTAGTTACTCAGAGTATAAGATATCAGCATTCAATTGCCCAAACAATATCAGCACAAATCTTTCTTTTCAATGAAGTAAGAGAAATTAGTAGTATATCTATCTTAACTATATATATATTTTTGTTTTGCTTGTCCCTTCTTTTCTCCATTCCCCCATCCCAGTTTCACTTTCCTTTTGAACAGTTTCTTCCCATTTTACAATATCTATTGTACATTTTGGATCTTATTTACACTTTCAGATTCTCACACTAGGGAGACAATATGATGTTTACACGTGTGCATCTGGTTTATTTCCCTTATGAGTATGGTGTCAAGTTGCATCCAGTTACAAATAAAAGTCTCCTGTCTATCCTTCTGTATGGTTGAGTAGTACTCCATTGTATAAAAACACCATGTTTTTTATATATTCCTGAGTTGGTGGGCATTTGGGTTGTTTCCAAGATTTAGCTATTACAAATTGTGCTGCTATAAACACGGGTGCACATAATTCACAGTGGTACAATGTTTTAATTCTTCTGGGAAGATGTGCAGAAGGGGAATAGCTGGCTGAAATGGGACCTCCAATCCTATTTTTTGGGAATCTCCACACTGATTTCTACAGTAGTTGCACCAGTCTACACTCCCACCATCAGTGAGGAAGGGATCATTTTTCCCCACAGCCCCTCCAGCACTATTTATTGGTTGATTTATTGATAATAGCCATTCTTTCTGGGGTGAGATGAAATTTCGGTGTTGTTTTAATTTGCATCTCTCAAATGACCAGCGATGTTGAACATTTTTTCATATATTTATTTTCTGTTTGCATTTCTTCATCTGAGAAGTGTGTATTCATCTCAGATGCCCATTTTTGGATTGGGTCTTTAAATTTGGGAATTCTGATTTTTTTGAATTCTTTATATGTTCTTGATAGTAAGCCCTTGTCTAAGGAACAGCTGGCAGGCATTTTTCCCACATTGTAGGTTGTCTTTTCAGTCTGTTAGTCGTTTCTCTTGCTGTGCAAAAGCTTTTTAATAAGATGAGATCCCAGTTGTTGATTCTTTGTGATAGTTCCTGTGCGGTTGAGGTTTTATTCATAAAGTCTTTGCCTACACCAATGTCTTCAAGAGTTTTACCTATTCTTTCTTCCAGCAGATTTAATGTTTCTGTTTTAATATTTTGATCTTTGATCCATTTCAAATTGAGATTAGTGCATGGTGAAAGATATGTGTCTAAATTTAATCTTTGGCACATTCAGAGCCAGTTTTTCCAGCACCATTTATTAAAAAGGCTATTTTTCTTCCAGTAAATGTGGCATCTTTGTCAAAGATAATGTGACTTAGTATGTCTGGAGCTGTTTCTGCATTTTCTAATCTGGTCCATCGATCTTTGGGTCTTTTTTTGCCAGTACCATGCTGTTTTACTCACAGTAATTTTATAGTATAATTTCAAGTCAGGGATTGTGATGCCCCCTGCCTTGCTTTTGTTGCCCAGAATTGTCTTTGCAATTCTAGGTCTCTTCTGGTTCCAAATAAATTTTAGGATTGTTTTCTCTAATTTTGTGAGATATGTTGTTGGAATTTTGATTGGAATTGCATTAAGTCTGTATAACAATTTTGGAAGTATGGCCATTTCCACTATATTAGTTCTTCCTTCCCAAGAGCAAGGAATATTTTTCCATTTTCCGATATCCTCTTCAACCTCCTTTTTCAGAGTACTGTAGTTTTCAATGTAGATGTTTTTACATGCTTAGATTGACTCCTAGGTATTTCATTTCTTTCTATGTTATTGTGAAATGTGTTGTTACCCTAATTTCACTTTCAGTGAGTTTGCTGCTTGGGTACATGAATGCTACTGATTTTTGATGGTAGACTTTCTATCCACCTATGCTATTGAATTTGCTTATGAAATCTAGCAGTTTTTTCAGTGGAGTTTTGGGGGTCTTCTATGTTGAGTATCATGTCATCTTCAAATAATGCAAATTTAACTTCATCCTTTCTTATTGTTATTCCACGTATTTCTTTCTCTTTTCAAATACCTCCTGTTGAAGTTTCCAGAACTGTGTTGAATAAGAGTGTAGACAGTGGACATCCTTGTCTTTTTACTGATTTTAGAAAGAATGCCTTCATTTTTTGTCAGTTTAGTATGATATTGGCTGTTGGTTTGTGATAGATGGCTTTTAGAAGTTTGAGATAAAAATTATGTGCCCCAATTTTCTGTAGCATTTCTATCATGAATGGGTGCTGGACTTTGTCAAAAGCTTTTTCTGCATCTATTTATATGATCACATGGTTTTTGTACTTGGCTCTGTTAGTATGGTGTATTACATGTATTGATTTATGTACAATGAATCATCACTGCCCTCCCTCGGATGAATCCCCTTCATCATGGTGTGTACTCTTCTTGATGATTTGCTGGATTCTGTTTGCCAGTATGTTACTGAGGAATTTTGCATCTGTGTTCACTAGGGGGATTGGCCTGTAGTTCTCTTTCTTGGTTGGGTCCTTATCTGGTTTTGGTATCAGGGTAATTCTTGATTCTAGGAATGAATTTGGTAGTATGGCTTCCCCTTCAATTTCATTAAAGAGTTTGAGAAGTAGTGGTGTTAGGTCTTCTCTAAATTTCTTGTAGAATTCAGCAGTGAATCCATCAGGGCCTGGGTTTTTAATTACATCTACAATTTAATTGAGGATACTGGTTAATTTAGAATTTTTATATATTCTTGATTCAGCTTTATGTAATTCATACATATCTAAGAATCTGTCCAATTATTCTGCATTTTCCATCTTATTAGAATACAAATTTTCAAAGTAGGTTTAGATGATCTTCTGGATTTCTGTAGGGTCCATTGCGATTTCACACTATTTATTACTAATTGCATCAATTTGAGTCTTTTCTTTCCTTTTTAAAATAAGGTTTGATAAGGGTTTGTCAATTTTATTTAATCTTTCAGACAACCAACTCTTCGATTCATTGATTCTTTGTATTGTGGTTTAGTCTCCAATGCATTAATTTTAGCTCTGATACTTATAATTTCCTGCCTTGCACAAGCTTTTGGATTAGCCTGCTCTTCTGTTTTCTAGAAGTTTGAGGTTCACCATTAAGTTGTTTATTTGCAATTCCTGTTTTCCTGATACGGATATTTGCTGCTATAAATTTCCCTCTTAGGACTGCTTTCACTGTGTCCCATAAGTTCAGATATGTTGTACTGTCATTATCATTCAATTGTAGAAACTGGCTAATTTTTTTCTTTAATTTCATCTGTGACTCATGTGTTGTTCAGGAGGGTACTATTTAACTTTCGTGTGTTTAAGAATTCATTGTGGGTTTTTTTGCTAATGATTTCCAATTTCATTGCACTATGGTCTGATAATATGGATGTGATAATTTCAATTCCTTTGCATTTACTTAAGCAGGTTCTATGAGCTAGTATGTGCTCTATTTTAATGAATGTCCCATGTGCAGCTGAGAAGAATGTGTATTCTTATGTAGAGGGTTGGAACACCCTGTGGACATCTACTAAGTCCATTTGTTCACAAATTTGCTTCAGTTCTAATATATCATTATTGACTTTTTGTCTAGTGGATCTGTCTTTGTGTGACTGGAATATTGAGATCCCCCAGTGCAATTGTATTAGCACTTAATGATTGTTCATGCCCATTAATATTTGTTTTAAATAGTTGAGTGCACTGGTATTTGTTGCATACATATTTATGATTGTTACCTCTTCCTCTTGCATTGTTCCCTTTATAAGGATTTAGTGATCTTCTTTATCTCTCTTAATCAGTCTTGGCTTGAAATTCACTTTTTCTGCAAAAAGAATAGCTACCTTTGCTTTTTTCTGTGTCCCTGATGCATGCAGTATTGTTTTCCATCATTTGACTTACAGTCTATGAATTTCTTTTTGAATTAAATGTTTTTTGTATGCAGTATATTGCTGGATTTTGCTTCTTGATCCATTCTGCCAGCCATGTCTTTTGATTTCTGAGTTGAACCATTAACATTGATGGTTAAAACTGATATGTAGTGACTTATCCTTGTCATGCTATTTTCCTGTTGTTGGCTCCCCCTCTCTTTTTTCCCTCCCTTTGTTTAATTGTTTGCCCTGCCTGGTGGATTCCTTCTGTTAGGCTTCATGGATTTGTAGTCCTTGTTATCTCTTTCAAGAATGTCCTTCAAAACATTTTGGAGTGTGGGTTTGGTGGTCATAAATTTCCTCAGATGTTCTTTGTCATGGAAGTATTTTATTTCTCCATCAGTTTTGAAAGATAGATTTGTGGGGTACATCAATTTGCGTTGAAGGTTATTTTCATTTAGAACTTGAAATACTTCACTACAAGTGCTTCTTGACTTGAGGGTTTGTGCTGAGAAGCTAGCCATGATTTTGATGGGCTTTGCTTTACAAGTGATATGTTTCTTTTCCCTAACAGCTTTTAAGATTCTACTCTTTTGTTGAATTTCTATAATCTTGACTATGATATGTCTGGCTGCAGATCATTTTTGTTCATCACTAAATGGAGATCTATATGCCTCAATTATCTGTATGTCAAATTGTTTTTCTTTACCATGGAAGTTTTCTGCCATGATGTCTGTTAAGGGTTTTTTTATATCATTTATGATATCTCCTCCTTTTTCATTGACTCCAATCAATCTTAAGTTATTCTTCTTTTCCTAGTCGAGCAGTTGCTGGATTGATTTCTCATGATCCATTGCTTTTTTTTAGGTGGGTACTGGGAGTCGAACTCAGGACCTCATGCTTAAAAGCAGGCATTTGTGCCACTGAGCGATGTCACTGGTCCCTTTTTTTCTTTATGTGGGTACTGGGAGTCAAACTCAGTACATCGTGCTTGCCAGGCTGGCACCTATGATGCTGAGCCATATCACTGGCCCTCCATTGCTATTTTTAAGAAATCTTTCTTTTCATGATCACTAACTGCAAGACTGTCTTCTATATCTGAGATCCTATCCTCATATTGGCTTAATCTGCTGTGAATACTTTCAACGAAAATTTTGTTCTCCTTGACATCTGCTTGAATCTGTCTTATCAATTCCATTTCTTTCCTAGGCTGAGCATTCATGGCTTCCATAATTTTCTTAAGCTCATCTATTTTTTTGCAAGTGTCTGCTCTACAGTCCCTAAGCATGGTCTTTATTGTGGACATCATCTCTGTAGTTATCTGAGAAATTATTTCTGATATGATTTCTTCTAGAGCCTCATTCAATTGCTTTGTTGTTACCACTTCAGAGATGACAGGTGGGTGCCTTTCAGATTGTCCCACCTCATTGCCCCCTGTGTTTGCCTTTGGTGAATTGGATGTGTGGGGTTGCATCTTGTTTAAGTGTGTTCTCATTTTCTTTTCTTTCTTTAGTTTAATTCCCGGGGTGATGCTTGTAAATTGCTTATGGTAGGTTGCTTTATTGCTAGTATTTAAAACCCTTAGGAGATGACTGCTTCTCAGGGGTATCTTCCAAATGTAGCTTGTTTTTGGGTTTTGAGTCTATTGCAAGGTCCTACCTCTTCAATTTGGTGGAGATGAGAAGTTGCTACCCTTTTGGCCCAGTCCTTGATTCTTTGGCTCTGTGCCACAATATTTTCCTGTGATCCTCAGTCAATCTCAGTCATGGAATACCAGGAAGAACAGCAGTTTAAAACAATTTTGTCACTTTTGGCTATAGTTGTATGAAAAGCATCCAACACAGCCTGGAAAATGACAGACTGAGCTCACCAGTTATTTGATACTTTTAACCATATAAACTAGATTTGTGGTTATATAACAAAATCTAAAACAAACCAGAAAATTATATGCAGTATAGAAGTCCATAATATGTCAATTTTGCCCTCAGGGGTTAAAATTTAAAATGAGTTAAGGAGAAAAGAGAGAAGTGGGAGAAGAGGAAGGAATTAGAAGTCTAGAGGACAAAGGGGGATCATGCTAAATTTGGAAAACTGGTGCAGAAGACTGGTGGGAAAGAGAGAAGGAAGGGATAAAAGGAAGAACAGAACAGAACCTCAACCACAAAGAAGCTAGAAACTCCATTTGAACTCATATAAAAACAAGGTCAAACAATGAAGAAAAATAATAAATCCACCACCACAACAACAAAAAACAAAAAAAGAGAGAAAAAAAAAAAGAAAGAAAAAGGTTCAATTCCAGTTTTGTCTCTGTTGTCGCTGGTAGACAATGTGTGGAGTCAGAGTCCTGTTCCATGCTGATCTGTCCCAGCAAGCCAGCCATAGCTTTTTGGCGGGGTAGTGGATAATCTCAGTGAGCCTGCACTTTCTGGCCAAGACCAGACTCACGTGGCTGCTGCTTTCAGCTCACTTTCCATGGGCCTGAGCCCAGCTGGGAGGCATAGCTGGATCCCACATCTGCTCTGTGTTCTGAGCTCTGCTGCCCCCTGTAAGATGGCTCCTGGCCAATTGTTCTCTCATGTGGGATGACTGAGCCCTCAGCACTCAACCTCATCCAGTGCAGTCCTGTCTGCTGCTCCCCTGCACTGCTGTGTCTCTCTGTGGGGCCCTTGGGATCACCAGCAGTCACTTTGTGTCCAAGGATTTGAACTGCTCCTGTCACGCAGCGAGCTCCAACTCAGAGAGAATGTGTTGATGACTACCTCCTTCTTCATTGAAGTTTCTCTGTTCACTCTCTGTGGGCTGCAACTTGAGCTTCAGATCCTTCCTGGGTCCAGGGGACCCACTTCCCTCCTTCTTGTATTCTTTGAGTTGCTACATTCCAGAGTCTGAATGGTTACACTCAGAGAGGCTGTTTCTCTGCTGCTCACCACTCTGATATCTTCCAAAAGCCTCAACAGAGCATTTTTAAATTAAAAAATCTTATTGTTCAGAAAAAATCTTTTGATGATGACTAATGTAATCACATCAGAATAATGTATTTTAATAAAATTTATTGGGATGTTTTCCTGAAGGCTTTGGAGATCATTGGGGCTTTCTATTAATGAAAAAAATACTGGGATATCTTCCTGGACAGCTGCTCCTTTATTCATCAAAAGGAGACTTGACCAATAATTCTCCAAGAACCGAAAGGTCCCCTTTGTAACTTTAGCAAATTTCTAATGACCTCTGAGTAAACCCATTTTGATATCATTTTGACCAGCTGGCAACCCAGGTGGAAAGCATGCTTTTTAAATCTGTAAACCAAATTAAAATTTGAACAAATGATCCAAAAATGCAAAAGACACAGGGAAAGAGAAAAAATTGTTGAGCTCAAATAAGAAAGAGCTGTTAACTGATTGGATAAATGGACAAAGATGCACAGATGATATGTACAGATTGGACAAACAGACATACACAGACAATCCACCCAGAAAATCAGAGTGTACTCATATATACTTTTTGTCAAAAGTGAATTATAGTAACTTTTATAATTTTAGAATTTTGTAATTATAAATAAACTAGTCAGATTTATTTGTAGGTCAATTAACAGAGAACTATGATCAGAAGTATTTGGAAGGAGTTAATTCTTTTATCTATAATTGGTATATATTTTTTGTACTTTATTTTGTCTTATGAATATTGATAACTTTTGTGTCCCTTTCTTTCATGTAACTTTCAGATCAGTTATCTCTATATACTGTGTCACCTACACAGACCTGTGATTCCCATTTCTGGTCACTATCTCCTGGGCATCCTGTGTCAATTCCTTTAATTGTCGCAAGGTCAGATCTAGCCCCAATGCTGTCTATCCATTCTGGCATGGTCTCCGAGGCATCACTATCATAGGAGTGAGCATCAGCTTCTTGAAATGTGGAATCAACTCCTTATCCAGGTCAGGGTCCGTGATACAGTTGGGCAGCACTCTCTGGCACCCAGAGAGGCTATTCAGCATTCTCTGGAAAAACATGAGCATATCCTTTACCCCAAGTGATTAGTAGACTGGTTCTCTTCCATTGTCCAATGTGAAGATCTTTCTAAGGGACCCTTCCTATCTTCTTTTCCTTTACCTGATTGAATTGTCTTTCTGCTGCTGTACTTTCATCACTCATAGGATTTAAATGTTAATAGTATATACTGCAAAGTGAAATCTATAATGAGGTGTAAATTTTGTGGGGAAGAATTCACCCTTTTGTTTTTGTAACTGAATTTTTAGTGTAAGGTGAGCACATTCGACAATCCCTTCACCTTGAGGGTTATAAGGAATTCCCATGGTAAGGGAAATATGAAAAGTTTTACAAAACATTTGGAAAGCAGCGCTGGTATAGGCAGGGCCATTGTCAGTCTTAAGCACATAAGAAAAATCCATATTCTGTATTCAGAGGACCTGGGCTCCTACCTGCCACTCCCAATTCCAGCTGCAGCCCCTGCCTCACCACTGATGGGCTCTATTTCTGGCAACCCCCCTCCCCAAGGCACAAAGCAGCCACCGCCTCTGTAGTAATGGCGTTTATTTTTTTCAGACAGCTGCTGCAGCTTCCGTGGTCCTGAGTCAAGTGCTGTGTCATGGGCAGGCTCTCAGTTTAAAGTCTCAGTAGGGACCCATTGAGTTCACACCACAGCACTTGGGAGGCAGGGCCAGCTTGGCTTTCATCCCTCCACCTCCACAGCTGAAACAAGTAACCTTGTTCTTTCCCTTTCCTCTAGTCTGTGGATGAATAACTTAAGCAATAGCTGCTGCCCAGGCAGCTCCCTGTACATATGAGTGGCCAATATCTGAACAAATCCGAATAATCTCAGACAGCATAGCCCATTTTTGTGGGCTATTAAAGCCCCTTTTCACCATTTATTTTTATTTTTAAAGGCTGATTGTTGAATGATTAACTTGCTAGAATCTGTGTCACTTATAATCCTCTCATTAGCTTCCAATAAGCATGCCACAAAATCTTGAAAATGTACCTCAGGACCCTGATAAATGGAAGTCAAATCAAGGGATGTCTCACTCTTTCAAGGAAGTTCCCTCCAAGGCTTTGTGGCAGCTATTTTAATTTGTTCATATACTTGTAATTCAAAAGTAAGTTGATTATTTGTGGCAGCAAAGGCACCTTCTTCAGTTAACATGTCTTTTGTAATGGCTTTGTTAGTGGCATTTCTAGTGGCCTGATTTGCACACAATTCACAAAAATTTCATTTCCACAATAAATATTCTCCCAGACTTACACATGCTTCAGCTATTCGTTTCCAATTATTTGGGACCATAATCTGTGGTTCTATAAGTTTTATTAAAGGGGCCATAGAGCCATAGGTAGCAGTAGCTTGTTTTAATTCTTTTAAGGTCTTAAAGTGTACAGTTTCATTAAGATGTATAACTTGTCTTGGATTATTGGGATCTTGAACTTCAGTAACAGGGTAATTATGTTCAAAATCCTCCATAGACTCCCCCACCTGTATGGCTTCTTTTATTGCCAGTTGCAAAGGGGAGATAGAAAATGACTCTACTCTCTGAGAGGTGGAAGTTCCAACCTGTGACACAGCAAAATTTCTCTCAGCTGAAAATACGATAGTCACCGATTGTGGCTCAGTTTAGGTTATCAGGGTGGCCTTTCTGCCATCTTTATCCCACTCAGGAATATATATTAAAATAGTAGTCTAAGGGGCCGGTGAGATGGCTCAGCGGCGTAAGCGCCTGCCTTGCAAGCGCGAGGGCCCGAGTTCGACTCCCGGATCCCACATACAAAAAAGGGGCCGGTGATATCGCTCAGCGGCACGGGTGCCTGTTGGCACGCAAGGTCCTGAGGTCGACCCCCCGGTACCCACAAAAAAAAAAAAATAGTAGTCTAAGCCAAATCCTTTGTGGTTGTCCCAACAAATTTATGACCATTAAAACACTCCCTAATGCAAATCCACAAAAATAAATACAGTAATCAAGAATACAACAAACATTTCTATATACATTTGTGGTTCTTGAAAATCTATTTGCCCCATATTTACCATCTGATAAAATCAACACACATTTGTCCTTTATTTTCTCATGAGCTAGATTTTCTCTTTGGCACCAGTGGGCCTGCTTTTTTTCTCTTGCCCCAAGTTTTATACCTGGTGATATCAATATCAATACACCTCTGTGATTAATTATGATGCTATCAATGCACTTCTCCTCCTTTTGTGCACACAACGAGAAGTGTCCCCTTGCCCACTATTTTCTCTTACCCTGGGTCCATGTTCCGGTGCCATATGCCATGGCCTGCATGGCTCTCAAAGTTCCGGTGGGGGGAAGGATGATGGGAGGATGGAAATATAAAGATAAGAGGCTGAAAGCTAAGGTCAGGTGGAGCCTTCTCTTCAGATGGGAGAAAAGGAACTGCTCAACAAATGTGGTGTGTTTATTTATGCATTTAACAAATAAATGACAGATGACACCCCTTTACCTAGAAACCCATTACTTGGATTGCTTCTGGGCTTGGTGTTCTCTGGAGCAGCTTGGTCATGTGGCTTGCTTCAGGTGCTCTTTGTACTCAGACCAGCCTTGCTTTAGCATAGTGCCTGTGATCAATCTCCAGCTTCAGCCACTCCCCACATTTTTTGTTTGTTTTGTTTTGTTTTCTTCTTCCTTGTTTTGTTTTTGTAGTTCTTTTTTTCTCTATTATGTCACATTTTTTGCTTTTCTCTTTCCTTCACGAGTTAGATTTCTTACTTTCTATGTTTTCTTCTTCTCCTCTTATAGCTCTCTTTCCTGAACTATCTAGCTTGATTTTATACTTTTATTTGAGTAAACATTGTCTCTTCTCTCTCTGTTTCACTTATATACTCTTTGGCATTATCTTCCATTCTTTCCCTCCTGTGTAATCCAGTTTTGCAAAACTTGGGTGATATTCCTTTGCCCTCCAGCTTTATGCAAATATTTGATGTCATTTATTTCTCCATCTTGACCCCTATTCCTCTTTTCCACTTCCCCAACAACAGGGCAAAATCACTCCAATAAGGGGAAAATCATTGCATGTAAGTTTCTGGTAAATGCTGGATTTTGTTATTTAACTGTATATTTTTCTCCAATGGTTAAAGGTGAAAGTTTAACAGTTACTGCAGTTTGTCAGTATCCAGGCTGTGCTTGAGACTACTTTTCTTGCTAACTGAAATACTTTAACTAGGATGTCATAAATGTTATAATCAGTTTTTCTCCCTTGAATGACAACACTGTGATTGTAAGGGGTCACAACCATCACTGTAGGACAGTATCAAAGGATTGGGTGCTGAACAAAATAGATAGCAATTTCTCACCTAAATACATTCAGTAGGTAGGTTCTTGGGATAGAGAAAAAGAGCAAGAACCACCTAAATATAGAAGACATCACTGAGGAACAGACATTTCCTACAAAAGTCTCAATACATGGTATAAAGCTATGTAACATAAAAAATCTATAAGCATCATCTCAGAAAACAAAATAAAATAAAAGAATAGAAAACAGAAAATGAAAAGATGCTGAACCAAAATGCAAACCCAGACACATAGCTCACACAGAACAATTACAGACCACAATGAGGTAGAGGAAAATGGAAGCTGAACACTGGTACTTTCTGATATGATTGCAACAGGAGTGAAAAAGCAAATTGAAAAGGCTATAGAAAAAATGATCCCTAAGGTGCAAAAATAAATAACAATAAAGATGGAAGACATTAAAGCAGACACAGATTTTTAAAAAAGAGGAGCTCAGGAAAATGATGGAAACTCTGAATGCCCAACTTAGGAAAGAAATGGAATCCATGAGACAGATAGAAACAGAAATCCAGGAGATTAAAAACTCCACTGAAAGTATATGAAAATATAATGAATGATGGTGAGGCTAGAATATCAGATGTACAAGACAGGATTGCAGCTAGAGACCTGGAGAATATATATATCTTAAAAACAGCAAAAGACCATGAAAAATCTGTCCAACAGCAGCAAGATGAAGCAAACAAGACCAACATAAGTTTGATTGGAGTCAGTGAGAAAGCTGGAGACAGCACAAAGGCCATAAAAAATCTCTTCACATAAATAATGGCAGAAAACATCCCAAACATAGATAAAGAATTTGATGTAGAAAGAAATGAAGCATATAGAATTCCAAATAGCCATCACCAAAATAAAACTACAACAAGGCATATGATAATCAAAATTCCAGAAATTAAGCACAAGAACGGGATATTAAAAGCAGCCAGAGTAAAGACACAAATCACCTATAAATGAAAGCCAATCAGAATTACAACAGACTCCTCACCACAAACCCTCAAATCAAAGAGAGGTGTGAGTGAGGTATTTCAAGCCCTAAAGGAAAACAACATCCACTTCAGATTGATGTATCATGCAAAACTATCTTTTAAAATTAATGGAGAAATAAGATACTTCTGTGACAAAGAACAACTGAAGAAGTTAATGACCACCAAACCAGCTCTTCAGAATGCTTCAAAGAACATATTAGAAAGAGAAAATAAAGAAGCATAAATACACCAATAGAAAGAAGCCACCAGGTGGGGCAAGCAATTAAACTAATGGGAAAGACAGAGAATCAACAACAGGAAAATAACATGAAAAAATAAGCTTATATATATATATCAGTAGTAACCATCAATATAAATGATCTCAGCACACCAATCAAAAGAAACAGACTGGCAGAATGTATCAAGAAGCAATACCTAACAATACACTGCATATATTTAACTCAAAAAATAATTCACAGACTGAAAGTCAAAGGAGGAAAACAATACTCCATGCAACAGGAACTCAGAAAAAAGAAGGGTAGCTATTCTATTTGAAGAAAATGGGAACCTCAAGCCATGACAGAACAAAAGAGACAAAGAAGGTCATTACATAATCGTGAATGGAATACTCTAAGAAGATATAACAATCATAGATATATATGCACTAAATACCAGTGCACCCAACTGCATAAAACAAATACTAACATACATGAAAAATCAAATAAACACTAACTCAATTGTAATGGGTGAGCTTAATACCCTACTCTCACAGATAGATTAACAAGACAAAAAATCAAGAAAGAAATATCAGAATTAAAACAAACCTGTGAACAAATAGACTTAGTAGATTTGTAAGGAGTGTTCCACCCCACATTTCAGAATACAAACAGTTCTCAGCTGTGTGTGAGATGTTCTCTAAAATACAAAATATACTAGCACACAGAACATGCTTAAGTATATGCAAAGGAGTAAAACTTATCCCATGCATAGTATCTGACTATACTGCAATGAAATTGGAAATTAATGGCAAAAGACACCACAGAAACTCCATAAACACATGGAAATTAAGTAACACTCTACTAAACAACCAATAGGAGTCAGACAATATTTAAGAAGAAATAAAACAATATCTACAACTAAACAAGAATGCAGATACAACATACTGGACTTTATGGGATGCAATGAAAGCAGTCCTAAAAGGGAAATTTATACAGGTGAATTCTCACATCAGGAAAACAGAATGAGTACAAATAAACAACCTAATATTGCACCACAACCTTCTAGAAATAGAAATGCAAGAGAAGCCCAAAGCCGATAGAAGTGAGGAAATTATAAATAACAGCAGAAATTAATGCAATGGAGACTAAGAAAACAATACAATTAATAAATTTGAGAGTTGGTTCTTTGAAAGAATAAATAAAATTGATAAACCCTTAGCCAACCCTATCAAAAAAAGGAAGTAAAAACTTATATTCATGCACTGATGAATGAAAAGTGTAAAATAAATAAAGATCCTGTGGAAACTCATAAGATCATCAATACCTGCTTCAAAAACATTTACTCTCATAGGATGGAAAACACAGAAGAAATGGAAAGATTCCTAGATATGTTTGAATAAGCAAAGCTGAATCAAGAAGATGTAAAAATTCTGAATAACCCAAAATCAGATAATGAGATTGAAAATGTAAAAAAATATTACAAACAAAGAAAAACCCAGGTTCTGATGGATTCACTCCTGAATTCTACAAGAAATTTAGAGAAGATTTAATGCCAATACATGTCACACTCTTTAATGAAATTCAAAGGGAAATAATACTCCTTAACTCATTCCTGGAGGCAAGTATTACACTGATACCAAAACCAGAGAAAGACCCAACCAAAAAAGAGAATTACAGGCCCATCTCCCTAAAGAACCTAGAAAAAAAATCCTCAATATGATACTAGCAAACAGAATGCAGCAAATCATCAGAAAGATTATACACCATAAGCAATTTGTATTCATGCCAGGAATGCAGAGATGGTTCAACATATGAAAATCAATAAATGTAATACACCATATCAACATAGCCAAAGACAAAAACCACATGACCATCTCAATAGATGCAGAAAAAGCTTTTGACAAAAACACCAAATCTCATTCATAATAAAAACCCTATAGAAAATTGGACTATATGGTCTTTACCTCAATCTGATAAAAGCTATCCATGACAAACCAACAGCCAACATCATACTAAATAGACAAAAGCTGAAAGCTTTCACTCTAAAATCAGAAACAAGACAAGGATCTCCACTATCGCCACTCCTATTCATTGTAGATCTGGAAAAATTTGCCAGAGCAATTAGACAATATAAAGAAATAAAATGAATAAGGATAGGAAAGGAAGAAGTTAAACAATTATTGCATGCAGATTATATGATATTCTACATAGAAGACCACAAAATCGCCACCAAAAGACTTCTAGATTTAATAACCAAATACAGTAGTGCAGCTGGATATGAAGTCTACTCTCAAAAATCAGTAGCGTTTTTGTACCCAAGCAACAAACTCAGTGAGCAAGAAATTAGGGAAACCATACACTGACCAATAGAATCCAAATAAATTAGATACTTAGGAATCAATCTAACAAAGGTAGTAAAAGATCTTTACATTGAAAATTACAATACTCTGGGGGCCGGTGAGATGGCTCAGCGGCTTAAGCACCTGCCCGGCAAGTGCAAGGGCCCGAGTTCGACTCCCGGAACCCACATACAAAAAAAGGGGCTGGTGATATCGCTCAGCGGCACGGGCGCCTGCTGGCATGTGAGGTCCTGAGGTCAAACCCCCGGTACCCACACACAAAAAAAGAAAATTACAATACTCTGAAAAAGGAGATTAAAAGAGGATATTAGAAAATGGAAAGATATCCCTTGCTCATAGATAGGAAGAACATACATAGTGAAAATAGAAATTTTCCCATAATTTTTATACAGATTTAATGCAATCCTGATCAAAATGTCATTCATAAACCTCTCAGAACTAGAGAAAATATTCCTAAAATTCATTTGGAAAGAGAAGAGACCTAGAATACCAAAAGCAATTCTGGGCAACAAAGGCAAGATAGAAGGCTTCACAATCCCTGACTTGAAATATTTCTACAAAGCTACTGTGATAAAATCAGCATGGTACTGGAAAAAAAACAGACCTGAGGATCTGTGGAACAGAATAGAAGATACACACACAACAACAAACATACTTAGCCACCTTACATTTGACAAAGGGCCAAACATGTTCACTGGAAGAAAGATAGCCTCTTTAATAAATGGTACTGGAAAACTGGCTTTCCACATACCAAAGACTACAACTAGACCCATGTCTACCACCATGCACTAAACTAGAGTCAAAATGGATCAATAATCTAATTATTAAAACATAATCACTACATCTACTGGAAGAGAAATTAGGTAGAATTCTTGAAGACATAGGTGAAGGCAGAGACTTCATGAACAAAACCCAAACTGCACAGGAAATACTTAAAATAATCAACAACTGGGATCTCATCTTCTTAAAATGTTTTTGCACACCAGAAAATCACCAACAGAATGAAAATACAACCCGCAGAGTGGAAAAATTTTAGCCAACTGTCCCTCATACACAGGACTTATACCTATCACATATAAAAAATTGAAAAATGAGACTACCCTAATTCAAAGACCCAATTCAAAAATTGCCTTCTGAGATAAATATGTACTTCTCAGATGAAGAAATATAAACAGCAAATAAATATATGAAAAAATGTTCAACATCATTGGTCATCTGAGAGATGTAAATTAAAACAAAACTGAGATTCCATCTCACTCCCGAAAGAATGGCTATCATCAAGTAATCAACCAATAACAAATGCTGGAGTGGCTGCTGGCAAAAGGGACCCTTCTCCACTGTTGAGAATGTAGACTGATGCTGCCAATATGGAAATCAGTGTGGTGATTCCTTCAAAAACTACGATTAGAGATTCCATTTTACCCAGCTATTCCCCTTCTGGGTATTTTTCCGGAAGAATGAAAAACATCATACCACACATATATATGTGCACCCACATTTATAGCAGCACGATTTGTTTATAGCATCTAAATCTTGGGAACAACACAAATGCCCATCAACTGAGGAATGGATGAAAAAGATGTCATCTTTTTATACAATGGAATACCATTTGACCATAAAGAAGGATAAACTTGAGACTTTCATAGGTAAATGGATGCAACTTGCAATGATATGCATAAGTGAAATAAATCAGACTCACATGTGTAAACATCATATTGTCTCCCTGGTGTAAGAAACTGAAAGAGAAAATAAGGACCAAAATGTACAATAGATATTGTGAAATGGGAGGAAATTTTTCAAAAGGAAAGAGGAATTAGGGTTGTAGAAGGGGAAAGGAAGGAAGCAAAGGAAAAAAAATACAAGTTAGTTGTAGTACTAATTTATCTTAGTTTATTGAAAAGAAAGTTTTGTGTGCTGGAGATATAGCTTAGTGGCACAATGCCTGCCTGGCAACCATAATGTTGTGAGTTTGATTCCCAGTCTCAGGAAAAAAAAAGTTTGTGCTAATATCATTTGGAGAATTTTTCATGCCCGTATCTTGTACTCTGATTAACTACATTGAAGAGAACAATGCACAGTGTATTAACTATTGTTATTTTTCTATTATTTTGTTATGAAATTTTGTTCATTTTTATTAATTAAAATAAAAATGGCATTTCCACACACACAAAAAAACCAAAATACTTAAGTCAATAAATGTAATGAAAACCACATTGTTATAAAAATAGATGCTGAAATGGCTTTCAACAAAACCTGACACTACTTCATGATCAAAATCCTGCAGAAAACGGTTATAGAAGGACCATACATAAAATGATGAAGATTATTTATTATAAACTAATAGCCATTATCATACTAAGTGGACAAAACTAAAAGCATTCCCCCTAAAATCAGAAACAAGAAAAGGCAGTCCACTGTCACCTCTTCCATTAAACATAGTACATGAAAAACTAGCTAGAGCAATTAGGCATGAGAAAGAAATAAAAGGGATACATATAGAAAAGGAAGAACTCAAATTATCGTCATTTAAAGATGACATGATACTCTACTTAGAAGACCCAACAAACTCTACAAAAAGCCTCTTAGAAGTAATAACCATCTTCAGCAATGTAGCAGGTTACAAATCAATTCACAAATCATTAACATTTGTGTACATCAACAAGGAATTGAATGAGAAGAAAATTAAGAAATTACAATTCACAGTAGTTTGAAATAAAGTGAAGTATCTAGGAATTAATCTAACCAAGGAAGTAAAATAATTCTACAAAATAAACTACAGTACCCTGAAGAAAGAGATGAAGTGGACATCAGAAAATGGAAAGATACCACTGCTTCTCTATAGGCAGAACCAGTATTTTCAAAATGGCCATACTTCCAAAACTTTTATACACATTGAATGCAGTCCCCGTCAAAACACCAACAACATGCTTTACAACTTTAGAGAAGACAATCCTAAAATTCATATGAAACTAGAAAATAGCCTGAATAGCAAATATGATTTGGGGAAATAAGAGCAAAGCTGGTGCATGATAATACCTGACCTCAAGCTATACTATAAAGCTGCAGTGATAAAAATGGTACTGGAACAAAAACAGACAGGTGGGTCAATAGAAGAGATTCAAGGATCACAAATCTCACCAGACATATTCAACTATCTGTTCCTTGACAAAGGGACCAAAAGCATATGTTGGAGGAAAGATTCAACAAGATTCAAGTGTATTCAACAAGTGTTCAGAAAACTGTTTATCTGTTTGTAGAATAAAACTCTTATCTTTCACTCTATACTAAAGGAAAATCAAAAATCATCAAATATCTAAACATTAAAACAGGAACATTAAAACTTCTGGAAGATAAAATAGGTAAAACATTGGGCCGGTGAGATGGCTCAGCGGCGTAAGCGCCTGCCTTGCAAGCGCGAGGGCCTGAGTTCGACTCCCAGATCCCACATACGAAAAAGGGGCCAGTGATATCACTCAGAGGCATGGGTGCCTTTTGGCGCACGAGGTCCTGAGGTTGAACCCCAGTACCCACAAAAAAAAAATAGGTAAAACATTTGAAGACATAGGTGTAGGAAGGGATTTTATAAACAGAACCTCAGTCACACAAGAAATAACAACAAAAATCAACAAATGGGATTATATCAGACTAAAACCTTCTGTACAGAAAAAGAATCAATAGAGTGAAGAGACAACTTACAGAATGTGAAAAAAATTTTACCAGCTTCTCCTAGCCAAAGAATTGATATCTAGAATTACAAAGAGTGCAAAAACATTAAGCCAACTAAAATTAAAAGTCCAGTCAGGAAATGGCATAGGGAAATGAACAGACAATTCATAGAAGAAATACAAATGATCAACAAATATGTGGAAAAATGTTCAACCTCTCTCACCATCAGAAATACACAAATTAAAACAATGGTAAGATTCCATCTTACTCCAGAAAGTGTGCTAATCATTAGGAAATCAAACATAAACAAATGCAGGCATAGCTGTGGTGAAAAAAGAACCCTCCATTGTTGTTGGGAAAGTAAACTAGTACAATCATTATGGAAATCAGTATGGAGATCTCTCAAAGAACTGACATTAGAAATTCCATATGACCCAGTGATACCCCTGCTAGTTTTCTTCCCCAAGGAGCTTAAATCATTATACTACAACAATGCTTGAATACTAATGTTTACAGCAGCATAATTCATAACATCTAAAACCTGGAAGTGGCCTGAATACCCAACAGATGGTTGGATAAAGAAAATATTTATCTCTATATAATGGGATTCTACTTGGCTACAAAGAATCACAAATTTTTGACACTTGTAGGAAAATGATGCACCTGGAAAATATAATATTTTGTGAAATAAATCAGTCACACAAATTAAATACCATATGCTATCTCTCATTTGAGTGAGGCAAAGTAAAACAAAATGATATAGGATGGTTAGAAAGGGACAAGGATATGGATCCCTTGTGATAGGGATGTGTTTCAAAGAAAAAAGGGCAAGAGATGAGGATGGGGAAAAGAATAAATAAGAATAAATGCATGCCATGTAGATGAACCTAATAAACCCTAATTAATGTAAATGTTACTAACATGCCATGACATGAGCTAATACAAATATTATCAACAAGTATATAAAAGTGGATAAGGGAACTGGTCGGGGAGGGGGAAGGGTATAGGAAGAAGGTTAAGAAAAAGAAGAAAAAGCTGTAATATGTCTGGGCATTTAACCACTCCAAAAATGAATGTAAACTGCATGAATTGCAAGCATATACAAACAAAAAAACATTAAAAAGACAAAATAATAAGTGTACATTTGTTATTAAATCTACAACTATGTGTTTTGGTTGAGGTGTTAAGACCATTTACATTATGATTACTTAAATGTACTTAATGTATCCTCTCACTGCATTTTTTCCATTTTTGATTTCTTTTTTTTTTTTTCTTTTTTATTTCACTAATCTCCTAGTTAGACACATTCTTCCCACTTGGTAATGTTGGTCTTTCTCTGTCTAGGATTCTTTTGAATACATTCTGTAATGCTGGCTGGATAGTCATGAATTTTTAGGTGCGTTTTGTCATGGAACACCTTTATTCTCTATTTATTTTGAAAGATAATTTGTAGACTATCTCCATTTGTGTTGGATTTGTTTTCTTTTTGTGACTGAAAAACTTCCCTCAAGTCTCTCTTGACTCTCAATTTTTTTTAGAAATCTGATATTATTTACTTGTATAGTCTTTATAAATTACTTGATATTTTTTACTAACAACTTTTCGTGTTCTTTGTGCTGAATTTATAGGATGCTGACAATAATGTGTGAAAAGAAGTTTGGCTATTTGGGGTTCTATATGTTTCATTTACTTATAAGTTGGATTCTTTCTTTATAAGTGGAAAATATTTTGCTATGATTTCACTGAATAAATTTTATACCTTCTGTGTCATTTTCTCATACATTTTTAATTCTATAATTCTTAGGTTGTCTTTCTAGTCATTTGGCACTTGTTGGATTTAATTCCCATGATGTCTCATTTTTTTGGTTTTAAATGAATACAAGATCTATTACATCAACCTTGTATCCTACATATGAAAATCTCTCCTCATATTTGTCTTTCAAGCTACCCATTATTTCATGTGAAAATTTTATTTCTGACATTTCTGGTTCATTTTTTTCATTATCCTTAATACTGTATTAAATGATCATCTATATCTTGTATCATCTTGTTTAATTCAGTCAGCTCTTTGCATCCTCCTTAAGCTCTTTGAACATTTATTTATTTATTTATTTATTTATTTATTTATTTATTTACTTATTATACCGTGAATCAATCTCACAACCTCATGCTTGCCAGGTCTTTGAACATTTTAGTAATTAAGTACTTAATTTATTTGCATACCCTTTGAACTCCCTGAAGGTCTATCTTATGGATTTATTTTTTCTCCTTTCATCTGTTCAAACATTTTAAACTTTTGATTTTTAAGTTATTTGCCTATATCCTCCTCCATCTCATTGCCTGTGATATAAGATTTTGGGTATTTAAATGTTTTGGAGAATCTTGCTGCCTTGATTTTCTGATTTGTCATTGTTTTGTGCTATGGATTGAAGATCACTTATGGTATAACCATGCTGTCACTATTGTGAATATTTCTTTCATTATTGTATGTTTTCTGTGATATGATGTGTGCTTTAGTTAGGATGTAGATTTCACTGGAAAACTTGAACTTTCTCAAGATAATAGGTTCAGTTTTAGTGTCTGCATTGAGAGGAGTGAATCGCTACTGAATATATCAGCATCTAACAAAAATCTTATATCAGTCTTGTAGTTCAAGACTTGTTTTGACAATTTTGCTTTTATGTTCAATAAGCATGAAAGAATGTAATATAGTACTGATAACAGTTAGGCAAGGTTATAGAAGATGAAGGAATGAAAAAAAAGAGAAAGAATATTTCAAAAAGAAGGAATAAAATAAAAAGAGATAACAGCAAATGAAAGAAAGAAAAGATAAGCATTTGATACTATTTTTATATCTGTAAGGCTGGTTGGGAGTGGGTTTGGGAGAATATTTGCAGGGGCACTAGAAAGGAATAATTGTAAGAGAAGTATAACTCATGACTGATGGAAGCTATAAAAAATATTCAATTAATAGGCTTATAAAATATCCTTCAGAGCATTAAGGAGAGGTGGTTTGGTGGTCATGAATATCTTCAGTTTTCTTGTCATGGAAATATCTTAATTCTGCATTGATTTTGAAAGATAATTTTGCAGAGTACATCAATCTGGTTTGGAGGTTGTTTTCTTTTAGGGCTTGAAATACTTCACTGTCAGCTCTTGAGGGATTGTTTTAAGAAGTCTGCTGTGATTCTAATGGGTTTTCCTTTATAGGTGATTTATTTCTTTTCTCTAACTGCTTTTACTCTTCTGTCCTTGTGCTGAATTTCTTGAATCTTGATTATATGCCTTGATGTAGATTTATATTGGTCATGGCTATTTGAAGTTCTATATGCTTCTCTTACTTATTTTTATCTCATGGCTGAGACAAAATACCAGACATGCAATGTTAAAAGAGGAAAGGTTTAATTACTTCAGAGTTTATGGAGGTTTCATTCTGTAATTGGATGGGTCAAATGCATGGTGGCTTGGCAGAGGCCCTCCCTGAGGAGAAAGAATTCATGGTGGCAGAGAACAGTAAAGTAAACAAGCATGGACAGAGGGAGACAAGGCTCTTCCTGTCTCTTATATTATATACAGTCTAGTGAGATTAGGGTAGTATCAATCCAATCAGTGGAGTGATCCAGCAATCACCTACCAGTAATACCAATACCCTTAATTTTAGCATTGCATCATGAATCAATCACACACTGAAGATGTGGCAGTCTCTGAAAAGCCTGTCCCCATGAACTCATGAGGTTTTGGGGGGACACCTAGACACAAACCATACTAATGCTTCACTTATTTGTATGTCAGACTCTTTATCAATGTTTGGGAAGTTTTCTGCTATTATTTCTGTTAAGAGATTTTTTTTGTAGCATTTGTTCCATCTCTGGCTTTCTTATTGCCTCTGATCAATATTATATTGTACTTTGCTTCATCTTGCAGCTGTTGGATTGACCTTTTATGGTCCCTTACTATTTTTAAGGTACATTTCTTTTCATGGCAACTAAACACAATCCTATATTCTAGATCTGATATTGTATCCTGACATTTGTTCGATCTGTAGCATATATGTTCAATGGAATTTTTAGTGGATATCTAACTGGATGTCTCTTTGGTTCTGTTTTATGGCTTGCATTGTTTTTCTATGTTGAAGATTCATGGTTTACATCATTTTCCTAAGGTCTTTATCTCATCTGGTAAAATCCATCTATGACAAATCAACAGCCAACATCATACTAAATGGTCAAAAAATGAAAGCTTTCATTCTAAAATAAGGAAAAAGACAAGAATGCACACTATTAGCACTCTTGTTCAATAAAGTTCTGAAAACATTAGCCAGAGGAATTAGACAAATAAAAGAAACAAAAGAAATAAGGATAGGAAAGGAAGAAGTTAAATTACCATTATTTGCAGATGACATAATACTCCACATAAAAGACCCCCAAAATCCACCAAGATACTTATAGATTTAGTAAGCAAATTCCATATGTAACTGTATAAAGTCAACACTCAAAAATAAATAGCATCTCTTTATGTAAAAAACAAGTCAGTGAGAGTAAAATTAAGGAAACCACACCATTAAAAAATAACATCCGAAACAATGAAATACTTAAAAATCAATCTAAAAAAGTAAGTAAAATATCTATACATTGAATATTACAGTACTTTGAAAAGGAGAATGAAGAGGATATCAGAAGATGGAAAGATATTCCTTGCACATGGATAAGAAGAACCAACATAGTGAAAATGGCCTTACTCCCAAAATTATTATACAGATTTAATGCAATCCCATTCTAAATATGATTAGCAAACTTCACAGAACTACAGCAAACATTCCTAAAATTCAATTGGAAACTGAAGAAATCTAGAATAGCAAAAGTAATTCTCAGCAACAAAGTCCCAGCAGGTATCGTTAAAATTCCTGACTTGAATCTATACTACAATGCTACTGTGATAAAAACAGAATGGTAGTGGCAAAAAAAAGACCTGAATAACAATGGAACAAATGAGAAGATGCAGATACAAATCCAACCTCACTCAGCCTCCTTATCTTTGATAAAGGAGGGAAACACGCTAATTGCAAGAAAGATAGCCTCTTTAATAAATGGTGCTGGAAAAAGTGGCTCCCTTCCTGGTGAAGACTAAAACTAGACACATGTCTCTGACCATGCACTTAACTAAAGTCGAAATAAATCAAAGATATAAATAGTAAAATTGAAACACTAAATCTTCTGGAAGAGAAAATAGGTAGACCACTTGAACACATAGGTGTAGGCAAAGATTTCTTGAAGAAAAACCCAATCACACATGAAATAATACAAAGAATCAATAACTAGGATCTCATCCTATTAAAATCTTTTGCACTGCAGAAGACATTATCAAGAAATAGGAGGAGACAGCATGACTGAATTAAGGGGCACCTCATTCAGAGCTACTCAGAGAAATTCAACTGAAAACAAATGTATTTGGAAGAAAGGAGAGGATGTACACCCAGAAATGAAAATCAATCTGAAATGAGAGACTCATAGGTCAAGCAAAACTTAAGAAAGGACTTAATAAACCAGCCAGCGAGCCCACCCTGTTTCCAGTGGGTCCCCAGATCAGAATGACTGTCTGCCATACTTGGAATCTTAAAAGAAGAGAAAAATAGATATGCTAAAATACTGCGACTAAATTAATCTATACAGAATAGACTTGGGATATAACATACCCTTCCTCTTCTGCCTTCCTCCAAAGAGAGGATGCTACACCATAGCAGTAAACTCTGCTAACACACAGGAGTGAACTGCTCCCTCCCTGAACATTGGCAACTTTTCTTTTTCTTTCTTTTCTTCTTTTTCTTTTCCTATTATTTTCTTTTCTTCCCTCTCTTTTTGTGCACCACAGCGGTAACTGGAACCTCTCGGAATAAGATTAAAGACTATAGGTTTGTGTAGTAAATTAACTCCTCCCCCATGACTTGTGGCTAGAAAGTTGCAGGGACTTAAACAGCCTTGCACTGCTGTACTGAGCAGCAGAGGAATGGCCCCATGCTGCCAGAGGCAGGAGAAGAAAGGCACCAAAAACATCACCCCATCTTGACTGAGGAAGATACCGACTACAGCAGAGGCAGGTGGTGGTGGCAGAGGACTTTGTAAAGCAACGAGTGGGAAGTTAGCACCCCCACTTGGGAGAGGAATAAAAATTGGGACTGAGCAGCCATGGACAGCGACAGCAGATGCAGAGAACCATACCACATCACAGTATGCCACCTCACACTGCAACAAATGACTGGAGAGGACAGAGATTTGCCAGTGGAATATTGACAAAGAAGACTGAGAAAAGACCAAGAGGAGCCAACTCTGCATGGGACTGGGAACAGCCCCTGTCTCTGTCTGAAAGCAGAACAGCAACTGGGAGAGAGACATCACTAAGAGAAACAGGGTAAGGAGATGGCAGTCTGCTTAGGTACGTTCAGAAAGTACTGGCTGAAGAATCTGGCCTGAGGCTCCACACCTGGAAGTCAAGATCAGGCTCAAATCCAGCACAAACTCTACTGGCAGTGTTATGCAGTACTTTTGGGCTGTTGGTGTACACCAGAGGACCTTTGTTTTTTTTAATTTTATTTTTCTTCTTTTTTTCTTGTTTGTTTCCTTTTCCTTTTCTTCTTTTTTGTCTTCTAAATATATTTTTGTCCCAACCAATTTGTCATCTTTCCAAGTTTTGCCAATTACCTCTATAGACTTAATCATATTTTAATGTGTGAATACTCTCTCTAATTTTTCTGGTTAACTTTGATAATCCATTACTTACTCTTTCATTCTTTCTCTCTTGCCCTCTTCTCTGGCTTCCCAAAGCTTGTGTGATCATCCTTTATCCCCCAGTCTTGCTTCTACTTCATTTCTTTTAAGTTATCTCTGTTTTATCCATCCTTCTTAAATTTCCACACCAAAGGATAAAACCACACTACCAAGGGGAATCACCTTGTGTACAAGCTCCAAATTTATGATCAGTTCTGTTACATAATGTAGATTTTTATCCTATGTATTAAGGTACAAAACTAATAGTTACCCCAGTGTGTCAGCTTCTAGACTGTGCTTGCTGCTACTGTTATTGGTAATTATACTACTCGAGCTAGGATGTCATATCTGCTGTAATCATTTAGTCTCATTTGTATAACAATACTGGGAATTTTGGGGGAATAAATTCACCAAACCCCAACACCAAAGCACGGGAATGAGCCAAAGAGATGCCAGCATCTCATTCTTAATTATTTGGGAAGGTAGGATCTTGGGACTGATACAAACTAAGTGCCTCCTACACAGAGAAGCCATCCCAGAAGAACAGATTTTTCCTAGAGAGGCTTTGATATTAGTGATAAAGTTACCTATTACACACACCTATAAGAATCAACACAGAAAACAAAATAATTTTTTTAATAAAAGAAAAGACACAGAAGCATAATGCAACGTCAGACACCCAGCACATCCAGAACAAGTAAAGGAGACAACAATATAGAGTAAAATGGAAGACATACATGAGAAATTTCTGGAATGATACCAACTGAAGAAAGTAAACAAATCCATGAAGCTACAGAAGAAATCAGATCAGAAATAATCTCTCAGGTAAAAAAAATGACAACAAAAATAAAGGAATTGCTCAGCAAATCTAGAGAAGTCATAGATTAAAAAAAATAGAGGACCATAGAATAATGGTGGAAACTGTTAATGATCAGTACAGAAAAGAAATAGAAGGCGTGAAATGGATTCAAATAGATATACAGGAAATTAATATTACTTTGAAACCTGGCAAACCTGCTTAATCAAAATTGAAGATACACTTTCAGACCTTGAAGACAGGATCACAGCCAGTGATCAAAAATGGAAAGATCTCTTAAAAGTAAAAAGAGATCAGGAAATAACAATTCTACAGCTGCAAGACGATGAAAAGAAAAATAATATAAGAATGATAGGTATCCATAAAAAGCACGAGTCAATACAAATGACATTAAAACACTATTTGAAGGAGTAAAAGCAGAAAATTTCTGAAGCATGGAAAAAGAATCTGACATACAGATAAGTGAGGCATATAGAACTCCAATTAGTCATAACCAAAATAAATCTACACCCAGACATATTATAAACAAAATCCCAGAAATTCAGCATAAGAACAGAATATTAAAATTTATTAGAGAAAAGAAATTGATCACATGTAAAGGAAAGCCCATCACAATCATGGCACACTACTCAACACAAAACTTCAAATCAAGAAGAGCTTGGAGTGGAGTATTTCAAGTCCTGAAAGTATAGATCTTTCACTCCAGATTGATGTATACTGCAAAGATATCTTTCAAAGTTAATAGAGAAATAATATACTTTCATGACAAAGAACTCCAGAAGAAATTCATCACCACCAAACCTACCCCTCAAACAGAACTGAAAGGTATTCTAGACAAAGACAAAAATGACCCAAATTCCAAGAACAACAGAAATAACCACTAGGCAGTGCAGACGTTTAAAAACAGGAGAAAAGAAAGGAACCAGTAGCAGGAAAATGAAATGACAAAGATAAGCCAATACATATCATTCATAACGATCAGTATAAATGACCTCAATTCATCAATCAAAAGAAACAGATTCACAGAATGGATCAAGAAAAAAGATGCATCAATATGCTGTATAAAAGAAACACAGTTAACTCAAAAATTAACTCATAGACTGAAAGTCAAAGGATAGAAAACAATACTCCATGCAACAGGAGCACAGAAAAAAGCAGGGGTATCTATTCTGTTTGCAGACAATGTGAACTTCAAACCAAGAATGATTAAAAGAGATAAAGAAGGTCACTATATACTTGCTAAATTGGACAATTGAAAGCTGATTTTTGTACTTTGAGTAACTAATTTAAAAATAACAATATTCAATGTATTAACCTTTGTTACCCTCCTATTATTTTGCTTTGAAATTTTGTTCTACTTTTTCTCTTTAAACAAAAATGAAAAAAAATTTAAAAAATAGACTCAAATTCATGCATTGAGGAAGAAAAGTCATGAAATCCCTAAAGATCCTGTGGAAATTTAGAAGATCATCAATACATTCTTCCAAAATCTTTACTCTCACAAGATGAAAAGCACAGAAAAAATGGACAGATTCTTAGATACACAGGAATTACCAAGGCTGTATCAAGATGATACACAAATTGTGACTAATCCAATATCAGTTAATGAGATTGAAAATGTAATTGAATACTTACCAACAAAGAAAATTCCAGGTCCTCATAGATTCACTGCTGAATTATCCAAGAAATTTAGAGAAGACTTTTATGTCAATAGTAGTCAACACTTTTTAAAGAAATTGAAAGGGAAGCAATACTTCCTAACTCATTCCTGGAGGAAAGTATTAACTTGGTACCCAAACCAAAAATAGACCCAACCAAAAGAGAGACATGCAGGTCAATCTCCCTAATGAATACAGATGTAAAAATCCTTAAAAAGATACTAGCAAACAGAATGCAGCAAATCATCAAGAAGGTTATACACCAAGTTGTATTCATCACAGGAATATAAAGATGATTCAACATACACAAATGAATAAATGTAATACACCATATCAACAGAGCCAATGACAAAAATCACATGATCAGGCCGGTGAGATGGCTCAGCGGCATAAGTGCCTGCCTTGCAAGCGCGAGGGCCCGAGTTCGACTCCCGGATCCCACATACGAAAAAGGGGCCGGTGATATCGCTCAGCGGCAAGGGTGCCTGTTGGCACGCGAGGTCCTGAGGTAGACCCCCCGGTACCCACAAAAAAAAAAATCACATGATCATCTCAATAGATGCAGAAAAAGCTTTTGACAAAGTCCAACACCCATTCATGATGAAAACCCTACAGAAAATTAGAATAGATTGTCTGTACCTCAATATGAGAAAAGCCTTTTATGACAAACCAACAGCCAACATCATACTCAATGGACAAAAACTGAACGCTTTCAGTATGGAAAAGGAAAAAGACAAGGATGCTCACTATCACCACTCCAATTCAATATAGTTCTGGAAACATTAGAGCAGTTCAACAAGAGAGAGAATTAAAAGGAATAAGGATAGGAAAGGTTGAATTTAAATTATCATTATTTGCAGATGACATGATACTCTCCAGAGAAGACCTCCAAAACTCCACCAAAAGACCCTAAATTTAATAACCAAATTCAGTTGTGTAGCTGATATGTTGTCAACAGTTAAAAATCATTAACATTCTTGTACACAAACAACAAACTCAATGAGAGAGAAATTAGGGACAACACACCCTTCACAATAGCATCCAAAAAAAAAAAAAAAAAAAGAAAGAAGAAAAAAAAGAAAGAAAGAAATTTGTAGGAATCAATCTAACAAAGGAAGAAAAGATCTATATATCAAAAATTACAGTACTTTGAAAAAGGACATCAAAGAGGATGTCATAAAATGGAAAGACATCCCTTTCTCATGTATAGGAAGGACCAACATAGTGAAAATGGCCATACTCAAAAAACTGTTATACAGATTTACTACAATCCCTATCAAAATACCATTAGCGTACCTCACAGATCTAGAGAAAACATTCCTAAAATTCATTTGGAAACTGAAGAGACCTAGAATATCAAAGGCAATTCTGGGCAACAAAGGCCAGGAAAGAGGCATCACTATCCTTGACTTGAAATTATACTACAAAACTACTGTGATAAAATCAGCATGGTATTGGCAAAAAAAATGCCTGCAGATCAGTGGAAGAGAATAGAAGATGCAGACACAAGAACAACACACCGAGCCATCTTAATCTTAGGAAATGTGGGAAACACTTTCACTGGAAGAAAATAGCTTCTTTAATAATTGGTGTTTGAAAAACTGGTTTTCTACATGCCAGAGACTAAAACTAGTCCCGTGTCTATATCTATGCACTAAACTAAAGTAAAAATTGATCAAAAATCTTAATATTAAACAGAAACAGTAAATCTACTGGAAAAGAAAGTAGGTAGAAATCTTGAAGACACAGTTGTAAGTAGAGAGTTCATGAGCAAAATCCAAACTGCACAGGAAATACTTAAAGGAATCAACAACTGGTATCTCATCTTATTAAAAACCTTTTGCACAGCAAAAGAAATCACCAACACAATGAAAAAACAACCCATAGAGTGGGAGAAATTTTTAGGCAATTTTCCCTCAGACAATGGACTTACATCTAGAATATATAAATGAAAATAATCAGAACACCCAAATTCAAAGACCCATTTCAAAAGTGGGCTTCTGAGATTAATACACATGTGTAAACTTCTTATTGTCTCCCTCTTGTGAGATACTGAAAGAGTCAATACGTTCTAAAATGTACAATAGGTATTGTGAAACAGGAAATTTTTAATAGCAAAAAGGATCTACGATGGGAGAAAGGGGAAAGGATGGAAGGGAAAAAAGAAAAAATGTAAGTCAGTTAAACTTTTAGTGTCTCTTAGTACATTGAAAAGGAAGATTTGTGCTAATATTGATTGGAGAAATTTTTATGTCCATATCTTATACTCTAAATAACTTCTTTTAAGATAACTATATGCAATGTATTAGCTATTGTTATTCTCTTATTATTTCATTATGAAACTTTGTTTTACCTTTTTTGCATAAAATAAAAAATAAGAAATCACTAACAGTGAAAAGACAAACCACAGAGTGGGAAAAATGTTAGCCAGTTGTGCTTCAGAGAAAGAACTTACATCTAGAACATATAAAGAATTGAAAAATATCAGACCCCCCCGATTTAAAGACTCAATCTATAAATAGCCATTAGAAATGAATACCCACTACTCAGCCAAAGCAAAACAAATGGCAAATAAATATATGAAAAACTGTTCAACATTAGTGGTCACTTAAGAAATGCAATTTTTTTAAAAACAACACAGAGCTTTCATCTTACTCCAAAAAGAATGGCTATCAGCAACAAATCAACCAATAACAAATGCTGGAGGGACTGTGGGGAAAAAGGAAACCTTTTACAGTGTTGGTGGTAGTGTAGACTGGCGCAACCACTGTTGGAATTTGTATGGTGTTTCTTCTGAAAATTAGGATTAGATATCCCATTTGACCCAGTTATTACCCTTCTAGGTATCTTCCAAAAATAATTTAAAATGTCTCACCACAGTGGTGTATGTGCACCTGTATTTTTAGCAGCAAAATATATAATAGCTAAATCTTGGAAACAATTCAAATGCTCATTAACCAAGGAATGGATAAAGAAGATGTGAGTTTCTTTTATAGGAGTACTACACTGCCATAAAAAGGATAAATGAGACACTTATAGGTAAATGGATGCAACTTGAGACCATACACTTAAGCGAAATAAAATTGGACTCACATGTGTAAACATCACATTGTCTCCCTGGTGTGAGAAACTGAAAGAGTAAATAAGGACCAAAATATACAATATTGTGAAATGATAATATATTTTTCAAAAGGAAAGAGGAACCAGGTTGGCTGAAGAGGGAAAGGAAGGACGGGAATAGAAAAAAACTGTGAAACATGAAAAAATGGAAACAAAGCTTTGTAAATAGGGAGGGGAAGAGGGGTTGAAGGGAGGAGAGGTATTGGAAAAAAGAGGAATCTAAATATATCATGTATGTGTACAAATTTTCTATGATGAATATGATAATTATGCCTATCTAAAATGTACGAATATACTTAATTTAAAAAAAGAAATATACTATTTACACTAAAACACTATTATTCTGCACTGCACATATTCCTACTGTATATGTATATATATATATATATATATATATATATATATATATATGAAATGAGAATAAGTTAAATGTGAGTAAGGAAATCAACATACACAAAATGTTCAGGTTCCCTTCAGTACTATTTATACTGCAGTGAGATTTCAGCCAGTGTGCTTCTCCCCTTATGTTTATGAATTGATAAACTTTGATGGTTCACAAATGGATAAACTTTGATTGTCAATAATTGTGGGGGTCTCAGCTCCCATCCTCTGTGGGTGAGTCCAAGAGGTTCGATGTGTGCACTGGTGCTTAATGATTTTTATTCTTTCTTGCCATTATGGTCTTAGGGGCCTGGATAGACCATCTAGCCTTCTCTTGTTCCCACCACAAGCAGTATTGTCTTTGGTTTTAGTTTTGTTATTTTGGAGTGACAACCCAGAGCTTTTTTGCCTTTGTTTTATAACTGGATAATTTTGACTGTGTCAGAGGCAGTAAGGAATGTTGTGGCTTCTCAAGTGTCCAGTCTTCTGCTGATTTCTGAATGTACTTTCTTCATCTTTTTCCCTTGCCTCTTGATAATGTATGTTGCTGTTTACATTTGCTCCTTCTAGGCTGCTCAAGTTTAGTGTGCCATGCATCATCCTTTGGTGACACCATTTATTTCTGGGATTCTCCTCTCACCAACCTCTCTGTCCACACCCCATGGAGCATCATTTCCAGTCCATAAACACATTGCTCCCCAGGGCTCACAGAACTTTGTAGATTTTGACTAGCAATGGGAGGATTTCCACTTAGGCACCAAGCTCTTCTGAATCTGGAAGGCAAGTAGAGCACAGATCCCATGAGCACCATTATGCTTTGTGCACATATGACTCCCTAAACCCTCACGCAGTCATAGTGGGGCTTTTTGGAGGGGGCTGGACCTAGAGAGTGTGATGCTGAGATTAAGGACATGATGCTGGGATTTATTCATGGTGCAATACTAGAGTAAAGGGTTCCCCACCCTGGATGTGAAAGCTTCACACTCTAAGAAAGGGTAGCCTGCATAGAATATAAGTGCTGGAAAGAGAGCTTCTGTTGTCACTTCTCTTTTGCTGACTCTTTGCTACCTCACTGCTTTGCTACTTTGTGCCTGTTATGAACTTTTCCTCCTCCATGATGATCCTCTGCCATGTCACACTGCCTTGGAGCCAGAAATAAACTGAAACTTCCACAAATTGTCAGCCAAAATAAACCTTTCCTCCTTAATTTGGGATTTTGGGTATTTTGTAACTAAGACAGGCATAGGGCTTGCTGCTGTTTGGGGGAGCTATGAAAGAGTGCAGAATTTGGCACTACTTTAGCATCTTTTCTCATCTCCTGGATGACACTGATCACAACTGTTGCCTGTCCAGTGACTTACTGAGGCAGTGATCTCTTAGTGTCTGGTTCTGAGTCCCTTACCAGAACTGTACCCTTGTTCCTTTGTTTCCCACATGCTCACTGGTACTAACTCAGTCACTGACTTTGAATGATTCTGTCTTTCAATTTCTCTAGTGCTATGATGTGTAAATACCTTGGTCTCTATGCGTGCTATCTTCCAGTTAGAAGGGAATTAAACAGGTGAGCACTGGAAATCCATTGCTAGGCTGGGTGACTATTGCAGTAGCCTTACTGCTGCTGCTGTTCCCTCAGGAAATCAGATCTTTTCCTAAGTTAGCATGTTCATTGAACCTGTAGTGCAAGTAGTACCAGGATCATGAAATGAATCACCTTCTTTTCCTAAATACCCCTGATGCTGCCTTTCATCTCATGTGCTTCTCTTTCAAGTTGTCTTCACATATTTTTGCCTTATTTGCCACTGATTTGCTGTACCCATGCTTCCCAGTACATATCTTGCATGAATCCTTTGAGCACTGCTTTCTGTAGTCAAGCATGATGGTTCTCCATTTTTTTCAATACATATATATTTTAAATTACAGTCTGTAGTTCTTAAGAACACAAGTTTTCTCATATCAATAAAAGCTTTCTCAAATTTTGAAAACAGATTTTTCCTGAATTTATTTTCTATAAATATTGTAAAATACATTTTCTAAATAGCAAAATATGTTTTTTATTAGTAGTATAATTTTTCACAAGTATTGAATGTACTTCTTTAAAATAAAGAGGGAACACGTTCAAGATCTTTGAAAACTCTAAATTGCTGTATATTTATACTGGGACTGAAACTTTTTCACACACTCTCTCCCTGATGAAAGTTGGTATGATGTTTATTAGTATCACTATGCCACAGGAAATAAATACAACTGGTATTTATACATCATATGCCAAGTAGTATTTCATTCCTTGCTTCTATGATTGAGGGCAGGTTCTTCATGTCCTTAAGGTAGCCATGAAGAACTCATCAGGATAAGAAATGAGGGATATCCAGACACATGCTTTGCTAATTATTCTTTGCAATATTTCTTGTAAATCAACATGACTAACAACATTAGCCAAGTAACTATCCCAAAGATTCATAAATTGAGCCTGGAATATATGTTCACATTTACAAAGACCCACTTGAAAGCAACCAGTCCAAATTCATATGGATTATCTCATTTAATTTCTTACAGCTGATCACAATGAATCCACTGTGCTAAAGATTTGCATACAGTGGGCACTGACTACAGGTTTAGTGTACATACCTCTATTATGCATCTTTTTTCTCAAATATTCTTCTCTACCATAAATCTATTGCTTAAGATTCACACCCTTCAATGATTACTTATATTCTTTATGTATAATAAAATAGTCTTATATTTAGAATGTATGTAAAACTGTATTATCTCTAGTTATATATACTACTCTCTTTTATGCAGTTGTTTATAAATTATATATAAAATATAGAATAAACAATATGTGCAAGTACACTTGAACATATGATCTTCACAAATTGTGATAGTACTATGAGAGTTGTGAATGAAGCAAATATCAGGAAAGTAAGTTGTTTAATATCACACTGTTTGAAACTGATGTGTAACTGGTGTTCAGATATTTATTTACTGACCTCAAAATAATGGAACTGTTATAAATAAATATTGTCTGAGAAATTAAAATTATGCCTTTTTGCTCTCACAAGAATTATTCTCTTTATGTCACAGAGTATGTGAAGACTGGCTTACAAAAATAATATTTTTTCCTCAGGATGTGTTAAAAATAGTTACTAAGTTTAGTGCCCATGATCACTTCTTTCTGTATCCCCTCAATTTAAAAAAAAGTGTTCTTCACATTTGAAAATAAAATAAATGGACTATGTATATAAACAAGTAAGTCATGTTCATGCTGTATTTCTCAGATAATATTTAAAGTCAAATTAACTTTGTTCCCAGAGTGGAATATTACAAACAACACCTGGATCACTTGGATTTGTACTATAATGCATATGGTGGTGAGTAACATCAAATTCTGGGAATTGTCTGAAAAAGCAAAGTTAACACCTAACTTTGGACTCAAGGAACAAATACATTACATTCTAGAATTCAATCAATGGTCCAACAAATAAAGCTTTAGAGAATATTCCCTTAGTGTTTTCAAAATAGTTTGTATATTTAAAGTGCATATTTACTTATCTCAATTAAAATAGTTGCATTATTATTATCCACATTTCTATTTATTTCTCAAATAATTTATTTACTTAGTAATTGAACAAGTTTGTACTCAGCATCTACAATATAAATGCACAACTATACATAAAGATGACACTAATTTCCATATTAAATTTGCTCCTGTCTCAATCAAATTTTGCTTCAATTTACTTTTGGGCAGATACAAATAAGGATAAGGTAGTAACTATCATTTGTTAAAAGTTTACTATGAACTAAGGATTTTTTTTAAATTAAGTTAGTTGATCTGATGTAGGGCCTAGTCATTTTCAAAGCTTGATAACATTTTTGGCTGCATATTGATGACTAAGAACCACTAAATTGAATTTGGTAAGGTGCAATCTCTAAATATTTTTTGCTTTACATGTACCTATGTCTCCGCAAATTTCATATTTTTCTCTTAGACATACCCACACTCAATGGGCTGTGTTTTTATTGTCTCAGAAATACTAATCTGCTTATCCCAACTGGAATATAAATATAAATGTATATGTATGTAAATGAATACTTATTTTTCTCTACCATAGCACTTTATTAACTGAATTATATTGATTATCCAATGCATATCAGATGCAGTTGTAGGTATTTGTTATGGATTGTGTCCAGATGTGCCCTCAAAGCCTCATGCGATCATAAGGGTTATTTTTGGAAATGGCTGAATCTAGAGTGTGTGATTGATTCATAGTGCAATGCTGTGGTTAAAGTGTTGGGTTTAAGGGTGGGTGACTGCTGGATCAGTCCGCTGATTAGATTGGCACCACCCTAATCCCAGCAGTCTAGATACAGTATAAAAGGAGCAAAATGATGTTGTTAAAATCTCTTTGTTCCTTTTGCTGTCTTCTGCCTGCCATGAATTGCTCTCCTCTGTGAAGCTACCCTGCCTTGGAACCAGCCAATAATGAACTGAAATCTGTACAAACTGTGAGCTATACAAACCTTTCCTCATTTAACTTTGGGTGTTGGGTATTTTGTCTCAGCAATGAGAAAAGTACCTAATAAAGTACTTTTATTTATGTTGTCTAATTTCATTTAATTCATGAGTAATTCTGTGGGATAAGCATTGTCTCCCAATTTATGAATGATAATTTTATGGCTTAGAGGGTTTCAATAAGTTGAATGAAGAATATACAGATAAAGTTTCTGAGCTAGAGATTTCAAAGCAAATTTTGAGCTAATGTTCATCGAATGCCTATGCTTTCTCTTTCCATAATACTAATAATTTAATATTATTTTCTTTATGGTTTATACCTGTTTTGAAGAAAATATGTAACACAGAATACCAATGCAGAAGATGAGGAGAAAAAGACCTCTCCTGATTCAACAAAGCATGTATAAATGAAATAGAAACATATTTGTGTTCAAATTTAGTGACTCAGATTCCATCCACTTGGCTACAGTTCTCTCCTTCCATTCAAATCCTACAGCCTACTCCCAAGTTTGTTTTGAAATGATAACTTGAAATTTCCTTGAACTCTGAAAAGCACAATTCAAAAATGATACTGATGATTCCACATTACTGGGCACATATTATGAAATAAAAAGTACAAACTATATTTAGATCCACACTGCCTTTATAAATTCATCATGATGAAATAGTAGAGGAAATCCTTTTATTATTTAAGAAGTTAAGGTAAAAATAAAGAAACAATTAAAGAGGAACAAATGGCATAAGTTTAAAGAAATGAGTGAAAAAGATGGGAAGGACAGAGAGAGGGGAAAGAAGAAGAGAAGAAGGGAGGGATATCAGAGATCCCTGCAATTGGCTCCAATCTGCTGTCAGATGTTATGGTGCACTGTGAGAATAAAGAATCAGACAGAAAAGAGCAGTGTAGCAGGGATCTGGGATGACCAGTTGTTTCTGGGGAACAAAAGGCCACAAGGCCGCCAGAACCTTGGTATTTATTGATTACCTCTGTTTCAAGAACAATGATGAAGAGCAACGAGTGTTTCTGGGAACAGTAATGGTGACTACGATAGGCTTGTAAGAAGAACAAAGCATTCTTTCAAGGACAAGACAGGGGGAAATAAGGAAACTGTAGTTACCCCAGGTGCCTTATCTTCCTCAGCAGGTCTGATCTTGCCCTGTGAATGTCACAGAAGTAACTAGCCCTAGGGCTTTCAGCTGTGACCAGAAAAGAGCAGGGAATTTCTGTGTTCCAATCTGGTTCAAAGAGCAGGACAAAGATGACCTTGGACATCCTCTAGACTTAATTTAGAATTTGTTGTCACCAACAAAGGGAGGGAGGAAATAAGGGAGGGAGGGAGAGATAACACGTTTTAGCCCCGTCAAATTAATGATAAATAAAAAATAGGTGACCTACTTCATAGAGACCTCTGGGATTGAAATCAGTCCTTGGGAGGCTCTAACACATTCCATGTACAAATTCCTGGCATAGTAAGTTATGTCAAGAAGACTTAGCCCTCACATGTTCTAGAATAGTATAGAGAAGCTCACTCCAGGATATTTTTGTGTTATAAAAGAAAGTAATGTCCAGATCTAGCAACCATATGTTTCTCTACTGGCAGCAGCAAAGAGGTCTTGTCTGGACAGATGTATATAGTTTTCCACTTGCCATTTTAAATAACTAACTCTTTTGATCATGTCAAACAAATTTCAACTCTAAGTCATCATTTGAGCATATTGTTGGCATGTAATAATATGAACTAATCCAATTTAAACTTTTACCTCTAGAAAAAAAACTTAGCAACCTGAGGTAATTCTTCAAAGTGCCAGATGGGAAAAAAAATTAGTATCACAGCAAACAGCAAAGAACAGTACTTCAAACTTGTTTGTTCTGACAAAGTCTTCAGTTTTAAGTTATTGGAGTAGAATAGGAATACAAAATATTGGACTGAAAGATAAGGAGTTATTAGTTAATTCTGCATCTCAATATACTGCAACTTTTACAAAATATATTTGATGCTATATATTCCTATAGAGATTATTTTCAAAACTATAAACATTAGGACATCAAACAGATTTAATTTTGTCTAAAATCTTCCATGAAATCATTGTCAGTGCTGTAGACCCTACATGTTGGCATAAAAAGAGATCTCTTTATAATTTGAATATTGAATGACAATGAAAATGAATTATACCTACCTACATTTTACAAGACAACACTTATAGTCATTCATTCAACACTATTGAGTGCTTAACAGTGTTCAACTACTTGAGAAATAATAGAAGATGAGACTAATACCTGTTCATGAGGAACTTTCATTTTAACAGGGTAATACAATCACAAATACAGATAATCAGATAAACTTTAGGGTATGAAAAGTATCAATAAGAAATTTTTACAAGTGAGAGAGAAATTTGATAGCCACTATAATTTACCGGAGGAAACCATGGCAAAAAAGGAACATTTGAGCAAAGAAACTACCATCCAAACAAAGATCATTGTGAAGAATAGTCCAGACAAAGGAAACAGAAAATATAAAGGCAAAAATGAAATAATTAATTTGATATTTTTAAGGAAAATAACTTTTTATGATAAGAATAATGTGAGTGAGTAGAAAAGTGGGAAGAGAAGGTGAAAGAGGTTTTCAAACATCACATTTTTAGAGTTATTATATGATATATATATGTATATATATAGCATATATGTTAATTGACCTGATTTAATCATCAAAAAATGTGTACATGTATCATGGTATCACAGTATACAACATATGTATGAAATTAATATTTTCAAATAACAATAAAATTTTAAATTCTTGTGGGAGATGCCTTGCACCTTTCAATATGTGAGGAAATAGCTAAAAACTGCAATTTGTGAATCTGAAATTGGGTTTTAAGAAGACACTTCTTAATTTTATGCTTTCCTGCCTCTAAAATTATGAGAAACAAATTCTGCTATTTATAAGCTATCCACTCTATAGTATTTTTTCTACCAGACAAAACAAATGTACTTAGACACTCTGCATTAATTTTAAAAATTCTCATTATCTCTCTGACTACTAATATCCTTCCCAACATGATGTAGTAACTGTCTGTGTTCATGTTCCTATTCTGTTCTTCCAGACTCTTCTCCAAAATGTATTCAAAAGTATCCAATTCAATATTCTAAAATTGTGAATGTTATTTCACATCTTTGCTTAACCCTCAATTTTATTTTATTTTATTTTTTATTTATTTATTTTTTTTTGTGGGTACCAGGGGATCGACCTCAGGACCTCGCGCGCCAACAGGCACCCGTGCCACTGAGCGATATCACCGGCCCCTTTTTCGTATGTGGGATCCGGGAGTCAAACTCGGGCCCTCGCGCTTGCAAGGCAGGCGCTTATGCCGCTGAGCCATCTCACCGGCCCAACCCTCAATTTTAAACATATATGTATATTGTACTGTTTGAATAATATGCCTACTTTCCCCGTTCACCCAACTTCCATAGTCTCTGGTTGCAATTCTACTTTCTACTGTTGTGAGTTCAAAGTTTTTAGATTACACATATAAGGCAGATACAGCAGTATTTGTCTTTATCTACCAGGCTTATTTAACTTAGCATAGTATCCTTGATTGATCCATGGGGTTGTAAAATAGAAAATTTTGTTCTCTTTAAAGTTTGAATAGTATTCTCATGTGGGTATACAAAACGTTTTTTCAAATGTACTTCATGAGCACTTAGATTGTTTCCTTATTTTGGTATTATGAATAATGTTAGAGTGAAGATGAAAATACACATATTTTCCCTTACATAAGAATGGTATTGCCAAAATAACCTGGAATTAATTTTCCTCCTTTGTTCTTTGTTTTAACAAATGTTTGTTAAGAATCTTGGAAAAATCGATGGAACATAGAAAGATCAAATTCATGGGGTGAGGTAGAGCCTGAAGATTATACCCCTTGCTGACATAATTTCACTTACAATCAAGATGCCTCACTAGAACTTTTACAATTTACCCACTTTATAGTTTTTTGTTTTTCTGTATGTCTTCCCTAAATTTTCATGTAATAACAACAGAAATAATGTTTCCCTTACTAATAATCTGAATATTAACTATTAAATTCCAAAATCGAACATTGTCTTTAACACTTATACATCTTAGTATCTTCATATAGAATCTCATTTATTCACATTTAGGTGTTCAACAAAGGACACTGCTAAATAGAAAGATCTTAATAGAAAAAAGTTATTTGTTGCTAGCACACATTTCAGTAAATGGTATGTATGAGGAAGTAATAAAATTAATACAATAGGACACAGGCTGCTCTGCAATGTGTTAGATCTGGGATCTGCTTGTGGCTGTACCTCAATTCTGTAAACCTTTAAGTGAATCTTTGCTATGAGCCTCATTGTGCAAATATGATTACCTGGGGCATACTTATTCCTCTCAACAGAACAAACTGTTTTCAAGCATATTTAAAGCATCCATTTACATACAAATACATTTGCATAGAAATTCCTGATGACAATTCTCAATTCATTACAGTAACTCCCACATGCCCTCTACTTGGCAACACTTAGTTAGTCTGGTTCAGGTTGCTGTACCTTCATCACTGTAATAAAATTTTCTTTAAAATGTCTTCTCAATTTTTAATTAAAAATTTTAATTAGAAATTATCCAGGCCCCTATTTGGAGTGAATTGCCAATGTTTGCATTACAACACTTTTGTTCATTAAGCTCTACCAAAGCTATTGCCACTGAATACCAATATACAGATGAGCATTAGCCTGTTCTCAAACTCAGTGAGTGGGAGATGCATTATTGCTTCTTGATAACTGACTGTGCCGGAGGCAGCCACATGGACATAATTGCAAAGGATCTTTGCCTTCCCTCCTTGTATATTTTCTTCCCTTGGCTTCAATTGATCCTTCCTCCCTAACCTGCCTGACTTTATGAGAATTATTTCTCACCATTTCTTCTCATGGGCATATCAATAGTTTTGGGAGGAGCTTGGACAAACATAGCAAAATAATTCAGACAACTACCATGTTCCCAAAAGGTAGTAAGATATTTTAGGTCAGATTATCTCAAAACACATTTTAAAAATGATCTATCAATATCACCTAGTATACTTCTTTAAAACTTACATTCTGAAAGGCACCTATAGAACTACTGAAAAAGAAGTATTAGAAATGGTGCCAGGAGTTATATTTTTACATGATTCTCAGGTGATTCTGAATAAAAGAGGAAGATATATCTATCCCAACAGATGTACAAGTGTACCAAAATATAAGAAACATTATGAGTCTGTCACCAGAAGCAGAATGGAACACAACATAATATGGAAGAAAGACCACAGAAAAAAATCTGGAATAGCTAATGCTATTATTTATTTTGGCAAGAAAATCCTCTTAGGACTTACACAAACTACAGTCATGCTGCATGTCAATAATCTTTGCTTAAAATAGATAATAATTGCTGGCACTTAACATGTGTGGGCATTTTGATAAAAGGTTCATCATTATCTTTATTCTGCATAATGTAGTGTGCCATTTATAGAACTAATTTAAACTTCTACCAGTATTATCCCATTGAATTCTCAATCAACTTGTAAAATAGGCACTATTCTTATTCTCATTTTCTAGATGAGAAAAGTGAAGCACAAAGAAAGAGGTTAAGGGATTTACCCAATGGTTAGTACCTAAAACAATAAAAGTGCCTAGAACTGATGCATCTCCCTCAAAGCAACAGGAGATTCAGAAATGCAAGGACAAAGCTTGCTTAGACTGAGTTCCCACTGCCCTGCTTGGAAATTTTACAGAGCAGTGCTCTATCTAGAACTGAACTGAGATAAGACCAAATATCTCCTTGAATACAAAGGTGAAGATAGGATGTTGGGACCTTGGAAAGACCCAAAAGCTACGAGGCATAGATCTACCCTGACCATTCTCCAAGTTTCGGGCTCAAGCATTATGGTTCTCAAAATCTCTCTCCTATTATCTCATTGGATTTTGGATCCCCAAATGATAGCTTTCCATGTATTGTTAAGACATCTGAATGCTGAGGCTTTGGGCTGCATCTTAACTATCCAGAATCCCTTATCTGGGTAAACTGAGGAGTTTCTCCATTTATTAATATTCTGAATCCCATATTGTATCTTCTTTTCACTCCTGGACATGTGAAATCAATGTAACACATTAATTCAGCTGAATACATTATAAGCAATAAAAACATAATGTGCTAAGGTTTTACTATGTGTATGGGAGCTTTCTAAACTATCAATACCACGTGTAAGTAAAGATGGGAAATTTGGACACTGTTGCAGCCACTAATATGGACAAGTTTAGTTGCAGAAAAAGGGGTAAGGAAGAGTACAGTATGAAATTAATAACATTTTATTAACTTTCAAATTTGAAAGTTGTTCATCTGTGAGATTTAAGGTAGAATAAAAATTATTTTTTATACTTCAGAATGTTCATCACCATTTTAGCTCTTTCAGAATTAGATGAAATGAAAATATCTGAAATTCTTTGCTCATTTGTTCACATTCATTGAAATGGCCTCAATGGTGTCAATATCTCCAAAGTGATGTTTTTCACCTTCTGAGGTTTAAGTCACATTATAATGAATTCATGTGAGAAGTAATAATATGAATGAAGTTCATTTTGTGGAAAAGGTAATCAAATCAATTAAAGTTCCATTAATTAGAGAGTGATTTCCTCATGGAGGACAATAAAAGAAGTGTAAAAAAAATTTGATAACAAGTAGGCAATTCTTCCATAAGCCTGGCCTGATAGAGCCATGTCTGCTCTGTCCTTAGGGCAAAGCATCTCAGTATTGTATATGTCCTGGAGGTACAAGCATAATTTGAGGAAATGATGAGAGATTACAGATTATTTGCCTTGTTGTCATGATTTCAGCTCATAATTAATCTGGGGATACTTTGTAAGGAACTTCAAATTTTAGGATATCTGATTGTGTTAATAACCATCTGAATCTGAATTGTGTGGCTTCCTCAACATTAAAAAGCATATTTTTATATGTTTCAAAATAAAAATGGGGGCTGGTGAGATAGCTAAGAGGCATAAGCACCTGCCTGGCAAGCGTGAGGTCCTGAGTTCAACTCCTGGTACCCACATAAGAAAAAATGGCCAGTGATATCACTCAACAGCATGGGCCCCTGATGGTGTGAAAGGTCCTGAGTTCGACCCCCAGTACCCATAAAAATAAATAAATAAATAAATATAAATGGGCTTTAATTTCTTCCACTATTACTATTGCACTTTATCCTACTATAATCTTTCTTTCTTAAAGATTGTATTACTTTTATTTTACTTTAACTTCTTAAATAATTGGACACCAGCTAACAATAAAACATGAATAACCAGAAAGCTTGCATTTCTCTGATATGAAAATTTTAATATATCCCAGAAGAAAATAGGTCACAATCTATATCAGGTTTAGGAATTTTCTTCGCTCCACTTCTGTAAAGAATCTTTATCTATTTTGGTCAACTGTTTCTTCTGAGCCTATAGAAATTTTTCTGTAGGTTGAATATTTAATTCATTTAATAATATGCATTACATTAATTAATTTTTGTATGTTAAACCAACTTTGAATTTCTAGGAAAATATCAGTGGTCGTATTTTTTACTTTTTCTTATATATATGTAGAGTTGGTTATGTAATATTTCACAGGAAATTTTACATTATTTATGAGAAATATGGTTCTATTTTTTTTCTTTGGCTTTCATGTAAGGGTGGCATTGGTTTCAGATGACACAATCAAGGAAGTCCCATTTTCATAGATTTTTTGAAAAAGTAAACTGAGCTTTAAGATTATTTCCTGATCATGTGTTTGAAAAAATTCACAAATGAAGAAATCCAGTCATGAACTTATGTTTCTGGAAAGATCTTTAATTATTAATTTAATTTCTTAACTTTTTACACTTTTATTCACAATCTGTATTTCTTATGTAGAGTCCTGTTATTTGTGACTAACTAGAGATCTATTAATTTCACCTAAGTTGATAAATTTGCTGGTATAAATTTTTCATACTATTCAATTATAATCATTTTAAATCCAGAGATATTAGTGGTAATTGTATTCTGAATTTCTGTGCTCTGGGACTTCATTGTTTTTCATATGCCCAGTTTATACAAAGTAATGTCAAATTTATTGATTTTTACAATAAGCAGTTTTATTCCACTTAACTTCTCTATACATATGTTGCTTTTGTTTCACTAATTTATGCTTTACCTTTCATTTTCTTTCTTTCCCTTCACTTTTGTTTTCTGTCATTTTTATAGATTTTGAAGGGGCTCTTAAAATGAGTAACTTAAGGGTTTTCTTCTTTATTAAATTGGGCATTAGAAACTGTAAGTTTCCCAGTAAGCACAAAAACTATATCCCGCCAAATTTGATAATTTGTGTTTTATTTCCATTAATCACAAATTGTAAAATAAACTTCTTTGCATAAAGTTTTATGGTTAAGAATCTGTAAATAAAATTCATTATATTAATAGAAAGAAGGGTAAAACATGATAATTTCAATAGATTATGAACAAATTCAGAAAAAGCATTCTGAATTTACATTCTGTGACATTCTTTCATGATATATAAAACTCAACAAATTAAGTATAGAATGAATGAACCTTGTTATGGCTTATGTCTTGATGTCACCCCTAAAAAACTTCATGAAGTCATAGAGAGGACCTTTTCAGAGGTGATTGGATCTAGAGTGTGTGGTGCTGTTATCAAGGGTTTTTGATTATTAAATCAGTCCACTGATTGGTTTGGCATACTTCTGGCTGGGATTAAGGGTGAATGTACTATACCATAGGGGAGGTAGCCTGCATATAAGATACAGAAAGAGGACTAATATGCTCTCTGCTACTTGCTTTCCCTGGATGATTTCTCCTCTGCAATGCCCCTGTGCCATGCCACCCTGTCTTGGGGCCAGCTGACTATGCAGTGAAACCTCTACAAATTGTGAGAAAAATAAACATTTCCTCCTTTAACTTTGGGTGTCAGATATTTTGTCTCAGCACCAAGAGAAAAGTAGCTAAGACAGAATTTATTACCATGAGTGGGGTTATTGCTGTGACTGTACCTGACCATGTGGTTCAGGGGACTTGGAACTGGCCTGTGGGAAGAGTTTGGAAAGGTTCAAAGATGCTGGCTCAAATAGCAGCCATGGAAAATTTTAGGCTGTACTTGATGGGAGATTCTGGTCAGTGCACAGAATACCAGAAAGCTGATAGAAATCCTGCTGATAACAACCAGGCTCAGTAGGTTTCTGCTGAGAAGAAGGACTGCATTGGTTGTTGGACTCCAGATGATGTGTGCTATGGTTTGGCACAAAGTTTGTCTGCATTTTGCTCATGTCCAGAGATTTTGTCTGAGACTAACAGTAAGGATGGTAGACTAATATTGTAGAAGAAATTTTAAGGCAGTCTAATGTTGAGGTGGTGGCATGGCTACTTTTGGGGACTTTTAGCCAGATTTATGTTGAGAAACAAGATCAAAGACCCCAGCAGAATGATTCAAAATATTGTGAGTTTTTCCAGAAAGAATGCTCCAGTAAAGTTGTAGCCTGCAAAAATGGAAAAGAGGAGAAATTGGTCACTGAAAAGACTACCAAGAAAAAGCCATGTATTTCAGAAGACAACAGAAAAGATGGCCTGAGGACAACACAGGAACCATCAGTACTCATCTTTACAGCCTCAGAGTTGCAAAGGTGAAAGACTGTGCTGTGAGAAGAAAGCTCCAGAGCACCATGTTCCATAATGATGACAGCCTAGAGACTTTGTTTCTCATGATTGAGTTCAGAGTGCTCAATGATCCAGGTGCTTAACCCCTACAGCCAAGAGAAAAGGAAGTCTGTCTATTGCTCCAGCTGGCAGAAGACCCTGGCATCATCCACATAGTGCTGGTTTTAGGTCCATGCAGAATCCAAGACTTGTGGGATCAAGAAAGTTTCCACTTAGAATTCAGGAGAAGGACTGGGAGACCATGCAGTGTGCCCCTGAGATGGCAGTGTGTGAAGCTGTGAGTGTGAAGCTGAAGATGCCATGAAGATCCCAGAAGTTTGGAGAAGCCAGTAATGTGGCTTGTCTGAGGAAATCTTGAAGGAAGGAGCAGAGCTGGCACAAGAGAGAAGCCATAGGAGCTACAACTACCACCAGTGCCATAGAGGCAGAGCGACACAAGCCCTTTGGAGTTCACATCTTGCCACAGATTGCCTGGGATTCTGGACATGGAACTACAGGTCTTAATATTTACCTGGCTGGATTTTGGACTTGCTTTGGTCCCATTCCTTTGTATCCCGATTTGTGACTTTTGGAATGGAAATGTCTATCTTGTGCCATTAAATGTTGGAAGGGTTTAACTTTCTTTTCATTTGCATAGGGGATTGCAGCTAAGATTTTGCCTTAAATCTCAGAGGAGATTTTGCTCAGAGGAGCAATGCTGAAAGTGGTAGAACTTTGCCAACTCTTAGAGATGGATAAATGCCATTTGCATAAAGGGATGTGCATAACTCATTGAGGCCATGGGTGGAATATTATGGCTTGTGTCTAGATGTCCTCCAAAAGCCTCATGCAGTGATGGGGTGGGGCTTTTCAAGGTGCCTGAAACTAGCATGTGTGGTGCTTGAATAAAGTGTGTGTGATTACTAAATCAGTCTACTGATTGTTTTGGGATAGTTCTGGCTACTATTAAGGGTATGAGTTCTTCATCAGCCTTAGGGTGGGCAGCCTGCATAAAATATAATGGCCAGAAAGAGGGCTAATGTGCTTTTGTCTACCTGGTTGCCAAGGACTATTTCTCCTTTGCAATGCCCCTCTGCCATGGTACTCTGCCTTGGAGTCAATCAACTATGGACTGAAACCTCTGCAAGCTGTGAGCCAAATAAACCACTCCTCCATTAACTTTGGGCATTTTGTCTCAACTATGAGAAAATTAACTAAGACAGAATTGAAACTAAGACAAATCTCAACACAATAAAGGACATATATGATAAACAAACATCTAGCAAAATACTCAATGTTGAAAAGTTGAAAAAATTTCCTCCTAGGTCATGAAAAAACAAGAACACCCATTCTAACCACTTTTTTCAACATTTTACTGAAATTCTAGATACAGCAATTAGGCAATACACACAAACAAGGCCATAGAAATTCACAAGAAAGAAGTAAATTTGTCCTTGTTTGCAGACAAAATTAACATATATAGAATTTTTAAAAAATCTTATAATAAATAAAAATTCTGTGAAATAGCAGGACATTAAATCAACATGAAAAAGATCACAAGCAAGCATAAAATTGCCACTTCATTCTAGGGAGGCAATGAGTACCTGCCCTAACCATGAAAATGTTGACTATGACATTGTTAATCTAATAGCATAGGACTCTGTGAAATGTTCCAATTCTCACAGGAGACTGCACTCCAGATTGAGAAAGTCTCTGAAAGGCAGAATGAGGATGTGAAATCCAGACTGAAAAGAGGACAATCAGCCAGACAGATGGAAAGTACACGAAGGAAAAGGAGAGGAAGTGGAAAAAAATAATAATGTTAGTATACAATAGGAAAAGAGTTCAGCCACATAGAGGATTATGGTGGGAGACGTCTGTATATGTGGGTACCTCAGGAGGAAGAAAGCAGAAAATGTTCAGTTTCCAATCCCAGTACTACTCTGCTCTGCTCAGTAGCATTCAGAGTGAAAGAAGCAACTTGAAACTGGTCAGCCATGCCACCAAAAGCACAGTTGTAGTAATTTATGGAGGTTTGGCCCACAAAGTACCTACCCACAGACTATATTAGTGAGGGATTTGGTGCACAGATGGGTTTTTCTGGGAAATCATTTCTGGGTAAAAAGATTGGGGTGGCAGGAGTTGGCCAGTCTTACCTGTGTAGACATGGTAGAGAACTTATCTACAAACACAAAGGACGAGTTCAGCTTTCTCACTGACTGAAATGGCTCCTGCTTGGACAATGGTGGAGAACTCTAGACTTAAGAAAGATGAAAAAAAAATTACAGCAACCCTTTTATCCAGAAGCATCCAAAAATAGAAGTCTGGGGAAAATAATTTCTTCCAGTATAAATATAACACAAAGACAATTAGGCAGTTTTTGTTTTTATTGTTTCATTTTTTGTTGTTGTTTAGGTATGTGTGGGAGATTTGTGTATGCATGTAAGTTTGTAAAAGTCCAAGTGATTGGTTTTGCTTCTACAGTGATTTATCTAGTTTTTGTCATGCTCTCCTATGTAAGAGTTTCTAATTTTCTATTTCTACTCGTTTTTTAATTGGATTCAACCTCCCTATATATCTGTCACTTTCCATTTATATTTCTTTAGACTTGCTTTTTTCTTTCCTTCCCCATTCATACCCTCTCAAAACTCATCATTGCTTCCCATTTCTTTTCTTCTTTATAAGTATCATTAAAACATAATATTTCTTTTTCATTACTCTCTCTTCTCTTTCCCATGTTAGAGAAATAGTAGAGAAATTTTCAGGTTTGGTATAAATTATAAGTTGCTATATGATTTTGCTTTAGATATACATATTATATCAGTAATAGCACTTAATAAAAATGATCTTAATTCTCCACTTTAAATACAGACACTGTAAGAATGAATTACTCAGAGTAATGGACTGTACCTATTACTTTGAATAGAGTGGCTGTTTTTTATGGTGAGACACTCAAACATAGAACATGTTACCAAAAGCAAAACACTTAATAAAAGAATCTCTACAAAATTTTTGGAGAAGTAATTTTTTATGTATTTTTTATTTCAGATTATTAGTACATGTGTAGTACATAATTTTTACATTCCTTGTGGGAATTTAGTACAAGTTCATAATACATTATAATTCATTTTTTCATCTCCTTTCTCGTCCCAACCATTTTCTCAAATCTTGATCACCTTCCTTTTGTTGTACATCTTTCCAGTACATAATGTTTACATTCCATGTGTGGAGTTGGCACATGTATGTAATGCATTCTAGATTTTTTAATCCCTTTGCCCTTCTCTCCCTACACACTCACCCCATCTCTTGATTAGTTCCCTTTGAGAATGATCTATTTTCCTATTTCCTATTATCTATGCTTAATTAGGCTGTTTATTTTTAGTCTGGATTACTCATATAAGAGAAAACTTGTGATATTTACATTGGTGTGTCTGATTTATTTCACTTAACATCATGGTCTAAAATTGCATCCATTTTCACACAAATAATTGCTGATTTTACAATTTTACCTCTACCATTAATTGCTAAAGTTTCATTTTGTCTGCAGATATAATTTTTAACAACTTCAAGTTTATTGACATTTTTCATGACTCAGCAATCGAATATCTCCTAGAACAAATTCCATATGTTGTTGAGAAAAGTCTGTGTTCTGTTGACGCTAGGTAAAGTGATTTTTTTTTTAATGTGGGTACCTGGATTTGACCTCAGGACCTCATGCTTGTCAGCAAGCGCTTGTGCTGCTGAGCAATATCACTGGCCATTTATTTCCTTAATGTGGGTTCCGGAAGTTTAACTCAGGACCTCGTGCTTGCCATGCAGGTGCTTATGCTGCTGAGCTATCTCACTGGCCTGGTAAAGTGATTTTTAAGTCTTTTTATTCTTGTTAATTTTATATTTTATTTTGTCTATCAATGTATTAATAATTGAATATTGGAGTCTCCAAATGTTCAGTAATGTTCATTTATCTGTTTCTCTTCAATTCTTTCATTTTTATTTTCATGTATTTTGATGTGATGATACATAGGTAGTTAGATAAACAGGTAGATAGGTTATGTAAATATAATATCTTCTTTTACCATTATCTAATGTGATCATTTTATAATGATAAAATATACCTTTTCCATTATTACTCTAGGATTCTCAGTATGCATAAATTGATATATTTCATGATATTTCAGTAGCACCTGTCTTTGTTCATTTATATTCATTCATTATTTTTCCCTTGACAATGATCTTAATAATGTATTGCAAGTTTACAAATTCTTGCCAGTTTAAATATACTTTTCAATCTATCTGATTCATTTTTATGTCAGTAGTTGTACTTCTCAACTATAAAATATTTTATATTTTTAAATTTAATTTTTATTTTTATTAATTTCTATTTGGTGTGCTACAATCCTCATACATTCATTTAACTCAATTAACATACTATATTTTGATTCTTTGAACATATTGCAATAGTTCATTGAAAGACATTAAATAATAAGTCAAATATCAGGGCTTTTGAAAGGACAATTTCTATTTTTTTTTCCTCTATGGGCCAAAATCACTTGTGTGATAGCATGAATTACATTATTTATTAAAAGTTGATATTTTGAATATGTGGCAAACTAATGTGCTAATTGTGGTAATTAGAATCCCTCTAAATTGTTAACTTCTTTATTTATATTGCTGCTATATGTTTGATAGGTGAATTATCTGAACTAATTCTATGAAGTCTGTTTTTCATTTGTGTGCCCAATGAAGTTTCTGCTTGGTTATCTTGCATTCCCATATATCTTTAAAATTGAGAAGATATTTGTTCAAAAGCTTTGAACCAATAATCCTCATGTTTTGTTATGGAGCTCTCTTTGTGTATTGGAACATACTTTCAACATTGAGATAATTTATAACTCTTCCATAGCCTTTACTTCTTGTTTGTGTACATTCAAGAAATGAAAGATTTAGGTCATCTCAATTTTTAATTAGGCTCTGAATATATGTGTGTCCTTCCAGCTCCCCAGGAATATTACACAATTTTTCAAAGGTCTTTTTTGAAGCATCTTGATTCTTAGATCTTCCCTTTAAATTTTGTCTATTTTCTAGCCACAGAAGTATTAGCATCAGGCAATTACCCTTAAAAAATTGTTGTTAATTAATTTTTTTATTTTTCTGGTTTGTTTGTTTTTGTTTTTTTACTTTTATTAGTACATGATACATTCCCTGTAGTGGATTGGTACATGCATATAATACGTTTCAGTTCACTTCTTTTTGCACCTTCCTCCAGCCCCCTTTTATTTCTAAGCATCAGATTCATTTATTTGTTTAAGACTGTATAAAGTTAATTATTTCTTATACAGATTGCAAATGTACACTAATGTATCTAAAATTATACCTTGAATTAACTCAATTGTTTTACATGCTTTATATGTTACTTGCCCTATTAGTTTGGTTTTAATTCTGTTGATTAATTATGATAAGCACTATGAGATTGCAGCTTTTCCTACAGAATGAGCTCTAATTTAATGTTACTCTTTTAATATTTAGATATTTGATCTATTTTTATTTTAGTTTAGTGCATGATGATAGACATGGGTCTAGTTTTAGTCTCTGGGATGTGAAAAACTGTTTTTTTCCAGAACCATTTATTAAAGAGGCTATCTTTTTTTTTTTTTTGGTGGGTACTGGGGGTCGACCTCAGGACCTCACACACAAGCATGCACCCGTGCCGCTGAGCGATATCACCAGCCCTTTTATTGTATATGGGTTCCAGGAGTCAAACTCGGGCCCTCGTGCTTGCCAGGCAGGTGCTTACACCGCTGAGCCATCTCACTGGCCCTAAAGAGGCTATCTTTTATCCAGTGAATGTGTTTCATCCATTTGTAAAAGGTAAGGTGGCTGAGTGTGTTTGGAATTATTTCTGCATCTTCTAATCTAGGCAGAACACTTGAAGACAGAGATGTAGGCAAAGATTTCATGAACAAAACCCCAATCATAATACTATAAAGAATCAACAACTGGGGTCTCATCCTAATAAAAGTTTTACACAAGAAAAGAAATCAACAACAGAGTGAAAAGACAGCCTACACAGTGTGAAATAAAATTTAGTCAGCTGTCCCTCAGACAAAGGGCTTATATCTCAAACATATAAAGAACTGAAAAAAAAATCAGACCCCAAATTAAAATATCCAATCCAAAAATAGGCATCTGAAATGAATACACACTTTGCAGATGAAGAAATTCCAATGGTAGGGCCGGTGATATAGCTCAGCAGCATAAGCACCTGCCTGGCAAGCGTGAGGTCTTGAGTTCGACTCCCGGTACCTGCATGTAAAAAAAAAAGAAAGAAAGATATCCCAATGGCAAATAAACATATGAAAAAATGTTCTGCATCATTGGTCATTCAATAAGTGATTTTTTTATCGTGGTGCTGCAGATCAAACCCAGGGCCTTATGCATGCAAGGCAAGAGCTCTACCACTGAGTCACATCTCCAGACCAAAGAAATACATTTTAAATAAAACAACACTGAGAGTCCATCGCAGTCCAAGAAGAATTGTTATCATCAAGAAATCAACCAATAACAAATGCTAGAGGGGCTGTGGGGAAAAAAGAACACTTCTTCATTGTTGGAGGGATTGCAGTCTGTTTCAACCACTGTGAAATTTAGTCTGGAGATTCTCATAAAACTAGAATGAATGGTCCCACTTGACCCAGCAACTCCCCTGCAGGGCATTTTCCTGAAAGAATTAAAAACGTTATAAAACAGTTGTACATGCACACCCATGTTTATAGCAGCACAATATGTAATAGCTAAATCTTGGAAACAACCCAAATACCCATCGCCCAAGGAATGGATAAAAAAAGATTTTTTTTATACAATGGAGTACTGCTCAGCTATAATGTAGGATAATCTTGAGACCTTCCTAGGTAAACAGATTCACCTTGAGACCATATTCTTAAGTAAAATAAATCGGACACACATGTGTAAATATCACATTGTCTCCCTAGAGTGAGAAACTGAAAGACTAAATATGAAACAAAATGTAAAATAGATATTGTGAAATAGGAAGAAATTTTTCAAAAGGAAAGAGGAACTAGGGAGGGAGAAGTGGGAAAGGAAGGAAGGGCAAAGGAAAAAAAAATAAAAGGATACAATAAAAAAAAAAAACTTTGGGGCTGGTGAGATGGCTCAGCGGCTTAAGCGTCTGCCCGGCAAGCGTGAGGGCCCGAGTTCAATTCCCGGAACCCACATATGGAAAAGGGGCCGGTGATATGGCTCAGCGGCACGGGCGCCTGCTGGTGCACGAGGTCCTGATGTCGACCCCCCAGTACCCACAAAAAAAAACTTTGTAAATAAGTAGGGGAAGGGGAGTTAAAGAGAGTGAGGGGATTTAGAAAAAAGAGGAAACAAGATATCATATACATGTATAAAATCCCTATGATGATTATGATCTTTATGTATATCTAAATCATAACATTAAACTTAATTATAAAAAGAATGCGCTCTAAGATATGTAACAGAAAGCAGCACCTAGCAAATGGATATTTTACAAGGAATTAAGAAAGTTGAAATTGTGATAAAGCACTGGAAATGGAGCTTTTTCAGAAGCTCCAAACTGTCCCGGCCTTTTATAGTAACTACAAGGCTCATTTGTTTCTCTACTAACCATCTTCCTTGTATTCAATATTAGCATGGGACTGAGACAATGAAAATGATGATAGACCAAGTTAAATAATCATACATACTACTCTTTTTACAAAATTGCAGCAGGGGTTTTCATGAACAATTGCTCTTCACATTTTTACAGCCTATGCTTATTTATAAGAATTTAGAAAAGTTGATATTGTATTTACTGGTTTTTATGTTTAGTATGTTGAAGAAAGTCACTCACAAAAATCCACAGTCTTCCATTCCAGAAGTCATACCTTCTAAGTAAATATACAAAATATCATGTCCACTTAATAAAGTAATCCTGTGTTTCTTTCTTAGTTATTAACTATTAGATAGATAAATATACATTACAAATTTATCCCAGCAGACAATTTAATCTGTGTCATGGCAGTCACAATTTTATGGTCTCCTTAGACTAAAAAATTGTGCAATGAGAGTTTTTTGCAGATTTTTAAAACATACCATGATAAATCTATCTAATTCTCAATTAAATATTATATCTTAACTTTGAAGAATATAGTGAATTTTTTTAAGGGAGAAAACATACTTATTTACAGACTTGTTCATATGACATATATCTTATCTTGAGTTTAGACTGATTGACATTAGCAATGAAATTTTTGTTCCCATGATTAAAAAAATCCTAACAAACTTGCATCGTAGCATTTACAATACTATTTTATACTCATTAAGTGTTTGTTAGGGAAGACTCATTATGATTCATGATTTTTTTCTGGTGGAAAACACTGCCAAGTTCATATTGATCATTTCACAACAGAAAAAGTACTTCAAAAATGGAGCCATGACACAAATGCTGTTATATTTGTACGTAAATAATAGACCATGTTCAGCAAATTGGGAAATTATCCACTAGTTATTGTGCTGATGTGACACAGCTGTGAGTTGTGGGAGAAGATGAAGAACTCTTAAAATGTGGAAAATTTCTCATGGTGTATGATACCATTAACTATAATTATGTTAGGCAATGGTGATTTTTCACAATTTGTTATCATAAAATAATAAAATTTCTCTTTTGATCTTGGGCACCTCACCAAACTTTGGAGAAAAGATAAAACTTGTTTGAAAAGTTGCTCTATGGAAATGAACTTTTGAAAGGATTCATGTACCTGAATTATGCAAGAACTAGGATAGGATTTATAGTTTCATTTATATTTATATTTTCTGTGAATCACTAATATTTTACCACTATTAGAGCTTTTTTACAGGTCTATATTGATAACTATCAATAAGTTGTCTTTAAAAAATAAAAAAGTTGCATATTTTTCTTTATCCCAAAATGCATAACAAAATGTACAGAACACAGCAAGTATCAAATAATTTGTTTCTAAAAGTAAACAAAATTATCATCCATGAATAAAAAGTTTTAAACAAGACTGTCAGAATATTAAATAATGGAATCTTTACAAATCATTACCTACTATTCTAAGCAATTTACACGCAAATATCCATTTAATTCCTTTGGAGAGCAAAACAGTGATCCCAAATAGAAAATATATAACTTACATTTGAAAGCACTGAAACACAAACATTTTAAATATCTTGCCCCAAATCTTCACAGTAAGTGACAGTATAAGAGTAAATCCTAGGTAGTAAGTACAGAATTCATTCATTCACTTTAAAAATTAAAATTCCATTGTAAGCTTCTTTGCTGTTTGAAGCCCTGCTAAATCATTTATCTATACATTTTTCTGTAGGCTTTGGCACTTTTCAAATTTATGCTTTTGAGGCTGAAAAATTGTAAATCTATCAAGCAATTGCCTTGCTAATGTGATAACATCCTAGAAAAGGATTAATGGTAAAGGTTAAGCTAAGGATTAAGAACATTGACTTACTACACTATTCATTTGAATAAAAATACACCCTCTCCCATCTGAGAAAAGACTCATAAAACTCAGCCATTAGTTTCACTGAATACTTGGGTAACATCCATTCTTCAGAAGTAGACATGGAGGACCTCTAACTAAACTCAGTCATGTAACCATGATAAGATGTTTAAAAGAGATATCAAACATAGTTGTTGTAATAAATGCCTCTTTCTTGTCACCACATTCTAATCCTATAAACCATTCTCCACACAGTCTGTGTTTTCCACTTACCTCCTACCACTGCCTTCCTACTTCAGTGTTCCCCCACACTCTTTGGCCTTCATGCAGTTCCTTGAATAAGCCAGGTTTCCTTACAATACCTCCAAAAATAGATCAAGAATTGCTACTGCAAATATTTGAATGACATAAACAGATACCATGGAAATATTATTGGATAACAATGAGTGCTACAATTTAAGAACAAAAAGTGGTTGTTATTGACTCTAAAATCATGATATCACCTGCATTTATATTCTGTCTCTGTAGTTTGGTAGATAACTAATGTTTGAAAATTTTTGTTGTATTTAATCTCACCTTGAATCTGTGACATATTTAATAATAGTGTTGATCTCATTATGTAGAGGATGACAAAAGATAATTCATAAAAATGTTCAACTCAATAATAATTCATAAAATCCATCAGTAATTGGCAAGTATGATTATTAGTATTACCATTATTAATTTAAGATAGTAAATGCAATAACATGATTATTTAGCACATGGCATATTTTCTGATACATATTATATTACCTAAAACATTATGTTATTTCATTTCTTCACTAAAATAACCTAATGACATAGTAATTTCCTCAAGTTTACATGAGGGAAGAATTACAGGCCAGTGAGATGGCTCAGCGGCATAAGCGCCTGCCTGGCAAGCGCAAGGGCCCAAGTTCGACTCCCGGATCCCACATATGAAAAATGGGCTTGTGATATCGCTCAGCGGCATGGGCGCCTGCTGGCGTGCAAAGTGCTGAGGTGGACCCCCCGTACCCACAAAAAAAAAGGAATTACAGAGATGGTGGTTAGCCTAGAAAGTTGTAACTGAAAGTAAGAGCAAGATAGAAACCTACATGCAATACAGTTTACTCCTTAGTCATCTGACATATTGGTTAATATCATTATTCCTGAATTCAGAATATTTTATTCAAATCCTACTTTCACAAGCATGATCCTTAATTGCGATTGTCAACTTCACTGGATTAAGAGACAGCTAGCAGATTATTAAAGCACAGGTTGGTTATTGGGGTATAACCTTTGATATTATATCTAATTGCTAGGCCTTTCCTATGTGGCATGCTTCATCTGGGCTCTGTTTCAAGATGCTGTGAAGTGAGGATCTTGTTCTACCATAACCCACCAACATTATGTTTCTGCTTTGGAGTGAGCTGACAGTGAACTGACTCATCAAAAAATATGAGGAAAAATAAACTCTGATTTAGTTTTGTCATTTGGATATCTGGTTCCAATGATAAAAGTGACTAATAGAAAATATTCATTTAGCCAAAGTGGGGTTGGTGATATGACTATAACTTATCATGTGACTCAGAAGCATTTGGTACTGGTTTATGGAAGAAGTATGGAAAGGTTTAAAGATACAGACTAGAGAACTCTTGCAATGATGTAAGCACAGCCTGATGGGTGATTCTGCTTTGAGCTTGGAAAAACACAGTGCTAATAGGAACACAGACAGTAAAGGCCAATGTGTCAGCCATGAGTTTTCTATTGGGAATTAATTGGACTAGAGACCATGCATGTTACATTTGGCCCATTTCATAAGATTTTGCATGAAACTAAATTAAAGGTAATGGATTTGGTGGAAGAAATCTCAAAGCATCCCAAAATTCAGGTGGGGTGGGTATGGCTGTTCCTTGTAGGCAGATTTATATGGTGAATCTGGAGAAGAAAACAGAGCAGAGAGATTTGAAACACTTAAATTTGGCTAAAAAATTTATCATATGTAAAGTTGGGGGCAAAGGTAGTGGGTGACTGATATTAACACTATTTGTAATAATCCAAGTATTTTGTTGAGGGACAAGGAGAAAGGAGCTTAGAAGGCACCTCCATAATTAGCAATACCATGCCCATCCACAGGCTGAAGAGGGAAAACCATATAAATCTTTCATTTGAGAAAATAATCCCTTGACCCTCTTCTCAAGAGGGCCACCTAGGGAACTGGATCCTCAGGATTCATTTTAGTGTGCTCAACAATCCATGCACATAAATTTTACCACAACCATTGTCCAGTAGGACTAGGTTGATACTAAGCTGGTGACAGAACTTGGTTAAACTCATGCCAGTTATTCACACATGCATAATGCAAAAATCGTGTAGTCATGGAGTCTTCCAGCCTAATTTTGAAGCAAAACTTGAAAATCCAGGAAACAGCCCCCTGAGAGGCCAGTGAGTAAAGCTGTGGGAATGAAGCTGAAGGTGCAATGGAATTGCCAGGAACTGCAGATGCCAAGAATATGAAACATTCTCAGAATAAATTTGTAGAAAATGAGTGGATACAGCCTGAGAAAGGCCATGCAGGCTGTAAACATCAAGAAAATAGAAGTGCAACACCCAAACCCTTTGAAATTCACAAATCACCACTGTGTGTTCCAGATGCTTGACATAGTGCTAACATGAATCAATGTTTGCTTTGTAGGTCTTGGTCTTGATTTTATATGATTTTTTCTACCATCTTATTCTTCTAGTTTTCTATAGGGAATTAATTGGACTAGAGACCATACATGTTACATTTTGCCCATTTCATAAGATTTTGCATGAAGCTAAATTAAAGGTTTATCCCATACCACTGTATCTTTGGACTTTGCAACATTTTTAAAATTTTTACATGGTTCACAGCTTAGAATTTATTTGATTATCAAATGAGACTTTGAACTTGATTTATGAGTAATGTTGGAAATGTTGATATTTTGGGACAGGGTTTATTACATTTTGGGGTGCATGCAGCATAATTGTATCTTTGTAGATGGAATTATTAGTGCAATATAATTATTTGTAGATTAAATATGGTTTAAGAAGATGCATTTTGTTGTCGAGTTGACAGAAGGTGGATTCTGATGATTAATCATTATTTTAACTGCATTATATGAATCTCGATGCCTAGCATATCAGTACAGCACACTGTCAAGTGTATGGATCATGGAAGTTTAACCTTAAATACTGTATCTGGTGCCCAGCCCTGTCACATCTGGAACTCTTCCCCTGTTTTTCTTCCCAGCTGAAAATAAATAAGCACCTTGGTCCACTAAACCCCTCTGCCATGATGTTTCTAGCTTGGAGCCAGTTAATCATGAATTAAATGATCTGAAATTATGAATAAAAATAAACCCTTCATCTTTTAATTGGTACATGTAGAGTACTTCATCACAATGACAAAATTGTGATAAATAAAACCACTTCTAGACACTGTAATCTTAGATTACTTACTCCCTCTGAACATCAGTCTCTTCATCTGTAAAATGTGTATATATAAGTATATGTTTTTAGAGTCTACTATGATTATAATTATACTGTATATCTAAAATGCCTAGTATAGGAAGAGACACATAGAACATATTCTGAAAATGTTACCTATTACTGATTAGTAATAAGAAAGCACATTTCTGTGCACTATGATTTTCAACTCCAATTAATTCTCAAACATATTTTCTGTTAAAATAATAATATATTTATATTGCACACAACTGATGAACTTGAAACATCCAAATAAAAACATGAGCTTTGCCTTTTTTCTTCGAATAGTAACAATGAATTGGCAGGAAACTATACTCATTGCCTCATTTAGTCTTGAAAATAAGGTATTCTTTTGACAGATGACCAGCCAATATGAAGAAAACTTATCTTGCCAGGCATGGCAGCTCATGCCTGTAATCTCAGCACTTGGGAGGCTGATGCAGGAGTTCAAGGCCAGCCTGGGCTACATAGTGATTTAAAAGCCATGCTGAAGTACATAGTGAAAACTCTGTCTCAAAAAAACAAAAGAAGAAGAAGAAGAAGAAGAAGAAGAAGAAGAAGAAGAAGAAGAAGAAGAAGAAGAAGAAGAAGAAGAAGAAGAAGAAGAAGAAGAAAGGAAGGAAGGAAGGAAGGAAGAAAGAAAGAAAGAAAGAAAGAAAGAAAGAAAGAAAGAAAGAAAGAAAAAGAAAGAAAGAAAGATAGAAAAAGAAAGAAAGGGCCAGTGAGATGGCTCAGTGGTGTAAGCGCCTGCCTGGCAAGTGTGAGGGCCCAAGTTTGACTCCCAGAACCCACATATGATAAAAGGGCCGGTTATATCACTCAGTGGCATGGGTGCCTGCTGGCGTGAGAGTTCCTGAGGTTGACCCCCCAGTACTCACAAAAAAAAGAAAGAAAGAAAGAAAGAAAGAAAGAAAGAAAGAAAGAAAGAAAGAAAGAAAGAAAGAAAGAAAATCTATCTCAATTTTCAAACTTTGGACTTCCTTAATAACATTTCCAGATACTTACAACAAGCCAAGGATACAAATAAACAGAATCATAGCTAGACAAATAGACTGGGATCACCTGCATTCAAAGACATTTCTTGAAATTAAGCATGTAACTAAATTTTCTTTTCATTGGTGATTTTTTTATATTATAAAAATGTAAAATAAAATTTATATCACAATGATAGGAGAATAACAATAGTTAATGCATTGTGTTTTTTTTTATCTTTAAACTAGTTACTCAGAGTATAAGATATGGGCATAAAAACTTTTCCAAACAATATTAGCACAAACCACTAGAGATACAGCTCAGTGGAACAGCATCTGCCTGGCAATTGTGAGGTCATGACTTTGATTCCTGCCACCCCCCAAAAAATAATATGTATATATTATATAATTATATAATTATTATATAATTATATATATAATATATATATGCGCACAAACCTTTCTATTCAGTGAAGAGAAATTAGTAGCATAATTATCATGTATTATTTCTGTTTCCTTTTCCTTCTTTTCCTCTTTCCCACCCCTTAGATCCTTTTTCTTTTTGAAAAAATTTGTCCCATTTCACAATATCTATCATATATTTTGGATATAATTCTCTTTCAGTTTCTCACACTACAGAGACAATACGATGTTTTCAGATGTGAGTCTGGGTTATTTCACTTCTGAATATGGTCTCAAGTTGCATCCATTCACCTATAAAAGTCTCAAGTGTATCCTTCCTTATGGCTGAGTAGTACTCCATTGTATAAAAAGACCACACCTTTTTATCCATTCCTAGGTTGATGTGCATTTGGGTGGTGTCCAAAATTTAGCTATTAAGTATTGTGCTGCTATAAACAAGGATGAACATATATCACTGTGGTATGTTGTTTTTAATTATTCTGGGAAGATACCCAGAATGGGAATAGCTGGGTGGAATGGGATGTTTAATCATAGTTTTTTGAGGAATCTCCACACTGATTTACACAGTGGTTACACCAGTGTGCACTCACACCAACAGTGGAGAAGTGTTCTTTTTCCCCACAGCCCCACCAGCATTTTTATTGGTCAAATTCTTTATGCAAACCTTTTTTTATGGAGTGAGATGGAATCTTATTATTGTTTTCATTTGCATCGCTTGAATGACCAGTGATGTTGAATAATTTTTCATATATTTATTACCATTTGTATTTCTTCTGAGAAATGTGTGTTCATCTCAAAATCCCAGTTTTGGATTGTGCCTTTGAATTTGGAGGGCCTGATTTGTTTTTCAATTCTTTATATTTTCTAGATAGAAGTCCTGTGTCTGAGGGACAGTTGGCTAAAATTTTTGCCCACTCTGTGGGTTGTCTTTTAACTTTGTTGGTGATTTCTTTTGATGTACAAAAACTTTTTAATAAGATGAGATTCCAGTTGTTGATTCTTTGAAGTACTTCCCATGCAGTTTGGTTTTAACCAATGAACTCTCTACCTACACCCATGTCTTCAAGATTTCTATCTACTTTCTCTTCCACTAGATTTAGCATTTCTGTTTTAATATTTTGATCTTTGATATATTTTGAATTTAATTTAGAGCATGATGGTAGACATGGGTCTATTTATATTGTTTGGCATGTAGAGAGCCAGTTTTTCCAACACCATTTAAAGAGGCTATATTTTATCCAGTGAACATGTTTGGCTCCTTTGTCAAAGATAAGTTGGCTGAGTGTATTTGTAGTTGTTTTTCCACTGATCCTCAGGTCTGTTTTGCCAGTACCATGCTGATTTAATCACAGTAGGTTTGTAGGGTTGTCAGGGATTGTGATGACTCACACCTTGCCTTTGTTGCCCACAATTGCTTTTGCTATTCTAGGTTTCCTTTGACTCCAGTTGAATTTTAGGAAAATTTGATCTAGTTCTATGAGGTACACTTATGGTATTTTGATCAGGATTGTATTAAATCTATATAACAATTTTGGGAGTATGGCCATTTTCACTATGTTGATTCTTCCTATCCTAAAGTGAATCATATATTTCCATTTTCTGATATCCTCTTCAATATACTTTTACAGAGTACTGTAATTTTCAATGTATTGATCTTTTACTTCCCTTGTTAGATTGATTCCTAAGTATTTCACTTTCTTGGGATACTATTGTGAAGGGTGTGGTTTCCCTAATTTCTCCCTCAGTGAGTTTTTTGTTTCTGTACAGGAATGCTTTAGAATTTTGAGTGTTGACTTTATAATCAGCTATGCTCCTGAATTTGGTTTTCATTTTTTTCTTAATTTTTTTTTTGGTACTGGGAATCTAACTCACAACCTCACACTTGCCAGGCAGGTGCTATACCACTGAGCTATATCCCTAACTGAATTTGGTTTTTAAATCTGGAAGTCTTTTGGTGGAGTTTTTGGGGTCTTCTATGTAAAGTATCACGTCATCTATTAAAAATGATAATTTAACTTCTTCCTTTCCTATCGTTACTCCTTTTCTTTATCCTTCTTGTGTAATTGCTCTGGTTAATATTTCCAGAACTATATTGAACAGGGGTGGTGATAGTGGACATCTTTGTATTGTTCCTCATTTTAGAGTGAACGATTTCAGTTTTTGTTCATTTAGTATGATGTTGGCTGTTGGTTCATCATGGATGGCTTTTATCAGACTGAGATAAATACCATTGATCTTGATTTTCTGAGTTTTATGTTTTATCATGAATGAGTGTAAGACTTTATCAAAAGGTTTTTGCATCTATTGACATGATTCTGTGATTTTTGTCTTTGGCTTTGTCGATATGGTGTATTACATTTATTCATTTGTGTATGTTGAACCATCCCTGCATTCCTGGGATGAATCCAACTTGGTCTTGGTGTATAATCTTCTTGATGATTTGCTGCATTGTTTGCTAGTATTTTACTGAGGAGTTTTGCATCTATGCTCATTAGTGAGATTGGCCTGCATTTCTCTTTTTTGGTTGGGTCTTTCTGTGGTTTTAGTATCAGGGTAATACTTGCCTCCAGCAATGATTTAGGAAGAATTGCATCCCTTTCATTTTGATTAGATTTTGAGGAGTACTGGCATTAAATCATCTCTAAATTTCTTGAAGAATTCATCTGTGATTCCATCAGGACCTGGGCATTTTTTTGTTGATATGTTTTTAAATACATTTTCAATCTCATTAAATGACAGTGGGTTATTCAGAAATTTTATATCTTTTTGATTCACCTTTGGTAATTCATATGTATCCAAGAATATGTCCATTTCTTCTGTGTTTTCCTTCCTATGAGAGTAAAGATTTTCAAAGGAGGTATTGATGATCTTCTGAGATTCCTCAGGATCTGTAGTGATTTCATCCTTTTCATTCCTCAGTGCATGAATTTGAGTCCTTCTTTTCTTTTTTTTTTATAAAGTTGGCTAATGCTTTATCAATTTTCTTTATTCTTTCTAAGAATCAACTCTTCAATTTATTAATACTATGTATTGTTTACTTAGTCTCCATTGCATTACTTTCTGCTGTGATCTTTATAATTTCCTCCCTTGTATGGGCTTTGGCTTGTTTTGTTCTTCTTTTTCTAGAAGCTTGAGTTGCAACATTATGCTGTTTATTTGTGCTCATTCTGTTTTCCAGATGTGGTAATTCACCTGTATAAATTTCATTCTTAGGACTGATTTTATTGAATCCAATAAGTTCTGGTATGTTATATCTGCATTCTTGTTTAGTTTTAGATTTTGTGTAATCTCTTCCTTAATTTCATCTCTTACCCTTTGGTTTTTAGGAGGGTATTATTAACTTTCCATGTGTTTATGGAGTGTTTGTGGTTTCTTTTGCCATTAATTTCCAATTTCATTGCACTATGGTCAGATAATAGGAATGGGATAATTTCTATTCCTTTACATTTACTTAAGCATATTCTGTGAGCTCATATATGATCTATTTTAAAGAATGTCCCATGTGCAGCTGAGAAGAATTTGTATTCTGATGATGTTTGGTGGAACACTGAAAACATCTATTAAGTCCATTTGTTCATAGGTTTGATTCATTTCTGATATTTCTTTGCTGATGTTTTGTCTAGTTGATTTATCTCTTTGTGACAATAGGGGATTAATATCTTCCATTACAATTCTGCTGTTGCTTATTTGATTTTTCATGTCTATTAATATTTGTCTTATATACTGGGGTGCTCACATATTTGGTGCACACATATTTAAGATTTTTATCTCTTTTTCTTGAAGTTTTCCCCTAACAAGTAGGTAGTGATGTTCCTTATCTCTTTTGATCATTCTAGGTTTGAAGTTCACATTGTCTGTCATCAGAGTAGCTATCACTGCTTTTTTCTGTGTTCATCTTGCATGGGAGATTGTTTTCCACCCTTTGTCCTACAGTTTATGAATTTCATTTTGAGTTAAATGTATTTCTTTTTTTTTTGTGTGGGTACCGGGGTGTCGACCTCAGGACCTCGCGTGCCAGCAGGCGCCCATGCCACTGAGTGATATCACCGGCCCCTTTTTCGTATGTGTGTTCCAGGAGTCGAACTCGGGCCGTCGCTCTTGCCGGGCAGGCGCTTAAGCCACTGAGCCATCTCACCGGCCCCTAAATGTATTTCTTGTATACAGCATATTGTTGGATCTTGTTTCTTGATCCATTCTGACAGTCTGTTTCTTTTGATTGGTGAATTGAAGCCATTTACATTGATGTTATAACTGATATGTATTGGCTTAACTTTGTCATGATATTTTCCTGCTGTTGGTTCCCTGCTTTTCACCTCTGTTTAATTGCTTGCCCTGCTTGGTGGTTTCTTTCTGTTGTTGTTCTTGGAATTGTGGTCATTTTTACCTCTGTTTGAAATATCTTTCAGCACTCTGTATGCTTGTTTTGGCGGTCATGAATTTCTTCAGTATTTCATTGTCATGGAAGTATCTTATTTCTCTGTTCATTTTGAAAGACTTTTTTCAGGGCACATCAATCTGGGTTGGAAGTTGTTTTCTTTCAGGACTTGACATACTTCATTCCAAGTCCTTTTGACTTGAGGGTTTGTGTTGAGAAGTTTGCCATGAATCTGATGGACTTTCTGTCATAAGTGACCTGTTTATTTTCTCAAACAGCTTTAAATATTCTGTTCTTGTGCTGAATTTCTGGAATCTGGATTATTATATTTATTGGTGTAGTTTTATTTTGGTCATAGCTGTTTGGACGTCTGCATGTTTCACTTATCTATATGTCAAAATCTTTATCCATGCTTGGGAAGTTTTCTGCCATTATTAATGTGAAGAGATTTTTATGGCATTTGTGCTGTCTCCAGCTTTCTCATTGACCCCAATCTATCTTATGCTATTCTTCTTTGCTTCATCTTGTAGCTTTTGGATTGATTTTTCAAGATCTCTTGTAGTTTTTAAGATATCTTTCTTTTCATGATCACTAGCTGCAGTTCAGTCTTCAAGATCTGAAATTCTATCCTCTCCATTCAGTTTGTTGCATATACTTTCAATGGAGGTTTTAATCTCTTGGATTTCTGTTTGGATCACTTCATAGATTCCATTTCTTTCCTATGTTCAGGATTTTTTTGTTTCCAACATCTTTCTAAGCTCATCTATTCTTTTATCTGTGTCTTCTCTAATATCTTATTTTAAGCATCATTTCTTCTATTCCTGAAAGATCATTTTCTGTATGGTTTTTTCCACTTGTTTTTTTTTTCACTTCTTTTGCTACCATTTCAGAAAGTTCCAGTGTTTGACTTCCCATTTCATCTATCTTATTGTATTCTGGGCTTGTCCTTGGTGGTCTGGGTGTCTGGGATAGCTTTTTGCTTGTGTATCTTGTCTGTCTGTATTTTCTCTTTTCTTATCTTGTTTTCTATGTTGATGCTTTCCAATTTCTCATGTTAGATAGTTTTATCACTATTATTGAGTCTTCCCTAGGAAATGTCTGTTCTTCAGTGATGTATTCTTGATGTAGGTGGTTCTTTATAGCTATCCTTGGAACCTACTTTCACAATTTGTAAAGGATGCAAAGTTACTATTTGGCTTAGCACCCAATCCTTTGATATTGTGCTGTGGTGATGATCATGACCACATACAATCACAGTGTTATCGTACAGGGGAGAAAACCTGATTATAGCATGTATGACATTCTGGCTAAAGAAGTACAGTCAGGGGTTGGTGAGATGGCTCAGCGGCATAAGCACCTGCCTACAAGTGTGAGGCCCTGAGTTCAAATCCCAGTACCCACATAGGAAAAGAGGGCTAGTGATATTGCTCAGCGGCATGGGTGCCTGCTAGAGCATGAGGTCAGGAGGTCAACCCCTGGTACCCTCACACAAAAAAAGAAGTACAGGCAGTAACAATAACTTCAAGTGCAGCTTAACTACTGACACACTATGGTAACCATTAACATGCCACCTCTTACCACAGGAGCAAACTCTAAAGTGATATAACAAAATCAAACATATACCATGTACTTGTATGCAGTAATTTTCCCCTTAATGGAGTGATTTTGCCCTTCTGCAATGGGAAGGGGGAGTTAAGATGGATAGGGGAAAGGATAAAGTGATGAATGATGTCAAATATGGTAGAGTCAAGGCTGGAGGTCAAAGGATGATCACCCGAGTTTTGGGAAACTGGAGGACACAGGAGGGAAAGAATGAAATAGAACGTGAAGGAGAAATTAGAAAGGGAAGAGACAATGTTTACTCACTTGAAAGTTTAAATTAAAAAAGAAGTTGAAAGAGAGAAAGAGTATCAATAAATGAACACAGGAAAGAAATGTAAGAAACCTGAACAGTGAAAAAAAAGAAGAAAGAAATAGAAGAACGAAAAAGATAAAATGAAAAGAAAGAAAAAAAGGAGACCAGAGAAAGAGAGGGGGAAAATCCAAAACAAAAATACCGCAAAATACAAAACAAAACAAGATGAAATCCTACCAAACAGGAAATAGTTAGCCAATCAGACAGACAAGGGAGAATAATAGTAAAATACTTCTGGTGTTTACAGTTCTGTGATAGTGTCCATGGTAGATCCCAGAAATGTGCTGGGTATGGAGCCAATCTTGGTCTCTGGATGTGGGTGGTGGGACTGGTCTTCTGTTGGTGGAGTTCTCCAGAGCCCAACTGCTGGCTCCTCACTGCTGCTTCAGATGCTTCCACATTGCTGGTCTCGCTGATTACTCCACCAACCAAAGGCATATGTGTGCCCACAGGCATGGGGCCCAGCTGTCCTGTGTCTCTGTGTTCAGGTTTTTCTGCCCTCTAAAGGCATGTGTTCATAATGAAATTTAAATGCAAAACCAAAAGCATGATACAAGAAAAAAAATGGTAACATGGTCCTTGATGAAATACAGAGCTTCTGTTATATGAAGGATAGTAATAAAAGGAATGGAAAAACAATTCATAAAGGAAAAATAAGCATTTAAAAATATATATCTTATAACCTACTTTTATCCAAATGTACCAATATTTCTTAAACTATACAATAGGACATAGAAAAGCCCAGTTAGAAATGAAGAATAAATCTAAATGGATATATCAAAAAAGAATTATAGATGGCTAATAAGCACAGGAAATTATAATCAAACTCAATTTTCATGAGGGAAATGAAAATTATGGTTACAGTGAAATGTCACTGGATGTATTAGAATAAATAAATTTCAATAACCTGAAAATACCAGATTCTGGTGGTAATGCAATGAACATGGACTTTATTCATTGCCTATAGATATTGAAGTTGGTACAGCTATTTTGGAGAGAGTTTGGTGTTTTCAAATAAAGTTAAATACAGTGTTACCTTATGACACAGCAATCACACTTCTGGTACTTACAGAACATTTTAGAATGCTTCCATTCACACACTTGCATATATAAATGTTTACAGGTACTTTCTTTATTATTGCAGAAGATTGGAAGCAAACAAGGTCTTCTTTAACAAGGAAAATGAAACTGTGGTACAGTTAAAAAAGCACGTACTATTTATTTGGCAATAGGAAGAAACTACTGATTCACTCAAATATTTGGTTAAACATTAAACAAATTTTGCATGATATATTGCAATATATAAAAACTATATGCTTGTGAAAACTCATAGAATTTTAAAACACAATTCAATAACATTAATGATACAAATTTAAAAAGATTCTATCAGGTAGTGGTAGGAATCCAAGAGTGGAATGCAAAGTATTTTAAAAAATTTTACTGTATTACAGATTCAGTGACACATTGAAGGAGACATGAGAAATATAATGCAATTAGGAACTTTGGGAAAACAATATATTGACTGGAAAATATAAGATGAATATAAAAGGAAATCCATCATGCACATTGAACTTTTGTTGGTACAGTCATTTCTCACAAGAATATATTTGTATTATTTTTTCATTTTTTTCTAATATATATAGTAAACTAATATAAAATATATATTATATATACATATATCAGTGAGGCCAGAAAGAGATTATCTAGTGATGAGACCTAGTTTTCAACTTTTAAGTGTATTCTGTTACTTAATATAATCAGTAAGTCTAAGATTAAGAGTTGAAGTGAGTTTGAAGTAGAAATAAAATTTGAAAGAAAAATATAGCTAAAATTTAGGTTAGTTATTGCAAAGCACTCTCTAGACCCACATCAGAAAAGATACCCACAATTCTGATATCTAAGTCATGTTTGCCAATTTTTAACTCTGGCACATTTGACTATGACAGGGAGTCCCCATGAAGACAATTAATGAAGCTTTGGAATATTTTCATGCTTGGAAAATGGTTTGCTTTTCTTTTGCCTTTCAGTGCATAGATATATGAATATTTTAGAAAGTGAAACATTTCATTTTTACTATGTGACTCTTGCTCGATGACAGAAAATATGCCTAGTTTAATTCACAATAATTCACACCACTGCACATGGGGTACTATCCAGTATATATCTGCTAAAAAATAGTTTTAAATTTCTGTCATTTTTAAGAAAATGCATGTACTTAGAAACCATAATGCTAAATAAAGTAATTCAGACACATGAGTTTAAATATCACATTGTTTCTGTATATGAGAAAAATAAAAGTATAAATAAAGAGCAAAATAAAAGATAGAAAATTGGAAGTAGGAAGATAACTGTCCCTCAAAGGTGAAGGGGATGAAAAGAAGGAAGGAGAGGTGAGGGAGAAGGACAGAGGATAGAAAGAGGAATTAAAATGTGTCATGTACATGTACCAACTACACACAAGGAATGTAAATAATCTGTCCTATAAATATGTAAAAATGAAAGGGAACATAAATGGTTGGAAGTGGAAGGAAAGAAGGAAGGGAAAGGGGGTAAAAAAAGGAATTAAGAACCGGTGAGATAGCCCAGTGGCATAAGTGCCTGCCCAGCAAGCATGAGGTCCTGAGCTAGACTCCTGGAACCCACATAAGGGAATAAATGGCCAGTGATATCGTTCAGTGGCACAAGCTCTTGCTGGCAAGTATGAGGTCCTGAGGTCCAGGAACCACATTAAAAAAATAAATTAAGATATATTATGAACATGAACCAACTACCCAAAAGAAGTATAAACATTATGTTATACAAACATGTACTAATAAAAATAAATTTTAAAATGCCAAAAAATACCACATCTTGGAAGAACTATTTTAAGTTGGAAAGCTTTCAAAATAAGAGAATGCAAAGGATTAACTTCACTTTAAAATACACAAAAGTCCTTTTTAACTAAATATTTTCATACCATTTAGCACAATTTCATATAAATCTGCAAGACAATGAACACCCTATAGGTATTTTTGTTGGGGAGTGGAAAAGGAGATAAATGGAGAAGCATGAAAAAATGAAACAAAGATAGAAAAACATACGAGGATCTAAAGGAGACAAAAACAGTGATAGAAATAAGAAAGAATAATGAATTTAGAAAAGAAACAGATAAGTATGGCACAAAAACAATCACAGAATACAAGATTCAGGAAAAAAGAGAGAAACCAGAGAATAGAAAGGGGGAAAATATGAATAATGTAGGACACACAAAAAAAGAAAAATCATGGAGAGAAACAAAATCTGAGAAAGAGACATAAAGGGAAAGAGAAATTATTTTAGATCAGGTCATGGAAGAATAGGCACATTTTAAACCAACTCTCTTACTGAATATAAATGCAAATAATTTCATGATGACAGAAATAACTACTAAAGGTAGTAGGTAGAAAAGAAAAAGGGAACAATTTAATATTCTACAAAACTACTCAGTTTTCTATACCAAACTTGCCACCCCAGTATTGTCTTACTGATCTCAAAGATACCACCAGATCAAGAACTGAGAATGATGCATTAGGTGCTGACAAACAAAGAGCTTCAGAAGAAAATCTTTACCTCTGAATTGATAAACAAGAAAGAGAATGCCTAAGTTACAGGAAAACTGAAGTGAATTCCTTTTGTCTATTGGATTCTACTACACCACAGCTGGGTTTTAGTATCGCATTGGCAGTGAAGGTCCATCAGGTCACCAAACTTCTTAGGGAAAGTATTTTTTGTCTCCAAGTGGAGGAATTGTGGTCCCAAGAGTGTGGGATGAATCACAGTTGTATTTTGTTTGTCTTTGAGCTCTCATGGCTTCAGTCAAGAAGCAGTCATAACAAGTCAGGCATTGTGGTCAACACCTGAATTCCAAGCATTCTTGTAAGCTGAAGCAGGAAAATTACAGGTCTGAGACCAGCCTGGGCATAGCTACATAGTGAAGTCTTACCTCTGAATAAAAACTAATTAATTCATTCAATAATTAAAACAGCTGGGCATGTATCTCACAGTGAAGGCCCCAGGCTCAATCCCTAGTACAAAAATATCACATATACCAGAGTGGGGGAAAATTAAGTACTGACTTTCTAGACAGAGTTTCAGGAAAAGGGATCCCAAGGAACCAGAAAGTAATGAAATAATCATGGGGATCAGATAAATTCTGTAATACCATAGAATGGCCTGTGAATATGAAGGCCATATGTACTTATCTAGTCTCTACAACACACCAAGGGCTTTAAAAAATAATTTCCATGGTAAATTCTAAAGAAGGATAAAATATAGCCATTTGGTTGTACACATACATTCCAATAACATTACAAGATAGATTCCAATAACATTACAAGTGCTCTGAGAACTGTAAACCTGACATTTTGATTCATTGACAACAAAAGACACATAGGAACTTGTGTACTATAATACACTAAGTTCATTTCCTACTACAACAAAACAAAAAACCTACATGTGATTTACACAGGTCCTAGAGTGGCTTATTTATCACACACATGCAAAGAGAGCAATAGAAGCTGTGACAATTCTAATGAAATTTATGGCACAGCCAATAAAAAGTTCCCTAACCTTAATGAACTCATTGGCTTCTTTTTTCAGTACTGAGGAATGAACCTGGAACCTTAAAACTGAGAAACATTGAAAGCCATAATTTCTTCTTAAAACAAAAGAAAAAGTAAGCAATCCCTTTATAATTTGAAGATTTGGAGTATCATAATATAATGTACAAATGTACCAGAAATAATCCAATATTAATCTTCATATAAAGAATTAGGAAACATAAACATCCAGCAGAGTTGATTCTCAGCAGATACAGATATAAAAATGTCACAAATGTTAAAACAGTCCATTAATGTCTTTAAAGCACCTGCAGTACTACCTTTTTTCAAAAAGTAGAAGCTAAATCACCTCAAACAAATGGAAATGCACAAGGTCTCAGTCCAGAAGTAAAATATATAAAAATATATTCAAAACATAAACAAGAGAAAGTATGCAAAAAAGAAAAAGAAAAAAGGACATAAATAGAATTGGTATGTATAGGAAAGTAAGAAGTGAAATTATCACTATTTGTAGATGCCGTTATCCTCTCAAAGAAAGATGCAATAAATACACCAAAAGATTTTGTACTTAAAAACCAAATTCAATAATGTAGCAGGATACAAAATCAATACACAAAAGACAAAAGCATTCCTGTACACTAATAATGAACCCACTGGAAAATAAATTGGGAAAAATATAGCACAAAGACAATTAAATACTTAGGAAATAACCTAAGGAAATGAAATGCCTCTAAAATGCATGCTATAGTACTGTGAAAAAAGAAATTGAAGATACCCCCTGTTTTGGAATAGGCAAAAATAATATAGTCACAATGGCCATAATTCCTAAATTGATATGCAGATTTAGCACAATCCCATTCAAACATTCAAGAGCATTCTTCACAGAAATGAAGAAAATAATCATAAAATCCGTATAGAACCAAAGAATAAAAAAGACACAGAATATTAGAAATTCTGGGTACCAAGAGCAAATGGGGAGGCATCGCAGTCTTGGAGATGAAGTTACATTATAAAGCTACTTTGATAAAAACAGCATGGTACTGGCACAAAAACACAAAATAGGTAAAACACTTGAAGACATAGGTGTAGGCAAAGAATTTCTGAAAAATACCCCAGTTGCACAATTAATACTAATAATCACCAAATGAGATATCATCAATTTAAAAACCTTCTGCACAACAAAGAAAACCACAAAGTGAAGAGAGATCCTACAGAATGGAAAAAATTTGACATCTATTTCTCAGACAAAAGACTAATATATATAAATATAAAGAGCTCAAAAATTAGACACCTCAAATTTAAATATTCAATTAAAAATTGGCATCTGAATTGAATAGACACTTCTCAGAAGAAGAAATGCCAACTGAAAATAAATACATGAAAAAAAGTTCAACATCACTGGCATTTGACAAATGCAAATTAAACATCTCTCAGATTCTATCTCACTCTAGAAAGAATGGCTACCATCAAGAAACCAATATCAAATGCTATTGAGGCTCTGTGGAGAAAGGAAACCTTCTCATTACTAGCAGGACTGAAAACTAATACAACCGCTATGGAAACCAGTATGGAGATTCCTCAGAAAATGAAGGTAGACATTCTGTTTGACCCAGCTATTCCCTTTCTAAATATCTTCTCGAAAGTGTTAAAAACACTATACCACATGATGTATACATACCCAGGTTTATAGCAGAACATTTCATAGTAGTTAAGTATTTGAAACTGCTTATATGTCCATCAACAGATAAATGGATTAGAGAATGTGGTATTTATACACATTGGAGTACTACTTTGCTAAAAAAGCATGACATTTAGTCTGTTGTAGGAAAATAGATGCACCCTGAAACCATAATCTGAAATGAAGTAACTCAGACATGCAACCTTAAATATCACATAGTTTCTCGTATATAAAAATCTCAATATATAGTACAAAATAAAAGAGATAATAGGAAAAAAGAGAAAAAAATGTATTGTATTCCAGTGTAGACAATGTATCTAAAAGCGTACCTTTACTTAATATAATTGTCTTACATGTTTTATATGTGCTTTATCCTATTAGTCTGTTTTTCAATCTGTATACATGATTAAATTTATAAAATCTTATAAATAAATGAATCTGATGCAAGAAAAATAAAAGGGGGTGGAAGGAGTAGAGATAAAGATGGGAATTTAAATTTATTATGTATAGGTAACCATCTCTTATAGAGAATGTAACTATGTATGGCAATCATGTGCTAATAAAAGTAAAAAAAAAAGGACCAATGATCTAAATGTTAAAGCAGAAAGACTTAAGCTGATGGAACACTAAATAGGTAAAACTTTTAAAGCCATTGGCATAGGCAAATACTTTTTGAACAGAATCTCGGTTGCAGAGGAAATTGTTCTGGGAATCAAGAAATAAAATCATATTCAACTTCTGCACAACAAAAGAATAGAAAATGGAATGAAAATATAACCTATAGAATGGGAAAATGTTTCCAGCCATTCAGAGGACTTATGTTTGGAATATATAAAGAACTCAAAAACTAGATCCACCAAGATAGAAAGAACCAATCAAAAATGGCCAAGTAAAATGAATAGATACTTCACAGAAGAAGTACAAATGGCCAATAAATATATGAAGAAATTCCCAACCTCACTGGCCATAGGGAAAATAGAAATTAATTCAACACTGAGATTTTGTCTTACCACAGAAAGAATGGCCATTTTCAAGAAATCAATTAATGACAAATGCTGGAGTGGCTGAGATGAAAAAGGAACCTTCTACACTGGTGGGAATATAAACTAGTATGAGCACTATGGAAATCAACTTGGCGATTTCTCAAAAATCTGAAACTAGAAATTCGATTTGACCTAGGTATTCCCCTTCTTGGTATATTCCCAAAAGAGTTAAAGTCATCATATTTTAGTGATACATGCATACCTATGTTTATACCCTCACAAATCATAATAGCTAAATATTATAAGTAGCTTTTACAACTACCAACAGATGCATGAAAAAGTAAATGCATTTACACACAATGAAGAATACAATGCAATAAACAAAGAAAAAATTGAGTGATTTGTTGTCAAATGGTTGCATCCAGAGACCACAATCTTAGGTGAAATAAATCAGACACACAAGCTTAAATATCACATGGATGCTCTTACATAAGAAACCCAAAGTACAAAAAGAAAAATAAAATATATGTGATAGGAAGTATGGAGAAAGATCTTTATCAAAAGTTAAAAGAACCTAGAGATAAAGGATTGGGGAAGGAAAGGAAGTATAGGGGATATAAAAAGGAATTAAGATGTGTTATGCACATGTACAAACTAAACACAAGGAATGTAAACATTGGGTACTGCAGACATGTATAAGAAAATAAATGGAATCAATAAATTGGTAGATAAGGAGAGGGAAGGAAAGAAAAGGGTATGAAGAAAGAAATTAAAATGTATTATGTGCAAATTCCAACTCCCAACAATCAATAAAAACATTATGTACTACAACCATTTACTAATAAAAAAGAATCAAATGAAAATTTGTTAAGTGAGAAATAAAATAATCTAAATATAAATGTCAATATATTGAATCAATAATAGAATGCAAATGACGGAGGCATCTGTGCAATTAAAGATAGATCAATAAAGCATATCTAATCTAAACAATAACAAAAATGGACACCTGAAGGCCCGTGTAACTATAACAAAAACACAATATTCAAATATTATCAATATTTTCATTAAATGTATGTGATCTGAATATAACAGTTTAAAGACAGACTTTGATGAAATGGGTTTTGACAATACCAAATATATACAGAGAACAGGAAACCTACCTTGTTGCCCGGTGTGCTGGTGTGCTCCTAAATCTGAGCACTCTAGGAGGCACAGGCAATAGAATGAAAGTATGAGCCTACCTGGGCAACTTGGCAAGGCCCTGTATCATATAAAACCTGTGGCTGGCTAGGGGTGTATGTAGTTCAGTGCAAGGGTCGTGTGTTCAATCCTCATTATGCAAGAAAGAAGAAAGAGAGGCAAATAGTAGGGAGGAAGATACAGACCCACTTTGCTATAATGACATAGATACTATATAATAATTTTACTTAAAATTTATTAACACATATTTGCCATATGTAATGATAACATTCATTATAGGGACTCTGTACCTACACATAATATGTCTGAATTTTTTTTCCATTTCCCTCCCCTCTTCAACACTTCTTCCCCTGTCCATTTATAAAAGGTTTGTTTCCACTTTTCCCTTCCCTTATCTCTTTTTAATTCCTTTTCCCTTCATTCCCTTCCACCTCCTTTGTTCCTTTTCCCATTTGAACATGTTCTTCATACTTCCCAATGTAGATACTTTAAAGACTAAAGAATTACATATATATGCCATAAAAACTCTAATTTAAAGAAAATTGGAATGACTTCATTAGTATCAGACTTAGTAGATTTGAGAGCAGGGAAAAGTACCCAGTATTATGAGAAACATTACATAAAGATAAAGGAATGAATTCATCAATAAAATTTATTGTAATAATCCTGAATGTATATGCACTTAATAGGATTTTAGAATATATGAAATAAAACTTGCTACAACTTCTGTTATTCTGCTATCCATTTTCATACCATATTCTCGAGATAGTTAACTTTTAAATAGAAAAAGCTAATTTCATTCACAGTATTAAGTTTCAGTTCACAATCAATAGGCTCTGTTGCTTCGGGGCCTGTGGCAGGGCAGCACTTCATAGCAGAATGAAGAGGAAGAGCAAAGCTACTAACCTCATGGATGGAAGAGAAAGAGGATGGTAGAGTCCCCAAATCCCCTTTGAAGTCATGACTTAAAAGACTGATTTCCCACGAGGGTCTATTTTTCAAAGTTTCCACCAGCTTGCAAAAACACCAACCTTGGATCAAACTTTCAATCCCTGAACTTTTGGGAGACATTCTAGATCCAAATTATAACAAAACTGAAAAAAGGAATGGAAAGTGGAGAAAGAATATGCGGCAAATGGAAGAATTAACATCCATCTCAGTCATTCACAAAACTTCTACAAGAAAAACAGCAAAGATATTGAGGAACTCATCATCATCATCAATAGAAAATAATTAACATTCACAAAACTTTTTACCCAAAAACAGCAGAACAAATTCTTTTAAAGTTCTCATAGGATAGTCACAAGATAGACCTTATCTTGGGTCATAAAAGAAACCTTGATGAATATAAAGTAATTTGAATCATACACAGTATATTTTCTAACCATATGGAATTAAACTAGATGTCACTAAAGGAATAATAGATTATGAATCTCCTAATATATTGTGATTACTAATAATTTGACTGGATTGAGCGATACCAAGGATATTATTAAAACAATCCTCTAAGTGTGTCATTAGGGATGTTTCCAGAGATGATTCACATGTTGGCCAGCAAACTGAGGGAGGAAATACTGCCTTGACTCTGAATGGCAACTTCTAATAGGCTTGCAGCCAGATGGAACAAAAAAGAAGAAAAAAAGAAGTTGGTCTGTGCTTGCAAGCTTCAGTCAGGTTAAGCAGGCTCATCTTTTGCTACTGCCATCAGCTGTGGACATCAAACTCTAACTTCTCCAGCCTTTTAATATGAACTCAAACCAGTGACTCTCCAAAGATTCCCCAACTCTTCAACCTTGAACTGGGCCTGCAATTTTTGTCCCACTTGTTATGATATTTCCAATTTCTCAGGCTTTGCCACAATTGGATCCTCTCTCTTCCAGTATGCAGATGCCTGTTGTGCAGTATCCTGACAGTTCTGCAAGCTAATCTAGTAAATCATTGTATAATTTTGTATATGCATATATAGATACTTTCTATCAATTATGTTTTCCTAGAGAACAAAAATACACATATGGAAATTAAATAATTTATTTCTAATTAATGAATATATGTGAAAGTTCCAAGGAAATTATACATTTTACTAAAAAAAATCAAAAATAGAAGGAAGACTCATTATAGCTCATTAAAGGGTAATAAAAGTATCCCATGAATAATTGTGTGCATATCAATAAAACACTTTAGACTGACTAGACCAATTCTCTGAAGTCAGACATTTATTCAAGAATAAATAGATAAATGAAACAGTCACATATGTATTAAAAATGGAATTACAGTTAAAATCTTTCCCAAACAGAAAATATCAGGCTTAAATGATTTCACTGACAAATTCTACTAAATATTGAATTAAGAAATAATGCTGAATCTATACAATCTCTTCAAATAACAAAAGAAAAGAAATATTTTTAATTCATTTTATGATGTCTCTATTAACCTGAGAGTGAAACTAATTAACTTACAAGTAAAGATATTAATAGACCAATGTATCTCATGAATATAGGTGTAGAAATGCACAATAAAATATTAGCAAACATAATCTAGGATATTTACAAAAAATAACATAACAACTGTGGTTTCTGCTAGAAATATAATTCTGGTTTAACATTAAAAATCAATCAAAGTAATCATGATATTAACCAATGAAACAGTAGAAAGTATATCAATTAGTCAACAGAAATATGTCCAATTCATTATTGATAAAGATAAGGCCACAATTCACTAGAGAAAGAATAATATTTTCTAGAAGTAAGTTAAAGTAATTAGATATTCATTTATAAGTGAAATTTGACTTTAATATCTCCCTCATCTAAAAGTTAAATCAAGCAAAACATAGCTCTAAAAATGTGTCAGTGGCTGGGGATATAGCTCAGTGACACGGCACCTGCCTGGCAAGTGCAAAGAAAGTTCTATTTGCAGTACCAAAAAAAAGAAAAAAAAGAAAAAAAAGAATGTATCAATTTAAGCCATGAAATTTTATAAAAATATATAGGAGAACATATTTTTAACCTGATGATTTTCAGAGGTTCCTTAGATATATTTTTATAGGAGAAACAATAGATGATAAATCACACCAAGAATCCTGAATATTCCTCCACACCATGTTTTACAGGTGCCTCAGTACCCTACTATTGGTAGCTTGCGTATTATACCTACTCCTATTGGAACAATTGTAGGTAGAGTTGAAATTGGTCACTACTGCACTAAAACCTTACTTATTTTTATTTTTTTTTGGTGGATACCAGGCTTTGAACTCAGGACCTCATGCACCAGCAGGCGCCCATGCCACTGAGCAATATCACCAGCCCTTTTTTCATATGTGGGTACTGGGAGTCAAACTCAGGACCTCACACTTGCCAGGCAGGCGCTTATGCCACTGAGCCATCTCACCAGCCCAAACCTTATATTTTAAATTATATGATTGCTGAGAATTTTGCAAAGTATGGATTTATAGGTAGGAGGGAGAATACACATAATTCTGTTTTTTGGTTAGGTTTCAAAATAAATGCAAACAAAGTGGTTTTAGCTAATTGTCTTGAGAAGTTTTTTTCAGAGCTACTAGATATTACCTATACAAGTAATATAGGCAATATACTTATATATCCCATGAGGTAATATATCCTGTGAGAAGTATTCATATATATCATAGTAATGCAAGTGAAACTACTAAAGATACATCTATTTTCTTGTAACTGCAGAGTATTGATGGCCTCCATAACTTGTCTTAGTATATCATCTAGACTTATTTAGGAAGTGGGCAATTTTAAATTATTTTAGGACACATAAAGACCTGTGACTTAAAAACTAGCTGTGTTTCTAGCTGAGTGTAGCATTCCTTAGCTTATCTAAATGCAGTGCTCAAAAATCTGGTCAATATATTCAAAAGTACGGTGTGAAATATTCTTATTATTAGGCGAAAGTACTACATCTTTCCACACTTCTTAGATGAGACTAAATTTTGTTTCATACAACTGGACTGGTCACTTAATGTTGTAAAAACTGTTGATAGCAGTACTCATATCTTTAAACAAAATATGAAAAGAAATATTATTAGATAGAATAGCTAATTAAGACACAAATCGCAATCTGTAGTATTTCTCACTCTGATACAATTTATCAGCAATCTCCTTGGGTTGGATTTTCAAATGGAGTTGAAAAATAATCTATTTGGAAATTTATCATAGAGGTTTGGAAAAATCCTGATTAAAAACCAGCTTATTACTATCACTAAAAAGAGTTCATAAAGAATTTTTCAATTAGCCCTAAATTGTTAAGTGACTTCTCTATTCTCCATGAAAGAAGTCAGGTTTATGAGTGGATATTTCCTTGTCAGTGTCTATAACAATGAATGAGCTCTTCTTAAAGTCCAGACTGACATTTTGATAAGTACTTTGTAAAAGATTCAAATTATTTGGTATAGAAAAATCTTACACTATGAAATAATAAACTATGAATTAATCATAGCTTCTGGACCTTAGAATGGAAACAGGTAATTAATATGTTGTAGAATTTTTGTTTTATTAGTATATTATAGGATTCAAAATCAGTTGAACACATTGCTTCTTTCTCACCTTAGTATTTTCTGTAGTATTTTCTAACAATCAATGTGTACATTCTTTGGCATGTAGTATTAAAAAATAAGTAAGTAAGTGAAGGAGGCCCTTGGGTATTCATTTATTTATTAATAATATAAAAATTATATGAATACAATGCTGGACACAGAGAATGAAGAGGGCAATAACATAGTTTTTGCTGTAAAATATCTTATTATCTAACAAGGTCTAGAAAAGTAATGCAAAAAAGGTATGATAGTAATACATGTACATAACTGATAAAGTACAAGGTTGCATCTCAGCAAAAGACATACCTAGTAAAATATTGAATTTGTTCCAAGATGTTATTATTCTTCAAAGCATTTTAAAAACTATTTTTCTGGGAGTTTCTTCTAAACATATGGCACATTCTTGTGAGAATTTTCAGTAGAGTAAATTTATAGTTTTGAAACATTTTATGACTTTTGAAAATAGTAAAAAATATACATGAAAGAAGTGTAATGAAATAATGAGAAATAAGTGATGAGTTAACAGGAAAATGACAATAGACAAGTAGTTTCATGAAATTTTTTTTGCAGTGTTGGGAAGTGAATCCAGAGCCTTATACTTGCTAAGCAAGCAATTAAACTCTGAGCCATACCCCTAATCTAGTCTGAGATTATAAAGGCAAGAAATTCTGGAACTAGTGGTTAGAAAAGCTTGATATACATGGCTTTATGTCAATACCATAAAATAGATTATTAAACAGATAGTGTGTAGGAAATTAGAAAAAGAGGCAATGATAACTGTAAGGAAGTTCAATATTGTATACACTGAGATAATTGGACTAAAGTCTTGTTTTTATCAGAAAGTATTACTAGTCTGGTTCAAAGAGAGTAATGGTAGATGTGGAAAGAAGAAAGTAATTCAATGTTTCTTAGACCCTATTAAATATGGAGCACTATTCTAGGTACTTGGTGTTTTTTAATCCTCACCACCACCTTACACGACAGATATTGTCACCCATATTTTAGTAATAAAATCCAGAAATTTGGAGGCTTTAAATAATGCACCACACAACAAATAATACCGAAATTTAAAACAAATCTATCTGAATTCAAAATTGAAAATCTCAGGATTAATAAATGATAATAACTTTTGATCTTTTCCTCTGATTTTTATTTTTTTAACATTTTTTATTTTAAAAATAAAAAAGTAAGAAATAACAATAAAAGAGTGTTCCAAAACAGGCTAGTTGGAGAGTAACATTAATTAACACATTGCATATTTTATAGCCACAGTAGTTCTTCAGAGTACAAGATACAGGCATGAAACATTGTCCAGAAAATGACTAGTACATAACTTTCTCCTAAGTGAACCAATAGAAACCAGCTGTACAACTATCTTAACTGTCTTGTGCTTATATATTTCTTTATTTTCCCCTCTTTCCTTTTCCCTTTCTCCCCACACAGTTTTTCTTTCCTTTTGAACAGTGTCTTCCCTATTCGCAATATTTATTGTACATTTTGGATCTTGTTTACTCTTTCAGATTCTCACATTACTGATACAATATGATGTTTACACATGTGGGTCTGGTTTATTTCACTTACAAGTATGGTCTTGAGTTGCATCCATTTACCTATAAAAGTCTCTAGTTTATCTTTTTTATGCCTGAGTAGTATTACATTATAAAAAAAAACACTTCTTTTTTATCCATTACTTGGTTGATGGGAATTGGGGTTTTTCCAAGATTTAGCTATTAGACATTGTGGTGCTATAAACATGGGTGCACATATATCATTCTGGTATGATGTTTTTAATTCTTCTGGGAAAATACCCTGAAGGGGAATAGCTGGGTCGAATGGGACCTTTAATCATAGTTTTTTAAGAAATTTCCACACTGATTTCCACAGTGGATTTGCCAGTCTACACTCCCACCACAAGTGGAGAAAGGTTCTTTTTTCCCCACAGCCATGCCAGCATTTGTTATTGGCTGTTTACCTGAGGATAGCCATTCTTTTTTGGGTGAAATGGAATCTCAGTGTTGTTTCAATTTGCATTTCTCAAATGACCAATGATGTTGAATATTTTTTCATATATTTATTTGCCATTTGTATTTCTTCATCTGAGATGTGTGCATCCATCTCAGATGCCCACTTTTAGATTGGGTTTTTGAATTTTGGGGATCTGACTTTTTTCAATTCTTTTTTACATTCCAGATATAAGTCCTTTGTCTGACAGAAAACTGGCTATACTTTTTTCCCACTCTGTCAGTTGCCTTTTCACTCTGGTTGTTATTTGTTTTTATGTGTAAAAGCTTTTAAATTAGGTGAGATTCCGTTTATTGATTCTTTGTTGTATTTCCAATGCGGTCTGCTGTTTGCTCATGAAGACTCTGCCTACACCTGTGTTTTCAAGATTTCTACCTATTATCTCTTCCAGTATATTTCATGTTTCTGTTCTAATATTTAAATCTTTGATCCATTCTGACTTTTGTTTGGTGCATGATGATAGACATGAATCTAGTTTTAGCCTGTGGAATGTGGAGAGGAAGTTTTTCCATCATCATTTATTAAAGAGACTATCTTTCTTGCAGTGAAAACTTTTGGCTCCTTTGTTGAAGATAAGGTGGATTAATGTGTTTGTCGTTGCATCTGCATCTTCTGTTTTGTTCCACTGATCATCAGGTCTTTTTTTTCCCCCAATACCATGCTGATTTTATTGCAGTAGCTTTGTAATATAACTTCAAATCAGGAATTGTGATGTCCCTTGAATTGCCTTTGTTACCCAGAATTGCTCTTGCTTTTCTAGGTCTCTTATGGTTCCAAATGAAGTTTAGGAATGTTTTCTCTAGTTCTGTGAGGTATGCTAATCATATTTTGATTGGGATTGCATGAAATCTGTATTATTGTTTTGAGGATAGGGCAATTTTCAAGATGTTGGTTCTTCCTATGATGAGCAAGAGACATCTGTCCATTTTCTGAAAACTTCTTTCATCTCCTTTTTGAAAGTACTCTAGTTTTCAATGTATAGATCTTTTACTTCTTTTGTTAGATTGATTCCTAAGTATTTAATTATTTTTGATGCTATTGTAAAGGGTGTGATTTCCCTGACTTCTTTCTCAGTGAGAATGTTCCTTGTGTACAGGAATGCTATTGATTTGTGAGTGTTGAGTTTGTATCCAGCTACACTCCTGAATTTGGTTATTAAATCCAGAAGACTTTTGGTGGAGCTATGTATTACTTCTATGTGGATTATCATGCCATCCGCAAATAACAATAATTTAACTTCTTCCTTTCTTATCCTTATTCCTTTTATTTCTTTTTCTTGTCTCATTGCTCTGGCTAATGTTACCAGAACTCTTTTGAATAGGAGATGTGATAATGGAACTACTTGTCTTATTTCTGATTTTAGGATTAAAGCTTTCTGTTGTTAACCATTTAGTATGATAGCTGTTGTTTTCTCATAGATTGCTTTTATGAGATTAAGATAAAAATCCTCTCTTCTAATTTTCTGTAGGGCATTTATAATCATGAATAGGTGTTGGACTTTGTCAAATACTTTCAATGCTTCTTTTGAGATAAGCATGTGCTTTTCATCTTTGGCTTTGATGATATGGTGTATTACATTTATTTATTTGCATATGTTGAACCATCCCTGCATCCCTGGGATGAATCGCACTTGATCTTGTTGTATAATATTCTTGATAATTTGCTGCATTCTGTTTGCCAGTATATTATTGAAGATATTTCCCTCTATGTTCTGTAGGGAGGTTGCCCTGCAGTTTTCTTTTATGGTTAGGTTTTGCTCTGATTTTGGAAACAGGGTAATACTTGCCTACAGAAATGATTTTGGAATTATTGCTTCCCTTTCAATTTCCTTAAAGTGTTTCAGCACTAGTGGCATAAGTTCTTCATTAAATTGCTTGTAGAATTCAACTGTCAATCTTTCAGGGCTTGTGCTTTACTTTGTTGGAAAATTTTTAATTATATTTTCAATTTTATTGGCCAATAACAGGTTATTAAATTTTTTATATATTCTTGATTTACTTTTGGTAATTCAATTGTGTCTAGGAATCTGTCCATTTCTTCTGTGTTTTCCATCTTATTAGAATGTAGGTTCTCCTACTAGTTAAGGATGATCTTCTGAATTTTTTTTATTTTAAAGAGAAAAAATAGAACAAAATCTCAAAACAACATAATAGGAGGATGACAATCTTTAATACATTACATATTGTTATCTTTAAATTAGTTACTCAGGGTATAAGATATCAGCATTCAATTGTCCAAACAATATTAGCACAAACCTTTCTTTTCAATAAACTAAGCAAAAATAGTAGTGAATTTATCTTAAATATCATATATATATATATATGTATATATATAATATATTGTCTTTCCCTTCTTTCATTTACCCATTCCCCTATCCCAGTTTCTCTTTCCTTTTTAGCAGTTTCTTCCTGTTTTAACATATCTATTGTACATTTTGGATCTGATTTACTCTCATTTTCACGCACTAGGGAAACAATGTGATGTTTACACATGGGTGTCTGGTATTTTTCACTTATGAGTATTTTCTCAAGTTGCATCCATTTACCTATAAAAGTCTCCATGGGCCGGTGAGATGGCTCAGTGGCATAAGCGCCTGCCTGGCAAGCACAAGGGCCCAAGTTTGACTCCTGGGACCTACATATGAAAAAAGGGCTGATGATATTGCTCAGTGGCATGGGAGCCTGCTGGTGCGTGAGGTCCTGAGGTCAACCCCCAGTACCCACAAAAACCAGTCTCCAGTTTATCCTTCTTTATGGCTGTGTAGTACTCCATTGTATAAAAAGACAACATATTTTTTATCCATTCCTCAGTTGATGGGCCTTTAGGTTGTTTGCAAGATCTGGCTATTACAAACTGTGCCACTATAAAAATGGGTGCACATATATCATTGTGGTACAATATTTCTAATTCTTCTGGGAAGATACCCAGAAGAGGATTATCTGTGTCAAATGACACCTCCAATCCTAGATTTTTGGGAAATATCCACACTGATTTCCACAGTGGCTGTACCAGTCGACACTCCTACCAACAGTGGAGAAGGGTTCCTTTTTCCCCATAGCCCCTCCAGCATTTGGTTTGGTTGATTTCTTGATAATAGCTATTCTTTCTGGGGTGAGATGGACTCTCAGTGTTGTTATAATTTGCATCTCTCCAATGACTACTGATGTACCATATTTCTTTGTATACTTATTTGCCATTTGTATTTCTTCATCTGAGAAGTGTGTATTCATCTCAGATGCCCATTTTTGGATTGGGTATTTAAATTTGGGAGGTCTGACTTTTTTGAGTTTCTATATGTTTTTGATGGTAATCCTTTGTCTGAGGAACAGCTGGGAAACATTTTTTCCCATAATGTAGGTTGTCTCTTCACTCTGTTGGTGGTTTCTCTTGCTGTGCAAAGGCTTTTTAATAAGATGGGATCCCAGTTGTTGATTCTTTGTGATAGTTCCTGTGCAAATTGAGGTTTTATTCATAAAGTCTTCACCTATACCAATGTCTTCAAGAGTTTTACCTATTCTATCTTCCAGCAGGTTTAATATTTCTGTTTTAATATTTAGATAACTGAGCCATTTTGAGTTTAGTTTAGTGCATGGTGAAAGATATGTGTCTAATTTTAATCTTCATCTTGTGCAGAGCCAGGTTTTCAAGCACCATTTATTAAAGTGGCTCTTTTCTTCCAGTGAATTATTTTGGCACCTTTGTCAAAGATAATGTGTCTTGTTATGTCTGGAGTTGTTTCTGCATCTTCTAATCTGTTCCATTGATCTTTGGATCTGTTTTTTTGCCAGTACGATGCTTTTTTTTTTTTTTTTAACCACAATATCTTTATAGTATAATTTCAAGTCAGGGATTCTGATGCCCCTTGCCTTGCCTTTGTTGCCCAGAATTGCCTTTGCTATTATGGGTTTCTTCTGGTTGAAATGAATTTTAGGATTATTTTCTCTAATTCTGTGAGGTACACTGTTGGAATTTTGATATGAATTGCATTCAGTCTTTATAACAATTTCAGAAGTATGGTCATTTTTACTATGTTGGTTCTTCCTTACCAGGAGCAAAGAATATCTTTCCATTTTCTGATATCCTCTTCATTCTCCTTTTTCAGAGTATTGTAGTTTTTGGTGTAGAGGTATTTTCCATCTTTTGTGAGATTGATTCCTAGGTATTCCTTTTTTGTAGATATTATTGTGAAAGGTGTTGTTTCCCTAATTTCTCTTTCAGTAAGTTTGTTATTCGTGTACAGGAAGGCTATTGATATTTAAGTGTTGACTTTGTATCCAGCTATGCTACTGAATTTGCTTATTAAATCTAGCATTTTTTAGTGGAGTTTTGGGGTCTTCTACATAGAGTATCATGCAAATAATGATACTTTAACTTCTTCCTTTCCAGTCATTATTTCTCGCTCTTGTCTAATTGCTCTGGCTAAAGTTTCCAGGTCTATGTTGAATAAGAGTGGGGATAGTGGACATCCTTGTCTTGCTCCTGATTTTTGAGAGAAATCTTTCAATTTTTGTCCATTTAGTATGATATTGGCCATTGGTTTATCATAGATGGCTTTTTATCAGATTGAGATAAAGAACATCTATTCCAATTTTCTGTAGGGTTTTTATCATTAATAGGCACTGGACTTTGTCAAAAGCTTTTTCTGCATTTATTGACATGATCGCATTATTTTTGTTTTTGGTTCTGTTAATATGGTATATTACATTTCTTGATTTATGTATGTTGAATCATTCCTAAATCCCTGGGATGAATCCAAATTGGTCATAGTGTATAATCTTCTTGATTATTTGCTGGAATATGTTTGTCAGTATCTTTTTGAGGATTTTTGCATCAATATCCATTAGGGAGATTTGCCTTAACTTCTCTTTCTTAGTTGGGTCCTTCTCTGGTTTTGGTATCAGGGTAATGCTTGCTTCCAGGAATGAATTTGAGAGTATTGCTTCCCTTTTTATTTCATTAAAAAGTTTGAGAAGTAGTGGTGCTAGGTCTTCTCTAAATTTCTTGTAGAACTGAGCAGTGAATCCACAGGCCTGGACTTTTATTTGTTAGGAGACTTTTAATTACATCTTTGATTTCATTGTTTGATATTGGTTTATTTAGTTTTTTTATATCTTCTTGATTAGCTTTGGTAATTCATACGTATCTAAGAATCTGTCCATTTCTCCTGCATTTTCTATCTTATTAGAATACACATTTTCAAAATAGGTATAAATGAAATTCTGGATTTCTGCAGGGTCTGTTGTGATATCACCCTTTTCATTATTAATCGAATGGATTTGAGTCTTTTCTTTTCTTTTTTTAATAAGTTAGGGTAAAGGTTTGTCTATTTTATTTAATCTTTCAAAGAACCAACTCTTTGATTCATTGATTCTTTGTATTTTTTTTTTAGTCTCCAATACGTTAATTTCTGCTCTGATCTTTATAATTTTTGTACGAGTTTTGGCTTAGCCTGCTCTTCTTTTTTCTAGAAGTTTGAAGTTCATCATTAAGTTGTTTATTTGTGCTTGCTCTGTTTTCCTGTTATAGGTATTTAATGTTATGAATTTCCCTCTTAGGACTGTTTTCATTGTATTGTATAAGTTCTGGTGTGTTGTACTGTCGTTATCATTCAGTTGTAGAAACTAATTCCTTCTTTAATTTCATCTGTGCCCCATTGGTTGTTCAGGAGGGTGCTGTTTAATTTCCATGTGTTTAGGAAGTTCTTGTGGTTTCTTTGGCCATTGATTTTGAATTTCATTGCACTATTGTCTGATGATATGCATGGGATAATTTTAATTCCTTTTCATTTACCTAAGCAGGTTTTATGAGCTAGTATGTGGTCTATTTTGAAGATCCTCTGGAGTGCAGCTGAGAAGAATGTGTATTCTGGTGTTGTGGGTTGGAACATTCTGTAAACATCTACTAAGTCCACTTGTTCAAAAGTTTGGTTCAGTTCTAATATTTCATTGTTGATTTTTTTCTAGTTGATCTGTGTTTTTGTGATAGTGGGATATTGAGATACCCCAGGAAAGTTGTATTAGTGTTTATGTGATTTTTCATCTCCTTTAATATTTGTTCTATATAGTTGGGTGCACTGGTTATTGCCTATTGTTAGTGCCAACCGAACTACTTTAACCAGGATGTTTTCCATGCTACAACCAGTTTTCCCTCAGTGGGACAACCCTGCAATTGTAAGAGGTCATAACAATCACGATCATCCAGGACCAATGGAATGAGCCCTAATTCACATAGATAATAATTTGAGATGTGATCATCATGTATGGAAAACATGTACTAATAAAAAAGAGCAAGGAAAGTTTATTCAACTTTGCTAAATGATGCAAATGATACTAGTCTAAGAAGGATTAGAATTCAAATAAAAAAACAGCATATATGGAATAAAGTATCTGTTAACAAAAGTTAACAGAAACATTTCTGACTGCAGTGAAAGAACTCAACATACAAGTAAATTAGATGCATAGATCCCCAAATATCCACTATTAAAGAATGTCTTAGTGATGTAAGCAAAGTTCAAGATGCCTGAGTTCAGCACCAAATCCTAAAAGCAACCACTTTAAAATGTAAACCCATTAGGACTAGACAACACTCAACACAAAATTAAAGTCTAAGAGAGCATGTAGTGAAGGGCCTCAATCCATAAATGGAAACAAACTTCAATGCAGACTGATACATCCTGCAAAACTGTCATTCAAAATTTGTGGAGAAATAAGAGCATTGATGAAAAGAAAACCTTAAGAAATTCATGTCATGACCAAAATAGCACACCAAAATTTTGAAACATATCTTAGATATTGATGATGAAGCCAGCAATGCCAAAAATTCTGAGAGAATAAATAAATCAAGTAAGGCAAATAGTTAAAATAAAAATGTACAGTAATAACCAACAGAAAAATAATGCAATGAAAGGATTAAGTCACTATCTTTTAGTAAAAACTCTCAATGTGAAAGTATTTAACTCACTGATCAAAAGAAACAGATTACAAGACTGGAACAAAGAACAAAACTGATCAGTAGATGCAAGGAAAGTGACTTCATACTAGTTAAAGAAATAATTCAATATGAAAGGATAACAATAATAAATATTTATATTTCCAATACTGGCACAATTAGCTTTATAAACCCAACATTATTGAGCACAAAAGATCAGAAAAACTTCAACACTAACATATAGAGTGACCTCAATTCCCCAATTTCACTCAGAGACAGATCAACTGGAGAAAAAACATCAACAAAGAAATTTCAGAGTTGGTCAACACCTTTGAACAAATAAACTTAATAGATATGTACATGGTGTTCCTCCCTAATGTTATGCAATGCACATTCTTTTCAGGAGCACAAAGATTTTTTTTCTACAAATAGACCACAATGTGGCTAATAAAGCTTGTGTAGAAAAATACAGTAGAAGCAAAATAGTCCCATATATATTATTTGATCACAGTGCACTGAAAACAGAAATAAATGACAACAGAGAACAAATTTTGTGAACACCTGAAGATTATATCATTTACTCTTGAATAATGAATGGGTCACAGAATAAACAAGAAATTCAACAGTTCTTAGAATCAAATAATAAGACCAATATAACATGCCAAAACAAATGGGACAAAATAAAAGCAGTCCTAAGTGGGAAAATTATTCCTGTGAATGCAAATTTTAGAAAAATTGAGAAATCCCTATTAAAAACTTAATTATGGGGCCAGTGAGATCGCTCAGTGGCGTAAGCGCCTGCCTTGCAAGCGCGAGGGCCCGAGTTTGACTCCCAGATCCCACATATGAAAAAGGGGCCGGTGATATCGCTCAGCGACATGGGCTGAGGTTGACCTCCCAGTACCCAAAAAAAAAAAAAAAACTTAATTATGTATCTGAAGTCAGTAGGAAATAAATTACAATTCAAATGCAAAGCTAGTTAAAGAAAGGAAATGATAAAGAGGAAGGCAGAAATTAATGGAACTTCGACTAAACAAACAGTACAATGAGATAATGAATCAACTACATAGTTCTTTGAAGGACTAAATGAAATAGATAAACTATTAACCAAACCTGGCAGAAGAAGGAAAGAAAAAACACATATCAATGCAATAATAAATGAAAAAGATAAAATCACAACAAATACCACCAAAATCTAGATTGTTTGTCACTACTTAAAAATATGAAATCAAATACATTGGAGAATCTAGAACAAATGGATAAATATCAAGATACATATGAATTTTAAAATTTGAAGAAATTAAAACCCTGAATGATCCCATAAAAGGCAATGAAATTGAGACAGTGATTAAATGCTTGCAAAATATAAATCCATGACAATACCGATTCATTGATGAACTTTATGAGAAAGGCGGGAAAGTGCTAATGCCAACACTATTCAAAGTCTTTTAAAAAATTGAAAAGGAAGAAGTACTTCCAAACTCATCCCTTTGAGCTAACATTACTGTGATATGAAAACCATTGAGGGACCCAAATTAAAAATAAAACTGTAAAACAAATATTTTTTAAAACATAGATGAAACAAATTAGCATATATGTTCATATACACATACTAGTTTCTCTTAGTTCATTGAAATTTTTGTGCTATCTGTTTATTTCTTCTTTCTAAGAATGAATATTTTTGCCTAAGCCTAAGTTACTCTGAGTAACTATTATCTTACTCTTTTATTTAATTTAGTTTCATTTTTCATTAAATAATAAATAATACAAATGAAAAACCAATAACATACATGTAAAAATCTTCAACAAGATACAGAAAAGTGGAATACAACAAATTATTAAAAAATCACATCATGACTTAGTAGAAATTATGCCAAAGATGAAAAAAATGGTTCAACAAATACAAATCAATAAATATAATACATCACATTGACAGAAATAAGGGTAAAAATCACACAGTTGTACTAATAGATACAGAATAAACCTTTCGCAAATTTAACATAAATTTTTTAAGAGCAAAAAATAACAATGAAACAGACTTAGGACAGTTAAAATAATTAATACATTGTGTGTTGTTGTCCTCATAGTAGTTATTCAGAGTGCAATATATAGGCATGATACCTTGTCCAAACTGTATTAGCACAAATGTTTCTTTACAATGAACTAAGAAAAACTAGCTGTATAACTATTTTAACTATCTTGTGTATACACACACACACACACACACACACACATATATATATATATATATATATATATTTTTTTTTTTTTTTTTTTTTTTTTTTTTTTTGGTGGTTACCAGGGGACAAACTCAGGACCTCATGCTCCAGTAGGCTTGTGCCACTGAGTGATATCACCGGCCCTTTTTTCGTGTGTGGATTCCAGGTGTAAAACTCAGGACCTCGCGGTTGCCAGGCAGGCGCTTATGCCGCTGAGCCATCTCACCAGCTCCCTGTATACATATATTTTTTCCTTTTCCCTTTCTTCCTTACCCCATTCTCCCAGGAGTGTTTGTCCTCCTTTTGAACAGATTCTTCACAATTCACAATATCTACTGTTCATTTTGGATGTTATTTACTCAGTTACACACATTACTGAGACAAGATGTTTACACATATGGGTCTGATTTATTTCACTTATGAGTATGACCTTGAGTTGCATCCATTTACCTATAAAAGTCTCCAATATATCTTTCTTTATGGCTGAGTAGTATTCCATTGTATAAAAATACCACATCATTTTTATCCATTTTTCATTTGACGGGCATTTGGGTTGTTTCAAAGATTTAGCTATTACAAATTGTGCTGCTATAAGCATGCGTGCACATATATCAACATGGTAAGATGTTTATAATTCTTCTGGGAAGATACCCAGAAGTGGAATAGCTAGGTCAAATGGGATCTCTAATTCTAGTTTTTAAAGTAATCTCCACACTGACACAGTGGTGGCACCAGCCTACACTCCCACCAACACTGGAGAAGTGTTCCCTTTTGCCCACAGCCTTACCAGGATTTGCTATCAGTTGATTTTTTTATGATAGCCATTCTTTCTGTGTTGAAATGGAATCTTAGCATTGTTTTAATTTGCATCTCTCGAATGATGGATGATGTTGAATATTTGTTATTGGTTTGTGTCTGGATGTCCCCCCAAACCCTCATGGGGTCATGGGGACAGGTTTCTAGAGTTTGTGATTGATTCTTCGCCCAACGTTGGTTTTTGGAGTGTGATCACCCACCCTGGGGACGGTAGCCTACATACAATATAAGGACCAAAAGAGTCTTCTCATGTTCCTCCCTTTTTTTTTTTTTTTTTTTTTTTTTTTTTGTGGGTACCGGGGGGACGACCTCAGGACCTCGCGCGCCAACAGGCACCCGTGCCGCTGAGCGATATCACCGGCCCCTTTTTCGTATGTGGGATCCGGGAGTCGAACTCAGGCCTTCGCGCTTGCAAGGCAGGCGCTTAAGCCGCTGAGCCGTCTCACCGGCCCATCCCTTTTTGCTCTTGTTGGATTTGTTGTTTTCCACCTCCATGAACTGTTACATCTCTGCCATGTGCCACCCTGCCTTGGAGCCAGCTGAGTATGGACTGAAACCTCCACAAACTGTGAGCTAAATAAGTCTTTCATTCCTTAATTTTGGGCATGGAGTATTTTGTCTCAGCAATGAGGGAAAAGTAAACAACACAACATTTTTTTTCATATATTTATTTGCCATTTGCATTTTTTCATCTCAGAACTGTGTATTCATCTCAGATGCCAATTTTTGGATTGGGTTTTTCAACTTGGGGAATCTGATTTTTTTCAATTTTCTATATGTTCTAGATATAAGTGCTTTCTCTGTGGGACAACTGGCTATAATTTTCCCCACACTGTGGGGTTGCCTTTTCATTCTGTTCATGATTTATTTTGCTGTGCAAAAGCTTTTTAATAAGGTGAGATCCTATTTGTTGTTTCTTTGTAATATTTCCCTTGAAGTCTGGGTTTTGTTCATGAAGTCTCTGCCTACACCTATGTCTTTGAGATTTCTACCTATTTTCTCTTCCCATAAATGTAGTGCTCCTATCTTAAAATTTAGATCTTTGACACATTTTGACTTTAGTTTAGTGCATGGTAATAGTCATGGGTCTAGTTCTAGTCTTCAGCATTTGGAAAGCAAGCTTTCCCAGCACTATCTATTAAACAGTCTATCTTTCTTTGAGTTTACATATTTAGCACCTTTGTCACAGATAAGGTGGCTGAGTGTGTTTAGGGTCACATTTGCATCTTCTTTTTCCACTGTTCCTCAGGTCTGTTTTGTTTGTTTGCTTTGCTAGTACCATGCTGATTTTATCACAGTAGCTTTGTTGTATAATTACAAGTCAGGGGTTCTGATGCCCCCATACTTGCCTTTTTTGCCCAGAATTGCTTTCGCTAGGGTTGTTTTTTCTAAAATGCTGAGGAATGATAATGGTATTTTTATTGGAATAGCATTAAATCTGTGTAGCAGGTTAGGGAGCATGACCATTTTCACTATTTTGGTTCTTCTTATCCAATAGCAAGGCATAACTTTCCATTTTCTCATACTATCTTTGATCACCTTTATTAGGATACTGTAATTTTCACTGTACAAATCATTTACATCCTATGAAGGATTGATTCCGAAGTATTTCTTTTTTTAGATGCTATTGAGAAGAGTGAGATTTCCCTAATTACTCTCTCTGTGAGATTGTTACTTCTGTGCAGGAATGCTATTATAGTTGATTGTTGACTTTGTATCCAACTATGTAACTGGATTTGGATATTAATCTAAAAGTTTTCTGGTGGAGTTTTTGGAGTCTTCTATGTAGAGTATCATATCATCTGTAAATAATGATAATTTAAATTCTTCCTTTCCTACCTTTTTTCCTTTTATTTTTTCTCTTGTCTAATTGCTCTGGCTAATGTTTCCAGAACTATATTGAATAGGAGTGGTGATAATGGACATACTTGTCTTGATTCACATTTTAGAGTGAAAGTTTTCAGTTTTTGACCATTTAATATGATGTTAGCTTTTGTTTTGTCATAGATGGCTTTTAACACATTGAGATAAAGACCATCTATTCCAATTTTTTAGGGTTTTTATCATGAATGTGTGTTGATCTTTGTCAAATGATTTTCTGCATCTATTGAGATGATCATGTGAGTTTTGTCTTTGACTCTGTTAAAATGGTGTATTGTATTTATTGATTTACTTTTGTTGAACATCCCTGCATCCCTGGGATTAATTCTACTTGGTTATGTTGTACAATCTTCTTGATGATTTGCTGCATACTGGTTGGCAATATCTTTTTAAGGATTTTTGCATCTATGAACACTGGGAAGATTGGCCTGCAGTTTTCTTTCTTGGTTGGTTCCTTCTCTAGTTTTGTAATCAGGGTAATACATACTTCCAGGAATGATTTTGGAAGTACTGCTTCCCTTTCAATTTCTTTAAAGAGTTTCATCATTAGTGTCATTCTTCTCTAAATTTCTGGTACAATCCAACAATGAATCTGTCAGGGCCTTTGCTTTATTTGTTGGTAAATTTTGAATTACACTTTCAATTTCATTGGCTGATATCCTGTTATTTAGAATTTTTATATTTTCTTGATTTAGTTTTGGAAGTTTGTGTCTAGCAATTTGTCAATTTCTTCTGTTTTCCATCTTATTAGAATATAGGTTCTCATAGTAGGTATTGATGATCTCCTGGATTTCTGAGAGATCCGTTGTGATTCACACCTTTTCATTCCTAATTACTAGAATTTGTGTTTTTTCTTTCCTATTTTTGCTCCGATTTCCTAATAGTTTCTCAATTTTATTTAGTCTTTCTATTTTTTTTTTAATTTTAAATAGAAAAAGTATAGAACAAAATTTGAAAACAGTGTAATAATAGGGTAACAATTGTTAATATATTGCATATTACTATTGTTAAATTAGTCACTCCGAGTACAAGGTATCACAATTCAATTGTCCAAACAATATCAGCACAAAACTTTCTTTTCAACAATGAGAATGTAGTGGTATAACTATCTTAACTATCATATATATGTATACATATATATACAAATATACATATTTGTTTTTTGCTTTACCCTTCCTTCTTTTCTCTGATGTGGTTTCAACATTTTCATCATTAATTACATGAAATTGTCTTTTTTATTTTTTTCCTTTTTTTGATGTGTTTGGCTTGGAGATTGTCAATTTATTTTATTTATTCTTTCAAAGAACCAACTTTTTGATTCATTGATTCTTTGCAATATGTTCTTAGTCTCTATTGAATTAATTTCTGCTATCTTTATAATGTCCTTCCTCATATGTTCTCAGGGTTTCTCTTTTCTTTTTCTAGAAATTTGAGGTTCAACATTAGGTTGTTTATTTGAGCTCATGCTATTTTCCTGATACTTGAGTTTATCATTATAAATTTCTGTTGTAGCATTGCTTTCATTTCATCATATAAGTTCTGGTATGTTGTATCAGAATTATCATTCAATTGTATGTACTGTTTATTTTCATTTTTAATTTTGCTGTGATCCATGGGTTGTTCAGAAGGGTGTTGTTTAATTTCCATGTGTCAATGCAGTTTTTGTGATTTCCTTTGTTCTTGATTTCCAATTTCATTGTGTTATGTTCAGATAGTATGCATGGGATGATTTCAATTCCTCTACATTTACTTAAACATGTTTTGTCAGCTAATATATAGTCTATTTTAGAGAACATTCCATTGGCACCTGAGAAGAATGTGTATTCTGATGTTTTGGAGTAGAACACTCTGTAGACATCTACCAAGTCCATTTGTTCAAAGGCTTGGTTTGATTCTTATATTTCTTTGTTGAACTTTTGTATAGTAGGTCTATCTATTTGTGAGAGTGTGGTATTAAGAGACCCCACTAAAATTGTGTTAGTGCTTATTTGGTTTCTCATGTCTGTTAATATTAGTTTTATGTAATTGTGTGAACCTGTGTTTGGTGCATAAATATTTTTGATTGTTATCTCTTCTTGGTGTTTTCCCTTAACAAATATGCAGTGACATTCTTTGTCTCTTTTGATCAGTTTTGGCTTAAAGTTTGCATTGCCTGCAAATAGACTAGCTACCCCTGCTTTTTCTGGGTTCCTGTGGCATGAAGTATTGTTTTCCTTCCTTTGACTTTTATTCTATGAATTTCTTTCAGGGTTATATATGTTTCTTGAATGTAGCATATTGTAAGATTTTGCTTCTTGATCCATTCTACCAGTCTGTTTCTTTAGATTGGTGAGTTGATACTGTTTATGTAGATGGTTATAACTGATGTGTATTGGCTATTCTTTTTCATGTTGTTTCCTGTTATTGATTCTTTCTTTTTCTCTTCTCTTTAATTGCAATCTCTGCCTGGCGGCTTCTTTCTTTTGGTGTTCATGTGTTTGTGGACTTCCTTATCACTAATATATCCTTCAGGGCATTCTGTAGATCTGGTTTTGTGGTCATAAATTTCTTCAGTTTTTCTTTGTCATGATAATATCGTATATTTCCATTAATTTTGAAAGATATTTTTGCAGGCTACATCAATCTGGGTTGAAGACTGTTTTACTTTAGGGCTTGAAATACCTCATTCCACGCTCTCCTTGATTTGAGGGTTTGTGTTGAGAAGTCTGCTGTGATTCTGATGGGCTTTCCTTAGTAGTTGATAATTTTCTTTTCTCTAGCTGCTTTTACTATTTTGTTCTTGTGCTGAATTTCTGGAATCTTGATTATTATATGTTTTGTTGTAGATTGATTTTGGTCATGGCTCTTTGGAGTTCTATATGCTTCATTTATTTGTATATCAAATAATTTATACATGTTTGGGAAATTTTCTGCCATTATTTCTGTGAAGTGGTTTTTAATGCTTTTTGCACTGTCTTCATCCTTCTCACTGATTCCAATCAAACTTATGTTGATCTTCTTTGCTTCATCCTGCAACTGTTGGATTGATTTTTCATGGTCTCCAGCGATTTTTAAGATATATTTGTTTTCTTTTTAGCTAGTCACGTTCCTGTCTTCTAGATCTGTTATTTTATCTTTGCCTTCTTTCACTCTGCTGTATATGCTTTCAATGGAGTATCTAATCTCCTGCATTTCTGTTTGAATCTGGTTCATTAATTCTATTTCTTGTCTATGTTTGGCATTCATAGTTTTTATCATTTTCCTGAGCTCCTCTCTTTTTATCTGTATCTGCTTTAACGTCTTTTATTTTAATAGTCATTTCTTTTTGCACCTTAGAGATTATTTTTTCTATGGCCCCTTCCATTTGTTTTTTCACTTCTTATGCTATCATTTCAGACAGTTCCATTTGTTGGGCTCGGATTTCTTCTATCTCTTGTGTTCTGGACTTGTCCTTGTGGGCTGTGCATTTGGGACTGCATTTTCTTTTTTGTCTGGTCATTTTCAATTTTCCATTTTATTTAGTTTTCTGTGTTGATGCTTGTAGATTTCTTATGTTAGATAATCTTATCGCTGTTTTCAAGCTTTTCTATGAGGTGTCTATTCCTCTGGATGTCTTCTAGATATATGTGGTTCTTGGTCTTTATGTCTAGTCCTAGAACCTAAATGTCCAATATATTAAGCCTGAGGAGTGGTTATCTATTTGACTTCAAGCCCATTCCATTGATACTGGACTATGGTGATGGTTATTACCCCTTATAATCGCAAGTTTAGTGATCTTTATTGCACTGTAGCACACCATTTTATATACATACAAAATTTACTTTATTCATTCATCTGTTGATTAGCATATAAATAGTGCTACTGTAAACATGGCTGTACCTATGTCAGTATTGTATGGTAAGTTGTTTTTATCTTTCTGGGAAGACACCTAGAAGGGAAATAACTCAGTCAAATGGAACCTTTGGTTTTATATTTTTATTTTAAAGAGAAAAACAATAACAATTATACAAAATTTCAAAACAAGATAGTAGGATAATAACAATACTTAATACATTGCATATTGTTATCTTCAAAGTAGGTGCTCAGATTACAAGATATAGCCATGAAAAGTTGATCTAACAATACAAGTGCAAACCTTACTTTTCAATGAACTAATAGAAATTTGTTATATAACTATCTTAACGGTCTTGATATATATATATTTTTCCTTTTCCTTCCTTCTTTCTCTTTCCCCATCCCAGATTCTCTTTCCTTTTCAACAGTACCTTTCCACATCAAAATATCTATTGTACATTTTATATCTTATTTACTCTTTCACCTTCTCATACTAGGGAGACAATATGATGTTTACACATGTGAGTCTGATTTATTTCATTTATAAGTATTGTTTCAAGGTGCATACATTTACCTATAAAAGACACAAGTTTATCCTTTGTAGCTGAGTAGTACTCCATTGCATAAAAATACAACATTTTTATCCATTCCTCAGTTGATTGGCATTTGGGTTCTTTCCCATATTTTCCTATTACAAATTTTGATGTTACAAACATGCATGCACATAAAACACTATGGAATGATGTTTTTAATTCTTCTGGGAAAATACTCAGAAGGGGAATAGCTAGGTTGAATGGGACTCTAATCCTAGTTTTTAAAGGATTCTCTACATTGATTTCCACTGTGGTTGCACCAACAGCAGAGAAGGATTCATTTTTCCCCATAGCCTCTCCAGCATTTGTTATTGATTGATTTCTTGATGATAGCTATTCTTTCTAGGGTGAGAAGGAATCTCAATGTTCTTTTAATTTGCATCTCTTGAATGACCAATGATGTTGAACACTTTCATATATAAATTTGCCATTTGTATTTGTTCATCTCAGAAGTGCTTATTCATCTCAGATGCCCATTTCTGGATTGGGTCTTTGAATTATGGGGGTCTGATTTTTTCAATTCTTTATATGGAGCCTCTGGTTTTAATTGATTGAGGAATGTTCCTACTGATTTCCATATTGGTTCTATTAATTAACATTCCCACCAACAATGGAGAGGGGTTCCTTTACCCCAAAAGTGTTGCCAGCATTTGTTATTGTTTGAAGTCTTGATGATAGCCATTTTTCTGGAGTGAGTTGGTATTACAGTGTTTTTTTTTAATTTGTAAGTCAAGAATGACTAGTAATGTTGAACATTATTTCATATATTTATTTGCTATTTGTACATAATCTGAGAAGTGTCTATTCATTTCAAATGTCCATTTTTTGATTGGATCTTTGAATTTGTAGCATCTAATATTTTGTAGATTTATGTATACTAGATATTCATCCTTTGTCTGAAGAGTAATAGGTAGAAAAATTTCCCATTCTATAAGTTGTCTCTTCACTGTGTGATTTATTTTGCTATGTAAAATCTTTTAAATTGGAGATGGTACCAGTTGTTGATACTTGTAATATTTCCTGTGCAGAATTTTATTCCCAAATTCTCTTCCTACACCTATGTCTTCAAGTTTTTTAACATATTCTGTCTTTTAGCACATTGTTTTTGTTTTAATATTTATATCTTTGATCCATTTTGATTTTAGTATAGTTCATAGTGAGAGATATGGATTTAGGTTCAATCTATGGCATGTGGAATGTCAGCTTTCACAGCACCATTTATTAAACAGTTTACCTTCCAATAAAGCTGTTTGGCCACTTTGTCAAAGATAAGATAGCTGAGTGTGTGTCACATAGTTTCTGCATCTTCTATTCTGTTCCTTTGATCCTTCACTCTTTTTTATGCCAATACCATGTTACTAGTGTGGACTTTGTAGTATAATTGCAAATATGAGAATGTGATGCCCTCTGTTTTGCTCTTGTTGCCCAGGATTGCTTTTGAAATTTTAGGTCTCTTCTGGTTCCAAATGAATTTTAGGATTTTTTTCGCATAATTCTCTGAGGAATGCCATTAGCATTTTGATTGAGATTGAATTACATATATGTAATAGTTATAGAATTATGGCCACTTTCATTATGTTGTTTCTGCCTACCCAAGAACAGCAGCTAATTTTCCATTTTCAGATATCTTCTTCAATCTCCTTTTTGAGTGTACTATAGATTTCAATGTAGAGGTTTTTACTTCCTTGGTCAGAATGATTCCTAAGAATTTCATTTTTTTGATCCTCTTGGAAAAAGGGTTGTTTCCATAATTTTTCTCTTGATAGGTTTATTATCCTTGTAGATGAATGCCATTGATTTTTAAGTGTTGATTTTGTATCCTGCTGTACAAACAAATTTGATTTATTCTAGACTTTTGGTGGAGTTATCAAGGTCTTTTATATAGAGTATTATGTCATCAGCAAAGAATGATAACTTTACTTCTTTTTACAATTCATCGATTTCTTTTTCTTGTCTAACTGCTCTAATGTTTCAAAAACTATATTGAACTGGACAGGTGAGAGTGGCCATTCTTATCTTGTCCCTAGGTTTAGAGTGAAATCATCCATGTTTGTCCACTTAGTATGATGTTTAATATTTGGTTTATTACAAATGGCTTTCATCAGATTTAGATAAAGACATTATATTCCAATTTCCAGTAGGGTTTTTATCATCAGTGGGTGGCGGACTTTGACAAATGATTTTTCTCTGTGTATTGAGATGATAATGTGGTTTTAGCCTTGGTTCTGTTATTATAGTATTTTATATTTATTGATTTGCATATGTTGAACCAGCTCTGCATCCCTGTCATGAATCCAACTTGGTCATGATGTATAATCTTTTTGATGATTTATTTTATACTGGTGGTCAGCATCTTATTGAGGGTTTTTGCATCTATGTTCATTAAAGAGATTGGCCTGTAATTCTTTTATTTTGTTAGGTCCTTCTCTGATCTTGGTATCAGGTTAATGTTTGCTTTAGGGATGTTTTTACGAATATTCTTTCACTTTAAATTTTATTAAAGATTTTGAAGAGTTGTGTCACTACATCTTCTCTAACATTATTGTATAATTAAGCAGTGGATCTGTCAAGACACAGGCTTCTTTTGTTGGTAATTTTAAAAATGAACTCTATAGTTTCAGTGATGACATTGGATTAATTAGAATGTTTATACCTTCTAGATTCAGCATTGGTAATTCATATTTATCTAGGAATTTACCCATTTATTCTAAATACTCCAACATTTTTGAGTAAATATTCTCATGGTAGTTACTGATGATCTTTTGGATTCCTGCAGAATATCTTGTGATGTTGCTATTCTTATTCCTAATTGCATGGATTTGGGTATTTTCTTTTCATCTTTTAACAAGTTTGGTGTGGAGTTTGCCAATTTTGTTTAATCTTTCTAAGAACCAACTCTTCATTGATTTTTTTGTATATTTTTTAGTCACAATTGCACTAATTTTTGCTCTGATCTGTATAGTTTCCTTCTGCATATGGGATTGTTCTTCTTTTGCTAGAACCTTAAGGTTCCACATTAGGTTAGTTATTTGATCTCGGTCTGTTCTGCTGATGTGGGGATTCACTGCTATAACTGCCCTTTAGGACAGGTTTCATTGCATCACATAAGTTCCTCTATATCCTATTGGCATCATTTATTTGTAGAAACTATCTAATTTATTCTTTAGTTTAATTTTTGACCCATTGATTGTTAAAGATGGTATTATTTAATTTCCATGTATTTTTGGGTTTTTCTTTTGTTTTCTTTTGCCATTTATTTTTAATTTCACTGCACTATGATCCAATCATATGTATGGGATAATTTGAATCCCTTCATATTTGCTTAAGCATGTTCTATGAGCTATTATATCGTGTATTTGCAGAAAGTCCCATGTGCTCTTGAGAAGAATGTGTATTCTGTTGTTGGATGGAACACTGTAGATATATATTGAGTTCATTTATTCAAAGATTTTTTTCAGCTCTGATAATTGTTTGGTGATTTTTGTGTAGTTCATCTGTTTATTTGTGATGGGTGATGGGGTCCCACTTTACAATTGTATTAGTGTTTATCTGAGTATATATATATATATATATATATATATATATATATATATTACTATTTGATTTATGTAGTTCTGTGCACGGGTATTTAATACATACATATTTATGATTGTTATCTCTTACATTTGGATTGTTCCCTTAACAAATATATAGTGGCCTTCTTTGTCTCTTTGGATCAGTCTTGGCTTGAAATCCACTTTGTCTGCAATTAGAATAGCTAATCTATTTTTCCAGGCTCCTGTTCCATTGAGTATGTTTTTCCATCTTTGACTTTCAATGTATGAATTTCTTTTTCAGTTAAATGTGTTACATGTAGCAGGATATTTTGGGGGTACTGTTTCTTTTCTTTTCTTTTTGAGATATGGTCTCACTACATAGTTAAGGCTGGCCTTGAACTCACTATATATCCCAGGCTGGCCTTGAACTTTTAGCAATCCTCCTGCCTCAGCCTCACACGTACTAGGATTGCCATGTGTGAGACAGCACACCTGGCTTGAGGTATTCTTTCTTGATCCATTCTGCCAATCTGCTTTTGAATGATGAATTGAGACTATTCAAATTGAAGGTTGTAGTTGATATGTATTTACTTAACTTTGTCATTATTTTATGTTCCTGTTGTTTGTTCCCTTTCTTTCCCTTCTATTTAATTGCCATCCTTCTGTCATGTGTTCATTCTATTTGAATTCTTGGAATTGTTGTATTTATTTTCTTCTTCTAGTATATCCTTCAGAAGATTTTTGGAGTGTTGGATTGGTGGTCTTGACTTTCTTCATGTGCTGTTTATCATGGAAGTATCTTAATTCTCCATCAATTATGAAAGATAATTCTTCAGGTTACATCAATCTGAGCTAGAGATTGCTTTCTTTTATGGCCTGAAATACTTCACTCCAAGCTCTACTTGACTTTAGGGTTTGGGTTGAGAAGTTTGCTGTAATTCTGATGGTTTTTCTTTATAAGTGATTTATTCTTTTCTCTAACATCTTTCAAGATTCTGTTCTTGCATGGATTTCAGGAATCTTGACTATTACATGCCCTGGTGTAGTTTTTCACTTTTCCACTGATCATTGCTATTTGGAGTTCTACATACCTTACTTATCTGTTTGTCAAATTATTTTTCCATGCTTGGAAAGTTTTCTGCTATTAATTCTGTAAATAAAATTTTCATGCCTTTTGTGTATCTTCTGATTTTTCATTGATTCCAATTAATCTTATATTAGTCTTATTTGCCTTGTCTAGCAGCTCTTTGATTTTTCATGGCTCCTTGTTATTTTTAAGAAATCTTTCCTTTGATCATCACCAAACACTGTCCTTTATTCCAGCTCTGATATTCTATCTTCAAATTGGTTGACTTTATTGTGTGTAATTTCAATAGAATTTTAATATCTTGGATTCCTGTTTAATACTCTTTTATGGAATCCAGTTCTTTTCTATGTTAGGCATTCATGATTTCCGTGTCTTTCTTGAGGTCTTTTATTTTTCAATTTGTATATAGTCTAGATTCTCTAAACATTTTCTTCATTCTAAGAGTTCATCATGTCTAAGAGTATGAAGAGGAATGCAGAGTGAGGGCAGTGTAATTAGAGATTGAAGGAAATTGAAATTGTTGTAACTTGTTAATATGTAGTAGTTAGTTTATATTTGAATACTATGTCCAAATTTGGTACAACTCACTCTTATAAGTCATTGATTGTTTTATAGTGCTGTGGCTTGAACCTAGGCCTTGTGCATCCTAGATAAGTGTTTTAACACTGAGCTATATCCCCAGGCCCTACATATACTTGATTGATACTATTGAAATTAAAGCATTGGCTAATTTATTCTCTTTTTACACTTCCTATATGTATATATGCCATGTGAAATTTATAAAGATTAGTGACAAGATAAGGGAATAAACAAGACAGGAAGACAGAGGAAAAGAGAAGTAAAGGGGGATAAAGGTAAAACTTGCAAAAGAAAATTGCAAGAGAATTAAGTAAAAATAATTAAAAATTATATCCAATAAAAATTATAAAAAAGATATAAAAACCAACACACACACACACACATACACACACACTGTTGCAAGATCACAAACCCAAGTTTCCTTAAAGCCTAGTTTACACAGGAACCTGAGTTCAATTTTAGGTCACCAAGCGGCTAGTCTCCACCAAGAATTGTTTAACGGTTTGCCTATGAGCACATAGGCCTGCAGATCCAGCTGTCTGTATGGGGCAATCTCCTGGCTAAAAGCCTTTTTCGGAGCTTAGCTAGCTACAAAGCTTTTTCCTCTGCCCAGGATCAGACTACTTCATTTAATTTCAGACTGGAGGGTGTGGTGTAGTTGGCCCAGCACCAGGTTTTATGTTGACAGACACCAGAGACCCTCTATTCCAGGAACTTTTACTGCAGGACAAATTTCATGGTCTCTTCTTTGTTTTCCTCCCGCAAGCATTTTGCCTAGCGCACCACAGGATATCCACTTACATAAGAACAACTCTGTCCCTCTGCTTTCAGTCTTTTTCAGTCTCTCTCCCCGGTGTTCTGGTCTCTAAAATGGGAATTTGTTGCCCTCTTAGAGCTCCCTGCCTTCAGCAGTCTCTGATAAGGAGTGTATGGAAATCCACTGTAGGCATTTGCCTATGAGCAAAGGCTGCATGCAGGATGTTCAGTAAGTCCAGCACACCTTGTGTATGAGAAAGAAATGGGCAATTAATTATTTCTGAATCATTGTAGCCCAGTGACAGTGACATTCATAGAGCATTCAATGATACAGCTCACTGTGGCACACATGCCATAGGTTAGCCACCACCACGTAGCCTCTCCTCTCTCCAGTGTCCTGATGCTCACTGATGCTGTTGGTTTATGCTCATATATACCCACATACTGTGGTTGTATCAGTGTTCAGATTCAGGTCCCTAGTCAGAGTGGGACATTTGATTTCAAATTTCCAAGTGCCTGCGTGTGTTGTGTCACACACTATTTTCCTGGTTTCAGTTTCTCCAAAGTGCTGGCTTTCAAGTAACTTAATCTTAGGGATCCTCTTCCTGGTGGCTTAGTTAGAATGATGCTGGGATTATTCCATCAGCTAGGCTGCGACTGAAGCACCAGCTCCCACTGTCAATTAGCTGGATCCTCTCACAAGATGGTTTATATGCCAGATCTGGGATGTAAATGGTACTGGGAACCAGGAGCATTTCAGCTTCCCCTTGAAAACACCTCTGACATTGGATTTTGGTCCATTTACTTTCTCTTTCCATTTACACTCTTAGATTTGGCTTTCTATATAGCCCCTGCCTCAAAATATCTGCTTTCATCCAGTGCATGCTTGAGAGTCTACTCCCTTTCAGTCACATTATATGACTATGATAAACTTCAGGGATGTTTCTATATCAAGCTAGTTTCATGGTAACTAACAGTTTCCTGATAGAGTACATAAATCTCTTCTGAGATATAACTACCTTTTACTAAATTTCCAAGTCAAAGTTTCCAACAATTCCCAAAACCACCATATTATACACTGAACTCCTAAAACATAAAACTGGGTGACACACACAAATATATTCAAGCAATAGCATTCTGCCTCTAGATCTTAAGCTTAAAATATTTTGAAATGCAAAAGGCCATCTTTTTATTCCCAATAGTCTTTAAATCCTTGTATTTTAGTATTACTCAAAGGTCCACATGGAAATTTTCATCTAAATGTCAAGGTAAACTTCTCCCAGTTGTGATTTTGTAAATTCAAGAACAAGTTATCTACTACAAGATGCAATCACAAGACAAGGATTAAATAAACATTTCTCTTTTTAAAGGTGGAAATATTGAAGTAAAATGGAATAACTGACTCAAAGAAAATAAGACCTAGTAGAACATACATTAAGTTTAAAAGCACCATAAGTCATCTTCTACAACCAAAAATAGAGGTAGACACCTTAGGTTTCTGAAAGATCCAGTACCATGGCTTTCTCTGACACAGCCCACATGGTTCCTATCATGGGATGGTCTTACATTGTAATGGTTGAAGTTTTCCAATGTAAGCATTGAATGCTTTTGGTAGCTGTACTTTTCTGGTGTCCTAGTCTTGGCTTCAATTTCAAAGCTCCACTAGGCATTCTCAGAGAATCTCTGTAGCTTTGCTTCAGAAACAGGCCTCTACCTGAATCCCCAGGCTTTTCTTTAAAATCTCAGTGAAATGTAATACTGTCCCACAGTTATTCCTTTTGTACACCTGCAGAATCAGCGCAATACAGATTTAAGATCTGATAATTTCTGTTTTTGGATTGGTGGCACTAGCTGTTACTGGATCCACTTTTCCCATGGCAAGAGAAACTGCATCCTGATTTTTCAGATAGTGGGTAACTGAATGCCACAGAGACCCGGGGGAATCAGCCCATTTAAAATACCTCAGCTTCATTCAATAAAATCATTCTGCCCATCTAGGCCTCTGGCCCTGTGATGAGTGAGGAAACCTCACAAATTTCTGAGATACCATCAAGAAGTTTTTTCTACTGTTTTATACTCAGCACTTAGATCCTGTTTTCCAAGCAAATATATAAAAAGCTGCTGCTGTAACTTACTTTCATATCCCAAATATATATTTTGCTATTAACATAGGCAGGATATGATTTTCTGAATTCTTTCATTCTGCTTTATTTTGAATTCAAACAGAAACGTAAGTGGTTGAGAATAAGAAATAGCACTAAAAATTTTTTGTTCTTTCACCATTTCATCCACAAGGTATCCTAGGTTACTGCTTTTAATTTTAGCCTTCCATACCTCTCACGCAATAGCATAGTTCAACCAAGTCATTTGCAACTTCGTAACAAAGATGATTTTTGGAAATTACAATGATAATCTCCTTTTCTTCAATCACTTCTCCAGAAACATGAAATGCTCTGCTTTGCAAGCAATATAGCCCATTTCTAAACTATTCTTCTAACTCTTCCAATGTTATCAAAGCTGATTCAACAATTCAGCTATCACTATATCAATGATGTCATAATTTTGTACCAATTTTCTTTGTTCATGCGATTTCCATTACTATAAGAAATGGCCTAAAGCTGGATACAGCCTTGGGAGTTAAAAATCCAACATTGGTTGTTCCCATGTTTTCAGTTTCTCTGTCAGTGTGCAAAAAAATATGGGGCTATATTCATTCTGCATGTAGAAAACTAGTTTTTCAAAAATAGTTTCTTTAAGACTTTATACATTCACCAGCAGATATTTATAAGCCTTTGTCAAAAATTATATTAGTGAAGGTGCTTGGGTTCTTTCTGTATTAACAACTCTATTCCTTTCATAAATTTGTATGCTTTTGTTCCACAGCTATTGTACATTTATAAACGTAGCTCCATAACATAACTTGAAATCAAGAATTGTGGTGATTAATTTGCTTTTGTTGATCAGGATTATTTTGGTTATACTGGGTTTCTTTTGGTTCCATATGAATTTTGGGATATTTTTCCAGTTCTGTGAAGAATAATGTTGGTATTTTCAGTTGGATCACATTAAGTCTATATACCCATTTTGTAATGTGGTCATTCTGATAATATTCTTTCTTCATATACAAGAACAGTGTATATCTTTGAATTTCCTAATGTGCTCTTCAATCTCTGTGTCTCTTTTTTGAAGTACTATACTTTTTATTATAGAAGACTTTCCCTCCCTTGGTTAGATCAATTTCTACATATTTGGTATTTTCAAAGATACTCTAGAATGCTACTCTTTTATTGACTTTCTTCTCTGGAGATTTCTTGTTAGTATACATGAATACTATTGATTTTTGTGTATTGATTTTGTATCCTGGTAGTCTGTTAGTCTTTTCATTAGTTCTAAGTGTTTTGGTGCAGTGTTTGAGGGGGCCTTCTGTAAAGAATCATGTCATTGACAAATAAGGATAATTTTAATTATTTTCCTATGTGTATTTCTTTTGCCCAATTACTCCAGTTTAAGTTACAAGCACTTAATTAAACACAAGTGGTTGGAGTGACCACCCTTGCTATTTTCTCAATTTTAGAGGGAATGTTTTGTGGTTTTCCACTTTATTTTATTTTTATTTATTTATTTATTTATTTTTGTGGGTACCGGGGGGTCGACCTCAGGACCTCGCGCGCCAGCAGGCGCCCGTGCCACTGAGCGATATCACCGGCCCCTTTTTCGTATGTGGGTTCCGGGAGTCGAACTCGGGCCCTCACGCTTGCCAGGCAGGCGCTTAAGCCGCTGAGCCATCTCACCGGCCCAGTTTTCCACTTTAATATGACATTAATAGTGAGTTTATCATAAATGGGTTTCATCAATTTGAGATAAAGTTTTTATATATCTATATTTAACAAGGTTTTCTCAGGATTGGACATTGGTGTTTTTCCAAATTTTGCCTCTATTGAGATGATAGAGTATTTTTTGCCATTCTTTCTGTTTATATAATATACTACATTTATCAATTTGGAATAAATGAACTGTCCTTGCATCCCTAACATAAAACTAACTTGGTCAAGATATATGATCTTTGTAATGGTATGTTGTATTATTTTTGCCAGTATGTTGTTGAGGATATTTGCCTCTCTGTTAATTAAGGAGATTGACCTGTAATATACTTATTTTTCTTCTTTCTTTCTTTCTTTCTTTCTTTCTTTCTTTCTTGCTTGCTTGCTTGCTTTTTATTGTTAAGTCTCTGTCCTTTTTGGTATCAGGATAATGTTAGCTTACACAAATAAAATGGAAGGTGATCCTTCTCTTTCAATTTCATGGAAAATTTTGAGATATGTTGTCATTAGCAATTCCCTGAAATTTTGGTAGAATTCTGAAGTTATTCAAGGAGGGCTTGGGCATTACCAAAGTTGGCAACGCTTTTATTATTAACTCTATTTCATTGTTATTGGTCAACTCAGGGTTTCTTATCTTCTTGGTTCAATTTTAGTAATTCATGTGTGCCAAGGAATTATTCAACATTTGTCTGTTTTTCTGACTTACTGGAAAATAAGTTTTACAAATTATTTATTATAATCCTCTGAATTACTCTGTTATCTGTTATGAATTTGGCTTTTTTTACTTGCAATTGTTGTTTATTTCAAAGAGAATGATTTTTTTATTATTTTTGTTTTGTTTTGTGGGTACCGGGGGTCGACCTCAGGGCCTGGCCCACCAGCCGGCACCTGTGCCACTGAGCGATATCACCGGCCCCTTTTTTTTTTCGTATGTGGGATCCGGGAGTCAAACTCGGGCCCTCGCGCTTGCCAGGCAGACGCGTAGGCCGCTGAGCCATCTCACTGGCCCCAAAGAGAATGATTTTTATTGGTATGTTTTAGGTATACATAATGATCACATTCATCATAGGGAATTTGTACCTGTACATGATATAACTTGATACATTTTTCCCCTTCCCCTATGCTCCCTTTAACCCTTCTTATTTACAAAGTTTCTTTCCGTTTATTACTTTCTCATTTTATTTTTACTTTTCCCTTTCTTCCTTCTCCTGTCCCCCCTCCATCATTTATTTCCCATTTGAACATTGTCTTCCTAATTCATAATACCAATTATGTGTTTTGGGGCTTATTTAAATTTTCAGTTGCTCATATCAGAGAAACAATGTGGTATTTACACATGTGAAGCTGATTTATTTCATTTAAAATTATGGTCTCAAGGTTCATACATTTACCTAGAAATGCCTCAAGCTTATTCTTGTTATGGCAGACTAGTATTCATATCTATCTATCTATCTATCTATATATATATATATATATATATATGCTTTGACTATTACAAACTGTGTCACTATAAACATGGGTGTGCATGCATTGCTTTGTTATGATGCTTTTAATTCTTTCTGGAAGATACTAAGAAGGAGAATGGCTGGGTTAAATAGGACCTCTAGTGCTTTATTTTTGAGAAATCTCCACATTGATTTCCACAGTGATTGCATCACTCTACACTCACACCCACAATGAAGAAGGGTTCCTTTTTCCCCCACTGCCCTGCCAGTATTTGTTATTGGTTGATTTCTTCATAATAGCCATTATTTCTGGGGTGAGATAGAATCTCAGAATTGTTATAATTTACATTTTGTAAATGACAAATGATGTTTAACATTTTTTCATGCATTTATTTGCCATTTTTGTTTCTTCATCTGAGCAGTGTCTATTCATCTCAGATGCCCATTTTTGGATTGTGTCATTAAATTTGGGGGTCTGATTTTTTTGAATTCTTTATGTATGCTAGATAGTAATCATTTGAGGAATAGCTAGCAAATTTTTTCCCACACTGTGGGTTGTTTCTTCACTCCGTTGGTGGTTTCACTTGCTGTGCAAATGCTGTTTAATAAGATGAGATCTGAGTTGTTTATTGTTTGTAATAGTTCCTGTGCAATCATTATTTTGTTCATAAAATATTTGCCTACACTGATGTCTTCAAAATTTCTACCTATTTTATCTTCCAGCAGATTTAATGTTTCTGTATTAATACTTAGATATTTGATCTATTTTGATTTTAGTTTAGTGCATGGTGATAGATATAGGTCAGTTTTAATCCCTGGAAAGTGGAAAGCCAGTTTTTGAAATACTATATATTAAAGAGGCTATCTTTCTTCCAGTGAATGTGTTTGGAACTTTGTCAAACATAATGTGGCTAAGTATGTGTGTAGTTATTTCTGCATCTTCTAATCTGTTCCACTGATTCTTGGGTCTGTAATTTTGCCAGTACCATGTTGTTTTTGTCACATTACCTCTGTAGTATAATTTCAAGTCAGTGATTGTGTTACCCCCTGTTTGCCATTGTCGCCCAGAATTGTCTTTGCTATTGTAAGTCTCTTCTGGTTCCAAATGACTTTTAAGACTTTGTTCTCTAAGTCAATGAGATATATTTTTGGAATTTACATGGGGATTGCATTAAAACTGTATAACATTTTGGAATGATGGTCATCTTCTCTATATTGGTACTTCCTACTCAAAAGCAGGGGATATCTTTCCATTTTCTGATATCCTCTTTCATCCCCTTCTTCAGTGTAGATTAATTTTCAATGTAGAAGTCTTTACCTTCATTAGATTGATTCCTAGGTATTTCTCTTGTTTTATTTTTTTTGGATACTATTGTGAAAGGTGTTGATTTTCAAATTTCTCTCTCTTTCAGTTTGTTATTGGTGTACAGAAACGTTATTGATTTTAGAGTGTTGATTTTGAATTCAGCTATATTTCTGAAACTGGTTATTAAATCTAGAAGTTTTTTGGTGAAGTTTTGGGGGTATTCAATGTAAAGTATCATGTCATTTGCAAATAATGATAATTTAACTTCTTCCTTTCCTATCCCTATTCCATTTTTTTCCTTGTCTTATTGGTCTGGCTAAAATTTCCAGAACTATATTGAATAAGAATGGTGACAGTGGACTTCCTTGTGTTATTTCTCATTTTAGAGTGATAACTTTTAGTTTTTGTACATTTAGTATTATATTGGCTATCATTTTGTCATAGATGGCTTTTATCAGATTGAGATAAAATAATCTATTTCAATTTTCTGTAAGGATTTTTTTATCATGAATGAGTGTTGGACTTCTCAAATGCTTGGTCTGCATCTATTGAGATGATCACATGGTTTTTGTCTTTGGCTCTGTTAATATTGACTATTACATTTATTGATTTCCATATGTTGAACCATCCCTGCATCCCTGGGATGAGACTTACTTGGTCATGGTGTATAGTCTTCTTGATGATTTCCTGCATTCTGTTGGCCAGTATCTTATTGAGAAATTTTGCATCTTTATTCATTAGGGAGACTGGCCTGTAGTTCCCTTTTTAGTTGGGTCCTTCTCTGGTTTTGTTTTCAGGGTAATGCTTACTTCCAGTAATGAATTTGGCAATATCAATTTTCTTTCAATTTCACTAAAGAGCTTGAGAATTAGCAGTATTAGGTCTTCTCTAAATTTCTTGCAAAATTCAGCAGTGAATCTGTCAGGGCCTGAGCTTTTATTTGTTGGTAGGTTTTTTTTTTTTTTTTTTTTTTTTTTTTTTTTTTTGTGGGTACCAGGGGGACGACCTCAGGACCTCGCGCGCCAGCAGGCGCCCGTGCCACTGAGCGATATCACCGGCCCCTTTTTCGTATGTGGGTTCCGGGAGTCGAACTCGGGCCCTCGCGCTTGCAAGGCAGGCGCTTAAGCCGCTGAGCCATCTCACCGGCCCTTGTTGGTAGGTTTTAATTATATCTTCAATGTCATTGCCTGATATTGGTTTATTTATATTTCTATATCTTTTAATTCAGCTTTGTTATGTAGGATTCAACTTCATATATCTAGGATTCTGTCCATTTCTTTTGCATTTTTCACCTTATTAGAATACAAGTTATTAAAGTAGGTAGAGATGATCTTTTGGATTTCTGCAGGATCTGTTGTGATTTCACCCATTTCATTCCCAATTGCATGGATTTGTGTCTTTTCTTCTCTCTTTTTGATAAGGTTGGCTAACGGTTTGTCAATTTCACTTAACTTTTCAAACCAATTCCTGGCCTGGGGAATGTGACTCAGTGGTAGAGTTCTTGCCTTCCATGCTCAAGGCCCTGGGTTCAAATCCTAGCACCACAAAATATTTGAGTTTTAAAAGAGCTAACTCTTCAATTCATTGATTATTTGCCTTGTTTTCTTAGTCTACATTGCTTTAATTCTATTTTGATCTTTATAATTTCCTTCTTCATATGAACTTTGGGCTTGATTTGCTTCTCTTTTGCTATAAGCTTGAGGTTCAACATTAAGTTGTTTGTTTGAGCTCACTCTGTATTTCTGTTATGGGTATTCATTGCTATAAATTTCCCTCATAGGACAGCTTTCATTGTGTCGCATATATTCCAGTATGTTGTATAGGTGTTGCCCTTTAATTGTAGAAAATGTCTAATTTCTTCTTTAATTTTATCTGTGACCTATTGGTTGTTCAAGAGGGTGTTATTTATATTCAATATGTCTATGAAGTTTTTGTGATTTCTTTTGTTATTGATTTCCAATTTCATTGCACTATGGTCTGATAATATGCATGGAATAATTTCAATTCCTCTGAATTTACTTAAGCATGTTCTACAGGCTAGTATGTGGTCTCTTTCAGAGAACATCCCATGTGCATTTGAGAAGAATGTGTATTCTGATGTTGTGGGGTTGAACACTGTAGAAATCTGCTAAGCCCATTTGTTTAATAGTTTAGTTCAGTTCTAATATTTCATTGTTGATTATTTGTCCAGTTGTTTTTGTATTTGTGACAGTGGTTTCTTGAGATCCCCATATAACTGTATTAGTGTTTATTTGATTTTTCATGTCTATTAATATTTGTTTTATATGCTGGGTGCACTGGTATTTGGTGCGTATATATTTATGATTGTTATCTCTTCCTCTTCAATTGTTACCTTCAAGGTTGGAGTGACTATCTTTATCTCTCTTAATCAGTCTTTGCTGGAAATCCACTTTGTCTGCTAATAGAATAGATGCACCTTCCTTTTTCCAGGTTTGTGTCCCATGGAGTATTGTTTTCTACCTTTTGCCTTTCAGTCTATCAATTTCATTTTTATTTAAGTGTTTTTCTTGTTTACAGTATATTGTTGGATTTTGCTTACTGATCGATTCTGTCAGTCTGTTTCTTTTGATTGGTGAATTGAGACCATTAACATTACATTGACTTATTCTCATCATGTTATTTTCCTGTTGTCAGTTCACATTTTTCATTTCATTTACATGTTTGCCTGCCCAATCAATTCATTCTGTTGGGGTTCTTGGAGTTTTAATCCTTGTTATATCTTTTGTGAATATCCTTCAGAACATTTTGCAGTGCTGGCTTGGTGGTTTGAATTTTCTCAGGTGTTTTCTTCATGAAAGTATCTGATTTCTCCATCAATTTTGAAAGATAGTTTTGTGGGTTTCACAAATCAGGGTTGGTGGTTGTTTTCTTTTATTGCTTAAAATTCATGACTCCTAGCTCTCCTTGATTTAAGGGATTGTGTTGGGAAGTCTACTGTGATACTTTTAGGCCTTGTTTATAGGTAATTTGTTTCTTTTCTCTAACAGCTTTTAATATTCTGTTCTTGTGTTTAATTTCTGGAATCAACTATTATATGCTTTGGTGTAGTTTTTTTTTTTTTTTTGATTGTGGCTAATTGGATTTCTATATGCCTTACTTATATGTATGTCAAGTTCTTTTTCTCTGCTTGGAAGTTTTCTGCCATTACTTCTGTGAACAGATTTTGCATGTTATTTACACTATTTCAGTCTTTTTTGACTCTGTCCTGTAGTATTCTTTATGAACCTTAGGCAACCCTCAGTCTTGGTATACCAGGAAGAACAACTGATGAGAACAAGTATGTCACTTTGACTTCCATGATACAATCAGCAATAAAAAATAGCATCAAGTACAGCAGTCCAATTTATCCACTTCTCCATTCCACTGAAAGCCTCTTGGGTCACCAGTAGTCACTGTTTGTCTGCAAGTTTGAGATGCCTTTTCCATCCAGCGAGTTCAATCTCAGGGAGAAAGCACCACCTGCTGCCTCCTTCTTCTTCTTCATTGAAGTCTCTCTCTTCACTCTACCAGTGGGCTTCTGTTTTCACTCCAGATCCTTCTAAGGTCTTGAGGAACCACTTTCCACCTTCTTCTCTTGCTCATGTTGCTATATTCTTGTGTCTTGAGGTCAAGTCTCAGAGAAGCTTTTTCACCACTGCTCACAATTCCACCATCCAGGTTCACAGATTGCAACCCCAACACCTGCCACAATGAGAACCACTCTCAAAACACTGTGTGTCTGGAGGGTCTCCCAGGTGGTTCCCACACAGTTTGCAACCAGTAGAAATTCTAAATCCAGGCAATCTACCCAGATGGTGGAAAGGGGCTCTCAGCACTCTGCTCAGGATCTGGGCTTTCTCCAGATACATGTTTATAATCAGGTTATTTAGTCAATTTATTGCTGTTTTTGTCTTGAATTTTGAGAACCCTTTGAATGTTGTGGAAATGAGAGCAATAAGAATTGTATATATGTAACTGTTATATTAATGTAAATCTGAATAGATCAAGACATGTTAACTTTTCAAAAATCTGCCACTGGAGACTATGGTTTAAGGAAATGTGTCTGGTTATCAAGTTGACCAGGGGTGGGTTGTTGTATATTAACTAATGGTCAACTTAGAACACCCAGCTGAACTGAGTCAGTGTGGTTTTGATTATGGAAGACTGACCTGAGGATTTTTGTTAACTGCATAAAAGGAGAACTGGAGGGAAAAATGGCTTGCTGTTGCTGGAGAATCTTTTCACCCTGCTTATCCTGATATGAACTCAGCTATTTGCATCAGAGGATCTCGAGTCTTCACTGTTTCTGAGGATGGATTCTGTTCACTTCGGGGGAGCTCTAGTCCTTACCTTGAGTGTCACTTCCTGGCTCCAGTCCAGATCCCTCACCCTGGTGACACAGATACTTCACCCCACCGGTGCAGACATCCTGGCTTCCACCACTGGCCCTTTGGCCTTTCCAGTGCAGATCCTTGATATAGACTTGCATGAGACAATGTTGTGGGCTTTAAGCCTTTAGCTGGACTCATGGAGAATAGTGTCATGGGCTCTAAGTTTTCAGCTAGACTCATGCAGGACTTTGCAGTGGGATCCAGGCCCTCTCTTGGAGTCTTTGAGTCTCTAACATGCAGACAGATCTCTTGCCCTCTTCTGCATTTGACTCTTGGGTGAATATTATAAAATAACTCTATTTATTGTGTGTCCTGTATTAAATCTATTCCCTTGCAAACCCTGACTAAAATACTTGGGATGCATATTATTACCTTCGCTAGATTTTACATAATGTGTGGCTCATGTGACAATATATCATTTGGTGATTTTGAACCACAGTAAAAAAATCTGCTCACAAATCTTATACCCTCTCTTCATTTTTTCTAAAAGTTTAAGAAATATTATATGGATTTATATGAATCAAAGACTTTTCTCAAATTGGCATCACCATTTATATGCAGTTAAACCTAACTCAATTGACACAACTTTTCCCTGACAATTTTTTCTAAATGTGGAATTTTATTGCTAGAAAGAGATGATCTTATCCAATGTTTCTAGGAGAATATAATAAAAATGGCAGACGTGGGTTTATAGACCCTTCCAAAAAGTGTTCCTCCTTCTCTGTGCTGGGTTTTTCTAAAATGGACTATCATATAACGAGGTGCTTGGAAATTTGCTCCTTTGCAGCATGTCTAATGTGGATATAAGTTTTGTTGAATTCAGTTCTATATCAAATAGCATTGAAATGATTTCCCACAACATAAAAATTGGAAAGTCATCAAGAAAATAAATTGCAATTTTTTGTTACAAATTTCCTTAATTATGATTCATACTTATTAAATTTCAAAGGCATATTAAAAGAGATTGTGGGTATCATTTGTAAAATACTTGATAAATGGAGCTGAATTTCCCTATATATTTTTTGTTATTTCACAGAGGGTAGTGCCCTCATTGTTGTTATATTCTCATCTCCATTTTAAGATATCAGAAGGGAAAAAGGGAAAACTTATACATTCAGACACATTTTACTCTTATATTTACACATCTTTCTAAAGCTATCTAAGCTTTCACTTTGAATTCTGTCAGTGATGGGGATCCTTTTATAGCTTTGAATGATACAAATATCCTGCTGTAGTACACCACCAATGCTCTAGCTTATCGCTCAAATGATGACAAAGCTATTATCTTACTAAAATGGACCATGGAGAGAAAAGATGCTCATCTCTTTTGCCCATTTTCATTTCACTTGTTAATTGAAAAGAAATAATAATTTTTGATAATTATTATTAAAACATTTAATCAGCATAGTAATTATAGACTAAATATTTTTTCAAATAATGCTTTTATGAAATATGTGACAGAATTTCAGAAAATAGTTCAATGAAAGTTCAAAAATGGATTGCAATATATGATTAATTCCTTTTGCACTCTAGGATTAGTATAGACAACCATCTTGCTGCAAGGCAAGGTCAAGCAAAAACAAGTCTAAAATTCTGAAATACTAAAATTCTAAAGTCTAGTCTTGAAAAACAGAGGACAAAGAAATTAATAATAAATGTATGATTTTTTACTGTCCACTCAGCTTTGAAACTAAGAATAATTATGCACTTTTGAAGTGAATATTGAAAATATAATATGTAAGGAAATTTTATTCTATTATAATAAAATGTATCAGAACTGCTGTACATTTTCCAAGAACATAAAGTAACTTGAAGGTCTTAGAATCCAGATGCTGTGAAGATTCTATTTAAAAATGCAGAATACATACTGGAAAATAAATATCAACTATAACATATAGTAGCTCTTGAAAATAAAACTTTGTATGTGGTTTTACTTTCTGTATTTTCACTTATATTCAATCATACTCTTAATATATTTTATGGAAAAATTCAAAAATAAACAATACATAGATTTTAAATTTTGTGTTATTCTGAGTAGTGTTGATAAAATCTCATGCCATCCTACTACCTCACACGTGGTATTTGCATCACCAGCTTGTAGCATATCTACAATGTACGTGATACCTAACATATCAATATTTGAATGACCAGGTTATTAGATAACTAGCAATATTGCAATGATTGTGTTCAAGTAATTCTTAATGATGGCACCAAAGCAAAACAGCAGTGATGCTGGCAATTCTGACATGACAAAGAAAAGCCATAAAGTGCTTCCATTTAATGAAAACGTGAAAGTGTTTAACTTAAGGAAAATAAATTATATGCTGAGGTTGCTAAGATATACCAAATGATTTTTCAGGAAAAATTTATTAACATTACTTTTGGTATAATATATTGTTATGATATTTCTATTATTGTTATTATTAATTGCCTATTGTGTTTCATTTATAAAGTTTATTAAGAATGTATGTACAGGAAGAAATATGTAGTTCTTAAGCCTTCAGTACTGTCTGTGGTTTTAGGCATTCACTAATGGTCTTAGAACTTATCTACCGTGGGTAAGGGGGCACTATTGTAAGACACAAAAATGCATGCTTATCTCTCAGCAATGTTAATAGAAAAGTATTCAAATGTCACCATTGTTGGAAAATGGCATTCAAAATAGTGAAATGAAATTGCTGTTACCAAAATCAGATTGAGCATTTAAGGGTTTTCAAAGAGCTAATGATTATTGAAGGTCTATATCAGTGAAATCAAACAAAGTTTAAGTCAATTAAACTCAATTTTAGTACTTGTCTTATATAAAATAGAGCTACACGCAGACTTGTGAATGCATACATCTACAAAATTACATAAAATAAGAACATGAAAGAAGATAAAAGTTGCCAGTTTACAAAGTATTATTTAGAATGTATTATCCATAGATGATCAGCTAATGATTGCCAAATCAGAATTCTAACAAAAGATCAATTAGCTATAACTGCAAAGGTATAGAATATGGAAATAGAACATGCCTGCATATATAAAATCGATAAATGGAAAAATATCATCTTAGAATGAAAATAATAATTTAGATAAAGCTGAGAAAATTATTGAAGGTGATTAACAACTTGCACTTAGTTAAATTTTCAAAGGCCTTTATTTGGTATTCATATATACGAAAAGGGTTGAATCATTACATTTTAATATAATTTATATATAAAAATCTTGATCTTTAAGAAATTTATGATAAAAAGAACAATATAAATCAGTGGAAATATTGAGGAAGAGACAATCATATGTAAAAAAATACATTTCATGAGACCACATAAGAAACAACACTATAAAATAATGGCACAATATGGTATTGTGATATAGGTGGAACAATATAGAAAAAGATTTGGAATCTGCTTCTGCCATTGATGTGCTGTGAGACTTTGATGAATTTATTGGACCTCTTTAATATCAGGTAATTATTTGTAACATGGCAATAATAATCACTCTACCTGCCCTACTGAAACTGTTTCTGATTCATCCTGCAAACAAAATTGTGAGCTTTCTCTTGTCTTTCTCTTGAATAATTCTCTGTTATACATTTCTTGTTAGATTTGTCATTGCTTTATATTTATCAGTTGTCTGTTTTCATCACAAAGACAGTTAACTCTTGAGAAAAGAAATTTTATTATACTTCATGTATATATCCACCATGCAGCACAGTGCTTGGCACATGGTGGAGGTGTCACAATGCTTCATTAAAAAAGTACAATAATTATTCTCAACAACTTCAGGAAAGACTTTTCAGTTTTTTTTCCTTGAAATGTACTGCAGATATATGATGCTTATTCACAAAGATTTTGTACCATATAAGCAAAAACAGCAAACACTGATATTGGTTGTGTTATCAACATACCAAAAATTAGAAGGAAGATTAATTGCTTATCAATTAGCTTTGTACATAAAACATGCTTAAAAAATATTTATAGAAATAGAGAAATAGGCTAATAAAATTTGAAAAAAGTTCCCAATGAATATGATAACATTCTTAACAATTTGCTAAGCTAGGTAGTTACAGAGATATGAGGAGGAAAGGGGATAATGTATAAAAAATATTTTAGTACAGTTACTGAATCATACAGTGAGTTCATTAAATGTTATCAGAGAAAATGAGAAGGAAGAGAGATAGACAGATAAGCAGGCAGACAAAGAGACAGAGAGACACACAGAGACAGGGACAGAGAGAGGATCATCATGATTTCTACCAAGATTGTCATTGTATTAAAGAAGGAGGTTTTGAGCTGGTGAATATTTAAACACCCAATTCCTTGTTAATTCAATCTAGTAGAGAAAAAATGCACTTTTAGAATGGATAAATGTTTTAAGGTTAAGTAATTCAATTCAAATAAAATGAAATATTTGAAGTTTGGCAGAAAACTTCAACACTAATATCTGAAAAGAGGATATTAACATTTATTGTGTGCTTTATGTACAGTTCATTAACATGCCAAGGTTATTTAATTTATATTTTTATCCTTTTTTATTTTGATATCTTTAGCATTCAGTGCCATATAAGCAAGAAATCCTTGCTGATGATATCTGTGTTGGGCTGATATTTGAAAAGCATTTTAGCTTAGTATTTTTTTATATGAACTATATTCTCCAGGGTGCACAAAGGGAAGAAACTCAAGAAATTCTACAAAATGGAAATTAACCTAGTATGAAAATTGAGGTGGTCTATTAAAATAATTTTCTTTAGTCAGTAAAAATCAAATTAAGTTTGCTTTGATTATGGAAAATTCATTGTTTTTTACGCAATGCAGTACAATTGATCACTTTTATGTTTAATTTTGTAGAAATCCAGAAGAGTGAATGTATTAAAGTGGACAGGATCTTTGAAATGACTTCTTTCTTTCCATATATCTTTATTCAAAACTATTATTCAATTTAAACACCATCTGAATCGTGTCTTTTCCACATTCTTAAGTTTAACTTTATAGAGTTTCAGCAAGGTACTACATCGTGCTAAGCATTGTGTGACAAATGAAACAGCCTGGATTTGGAGGAAATATTGTTAAAAATTCTAATTCAAAAATCACTTTCATATCCTGAAGTTTGGACTTTTCATTTGCTTTCATATGTAAATGGAAGTATTACTTCCTCCCATAGGGCACTGAGATCTGCCAAGATACATAAGGGGGGATGTCCTTCAGGATGGAAACTGAGCTGCCTAGAAAAGTCAAAGTCAAGTTTGTTTTGTAGCTGCACAAAGAATTACCATTATTAGTAGATATTACTTCCAACATAAATGTTTATATATTTACTCAGCAAGTTTTCTTGGCTAGCAAATAGTTAGAAAACAAAAGTTTTTTGTTCCTTTTCTGGTCAATTTTTTACTAAACTCAATATTTTCATTTGAAGATGTTATTTAAGCTACCTTTGGCATGTTCTATAAAAATACCCATTCCCTATATTAAATTGACCTTAACTGGATACAGAAACATGCTTTGACGAAGAGTAAAACTGCTACAATTATAAAATAGCTAGTTTACATGTAGAGAAAAGACATTTTCACCACAAATATCATATGCAGCATTTATGAGGAGAAAAAGCTGCAAATTTAGGTTGAATCTTTTTACTTAGAATAAGTTTTTTTTTATATCCTAGCTTCCTTTGCAGTTTTCCCTGCTTATTTTATATCATTAAAGTAAGAGTAAATGAATAATTACAGTAATTTTATTAATGTTTTAAATCATCAATAGCTTCTCTTTATTTTAGCTATTGATTTATTCTTGATTCTCTGATATTTAGTTATTCCTAAATTGTATAGCATTAGTGATATCTTCTCACATTAAAGCTGAAAAATATTTTAAACCTTGCCAATGCTAATAAAGAAGGCATAGCTATCTACTTTAAAGTCTGACATGAGATTATTACTGATTAATTTATAAATAAGATTTGTACATGACATCTATTAATATTAAATTTAAGATACTATTTTGTAATAAAAATCAACATTTTGAAATAAAAAATAAACTTTTATTTTGAATAGAAATAATAATGGTTTCACTTAGAAATACATAGACATGTAGCTAAATGGAAAGAAACATTATTAATTTCTTCTCTATGCTTCCAGATTTATTTTTCTGTATTTTTCTTCTTTACTGCCTTTTTTGTTCCTTCTTTTTCATTTTTCTCCTTCCTTTTTTGCTTTCTTTATTCTCTTCCATTCTTTCTTTACTTAGTGTTATTTCTGTAATCTTTGTTCCTTCTGTATTCTCTTTTTTCTTTCTGAAACTTGAGAGTTTTAATCTTTTTTCTCCTTGCTACTTGATTTACATCAACTCCCTTTTATTATTAAAATTCCTTTCATCAAAGCATAAACTTTCACAAACTCTAAAATTCATAAACTTATAAAGCAATACAGATAAAAATATCAATAACATCTGCCTTCTCAACCTTAAATTTATTCTCTTTGATGTATAGGAAAGCTTTTTGCATTGGAGAAAGTATGGTATTTTAAAGTTCAAAGAATTCAACTTTCTAGCTGTAATTTGTTTAATCCTGGTCAAAATACAGTTTGCTTCCAACACCTTGAAAAATCTAATAACTTGTTTCTTTATAGGCACAGGCATCTTATTAAATTCAGAAATAAATAATACAAAGGTAATCACATTGCTCTTCTTAAGTGATACCTAAAGTTTAAAAGAAATCCTGAAATCTAGGAAAAACATACCAAATATTCTAAAACTTGCTCCAAATTAATTTGTATATATATGTATATATATGTAATTAAAAATTATTTTTCAAAAATTTTAGTTTACATTTGTTTCTAACATATAGCTTAATGTTTAATAATCTAAAATATAATAATATAAATTAAAATATAATTTTATATTATAGAATATTAAACTATATTTTACGGGGAACTGACAATGTAGTCTGTGCCCTTGAAAATATGCAGCCCAATCTGTCTAGGTCTGGACATTAATAAACAAAGAAATATATTCAAGGACCTGAAGAATATCTAAGGTGAACTCACTTGTTGGCTAGCAGTATTTTCATTATTATTATATGCTTTCCTTATCCTTCAATTACAGAGCTATGTTTTCAGTGTTAAACAGAATCTTCATTTTTGAAGAGTGATGAGGAAGAGGGGTGTTTGTTTAATTTTTGGTGGTGAAAGGGTGAAAAGTATATAAAAGGTAAAAATTAGGAAAAGATCATATTGTAAGCAGTTTATGAATATGCTGGCATTAGTAAATTACGCTCCCACTGAATGAAGTTTACATTAAGAAATTTTAGAAATGTATATATTTTTGTGGCCATTTCATAAGGACTACATTCTTAACTGATTATTTTCATTTATAACTTTCATTTTTATTTATTTTTATTTTCATTGTTTTTGTGGGTAACCGGGGTCGACCTCAGGACCTCATGCGCCAGCAGGAGCCCATGCCACTGAGCGATATCACCAGCCCTTTTTAGGTATGTGGGTTATGGGAGCCAAACTCAGGCCCTCGTGCTTGTCAGGCAGGTGCTTATGCCGCTGAGCCATCTCACTGGCCCTCATGTATAATTTTTAAAAATAAAATTTGGACTCTTCAAAATAATTTTTCTACAGTGTCAAAGTATTTAATCACTTGATCTCTATTAATCCGTATTAGAGTAGTGTGCATACAAGAAAATATTGTAATAAGATGGTTATACCTTGAAAACAAATACTTTTTTTGCCAAACTCAGTCACCAAGTGCTGAAAGTATTTTCAACATCCACAAACTAAATGTGTCAAATGCATAAAATTCCAAACAATGAATGAGCAGATAACTGTCCTTTCTTCTCAGACACAGTTACTATTGTACTTTATGTCTCCAAATAGTTATAACTTGCTTCAGTCCATGAACCATGGAAGAAGTCATGGTAGATAAAATAGTACAGAAATCAGGGAAGCATTTATGACAAATGCAGATTATAATTTGATTGAGTTAATATATTTCTGATCATCTAGGTGCAAGCAAAAACTCTGGTTGCCATTGTCTGAACCGTAACAAGCAAGTCGGACATGCAGTGAAATTGAAGTAGCTGCACCTGGTTTCTGAACATTCCAAATCAACTTTATGTGTTGGAGAATTTACATAGCTTTAATGTATGAGCTGAAAAAAAATCAGGATAACAAAGATCAGGGACTATATTAAAATTTCACCTCAGGCTCGTCTATTGCACAGATATATCCCAAATCAATTTAAAAAAATTCCTGGGAAAAAAATGTAATCTGATTCCATAGTTACCACATCATAAGATTTAAGTATCCACTTTTCAACAGTAAGATCACAAGAATGCAAAAGAGGGCTGGTGGGATGGCTCAGCGGCTTAAGCGTCTGCCTAGCAAGCATGAGGGCCCAAGTTCGACTCCCGGAACCCACATACAAAAAAGGGACCGGTGATATTGCTCAGCGGCACGGGCACCTGCTGGTGCGCGAGGTCCTGAGGTCGACCCCCCAGTACCCACAAAAAAAAAAGAATAGAACACTATGACCCATTGCAAGGAACATCCAAATTTAAGGAAAAAATCCCCAAGAAATTCCAGACATTAGAGTTAGAGGACATTTTTAAAAGCTGACTAAAATTCTTGAATATTTTATACAGTTCATATGAAATTAAATATAGTTTATTAACTCCCATTACAATAATAAAACTTGGTTCCTCATACCCTCTTTACAGAAACATATTCATTGAATCCTTCTATGCAAAAGAAATGGAAAGGATTACAGGCAATTCTACTATGAGCTCATTCAAAACTTTAGTTTCCAATAACTGTAGTAAAAGAGTTTAGTGAAGTCATCTCTGGCTTGTTTGTACTAATCCTTCCAGTCATGCTTCTAGTAATAAGGAAAATTAGAATAGCTAAAGAGATGAAGACAATTTTTGCTTAAAATCTATCACCTCCATTTGTAATCTGAATAATGAAAAGAACAGAAAAAGGAAAGTATTTTGGATAGAATTAAATGAATAGTACATATTAAAGTGCTTTGTAAACCATTTCTTAAACTAAACTGTGATATTAGATAACAAGGGGCATGGGTTTTGTTGAAAAAATTTCTACTTTTAACCTCAGTAGTCCTCAAAGAACTTTTGTATTCGTATACTATCATCTCAAATATTTCTCTAGAAATTAGTTTATCTGGCTAGGTCAGAGAGTGATCTCAGATTCTGCAAGATGCTAGGGAGAGCAATAAAAGGATGGTTTCTGTAATTGAGAAAAATAAATAATTTTAATATTTGGAAAATGTACATATCTAAAAATTTTATGAGTAGGACCATCTTAGCGTATTTATCATAAATCAAAATTCTCTCACAGCTGCCATCTTATTCTTTCCCTTTCAGGCTTAAAGGCAATAATGATTCTTTTCTAATAGTAAAGAGAGTATGTTTAGTACATGGCATCATGTGGTTATAGAGATACTTAAGATAACACCAGTTGATACTCCTAGTCAAATTCTTATAAAGAACTACATTCTGGGAAACAATGTGTTGAATGTCTTACAAAATTTTTGTCATACTGATGAGCATAGTAAGATAGAGTAAATGTTCCTAACAATGCTGATGTTTGTAGGGAAAGAAAACAATAAACTCAATGTAATCTTTGACAGTGGGGCTGAAAATATAATGTAAGCAATATAACTTCTTTAATAACTGTTGCTGTAAGAAATGTTTACAAACATGCAGAATATTGAGCATACACCATATTTATCACCATGACAAAAAATCAAAATAAATCAAGACATAGCTATTACAACAGAGTTAGTCTGCTGGAAAATAAAATATTTTAAACTCTTCAGACATTGAAACAGGAAAGGACTTTCTAAACAGAACATTAATGAAACAAGAAATAGTATCAAGAATCAGGAAATGATATTATATCAACTTAAAAATTTTTTCACAGAAAACCATCAATAGAAAAGTAACCTACAGGAATGTCTGAAAGTTTTTGTTAGCTACTGCTCTGATATAGGACTAATATCTAGAATTTACAAAGAACTAAAATATCAGATTCCCCAATGTTATGGTTTATATATAGATATCCCCCTGAAGCCTCATGCACTTATGGGTGGAGCTTGGGGAGTGACTGGATTATGAGTGCATGATACTAGATTATGGGTGTGTGATAATGGATTAGTCCACCAGTTGGTTTAGCAAAATTTCACGTGTGATTGAATGAATTTACTGAAGATGGAAGACCAATGTTTGGTATGAGTGGCAAAATCAAATTGGCTTGTAGCTTGAATGGAATGGAATAGGGAAAGTAAAATGAAGGTGGCTGCCTCCTGCCTGACATACCATAAACACTTTCTCCTTCAGAATTCCCATGCACCATTCTTAACACCTTGGATTCAGCCTACTATAGATGGAAACACCTACAAATTGTGAGATAAAATAAACATTTCCTCATTTAATTTGGGGGTATTGGGAATTTTGTCCTAACAAGAAAGTAACTGAACATATTTTGGTACCAGAAAACTGGGGTCATGACTGTGATGCTACCTAGCCGTGCGCTTCAGAAGTCTTTGATTTAATTTTTTATTTATTTTAATGAAAAGAAAAAACAAAACAAATCAAAAAAAGAACAAAATTTCAAAAAAACATAAGAGGAGGATAACAATGGTTAATACATTTCATACTGTTATCTTTATGTTAGTTATTCAGGGTACCAGATATCAGCATTCAATTGTCCAAACATTACTGGCACAAACCTTTCTCTTCAATGAACTAAGTAAAATTAGTAGTGAATCTATCTTAACCATCTTATATATAAATACAATTGTTTTCTTTTCCCTTCTTTCTTTTCCCTATTCCCCCATTCCAGTTTCTCTTTCCTTTTGACCAGTTTCTTTTTGATTCAAAATGTCTATTGTACTTTTTGGATCTTATTTACTCTTTCAGTTTCTCATACTAGGCAGACAATATGATGCTTACATATGTGCATCCGCTTTATTTCATTTATGAGTATTTTCTCGAGTTGCATCTATTTACATATAAAGTCTCCAGTTTATCCTTCTTTATGGCTGAATAGTACTCCATTGAATAAAAATACCACTTCTTTTTTATCCATTCCTCAGTTGATGGGCATTTGGGTTGTTTCCAAGATCTGGCTATTACAAATTGTGCTGCTATAAACATGGGTGCACATATATCGCTGTGGTACGATGTTTTTAATTCTTTTGGGAAGATACCCAGAATTGGAATAGCTGGGTCAAATGGGACCTCCAACACCAGTTTTTTCAGGAATTTCCATACTGATATCCACAGTGGCTCTACCAGGTGACACTCCCACCAACAGTGGAGAAGTGTTCCTTTTTCCCCACAGCCCATCCAGCATTTGTTATTAGCTGATTTCTTGATAATAGCCATTCTTTCTGGGGTGAGATGGTACCTCAGTGTTGTTTTAATTTGCATCTCTCTAATGGCAAGTGTTGTTGCACATTTTTTTGTATATTTATTTGCCATTTCTACTTCTTCATCTGAGAAATGTGCATTCACCTCAAATGCCCATTTTTGAAGTGGGTCTTTCAATTTGAGAGGTCTAATGTTATTGAGTTCTTTATATGTTCTCGATAGTAATCCTTTGTCTGAGGAACACCTGGCAAACATTTTTTCCCACGTTGTGGGCTGTCTTTTCACTCTGTTGGTGGTTTCTCTTGCTGTGTGAAAGCTTTCTAATAAGATGAAATCCCAGTTGTCGATTCTTTGTGATAGCTCTTGTGCAGTTGAGGTTTTATTCATAAAGTCTTTGCCTACACCAATGTCTTCAAGGGTTTTACCTATCCTACCTTCCACCAGATTTAATGTTTCTGTTTTAATATTTAGATCTCTGATCCATTTAGAATTTAGTTTAGTGCATGGTGAAAATTACTGGTCTAGTTTTAATCTTTGGCATATGTAGAACCAATTTTTCCAGCACCATATATTAAAGAGGCTATCTTTCTTCCAGGGAATGTTTTTGGCACCTTTGTCAAAGATAAGGTGGCTTAGTATGTCTGGGGTTGTTTCAGCAACTTCTAATCTGTTCCATTGCTCTTCAGGTCTTTTTTTTTTTTTTTTTTTTGCCAGTACCACACTGTTTTTATCACAGTAGCTTTATAGTATAATTTTAAGTAGGGGATTGTGATGCCCCTTGCCTTGCCTTTCTTGCCCATAATTGCCTTTGCTATTCTAGCTCTCTTCTGATTCCAAATGAATTTTAGGATTGTTTTCTCTAATTCTGTGAGATATGCTGTTGGAATTTTGATTGGAATTATATTAAATCTATATAACAATTTTCAAAGTATGGCCATTTTCACTATGTTGGTTCTTCCTATCCAGGATCAAGGGATATCTTTCCATTTTCTGATATCCTCTTCAATCTCCTTTTTCAGAGTACTGTAGTTTTCAGTGTATAGGTCTTTTACATCCTTTGTGAGGTTAATTCCTAGGTATTTCATTTTTTTGGATGTTATTGTGAAAGGTATTATTTCCTTAATTTCACTTTCAGTAAGTTTGTTATTTGTGTACGGAAAGTCTATTGATTTTTCAGTACTGACTTTGTGTCCAGCTACACTACTGATTTGCTTATTAAATAGAACAATTTTTTAGTAGAGTTTTTGGGGTCTTCTGTGTAGAGTACCATGTCATCTGCAAATAATGATAATTTAACTTCTTCCTTTCCAACCGATATTCCTTTTATTTCTTTCTGTTGTCCAATTGCTCTGGCTAAAGTTTCCAGGACCATGTTGAATAAGAGTGGGGACAGTGGACATCCTTGTCTTGTTCCTGATTTTAAAGGGAAGGCTTTCAGTTTTTGTCCATTTAGTATAATATTGGCTGTTGGTTTGTCATAGATGGCATTTATCAGATTGAGATAAAGACCATCTATTCCAATTTTCTATAGGGTTTTTATTATGAAAAGGGGCTGGACTTTGTCAAAAGTTTTTTCTGCATCTATTGAGATGATCATGTGATTTTTGTCTTTGGTTTTGTTAATATGGTGTATTATATTTATTAATTTACATATGTTGTACCACCCCTGCATCCCTGGGATGAATCCAACTTGGTCATTGTGTATAATCTTCTTGATGATTTCCTGGATTCTGTTTGTGAGTATCTTATTGAGGATTTTTGCATCTATGCTCATTAGGGAGATTAGCCTGTAGTTTTCTTTCTTCGTTGGGTCCTTCTCTGGTTTTGGTATCAGGGCAATGCTTCCTTCCAGGAATGAATTTGGGAGTATTGCTTCCTTTTCGATTTCATTAAAAAGTTTGAGAAGTAGTGGTGTTAGGTCTTCTCTAAATTTCTCTTAGAATTCAGCAGTGAATCCATCAGGACCTGGGCTTTTCTTTGTTGGAAGGTTTTTAAATACATCTTTGATTTCATTGGTTAATATCGGTTTATTTAGGATTTTTAAATCTTCTTGATTCAGCTTTGGTGATTCATACATATCTAGGAAACTGTCCATTTCTTCTGCATTTTCCATCTTAGTAGAATATAAGTTTTCAAAATAGGTATAGATGATCTTCTGAATTTCTGCATGGTCTGTCGTGATATCACACTTTTCATTTTCAATTGCATGGATTTGAGTCTTTTCTTTTCTTTTTTTAATAAGGTTGGATAAGGGTTTGTCAATCTTATTTATTCTTTCAAGGAATCAACTCTTTGCTTCATTGATTCTCTTTATTGTTTTTTTTAGTCTTCAATACACTAATTTCTGCTCTGATTTTTATAATTTCCTCCCTTGTACAGGCTTTTCACTTAACCTGCTCTTCTTTTTCTAGAAGTTCGAGGTTTGCCATTAAGTTGTTTATTTGCGCTTGCTCTATTTTTCTGATACAGGTGTTTAATGCTATAAATTTCCCTTTTAAGACTGCTTTCTTTGTATCCCGTAAGTTCCGGTATGTTGTACTATCATTATCATTCAGTTGTAGAAAGTGTCTAATTTCTTCTTTAATTTCATCTGTGACCCATTGGTTGTTCAGGAGGGTGCTGTTTAATTTCCATGTGTTTAGGGAGTTTTTCTGATTTCTTTTGCCATTGATTTCCAATTTCATTGCACTATCCTCTGATAATATGCATGGGATAATTTCAATTCCTTTGCACTTACTTAAGCAGGTTTTATGAGCTAGTATGTGGTCTACTTTGGAGAAAGTCCAGTAGAAAGTCCAGTATGCAGCTGAGAAGAATGTGTGTTCTGATGTTGTGGGGTGGAACACTCTGTAGACATCTACTAAGTCCATTTGTCCAAAAGTTTGGTTCAGTTCTACTATTTCATTATAGATTTTTTGTCTAGTTGATCTGTCTTTTTGTGACAGTGGAGTATTGAGATCCCCCAATATAATTGTATTAGTGCTTATTTGATTTTTCCTATCCTTTTTTACTTTTTTATATAGCTCAGTTCACTGGTATTTGATGCATATATATTTATGATCGTTATCTCTTCCTCTTGGATTGTTCCCTTTTCAAGGATGTAATGACCAACTTTATCTCTCTGAATCATTCTTGGCTTGAAATTCACTTTGTCTGCAAAAAGAATATCTACCCCTGCTTTTTTTCTGGGTTCCTGTTGCATGGAGTATTATTTTCCATCCTGTGACATTCAGTCTATGAATTTCTTTCTGAATTAAATGTGTTTCTTATATACAGCATATTGTTGGATCTTGCTTCTTGATTCATTTTGGCAGTTTGTGCCTTTGATTTGTGAATTCAGACCATTAATGTGGATGGTTAAAAATGATACATATTGACTTATACTTCTCAAGTTATATTCCTGTTTTTGGTTCCCACTTTTTGTTTTTCCTCTCTCCCTCTATTTATCTGTCCTGCCTGGTGGATTACTTCTGTTGGGGTTCCTGGAGTTGTAGTCCTTGTTATCTCCTTCTAGAATGTCCTTCAGAATATTTTGGAGTGCTGGTTTGGTGGTCATAAATTTTCTCAGATGTTCTTTGTCCTGAAAGTATTTTATTTCTCTATCAATTTTGAAAGATAGTTTTGCAGGGTGCATCAGGCTGGGCTGAAAGTTATTTTCCTTTAGAGCTTGAAATACGTCATTCCCCACTCTTCTTGACTTGAGGGTTTGTGCTGAAAAGTCAGCTGTGATTCTGATGGGTTTTCCTTTATAGGTGATGTGTCTCTTGTCCCTAACAGCTTTTAAGATTCTGCTCTTCTGTTGAATTTCTGGGATCTTGACTATAATATGTCTGGCTGAAGATATTTTTTGATTGGGGCAAGTTGGAGTTCTATAAGCCTCATTTATATGATGATCAGATTCTTTTTCTCTACCAGGGAAATTCTCCATGATAATATCTGTGAACAGGGTTCTGATGTCATTTATGCTGTCTCCTGCTTTTTCATTTTTACCAATTAGTTTAGTTTATTTATCTTTGAGTCATCTAGTAGCTGCTGGATTGATTTTTCATGGTCCCTTGCTATTTTTAAGAATACTTTATTTTCGTGATGACTAATTGCAAGCCTGTCTTCTATATCTGAGATCCTGTCCTCACATTGGCTTAATCTGCTACAAATACTTTCAATGGAATTTTTGTTCTCCTGGATATCTGCTTGAATCGGCCTTATGGATTCCACTTCTTTCCTATGCTGAGCATGCATGGTTTCTATAATTTTCTTAAGCTCATCTACTTTTTGTCTGTATCAGCTATTGTGTCCTTAAGCGTGGTCTTCATTGTGGACATTATCTCTGCAGTTATCTGTAAAATTACTTCTGATTTAATTTTTTCCTGAGCCTCATTCAGTTGCTTTGTTGTTACCACTTCAGATAGGCCAGGTTGGTGGCTTTCAGTTTGCCCCACCTCATTGCCCCCTAGGTTTGCCTTTGGTAAACTGGATATGTGGGGTTGCATCTTTTTAATTGTCATCTCATTTTCTTTTCTTTCCATAGTTTAATTCCTGGGGTGATGTTTGTAAATTACCTATGGTAGGTTATTTTATTGCTAGTGTTCAAGATCCCTAGGAGATGACTACTTCTCTGCAGTATCTCCCAAGTGAAGCTTGTTTTTGGGTTTTGAGCTTGCTGCCAGATCCTACCTCTTCAATTTGTTGGATACGAGAAGTTGCTACCTGTTTGGCCCAGTCCTTGGTTCTTTGGTACTGTGCCACTGTATTTTCTGTGACCCTTAGTCAAGCTCAGTCATGGAATATCAGGAAGAAAAGCTGTTTAGAACAATTATTTCACTTTTGGCTATAATGGTACCTAAAGCATCAGTCACAGTCTAGAAAATGACAGAGTGATGTAACCATTTATTTGCCACTTTTAACCATATAAAGTAGAGTTGCGGTTATATAACAAAATCTAAAACACACCAGAAAAATTACATGCAGTATACATGTCCTTAATATGTCAATTTTGCCCTCAGGAGTTTAAATTTAAAGTGAGTTAGGAAGGAAATAGAGTATTGGGAGAAGAGGAAGGAATTAGATGTAAGGTTGGAGGACCAAGAGGAATCCCGCTAGCATTGGGAAACCGGTGCAGAGTACTGGTGGGAAAGTGAAAAGGAAGGGATAAAAGGAAGAACAGATCAGAACCACAATCACAAAGAATTTAGAGGCTCGGTTTACACTCATATAAAAACCAGATAGAATAATGAAGGAAAGAGCAAACAGACAAACAAACAAACAAACAAAAAAAAAAAACAGAAGACAAAAACAACAAAACAAACAAAACAAAAGCAAAACCCCACAAAAAAAACAAGAAAAAAAACCCTTCACCAGAACAAAAAACAAATGAGAGAGAAAAAAAAATAATCAGCTCCAGGTTTTGACTCTGCTGTAGGCAGGCACTGTGTGATGACAGAGTCCTGTTCCATGCAGGTCTGTCCCAGAAAGCCAGGAGCAGCCCTTTGGCAGGGCAGTGAGCAGAAGCGTGCACTCTCAGATGGAGACCAGTTTCATTCTCTTGCCACCATCAGCGTACTTTTGGTGGGCCTGAGAGCCACGGCGCTGTGCTGAGTCACGAACACTGTGCTTTCGCACTGTGCTGAGTCCCAAGCGCTGTGTTTTGGTGCCGTGTTGTTTTGCCCCACCCCCCACAATGGCACCCAGCCTATTTCCCTCTGGCATGGGACAGCTGCACCTCAGAGACACTCACCGCTGGCCAGCACAGTCCTTTGCTGCTCCCCTGCACCGCCGCTATCTCATGATCCTCCATTGTGGCTCCCGGGGGCGCCAGCTGTCACCACATGTCTGCAGATTTGAGCTTCTGTCAGGTCATGGTTACTGGGACAGGGAGAAGGTGCCACAGTCTCCTCCTTCTTCTTTGTTGAAAGTACCCTTCACTGGTTCCCTGAGTCCTGAACTGTGCTTCTGAACATTCCTGGGTCCAGGGGACACACCTCCCTCCCTCCTGTGCTCTCCTGGTCACTATATTCCTGTGGTCCAATGGCAACTTTTAGAGAGTTTCACTGCCTGCTTCTTACAAATCTGCCATCTTTTCTCCTTCAGAAGTCTTTGGAATTGATTTGCAGGAAGAGTGTGGAGACGCTAAGTTTTGAAGCTCCCTTAGAATGCAGTGAGCTGAACTTGATGGGAGATTCTGTTCAGAGCTCAGAAGACCAGAAATTTGACTGCAATACAGCTGGAAAAGATCAGGCTCAAGTGGTTTCATTTAGGAATAAGGACTGCAATGGCAGCTGGACTCCAGGCCATGTGTTTTACACTCTAGCAAAAAGTTGGTTCACATTTTGGCCATATCCAGTGACATTGCAGGAGACTGAGATTAAAGGCAGTGGATTAATTAATCTGGTGGAAGAAATTTCAAGGCAGTTGTTATGGCTTTTGTGTAGATGCTCCCAAAGTCTCATGCAGTCATAGGTGGGGCTTTTTGGAGATGGCTAGATCTTTATTGTGTGACGGTCAGATCAAGGGTGTGAGGTTACTAAATTAGTCCACTGATTGGTTTGTTATAGTTTTGGGTAGGATTAACAGTTCCCTACCCTGGGGATTGCTACCTGGATAAAATTTAGCTAAAATATAGCCGGGCTGAAATATAAGGGATGGAAAGAGAGTCCCAGCTGTTCACTTGTCACTTGCTTGCTGTCTTCAGCCTTCATGAAATGTTTCTTTTTTGAGATGCTCTTCTGCCATGAAACTCTGCCTTGGAGCCAGCCAACTATGGACCCTAAATTGTGAACTACAATAAAACTTTCCTCCTTTAACTTTGGGTGTTGGGTATTTTGTGTAAGCAACCATAAAAGACAGCACTCTAATACTGAAGCCATGACATAGCTACTGTTTGGGGCTTTTAGCCAGCTGTACTATGAGAATCAAGACAAAACAGCCCAGCAGTGTTGACATAGGGGAAAGAAACTATCAACCAGCTAGATATCTCAAATGCTGAATTCAAGTTCTGTAAAACTGAGGAATGAATTCTAGGAGCAACGGAGGTTAAGAGTATGAAGAATTTATTGAAAAGAAGAAAAGCTTCTAAGAAAAGCAGAAGGGGACCCAGAAAGTGGGTTTCCTGATGACCAACCTTTTCAAGGTTATTTTATTGAGCAAAGCCATGTGGTAATGCAGGTTCAAGGTGGGACAAAACTATAGTCAACTAATAAGATTATAAGTATAGTCACTTAGGTAATATTGATCCAATGGGAATTCGCAAGTTGAGTGTGAGGTGGGACAAAACTATGGTTAACCAATATGATTACAAATATAGTCATTTAGGAAATATTGATTAAGTGGGGATCAAACTGGTAAGCAAGTCATGTAGCAAGTACACATGGGACAGACAAGGAATTTCCTGGAAGGGGAAGGTAAAGGTTTGGTCTTCCAGCCCAAGGTGATCGATGCCTATTTTAGAATATTAATCACTGCTGTTCATCCCTAGGGGAAGTATACAGTTGTAGTCATTTCTCTTTTCTTGAAGCCTGGTGTTCAGTAAATGTGCCTCCAGCCACAGTTGTTTTATGCACTGACATTCCATGGCCCAGCCCTGTCTGACTGCCTACCATATTTCTAAATAACTTAGTAATCTATAGTAGTATGATTTTAAAAGTCTTGAGTTAGCCCAGAAAAGAACCTCAGATAATGTTGTGGCTTGCAAAGATGGAACAGAGGATAATTTGGATGCTGAAAAGATTGGCATTAAAAAGTCAGGTACAATAGAAAAGATGACCTGAGGGAATCACAAGAAGCAGCAGGACTCCACCCTGTGTAGCCTCAAAAATGCAAAAGTGAAAGACCTTGCTTTGAGAAGAGAACCCCAGGGCAACATGTTCCACATTAGTGACAATTTAGGGAATTGTTTTCCTTGGGATTGGGTTCACAGTGATCAGCAATCTAAGTACTCTACCCTAAAGCCAAGTGATAAGGAAGACTGGCTACTGGTTTGTGTCATCCGCATGGTGGTGGTTTAAGTGCGTGTGGAATGCAAGAGTTGTGGAGTCAGAAAGGTTTCTTCCCAGATTTCAGAAGAAGGCCTGGGAGGTAACACAATGTGCCACTGAGAGTGCAGAGTGTAAAATTTTAAATGGTTAGGTAAAAGTGCTTTGGAGACTCCAGAAAGTGCCAGAAGACAGGACTGTGGATCATCTGAGGAAAGTAGCAAGGAATGATCCAACCTGGCACAAGAAAAAAGCAATAAGGGCTCTAACCACAAATAGTACCAAAGGGGCAACGCCACCCAAGCACTGTGGAGTTCATATCTTTCTACAGATTCCCTCCGATGCTGGACATGGAACTACAGGATTTAATGTTTGCCTTGCTGGATTTGGGTCTTGTTTTCGTCCCATTCCTTTCTATCCCTGTATTTGTACCTTTTGGAATGTGTGTTTTTATCTTGTGTTGTTATGAAAAACAGGATACCAGAATTGATCAAATGTTATAAGGAACCAAGCGTGCACATGAAGAAGTGGAGAAAGCCTGCATTTGGCTAGCCAGACTCAGATAAGCTCATACTTTGAAACCCTGAGCATGGGAGACAGTGTTACAAAGGTTTTTATAGAGTTTTTTTTTGGGGGGGAAAGTGTGCGTTTAAACAAAGACAGTTACTTAAAAGTGATGGGTTTATAACTTTGGCTATCTGGTCAGCCTCAGTCAGGTAGGGTGTCAACCAGGGATGAGGAAGGAGGAGAAGGGCACTGCAAATTAGAGAGTGATCTCCTGTATGGGAGGGGGAAGAAGGAGGGAGAAGGGGGCCTCATAACATGCAAGGCAAGTGCTGTGCTACTTACCTACATTCCCAGCCCTACTCCTATGTTTTTCTAATGTTTTTATAGTCTTAGCTCTTACTGTGCATGTATAATTCCCATTGAGTTAATTTTTTGGTTAGTGCATGTTAATCATACAGTGTAGTGGATTTCATTTTAATATGCACATACATGCATATATACATAGAACATACTGTGATCCTTCCTCCTTTCCCTCTTCCTCCCCAACACCTTTCCTCCTCTATAGTATCTCTCTTATGCTTTCATGTCATCTCTCTTTTTATTTCTTTTTTTATTTTTGAACCAGGAATCGAACTCAGGACCTTGTTCTTGCCAGGCAGGCACCATGCCACTGAGTTATATGCCTGACCCTCTCTTTTTATTTCAAAATAGAATTTTTATTATCTAAAAGTAAAAACCCCAGTGAAACCAGAAATACAGATGTATTTTCCTGAGCTTTCACATTTGCTGATTTTTATTCACAATCTTTCAATACAATTTACAATCTCTTCCTCGTTTACAGTCTGATTATACAAGTGCTAAGTGGAGAAATATGTACATAAAAAGAAAAACCACAGAGCCCTGAGACTAAGTTGCATGGAATAAGCTGGGGTGCCACAGGTTAGGGAGCTGTGAAAGTGCTCCATTATCACATCAAATTGTTGCCCAGGTAGGAGCAGGAAATAGGGAGTGTGCTCAGTCAAAGGCAGAAACTTCTGTGATCCGACAAGGCAGGGGACCGCTTTTTAAAAGCAGACCACTTCAGTGTAATTGTATGTTGGACATGACTCACTTACATTTCATTTTTACAGGGACAAACAACTAGGAGACTGCCTTAAATCTCAGAGGATGATTTGGACTTGGACTTTCCTACCATGCTGAAATTTTTAGTTTTGGGCTCTAGAAAGTCTTAGAGATGGACTAAGTGTATTTTGCACAAAGATATGTGTATGAGTATTTTGAGCACAAGTGGCAAAAGGATATGTTTTGCATAGTATCTAGATGTTGCCCCTGTAGCCTCATGTGCTCATAGATTTGGCTTTTCAGTGGTGGCTGAATCTAGGTTGCATGATACTAGATCATGGATGTACAATACAGGGTTAGTCCAGTGATTTGCTTAGCATAGTTCTGGTTGTGGCTGAATGGATTTATAAAAAACAGAAGATCCACCCTGTGGGAGTGGCATCAGTCAATAGGCTTGTAGACTTAGTGGAATAAAAAATTGAAAGAATTATAATGGTTGATTGTGTCAATTTGAATAAATAATGCCCAACTAAATTGGCTCAGCATATTTCTGGGTGCAGAAGACCCACCCTACAGAGGATTATCGACAGAGTGCTATAAAAGGGAAATAAAGAAGAAAGAATATCTTCTGTTTACTTTAGAGGAACACTTGTCTTTGCTTTCACCCTTGGATACTGTCTCCTGGCTTTCAACGCAGACTATTCAGCCTCCAGCATCAACCCTTCGGGTTTCTGGCAGAGACCCTTCAGCCTTCTGGCACAGATTCTTCAGCCTTCTGGTCCAGACCCTTAGGCCTCCTAATATGGACTCACATGGGACACTACACAGAGCTCCAAGACATTGACTGGGTCCTTCAGATCCCCAGTGTGCAGACTGACATTTCGTGCTCTTCCACACCTGATTCTGTGGGCAGCCATTATAAGTCAATCTGTAATTTTTTATATATTTGTATATTTTGTATTATATCTGCTTGTCTAGTAAACACTGAGTGATACACAGAAAGAAGGCTGGTGGCTCCTGCATGGCATGCCATGAACTATTTCTCCTCTGTGATGCCCTTCCACCATGATGCCCTGCATTGGAGCCAGCCAAATATGGACTGAAGCATCTACAACTGTGAGCTAAAAATCAACCTTTCTGCATTTAACTCATGGGTTTCTGGCACTTTGTTCCAGCAACAGGAAAGTAAGACACCCAATATAAAGACTGAATTTTATAAAATGCTAATTAAATATACAAGTTCTCTTATGAAGAGATATAAAACTCCAATTAGCATTAAGAAAACCTCAACTTTTGCGGACATGAAAGTAATTCAAATAAAAAACATTGAGGTTTCCATTTTACTCAAAAGAATGATGGGCACCATCAAATAATCACGCAATATCAAATGCTAGCAAGGTCGTTGGAGAAAAAGTGACCCTTCATTTTTGGTGGATATGTAAACTGGTACAACCACTGTTGATACCAGTATTGAGATTCCTTAAAAAAATTAAATGAAAAATTTTATTTGATACAGCAATTACTCTTCTACATGTCTTCTCAAATGAGTTAAAGACATCCAACTACAGTGGTGTGCATATCCATTTTTATGTCAGAACAACTTATAATAACTATATCTTGGAGGTGGCCTACATATTTGTCACCAGATAAATGTATTAGAAATGTGATACTCACACAAATAGCTGTACTACTCTGCCATAAAGAGAGTAAAGCTGAGTAGTTTGTAAGAAAATGGACTCTCAGGCCATAATTTTATATGAAATAATTCAAACATGTAAGCTTATATATCATAAGTTATCTTATATGAGAAACCCAAAGTATACTTAATTTAAAACACAAAAGATTTACAATAAGAAATAAAGGAATTTTATCAGATCGACATAAAGGCTATCTACTCCAAATTTCTGTAGGGATTTTACACAAATGGGTGTTTGACTTTGTCAAATGCTTTTTCATCATCTATTGAGATGATCATGTCATTTTTGACTTTGCCTCGGTTGGTATGGTGTATTATAATTATGGATATGCATGTTTTGAGCCATCCCTGCATTTCTGGGGTCAACTCACTTGGTCATGGTGCGTAAACTTCTTGATGATTTGCTGCATTCTGTAAGCTAGTATCTTATTGATAATTTTTGCATCTATGTTCATTAGGGAAGTTGGCCTGTAGTTCTCTTTTTTGGTTGGGTCTTTCTCTGGTTTTGGTATCATGGTAATACTTGCCTCCAGAAATGAGTTAGGGGGTATTGCTTCTCTTTCAATATCATTAAAGAGTTTGAAGGGTATTGGCATTAAATCTTCTCTAAATTTCTTGTAGAATTAAGGAGTGAATTCATTGGGACCTGGGATTTCTTTGTTGGTAAATTTTAATTACATTTTCTATTTCATTAACCAATATCAGACTATTCAGAATTTTTATATCTTCTTGATTTGGCTTTAGTAATTCATATGTATCTAGGAATCTGTCCATTTCTTCTCTGTTTTCCATCCTATGAGAGTAAAGATTTTCAAAGTAGGTATTGATGATCTTCTGAATTTCCACAGGCTCTTTACTGATGTAACCCTTTTTGTTCCTCAATGCATGAATTTGAGTCTTTTCTTTCCTTTTCTTGATAAGTTTGGCTAAAGGCTTATCAATTTTATTTAATCTTTCAAATAACCAACTTTTTGATTCATTGATTTTTTTGTATTGGTTTCTTAGTCTCAATTGCACTCATTTCTGCTCTGACCTTTATAATTTCTTCCTGCATATGAGCTTTGGGATTGATTTGTCCTTTTCCTAGAAGTTTGAAATTCAATATTAAGTTGATTGTTTCAGCTAGTTCTGTCTTCCTGATGTGAGAATTCACCACTATATATTTCCCTCTTAGGACTGCTCTTATTTTGGCCCATACGTTCTTGTATGTTGCATCAGCATTATCATTTAGTTATAGATACTGTTTAATTTCTTCTTTATTTTCATCTGCGACCCATTTCTTGTTGGTAGGGTGTTATGTAATTTATGTTATTTTAGCATAATAATTATATTATTTAATATAAATCCATGTATTTATGGATTTATTTTTTATATTGATTTTCAATTTCATTGCACTTGCATCAGATAATGTGAACGGGATAATTTCAATTTCTTTGCATTTACTTAAGCGGATTGTACTGGCTAGTATATTGTCTATTTTAGAGAAAGACAGATGTGCAGGTGAGAAGAATGTGCATTCTGATGTTGTGGGGTGGAATGTTCTGCAGACATCTACTAAGTCCATTTTTCATGATTTTGATTCAGTTCTGATATTTCTTTGTTGGTTTTCTTTCTAGTTGATCTATTTGTAACAGTGGTGTTGTAAGGTCTCCCATTATGTTTGTGTTTGTGCTTATTTGACTTTTCGTGTCTGTTAATATTTGTTTTCTATAGTTGGGTGCTTCTGTATTTGGTGCATTTATGTTTATGATTGTTATCTCCTCTTCTTGGTGTTTTCCCTTAACAAGAATATGGTGACCTTCTGTATCTCATTTGTTCTGTCTTGCCTAGAAGTTCACATTGTTTCTAATAGAATACATATCCCTGCTTTTTGGGGGGGTTCCTGTGGCATGGAGTATTGTTTTCCATACTATGACTTTCGGTCTATGAATTTCTTTTTGAGTTAAATGTGTTACTTGTATGCAGCATATTTTTGGATCTTGTTTCTTCATTCAAAATTCGAGTCTTTCTTTTAATTGGTGAACTGAGACCATTTACATTGATGGTTATAACTGACATGAACTGGCTCGTCCTTATCATATTATCTCTGCTGTTTGTGCCTTGTCTTTTCCCTCTGTTTAATTGCTTGCCCTGCATAGTGGCTTCATTCTATTGTTTTCGGAATTGTGCACATTGTTAACTCTACAATATCTTTCAGAATGCATTAGAGCTGGTTTGGTGGTCATGAATTTCTTCAGTTATTCTCTCTAATGGATGTATCTTAGTTTTCCATTAATCCTGAAAGATACTTTTTCAGCTTACATCAATCTGGATAGGAATTCCTTTTTTCTTTTAGGACTTGGAATATTTTACTACAAGCTCTTCTTGACTTAAGGGTATTGAGAAGTTTGCTGTGATTCTGATGGGCTTTCCTTTATAGGTGACTAGTTTCTTTTCTCTAACAGGTTTTAAAATTCAGTTCTTGTGCTAAATTTCTAGAATCTTGTTTATTATATGCCTTGGTGTAGGTTTATTTTTGTCATGGCTGATTGGAGTTCTTTATGCCTCACTTGTTTTTAGGGAGTTTTCTGCCATTTCTTCTTTGAACACGTTTTTTATGTCTTTCGTGGGTACTCACACTTTTTCATTGACTCCAATCAGTCATGTTGTTTTTATTTGCCTGATTTTGAAGCTGTAGGATAGTTTGCTCATGGTCCCTTGTTATTTTTAGGAGATCTTTAATTTTGTGATTGCTAACACTGATCCTGTCTTCTAGGTCTGATATTCTGACTTCACTTTCATTTATGTTGTTTTGCAAATATATAATGGAAAATTTAATTTCCTTATGTTGGGCATTCATGGTTTCCATTTTTCCCATACACCTTATTTTTTTTAATCTATGTCTAGTATAGGTTTTCTGAGGAAGGCCTTCATCATGATCATTACCTCTTTTTATTACCTGGGAGATTATTTCTGGTCTGATTTCCTTTATAGTGTCATGCATCTGTTTTAGAACATCTGCTGCTATCATTTCAGAAATTTCAGATGGGCAGCTTTCATTTGCCTGTACTTCCTTGCCCCTTGGACTTCTCTTGGGTGGGATGGAGGTCTTGTCAATTCCTATTTTATTTTTCATTTTTTTGTTTTCTGAATTGATGTCTGTAAATTTCTTTTTTTTTTTTTTGTGGGTACCGGGGGTCGACCTCAGGACCTCGCACACCAGCAGGTGCCCATGCCGCTGAGCGATATCACCGGCCCCTTTTTCGTATGTGGGTTCCGGGAGTCGAACTCGGGCCCTCGCGCTTGCTGGGCAGGCGCTTAAGCCACTGAGCCATCTCACCAGCCCTGTAAATTTCTTATAGTAGATAGCTTTATCACTAGTATCAAGGTCTCCCTAGGAAATGTCTGCTCCTCAGAGACGTCTTCTAGGTGTAGGAGTTTCTTGGTGCTTGTGTCTGTCCCAAGAGCCTACATTCCTAATTTATTGAGCATGAGATATTGCTATCTTTTTGGATCAGCATCCAGTCCTTTTTTTATGGGACTATACTGATGGTTTTGACCCCAATCACAGTTTTGCTATATAAGGAAGAACAACTACAACAGGTATACATCCTGGCTAAAGCAGTACAATTAGCAACAACAATAGCATCAATTTCATCTTAGAAACTGAAAAACTATGCTAACTATTAATTTGGTCCTTTTAAACATAGAGGCAAGATTTACAGTTTTATAACAAAATTCAACATAAATTAGGAATTTATATGTAAAGAGTTTCCACTTGGTAGAGCTATTTTACCCTGTGGTGGGGAAATGTAAGAAGGATAGGGGACAAAACAGATAAATAAATGAAGAGAAATATAGTAGAAGCATGGGTAGATGACAATGGATGATCATGTAAGCTTTGGGAATCTAGAGAACAGGGCAGGAGATAAAGAATGAAGGAATAAGCAAAACATTATCACAGCAACCCAAAGAGTAGAGACAATGTTCACTCACATGAAAAAAAAAATCATAAACTCAAGGGAGATATTTGAGGAAAGGAAGAAAGAAGATGAATAGAATAGAACAAAAATAAAGGTAGAATCCTAAAAATACAAACAAACAAAACAGAATAACCAGACAAAAATTAGAACATGACAAAGAATGATAGAAAAATAATAATAAAATTACTCTGGTGTCCATAGTTTTGTGGTATTGTCCAAGTCAGAAAGCCTAAATCTGCTTGGATATTCTACCAAGCCTGAAGTAGAATTGGTGCCGGATGTCGGACAGATCTTGTCCTCCAAATGTGGATGGTTAGGGCCAGAATCTATAGCCAGTAACTGCCTATATGGCTCTTGGCAATCTGCCCATTCCTTACCCATTTTGTGTCTTCATTACTCTCCCAGTTGCTGTGTCATCCTCATACATAAACAGCCCCAGGCCCGTGTATACATGGCTCCTCCTGGTCTTTGCACAGCATCCTCTTTTCCACTTCTTCTGGCACATCTCTGCCTCTCTCACTGCTTGTTGCAGGGCAGGGGTGGTGTAGGGTGATGTGGGTTGATTTTCTGCTCCTGATTCTGTCACCAAAGGCTGCTTTGTGGCACTTTGATCCCCCTGTGAGGGCAGTGCCAGTTGCCCACTCTTTGCTGTGCTGGCATGAGACTGCTTAAGTCCTATATCCCTGTCTCAAGGCATCGGCACTCTGGCAAAAGGGGTCTTGTTTTTCTCCAGCACCTCCAGCGCTGCCACCTCTACCTCTGCTGACTCACCGATCCTCTTGCCCACATCTTGTTGCCAGGTGAAGTTGGGTAGGGTTAATTTTTCTTAATGCTATTGGGAAAGGTATTGTTTCAATAATTTTTCCTTCGGTGAGAATATTTGTGGTGTATAGGAGTGATATTGGGTTTTGAGTGCTAATTTTGTATCTTGATAAGATACTGAATTTGTTAATTTTAGGACAATCTTAAGTGAAGTATTTGGGGTCTTCTATGTAGCAGTTCATATGGTCAGTCAATAATGATAATTTAAATTCTTCCTTTTCTATCCATATATATTTTATTTATTTTCCTTGTCCAATTGCTCCAGGTAATGTTTCAAGAAATATATTGAACAGCAGTGCTGATAACAGACATCATTTCCTCATTCCTGATTTCAGAGGAAAAGCTTTGAACTGCTCTCAATTTAATATTATATTAGCTATTAGTTTGACATAGATGACTTGTATCATATTGATATAATGTCCTCCTATAGCTATTTTCATTTACATTTTTATCATGAATTTATTTTGAATTTTGCATATATAGAAATAAGCATGTCATTTTGTCCTAGTTTTTGTTTATGTGTTGCATTACATTTATTGTTTTGTAATTGTTTAACAACCATAGAATACTTAGCAGAAAACCAAATTGGTCATAATGTATAATCTTTTTCAAGATTTGCTGCATTGTATTTGCCAATATTTTATTCCTCAATAAGATATTTTTGCATCTATGTTCATTAAAGAGAGTAGCCTGTATTTGTCTTTTTTGGGTGGGTCTTTTTGAAATCAGAGCAATCCTTGCTTCCAAGAATGACTTTGGAATGCTGCTTCACTTTAGATTCTATTTAAGATTTTTTAGTATTGGCACTAGGTGTTCTCTAAAGTTCTTGCACAATTTGGCACTGAATCCATTGGGACCTGGTGTTTTCCTATTTAGTAGTATTTATTTTTGATTACTTGTTCAATTTCATAGTCTAATACTGGATTATTTAGGATTTTTATATATTCTTGGTTAAGCTTCAGTATTTCACATGTATCAAGGATTCATTTCACCTTTTTAGTTTTTTCTTTTCCCATCCTTCCTTTCCCTCTTCTTCCACACTAGTTCTTCATTCTTTTTTAATTACTTCCCAAATCACAATATCCATTGTGCATTTTGTTCCTTATTTACTCTTCCAGTTTCTCACTCCAGGGAGATAATGGGATGTTTACACATTTGAGTCCCAGATATTTCACTTACAAGTATGGTCTCAAGTTGCATCCATTTACCTAGAACTGCCTCAAATTTATCCTTCTTTGTGGCAGAGTAGTACTCTTTATATTAAAAAAAATCTTCTTTATCCATTCCTCAGTTGATGGGCATTTGGACTTTTTCCAAGATGGAGCTATTATACACTGTGATGCTATAAACATGGGTGCACATACATTGCTGCAGTATGTTTTTAATTCTTTCAAAAGATACCCAAAAGGGGAATGACTGGGTAAAATGGGACCTCTGTTCCTAGTTTTTGAGGAATATCCATACTGATTTCCAGTGTTTGCACCAGTCTACTCTCCCACCAATAGTGGAGAAGGGTTCCTTTTTCCCCACAGCACATCTAGCATTTGTTATTGGTTGATTTCTTGATAATAGCCATTCTTTGTGGAGTGAGCTGTAATCTCAGAATTGTTTTCATTCGCATCTCTCTAATGACCAGTGAGGTTGAACCTTTTTTCATATATTTATTTCCCATTTGTATTCATTTCTTCTAAATTTTCTATTTTCTTAGAGTACAGTTACATATGATCTGGATTTCACCAGAACTCATTGTCATTTTGACTTTTTCATTTGCAATTGCATGAATTTCAGTCTTTTTTTCCCTTACATTCATAACACTGGCTAAAACTTTGTCTCTTATGTTTATTCATTTGAAGAACCAACTCTTTGATTAATTGATTCATTTTTTTAAGTCTCTGTTTATTAATTTCTACTCTGATATTTATAAATTCCTAAAAAGTACTAGCCTTGGATTTAGATGTGTCTTAATATCCTGGACTTTGTGGTGCATCATTATGGTATCTGATTGTGCCTTCTCAGTGTTTCCAGTGTTGGAATTCACCACTATAAACTGCCCCTTATGATTGTATTCATTGTGTTTCATAAGTTCCTGTATGCCATACTGGTATTATCATTTGTTTTAGGAACTGTCTAATTTCTTCCCTAATTTCTTCTGTGATCCATTGGTCATTCAAAAGTGTATTTTTTACTTTCTGTGTGTTTGCATAGTTTCTTTGTTTTCTTTTGCCATTGATTTTTAGTTTCATTTCAATATGATTTGATACTATGCATGGAACAATATTGATTATTAAGCATTTACCGAAGTGTGTTTTATGGGTCAGTATTTCATCTATTTTGGAGAAATTCCCATGTTCTGCTAAGTAAAATATCCGTTCTTTTGTAGTTGAAAGGAACATTCTATAAATATCCATTAAGTAAATTTATTTAAAGGTTTGCTTTAACTGTGATATTTTTTTCTTGACTTTTTGTCTTGTTAATCTGTCCATTTGTGACTGTGGGATATTAAGTTCACCCATTAAAGTTTAGAGGTGTTTTAGTGGTGTTTATCGAAATTTTACAGGTCAATTAGTGTTCATTTAATGAAGTTCAAAATGCTGGTGTTTAGTGCCTAATTTATAGTTGTTATTTCTTCTTTTAGGATTATTTTTTTAACCAATCTGTGGTGACCTTCTATGTTTCTTATCCGTTTTGGCTTGTTTTCCATTTTGACTGAAATAAGAATATCTGCTGCATTTTTCTCGATTTGTGTTGCATGAAATATTTTTTCCATCTTTTAATTTTTAGTGTGTAATTTTTTGAATCAAAAGTCCTTGTTATATACTGCACATCTTTGTATTTTGTTTCTTCATCTATTCTGAAATCTGTTTCATTTGATTTGAAAATTGATACAATTCTCATTGAGAATTATTACAGAACAATATTGACTTTCACCTCTCACTGCATTATTTTTTCCTGCTTTCCTTATATTTTCCTTTTATTTAGGTGCTCATCACTGCAGGTATATTCATTCTGCTTGCCTATTGGCATTGTTGGCATCATTGTGTCTTTCTATGATATCCTTGAGAATTTTTTGTAATGCCGTTTTGGTGGTAATGCATTTCTTGATATGCTCCTTATCATAGGAATACCTAATTTATTCATCATTTTTAAGGAAAGTTTTGAAAAATACATTATTAGGGATTGGAAATCATTACATTTTATAGTTTGAAGTATTTCAAGTCCTCCTTGCCTTTATAGTTCATGTTGAGAATTTTGCTTTAATTCTAATAGATTTACCTTTAAATATGATTGTTTTCTTTTCTCTAACATCATTTAAAATTTTCCTGTGCTGAAATTCTCTTACATTTATTATAATGTGGCACAGGTAAGTTCTCTTTTTTATGGTTATTTGGGATTATATATATCCCACTTATGTTTATCTTTATTTATTTCATTATCAATGGGGAGTTTTCTGCCATTATTACTATGAACAGGTTTTATATTTTTACATCATTTTTGCTGTCTTCTGATTTTTCATGTAAAATTGTTACACTTAGTTTAGTCATCTGCATTATTTATCAGCTGGTGGATGCATTTTTCATGTTCTCTAGTTGCTTTCAAGGTGTTTTTTAGGTGGTCTTTAAAGGCATCACTCTTTTCTAGTTCTGAAATTTTGTCTTCACACTGGTCATTTTTGCAGAACATATTTTCAGTACAGTTTTTAATTTCCTGTAATTTTCATGCATACCTTTCCATAAACTCTAATTCTTCACTAAACTGATCATTCATGTTTTGTATTATTTTTCTTAGTTCATCTAGCTGTTTATTAGTGTCTTCTGAACGCTCCTAGGTTATTTTGGTTATTAGTTCCATTGTCTATTTAGTTTTCTCTTTTGTGATTCTGCTGAGTACCTCTTTGGTCTGTTTTGTAATCTCCTCTGTTATCCTCTTAAGAAATCTGGATGTGTGGCTTATGCTATTCTCCCCCTTTATGCCTGCTAGATAGAACTCAGGGAAGTTGGATTACTTGGGAGACATTGTGTTGCCTTGTCTTGTAATGTTTCCATGGTTTTTGTGCTTGTATTTATCAATGCTTATAGTGTAAAGGCTTTGTTGCAAGCATAGAGGAGTTCTCTTTACATAGTCCCATCGTACTGATGTGTTTTGAGCTTGGCTAAATAGAGTCCTTTTCATTTGCCTCAAGATCCAACCACCTTGATTAAAGTTGGAGGTGAGGATGCAGAGTAATTTTCTCAACAGCAAGATTTCTGTGAATGTACAGTAGTGCTGTTAATGTCACAAAGGTAATCTGGAGTTTGACTTTCATTAATAACAATTATAGCACCCTGGTAATATCAAGCAAATCAGCTACAATAGTATCAACCAAGAAGAAATGAATATTAACATACCATAAATACGCTTATGTACTGCACTTCACCCTAGAGAAGATATCCACAATTCTACTCTAAAATTTAAGACAACCCAGTTATTACTGAGTCATAGATAATATGTATTGAATGTTATGACTATATCTTCACTCATGGTAAAAATGATATCAATAGTAATTTTATAGATTTAACTAACATAGTATCTAGAGATTAATAAAGCTTTATGGCTCTACAGTGGTACCTTGGTTTATGAACTTAACTGTTTTCACATTTCTTGTCACAATATGAATTGGATGAGGCCTGAATCAAACTTCCCCAGAAAATCACACAGGTCTATTACTTTAATTATATTAAGCTGATTGAATCTAGTGAGCAAAATACACCTGACATTCAAGACTTGTTGATAACACATTTTCATTTTGGAAAAGGGAAAATAAATCAAAAAAATTCATGGACATTCCAGCACAGTGAAATTTGTAATGTTCCCATATTATGTGATACGTCAAGATATTCTTTGTAAAGTAAATGATATTTTTCTTTATTTGGTCTTCCTATACCAAAAAGGGCCACAACTTCTAAAGCACATTTTTCATTTTTGGAGAAAACATAGTTATCCCTTGGGTGGACTATTCTATCTCATTTGCCAAGTGACATAAATATATTTTTTTATATTTGCGTAGCATTCAGAAGAGAATTCTACTTTAGGTACACATTTCTGTGCAAGTTACTCTACAACTTGGATCATAATCCACCAAATCCAATGGTTCGTAATGTGTGAGTAGCAAATAAAGATGCCACTTGGAGCCTTTGATTTGCCTCTATATGTGGTTTACAGCAGAGACTTTTAGTAAAGAACTGCATTTCTATAATGAAGTCCTGACATTTTTAAGGATGACAAGTCTTTTGAGAAGCAGCTTTTGGGTTTTCACTAGGTCTTAATAGAGATCAAATTTTTAACCACCATCCACCAAGATACCATGTTTCTCAGTTTCTTTTTATTAACTGTTCAATCCATCACGTCACAGTGTTAAACATGCACAGCAATATTCCATCACAAAGTGGAAGCGATATACACAGAATCAGACTGAAGTAGAACCCAGAGGAATAGGTGAAGAACTTATCCAAAGACTCTACACATACACATATGTGTATGTATTTACATTTTCTACTGATTTATCCCTATAATTTCATACAGAAGTCCAATGATCAGCTGTCTGCGGAAACAAAAACTCCGCCTTTATTTTTACAGATTCTTTAAGGAGATACATATGGGTGCTAAGCGGACAAAAGATGCACTATGGTAGTTTGGTGTTCCAAAGTGTTTGGGGTATAATACCCACTCATTTCATCAATTAATAACGTAAGCGTTGCTCTGATAATATTTTGTACATGAAGGTAGCATGGTGAGTTAGTTCAGTTTAAAGTAAAGCATATTGCCCTTAATAATATGGATGAGACATGTATACTAAACAGAAAATCTTCAAATACAAAACCAAAGTTTTCTAGAGAAAAAGAAATTCTGCATCAAGCCTGTAGCAGCAACTCCTGCTACAATTTTCAGTCTCCTGACCTGCATTAAAAATTTCATTCTTTTGGAGCTTTCATAACTCCACAGGTATGTGATCAAATCTTTTAAAAAATCTTTTACTTTTTCTGTCTTCACATCTTTATCTAAATCTATGTAATATATATCTGTATTTGTATCTTTATCTTTATATATCTATTTTTTTAGTGGTGGCTCTGTCACTTTTTAAAATTAATTTTATTGATACACTTTGACCTATATAATGATCACATTCATCATAAGGAATTCGTACCTGTACATGATATATCTTGACTCATTTTTCATCCACATTCCATTCCCCTCCCTTCAACCTTTCTTCCCCTCCTTATTTACAAAATCTTTGTTTCCATTTTTTCCTTCCATTCTCTTTTTATCCTTCCTTGCTTCCTTTTCCCCCCTCACTTATAACTCAATTCTTTCTGTATATGTGAATTTATTTACATATATGGGTGCATATATACTGTTTCTCTAGAGAACTTTAAAAAATTACTACGGCGTTATAAACAAATTTCATAAGTTGTAAATTTGTCAACATACTAATTCCCATATTTCTACTCAATTTTTCAGATCCAATGAATGTGAAAGATTTACATTCGTGTAAATGCCCAAGCAAGCAGTGGCACTCAACTGAAAAGAACTCAGTCTTAAGAGAACTTCTAGGTTCATTTTTTGTTTGATTTTTTCATTAATTAACTTGCCGTCCTAGTTAAGTAGTTAATGCTATAAAAATCAAACCCTTACATCTCAGTGACTTAAAATAACAGAAGTTTATTTTTTTCATATCACATGATGGTGTCTCTTGAACACCTCTCATTCAAGCCCTGACTAAGAGACCTAAGTACTTTCCATCTTGTTGTATCCAATTTCAAGTTTTCCTCAAATATTCATAGGCTGTAAGTTAATCAGATAGACACAATGTAACTTCCAGGGAGATTGGAAAATGTAGTCCTTCTGTGACAAATAAAAGAGAAAAGAATATTGACTATTTAACGGTATTTTAAGGATTTAATGAATCTCTCTATATTTGGAGGTTGAAAGTTTGAAGGAGACTTGGATACATACTGGCATTCAACAAAAAGAAGTGATCTAAATTTCAGAGAGACTTTCAAATCAGAAAGTATAACAAGGAGTACTTTGTTCTTTATATCCCTTATCAGGTTTTTTAAAGATTAATTTTGTTGGTACATTTTAGATATATATAATGATCACATTCATTAGAGGAAGTTTTTACCTGTACGTGATATTTCTTGATTCTTCTTTTTACCCTGAACCCCTCTCCTTTCAGGCCCTCTTCCCCTCCTTATTTACAAAAACTTTGTTTCCATTTTCTTCCTTGTATTCTGTTTTGCTTTTCTCTTTCTTCCTTTCCTCCTCCCCATCCCTTGTTCTCCTTCCCATTTGAATATTTTCTTCCTATTTCCCAGCGTCTCTTATACATTTTGGTCCTTATTTACCATTTCAGTTTAGCCCAGTGGAGAAATAATGTGATATTTAAACAGGATGTCTAATTTATTTCATATAATAATATGGACTCTTTTTTTAATCAGATTCTTGTCAGGCTAATATCACCTCTCTCACAGTGGTTGGATTTTTAAAAAGCATTCAATTGGCTTTTTCTATGCTTGTTTCTAAAAAGAACAAGGGTAGCAAAATCATACCAAAGACAAGAAATTGTATCATTACAGTAATCAACATGTAAATATTTTAATTGTTATTTAATTTTCTAGAATAAGTTAAGTAGGTACCTTATTTTAAAATATTTTAATATATTTGAAATGAAGTTAGAGACAGAGAAAGGTTCTAGGAACTTACCCAAGAAGAAAATTAGATAAATTACTTGATAGAATACATTATGTATGACAAATTATATTAATGAGCAATCCTCCCAAATGCCTAAAATTTTCACCTATGTTTGCAGTGCTATGAGAGAAAATATTTGAAATGTCATTAACATTTTAATAGGCATAACTGTATAAATATCCACATATTTCATATATCTAAATACCTGGGCTCAAGAAAAACTTTATTCCAGATACCCTTTCTTGACTGCATAACTTTACTTCACTGAATTGGAGACTAAAATATATTTATATAATGCATACAAAATCTTTGTTAAGGATTTTCAGTAAAACAGAATATTCAGGGACTAGGCTATCTCCCTGGGACATTTGTCACTAGGGTATATTTAGGAGGTGTTCTCATTCATGTCTTCTGATCCATCTAGCAGAGCATTAGAATTTAAAAGATTAGGCTTCATTTCCAACATCCATTTTCTGATGTGGGCAGCAAGGTCTTCAAGGATAAATAACACAGAAGCTAGCTAGAGGGAGTCTGTAGCTTAATTGCACAAGACACCACTAAACAGTTTAACTTTGGCTTGAGGGAAAAGAAGAATACACTCCATTCTATGCCAATGTTCCACTAGTACACAGATTGCTTTGATTCCAGATTTTTCCCCTGTACTGGGATTTCAAACTAGGACTTTGTATGCAATAGGCATGTATTCTACCTCACTGAGTTACTTCCTATGCACTTTTCATTTTATTTTGAGGGAAGGTCTCCCTAAATTGTCCCAGCTGGTCTTTAAAATTGTCCCAGCTGGTCTTTAATATGAATCAGCTGTCTCAGTAGTAGGGACTACAAACATTCACCAACAAACCCCACTGACTTAAGATTTTTTTATTTCTGTTGAAATCTCAACTAAAAGGCTAAGTGAATCAGGTGGGTCCAAATGTAATTATCACAATAGATGAAAAATCTCATGTCCCATAACATTCCTCTTTAGCCTGTCAAAGAGACAAAATTCCTGCCAAGACACATTATTTCCTTTAAGATATGAAAGCAGGTTGCTTTATAGTATATTCAGTCAAAATAGAGTCTCCTAAATAAAGGGACCAGCAGTAAGTACTGATTTTTATATTGTCTTCCTTAGAACCTCAGTAGTTCAAGATACTAATTTAAAAAAAATTATACATACATATTTGTGTGTGCATAAATGTTACTGAATCAAATGTTAATCAAATCTATTATCAAGTTAGTACTTCAAATGAATAAAAATAAAATCAAAAAATGTAATTTAAATGATAAAATTTTAGGTTCATTTTCTATAGTTTCATCAGTGGCCACTTTCTCTGCTTTAACCTATAAATTTGAATATACACATAAAATTTAGTATGTACTGCACAACATAGTGAATATTATAATGTATTTACATGTTTTCATATGAATTTATTCATTTAACATTGTATTGTGAACATTTCTACATACCATTAAAGATGCTTTAGAAATACAATTTTAATGCCTGTGTAACATTTCATAGTATAAATATATCAGTAAAAAAATGCACTCAAATTCAAACTCAGTTTCTCCTACTCTTTTGTTAATAATATATATCATGTCAGATACCAGATGTGTGAGTTATTTTTCACATACACCAAAAATCAATAAATTTTGTAGTAGCAGATCTAAAATGGATATCCTTTAATTCAATTCTGTTCTGTCATCATCCAACTGAGATCATACAGGTTTGGGGCTCAGTATCCAAGACTCTCTTCCCTTCAAATATCAGTCACAAGCTCCAAGTTGTTCTACCCATGTTTGTAAAGATTGACTATAAATCAGAATCCAATAACCTCCTCCTTTCATTTGATTGTTTTGTGCAAATGTCCTACAGAACTCGAGGAGATATTCATATCGACCAGTTGATTACAAAGGACATTACAAAGGATCGAGATGAATACATGGATGAGGAAATGTACAGGGAAAGTGGTATGGAGCTTCAGTAGCCTGATTGAGCAAACTATCCTCCAGGATCTTCCACATATTCAGCTGTCTGACATCTCTCCAAGCTCTATCTTTCTTTTTATGGAAATTTTACATATTCATTATTGAAGAATGGGCAGTCATGTAGAAATGTAATTGGGCAAGAAGAGTAAGATCTGATGTTAATAGATTTAATGGGAAGCCCCAGCAAGGCCTGTCTGTTCAGATATTTTTGGCAAATTTGTCTAGGATTTCTTCCACTTGGGTATTAGAAAGGGTCTTTTCTTAAATGTCTGCCTTAAGATCTACTATTAGACAAGGTAGAAGACAATTTTTTATGGCCAGCTATAAGCCTGAAATGAGATAGAATATAGAGTTTCTGTAATCCATATTATGGAAGAGAGATTCTAGATTCTATGGCACACCTTGTTCAGAAGAATGAGCAAGGGGAAGGGGTGTAGAGGAAAATATTTCTCCATTTTCTGAGGCCTAAATTCCATCAATATTACTCTTTTTTATTTTTCTGAAGCTGTTATGAAGCTGCTTCTGGAAACAAAGACAGAAAGAGTATTACTTAACAAAAGATATGCATATTTTTATAGTCATTTAGGAAATAGCAAGGCTGTTAAAGCAATGGACCAGAAACCATGAATAAAAGACCAAAAATTTATCATATAATCATATCATGCCATAAGTTATTTAGGCAATTTTATTTTTATTGGATGTTTATATTTTTAAATTATGATGACACTGTGTGTGTGTGTGTTTGTTTTTTGAGAAAAGGTCTCACTATGTAATTCAAGCTAGACTTGAATTCACCATGTAGCATAGGCTGGCCTTGATTTCACAGTGATCCTCATGCCTCTGAATGAAATCTAACCCAGTTCTTAGTATCTTAAAATATAACATTTATTTACTCAATTTTTATCTTTGTTAATGGCTCTGAAGGATATTTGTCATGGTGTCACATGATGTTGGTTAAGGCAGCTAAGCTCTATAAGAGATCTAAGATCATCATGTTCATATATGCTTTTACATCATTTGTGTTTTGTAGAATGGCTGGGTGTGTTATGTCCTATGGCTCTGGGATCCAGTGCTCTCCAGTCTCACCCTTTCCAGGTTTGTCTCTCTCAACATAGAAAAATAAAGTAGAGTCAAGGAAGACCACTGTCAAGTGAAAGTACTTTATTACAGGTATTGCAAGAGTAAGCTGTTTGCCACTGCAGAGAGAGTGGGGTGTCCAGAGCTGTAGCACTGCTGAGTGTGGGCCAGCAAACCTGTTCTTATAAATTAAGGGTCCCATCCCCACTCCCTCACTGGAGGGTCACTATTTGATTTGTTATTCAACTTATTGATAGGGGGCCAGGATCAGTGACCCAATAAGGGAATTTTTGAGGAGAGAAATAACCTACTTAAAGATGGGCTTCTGTGGGACAGTGTAGCTACACAGAAGAGGCTGCCAAAACCACAGACTACCAGCTTAGTGAAATTACACAGAAGCAGTTCTCAAAACCACACACTAAAGTACAATCTCTTGACTTGGCTCTTTCCACCCTACCTGTCTGATCTAATGCTTATGCTTTGATTATACATGCTCTAATTTCTTAAAAATCTGTTCTTGCCTAGAGACTGCTGAACCCCAAGTAATCACACAAATAAAGCCAATAACAAATATGCTAGATTCCTTTTAGGTTCCTTTTATTCAGCAGGCCTTAAATGACACCACAGCTGGTCTCTCTCCCCTAAATAAAGAAGAAAGTTGAGACAAGCCATCCTCCAAAATTCTAACAGCAGCACAGGGAGGCAATTGTGCAATTGTAAAAGCTGAATTTTATGTGTACATTCCTGATCCTTCTGCTAATATCTCAATAGCTATTCAAGATATTAAATGACAACTTAATGACATGTCAGACTCTAAAATTCCCTGGACCTTATCCTTATCCTCTTTATGGGAAGCTATTACTAGCTTTTCCTGGTGGAAACCTTTGTTGACTGTATTCATAATTATCCTGTTCATCTTAATATTTGGCTCATTCCTGCTTAATTGTTTCTTTGGCTTTGTCTCCTGCAGACTTAAAGCTATACATCTACCCAAGATGAGAATGCCTGGTGTCTATCTTGGGCCTTTAGATAGACCTTCTAAAGAGTATCTCTAACTGCCTATCTAAACTACAGATTCAGCCCGAGGAAAGCAGATCAGTCACCAGCAATTGCTCCCTCACAGCAGTTCTGGGTACTTCCTCAGGGGGGGAACGTTATAGACAGCAAAGTTAGGTAAAAATATTATATGGAGTCAGACAGGGCTAGGCCCTCAAAGAGCCGGTATGAAAGACTGGATACATTGCAACTCCTGAGGGCCAAACCTCAACAGAAAAGATAAAAACAAATGCACCTAATAATTCTATGTATAAACAACAGTGATTGATATTCTAAAGAGGTATCCATCATCTTGGGAAAGACAGGAAGAACCACTAACCCACTCCCTCAAGGAAAAGCCCCTTATCTGTTTCGTGCCCACTTGCTTCATGACTTGCTTCCCCATTTGATCATGATTTAATCAATATTACCTGAGAAATTATGCTTATAATTTTATTGGTTGACCACAGTTTTTTCCCACCACATGCCCACCTTTTGATTTCCCATTTTTCCCCGCTTTGGACCCACCTCACCTCATGGTTTTGCTCTATAAAACTCCCTAGTAAAGGCAGGGTCCTCAGCAGTCCACTTGGGATCCCTTCAGTCTCCTTCTCAGACAGAAGCTTTCTTTCCCCTATAAATACATTCTGCTCTTAAAAAAAACAAAAAACAAGAAAAACACACATTGTCAGCTCAGCTGTTTGCTGGGATGCAGAGGCCTCTTCCTTTCTCCTTCTTAAAGGGGTCCAGTTCCCTAATCTAACCCTGCCCAAAAGGTCCCAACTGTCCCTAAAGGTTTTGCATTGAGCACTTCTCTGTGGTCTCTAGTCCTCCAGGGCCTAGTTTTCTTGAAGTGACTTCTCTACATCAGAGTTTAAATTCTTGTAATAATGGCTGCTTTCAAGAAGAGGAAATCAGATGATACCAGTATTCTTAGAGGTTAGATTCAGGGTTATTATAGAATTATTTTCATTGCATTGTCTTGGTCAAAAACAAACTAACTTCAAAAAGTATTTGTCTGATTGGACGAATAGCATTAGAGTACAGGATAAGAAAACACTGCATATGTTCTTTCCAGATATTCTACCACAATAATCTCTGAGTACAACAGAAAGATACAGGTTTCCAGAGAGAAGATTTGCATCTCTTTCTTCTGCTTCAGAAGAAAATTAAAATACTACTTTAGAATTCTTTCTACCAAGTATCAAGAGAGTCAGTCATTTTAGTAGGGACACATACTATGGTGGTGTTTTAAAATCACACATCACACAAATCATGTTCCTAAGAGCACAAATGTTATGAATAGATTGTCAAAAATGTTCTGATCTAGAAATAAATAAAATGATCATAAAATATGCTTAAGTAACAGTTGGTATTCAATGCTCAACTTGGGTGTTTACATCATAGTTTAAAATGAGAAATGCTCTTATTATTACTGCAGGAAGAGCACAGTTACATAGTAATTAACCCAAAATTTCTCAATTTTTTCATGTACAAAATATTTTTCTGCTGGTATAATCATTAACATTACCCAATAGACATCACTATTTTGAGAAAACACTATTTTAAACATAGTCTTGGCTACATCAAGATGTCTAAGTAAACAATATTTCTTTGATCTGGCAACTGTTGAGAATATTTATATCTGATATAGGAGGGAAAAGCAACATCATAATATATTTCCTGTTTTTTTTCTTTTTGTATAGTTGTGTGGTGGTGTTAGTATTTTTTTCTATTTTACTGAATCATAAGTATCTAAAATACTAACTACTAGCTTTTTATGACCACTAATAGTTACCTGAAGAACCAATATCACTTTAAATAGAGCCTTGCTAGTTCAAAGAATACATTTAAAAATATATGTGCATTGGATAAGTACAGATCAGTAATTTTACTTTTATGTAAGACTGTGTAGTGGAGGAGGGATCCAACATGGCTGATGCCTTAGTTACTTTTCTCTCATTGCTGAGGCAAAATACCCAAAGCACAAGGCAATAGGAGGAAAGGTTTATTTAGCTAACAGTTTGTAGAGGGCTCAGTCCATAATTGGCTGGCTTCAAGGCAGGTTGGCACCTGGCAGAGAGGCAATTGTCACAGCAGCAGAAGACAGCACATGCAGCAACTGAAGCATAACAACATCTTTTTTGCCTCTTTTATACTCTATCCAGGCTGCTGGGATTAGGGCGGTACAAATCCAATCAGAGGACTGATCCAGCAATCAACCCCCAATCCCAGCACCCTTAATCCCAGCATTGCACAACTAATGAATCACACACTCTAGATTCAGACACCTCTGAAAAAACTCTATGATTACATGAGGTTTTGGGGTATATCTAGACACAAACTATAACAGCTGACTAAGTAATGAGTTACATCACAGATGCTCAAAGAAGATTCATTGAAAATGAAGGTATTCTGAAGTGGGGGAAGCAGCTGTATCCTTAAGTGGAACATTATAAGGAAAAATTATATATGTAGATCAAAGCAAATATCTGGATATTTGAAAAAAGGAAATGGTGCTGCCATGGCTGCTTTACTTTCCTCTACAACCCACTCCTCTGCAGAGCAGCCAATTTGTGAGTGCTACAAATAGCCTGTGGGGCCAAACTAACACTGCAAAAGCCAGACTCCTGGGACAGACTTTGAATACACAAGCTCCTTCCCCCTTATCACTCTGCAAACCTGGGGAAAACAGCATTCCTGTGATGCTTTATCCAGAGGTTATCAAAAGCATATGCGTTCCTCAGCCTTGGACTCTGCCAGAGGGTAAACAGGCCAATGGTTCCCTACCTGACTCTGCCTCCCCAGTCACTGTCACACCCACTCAGTTTGGCTGGCACTCACCCCACTAATCCACTTGCATGCTGAGGCAGGCATGCATGCCCACCTTTAGGAAGTTTGCCCAGTACCCACCCTCCATACAGTCATGAAGTATTTCAGTGTACATTCTCTTGTTGGAATGCTGGATCTGGGTAGTTATTGTTAGTTTGTTGTTGCTTTGTTTTGGTTTGTTTTTTCCTTTGATTTTATTTTCATTTATTTGCACTCTCTCTTCTCATTTGCCTAAAATTTTTGTTTAGGTCTACATTCTGTAACAGCACTATTTTCTTAGTTTTTACTTGTTTCTCCTAATTTTTAAATTCTTCCTTTTAAATTAGTTTTTTCTCTGTAGTTCATTCTCCCTCACATTTCCCCTCTTATCTTGTATTTATCTCCTGTCCTATCTATTCTATTCTTTCTGCCATTCTTATTTTATTTAGCCCCTTGTCTTTCCTTGCCTCTTCTCCACCTTATAGGTGCAGAAATAAATCCACAGCTTCTGACAATGTTGCTGCATTCTCTAATTACATCCCCTTTTTTCCTTCATCCCACACCACCCCCACAGATATCTTCCTCAATATTTACTCTTTAATTATAAAAGACCTCTAACAGAATCTGACCTTGGATTTAATTTTTACCTAATTATTTCTCCTATTTACCTTTCCTTCTACTTATTTATACTTTTTCACCAATCCCCTCACTTCTTCCCTTCCCTTCTCTTTCCACATTGCAGATTAACTGCTAATAACAAAGTAGTATAGGGTGTAAAGGTTATCCATAATGAGTGAATGTGTAAATGCAAGGCTTAACTAAAATAAGTGATGTATGATTAGATGTATCAACATTGCTAAAACCAATAGTAATTCCTTCCTCACAACACAGTGACAGAGTCCAAATCAATTAAATTAAATAACAGGAAGGATGAAAAATATATGGACAAATAAAGTCTTAAAAATATCAATGGATGGAAGAATGAATGTAAAGATTTTCATATGAACTAGTGTCTCTTCATTCTATTTTATCTCAACACTCAGAATGAAAAAAATAAATACACACACATTTTGATATATTTAGATATATATGTACACAGGTCCTCAAGGTCTCTCACCTCTACCAAGACATCTAGGGGGGACCAAAAAAAGGAAAGTAAACACCAGATAATGAAGCTTTACAAATTGATTAATGAGCTAAAGTAACTTGGCAAGTTCAAAAAGGACATGACCCACAAGTTTATGGAATTATCATAAAAAATGACCAATGTGATTATAGGAGAAACAAATGAAACATAGAAAAAGCAGATCAAAACATACCAAAACAGCAATGACAAATTTGCCAAAGGATTAAACTCCATGAAAACATTTAAGATAGAAATACAGATATAAAAAGTGTAAATAATTGATAAATTGCAAGAATGACAAATGTGGAGGCAGCATTTCTGAAATTGAGTGCAACATGGTGAATTACAACAAAATACTCAGAAAATTCTTTAAAAAGAAAAGAGAACAAGAAAAATTCAACAAAAGTCTGATTTATACTCCTATATGAAGGAAGAATCCACTAAGTGTCCAATCCACTAAGTGTCTAATGACACTAAGAAGACCAATCCAAATGTAATTGGAATTAGAGACAAACTACTGTAGAAAACATCACACAAGGATAAAAATTTGTTTACAGACCTCATAATAGAAAATTTCCTAAGAGGAAAGATTTCAACATATAGGTAAATGAAACTTATAGAACAACAACCAAGTATGATGAAAATAGAAACTCCCCATTACACATATGACACATTTTAGTTAAAATCCAATGTCTCACAGAAAAACACTGACTCTTAAAAACTGACAGAAAAAAACCAAAAAATCAAACAAAAATAAACCCATCAAAACTACATCAGACTACACAACACGGACTTTGAAATCCAAGAGAACCTGGAATGAAGTATTTTAAACTCTGAAACAAAAAAACATTGTAACCCATATTAACATATCTGTGAAGGGCAGGGAAGGGCAGCGTGAAGGGGATGCAAAAAGATTGAAGATATGTCATGTACATGTAACAAATCACCATAATGAAGGTAATAATTATGTGTTGTAAACATTAACTAATAAAGTATAATAATTACTGTAAGGCTTGAATCACACTGACTCTCCCAACACCCAACCTGCTTACCTGCTGAGGCATTGTTCTCGGTGGGACTCAGTTCAGCACTGAGGCTGTCACCAGAAAACACAGGGTGTCATAAAAGGAATCTTGCATGTCCCTGGACAAGTGGAGAATCCAAAATTTTACACCAGATGCCTCAAGGATTCTGCCCACTGAGATACAAGACAGCCCCAGAACTTTGACCACTGATGTTTGTTAACATCTTCCCACCTAATGTCCCTTGCCTTCTTTCAATTCCTATGAAAGGCCTACTTCTCTTTGTTCCTAACAAATGGACTTTTTGCCATCTGCCTGCACCCAGTCACAATAAATTTCATGCCAGGTTGCCTTTACAGAAGCCTGGTGGTCTAGGCTGGTCTCGGCCTCTCAATGTTCCTTAAAATAACAATAATAATGAAAGTGGAGAAAGCAGTAACTAAGGCAGTGAGTTGTGTAGGGAGGAGAAGGAAAATAAAAATAATCAAGATATATATTTATATATGTGTGTGTGTGTGTGTACCTACTCTCTAAGAGGAATGTTAAATTAATGCACTGCAAACAATTGGAAAAAATAAAATAAAATAGACGATGCATAAGAAGGTAGTCATAAGTTTTTATTTATGTTCGTAATTAACACTTTTCAATTTTTTAAGCCCTTATCACTAAATTTGAGGGCTGTATTATAGAAATATCTTTTGAGTATTGAATAGAACTAGCAAGATAAAAGAATGATCTGAAGTAATTATACCCAAGGGTTTGAGAAAAATAGTCTTATGGAAGAAATTGGGTAACTTACCTAAAAAGAAGAATATAGGAAATTCAATGTCTTAGTTACATTCTTGTCACTGGGACACAGTACCTTACACAAACAACTCTAAGGAGAAAAGGTTATTTTGGCACACACTTTGCACATGTTACAGATCATAGTCTCACATGGTTCCAAAGCAGAGGAGAAATAGCTCATGTCATAGCAGCAGAAAGCAGAGAGAGAGATAAAGAGAAGGAAAGTGATATATCCTTCTAAGCCATGACTCCAGCAATCAACCTCCTCCAAATTGGTTTCACTTCCAAATATCATTTAATTATAATCAGTGGACTAATCCACTCAGGAGTATAATGCACACATGATATAATCACCTCCAAAAGCATCTCCTGTGAGTCCATGAATCTTTTGGGGACATTTAGATATAAACAATATTTAGCCACTGACCCATAAAAGTGTCATGTGCATTCTTTTATGCAAATTGCATTTAGTCCAACTCTAACTGTAGCCTATATACTATCAGTTTCAGTGTCACCGAAAATTCCATGATCAGAGTCTCCTCTAAGGTTTAAGGCAAACTCCTAGCTATGAGACCCTGTAAACACACACACACACACACACACACAGAGTTGACATACAATGGCACAGAAAGTATTTCCTCTCATGGCTTTTGTCTAGATGTCCCTCCAAAGCCTCAATTCATCATAGGTAGGGGCTTTCCAGAGGTGGTTGAATCTAGAGGATGTGATGCCTGCATTAAAGGTATATGATTACTAAGTTGGTTCATTTTTGGTATAGATCTGGGTGTGGATAATGGGAAGTTCCATCCTGGATGTGAGTGCTAACCTCACTAAGTGTGTGTAGCATGGATAGACTAAATGGGAGAGACAGAGAGCTGCTGCCCCTGCTTGCTGCATTCTAATTTTGCCTTCTGCTTTTCTGCCTTCTGCCCACCACAAACTGTTTCTCTTCTGCAGTGCCCCTCTGCCATGCCAAACTACCTTGGAGCCAGCCAACTATGAACTGAACTCTCAACAAACTGTGGGCTACAATAAATCTTTTCTCCTTTAATTTTGTGCATTGGGCATTCTGTCTCAGCAAAATGATAATTAACTAAGAGATTTCCATTCCAAAAAAAGAGATAGATAGAAATTAACCAAAACAAGACCAAACCCCAGCAGGACAAACAATAAATCTTGTGGTTCCATGTCCAACACCTGGGGCATGTTGTGGTAAAATATGAACTGCAAAGGGTTTGTGTGGCTCCACACTTATGTAACTGCCAGAGCTTGTAGAACTCATGGTTTATCTCAGCTTGACTTTGGTTACTCCTTGCAGCTTTCCTCAGACATCCTACATTCCTCACTTCTCCAACTTTCTGGAATCTCTGTTGAATTTTTGTCTAAAAATTCACAGCTTCAAAAAGTGTCCTCTTGGGGCACACTGCCTGGATTATCAGGCCTTCTGAAATCTGTGTGGAAGCCTTCTTTACCTCACAACTCTGGAATTTTGCATGAACATAAAACCAGCACCATGTAGATGATGTCAAAGTCTATTGCTGGCTGAAACAATAACTGAGCACTTCTGCATCTTGTTGGTGGTTTCAGAGACCTGAGTGCCTGGATAGCTGATCATAATGACTTGAATTGTGGAAAATCAATTGCCATTCCCTAGGCCACTGCCATTCTGGAACATTGTTCTCTGCGGTATTCTTTTTAAATGAAATTGTCTCACTTTTCAATCCTTGAGTCTCCAAAATTTTGGATCTTCCAAATTCCTCCTATGCCATCAATGGGCCCTTTGCATTGTGCAGATTCAATGTGTTTGGCTTTTTTAAATGCTAATATTTAAGTAATCAAGTTCTACTCTATTCCTTCTTTCTAGGCGTCAAAATTACTGGAGTTTCTATCCTGGCCAAAGTTAAATCTATTTAAATAATTCAGCTATACATTTTGCTCTTGATTCTCAAGGAAGAGCTGGCTAAAACCCACCAGGAGCACCCATGCTACTGCCCCAACATAAAACTATTTTGAAATTTCCTCTGCTGATTAATTAGTCCACTACCCTTAATGTTAGTCTCCTACAGTCTCAGGACAGGAGCAAATTGTAGACAAATTTTCTGCCAAAGCATAGCACTATAGGGGCTAATTAGAGGGTCATAAAAACACAGGACAAAACCCAGGTGACTAACATTGTAAAATCATCACACACTTATCTGTGTAGAATTTACTTAAGAAAATATACCCAATTGTATCCTTATAAAAGCATTACTTACATTTACTGCATCCTGAACTTGTCCCTTTCTCAGAAACAAAGTCTAAGACCCAGATTGTCCTAGACCACACCAATTAGTGAAGCAGTTTTTTTTTTTCCAGAAGTTTCCCCTATAAATATGGAGTACATCTCAAAGTCACAGGGCATTCTGTGTGGGATGCCCCCATCTTGCAGATCACTCTGCTGCTAATATACCTCTTGATTTCCTCTGCATTTTCCATGCTATAAATAATCTTTCCCTTTGCTCTATATCAGTCTTGACTCCCTCATTTTATGCTAAAAGCCCCAATTCTTCATTTTATTTTTTGCCAGAGTGAGGGCTAGGACCCATAGTCAGAGGGTCACTATGGAGGACCCCTTGTCCCCCACTCATAGACTACACTGGATGCAACAGCACACATGGCCTGGAATCCAACTGCAAATGGAGTCCTCTTCCCAACTGAAACCTCATGAGCTTAGTCTTTGCCTCCTTTCTTATCAAAATTTGGTCTTCTAACCCCCACCAGAACCTCCCATGAAGCTTAGTTTAAAGAATTCTATGGCGGGTTCTCCAGTCTGCATCTTTAAACTTTTCAAACTCCTTGTGCAAGACAGTTCCAAAGGCTTCTGAACCACATGATCAGAATCAACCCCACTTCACTGGTAAAAATCTGTCTTAGTCATTTCCTTGTTGCTGGGACAAAGTACTAGACACTTGCAGTATAAGAGAGGAGAGGTTTATTTTGGCTAATGCTTCCCTTCATATTTAGCAGTCTCCAAGTCAGGATGATATGGCAGAGGCACATGGCAGAAGAACAGCTTCTCACTTCATGGTAGCTAGAAAGCAGAGTGTAAGTAAAGGAAGGAGCCAGGAAGCAAGATATACATTCTGAGTAATGTTCCCAGGGACCTGCCTCTTTCAACGCATCCCAGTAGTCTAATCACCTTCCAAACAATTGAGATTCTGGGGTCCAATTTAGATCTAAACAATAGTACTCACTTTACTGTACACATTTTTATTGGCACTCTGGTCTTCTGAGCTCTGACCAGTATCACTCATCAAGCTCTGCTTACAGAACTCTAGGGCTCCTCTAGCCAGCATCTCCAAATCTTTCTAAATTCTTCTTTCAATCTAGTTCCAAAGGCTTTTAAGATACATCATTAGGAAGCCACAGCAATAATAAGCCACCTCACTTATCAGGTATCAAAATATTTTAGGACACTTTCATATCTCCTAGACACAATTCTCAACACCAAAAATGTATAGGATGAGATTTATTTTGGCTTACATTTTATTCCATAGTGGATTCATTCCAATGCAAAAACTTCATGGTAGAATGACATATGTGGAGATAAGTTTGAAAAGGTTTGGAGATGTTGACTGGAAAACCACATCACACCATGGAGATTAGAAAGCAGTGAAACATTAGGGGATAAATGGAGGGTAATGTACTCTTCCATGTCATGCCTCCAGGGATGCACCACTTACAGTAGGGTTCCTCTTTCTAACACACTGAACTGCTCAACTCATATGATGATGAATACACCAATAAGTAGTGCACCTCCAAGATACAAACACCCTCCTGAAGTTCTGCCTCTGAGAGCATGAGAGCTTTGTGGGGTACATTCCAGATCCAAACCACACCACCAGAAGCTTGTGTGTTAAGAGCTTGGTCTCCAGACTGTCAAGTTATCAGGAAGTGACAGAATATTTAGAAGGTGGGGCCTAGGAGAAGGAAGTTATCACATCAGGGACATGACTTTAAAGTAGATATGGGGCTCTGGCCTCACCTCTTCCTCTCTCTTTGCTTCTCAGCCACAATGAAGTCAGCAAATTCCTCTGCCACATGCTACCTACCAAGTCACTCATCTCACCACAGTCCCCAAAACAGTGGAGCCAACCCACTGTAGGCTAAAACTCTAAAATTTGAGATAAAATACACCTTTCCTCTTTCAAGTTTATCTATCACAGCTATTTTGTTACAGAAATCAAAACTAACACTAGAAAAGTGAATGATGAAGAAGGAAGTTTAGTGAAATTAAGTAATTACAAGTTTCCAAATGGCACTTATATGTTATTTCAATAACATTTTTGAAAAAGAAGTTAATACAAAAAGTAATCCCTTTAAAATTTTCTGGAGTACCTATTATACACTAAGTTATAAGAAAGTGCAACAGGAATAAAACATGGAAAAACATACTTCCCCCTGAAAAATCATAACATAAACATGAGATATTACAACAATTATAAAACTTCAAGAAGGAAACATGCCAGAGCCATTATTATTATTATTATTATTATTATTATTATTATTATTATTTGCCAAATTATCTGGCTAGCATTGAATAGGTGCACAGCATGCTCTGGGCAAATATATATGTGTGTGAAAGAAATTGTACATGTAATAGAATATTAACAACAGAAAATCTACTGAGGGTTGTGAAAATCATGGAATGCTTTTGGAGGAAGTATTTGAGTTAAACTTTGTGGAGAATTGGGGTTTGCAGAAGTGTAAAAGAAGTGGCCAGAAAATCCAAGAGGAAAAAGATATGCAGAAAGCATGCATAAGAGAATTATAAAATTGGTATATAGAAGATTGATTGATTGAAGAAGAGGTTTTGATTTAAGGATGACTATAAATACCTATTAAAGTAATATCACAGAAAGACATGAGTAGTGCTCAAATGAGTGTTGGGTTTTGGAGAAGTTGGAGGCCATTAGAGATATTTGAATAGGTAGAGATATTTGAATGAAATTAATATCACAGGAAGAGAGAAGAAAATCAACTTCTATACATTCTGATTTCTCATGATTTTTTATCCATTGAGAAAGGACTTTAGTCTATGTCATCTGTATTTACCTGCAGAAAACAAAAATAATTCTACTGGCAGGGAGAATTTAGAGTTCCTAACAGCTGATGCACAAAAAATGTCACATGCTAAGAAGGGGATTACTGCTATGTATCATACTATCACTTTTATAAAATAGACCATTTCTAAGAGGGTTAATGTTGTCAAGAGTCTTTTGTGATTAGAATGCACATTTATAAATAAACCACAAAGTACAGCAACAAGTGATGAATTTGATAGCTTTATTGTTTTCTTACTAATCACATTTCTTGCTCAAGGCAGATAAGCTTCTTTTTAAACTCTTGAGAGAGTTGTTAAATGATTAAAATTTTCATCATAATATTTTCTTAAAATGTAGATAGGTGCACATATTTGAAGATGGGAACATTGGAGTTTACTAAATTATATGGCATATGAGAGATATTACAAGGAAATTCTGATATTTCAGTGAAAATATTGCCAATTATAGTAGCTGTCAATTTAACAATAGGCTTATTCACTATGGTATTTGATTAACGTGAAATTATTCAGTTGGCTACCTTGTAGTTGGCCTATTGTTGTGTCCAATTAGTATGCTAATAGTGGTAATTATATTCTATACTGCATGTTTCATCACCTAGAGGGTTTTTTAAATGATAAAATAATGAGAATAAACAAGTTGATGCTGTCATTCAGTGGTCCATTCTAATTACTTAGAGAGCACACTGGGGAATGAACATTCAACCAGACAAAAGGATTCTTGCTTACTTTATTAAAACTACACTTTCTGAAAAGCAGTGTTTTCTGCTCTTCTATTGTGACTGAGCTATTTTATATCCTCATCCCCTTTTTTGTTCTGTATGTATATTTTCTGCATTTATTTTTTTAAAATTATCAAATTATGGATAGTTTTGTAACCAGTATGTATGGTAAGATGTCAGAAAACAAAGAGAAGAAATTGCCTAACTTACTGGGCATGGTGCACATGCCTGTAATCCCAGCACTAGGAAGGCTGAGGCAGGAGGATCACTGTGAGTTTGTGGCTAGCCCTGGCTACAATATGAGTTCAATGCCAGCCTGAACAGTATAGAAAACTCTGTCTCAAAAAGATGAAAGAAGAAAAGTCATTGCTTAATTATGCACCTCTGCACCCAAAAAATACCCTTTATTCTATCAACTGTCTATCAAGAACAAAAGCATAACAAAACAAAATCTCTTTAATAGCAGCACAACTTGTACTTAAAAGTGTACTGTGTGAGGATGATAACCAAACTCACTAATACTCTGAATGGATTTCCTCATCAAAAATATAAAGAAAAACAATTCTTGTTAAAAATCTTCTATTTTAAGATATCTAGGGTACCTGTTTTGAGCAATAAGAATAAGGTGTATATCAAGATATTATGATGATATATAATTAGTATGAAATATTTTCTACATTGAAAATATACAAAAACATTCAATGCATATTCATAATTTATAATATATAAAATTATATTTTATATCTGTCTGGTTTTTAAAAAGATCTTAAGTGGATTATGGAGTTTATTCTTTGAAAGATCTGAAGTTGTATTTGTGTTTTGGATAATCACAAAATAAAACAAAACATTGTATATGATACTTTCAACTGTTTCTACGAGCAAAGAAAAGTGGATTTTGTTCCTTGGAAGCTTCATGCTTAGGGGTAAATATGGAATAATCTTTTATTCCTTATTTATTTAATGAGTTACAGTGTAAAACTAACTGCACATTGGTTCTGCCTTATTGTTTAAGGTTATTTCAAATATAAAACAAAAGAGCTGAATTAAACCAGAGACTTCTCAAATGTGTTTCATGAATATGTTGCTTGCCATATGTTATTGATAGATTTTTATATAAGAAAAGATTTTTGTGGTCAAATACATTTTGGAAATTCTGGAATACACCAAGACAAATAGTTTTGCTCACTACAGTTCTTAGAGAACTTGATGTGCCAAAATGCCTCAGTATGTCGCCATTTAGAGTGATATATACCAATTGTCAAATTTGATCATTCAAATTTATTAATTAACCAACTAGTGGTATCTCATAAGACGACTACCATTTTGCAAGGAATGGCTTGGGCTTAGCAAATCTAATATTTTCCATCACTAGTATTTAACTACCATGAAAGGAGGGATAATACTTGCTCTTGTGTTACTGATATGTACTAGTTGTTTGTATCATCCACAGTACTAGCATAAATAATGTTTTAATAAACATTTGTTGAAAGAAAATATTATATATACATATTAGAATATATTCATTGCATCTACAGAAGTTCAGCAGATGATGGGGAGGAAATAATTTTACCTTTCACTACCCTTCTTTGTTTGGACAGCCATTCCCCATTGTACTTGTCCTGATGATTTTGCCTCCAGTTTGTAACAAAAAGTGTATTATTTTCTCTGTTTTACATGGGATTAAGTAACATGTCAATGATTCCAACAGAAGTGTTAGTTCTAGAATTCAAACAAATCTCTCTGACTTCATAATATTAGTTATTAAATGTTTTACCTCTTAATCATGTTATTTGAATTGTGTAGTCTTGGTTGTTGTTAATGAAAAAATTGCATTGTAAAATACTAGGCCTATATTTATGATATACCTATCTATCTATGTTTTATCCTGTTGCATTTGTGATTTATCACAGTGATACACCCTTACTTAATCTCCTGACATTCTTTGAGATTACAAGTACTAAATCAATCACCAGAGCACATTTTAGAAGTAAGTCCATGACATGCATCTATTATTCATTTCTTTCCACTTTTGCTATTCCCAAGATTAACCAAATTGCCCTATGCAATGATTCTAGTATTTATATTTTTACTGGGGAGAAAAAAATGAGACAAATTTCTGTCACAATTCTGTTTAATACTTAAAAAAGATTTTACATATGCACATATCTGTATGTATTTCAAGCAGAAATATTCAACTGATATTAGAAATGAGGCATACACTTCTTGAAAGTGGGAATACTCTTTTAAATCCTATGTGATATTAAGCATGATGTGGTAAAATAAAAATTTCCTAACCTAAAAATTAATATTTATTCATATACTAAATAAAGTCTTACCACTAATCAACAGAAGGGCATTTTTCAGTTTAGAACTCATTTCCAGCCTGCTTCCTTCACAAAAGAAAATAGAGTATATATATATATATATATATATATATATATATATGAGTGTGAGAACACAAACATAAATATCAGGCAGGAATGAGCAAATTGGCTTATGCAGAGAGCTCCAGATCTTAGGGGGAAAATTATTCCCATAACTAGCAATGAGAAGTGTAAACTAACATTTTACTTGGGCATATTAAAGTAAAATATTCCTAGGAGTCTAGTAATAATTAATAATATGTACTTTAAACGAATTCAAAGCAATCACATATGTGAAGTTTGAAATCTACAAATTGATACAAGGTTCATTAAGGTGGTCAATTACAGCATGAATAGTGAAAGCACGTATTAGCATTCACATAAACAATGTAGAAAAGGGACTTATTAGCTAAAATCACAGAATCAATAAGAGATGAGACCTAATGGCCATTAGTGAGGTGGACAGACAGAGGTTCTGGTCATAGTTGAAAACTGAAGTTCTGGAAGCTCATTGCAGAGTCTTTAGTGTGGGTCTGTGTTGGGATGTGGGACTCTGCATTGAAATGCTGAAGAATCTGTGTTGGAAGGCTGACAGAACTGAAGACCAGTGTCCAAAGGCAATGGTGAATACTTGATTTTCTTCAAAGGAAAAGGACAGATTTCCTTCTTTTTTCTTTTTATCCCATTGAAGAAGCCTATTGGTTGGTGCCACCCACATCTGGAGTTGTTCTTCCCTCCTCAGTCATTGCTCTACATGTCAATCATCTGCAGACTCACCTTAGTGTTTTACAAATCTTCTAGATGCTTCTTACCCATCAATATTCAGTGAATTTATGTTATGAAGGAAAAAAACAAAAATACTTGCTAAATAGTTGTGAATATATGCACAAGCATATTAACAAAATAAAAAAGACTCCTGACAACTACAACTCTCTTTTCTGTGACTTGTCATATCATCCCAGTTGGTATTTAGAACTACATTTTTCTATTATCCATTTTGTATTCTTTTTAATTTCAGCAAACACCTCAACAGCTCTCAGTTCTTCACATACTGGGATGACCCTTAGCTTTGTTCCCGAAGGCTCCAGATCATTTGTAATCCTGCCTGGATTGGGTTGCTGTAGTTTACCAATAAACTTGATGACAGGGCATGATAACCATAGGAGGCACCCAAAGGAAACTTCTACACTAAAAATATATTCTTCCTTTCTTTCATTATGGAGTAATAGTCCACTGTCCCTTAGTAGTCTGGATCAATCACAACTGTCGACATTATAATCCCACTTTTAGCTTGGTTATTCATGGGCATGAGGATATCAAAATGACAAGAGGAAAGTCTTATCTTCCTGTTCAATGCAATCATTGTTGTACTTCCTGATATAAGCCTTTCCTCCTCTGGAACTAAGACTGCTAGGTCAGGAGAGCACAAGATCATAGAAACAGGAAGCAAAATATTTTCTGATGGGTCCTTAGTAGTAAACGCAAGTGGTATCATTCCCACTTCCACCACTTGACTCCTAGACCCATGAATTAAGTCTAATGGAGAAAATGTACCATATACTGGATGCTGATTCAAAGCACATACAGTTTTTTTGAGAACCATGTCCCAATACTACAAGGTATTGTCTCCTAGCTGGAAGTGTAATTTCATCTTCAAAAGATCATTGCACTTTTTTATTAATCCTGCTATTTCTAGTTGGTAGGGACCACGGTTATAACAATGAGTTCCATTAACATAAGCCAATTTCCACTCTTCTTTGGACATGATATGTTTTCTTTGGTCAGAAGAAATTCTGTGTGGAATACAATGATGGTGAATGAGGCACTTTGTATGTTCATATATGGTAGCTTTTACAGAAGCATGTTTTGCAGGTAAACCAATTCCATATCTAGAATGATTGTCTATACCAGGTAAATAAAAATGATGGAAATGGTCCAAAGTGTTTTCAGTGATGGAAACTGTCCAGTGTAAGCAAGTTGCCACCTCAGGGAATGATGCTATATTAGGGACACAGTGATGGGCTCTGTTCCTGGCAGACTGTACACTGAGCAGTGACTGTGGGCAAGTAAGCCTTGGTGAGTGTAAGCCCATGTTGATTAGCCCATTCATACTATCCATCTTTCTACCATAACCACCTCTTCATGAGCCTATTGGGCAATAAGAGTGGTAGCTGAGGAAAAATGTTGACTGCTATCCACAAAATGGATCATCATATCCACTTGATTATTCAAGTCCTCTTCATTTGATGTCACATTTGGTGAACATTAACATTGGACACAAATATCTTTATGTACTTTACCCATATGGAGAGGACTATTTTTACACCTATTATTCAAATGCCTGTCACCAATTTTCCAGTCATACTCTTTCCAAATCTCTGAGCACCTAGCCAGACCAGTGGCTACACTTACCATTTTCACACATCTGTCCATTTTTTATTCAAAAATGTATGACAATGCTATTGTCCAAAGTTCTGCCCGCTGATATTTTCCTTCACCACTGTTTTTCAGTGATGCTATGAAAAATGGTTGTAATTCTCCAAATTCATGCTTGCATAACATAAAGAACCATCTATAAATCACACACTAGACTTCTGTTTCTCTATCAACTGATCACAAGGTACATTCAAAAAGGCCATATGTGCATGCTGGGGACAGAAGGCAATATAGTAGGAGAAGGAACCATGGGCATTTGGGCCAAATTTTCATGTGGCCTATTTGTGCCTTCCAGACAATATCATTCCCAATTTCATATATACCACTTCCATTTAATGAAGGACTGTTGATGTTCATGTCCAATTTCATGATTTTTGCATCAAATAGCATTCAGCTCATTATGGATAAGTAAGGTCATATGACAACCTTGTGTCTCATGGTGAAGTTTCAACTTTCCAATAAGACCTGGTAGCAGGCTAGGACTTTTTTCAAAGGGAAAATATTTGCCTGAAGATGATGGCAGAAACTTTCAGTACAAACCTAAACGTCTGACTTATGATTCACATATGGAGGCCTGTCAGAGGTTCCAAAGAGCATTTCTGTCTTCCACTGACCCCTCAAATACCACTGCATCTGCTGTATCATATGTTGCAAGTGGAAGAAACTGGACTTGTAGAGCTGTCTCTTATTCCTTGTCCTACTCAAAACTAGCAACCTTCTCAGTCAATCAGTAAATGGACCTGAATAATGCACTAAAGTATTTTAATTGGTTTAATTTTTGTCTTCTGACACACAAGTGCTTTAACAAGGCCAGAGTGATTGCTATCTTTTTCTCACTTGCTCTTCTTAGCAAAATATATGTATGTACATATTACAAAAGTTCAGATTTATTATCCATTTACTACTTCAGTAAATGGATGCATACTTGTTCTCAGTAAATCTATTTTTTTTAAAAAATGGATATACACCTGAATTTACTTACTCCCTCCATGATTCTTTCACAAAATATTCTCCCTTCACATGCAGCAGGGGAATAGCACACAGAAAAATATACTTTGTCCTCTTTAAACAATAATATAGTCAGTTCTGTGTTGTCTGTCATCTTTTATCAATTGGAAAGTCGTATTGGTAGCTCTTGCCACATTATCACAAAAGTGATTTTCAAAATTATGATCTAGCAGAAGGAAAAGTGCTGTGTGTTTGCTTAAATATCAAAAAAAGACCCAATTTCTCTTAATATACTTTTTGTAGTTATTGTATTTCATTGTGCAACAAAGTTTTGAAAGCTAGAATGTCACTAGGGTAAATATATTCATCTTCTATCTTGGAGGATAGTTGATCAACTAATCCACTCTATGACATGCCAACCCTCTTTCCAAGTAATATCTGCAAGTAAAAAGTTGTGCTTTTTGGAAGCAAGTATTACCCTGATACCAAAACCAGAGAAGGACCCGAAGCAAAAAGAAAACTACAGGCCAAACTCCTTAATGAACATAGCTGTAAAAATCCTCAGTAAAATACTGGAAAACAAAATGCAGCAAATCATCAAGAAGATTATACACCATGATCAAGTAGGATTCATACCAGGGATGCAGAGAGAGAACAACATATGCAAATCAATAAATGTAACACACCATATTAACAGAACCAAAGACAAAAACCACATGATCATCTCTATAGATGCAGAAAAAGCATTTGATAAGTCCAACACACATTCATGATAAAAGCCCTACAGAAAATTAGAATATATGGTCTTTATCTCAATCTATAAAAGTCATCAAGGACAAGCCAAAACCTAACATTCCAAAGATGAAAACTAGACCCATGTTTATCACCATGCACTGAACTAAAATTGAAATGGACCAAACTTCTAAACAGTAAAAAAGAAACACTAATCTACTGGAAGAGAAAATAGGTAGATATCATGAAGACATAGGTGTAAGCAGAAAAATCATGAATGAAAGCCAGATCACACAGGAAATACTATAGACTCAACAACTGTGATTTCAGTTATTAAAAGCTTTTGCACAACAAAAGGATCAGAGTGAAAAAACAACTGAGAGAGTGGAAAAAGATTTTTAGCCTGTTGTGCATCAGACAACTTATATTTAGAAGATATAAAGATTTTTTTAAAAAAAATAGAACTCGCAAGTTCAAAGACCCAATCAAAATATGGGCATCTGAGATGAATATGCACTTCTGTGATGAAGAAATAAAAATGGCAAATAAGTATATGAGACAATGTCCAACATCATTGGTCATTCAAGATATGCAAATTAAAATAAGACTGAGAGTCTATCTCACTCCAGAAAGAATGGCTATCATCAAGAAATCAGAGAGAGTGACTGGGAGAGCACAGGAGGGAGGGAGGTGCCTCCCCTGGACCCAGAAAAGTCCTGAAGCGCAGTTTGGGACTCAGGGAGCCAGTGAAGGTTACTTTCAATGAAGAAGAATGAGGAGACTGTGGTGCCTTCTCCCTGTGCCAGGAACCGCGGCATGACAGAAGCTCAAATCTGTGGACACAGGGTGAAAGCCAGCACCCCGGGGAGCCCCCGAGGAGGATCGTGAGACAACGAAGTTGCAGGGGAGCAGCGGAGTACTGCGCTGGCCGGTGGTGAGTGTCTCTCAGGCACAGCTGTCCCATGCCAGAGAATGACTGGCCGGGAGCCATTGTTGGGGGTGCAGTGAAACTCAGAGCGGGGGTGAAAACACAGCACTCAGGACTAGCACTTGGGACTCAGCATGGCGCCCTGGCTCTCAGGCCTGTGGAAAGTGTGCTGATGGTAGCAGCCAAAGGAGACTGGTCTTTGCCTGAAAGTACACGCATCTGCTCACTGCCCCGCCAAAGGGCCTCCTGCCTTACTGGGACAGAACTGCATGGAACAGGACTCTGCCACCACATGAAGCCTGCCTACAGCAGAGTCAAAAACTGGAACAGATAATTTTTATGTATTTTTTTATTTTTTATTTTATTTTATTTTTTTCTCTCATTTGTTTTTTGTTTTGATGAAGGGGTTTTTTTTGGTGGGTTTTATTTTTGTTTTGTTTGTTTTGTTGTTTTTGTCTTCAGTTTTGTTTCTGTTTGTCTATTTACTCTTTCCTTCATTATTCTCTCTGGTTTTTATATGAGTGTAAACAGTCTCTAACCTCTTTGTGATTGTGATTGTGATCTGTTCTTCCTTTTATCCCTTCCTTCTCTTTTTCCCACCAGTGCTCTGCACAAGTTTCCCAATGTTAGTGGGATCGCCCTTGGTCTTCTAACCTTACATCTAATTCCTTCCTCTTCTCCCAATACTCTATTTCCTCCTTAAATCACTTTAAATTTAAACTCCTGAGGGCAAAATTGATATATTAAGGACTTGTACACTGCATATAATTTTTCAGGTGTGTTTTAGATTTTGTTCTATAACCACAACTCTACTTTATATGGTTAAAAGTGGCAAATAACTGGATAGCTTAGTCTGTCATTTTCTAGGCTGTGTTTGATGCTTTAGATACCATCATAGCCAAAAGTGACATAATTGTTCTAAACAGCTTTCCTTCCTGATATTTCATGATTGAGGTTGACTAAGGGTCACAGAAAATAGAGTGGCACACGACCAAAAAACCAAGGACTGGGCCAAACAGTTAGCAACTTCTCATATCCAACAAATTGAAGAGGTAGGATCTGGCAGCAAGCTCAAAACCCAAAAACAAGCTTCACTTGGGAGATACTGCAGAGAAGTAGTCATCTCCTAGGGATCTTGAACACTAGCAATAAAATAACCTACCATAGGTAATTTACAAACATCACCCCAGGAATTAAACTATGGAAAGAAAAGAAAATGAGATGACAATTAAAAAGATGCAACCCCACATATCCAGTTTACCAAAGGCAAACCTAGGGGGCAATGAGGTGGGGCAAACTGAAAGCCACCAACCTGGCCTATCTGAAGTGGTAACAACAAAGCAACTGAATGAGGCTCAGGAAAAAATTAAATCAGAAGTAATTTTACAGATAACTGCAGAGATAATGTCCACAATGAAGACCACGCTTAAGGACACAATAGCTGATACAGACAAAAAGTAGATGAGCTTAAGAAAATTATAGAAACCATGCATGCTCAGCATAGGAAAGAAGTGGAATCCATAAGGCCGATTCAAGCAGATATCCAGGAGAACAAAAATTCCATTGAAAGTATTTGTAGCAGATTAACCCAATGTGAGGACAGGATCTCAGATATAGAAGACAGGCTTGCAATTAGTAATCATGAAAAGAAAGTATTCTTAAAAATAGCAAGAGAACATGAAAAATCAATTCAGCAGCTGCTAGATGACTCAAAGATAAATAACTTAAGAATAATTGGAATAAATGAAAAAGCAGGAGATAGCATCAAAGACATTAGAATCTTGTTCACAAACATTATCACAGAGAACTTCCATGGAAGAGAAAAAGAAATTGATCTTCATATAAATGAGGCTTATTCCAAATAGACATGCTAAAAAAAAAAAAAAAACTTCAGCCAGACATATCGTAGTCAAGATCCCAGAAATTCAACAGAACAGCAGACTCTTGAAAGCTGTTAGGGACAAGAGACAAGTCACCTATAAAGGGAAACCCATCAGAATCACAGCTGACTTTTCAGCACAAACCCTCAAGTCAAGAAGAGCTTTGAATGACATATTTCAAGCTCTAAAGGAAAATAACTGATGTACCCTGCAAAATTATCTTTCAAAATTGATGGAGAAATAAAATACTTTCAGGACAAAGAACATCTGAGAAAATTTATGACCACCAAACCAGATCTCCAAAATGTTCTGAAGGACATTCTAAAAGGAGATAACAAGGACTACAACTCCAGGAACCCCAACAGAAGGAATCCACCAGGCAGGGCAGAAAATTAAATAGAGGGAGAGGGGAAAAACAAACAAAGAGTGGGGACCAACAACAGGAAAATATCACGACAAGTATAAGTCAATACATATCAGTTTTGACCATCAATGTTAATGGTCTCAATTTACCAATCAAAAGGCTCAGACTGGCAAAATGGACCAAGAAGCAAGATCCAAAAATATGCTGTATACAAGAAACACATTTAAATCAGAAAGAAATTCACAGACTGAAAGTCAAAGAAACAATACTTCATACACCAGAAACCCAGAAAAAAGCAGGGGTAGCTATTCTTTTTGCAGACAAAGTGAATTTCAAGCCAAGAATGATTCAGAGAGATAAAGATGGTCATTACATCCTTGAAAAGGGAACAATCCATGAGGAAGAGATAACAATCATAAATATATATGCATCAAATATCAGTGCACCTAGCTATATAAAACAAGTATTAAAGGACATGAAAAATCAAATAAGCACTAATACAATTATATTGGGAGATCTCAATACTCCACTATCATAAAAAGACAGATCAACAAGACAAAAAATCAATAATGAAATAGTAGAACTGAACCAAACTTTTGAACAAATGGACTTAGTAGATGTCTACAGAGTGTTTTACCCCAAAACATCAGAATACACATTCTTCTCAGCTGCACACAGGACGTTCTCCAAAATAGACCACGTATTAGATCATAAAACCTGCTTAAGTAAATGCAAAGGAATTGAAATTATCCCATGCATATTATCAGACCATTGTGCAATGAAATTGGAAATCAATGGCAAAAGAAATCACAAAAAATCCCTAAACACATGGAAATTAAACAGCACCCGCTTGAACAACCAATGGGTCACAGATGAAATTACAGAAGAAATTAGACACTTTCTACAACTGAATGATAATGACAGCACAACATACTGGAACTTATGGGATACAATGAAAGCATTCCTAAGAGGGAAATTGATAGCATTAAATACCTATATCAGGAAAATAGAGCAAGCGCAAATAAACAACTTAATGATGAACCTCGAATTTCTAGAAAAAGAAGAGCAGGCTAAGCCAAAAGCCCGTGCAAGGGAGGAAATTATAAAGATCAGAGCAGAAATTTATGTATTGGAGACAAAAAAATCAATGCAAAGAATCAACGAAGCAAACAGTTGGTTCTTTGAAAGAATAAATAAGATTGACAAACCCTTATCCAACCTTATTAAAAAAAGAAAAGACTCAAATCCATGCAATTGAAAATGAAAAGGGTGATATCACAATGGACCCTGCAGAAATCCAGAAGATCATCTATACCTACTTTGAAAATTTATATTCTACTAAGGTGGAAAATGCAGAAGAAATGGACAGATTCCTAGATATGTATGAATTACCAAAGCTGAATCAAGACGATTTAAAAATCCTAAATAAACCAATATCAACCAATGAAATTGAAGATGTAATTAAAAACGTCCCAACAAAGAAAACCCCAGGCCCTGATGGATTCACTGCCGAATTCTACAAGAAATTTAGAGAAAATGTAACACCACTACTTCTCAAACTTTTTAATGAAATCGAAAGGGAAGCAATACTCCCAAATTCATTCCTGGAAGCAAGCATTACCCTGATACAAAAATCAGAGAAGGACCCAACTAAGAAAGAGAACTACAGGCCAATCTCCCTAATGAACATAGCTGAAAAAATCCTCAATAAGATACTGGCAAACAGAATCCAGGAAATCATCAAGAAGATTATACACAATGACCAAGTTGGATTCATCTCAGGAATGCAGCTATTGTTCAATATACATAAATCAATAAATGTCATACACCATATTAACAGAACCAAAGACAAAAATCACATGATCATCTCAATAGATGCAGAAAAAGCTTTTGACAAAATCCAGCCCCTTTTCATGATAAAAACCCTACAGAAAATTGGAATAGATGGTCTTTATCTCAATCTGATAAATGTCATCTATGACAAACCAACAGCCAATATTATACTAAATGGACAAAAACTGAAAGCCTTCCATTTAAAATCAGGAACAAGACAAGGATATCCACTGTCCCCACTCTTATTCAGCATAATTCTGGAAACTTTAGCCAGAGCAATTAGATAAGAGAAAGAAAGAAATGGAATAATGATTGGAAAGGAAGAAGGTAAATTATTATTGTTTGCAGATGACATGATACTCTACACAGAAGACCCCAAAAACTCCACTAAAAAACTACTAGATTTAATAAGCAAATTCAGTAGTTCAGCTGGATACAAAGTCAATACCCAAAAATCAATAGCCTTTCTGTACACAAATAACAAACTTACTGAAGGAGATATTAGAGAAACAATACCTTTCACAGTAACATCCAAAAAAATGAAATGCTTAGGAATCAACCTCAGAAAGGATGTAAAATACCTCTACACTGAAAACTATAGTACTGTGAAAAAGGAGATTGAAGGGGATATCAGAAATTGGAAAGATATCCCTTGCTCCTGTATAGGAAGTACCAATATAGTGAAAATGGCCGTACTTAAAAAAGTTGTTATACAGATTTAATTCAATTCCAATCAAAATTCCAACAGCATATCTCACACAATTAGAGAAAACAATCCTAAATTTCATTTTGAATCAAGAGAGCTAGAATAGCAAAGGCAATTCTGGGCAAAAAGGCAAGGCATGGGACATCACAATCCCTGACTTGAAATTATACTCTAAAGCCACTGTGATAAAAACAGTGTCGTACTGGCAAAAAAACAGACCTTAAGATCAATGGAACAGATTAGAAGATGCTGAAACAACCCCAGACATACTAAGCCACCTTATCTTTGATAAAGGTGCCAAACACATTCACTGGGAGAAAGATAGCCTCTTTAATAAATAGTGCTGGAAAAACTGGCTCTGCACATGCCGAAGATTTAAACTAGACCAATATCTTTCACCATGCACTAAACTAAATTCAAAATGGATCAGAGATCTAAATATTAAAACAGGAACATTAAATCTGCTGGAAGGTGGGATAGGTAAAACCCTTGAAGACAATGGTGTAGGCAAAAACTTTATGAATAAAACCTCAACTGCACAGGAACTAGTACAAAGAATCAACAACTGGGATCTCATCTTATTAAAAAGCTTTTGCACAGCAAGAGAAACCACCAACAGAGTGAAGAGACAACCCACAACGTGGGAAAAAATGTGTGCCAGCTGTTCCTCAGACAAAGGATTACTATAAAGAACATATAAAGAGCTCAAAAATCAGACGTCCCATATTTAAAGACCCACTCCAAAAATGGGCATTTAAGATGAATACGCATTTCTCAGATGAAGAAATACAAATGGCAAACAAATATACAAAAAATGTGCAACAACACTTGCCATTCAAGAGATGCAAATTAAAACAACACTGAGATACCATTTCACCCCAGAAAGAATGGCTATTTTCAAGAAATCAACTAATAACAAATGCTGGAGGGGCTGTGGGGAAAAAGGAACCCTTCTTCACTGTTGGTGGGAGTGTCAACTGGTACAGCCACTGTGGAAATCAGTGTGGAGATTCCTCAAAAATCTAGGTTTGGAGGTCCCACTGGATCCAGCTCTTCCCCTTCTGGGTATCTTCCCATAAGAGTTAAAAACATTGTACCACAGTGATATACGGGCACCCATGTTTATAGCAGCACAATTTGTAATAGCCAGATCGTGGAAACAACCCAAATGACCATCAACAGAGGCATGGATAAGAAAGATGTATTTTTATACAATGGAGTACTATTCAGCCATAAAGAAGGATAAACTGGAATCTTTTATAGGTAAATGGATGCAACTCAAGAAAATACTCATATGTGAAATAAACCGGATGCCCATGTGTAAGCATCATATTATCTCTCTAGTATGAAAAACTGAAAGAGTAAATAAGATCCAAAATGTACAATAGACATGGTGAATCAAAAAGAAACTGGTCAAAAAGAAAGAGAGAGTGGGATGGGGGAATACGGAAAAGAAAGAACGGAAAGGAAAAAAAATTGTATATACATATACATATACATATATATATATATATATATATATATATATATATATATGATGGTTAAGATAGATACACTACTAATTTTACTTAGTTCATTGAAGAGTAAGGTTTGTGCCAGTAATGTTTGGACAATTGAATGCTAATATCTGGTATCCTGAATAACTAACTTAAAGATAACAATACGTAATGCATTAGCCATTGTTACCCTCCTATTATATTGTTTTGAAAATTTGTTCCTTTCTGATTTGTTTTGTTTTGTTTTTTCTTCTCTTTAAAAAAATAATAATAAAGTTTTCTACTAGCTACAAAAAAAGAAAGAAAGAAAGAAAGAAAGAAAGAAAGAAAGAAAGAAAGAAAGAAAGAAAGAAATCAACCAGGGGATATCTTTCCATTTCCTGACTTTCTCTTCAATCACCTTTTTCAGAGTACTGTGATTTTCAATATGTAAATCTTTTACTTCCATTGTCAGATTGATTCCTAAGTATTTCATATTTTTGGATGCTATTGTAAAGGGTGTGTTTTCACTAATTTCTCTGTGAGTTTGTTGCTTGTGCACAGGAATGATATTGATTTTTCAGTGTTGACATTGTATCCAGCTACACTACTGAATTTGGTTATTAAATCTACAAGTCCTTTGGTGGAGTTTTTGGAGTCTTCTATGTAAAGTATGATGTCATCTCAAATAATGATAATTTAACTTCTTCCTTTCCTACCCATAGTCCTTTTATTTCTTGCTCTTGTCTAATTGCTCTGGCTAGTGTTTCCAGAACTATATTGAATAGTAGAGGTGATAGTGAACATCCTTTCCTTGTTCCTGATCTTAGGGTGAAAGCTTTCATTTTTGATCATTTAGTATGATATTAGCTGTTGGTTTGTCATAGATGGCATTTATTGGATTAAGATAAAGACCATTTATTCCAGTTTTCTGTAGGGTTTCAATCATAAATGTGTGGTGGACTTTGTCAAATGCTTTTTCTGTATCTATTAACATGATCATGTGAATTTTGTCTTTGGTTCTGTTAGTCTGTTGTACTGCATTTACTGATTTGCATATGTTGCACAATCCCAGAATCCCTGGGATGAAACCTACTTTGTCATGTTGTCTTGGAGATTCCTCAACAAACTAGGACTAGGGGGTCCATTTGAACCAGCTATTTCTCTTCTTGGTATTTTATCAAAAGAATTAAGAGCATCACAGCACAGTTTTTAGCTGCACATTCCGTAATAGCCTAATCTTGGAAACAGCTCAAATGCCCATCAGCTGGTGAATACATAAAGATGATATGTTTCTTTTATACAAGGAAGTACTACTCTGCTATAAAGAAGGATAAGCTTGAGACATTTCTAAGTAAATTGATGCACCACGTGACCATTTTTTTAAGTGAAATAAATCAGATATGGATATATAATCACTGCATTATTTCTCTGGCATGAGAAAATAAAAGTGTAAATGAGGACCAAAATGCATAATAGGTATTGTGACACATGAAAAAAAATTCAAATGAGGATGGGATCAATGGAGGGGGAGGGGAAAGGAAAGAAGGTAAAAGTAAAATAAATGTGAAAAGAAGGAATAAATGGAAACAAAGCTTTTGTAAATGAGGAGGGGAGGAAGGGTTGAAGGATCGGTAGAGTAATGAGAAAAAAAAGAAATAAGTTATATCATGTACAGGTACAAATTCTGTATGATAAATGTTATTATGTATTCTAAAATATACCAATAAAATCTGATTGGTGAAAAAATAAAAATAAAATAATAAATCAACCAATATCAAATGCTTTAGGGGCTATGGGGAAAAAGGAACCTTTTTCCACTGTTCATGGGAGTCTAGACTGGTGCAACCACTGTGGAAATCAGTAAGGAGATTCCTCAAAAAACTAGTAGTGGAGGTCCCATTAGACCCAGCTATTCTCCTTCTGGGTATCTTCTCAGAAGAATTAAAATCATCATACCACAGCAATATGTGTGTACCCATGTTTATAGAAGCAAAATATGTAACATCTATATCTTGGAAAGAGCCCAAATGCCTGTCAAGTGAGGAATGAAGAGAAAAGATGTGGTCTTTTTATACAATGGATTACCACTATGCCATGAAGAATGATAATCTTGATTCATTTATAGGTAAATTGATGCAACTTGAGACCATACTCATAAGTGAAGTAAATCAGACTCACATGTGTAAATTTTTGTATTTGTCTCCCTGGTGTGAGAAACTGAAAGAGTAAATAAGGACCAACACGTACAATAGATATTGTGAAATGAGAAGAAATTGTTCAAAAAGAAAGAAGAAATAGGGTGGGGGAAGGGGAAAAGAAGGAAGGGAAAAGGAAAATGCAATACAAAATAGTTATACTACTAGTTTCTCTAAGTTCATTGAAAAGAAAAGTTAGTGCTAATACCATTTGGAGAATATTTCATGCCCATATCTTATTCTCTGTGTACCTAATTTGAGGATAACAGTATGCAATGTATTAACTATTGTTATTTTCTTTTTATTTTGTTATGAAATTGTTTTATTTTTCCGTAAAATAAAAAAAATTAAAAGAAAGTTGTGCTTTTGTCTTGAGAAGAACTGTGGTAGTAAAGTACATTATTTTCTGTAACATATACATGTAACTTATTTTTACTGGAAGAAAAGCCTTATTTGAAAAGTGAGAGAGAATATAGAAAGTACTCCTGTTTAGGGGCACACTCTGGTATGTGGTATCAAACTGCTGTACTTGAAAATGCCAGGTTTTTAAAAAATATCTGGTGAGCTGGTGTCCAATCGATCACCATATTAGTCCACGGGCCATAGCTCTGAGACCTTCATGATTGAAGGGTGTTTTTTTGTTCCAAGGAAGGACTGTCCCTTTCCATAAATTTGTCAGAAATGTAGGGCACCACCTCTCCTGTAATCCAAGTTATTACAAGTTTTAGTGGAGACTTCTGGGTGTAACTGAATATTCCTGTAAACCTTTTCCTTTGGCTTTCTCAATTTTGAAGGGGAATGAGTTTGAGTAAAGTCATGGCTAATCCATCTTGCCTGGTTAGCTATTAGATAGTCACTCCCTAAGTAATTAATATACCCCTATGCAGAGCTGAAAATATTTTAACCAAGGCTTAGAGTAACAGACAATAAAAAATGAAAGTTTAACTTTGTTCTTTTAGTTAACTTTTGGGAATCTGTAAGCCCAAGTGAGAAGTAATAGTTTATAGCAAAATAGGTTTTAAGTCCCTAAATTTCTCAGGAATATTTAAAAAATTATGCTTTTAATTACTAGCAGGTAAGAGCCCATGATTTTGACTGTTGCCCATCCTTTTAGTCATCCCTAATGTCAATACCATGTGATTTCCACCTAAGAGACTCTATCTTTAATCTTAAGGAAAAAGAAACAAAATCTCTCTTTTTTATGTTATTTTAAATATTTCATTCTGTGGTTATAATTTCCTATTAAGCGTCTAAGACCAAGTAAGTAATTATCCTTCTTTTTACTATTTAAGTCAGTCAAGATAATATGTATTAACATTCTTTTTACTATTTAGGTCAGTCAAGACCACTCAGTTTTTAATTTTGGGGACAGATGAAGAGCATTTTGACTCCGTTAGATTATTATCTGCCACGGAGGGCCATGATCTTGATTGACCATATGGCTTCTTTGGAAACATGAGTATATTTCCTACTTAATCTTCCTTCTTTTATCACAATGCACATTGGTGGACTCCTGTCCTCTGGGGTCCAACAATACAACTGCTTTGGAGGTTGCATGACTTACTAGAGTTTCAGGGCACTTTTACAGGGATCACATATTTTTCTGAGTCCTGGTTATTGTTGGAGGGCAAGGTGCAAAATATTGGCTGGCTGTACTATTAACCCATTTACCCTCCTTATCTTTGGTCTCCAAGCTTTAGTTTTTGACCACCCAGGTCAGTTAAACCTATCTTAATGTGGAAGTAGAATATTATAATACTGTGAGAGCAAGGTTCAATGTCAGAAAGGGTTTAAATCTGAAGGCCTATCATATTTCTTGTTCATTTTTATTCTCTACTGAATAGTGGTAGAAAGAAATTGATGTTGACTGAGTTAGAAAGACAAAATAATATCTGTGAAATAAAAATAAAGTTATCACCCTTATGGACGCATCTACACTTTATTCCTAGACTTCAGTTGCCCAGCTGTGAATGGCTAATGTCCAAAACTGTGTATTTTCTCTGGTGCAGTTTATCAGAATTGTTGCCAAAAATTTAGGCAGGAGTTTCAGCCCCAGGTGTCCCAAAAGACCAGGATCCTTCACACATTCCCCACATTCCGGAAGCCAGTACAGGAGAGGACTGCTGAAGAACAGAAAAGGAGCATTAATCAGCATGACCAAACTCTAAGCCCAGTGAAATTCAAAGACTGTCTTTGAGGGGCTGACAGAAGATCAGGGTTTGATATCATCAAGTGTTGGGGATTGAGGTGGATCCAAAGAACATTTCAGGTATAGAAGAGCCTGAAAGCCCTAGAACATATAAACTGAGCTTGCATATTTAAATCAGCCAGACCACGTGGCTGAGAAGCCAGATTTCTCACTTGAATTAGAGGGGATTGACATTCATTGACTCCAAGGAAGAAAAGATATGAGTCACTTCAGGTTGTTCATATAAAACTTTGATGTTTTTCTCATGGGGTGAAATTAGTGGATCACCTAGCAGGTATGGGGTGTTAATTACCTTAAAAGTGGGAGTTCAGAGGTGTACAGCAGACAATAGTTAGAGAAAAAATGAAAAAAATCAGAGAAATTTGGGGTCTCTGCCCAATAATCTATCTCTAATCCAGGGAATTTTAGAAAGGGTATCAATGCCTCTCCAAACAAAAAACAAAAGGCTAAGGTGATCAGCAAATAAACCAGGCAACAAACTGGATCCTACATTCCCAATTAGTATAAGTCTCAATCAAATTACGCTCTGGCATCCCAAGGGCCAAAACAACAGAGAGGTCAAGGAGAAGGGAAATAAGGGGCATTTTAGGAAAAGAGCCAATAATCTCTAAACCAACAACTATGAAGAAGCAGCAACTAACCAGAACTAACAACTATTCCCTGCACTTCATGACTGGTAAAATTTCATGTTATAGACAGCTAAGTTAGATAGAAATATTACAGGCAGTCAGAGAGTGCTAGGCCCTTGAAGGAATCAGTATAGAGTAGGAGATACCTTGCAACTGTGGGGGAGACAGGCACCTACTGAGGGCAAGAACTCGAGACAAATTATGAAGTAAATGCAACCACATACTTCCTAAGGGTAAACATCAGGGATTGATATTCTAAATACTTATGGATAACCTTGAGGAAGCCATGAAGAGCTACTGACCCAACCCACTACAAGAAGAGCCCCTGTTCTTTATTCATGCCCATGTGCTACATGACTTGCTTCCCCATTTAATCCTGATTTAATCAATATTACCTTAGCAATTGTGCTCAGACTCTTATTGGTTGACCATAATTTTGTTCCACCTCATGCCCACCTTGTGAGTTCCCATTTTTCCCCACCTTGGACCTGTCTAACCTCATTGTTTTGCTCTATAAAAGTCCCAATAAGGCAAGGTCCTTGGCAACCCACTCAGGATCCCTTCTGTCTCTCTCTCAGATGGAATTTTTATTTCCCCCAATAAATATATTTTGCTCATAATCTCTGTTGTTCCTAAAATTCATTCTTCTATTTTAGAGAACACAAACTCATACCGGACATCTAGCAGGTTGGGAGTTTCTTTCCCCTATATCGTTCGGACTTACTTTCTGTTGTCTCAAGGGAATTCAACCATTGTAGGGCCAGGGAAAGGGTAAAAAATGTTAGAAGACTGACTGGAGGCTGACCTTACTGTTGATAACATACCCAACCAGAGTGTCAAATCTCAGTCAATTAAAGGGTACAGAAATTCCTAGAGCAGGTTGAAACAGCTGAATTTGGCACCAAAACTTGTCACCAGCTAATATGGGCCCTTACATTAGTAGAAATGGAAATTAAAACTGAGGTTCAAATGTACAGAAAAAAAGTTTAAGTGAAAAGTTAAGAGGAAGATAGGAAGAGACTCCTGGTTAAAAGCTGTAGAGTGCACACACTGATACAGGTGTTCAGACAGCCCTTATTGCACTATTTTTGAGGTAGTTGTATATTTTATAATAGTTACTTGAATGAGACCACAACTCAAATGACAATTTGTTGTTGTTGCTGTTGTTGTTTTTTATGTGTGTACCTGGAGTCGAACTCAGGACCTTGTGCTTGCCAGCAGGCGCTTATGCTGCTGAGCTCTCTTACTGTCCCCCATTTGTTGTTCTTAAGATTCAATGAAAAGTAAATGAGGTTCTGAATAAATGAGAAAAGTCTTCACAAATTTCTGTTTGGTCGTGTGCATATATCTCCGTTGCAACTGCAAACACAGGTAGAAAGAATGATTAAAATAATGATGGAAATGGTATATTTCTAATTGTTTCCCTCTAAAAATATGGTAGCCTCAAAGTTTATCGTATATTTTGTAGTTCTTAACTGTGCATTTGGTTGATTTTAAGTTTAAAATTTTCCATCCTCATTTTCCATTAGTTTGGTGAAGTATATCCCATCTTCCTCATTGAAGTGACCCAGGCAAACAATATATCAACAAAAAGATTGCAAAGAACTACTACTTATTTGAAAACAAGCACAAAATCTCTTAGAACAAAGTGGAGAAAAATTCCTTATTCCAGGGCCCAGAATGGACAAATGGCCCAGAACCTCAAGAATGAAGGTATTGCTCATGCCACACAAGAAAAGAGCCAAAACCTGCTGAGGTGCTTTCTAAAGGCCAAGGGAATGTAGAATGTGTAGTAAAAGTTAGTTCAAAATATCAGCTATGACCCCGTGATCAGTTACAGAAATGAAGATTTTAATATTAATACTTCTATCCTAATGTACGTCTGACATAATATAATGTTGTTAGAATTAATATTGGTTCTTAAGTATTGTTAAATGTATTTTATAATGTTCAAGTTATGAAATATTTGGAGGAAGCATCACCAAAAGATAACTTACCTTCTCTTCTGGGAAGGGAACTATTGCATTTCCATTCGTACACATGATAGTTGTAACATGTTAGTTATAATTATGAACTTGTCTTTTATCTGGAGAGTATGAGCTTAAGGAAATGTGTTTGGTTATCACATTTACAAGGGGTGGATTGTGATAATTTACTCAATGTGTCAACTTAAGTAAGAAATGCTTTACTAAATTAAATCAGCATAGTTCTAAATGTGGCTGAATGGATTTAATTAAGACAGAAGACCCACACTGGGTGTGAATTACAGCAACCAATAGGCATGCTGCCTGAAAAGATTAAAAGGAAAATGAGGGATGAGGCCTTGCTTCTGTTTCTTTGGAGGAGCTCCAGTCTTCACCTTCACCTTGGACATTGCAGACCCTTCAGCCTTACATGGCAGATCTTTTCTCCTTATACAGACTTGCAAGTGTCTCTACAGTAAGCTCCAGTCCTTAGATGTTCAACTGGATCCTTCATATCTCCAGTGCATAGATAGTCCTTTTGCACTCTTATACACTTGACTCTGTGGGTGGCCTTCGTAAGCCTATCTTGCAAAATGTTACGTATTTTTTATCTTGTACTAAATCTGTATCTCTAGTGAGCACTGACTGATAAAAACCCCCAAATTTTAATGCATTTGGAGGTACTGCTTTTGGAAAATGATTAGACCATGGGAAGATTATATATTCAGTGGATTAATCCACTGATTATTTGATAGCTTAATGTGCTTGGTAGGGCACTCAGTGTGTGACTAGGAAGGGTACATTCTTGTCCCTGGCTCCTTCCTTCTCTCTCTGCCTCCTGACTGCCCTGGAGGGAAAGGTTGTCCTCTGCTACGCCCTTCTATCATTCCATTTATGCTTTGTAACTAACCAAACATGAGCTGAACCCACTACATTAATGAACTAAATAAACTTATCTTTTAAGATATGGGTGCCAGGACCGGTGAGATGGCTCAGTGGCGTAAGTGCCTGCCTTGCAAGCATGAGGGCCCGAGTTCAACTCCCAGATCCCACATATGAAAAAGGGGCCGGTGATATCGCTCAGTGGCACGGGTGCCTGTTGGCACGCGAGGTCCTGAGGTCGACCCCCCAGTACCCACAAAAAAAAAGATATGGGTGCCAATAGTTTGTTTCAGAAATGGAAAAGTTACTAATAAGTGAGCCAGACATTTTGATTAGAAATTAATCTGACATTTAAATGTTGCTAGTGCAGCAGTGTGAGTTTTTATGCAAAATCTGTTAAGAATTCTTATGAAGTTCTGGTGAGATGGCTCAGTATAAGCGCCTGCCTGGCAAGAGCGAGGGACTGAGTTCGACTCCCAGAACCCACATATGAAAAAAGGGCTGGTGATATTGCTCAGCAGCACGGGCACCTGCTGGTGTGAGAGGTCCTGAGGTTGACCCCCGGTACCCACACACACACAAAAATTTCTTATGAAATACATGACATACTTTTATTTCTTATGTTCTTAAATTTCATTATAATCTTGACTAACCACTTAAATGTTGTCCAATCCTTCCATTCCTATACTTTTGTTGTGAAATATTATTTAAATTATACATGAGTAACATTTCATCTGTAATGTACTTATTTTTTATTTATTTGAAAAAATGTACATCAAACTTTTGTTTTCATGGATGTTATAATCACATGCACAGTTTTTGAAACTATGGCTCAAAGTCAAATGAAATAATATATAAAGTTGAAGTAATACAGTTGATATAAAAACTAAGGTAAAATTATTAAAAGTTATAAATGAATGAATTTTGACAAATGCTATCATAGCTAAATTAAATTCATGTCCTACTGATTATTCAGCAGGATATTATATAATTTACATGTAGTTGCATAGTTTCTGTGGTATCTTTCCCCATTGATTTCCAGATTGATTGCACTATGTTCTGATAATATGCGTGAGATAATTTTGATTTCTTTGCATGCTCTATGAGCTAGTATGTGGTCTATATTGGAAAAAATTCCAATGTGCTGCTGAGAATAATGCTTACTCTACTGTTGGGTGAACACTATATAGACATCTAGCAAGTCCATTTGTTCAAAAGTTAGGTTCAATTCTGATATTTATTTGCTGATTTTTTGTCTACTTATTCTGTCCATTCTACTTCTAGGTATCTTCCTGAGTTAAAGTCATCATATCACAATTATACAAGCATACTCATATTTATAGCAGTACAATTTATGAGAAATAAATCTTGGAAACAGCCAATATGTCAATGAACAAATGAATGTATAAAGAAAATGAGGTATTTGTGTACAGTGAAGTACTACTCTGCCATAAAGAAACTTGAGGTCCTTTTAGGTAAATGGATGCACCTTGAGACCATAATCTTAGGTAAAACAAATAAAAAAAAAGTTTAAATATTGTATCATATATCTTGTGTGAGAAATTCAAAGTATAAATTAGGATCCAAATAGAGAGTAGATTTTAGGAAGTAGGAGAACTTTTTCAAGTGGGAAAGGGAACAAGAGAGGGGGGAGAAGGGAGAAGAAAGGGGGAAGTGATTAAAATAAAAAAGAAGTAAAAAAAGCCATGAGTCACAATGTTGTTCACAACAAAATATTGGCTCTCTCAGCTTGCAATGGAATTATGCATGTACGATTCTTTAGTGGAATCGTGGTGTTAGGGAAAAGCAGGACTGAGCCAGATAAAACACTTAGCACCAAGGAACTTGGAAGACAATCAGCTTTATTAATGCTGGCTGGCTGGGGGACCCAAAGGTCCAAATTATCAGCCCTATCTTGGGGTAAAACAGTCACTTATATAGGTTTTTGGCAGTAAATACAAAAGGCTGATAACAGGATACTCTATAAATGCTACATATTGTCTTGTCATACTTTGCTAGGCAGGTTTGGTCCAGGCAAGTTAATTGGGGGCTGTTTATCTTATTACAGGGAGGTTAAGGCTTAGGTGACCAGGAAGAATCAGTCACTCTTTTAGACTAAGCCGAGCTGTCCCAGAGTGGTAACTCCAATTAAAACTTGGAATGGGTTAACACAAGTTGAACTTTGAGGTGTACTTTATCTTACATGCTGCAGCTGGGCTATGGGTATGAGATGGATATCAGTGGGAAGAGGTGCCCTCTCTGCTATGTTTTTATGTATCTGGGAAAAAGTTTTTCCTAATTGAGTAAGCTGTTTCTGCAAGGTGATATTTCCCAACTGGTGTAAGTCTCCCTGTAGGTCATTTATTAAAGGTGGGGGTCTCCAAAACAGGACTTCAAAAAGGGTGTATCCTGTGGGTCCTGGTGATGTCCTGACCATCAAGAAGTCCATGGGTAGCAAATCAATCCATGGTGCCTGAGTCTTTTGGTGATATTTAGTAAGTGTTGCCTTTCATGTCCAGTTCACCTGTTCCACTTTGCCAGAACTTTGAATCCTATAGGCAGTGTGAAGGTTCCATTTAAATTTCAGTTCCTTAGCTAGTTTATGAGTCATTTCTGCTACAAATGATGGCCCATTGTCACTGCCTATAGTCAGGGGAAGTCCATATCTGGGAATAATTTCTCTAAACAGCACTCTGCATACTCCAGAGGCCTTTTTAGTCCTAGTGGGAAATGCTTCTGGCCACCCAGAATAAGTACAAACAAGGACCAGTAAGTACTTGTATCCATGACATGGCTTAAGTTCAGTAAAGTCTACTTGAAGGTCTTCATAATGAGAAAGTCCCATATGTCAAATTCCAGGTGGTGCCTGTGGGCCCTTTGAGGCCTCAATCTTTGCACAGTTTTGGCAGCTCTGGCTGACAGCTGCACAGGTCACTGTTAACTTTGGGATACAATAATAGTGACTCAGAAGCTGGGCAATGGAAGTCTTACCTGTGTGGGTGAGGTCATGGTGACATTTTACCTTGGAGTAAGCTAACTTTATTGGTATGATCATTTGATCATCTGGCGGGAGTCCCGACTCTCTTTGGACCCACATTTGCTCCTTCCTGTTGTGCCCATTTTATTTATTCTTCAGTATAGTGGAGGGGACCTTGGTGCATGCTGAGGACAGTTTTTGGCAAGATCTCATGTTGTGCTTCTAAGTTTTGAACTAAATCATTGTTTCCCTAAGTTGAGCCTTTAGTAGCCAGTTGGGCAACCTCGTCCACCTTTTGGTTTCCAAGAATGATGATGTCTTTTATCTTTTTATGTCCCTTGCAATGTATGACATCACCATTTTGGGTTTCCATATAGCAGCCAGAAGCTTTAGGATTTCATCTTTATTTTTAATTTGTTTTCCTTTGGCTCTCAGGAGGCCATGCTCCTTGTACAGCATTCCATGAACATGAATTGTGGCAAAAGCATATCTGGAATCTGTATATATATATTTACCTTTTAGTCTTTTGCCTAGTTGAGAGCACACATGAATGCCCAGAGTTTGGCTCATTGAGTGGACCCATTTTGGGGAAGAGGCCCTCCTAGAAGCATTTCTTCTTTGGTCGTGAAAATGGCATAATCAGCCCTATGTTGTTCATTTTTAACACAGCTACTTCTATATGTGAACAGGGTGTACTCAGCATCTGTTCAAGTCTTCATTTTAACATCAGACCGACTGGTAAAGAGCCCATCTATCAGCATAAGGCAGTCATGCTCTGGCTGTCCCAGTGCTGTGGGCAAATAGGTGGCTGGGTTCAGAGTTTTAATTGGCCAGAAAGTGAGTCAGGGATTTCTGACAAGCAGTCCCTGGTACAGGTTGATGTGCCTATTTGAGAGCCAACAGTTTCCCCAACTGTTGAGAACCTCAAGAAGATCTTGTGGCATCTGAATAGTCAAGTTTTGTCCCAAAGTCAATTTGTCTGCCTCCTTAATTAAAAGGGCAGTAGCAGCAAGTGCCCACAGAGAGGCCATCCTTTTGATACTGAGTCTAGAGTCTTAGACAGGTAAGAAATTGGCCTTTCCCAGGGTCCCACCATTTGATTTAGGTCTCCTGAAGCAACATGCTGTCTTTCATCAATGAACACGTTGAATGGGTAGGTCACAACTGGGATTCCTAAGGCTGGAGCTGTGCCTAAAGCCCTCATGATCTGTTTGAAGGCTTCAGTTTCTTCTAAATTCCAATTAATTATCTCTCTGTTGTTGGTTTCTTTAGCATATCACAGAGTGGCTTTGCCTTTTCAGCAATCCCAGGTATCCATAATCTACAAAATCTGGCTGCTACAAGGAATTCTCTAAGTTCCCTTTTGCAATCAGGCCATGGAATGGAGCAGATGGCTTCTTTTCTTTCTGGGCCTAAGCTCTGGAGCCCCTGTTCTAAGTCATATCCTAAATGCCTGACTTTCTCTTTACAGATTTGAGACTTTTTCCAAGAGACTTTATAGCCAGTGGCCAGCAGGTGTTGAAGGAGGGCCTTAGTTCCCTCCCAGCAATCTTTCTTTGTATGGTGCCCTACTAGAATATTATTGACTTATTGAAGAACTATGCAGTTATGTCTTTCATGAGTGAACTTGGCCAGGTCTACTACTAGAGCTTCCCCAGTGTGGGAGAATTCTTAAAACCTTGTGGAAGGTGAGTCCATGTAAGTTGTCCCTTTGCCCTTTATTAGGTTCCTCCCATTCTAATGCAAACAAAGGCTGGCTGGCAGGGACCACACTTAGGCAGAAGAAAGCATTCTTTACGTCTAAGCAGGTGAACAGGGAATAATTGGGAGGGATCAGGCTCCAGAGAGTGTATGGAATTGGAACCATGAGATGTAAAGTCTCAGTGGCTGCATTGACAACATGGAGATCCTACACTGGGTGGAAGTCACCATTTGGTTTCTTTACTGGGAGCAGGGGAGTGTTCCATGGTTATTGAGAGTTTATTAGAATCACCACCTGCCTTAATCTGGAGATGTGGAGCAGAATCCCAAGGCAAGCATCTTGTGACATTGGGTATTGTTTGACAGCAATGGAAGTGGCATATGTATTGAGTTCAATTATCAGGGGGTCATGGTTAACAGCTAGCCTGGGGGGAGCCTTCTGCCCATACATCAGGAAACATGGTTTTTAAAATCTCAGGATTATAGTCTCTGGGTGTTTCTGGCTGATATATTTACCATTCTTCTTCCCGGGGCATACTCAAAGTCATTATCAAGACTAAAGCCACGGGTTTAAGTGTGAGGATTGCTGGCTGGTTTGGGGCAAAGGAAATTGTTGCCCCCAGTTTTGAGAGGAGGTCCCATCCCGAGAGGAATAGGGCATTCAGACTTGTACAGGAATTCATGTTTGACAAAATGTCCACCAATCTCAATTGTGCTCTTGCAGAACTTATTCTCAGTAGGGGTCCCAGTGGCACCAACCACTTGGATCTTCCAGGAGGTTAAAGGAGCAATGGGCTGAGGTACAACAGAATGTTCTGCCCCACTGTCCAGCATAACAGTCATTGGTTTTCCCCTGATTGTAGCAATGAACTTGGGCTCCTGGGGGACTAGTCTAATGGAGCATGTCTGGCCTATTAATTGTTGAAAAGTGAGAGCAGGGGGTCAGGCAATGGTAGGCTCAGTTCTTTGAAAACTTGTTGATCTTTTAAGCAGAGGGGACATTTGCCTTTCCAATGTCCCAGTTGCTTGCATCAGGCACACTGATTTGGAGGCAAGGTGTAGGGATGGCCACCTGTTTAGATTTGGGGACACTGTGGGGGTTTGTTGTCTTTGTTTTTGTAACAAGGCTGATTCACCTAGGGTTTCTCTGAGAGTGGCTTCCCTGTAATCACCACCAAAAGAGCAGTCTGGTGACATTTATGCACCCTTTTTTCATCTCTTTCTCAATTTAAAAAAAAAACCTTCTGGGCTATCTGAAACAGCTGGGAGGCATTCATGCCAGAAAACCCATCAATTTTCTGAATCTTTCTGCAGATGTCAGGAGCACACTGTCACAAAGACTGAATTTATCATGTGTTGCTTTTCTGGAGCCTCAGGACCAAACAGGGAATAGGTTTGGTATGCTTCACATAGTCTCATATAATTTAGCAGTTCTTTCATTAGGTTCTTGGGTGATTTCAGCAATCTTGGATGTGTTAATAGGCTTTTATTCTCCCTCATTTATTCCTGCCAGAAAAGCCTTGTGACACATTTTCAAAGCAGTGAGGACCTCTGCAGTATTGAAGTGCCAGTCTAGACAGGTGGGAGGGAATGCAGTGTTTACCCAAGAAACACTGTCAGCAGCAGTGTCTGGAATTCAAAACTTTAGCCATGTTCATCGACTTTCAAAAATACGAGTGCACTCTATAGTGCTGAAGAGGGTCAAGAGAATTTGCTGGCAATCTTTCCATGTGGGCTGATGTGTCTGAAAGATTAAAGTCAGGAGATCAGTCACAGCTTGGGGTTTTTCCAAGTAGGAGGGAGTGTGTGCTTCCAGTTAAGGTCAGTGGATCTGAAAGGCTGGTAGTGTAAAGCAGGTTGCTGATTTGGTCCACTTTGACCACCAGGATATCCCCAGAGAGGAATCTGGAGATGTGCTGAGTGGAGCCAACAGCAGATGGGCTGTTGAGGACTAGGCTGTGCCAGGAGTGGCTCAGGAGACAGAGATGGAGCAGGCTGTGTTGCAAATGGTGCAGAAGATAGAGACAGAATGGGCATTGTTGGGAGTGACACAGGCAGCAGAGAAGAAATGGGTGGTGTCACGAATGGTGCAGGAAGTGCTGGTGACAGAGGTGGGGCTGGCTGCAGCATGGATAGTGCCAGTAACAGAGTCAGAGGTGGCTGCAGTGTGGAGGGGGTGTTGATGACAGAAATGAAGATGCAGAGTCTGGGAGAGTGGCCAGCAGTGAACTCGGTGGCATTGAATGTGGCACAATTGGTGGCTGTGACATGACACCAACCCCAGAGATTAGGTGGATGGCTGGTGGCTGGCTGGAAGCTGCTTCTGGGGGTGGCAGAGGCCATGGCAGGTTCAGGTTGTCACCCACACAAGACAGGGAAAAGTCCTCCTCGGATTTATCAGGCAGGATGGGATAAACCTTTTTAGCCTTGAGTCTTTGTCTAGGGGATCTGTGCTTTGGAGTCTCTGCTTTTATTACCAAGAGAGTTCCCTTTTCCTAGCAGGCACAGGCTTGGAGCCAGGGTGTTTGATTTTGACATAAATTCAGCCAGCAGTTATATAGGGGAATTAACTCAATTGGCTTTCCAGATTGGGTTTGGTGATCAGGTACCAAACCTGGTGGATAATTTCTATGTTCAGAGTGCCCTCTGGTGGACAAGTAGGGCATAGGCACGGCCATGCACTCATAAATTGCTGAGGTCTTTTGGCTTCAAGCATACTATATAGTCTTCCACAAAGCCTTTCTTGAAATTCCTCAGGATACATTTAAGGCGGGTCATTCTACTCTGGCTTTTACCGATGCTTACTGATGGGCTCCCTACAATGTGTGTTTGTGAGCCCTTGAATGGAGTTGCAACAGACAAAGGAAAGGGTGCCTTTCCCAGAGAAAAAGACCACATGCTCATTGGCTCTGGCCACTCCTCACAGAGACACAGCTACATCCAGGAAGTAGGCACATGCATGTAAACCCATCACCAGGTCAGACCCCCATTACAGAGGTTGAGTAACATTTTAAACAAATTAGATGAGATGTGCAGAACCACAGAATACTGATCCAATCTGGCTCTGTAAATCTGGGCCCCCATAGGGGGCCTTTTCCATGGAGCACAGACAGAAAGACCAATTATTTACATTGTCCATTACTGGTTACAGACACTCATTCTGTAGGTATTCAGAGGTTAATACATTCCTGCCCCCAAACCTTCGGGCAAAATCTAATTGAATCAGAGACAAAAGCTTTCTGTTCTAACACAAGCTGCTAGAACAGGCTTCAGGGAGTGATCAGGACACTGCTTCATCCTCAAAGTGGACAGAAGAGACAAAACTGAAACTGAAACTGACAGGCTAAGCCAAAGGACATCCAAGGGGCCCTACACTGTCCATGGGCCTGACCTTATTGCATTCTGTGTCTTCTTAAGGTCCAATGAGGTAGCTGCTGTCATGCGGGGCTCCCATTCCTGGACCACTGAGGAGACTCCAAGAAAAAGATCAGAGGCCATGTTGTCTTGTCTGCAAGTCAGAGAGTGAGTCCCTGCCCAATCAGCAGGCCTCCATTGGTGACCAAAATGGTCAGCACCATGTCTCCCGGGTGAACCTCCAAGAAATGTTGGGGAAAAGCAGAACCAAGCCAGATGGAAGACACTTAGCACCAATGAACTTGGAAGACAATCAGCCTTATAAATGCTGGTGGGCTGGGGGACCCAAAAGTCCAAATTATCAGCCCTGTCTTGGGGTAAAACAGTCACTTATATAGGTTTTTGGCAGTAAATACAAAAGGCTGATAACAGGATACTCTATAAAGGCTACATATTTTCTTGTCATATGTTGTTAGGCAGGTTTGGTTTAGGCAAGTTATTTGGGGCCTTTTATCCTATAACAGGGAGGTTAAGCAGAAAAAATCAATCACTGCTTTAGACTGATCCAAGCTGTCTCAGAGGGATAACTCCCTGAAACATTGGAGTGGGTTAACACAAAAGATGAACTTTGTTTGAGGTGCACCTTATCTTACATGCTGCAGCTAGCATTGGCATGTCAACACCAGCTAAACTTTGCCACTTTCCAATTATGGGAGCAGTCTGTGCCTGCCTTTCCTTGTCTTTGAGTATAGCAGCAGACATAAGTTTTAAAAGATTTAAGATTTCCTTTACATTTATAATCTCTTTTACAATGGCATTTTGTTACACAGAAAAACTACTTTACTTGACATTTTTTACACAAATTGTCTGTCTTCTCTCTTCAGTAAATCCATTCAGCCACATCCAGAACTATGCTGTTCCAATTCAGTTGAGCATTTCTTACTTAAGTTGACACAACCAGTTAATTATCACATTCCACCCCTCATCAACTTGACAAGCAGACACATCTACAAACAGGGAAGGGAAAAGTGTTTGAGGGAGAGGGGGGATGAAAAAATAATTAAGAGGTGTTATGTACATGTTCAAACTCCCCAGGATTAATGTGATCATTATTTACTGGAAATATGAACTAATAAAAAAGAAATTAAATCCATATATATTTTGAACACCTACAAATATAAAAAATACACTTTTGATCTTTTCTTGACTGCTAGGTTTTTAGTTAGTTAATAATAGCCTATATGTTAAAATATATCTTTAAAGTTAGGAAGGTGAATTCATAAATCTAGAAGTGTGAGTTTTTTATATCATGCAGAATAAGGGGTATATCAAAGAGGATTACAACATGAACAATAGTTTATATGCCAGCTGTTGCTTCTTGTAGATTAATTTTCAGTTTCACCAACTCAAATTTTTAAAATGACAAAACAAAAACATGAATAGATGAAAGACCATGTGATGTATTTCAATAAAACACTTCCTTTATTGAAAAAGTCATATTTTTGTATAATTTCATCTAAGTTAAAAGATATACAACTAGAGCAAACACCAAAATAAAACTAAAATGGCTTGAAAACAAAAACTAAATAAGTTTGAAAAGGATTGCCTTTGAAATAGTTAATAACTAGTATTCTGGAGCCTTTCCAGTAAAATACCATCCAGGAAACAGTAGTATGCTATTATCTGGAAGCTCAGAATTTCAAAAATGTCAGCCCACTTGAGACCTACTAGACTAGAAATTGCATTTGAGGAAGGCTACAAGGTAATTTTATACATATTAAAATTTGAGAAATATTGCCTAGAACAGAAATTCTCAAATTGTGTGTCAGGAACCACTGTGAATTCCTGGACAGTTTTAGGTGCCCTTTAGAGGAAAATTAATTTTATAATACTAAGATTTTATTTGGATTTTTAACTGTGGTGATATTTGCAGATGGAACAAAGTGTGAAATAAATCAAGTTGTACTATTAGTCACAGAAAAAGCACTCACAGATAAAATAAAAGGCAGACTCATTTAAGAAAATTATTGAGGAAACCAGAAGTTTTTTTTAATTTTACTAAACATCCATTCTTAAAAATACATGTGTTCAACCGTACCACAGCAATATATGTGCACCCATGTTTATAGCAGCACAATTTGTAATAGCCAGATCTTGGAAACAACCCAAATGCCCATCAACTGAGGAATGGATAAGAAAGATGTGGTATTTTTATACAATGGAGTACTATTCAGCCATAAAGAAGGATAAACTGGAGACTTTTATAGGTAAATGGATGCAACTCGAGAAAATACTCATAAGTGAAATAAACCGGATGCACATGTGTAAGCATCGTATTGTCTCTCTAGTATGAGAAACTGAAAGAGTAAATAAGATCCAAAATGTACAATAGACATGGTGAATCAAAAAAAAACTGGTCAAAAACAAAGAGAGACTGGAATAGGGAAAAGAAAGAAGGGAAAGGGAAAAAAATTGCATATATATATAAGATGGTTAAGATAGATACACTACCAATTTTACTTAGTTCATTGAAGAGTAAGGTTTGTGCCAATAATGTTTGGACAATTGAATGCTAATATCTGGTATCCTGAATAACTAACTTAAAGATAATAATATGTAATGCATTAACCATTGTTACCCTCATATTATGGTGTTTTGAAAATTTGTTCTTTTTTTGATTTGTTTTGTTTTTTCTTCTCTTTAAAATAAAATAAAATAAATACATGTGTTCAATAATTTGTGTGAAAAAAATGTGAAGTAGTTTTTATGTGTAAGAAAGTGTCATGATTCCACTCATTTTCATTCTAAAAAGTCTGTAAGTATACACATCAAATACCTTATCACTTGTCCTTTATGTCAGATAGTTGGTACACTAACATGACACATCTAAATTCTTTTTACCTTTCCTTACCATGCCAAATTCTCCTCCTAACATCTCTTCGTCCCCTTCTCCTTTGCAAAATATGTGCTCCTGTTTCCTAGTGTCTAACTTTTATTTATACTTTGGGTTTCTTGTTTAAGATAAACAAAATGGGGCTTTGGATATAGCTCAATGGCACAGTGCCTGCATGGCAAGTGTGAGTTCCTGAGTTCCATTCCCAGTACCCAAAAAATAAATAAATAAAATACAGTAAAATAAAATAAACAAAGTGATATTTAAGTATTTGTGTCTGGTATATGTTATGTAATATTATGGTCACATAATTAATTAAAAAAGTAATTGTCACATATTTTCACTTTATGGTAAGAAAGTACACTGCCATTGCAATATTAAAAAACATGATAGGTCACTATTAACTATAGTGACCATATTTGTCAAGAAAACTTTAAAAATCATTCCTCTGGGGCCAATGAGATAGCTCAGCAGCATAAGCGCCTGCCTGGCAAACACAAGGTCCTGAGTTTGACTCCTGGTACTCACATACAGAAAAACAACTGGTCATATCGCTCAGCTGCATGGGCACCTTCTGGCACGTGAGGTCTTGAGTTCCCCGGTACCGTGATCCCCGCTATCCACCAAAAAAATATTTCCTCTGAACTATTTTAATTTTTAAAATTTTCATTAGTGCACATTTGTTGTAAATATTGATTACTTTAATCATGGGGAAATAATACATGTACGTAGCACATATTAATTCTACTTACTTTCCCCTCCTTCCCCAACCTTCCACTCTTTTTCATATCTTCACTCTATGTCCATTTGTAGAGGCTCCATCTCCCTGCTTCCCATTATCTATCTTTATTTTGCTTTTTTTTGTGGGTACCAGGGGTCGACCTCATGACCTCATGCGCCAGTGGGCGCCCATGCTGCTGAGCGATATCACCGGCCCCTTTTTTCGTATGTGGATTCCAGGAGTTGAACTTGGGTCCTCACGCTTGCCAGGCAAGTGCTTACTCCTCTGAGCTATCTCACCTGCCCCCTTTATTTTGCTTTTGAAATTATTCATACATTAAGTTTTTCATATAAGGATAACTATATGATATTTAAGTTTGTGTGTTAGATTTATTTCCTGTAATATTATGGTCCCAACATGCATTTATTTTCCCACAAATGACTCTAATTTATTCTGCTTTATGGAACAGTAAAACTACATTTTGTGTATATGCCACATTTTCTTTATCCATTTATCTGTTGATGGATATATAAGTCACTTCTAGGATGTCACTATTTGCGTTGTGTTACAAAAATATGGTTGTGTATGTTTCACTGTACTATGATGTATTTAAAATTTTTGGTAAGATGTTTTGAAGAAGTCAACTGGAATTTCTTTTTATAGTTTTTTTTGAATCTCCATATTCATTGCACTAGTATACATTTCCACCAACAATAGAGTGTTTCCTTACCCCTGCAGCATTGTCAAAACTTATTATAGATTGATATATTAATTATACATTTTCTTCTGGGATTCAGATGGAATCATGTTTTAATTTGCTTTTCTCTAGTGGCAAGACATGCTCACAATTTTTTCATATATTTAATAGCTAGTTGTATTTCTGAAAAATTTTGTATTCATTTTAGTCCTCCCTTTTTAAATCGAGTCTTACATTTTGGATGTTGAATTGTTTAAAATCTTTAAGTATTCTAGATATTAGTCTTCTCTGTAGTAGCTAACAATTTTTTTCCTATTATATGGGTTGTCTCTTCACTCTGCTTGCAATTTCCCCAAACTACTTTTGTTCTTTCCATGTAGCTTTACTATGTGACCAAATTCCCTATTGGAGCAATATTGGCTAAGCATCCATACTTGTAATACTGTAGGTTGATTATAGTTTTACCCATATTGTACCCACATTATGACTTTTCTGTACAAATTACCCCTGACAAAGGGCCTCAGTGGCAACTAACTCTGGACTCCTCCTGTCACTCAGAAGCTGTCTATCAAGAAACATTTCCTAATCTTAAACTCCATTGTTCCTTGGAATTCATTCTTTGCTTTTGGGGTCATGAACTTAGCACATCTGACATCTAGCAGGTTGGGAGTTATATTTCTCCTATATCAATACTTATTATTTTTATTGTTTTACTTTAGACCTAGTCATATTTATAACTGTCATTTCCCTTATTCTCTTTTTTATCTTATATATGTATAGAAATTTCTTTATTTGCATTTCATTTACATGGCATTTAAAATTTACTTGTATTTTTCACCTTCATGATTTATTTGTAGTTTTTTAAAATTTTTGATTTTTATGAAATTTTCCTAATAAGTTTCAAAATTATTTCTCTGAACCTTATTCAAGGCAATAAGCATCTCAAAAATATATATTTTGAACTTGTAGAAGAAATTTGCACATTTAAATCTCTTCAGCATAAGTCCCTGGTACCTTGTCTGTTTGATAACAGCATTTTTCTGATTATTATTGAATCTTGTATTTGTACATGAGTGCTTGCATATTGAAGAAGTACATAACTTTCAGGCTTCATAATATGGGTTTTTCTGGGGAATGCCTTTTAACACAAAATCTGTCCAGAGATTTTGAACAGAACATATGATTTCTAATTCCATAACAACTAAATCCACTGCTCTTTTAAGTGTTTCTTTGAATCCTCAACCACCATGTTTTTAAAATTTCAGGATGGAATCCCACAGCTTCCAAAGCTAGCTTAGCACTTCAATAGAATTCTGTGGCTGCTAATGTTGGGTTGGTGCAATACTGCAGAGCATACAAAGCTCATAAGACTTGCATGCTGGGGTGGTTTGTCTACACTTTATTTAGTGTTGATATATGGCAGATCTGTAGTCAGTCTTACAAGAACTTTGGGTTTCTCCTTAGAAATATGGTTGATTTAGAGGCTCAGTAATGGTTACCAGTCAGGTGGTAAGGGCCATGAGTATCTGCTTGATGCTGTGTTTCATCATGGTGGAAATGGAATTGTGATCATTAATTATGATATGTCAACTTGATTTGCATAAGAACTGCCTAGCAGATTAGTACATTCTGGATGTGTTTGTGATTTATTAATAGGTAAGCCAGCAAACTGAGGTGAAAAAACCCACACTGCATATTGCTGGCATAAACAAATCGGGTTTTAGTTTTGACATAATAAAAAGGAAAGAAGAAAGTGTTTTACTTGTTTGGGAGGAAACTTGATCTTTGCTGCTGCCTTTGGACATTGGTCTCCAGTTCCTTCACCTTTCTAGCACACTCTTAAGCCTTGCAACACACAGAGCAATGACTCTCCAGTGAGGTTCCAGGCATTTGAACTTTGCTACTGAATCTTCTGGATATTCAGTACACATATAGCCACTTTGAGCTCGTCCTTCCCTGACCTGGAAAATGGCTCTTCTGTTTCTGACCTTGAAAGCCTAACACTTTAATGCACTATGTTTTATATCAAAACCTCTAGACAACTCTAAGTAATTTATGGGCCACGAGTGTCTGTGTAATGCTGTGTGTTTTTTCATGGAAAAGAGAGACTTTAGTTCCATATAAAAGACCTTAGCTTACTTTCTCCTTTTCCAACGAGTATCTTACCATTATAACTTATTGTGCTTTGTTCCCTGGTTTTAACAGATCTTGCAAATATGCTATAATATATAAAATTTTACAAATTAATATTTTCTGGGAGACAATTGCTGGAGAGTCCTACTCCTTCATATTCCTATACTATGACATTTTATTCTTTAAATGTTTACTTCACTATATTTAAGGATTCATATACTTGGTGTGTAAGGCACATGTTGAAACAATAATACTACTGCATTTATCTTTTTATGTTTGTAGTGATAACTTACTGAATATTTTAATATCCATTATCTCTAGAGTCCAAATTTCTTCCCAAAAGTATATGAAATAACTTAATAAAATCATATTCAAATACTAAAAATTTAAATACCAGCATGGAAAAAATGGATAGGTTCATTAAAGTCAAAAAGAAAAGAACATAGGAAATAAGATATAAACTTCTTACTAAATAGGGATTTGGCCTTAAGGTTACAGAACAACAAAACAAAAACTTACTATGTTCAATTACACAATGAATATAGTAAAACATATAGACATTTTCAAGAGTTCTTTTTAACTTTCTATTTCAGCTTTAGAAGAAAAAATCATATATGACTTCTTATATATGGACCTTGAAAAATGCAGTTTAGTTGGAAAAGACATAAATTTTGTGAGAGACAATTACAGAATATCCTTACTCATAACAGCAAAAGAATTATAGTAGTATAATAGCTGCAAGTACCAAAGATCTCAAGGTATATACTCACTGAAAAATGAGAATAGACATACATAAAATTTAAGAATATTTTTACAAGCCATATGGGCCAAACATTGCCTGTTTGACACATATGAGCTATCTACAGTGCCCAGAAACTTTGAAAAATATTTACACATTTTCAGAGCAAAAAAATTAATGCTAGAATTAGGATTTATGAATGCTATCTGATAAGGTCTGTTATGATTTAGATTTAAACTTTTAGATTTAAGTGTCTCATGTACATAGTTCTGGCCTGGCAAGTACGGCTGGGTGACTTGGGTCATGACATAGAAAATTATATTTCGCACCCCAGCTCCAGCTCCTCTATTTTGGAATGGTGAACATTTTTCCTTTTCAGGGTCCCACATGATTTTTCTTCCTTGTAGTCAGGCAATAATGGAATGAACCCAATGTATCTGTGAATCAAACTGCAGGGTTCCTCCTGTAAATTTTGTTAACTGCTTTCAGTTGCAGAGATTCTTTCCAGGTTCTTGGTGTCATGAAAATGAATTTGACAAGACATATGGAAAAGTTAGCAAGGGTTTGCATTTACTGAAGGTAGAAAAGAAATAGGCTTTACAGTGTGATACAAAGCTGGTGAACACACTCACAGTCACCACAAGAAATAACGGCAGGGCTCTTTTTGTATATAGATCCTAGATTGCTTTTCTCCCATGCGAACAAAGCATTTGGGATGGTTGTTCTATTAATCTGACAGCGGAAATTTCAAGGCAGCTGAACATTCCAGCTCTGGCATGGGTACTGATATCTGCTTTTAGCTAAATCTACAGTGAAAGTCAGAATAAAAAAGCAGAACTGAAAAACATGAAATGTTTACAGTTTTGCCAGAAAAGAAGTGCTTGCAATTTGGGGCAAATAAGAGAATGTTTGCTGAAAAGATTAGCATTAAAACAAACCAAGTAGCTTGCATTAGGACAATAGAAAATATGGCTTAGTATTATCTCAGGAACTGGTCAGACCCCACACTTCACAGCCTCAAATATATGAAGAGTAACTTTGTTTGAAAAACTACTTTGAAAGGAGATCCCCAAGAATCCTACTCATTCATGTCTAGAGAGGAAGATGTCACTCCAAGATTTAACATCCAGGAATTCTGAGGCTACTATAATGAAGGTCCAAAGTGGCAGTCAATTTCTGGAGCTGAGGCCAAACATTGGCATTATTTACATGATGTTTTTTATCAGGCAAGCCAAATAAAAGAGTTGTAGAGGCATAGAGGCTTCCACCCAGATTTCTGAAGAAGGACAGAGAGACCTGACAGTGTATTGCAGAGAGGATGATGTGAGAGTGAGATGTGAGAATGAAGTCAAAAGTGCAGTAGATATCCCAAGAAGTTACAGATCCTAGGATTATAAAATATTTGTTGAGGACAGTTGAAAGCAGTAAACAAAACCAGCCAAAGTGAGATGGCATATGGATTACAACCAGTGATATAATTGCAGCAGGCCCACCCAAGCTATTTGGAGCTCACATATTGCCACAACTTGCCCTGGGTGTTGGACATGGATCTACATGATTTAATTTTTGCCTCCTGGGTTTTATTTTTGCTTTGGTCCAGCTTCAGCCTATTCCCTTATTTCTTATTGGAATAGGAATATTTACCCTTGCACATTGTATGTTGGATGTGGGTATTTTTTCTTTTTTATTTCTTTTATTTCTTTTTTATTTCTGTAACAGGGGGTTACAGAAAATTGTTTGGTTTGAGTCTCAGAGGAGTAGAACTTTTCAGCAAAGCTGAGATTTTTTAAATTGGGTGACTCCTAGAGTTGAACAAAATGCATTTTATGTGAGATAGACTTGATTTTGGGGGAAACTGGGGTGTAATGTTATGGATTAGAACTATAATTTTCCATGCAAGAATTATATTCAGAGGTGGGGCCTGATTGGAAATGACATTTGAAAGGGTGTATTCTTGTCCATAGCTCCTCTCTTATCTTTCAGCTTTCTGTCTTCTATGATATGAGCAGCTTTGCCCTTCTATGACCTTTCATCCTGCCATTTCTGCCTTCAAGCCAGCTTATTGTGCACAGAAGAACCTACTGTGACCATGAGGCAAATTAAACCTCCCCTCCTTTAAATTGCAAGTGCTGCTTATTTTGCTTATTTTGTCTCAGTGATGGAAGTATTGTCTATTACAGGGCCTGTTCATTAGGTGTTCCCTAAAGCACAAAATCTTTCACCCACTTTTTTTCTACATACTCTGTTGAATTGTAAAATATATGTACATGCTTACATTTACATATATATGTATATTTGCATACCTATATTTTGGATCTTCAAAGTTCTCCAAAGCCCCACGTATTAAAGGCTCATTCTAGTGCTTGACACTACTGGGAATGTTGGAAGTCTTTGAAAGATAGGAATTAGAAGAAGGTATTAGGCTCATTAAATACCTGCCCTCAAAGAACACTATCTTCTGCCTCTCTCCACTTTGCTGTTATGATTTAAGCAGTTGTATTTCTCTATCCACTTCCACCATGATGTATCACCACAAACCTAAAAGCAATGGGGTCAATGAACCATTGATTGAAAACTGCATAATGGTCAGCTAAAATATAGCTTTTCTCTCCATAAGGTGAGTATCTCAACTAATTGTTACAGTAATGGAAAGCTGTTTAACATAAAATAGGTACACAAAAGTGGTGTGTTTGTTAATATATTTAAGAAAGTGTACAGGTGCACTTCAATTAGTTTGTAGGAATGCTTAGAAAACGTTTGGTGGGATAGGCTAGAAAAATCTCAGACCGCTGTAAGCAGAAGTTAATGAATAACTCTGGTGAGGACATACTCCAGAATACTCATAGAAATATAGACAGAAAAAGACAGATTAATAGTGTTTCAGTTGGAAATGAAGACCATACTGTGAATTGGACTAGAGGATATCTTTGTATACAAGGACAAAGAACTTGAATGCATTTTGTCCGTACTATGAGGCTCTTTTTGAGGCTGACCTTAAAACTGGTAGGCTAGTTTATCTAGAACGAATAATTTCAAGGGAGCCACACATTCAGAAATCAGCTTCGGAATTGCAACTTTTAGCCAAATTTACAGAGAAAATGAAAGGCAAAAAATAAGCAGAACAGAAAAAATAAAATAATCACTGTCCAAATTAAAGCTCATAAAACATTTCAAACAGAGATTCTATTGCTACTGTTATTAGTACTCATTAAGGAAAACATTTTCCTTGAATGAAGCAAATAGTAAAAGTCCCTTGAGAACATTGCAGGCATCTCTACAACCACAGTCAGAAATAAAGAAATGTAAACGTGTGCCACAGACTTTCCCAAAGACAGCCTTTTAAAATAGGAGCCTCAATTCACCTTGTTAATCCAGGAATGTCTAAACTGAAAAAGCACTTAGATTGCAATGCTGCCATGGTTCAAGTGGTCTCAGGTATAGCATGCTTTTGTGGTAGCTCTTTTTGTTATATATGTGATGCTGCTTTTTTCAAGCATTTAAATACAAGATTCATGGCATCATAGATGCTTCTATTGAGATTTTAAATAAATGCTTGAGAAAACAGGCAGTATATGACTTGGTCATAGTCCCTGCAAACAGTTCCTGTCAGAGGAAAGTGTGGAGCTGTGAGAATGAAGGCAAAGATGCAATAAATATTCCAAATAGAAGAGATGCCAGCATCCAGGAATGCCTGCCAAAGAAAGTTTTCTGTGGTGTGAAAATTCAGCCTAAATTATAAGTCTTATTGACTGCAGCTGGCAATGACACAGAGTTGTGGCTGGCCAAGCTCATGGGAGCCCATATCTTGCTACAGGTATCCATTTGATGACAGACATGGAACCTTATGATTTAATTTATTCCATGCAGTCTTTTGTTCTTGCTTCATTTTAATATTTCTTTATTTTTTTATTCCTCTCTTTCATAATAGGAATTTTTACCCTTTGCCATCCATTTTTTGGAAGTATGTAAATTTTTTCTTTTTTCTAATTTTTAGTGAGGCTGTCAGCCATATTTGTCTTGAATCTTGCATGATACTTTGGACTTGGAATTTTGAGCAAAGCTGAACAGTTAAGAATCAGTTGACTCTTTGAGATGGACTGAATACATTTTCAATTTAAGATTGACATACATGTTTGTGACACAGAGGTGAAATACTAAAGTTTGGTTCTTTAATGACCCCACAAAGCTTATATGTTAAAAGTTTGGTCCTATGATTGGCACTATTAGACAGTGGTGGAGACCTTTAAGAATACAGGGCTAGTGGGAGATCTTTAGATCACTAGTGGTATGCTCCCAATGAAATAATGGAAATATAGTCACTTCTACTTCCTATTTCATTTCCTGATAATAAAATACATGTTTTTACTTTCTATGCTACACTCTCTTGCCATGATGTGCAGTCACATGCCCAAAAGAACATGGCCATCAGTTGTGAACTTAAACCTCCAAAACTGTTATACAAAATAAATTTTGTCTTTATAAGTGAGTTGTTTCATGCATTTGTTACAATAATTATGAGTGTGGGAGACAGCCAAGCTGTATTCTCCTCAAAAATGAAGCCCCTTGCCTCCATTTTCCCTGACCTATACTTCATCCCTATTCACTGAGATATACAGAGCTGGCTATATTGAACCAAGTGTTCCCTTAATTGGCTAAAAGAATGTGACCGAGTTGGGTTGAGATGGCAATGTGTCTCACTGCAGCATGCAGGCAAATATTGCCCCCACACTGATGGCTGGAATTGGGGGTTGAACAAGATCCTGTGAGATTCCAGGGCTAAGACATGAGATTACATCTCAGTTTAGGTAATGGAACTCAGAAAGAAATATACATTCCTGGCACTAAACGTGCCAACCTTGCATACATCAAGCTATCCGTTATATTGCTAATTGGAGGCCTCTATGCATGGTACAAAATTGCTGTTTCTCCTTACAGCTAATGCCTGCAAAGTTTCTCTTCCCTAGCACTCTGATGTGACTCCCCACCCACCTCCCTGATTGGTACCAATAAAAGTCATGAGTTTTGGACTCATGGCCTTTTGTTCCACAGAGAATATTGGTCATCCCAGAGTTCCTCAAATGCAGAATATTCTTTATTTGTCTTTATTTTGCATCTGCATGTCATATTGCCATGTGGGAGACCTAAACCCTCCATGAGGGTTTCAGTATATGAGAAAACTGATGTACATGTATCCTACAACATATTCAACAGGACTGCTCACATTACTGATTGCTGAAAATAATTTTCTAAGATAAATAATAACATTAATTTTTCTATGAAGAAGACATAATAATGACCAATATATTTATGACAATGTGCTCTATATGATGCATCACTGGGTATATTTATATTAAAACTACAGTGACATATCCCCACATAGTTGTATGGATGACTATTAACAAAAAGACAATGATAAATAATGTTAGTGAGGACATGAAGAAAAGAGAAACTTCATACACAATTTAAGAATGTAAATTTGTATAGCCATTGTGGAAAACAGAATAAAAGGGTTCTTTGAAATTTAACAAGAGAATTATCACATAACTCGATACAATATTTTGACTATTCTATCAAATAAAATTAAAATGTAACATTTTAAAGATATCTGCATCCCTCCTGCCCACTGCACAATAAATTATAACAGCTAAAATAGAATAATCTAACTTTCTATGAATAGGTAAAAAGAAACAAAAGAACATACAGCATTCACATACCCACACACACACACACTCATATATCACCCACTCCTACTACATTTACTGATTTATTTAGCCTTAAATTTCTCAGAAGAAATGTGAAAGGCCAATAAATATACAAAAATGTTTAGCATCACTGGCCATTTGAGAAATGAAAATTAAAGCAACACTGAGGTTCCATCTTATTCCAGAAAGAATGGCTATCATCAATAAATCAACAAGTAACAAATGCTAGAGATGGTGTGAGGAAAAGCAAACCCTTCATTGTTGGTGGAAGCATAAACTGATACAACCACTATAGAAATCACTATGGTGATTCCTCAAAAAATTAAACAGAGAAATTCCATTTGATCCACCTGTTCAACTTCCCAAAAGAGTTAAAGACATCATACCACAGTGAAGTATGCATACCCATGTTTATAGTAGTATAATTCATAATAGCTATATCTTCTCAAAGGCCTGTATGTCCAACAACAGATGAATAGATACAAAAAATGTGATACTTATACTCAATGGAGTACTACTCTGTATTAAGAAGGATAAACTTGAGTCATTTATAGGAAAATTGATGCACCTTCAAACCATAATATTAAGTGAAGTAAATCATACACAAACGTTTAAGTATCATATGGTTTCTGTTATATGCAAAATCAGTATAAAACTAATGTGAAATAAAAGACAGATAATAATAATAATGAGGCCGGTGAGATGGCTCAGTGGCATAAGCTCCTGCCTGGCAAGTGCAAGGGCCTGATTTTGACTCCCGGAACCCACATATGAAAAAAGGGCCAATGATATCGCTCAGCAGTACGGGCGCCTGCTGGCACGCAAGGTCCTGAGGTTGACCCCCAGTACCCCCCCACACACAAAATAATAATAATAACAGCAATAATAATGAGAGAGAAAGAGACAGAGAGACAGAGAGAGAGAGAGAAATATATTTTATACATCAGAATGGACAATATATCTATAAATGTATCTTGATTTAGTGTAATTGTCTTACACATTTCATATTGTTTTTGTCTATTAGCTTTGTTGTTAATATTTGTTAATATATATATGTGATAATTAACTTTATAATGACTCATTAGATAAATAAATGAATCTGATGCTGGCAAAACAAAAGGGGATGGAGGGAAGGGAAAACAAAAGAATTGATATGCGCTATGTATTCGTACTTATTCCTCAAAATGAACATAATCAGAACCATTATGTACTGCAAACATGTAAAAATAAATATCAAAAGTTAAAAAGAAAAACTGTTATTTGAAAAACTACACAGAGAAACCAGAGGATATTTGGATAATTGAAGTAAGTCAAAATGTGAAAGATAAAACTGTATGTACTTTCTTATGTTTTTTGGGGGTTTTTGAGACAGGGTCTCACTAAGTAGTGCAGGCTGGCCTTGTACTCACTTATGTAGCCTGTGCTGGCCTCAACCTCATGGCAATACTCCTGCCTCAGTTTCCTGAGTGCTGAGATTACAGGCATGTTCCACCATGCCAGGAAAGAACTGAAACATGTTCTTTCTTATGTGCAGAAAAAAAGAAAAGAAATCCATAGAACTAAAAACAGAAAGATGATTATTAGATGCTATGATTTGTATATGATTTGAGTGTTGCAGGAAGTTTCATGTGCTGAAGACTTAATTCCCAGTATAAAGATGATGAGCTACCATAGAGTTTTAAGAGGTGGGACACAGTTGAATATTAAAGGTAATTTTGACACTTCTCACAGAACAGATTAAAACAGTTTTATAGGACTGTAGTTAGTTTCAACAAGCATGGAATGTATATAGCAAGCGCATCCTTCATGATGGCTCCTTAAGTACATGGCTGGTTCCCTTTCCACTTCTCTTCCAGGTTTTGGCACAACTAAGGTGGGCTTCATCAGAGGTCACAAGAGTTGGAGCTTCTCAGTCTTGAGCTTGCAGCTTCCAAAGCTTTGAGCTAAATAAACATCCTTTCTTAACATAGTGCCAAACATCGGGTGTACTGTCATGAGTTTAGAAAATGCTGTATGCAAGAAACACATTTTACACAAGAAGAAATTCGTAAACAAAATATCAAAGGGTGGAAAATAATACTGTATACAACAAAAACCTGAAAATGATAGAATATCTGTGTTATTTTCAGACAAAGTGGATTCCAAGCCAAAGTTGATCAAAAGAGTCAAAAAAGGACATTACATATTGGTTAAAGAAACTATTTAACAGGAAGAGATAACTATTACAAACATATATGAAACAAAATTAGTGCACCTAATTTCATATAACAAAATCTGATGGACATAAAGGATCAGATAAATACCAGTACAATTATAGTGGAAAATCTCAATAACCCACTATCAAAAATAGATCTGCCAAACAAAAAAATCAACAAAGGAATATCAGAGTTGAACAAACCAATGGACACAATAGATATATATAGAGTGTTCAGCATAACAACATAACACACATTATTTTTGCACATACATCATACATCCTTCAAGTATACCATGTCTTAATAAATAAAGTAAGCGTAATAAAAAGCTAAAGCATCAAAATTTTACCATGCATGTTATCAGATTTCACTGCAGTGAAACTGGAAATAAACAGCAAAAGATACCAGAAAAAATATGCAAACATGGAAATTAAATGACACTCTAGAACAGTGATTGGAAAACTCTTAGACATTGAGTGCCCAAACTGCAGTCCAAAACCCACTTATTTATTGCAAAGTGCCAACACTGTGATTAAGCCTGTGTACTGAGACTTTAATTTAGAAAAATAAACCTATTATCTGAAGCTCAGATGCTGGGGCAAATTGTCTTGTGTGCTGACAGAGAAAGCTCTGCATGCCCACCGTGGCACACATGTCATAGGTTCACTGCTATCACTGCTGTAGAATAATCAATGGGTCATAGAGGAAATAAATAAAGAAAGAAGTCCGTAGAATTAAATGGTAATGCCAGGAAAACATATCAGAACTTATGGGACACAATGAAATCAGTCCTATGAGGGAAGATATAAGTGGTAACTGCCCACACCAAAGAAAAATAGAATTAGCCCAAATAAATAACCTAACAATACATCTCAAGGTCTTAGAAAAATGCGAACAATCCAAACTGAGAGCTTGTACAAGGAAGGAAGTTAAAAAGATCAGAGCAGAAATTAATGAAATGGAGACAAAATCAATACAAAGAATCAAAGAATTGAAGAGCCAGTTTTTTGACAGAATAAATGAAATGGAAATAACTTTAGCACATCTTACCCCAAAAGGGAAAGAAGAGACACAAATTAGTGCAATTTGAAATGAAAATGACAAAATCCTAATAGTGCCAAAATCTGGAAAGTTATTAGCAACTACCTCATAAACATATATGCCAAGAATTGGAGAGCTGAGAAGAAATGGAAAGATTCCTAGATATATATGAGTTAAAAACTGAACCAAGAAGACTTGAAACATTTTAACAATTCAATAATAGACAATGAAACTGAAGCATTAATAAAGAAACTAACAACAAAGTAAAGTCCAGGGCCTAAGCGATTCACAGCTGAATTCTATAAGAACTTCAGGGAATATGTAACACCAACACTCCTTGTTATGGATCTTATGTAGATATTCCCTCAAAGGCTCATGCACTCATGTGGGGCTTTTTTGGAGGTGGCTGAATCTAGGACATATGAATATGAATTAAGGATGTGTGGTCAGTAAATTAGTCCCCTGATTTTTTTTTAACATAGCTCTGTGTGGATAATGGGAAGGGCTAACCAGGCTGTGGGCCTCAACACATAGCTATAAACTTATAGCCTGGAAGGAATAAAAGGGAAAGGAAGGCTCACTAATTGCTGCTTCCTGCCTGCCCTGCCATGGACTCTTTCTCCTCTGTCATGTCCATCTGCCATGACACTCTGCCTTTAATCCAGCCAACTATGGACTGAAACCTCTGCAGACTGGTAGCTAAAATAAACCTTTCATTCTCTAATATGTGTGTGTGTGTATGTGTGTGTGTGTTGGGTACTTTGTCACAACAATTTTTGTCTCAGCAATTTTGAAAAGTAGCTAAGACAATCAAACATTTTAATGCAATAGGAGGGGAGGAGTACTTCCAAAATCACTCTCAGAAGCTATTATTCCAATCTCAAAACCACTCAAAGACCCAAAGAATAAAGGGAATTATAGGACAATGTTTAAAATGGACATTGATACAAAAATCCTTAACAAGATATTGGCAAATATAATGGACAAATCATAAAAATATCATATGCCATGACCAACTAGGCTGCATCCCAGGGATACAAGGATGGTTCAACACATGCAAATCAATAAATGTAATTCATCACATAAACAGAATCAAAGACAAAAATCACATTATCATATCAATAGAAGCAGAAAAAGCATTTGACAAAATTCAACCTCTTTTCATAAAACAAATACCTAAGGAAAATAGGTGTAGAAGGTCTTATCTCAATGTGATTAAAGCCAATTATAGCCAACCTACTGCCAGCATATTAAATGGGGAATAACTGAATTCCTTCAATCTAGAATCACGAATAAGCAAGGATGTTCATTATCAGCATTCCTTTTCAACACAGTACTCAAGATATTAGCCAAATAATCAGTCAATAGAAAGAAATAAAATAGATATGTAAAGGAAAGTCAAAGTCAAAATTTCATTATTCGCAGATGGCATGATCCTTTACTTACAAGAACTAAAAAAAAACCTCCACTAAAAGACACCTAGAATTGATAACCAAATTCAGCAATGCAGCAGGACATAAAATAAACATGAAAAAAATCTATAGCATTCCTATACACTAATAATGAACTCACTGAAAAAGTATTAAGAAAAACAATACCATTCACAATAGCATAAGAAATTAAACTCTTAGTATTAACCTAACAAAGGAAATGAAAGAGATCTACAATGAAAATTACATAAGACTGAATAATGAAATTGAAGAGAAAATCAGAAAATGGAAAACTATCCCCTGTTCTTGGTTAAACAGAACCAATTAATTGAAAAATGGCTATCTTTCTAAAGCTGATATACAGACTTAGTACAATCCCAATAAAAATACCAGTATCATTTCTCACGGAGCTAGAGAAAACAATCTTGAAATAACACTATATTGAATCAGAAGAGACCCAGATTAGCAAAAGTGATCCTGGGTAACAAGAGCAAAGCAGGTGGCATCACAGTTCCAGAAATGAAGTTATATTATAAAGCTGCAGTGATTAAAACAGCATGGTACTGACACAAAAATTGGCATGTGGATCAATGAAATAGAACAAAAGAAGCAGAAACAAAGCCAGACACAAAGAGCTATTTGATCTTTGACAAAGAAGCCAAAAACATGAGAAAAGTAGCTAAGACAATCAAACTTTTTAATGCAATAGGAGGGGAGGAGTACTTCACAAATCATTCTCAGATGATATTATTCCAATCTCAAAACCACTCAAAGACCCAAAGAATTTTTGGGTCAAATGAATTTTTGAATTTTGTTAAATGCTTTTTCTGCATCTACATCCTAGAGAAAATACAGCTTCTTTAATAAATTGTGCTGGGAAATTTGGATATTCACATGCAGAAGATTGAGTCCGTATGCATTTATTATTATACCATGTACTTAACTAAAATCAAAATGTATCAAATATTGTAATGTTAAAACAGAAACACTTAATCTACTGGAAGATAAATTAGGGTCAATTCTTGAAAACAGATTTAGGCAGACTTTCTGAACAGAACACAAATGGCACAAGAACTAATACAAAGAATAAACAAATAGAATCATATCAAATTAAAAAGTTTCTGCACACCAAAAGAAATGGCCAGGAGATTGAAGACAAAATCCACAGAATGAGAAAGTATTTTCCACCTATTCCACAAACAGAAGATGAACATCAAAATTACATAAAGTATTAAAAATTTAGACCTGCAAAACAAAAGACTTAAACAAAATATGAGCAAGCAAAATGAGTAGACACTTCTCAGAAGAAGTACAACTGGACAACGAGCAAGTGAAAAATGCTCCTCATCACTGGCTATCAGAGAATCACAAATTAAAACTATACTGAGATATCATTTTATCCCACAAAAATTGACTAATCATCAAAAAATCTAATAAAAAATGCTGATGAAGATGTGGGGGAATGGGAACTCTACTACTTTGTTGGTGTGGCTGTAAACTAATACTACTATGTAAGACAATGTGAAGGTTCCTCAAACATCTAAAAAGAGAAATTTAATTTGACTCAGGTATTTTCCCAAAAGAATTAAAATCATCAGAATACAGGGATACATGCATAACCATATTTAGAGCAGCACATGTTATAAGAGCTAGATCTTGGACGAAGCATATATGTACATCAACAGATGAATGGATAAGGAGAATGTCATATTTATACACAATGGAGTACCATGCTGCCACAAAGAAATAAACTTGAGACATTAGTATGCAAATGAAAACAGTTTGAGAACACAATACTACGTAAGTCAGACACTCAAACTCAAATATTGCATGGTTTCTCTTATATGAGAAAAACAATATCTATCTATCTATCTATCTATCTATCTATCTATCTATATTTATATACAAATAAAGAGCAAAATAAAAGAGTGATAAATAGGAAGTAGGGAAACTTTCAAATGCTTAAAATACAAATCGAATTGTTTAAAATGTTTAATATATATTCTAATTGATTTCATCAGAACTACAGTTTTTCTTAGTTTATTGAAGATACAGTTTTGTGTTACCAGTTTATTTTGCTTATATCTTTACCTCTGACTAGTTTAAATATAATAATACACAATGTAATAACTATTGTTATTGTATTTAAAAAAACTTCCATATAATTTTCCTCCATTCAAAAAGTTTTCCTGTTATTGACATGCTTCATTATGGTGGTACAGTCATTAAAATTAGTGTGAAAATATTAATACATTATTACTAAAGTCCATATTTTAAAATAGGGCTCACTCTGAGTGATATATTTTGTTGATTTAATAAATATATAATGATATTTATCCACCTTTACAGTATCATAGATAATAATTTCACTGTCCTAAAATCCCTTCTTTTTCACATTTTCTTTGCAACACACTCAATTGTTGGGGAAGGAGAATGAATTACTGATCACTGATAACTTTACTGTATCCACAGTGTGCCCTCTCCAGAATGTTACACAATTAAAATAATACTGAATATAGCAATTGCACTTTAAAATCTTTCATTGAATAGTATATGTTTAAGGGTATGCTATGTACTTTTATATGTCATTTTTAAAAATTTCTGAGTAATATTACATTGTGTGTACGAAAATCTATCATTTCTCAAACATAAAATATATCTTTTTGCTTTCAAATTTTGGCAATTATCCTGTTACTGTAAATATTCATGTACATGATTTCTGTGAATATTGCTTATAGTCATTGGATAAATGCCAAGGAAGACAATTACCTGATAATACAGCAAGAACATATTTAGCTTTGTAGAAATCGACTGAAATGTCACCCATGTAACTGCACAATTTTTCCCATTGCACCATTTTCCCCATTAGCAGTGAAAAAGAGTTCCTTTTGCTTCATATCCTCTAAATATTGCAGCATTTGTTGCTATTACTATAAGTATTTTAGACTTTAGCCATATAATCTGTGGCAATATATTTTAGATTTTAGCCATATCAAATATAATTTGATATTTTGTTGTTCTTTCACTCTATAATTCTCTGCTGGTGTACTATATTGTAACAATATTTATACACTTATTTGTTGTCTTTCTTCCTTGATGAGGTATTTGTTTACATTTTTTTATTTTAAAAATGTGTACTTTGCCTTGTTACTGTTGAGTTTTATGTCTTCATAGCATGTTTTGGTTACCATTCTTTTACCATACAAGTGAATTTTAAATATCAGCTCAGTATTTTTTCTTGCATTGTCTTAAAAGTTTCTTGTGAAGTACAAAAGTAATTTTAGTGAAATCCAAATTATGAAATATTTATTGGTTACTCCACTATACTACTGTATATTTAAACTTCATTGATAAGCACAGTCACTTGCATTTCTCAATGATGAAAAATTAGATACATTTGCACTACGTTCATGAAAAAATTTCTACTCTCACCATATGTTATGATTTGTGTCTGAATGTACCCCCAAAGCATCATGCAGTTATGGGGCAGTCTTTATGGAAGTGGCTGAATCTAGAGTTTGAGATTGACTCACAGTCCAATGCTGGGATTAAGGGTGTGAATGCTACCTACTCCCTAGTTCCAGTAGCCTACATACAATAAAAGTGACAGAAAGAGGTTTCTCTGTCTTGCTCTCTCTCCCTCTCTCTCTCTCCCTCTCTCTCTCTCTCATTGCTTTTGCTGTCTTCTACTGCCATGAACAGTTTCCCCTCTGCCATGTGTCACACTGCGTTGGAGTCAGAAGATCATTGGCAGAACCTCTACAAACTGTGAGCTAAGTAAACATTTCCCCCTTCAATTATCAATGTTGGTTATTTTTTCTCAGCAATGAGAACAATTACCTAAGACACCATCCATATTCATGATTATACTGAAATTTCTAGTTAATAGTCTCATAATAGTTCTGTAAACATTAGTTTTTGCAAGTGTTCTTATATTAAAATATTCTCTTTTATCTCTACCGTGCTCACTTGTTATCATTTCTTGACTATTTTATCAAAAGATTTTGCTGCCTCTATTGATATAATGTATTTTTGTTGTTTTGGGGATTCAATTCAAGATCATTGCACTGAGATCTACATGAGAATATTATTATTACTATTATTATCATTGTTACTATTTTGAATTTTTGAATCATCGTTTTGCTGAGGTGCTAATTTGACCTGTTTGCATTTGAAATTTTGATCCTCCTGTTTAGCCTCAGAATGCTGTACTACAAATGTATACTGTCATACATGACTGATTTTTGTTCTTTAACTTCTTGATGTGATGGATCAAATTAGTTGATTTTGCCTAATGAACTATCTGTGCATACTTTGCAGTCTCACAATAACTTTCACTTGGTCATGCTGCTATGGGAATTCTTTTAGTACACTGTTAGATTTTTATTTGCTTAGGTTTTGTTATTTATTTTTGAATCAATCTTAATGAGAGATAGAAATACATGGATTATTTTTCTTGTGTTGTATTTGATTTTGTCATTTGAGAAATATTGACTTCACACAAGTTAGTACGTATGTCCTTCCTTCTCTTTCCTAGAAGAGATTACTGAAAATCAGAGTATTTCTTCTTTAAATGTTCCTTAGAATGCAGTAGAAAATCTGTTTAGGTCTGTCACTTTCTGGGTTGAAAGGTTATTATTTACTGACTTAATATATTTAATAGATATAGGGCGATTTAAATTACTATTTCTTCTTTTTAAAATGGTAAATTTTTTTCAAAGATTAGATTCATTTCAGCAAATTATCAATTTTTCAGGACATATTCATTTTCACAATGTTATCCTTTTAATCTTAGTGAGATCACTACAGATGTCCTACATATCATTTTTATATCAGTAATTTCTCTTTCCTCTTTAATAGTTATCCTGAATTGTAACTTATCAATTATATTGAACTTTCAAAATTGTTATTTTGGTTCATTGCTTTTCCTTATTGATATGCTGTTATAATATCAGTGGTTTTGTTCTAACATTTATTTTTACTTTCATAGTATACATTTGCAGTAAATAATGGTTACATTCACTGTAGGGAATTGTGTAGAAAACAGCTTTCCATTCTTCTTTTCCTCTTCCATTTAGTCCCATTTTATTTTTCCAGCATCAGGTTCATCTATTTATCTTATAAATTTTATACATTTAATTATCATATATACAGACTGAAAACCAGACTAACATGTCAAAAACATATAAAATGTGTAAGATAATATTACTAAGTGAAGGTATACTTGTAGATATATTGTCCATGATGGATTACAATACATTTTTCTCTTTTTGTATATCTGTCATTTATTTCATACTTTACACACACACACAATAATTGAATTTTTTTTTTTTGTGGGTACCGGGGGTTCGACCTCAGGACCTCGCGCGCCAGCAGGCGCCCATGCCGCTGAGCGATATCACCGGCCCCTTTTTCGTATGTGGGTTCCGGGAGTCGAACTCGGGCCCTCGCGCTTGCAAGGCAGACGCTTACGCCACTGAGCCATCTCACCGGCCAATAATTGAATTTTTCATATAAGAGAAGCCATGTGACATTTAAGCTTGTGTGCCGCAGTTAACTTCAATAATATTGTGGACTTGAAGTGCATCCATTTTCATACAAATAACTTATTCTTTGTGGCAGAGTGGTACTCAGTTGTGTAAAGTTACCACATTTTATTTATCTATTCATCTTTTGATGGACAAAGTCTCTTTCCAAGATTTAGCTATTATGGAATTGCTCTGCTTTAAACATGGGTATGCATACATCAGTGTGGTATGAGGTCTTTAAATCTCTTGGGATGATACCTAGAAGGGGATAGCTGGGTGAAATGGAATTTCAATATTTAGTTTTTTGAAAGATTTCCATACTGATTTACATAGTGGTTGTATCAGTTTACACTCCCACCAACTATAGAGAGAAGTTCCTTTCTCCCCACAGCCTCACAAACATTTTTTTTGATGGTAGCTATTATTTCTGGAGTGCAATGGAATCTCAGTGTTATTTTAATTTGCATCTTTTGAATGACCAGTGATGTTGAACATTTTTTCATGTATTTATTTGCCATGTGTATTTCTTGATCTGAGAAGTGTCTATTCATTCATATGCCCATTTTTTAATTCGCTCTTTAAATTTGAGAGGTCTAATGTTTTTTGTTTTTATACTTTTTTAATTTCTTTTTTTTGTGGGTATCAGGGGTCTATCCCAGGACCTCATACGTCAGCAGGTGCCCGTGTGGCTGAGGGATATCACTGGCCCTTTTTTTGTATGTGGGTTTCAGGAGTCGAACTTGGGCCCTCACGCTTGCCAGGCAGGTGCTTACACCGGTGAGCCATCTCATCAGCCCTACTTTTTAAATTTCTAATGCATTTGATATGTTATTCCTCTTCTCATGTGGAAGCTTACATTTTTCATTTTTAAAACTTTATTTTTTCTAAAGCAATCATTTATTTCTAAATGTCATGTTCTAAGAATATCTTTTATTCATAACCAATTTTTATAAGTTTTATTTTTATTTTTGATTTACTCAAAATATTATCTAATATCATTTGTGACATCTTTGGTCCATGTGTTATTTCAAAATATACTGTTAACTCTCCAAGTATTTGATGTTTTCTCACAATTGTTGTTTATTTGATTATAGTTTAATTTTATCAATATATGAGAGAAAATTTTATGATTTATATTCTTCATGTTTTTGAAAATGTATTATAAATCCCAAATATGAACTGAATAGTCTTCATAACTGGAAAAAATAGAGATTCTGATTTTATTGGCTAAAGTACTCTATAAATGTCTATTATGGCCTTTTACTTTATCTAGCTCTCCAGGTCAAGTATTTCTTACCGATTGTTCGAGTTCTGAATCTGTTAATTACTTAAAGAAATACTGAAGAATTTAAGTACAATAGATGATTTATTTTGTTCTCAGAATTTCATCATGTTTTTCCTAATATAATTGTATATTTTTTGTTATGTACATGTATATATGTGAGTGTTTTTATAACATTCATATAATTAATATATTTTTACATCAAAATTATATTCCAAAATATAACTGTAATTTTTAAAAGCTCTATTTATTTATTATTAGTACATGTTTGCAGTACAAAAATCTTAAATTCATCATAGTGAGTACATAAATATGTTTATCATATATTGTCTTTTTATTTTTCTTTCTCTCCTAGTCTTCCCTACTTGTCTATCTCTAGATTCCTTTACCATATGCAAAAGACTGTTTCCTATTGCCTATCTTTTCTTTTTTTTTTTTTTTTTTGTGGGTACCGGGGGGTCGACCTCTTCATTGGTGCAATCAATTTTTTTCTTAGACATTTGTTAAAAATACTATCTTTTCCCCATAATATATTTTGGTTCCTTTTTCAAATATAAGGTGACTCAATTTGCCTGGAGTCTTAAAGGGCTTGTCTTTTTCCCACTTCCTCTCTTCTCTTCCATTGATCCACATGTCTGTTTTTCTGCCAGTAACCATGTTGTTTTCAACACTATAGCTTACTAATACAACTTGGACTCAGGGATTCTGATGCCTCCTACATAGTTGTTTCCCAGTATTCCTTTATCTATGTTGGAACTCTTTGGGTTCCATATAAATTTTAGGACAAGATTTTCTAGTTCCATGAGGAATGCTCTTTATATTTTGATTGGGATTGCATTAAATTTATATATTGGCATTGATAGTATGAACATTTTGACAAATTAAAAAATTCCTATCTAAAAGCAAGTGTTCCCTTTCCATTTTCTGATTTGCTCTTTGATTTCCTTTCAGAGTAATTTGGGGATTTTTTAGTCATATATATTGTGGTGGATCGACAACTGGTGGTCAACTAGTCACACCCAGCTGAACTGAATCAGCGTGGTGCTGGGTGTAGAGGGCCCACCTGAGGACTGTTGCCAACAACATAAAAAGGAGAACTGGAGAGGAAGAGTTGGTGCTGTCGGTTCTCCTTGAGGAGCTTGTCACGCTTGCTTTCCTGATAGGAACTTGGCTGTTCTCATCGTCAGAGGAGCTCGGGACTTCATTGTCGCTCAGGATGGCTGTGGTGACTTTCGGGGGAGCTCTTGTCCTTACTCTGAGCGTCGCTTCCAGGCTCCGGGATAGATCCCTCAGCCTGCTGGCACAGGTCCTTCATCCCGCCAGTGCAGACTTTCTAGCTTCCACCGCTGACCTTTGGGCCTTCCCCATGCAGATCCGTGAAATATACTTGCATGAGACATTGTTGTGGGCTCTAGGCCTTCAGTTGGATTTGTGGAGGCATTGCCATGGGCTCTAGGTCTTCAGCTGGACTCATGCAGGACACTGCTGTAGGATCCAGGCCCTCAGCTGGATTCTTTGGGTCTTTAGTGTGTGGACAGATTTCCTGCACTTTTTGTATATGACTCTTTGGGTGACTATTACAAAATAACTCTCTAAGTTATGTGTCCTGTATTGTATTGTTTCCCTTGCAAACCCTGACTACAACATATATTGATCACTTTAATTGTAAGAAATTTGTACTTGTAGATAATACATAATAATTCTTCTTTTTATTTTCCCACCACCCTCCCCTCCCTCCAACATTTCTCCACCTCCCATTTACAAAATATTTTTTCCATTTTGTTTTCTTCCATTGTCTTTTTTTCCTTTACACTTCATTCTCTTTCCTCTACCCATTCCCTTGTTCCCCTTCCAATTTTAACATGCTCATTCTACTTCCCAATATCCATGCTCCGTTATGCTTCCTACTGATCCTTTGTGTTTCTTATACAAGAGAAGCCATGTGATATTTAAATTTCTGTGCCCAGTTAAATTCTTTTAAGATTATGTTCTCAAGATGCATCCATTTTCCTACAAATGACTCAAATGTATTCTTTATGGCAGAATGGCATGCTATTGTATATAAATACCACATTTTCTATATCCATTCAAATTTTGATGAGCATATGTACTGTTTCCAAGATTTAGCTCTAATCTAAATATTAAAACAGAAACATTAAATCTGCTGGAAGGTAGGATAGGTAAAACCCTTGGAGACATTGGTGTAGGCAAAGACTTTATGAATAAAAACTCAACCGCACGGGAACTATCCCAAAGAATCAACAACTGGGATCTCATCTTATTAAAAAGCTTTTGCACAGCAAGAGAAACCACCAACAGAGTGAAGAGACAACCCACAATGTGGGAAAAAATGTTTGCCAGCTGTTCCTCAGACAAAGGATTACTATCGAGAACATATAAAGAACTCAAAAAAATCAGACCTCCCAAATTTAAAGACCCACTCCAAAAATGGGCATCTGAGATGAATACACATTTCTCAGATGAAGAAATACTAATGGCAAATAAATATACAAAAAAATGTGGGCCGGTGAGATGGCTCAGCGGCGTAAGCGCCTGCCTTGCAAGCGCGAGGGCCCGAGTTCGACTCCCGGAACCCACATACGAAAAAGGGGCCGGTGATATCGCTCAGTGGCACGGGTGCCTGTTGGCACGCGAGGTCCTGAGGTCGTCCCCCTGGTACCCACAAAAAAAAAAAAATGTGCAACATCACTAGTCATTCGAGAGATGCAAATTAAAACAACACTGAGATACCATCTCACCCCAGAAAGAATGGCTACTATTAAGAAATCAACTAATAACAAATGCTGGAGGGGCTGTGGGGAAAAAGGAACCCTTCTTCACTGTTGGTGGGAGTGTCGACTGGTACAGCCACTGTGGAAGTCAGTGTGGAGATTCCTCAGAAAACTAGGGTTGGAGGTCCCATTTGACCCAGCTATTCCCCTTCTGGGCATCTTCCCAGAAGAATTAAAAACATCGTACCACAGCGATATATGTGCACCCATGTTTATAGCAGCACAATTTGTAATAGCCAGATCTTGGAAACAACCCAAATGCCCATCAACTGAGGAATGGATAAGAAAGATGTGGTATTTTTATACAATGGAGTACTATTCAGCCATAAAGAAGGATAAACTGGAGACTTTTATAGGTAAATGGATGCAACTCGAGAAAATACTCATAAGTGAAATAAACCAGAAGCACATGTGTAAGCATCGTATTATCTCTCTAGTATGAGAAACTGAAAGAGTAAATAAGATCCAAAATGTACAATAGATATGGTGAATCAAAAAGAAACTGGTCAAAAGGAAAGAGAGACTGGAATAGGGAAAAGAAAGAAGGGAAAGGGAAAAAAACAATTGTATATATATATATATATATATATATATATATATATATATATATATATAAGATGGTTAAGATAGATACACTACCATTTTTACTTAGTTCATTGAAGAGTAAGGTTTGTGCCAATAATGTTTGGACAATTGAATGCTAATGTCTGGTGTCCTGAATAACTAACTTAAAGATAGTAATACGTAATGTATTAACCATTGTTACCCTCCTATTATGTTGGTTTGAAAATTTGTTCTTCTTTTGATTTGTTTTTTTTCTTCTCTTTAAAAAAAAGAAAAAAAAAAGATTTAGCTCTAATAAATTGTGCTGCTATAAACAGGGGGATACATATATCACTGCTGTATGATGCTTTTAATTCTTTTGAGAAGATACTTTGAAGGGCAACTGCTGTGTCAAATGGCATTTCTAGTTTTAGTTATTACGTTAGTTTTCTATATAGGGTTCTCTCACTTCGTTGTTTAGACTAATTTCTAAGTATTTAATTTTTCTTGATACTATAATGAACAGTAATATTTTACTAATTTATTTCACCATGGGTTTGCTATTGGCAAACAGAAATGCTATTGAGTGTTGTGTGTTGATAATTTTACTACTAATTTGTTGAGCTTGGTGATTAATTCTATTTATATTTTCATGGATTCTTCGGGTCTTTCATATAAAGGATCATCTTATCTGCAAATAATGATAATTTGATTTCTTCCTTTCCTACACATATCTGTTTTATTTTTTTCCCTCTTCCCTGATTCTCTATGTAATGTTTCAGGTACTACAGTGAACAAAAGTTGTGCAAGTTAATATTCTTGTCTTGTTCCTGATTTTAGATGATGAATACTTTCACAATTCCCCTTTTTAATTTGATGTTCATGTGTGTTTGTCATAAAACATTTTATGAGAGAGATATAAGGTATTTCTATACACGTTTTCTTCACAGTTTTTATTATGAATATATGTTGAATTTTGTTAAAGGCTTTTTTACATCTATAGAGATGATCATGTGATTTTTTTCCCTTGCTTTTATTTAGGTGGTATCCTACATTTATTGATTTGTGTGTGTTAAATTATCCTTTCTTCCCTGGGATGAAGCCTACTTTGTCATAGTGAATGATCATTTTGATGATTGTTGCATTCTGTTTGCCACTATCTTGCTGAGGATTTTTGAGGCTATGTTCATTAAAGGGAATGACTTATAGTTTCCTCTTTAGTGGAGCTCTTGAAGGAGTCCATGCTTTTCAAACTCATGAAAATGTTTGAGAAATGTTAGTATTCCATCATTTCTGAAGTTCTTTTTGTACTCAACATCGACTCCATCAGGTCTGGGGCTTTATCTAATTGGAATTTTTTTTTAGAATTAGTGCCTCCATTTCATTGCCCAGTTTTAGATCATTCAGGGAATTTATATATTTTTTTTTTTAGTTTGGTAATTCATAAATGTCTATTAATCTGTCCAATTATGATAGATTCTCTGATTTGTTGTTGTAAAGTATTCATAGTAGTTCTAATGAACTTCTGGATTTCTGTGGTTCCATTTTGTTTTGGTGATTTTTTGTGCAATTTTTCATTTCTAATTCATAGTCATTTTTTTCTTTCAGGAAGTTTGGCTAAGTGTTTATCAATTTTGTTCATTATTTCAAAGTAACAGATCTTTGGTTAATTTATTCTTTGTGCTGTTTTATTTGTCTCACTTTTATTAACATTTGCTCTGATTTTTATGATATCCTTCCAAGTACTAAGCTTGAGATGGTACTGTTCTTCTTTTGATGTGACTGTGGTAAACACTAATATGTTGTTTTTGTTGTAGAGCTTGCTTTCTTTTTCTAGTGTCATTATTTTTATCAATATACTTCTTTCTTAAATCAGCTAATAATGTGTCCCATAGGTTCTGATATGTTGTATTGAAATTATCATCTGATTCTAGAATTGTTTAATTTCTTCATTTATTTTGTGATCTACTGAGTATTCAGGGTTGTCTTGTTTAACATCCAAAGTTGTATACAAATTTTGTGTTGTCTTTTGTCATTCATTTGTAGTTTCATTGTGCTATGATCAAATAGCATGATAGAATAATTCTGATTGTTTTATCATTACTTAAACACATCTTTGGTCTAGTGTGTGGCTTGTTTGGTAAAAAGTTCCATTTCCTGCTGAGAAGAAGGTGTTTTTTTGTTGTGGTAAGGCACTACACTTTGTAGCTATCCATTAAGGCCCTGTTGTACAAAGTTGTGTTTGTGCTCTGCAATATTTGTTAAATTTTTAGTCTTGATGCTCTTCTGCCTTTTGGGAAAGTGGGATATCACGGTCACCTACTCTGATGGTTTTAATGATTTTTTGTTCCTATATGTCCAGTAGTGTTTATTTTATAAAGTTGAGTGTACAGGTATGCAGTAAACAGTTTTTTTTTTTACTTTATCACTTTCTCTTGAAATGCTTCCTTAACTTGTATATAATGAACTTCTTTGTCTCTTCCAAAAAGATTTAACATGAAGTCCACTTTGCCTAGAATGATATTGCTACCCTTGATTGTTTTTGAGGTTCTTATGGATGCAATATTTTTTATCCTTTGATATTTAGTCTATGAATTTCTTTTTAGATTAAACATGTCTCATGTATACAGCAAATCTGTGGAGTTTTTCCTCTACCCATCCTGCCAATGTGTCTTTTCTCTAAATATTTAGGCCATTCATTGTATGTTATTGCTCATGGGTATTGACATATTTCTGTCATGACATTATTTTTCTGTTGTGCTCACTTTATTTTCCCTTTTGTGTTTCATAGCTTATGCTGCTTGATATATTTATTCTATCATACTTTTTGGCATTGTTGTCCTTATTTCTCCATCAATTTTGAATGATAGTTTAGCAGTCTATATCAATCTGTGTTGAAGTTTGTTTTCTTTTAGGTCTTCAAAAATCTTCACTTTGACCTATTATCACTTTTATATTTCTTTTTGAGACATCTGCTGTAATCCTCACAGGTTTTCCTTTATAGATGAGCTTTTGTTTTTCTCTGACAGCTTTCAAAATTCTGTCCTTGAATTGGACTTCTGGGATTTTGATTGTGACAGGCTCTGGAATGCTATTTCTCTGGCCCTAATTATTTGAAGTTTTATATATGTCTTACTCATCTGTATTTTGAGATCTTTCCCCATACTTGGAAAGTTTTCTTCTATAATTTCTGTAAACAAATATTTTATTCTATTTTTTCTGCCCTCTAATTTTATCTATTTCCAATTTCTGTCTCATCAGTCTTAGCATTATCTAGTAGCACTTTGATCTTTTTTTCTTGTTTTCTTATTGTTTTTAAGACACCTATGAATATATTTTCTTGTTTTTTGAATCTGTACTTGAGATCTGATACTCCTCACATTGGTCACTTCTGCTGTTCATATATTTAATAGAATTCTTTTTGGAATTTCTGTGTGGCACCTTTTCATGGACTCTATTATTTGATTAGCCTGTGATTCATATTTTGAACAATCTTGGTTATGCTTTCTAATTTTTATTTGAATCTTCTTTAAACATATTGGTCAAAGTGTTAAATTCTACTATCTGTTTCATTATGTCATCTTTGAACACTCCATGTCTCTTTGCTTTGTTCTTTATTTCATATAATTCAACTATTCAATATTTGATTTTCTCTCCCTTGGTGCCCCTTGGATCTGCTCTGGGGGAGTTGAGTTACTCTGGAGGCATTTCTTTCCTTGCTTTTTCATGTACCTATTTTTGTGTGTGTGTGCTGAGGCTACAGGTTAAATCAAGTGTAAAACTCTTTTTGGTATGAATTCATCTTTAGTTAGGTTCTGATTTCTCATAATGTAATCTTTGCTTAATTTGTCAGAAGGAATTTTCTACCCCTACAACCTATTCAGTTCAATTATATTACAACCAGTCACTGTGTTGTAGGGAAACAATTCCTAATAGTTTTAACAGCACCCACAGTTCCAAACGGTACATCATTTATGAACATCAATAAATGTTTTGACTATTTTCCCCTTTTATCACTGTCCATTACTGATTATACTATACTGCAACTATCAGTTAATCCTGAATGTGTTAGAAAAGGGGAGTGGAATAAGATAAGGAAGGTGATTAGATGGTAAAAAGATTAGATAAAATGAATTACCAGTAGATGATAAATAGATCAGATGTAAGATTGTGCTGGAATTATTTTTATAGCTAGAGTAAAGGGCTAGTGTTTAGGGGGTTTGAAAGAATATTTGTGGGAGAAGGAGGAGGGATGAAGAAAAAAGGAGTGTAATTAGAGATTATGTGAAGTTATGATATTGTGGGAATTTATTAATATATTTGTAATTAGTGCTGTTTTGATCCTTTCAACACAATTTTCTAAAGCATTACCCAGAAATGCCCATAAATAATGCTACTATTCATGTTAAGCCCTCATCAATTCTTATTCTCTTTTATACATATGCAGGATATATACATACATGGAAATAAAAAGAGGGAGAATAAGGGGATATGAAAATTGAAGAAGAGCAAATAAAAATAGAGAGAAAGAATGTTAAATAGATAAAATAAAGAAAGTGTAATAGAGTAGAATAAATGAAAAAACTTTAAAAATAAACACAAAATAATATTAAGAAAGAGCAGGAAAAAAAGAATGAAAACCCAGATCAGAAAAATAATCAAGAAAACAATGAAAAAAAAAAAAAAACAGGCAATTGCTATAACATACAGCAAGAGGATCCACACAGGTGTTTTTTGATGTAGTCAGAGTCTGATTGCAGATGGTGAAGTTGCTTTTCCTCTAGTTGAATTCTTAAATCCCTGCTTGGAAGCAATGAGGGCTGTCATCCTTTCTGCACCTGCCCCTAGCTCTAAGTTAAGCTTTTGACATGACTTGCTACAGAATTTTGTCTCTGGCACTAGACCTGACCACTTCAATTAATTTGGAAAGAAGAGGGAATGGGTTATTTTGTCCAACACTCAGTTCTTTATCACATTCCACCAAGGACCTCCCACTCTCACTTCCTTTAGTGCAGGGCAAATCCTAAGTCATCACTGTGCTTTCCTTCCAGGAGATATCTGACCAGAAGCCAACTGACCCAAGCACCACTTTCCATTCTTTTACCCTCAGATCTGGGTCTATCCTTTGTCCTTGTCTCAGGGGCTGCACTGTTCAACACATAAAATCTGGTGCAGTCCTCAGGTTTGGCAGAAGTTTTACTTTCCCTTCATGGGATGGTGGCCAGTGGGTAGGCTTTCACACTATTGTAGATATTTCCAGTTTTGGGGGAAATGATAAGAAAGTGCCCACTCTGTTCCACCTCCACTGGCTCTTTCCCTCTCCCCTGTGTCTTCAGGGATGCAATACATGGCCCTCTGCCAGAGACTTTTGCACCATCAACTGCTCATATTGTTCAACCTCTCTGCCTAAGCCAGCGGGCTTCCGTTGTTAATACTGAGTGGTGCATTAGAAAGGATGTCACAGGGCCCGTGAGATGGCTCAGCGGCGTAAACGCCTGCCTTGCAAGCGTGAGGGCCTGAGTTCGACTCCCGGATTCCACATACTAAAAAGGGGCCGGTGATATCGCTCAGCGGCATGGGTGCCTGATGGCGTGTGAGGTCCTGAGTTCAACCCCCCGGTACCCACAAAAAAAAAAAAAAGAACGGATGCCACAGCGAATGTGTTCCCTGGTTTTGGAAAGATAACATGTTGAACGGTTTGCCTGTTTTTGTACTGCTCGATCTCCCTTTCTCTATTTTGAGTTTATTTCTTCTTTGGGAAACTAACTGCAGTCAACTCCATTGCTTGGTTTCCTTTTCCAGGTGGAAGAGAGTATATGCAGGGAGCCTATTCCAGGAATCTGGCCTCTGCAGTGCCGGCTCCTTCTCCCAACCTGTAAGAGGCACTCCAAATGTTATCTGAGTAAAGGCATTTGTTCAACAACCTAGATTGTTTACTTAATCTTCAGGACTCATATTTCACCTTAATTTTCCCTGCCGCAGTGTGTTTGCCTTTCCTTTTTCAGAATAACTGCATTATCCCGTGTCACTCTCCTGACTTTCTCTAATGTACCTCCTCTAATCAGCTATGTGGAAAACTCTAGATGTGTTTCATATTCTTGGAGTAATCACCTTTTTTAAATTGTTTTAATGTATAAACCATTAGTACTAAGGCGATAACCCCCGGAGTCTCTACTACACAGCTGCACCTTCAGGCTTTTATTTTTTCTGTCACAACGTATTACTAAATTATCCATGCAGGTCTAGAACTTGCACTCATTTGGTCTATGCCTCCCTCAGTGCTGAATTTACAGGAATATGCCACCAAGCCCAGCACTGTATTTGTTTTATAAACCATTTTTTCTCTAGCGGTTACACTAGTTCTGAATTATGCTGTATCTCAGATCAATATAACTACTCCCTTTTTTAAAATAGGCAAGTGTGATTTTAAAGTGGTAATTTTGTAGATAACATATTTTTATGTCATGTTTAAATCATGTTAAATCATGTTTTATTTAGACCATTAACATTTAAAATAATTATTGATATCTAACATGTCAATGTATTAATGTATAATAACATTAATTAAAACATATAATTAAAATGCAATAACATATTTTCTTATAGTTTTATATTTGATGACTTTGATTTTAATTTTCCTCTTACAGTAGCTTTGTGCAGTGGATAAAATTGAACATATTATACGCTTCCATTGTCTTTCCTCAATTAGCATATTGAGTATACTATTTTAAACATTGCTTTTTTACTGATTGCACTAGAATATGGGATATACATTTACATCTAATCTAACGCCACATTTAAGTACTGATAATTTCCTTTTCATAGGAAATGAAGGTACCCTATATCTTTTAATCCTAATTATAACCTAAATTGCCTTATAATATGCTTTAATTTATTGCATGCATCATTAAGAGGCAATCAATGACTACATTGTTACTAGCATTATTTTAAAAAGTTACTTGATAGATCAGTGAAGATTGACAAAAATAATTAATAAATTATTTTATTAATTAATACTGTTTAATTTTTATGTAGATTCATTATCTTGATCTATATGATTTCTTTTTCTCCATATTTTATTGACTACTTCTTCCATGCCAGGACTACCAATGAAATATTTGATCGAATTTTGTTTTCCTAATAAGTATTTATTCTTTTTTCACTTTGAAATATAGTTCCCTGAGTAAACAGTTATTAGTTAGTAGTAATTTTCTTTAAAGAATGTTAAACATTTTATTTCATGATTTACTTGTTTGTGTAGTTCTGATAAAGAAAATCCTATGCAATCTTTATCTTTGATTTCTAGTTATGTTATTTATTTTTATTTAAAATTTCTATCTCTTCTATTAAGTAGATGTTTGAAACACCATCCACTTTTTTCCCATTAGAAACATTTGTTTAATAATGTTATGTTCAATTTATTATTTAATAATTTTAAAATCGGTTATATCAAATTCTGGTTTTGTAGTTTTTTCTGTCCAGTCAAGCATTTTCCCTTGAAAATATTTATGTAATTGTTGCCCTTTGCTACATCTTTTAATGTTGAAAAATCTTACCCAGAAAATGGAATTTATTTAGATAAGATTTAATCTCAATTTTCAATTTTATCCACCTAGGAATTGTTTTTTCTCTTTATTTTACTCAGGAGTGCCTGTGGTTTGAATTTCTTCTGGTTACCTTGTTCTATACTTTCTGTCTTGAATTTCCATAAAAGTTGATTCTAAATAATATCTTGAACTTGCAGTTTTTTCATTTGCAATCCCTGGTTATACAGGAATCCTACTGATGTGGCTGTATGATTTCCAGTAACAGCAAGCAGCCTATAGTCCTGTGTCATTGTCTGAGACTTCCAGTGAATGTGTGTCATTGGGATATGACTGTCAGAAGCACTTCTTAGTCCTCCCACCTTGGTTAACAGAGAAAAACAGAAATTACATGAGTTAGTTTTTTTCCCTCAGTACTGTGTTACACTCTACTAAAAATGTTTAAGGCTGTAGTAAAATAGTTTCAGTAAGAAAAGCATTTGTTAAGAAGAAGAGAATGTTTTGGGTGTATTTAAAAAATTCACTTTACTCATTTTTTGTTGAGCAGTATAAAAATATTTGCTCCTAATCTTGAAATATAGGGAAATTAATGTAGGTCTTTGGAACTGAAATTCATAAAATTATCTATCTTCCTGGTCTAGAAAATTTAATTTTCAAACTTATCAACTCTGAGGTTCCAGCAATTTATTAATTATAGTTTAAATTTTCTTTCTCTAATAATGACTCTAGGAACAGACCTCCCTTTCTGGGATTATGCTGTGGTACGCTTGGGTTCTCTTTGAATGGCTGTCTAGTTTTAGAGGCAGCAGTTTACCCCATGATCTCAATTCTCTAATGAGCTATGAAGATTTTTTCTGTTTTAGTTTGTACAGTGTTTTTCTTTCTACCAGGATTTTAATAATAACTTCCAAGCTTTATACATATCATATCAGAGATCCATAACATATGCTTTTAATGCCCCAAATTCCCTTTGAACTTTTTTTCTGTATCTTACAAATGCTGGCATGCTGTATTTTGTTAGTTTAAGACTTTTAAATGTCTCCTGAGATTTCTAATTGGACATTTTTTTACATGTATATTGTGCACCATCAAAATATTTGTAAATACCAGATAAAACTGTATTTCTTTTGTTTTTTTGGATTCCATTGTGTTCAGAGAACATAATTTGATGTATATTACCTAAAATACCTAAACATGTGATTTATCAAATAGAATGTGATGTATTTTGATAAATATTCTTTATAAGCTTGAGAAGAATGTGCATTCTACTCTATAAGGTTAAGTATATTATAAAATCAGTAATACATATATATGATTTATAGTGTCTTTAAGATCAATTATATGAATATAGATTTCCTGCATGTTTTATCTATCAATATAAGCCTTCAACTGCATCAAGAGCTGTCTAGAACTCCTTGAAACAGTATAATTTTTTGTCTCAGAAAATTAGGAATTTTTGTTAGGTTCATTCATGTTGAGAATTGTTAATTAGTTGCATACATCTGTTAATGAATATAGTTTCTATTAATTATTTTGCCAGCTGTTAATATGTATACTCCAGATTTTTTGATTTATGCTCTCACAGTAATTTATATCTTAAATAATTATATACTGGGGCAAGTATTACAAATGTGTATTCTCATTATTTTTCTGTGGCAAATCTAAATTAGTAACTACAATGCAGTATTGAGACTAATTAAATTATCTATCAGTGAAATTAGAATAGCACTTTATAACATAACTTTGAAATATTTAGTTAAATACTAGATATAAAATTCCAAATGTTGAAAATTATGGAAATTATTATATACGGAGTATATTTTAAATACCACTTCAGTAGGCCAAAAGAAAATTCTATTTCTCTACTTTAGTTGATAAATGCTAGTTTTAAAAAAACATTAAATTTTATTTCCTTTCATTATAATCTCTTATTGACAGTTCTTTTGAATTGATGTGCACTGTAGAGAAACCCTGTGATTGTAAGCAGTGTGAGAAAAAATTTTTATAAACTAGTCTTTAAGTACATGAAAGAATTCACAGTGGTGTGAAGCCTTATGAATGTAAGTGTTCTGGGAAGCCATTCATGTGTTCCTTTTTCCTTCTAATGCATAATGGTTTTCATAATAGAGAGCATATAAATGCAAGCAGTGTGGGTAAGAATTTGTGTACTCTACTCAAAAAGCTGAAATGCCTTAAAGTGGAGGGATGCCTATCTATATCAGCAATATGATCAAGTGTTCCATCAAGTATTCTTCAAATGCATGAATGTATTCACAACAGAGAAACCTAATATGAGCTGCATGGGAAAGCCTTTTTTCCTCTTAATATCAATAAGTTGTACAAACTCACAATATTGAGAAGCACTGAGTTTGTTCACCATGTGGAAAACATTTAGATGTTCCACTTTCCTTTGCAAACACAAAAGCAATTACAAGGATAGAGAAATATGTATGTAAGCAAAAACGCTTCATTCATTCCAATTCTCTTCAAATACATAAAAGCAATCATGAGAAAGATAAGATATTATGTGGCAGGATTCATTATCATATGAGGATTCTAGTATATATGAAAATGCATACCTGAGAGGAGAGGTTGCATTACAGTATGAAAAACCATCTAATTATCTTGGTTCCATTCACAAATGCAAATGTATACAGCATGGAGATAAAACCCTTGAGTAAAAGAGATGTTCAGAAGACTTCAGTTCATTCATTTGAAAGGATGCACATTGAGTCACACTCTGTGAATGCAAGGGCCATAAGAATATTTGTAGTTTTAACAAATATTTTTTTAATTTCAAAAAAAGAAAACAATGATGCAGAATTTCAAAACAAGCTAATAGGGGATTAACAATGGTTAATATATTGAATATTGTTATCTTCAAATCTGTTGCTCAGATTACAAGATATAGGCATGAAAAATTGATCAAATAATAGAAATGCAAACTCTTCTTTTCAATGACTAATAGAAATTAGTAGTATAATTATCTTAGCTATCATATATATATATATATATATATATATATATAATATGTATATATTCTTTTCCATTTCTTCTTTTCTCCTTTCCCCCATCCCAGTTGTTCTTTCCTTTTGAACAATTTCTTCCTCTCTCACAATATCTATTGTATATTTTTTATCTTATTTACTCTTTCAGAGTCTTACACTAAGGAGACAATATGATGTTTCCACATGTGAGTCTGATTTATTTCATTTATGAGTGTGGTCTCAAGTTGCATCCATTCACCTATAAATGGATCATATTTATCCTTCTTTATAGCTGAGTAGTACTCCACTGTATAAAAATACCACCTCTGTTTGATCCATTCCTTTGTTGATGGGCATTTGGGTTCTTTCCAATATTTAGCTATTATAAATTGTGCTGCTATAAACATGGGTGCACATATATTGCTGTGATATGATGTTTTTAATTCTTCTGGGAAAATACTCAGAAATGAAATAGCTGGGTCAAATGGGCCTTCTAATCCTAGGTTTTGAGGAATCTCCACACTGATTTCCAGAGTGGTTTGTTCCTTTTTCCCCACAACCCCACCAGCATTTGTTGTTGTTTTATTTCTTGATGATAGCCATTCTTTCTCAGGTGAGATGGAATCTCAGTGTTGTTTTAATTTGCACCTCTCTTGGCCAATTAACAAATAATTTTAAAGTCCAGTGAAAATTCTTTCTGTGGTAAAATCCTAACAATGTACATTATGTGAATAGACAAATGCAAAATTATTTGGGTAAATTTCTCCATATGTCCCACTTTCAGGAAATGTAAAGATTATAAATTTATTGTCCTTATCAGAGGTTTTATTCCCAGTAGTGGGTATTGCATCCAAGACTTTCCTCTGAGATAAATCCCTGCAAGTTCAAAAAAATTATTATTTGAGATGGGATTTCACTAAATTTACATTTCATTATTTATATTTGAAATTGCAGTCCTTCTTCCACAGCCTCACACAGTTGTGGAATTATGTTCAAGCACAACCAACACATCTGGCTACCATCCCTCTATATCTGGACCATGTTTGTCTCCTTCTTGCTCTTAAAAACAAATGTCATGTCATATTTCCATAAGTATTACATATGAGATAGTGGATTTATTTTGTATTGTTTTATTTTATTTTATTTTATTTTATTTTATTTTATTTTATTTTTTTGTATTAGATGTGCTCAAGTTTGAGCCCTGTAGCATTGTGCCCCTCAGATAATTCTTCCCTAAACATTTTTTTAAATTTTGAATACAAGTCTTGCTACTTTGCCTTTGCTTGCTTTGAATTCATGGTCCTTTCTCAGCCTCTCAGGTTATTATAAGCATCCACAATTTTGCCCATTTAGTGTCTTAGTTTTACAGATTAGGTTTATTTATCTCAAATGACTTAGTTAAAATGGAATAGTCCCAAGTTTATTATGTGGAGGTTGTAGATATTTCATCTCTTTTCTTCAGTGTTTCTTTCTTTGTAATGTAGATTGAACCTAGGAACACTCATGTGCTTGGAAATGAGTTAGACTATAAGCTCTATTCTCAGACATTTTATGTTTTATTCTGAGATTTTCACTAAAGTTGCCCAGGTTAGCCTTGAACTTCTGCCTTAGCCTCCTGATTAGCTGGGATTATACTTGTGTTTGAAGAAGCAGCCACAAAACTATATATTTCTTAGTAATTATATATATTTAATCTACCTGTTTGCATGGACAAAATTGACAGTTTTGGGATGATGGTTAACTATTGTTAGAGCACTTGCTTATGATAGGCAAGGGAATGGTTTTGATCTTAATTATGACATGAAAAGAATCTTTAATTTAGATAATGTACTTTGTCTTCAAACCAGACTTCAGTATATATTCCTTAAAAAGAGAATGTTGTGCTAGCCAGATTTCAGAATAAAAATATATAGTCTTCATTTGGAGAGAGGATATGTGAAAATATTCTAGTGTAATCATAGATTATATGAAAAATAATTATGTCAAGATTTTAATCATTAGAGTAACAGTTACATGGGAATAGAAATTCTAATTTTTTTCTCACATAAATTGTACATTTTTCTTAGTTACTTTCTTTACCACTGGGAGAAAGTGCTAAACACCTCCAACTTAGAGAAGAGGAAGTTTGTTTTGACTCACGTTTACAGTCAATGGTCAACTGGCTCAAAGAAAGATGTGGATTCATGACAGGGTCTCACATGGAGGAAAGCTGTTCACATCATGGTAGCCAGGAAATGGAAAAAAGGGGGAGCTGAGGATGGAGATATTTTCTTCCAGGTCACTCCTCTTCCAAACACACTCCATCTCTTAACAGCACATTCAGCTATGGTTGCATTATTTAATTAATCCATCATTCAGAATAGCACCCGTATGATCCAATTATTACAGGGAAATAATTCCCAACCTTTTACATGTGTCAAGATTGTGGCTTATGGTGCCAAACAATTGACTCACAAACAATGAAGGTGAAAACAGGAAAGTTTTATTAAGAGAAAAATCCTGAGAGTGAGAAGGATTCCAAAAATTGGGTAAGCATGCTTTATGAGCTAGCAAGTGGCCTATTTTGGGGAAAAGTCCATGCGCTGCTGAGAAGAATCTCTATTACATTGTTGGGTGGAAAATTCTGTAGGTGTCTATGAAGTCCGTTTGTTCAAAGGTTCAGTTAAACTCTGGAATTACTTTGTTGATTTTTGTCTAGATATATTTTTAACTGATACTGAGTCTTGCTGCTATAATTGTGGTGATGTTTACCTGATTTTTTACATCCAGTATAGTTTATTTTATGAAGTTGAGTGTGCTGGTGTTTAGCACATACATGTTTATAATAATTATCTCCTTTTGTTGAACTTTGCCATTAACCAGTATATTGACCTACTTTGTCTCTTCTGATCACTTTTGGCTTGAAATCCACTTTGTCTAAAAATAGGGTAGATACTCCTAATTCTTTTGGGGCTCCTGTTGTATGAACAATAGTTCTATCTTTTGAATAAAGAAAAATGGAATAAAGTAATAATAAGAAAAAAAATTGAAAAGTAAAAGAAAATAATAAAGAAAAGAATTCAAATAAGAAAAAATCCAATGCCCTCCTAAAAAGTGGAGAAAAAAGAAGATATACATTTAGAAAAAAATTTTCCTGTTTATTTGAATAAGTGGTTTGTTCCCAGAATCAACAGTTTTGGAATCCTCACTGATAGGGGGACTTTGGAGTTTCATCTGTGGAGAGGACACTCTGCCAAGACCATTCCTTGTCAGAACCCTGAGAGCTGTATGCAAGAATGCCCTGGCATTGGAGTTTTAATTTTGGGTATTGAAGCTTTTTGTTTTTAAATGTTTTAATACTTCTTAATTTAACATTTTATTTTATTAGTACATGTTTGCAGTAGAAATAGTTTACAGTCATGTTGGGGAGTGGGTATATGTGCATAATACAGCTTGTTTCTTCTTTTATTATAATCCCTTCCACATTTTCTCCCACCTCCCTCCATTCTTCTTTAATTCCCCTATCCCAATTATCATTCTTGGTGATATTATTACTCTTACCTCGCGTTATGGCATATAATATCTGCATTTACTGAGATTATTAAGTACCCGTATATGGCTTATTCTTATTCTACTTATTTTCCTTTCCTCTGCTCCTCACCCCTCACCATTGATCCCTTGGACCACATCCCTATTGCCAGAGATCAAATTCCAGTTTCTCACTCCAGGGAGACAATGTGATATTTAAACATGTGAGTATGATTTATTTCACTTAAAATTATGGTCTCAAACTAAATCATTTTTCCTAGAATTACATCAAATTTATCCACCTTGATGGCAGAGTACTCCATTATATAAAAAAATCATATCATCTTTATCTAATCCTTGGTTAATGGCATTTGAACATTGATTTTATGTCTCGCTGCACTATTGAATTTAGTCATTAAATCTATAAGTCTTTTGGTGCAGTTTTTGAGGTCTTCTATGGAAAGTATCATGTCATCTGCAAATGATAATTTAAATTCTTCCTTTCCTATCCATATTCCTTTTATTTCTTTCTATTGTCTAATTTCTCTGGCTAATGTTTCCAGAATTATATTGAATAGGAGAGGTGATCGTGGATATCCTTCTTATTTTCCTGATTTTAGAGTGAAAGCTTTCAGTTTTTGAACATTTAGTATAATGTTGGTTGTTGATTTGTCACAGATGGCTTTTATAAGATTGAGATAAAGACCATCTATTTTGATTTTCTGTAGGGTTTTTGTCTTGAATGAGTGTCAGACTTTGTCAAAAGTTTTTCTGCATCTATTATGATGATCATGTGATTTTTGTCTTTTGCTCCATTGACATGGTATGTTATGTTTATTGATTTGCATATATTGAACCACCCCTGCATTCCTGGGATAAATCCTACTTGGTCATAGTGTATAACCTTCTTGATGATTTGCTGCACTCTGTTTGCCAGTATATTATTAAAGATTTTTGCATCCATGTACATTAGGGAGACTGTTGTAAAATAGATACTGTGAAATGGGAAGTTATTGTTCAAAAGGAAAGAGCTATGGTAGAGGAAGGGGGAAAGGAAGGAAGCGAAAAGGAAAAAGGTGATTAAAAAGAATAAAAGTAGAAACAAAGCTTTGTAAATATGAAGAGGAAGATGTGTTGATGTGAGAAGAGGGGACTGGGAAAAATGAGGAATTTAAATATATCATGTACTTGCACAAATATCCTATGATGAATATGATACTTATGTATATCTAAAATGGACCAATAAAAAAAGAGATCAAACATCTTCTCCACTTCTATCCATCCTTTATTATTTTCTTTGTTTGTACTTTGTCTCACTCAAATGAGAGATATGATGTGGTATTTAAGCTTGTGTTTCTGGTTTATTTCACTTAAAATTATATATTCCAGGCACATCAATTTTCCTACAAAAGTCTCAAATTTGTCGTTCTTTAAAGCTGTGTAGTATTTCATTTTATATAGATACCACATTTTATTTATACAATCATCTTCTGATGAGTATACAGACATTTTCCAGGATTTAACTATTAAATATTTTGTCACTGTAAATTTTGGTATGCGTGTATTTCTGCTGTTTCTCATCTTCAGTGGTGGTGAACCAATGGCATGCCTGCTGCAGTGTGCTTCATTATTTAAAGTTGTAAATGGTTCGCTTTCATTGTCTTAAGCTTTTTGGAGAAGATAAGTAGAAGAAAGATAGCTGGGTCCTATGGAATTTCTAATTTCAGTTTTTTGAAAAATCTTCCTACTGATTTTGATGTTTGCAGTGGCTTACATTGTCACAAACAATGAAGGAGGGTCCCTTTGTCACCACAGCCATGCCAGGATTTGTTGATTTCTTAATGATTACTGCTCTTTCTGGAGAAAGATGGAATCTTAAAATTTGCATTTCTCTAATATCCAGAGATGTTGAACATTTTAAAATATATTTGTACTCCATTTGAATTTCTTCTTCTGGGAAATGTTGGTTGATTTTTCTTGCCCATTTCTTCAATGGCTCTTTAATTTTAGGGGTTTTAATAATTTTAGTTCTTTGTATATTATAGATATGAGTCTTCTGCATGAGGAATAGCTGTCAAAATATTTTTCCCATTCTATATGTTGTCTCTTCACTCTATTAATTGATTCTTTTGATGTATAGAAGACTTTGTTGATTCTGGCTTTTATTTTTTGTGCAATTGAAGTTCTTTCCTACAGGAAAATTCTTTCCTACACCTATGGCTTCAAGTGTGCTACCTACTTTGTCTCTGAGAGGGTTGAAACTTTCTGTTTTAATGTTTAGGTCTTTGATTTTTTTAAATTTAATTTAGTATATGGTGAGAGATAACGGTCCAATTTCAGTCTTCTGTAAAGAAATACCAACTTTTCCCAACACTACATGTTGAATATGCTAACTTTCTTCCAACATAAGCTTTTGGCCCCTTTGTCAAAGGTCAAATATTTAAATGTGACTAGGTATAAATGTTTTTGTTACAGTGCTATGCCATATTATTACCTTTGCTTTGTAGTATAGCTTGAAATCAGGTATTGCAATGTTTCCTGCTTTGCTCTTTCTGCCTAGAATTGCTTTTACTCTTCTGGTCTCTCTTGCTTCCAAATGAATTTTAGCTCTGTTACCTCTCATTCTGTAAAATATGCTGTTAGCATTTTCATTGGTACTACATTGAATCTGTATAACATTTTCATGTTATGGTCATTTGGAGAATATTTGTTTTGCTTATCCAGAAGCAGGAGACATTTTCCATTTTCTGATGTCCTCCTTAATCTCTTTTTTCAGAGTACTGTAATTTTCTTTGCAGAGGTCCTTCACTTCCTTGGTTAGAGTAATTCCTATATATTTCAATTTTTTTGAAGCTAGTATGAATGGTATTGCAATTTTCTTTTCACCAAGTTCATCATTGATGTACACAAATGCTAATTAATGATATTTATATATTGATTTTCTATTCTGCTACATTTTTGAAGTTGGTTTTTCATTGTAAGTGTTTTTTGGTGGAGTTCTTTTTGTCTTCTATGTTGAGTATCATGTCATCTGCAAATAATGATAATTTGAGTTTTTTTTTTCATATCCCATTTATTTCATTCTCTTGCCTGACTGCTCTGGCTAATGATTCAAGTAATGTTTTGAATAAAACTCGTGATAGTGGACATCCTTGGCTTCGTCCTGATTTTAAGATTTCTTTTAGATTTTCCTCAACCAATGTGATGCTGGCTATTGGTTTGTTATAAATAGCTTTTATCATATTAAATTTTGGTCCTTCTATGCCTGTTTTCTTCGTGATTTTTATCATAAATGAGTGTTCAATTTTCTTAAAAGCATATTCTGCCTCTATTGGTATGATCACATGATTTTTTACTTTTCTTCTATTAATATTGTGTAATACATTTATTCACTTATGTATACTGAACCATCCTTGCATCTCTTCGATGAAACCTACTTGGTCATGATGTGTCATTTTTTGTTAATGTACTGCATTCTCTTTGATGATATCTTATTGAGAATTTTTGCATCTATGTTCATTAAACTGATTGGCTTATAGTTTTATATTTTATTTGGGCCTTTATCCAATTTTGGGGTCAGGGTGATACTGGCTTTCAAAAATTTACTTGGCAGCACTCCATCTCTTTAAATTATTTGAAAATCTTGAGAAGCATTGATAATACAACATCCTTAAAGATTTTGTAGAACTCAGCAGTGAATCCATCAGGTCCTCAGATTTTGTTATATGTTAGATTCTTTATTATTGTGTTGATTTCACTTCTTGTTATTGAGTTATTAAGCATCTTTATGTCAATTTGGTTTAATTTTGGTAGTTTGTGTGTTCTAGGGCTCTGTACAATTCTTCAAATTTTTCTAATTTGTTGCAATATAATTTTTTGAAGTAGTTACAGTCTTCTGGATTTTGTCATTATCTGTTGTGATTTCACGTTTTTCATTTTAAATTATTTTTTGTTTAATTAAGTTTATTGGTACAATTTAAGTATATATAAAATGATCACACACATCATAGGGAATTTTTACCTGTACATAGTATACTTTGATTTCTCTTTTCTTGTTTCCTCCCACTCCCCTCCCTTCAACCCCTTTTCCCCTCTTAATTTACAAGGTTTGCTTCCCTTTTAACCTTCATTTTTCATTTTTTCTTTCCCCAAACTTCCTTTCCCCTCCCCTCTCCCTAGCTCTACTTTCATTTTGAGCAATTTCTTCCCATTTCACCATATCTCTTGTATAATTTGTTTCTTATTTATGCTTTCATTTTCTCACATTAATGAGACAATGTGATATTTACACATGTATGCCCAATTTAACTCACTTAAGGGTATGGTCACAAGGTCCATCCATTTATAAATAAATATCTGATGTTTATCCTTCTTTATGGCAGATTATTACTCCATTATATTAAAAAAACATTTTTTCCATTCATTGGTTAATAAGCATTTGAGTTGTTTCCAAGTTTTAACTTTTACAAACTGTGTTGCTATAAACATGGGTGCCTATATATCACTGTCGCATGGTGCTTTTAATTCCTTTGAGAAAGTACAAAGAAGGGGAATACCTGGATCAAATGGGACCTCTAGTCCTAGTATTTGTGGAATCTCTACACTGATTTCACAGTGGTTGCACTAGTCTACATTCCCACCAGCAGTGGAGAAGGGTTCTCTTTTCCCAACAGCGAAACCAGCATTAGTTATTGGTTAATATTTGCATAATAGCCATTATTTCTGGAGTGAGATGGAATCTCAATTTTTTTAATTTGCATCACTTGAATGACTTGTGATGCTAAATATTTTTTCATATGTTTTTTTGCCACTTGTACTTTTCATCTGAGAATAGTGTATTCATTTCAGATGCCCATTTTTGGTTTGGGTCTTTGAATTTAAAGGATCTGATTTTTTTACAACATTTTATACCTTCCATATATTAGTCCTTTGTCTCAGGAGTGACAGGTTAAATATTTTCCCACTCTGTGGGCTGCCTTTTCACTCTATTGGTGATTTCTTTTCCTGTGCATAAGATTTTAATGAGATGAGATCCCAGTTGTTGATTCACTGTAGTATTTTCAACGCAATCTGGGTTTTGTTCATAAAGTCTCTTCCTACACCTATGTCTTCCAGAGTTGCACCTATTTTCTGTTCTAGCACATTTAGAGTTTCTGTTTTAATATTTAGGTCTTTTATCTATTTTGATTTTAGTTTAGTGCATGTTGACAGACATGAGTCTAGTTTTAGTCTTTGGCATGTGAAAAGCCAGTTTTTCCAGCACCATTTTTAAAAGAGGCTATATATCTTCTAGAGAATGTGTTTGGCCCTATTGTCAAAGATCAGTGGCTGAGTGTGTTTTGAGTTGCTTCTGCATCTTTTACTCTGTTCTGTTGATCTTCTAGTCTTATTTTTGCCAGTACCATGCTGTTTTTTAACACTGTAGCTCTGTAGTATAACTTGAAGTCACAAATTGTGATGCCCCCAGCCTTGCATTTGTTGCTTTTGCTATTGTAGGTCTCTTCTAGTTCTAAATGCATTAAAGGATCATTTTCCCTGGTTCTGTGAGGTATGTTAATAGTATTTTGATTGGGAATGCTTTAAATCTGTATAACAGTTTTGGGAGTATGGGCGTTTTCTCTATGCTAGTTCTTCCTACTCAAGAAAAGGTATAGGGGCTGGTGAGATGGCTGAGCGGCATAAGTGACTGCCTGGCAAGCGTCAGATCCTGAGATCGACCCCCGGTACCCACAAAAAAAATAAATAAAAGAAAAGGTATAGGTTTCCATTTTCTGATATCCTATTCGATCTCTTTTTTAGAGTACTGTAATTTTCAATGTAGATATCTTTTATTTCATTTGTTACATTGATCCCGACGTATTTCTTTTTTTTTTTGAGATTGTTACTTATGTACATGTGTGGTGTTCATTTTTGAGTGTTGACTTTGCATCCAGCTACATGACTGAATTTTGTTATTAAATCTATAAGTCTTTTGGTGTAGTTTTTTGGTTCTTCTGTGTAGAGTATCATGTCATCTGCAATTGATAATTTAAATTTTTCCTTTCTTATCCTTATTCCTTTTATTTCTTTCTCTTGTCTAATTGCTCCGGCTAGTGTTTCCAGAACTATATTATACAGGAGTGGGGATAGTTCCTGATATTGGAATGAAAGCTTTCAGTATTTATTTTTGTGTGTGTGGGTACCAGAGGTCAAACTCAGGACCTTGCACACCAGCAGGCACCCATGCTTCTGAGTGACATCACCAGCCCCTTTTTCATATGTGGGTACTGGGAGTCAAACTCAGGACCTTGCACTTGCCAGGCAAGTGCTTATGACGCTGAGCTATCTCACTGGCCCAATCTTTCAGTTTTTGAACATGTAGTATAATGTTGGATTTTGTTTTGTTACAGATGGCTTTTATCTGATTGAGATAAACACCATTTATTCCTATTTTCTATAGGGTTATTATCATAAATGGGTGTGGACATTGTGAAATTTTTTTTTGCATCTCGAGATGATCATGTGATTTTTGTCTTTGGCTCTGTGGATATGGTGTATTATGTTTATTGATTTGTGTGTGTTGAACCATCCCTGCATTCCTGGGGTGATTCCTTCTTGGTCATGATGTATAGTCTTGTTCATGATTTGTTGCATTTTTTTTCTAGTAACTTATTGAGAATTTTTGCATATAAATTAATAAGAGAGATTGGCCTATAGTTCTCTTTTTTTCTTTGGGCTTTTCTCTGGTTTTGGTATCAGGGTAATACTTACATCTAGGAATCAGTTAAGAAAAATTGCTTCCCTTTCAATTTCATTAAAGAGTTTGAGGAGTAATGGCATTACATTTTTTCTAAAGTTTTAAAAATCATCAGTGAATTCATAAGGACCTGGGCTTTTCTTTGTTGGTATGTTTTCAATTACATTTTCAGCTCCATCAATTGATATTGTTATTAAATTTTTTTATATCTTCTTGATTCAACTTTGGTAATTCTTATGTACCTAGAAATCTGTCCATTTTTATGTGTTTTCCATATTAAAGATTCTCAAAGTAGGTATTTATGATTTGAATTTTCAAATGATCCATAATGATTTCTCCCTTTTCATTCTTAACTGCATGAATTTGAATCTTTTGTTTAATTTTTTTGATAAGTTTTGCTAATGATTTCTCAATTTTATTTAATCTTTCATAGAACTAATTCTTTGATTCATTGATTTTCTCTAATGTTTTCTTCATTTCAATTGCATTCATTTCTTCTCTGATCTTTAAAATTTCCTCCCTTGTATGGGCTATGGGCTTGAGATTTCTTGTTTTTCTAGAATCTTGAGGTGCAACATTATGTTGTTTATTTGTGCTCATTCTGTTTTCCTGCTATGATAATTCACTGCCATAAATTTCCCTTATAGGGTTGATTTCATTGCATCCTATATGTTCTGGTATGTTGTATCGGCATTTTCATTTAATTGTAGATATTGTTTAATTTCTTCTTTAATTTCATCTGTGACCCATTAGTGATTCAGGAGGGAGTAATTTAATTTAAATGTGATTATGGAGATTTTGTGGTTTCTTTTGCCATTGATTTCCAATTTCATTGCACTTTTAAGATAATATGCATGGGATAATTTTGTTTCCTTTGCATTTACTTAAGCTTATTCTATGGGTTGGTATGTGGTGTATTTTATAGAGGTCTTGTGCACAGCTGAGAAAATGTGTATTATGATATTGTGGGATGTAACACTGTAAGCATTTACTAAGTCCATTTGTTCACAGATTTGGTTTAGTTCTGATACTTCTTTGCTGATTTTTTGTCTGCTTGATCTATTTGTGACAGTGTGGTATTACATCCCCCCATTACAATTGTGAGTGCCTATTTGAGTTTTCATGTCTAGTAATATCTATTTTATATAGTTGGGTGCTCCTGTATTTGGTATATAATAATGATTGATATCTCTTCCTCTTGAAGTTTTATCCTAACAACAATGTAGTGACCTTGTTAATCTCTTGATCATTCTTGGTTTGAAGTTCACTTTCTGTGCAAATAGAATAGCTGTCCCTGCTTTTTTTCTGGGTTCCTGTCCCACAGAGTATTGCATTCCCTCCTTTGACTTTCAGTCTAGGAATTTCTGTTTGAATTAAATGTGTTTCTTGTGTACAAGATAGTGTTGGATCTTGTTTCTTGATGAATTCTGCCAGTCTGTTTCTTTGAATTGAGCCCATTTACATTGATGGTTATAACTGATATGTATTGGCTTATCTTACTCATGATATTTTCCTGCTTTTGGTTTCCCTTTTTCCCCCTCTGTTTAATTGCTTGCCCTTTCTGGTGGTTTGTTTCTATTGGTGTTCTTGGAATTGTGGTCATATTTATCTCATATTAGAATATCTTTCAGGGCCAGTGAGATAGCTCAGTGTCATAAGAGCCTGCTTGGCAAACACGAGGTCCTGAGTTTGACTGCCAGTACCCACCTACAAAAAAAGGGCCAGTGATATCGCTCAGCGGCACAGGTGCCTGCTGAGCGTGAAGTCCTGAGTTTGACCCTCAGTACCCACATACACACACACACAAAATAGAATATCTTTCAGTAGACTTTGTACAGTTGGTTTAGTGATCATAAATTTCTTTAGTTGATCTTTGTCATGGAGGTATATTTTTTCACCATTAATTTTGAAAGATGGTTTTGCAATGTACATCAATGTTGATTGGAAGTTGTTTTCTTTCAGAACTTCAAATACTTCACTCCAAGCTCTTGACTTGAAGGTTTGTATTGAGAAGTCTGCTGTGATTCTTATGAGCTTTCCTTTACTGGTGTTCTGTTTCTTTTCTCTAACAACTTCAAAAAGTCTGTACTTGTGCTGAATTTCCAGGATCTTGATTATTGTATGCCTTGGTATAGATTTATTGTGGTCATGGATAATTGGAATTCTATATGCCTCAATTATCTGTATGTCAGATTATTTTCCCATGCTTGGGAAATTTTCTCCTATGACATCTGTAAATGTTATTTGTATGTTATTTGTGTTGACTCCTGTTCTTTCATTGATGCCAATCCATCTTATATTGTTCTTATTTCCATTATTTTGCTGCTGTTGAATTGCTTTTTTCTGGTCCATTGTTGTTTTTAACATACCTTTCCTTTTATGATCACTAACCACGATCCTGTCTTCCAGGTCTGATAGTCTATTTTCACTTTCTTCCATGTGGTTTTATAAACTTTCTGTGGAATTTTTAGTTTCCTTGATATTTGTTTGAATCTGTTTCACGAATTCCATTTCTTTTGTATGTTGGACATTCATGGTTTCCAACATTTTCCTATACCCTCTATTTTTTCAATTTATGTCTACTCTGAATTTGCTGAGCAATTCCTTTTTATGGTCATCATTTCTCTTTATATGCAAGAGATTATTTCTGATCTGAATTCTTCTTTAGCTTCATGTATTTGTTCCTTTACTTCTGTTGCTATCATTTCAGAAATTTCAGGTGTGTGTCTTCCATTTTCCTCTCTCATTTTCTTCTGGACTTGTTCAGGGTGGACTGGAGATCCAGGTTTTCATTTTGCTTCTGCATCATTTCATTTTCTATTTTTAATAAATTTATTTTCTTTTCTGTGTTGATTCTTATAAGTTTCTTTTTAAAGTTCATAGCTTTATCACTAGTATCAAGGCATCCCTGGGAAACAACTATTTTTCAAGGTTGTCTTGTATGTGTAGAAGGTTTTTGGTTTTTTTTGTGGATACCAGGGGTCGACCTCAGGATCTTGCGTGCCAACAGGCGCCCGTGCCACTGAGTGATATCACTGGCCCTTTTTTTGTATGTGGGTTCCGGCAGTCAAACTTGGGCCCTCACGCTTGCCAGGCAGGCACTTAAGCCACTGAACCATCTCACCGGCCCTGGTTTTTGGTTTTTATGTCTGTCCCAAGATCCAAGTTTCCCAGTTATTAAGGTTGAGATGTTTGTATCTATTTGGCTCAGTCCTCAGTTCTTTGATACTGGGATCTGATGATGTTTATTAACCAAGAACTTCAAAGTGCTGTTATACAAAGGAGAACAACAGATTACAAAAGATATGACAACCTAGCTAAGTAGTATAATTAGCAATAGCAATAGCATTAAGCACAGCTTAGAATCTGACAATGGTAACTATTAATTTGGTACCTTTAACAATGGGAGCAAGATCTACATTTATATAACAGAATCTAACCTAAATTGGGAGCTTGAATGCAAATTATTTCCACTTGGTAAAGTGATTTTACCCTGTATTGGGGAAATTTAGGAGGGATTGTGGATAAAACAGAGATAAATGAACAGAAATATAGTAGAAGCAAGGGTGGACAACAAAGGATGATCACACAAGTTTTGGGAAACTAAAGAAGTTGGCAAAGGAGAATGAATGAAGGAGTAAGAAAGGGATTATTGAAGTTCACCAGAAAGATTGGAGAGAATATTCACTCACATAAAAATACGATTAATTCAAGAGAAATATTTGAGGAAAAGGAGAAAGAAGATGAATAGATTCCAATAAAAATATAGGTAAAAGACCTAAAGAAAAAATCAGGAAAAAATGGAAAATGAAACAAGCCAGCAAAGAAAGAAAAAAATATATTTCCACTTGTGTCTACCAAGAGTCCAAAACTACTAGGTAACGCTGTTGAGCCTACAGCAGTGTTTGTGCTGGGTGTGAGGATGATCTTGGCCTTCAGATGTGGGTGGCTGGGGCCACTGTCTTTGGTCTGTACTTTCTGTATGTCCCTTAGTGGCCCTCCCACTCCTTACCTGTTTTTCTATGTGTCTCTTTCCCAATCGTTGTGCCACCCTCAGATTTTGACAGGGGGCTGCTTCCAGTCCTGTGTATAGTTGGCTACTCCTGGTCCTTTAACTGTCTCCTGTGTTTCTCTCCCACTGGCATGTCTCTGCCCTCTCAGGTCATTTGTTGCAGGGTGAGGTGGCAGGCTGTGATGTGGACTGACCCTCTGCTCCTGAATGTGCTGATTAAGGCTGCTCAGTCCCAATTCTTACTCCTCTCCCAAGTGGGAGTACTAACCTCCCACTCTGCTGTCTGAGACCACAGTGTTGCTTAAGTCCCTCATGCTACTGGTAACAGGGCAGGAGAAGGGATCATGTTATCCCACTCCATGCTTTCACTGGCACCTCATCTGCCACTGCCACCTTCATCCATTGTAGTCTGTAACTTATTGGGCTAGGTGGGTTGGATGCTGTGGGGTGACTTTGTGCTCTTAGAACTGGCATGCAGACAACCCTGGGCTGCTCAGTAAAACAGTTCAAGGCTGTTTAAGTCTCAGTGTCCCTCTAGCCACAGGTCTTGTGAGAGGTCATGTTGTTCCATTAACTATGTGGCTCTTTAATCTTTAATGTTGTACCTAGAGTTTCCAGTCACTGCTCTGTTGCACAAAAGGAAAGGGAGGGCCGGTGAGATGGCTCAGTGGCATAAGCACCTGGCTGGCAAGCACGAGGGCCCAAGTTTGACTTCCAGAACCCACATATGAAATCAGGGCCAGTGATATCACTCAGCGGCACAGGCACCTGCTGGCACATGAGGTCCTGAGGTTGAACTCCGGTACTCACAAAAAAAAGGAAAGGGAAGAAAAGAAAATTAGAAAAGAAAAGAAAAAATATAGAGCTGTCCAATTGTCAGGGAGGGATCCATTCTCTCACTCCTGTGTGTGCTGGGGGAATTTACTGCTGAGTTGCATCATCTTGCTTGGAGGAAAGCTAAAAAAGGAGAGGACCTTATATTCCAAGTCTATTCTGTTGGGCTTGATTTAGCCACACTATTTTAGTCTATCCATTTTTTTCTTTTCTTCTTTTAAACTTGCTAGTATGGTGCCATGTCCAGTGCAGCTCTCGAATTTCCATGGGGGAGGACAGTGGAGGATGAAGAAATGGAGACAAGTGTCAGAATGCCAAAAGCTGAGGTCAGGGAGATCCTCCTGTCCTTGTGGGAGAAAAAGGACTGCCCAACAACTGCAACACATTTATTTATACTCTCGGAAGGTTACTGTCAGTTGAAACCCCTCTGCCTAGCAACTTGTTTGCCTGACTCTCCTTGGGCACCTCACGTTCTTGGAGCTGGAACAGCTTGTTCATGTGTCTCACCCCCAATGCTCTGAGTTCTCAAGGCTGGCTTTACTTGAGTCCCATACATGTGATCAATTTCCAGCTTCAGCCACTCCTAAGATCTCCCCCTTTTCTGTTTTGTAGTTGCAAGCAATGGGTGGTCCATTGACATTGGAGGAGGTGTGATTGGAGAACTCTGTAGAAGACCTTCTCATTCTCAAACTCTTTCCATTCTGAGTGATCTTACTTGTTTAGGCTTAAGATTCCCAGTCCAAGGATTTTAGGTCCCTGCATTCAGCAACTTAACACTATATAGCCCATTCAACCAAAATATTAGTTACCAGTGTAGCTGGCAATTGTCAGAACGTGTTAGTGATTTGAGTTTGTTTTATAACTAACATATTATTGTGGTATTGTTTTATACATCTTGTGGTTATACTTTTCTGCTGGATGTTCAAGACCAAGTTAAGGTGAGACCTGTATTAATCAATTCTTAGCTATCTATCAAGGTAGGTTAAGTCTCCTTGGGATTTACCATGGAACCATGTACAACACCTCTTAAATCTTTTGTCAGTGTCAGCCATTTGGATGAGTCAAGGCCATTGATTTTCCAAGTTGCTTTTTGCAAAAGCTTGGGAGATATTTCTCTCCTAGTGACACTCCTTAGGCATACAATAATTGTTCATCTCCTACCTCTATGATCCAACAATCTTGGTCAGAAGATCAGGGACTCATCTAGGTGTAGGATGTCACAGCAGAGATTCTCTTATGTCCTGGTTCCTCATTGACCTCAGAGGGCCAGGGCCAAAATATTGGCTGTCTTTCTGGCCCGTCTATCTTTCTATTTTTCAGTCTCTAAACCTCAGTTTTTGAACATCCTAAAGAGAATGTTAATGACATTACATTGTAACAGGAGCAGTGAGCTTAATATTATAATTTTATCTGAACACCATGCTCCCTGAAATACAATGTAGAACCATTATTTCCTACCAACCATGGATGTTCTAGGAGTTGAATCCCCATAGAATATTAACAGACAACAGTTGTATACTTGTACACAGAACATTTGAAATCAAAAGTCATAATAATATTGTACCATGACATTCATGATGACATTTTTGTAAAACACCTAAATTTCCATTCATACATAAAATAGACTTTTTAGTCAGTCATCTCTATCTATTACATAAGAAGCATTTACCTAACTTCTTACTCTTTAATGGGATGTCACTGAAGAAATTTGTGACATTATCTGGAATATTTAATGTTTATGCATCTCTAAATATAGTGGCATATACATAGCATACACATAACAAGTTTTTGCTAAAGGCAGAGGTTTAAATCTGAAAGAAAAGTCTATCACCATAAAAAAACTCCTGTTTTACATTTTAGAAGACCTATACATCTGAAGGCATGAATACATTTAATACACTATGAGATTAATAACAATCATTTGACAGAGCCATATGGAAACTTTTTTTTTTAATTTAGTTTTGTACCAAAGCATTTTTAAAACAAAAACTTTATTGTCTTATTTTTAGAAAAATTGATCTTTTGGTGATGACCAATATAAATATATCACAATAATATATTTTAATAACACTTTTTGAGGTGCATCTCATAAAGTTATGGAGATCATTGGGGCTTCCTATTAATGAACAAAGTTTAGGATACAATTCTTCTCAGCTAGCTGCTCCTTTATTCACCAAAGAGATTCTCTACCAATAAACTTCCAAGCCTGAAGAGTCCCCATTTATTTACCTTAACAATTTTTGATGACCTATGAAAAAACCAATTCTGATATAATTTTGGCCAGTTGGCAACCCACGTAGAAACATGCTTTTTAAATCTATAAACCAAATTAAATTATGAATGAATGATTCAAGAATGTAAAAGAAAAAAGAAAAGAAAAAAATTGTTGGGCTCAAATAAAAAACAGCTGTTTATAGATAGTACAAACAAACAATATAAAGACAACCCGCTTACAATATTAGTGTGCACTCAATTATATTTTGGTTAGCATCTTCTGGGCATCCTGGGCCAATTTCTTTAATTGGCCCCAAGTCAAGTCTAACCCCATCCTTCTCTATTGGCTGTCATATGGTCTCTAAGGCATCACTGCCACAAGACCAAGCATCAGCTTCTTGAAATGTGAAACCAACTACTTCTCTGGGTCTGGGTTCATGATACTGCTGGACAACATCCTCTGGCACCAAAATAGGCCATTCAGCATTCTCTGAAAAGGCATAAGCATACCCTCAGCTCCATAGGAGTATTGGGCTGGGTCCCTTCCATTGTCCAGTAAGAAGATTTTTCCAAAGGACCCTTCCTAGCTTCTTTTCCTTTACCTGCTTGAATTGTCTTTCTGCTGCTATAGTCCCATCCCTAGTAGGATTTAAAATGTTAATACTATACGATGCCAAGTGAAGTCTATTATGAGATGTGAATTTTGTAGGGAATGATTACCCCTTCTGTCTTTTGAATTTTGAGCATAAGGTGAGCATATTCAACATTTCTTTGACCTCGAAGGTTATAAGGAATTCCCATGGTAAGGGAAATGTGAAAGGTTTTACAAAATGGTTGGAAGGCAACACTCATATAAGCCAGGCCATTGTCAGTCTTAAGTGCTCATAGGCAGCCAAAGTTACTAAAATTATCCAAGCAATGAACAATGACATGATTAGCTACTTCGCCAGTGTGGGCAGAAGCAAAAATAAATCCTGAGGAAGTATCAACTGCGATGTGGACCCTGTGTAGCAAGCCAAATTCAGGAATGTGATGTCCATTAGCCAGAGATGATTGGGGTGTAACCCTCAGGGATTAACCCACATAGAGAGTAAGGGAAGATGTACTACACAGGAAGAACATTGTTTAACAATTTGTTGAGCCTGTTGCTGTATTAAAAGGCACTCCATGTTCTTGGGACCAGCCTTGCTTTAGTCCCACACATCTGATGGAACTCCACCTTCATCCATTCCCCACAGTATGGTGGTCCCATTCTACCCATGTTCAGATAACCCACCAGCAGCCGTGCCTGGATGGCCATTTTATTAAGTCATATATCTATGTTTTTTTGATCTACTAGTCTCTTGTTTCAGATTAATTTTTCGTTTCAGGATATGGCTCCCTCCATTTCTTCTAATTACCTGTGTTTTTAGTTGAATTTCTCCGAGTAGTTCAGAATCTGGCTCCTCCTCTATTTCTTATTTTTCTTTGTGGGTACCGGGGTTCGACCTCAGGATCTTGTGCGCAAGCAGGTCCCCAAGCAGCTGAGCAATATCGCTGGCCCTTTTTTCGTATGTGGGTTCTGGGAGTTGAACTCGGGCCCTCACGCTTGCCAGGCAGGCACTTATGCTGCTGAGCTATCTCACCGGCCCCATTCCTCCTCTATTTCTTCTCTGACATTTTTCATTTTAAATATGTTGATATAAGTCTTTTATCTGTATTTCTTGGTAAGTCTGTTACAAATTTTATGTATTCTTTTTAAGAACCAGCTCTTCGGTACATTGATTTTTATCTGCTTTTTTAAAATTTCAGGCTGGTGAGATGGCTCAGCGGCTTAAGCGCCTGCCCAGCAAGCGTGAGGGCCCGAGTTCGACTCCTGGAACCCACATACGAAAAAGGGGCCGGTGATATCACTCAGCGGCACGGGCGCCTGCTGGCGTGCGAGGTCCTGAGGTCGACCCCCCGGTACCCACAAAAAAAATAAAAAAAATAAAATTTCAATTTCATTTATTTTTGGTCACATTTTATAATTACCCTTCTTAATTTTTCTTCAGTTTAAAGCTAGTTTGTTGTAGATTCACAAGTATCTTTAGATTTCTCATGTTATTTCAGCTTGCTCTGTTTTAATAATGTAAGTATTGATAGTGATGAATTTTCCTTTTACATTGGCTTACATAATGTCCCAAAGTTTTGGTCAGTAGTGCAGTCATTGTCTTTATCTTTCAGAAATTTTTAATTTTTTGTTTTATTTCTTCTGTGTCACATTGGTTAGAAGTTTGTTGTTCAATTTCCAGGAACTTTTGTCTTTTCCAAAATTTATTTTGTAATTTATATCTATATTCATTGCACAGTGGTCTGATAGCAGGCATGGGGTAATTTCAATTCTATATTTACCTAAGGAAACTTTGTTGACTAGTATGCGATCTATTTGGAGAAAGTACCATGTCCTGCTGAAAAGTATGTATACTCTGTTTTAGAGTAGTGGAAAATTCTGTCTATATCTATTAAGTCCATATGTTCAAGGGTGTGGTTTAGCTTTGATATTTCTTTATTTTTTCTTTGTTTGTTTCTTTAGTTGATCTGTCTCTTTGCAGAAGTGTGTTTTTAAAATCCCCTACTGTGATTGTGCTAGGGTTTATTTGATCTAATTTCAGCAGGTTTTGTTTTATGAAGATAGGATTTCTTTATTTGGTGCATATATGTGTTAATGTTATCACTTTTTTGATTGTTCACTTACCTAGTATGTAGTTACTTTCTGTTGCTTCTAATAAGTTTTAGCTTGAAATTTTCCATGTATTATATTAGAATTGCTTGTTTTTAGGGTCCTGGTGTACAAAGTTTTTATTCCTATATTTTTAGTCTATTAATATCTTTTTGTATTAGATGAGTTTCTTGAATGCAAGAAACCATTGTGCTCTCTTTTTGAATAGTTTGTCAACCTATGTTATTGAATTGGAGAATTGATGCTGTTAATATTGAGAGATATTACTGAGAACTGTTGATTTTTCCCTATCATTGTCTTATTAATAACTTCTAAAATCCTATATTTTTCTTTTACTGACTTTTTGTTGCTGTTTATCCATTGACCTTACTTTATTTTTTAACTGTTTCAATTATATTATTGTCGTGAATATACTCAAGTCGTTTCTTGAGTGCTGGTTTAGGACTTATACACCTTTTGAGTGAGTGTTTTTCATGGAAGTACCTTATTTCTCCAAGTATTTCAAAGGACAGCTTTGCTGGATAAGTTAATCCGGGATGGATTGTATTTGCTATTTGGGATTGAAAAACTTCACTCCAAGATCTTTTGTATTTTCAGGCTTGTGTTGAGAAGTCTGTTGATTCTAAACAGTCAGGCCAGCATTTATTATTATTTGATTTCCTAGTGGTGGCCATCTTTTCCACAGTGAGATGGAATCTTGGCATTGTTTTATTTTGCATTTTTCTAATGGTCAGTTTGGTTGAACATTTTTTCATGTATCTGTTGAGCACCAGTATTTCTTCCTCTGTGAAGTGTCTGTTCACTTCTTATGCCCATTTCTTGACTGGGTCTCTAAATTTAGGTGGTTTAATATTTTCAGCTCTTTGTATATTCTAGATATTACTCCTCTGTCTGAGGAGTAGCTGGCAAAATTTTTCCCATTTTGTAGGTTGTCTGTTAACTCTACAACTTGGTTCTTTTGTTGTAAAGAATGTTTATAGTCTGATATAATTACATTTGTTGATTTTTGCTGCTTTTTCTTGTGGTATTGAAGTTTTGTTTAGAAAACCTTTGCCTACTTTTATTTCTTCAAGTGTTTTATCTATTTTATCTTTCAGAAATTTTAATATTTCTGTTTTAATATTTAGATCTTTGATCCATCTTGATATTAATTTATTATATGATGAGAGAAAATGTTCCAGTTTCAATCTTCTGCAAACAGATAACCAGTTTTCCCAACAGCACTTGTTGAATTGGCTATCTTTCTTCCAACATAAGCTTTTTCCCCCTTTGTTAGAGGAAACAGGTGAATATATCTAGGCAGGATTTTATATCCTCATTTCTGTTCCATTGATCCATGTATTTGTTTTTGTTACTGTACCATGCCATTTTTATCACTATTGCTTTTTAGTTTAGCTTGAAGTCAGGTATTGCTCTACCCCTTACATTGCTTTTATTGCCAAAAACTGCTTTTGCTATTCTGGATCATATGAACTTTAGAATTGTTTTCTTTAGATCTGTGAAGCATTCTGTTGCTATTTTGATTGGGGCATTATTAAATCTGTATAACAGTTTTGAAATTATGGACATTTTGACAATATTGGTTCTGCCTATTCAGGAGTGGGACATCTTTCCATTTCCTGGTGTCCTCTTCAAACTTCCTCTTTAGAGTGCTTTAGTTTCTGTCTTTCACTTCCTTGGTTAGATTAATTCCTAGATATTGCATTTTTGTTGAAGGTACTATGAATATTTTTTTTCATAATTTCCTTCTCATCCTGTTCATTTTTGGTGTTCACAAATTCTAATAATTTTTGTGTATTGATTTTGTATCATGCTACTTTGCTAAAATTTGTTATTAATTCTAAGAGATTTCAGCAGAGTTCTTTGTGTCTTCTATGTAGAGTATCATGTTATCTGCAAATAATGATAGTTTGAGTTCTTTCTTATATACGTATCCCTTTTATTTCTTTCTCTTGCCTGATTGTTCTGGCTAGTGTTTCAAGTAATATGGTAAATGGAATTGGTGAGAGTGGACATATTTAGCTTGTTCCTGAATGTTTTAATTTTTCTTTTTTATTGTGAGGCTGACTATTGGTTTTTCATGAATGTTTTTTTTTTTTTTCATATTCAGGTATGTTCCTTTTACAACTGTTTTCTTCAGGGTTATTAACAGGAAGGGATGTTGGATTTATCGCAACACTTTTCTGCATTTATTAATATGACTATGTGGTTTTTTATCTTGCTTCTCTTAATGTGGTGTAATAAATTTATAGACTTATGTATGTTGAACCATCCTTGCATCTCTTGGATGAAACCTACTGAATCATGATGCATCATGTTTTTCTTCATGTTCTGTATTCTATTTTCTAATATGTTGAGGATTTATGCATCTATCTTTAGTAAGAAGACCGGCCTATAGTCCTCTTTTATAAAAGGGTCTTTACTTGGTTTTGATGTGAGAGTAATGCTGGCTTCCATAAATGTATTTTGTAGCACTCTATCACTTTCACTTTGTTTGAACAGCTTGAGGTTATATTGGTGATATAACTTCCTTAAAGTTTTTGTAGAATTCAGCAGTGAATCCATGAGATACTGTGCTTTTTTAGTAAGTAGATTCTTTATGACTGTGTCAATTTCATTGCTTGTTATTGGGTTAGTAAGCAAGGTTGTGGGTTTTTTTGTTTGTTTGTTTGTTTTATGTGGGTATGAGGAGTCGACCTCAGGACTTCCTGCTTCTCATCAAGCGCTTGTGCTGCTGAGCAATATCGCCGGCCCTTTTTTTCCTTTATGTGGGTTCCGGGAGTCAAACTCAGGACCTCGCACTTGCCAGGCAGGCATTTATGCCACTCAGCTATCTCAGCAGCCTGCAAGGTTGTGTTTTAACTATAAATATTTTTACTGGTTTTTTTTGTTGTTTGTTTGTTTAGCTGATCTATCTCTTTGTGTAAATGTGGTGTTAAAATCCCCTACACTGATTGCATCAGTGTTTATTTGATATTTTAATTTCAGTCTTTTTTATGAAGGAAGACTCTCAAGTATTCATTGATAATATATTTAACAATGTTATCTCTTCTTGTTTGACTCTTCTCTTAACTAGTATGCAGTGAACTTCTTTGTCTCTTCTGAATCCTTTTAGCTTATAGTTTACAATGTCTGTTATTAGAATTGCTAACCCTGATTTTTGGGGGGTCTTGGTGCACGAAATACTGTTTTTCATCCATTAAATTTTAATCTATGAATATCTTTTTGTATTAGATGTGTTTCTTGAATGCAACAGACTGCTGGATTCTGTTTTTTGATCCAATAGGCCAACCTATGTGTTTTAATTGAAGAGTTAAAGCTGTTAACATCAAGAGATATTACTGAGTTGTGTTGGTTTACAATAAGTGCCTCCTCAATCTGTTGGAGAATCCTTTGGTTTTCGTTTCCTGATATTTTTTGTTGTTATTTATCCATTGGATTTACCAATTTCCCCTGTGTTTTTAGCTGTGTCAGTTTACTGACCTCTGTCAAGAATATTCTTAATTATTTTCTTAAGTGTTGGCTTAGTACTAATATATCTTTTGAGCTGGGTTTTTTCATGGAAATGCCTTAGTTTTCCCTCTAGTTTGAAAGATATCTTTGCTGTATGTGTTAATCTGGATTGGACGATATTTGCTCTTGGTGTTTTGCCATACTTTATTCTAAGCTCTACTTGACTTTAGTGTTTGTGTTGAGAAGTTTTCTATGAGTCTAATTGGCTTATGTTTCTTTATTTGTGATTATTTTTATTTCTCCCTGTCTACTTTTAAAATTATGTTTTCTTGGTTGATATCTGGTAATTTAATAAGGATATGGTTATCTTCTATTGTCAAAATTATTTGGTGTTTTATAAGTGTTGCTTACTTGTATTTAATCACTTTTCTTATATATGTGAAATTTTCGTTTACGATTTCTTTAAACATTTTAGTAAATCCATCTGTGCTATTTTCTGCTTTTTCTCTAACTATAATTATCCTTAGATTGGTCTTCTTATTATCATCTAGAAGTTGCTGGATAATGCTATCTTCTCTTATTTCTTTTTTGATTTCCTTGATCTCTTCATCATAATTCACTATTTTGTCCTCAACATCAGACACTCTGTATTCATCTTGGTCATTTCAGCAATTTATGAATTTTATACAGTTTTTTATTTCAGGTATTTCTGTCTGGCATTTTTTCGAGGATTCCTTGTCCTTGTTGAATTTCTCTTTCAAGTTTTGAATTGTCTTGGTTAGCTTATCCAGTTTTTTAACTATTTTCCCAATATTCAACATGGGCATAATAAGTGAAATTGTTGTGAACTTTTGGTTCATTTCCCCTTTGAACTCATCAATTTTCTTCATCCCTTCTATGAAGTCTTCATATAGTTCTGCTACCTAGTATTTGTTTTCTTCTCCCTTTGACTCTTTACTCTGCCTTGGGAGAGTTAGATGAGCTTGGATATCTTCTGTTGCCTTGCTTCCCCATGGCTGTATGTGTATCTGTGTTCTCTATATATGAGTATATATATATATATATATATATATATATATATATAAAATTTTTCTCACTGTATTTCCCCCTGCTTTGGGGGGAAATGCTGTAGGCTGAGAACTAGAAGAGTGAGAAGATTTTGAGGTTTATATAGAGATTTTTAGTAGAATGTTGTATCCGCATAAGTAATTTTCAGCTTTTTATATCCAGTGCAAGTATTTATTTCTTCTGTTCCTTTCTTTAATTAATTTGTACTCTGTCTTTATATTTTGCTGAAAGAATTAATTTTGCTTATAACAGCAACAACAGTTTCAATTATACAACACTTCTATATGATATTCCTTGCAATTACACTTTCCCCCATTGTCTATTTTTATGCAGAATATGGTCATTTATTTTTGTTATTGTTCTGCAATGAGATAGGTGAAATGGAGGGAGAAGAACAGAGGGTAGACACATGAGAAGCATAAGACACTAGGAAAGAGAATTTAAGGAAAATATTGACAGATGAGAAGAAAAGTTTGATGTGTGGTTTGATTTTATTGAAATACCTTTACTTGAGTTAAAGAGTTAGTATTAAGAGTTGTCAATAGATATTTGTGGAGGCAAATGTGAACTATTGGAGGGAGGAGGTTAAGTTTGTGATTGAGGAAAGATATGTGGTTGTCAGAACTTGCTGATAGAGAGGACATCAGGCTATGCAAGATATTAGAAAGTCAAAGGCTTATCATGGGGAGGAATAAGGGTTAATACAGAAATAGAAAGGAATGGTTGTGAGGGAGATAAATATGGTAAATTATAAACTTGGTATGGCAGGAATTTGTGTATTGAGAAAAAGAAGAAATATGGTAATAGTATTCTTTTGGTTGTTTGAGGTAGAGAAGCTTAGATAGGGAGCTGAGGTGAAGGAGAGAACCTACACACCTATTAAATGAGAGGCAAAGGAAAAAAATACACAAAAGTGAAAAAATAATAAACACACACAAAAAGGACATAACATAACCTTATTAAATAAAGAAACACGACTTATTAAATGAAGAAACTAAAACTCAGAACTATAAGATATCTGATAGACACAAAGATTAAATATTCCAATGAGACCATACATATGTGATTCACATGTAGCTTCTTTGCCAGTGTCTGACTTCTCACACTAAAATAACTCCTGCTGAAACCTCCACTGAAATACTATAGCTAACTCACACTTATAATTTCTTTCCATGACGTTGCAGACATTCTTGCAAAATCTAATACAGTCTGAATTATTGGGCTACAAACTCTTGCAGTCCTTCTCCCTGGGTCTGATGGTGGAATTGACTGGCACAAAATTGTCCAACAATTCAAGAATATCTCTATGCAATCAATCCATCTAAAGTAATAACAAACTAATCAGTTACAGTATTATTTATCAGGGTAAGAAGAGAACATACAATGAGGCCCACTTTTGGTTCTCCTTTTAGCCTAGAGAAAAAATCCACAGTTATAATATAAGCATTATAACACCACAACTATTGACCCACAGCTAACCTTCACTAAATGCAGTAATTGTGTCTCCTCTAAATGGTAAAATAGCATCCAACAGTAATTTTATGCAATCAATTATCTAAAGCTTAGGGAGTTGAAGACTGGGTAATGCTGAAGATCATGTTTTGAAAAGTTCTTCTACTACGTGGTCTGGAAAGGAATAAACAGGAGGACAAAGAATTCTTTTTTTTTTTTTTTGTGGGTACCGGGGGGTCGACCTCAGGACCTCGCGTGCCAACAGGCACCCATGCCGCTGAGCGATATCACCGGCCCCTTTTTCGTATGTGGGATCCGGGAGTCGAACTTGGGCCCTCGCGCTTGCAAAGCAGGCGCTTACGCCGCTGAGCCATCTCACCGGCCCCAAAGAATTCTTAATGATAATGGTATCTTACATATTTAGATGGTGACAACAGGGAAAACTGGGTATATAATCAATAGTGAGAAATGAGGATGAGAAAAGATTCTATAACTAATACTAATATTAGAGAAAATGTTAAAGGGATACAAAGAAAAGAGAGGAGAACAAAGAAAAATTATAGAGAAATGATAAGAAACAAGAGAAGTCAGGATAAAGATATGGATAAAAATAGAAGGAATAAAAAGGGACAAGGGAGAATTTCCTTACCCTCAGTAAACTATATTGGAAGAAAAAGGCAAGAAAAAGAGAAACACATACGCACACACTCATAAAAAGAAGAAAAGGGAAAATTACAGAATAAAAATGAGAGAATCAACAGAATGGGGAAAAAGCAAACAAGTATAAAAATTTTCCATTGTTTTTTTAAAGAAAATTTGTTCTTTTTTGATTTGTTTTGTTCTTTCTTCTCTTTAAAAAAAAGACAAAGTGTAAAATCCACAGTTGTGGAATTAGTTAGGCACCAACCTGTGAGTTTGTGCATTCTGACAGAGATGTGTGTCCACGTGTTCCACCAAGGCTGCAGGTCCATGCATTCCCTCTGAAGCTCTTCTGATCTGGTGATAGAACATTCTTTCTATACTTTTCTTTTATTCTCAGTAATTATCTCTGTGTTAATTAACATTTTACTAAACTCCATTTTATTATTTTTACCTTGGTGGTAGAGGCTTCACTTGTTTGCAAGTTTTGACCTCTAAATTAAGCAGCTGTGATGGTAGACTTTTTAAGGCTACAGTACAAAAGCTTTTAAATTCAATACAGTCATATTTGTTGATTTGTGGTGCTATTTCTTTTGTAATTGAGGTTCTATTTAGAAAGTACTTGCCCATGCTTATTTTCCAGAGATTTACCTATTTTATCTTCCTGTTAATTATATTTTTATGATTTAGAATAAAGGTCTTTGACTTGTTCTTAATTTGATTTAGTTCAGGTTGAGAAATATGGGTATAGATTCGTGTAGATTACCAATTTTCCCAGCACTGTTGATTAAAGTGACTTGATTAATATTAAAAATATTTATATGCTTTGATTAAAATATTAATTTACTTGAGTATGTGATTCTTCTCTGGAATATAGTAGAGAAATTAAATAATATAAAATATAGGCTCTTTAACCATTAAAATCACAAAATGTAATTATTTCCTAAACTTATCTGACTCCAAAAGATTTAGATAGGTATTTTGTTAAACTTTTGATGTTACATGTTTCATATCCATGCTATAGTCTGGATCTTGACTGTCCCCCAATGAGACATGTGTTAAAAGTTTCATGGTGTTAATGGGAGATGATGAACCTTTATAAAGTGGTGTCTAACAGGAAAATATTCAGTTATTGGCACTGTGCCCTCAAAAGTGATTGTGGGAAAACAACTTCTTCCTTTACATATTTGTTATTTAATTTATGATGTGAATAGTTTTTCTCTGTGACATGTTCATGCCATAATATTCTTCCTTCTCAAAGGTCCAAAGAAATTGGGCCAATTTATCATGGAAATTAATCACTAAAATAGTGAAATAAAATAAATATTTTCTCCTTGGAAGTTAATTATTTCAGATATTTCATTATAGTAAAGGAAGGATGAAATCTAATAAAAATTATAATAAATATATGGAAATTTTGAAGTCAACTGTATCTGATGACATTGAGGAAGCTTGGGAATTGGTTTATGGTGGAATTTGGAAGAGTTTAGAGAAGCAAACTAGAGAAAACATAAAATGAATGCAGGGCTCATTGACTGATTTTTTTTGAGGATTCAAATCCCAGAATGCAGATAGAAAGGTGCATAGGAAAGGCTGTGATGATGAGGTTTTAGGGGGAAATGACTTTTTTGGGAATTGGACTGACTGTCAATCTTCTTACATATCTTAGCATAAAATGTTGAGAGATTAGGTTGATGACTTCATACATTGTGAGAGTCCAAACATATAGATGATCAATTTGTTTTCTGGAAAATGAAATTTCAAAGCAGCAAACTATGGCATAAGTATTACCCAGATTTAGGAAGAGTCAGAATAAAACACCAAGAAAGATTTCAAAAATCTGCAATTTTGGCCAGTAATGGAGCACTTTTAAAAGTACAAAGAAAATGCAGTTGACACTGATTAAAAAAAAAAAACCCTCAAGTGCTTTGTATCAAGTCATTAGAAATATTCCTGGAGTAGATCAAAGAAGTCTATAAGACCACCCCAAAGAGGCTCAAATCTATAAATATGTAATGTTTTTTAGACTGTCCAGAGCAAAGTCTTTTGAGAAAAGACTCTTGAATTGTGTTGCTATTTCAGGAGCACATGAGAAATAATTTCTCTGGAACTTTTCCCCATTCCCATCCAACAAGTCACTCAGCAGCCATTGTGCCATGGTTCAAAAGGGCTCATGTAGGGCCAGTAATATAGCTCAGCAGCACAAGTGCCTGCTTGGGAAGCGCAAGTTGTCCTGAGTTCAATTTCTGATACCCCCCTTAAAGAGGGCTCGCATATAGGTTTCACTAGTATCCACCCTGTGATTGAGATAGGATAGAATAAATAAAGATAAGTGAAAAAGACAAAAACCACAGCTTTTAAATGGCATTTTCAATAAGACTGCAGCTACACGACAAAATGTTACTCAAGGTTAAAATTTCTATATATCCAGGAAGCTCACTCCAAAATAATTCCTAAACCTCTATGGGCCTTTCTTATCTTTCTTGTATAAAATAGACCACTTATTTTCACCAGTGAATTGAGCCTGCTGTTCTATTGATTCACAAATACTGCAGACTTTGATTCCAAAATACATACATACTCTCCTCTAGACCATATGGTGCTTCCTCTCTGAAGAGCCAACCTCCTCTTTTTATGGTGTATTTCTTTAGTTCTGCTTAGTTCATCTATTTCTCTCACCAATGTGTCTTGAAATAATTTTCAGTTACTAATTAGGAATGTACTCCAAGGGTGAGGGAGAGTTGACTTTCTTTTTGGGGGGCAAAGCCTCCTTGGATTTTGTCTGGTGACAGAGTTATGAACTCGACGTTGGTTTTGCATAAAGGCAGAATGCAAAACTTACCTTCTACCCAGAGTTCAAAGGAAAGTTTGAGAGTCTAGACAGTATTTTTTATAATTGCAGGCTATGCAAACAGCCTATGACAGGGTGAGCATGGAGTTGTGGAAGTGAAGCAGAAGTTGCAATGGAGATATTTGTCTCAGAATATTTTCAGCTAGGAAGAACTTCATTCCAGTATGATTCCGCATGAAACTCTGGATGAGAAAACTAGTCTTTATATGAGAATTCATTTTCTGAACACGATGCACCATTAACTAAAAAAGCACAACCTTCTCTGTTCCCAACACCATTGTACCAGCAAGGGTAGCAAAGGAGAATAATCTTTCTCCAATCACTTACGAATTTCATTTAAAAAATTGACTGTGCTTATATAAAGTTTCACTTGAGTAATCAGTGTATACATAATTGTTATAGTTTGCTGCTAAAATACTTGTTTACAGTAAATTTCAAGAGAAATGCTATCATTGCAGTATGATTTTCTGAGACATATCTTGATAGCATTTTGACATAATAATTAAGCAAGTTTTTGAAATTACAATTAGCCTTATGATTAATGACACTAGGATTCATTGAAATAATTTATTACTATGGCAATGTCAAAATACTCTAAGAAAACAACACACAAAATTTTCAGTTTTAACATCACAGCCAATTGTGGAAATTAATGTTTTCTCATACTTTATTAACAATTATTATGAATTTTTGGTTAAATATGATTTATTTTCTCAAACTACATCTTTAATAACATACACATAAATAATCCATCCATATCTCAACTTGATTAATACATATGCATCACAAAAGAAACAGGGAAACAAATACGATTTGTGTACATTCTCAGACATGGTGCTGGGGAAGAGCATTTAAGCTAAAGTAGTCCAAATGCATTTTTAAAGCCCTGGGGAATTCACAGTTGGAGAAGCACTTGATCATAAATCTGCTTGTTGCAAATAGAGCCTTTGTGGGCATTTAATCTGATTCTCTTAGTTAAATGTTGTCATCATCATGTTTTTCAAGAGTAAACAACAGAGCTAATTGTACTGATATTTGAAATCTACCAGATGTTAACTAGCCTCTGATCATCTTCTTTGGGCTTTCTCGTATGCCTTGAGTTAAGTTACCTGTTGGCCAGTTTAGGCTGGCTTTAAATTATGCTCTGCATGTTACACATTCTACTCTGCCAGGATGGCTTTCCCAAGGAGCATGGAGAAGGTTGAAGCACAAGATTATAAAGAGCAATATACAATGCATCTTGAAGCCTGGCCTTGGAACTGGTACTGCATTGTGTTTGCTTCCATTGATTATCCATGAAAATTAAAAGAACTCCACACAAAAATGGCTAAAGGTCATAGCCTCCTTCTTTTACTTTGAAAAACTGAAGCACATGACAAAGGGCATGAATAAATATAAGTATAATGAGATGAATTCATTGCAATTTACCAGATATTCAATTAACTTCCACCATCATTCTCTGGGATTTCTATCTCAAATTTATTATATTCCCATGTACTTTACATATGATTTTCATAGTCTGAAATATATGGCTGAGTTTCCCAGGTAAACCTAAATAAATTTTCGGTTAAGTTGTATCCTTCAATTTTAAGCAAAGAATTGTTTTGAACATAATGTCATTAATTACAAGATTTATTTTATTTTTTATAAATAAGTATTTATGTGTTGATTTCTGTTATCTTTTTATCTACATACAACAATTATTACTTTTCATAATTTTTGATGTTTAAACAAGTGTGGTGATTACATTATAAACAGTATCAACTTCTATCTCTTTTACATACTAGCAGGATTGTTAGTAAGTTTTAATATTATTAAAATACTGTAAGTATGTTGCAACTAAGAACATGACAATACAAATCAAGTTAAAGATAAGACTGTAATTATCTAACTCTAAACCTGGTGACTATTCAGTTATTCACCATTTTGTGGTGTATCCATACAAACAATGTGATATAAATGAGCACTTGCCTCTGTCTTGTTCCCCAGACAAAGCCTCTTGGCTGTCATTCTCAATTCCCATGCCAGGTGCGTATACAAAATCCTTACCCCAGAATGATATCCCAGTTGCAGTCAATAGATTTTAAACCTATGCAATGAGAAAAGTTCAGTGCAGTCTATAAAATGCCCTAATGAATTTGACACAAACTGAGATGAAGCAAAACAAATGACTGTAGGTTTTTGGTATCCATCCTATAGCTGGAGGACAATGCATCTCCAAACCCAATTTCCTAGCCAAGAGGAATTTTTGAATATTTTTGCTTGTTATTTCCTTTTTTCTGTTTATTATTTATCTCAACTTTGTTTCATTTCTCTATTATTCTATCATCTTTATTTTTATACTTTTTTCCTATTCCTTACTGTTAAAATATTTAACTTATGTTATTCTACTTTTCCTGTATTCTCCATTAATTGAATTTTAGCTCACTGTCTTCTATTTCCTATTTTATAAATTTTTACATCTTCATATTCCCTTCTTTTGTTACCTTACTTCTAATACTTTCTGTCTTTTTTTGATAGGCTTTGTTCTATAAATTGTTAGCATTTTAGTTTATTATGAAACATATTGCCCCAGTTTTATTATTATTGATATCATGACTATGATTTTTTTAATTGTGTCTTTTTATTATTAGATTTACTTTATTTGTATATGTAGGTTGCTACCGTTGCACCTAGTCTTCCTTCTGATCAATACTGGGGATAGTTCCAGCTACTACAAACCTGCTGGGTGGGTATGGTGCTGATGAGCTTACACCCCTAGCTCTGTTGAAATAAAGTACACCTTAAATCACACAATCTAGTATCACTTGAAACTTGGTGGCTAATTCAAAATAAACAGTTTGGGAAATAAAACCATCCAGCCAATAATATGACCACATGCAGGCATAGCTAGAATATACAAGGTTTTTTCCTGAACATTTAACCCTATAGCAACAGCAAAGAGAAACAATACAGCATTTTTAGACACTGTATATATGAAGTAACAGAACAATTTGTGTTCATAATATTTCTGATCATATTGTGTTGACAAAATGTGTAAAGGATCAAGCGAAGTCCCACTTCATATGTGCAGATTATTTAATTATAAGCAGACTTCACTAACAGAAGGATGACAATCTTGCAAGATTTACACATAAAGTGGGTCATTCAGACCCTGACATAATATGCATTGTCATAGATGAAGATGTCACAGGAAAAACTACATTACAAAATCGCCATAAAACTAAAACCAGTACTACACAACACACTGATATCTCAGGGCACATTGCCAAGGGAAGACTGCTGTATAAGAATTCACTCAAATAAATGGTAAGAGAATTTATTGCCAAAAGATTTGCAAATCTCAATGTAGAAGAATAAGAAATGAGAATAAAAGCAAAGCAACATATATGTGCTAAGGGGTAGTATTTCCATAACATCTGATGTAAAATATATTAAAGGGGATTATATACTAGAAAAATAATACAAAACTATGATTATAAAATGATCAATAAACTCAAAAAATGTACAAATATACAGTGGGACTAAATACAAGAGACATGCAGGTTATGAAAAAGGAATTAAATAAAGGGGAAATATTCTAAAAAAAACAATACTTTTGACAGAGCCACTGTGATAAAAACAGCATGGTACTGGCAGAAAAAATCTGAGGATCCATGGAACAAGTTAAATGAAGCAGAAACGGGTTCAAACACACTCAACCACCTTATGTCTAACAAAGGAGCCAAACAAGTTCCCTGGAAGAAATATAGCCTTTTTAATAAAGCTAGTGGAAGAACTGGCTTCCCTCATTAAAAATACTAAAACTCGACCCATATCCATCAACATGCACTAAGCTAAAATAAAAATAGATCAAAGCTCTAAATATTCAAACAGAACCGCTAAATCTGCAGGAAGAGAGAATAGGTAGAACTCTTGAAGATATAGGTGTAGGCAAGGACTTCACTGAAAAAACTCCAATGAAATGGGAAATACTACAAAGAATCAACAACTTGGATTTCGTCTTATTAAAAAGGTTTTGAACAGCAAAAGTTATCACCAACACAGTGAAAAAACAACTGACAGAGTAGGAAAAAATCTTAGTCAGTTGTTCTTCAGACAAAGGACTTCTATATAAAACATATAAAGAACTAAATATAATCAGACCTCCAAATTGAAAGACTCAACCCATAAATGGGCATCTGAGATGAATACACACTTCTCAGAAGTACAAATGTCAAAAAAATATATAAAAAATGTTCAATGTCACTGATCATTTGAGAGATGAAAATTAAAACAATACTGCGATTCCATTTCCAGAAATAATGTTTATCATCAAGAAATCAACAAATAAAAATGCTGATGTGGCTGTGTGGAAACAGGAACATTCTCCACTGTTGGTGGAAATGTAGACTTGTGCAAACAATGTGGAATCAATGGGGAAATTTCTAAAAAAAAATTCCTCTAGGATTAGAGGTCAATTTGTCTCAGCTATTTCCTTTCTTGGTATCTTCCCAAAAGAATTAAAGGCATCATACCACAATGATATTGCACACCCATATCTATAGCATCACAATTTGTAATAGCTAAATCTTGTGAAAAACACAAATGCCCATGAACTGATGAATGGATAAAAGAATGTGTTTGTTTCTACAATGGAGTATAACTAGTCATAAAGAAGTATAAATTTGAGACATTTATAGCTAAATGGATGGACCTTGATACCATAATCATAAGTGAAATAAATTGTACACACATGTGCAAATATTGTTTCTGGTGTGAGAAAATAAAAGTATGAATAAGAACCAAAATATATAATAAATATTGTGAAATAGGAAGAAATTTTTCCGAAGGAAAGGGGCATGGGTTTAGAGAAAGGAAGGGAAAAGTAAAATTGAGAAAAAAAATGATAAAATGGAATAGAGCTTTGTAAAATAGAGGAAGAGGGTTTGAAGGGAGGGGAGGGAATGTGAGAAAAGAAAGTGGAACTAAGATATATCATGTACAGGTACAAGTTCCCTATGATGAATGTGATCATTATGTATATTTAAATTGTACCAATAAACTTTAAAAAATTGTAAAAACCAAAAAAACAAATATCTTGAAAAATAATTTTAAAAATCAATAATTCAAAATAAAACTCAGAGTAAAGATACCCTTATAAATTACATGATGTAGAATTGTTTGTGGCTGTCTTATTCTGAGAGTAATAATGAATAAATACAAGAAATAATGAACTAAATATAAGTCACCTAAAACATGATTAAAGGAACAAACTTCTGAATTTGTGGAATATGACAGGTTTCACAGATGCAGAGTAAAATCATAGACAATGTATTTGATGAAGTAATGGCAGAAAAATTTCCATATCCTGAGAAAAATAGCACATCTAGGTAGAGGAGGCATTTATAACACCAAATAAATATAATGAGAAAGTAACCTGCTAACATCCTATTTAGATAAAATTCAAATTGTAGGAAGAAAGTATATTTAAAGATGCATAAAAACCCTGCTAATCATTTTAAAGGCAAAATCTCTTAATAACAATTTTTCCACAGAATGACTATGCATGAGGAATAAATGGAATAATGTATTTTGAGAATTTCTTGGGTCACTATATCCATCAAATCAGTTCATAATTTAGAGACTTATCTGCCTTTCAAATGAAATAAAAACTAAAGAAATTCATTACTACTAATCCAGCAATGTAGAAGATATTTATAACACCAACAAAATAAAAAAAACTCGAATGACAAATGAGTATTAGGAACAAATCAAATATTAGAAAAGAAAAAAATGATATGAATTAGTACATACTTTCATTAATAACTATCAATATAAATGCTCACTTTCTGAGTAAAATACATAGACTGGTGGACTGGAATAAGAAACAAGACCCTTGGTGTGTTGCTTTCAATAAACACACCTCAAGGGTAAATATGTACACACACTGAATGTGAAATTATGGAAAATGATATTCTATGAAATGTAATACCAACATAATTAACACTAGCTATTCTCATATCTGACTTCAAGCTAAAATTAGTCATAAAAGAGAAAACACACTATATATTGGTATAAGGAATAGTCATCCAAGAAGAATATATCAATTTTAACATATATGAACGAAATTTCTGTGGACCTAATTTCATAAAAAAAACATTACTTGGCATAAAGGGACAGATACACCCCAAAATAACAATTCTGCATGACTTCTATATATCAGCCTCACAAATAAATAGGTCATCCTTACAAATAACTATCAAAGAAACATCAGAGTTAAACTAAACTATAAATCACATGGACATAATGAACATGTAAAGATGATTTTATTCAAGAAATGCAGAATACATATTGCTTTCAGTAGCTCAGGAAACTTTCTAGAAAATATTGCATACATCAGACCATAAAACAAATCTTTGCAAATATTAAAATTGAAATAACTACTGTCATCAAATCACAGTGAACTGAATGTAGAAATAAACAGCAAGAGAAAAAACAAATGCTATACTAACATATGGAGCTGGAACATTACATTTGTGAACCATGAGTGGATCACTGAAAGTCAGAGAAAATATTTAAAAATTTCTAGAGTCAAATAAAAGTTAAAAATATGATGTTGGGGCTGGTGAGATAGCTCAGCGGCATAAGTGCCCGCCTGGCAAGCGTGAGGTCATGAGTCCAACTCCCAGTAACCACATACAAAAAAAGGGCCTGTGATATCGCTCAGGGGCACAGGTGCCTCCTGGTACATGAGGTCCTGAGTTCAGCCCCTGGTACCCACCAAAAAAAAATATGATGTAGCAGAATCTGTGGGATACAGGAAGTTTTAGAAGAGCTAAGTTTAAAGCTATGAGAGGTACAATTATAAATTTGAGAGTTAGGAAATACATAACCTAAAGATACATCTCAGTGTCTTAACTAAAGTGTAACCAACCAAACCCTAAACAAATGGAAAGAATAAAGATCAAAGTTAAAATTAATGAAGTTGAAACTGAAAGAATCATACAAACTATCCTTGAAACAGTTATTTGCTTGAAAATAAAAACAAAATCAATAAAACCTAATATCAACAAAAAGAGAAAAGAAAAAAATAACAAAGTTACAGGTAAAAAGGTGTACATTACAGCAAATACCACTGAAAACCAGTGTATAATCAAGGACTATTTTGAGATCATGTAATCCAGTAAAGTGGGAAATCTAGAAGAAATGGACAAATTTCTAGACACACATGACTTATGAATATTGAACCAAAAGTATATAAATAAACTATGTGGGTCAATAACCATAAATCAGATTAAAAATAATAAAATATCTCCAACACAGAAAAGCCCAGGACCAGAGATATGCACCTCAGAATTTTAGAAGACATTAAAGAAAAACTAATACCAATGTTCCTCAAATGATTCCATGAAACAAAAATTAAAAGTATGCCTCCAAACACATTCTACAAACTCTATCACCCTGATCCCAAACTACGTTAGTTCCAAAATGTAGACCAATCTCCTTTATAAATAGTGATGGAAAACTAAAAATTTGTAATGAAAGGTTTGAAAACTACACTCTACAGGTCATTAAAGAGGTGATATGCAATGAAAATGCATATCTCTTTTGAAGGATGCAAGAAGGACCCAACATATAAACAATAAATGCCATACATTTCATGAAATTATTCAGAGTTAAAATTCATATGATCATTTCAATAAAGATATGTATTTGACAAGATTAAAATTTTTTCATTACAATATATTTAGCAAATTAATATCCAAGAACATGAATCAGTATAATTAAGGCCCAACAGTGGAACACCAAATATATATACAAAAATATAGGGATGGTGAGATGGCTCAGTGGCATATGTGCCTGCCTGGCCAGCGCAAGGGTCCAAGTTTGACTCCTGGATCCCACATACAAAAAAAGGGCCAGTGATATCGCTCAGCAGCACGGGTGCCTGCTGGCGCACGAGGTCCTGAGGTCTATCCCCGGTACCCACACACAAAATAAAATGTAAAAAAACAAAAAGAATTTTTCTAAGATGTGAAATAAGACAAGGATGTCCACTCTTACCTTTTTTGGTTAAACACAATATGGGAAGACTTATTTCAATGTGGCAAGCAAAAATAAATCTCATTAAATGTATAATGGTTTAAATAATAGATTTATTTGCAGGTGACATTTTATAAGTAAACAGATCCAAAGACTACACCAATTTTGTTAAAACAATTAACACATTAAATGAATTTTCTTGATTCAACAACATAGAATAACCACCTGTATTATCTAAAATAGAAATATTTATAAAAGTAATTAAGGACTTTGTTTAAAATAATATCAAGGAAGAAAAATTACTTAAGGATAAATTTAAACTATCATGTAAAGATCAAATAAAATGGCTGAAACAATGAAGAAAACACACATACATGGCAAATTTCCCCATGTTCATGAATGAAAATATTATCATGTTATCAAATATTCATATTGCACAAATTATCTGTTGTTCTGATTCTATGTATATCAAAATTCTAAGTGAATATTTCATAGAAGAAAAAAACATAAAATCATATGGAATGAGAAAATGTTCTGAATAAATAATTAAAACAGGTTTTAGGAGGAAGAACAAATTTGGAATTATCACACTTCCTGATTTCACACTAAAATACAAAGCAGTTTAGTATTTTAAATAATGCTTCTGTCATAATAGCAGACTCAGGGATCAATGTTACAAAGATAAGAACCAGAAATGGACTCATGCACTAACACTGCACTACATTTCCACAATGGCATGTTATAATATACCATTTTAATGGGAAAATAACTTCATCAATCAATTTGAATGGGAAAATTGGATATCCACATGCAAAAAAAATTGTTATTTACCTTACGATGTACACAAACATCAATCAGCTAACTATATTTTTTAAACTTCAACATAAATCCTGAAAATTATAGAACTACTAAAAGGAAGCAGGAGAACACTCTGATAAATTTGTAACAGTAATGATTTTTGTATGACAATAAAATCACAGGAAACACAGACAAAAGAAACCATTGGGACTACATCAATTTAGCGAGTTTTGCCTGACAAAAGACAACAGAGTGCAGACTCAGCTTGGACTTCAGAGGAAGCTGTTGGAGCATTAATCAGCTACAAATCAGCTTCCCCAAGAATCAGAATCCAGACATTGGAAAATAGCTTGTGGAAAGAAAGATATTGGGAGGTGGATCTCTGGGGTCCAGGATGGATCTGACAGGAAAATTGGATCATACAGAGAAATTGAATTTTCACCACAAGGCAGAAAAAGCAAGGGGTGATCTGTACTTTCTCCCTGGTGCCTGGCTCATGGCTTGTGAGAAAGGAAGATCAAATCTACAGCAACACAGTAAAAGCAGGTGAGTCCAGAGGACTTCATGGAGAAACTCATCAGTGGAACAGTGGATGCCAAGCACTACAACAGAGGGTGAGTGATTCCAGTCCAAGTATCTCTAATATACCATGGAGTGAATGCTTGCTCTGATGCCATTATAGTGAAGAGGTAACTGAACCTAGGACTCAGAGCAGCCAAGGGTTAGCTTCAATTCAGGGCTCCCAGTGTTAAACTCCCACTGTGACTGAGTAAGGGAGAACCATGGGAAATGCTCAACAACAGGCCAGCAAGAGACACCAGAGTGTTATAAGCTAAATATATCAGGTCCCACCCCCATGACAAGAGGCCAGATTCATCCTGATTTTTCTTGGATTTGAAAGTCCCAGAATCAGCACCCTACCCAAATTCTACTGACAGCTCACTGATTACTCAGCATGGATCTGGGATCTGACTTCCTCCTTTGTCAACCAGAGAGAGCAGAGTCACACACTGAATTGGACAGTGCCACAAAACTGAAGTCTCCAGAAGATAAGCGCAGGATTGAAATCACAAAGAAATTTTTCCTTTGTTTTTTAAAATTTCATTTGGTTGTTTTCTCGCTATTATTTTTGATAGTTTGTTTTTGTTTTTTGTGAGCATGAACAGTTTCTAGTTTTTCTGTTTTGCTTTGTTCTTCTTTTTCTTTTTCTTCTTCTTCTTCCTTCTTCCTTCTTTCCTTCACTCCTTTCTTTTTCACTAGTCTCCTGAGTTGTGAGTAATCTTCCCTTGTCCTACAGCATTGTTTCTGATCTCTTTTTCTATTTTTCTCCTTCTCTTCTCCCTTATTAGTATTATGCCTTTGATTATTTCTCTCCTAACATTTCTCTGTGCATATTTTCTTGAATTTTTCTTCCACTTTTTCTTTTTATGTTTTATTTCTTGCCAGTTTTTTCCCACATTTACCCAATTCTAAAGGTATCCTTGTAATCCCATAAAAGACCCTTTGTACCACTTCTCTTTTTTCTTTCACATATTACACAGTTTAATATTTATTTTTTATTTTATTTTTTTTTTGTGGGTACTGGGGGGACGACCTCAGGACCTCACGCGCCAACAGGCACCCGTGCCGCTGAGCGATATCACCGGCCCCTTTTTTCGTATGTGGGTTCCGGGAGTCGAACTCGGGCCTTCGCGCTTGCAATGCAGGCGCTTAAGCCGCTGAGCCGTCTCACCGGCCCAACACAGTTTAATATTTAAAAGATTTTCTTTTTCTCCCTCTAACCCAAACCCTAAATCATTCTACTATAATTATAAAGTTTTGTTAATATTTTGATAGTTAAATCTGTAAAATTACTGTTGAGTTCCTTTCTATCATTAGCAGAGGTAAAGCTGTTTCAATTAGTGTATTTTAGGTGTTAGTCAACACCTGCACCACCTTAATGGATACATCATAATTAACGATTACATCTCTAGGATTAATTATGTTATATATCTGGATCTTATGGTATGTTAATAAATAATTTGTCTTAGGTAATATTATTGTAGCAGTTTCACTTGCTACAATCAGGGTAAACTCATTTTCATTATTTCTCTGTAAACACTCAGACTGCCTTTTTGACAATAACAACACTAAAGGACATTGCTAGAGAACATTGTTGCTGGACTAACTGCATTGCATCCTCCTTCCTCAAAATAAGCGAGGTGGTCAAATCTTGGGTCTGTAGCAAAGATAATAGTTAGCCATGTCCTTACAACAGTGCAAAGCAACTGAAGAGATTTCTATACTAGCAACACAATCTTTAGACAATAATCATCAACAAACCCCAACACAAAACAAAACAAATGAATGAGGAAAAACAATGGGAACATGGGAAGAAAAGGAAACAAAACACCTCCCAATGTCTTAAACTTCCCAAAAGTCAGTCAAAGGGGCAGCATTTGGCAGAGTAGTATGCACCACACACCTGAATTACTAGAAAGCACAGCAGAGGAGCAGAGAAAAGAACTCAAAGTAATAGTCAGCAGGATTAGAAACAATATACTGGAAGTAACAAACAAAAAGTTGCAGGAGCTCTCAGAAGACAAAAAAAGGAAGTAAACAAAATGGCACAAAATGGGAATGACTAATTCACCAAAGAATTAGTATGCATGAAAATGTCTCAATCAGAAATATAGGAGATGGAAAATCATATTGAATGTATGGGCAGTAGGACCAACTAATGTATGGACAGTATTTCAGAACTAGAAAACAATAATGCCTTCAAAGACCAACTACTCAAAGACACCTTAAAAACAGCAAGAGAAGATGAAAAATTTATCCAGTGTCTCCTAGATGATGCGAAAAGACCAATATAAGAAAAATAGCAGGGGCTGATGATATAGCTCAGTGGCATAAGCGCCTGCCTGGCAAGCGTGAGGCCCTGAGTTCGACTCCCAGTACCCGCATATAAAAAAAGCAATAATTTAAAAATCAGAAGACAAAACATGGCACAACAAACATGTTTACAGAAATAAAGGCAGAAAATTTCCCAAATATAGGGAAAGAAGTAAACATACAGATATGTGAAGCATATAGGACACCAAACAGCCATGACCATAAGGGAACTTCTTAATGCCAAATTATACTCAAAATTCCAGAAGTCCATCATGGGGGTAAAATTTGAAAATCTGTTAGAGAGTGGCAACATATCACATACAAAGGTAATCCCACTGGAATCACAGCAGACCTCTCTATATAAATTTAAATGCCAGGAGAGCTTGCAGTGATGTGTTGCAAGCCCTAAAAAATAATATCATCCAACCCTGACTAACGTATCCTACAAAACTTTCATTTAAATTACATTGAGAAATGAGGTATTTGCATGTCAAGGTGCATCTCAAGGAATTCATGAACATGTATCCAGCATTACAAAAAATTCCAAGGATATCCTTGAAAGATAGAATGAAGCCAACAATGTCAATAAGTCAAATAGAGTTAATACAAATGGTGAGACAAACAGTGAAGCAAAAGGTGAGAAAATGAGCAAAATGAAAATAATGCAATGACAGGAATAAGTCAACTCTTCTCAGTGATAACTTTCAATGAGAGTGATTTCAATTCACCAATGAAAAGACAGAGATTGGCAGAATGGATCAAAAGGGAAAACCCAACAATATGCAGCATACAACAAACACATTTAATTCATAAAAATATTCACAGATCAAAAGTCAAAGAATGGAAAACTATGTTCCATGCAAAAATAACCCAGAAAAATAGGAGTTGCAACCCTAATTTCAAACAGTGTAGATTTCAAGCTAAAACTGAGCAGAAGAGACAAAGAATATCACCATATATTAGTTAAGGGAACAATTAAACAGAATGAGCTAACAATTATATGCATATACACACTAAATACTAGCACGCCCACATTCATAAAACAAACACTACATATAAACTCAGATAAACACCAATACAGTTGTAGTGAGGGACATCAATACCCTTCAGGCACAAATGTACAGTTAAACTAGTCAAAAAATCATCAAAGAAATATCAGCATTGAGTGAAACCTTCAAACAAATGGACTTAATAGACATCTACAGTGTTCCATCCAACAACAGAATACATATTCTTCTCAGCAGCACGAGACATTCTATAAAATAGGCCACATAGTCATGAAAAAACATGCACAACTAAATGCAAAAGAATCAAAAAATTCCCTTGTGTATTATCAGATTATATTGCAGTTAAATTACAATGAATGGAAAAGAAACCACATAAACTATGCAAACACAATGAAATTCAACAATACCCCATTGAATAATTAATGGGTCACATATGAGATTAGGACTCTTATAAAAGAGCTTGATACAGTGAATTCATTGTGTTCTGTTTTGCCATATGTAGATTGAACATTTGTCTCATTTTTGCACTTTCACTTGTTGCCACATGATATCACAGAGTTCATGCCACCTATCCCTCTATGCATTTGCTGGTTACAGGCCATTTGGCAGGCTCACTGGATGGCTCTGCTCAATGTTTACAGGTTCCCTCAGTAGGAATTGGCACATTGTTAGTATTTCTTTTCAACATCTATGTTTCAATGTCACTTTTACTCTTACATTTATGCCTAGACCTATGAAGGGATTCTTGCAAGGACTATGACCTTACAACTCACAGCCTGTACTTCCATACTTTCCTTTGAAATATTTCTGAAGGTTTCTATGGCTCTCTAAATATTCGTTCTGCATAGCTGCAAAACTGGCACCACGCTGATGACACAAAATCTGCTGCCAATGTGAACTATACTTGTATGCATTTGAATCATGTCTTAGCAAGCTGTTCAGTGGCTTTCTGCTAGGACACAGGGAAATAAATTCCTAGGTAGTACTGGATGAGCATGTGGCACTTGGGCTCTATTTTTAAAATATTATTCCCTAGAAACACATTCATCTTTGAAACATATTTGCCTTCCTGTATATTTGAGTCAGAAATGGCTGTGGCTTTGCTAATTCCTGAGACACCCTCAAAGAAACATTTCTAATATTCTGATGAAAAGCACTTTTCTTACTACCCTTACCCTCCTTGGCTGAAATTTTAAACATGCTCCCTTTCTAAGAAAGTTTTAAATTTTTCAAAGCTTTCTTCTTTGCTCCATTTTGCTCTTGGTTCTTATCATAAATTTGGGTAAAATCAGCCAGTGCTACCCATACGACAGCATGAGTGCTTTGCTACCTTCAAATTTTCTCTGCCACGTAAACTATTGCACCAATATTAAGACTTTACTCACATAAGCTATCAAAGTGTTAAAAATGTAGACAAGAACTCTTGAAGATAGCCATGTATGGATCTCCAAGGACAAATACTTCTGAACTGGCACTGGAGAAAAACAGGTACTCTGAGAAAGGAGAAAAGATAAAGTTGATATAGAGGATAAATTAGAAGAGAATCTAAAGACTGATATGGAGGATAAAATAGAAGAAAGTCTAGCTGGGCAGATATTAAGTGTCTAGAAGATGTGTGAGACTACTCCTCATGTGCCATTCCAAAAACATGTACAGACCACTTTGGGAGTGTAACAGACTTACAGAGGGATCAAGTCCATCAGTAATGGTCTGGCTCAAAGCAAACACTCACAAACAATCTAAAATCCCTACCTGGCATGAAAAGTGAGATGCATGCAAGCCAGTTATTCAGAGAGGTCAAAAGCAGAGGATTGGGGTGAGACAGAAGGTCATGAACCTGCATCATAAAAACAATAGTATTATACTGCCTGTGAACAACAGGGCTGTGGAGAGAGGGGAGGCTTACCTAATACATAAAAATGAGTTGCCCATTACTCCCACATGCAATGGGAATGCTGTGCTTGTGGGACATTCAATGTGCTATACCCATGATTACTGGAGGGCTTCCATGGGGGGAGCAGCACATCCTAGTTAGTGCTTTAAGAGATCAGGGAGACCTGGATCAGCAGCAAGTAAATGGAATAGAGTTTGGAGGGAGGGAGATCTGTAAAAGGGGAGAGAAATTGGTGCTAAGGTCAGAATTCAGCAAAACAGATTCTCTCTTGTTGTTTTCACAAACACAGGAAATCTTGGGACAGTATGAGGTCCTACCTATTTCTGTGTGCTAGAAAAATGGGCCCTCTGCTGAGGCTGTGGGTTGCCCAAAGTTCTGAAGGTGGGTCGGACAGGTAGATGACCGTGGTCAGAGAGACAGAGAATGGAAATTGGGCTGGAGGGCTTCTGGCCAGATAGTAGACAAGAAAAATGCATGGAAAAGGACAAAAAAGTGACCACAGTATTTTCCAGGAAGTGAAGTAAACAAAGGAGTGTGAAGTCCCTGTTAAAAGCCCATGGAAAATTTGAGAACTCGGAGTATTTGTTCCCCAAAATCAATTGAGGCAATTGATGGAGGCCTGCAGGCAATCATGCCCAGAGCACAGTTTGCAACTAGGACAGAAATCTGGAGCAAGCCTAATCCCTTATTACTTTGGGCCTGCAACTGACTGGTTCACAGAAGGGAAATGTTTGGATGTGAATTATCAGACTGTGATTACATCGTAGAAGGGATGATGTGGATGCTCTGGGTTCATGCTATAAAAACTATATAAAATTTTTGAGAACTTTATTTATTCTTTCGTTTTAATTATTTTTAGTTATGGCAATTGATCTGGATAATTTTGTTGTGTTATTTTCTCTGATTCATTTCTTAAATATTTTTTCCTTTTTGCTTCTTCACTGTTGTTGTTTTGTTATTTTACATTATTTTCCAAGGATTTCCCCTTTGACATGCTCTCACTTTTGTTCCTTCTTCTCTGTTAGTTTTTTATTTTATTTCCTCCTCAGTTTTCACCACTCTTCATCATTTTTTTTTTATTTCTTTACTTCCATCTTTATCCTCTCCACCAGTCTTATGGCATATATCTGACAACAGAATGTATATGCATATTATATGATTTTAATCAGTGCTATAACTCAGTAGTACCATTCAAGAGCATTTCAGGTTAATACTTAACAAAATTTGGCTTAGAGGATCCAAATAAAACTAACTATAACTATATTAACAGGCTCCGACAGTGTCACAGCATCCTTCATACAATAAACTTCATTGCCATTGATATATGGTTGGATCTATTGATGCTGTTTTAATGAGTAAAAATTCTCCCCTTACAACACAGTGACATAGTCCAAGCAAATTAAATTGAAAGTGGTAAAAATACCTCTGGACAAATGAAGACAAGGACACATCACTGGAATACAAAACCAAAGAGACCTTTATAAAGCAATACATTGTCTTTATGCTACCTGAACTCAACATTCAGCATGAAAAAGTAGGAGCATTAAAAATAAGGCAACAAAATATCTTCAAAGACTCCCAATTCTCCCAAACAAGATCAAAGGGGGCATTGATAGATAGGAAATGGAACACCAATAACTGAGATGCATAATGTGATTAGAGAAGAAACCCAGTGAGTTAAAAGATGACATAACCATAAAGACAGTGGAACTAACAAAATAACTGACCAAAGTTGTATGGAATAGACAAATAAATAATTAGAAGATCTTACCAAAACAGTTCAAAACTGGAATGCCAAACTTACCAAAGCAAGAGACTCCATGAAAAGGGGGCAAACAGCGTTCCTTGAGGTAAAAAATTCTATTGAATACATGTGGAGCAGAAATGACCACTGTGAGGGAAATGTCTCAGAAATCAAGTATAAAATGGAAGGATATGATAATATACTCAGAGAAAGCATAACTATGATAATAGAGCAATGAAAATTGATGTATCAGCTACTAGATGATGTTCAGAAGACTAAGGCTAATTGGAGTTTGAGAGAAATGAGAGGACAGCACACATTGAATAAAAATACTGTTTACAAAAATTATAGCACAAAACTTTTCAAGTATGGAGAAAGAACTAAACAGACACACATGACATTTCAAGAACACCAAACAGCTGAGAGGCAAAAAGAAGCTGCCAATGAGACATATTTAAAATCCCAGAAGTTTTATAAAAAGGCAGAATCTTAAAGCTGCCAAGGAAATGGAAAAAACACTTATAAATATAAACATTTTGGATAACAGCAGACTTTTCAACTTGAACTATTATGGCCAAGAGTATTTGGAGGGAAGTGTTTCAAGTCCTAACATAATTTCCAACCAAGAATACGTGCAACATTATTTCTCAAAATTACTGAAGAAATAAGGACATTCTAATACAAAAAATATACTAATAAATTCATAACCAACAGCCAGCACTTCAAAAAATACTTAAGAATAACCTAGACAGACACAATAATCCAACAATGCCAAAAACTTAGATAAAATGAATACAACAAGAGAGGTCAGTAGTTAAACAAAACAGGAATAACAAGAGTCAACAACAGCAAAAGAATGGAATGACAGGCCTAAGTCCATACCTTTCAGTAATAAACAAATGAAAATGAGTCCAAAATTGCTGATTATTGGCAAATGCAAATTAAAACAGTGCTGAGGTTTCATCTTGCTCCAGAATAAATGGCAATCATCAAAATATCAAATAACAAATGCTAGGAGGGCTGCAGGGGCAAAAAAAGATTCTATATTGTTGGGACAATGGAAACAAATATAACCACTATAGAAATCAGTATGGCAATTTCTCAGAAACCAAACATAAAAATTCAATTTGACCCAGCTAATCCTTTTCTATTTCACATTACAGTGATATATTTATAGCAGCACAACATAAAATAGTGAAATTGAAGCCGTGTATGTGTCCATCAACAAATGAATGAATGAGGAAAATGTGCTGTTTATACATAGTAAAATATTACTTTGCTATAAAGAAGAATAAATTTGAGTCATTTGTAGAAAAATGGATGTGACTTTAAACCACAATGTTAAGTGAAATAAATTAGGTACACAAGTGCTAGATTTGGCAGCACATATACTAAATTAGGCACACAAGCTTAAATATTACATGATTTCTCTTATATGAGAAACATCAAATGCAAATAAAGTATAGAGCAAAATAAAAGATAGATAAAAGGAATTAGTGATATAAATCTTTTGTAAATAGGATAAGAACCAATAGATAAAGCAATGTGGATGGAGGGGAGAAGAGGATATAAGAAGAATTAAAACATATAATGTACATATACCAACTACACACAATGTATGTAATTATTTTGCACTGAAAGTATGTACTAGTACTTATACAAAGCATTTTTAAAAATTAATTTATTCTGGAGAAAAATTTTGACAAATGCTTTGGAATTCTCTGACAAGGTTGTACTTTACTTCAACTACTAATAGATTTCAAATTTACATCTTACACCTCTTGCAAATTTTAATGGATTTTGCACATCTGTCATATAGAAAATAGCAAAGTCCTCATTTCTCAGTACCAATTTCTGTTAGTTACCCATAATTTGAGAAATATATCAGCTAACCAAATTCTGAAGAGAAAAGTTTTATTACAGTTTACTCTTTTGGAGGTTTCTAATTTTAGGTGGTCAAAATGAATTTGGGCCTTTGGTGAGGGAGCACATTATTATAGGAACATAACTGAGTATAATTGTTATGCCCTGGAATTGATAGAATAAAAAGTTAATAGTTGGCTGTCTTCATTAATTTTCTCGTTGCTGAGACAAAATGCCCAACACCTAAAGTTAAAGGAGGAAAGGTTTATTTAGCTCATACTTTGTAGAGGTTTCAGTCCATAATTAGGTGGCTCCAAGACAAGGTGACACATGGCAGTAGGGCAAAAGTTCATGGCAACTGAAGAAAGCAAAAGCAACAAGATAGAGAGAGAGACAAGCCTCTTTCTGTCCCATGTATTGTATGCAGGCTATTGACACTGGAACAGGTGTAGCACTCACACCCTTAATCCCAGCATTGCACTACGAATCAATCACACACTAGATTCAGCCACCTCCGAGAAAACCCTATGACTGCTAGAGGTTTGTGGGAACATTTAGACACAAACCATAACACTAGGGCTCCATCATTACCTTTGAGAGTATTCCCACAATGACCCCAAATGTCCCAGCATGTACCACCTATTAATGTATAGCCAAGCTGTGGAACAAGCTTGCAACACATGGGCTTTTGAAACACACACAAGATCTATACCACAGAATGATTATATTCTGTATCCAAAGAAATTCAGGAGTCATTTCTGACTCTTTCACATTATAAATTTAATTAATTCCTCCGTGTTACTCTTTCTATTTTCTACTTCTTTGGTACTGTGTATTGAAACCAGGGTATTTTCACTAAGGTATGTACCCAGCACATTAATTTTTTTTTCATTTGGAGACAGGGTCATGCTATGTCCTTAAGCTGCCCTGGCTGGGCTCAATCCTGTGATTTTCCTGCCTCAGCCTCCAAATGTGCTGAGATTGCAGGCATGTAGCACAATTCCAGGCTGTTTCTACATTCTTAGTGTCCTTCCAATTTAGCTCTAAAATGGCTTCTTTTTTTGCAGTTATTTGTTAGTCTCCTGGTTAATTTTATTAGCATCCTAACTATTCCTTCTACATGTACACTTAACTTTGTACAGTTTACTTTCCCTGTTAATAAGGTGATCTTTCTAAAGCAAATTTCAGTACAAAATGATTTAAGTATAATTCTTGAGTAGTTCCTCATAGCCAATAAGATAAACTCATGCTCCAAATTATACCATGCAAAACATTCTATAAACTATACTTCCTATTTACAAGAGGCTAATTTTTCTTGCTTTCTCAAGACATTAATTTTTAAATTATACATTATAATATAAGGTACATTAAAACCAGAACTTTGCTACTCACTGCTATATTATTTCCACCTAGATTTAAGCCAATTTTTAAGTATGTATTCTATATTTTAGTAATTTGGATGACACGCTGTTTTTCCTAGATGACTATCTGGTTTTCTTATATAAGATATCCACATTTGTATGCATATGTATTTTAATAATGCGCATCATTCCAAAACCCATCACTTCACAAAACAAAAGTCATCTGTGATTATTGTATTCTAATATACAAGTGCCTACAAGTTTTCTCACGATGGCCTAATTGAGGTTCCCAGAACTCACTTTGTGTTAAACAAAGAAAAAATCAAGAAATAGCTGAATAGCTGTATACTGAGGTAAGTGATCATGAGAAAACACTGGAACACAGCAAGGGAAAGACTAGAATCTCATAACACTCTGCAACACAGGAAGATCATAGAGAAAGGGAAACAAAGTGAACTCACAACTGTCAAATTGCAGGGTCATGGACTCCTACTTGTGGGGGATTGTGAACAGAATACATTTGGCAAAGCCCATCACTGGGGCCATCAGCAATCTCAGCTAATGGAAAATTTTACAATTGACAGAGGTTTATAATCCATTTAGGTAACCAATATGGAGTTTCTACAGTAGATTTTCTTTGAATAAGAACCTCGCACCCCCGTCCCAAAATAATAAAAAAGTCTAGGCTGCTGGGCTTGTTACCATCTTGTGAAGGAATTTTCATACTGCTCAATAAGTACAAATCCCCTAAATGTCTTCATACCTGGCAACTTATACACATCCTATCAGACTGGTATTAATGACTGTGGGCTTAAAAACCCAACCTCACCAAGTAGATTAGATGTAATATCCGCATCCTATTCTTCATTACATCCAACATTTTAGCAGCAGAATTTTCAACATAGGAGAGAATGAAGAGAGCTGACCTTGATGACCAAGTGTTCTCACAGACTGTCCACTTGGTACAAGGTCATGGTCAGCTATATATGGATTCATGACAATGCTAAGAGTGAAGGCCAGATAGTTTCCTGCAAGCCACATTTCACCACCTGCCATATATATGTGCATAATACTTTCCTAATACAGCTTATAGTCAGTGTTCCCAGTCCTACCACCACTCCATAAATATTCTCACTCTGATCGTGTGCTCCTCTTCCATTAATCCTGACATTGCAATGCCAGTCCCATTGACATAGGTGCCCTGCCCCTTACCAACACAAAGCATGCATTGCCCTCTCCAATTAGGCCAACAGACAATGAAGAAAATTACACAATCACCTAAACCTAAAGCCTGGCTTCACAGGCTCTTCTCTCATCAAATCAATAGACAGTACTAAAGGTCACACTGCTGTTGCTGCTCTGCCCCCAAAACATGTCTAAGAGTAAAATGATGCCAGAGCTGGGTATGAGTACCAGAGATGGTGCTCTGTAGTTCTCAATTCGGCACCTTCTCACAGAGTGTATTGGACCAAAATGCTGCATTGTCTGAGGGCAAATGACTCAAGTTATCCACAACTGCTGGGGCTATTAGTAAAAGAGGTCCTAGCCAGCAAGAGAGCTAACCTCTGCATTATCTTAGGAAACATCCATTGATTTGACTGGTTCTACTACACCAGTTACTGGTGTGAATACAAGCTGAGAATTTCACATCAAAAGTTTTGCACACTACATATATCTAAGCCATACCAGCATTCCCATCCTGGTATAGACCTCAAATATAATGAATGTATTCAACTCTACCATGCCCACAGACATTAATTTTAGCCAAAGAAGCCATTTGGAGAGGGCACTGCACAGCCCAGCTCAAAACAAAAGCAATAATGCATACCAAAGTGACACCTAGAGAAATATCTTCATGATCCTGGGAGGCCGAGTCAAAAAATTCAAGTAAAACCTGGGATCTCACTTAATGATTAAGTGAGATTCTATCTAAAAAAAATCAAGAAAACAAAAACAATTTAATAAATAAAATTTAAAAATTCAGTGATATACCTCAATATGAAGTCCTTGGGTTTATTCATATGTTTCACACACTAAAGTAAGAAACATCTTCAGGAGAAAGATGTCTATTATAAAATTTACTCCACAAAACAGGTGGAGAATAAACAAGAAATTCACCAAAGAGATAGAGATCTGTGAATAAAACCACAAATATTGCAAATAGATTAATAGCTCAAATAAAAAATTAATGTTGACTCATCAATACAGTATATTAATTAGATGAGACCTTTTGTACAATACCAATCAGAAAAAAAATTAAAGGAAACAAAAAGGAAAGACAAGACTATTTGAATTATTTGGCATGACATCAAATGAAACCTTGCCTACATTTATGGAATACATATAAAAAGGCATAGAAAACATACTTCTTGTAATAATAGCTAATAATTTTGCAAATATTGGCAAAGACATGAACATGCACATATAGGAGGTTTTTAGAACCACAAATAAACATGTAAAGAAAATATCTTAAGCACAATATATTGCATTAAACTTTCAAAACAACAGAACAAAGAAACAATTATAAAGCTACAAGAAAATAGTACAAAGTCACATTTAGGTGTACCTCACCTCAAGAACAGCAGATTATGCAACAAAAATTTATTGGCAAGTGTCTTGGTTACTTTTACCACTGATGAGACAAAATACAAAAAATCCAATGTTGAAGGAGAAAAGGTTTATTTTGGTTCAAAATTTGTCAATGTTTCAATCCATAGGTGGCTGGCCCCAAGACAGAGAGGCATGGCAGAGGGGCATCACAGAGGAGAAACTCTTTATGGCTGGCAGAAGACAGCAAACCTGCAAATTAATGAAGAAGCAGCAAGCAACAAGCAGTGACCCTCTTTATGTTCCTTATATCTTGTCCAGGCTACCCATCTTAAGGCAGGTAACTCTCACACCCTGTGTGGGGCAGCCTTCATTCTAGCATCACACCATGAATCAATCACAGTAGCACATCCTTGATCCCAGCAGCACCCACTCTAGATCTACCCACCTCTGAAAAACACCACCTATGACTTCATGAGGCTTTTGGGAAACATCTAGACACAAACCATAACATTCAACCCCTTTCACACAAAGACATTTACATCCCTTTATGCAAAAGGCATTTAGCTCATCTCTAAGAGTTGCCAAATTTCTAACAGTTTTAGAATTGCTGAAAAGTCAAATTCCAAAGTCTCCTCTGAGATTTAAGGCAAGCTCTTACCTGGGGGCCCTTGTTCAAATGAAAAGAAAGTTAAACACTTCTAACATACAATGACATGAGATAACCATTACCATTACAAAAGGTACAGATAGGATGATAGAAAGAAATGGTACCAAAGTAAGTCCAAAATCCAGCAGGGCAAACATTAAATCCTGTAGTTCCAAGTCTGTCATCCAATATAATCTTTGGCAAGATGTGAACTCAAAAGGGGTTGGGTGGCTCCACCCTTATGACACTGCATGCAGTTGTAGCTCCCATGGCTTCTCTCTTTGGCCAACTTTCCTCACTCCTTGCAGCTTTCCTCAGACTATCCACACTTCTGGCTTCTCTATTTTCTGGGGTCACCACTGCACCTTCAGCTTTACACTCACAGCTTTACACACTGCCCTCTCAAGAGCACAATGCATGACCTCTAAAACCTTCTTCTGATATCTGGGTGGAAGCCTTCCTGACCCCACAACTCTTGAATTCTGAATGTACCTAAAACTGGCACCACATGAATGATGCCAAAGTCTTCTACAAGCTGGAGCAGTAGCCAGGCTTCCTTTTCTCTTGGCTGTGGGGATCAAGTGCCTGTGAATCAAGTCACAAGGAAAGACTTCCCTAGACCACCTCCTTTCTTGAACATGGTGCTCTGGGGCTTTCTTCTCAAAGCAAAGTCTTTCACTTTTGCTAATTTGAGGCTGCAAAGGGTGGAGTCTTTTGATGTCCTTAGGCCTTCTTTTCTATTATGCTCTTCTGAAATACTTGGCTTTTTCTTGCTAGTCTTTTCAAGGCACAATTCTTCCTCTGTGCCATCTTTGCAGGCTTCAACTTTACTGGAGCTTCCTTTCTGGCCAAATTCAAGTCATTTTATATCATTTTTCTGAGTTCTTGTTCTTGATTCTCAACAGAAATCTGGCTAAAATTCCCCAACTGTAGCCATGCCATGGCCTTACCATTAGATTGCCTAGAAATTCCTTATGCCAGATAAATTAGACCACTGCCCTTAATCTTAGTCTCAGACAAAATCTCTGGACCTTATCAAAATGTACACAAACTGTCTGCCAAGGCATAACACACAGTCACTGGAGTACAACATCCAACATAGTCCTTCTTCTTATGAGAAACTCAGCCTAGTCTTCACTGGCAGCATTTCTATCAACATTCTGAGCTCTGATCAGGAAACCCTATCAAGTGCACCTTAAGGCATTCCAGGGTTTCTTCTTCAGCTGTCATCTCTGAACCTTCCCAAACTCTTCCCAGAAGTCATTTCCAAAGGGTCCTGAACCACATGGTCAGGTACAGTTACAACAATGACCCCAATTCTCTTGTACCAATTTCTATCTTGGTTAATTTTTCTACTGCTGAGACAAAATACCAAACATGGAAAGTTAAAGGAAGAAAGGCTTATTTGGGCTCAGGTTTGTAGAGGTTTTAGTCTATAGGTGGCTGGTTCAAGACAAAATAGCATGGCAGAGGGACATTGCAGAATAGAAAAAATTATTGGTAGCAAGAAGGCAGCAAAGCAGTGAAGTAGGAAAGAAGAAGCAAGTTACAAATGACAAGTGTCAAGCAATGACCCTCTTTCTGTCCCTTATATCTTGTCCATGCTACCCACCCTTAGGGAAGATAGCACTTCACTCAAGGTGGGGCAGTCTTCATTCCAGCATCACATCATGAATCAATCCCAGCATCACAACCTTTATCCAAGCAGCACACATCCTAGATCCAGCCACATCTGAAAAGTCTCAACTATGACTGCATGAGGCTTTGAGGGACTACTAGGTACAAGCCATAACAGCAAGGAATGAATGGAATGCAACATTTTAAGTCCTATTGAAAAGCTGATCACCAAGACATTGTACACAATAAGGTAACTAGATTAGCCTTAAAAATGATGAGAAAGAGACACCTTCCCAAACAAACAAAAACACGAAACTCAGAGCTCACAAACTAGTTTGACAAAAAATTTACACTCAGCAATTGCAGGAATAAAATTATAACTAATCAAAATAGTTTATAACAAAACACAAAAGAGCAATAACAAAGGATATTTAAACAATTAAAAGAAAATCAACAAAGTGATTTCTGTAAATCTTCATACATTAGTAGTAGCATTGAATCTAAATGGAATAGATAAATGATAATAGATAAATGATGAATAAATAAATGATGCTGAATAAATGAAAATAACATAAAGTAACACTCAACCATATGTTGCCTAAAAGAAATTCCACTTCACCAGTAAAGACACACACACTTAAAGAGAAAGAAATGAGAAAGTTATACAACACAAATGGAAGCCAAAAGCAAAAAGAAGTAACTATACTATACCTTATAATATTGATTTTAATACAGAATTTATAGGAAGACAGAAAGATTACTGCATAATGTTCAAAAGATAAATTCAATAAAAAATTATGACTACACATTTAAGCAATTAAAGAACACATAATTGTATAAAAAACACACTATTAGTTTGAAAAGGAGAAAGAGGTAACAGTACAATAGTGAGAAAATTCACCATGCTACTTTAATCAATTGACAGGTCTCACACACAAGAAGTCACCAAAGAAATATCAGAGGAAAGATTCACTACAAATGAAATGGACTTAAAGCATGCACTTACTGAATACTTCAACAAACAGCTTCAGAATATACATCATTTACGTTAGTTCATGAAACTTCTAGATAAGATCATATATTAAGTAAAAAAGTCTGAAAAATTCAAAAACTTTAAATCATGATTTATCTTTCATTAAAAAATTTATATAAAAGTAGAATAAAATTTATATAAAACTAGAATTCAACAAGAAATTTCAGTAAGTATACAAATGTCTGGAGACTTATCAACACACTTGTGAAAAAAATGGGCAATAGAATAACGAACAAGGGAGATTTAAGTATTTCTTAAAATGAAAGAATAGAAACACAACCTGAAATCTTAAGGGATAGATCAAAACAATATTAAGATAGAGGTTTATAACTATAAAATCCTAACTCAAAACAATTAGAAAAAAATTCAAGTAAGCAACTTAATAATGCATCACAATGTCTTGAAATGTAAGAAGTCTATACTCCTACCAACAATTAAGAAGGATATTTTCCCTGCAGCCTTTCCTGCATTTGTTATTGGTTAATTTCTTTATTCCATTCATTCTGGAGTGTGATGGAATATCAGTACTGTTTTAATTTGCATTTCTTGAATCGTCATTGGCGTTGAACATTTTTCATGTATTTGTGGGCCATTTGTGCTTGTTCATCTGAGAAGTATCTGTTCATCTCAGATGCCCATTTTTGGATTTGGTCTTTAGATTTTGTGGGGTTCTAATTTTTTTTAGTTCTTTATACAACATATTATAGATATTAGGCTTTTGTCTGAGGAGTAGCTTGTCTCTTTATTGTTGGTGGTTTCCTTTGCTGTACAGAAGCTTTTTAAACTGATGTGATCCCATTTGTTGATTCTTTGAGCCACCATGGAAATCAGTATGGAGATTCCTCAAAAAACCAAAAGAGATTCCATTTGACCCAGCTATTCCTCTACTAGCTATCTTTCCAAAAGTGTTATAGGCATAGTAACACAGTGACGTATGCATAGCCATGTTTATAGCAGCACAATTCATTACAGCTATATCTTCAAAGGAGCCTATATGTCCATTAACAGATGAATGGATACATAAAATGTGGTATTTTTACCCAATGGAGTACTATTCTGCTATAAATAGGATAAACTCATCATTTATAAGAAAATAGATGTATGTCAAGACCATAATAATAAATGAAGTAAATCAGAGACACGAGCTTTAGTGTTGCATTGTTTTTCTTATATGGGAAACTCAATATATTAAAATTGCATTGTTTTTCTTATATGGGAAACTCAATATATTAAAATAGTGCAAAATAAAAGATAGTAGGAAAAAAGAGAAAAAAGTTACTGTAATCTTGCTAGAAAGTGTATCTAAAAGTGTACCTTGAACCACTTGTTGTTCCCCACCAACTCCACACTTATAGATTCCATGCATTGGCCTAGCCACTGCCAACATGAAACCAGCTCTGTATTGTTTCCCCTCTGCATGAACTACCAGAAGTGCCATTCAATCAACACACCTGATCTTGGATGAGGAAAAAATCTGGAACAGGAGATTTAACAGGGCTGACTAGAGGAAGAGTAATATTGGAGAAACTCAGGAAAAATTCTGTGAGAAGGAAGGTGTTTGGACGGTGGGAGAGGGGCTTTCTTGCTGGAATAGCAAATTAATAAGGAAAGTTGATGCATAAATCAAGACAAACAATTAACAACAACAGAAAAAGGTAGTGGCACTGCTCTGTCATGTCAGTTGGACCCCACTCCCTACTCATTTAAGGAACAGCCATGTTGGATAGTCAGGCAAAAATTCTGAAGGACAATCTAGTGCTGCAGAGATGAGATTCCTGGGACTGTTTGTGGTCTCCAACCTCACACATATGACATCCCTGTCCAAAAACAGAGAAAAGCAGCATCCCTGTGTTCTGTGCTCCAGCACAAACTGCAGACAGCTCCCACCCCCAGACTCAGGCCAGAGATAGGATATACAGGCAAAACATATCTTGGCTGAGTTGAAGCAGCTCAAACCTGGATATCCAGACAGATGGCCTATTCACTAGAGTGCATGCATACAGCCCTCAACACTCAGTACCTGCCTAAGTTGAACTCTTGCCCAGAGTGCCACCATCTCTGCAGACCACAGGTCAGCTGAGTCATCAACAGTGCATTTGAACAGCATAGCACAAATTCTGCACGTCTGTTGGCTCTATTCTTCCATGCATTCCAGTACATAATTCCAGTTAACAGAGCATATACCTGCTTGTGCAGATCACAGAGGCAGGGTCAACTGCAACCAGACTGCAAAGGGGGAATTGTGCAGACTCATGGATTATTTGATATAATATTTAAAAAGGAATTGCAACCACTGCTTTCCCTTGCAGAAACTCAACCAGTATCCACTGAAGGATATCGACCCCTGCCCACACACAAAGCAAATTGGGAGTGGCTGCAGACTCTAGTGGGAGGGCACATACTACCTGAGGGAACTGCAGTTTTCAGAGAGTGAGGACTTAGTCACATGCTAGTCACTACCATGTTCCAAGCTTTAAGGCAAAGAGATTACATGTGAATCACATATACATTCTCCTGTTAGAGTGTTTAAACAGAGTTCCAGTTGAACATCTTCTGAGTTTTGGAAATTTTTGTTATATTGTTTTGTTTTACATTATTTTTCTGGGTTTTTAAAGGATTTTTTATTTGGTTTTTTGTTTTTGTTTTGCTTATATTTAATTCTACTTGTTTTGAATAAGTTGATGTATAGGTTCTCTCCCTCTTCACATCTCTCTATCTCGTTTCCTCAATCAAGATCCTACAGCAATTCTATTATTTAATTCTATTTCAGAAAGAATATTAATAGAATAATAACTACTTTCAAGTTTCTAATTTGCCATATTCTGCTTTCCCTCAGTCATTCCTATCTTCTCCATGGCAACACACCTTGCTCTTTGTCCCCAATATCTTGCTTAGTCTTGTCTTCTACACAATTTTTTTCATCTTTATTGGTATTGTTTTATTTATTTTTTTTTTCTTTTTGATGGAGTTTGGACAACTATCACCCATTTTCTTGTTCAATCATTTTTAAATAATAGTTTGTTTTATTTGTTTCATTAAGTGCTCTTTTCTATGTTCTTTATTTTCTCACTGTCATAAAATTTATTCTCATTATTTTATCTTCATCTTCCTCTGGTTTAATCTTTATGCCTTATTATATATCCTTTTCATCATTGGTTTGCTTTGGTACTGGTAACTAATACTATTAATTTTCTTTCGTTCCTTAATAAGATCTTTCATATCAATTTTATCACATTCCCATCTTCCATTGATTAATTTTATCAAAATCTATTTTCTTTAAGCTCCCATTTCCCTCAGCGTCTAACCTTTGTACAGTATTATAGCCACACTTACTTAGTACTCTGTAGGTAGTTAAATATACCTTAATATGTTTGAGCACTGTTCTATTGTTAATAGAGGTAAAATTGCTCTATGGGGTACATATATACTATACATAAATATTTGGTTTGTCTTAGAGTTTGTACTATAACTATAGATTTCATTTGTATGATTAAAGGTGATACAATGTTAGTTATTAAAATTTGTCATTATTCAGTTTGTGATTGATGCTATCATATTTGATGATTTTACTACTTTAGCCAAAGTGACATAATAGTTGCTAACAATTTCATTTGTTTATATATCATTATCTTGACTTTCTGGGGATTGTGTGAAATGCTACAGCCTATTCTAAAAGAATTGGATACTGGCCAAATAAGCTGTATTCTACTCTTCCTAATAAAGGGAGCCAGCATGTACCAGAACCAATAACTAGCTTTGCCTAGAGGACATTTTAAAAATTAGATGTTACCTAAAGACGTCTCAAGACTCACAATAAAGATAGTCACCATAAACAATTTGTTGGTTTTTTGTTTACTTTTTGAGATGGGGTCTAGCTATGTAGTGCAGGCTGGCTTTGAACTCACTTATGTAGCCCAGGCTAGCCTCAAACTCACAGTGATCCTCCTGCCTCAGCCTCCTGAGCTCTGGGATTACAGGCATGTGCTACTGTGTTTGGTCACCATAAGCAATTTGGAAACCTCACCACAGAAATAAATGTACAAAAAATAGAAAATTAAATTGAGTCAATTACTATGAAAAAAATAATTCACTAGTGAGTCTAGAGGAGATACTATTAAAAAGTAAAAGACCTAGAGAAAGATATGCAAACCATAAATATCCAACATAAAAAAGAATAAGATTCCATAAAGCAGTTTTAAGCATAAATTGAAGAGAAAAAAATAACTATTGAAAGTATATGCAGGCATGTTAGGACAGGATATGTGACCTGAAGACTGGGCTGTGGTTGGTGATCAGGTAACCAAAGTTACCTTAAAAATAGAAAGCGAACATAAAAAATAAATCCAGAAGCAGTTAGATGATGTAAAGATGAATAACCTATGATTAATTGGAGTCAAAAAAATCATAAGCTAGCACAAAGGGCACACAAAACCCATATACAAAAGTAATTGCAGAGTATTTTCCAAGTATGAAAAAAGAATTTGACATACAGATAAGTAAAACATATAGAAGCCAAAATAGTCAAGATCAGAAAAAATTCTAAACCAAAACATGATACTGAAGATTTCAGAAATTCAGCAAAAAAAAATCTTAAAAGTTCTTATAGAAAAGAAATAAATCATCCAAAAATGAAAACCCATCAATGTTACAGCAGACTTCTCAACAAAATCCTTAGAGAGCTTGGAGTGTAGTGTTTCAAGCCTTAAAAAAAGTAACTTCTAACACAAATTGACATAAGTTGCAAAAATTATCTTTTTAAACTGAAAAAGAAATAAGATACTTATTTCATTAGCACCAAACCAGTACTCCAGAAACTTCTCAAGGTTATCCTGGAAAGAGAAAATGAAGATAACAATTCCAAAATCCCAATAAGATGGATCCATCACACAAGGCAAGCAATTAAATAGAATGGAAAGAAAGAGAATGAACAAAAGGAAAATAAAGTAATGATAAGAATAAAACAATTCCTGTCTGCCATAACCATCAATGTGAATGGTCAAAATTCACCAAGGAAAAGAAACAAACTAGTAGAGTGTATCAAGAAACTAGATCTAACACTGTGTCACACACAAAAGAAACACATAGACTAAAATACAAAGGATGGGAAACAATGTTCCTGGAAAAGAGCAGTATGTTTCTAATTTCAAATAAAGTAGATTTCAAGCCAATACTGATCAGAAGATACAAAGAAGGTCACTAAATGTTGGTTAAGACAATAATTCAAAAGGAAGAGATAATAATTATAAATATATACACACCAAATATCAGCAACCCAGCTTCATTAAAAAAAGACAATAAGGGGATTGAAAAATCAGATGAACGCGAATACAACAGTAATTTGGGGACCACAATACCCCACTGTCAGAAACAGATAGATGAACATAACCAAAACAATTCAACAAAGAAGTGTCAAAGTTGAACCATACCTTTGAACAAATGGACTTAACAAACAACTACACAGCGTTCAATTCAACAAAAACATAATAAAAATTCTTCTCAGGAACATGAAGTACTTTCTCCAAAATAGAACACATACTACAAATAGAGCATTTTTAAACAAATGAAAAAGAATCAATATTATGCCATGCATATTATCAGATCATTGTGCAATGATCCTGGAAATCAACAAATAAAGACACCACAGAAACTATGCAACCATGTGGAAATTAAATTATGCCACCTTGAATAATAAATGAATCAGAGAAAATTTTTTTTAAATTAGACAGTTACTACAAAGGACAATGAGAGTATGACTTACTGAACTTATGTCACAAAATGAAAGCAGTGCTAAGAAAGCAGTTAATTTCCACATAAGAAAAACAGAGTGAACTCAATTAAACAACGTAATGATGTAATTCAAAAATCAAGAAGATTTAAGGCCAAAGCTATTATGAGGAAGTGAATTATAAATATAAGATCAGAAATTAACGCAACTGATACTAAATAAACAATAAAAAATGCATTAAAGAGCAGGTTTTTTGAATGAATAAATAAAATGGACAAAACCCTTAGCCAACTTTATCAAAACAAGGAAAGAAAAGACAAATCCATGCAATTTGTAATGAAACTGGCAAAATAACAATGGATTCTGCAGAAATGCAGATGATTTGTAACTAGTTTGGGAATTTATACTCTAATAAAATGGGACATTTAGAAGACTTGGATAGAGTCCTAGGTACATATAAATTACCACAGCAGAATAAAGGATATAAAAATTCTTAATAATCTAAAATCAGTTGACATTTAAAATGTAATAAAACAAAACTATGTACTTAGAAAAGTGCAGTTCCTACAATTTCACTGCTGAATTCTATACTAATGTTAGAGAAGAACAAATGCCCATACTTCTCAATCTCTTCAATGAAGAGAAGCAGTATTCCAAGAATCAATCTTGAAAGGAAGCATTACCCTCAAACCAAAATCAGAATAAGACCCACCAAAATGAGAACTACAGGCCAATATCTTTAAAGAACATAGAAGCAAAAATCCTCAATAAGGTACTTGCAAACAGAATGCAGGAAATCATCAAAATGATTATGCACCTTGGCCAATAAAGACTCATTCCAGGGATGAAAAGATGTTTCACCATTTGTAAATCAATAAATGTAATACAGCATATTAAAAGAAACAAGGACAAAACCCACAAGACTATCTCAATAAATTAAGAAAAACCATTTGACAAAATCTAATATCCATTAACTATAAAAAATTTTAAGTAAATTCAAATAGAGAGTCTTTATCTCAATTTAATAAAACCCATCTATGACAAACCATCAGCCAACATGATAATAAATGGCAAAGAGCCATAAACTTTCTCTCCAGGCCAGGGATATAGCTCAACGGCACAGCACCTGCATGGAAAGCATGAAGTAGTGAGTTTGACTCCCGGTACCAAAAAAAAAAATTCTCTCTAAAATCAGCAACAATGCAAAGATGACAATTATCACCACTCCTGTAAACACAGTGCTCAAAAAAATTACCCAAACCAATTAGAAAAGTGAAAGAAGGGAAAGGAATATGGATAAGAAAGAAATAAATTAAATAAATATTTTCTGATGACATGATCCTCTACATAGAAGTCCTCAGGAGCTCTAGCAAAAGACTCTTATAATTTATAATGAAATTTGATACAAAAGGAGCATAAAAAGTCAACATTCAAAAAGCAAAATTTCCTTACACCGATAACAAAGTTACTGAGAGTGAAATTAAGGGAAAAGACACCTTTCACAAAAGAATCAAGAAAAATAAAATATGTAGGAATAAACCTTACCAAGAAAGTAAATAAACCTCTTTAATGAACACTATAGTACAATGAAAAATGAGATTGCAGTAGATATAAGAAAACGGAAATATATCCTTTCTTCATGCATTATCAGAACCAATATAGTAAAAAGGTACATATTTATAAAACTAATATACTTATTTAATGAAATATCAATCTCAATAAAAATTCCTGTAGCATTCACCACAGATGTAGAGCAAACAATCCAAATATTCATATGGATTCAGAGGAGACCTAGAATAGCAAAAGCAATTCTGGGAAAAATGGGCAAGAGAGGGGATATAACAATCCCAGACTTAAAGTTATATTACAAAGCCACAGTGATAAAAAGAACATAGTAATGTCAAAAGAACAAACTTGTGGGTAAATTAAACAGAATGTAAGATGAAGAAACTATTCCAGGCAAACTTGTATTTGTAAAAGGGGCCAAGCACATTTGCTGGAGGAAAGTCTCTTTAACAAATATTGCTTGGAAAACTGGCTTTCCACATGCTGAATATTGAACCTAGACACATATCTCTCACCATGCATGAAACTAAAATCAAATATCTAAATATCAAAACAGAAACAATTTACTGGAAGACAGAATAGATAAAACCCTTGATGACTCTTGGAGACATTGGTGTAGGCAAAGACTTTATAAACAAAATTCTTGTCATACAGGAAATATTAGAAATAATCACAAATGGGATCACACAAAATTAAAAAGCTTGTGCACATCAAAGAACACCACCAACAGATTGAAGAGACAGCTTACACAATGGGACAATTTATTTCCAGTGACTCATCAGAAATAGGACTAACATCTAGAAAATATAAAGAGCTCAAAAAAATTAGTTCCCCCAAATTTAAAGACCCAATTCAAAAATTAGCATCTGAAGTGCATAGACACACTTCTCAGATGAAGTACAAATGGCCAATAAATACATGAAAATATGCTCACCATTGCTATCCACTTTAGAATTGTAAACAAAAACAACACTGAGATTCTAACTCACGCCAGAAAAAATTGCTATTATTAAGAAATCAGGCAATAATTAAAGCTCGTGAGGCCTCAGGGAAAAAGGAAGCCTTGTCCATTTTTGGTGGTAGTGTAAATTAGTACAACCACTATGAGCATCACTATGGAAGCTCCTCAAAAAAAAAAATCTAAAATTAGAGGTTTCATTTGACCCAGGTATTCTCCTTTTAGTAATCTTCCAAAAAGAATTAAACCATTATAGTGATACATGCATGCCCATGTTTATATTAGCAAAATGTATAGTAGATAAATCCTTTAAAAAGACAGGATGGCCAACATTGTATAAATCATTCGAGAAAATGTGGTACTTATAAAATGCAGTTGTAGTCATGTGTAAAAGATAAACTTAATACATTTTTAGGTACATTAATGAACCTCAAGACCATAAACATTTTTTTATTCATGTCGTTTTCCTTTATATTTTACTGGTTTATATTTGCCATATATAATGATCACATTCATAATAGGTAATTTGTACACTACAAAATATATCTTAATTCTTTCTTCTTAAATTCCCCTCCACTCTTTTCAAACTTCTTTCACTCCTCATTTAAAAAACCTTATTTTTTTTCCATTTTTCCCTTCCATTCTCTTTTTTTAATTTTAAAGAGAAGAAAAAACAAAACAAAACAAGTGAAAACAGAACAAAATTTTAAAACAGCATAATAGGAGGGTAAAAATGGTTAATACATTACGTATAGTTATCTTTAAGTTAGTTATTCAGAGTACCAGATATTAGCATTCAATTGCCCAAATATTTCTGACACAAACCTTACTCTTCAATGAACTAAGTAAAATTAGTAGTGTATCTATCTTAACCATTTTATAAATAAATACAATTTTTTTTCTTTTCCCTTCTTTCTTTTCCCTATTCCCCCATCCTACTGTCTTTACTTTTGACCAGTTTCTTCTTGATACACTATGTCTATTGTACATTTTGGATCTTATTTACTCTTTCAGTTTCTCATACTAGAGAGACAATACGATGCTTACACATGGGCATCCGGTTTATTTCACTTATGAGTATTTTCTCGAGTTGCATCCATTTACCTATAAGTCTCCAGTTTATCCTTCTTTATGGCTGAACAGTACTCCATTGTATAAAAATACTACATCTTTTTTATCTATTCCTCAGTTGATGGGCATTTCATTTGTTTCCAAGATCTGGCTATTACAAATTGTGCTGCTATAAACATGGGTGCCCATATAGCAATGTGGTACGATGTTTTTAATTCTTCTGGGAAGGTACCTAGAAGGGGAATAGCTGGATCAAATGGGACCTCCAACCCTAGTTTTTTGAGGAATCTCCATACTGATTTCCACAGTGGCTGTACCAGTCAACACTCCTACCAACAGTGGAGAAGGGTTCCTTTTTCCCCACAGTCACTCCAGCATTTCTTATTAGTTGATTTCTTTATAGTAGCCATTCTTTCTAGGGTGAGATGGTATCTCAGTGTTGTTTTAATCTGCATCTCTCGAATGAATAGTGATGTTGCACATTTTTTGTATATTTATTTGCTATTTGTATTTCTTCCTCTGAGAAATGTGTATTCATCTCAGATGCCCATTTTTGGAGTGGGTCTTTAAATTTGGGAGGTCTGATTTTTTTGAGTTCTTTGTATGTTCTCGATAGTAATCCTTTGTCTGAGGAACAGCTGGAAAACATTTTTTCCCGCATTGTGCATTGTCTCTTCACTCTGTTGGTGGTTTCTCTTGCTGTGCAAAAGCTTTTTAATAAGATGAGATCCCAGTTGTTGATTCTTTGTGATAGCTCCTGTGCGGTTGAGGTTTTATTCATAAAGTCTTTGCCTACACCAATGTCTTCAAGGGTTTTACCTATCCTACCTTCCAGCAGATTTAATGTTCCTGTTTTAATATTTAGACCTCTGATCCATTTTGAATTTAGTTTAGTGCATGGTGAAAGATATGAGTCTAGTTTTAATCTTTGGCATGTGTAGAGCCAGTTTTTCCAGCATCATTTATTAAAGAGGCTATCTTTCTTCCAGGGAATGTGTTTGGCATCTTTGTCAAAGATAAGGTGGCTTAGTATGCCTGGGGTTGTTTCAGCATCTTCTAATCTGTTCCATTGATCTTCAGGTCTGTTTTTTTGCCAGTAGGACACTGTTTTTATCACAGTAGCTTTATAGTATAATTTTAAGTGGGGGATTGTGATGCCCCTTGCCTTGCCTTTGTTGCCCAGAATTGCCTTTGCTATTCTAGGTCTCTTCTGTTTCCAAATGAATTTTCAAAATAGTTATAGATGAACTTATGGTTTTCTGCAGAGTCCATAGTGATATCACCCTTTTCATTTTCAATTGCATGGATTTGAGTCTTTTCTTTTCTTTTTTTAATAAGGTTGGATAAGGGTTTGTCAATCTTATTTATTCTTTCAAAGAACCAACTCTTTGCTTCATTGATTCTTTGTATTTTTTTTTAGTCTCCAATATGTTAATTTCTGCTCTGATCTTTATAATTTCCAACCTTGTGCGGGCTTTTGGCTTAGCCTGCTCTTCTTTATCTAGAAGTTTGAGGTTTGCCATTAAGTTGTTTATTTGCACTTGCTCTATTTTCCTGATACAGGTATTTAATTCTCTAAATTTTACTCTTAGGACTGCTTTCATTGTATCCCATAAATTCCGGTATGTTGTACTGTCATTATCATTCAGTTGTAGAAATTGTCTAATTTCTTCTTTAATTTCATCTGTGACCCATTGGTTGTTCAGGAGGGTGCTGTTTAATTTCCATGTGTTTAGCGATTTTTTGTGATTTCTTTTGCCATTGATTTCCAATTTCATTGCACTATGGTCTGATAATATGCAAGGGATAATTTCAATTCCTTTGCATTTACTTAAGCATGTTTTATGAGCCAGTATATGGTCTATTTTGGAGAACGTACTGTGTGCAGCTGAGAAGAATATGTATTCTGATGTTTTGGGGTAAAACACTCTGTAGACATCTACTAAGTCCATTTGTTCAAAAGTTTGGTTCAGTTCTACTATTTCATTATTGATTTTTTATCTTGTTGACCTGTCTTTTTGTGACAGTGGAGTATTCAGATCCACCAATATAATTGTATTAGTGCTTATTTGATTTTTCATGTCCTTTAATACTTGTTTTATATAGCTGGGTGCACTGGTATTTGATGCATATATATTTATGATCTTTATCTCTTCCTCTTGGATTGTTCCCTTTACAAGGATGTAATGAACATGTTTATCTCTCTGAATCATTCTTGGCTGGAAATACACTTTTTCTGTGAAAAAATAGCTATGCCTGCTTTTTTCTGGGTTCCTGTTGCATGGAGTATTGTTTTCCATCCTTTGACTTTCAGTCTATGAATTTATTTCTTAATTAAATGTGTTTCTTGTATACAGCATATTGTTGAATCTTGCTTCTTGATCCATTTTGCCATTCTGTGCCTTTTGATTGGTGAATTGAGACCATTATCATTGATGGTTAAAACTGATATGTATTGACTTATACCTGTTAAGTTATTTTCCTGTTGTTGGTTCTCCCTCTTTCCGCCCACATGTTTATTATCTGCCCTGCCTGGTGGATTCCTTCTATTGGGTTTCCCAGAGTTGTAGTCCTTGTTATCTCTTTCTAGAATGTCCTTCAGAACATTTTGGAGTGTTGGTTTGGTGGTCATAAATTTTCTCAGATGTTCAATGTCATGAAATTTTATTTCTCCATCAATTTTGAAAGATAGATTTGCAGGGTACATCAATCTGGTTTGAAAGTTATTTTCCTTTAGACCTCGAAATACTTCATTCAAAGCTCTTCTTGACTTGGGGGTTTGTGCTGAAAAGTCATCTGTGATTCTGATGGGTTTTCCTTTATAGGTGATTTGTCTCTTGTCCCTGACAGCTTTTAAGATTCTGCTCTTCTGTTGAATTTCTGGGATCTTGACTATGATATGTCTGGCTGAAGTTTTTTGGTTTTTTTTTAATCATGTCTAGTTGGAGTTTTATAAGCCTCATTTATATGAAGATCAAATTCTTTTTCCCTACCGGGGAAATTCTCCATGATAATGTCTGTGAACAGTGCTCTGATGTCATTTATGCTATCTCTTGCTTTTTAAATTATTCCAATTATTCTTAAGTTATTTATCTTTGAGTCATCTAGCAGCTGCTAGATTTGATCGATTTTTCATTGTCCCTTGCTGTTTTTAAGAATTCTTTCTTTTCATGATCACTAATTTCAAGCCTGTCTTCTATATCTGAGATCCTGTCCTCACATTGGCTTAATCTGCTACAAATACTTTCAATGGAATTTTTGTTCTGCTGGATATCTGCTTGAATCTGCCTTATGGATTCCATTTCTTTCCTATGCTGAGCATTCATGGTTTCTATAATTTTCTTCGGCTTGTCTATTTTTTTGTGTGTATCAGCTATAATCTCCTTAAGCATGGTCTTCATTGTGGACATTATCTCTGCAGTTATCTGTGAAATTATTTATGTTTTAGTTTTTTCCAGAGCCTCATTCAGTTGCTTTGTTGTTACCACTTCAGAGATGCCAGGTGGGTGGCTTTCAGATTGTCCCACCTCATTGCCCCCTAAGTTTGCCTTTGGTGAACTGGTGGTGTGTGGTTGCATCTTGTTTAACTGTCATCTCATTTTCATTTCTTTCTTTAGTTTAATCCCTGGGATGATGTTTGTAAATTACCTATGGTAGGTTACTTTATTGCTAGTGTTCAAGATCCTTAGAAGATGACTACTTCAGTTCAGTATCTTCCAAGTGTAGCTTGTTTTTGGGTTTTGAACTTGCTGCCCATCCTACTTCTTCAATTTGTTGGATATGAGAAGTTGCTACCTGTTTGGCCCAGTCCCTGGTTCTTTGGTACTGTGCCACTGTATTTTCTGTGACCCTTGGTCAATCTCAATCATGGAATATCAGGAAGGAAAGCTGTTTAGAACAATTATTTCACTTTTGGGTATAACAGTACCTATAGCATCAAACACAGCCTAGAAAATGACAGACTGAGCTAACCAGTTATTTGCCACTTTTAACCATATAAAGTAGAGTTGTGGTTATATACCAAAATCTAAAACACATCTGAAAAATTATGTGCAGTATACAAGTCCTTAATATGTCAATTTTTCCCTCTGGAGCTTAAATTTAAAATGAGTTAAGGAGGAAATAGAGTATAGGGAGAAGAGGAAGTAATTAGATGTAAGGTTGGAGGACCAAGAGGGATCTCACTAACATTGGGAGAATGGTGCAGAGGACTGGTGGGAAAAAGAGAAGGAAGGGATAAAAGGAAGAACAGATCACAACCACAATCACAAAGAAGTTAGAGGCTCTGTTTACACTCGTATGAAAACCAGATAGAATAATGAAGGAAAGAGCAAACAAACAGAAACAAAAATGAAGACAAAAACAACAAAACAAACAAACAAAACAAAAATAAAACCCCACAAAAAAAAAAAGAATCAGTTCCAGGAGTTGACTCTGCTGTAGTCAGGCACCGAGTGATGACAGAGTTCTGTTCCGTGCAGGTCTGTCCCAGCAAGCCGGGAGCAGCCCTTTGGTGCGGCAGTGAGCAGAAGTGTCTACCCCTAGGCGGAGACCAGTCTAATTCTCCTGTCACCATCAGTGCACTTTCTGCAGACCTGAGAGCCGCAGCGCCACGTTGAGTCCTGAGCACTGTGTTTTCGTGCCAGGCTGAGTTTTGCCACACCCCCCACAATGGTGCCTGGCCAATCACTCTCTGGTGCAGGACAGCTGTGCCTGAGAGACACTCACCGCTGGCCAGCACAGTCTTTCCCTGCTCCCCTGTACCACAGCTGTCTCGTGATCCTTCGCAGGGGCTCCCGGAGGTGCCAGCTGTCACCGTGTGTCGGCAGATTTGAGCTTCTGTCACACCGCTTCCTGGGACAGGGAGAAGACACCATGGTCTCCTTCTTCTTCTTTTTTGAAAGTGCCCTTCACTGGCTCCTTGAGTCCTGAGCTGTGCTTCAGAACTTTTCTGGGTACAGGGGAGACATCTCCCTCCCTCCTGCATTCTCCTGGTCACTATATTCCAATGATCCAATGGCAACTTTTAGAGATTTTCACTGCCTGCTTCTTACAAATCCACCATCTTTTCTCCCATTCTCTTTTTAATCCCCTTTCCCTTCCAGCCTTTCTTATCCCCCTACACTGGTTTCCCTTCCAACTTTAATATGGTCTTCATCCTTTGCAATATCTATCCTTCATTTTGCTTTTTATTTACCCTTTGTGTTTCTCACACAAGACAATGTGATATTCAAACTTGTGTGTTCAATTTATTTCACTTAAAATTATTGTCTCAAGGCATATCCTTGTACCTAGAAATGTCTCAAGTTTATCCTTCTTTATAGGATGGTACACCATTATACATAAAGACCACATTTTCTTTATTCATTCATTAGTTGATGAGCCTCTGGCCTGTTTCCAAGGTTTAGCTATTAAAATTGTGCTGCTATAAGAATGGATGTCCATATATTGCTGTGATGTGAGAGTTCTAAATCTTTTGCAAAGATACCAAGAATGGGAATATCTGGGTCAAATGGAACTTCTAGTTTTAGTTTATAGAGGAATCTTCATATTAATTTCCATTGTTATTGTACCAATTTATATTCCCAACAACAATGGAGCAGCGTTCCTTTTTCCCCACAGCCTCACCACTATTTGTTATTGGTTGATTTCTTTATGATAGTTATTCTTTCTGGAATGAGATGGAATCACAGTGTTGTTTACATTTGCATTTCTCAAAAGACCAGTGGTGTTGAACATGTTTTCATATGCACAGTCTATATCTGTATCTATATCTATCTATCTATTTATCTACCTAATCAGTAATTCACCATACTAAGAAATGTCTGGGCCACACATGGTGGTGAATGCCTGTAATTTCAGCACTCAGGAGGCTGAGGCAGGATGATTGCTGTGAGTTCAAGGCCAGCCTGGGTTACATAAGCGAGTTCAAGACCAGCCTGCACTATGTAGCATGACCTTTTATTAAAAAAAAGGAATGTCTGGAAGCTAATGGCAACCACTTTGAGCATCTCTTGTAATTGTAGAGGCCAAAAGTAACTAGTATGTATTTTATGATGTCCCAATAAATTTAGTATTAAGATATTTATACAAGTTTTTCTGTTGCTGATATACACATTATTTTGACAGACTGTGTATTTACTTGGTGTTTTTATTTCTTCATCTGAAAACTGTATTCATTGCAGATGCCCATTTTTGAATTTGGTCTTTACAACTGAGATGCCCGATACTTTTGTTTTTATATATTCTAGGTATTAGTGCATTGTCTAGATATTAGTTCTTTGCCTGAGGGTAAAAAATTTTCCCATTCTGTAGGATATCGTTTCACTTTGTTGATGGATTTTTACTAATGAAAGAGCTTTTCAATTTCAGATGAGAGCAGATGTTGTTTCTCATATTTCCTGTACAATTGGGGTTTTGTTCATAAAGTCTCTTCCTACATATGTCTTCAAGAGTTTTACCTATTTTAACTTCCAGAACACTAAGTTTCTATTTTAATGTTTAGACCATTGATCCATTTTGATTTTAGTACAGTGCATGGTAAGAGTTAAGGATCTAGGTTCAATCTTTGGCATGAGGAAACCCAGCTTTCCCAGCACAATTTACTAAAAAGGCTATATTTCTTCCAGTGAAGCTGTTGGTCACTTTGTCAAAGATAAAATATCTCAGAATTATTTCTGCATTTTATATTCTCTTCAGTTAATCTTTGAGTGTTTTTTTTTCCAGTACCGTGCTGTTTCTTTTCCACTGCAACATCGTAGTATAAATTCAAATCATTGAATGTGTCTCCCTCCGACTTGCCCATATTGGCCAGAATTGCTTTTGCTATTCTAGGTCTCTTCTGGTTCTGTATGAATTTTAGGATTGTTTTCTGTATTTCTGTGAGGGATGCCATTGGTATTTTGATTGGGATTGTGTTACATTTTATAACAGTTTTCAAAATACTGCCATTTTCACTATATTGATTATGCCAATCCAAGAACAGGGGATATCATTGCATTTTTTATATCCTCTTTTATCTCCTTTTACATAATACTCTAGTTTTCAATATAAAGCTCTTCCATTTCCTTCATTAGATTGATTCCTAAGTCTTTCAAATTTTTATGCTACTGCAAAAGACATTGTTGCTTAATTTCTCTCTAATTGAGTTTGTTATTCATGTACAAAAATGATCTTGATTTTTGAGTGTTGACTTTGTATCCTGTTATGCTACCGGATTGTATTAAGACTAGGAGTCTTTTTGTGGAGTTTTTGGGGTCTTCTATATAGAGTGTCATGTAATCAGCAAATAATGATAATTAAAATTCATCCTTATTTATCCGTATTTCTTTTATTTCTTTGTCTGGACTAATTGCTCTGGCTAATTTTCCAGAATAATACTGAACAGGAGTAATGATAGTGGGCATCCTTGCCTTGTTTCTGATTTTAGAGTGAAAGCTTTCAGTTCTTAACATTCAGCATGATGTTGGCTATTGGTTTGTCATAGGTGGCTTTTATCCAGTTGAGATAACGATTTTCAATTCCAAGGAATGCATGTTAGACTTTGTTGAATGGGTTTTCTCTGTCTATTGAAATGATAATGTAGATTTTGTCCTTGGTTCTGTTAAAATGCTTTATTACATTTATGGATATTTGTGTGTTGAACTATCCTTGCATCCCTGGGATGAATCCTACTTGGTGAGATTGTATAACCTTTTTGATGATTTGCTGCATTCTGCTTCCAGGCATCTTATTGACATTTTTTGCATCTATGCTTATTAAAGAAATTGACCTACAGTTCTTTTTATTGTTTGGTTTCTACTCTGGTTTTTGTATTAGGATAATTCTTGCTCCCAGGAATAACTTATAGGGTAATGCTTCCCTTTCAGTTTCATTGAAAAGTTTGAGGAGTTTTGGAATTATATCTCAAAATTTCTTGTAGAGTTCAGCAGTGAATCTGTCAGAACATGTGCTTTTTTTCCTTGGAAATTTTTAAAAATAATTCTTCAATTTCACTGACTGATATTGGGTTGTTTAGAATTTTTATATCTTCTTGACTTAGATTTGGTAACTCATTTGTGTCCAGGAATCTATCCATTTCTTTTGAATTTTCCATTTATTACAGTACCTGTTTTCAAAGTAGGAACTGATGATCTACTGGATTACTGCAGGATCTTTTGTGATTTTGCCCTCTTCATTTCTCTCTTAATGGATTTGTGTCTTTCTTTCCTCATTTTGATAATGTTGGATAAATGTTTATCTATTAAATTTAATCTTTTAAAGAATCAACTCATCAATTTAATTATATTTTTGTATTCTTTTCTTAGTCTCAATTGCATTAAGTTATGCTGTGATCTTTACAATTTCCTTCCTTTTACAAGCTTTGGGCTTAGCTTCTTTTTCTAGAGACTTTAGGTTCAACATTAAGTTATTTATTTTTGCTTGCTTTGTTTTTCTGATGTGGGAATTCACTGCTATATGCTTCCCTCTTATGACTGCTTTCATCAGATCACATAAATTCTAGTATGCTACATTGACATTAGCATCCAGGTGTGAAAACTGTCTAATTACTTTAACATTGTCTGTGACCCATTGGTTCCATAAGATGGTGTTATTTAATTTCTGTGTTTTGGTAGTTTTTGTACTTTCTCTTGACATCTACTTCTAATGTGTTTGCATTGCAATCTGATACTATGCATAATCTAAGTTCAATTCATTTGCATTTACCTAAGCCTAGTCTATGAGCTAATATATAGTGTACTTTAAAACATCTCCTATGTGCTGCTGAGAAGAATATGTATACTGTTTTTGTTGGGTGGAGCACTCTGTTGATAATCTAAATTCATGTATTGAAAGGTTTGACTTAGCTCTGATTTTTTTTGTTGATTTTTTTGTTTAGTTAACTTGTCTATTTGTGACAGTGGAGTATTGAGGACCCCAGTAAAATTGTTTATTCCTTGTCTGATTTTTAACATCTATTGCTGTTTTTTATATAGATGGATGCACTAGTATTTAATGCATATATATTTATGATATTCCCTCAAAAATTATGCAATGACTTTCTTTGTCTCTTCTGCTCTGTTTAGGCAAGAAATCCCCTTTGGAAAGAGAATAAATACTTCTGCTTTTTTCCAAATCTCTATGTGACATTGGCAAAAGTTGTACAATCAGTAATAACACTAGCATCAAACACAAAGTGGAAAATAATAAACTGTAAAAAATAATACTTTGTCACCATTAACCACAGGTACAAGATTTATAGTTATATAGCAAAATGCATGATAAATCAGAATATTATACACAGTAAATATCCACTCAATAGAGCAATTTTTCTCCCTTTCACCATAATGCAGTATTAACCTCTAGTAAGATATGGTAAGACACCTAAATATTCATAAGTGTAAAAGTGTAGCAAAATAAAAAAAATTAAAATTGTACATTATGAAAACTAACACAATGGAAGATGTGAAGAAATTGGTAAGATTGATATAGGATGTCCTGTTAAGGAATAAAGAGAAATTGGCAGTATTAGGTAATGGTAACAGAGATGAACAAATAAGAAAAGAATAAATAATATAGTGTAGAGATTAAATTAGAAGAAAAGAATCTAAGAAAAAACACTAGAGAAATAATTTGAAAGTGTGAAAGTAAGAAAAGAAGGGAGAAATAATAAAAGGAGGGCCTATTCAAACAAATAAACAAAGTAATATTGAAAAGGAAGGGACAGGAAAATGAGTGGTAAAATTCTAATATCCACAAAAAGAAAAAAATAGTGAAAAAATAAAAACATACAAATAGAGGATAAAAAAATAAGAGAAAAATACCCTGTTTATTTCCAGAAGAGTGTTTTCTTCCCAGGCCAGTAGTCTTAAATCTTAGAAGTCACAATTGTCTTTGCCCTACTTTATAGTCTATGAGTCTGTATGGATGTTACTCAGTTCAACAGGACCTCTCTCCATAATCCCGTTAGTGGCATCTGTTCAAATTGGGGAGTTGGACCAGAACAGGTTTGGGACCTTAGCTCTGACTCTTCTGTCATGCATTCTTGCTGGTTGGATAGAGATGCTGGTTACCTTATATATGCTCCAGTGTCTGTTGGACAAGCTTCTGGTACCATTCAGAGGCTCTTGTTAACTGGGGATGCTCAAAGGAGAAATAAATCTGCACAAGACAAATGTGAGATTTCTGTAGGTCCAGTGAGGGTGCAGGGCATAGGGTGGTGTCTCATGGGTGTCTGGAATTCTAGACAGAACAAGCAGACACTTAACCCTTACTGTTTAACCAGTTACAAGGCAGATGACTGGCCTAATGTGTTTGGCAGGGACTCTGCCCAGAACTTTGGCACAGTGGATACACCGCTGTGCTCAGAGTGGAGGCAGTGCTCCTGGTGCTGAATGCACACTGCCACAGTCCAGGTGTACAAGGAAAAGATTTACACTGGCTTGGAACACTCCATGTAAAACAAGGTTGGCCAGGTAGTGATGCTAGATGTTCCATCGAGACTCTGGCTAGTCTACAATTGGAGCAGAGAATTGAGAGCTGGGTGTAGACTCAAGCAATTCTGGAGTGCTGAGTAGAGATTCAAACTGGACCAGTGTCAGCTCTGTGTGTCAGATGAATATGCCTCTTGACCTGGATAAATTACAGGCACCCAGCAGTGGCTAATGTGTGCCCGGGTTCAAATATTGAAGACTCCCAGCACATGGAACAATTGCTTGTTTTTCTTTTCAGAGTCTGAGAACAAAATCACAATAGGGGAGGAGCAACTCTGGTCACTCACCCCTCGGGTGTGATGTTGAAAATTCTGCCAAGCTTCAACATCCTCTGTGTTTGGACAGGAGGCAATGAGGCAAAGGTCCTGTATACCCTGACTGTATAATTTGCAGCTAGATATTGACATCCTAAATGGATTCTGTCAGCTATTTGGGAACTTCTCAAGGTGTCTATTCCCATGATGGGTGTGAACTATGAGTCTCATTTTTCAAATCAATATTTTGCATCAGGGTGTATGTTCCCCCTTCTTACAATTACCTATGTTTTTAGTTGATCTTCTCTGAGTATCTCAGCCAGGGCTCCTCCTCTATTCAGCCATGTTGAAATCTCCAAGATCATAATCTTAAGTGAAACTAATAAGACGCACAGTACGAGTATAGCATTGTTTCCTTTTGTGTTAGAATCCCAAAGTATAAATAAGAAGCGAAAAGGAGGATAGATAATAAGAAGTACAAATAACTTGTTCAGATAGGAAGGGGAATGAAATATGGGGTAGGAGGGAGGGAAAGAAAGGAAAATGGATACAAAGAAAAAATGAAGGGGAAAATAGAAATCGAGCTTTTGTAAATGTGGAGGGAATGTGCAGTTGGAGGGAAGGGTTTGAAAGGGGACAAAAAATTAAGATATTCTTTGTGCATGTACAAATCCTCCTTCATGAATGTGATTATTATGTGCTACAAATGTAGTAATAAAAATAAATAAACAAAAATGTTTGTTAATTCAGTATACCTGTCTTATATGTATTATATTTTTAATCTATTAATTTGGGCGTTAATCTCTATATAAGACACTTAACTTTATAAGGGTTTATATGATAAATAAATGACTGTGATGCTTGCAGGAAAGTGGGGGTGGTGTAGAAGGGGAAATTAACTAAGTTGTTTTATGTACATGTACTAATTCCCCACAATAATAGTAATTATTATGCTCTATAGATATGTACTAATAAAAATTAAAAGTTAAAAGAAATTGAACAAATGAAGTTCAAAGTTATTAGAGGGAACAAATGAAAAAAGAATGATGAAAGAATCAAAAATAGAAGTAAAAAAATGAATGAAATGAAGGGTTGGTTTTTGAAATGATTAATAAAATCCCCAGAGCTTCAGCCAAACAAGAAAAAAAAATGAACAAGTAAAGATATCTGAGATGAATAAAGAGACATTAAAATTGATACCACAGGGGGCCGGTGAGATGGCTCAGCAGCTTAAGCGCCTGCCCGGCAAGCGCGAGGGCCCGAGTTCGACTCCCGGAACCCACATACGAAAAAGGGGCCGGTGATATCGCTCAGCGGCATGGGCGCCTGCTGGCGCGCGAGGTCCTGAGGTCGACCCCCCGGTACCCACAAAAAAAAAAATTGATACCACAGAAATACAAAAGATCTTTGGAGGTTATTATGAACTGTACAAGAAATTTAGAAAAAATTGATAAATTAAGGAAAACATATAATCCACAGAAATGGAACTTAAGTACATAAAAACCTAAATGTAACAATTACTGTTATGATAATCAGTAATATATATTGAAATTTACTAATACTAAAAACCACAAGATAAAGTTACTACACCACTAAACTTCACTAAAATTTTAATAAAAAACAAATGATAAATATTATGATTTCTGTCTAGATGTCCTTCAAAACCTGATGTGGTCATAGGTGTGGTTTTATAGAGGTGGATGGATCTAGAGTGTGTGATGCTGGATTAAATGCATGATGCTTGGTTTAAGTATCTGATGCTGGGATTAAGGGTGTGTGATTACTAAATTGGCCCACTGATTGGTTTGGACAATAGTAATGCCCACACTGCATGTGTGTGTGCTACCTTCCATAAGGTCATGAAGCCTGGATATAATATAACAGACAGAAAAATGATTGCTCACTTTGCTCACTGCTTGATGATACTTGCCTGCTTTCTGCACACCATGAACTATTTATCCTCTGCTATGTCCCTCTGCTATTTCACCCTGCCTTGGAGTCAGCCAGCTACAAACTCAAATCTCTACATATTGTGAGATATAATAAACCTTTCCTCCATTAATATGGGGTGTCAGGTATTTTATCTCAGCAACAAGAAAAGTAACCTAAGACACCAACTATTTACAAACTGTTGCATAGGGATAGAATTCTCACAATCTCATTTTAAGCCCAGCATAACCATGGCACATAAACCAGACAAAGTTTAAACAAAAAAATATTCTATAGAACAATGTGTCTGATAAACATAAGGGTAAAACTTGTCAACAAAATTCTGATAAATTTAATTCAACTTCATGTCAAAAAGATGACTAATTATGAAAAAGATTAATTTATTGAAGGATCAAAGTATAGCTTGATATACACAAATTAAAAATGTAATATTTCGCACCAACAAAATGAAGAAAAAAATAATATGATGGTATCATTTCATCATGACGCATTTACTGAGATTTCTGTGGTACACACAAGGTCAGTCAGAGTGCAGCTACATGAGATAGTAGAGTGAGAAAACACTGGAATACACCCTGTGTATCAGTCAGTGCTTAATAGAGAAACTGATTTCATAAAAGATATATAAATGTAAAAGGATTCACAAGGTAGGCTCACAGGAACTTCTTGCAGAGTCAGGTGTAGAAGAGTGAAAAGGTTCATCTGTGCACCATAGATAGGAAGCAGCTAGTCAAAATTTCAAGGTTTGGAGGTCAATGCAGCATACTCTGCAAGCCTGCATGAAGAAGACAAAGGGTCTGTGATGGATGACTTAAGGGTCTTCGCTGGAAAACTGAAGAGTCTGCCTTTCAAACCTGAAGAGTCTGTGATGCAAGCCTGAAGAATCTGTACTGGAAAGCTGAAGAATCTGAACCAAAATGTTGAAGAGTCTACATTGGAAGCCAGGAAATTGATATCAAAGGCAAAGTCAAGGAGAGCTGTTTCTCTAAACAAACAGCAACAAGATGTCATTGTTTCCCCATTTTATTCCATTCATGCTAAAAGCCTGTTAGATGATGACATTCACACCAATGATGGGTCTTCTGTCTTCAGTAAGTACACTCAGCCATAACAGAACTATGTTAGTCTAATTAGTTGAGCATTTTACTCAAGTTGACACAATCAGTTAACTATCACAATCTACCCCATTGTCAACTAGACAAACAGACACACACACTTCCCCAAAACCCTACCTAGTCTCCAGGTTCAAAGACAAGTTCACTATTATGTCTAACATGGTACAACTATCTTGCATACAAATGGAAAAGCACTAATTACCTGCATGCTAGAAAGCCAAAGGATCCAGTCAAGGGTTGAAGGTGTGGATCTTTCTGTAGAGTCTGTGAAAATATATATTAGGAGGCCAAAGTGTGACTGATAGAAAGCTGAAGTGTCTCCGCTGGGAGGCTGAACAGTCTGTAGTGGAAGACTGAAGAGTTTGTGTTGGAAGCCAGGAGATGGACTTCCAAGGTGAAGGCAAAGACTTCAGCTCCTCCAAAGAAACAACATCAAGACTCCCTTCTTTCCCTTTTTATTGAATTCAGGCTTCAAGCCTATTGGCTGGTGCCACTCAAAACCAGGCTGTTTTCTGTCTCCAGTAAATCTATTCAGGCAGGCCCAAAACTATGCAAATCTAGTCAGTTTGGTGTCTCTTACTCAAATTGACACAACGCCCTGAGTGTGGTAGTGATCAGGTGAAATAAAAAATGTGAAAACTAGAATAAGAAGCAAAACCACCTGTAAGCTCTGGTGCCTACCCAGCATATGTCTGCAGATGCTACTGCTTGCAGCTCAGTGAAGCTACATGGTTTGGGAATAGCAAACACATTTCCAAATCACTAGAGTGAGTCCAAGCCCATCTGTAACTTAGCCACCATGTACCATTTACAAAATATTTAGCAAAATAAAATAGGCCAGTACATGTAGCTGCATACTGATTCCAGAAGTCATTCTCTTATAGCCCCAGTGGAACTCTGCAGTTTCTACACCAAGACACAAAGCAGAATCTGAGATAATATGAGAATCCTGCTTGATGAGCATGGAGCTCAGCCCAGGTCCAGTCTTAGCTACCCCATGAAACACTAAAAAATTTAGGTGAGTACATCTAGGTACTTCAGAAGCCACTGCCAACATTAAAGACAGATCTGCACAATCCATGCCTCTCTGGGATGAAGAGGTAAAGAGCTAAAGATAAATTTAGAAATCCAGGGCAATTAGGTCCAGTAAGCACAGTGGGAGAAGAGGAATGCCCTTCACTAACTGAGGAAACCTTTTCTTTAACTGCCAGAGGATACTGAAATCATAAAGAGCCAAGAAAGCCAAGAAAAAAGAACTGGAATCTCCAGAGAGTGTGAGGAAAAGTGTGGAATTTGCAGCTTTCAGAGAACCCAGAGCTGAAACTCACTGGAGGAAGCACAGTAAATGCCATACCAAGGATCCTGAGGAAAATAGGGTCTCTAGAATTCTGTTGGCTAAAGAGGGCAGGTCTAGAGTTGGGTGTAGCATTGGCTTTCTTCTCAAACCTGCCTGAAGCCAGTGTATGAGACAGATTAAGCAATCTATTTGCATTTTCAGAATCCTTCACTCATAAAATGTATGCATGGGGTTTGAGTGTATATTCTAATGTGTTATGTATGAATAAAATGTTTTAATATTACATTGATTTACATACATGTTTGTACCCCATGAACAAGTGTCATTTCTTGAAATTTCTAAAACTGGATTTATGTGCCTCCTCACATTATCTTTCAACTATCATTTACCTACCTGTTCATCTCTTGCCAAAAAATTAACATCATGAAAATCTACTTTGCATTTTTACTCCTCTTTTGTGTTTCATTTTATTATCTCATTTTATTTTAATCTGTATTTCCCCTTTATTACTGTTTCTTTTCCTACTTCTCAGTGTATACTTTACCATTACTACTCCTTCACATTCCTTATTTATTTAACATTTTGTAAATATTCTGAACAAGTTTTAAGTGTTAATATGTGACTGCTACTTTGAATATTGCTATTATGAGTAATTATTCTCTCCGCATGAGATAGTGATAGAAATTGAACCCAATAATTTTAATAAGTAGAACAGATGTTTGCACACTGACTCTTCTCCAAATTCAGGGGCTCATCACAGGGCGAAATCCACTTTACTTAAGAGATCTCTGCTAAAGTAGCAGAAATTTTGGTTATAAATGGCACACCATGTTCAACAAAAAACACAAAACTCATGAGAAATCCAGGCAAACAAATGCCCCCCAAAATTTATAACTGCTTAGAATCTCACAGGCTTTAAAGTGGGTGAATTTCCAAAGAACTCAAAAAATAAATACCTAAAATATGTTAAGAGATTATATTTGAGACCAAAACAACAATAAAAAAATACAAATGAGGCAATTATTAAGATATGTAGTGAGTTTAAGGAAAATGTAATGGGATGATTTAATTAATAATATAATTTAGGAGCTTAACAAAAAAACAAATATGCATTAAATTATTTAAGAAATATTTTGTAGGATATGATTGACTAATTTAATAAGGAATTAGACATTATAAGGAATTAGACATTATAATTTAATAAAGAATTAGAAATTATTAAAAGTCAATTACAAGTTTTGCCAATAGTCATGAGCATTTGAAGGAAAAAGTAATAAAACATGAGGGCAAAGCCAAATAACTGGGCCACTTACTGATACTCAAAAATCAAGATGACATTATATTTTGATAGAAGATATACTAGATGATTTTAAAAAGACAAACTTAAGACTTTTTAAGGAAATTTGGAAAATGAGGCTAAAATTTTCACATTTATTCCCAATTATTTCAGATAATTCTCTAAATCTGGAGAAATAAATGGAAACTCAGGTAAACGAGGCATGTAGAATTCTAAATAGAAAAACAGAGGCTCTCCAACAAACATCATAGTGAAAATCCCAGAAATTCAGAACAAAGGAAGAATTATAAAACCCAATAGAGAAAAAAGCCAAGTAAATCATAAAGGCAATTCTATTAGAATAAGAGTACATTACTCAATGCAAATTTTAAAAGCCAGGAAGTATATGAGTAAAAATTTTCAAGCCCTAAATATACAGGACAACTCATTGTACAATATCCTGCAAAAGTATCTTTCAAGTTTATCAGGTAAATAAAGACCTCCCATGACAAAATGAATCTAAAGAAATGTATAATCACCAAACTAGCATTGTGAAAAATACACGAGGGAATCCTAAACAGAAACAATGAGGCCGGGCCGGTGAGATGGCTCAGTGGCATAAGCACCTGCCTTGCAAGCGCGAGGGCCCGAGTTTGACTCCCGGATCCCACATACGAAAAAGGGGCCGGTGATATCGCTCAGCGGCATGGGTGCCTGTTGGCACGTGAGGTCCTGAGGTCGACCCCCCGGTACCCACAAAAAAAAAGAAACAGTGAGACCAACATTATCAAAAAGTCCCCCCAAAACATATTTCTATCTGATAAGGCAGTTAAACAAAAGAAAAAATAAAGTAAATAACACTAGAATATTATTAAATGACAGAAATTAGTAAATTACTTTAAATAATAATATTCATTGTAAATGGTATTATATCCCAATCAGAAGATAAAAACTTGAAGACTGAATCCAAAACTGAAAACCAAATATATATTTCCTGTAAGAGACATACTTCATCCTAAAACAAATTCATAGACTGAATGTAAAATAATGCAAAATAACAATCCATGTACTCACACCTTAAAAGCAAGGAGACATAGATAATTTAACGTTTTACAAAGTATACTTCAAATAAAAACTGAGCAAAAGAGAAAAGGGATACCACTACATATTGGTAAAGGTAATAATTCACAAGAAAAGATAATATGTACAAATATAAAGGTGCCCAATTTTGGAAAACCCAATTTTACCAAAAACTATTCAAAATTAAGGAAGGAAATAGACATTTAATAATACTGAAGAAATTTAATACCCAACTCTCAAAACTTGGCAGGTCAAGCAGACAAATAACAAAGAAACAACAGAGTTGAGCCATACTATAGAATAAATGGATTTAAGTATATCTACAGAATATTTCATCCAAAAATAAACAGAACAAACATTCTCAGCAACTCATGGAGCTTTCTCTAAAATAGATAACATGTTAGGTCACAAAGCATGTTGTAAAACAATGAATTGAAATAATCTCCTGTATACTATTAGGACATACCAGAATGAATGTAAAAATCAAGAGTAAAAAAGCACACAGAAACTACACAAATGCATGAAATTTGAATAATTCAGTTATAAGTGATGCTTATAGCTAAGTGCCTACATTAGCAAAACTGAGTGTTTTTAAATACATAACCTGATAATGCATCAATGTTCTAGTAATATGAGACAAATACAAATCATCTAAAACCTCTAAAAATAAATAAGTTATAAAGACCAGAGCAGAAATCATTGAAATTGAGAAAATAAAATGGAGAAAGATCAATGAATCAAAGAACTGGTTCTTTGAACACATAGGTAAGACTGATAAACTACTGGAGACCTCTGCAGTGGTTTCCAATTTCCTGCCCAGTGTTATGGCATACAGCAGGAAGAAGGAGCAAGAGACAAAACAGCAATGCAGCAGGGATCTGGGATGACCAGTTGTTCTTGGGGAACAAATGGCTACAAGGCACACAGAACATTAGTATTTATTCATTGAGATAAATGGTGAGGGGATTGCAGCTGGATGTTTTAGATAAGTGGTGAGGCTGGCAAGGCTTGTGACAGAATAAACAAAGTGTTCTTGTGAAAGGGACAGGAACAGCCAGATTTAGGTTATGGCTAACAAGTAACTTGCTTTGTAGCAAATTCTGGGAAGGAATTTTCTTCTGGAATCACACAGGCCTCAGCGGAGACATTATCTGATATCTTAGTGCTATAGTATCACAGTTCATGTATCTGACCTCAAACATAGTCATAGATAACAAACTATGTTAGTCCACCTTCAGCCCCCTGCTTTCATGAATATATGTACACAGCCTCAGCCAGATTCATTAATTAAACTGGAATCTAATTTAGGGAATTCACAACTATACAGCCTGCACTTCTTGTAAGTAAACACAATCACAAATGGGTCTGGGGGAGGGTAATGTGGTGGGTGCTCCACAATAAATCTTTAGCCAAATTTAGTAAAAGAAAGAATGAAAAGATCCAAGTAAATACGACTAGAAATGAAAACATAAATTATGGCAGGCACTACTGAAATCCAGATAATTACAAGGAACTATTCTAAAAACATATATTTCAATGAATTAGAGAAGCTGGATGAAATGTATAAATTACTGTGTATGTATGACTTACCATAATTGAACAATAATATGTAAAAATCCTGAGAAAACAATAGGAGGCACTGAAATAAGTGCAACAATAGAAATCTAAGAAAAGCCAAGGACCTTGTAGATTCACCATAAATTTTAACAAATGTTGAGAGATAAACTATTGTCAATACTACTCAAACTGTTCCAATATATTAAAGGGATGGAACTCTGCTCAAATCTTTTTATGAGGTAATTCCTACCATGATAGTAAAACTGGACAAGAATTCAACAAAAGTGAAAAGTAGAAGTCAATATCCCTGATAAGCCTACTTTAAAAGTCCTTTATAAGATACTTCATGCAGAATGCTAGAAATTCTTAAAGAGGTCATATATATCGACCATGTCAACTTTCTACCAGGGATTCCTGGATGGCACAACATAAGTAATCATTAAATGCAATACACTATATAAATAGAATTAAGAATAACAATCTCATTATCATGGCAATATATAAAGAAAATGATTTTGAAAAAATCTTATACATTCATTATGAAAACCCTGATAAAAAATAAGTACATAAGGAACTTATCTTGAATAGATTAAAACTATTTATGACAATTCGACTGTAAACATCATATTAAATGGGAAAAAATAAGTATTCCCTTTAAATCAGGAACATACAAAGGTGTCCACTCTTACATTACTTATTCAATATAATAAAACATTTACCATGAGTGATCAGGCAAGTAAAATGGGTAAAGTAATACAAATAGGAAAGGAAGAAGTCAAACTTTATTTATAAATATGATCTTTTATATAAAAGGTCTAAACATTCCAACAGAAGACTTAAGAACTTTTAAATATATTCAGAAATTTGTAGGATAGAATATCAATATGTGAAACTCAACAGCATTTCTCTACACCAACAATGAACATACTAAGAAAGAAATCAAAAAACAATCCTTTTCACGTTATCTTATAAAATATTATTAATTAACTAAACTGAAAATTTAAGAGTCTCTACAGTGAAAATTATGGGACAAGGGAAAAACCGATTAGAAACATTAGAAAATGTAAAGACATCCCTTTAATATCATTAAGATGCCATAATACCAAAAGTTAGATAGATTTAGTGTAATTGTTATCAAAGTACCAACAACATACGTCAGAGTACTAGAAAAATACAATCCAAAAATTTGTATGAAACTAGAAGAAATGCAGATTAACCAAAATAATATTGAACAAAGAGAGCAAAGTGGGATGCATTAAAATCCCAAATATCATGTAATACTATAAAGATGCAGCAACAAAAAATATTATGGTAAAGACACAAAAATAGACATGTAGACCAATAGAATAAAAAACAAAAACAACTCCATGAATTTTTCACCATCTGATCTTTGACAAAGGGGCTAAATTCATACCAAGGAGAAAAGATCGGTTTTTTATCAAATGAAAAATTGTTGTCCACAAGCAGAAGAGTGAAACCAAATCAATATCTCCTACACAGTATTAAAAGTAAATAGATTTCAAAGAGCTATATATAAAACACAGAAACACTCAAAATGCTGTAAGGTAAAATAGGAAAACATAGGAAAAGTCAAGGACTTGAGCAGAACTTCAATAGAAAATGAAATAATACCAGAACCAACAAATGCGATTGTATTAATTTAAAAATCTTTCACACAGCAAAAGAAATAATCAACAGAGTTAAGAAACAACCTATAGGGCCGGTGAGATGGCTCAGCAGCTTAAGCGCCTGCCTGGCAAGTGCGAGGGCCCGAGTTTGACTCCCAGAACCCACATATGAAAAAAGGGCCGGTGATATCGCTCAGTGGCACGGGTGCCTCCTGGCGTGCGAGGTCCTGAGGCCGACTCCCCAGTACCCACAAAAAAAACCTATAGAATGGGAATAAAATTATGCCAGTTATTTTTCTCATAGATGACAAATGTTCACAATATATCTCAAAATATTAATGTCTAAAATTGGCAATGGTTTGAATAGATGCTTCTTAACATAAACAGTCTCCATCAGCAATGAGTACATGTAATAAATTTGGTATCTTTACTGATCAAGGAATATCAAATCTAAAAAACTCTGAGATTCTACCTTACCCCATTAAGAATGGCTATGTCATGAGAACATAAAACTGAAAATGCTGGCAAGATTGTGGGGATAAAGGAGTGATTCTATATTGTGTGGTGGATTGTAAACTAGTACAGCCACTATGTAAAAGAGTAAGGAGTTTCTCAAAATCTAAAAATAGAAATTCCATTTGAACCAGCTATACTCCTCCTTGGTATATTTCCAAAAATTTAAAGATGTCATATTATAGTGATACATGAAAACTTATGTTTATAGCACCAAAATATATAAATACTACTTTAGCTATGTCGACAGGCCAATTATTTTTTTAGTTGATGAAGAATTCCATGGCTCAGGGAAAAGAGATATCAAAGGAACATGTTGTTGCCAAAGCAACAAGAAAGGTGGTCCCCTACATATATGCTCCCTCCCACAATCTTCATCATAATCTCCATCATATGAATAAGCAGAATTTTTTGCTATTTTCTAACTCCTTACTTTGTCCTCTTCATTATAGGATTACCAAAAATTAATAGCCTCTCACTTCAACCCCAAAAGAAACATTGTATTTGAAGAATGTCATCTCAAGTCTCCAATATCTAGTATAAAAATTGTACAGAGTTTATAATTGCATTTTAGCTCCTTGGATAAAATTTTTTGATCCTACAATTTAACGATAATATATTTAAATACTAATATAATCCTTGCAGGATATAAAAGTTAAACTTTTCTATTTGTGTAATAAAAAATTAGATTTAGTATAAACAATGTGATTATACTTTTCATAAAAGCTATTTATCTGTGACCATTTATTATTTAGTTATTTCTGCACATTAAAACTTCTGTAATCTAATATGCTTGGAAAATGAGAACAGCTGTTCCTTGGTCTCCTTCAGCAAACCTAATAATCATTCATTTGCAGATCCTTTCTTATAGTTTCCATATGTGAAAGCAGATATGCATGAGATAGTTCTCTTTCAATAAATAGTTTATTTTACTTAATATAATTTTCTCCAATTCTACCATTTTTCCTACAAATAAATTAATTCTCATCCTTCCTTATGGCTGAAAAGTACTCCATTGTCTATACATTTCATATTTTCTTAGTGCATTAGTCTATTGGTAGGCAGATTCAGTGCCTTGCTTATTGTGGATAGTACTATAATAAATATGGGTATGTTGGTCTCTCTTTTGTTAGCTGACATTATTTTCCTTGCATAAATATTTTCAAATAGCTTTATATTATGGTAGTTGTATTTTTATTTATTTTTGGAATGTCAGTTTTATATTTCATAATGTGAGAAATAGCTTTTGCCTATTATGTCAAAGCACAAGTCCAAAGGAACTCAATTTTGGGTTTAAATGACCTTGCCATTTACTCACTATCCACACACACACCCTGTTAATATACTGAGCTTCAAGAAATAGTGACTATATACCCTTTCCCAGAATACAGATTGTTTATAAGAACTAAGGACTTCACATTCCAAACCACACACCTCCTCTCTCTATTTTACTCAGCAATGCACCCTCCCCTTGAACCATTCAAGTTAGTCAACCACAATAGATTGTAAGCCTTTGAATTGAGCCAATGAATTTAAAGGACTGTTGCCTCTCCTGCATTAGGGATAAGAGGGGCAACCCTCCTTTGTCCTTAAGGCCTGCTACCTCATGCTTGCATCCTTCTGCAGAAGTAAAAGAGCTGGTCAAGATTTCTTGATGTCTAAGTGCTTTATTATCTGCACAAAATATTTGAGTCTAGAAGATTATTTCCAACAAATTTGGTGCCCAAATGTGGAGTTTAAGGGTCTCTGAGATGCTGCAACTCTCATTAGGAGCATTAGGAGGAGACATGTCCCACAGCTTCATTACAAGTGGCCTCCAAGAGGAGGACTGGCATCTAAGACCTCGGGACCTAGCAAAGATCCCCTAGCAATGCTAAAAATGGTTCAAAGGCAAGAAACCACTGTGACCAGGCAACTTACTACATGAACAAAAATAAAAATATGTCGTGGGGTGTGACTGAATACTGCCTTGGTGGTCAGGGGACACTCTTAGTTGAGACTGCTGACCTTGGATGAAATTGGGAAGATTTCCAGTGAAAGTGAATGTAACCAATGTCAAGATATCTTGGCTTAAGCCAGAGATTGAAACTTGGGCTTTGGAACAAACTGAATGGGAAATAAATGTTCCTCCCAGTCAGGATATGTTAGCAAATTAAGTGTCTCAGAGAACAAAATATTCCCTGATAGTCCCCTCAGACTGATGTTAAGGATTCAGGACAACAAACCATGGACAAAAATAAAAAACAATAAGAAAGCTCAGATGATAAAATATCATTGCTTCATTTGGCCACAAATCCCAGTCCTCACCCCATCCATCTTCTGGCTAAAGTTTGGATAAGATCAGGACTCGGTATATCAATTGTTGATTAAATTTGTTTATGATAAAAGACCAGGGTCTCTAGAGGAGATAAATTATGCTCCATGTCAGTGACAAGGACCAATTTTCCACTTAAACCTAAAATACTCAGGATTTAAAAAGAAACAAAAGGTTTCACTTCCTCCACATGGGACCCTCTGGAATCCCTGCCCTAACCTGTAATCCCCAACACTCCAGACTGGTGGCTCCACCTCAACAGGAGCCTAGGCCAGCTGAGGAATACCTGGTCACTGCCACAGTGGCCACAGCCATACAAGAGGAGGAAGACTGACCTTATACTTGGTTCAAGGAAAAATTAAAAAGGGGCCAAAAAGTGTTCAAAATCTTTCATGTCCCCAAAGATCATAAATCGGACAGGGGGCTCAATCCTTTCCCTTGAGGAAATTTCCCTTGACCAGAAAGGATTATGGTTACAAATCTTAGCTAACTGATAAATTGACTATTGGCTTCAAATTTAAATTGGTATTTTCCTTTAATTTAAATGCTTAAAACATTTCATACACATTGTAATTTCTTAAACTACAATTGCAAGGTTAACTTTCTCTTTTCTCTGCTCATTGCTGTTTTAAGATAAAGAGTACTAATTCAAGTTTACTGGAAAGTCTTCTTGGAGCCAAACAAATTTAAAATGTAACAATCTGAGACCAAATGGAAAAAAGAGAGAAGGACATTTTTAAATCCAAGTGGCCACAGCAAAATTTGTTATGAAAAGTTTATGGTAATTGGGATGGAGAAAAATATATAAAGAAGGCTAAAATTGTAAGAGATATACTTTTAATATGAGAATTTTGTATGATAAACAAATTTAATCAACAATTGATATACCAAGTCCTGATCTTATCCAAACTTTAGCCAGAAGATGAATGGGGTGAGGACTGGGATTTGTGGCCAAATAAAGCAATGATATTTTATCATCTGTGCTTGTATGGGAGATTCTGGTCAGAGCTCAAAAGACCAGAAAACCAGTAAAGACCATGCTTCAGAGGTTTCTGCTGGGAAGAAGGAATATATTGGCTGCTGGAATCCAGATGGTGTGTGCTATGGCTTGGCAGAAAGTTTGTCTGCATTTCACTCAGCCCAGAGACTTTGCCTGAGATTGAGTTTAAGGGCAGTGGACTAATTAATCTTGTGGAAGAAATTTCAAGGCAGTGGAATATTGAGGCAGTGGCATGGCTATTGGTGGGGGCTTTCAGCCTGATTTACATTGAGAATCAAGAGCAGAAAGACAAGCAGAATGATTAAAACATTGTGAGTTTGGCCAGAATGGAAGCTGCAGTAAAGCTGTGGACTGAAAAGATGGAGCAGAGAAGATCTTGATTGCTGATAAGGTATCAGAGAATAGGAAAGATGGCCTGAGGGCATCACAAGAACCAACAGGACTCCACCCTTTGCAGCCCCAAACCTGCAAAATTGAAAGACTTTTCTTTGAGGAGAAAGCCACAGAGCATCACATTCCAGAATGGTGGCAGCACAGAGAATTTGTTCCTCAGAATTGGATTCAGAGTGCTCAGCAATTCAGGCATGCACAAGAGAGAGGGAATCCTGTCTAGGGATACAGCTGGTAACAGACCTTGGCATCATCCATATGACGCTCATTTTAGGTACATGCAGAATGCAAGATTTGTGGGGTTATAAAGTCCTAAACCCAGATTTCAGAAGGCCTGGGTGTCCAAGCAGTGTGCCCCTGAGAGGACAATATGTGAAGCTGTAAGTGTGAAGCCAAAGGTGCAATGGAAAATGCAGAAGTTTGGAGAAGCCAAGAACATGGATCTTCTGAGGAAACCTGCAAGGAGGGAGAAGAGTGGGCCTAAGAGAGAAGCTGTGGGAGCTACTACCACCAGAAGTACCATAGGGGTGGAGACACCCAAGGCTGTTAGAGTTCACAACTTGCTACAGATTGCCTGTGCTGCTGCACAAGGAACTATAGGACTTAATGTTTGCCCTGCTGGATTTTGGACTTGCTTTTGTCCCAATAGTTTGCATCCCCCTGTTTGTAACTTGTGGAATGGAAATATTTATATTGTGCCATTGTATGTTGGAAGTGTTTAACTTTCTTTTCATTTCTACAGGGGCTCACAGCTAAGAGTTTGCCTTACATCTTAGAGGAGACTTAGGACTTAGACTTTTCAGCAATGCTGAAACTGTTAGGAATTTGGAGACTCTTAGGGATGAAAAGGTTTTGGCATAAAGGAATATGCATGAGTCTTTGGGGGCCAGTGATGGAATGTTATGTTCTCTCTAGATGTCCCCCCAAAGCCTCATGTGGTCATGAGGAACAGACTATTCAGAGGTGGCTGAATCTAGAGTTTGTGTTTGGTTCATTATCTAGTGCTGGAATTAATGGTGTGAGTGCTATATCTGCACTAGTGTTGGTAGCCTGCTTACAATATAAGGGAGGAAAAAGAGGCTTGCTCCTCCCTTTTTGCTCTTGTGGCTTTTGCTTTCTTCTCCCACCATGAACTGTTGTCCCTCTGCCATGCCACTCTTCTTAGAGCCAGCTGATTATGGCCTGAGAGCTCTACAAACTGAGCTAAGTAAACCTTTCACTCTTTAACTTTGGTTGTGGGATATTTTGTCCCAGAAAAGAGAGAAAAGTGACTAAGACAGGCTGCAATCACTATCCACTATTGATAGTTTCTGGTTACATCTGTAAACAGGCCTAGGAGCAAACTGGTCACAATTGTTATTCCAATTCCTGAAAAACAGTATATAGATGTGACTTCTTCCCCAATCTGCTTTCAATTCTAGTGCTCATTCTTTGGTCATAAGTGTTCTAAATTTTATCTATTCTTGCCTAAAGACTGCCCTTACCAAATAGTACCCCCAACTTTACCCAGCTGACATGCTCCCAATGGAATAAAAGGACTGAGAGAGTGAACTTCTGCTCACAAAATTTTAAGGCAAGAATACAAAGATATGAGTGGATGGAAATTGTGAGAAAAAGGTTTTATCTTTTCTGCCAAAGCTCAAGGCCAAAGAAATTCCACTTTGTGTTTAAATGACCTGGCCATCACTATCTACTCTCCCCTCTGCTAATATCCTGAGCTCTAAGAAATGTTTACTATATATCATTTCTCAGAACACAGCTGGTTTCCAAGTTAAGAATCGTGGAGTTTGTATCCCAAATCACATGCTCCCTCTCTCTAACTTGTTCAGTAAGCACCACAACTCAAGTCACTTGAATTAGTCAGGCACAATAGATTGCAAGTCTTTGAACTCAGTCAATGAATTTAAAGGTCAGCTGCTTCTCCTGCATTAGATATAAAAGGGGCAGCCCTCCATTGACCTGCGCACCTGCTATCTCATGCTTGCAACCTTCTGCAGAAGTAAAAGCACTGTCAAGATTTCTTGATGTCTAAATGCTTTAATATCTGCACTGGCAGTTTGAGTCTGGGGGCTTTTTCCCTACAATAGTGGCTGCATAAATTTACATTCCCATCAATTGTATATAAATGTTTCTATTACAGCTCACTATAGCCTGAAAATTTTTCTAGTAGCATTTCTAACTGGTGGGAGGTAAAACTCAATGAAGTTTTTATTTGTATTTACTTGATAGCTAATGATGTTTAGCAGTTTTTCTTATACTTTATTGGTCATTATTACTTGTTTCAAGAAATGCCTACTCATGGGGCCAGTGAGATGGCTCAGCAGCGTAAGTGCCTGTGTGGCAAGTGCGAGGGCCCAAGTTCGACTAAAAGAACCCACATACAAAAAGAGGGCTGGTGATATCGCTCAGCGGCATGGGCGCCTGCTGGCACGCGAGGTCCTGAGGTCGACACCTGGTACCCACAAAAAAAGAGAAATGCCTGCTCAGATCATTAGCCCAATTTTATTGGATTACTTGTGTTTTTTTGTTGTTTGTTTGTTTTTTTAAGACTGTTGAATGCTTCATAAATTTAGGATATTAATCCTCTGACAAATGAATAGCTAGCAAAGATAATCTCCATTCAGAAAGTTAATTCTCCACATTGTTTTTTTTTCTTTTTTCCTTTTTTTGTTTTTCTAGTTTTTCCTTTTTTTAAATTTTATTTATTTATGTATTTATTTTGGGTGTACAGTGCCACTTAGTTTTATCTAACCCACTTCTCTCCTTGGATTTTTATATTGAGTTATTGGCTCTTATTCAAGACGTCATTGCCCACATCAATATCTTTATTTTTTTCAAAATTAATATATATTTGCAATATAGAGTAATTGCATACTGTTAGGGTTTTGATACATTCACATATCATATTTGGAACATTTTTACTTCTCAGCCCCCAATACCTACCCCTCTACCTCCTTCTCATGATTCTCTTCCAATCTCTACAGATTCCCATCCATGTTTCTTAATGTGGCTTTTTTTTTCTCTATATGTTACTATGTTTGGGTTCTCTCCTACGAGAGATGCCATGCAATATTAAACTTGTGGTTGATTATTTTTCCTTAGTATCGTATTCTTGAGATCCATCATTTTTGCTACAAATGACTCAAATTTGCATTATTTATATATGGCATAGTAATACGCTTATTTATGTTTAGCCCATTTCCTTTTTTATACATGTATAATTTTGAAATTTATTGCAACTTAATCCTTTATTCTTCCCCTTCCTTTCATTTCCCCTCTTCTGTCCCTCTGTCTCCAGAGTCTCTTCCCATCTGCAAAAAGTCTACCTCATTGTTTCCTAATTGGTCCCTTATTTTCCTCTTTATATAATCTACATTTTGGCTTTCTTATACAAGAAGAACTCTACAATATTTATTTTTATTTTGTCTTATTTAGTTCACATAGAATTGTCATCTCAAGATGCATCTATTTTTCTAGAACTGACACAAATTTGTTCATATTATTTGTTGATTTCTTTATAATAGCCATTCTTTCTGGAGTGAGATAGAATATCAATATTGTTTTAATTTGCATTTTTTTAAGTGACCAGTGATGTTGAACATTTTTTCATATATTTATTTGCTGTTTGTACATCTTCATCTGAGAAGTATCCATCCATTTCAATTGCCCTTTTTTGGATTGAGTCTTTTCTTGAAGAGTTATCTTTTTCCAGTATGTGACTTTGGACAATTTCTCAAATATCAGATGGTTGAATGAACCTGGATTTTTTATTTGTCTTCTGTTCTTTTCAAGTGATCTACCTGTCTGTTCTTGTGCCAGTGCAATAAAATTTTTATTATTATAGCTCTGTGTTTTAGTTACTTTTCTCTCATTGCTTGGACAAAGCACCCAACACCCAAAGTTAAAGAGGGAAATGTTTAGCTCACAGTTTGTAGAGATTTCATTCCATAATCAGCTGGATCCAAGGCATGATAGCATCACAGAGGGGCAACAGTTCATGGTGGTGGAAGACTGCAAAAGCAACAAGAGCAAAAGAGCAAAACAAGCCTCTTTCTACCCTTTCTATCTTATCCAGACTGCAGGGACTATGGCAGAGCCAATCCAATCAGTGGAATCATCCAGCAATCTTCCAACCTTAATCCCAGCATCCTTAATCCCAGAAATGCACTATAAATCAGTCACAAACTCTAGATTTGGCTACCTCTGAAAAAGTCTACCCCCCATGACTACATGAGGCTTTGGGTAGACATCTAGGTACAAACCATAACTCTCTGTAATGTAACTCAATATTCAAAATTGTGTTATCTCCAGCTTTGCTCTTGTTGCCTAGGGATGCTTTGAAAATTTTGGTATCTTCTGCTTCCATATATATTTTAGGATTGTTTTTCTTGTTCTGTGAGGAATCCTGTTGCAAGGATGCCTCCTGCTTTGCTCTTGCTGCAGAGGATTGCTTTTGCTATTCTGGTTATCTTCTGGTTCCATATAAATTTCAGGTTTGCTTTCTCTAATTCTTTGAGGAATGTTGTTGGTATTTTTATTGTGATTACATCAAATCTACATATCAGTTTTGGGGGTGTGGCCATTGTGATGTTCTGCTTATTCACAAACATGGGATTTTCTTTCATTTTCTAATTTCCTCTTAAATCTCCTTTTTCAAGTTAATTTATTTTTTGTTGTAGAAGTGTTTAACTTCCTTAGTTAGCTTATTTACTAATTATATAAATTTTCTTGATGTTATTGTGGATGGTATTGTTTTCATAATTTCTTTTTTTATTTTTTATTTTTTTTATTTTAAAGAGAAGAAAAAACAAAACAAATCAAAAAAAGAAGAAATATTCAAAACAACATAATATGAGGGTAACAATGGTCAGTGCATTACGCATTATTATCTTTAAGTAAGTTATTCAGGATACCAGACATTAGCATTCAATTGTCCAAACATTATTGGCTCAAACCTTACTCTTCAATGAACTAAGTAAAATTGGTAGTGTATCTATCTTAACCATCTTATATACATATATACAATTTTATTCCCTTTCCCTTCTTTCTTTTCCCTATTCCAGTCTCTCTTTCTTATTGACCAGTTTCTTTTTTATTCACCGTGTCTATTGTACATTTTGGATCTTACTTACTCTTTCAGTTTCTCATACTAGAGAGACAATATGATGCTTACATATGTGCATCTGGTTTATTTCACTTACGAGTATTTTCTCGAGTTGCATCCATTTACCTATAAAAGTCTCCAGTTTATCCTTCTTTATGGCTGAATAGTACTCCATTGTATAAAAATACCACATCTTTCTTATCCATTCCTCAGTTGATGGGCATTTGGGTTGTTTCCAAGATCTGGCTATTACAAGTTCTGCTGCTATAAACATGGGTGCCCATATATCACTGTGGTACGATGTTTTTAATTCTTCTGGGAAGATTCCCAGAAGGGGAATAGCTGGGTCAAATGGGACCTCCAACCCTAGTTTTTTGAGGAATCTCCACACTGACTTCCACAGTGGCTGTACCAGTCGACACTCCCATCAACAGTGAAGAAGGGTTCCTTTTCCCCACAGCCCCTCCAGCATTTATTAGTTGATTTCTTTATAGTAGCCATTCTTTCTGGGGTGAGATGGTATCTCAGTGTTGTTTTAATTTGCATCTCTCGAATGACTAGTGATGTTGCACATTTTTTTGTATATTTATTTGCCATTAGTATTTCTTCTTCTGAGAAATGTGTATTCATCTCAGATGCCCATTTTTGGAGTGGGTCTTTAAATTTGGGAGGTCTGATTTTTTTGAGTTCTTTATATGTTCTCGATAGTAATCCTTTGTCTGAGGAAAAGCTGGCAAACATTTTTTCCCACGTTGTGGGTTGTCTTTTCACTCTGTTGGTGGATTCTCTTGCTGTGAAAAAGCTTTTTAATAAGATCAGATCCCAGTTATTGATTCTTTGGGATAGTTCCTGTGCGGTTGAGTTTTTATTCATGAAGTCTTTGCCTACAACAAAGTCTTCAAGAGATTTCCCAATCCTACCTTCCAGCAGATTTAATGTTTCTGTTTTAATATTTAGATCTCTGATCCATTTTGAATTTAGTTTAGTGCATGGTGAAAGATATGGGTCTAGTTTTAATCTTCGGCATGTGTAGAGCCAGTTTTTCCAGCACCATTTATTAAAGAAGCTATCTTTCTTCCAGTGAATGTGTTTGGCACCTTTGTCAAAGATAAGGTGGCTTAGTATGTCTGGGGTTGTTTCAGCATCTTCTAATCTGTTCCATTGATCTTCAGGTCTGTTTTTTTGCCAGTACCATACTGTTTTTATCACAGTAGCTTTATAGTATAATTTCAAGTCGGGGATTGTGATGCTCCCTGCCTTACCTTTGTTGCCCAGAATTGCCTTTGCTATTCTAGGTCTCTTCTGATTCCAAATGAATTTTAGGATTGTTTTCTCTAATTCTGTGAGATATGCTGTTGGAATTTTGATTGGAATTGCATTAAATCTGTATAACAATTTTGGAAGTATGGCCATTTTCACTATATTGGTTCTTCCCATCCAGGAGCAAGGGATATCTTTCCATGTTCTGATATCCTCTTCAATCTCCTTTTTCAGAGTACTGTAGTTTTCAGTGTAGAGGTCTTTTACATCCTTTGTGAGGTTGATTCCTAGGTATTTCATTTTTTTGGATGTTATTGTGAAAGGTGTTTCCCTAATTTCTCTTTCAGTAAGTTAGTTACTTGTGTACAGGAAGGCTATTGACTTTTGAGTATTGACTTTGTATCCAGCTACATTACTGAATTTGCTTATTAAATCTAGCAGTTTTTTAGTGGAGTTTTTGGGGTCTTCTGTGTAGAGTATCATGTCATCTGCAAATAATGATAATTTAACTTCTTCCTTTCCAATCATTATTCCCTTTATTTCTTTCTCTTGTCTAATTGCTCTGGCTAAAGTTTCCAGAACTATGTTGAATAAGAGTGGGGACAGTGGACATCCGTGTCTTGTTCCTGATTTTAGAGGGAAGGCTTTCAGTTTTTGGTCATTTAGTATAATATTGGCTGTTGGTTTGTCATAGATACCTTTTACCAGGTTGAGATAAAGACCCTCTATTCCAATTTTCTGTAGGGTTTTTATCATGAAAAGGTGCTGGACATTGTCAAAAGCTTTTTCCACATCTATTGAGATGATCATGTGATTTTTGTCTTTGGTTCTGTTAATATGGTGTATTACATTGATTGATTTACGTATGTTGAACCATCACTGCATTCCAGGGATGAATCCAACTTGGTCATGGTGTATAATCTTCTTGATGATTTGTTGGATTCTGTTTGCCAGTATCTTATTAAGAATTTTTGCATCTATGTTCATTAGGGATATTGGCCTGTAGTTCTCTTTCTTAGTTGGGTCCTTCTCTGGTTTTGGTATCAGGGTAATGCTTGCTTCCAGGAATGAATTTGGGAGTATTGCTTCCCTTTCAATTTCATTAAAAAGTTTGAGAAGTAGTGGCATTAGGTCTTCTCTAAATTTCTTGTAGAATTCGGCAGTGAATCCATCAGGGCCTGGGCTTTTCTTTGTTGGGAGGATTTTAATTACATCTTCAATTTCATTGGTTGATATTGTTTTATTTAAGATTTTTAAATCTTCTTGATTCAGCTTTGATAATTCATACGAATCTAGGAATCTGTCCATTTCTTCTGCATTTTCCATCTTAGTAGAATATAGATTTTTAAAATAGGTATAGATGATCTTCTGGATTTCTGCAGGATCCGTCGTGATATCACCCTTTTCATTTTCAATTGCATGGATTTGAGTCTTGTCTTTTCTTTTTTTCATAAGTTTGGATAAGGGTTTGTCAATCTTATTTATTCTTTCAAAGAACCAACTGTTTGCTTCATTGATTCTTTGTATTGATTTTTTTAGTCTCCAATACATTAATTTCTGCTCTGATCTTTATAATTTCCTCCCTTGTATGGACTTTTGGCTTAACCTGCTCTTCTTTTTCTAGAAGTTCGAGGTTCGCCATTAAGTTGTTTATTTGCGCTTGCTCTATTTTCCTAATATAAGTATTTAATGCTATAAATTTCCCTCTTAGGACTGCTTTCATTGTATCCCATAAGTTCCGGTATGTTGTACTGTCATTATCATTCAGTTGTAGAAATTGTCTAATTTCTTCTTTAATTTTATCTGTGACCCATTGGTTGTTCAGGAGGGTGCTGTTTAATTTCCATGTGTTTACGGAGTTTTTGTGATTTCTTTTGCCATTCATTTCCAATTTCATTGCACTATGGTCTGATAATATGCATGGGATAATTTCAATTCCTTTGCATTTACTTAAGCAGGTTTTATGAGCTAGTATGTGGTCTATTTTGGAGAACGTACCATGTGCAGCTGAGAAGAATGTGTATTCTGATGTTGTGGGGTGGAACACTCTGCAGACATCTACTAAGTCCATTTGTGCAAAAGTTTAGTTCAATTCTATTATTTCATTATTGATTTTCTGTCCAGTTGATCTGTCTTTTTGTGAGAGTGGAGTATAGAGATCTCCCAGTGTAATTGTGTTAGTGCTTATTTGATTTTTCATGTCCTTTAGTACTTGTTTTATATGGTTGGGTGCATTGGTATTTGACGCATATATATTTAGGATTGTTATCTCTTCCTCTTGGATTGTTCCCTTTACAAGGATGTAATGACTGTCTTTATCTCTCTGAATCATTCTTGGCTTGAAATTCAGTTTGTCTGCAAAAATAATAGCTACCCCTGCTTTTTTCTGGGTTCCTGTTGCATGGAGTATTGTTTTCCATCCTTTGACTTTCAGTCTATGAATTTCTTTCTGAATTAAATGTGTTTCTTGTATACAGCATATTGTCGGATCTTGCTTCTTGATCCATTTTGCCAGTCTGTGCCTTTTGATTGGTGAATTGAGACCGTTAACATTGATGGCTAAAACTGATATGTATTGACTTATACTTGTCATGATATTTTCCTGTTGTTGGTTCCCACTCTTTGTTTTTCCCCTTTCCTGCTATTTAATTATCTGCCCTGCCTGGTGGATTCCTTCTGTTGGGGTTCCTATCTCTTTCTAGAATGTCCTTCAGAACGTTTTGGAGTGCTGGTTTGGTGGTCATAAATTTTCTCAGATTTTCTTTGTCATGAAAGTATTTTATTTCTCCATCAATTTTGAAAGATAGTTTTGCGGGATACATCAATCTGGGTTGAAAATTATTTTCCTTTAGAGCTTGAAGTATGTCATTCCAAGCTCTTCTTGAATTGAGGGTTTGTGCTGAAAAGGCAGAGGTGATTCTGATGGGCTTTCCTTTACAGGTGATTTGTCTCTTCTCCTTAACAGCTTTTAAGATTCTGCCCTTCTCTTTAATTTCTGGGATCTTGACAATGATATGTCTGGCTGAAGATTTTTTTGATCATGTCTAGTTGGATTTCTAAAAGCTTCACTTATTGGGGGGTCAAATTCTTTTTCTCTTCCAGGAAAGTTCTCCCTGATAATGTCTTTGAACAAGTTTTTAATGTCAATGATGCTATCTCCTGCTTTTTCATTTATTCCAATTATTCTTAATTTTTTTTATCTTTGACTCATCTAGGAGCTGCTGAATTGATTTTTCATGGTCCCTTGCTGTTTTTAAGAATTCTTTCTTTTCATGATCACTAATTGCAAGCCTGTCTTCTATATCTGATATCCTGTCCTCGCATTGTCTTAATCTGCTACAAATACTTTCAATGGAATTTTTGTTCTCTTGGATATCTGCTTGAATCTGCTTTATGGATTCCATTTCTTTCCTATGCTGAGCATTCATTTTTTCTATAGTTTTCTTAAGCTCATCTATTTTTTTGTCTGTATCAGCTATAGTGTCCTTAAGCATAGTCTTCATTGTGGACATTATCTCTGCAGTTATCTGAGAAATTATTTCGGTTTTAATTTTTTTCCAGAGCCTCATTCAATTGTTTTGTTGTTACCTCTTCAGATATGCCAGGTGGGTGGCTTTTGGATTGTCCCACCTCGTTGCCCCCTAGTTTTGCCTTTGGTGAATTGGATGTGTGGGGTTGCATCTTGTTTAAGTGTCTTCTCATTTTTTCTTTCTTTAATTCCTCGGGTGATGTTTGTAAATTACCTATGATAGGTTACTTTATTGCTAGTGTTTAAGATCTTTAGAAGATGACTACTTCTCTGCAGTATCTTCCAAGTGGAGCTTGCTTTTGGGTTTTGAGCTTTCTGCCAGATCCTACCTCTTCAATTCATTGGATGTGAGAAGTTGCTACCTTTTTGGCCCAGTCCTTGATTCTTTGGTACTGTGTCACTGTATTTTCTGTGTCCCTTAGTCAATCTCAATCATGAAATATCAGGAAGGAAAGCTGTTTAGAACTATTATTTTACATTTGGCTATAATGGTAACTGAAGCATCAAACACAGCCTAGAAAATGACAGACTGAGCTAACCAGTTATTTACCACTTTTAGCTGTATAAAGTAGAGTTGCGGTTATATAACAAAATCTAAAACACACCAGAAAAATTATATGCAGTATGCAAGTCCTTATTATGTCAATTTTTCCCCTCAGGAGTTTAAATTTAAAATGAGTTAAGGAGGAAATAGAGTATTGTGAGAAGAGGAAGGAATTAGATGTAAGGTTAGAGGACCAAGAGGGATCCCACTAACATTGAGACACTGGTACAGAGGGCTGGTGGGAAAAAGAGAAGGAAGGGATAAAAGGAAGATCAGATCACAACCACAATCACAAAGAGGTTAGAGGCGCTGTTTACACTCATATAAAAGCCAGAGAGAATAATGAAGGAAAGAGCAAATAGACAAACAGAAACAAAAATAAAGACAAAAACAACAAAGCAAACAGATAAAACAGAAATAAAACCCCACAAAAGAAAAAATAAAAAAATTAAAATAAAATAAAATAAATAAATAAAAATAAAAACCCTTCACCAGAACAGAAAACTAATGAGAGAGAAAAAAAAAAAAAAAGAGAATCAGTTCCAGGTGTTTACTCTGCTGTAGGCAGGCACCATGTGATGACAGAGTCTTGTTCTGTGCAGGTCCGTCCCAGCGAGCCAAGAGCAGCCCTGTGGTGGGGCAGTGAGCAGAGCATGGTCTTTCAGGCAGAGTCCGGTCTCCTTCACCTGCCACTGTCAGCGCACTGCTTTCACGCTGCTCTGATTTTCACCATGCCCCCCACAATGGCACTGGGCCAGTCGCTCTCTGGCGTGGGACAGGTGTGGCTGAGAGACCAGTCTCGTTCACCCACCGCCCTCAGCACACTTTCGTGGGGCTGAGAGGCACCACGCTGCCCTGTCTGGAGCACAAGTTCCCAGAGCTGTTTTTGAGCTGCTCTGATTTTCGCTGCACCCCCCACAATTGCACCGGACCAGTCGCTCTCTGGCGCGGGACAGCTGTGGCTGAGAGACACTCGCCACCGGTCAGTGCAGTTCTCGACCACTCCCCTGCCATGCCGCTGTCTCGTGATGCTCCGTGCGGGCTCCCTGGGCGCCAGCTGTCACCGAGTGTCCACAGCTTTGAGCTTCTGTGGCGGTGCGATTCCTGGGATGGTAGAAGGTGCACGCGCTGGGTCTGTTCCTTCTTTGTTGAAAAGTACCCTTCACTGGTGCCGGGGGTCCTAAGCTGTGCTTCAGAACTTTTCTGGGTCCCGGGGAGGCATCTCCACCCCTCCTGCGCTCTCCCAGTCACTATATTCCTGTAGTCCAATAGCAACTTTCAGAGAGTTTCTCTGCATGCTTCTTAGTAATCCGCCATCTTTTTTTCCCTCCTGTTTTCATAATTTCTTTCTCAGAGAGTTCCTTATTGGTGTTAAGGAACACTGGATTTTTGTTAATGAATTTTGTAACCTACTGCATTGCTAAATTTATTTAGTAATTCTAGGGGTCATTTTAGGTAATTTTTGAGTCTTATATAAATGGTAGTGTCATCCACTAATGGCAATAATTTGACTTCTTCATTCCCTATACATTTCTATTTTATATCTTTATCTGGCCTGATGGCTCTGGCTAAAATTTCAAGTGCTATATTTAACAAGATTCATGGTCATGGACATCTCTGTGTTACTGCTGGATTTAGAGGGAAAGGTTTCAGTATTTCCCCATTTAATATTATGTTGTCTCTAGCTTTGTCATAAGCAGCTTGTATCAGATTGATATTGTTCCTTGTGTACCTATTGCACAATGGCTGTACTAATTTAAATTCCCACCAGCAATGTAGGTAGGTTCCTTTTTCACTGCAGCCACACCAACATTTGTTATTCTTTGACTTCTTGATGACTGCCATTATTTCTGGTTTAAAGACAAATCTTGGCTTGTTTTAGTTTACATTTCTCTGATGTCCAGAGATGCTTGTCCTAGTTTTTCTGAGAAGCATGTATTCATTTCACTTCCTCATTTCTTGATTGGATCTTTTATTTTGGATGGTCCTTTATTTTTGAAATTTTATAAGTTCTAGATATTTGTACTCAGTTGAAGAATAGCTGGCAAAATTTATTCTTATTTTTTAGGTTTTCTCTTCACTTTGCTAATAAATGTCTTTGTTATGCAGATGCTTTTTAATTTGATATAATCACATTTGTTTATATTTGTTATTTCTTGTGCAAATGTATTTCTGTTCAGAAAGTCCTTTTGTACACATATGAACTAAAATAATTTATGTATTTCATCTGCATATAGGTGCAAAGTTAGTATTTTAATATTTAGTTCCTTGATCCATTTTGATTTTAGTTCAGTACATGGTGAGATATGGGACTGGCTTCAATCTTCTGCAAACAGATAGCCAATTTTCCTATCATCAGTTTTTTTTTTGTGGGTACCGGGGGGTCAACCTCAGGACCTCGTGCGCCAGCAGGTGCCCGTGCCGCTGAGCGATATCACTGGCCCCTTTTTTGTAGGTGGGTTCCGGGATTCGAACTCAGGCCCTCGCACTTGCCGGGCAGGCGCTTAAGCCGCTGAGCCATCTCAGCGGCCCCCATCATCAGTTTTTAAATAGAATGTCTTTCCTTCAAAATCTGCTTTTGGAAACTTTATCAAAGATCATATAGCTGAATATATCTGGCAATATTTCTGTAGCCTCCAATCTGTTCCATTGATCCACATATCTGTTTTGTGCCAGTATCAAGCCATTTTTGCCACTGATGCTTTATTGTATAATTTGAAGTCAGGTATTGTGATGCCTCCTGCTTTGCTCTTGTTGTCAAAATGGCTTTTTCTATTCTGGGCCTCTTCTGTTTCCATATGAGTTTTTAGGGCTGTTTTCTTTAGTTCTATGAAGAATGCTGCTGATGTTTTGATTGGGATTATGTTGATTCTGTATAATAATTTCAGGAGTATGACCATTTTGCTAATATTGGTTTTGCTTATTCAGTAGCAGGGGACATCTTTCTATTTTCTAATATCCTTGTCTGTCTCCCTTTTCAGAGTGCTACAGTTTGTGTTGTAGAGGTATTTTAATGCCCAGGTATTTAATTGATCTTGATTCTATCGTGAATCATATTGTTTGCACAATTTCATTCCCATTGTGCTCATTATTGGTGTACACAAATGCTATTGATTTTCTGTATTGATTTTATATCATGCTACATTGCTGAAATTGGCTATTCTAAGGTTTTTCTGGTGGAATTCATTGGGTGTTCTATGTAGAGTGTCATGTCATCTGCAGATAATGATAATGGACCTTTTCTTTCCCATATATATGCCTTTTTTCTCTATCCTCCTTCTCTGACAAATATATTGGGTACTATGTTGAACTGAAGTGATAATATTGGGCAACCTTGTGTTTTTCCTGACTTGAGAGAGAATACTTTTATATTGACCCCATTAAATATGATATTGGTTTTTGATTTGTCATAAATAAATTTTATCAAATTCAGGCGTGGTTGTTCTATACCTGTTTTCTTCAGGGTCATTATGAAGGATTGTTGGATTTTGTCAAAAGTCTTCTCCTCAGATCCAACATGATTGAATAGAGAAGTAACAACTAAAAAATATGAGTAAGTGGAAGAAGGGGAAGGACATACACTCTGATATAAAAAAATCAATTTGAAAGGAGAAACTTGTAGATTGAGCAAAACACACACATAAGATTTAAAAAGAAGGTAAGCAGCCTGACAGTGCTGGCTTGCAGGACACATGTCTTTGCACAACATGGGAACAACCATTTTGAGAACTTCCCAAATAGCTGGCAGGATCCAAGGAGTATGGCAGAGTCTAACCTCACAAGACAGATGTAGCAGTATATGAGCCCCTTCCTATCATCATCTCTTGAAACACTAAGGAGGTTGCAGCCCATCAGCATTTTCACCAGCACATAAAAGTGGTGAGTGATCAGTGGCACTCCATCTCAGACTGCAAGCGGATAAAGAAGAGATCACTGCATGTGTTGGAAGTCTTTAATATTGTGTACTGGGTATGCCCCAGTTACTGCCAGTAGCCTGAAATTTATCCTACACCCACTGGGACATTCATCTGCCACATAGAGCTAACACTGGTCCAGTTCAAATCCATACCTGTATCCTGAGCTCATTTGAGTCTACACCTAGTTCTCATGGAACTTCTTTAATCCTAGACCTTCCAGAGATTCTTTCTGACACCAGTACCAGTCCTGGGCACCCTGGGTAATCAAAGTGAGCTTCAGTCCCATGCAAGTCTCTTCTTGATACAACTGGACTCTGGCAGCATCAGTCCAGCACCAGACACACTGCCCCCACTCTGGGTGCTGCAAAGTCTCCACCCTGGATTTGGCCAGAGTCCAGGACACAGTACCTGCCTGGTACAATGATCTAGTTCTCTGCATGGTTTGCAGCAAGGGTCTAGTTCTCTACCTGTTTTGACAGGTGCTCTGGAAGCATGTGAGACATGACCCAGTTCTTTACATGGTCATTGGGCCTGCTGGACTATCCCTAGCCATGGGAGCACCTCTGTCTCTAGGTCCCCCAAGACGACAAGACCCTCTACCTGGTGTCTGGAGTTGGTCCAATGAACAGTAGACTATACACCAGGTACCCATCATTGACCCACAGTGAGCAGGAATCCATCCCAGGAGCCTGAAAATCCAATGCTCCACTCTTTTCCTGGGAATGTTTGACAATTTGGACAGTGGCCACAAACAGTAGTTTACAGACAGGGGACACAATGAGCTGAGAAATCTCCACAGAAACCCACAGACTAAAAAAATTGACAAAAAGGAATGTGACTTGTAAGATTAAATATTTCAGGCTGTGGAAGGAAACTTCCAGAAATTTACAGGTTTTTTTCTTTGCTCTTGCTTTTTTTCTCATCTCCCTTCATTGGGTCAACTTTTCTTCTTTTCTCTTCTAATGGTATTTTTATCTTTGTTATTATCATCATTATTTTACTACTGGTGGTGTTCTAAGTTGTACCATCCATTTTCTTATCCCTGTTTCATTAAAATTAATTTATGTTATTTGTTTGAATAGATCCTCCTTTTTTCTGTCTTATTCTGTTACTGTTATATAATGCTACTAATTACACTTTAGTCCATAATAGGACCTTTCATATCAATCTTACCACCTTCCTCCCATCTTCCATTGTTTAATTTTTCATAACCTTTTTCTTTTTTATTCATGCTTTCAAAGGCACACCATGTATCCTTACAAACTGGCAGGTAGTTAACCATAGTGGTACCTCAGTTCACAAAATCAGTAAACACTGGGGGATACTCTGCAGGTAAAAGCAGTGTTGATGTGGTGCTAGGAGAATCAGCTATTCATTCTCAGGTGGTAGTCCACATTTCACTGAGATGTGTGTTCAAACCCAATTAAACCATAGCTCCTGATGTTTATCCTCTATCTTAGAGTATGGGAGGGTAGCCTTGCCCTTGGTGAGTGCTGGTGAAGAGTATGTAAGAAGCTCATAAAGACTGATGGGGAGAGACCATAGGAATTGGTGATTCAGTTTCAGGTGGGAGTGTTCACCAGTGGAATTTTTTAGTCCCTGTTTGTCATTCATATCTTTCTGCCTGAAATGTCAGTATGTGGTTCCTTTGCCCTCAGAGAGCATTGAGGAGGCAAAACCAGGCTGCAGTATTCCCTGGTGTTGGGTTAGAGCTGCTGTCAAAAAGGTAGGAATATTCAAAGTCAAATCCAATATTTCAGTCTCTGCAGCTCTTGCTTATTCTTTCCCTCCCTTAAGCTATAAGGCATGCTCTTTTAATGGCTGTTCTCTGCACTGATGGGGGCCTGGAAAGGTGAAGACAATCCATATTTAAACTGTTCCCTCTCTCCAATGATCCACTTATTAGAATTAATCTGCATTTATTGTCTTTTCAATTAATATTCTAATTCATTGAATAAGACCCTCCTCTACTACTACAAGGTACCTGTGGCTTCAGCGTGTCTTCTCAGAGCATCTCTGATGCGACTCCTCCTTTAGTCAGCCATGCTGAAATCTTTCCTTATTTTTGTGTTATTCACTCCTTAATTTTTCTTGTTTATTTAACTACTCACCCTGCTTTGTGAATTTATTTCATCTAAATTTTTGTCTTTTTGGCTTTGTTGTCTCTGTCTGGATACTCTCTAGTATGTTATGAAATGCTGTTTTGGTGTTCATATATCACTTAAGGTATTCTATCTCATGGAATGTCCTCTTTTTCCCCACAATTTTTACAGATACATTTGCAGACATATTGGTATGGGTTTGAAATTGTATTATTTTACGTACTGAAATTATTTTTTATTTTGCCTTATAGGTCTGGATAAAGTTTTGAGTAGTACAGCGTATTTAACTGGAATTTGAGACAGTGGACAACTTGGTCTTGTTCCTCAATTTTTAAGATAGCTGCCAATTTTTCCCCATTTGGTAAGGATGTTGGTAGTAGGTTTGTCATAAATGACTTTTATCATATTTATGTCTTCCTATGCTTACATTCTATAGAGTTTTTGTTAGGATTGGATGTTGGATTTTGTCGAAGGCTGTTTTTCATTCTATCTAGATGTTCATGTGCTTTTTGTACATTTTCTCACATTATGTGTTACATTTATTGACTTACATATGCTGAATCATCAGTTTATTCCTGGGATGACACTAAAGTGGTCCTCATATGTAGACATTTTAGAGATTATTTTTTTCATTTTTTTCCAGTATCTTGTTGAAGATATTTGTATCTACATTTATTAAATATATTTGCCTGTGTTTTTCTTTTTAGGTCATTGTCTGTTTGTAGTATAAAGTTGATGCTAGCTTCCTGTAATGAGTTTGACTGTACACTTTTTCTTTTATTTTATTCAACATTTTGAGGACCATTGGTAGTAAATCTTTCCTGAATTTCTTATAGAATTCACCAGTGATTCTGTTAGGCTCAGTAGTTTCTTAGTAGGATTTTTAAGTTACTACTTCAAATTTATAGATTTTATTGAATTGTTCAGTAATTTATATCTTAATATTTAAGTTTGCATTATTGATATCTGTCTAGAAATCTGTCAGTTTCATCTAAATTCTCTAATTTATTAAAATACAGGTTTGCAAAGTAGTTTATTATAATCATCTTAATTTTGGGGGTATCATTTGTTGATTTACCTTTTACATTTCCAATTGAAAAGATATGAGTTCTTTCTTTCATTTGGTAAATTTGACTAAGTGTTTGTCTATTTTTGTTTACACTTTTGAAGAAGCAGCTCTTTGACTTATTGATGTTTTATAATATTTTGTATTGATTCCTCCTCTGACCTCTATAATTTCTTTTCTTGTACTACTTTTGGATTTGAATTGGTCCTTTTTTTCTAGGATGTTGTGAATGAATCAAATTTTAACAACAAATGTGATTTTATCAAATTAAAGAGTTTTTGCGAGCAAAGAAAACAACAGAGTGAAGTGATCAACTGGGTAATGGGAAAAATTACATGCTAATCTCAGAGGATTAATATCTAAAATACATCAAGAACTGAAAAAATTAAACATAAAAATAAAAGACTTAAAAATGGGTAATTGAAATGAACAGACACTTCTTGGAACAAAAATACACAACTGATTAATAAATACATGGACCCTAACCCTAACTCTTAGGCCCTACTGAATTCATGTGGTGGAGAATAATAATTTACAGAAATTGGGTAATGAGTTATGATCATGGGAGAGATGGAGAGTGGAGCTTTATACAGAGGGTGTCCTAAAGTGTTCTTGTTAGAAGCTTTGTGGGTGTAGTAAAGGAGCAAGTACAGGGATTTTCATATAAAGAAGAAAGCAAATATAAAGAAGGTTTAATGAGTAATAAGCAGAAAACTAGAAAAACTTTCCACACTTCATCCTCCTCTCTATGACTTAAATGTGATTGTCTGCTGTCCGTACAAAGTGACAGATAGATGACAGATAGATAGATAGATAGATATAGATAGATAGATAGATGATAGATGATGGATAAATAGAAAGATGGTATGTGCTAGATAGATGATAGATAGGTAGATAGATAGATAGATAGATAGATAGATAGATAGATAGATAGACAGATAGGATAGATAGATAGATGGAAGATAGATATAAATTCGTATGGATGAGGATAACCAGTTTTCATAACACATTTGTAAAAGAGGCTATATCTTTTCTAGCATATATTATTGCCCCCCTTGTCAAATATCAGATGAATGAAGGTCCTTAGTGTTTTTTATCTCATATTATATTGCATTGGTCAATATGTGTGGTTTTGTGCCTTATGATGTTCTTTACTAATACAACTTGATGTCTGAGATTGTAATTTTTCCTGCTTTGCTGTTATTGCTCAGGATTGGATTGGCTATTCTGGATCTCTTTGGATTCCAAATAAATATTAGAATTGTTTTTTCTAGTTCTGTGAAAAAATTCGATGGTATTTAATGAGGATCACTTTTAAATTACATAACATTTTTAGTAATATGACAATTTTTATATTAGTTCTGCCTATCCAAGAGTAAGTGATATCTTTCCATTTTCTTTTTTAATCAGATTTTATTGGTACATTTTATATATACACAATGATCTTATTCATCAGGCAGAATTTGTACCTATACATGATATAACTTGATTCATCTTTTCCCATTACCCTACCCTTCAATGAACCACTCCTCCCCTCCCCCTCCAATCCCTTTTTTCAGAGCAAACTAGTTTTCATTACAGAGTTCTTTCATTTCATTGCTCTGGTGAATTCTGAGATATTTAATAATTTGAGACTATTGTAAATGTTTTTGTTGGTTTCATTTCAGGGCATTGACTTTGGATATAAAGGAATGCTAATGATAGTTTGTACTTTTGTGCACTCAGTCACTTCCTTTAATTTGTTTACTAACTCTATGAGTCTTCTGGTTGAGTATGATATTGGTATTTTTTATTTTTATATTTTGTAAAACAGCATGTCATCTGAAAACAAGAATATCTGGAATCTTTCCCTTATCTGGATCCCTTGTATATCTCCCTCTTGCCTAGTTGGCCTGGGTAAAATATTGAGAACTATATTGAAGAGAAGTTGTAAAAGTGGACACTAACAACTTTTTCCTGATTTTTGGGGAAATACTTATCAGTTTGACACACTTAATATGATATTTGCAGTCTATTTGTCATATACAACTTTTATCAACACAGGGTAAGTATTTTTCTAAACCAATTTTTGTCAACTTTATTTTTCTATCATGAATAAATGTTGGATACTTTCACAGATTTTTGTGCACCTATTGAAATATTCTTCTGTTTTTATTCTCACTTCTTATTGTTCAATATACTGCACTTATTGATATACATATGTTTTAATATTCTTGCATCCCTGGGATAAACTAAACTTGGTTATGATGTATGACGTTTGTTGGATCTGCTTTGAAAGGGTCTTTTTGGGAATTTTTGCATTTGTGTTAATTAAGGAAATTCCTTTTTGGTTTCATTTTTAAGGCCTCAGCAAATATCATGTTATGCTGACTTCAAGGAATGAGATTGGCACTGTTCCTTCCCTTTCACTTTTTTTTAATGTGGGCACCAGGGGTCGAAATCAGGACCTCACGCTGTCTAGCAGGCACTTGTGCCACTGAGCAATATCACTGGCCCTTTTTTCCTTTTTATGTGGGTACCGGGAGTCAAATTGAGGACCTCGTGTTTGCCAGGCAGGTGCTTATGCTGCTGAGCTATCTCACTGCCCCCCCTTCACTTTTTAAAAAGTGTTTGAGGATTATTGAAATTAATTTATCTCTCCAGTTCATATTAAAATTAAGGGGTGAATCCATTGCTTTCTAGGTTTTTTCTTTCAATAGTGTTTTTCTTACTTTTTAAATTTCTTTGTTGCTTATTGAACTTTCCATGGTATTTATATCTTTTTTGTTTAGGATTTTTAAGGTGTATGTTACAAAGAAATCTACCCATTTTTCCAGATTACCCAAGTAATAGGAATATAGATTTTAAAGTAGTGGCTTATAATCCTCTGAATTTCAATGGTGTTACATTTGATTTCACCTTTGAAAATAAGCAGAAACTGAAATAGCAGAATAAAAAGACTTTACCAAAAAAATCAAAACTAAAGGAATTTATAGCCACTAAGCTAGCACTGGAAATGTTATATTATGGAAATTAAACTTAAAAAATAGTTAAGCAGACTGGTGATATAGCTCAGTGGAATAAGCACCTGCCTGGCAAGCACGAGGTCCTGAGTTTGACTCCCAGTACCCACATATAAAAAAAATAGTTAAGCAAGTGATTTTGTGGAGGAAATTAAATATCACAAAATAAACCCAACAAAATAACAGGAATTGGTACATGGCCCTAAACAAGACAACTGAATGTAAATGGTCTTATTTTCCTAATAAAAACATGGACTTCTGAGTTAGAAGTTGCAACTATGTGCTGTCTATGTGAAATACAATTCACTAACAAAAACATATACAGAATTAAGTTTTTAACAAAACAAAATAAAATCCTATGCAAATGATATACACACAAAAGCAAGAGTCACAAAGCTTTTATCCAGGAATATAGATTTCATGACAAAATTATTCACAAGAGACAAAAGAGGTCACTACATATAGGTAAATGGAACAATACAAAAATAAATTGTAACATTTGGAAAAATATTTAAGCCAAAACTTAGTGCACTCAATTTCATACCATAAACTAATTGACATGAAAGTCAAGGTGGATTGCAATTCAGTTACACTGGCTGAGTTCAATACACCAAGCTCAGAATGAGATACATCATAAACAAAAAATAAATAAGTCGGAATTAAATGAAAATTTGGTGAAATATACTTGAACAATCAAAGAGCATTACATTCAACAAGAGTAGACTACATATTCTTTTTGACAGCTCATGAAAATTTCTAAAAAATAGGGCACTATTTTACTTTTTCTATTTTAAAGAGAAAAAATAAAAATAACAATAAAACAGAGTTTCAAAACAGGCTAGTAGGAGAGTAACAATAAAAAGTACATTGTGTATTGTTGTGTACATGGTAGTTATTCACAGTACAAGATATACACATGAAATATTGCCCAAACAATATTAGCACAGACCTTTCATTTCAATGAACTAAGGAAATTAGCTGTATTAGTATCTTAACTATCTTGTGTATATATATATTTTTTTTCTTTTCCCTTCCTTCCTTTCCATTTCCCCCTTCACAGTTTCTCTCTTTTTTATTTAAAAAGAAGAAGAAGAATACATATAAAATAAAACAGAGTTTGAAATCTGGGTAAAAGGATAATAACAATAATTAATAACATTGTGTATTGTTATCTTCATAGTTATTACTCAGAGTACAAGATATAGACATGAAATTATGTCTAACAATACTAGCACAAATCTTTCTTTCCAATGAACTAAGGAAAACTAGCTGTATAACTATCTTAACTGTCTTGTGTATGTATATATATATTTCCCTCTTCCTTCCTTCCTCTTCCCTTTTCCCCATTAGTTTCTCTTTTCTTTTAAACCATTTCTTCCCAGTTCAAAACATCTACTGTACATTTTGGATCTTATGTACTTGTTCATCTTATCACCCTAGTGAGACAGTGTGATGTTTACACATATGGGCCTAATTTATTTCACTTATGAGTATGGTTTCAAGTTACATCCATTTACCTATAAAAGTCTAGAATTTATCCTTCTTTATGGCTGAGTAGTACTCCACTATATAAAAAAAGTCTTCAGAAATACAATTAAGGATGTGGCATGGTCGTACACACATGTAATTCCAACACTCAGAGGCTGAGTTGGGAGGATAGCTGTGAGTTTGAGGCCACACTGGGCTACATGGTGTGACCCTGTCTTAAAAACAAACAAAAAGAAACATTAAAAAATGAAATATAATTAAAATGAAAGAGCATTATCCAACTTAACATATAACAATGCCGTTAAATTAGAAATGAACAGGAAAAATAACTGACATTATAAAAACATACAAAAACTGAGTAATTCACTTTCTATGATCAGGGGATTATTGTAGAAACTATGGGCAAATTAAAAATTTCCAAAATCAAATGCAAACAGATACAAAATGTAGTAGAATCTGTACAATACAGAGAAGATAGTTCACATGGATGTTTGGTAGATTTAAGTACCAATGTCAAAATGTCAGAAAGTTCTCAAAGAAATAACCTAATAATGCATCTCAAACTCTTAGACAAATAAGAACAAACCAAATACAAAAAGAATAGAAAAAGAAATAATTATGATTAGGCCTGATACTAATTCAATAGAGACTGAAAGAACAACATGAATGATCAATGAAACAAAGCATTGTCCTTTAGAAAAGATACAGAATCTTGACAAACTCTTAACCAAACTAACCAAAACTGAGATAAGATCCAAGTTTAAAAAAATGAGATAATGTGCATATTAAAACATATACTATTGAAATGTAAACAATAATTAAAGAATGTTTAAAAATTATATTCCAATAAATTGGAAAGTATCTATGAAATGGATAAATATATAGACACATAAGATTTCATATAATTTCCCTGAGAAGATATAAATAACCTAAAATAATTAATCACTAGCAATAGGACTGAAGCTGTAAATTGTCTAATAAAGACAAGCAAAAAATTATAGATTTACTGTTGAATTTCACTTGAATTGAATAAATTTAACACTAAAGATTCTCAGTAAAATAAAATGGGAAATGCTACCAAATTTATTCAATAAATTAGGTATCACTTTGATAACAAAATTGAATAAAGCCTCAAAAATAAAAAGACTAATAATATTGATGAATGTACATTCTAAAATGCTCAATATAACACTGATAAACACAATTCAAATGTAAATTAAAATACACGCTATGGTCATGTCACTTTCATCCAAGCAATACAAAAATTTTCAAGGTACACAAATCAATGAGCAGAGTGAGATAAATATCACACTTATGTCTATAGATGTAGATAGAAAAAGTGAAAAAATACAACATCATTTTTTTTTTTTTTTTTTTGGTGGGTACCGGGGGGTCGACCTCAGGACCTCGCGCGCCAGCAGGCGCCCGTGCCACTGAGCGATATCACCGGCCCCTTTTTCGTATGTGGGTTCCGGGAGTCGAACTCGGGCCCTCGCGCTTGCTGGGCAGGCGCTTAAGCCGTTGAGCCATCTCACCGGCCTCAACATCATTTTATGATAAAAATCTGAACAATCTAGGTAGAGAATTTTCTATTCTTAGTATATGTAAGGCTATGAATCACAAAAACCCAGCCATCATTTTGTTAAATAGGAAAAAACTGAAAGCATTCCTTTCAACAACAGAGAGATGATCCTTTTACCTACTCCCATTCAATAGAGTACTCCAAAATTATCTAGATTAATTATGCAAAGTCAACAAAGAATATCAATCAGAAAGAAGGATATCAGATTATCACAATTTAAAGATTAAATTATCTTTGCTCAATAAAAAGACTTTGAGATCTATCAAAAATATTCAACAATTTGAAAGGATCCAAACCAGTATAAAATACCCATAACTTTTCAATGCACCAATAATTAAACTGCTAAGAAATAAATCAGGAAAAATGTCACTAGCCTCAAACAATTACCTTGCAGTAAACTTAATCAGGGAGTTAAACAACTTCTGCAATGAAAATTAGACAACTTTGAAGAAATTTGGAAAATACATTAGAAGATAAAATACATCTCATGCTCCTGAGTTGGCAGAATTATTATTGTTAAAAAGCCATATTACATAAAGTAAACAACAGATTTAATGCAAACTCCATGAAACTATCAATGGCCTTTTTCAAATAATGGGAAAAACCAATCTTTAAATTCTATGAAAGTTCAAACCACCTCAAATAGCCAAGGAAATACTGAGGAAAATGACAGTGCTGTAATTCTCACAATACCTGACTTCAAAATATACTACAAAGTTATAGTAAGAAAAATATGATACTGGCAAAAAAATGACATAAAAATGAAATAATGTAAAAGATCCTGATACAAACTCATACACCTGCCATCTGATTCTTGACAAAAGGTTCAAAAATATAAATTGGAAAAATAAAACAACTCCTTAACAAATATTTATGTGTTGAAGAGCATAACTAGATCCCTGTTTTGCACATTTTAAAAAATATAGTAAAATTAGATCATGCCTAGATGTGTCTGTGATTGGTGGGAATGTAAGCTAGTACATGCATTATGGAAGTAATTATGGAGATTTATCAAAGAATTAATGTCAGAAATTCCATATGACACAGCTATCCCCTGTCTAGATATCGCCTCCAAAGAGTTTAAAATATCATACTATAGTGATACATGCAAACCAATTATAATAGCAGCACAATTCATAATAGCTAAATCCAGGAAGGAGCCTGTATACCCATCAACAGACAAGTGGATTTAAAAAATGTGGTATCTATACATAATGGAATACTACTCAGCTATAAAGAAGAACAAACTTGAGACATTTGCAGAAAATTGTCTGGACCTGGAAAATATAACATTGAGTGAAATAAACCAGACACACAAGATTAAATAATGTATGGTATCTCTCATTTTAGTAAGGAAAAGTACATCAAAGTGATTAATAATGCACAGATAAAAGGAGACAGGGTAATAAATCTCTTGAAAATGAGATGGGATCCAATAGAATAAGGGTAAAGGGTGGGTGACAGAAAGGGGAATAAGTACAATAAAGATATACCACGTACAGGAACCTAATAAACTGAATAAATGTAAACATTATATATCATCAATGTGAGCTAGGATTAATAATATAGGAAGAATGAAAATGTGGATGAGAGAGGAAGGGGTAAAGAAGGGGATTAAAAATTAAGAACAAATTGTGTTATGTAAATTTACCCACTCCAGAAGATGATTACAAACTGAATGTACCCCAAACATGTAGAAAAAAATGACACAAATATGTGAAAAAATTTTTAAAATATCAAGTATGTATATTTATATATAATTGTAATGTCACTGGAATAATTTCAATGTCTACTGTACTTTTTATATGGAATGCCTCTAACAAAATCAAGTATTAAAGTGTTGATCCTTAGCTTTGTTTTGTTGGATGGGTGTGAAAACTTATAGAGGTAGGATGTTTTTAATTACTGGGAATATATTCCCAAAGGATATTATAGGATGCAAATTTCCTCTCTCTGTTTCCTAGTCTTTATGAGGTGAGTAGCTTTTTCTATCTTGTACTCCTCCCAGGATGTGCTACATTTTCACAGGACCAAAGCAACACTGCCAACCCATTTTTATTGGATTAAATCTATGGAATGGTACTTCCACAATTTTTCACCAGAAAAAGACCCTACCTTTTTCTTTTTAAATTGATTTACTATAGATATTTGTTACTATGATGGACAGCTGACTAACACAGATAATTGATCTCAAGAATCAATGTCATCACTGTGACTATAATTAAAATTATGTGGAAGAGCCTTTACTTTGTCAGATGTAATACTGCAAGTATTTTCTTCAACTCTCCAGATGATCTTTTCACTCTATTTTTCCTTTGCTGTACAGATGACTTTTAGTTTTGCCTATTCTCTTTTACAAATTGCTTCTGTTTCCTGTGAGTAGTGGCCCTTATCCAACAATGTATTCTTGCATATTCCAATGCCCCATGGCATTTCTTCTCTTTTTTTCTATAAGTGCCATATCTTCAAATCTCTTATTTAACACTTCAGTCCAATTTGCATTGATATTTGAGGCTGAAAATAGATATTTGTCTAATTCCATTATTCTGTATGTAGATGTCAAATCTTCACCAAACTATTTATTTAAATTACTTTTTTTCAGTAGATAGCTTTTAACTTCATTTCTCAAAAATCAAAGCTGACTGAAATATATGGTTTGACTTAAAGATTTTTATTCTATTCAACTGTTCTATGTGTCTGTTATTTATGCCAGTGCCATGCTGTTTTGAATTCTACAGCTGGGTAAGCTGCCCTTGGGATATAACTACCTTTAGACTTTGAACAAGTAATTTTGAATATTATTTCTGCAGCAGACCATAAGAGTGGTTACTATGAAAATTGAAATTATATATTAGAATTTATTTGCAGAGTATGATACATAATTCTGTACATAGTACATGCAAGATTATTCCCTGCTTGTGTGTTGCAGTTGTTGATTAATATGAAAAATGCAAAAATCCACAAAATGAGTTTATAAAATTATTTTAAAACAATTTTGGCTCTTAATTGAGCCTATGACACAGATTTGCTAAGATGTGCAGAATTTAATTATAGAATAGATTTATTTCTCATTCAAAAACATTATTTACCTCACAGATATTTTAATATTAACATGGCTGGATTAAGCAAAGAATTATTTTTTATAATAAATAAAAATTAAGCATATATATATGTAAGCCTGTCTAATCTGATTTTTGATGTAGAATTGATTTCATAGATATATTATTTGAGAAGAAAGTATACAAAAAAGTGAGAAAATTTGAGCTTAGTATAGGGAAGTGAATAGAGGGGATAATAAAATAATGTAAATACAGTAGATAGACTAAAAGAAAGCTGAGTGTCATTTAAATAATTATGCAATAGGAAGTGTAAGTAAATATGTTTCTGGAAATAAAATAGTCTATAAAAATAGCTCCAAGGTTTACAACTGTTCTTAGATCCCTTGAGAACATAAAAGTCAACACCCCAAATATTTTATATACTGTGACACAGATTATTTTTAAATCTATCTTTTGATTAATTGGTACTTATCTCCATTGGGTATTCTCACTATATATAAAACTGTGGAAACAGGAGACTGCTTAATAATTACTTTGTCCATGGAACCAACTTGGCCAGAGCAGATTTTCCAAAGATAATGAGAGAATGGATTAAATAATGTTCATAATTTTTTTATTCTTATTAAGTGTGTTGTTAAAATTTAAATATACATAATGATCCCATTCATCATAGGGAATTTGTACCTGTAGATGATATATACTGGTTCCTCTTATTTTCCCAATTCCCCCCCCCCCTCCGTACACCTCCACCATCCCTAGTCCCCCTTTGTTTCCATTTTATCCTTCTTTCTTTGATTTTCTTTCTTTCCCTTCCTTCCTTCCCCCCTCCACGAACCCTAGTTCCCCTTTCTTTTGAACAAATTCTTCCTATTTCACAATACCTTTTATACACTTTTGCCTTTATTTGCACTTTCAGTGCAAATATATATGATGACACCAGAGTAACAATGTCATATTTACACATGAGTGTCCAATTTATTTCATTTAAATGTATGTCCTCAAGGTGCATCCATTTACATAGAATTGTCTCAAGTTTATCCTTATGTCTGAGTACTACACCATTGTAGGAAAAACACACCTTTTTTATCCTTTCCTCAGTTGATGAGAGTATGGGTTGTTTCCAAGATTTAGCTACTACAAATTATGCTGCTATAAACATGGGTGTGCATATATTGCTATAATATAATGTTTTTAATTCTTCTGGGAAGATACCCAGTAGGGAATTGCTGGGTTAAATGGGACCTCTAATCCTAGATTTTGAGTAATATTCACACTTATTTCCACAGTGGTTGGAACAGTCTACACTCTCACCAACAGTTGAAAAGGGATCCTTTTCTCCACAGTTCCAACAGCATTTGTTATTGGTTGATTTCCTCATGATAGACATTCTTTCTGGAGTGAGATGGAAAATCAGTGTTGTTTTAATTTACATGTCTCAAATGATCAGTGATGTTACACATTTTCTCATATACTTAATTTCCATTTGTGTTCCTTCCTCTGAGAAGTGTGTGTTAATCTCAGATGTCCATTTCTGGATTGGGCCTTTAAATTTGGGGGTGTCTAATTTTTTTCAACTATTTATAAGTCCTAGATATTAGTCCTATGTCTGAGATACATCTGTCTACAATTTTTAACACTCTTTGGAAAACTCTTTGGATTGTGTTTTCATTCTATTGGTAATTTTTTTTTTGCTCTGAACCAGCTTTTTAAAAGGATAAGATCCCAGTTGTTGATTCGTTTTAGTTTCCCATGCACTTGGGTTTTGTTAATGAAATCTTTGCCTACACCTATGTCTTTGAGATTTCTACCTATTCCATCTTCTAGAATATTCAGCATTTCTGTTTTAATATTTGCATCTTTGATTTATTTTGATTTTAATTTAGTATATGGTGATAGACACGGGTCTACTTTTAGTCTTTGGCACTTGGAGAGCAAATTTTTCCAGCAGCATTTATTAAAGAGGCTATCTTTTTTCCAGTGAATGTGTTTGCCACCTTTGCCAAAGATAAGGCAGCTGAGCATGTGTGGAGTGGTTTCTGCTACTTCTAATCTGTTCCATTGATCCTCAGGTCTGTTTTTGGATGGTAGCATGTTATTTTTAATCACAGTAGCTTTGTAGTATAATTTTGAGTAAGGAATTATCATGCCCCAGCCTCATGTTTGTTGCCGAGGAAATTTTTTGCTATTCTAGGTCTCTTCTGGTGCCAAATGAATTTCAGGAATATTTTCTCTAGTTCTGTGAGTTATGTTAATGTTATTTTGATTTGGATTGTATTAAATCTGCATAACAATTTTGGAAGTATAGCAGTATTTTTTATATTGGTGCTTCCTACCCATGAGAAAAGGATATCTTTCCATTTTCTGATATCCTCTTTTCATCTCCTTTTTCAGAGTATTCTAATTTTCAAGGTAGAGATATTTTACTTCTTTTGTTAGATTGATTCCTATGTATTTCATTTTTTGGATGCTGTCGTAAAAGGTATTGTTCCCCTAATTTCTCTATCAGTGCATATGTTGTTAGTGTATAGGAATGCTATTGACTTTTGGATGTTGTCTTTGAATCCAGCTGCACTACAGAATTTGGTTATTAAATCTATAGGTGTTTTGGTGGAGTTTTTGGTGTCTTCTATGTAGAGAATCTTATCATAAGAAAATAATGATAATTTAACTTTGTCCTTTCTTATCCTTATTTCTTTTATTTCTTTCTCATGTCTAATTGGTCTGACTAAAGTTTCCAGAATTATATTAAATAAGAGTGGTGATAGTGGACACTCCTTTCTTGTTCCTGATTTTAGAGTGAAAGCTTTCAGGTTTTCATTTCAGTTTTTCATTTAGAATGATGGTTGCTCTTTGTTTGTCCTTAAAGATAAGGACATTCTATTTCAAGTTTCTGTAGGATGTTTATCATGAATGTGAGTTGCACGATGTCAAATGCTTTTTCTGCGTCTTGAGATGATCATATGAGTTTGTCTTTGGCTCTGTTTATATGGTATATTACATTTATTGATTTACATAAGTTGAACCATTGCTGCATCCCTTGGATGAATCATACTTGGTCATGGTGAAGAATCATCTTGGTGATTTGCTGCATTCTCTTTGCCAGTACCTTATGGAGAGATTTTGCATGTATGTTCATTAGGGAGATTGGCATGTAGTTCTCTATTTTAGTTGAGTCTTTATCTGATTTTAATATCAGGGTTATACTTGCTTACAGGAATGACTTTTGGAGTATTGCTTCCTTTTCAATATTCTTTAATAGTTTCATCAGTAGCAGCAATATAATTTGTGTAAATTTCTTGTATAATTCAATGGTGAATCACTCAAGACCTGGGCTCTTTTTGTTGGTATTATTTTTATTACCTTTTCAATTTCATTGAATGATATGGGGTTATTTAGAAGTTTTATATCTTTTTAATTCCTTTTTTAAATTAATATGTATCCAGGAATCTGTCCATTTATTCCAGTGTTTCCATCTTATTAGACTATAGCTTTTAAAAGTGTGTATTGATGACCTTCTTGATTTCCACACGGTCCATTGTGATTTGAACCTTTGCATTCCTAATTCCATGAATTTGAGTATTTTCTTTCCTCTTTTTGATAAGGTTCGCTAAGGGTTTATCAATTTTATTTAATCTTTCAAAGAACCAACTCTTCAATTCATTGATTCTTTGTATTGTTTTCTTAATCTCAATTGTATTAATATTTCCTCCATTCTTTATAATATTCCCCCTCATACAAGATTTGCATTTGATCTGTTCTTCTTTATCTATTATTTTTTTACATTTTTTTTGTGGGTACCAGAGGTCAAGCTCAGGACCTCGGGTGCCAGCAGACACCCATGCCACTGAGCGATATAACCGGCCAGTTTTTCATATATGGGTACAGGGAGTCAAACTCAGAACCTCATGCTTGCCATGTAGGCACTTATGCCACTGAGCTATCTCACCGGCCCTTGTTCTTCTTTTTCTAGAAACTTGATGTTGAATATTCAGATTTTATTTGGGCTAATTCTTTTTTTTTTTTTTTTTTAATGTGGGTACCAGGAGTCAAACTCAGGACCTCGCACTTGCAAGCAGGCACTTGTGCCACTGAGTGATATCACTGGCCCTTTTTCTCCTTTATGTGGGTACTGGGACTCAAAGCCAGGACCTTGTGCTTGCCAGCCAGACACTTATGCCAGTGAGGTATCTCACCAGGCCTCATTCTGTTTTCCTGATGTGAGAATTCACTGCTATAAATTTCCCTCATAGGATTGCTTTCATTGGGTCCCATAAATTCCAGTATGTTGAATCCACATTATCATTTTATTATAGATACTGTTTAATTACTTCTTTAATTTCATTTGTGACTTATTGGTTGTTCTGGGGGGTGTTATTTAATTTGCAGGTCTTTATGCAGTTTTCGTGGTTTCTTTTGACATTCATTGCCAATTTCATTGCACTATGGTCTGATAATATGCATAGGATTATTTCAATTCCTTTGCCTTTACTTAAGCATATTTGGTGGGCTAGTATGTGTTCTATGTTGGAGAACATCTCATGTTCAGCTGAGAAGAATGTATATTCTTATGTTGTGGTGTGGAACACTCTGTAGACATCTACTAAGCCCATTTGTTCAGAGGTTTTGTTTAGGTCTGATATTTCTTAGTTTTTTTTTTTTTTTTTTTCTAGTTGATCTGTCTATTTGTGACAGTGGTTACTTTCAATATTCTGTTCTTGTGCTGTATTTCTAGAATCTTGATTATTATATGCCTTGATGAATATTTATTTTGCTTATGGCTATTTGGAGTTCTATATGCCTCTCTTATTTGTATGACTTTTTTATCCATGTTTGGGAATTTTCTGCCATTACTTCCTTGGAGATTATTTTTTAGGGCATCTGTGTTATCTCTGGCTTTCTCATTGACTCTTATCAATCTTATGTTGCTCTTCTTTGCTTCCTCTTTCAGCTGTTGGATTGATTTTCATTGGTACCTTGCTATTTTTGAGATATCTTTCTATTTGTAGTCATTAACAGCATTCCTGTTTTCTACATTTGATATTTTATCTTTGCCTTCTTATTGAAAGTATAATCTGTTGTTTATACTTTCAATAGAATTTTTAATCACTTGGATATGTTTTTGGATCTGTTTCATGGCTTCCATTTCTTTCCTATGTTGGGCATTCATGATTTCCATCATTTTCCTAACATCGTCTATTTTTTAATCTGTGTCTACTCTCAATTCATTGGACATGTCTTTCATTTTGGTCATCATTCTTTTTTACCAAAGAGATTCTTTTTTCTATAGCCACCTCTATTATATTTTCAGTACTTCTACTAGCATATCAGAAAGTTCCAGTGTGTGGCTTCTAATTTTTTCTATCTCATTTTGCTCTGGAGTTGTCCTGGGTGGGATGGAAGTGTGGGGTTGCATTTTACTTCTATATTTTGACATTTTCTATTTTCTGTTTAGTTTTATTTTCTGTGTTGATGCTTGTAGAATTCTTATGGTAGATAGCTTTGTCACTAGTATCAAGGATCCCTAGGAAATGTTTATTCCTCAGAGATGTCTTGTAGATGTAGGTAGTTCTTGGTCTTAGTGTCTATCCCAGGAACCTACCTTCACAATTTATTATGGATGAATAGTTGATATCTATTTGGCTCAACACCCTATCCTTTGGTACTGAAAGTGACTCTGTCTACAGCACTTCCTCAATTGTTGTGGTGCCCTCAGGTAAACAAAGCCTGGGGTTAGTCCCAGACCTGTGTACAGTTGTCTGCTTCTAGACCTTGCAGAGCTTCCTGTGTTTCACACTACTAGCTCCTCTTACCTGTTGGTTGTAGGGAAATGGGAATGCCCTTGTCACACTGTAGGACAAAGCTGCTGGCTTGCTTGTGCCATTGGGTCAAGGCTACTCTGCTAGTCACAGACCAGAGGGATGTTTAAAGTCCTTTGTGTTTAGGGCTAAGACTGGCTTTTGGCAGCAACCAGAGTGGAGTTTGGGTGGTCCCAGCTCCCAACTCTCAGCAGAATACCACATTGGCTGTTTCCAAACTGCAAGCAGTCCACTGTGACTGGATGTCTCTTCCCTCATTGCGCTTCTGGGCTTTGACATTGAAGTGACCCAGGACTGTACTGCTGCTGGGTTTCACCCTGAGCTCTTTGAAATAGAATGTTGGCCCCACACCTCTGCTTCTGTTCTGCATGCCTGTGTGCTGAAATACAGTGTTGGTTCACCTCAATCACCAACTGCTGGCTCTCTACAGGCCCTCATAATAGTGTCCTTTGGCACATGGCATGTTCTATCATTTTATTTTTGTGGATACCGGAAGTCTACCTCAGGACCGCACTTGCCAGCAAGCGCTTGTGCCACTGAGTGATATCACTGGCCCTTTTTTTCCTTTATGTGGGTTCTGGGAGTCAAACTCAGGACCTCGCACTTGCCACCAGGTGCTTATGCCGCTGAGCTATCTCATTGGCCCCCTATCATAATTTTTAAAAATTAGATTTTACATATTTGCAGTGTCTGCTGGTTATTAGACTTTTTCAATTTGCTACTACCTTTATGTTTTGTATACATTTTAAATATGCAAAGTGTAGTACTTCAGTAAAATTCAAATATTATCTGTAAATTTCTGATTATTTCTACAACTAAGTCCAAACTCAGTATCTTCAGAGACTGTGCTTGCTTAATATATTGATGATGATGATTATGATGATGATGATATACATAATAGATATTACTGTGTTAGAAACACTATTTGTATTATTTATACATTTTTATCTATTTGTAATGAAAACAATATAACATAACCTTTTATCTCCATTTTATTATTGAGATAATTTTATAACATAACCTATTATCTCTATTTCAAAATTTTATAATTTTAAGGGATAATTTGGATTTAAAGAGAACAGTTCTCCATCCCTCTGTTGTAGCCACCCTTTGTGTTAATGTTCCCCTTTATGAAAGTCTGAATTTGTTTTTACTTCATAATACCATGCTCAGCAATATAAAGTAGATGATTGATCATTAACAGATATATATAGAATGAAATATCACTAGAAATTGAGAAAATTGAGGCACAGAGAAGTTAAGTGCCATAGTAATGGTTAAAATTGTAAATAACATGTAACAAATAGGTCTCATTCTTCTGTATTGACAATGCTGACTGTTAATTTTGCCTTGTGCTCATAGAAAATTTTGATGGTTAAGATAAATATTAATCTTTTTGCTTCTGAAATGCAGCTAATGAAAAGTATCATCCTTTCTTATATGACTTTAATGACTCATGGATAATTTCCTTATTTACCTATGGAAAGACACAAACTCTCCAAATTCTAATTCTTTGTGTCATAACTGATTTGCTAAAATAATAATCATCTCTGATCCTTTGGAACAAAATCTTGGCCAAAAAATCGTTCATCATATTCTCTTTAATCTGGTTCTTGAAAGGTGTCCAATATTCAACCTCAGCATTTAAAATTATCCTCAGTGTTCCATTTCAAGTATTAGAGGACTGCTATGAAAAAATTTTTGTGAGCATTCTCATTATGCTTTTCTACATTTGTCCCATCAACAACATTCTCACTTCCACACACCCTTTTTTTGTAGCCTTATTTCACCTTCGTTATAAATGAAAAGCCTTTTCATGTGTAACTTTGAAATGCTTGCAGAACACTTGTTTACCTTATTGAAATAGTTTCAGTCTTATTTCCTCATACTGAAATAAAGTACACAACACAAACATCTTTAAAGGTAGATGTTTATTTTTGTTTATGGTATTATTCTATGGTCAGCTGGCCCAGATAAATAAAGAGTATGGCAGAAGGGCATAGTGGCATAAAAGATGTTTTACCTACAGCAACCAGAAAGACAGAAAGGGAATAGAGGAGTGAGGGTTTTGCCTAAAGTTGAGATGGAGGCCTCACAGTTCTTATATTCTGCATGCCTGTAAAACCAGCACTACATGGAAAACGTCAAAGTCTGCCTCCAGATTTGGCTGTTCCCTTGGACAAAGGTAGCAGTGGTCTCTGTGTCCCTGAACAGCTGAGCAGAGTTAAGTGAATCCTAGGGAACCAATTCCTTAAGCAGTTTTTCTTGAGCAGGGGGCATATATACTCTTTCCTCAAATAAAATTTTGCATTTTTGTTTTCTTGAGCTTGTTAGGATGGTGTTTTTCTGGTGAAACTGCTAACTTTTCACAAGTGCTTTTGCAGATATGGCTAAAAGCAACAAGTGATACCCATGCCACAGCTGAACTTTGGGCTATTTGAATTTCCTCCACCCGATTAATTATTCCACTATTCATAAACTCATTCTCCCACAAAGTCTCAGGACATGAGTAAAATGAAGACAAAATCTTACCAGTATGTAACACACATACCCTTTGGTCCAATTGAAATTGGTGTCCATATTCCCACCTGAAACCTCCTGATCTGGGCCTTTATTAAGCACATTATTATCAGCATTCTGGTATTCTGAGCTCCAAAAAGACTCTCCCATTAATCTCTGCTTACTACACTTGCAACATTCTAAGGCTTCTCTGGCCTGCCTTTCTAAACTTTTCAAATTCTTTCTGCAAACCAGTTGCAAAGACTTCTAAATAACATGGTGAGATAGTCACAGTAACAACCCATCTGCTTTAGTTATTTGCTTATCTTTGGGACAAAATAATTGAGACTCACAACTTAAAGGAAGAAAGGTTTGTTTTGACTTATGTTTCCATTCCATGGCCAGCTGTTCTGAGGAAGAAAGTGTGTGGTAGAGAGGCATTGGAAAAGGAAAATGTTCTCAACACATTGAATCCAGGAAGCAGATAGAGAAGGGAAAGTTTCAGCAAAAGAATACACTGTTCCACATTACATCCCCTGTGATCCAACTCCAACCAGGCCCTACCTTAAAATAGCATATCCGGTTACTCTTGTCATTCAGCAAATGAATCTCCTCATGAATGTAGCATTCTTATAATCTAATCATTTTCTTCATACATGAAATTTTTAGGGGATAATTTGGATTTAAAGAGAACAGTTCTCCATCCCTCTATTGTTGTAGCCACCCTTTGTGGTAATGTTCCCCTTTATGAAAGTCTGAATTTGTTTTTACTTAATACCATGCATAGAAGTATAAAGTAGATGATTGATCATTAACAGACATATACAGAATGAAATATAAAAAGAAATAAGGAGGACCTAAATGTATTTCTTATACCTGTTTCAAATTACACTTATTTTACCCCTAAAACAAAATTAGAAATAAAAATAAGAGAAATAAATTGCATTTAATTTTTTAAAATATTCTAGAAATTTTAGGAAAGTTTTTGAAAATTCCTACTTTTAACTCATGATTATTGTATGATAGTTATGTATGAATATATTTTATTATGACTATACAGCAATTTACCTGATGGTAGAATCAAGTCATTGTGTTATTTCAAGAACAGAGGCAGTATTGTTAACTGCAGAACAAATGAAGACTTTGTAGTAATTTTGAGTTCAAATTCTGGCTCATCATAATATTTTAAAACATTTATTACCAAACATTTCTATACAAATAATTTTTTAAAATAAATATTTTATAAAATATGAAAAGAATGGTATATCTTTGAAAACAATATTTTTATTGCACTTATAAATTTTGGAAATAATTTGATAATTTCAAGCATTATAAATTTTTTTGTTTAATACTGGAATTTGTTTTGATACATCAGTAAATATAGCTCATGATTAAATATTTTCAATTGTGCTCACAATATCAATAAATTAAGGGAAGGATTAAGGTTTATCATTTTTCAATTGAATTCCTCTAGAACCTAACTATTTCAGGAGATTTCTGAAGTTTGTAAAAATGCAATCAGTAGAAATAATTACACACTCTTCAATCTATGAAGCTTGAGAAATATGCTATTAATAAATTGAAGACCTTATAAGGTCATCACAGGGCATGCACAAATTGTGAAAATTTTCACAGAAATTCCATAGTTACTAGTTGAAATATTGTAAATAAATTTTCTCATTAATACTAGTAATTTGTTGCCTTGTCAATTTCAGACTGAATTACTTGATAATGGAGTTTGACTTTCTGTAGCAAATCAATCTTGTCCTAAAGCAAAGCATCTGAACTCAGAAAGAATGCATAACAATTGAAAGTTTACATTTCATATACTTCATTTGAATAATAAAGTACTCACACAAAAGTATTTATGAATGCAAGAAAACTTATAAATATATAAGTAGGTTCATGTAAATATTTTAATTCAAAAATTAGAATTCTATTGTAAAATATTATTCATTTTTATATTTCTCTATACAATTTTAATATGTTGAGGAAATATGGGGCACTCAACTTTTCAGGCATTTTCACCTGAAAAAAGATGTAAAGAATGAAATATTCTTGTATACCCAAACTTGTCTGATTAGCAAAATCATGTACAAAATGGAAAAAAAATGCAAGAACCCAAATCTTGCAGATATTGTTTCAGATGATATGGAAAGAAGTTCTAAATTCTTTATTCTTTATATCAATAACAAGAGATATTGCTGATCAGTTAGTTTTGGGAACCAATGGAGTGGAACTACTTTAAAGTTCAAGTAAAAAAGTATGTTCTGTGATACTGTAAAAATTTAAATCTGAGAATCATTTACTCCTTATTAAGTATGGCTATCAATTTCTGTCATTAATTATCAGAACCATAATTTGTTCCTTTTTCTTCCTTCTATCTCAAGTTCTTTCATTTTCTCTTTCTTTCTTTGTTACTTTCTATTTAAACATGGTGACTGATTATTTTGTATGCCTACCTAGTGTTCAATTTTCCTTTCTTCTGGATGAATTGTCATAATCCTAAATTTGGACCAATAACTACTCAATAAAAATAATGATTAATTGTATTAGTCATGATTCTCTAGATAAACTGAATCTCTATCTTCACCTCTCTGAATATATATCCTATTGATATAAGAATGAAAAGGAGATGGGAGAAGAGATTATTATAGACATTAGTCTATTTTAATTTGGAAGCTCTTAATGTCCACAACCTGCCACCTCCAAGGTGAAGAATCAGGGAGGTTGATGGTATAATTCCATTTAGGAGCAAAAGTTTGACATTTGTGTTTGGGAGTGATAGCGTATGTTCCACTCTGAATCCTAAACCCCAAGAACTAAAAGTGCTAAAGTTTGAAAACAGAAAAAGATGGATGTCTCATTTTAAGCAGGGGTAAATTATGCTTCTCTGCTCTTTTGCTCTACTTTTGCCTTCAAAGTATTAAATTAAGCTCACTCATATATACTCAGTTCAACAATTGAAATACTGATCTTTTCTGCAAACAAACAAACCAAACGAAAATAAAACAAAAACTTCTCATAGACAGACACAGAAATTGTTATCTCTGTAGCTATCATTTAATTCATTCAGGTTTGCACCTAACATGACATCACATAATTATAAATTAGTCATATAATAACTCTTATTCTTGCCAGTAACTTGTTGGTGGAATTTTACACTAATGAGTTCTGTGTAACTGAATGGGAGGGGAAATCACTTAAGGGTGTCTATGAAGAGCTTGTTTATTTGAAAAAATGACCACAGATTAAAATATTCCATATCTATTTGCTGGAGATCACCTTTCTGTACTTGAAAATTAGAATTATGAATGCCATTATGTGATTATGAGGAGGATTAATCTAACTATTTCTGATGACAGAATGGAAATATGAAAACACTGAGAATCTGGTGGCATCACTAAGTATCTGAATGAAGTGACATGGGAAGTACTTTACCTTTAGTTTTATTAGATAAACTAATAAATTCAACTTTTGCATTCCAATTACTTGAATATTAGTGTTGAAATAATTATAATGCTCCTTTGAAACAGTATTTGGGCATCAAGAAATATTTTATAATTTACGTATCTCTAATTTCTGAAATCTGTATTAGGACTGTGTAAGATCTGTGTGTTCTATTAAATCCCTCAGGTTGCCATCAAAAATGACTACAGTTTCAATAGAATAAAACAATATAAGTTTATTGTACTGTACATTTTAAATCTACAAATTTAAGACTGGAACTGCATTAAATCTATGTTTTTTGGTAATGTGGTCAGTTTGATAATATTGATTCTGCCTAAGAATGTGGAATATCTTTCCAGTTTCTGATGTCTGCTTTAATCACTTCCTCAGAGCACTATAGTTTTCATTGTAGCGGTAATTTATTTCCTTGGTTATATTATTTTCTATGTATTTAATTTTTTGAAACTATTTGGAATGAGATTGATTTTCTGGTTTTTTCTTTGTGGGTTTATTGATAGTATATAGAAGAGGTTTTGATTTTTATGTGTAGATTTTGTATCATGTCATATTACTGTATTTATTTATTAGTTCTAGAGTCTTTTGGTGGTGTTTTGGGTTTTCTATGTAAAAGATCATGTTATCTGTATATAAATATAGTTGAACTATTTACTTCCCTATTTGAAAGCTGTGTATTTCTTTCTCTTTCCAAATTACTCTGGCTAGAATTCTAAATAATTAATTGTACGGGAATAAGAGTGTGTACCCTTGAACTTTTCTCAATTTTAGAAAAAATGCTTTAAGGGTTTTTTCCTATGTTGTTGGTAGATGAGTTGTCATAAAGGGGTTTCATGAGTTTAAGGAAAAGTCCTTCTATCCTTATTTCTGTCATCATTTTTTTAAGAATGGATGTTGGTTTTCTCAAAGGATTTTCCTGCATTTATTGAGATGATAATGGGAATTTTGTCCTTGATTTTCAATATAGAATGATTTTGTTTATATTTGTGTATGCTTAACACATTCTTGCATTTCTGGAATTAAGCCAACTTGGTCATAATATATGATTTTTATATTATTTGTTTTACTGATTTCAAGAATTTTGTTCTGATACTACATCTATATTCTTTAAGAAAATTAGCTGCAAGAATTCCTTTTTCATGAGGCATTTTCCAGCTATGATATCAGGGTAACCCTAGCTGAAATGAATGAGTTTGGCAATATTATTTCCATTTGAATTTCATGGAAAAATGGAAGAATATTAGATTTTACTTTTTATAGAAATACTGATGAAATTCATTTATGAACTAATGAAGTCCTGGACTTTTCATAGTTGTAGTTTTTATTACTGTCTATATTTCAATTTCTGCTACTGATCTGTTTAGTGTTTGTATACCTTCTTGGTTCAACTTTGGTAATTCCTATGTATCTAGGAATTCATCTGTTTTGTCTAGGTTATTCACTTTATTAAAATATAAGTTTTTGGAATAATATATATTCCTCTGGGTTTTGGTAGTGTCATTTGTTTCCAAATTCTCCATTTTTAATTGCATTGATATGATTCTTTTTTCCTGTCTTTTGGTAACTTTGGGTAAGAGATAAGTCTTGTTTATGTTTTCAAAAATCCAACTGTTTGAATTACTGATCTTTGTTTAGTTTTTGTCACAATTTCATTAATTTCTTCTCTGATCTTTATAATATATTTCTTTGTGCAAGTTTTGGATTTGGGTTGGTATGCTTTTCATTTAACCGTTGATACATTATATGTTTTTTTTACTTTTCTCCAACTCCAATTAATCTTAGGTTAGTTTTTTTTTTACATAGTCTAGTACTTGCTGAATTAGTTTTTCATTCTTTCTTAGCCTTTCTAATGTATCTCTGAATATATAATCACACGCATCAGACATATACACTAGAGCTCATATTCTTTCTTCACATTGGTCTCTTCTGCTCTTCATGCTTTCAATAAAATTCTTTATCACCATGGTTTGTGCTTTGCATGATTTCATGGACTCTATCACCAGAATTTCTGATTTGCATGATTTCATGTGCTCTATGAATGCAAATTCATATTTTGAATTATTTTCTTTATCTTTGTTAACTTGTATTTAAATCTTCTTTAAGCTCAATTATCAGTTGGTTTAGGAAGTCCACTATCTCTTAGGTTATATCATCCCTGAACTCACCATATTTCTCTGAATCTTCTTTGATAATTTTGAACAATTCAGGTGGTGGTTTCAGCTGCTTTCCTCCATAATCATGGCCCTAGTATCTGGAGAAAGTTGAGATTTATCAGTTAGTTTGTTGTCTTGTTTTCTGATGCTTCTGTGTGTGTGTGTGTGCACTAAGGACTGAGGATCAACTAGATTGGAAAGACTTTGAGGCTGGTATGGATATCCCTTTAAGTAGTAGATGTTTTCAGTAATGGTATCTTGATTTTCTGCTAATTTGTATTTTCCATCACCTTGTTTAGTAAGATTGGACCCTGCCATGGACTTGCCAGTGCAGAATTCCTACAAGTTACAACAACCTCAAAAAATTCATCCACACATCAATCATGTATATTATAACTTGCTTATCAATTTTACTTTTTTCAATACCCAATACATAGTAAGCTATATTTCTAGAGAAGTTAGATTGAGATATGGTGGGAATACAGTAGGATAAAAGAGGATGAAATGTAGGGTAAGCCACTGAAAAGAGGAGAGAAATGAAATATAAGTGGCTGAAAATTAAACATGAGTTCAGACTATTGGGATTATTTCCATTAGTTTAGAAAGGATTAATATTGAGGAGATTTAAAGGAAGACTTGTGGGAGCTGGAAGAGGGATGCAGAAGGAAAAAGATGTAATTAGAGATTGAGGAAAATTGTAAGATTATTTGAACTTTTAAATATATTGTTAGTTTGTGTTTTGTTCTTCTATGCTGAATTTTTGAAAGGGTGACATCAAATTTAAAGCTACTATTTAAGTTAAATCACTGGCTAATTCTTATTCCCTTTGCACATATACTCTCTATCTATCTTTCTCTCTGTATCTCTCTCTCTTTCTCTCTCTTACTCTCTCTCTCTCTCCACATATATTTTCATGTGAGGTATAAAAATGGAGAGGGAAGATGGGGACAAGAAAGAGAGGAAGGAAGAAGTGAAAGAGAATAAAATAAAAAATAAGGGGACAGAAAAGGAGAATAGAGAGATAAAAACAATATTAGAAATTAAAATATATACTGTATAACAATTAAATAATAAAAATGAAGTATCAACCAAAAAAAGAGGGGGAAACCCTATTGCTGTTGCAAAAGCTCAAAATCAAAATTTTCTCACAGTCCATTTTACACTACATTTGGGTTTAAATTGCAGGTCTTAGAACTGGTGCCCTTCTATGATTTGTGTAATTGGCAAACTGTGAGAAAGTTGGACTAGTTATTCAGCTTTTATTCTGACCAGCCTGGTGCTTGCATGTAAGGCTTTGGATAGAGCTATCTGCAGGTTTTTGTCTCATCCTTAAGATCTATCCATTTAAAATAATTTGGGAAGGGAAGATGTGGTGTAGTTTTTCCAGAACATGGTTATTTTCGGTATTTTTGTGTAATTAAAATTTTATACATAATGATCATGTTCATCATAGGGAATTTGTACCTGTACATGATATATTTTGATTTCTCTATTTTTCCAAATCCCCTCTCCTCCCTTCAACCCATCTTCCCCTCCCTATTTACAAAGCTTTGTTTCCATTTTATCTTTTTAAATCATTTTCCCGGGCCGGTGAGATGGCTCAGTGGCTTAAGCGCCTGCCCGGCAAGCGCGAGGGCCTGAGTTCGACTCCCGGATCCCACATACGAAAAAGGGGCCGGTGATATCGCTCAGTGACACGGGCGCCTGCTGGCGTGCGAGGTCCTGAGGTCGTCCCCCCGGTACCCACAAAAAAAAAAAAATAAAAAAAAAAAATAAATAAATCATTTTCCCTTTTCTTTTCTTTCCTTTCCCCTCCCCACAGCCTAGTTCTTCTTTCCTTTTAAAAAATTTCTTCCTATTTCACAATATGTATTGTATAGTTTAGTCCTTATTTACTCTTTCAGTTTCTTATTTGTTAGCTTCTGCCAGGGATATCTTATTACTTCTCTCATCACTGCAGTGAAAATTTTATGATCACCTTTGTGATTTCCCCTACACAAACTTTTGCCTAATGCAATGTTGGAAGCCCACTGACTTGAGTGCTCCTTTCTTTCCCTCTGCTCATGGTCCTAATTTTATCTCTAAGCCAAGATCTTCACTTTCTAACCTGTCATCTTGGTTCAATCCGAGGGCTTCTTGCACTCTGCATTACCAAGTAATAAGATTCTGCAAGCTTCCCAATGGATAACCATAGGCAAGTGTGGGCATCACACTAAATGTCACATAAGTGTAGCACTCCCACTTTATGGGGGAGATGTGGTGGACTTATTATTACTGGGTTTGTCAAGGCTATCTCCCCAATGACCCCATCTTCCAGACACTGATTGCAGGTAGATCCCTTAATCTTCAATATTCTCAATGCTTAGATTCATGTCCTTAATCTGTCATTAATTCATGTCCTTAATTATTTTTTTCATATTCATGAGTGCATAAAAGTGTTGCCTCACACGCTTTGCTACAGCTTTCAATTTCTCTGAAGTCTCAGTTTTCCTGTATCACACTCACAGGTGTCCTCTTCACAGTTGGGAAGTTGGAGTGACTGTCAGCCTACTCCACCAGCCCAGCTGCCACTGAAATGCTGGCTTCTTCCCTTAGCACAAACCCTTCCCCAAATTCTCTGTATGCCTGACCTGTTGTATGGAATGGGGGTGCCATTTACCTAGAATGATCTGATTTTAACTTACAAACTACCCCTGCACTTAATTTTGGTTCACTAGTTTCTCTTTCCATTTGCCTTTACATATGAGACTTTCTATTTAGTCTCCACCTCAGGGTACCTCTTTTACTTGGTTGTAGGAAAGATTTCCTTGTTGTAATTCCTAGGCAGGAGATGATCTCTGTCATTTGTTTGTCAAGAAACTTTTTGCTAAACATTAAATGATTTATTAACAAAATTTAAACTAGATTAAATGAGAAATGAAAACTGAACTGATTTAATTGAACCTGACAAAACAAGAAATGACTATTCTGTTAAGAATTAGAAATAATGAAAATAAAGCAAGCAGAAATACAAAATATCAAAAATTCACTGAAATCATGGGTCACCAATATCAACAATGTAGGAAGAGAGAGTTTGAACTTGAAGATAATATTTATGTAGTAAGTTATGTACTTAGTGAGGCAAAAAAAAAAAAACCCAAGACACTATTTAAGCTGAATCCAATAGCTGCTAGATGACTAAGACAAGAAAGTCAGAATTATAGGAATAAAATATATAGGAGATGCAAATTTAGTAAAAATATTTACTCACTAAAATCAAGCTGAAATATTTCATTATCTATAGTCAAGTAAAATAGGCATATAAAAGACTAAATAGCCAAAAGTAGAAAAGAATATCTCCACAACATCATAATTAAACTTATTGAAATTCAGGAAAAGAGAATACCAACACCTCTCAGAGAAAATACATAGCAATCTATAAAACAAAACTTTTAAGATAACAGTGGACTTATCACCATGTATGTTTAAGGCCGGAAGAGTTTGGAACAAGGTTTTTCAAATCCTGAAAAATAATTTTCAACTCAGGCTTCTATATTCTGCAAAATTTGCCTTCAAATTGATAGAGATAGTAAGGCTTCTCATGACAGATAAAATATAAAGAAATACCTGATCACTAAACTGGCATGGCAGAAAATACAAAAAATAAATAAATAAATTTCAGACACAGGAAAGTGAAAAATATCAACAGCCCAAATGCAAATATACATCTATTTGGGAGAACTGTTAATCAAAACTGAAATAAAGAAATCATTTCTGAAAAAAAGTAATGAAATGTCAGGATTCAGTAAATATTTCACAAAGTAACTATCAATGTCAATGGTATTAACACCCTTATCATAAGATACAGTTTGGCAAATCAACCATAAAGAAAATACAATTATATGTTGCCTGCAAGAGACACACCTCATCCAAAAGTAAGCATATAAACTGAAATATAGGAATTGAAAATAACAGTCCATGGACCTGGAACTGAAAGACAAGCAGAAGTCTCTACATTATTTTCAAATACAGAAGTCTTCAAACAAAAACTGAACAGAAAACTATATCCACTAAAAATAGGGATAAGGGATAATTAAACTGGAATCTATTACAAAAGCTATATATATCTATTATGCATGAAATGCTGGAGCACAAAATTTATATAAAAATACCTACTGGATGTAGAAAGACAGATATACAAACAATCATAGAACATGACATTTATAACATACTCTCAAATAGACACATAAACTAGACCAAAAAATCAGCAAAGAAATAACCACACACTTGAACAAATGGATTTAACAGATATCTAAAGAGTATTGTACCCAACGGCAAAATATTTGTCCAGTAGTATGCAGATTTTTCCAAAATATACAATATCTAAGTTCTTAAATCATGCATAAATAAATGCAAAAGAATTGAAATAATTCTATCCTTAGTAATGGATCACAATAGAATAAATCTAGGAAACAAGCAGCAAAAGAAGATATGAAAACATGTGGGTAAAAAATAAAGGATTATATTTTAATCATTTATTCATAGAAACAAGGAATAAATTGAAATATACTAAAATAAAATGATAATGGCAGGAAAGATAGGGAAACACAAATAAAACTATTATAAGCGGAATGTTTTTAGCTGTGAATTAAATAATAGGCTGATAACAAGTGAATAATCCAATGATGAATATCAATTTCCTAGCAAATTTAGAACAATGGTATTTTAAAATTAGACGAAGAGGGGCTAGTGAGATGGCTCAGCAGCATAAGCCCCTGCTGAGGCAAGGGCCTGAGTTCAGCTCCCAGAATCCACATGTGAAAAAAGGGCTGGTGATATCGCTCAGCAGCAGGGGTGCCTGCTGGCGGATGAGATCCTGAGGTCGACCCTGAGTACCCACAAAATAAATAAATAAATAAATAAATAAATAAAATTAGACAAAGAAAATAAAGTACAAAACCCAAAGCAGAATGTAATATATTTGAGAGGAAAACATAAGCAAGTTGAAAAAATGGAATAGTTGGTTCTTTGAAAGATAAATGAGATTGATAAATATTAGCCAATCCTGACAAAAGAAAAAAAATGTAAAATCCATATCAAAACAATTACAGGACTTCCGGGAAGATGGCAGAGTGGTAAGCATCCGAGAAAGAGACTTTCCAAAATTTAGTGTCCAGACACTGAAATATAGCAACATGAGCAAGAGAAGAAGGAGGAAAGTGGATCTCCTGAACCCAGGAAGGATCTGAAGTGAGAATTGAAGCCCATAAGGAGAGTGAAAAGAGAAACTTCAATGAAGAAAGAGGTGGCAGCTGGTGCCTTCTCTCTAAGCCTGAACTCACTGCATGGGAGGGGCAGATTTAACCTGCAGACACATGGTGACTGCTGTCCACCACAGAGGCCTCCATGGAGAGATGCACCAGTGGAAGGGAGCAGTGGACACAGAGGAATGCAGTGGCTGGTGAGATATTCAGAGTTTCAGGCATCCAATGAGAGAGGGTGATTGGCTTGGAGTCGTCATAGAGATAGACCAACTGAGCTTGGAACTCAGAACAACTGCTATCTCATTAATGGCCCCCAGACAAGTTGAAGCCCATAGAAAGTACACCAACTGCTGCAGGCTGAATGGGTCTTGTTCCAGCCTCATGGCCATAAACCAGCCTGAAATTCAGGGGAAATAAAGGAGCAGGCCCACTGGGATTATTCACTACTCCACCATAGAGCTACTTTTGGCTTGCTGATATTAATCAATGTGTATCTGGACTCTGCCCAACTTGCCCACCCGTGACAGCAGAAACACACCTTGAAGTGGACCTTTTCTATTTTTGGTCTCTCTCTTGTTTTTTGGGTTTTTTGTTTTATTTTGTTTTTTTCTTCATTCTTGTTCTTGTTTTTATATGAGTGTGAACATGGGTTCTAGGTTTTCTTGTGATTGTTGCTCTGTTGTATTCTTTTTATATTTCTTCCTTCTCTATTTCTGTCCTATCTTCTGCACCAGTTTCCCAAACTTTGCATTATCTACTTTTGTACTCCAGCCTTGCTTCAAATGTCTTCCTTTTCTTCTATTTCTCTATTTATCCCACTACTCCCTTTTAAATATTCTCCTCTTAGGGTAAAATTGTCATATTGAAGGTTTATTTACTGCATACAATTTACTGGTTTGTTTTAAATTTTGTTCTATAACCAAAAGTCTAGTTCATACAGTTAAAGTTAGCAAATTAATAGTTACCTGAGTTTATCATTTTCTAGGTTGTGTTTGATGCTATTGTAATTGCTGATTGTACCACTTTACCAAAGTGACACAGTTGTTCTAACCAATTGTTCTTCCTTGTATACCAAGATGGAGATTGGTTAAGGGTGATAAAAAGTACTATATGCCAGTGCTGAAGAACCACATGCTGGGCCAAGTAGGCTGCAACTTCTCATCCCCAATAAATTGAAGTGATATGATCTTGCAACAGAGTTAAAACCCAAAAGCCAGCTACACCTGGAAAACATCTTTGAAAAGTATTCATTTCTTAAGGGTACTAAACACTAGCAACAATGCAACTGATCATAGGCAATTTACAAGCACCAACCCAGGAATTAAACTAAAACAAAATATAAAATGAGAATACACTTAAATAAGATGCAACCACAGATGTCCAGCTCACCAAAGGCAAATGAGGGTGGCAATGAGGAGGGACAATCTGAAAGCTACCACTCACTGGCCTCTCTGAGGTGGTAACAGCAGAAGTTTCAAGACAAAAGAACAAAGCTCTAGAAAAAATAAAATAAGAAATAATTTCTCAAATAACTACAGATATGACAACCAAAATGAAAGACATACTTAGTGGTTCTAGAGCAGAAACAGAAAGAAAAATAGAGGATCTTAGGAAAATGATAGAAACTCTGAATGCCCTACATAGGAAAGAAATGGACTCCATAAAACAGATTCAAAGAGATAACCAGGAGATTAAAAATTCCACTGAACATATACACAGCAGGAGGATCAATGTAGGAACAGAATGTCAGATACAGAAGAAGGATTGAGGTTAGTGATCATGAAAAGAAATATTTTTTTATATAAGCAAGGGACCTTGTGAAATCAATCCAGGAGCTACTAGATGATGCATAGAAGAATAACATAAGAAGGATCAAAGTCAATGCAAAAGCAGGATATAATACAAATGACATTAAAAAAAAACAGTTCACAGACATCATGGCAGCAAACTTCCCTGGCAGGGTAAAAGAATTTGACATACAAATAAGTGAGGCATATAGAACTGCAATATGCCATGACCAAAAATAAAAAAAATCTACAACAATTCATAAAATTGTCAAGATTCCAGATATTCAGCACAAAAACAGAACATTAAAAGCTGCTAGATAAAAGAAGGAAATCGCCTATAAAGGAAAGTCCATCAGTATCATAGTGGACTTCTCAACAGAAACCCTCAAGTCAAGGAGAACTTGGAGTCAAGTATTTCAAGTCCTAAAAGGAAAAAACCTCCAACCCAGATTGCTGTACCCTGCAAAACTATCTTTCAAAATTAATGGAGAAATAAGATACTTCCATGACAAAGATCACCTGAGGAAATTAATGACCACCAAACCATCACTCAAAACTGTTCTAAAGGACATTCTAGAAAGAGAACACAGACTAAACTCCATGTACCCCAACATAATGAACTGACTAGGTAAGGCAAACAAGTAAACAGAGCTATAAAACTGACATCAACAAAACTTACATCCACATTAGACATGTGGCAGAAGTGCAAACAATGAAACACCTCATCATAGGAAAATCCAACTTAGAAAGACACAGCACAAAGAAGGAGGAACATTTTTGGAAATATCCACAGCCTGTCATTTGCTAATTTTTTTATTATATCCCTGTAGTAAACCTTGGGTAAGATAATCTGATTCTAGCCCTGAAATTCTACATTTAGAAAGAAACTATCAGTGAAAAGGTGTGTTAATTGTGTTAGTTATAACTGAGCATAAATGGATATGCCAATTTAAGAAAAGCCTTTGATTTATATAAATACATATAATATTTCTAATATTTTTAGGAAAAATGAAGAGGAAAAATGATGTGTGAGCAGATTTTTTTCCTCTGGTTCACAATCACTATATAATATATTGTCACATATGTCCCCCCTTAGGTAAACTCAACTGAAGTTAAAAATATGTGTTCCAAGTGTTGCAGTCAGGGTTTACAAGGGAATAGATTTAATACAGGACACATAATTTGTAGGATTATATTATAATATTCACCCAAAATGTCAAATGTAGAAGAGTGCAAGAGATCTGTCCACTTGATAGAGACACAAAGAATCCAGCTAATGGCCTGGATCCCATAGCAATGTTCTTCATAAGTCTATCTGTAAACCTAGAGCCCATGGCCTTACTTTCCATGAGTCCAGGCTGGAGGCCTAGAACCCACAACAATGTCTCATGCAAGTCTGTATCAAGGATCTGCACTAGGAAGGCCCAAAAGTGAGTGGTGGAAGCTAGAAAGCCTGCAACAGTGGGGTGAAGGATCTGTGCCACCAGGCTGAGGTATCTGCACTGGAGCCAGGAAGTGACACTCAAGGTAAGTACCAAAGATCCCCTGAAGTGAACAGCATTCTTCCTCAGCAACAGAAAAGACCTGAGCTCCTCTGATAAGAACACCTGAGTTCATATCAGGAAATCAGGGTGGTAAGCTTGTCCAGCAATAGCATGCCATCTATCCCTTCAGTTCTCCTTTTGTGCTGTTAATGACAATACTCAGGTGTGTCTTCCACACCCAAAACCACAGTGACCCAGCTCAGGTGGGGTATCCAAGTTGACCATTAGTTAATCCACCACAATCCACACCTGGTCAACTTGATAACCAGACACATTTCCTCAAACCATAGGCTCCAGTGGCAGATTTGTAAAAACTTAATTTGTCTTAATTTATTCAAATTTACATTAATATAACAATTACACATACACTATTCTTACTGTACTCATTTCCACACCAAAAGCAAATATTCAAAGAGTTCTCAAAATTCAAAGTTAAAACCACAATTCTTTGACTAAATAACCTGATTACAAACATATATCTGGACAAAGACCAGATCCTGAGCACAGTACTGAGATCCCCACCCCCAGCTGGGCAGATTGCCTGGCTTTAGAATTTCTACTGGCTGCAGACTATGTGGGAACCACCGAGGAGACCCTCCAGCCACACAATGGTTTGAGAGTGGATCTCATTGCTGTAGATGCTGGGGTTGAAATTTGTGAATCTGGATGGCAGAATGGTGAGCAGCAGAGAAAGAGCCTCTCTAAGATTTGGACTCCAGTCACTGGAATATAGCAACATGAACAAGAGAAGAAGGTGAGTGGTAGGTGCCAAAGACCCAAGAAGGATTGGAAATGAGAATCAAAGCTCACATGGAGCGTGAAGAGAGAGACTTCAATGAAGAAGGAATAGGCAGCAGGCTGAACTTTTTCCTTGAGCCTGGACTCACTGTGTGGAAGGAACATCTCAAGCCTGAAGACACACTGTAACTACTGGTGACCCCAGAGGCATTCAGTGGAATGGAGAAATGGATGCATTGGACTGCAGTGGCTGGCCGTGTTTGATGCTATTGTTATTGCTGATTGTACAATGTTAGCCCAAGTGACATAATTGTTCTAACCAGTTGTTCTTCCTGGTACACCAAGACTGAGATTACCTAAGGGCCATAAACAATACTATAGGCCAGAGCCAAAAAGCACAAGATAGTGCAACAACAAACAAAACCTGTTTGAGTGCTGGCTTGTTGTATGAAGTAGTTGTATGAAGTAGTGGCAGAAAACTTCCCAAGCAGAGAAAAAGAACTTGAAATAAAAATAAGTTAGGCATACAAAAATCCAATTAGTCATAATCAAAAATATCAGCACCAAGGCATATAATAAAGATTTCAGAAATACAACAGTACAAAAGAATATTAAGAGCTGTTAAAGAAAAGAAACAAATCACCCATAATCATTTCTCAACACAAAACATTAAGTCAAGGAGATATTGATATCAAGAATTTCAAGTGCTAAAAGAAAACCTCCAAACAACACATGAACCCCACAAAACAATCTTTCAAAATTTATGGAGAAATAAGATACTTCCATGACAAATAACACCTGAGGAAATTCATGACCACCAAGCCAGCACTCCAAAAGTTTCCCAAGGAAATTCTAGAAAGAGGTAACCAGGACTATAACTCCATGAACCCCAACATAATGAATTGAACAGGTGAGGCAAACAAGTAAACAGAGCAGAAAAAAGGAAGCCAACAACAGGAAAATAACAAGACAAAGAAAAATCATTGTGAATTAGTTGTAACTATCAATATTAATGGTCTCAATTAAGCAATCAAAAGAAACAGACTGGCAGAATAGATCAAGAAGCAAGATTCAACAATATGCTGCATATAAGAAACACATTTAATTCAAAATAATTCATAGACTCAAAGTCAAAGAAAATAAAAAAATTCTCCATGTGACAGGAACCCTGGGGGTCCATGAGCTAGCTCAGTGGCATAAGCGCCTGCCTGGCAAGTGTGAGGTCCTGAGTTTGACTCCCCATACCCACATATGAAAAAAGGGTCGGTCAGGGCAAAAAAAAAGTGGTACAGGCACCTTCTGGCACACGAGGTCCTGAGTTTGACCCCACGTACCCACAAAAAAAAAAGACAGGAACCCATAAAATAGCAGGTCTAGCTATTCTATTTGCAGAAAAAGTTGGATTTCAAGCCAAGATTATTCAAGAGAGACAAAGAAGGTCACTACATCCTTGTAAAGGGAACAATCTAAGAAAAGAGATAATCATAAATATATGTGCACCAAATACCAGTGCACCCAGCTTTATAAAACCATTTTTAATGAACATGAAAAATCAAATAAGTACTCATACAATTGTATTGGGGGACCTCAATACCCTACTATCAGAAATAGACAGACAACTAGAAAAAAATCAACAATGAAATATTAGAACTAAACCAAATTTTTTAACAAATGGACTTAGATGTGTACAGTGTTACACCCCACATCAGAATACAGATTATTCTCAACTGCACATGGGACATTTTCCACAATAGACAACATATTATCTCATAGAACATGATTAAGTAAATCAAAGGAATTGAAATCTTCCCATGCATATTACCAGAGTAAAGTGCAATGAAATTGGTAATCAGTGGCAACAGTAGCCACAAAAACATCATAAACACATGGAAATTAAATAACACCATCTTGAACAACCTGTAGTTCACAGAAAAATTAAAGAAAAATTAGACATTTTCTACTATTAAACAATAATACCTATACAATGTACAGGAACTTATTGGACTCAAAGAAAGCAGTTTTATGAAGGAAATATATAGTGGTGAATACCTATAACTGGAAAACAATGCAAGCTCAAATAAACAACTTAATATTGAACTTCAAGCTTCTAGAAAAAGAAGAGCAAATCAAGTGAAAAGCATGTAAAATGGAGAAAATTATAAAGATCAGAGCAGAAATTAATGAGATGGAGACTAAAAAAAATACAAAGAATCAATAAATCATTTGATTTGGTTCTTTGTAAGATTTAATAAAATTGACAAAGCCTTAGCCAACCTTGTCAAAATAAGGAAAGAAAATACTCATATCCATGCAATTAGGAATGAAATGTGTGAAATCGCAACAGATCCTGCAGAAATCCAAAAGATCATCTATACCTACTTCAAAACCTTGCATTTTAATAAAATGGTACATGCCAAAGAAATGGACAGATTCCTAGATACATATGAGCTACCAAAGCTGAATCAAGAAGATATTAAAAAATCTAAATTTACCAGTATCAGGCAATGACATTTAAGATGTAATTAAAAACCTACCAACAAACAAAAACCCAGGCCCTGATTGTTCACTGATTGATTCCACAAGAAATTTAGAGAACACATAAAACTACTACTTCTCAAAATTTTGATGCAATTGAAAGGGAACAAATACTCCCAAATTCATTCCTGGAAGCAAGCATTACCCAGATACAAAAATCAGAGAAGGACTCAAGTAAAAATAGAACTACAGGCCAATCTCCCTAATGAACGCAATTGCAAAAATCCTCAATAAGATACTAGCAAACAGAATGCAGCAAATCATGAAGAAAATTACACACTGTGACCAAGTAGGATTCATCCCAGGGATGCGAGGATGTTTCAACATATGCAAATCAATGAATGTAAAACGCCATATCAATAGAGACAAGAACAAAAACCATAAGATCATTTCAAAGCCTTTTCAAATAAGGAGGGGAAGAGGGGTTGAAGGGAGGTTAGGGAAAAGGGAAAAAAAAATCAAGTAATATCATGTACTGTACAAAGTCCCTATGATGAATGTGATCATTATGTATACATAAAATGTACCAATAAAAATCATTTTCTTTGAGAAAAATATTTCTAAAAACTACTTTGAAATCATATTTAAGAGAGTCTGTGTCTAGATGTCCCCCCAATGCCTCGTGCTCTCAGTGTCTTTTTTGGAGGTGGCTGAATCTAGAGTGTGTTATTGATTCATAGAGCAATGCTGGGATTAAGGGTGCTGGGATTTAGGGTGGGTGATTGCTGGATCATTCTGCTCATTGGATTGGCATTTCCCTAATCCCAATAGCCTGGATATAGTATAAGGGACAGAAAGAGGCTTGTCTTGCTCTCTCTCTTGTTGCTTTCGCAGTCTCCCCCTGCCATGAACTGTTGCTACTCTGTCATGTGCCACCCAGCCTTGGAGCCAGCCAATTATGGACTGGAACCTCTACATACTGTGAGCTAAATAAACCTTTCCTCTTTTAAATTAGGGTGTTAGGAATTTTGTCTCAGCAATGAGAAAAGTAACTAAAACTCCAAGTTTACAGTGTCAGTATTTCTGGGATTTTATCATAGAACACATAGATAAGTAGATTAAAATTAGTCTCTGGAAATTAAGAAATGGATTCTGTACTCATATTATTGCTGAAATATATATAATATAAATAAAGAATATAAAGATATATTTATTTATGGAATATATGGAATAAATACATATATATTTATTTATGGAATTGTCAGGGCTTTCACTTTTAAACACCCTTCCTTAAATGTCACATTATAATCCTCTAACAGTTCTTTTATTTTCAGTGGTTAAATAACTACTAATAATTTAATGAAACCCTTCAAAATTTAAGGAACATTACAAAAGAAACAAAAATTCATTAAATATTTACATACTATATGGGAGGTTTATTCTAGAATTCTGATATTTATTATTACATTGAAACTGCAATTTCTAGTGGCCCATACTTGGTAATATTATCCTTTATCACATCACACTTAAAAATTAATTCCACTGCTACAATGTGATTAGGTTATGAGCAACAATGGCAAATTTAATAAGATGGACTCATTCAGGAACAGAATTGTTCCCTTTTCCAGAATGAGAAAAACACAATAGTGAGCTTCCTTTCAAAAAATATTGCCTAATAATTAAACTTTATTTTAATTTTTCTCAGTTTGGAAAGTCATTCCTCCCTGCTCATTTGGTTTAGAGTTGACTGTTTTATTCAGTGCAGGTACATTATTAGTGTTTTAAGAGAGTATTTATTTTTTTCTTACCAATAATTTTGAAAAATCTGATTGTTGTTATAAATTTCTCATATGTTTAAAGAATATTGTGTTCTGGTATTTGCAACTTCCTGTTGAGCAGATATTATGGCAACTTTTGTTTCTGGAGTCAGATCAAAACTATTTCTTTTCTTTTTTTGCCACCATATAAGAGACTATACATTAAGAATTGATGTTAGTCATTTTGTGCATACTTGTGTGTTGGTAGATGGCTAGATAGATGATAGATAAATGATAGAGATGATGATAGATAGATGATAGTTAGATATATAGATAGATAAATAGATAGATAGATGATAGATAGAGATTTGTGGGGAGCAGCTGAAGCGGGAGATTGATCATACGTGCAGAGCACCCAAGGCAAGCCACGTGAACAAGCTCTTCCAGCTCTGAGAACATGGAGAGCACCAGGCACTCCAAGCAAAAAATTTGCTAGGCACAGGGGTTTCAACTACAATAGCTCCCTGAGTGTATAAACATGCTGCAGCATTTGAGCAATTCTTTTTCTCCCATCAGAAGAGGAGGCTCCTCCTGACCTCAACTTTCTGTATTCTGACTCTTCTCTTATTTCTTCATCATCCAACATCAGCCCCCTGAAAGTCTGAGAGCTGCACTGGATGCAGCAGATATATATGTGCATTTTCTCACCTTCTAATCAAAATGTCTGCAACCACTGCAAGTACAAATATTGGGTAAGAAGTTCTGTATCATGGAATATGTATTGGATTAATTTTGGATCCAAGCTGCTAGTCTTCTGCCTTTTTTACTGCCATTTTTATTAATATTCTTTAGCACTAAAAATTCAGAAAATCTGTGTGGTAACTGTATTTTTCCATACTTTTTGATGCTTGTCAAATGCAAGGAGCCAGAAAAATATATAAAGTATTCTGTATCCAGGAGAGGGTCTTGGGAAGATTTTTTTCAGCCCCAACTGTAATAGTACCTCACACACTATGTAGGCTACCACAACACATGTTACCTGAGCACAATTAAAACCTGGTTCAGTGGCTTTGTTTTCTATTGCATGAAACAAGTAAATGATTTTATTTCCTGAATAATTGCATATATGTATTTCACGTATCATTTCAGTTAAAAAAGTAAATATGGGGAAAATGTCTTTGATGCATCAATGATAAAAAATGTTTTACTGCAAACATACGTATACACATCAGACCCATTAATGTTGGTTTACTAATGCACACATTCAGATGCAAGAGTTTGGTATCAGCTTTGCCAATTTTCTTTTTGTTTCATATTATTTCTCAACCCAATGCTCCAATAATGGGAATTACTAAAAGTAAGAGTGAAATTTGATAAGATCAGTTATGATGTGCTCTCCAAATTATGCAAAGATTTTTTTGTACCTGGCATGGACCTATTCACATAAATCACTACAGCGAGGATGTTAAATATTTCATTATTTTTGTCATGAGTTTTAATTCTATTATGTAACTTCCAATAATTTATTTCTAATATATACAAGTTGTTTAACATATATTACATTATTTTTGTACTTTGAAAACAAAAGTTCTGTGGTTTTATAGCAGACACTTTTTATTATGTACAAAGTAATAATTTAGCTTTCCCATTCCTCCTGTGAAACAGAATGTCAATTTTTATTTACATAGTACTTTCTCCTTGGGATTTATATTAATGGTAGCAGATGTCATTTCTTTTTCATTTCGTTTTTTTAGTTAGACATTGATTTCTTTATTTTTGTGTGTGTATTTTCCACTTTAATTAGTACATGTTTGCAGTACATAATTATTACTTTCACTCTATAGGATTTGTGCATAATGTTTAAATTCCATTCCATACCCCCTTACCCCCTTTTATTTTTCCCACACCAAATTTATTTATCTTATACAACATTATAAAGTCAATAATCACATATACAGATCGAAAACCTGACTAATAGGCAAAAGAACTTATACAACATGTAAGACAATTGTACTCAGTCAAGGAATACTTCTAGATACATCATCTGCACTGAATTACAACTTACAATATTTTTCCCTATTATCTATCATGTATGTATTTTTTTCATAAAGGGAAACCATGTAATATTTAAGCTTGTATGTCTTAGTTATTCACTTAATATTAATATTGTGGTTGCAAGGTGCATCCTGTTTTCCACAGATGACTCAAGTTTATCCTTTTTATGGCAGAGTAGAGCTCCATTTTTATACATATTACATTCATCTGTTGATAAGCATATAGTCTGTTATCCATATTTATCTTTTATGAACTGTGTTACTATAAACACGGGTACACATACATCGCTATGGTGTGATGTCAATAACACTTATGGAAAGACACCAAAAAGGAGAATAGCATTTAATTATTTGGGGTTTTTAATTTTATTTTATTGACTTTTATTACTACATGTTTAAAGTACATAATGATTTTATTCACTGTAGGGGATTGGTACATGTACATAACATTTCACTTCCCTTCTTTTTTCCCCTCCTTCAATCTTCCTTTAATCTTTCCAGCATCAGATTTATTTATTCAACTTGTAAGAACTTATAAAATTAATTATCATATATACAGATTGAAAACTAGACTAATAGGTAAAAAGAACATTTAAAATATATAATACAATTTTACTAAGTCAAGGAACACTTTCAGATACATTGTCTGCACTGGATTACAATACTCCTTTTTTTACAAATGTCATATTATCTGTCATATATATATGAAGAGGGGAGACATTTTCCTATAAGAGTAACCATGTGATATTTCATCATGTGTGTCTGAGTTAATTCATATAATATTATGGTCTCAACGTTCATAATTCTCCTATAAATGATTCAAGTTTATCCTTTTCATGGCATACAACTTCACTGTGTATAAATATTCCATTCATCTGTTGATGGACATATAGGCTGTTTCCAAGATTTAGTTATTATGAATTGCACTACTATAAAATTTGGTATGCTTACATCACTGTTGTATGACATCTTTAACTCTTGTAGAAGAGTTAGAAAGATGGAGAAGATACTTAGAAAGGGAATATTTGGGTCAAATGCAATTTTTACTTTTATTATTTTGAGGTATCTCCATAATGTTTTCCTTAGTGGTTGTATCAGTTAACAGTCCCACCAACAATGGGGGTGAGTTCCTTTTTCCCAACTGCCTCGCCAGTGTTTGGTACTAGTTGATTTCTTTACAGTAGCTATTATTTCTGGAGTGAAATGGTATCTCCCTGTTGTTTTAATTTGCTTTTCTTGAATGACCAGGAATATAGAACATTCTTTCATGTTTTAGGTCTTTGGTGTTTCTTCCTGTGAGTAGTTTTTATTCACTTCAGATGCCCAGTTTTAATTGGGTCTTTAAATTTGGAAGGTCTAATTTTTTTAGTTCTTTATGTATTCTAGATATTAGCATTTTGTCTATGGAGTAGTGGGCAAAATTTTCTCCCATCCTCTAAGCTGTATCTTCACTCTGTTAATGATTTCCTTTACTGTGCAGAAGCTTTCTCTTTTTCTGTGATTCCATTTGTTGATTTTTGGTATTATTTCCGTGCAGATGGGGATTTGTTCAGAAAGTCTTTGCCTACATCTATGTATTGAAGAGTTTTACCTGTTTTGATTTTTAGTAGGCTGTGTTTCTATTCTAATATTTAGATCTTTGATTCACTTTTATTTTAGTCCAGTGCATAGTGAGAGGTATGGGTCTAAGTTCAACCTTTGGCAGGCAGATAGCTAGTTTCCCTCACACCATTTGTTAAAGAGGTTATCTTTCCTTCTGCAAAGAGTTTTGGCCCCTTTATCAAAAATAACATAGCCAGGTGCTCGGAGTTCTTTCTGTGTATTTTATTATGTTTCATTGGTCCATAAGTATGTTTTTTTCCAATACTGTGCAGTTTTTAATCACTGTAACTTTGTAGTGTAACATCAAATCAGGGATTGTAATTCCCCATGCCTTGACCATTTTGCTCAGAAATGCTTTTTCTATTCTAGGTCTCTTCTGGCTTCATATGAATTTTATGATTGTTTAGTCCAGTTCTGTAAAGAATGTTATTGATATTTTGATTGGAATTGCAATAAATCTATATAACAGTTTTGAAATTATTGCCATTTTGACTAAATTTGTTCTGTCAATACAGGTACATGGAGTTATCTTTCAATTTTCTGATATCTCCTTCAATTTCCTTATTCACAGTACTATAGATTTCACTGTAGAATTCTTTCATTTCCTTGTTTAGTTTGATTTCTAAGTATTTGGGGCATTATGTGTGGGCAAAAGATTCCCCAACCATAAGTTATTTATAAAAGTATGTATTTTAGCATAACAGTGACTGTTTGTTCATCTCAGTTGCACTGGGGGAATACAGGAAGCAGTCTTTGTGTTCACCCACTTGGTATGATGAATGGCAATGTGTATGCACATGTGTCAAAGTATAAACAGATGACTTTTACCCACATTATGTGCCATGTCACATTTTTATATATTTAGAATGATTTTATTAAATGTTTTTTAAATTTTCTTGTAGAATTAGCCCAATTCAGTAAAATATTCCATGGAAATCTGCTTTTATAACTTTGGGAGAGATTGAAAGTGAGTCGTCAGGTGACTCAGCTACCAATAATGTATGAAAGATAAAAAAGTACAAAATGAAATCCTTGATTCAGATGGGGAAGAAAGCAGTAATGTAAATAAATATTTGACTAATCAATATACTACAAGATGGTTATATATACCAGAATGATCCAACTTTAGAAATAAGTCAGAAAATGTTATTAGGTACTTGCCAAGGGTGAAACCTGTTGGTTTGGATAACAGTGTTGATTTAATTTTGGAAATTGTTTGTAATGGACATAATACTACATGTTTTGATATACACCAATAATGAAATAAAAATAAAACATTCTATATTCATCAATAGTAATACTGAAAAATATTTATCATGACACCTCACTATGTGTAATAAAAGCCTTCATAGCAGGACTTTATAATTCTAATCATCAGAATCTAAAGGATTTTTACAGAAGTGACAGATGTGGCATTGAGAATTTTAGAATAATTATGACACTCAAGAAATTCTGTTTCCTCAAGAGTGCCAATGTTTTGTCAAAAAAACACCTGCCACGAAAGAAAAAAAATCCAACAATTTGGCTATTTGCTCATTTTTTGAAAGCTTTGTTTTGAACTATAGAGCAATTTAATTTATACACTATCCAAATGCATGACAATTGATGAACAACTTGCATGATTTCATCATTGTTGAAGATTTTGGCAGTATATTCCAAATAAACCTTCCAAATATTGTATAAAATATATGGCCTGACAGATGTAAGGCATTTTACTTCTTTAGTTTAGAAATTTGTCTTGCAACTCAGTCACCATAATAAATCATGACATTGTGAATAGACTTGTTGCATCTATTTTAAAGTGTAACCAAAATGTCACATTTGACAATTGGTTCACTAGTTACCCATGAATGTTGCATTTGCTGAAAGGACACCAGTGGACCATCACATTAACTAGTTGCAAGAACAAAGCTGACACTCTTGAGAAAGTATTGCAAGTTCACAATAGAGAAATGTATAGTATAATATTTGGATTCCAGAAAGACAACATTGGCCTCTTTTATGGCAAAGAAAAACAAAGTAGTATAAACACTGTCAACATTTAACCATGATTATACGATTGATATTGAGGTGGGGCATGCTGGTGCACACCTGTAGGCCTAGCATTTGGGAGACTGAGGCAGGAGGATCCTGTGAGTTCAAGGTCAACCTATCTTATGTAGTTTAGTTCCAGGCTGTACTGGGCAATATTATGGTGAAGAAAAACAAAGTAATATTGCTACCGTCAATGTTCAACCATGATGGTAAGATTGATAGGCAAGCCAGGCATGGTGGTGCAGGCCTAGAATTCCAGCTATTGGAAGGCTGTTGCAGGAGGATCCTGTGAGTTCAAGGTCATCCTGTGCTATGGAGTGTGTACAAATCTAACCTGGATTACATAATGAGACCCTATTTTGAAACAAACAAACAGACAAACAACAAAAGAGATTGATAGTAAATCCTCAACACAAATGAAGACAGAAATGGTCACATTTTACAACAAAACAAAATGTGGAGTAGATGCCATTGGTGAATCATGCAGCAAGTATGATGTCACTCAGAACACAAAGCAATGACCAACATTTGGGTTTTCCTTGATCCTAAACATGCCTGGCATAAATAGTTTCATAGTTTACAAAGAAAATAACAAGCACAAGATATCGCAGAGAAATTTTCTTGGAGGATTGGGACTGGAATTGATAAATGATCAATTACAACAAAGGAAAAACAATATGTATCTGCCCAAAGAACTCTGAAAAAGAATTCTGGAGCAGACCAGTGAACAGACAGGTGAAACATCAAAAGGAACTCCTAAGAAAACAGGATGACAAGTAAGATGTCAAGTATGTCTTATCAAAGAAAACAGGAAAACAAAACACATGTGCTATCAGTGTAAGTGATACTTATGTATGGGACATACTTTTCTCATGTATGAAGACTGATTTAGTTGTGATAATTGAAGCAAAGTTTATTTCCGAGGGAGAGTTTTGTTTGTGTTTTCACTGTAATTCACATAGGAATTGATTTCTGCTGTTATAGTTTAGATCATTTAAGCAGGTAAACAGTTGATGTTGAAAATGTTGATGTTTATTCTAAACACTCAGTACATATAAAAATTTAATATTTTATTGATATTTTATATTCCTCTTATGTACACATTGTTTAATATAAAATTCACAAAATTAAAATTAATAATTCATCAATAGAAATACTAAAATACAAACATGTATGTGATACATACCCCATAATATGCCTTTCAAAAAATTTGCTATTATGCCCCCGGGTTTTTTCGTGATGCTATTGTGAAAGGTATTGCTTCTCCCATTTTCCTCTTGGTGAGTTTTTTATTGGTGTACAACAATGCTGTGTATTTTTTAGTGTGAATTTTGTAACATGCGACACTTCTGAGTTTAAATACTAGTTCCAGGAGTCTTTTGGTGGATATTTTAGAGGTCTTCTATGTAGAGGATTATGTCAGCAGCAAATAATGATATTTTAAATTCTTCCTTCCTTGTCCATATCCCTTTTATTTCATTCTCTCATTGCTCCAGCTAATGTTTTGAGAACTATATTAAACAGAAGTGGTGATAGTGGAAATCTTTGTATTATTCCTGATTTTAGAGCAAAAGCTTTCTGCTTCTCTCCATTTAGTATGAGGTTGGCCATTGCTTTGTCATAGATGGCTTTTATCAGGTTGATATAAGGCCCTTTTTTCTTCAGTGTTTTCATTATGAATTTGTGGTGGATTTCATTGAATGCTTTTTCTGCATCTATTGAGATAATCATGAGATATCTGTCCATATTTTTTATGGGGTCTATTACATTTTTTGATTTGCATATGTTGAACCATCCCTGGAATGAATCCTATTTAGTCATGATGTATGATCATTTTATTGTTTAATTTTAGAGAGAAAAAAAACAATAAAAATAATGATACAGGGCAGGGGATATAGCTAAGTGGCACAGCGCCTGACTGGCAAGTGTGAGGTTGTGAGTTCTATTCCCAATAACAAAAAAAAATTAATCACATAGAATTTCAAATTAAGATAATAGAAAATTAACAATGGTTACTACATTGCATAAGGTTATCTTCAAAGTAGCTCCTCAGATTACAAGATATATGCAAGCAAAATTGATCAAACAATGTAAGAGCAAACTGTTCTTTTCAATTAACTAAAAGAAGTTAATAGTAAAATTGTTATAGGTATATTGTGTGTGTGTGTATATATATACTTTTTTCCCCTTCCTTCTTTTCTCCTTTCCCCCAACCCAGTTGTTCTTTCCTTTTGAGCAGTTTCTTTACTTTTAAAAATATCTATTGTACATTTGATTCTTATTTACATTTCCACCTTCTTAAGCCAGGGAGACAATATGTTTACACATGCGAGTTTGATTTATTTCACTTATGAGTATGATGTCTTGTTGCATCCATATACCTATAAAAGCCTCGAGTTTATCTTTCTTCACATCTGAGTAGTACTGCATTATATGATAATATTACATCTTTTTTTTATCCATTCCTCAATTGATGGGCATTTGAGTTGTTTCCAAGATTTAGCTATTACAAATTGTGCTGCTATATACTTGGGTGAACATATATAGCTGCTCTACAATGTTTTTAATTCTTCTGGGAAAATAAACAGAAGGGGAATATCTGGGTCAAATGGGACCTCTAATCCTAGATTTTGCAGAATCTTCACACTTATTTCCACAATGTTTGTACAAGTGTACACTCCCACCAACAGTGGACAAGGATTCCTTTTTCCCCACAGCCCAACCAGCATTTGTAATTGATTTCTTGATGATAGCTATTCTTTCTGGGGTGACATGGAATCTTAGTGTTGTTTTAATTTGCATTTCTCAAATGACCAGTGATGTTGAACATTTTTTCATATATTTATTTGCCATTTGTATTTCTTCAAATGAGCAGCATGTATTCACCTCAGATGCCCATTTTTGTGTTGTGCCCCTGAATTTGGGGGTCTGATTTTTTTCAATTTATTATATGTTCTAGATATAAGTCCTTTGTCTTAGGGACAGTTGGCTAAAATAATTTCCTCCTCTGTGGGTTGTCTTTTCACTCTGTTGGTGTTTTCTTTTGATGTTCAAAAGCTTTTTATAAGATGAGATTCCCAGTTGTTGATTATTTGAAGTACGTCCCATGCAGTTTGGTTTTAGTTCATGAAGTCTCTGCCTACCCCTGTGTCTTCAAGATTTCTACCTATTTCTCTTCCAACAGATTTAGTATTTCTGTTTTAATATTTCCATCATTAATCCCTTTTGACTTTATTTTCGTGAATGGTGATAGACATGGGTCTAGTTTTAGTCTTTGGAATGTGGAAAGCCAATTTTTCCAGCACCACTTATTAAAGAGACTATCTTTCTTCCAGTGAACATGTTTGGTCCCTTTGTAAAGATGAAAAGTGGCTCAGTGTGTTTGAGGTTGTGTCTGTACCTTCTAATCTGTTCCGTTGATTCTCAGGTCTGTTTTTTTTGTCAGTACCATGCTGATTTTATTACAGTAGCTTTGTAATATAATTTCAAGCCAGGAACAATGATGCCTCCTGCTTTGTCTTTTTTTCCTGGGATTGCCTTTGCTATTGTAGGTCCCTTCTGTTTCCAAATGAACTTTAGGAAAGCTTTCTCTAGATCTAGGACGTATGCTAATGTTCTTTTGATCAGGATTACGTTAAATCTGTGTCACAGTTTTGGGAGTATTATGTTCGATCTTCCTATCCATGAGCAAGGGATATCTTTCCATTTTCTGGTGTCCTGTTTAATCTCCTTTTTCAGAAATCTGCAATTTTCAATATATAGATCTACTTCTTTTGTTAGATTGATTCCTAAGTATTTCATATTTTGGATGCTAGTGTGAAAGGTGTTATTTCCATAATTTCTTTCTCAGTGAGTTTGTTGTTTGTGTACAGGAATGTTATTGATTTTTGAGTGCTGACTTTGTATTCAGTTACACTTCTTAATTTGCGTATTAAACCTAGTAGTCTTTTGGTAGAGTTTTTGGTATCTTCTATGTAGAGAATCATGTCTTCTGTGAATAATAATCTTTTAACCTCTTCCTTTCCTATCTTTTTCCATTTATTTCTCTCTCTTGTCTAATTGCTATGGCTAATGTTTCAGAACTATATTGATTAGGAGTGGTGATAGTGGACATCCTTGTCTTTTTCCTGATTTTAGAGTGAAAGCTTTCAGTTTTTGTCCATTTAGTATGATGCTGGCTGTTGGTTTGTCCTAGATGGCTTTTATCAGATTGAGATAAAGACCATCTATTCCAATTTTCTATAGTGTTTTTATCATAAATTAATGTTGGACTTTATCAAAAGCTTTTTCTGCATCTATTGAGATGATCATGTGATTTTTGTCTTTTGCTCCATTGATATGGTATATATATATATATATATATATATATATACTTTTTTTTTGTGGGTAGCGGGGGTCGACCTCAGGACCTCGCATGCCAACAGGTGCCCGTGCTGCTGAGCGATATCACTGGCCCCTTTTTGTATGTGGGTTCTGGGAGTCGAACTCAGGACTTCACGCTTGCCAGGCAGGCGCTTATGCCACCAAGCTATCTCACCGGCCCTGATATGGTATATTATGTTTATTGATTTGCATATATTGAACCATCCCTGCATTCCTGGGATGAATCCCACTTTGTCATGATGTAAAATTTTCTTGATGATTCCCTGAATTCTGTTTGCTAGTATCTTATTGAGGATTTTTGCATCTATGTTCTTTAGGGAGATTAGTTTGTAGTTCTCTTTTTTGGCTGGATCTTTCTCTGCTTTTGTTATCAGGGTAATACTTGCCTCCAGGAATGAGTTAGGGAGAATTGTTTCCCTTTGAATTTCATTGAAGTGTTTGAGGAGCATTGGTGTTAAATCTTCTCTAAATTGCTCATAGAATCCAGCTGTGAATCCATCAGGACCTGGGCTTTTTTTGTTGGTAAGTTTTTAATTACATTTTCATTCTCATTAACTGATATTGGGTTATTCAGAATTTTTATACCTTCTTGATTCAGCTTGTATAATTCTCACTTTTCTAGGAATCTATTTCTTCTGTATTTTCCATCCTATGTGAATAAATATTTTCAAAGTAGGTATTGCTGATCTTCTAAATTTTCACAGGATGTTTACTGATTTCACCCTTTTTATTCCTCATTGCATGAATTTGTTTTTTTTTCATCCATTTTTGATAAGGTTGGCTATGGCTTTATTAATTTTATTTATTCTCTCAAAAAATCAACACTTCATTTCATTGACAATGTTCTCTAGGGTTTTATCAATTTAATTTATTTTTTCAAAGAACCAACTCTTCAATTCATTAATTCTTTGTATTGTTTTCTTAGTTTCCATTGCATTTATTTCTGCTCTGATATTTATAATTTCCTCCCTTGTATGGGGCCTCACTTGCTCTTGTTTTCTAGAAGCTTGTAGTGCAGCATTAGTTTGTTTATTTGTGCTCATTCTGTTTTCCTGATGTGAGAATTCTCCAGTATAAATTTCCCTCTTAGGACTGCTTTCATTGCATCCCACAGGTTTCAGGAAGTTATATTTGCATTTTCAGTTGATTGTAGATATTGTTTAATTTTTTCTTTAATTTAATCTGTGACCCATTGCTTTTTCAGGAGAGTGTTAATTTCCATGTGTTTATGGAACTTTTGTTCTAGCTTTTGTCATTAATTTCCAGTTTTATTGCACTATAGTCAGATAATATGCATGGGATAATTTCCATTCCATTGCATTTATTTTAGCATTTTCTATGGGCTGGTGTGCCCTCATTTTATAGAATGCCCCATGTGCTGGTGAGAATGTGTATTCTGATGTTGTTGGGTGCAACACTCTGTAAATGTCTACTAAGTCCATTTGTTCACAGGTTTGGTTCAGTTCTGTTATTTCTTTGCTGTGGGAAGTGGCTGAAATTGGAGATCAATCACACGTGCATGGCTAAAGAAAAGCCAGTTGGAGAACAAACAGTGCATGAGGTGAGCCACATTAACAAGCTACTCTTGTCCAGAGAACACCATGCCCCAAGGCAATCCAAGTAATGGGTTCCTAGACAAAGTTGTGTCACATTACTTTAATTTGTTAAATGTATAAATAAACACAACACATTGGTTGAGAAATTCCTTTCCTCCCATCAGGAGATAGAGCTCCACCTGACCTCAGCTTTCTGCCTCTTACATTTATTTTTCCATCCTCTCACCATGCTTCCCCCTAGGAACTTCAAGAGCCTCGAAGTCTACAGCATACAGTGCCTGAACATGGGACTAAGGTAAGAAGAAATAATTGGAAAGAGGACACTTCTCATTGTGCACACAAACAGTGTAGAAGTGCATTGATATTATCAATATTAATCACAAATGTCTATTGATATTGATATCATCAGGTGTAAAGCTTGGGGCAAGGAGAGAAAAACAGGCTCACTAGGGTCAAAGAGAAAATGGGCTCATGAGAAACAAAAGGGAGAGAAGTGTATTGATTTTATCAGATGTTAAACATGGGGCAAATAGATTTTCAAGAACCACAAATGTATATAGAAATGTTTGTTGTATTCTTGATTACTGTATTTACTTTATTTTTGTGGATTTGGATTGGGGAACTCTTAAATGGTCATAAGTTTGTTGGGATGACCACAAAGGATTTTGCTCAGAGCAATATTTTAAAATCAAGTCACAAGTGGGAAAAAGATGGTGGAATAGTAGCCACCCCAATAACCATAACTGAGCCACAATTTGCGATTCCCACCTTTTCAACTCAGAGAAATTTTGCTGCATCACAGGTTGGAACTTCTGCCTCTCAGAGAGCAGAGCAATTTTCTCTCTGTGCTTTGCAATTGGTGCTAATAGAAGCCAGATAGGTGGGGGAGTCCTTGGAGGGTTTTCAACATGTCGACCCTGTTACTGAAGTTCAATTTCTTGATAATCTGGGATAAATTATATGCCTTCATGAAGCTCTACTCTTTAAGACCTTAAAAGAATTAAAACAATCTACCACTACCTATGGCCCCATGGCCCCAAATGACTGGAAAGGAATAGCTAAAGCATCTCTAGGCTTGGGAAATTATTTGTTGTGGAAAGGAAATTGTGATTTGTTCATGGATCAGGCCGCCAGCTCAGCCAGCTCAGCAGAGCACAGTGCCACAAGAGGGAGGGGTGCAGGCTGAGCAGAGAGAGGGCCCCACACTCTGGCCCTAGGTGGTCTCAGCTGAATGTCCCAGCCATGTCCACTCACCCACCAACCACACCCATGTCTCCTAGCACCCACACTCAGCTTGGTGCTGTGGGAACCACAACAGCCCACATCAGAGGAGGGAAAACCCAGGAAAATAATGGTGGCCATGGCTGCAGAGGCAATGACTGGCATCCTCTGGGGAGGATGTGCTGGCCAAGCCGAACCTGCAATGGAGCTCATCCCTGGCAGTGAGGTGGGCACTGTCCCCCTCCTGGTCACCTCCATAGAAGCATTGGTGTCAATTGGGAGGCTGAAGGGAAATATTCCTCCCCTCAGGCCAATGAGCCACTGCCAGCAAGGGAGCTCACCCACAGCACTGAGGCATGGAGGTGGGATCCATAGCCAGAGGTGGGAGCAGTGAGCTGGAACCCCAGGCAACCAAATAAAGGATATGTTTTTTCTTATACAGAAAAGATGGACAATGGACCAGCCTATACAAGTGCTGCTTTCCAAACATTTTGCAAAACTTTTTATATTTCTCTTGCCAAGGGAATTCCTTATAACCCTCAAGGTCAAGGGATTGTTGAACATGCTTACCTTATGCTCAAAATTCAATTACAGAAGCAAAAGCATAAATTCTTCCCTACAAAATTTACACCTCATAATAGACTTCACTTGGCAATATATACTATTAACATTTTAAATCCTATGAAGGATGGAAATACAGCAGCAGAAAGACAATTCAATCAGGTAAAGGAAAAGAGGTTAGGAAGGGTCCTTTGGAAAAATCTTCATACTGGAAAGTGGAAGGGACCCAGCCTGCTAATCACTTGGGATAGAGGGTATGCTTGTGTCTTCCCAGAGAATGCTGAACAGACTATCTGAGTGCCAGAGTGTGCTGTCCAGCTGCATCATGGACCCAGACTCAGAAAAGGAGTTGATTCTACCTTTCAAGAAGATTATGCTCAGTCCTATGACAGTGATGCTTCAGAGACCACACCACAACCAATAAACAAGGATGAGGACAGACCTGAGCTGGGGTAAATTAAAGGAACTGACCCCGGATGCCCAGGAGATTATAACCAAGAATGGGAATAAAAGATCTGAGTAGATAGAATAAAAGGACAGAGTATATAGATATAACTGAGCTAAAGATTATGTGAAAGAGACACAAAAGTTACCAGTATACTTAAGACAAAATAAAATACAAAAATGATATATTAATTATAGATAAAAGATTTAATGCCTTCCAAGTTCTTCCTATGAGAGATCTCTTCTAAATTACCTATAAATAATTCTGACTAGTCTATTTATAATTGGCAACTTGTAAAATTTTAAAAAGGTTATTATAATTTGATTTGGCAAAAAATATATTTGAGTGCACTCTGATTTTGTAGGTGGATTGTTTGTGTATGTCTGTTTCTCCAATCTTTACAGATTATCTGTGAATATTTGTTTGTCAGTTTGTCCAATCAGTTAACAGTTTTTTTATTTGAGCTCAACATTTTTTTTTTCTCTTTCCCTTTTTGTTTTGCATTTTTGGGTCATTTGTTCAAAATTTAATTTGGATAACAGATTTAAAAATCATGCTTCCACCTTGGTTGCCACCTGTTCAAAATAATATCAAAATTTGTTTTCTCAGAGGTCATCAGAAATTTGCTAAGGTTACTAAGTGCACCTTTTGGGCTTGGAGAATTATTGGTCAAAGCTCCCTTTGGTGAATAATGGAGCAGCTGCCCAGGAAATTAACCCAGTATTTTTTCATTAATAGGAATCCCCCATGATCACCACAGCCCTGTGGGAGACACCACAATAAGTATTATTAAAATATATTATTGTGGTATGATTATGTTGGTCATCATCTAAAGATTAAGTTTTCTGGACAATAAGATATTTTATTTAAGATACTCTGGTACATAGCTTTTCATATGGCTATGACAACTGATTGTTGTTAAACTTGTGGTGTATTAAATGTATTCATGCCTCCAGATGTACAGGCCTTCCAAAGCGTAAAATGGATTTTATGGTGATAGGCTTTTCTTTCAGATTTAGACCTCTGCCTTTAACAAAAAACTTATGAGATATACATCCCACTAAATGTCAACATTTTAGATAAAATCATTTTATATATTAGATAGGGATGATTGACTACAAGGAATATTATATGTAAAAATGGAAATTCAGTTGTGTTACAAAGGTCATCCTGATTGTCATGCTACAATTTAATGTATAGTTTTGATTTCTAATATTCCGTGTAAAATATGTAACTATTTTTAACATTCTACAGGGACTTAAATACTTGAATATCTATGTTTGTTAATGCCCATCAACTGAGGAATGGATAAGAAAGATGTGGTATTTTTATACAATGGAATACTATTCAGCCATAAAGAAGGATAAACTGGAGACTTTTATAGGTAAATGGATGCAACTCGAGAAAATACTCATAAGTGAAATAAACCAGAAGCACATGTGTAAGCATCGTATTATCTCTCTAGTATGAGAAACTGAAAGAGTAAATAAGATCCAAAATGTACAATAGATGTGGTGAATCAAAAAGAAACTGGTAAAAAGGAAAGAGAGACTGGAATAGGGAAAAGAAAGAAGGGAAAGGGAAAAAAATTGTATATATATATATATATATAAGATGGTTAAGATAGATACACTACTATTTTTACTTAGTTCATTGAAGAGTAAGGTTTGTGCCAATAATGTTTGGACAATTGAATGCTAATGTCTGGTGTCCTGAATAACTAACTTAAAGATAGTAATACGTAATGTATTAACCATTGTTACCCTCCTATTATGTTGGTTTGAAAATTTGTTCTTCTTTTGATTTGTTTTGTTTTTTCTTCTCTTTAAAATAAAAAAAAAGAAAAAAAAAGAAAATAATGGTTCCATTTTATGTTCTAAGGTGCTCAATATTCAGATAAGATAGTAATATTAAGCTTACTGACTCCATTAACCTGTAATGTCTTTAATCTTTTCTTCTGGATGTTCAACAACTAAAGTTTGGATACAAAAATTAGAAATATAGATGGACAAAAAGGACAGCCAATATTTTGGCACTAGCCCTTTGAAGTCAGTGAGGACACAGGACACAGAAGAATCTCTGCTATGACATCCTATAACTCAATGAGTCCACACTCTTCTGATAAAGGAGATTGTGGGACCACAGAGGAAAGTGATCTATGATGTATTCTGTGCTTAAGGCGAATCACCAAGGAAAAAAATCTCCCAAGATTTCACAGAAAGCAACTTCATCAAGCAATGGCTGTGACTCATCCAAATGTCTGACACTGACAGAAGAACTAAGAGGTGCTATACATGGTTCCAAGGTAAATCCTGACAAGAAATAACTCACCTTGATAGAGAACAAGAAATTAATTGTAATTCATACATGTCTCACCTTAACTTGGGTTTTGAACATCCTGCAGAAAAGTATAATGGCAAGAGGTAAAAAAAAAACTATGCCATAGTAATATGCGAGCTATAAAAGAAACTCAAATCACTAACATCTTCTGACAATTTCCAGCTACACCAGTAACTGACTGTTGTTATGGATTAATGGGCTGTATAGGATAAAATTATTGAATGCAGGGATTTAAAATCCTTGGACTGGAAATCTTTAGCCTAAAAGAGTAAGTTCACTCAGAATATAAGATTTTTGAGAATAAAAAGGTCTTCTGCAGAGTCATCCTGCTTCAGCTGATCACTCATCACCTGCAACAACAAAACAGAAAAGGGGGCTATAGGGACAGAAGCTGAAGATGGAGATTAATCACATGTGCAGGGCTAAAGCGAGGCCAATCAGAGAACAAAATGCACCTGAGGCAAGCCATGTGAACAAGCTGCTCCAGTCCAGAGAACACCAAGCCCCAGGGCAATCCAAGTAGTGGGTTGCTAGGCAAAAGAGTGTAACATAACATTAATTTGTTAAATGTATAAATGAACGCACCACATTTGTTGAGAGTTCCTTTCCTCCCATCAGAATAGAGGGCTCCACCTGACCTCAGCTTTCTCTTATCTTTATTTTCCCATACTCTCACTGACTTCCCCCTGGGAACTTTGAGAACCACGTGGGTCATGGCACTTTACTGATTTTTGTCTAGTTGATCTCTTCGTGACAATGGGGTATTAAGTTCTCCCATTACAACTGTGCTATTGCTTATTTGATTTTTCAAGTCTATTAATATTTGTATATGGTTCAGTCCTCCCATATTTGGTGCATGTATATTTATGATTGTTTTCTCTTCCTCTTGAATTTTTCCACTGACAAGTATGTAGTGACCTTTTTATCTCATTTGTTCATTCTTTTTTGAAATTCATATTGTCTTTAAATGGAATAATTATCCCTGCTTTTTTCTGGGGTTCCTGTAACATTGAGTACTGTTTTCCATCCTTTGACATTTAGTCTATGAATTTCTTTATGATTAAATGTGTTTCTTGTATACAGCATATTTTTGGATTTTGTTCCTTGATCCATTCTGCCAGTCTATTTCTTTTGATTGGTAAATTGAGGCCATTTACAATGATGTTTATAACTTATATGTATTGGCTTGTGTTTGTAATGTTATTTTCCTACTGTTGGTTCCCTACTTTTCCCCTGTTTAATTGCTTGCCTTGCTTGGTGGTTTCTTTCTGTTGTTGTTCTTGGAATTGTGGTCATTTTTGTCTCTGTCTAGAATATCTTTCAGTATTCTTTGTAGTGTTGGTTTGGTGAATTTCTTCAGTTGTTCTTTGTCATGGAAGTATCTTAATTCTCCATTAATTTTGAAAGATAGTTTTGCAGGGTACATCAATCTGGGTTTGAAGTTGTTTTCTTTCAGGACTTGAAATAGTTCACTCCAAGTTATTCTTGAGGGTTTGTGTTGAGAAGTCTGCCATGATTCTAATGGGCTTTCCTTTATAGGTGATCTGTTTCTTTTCTGTAACAACTTTTAATATTCTGTTCTTGTGCTGAATTTCTGGGATCTTCATTACTGTATGTCTGGGTGTAGATTTATTTTGGTTATGGCTAATTGGAGTTCTAAAGCCTCACTTATCTGTATATCTAATTATTTTCCCTTGCTTGGGAAAGTTTCTGCTATTACTTCTGCAAAGAATTTTTATATGTCAATTGTCTTGACTTCTGCTTTTTCAATGACACCATTTATTCCTTTATTATTTTTCTTTATGTCATTTTGCAGCTGTTGAATTGATATTTCTTCATGTTTTGTTATTTTCAAGAGATTTTCCCTATCTTGATCTCTCTCCACCATTCTGTCTTGAAGGTCTGAAAGTCTGTCTTTAGTTTTGTTCAAGCAGTTTTGCCACCTTTCAGTGGAATTTTTAATTTCCTGGATATCTGTTTGAATCTGTTTCATATATTCTATTTGTTTCCTATATTAATCATTGACTTTTTCCATCCTCTTCCTATCATCATCTTTCTTTTATCTATCTCTACTCCAGAATAGCTGAGCAATTCCTTTATAAATGTTGACATTTCTTTCTTTATCTGAGAGATTATTTCTGATCTGATTTCCTCTATTGCCTCATGGATTTGTTTCTTTACTTTGGTTGCTCTCATTTCAGAAATTTCAGGTGTGTCTTTCTAGTTCTTCCATGTCAATGTCTCCCAGACTTGTTCTGGGTTGTCTGGAGGCCTGAGATGGAATTATATTTCTTCTTCTTGGAATTTTCTACTTCCAAAAAAATTTTTTTTTATTTTGTTTTCTGTGATGGTCATTGTGTGTTTTTTAGTAGGTAGCTTTATCCCTATTATCAATGCCTCTCTAGGAAAAGACTGTTCTTCAGGGATTGTCTTCTGTGAGTAGGAGATTCTTGGTTTGTTTCTGTTACAAGATGCTACTTTCCCAATTAAAAGTGGGATGTTGGTATCTGTTTGGCTCAGTCCCCAATCCTTTGCTGTAGGGCTGTGGTGAGGTTATTACCCCAGAGCTTCCCAGTATTTTTACAGAAGTTGAAAAACTGATTACAGCAGATATGACATCCTAGCTAAAGTAGTAAAATTAGCCATGACAATACCATTGAGTACAATGTGGAAACTGACAAACTGTGGTAACTATTGATTTTGTACTTTAGACCACAGAAGCAGAGTTTATAGTTACATAACAGAACTGATCATATATAAGGAGTCTGTATGCAAAGTATGAACCCTTGGTAGAGTGGTTTTACCCTGTGGTGGGGAAATTTAGGGAGGATAGTGTATAAAACAAAGATAACTGGAAAGGAAGTAGAAGCAAGGCAGCAGGACAGAGGATCATGCAAGGTTTGGGAAACTAGAGAAGGGAGTAGAAAAGAAAACATGAAGGTATTCAAGGGATTATCTGAACTTGGTCTCTGGGTTAATGGGGTGGGATTAGTTTTCTGTGGATAAAGTTCTCCCCAGCTGTTTATAGAAGAAAGAAAAAAGAACAAAGGAAAGAATGAAATAAAAAAGAAAGGAAATAAAGAAGAAGAAGAAAAAGAAGAGAAAATAAATCAAAAACAATTGAGAGAAAACAGCTAGTTACCGAGTCCTAGGTTCTTCCTGAGCTGGTTGCTGGTCCCTCGAAGGCCTCAGTCACATGTTGGCTCATATTGTTATTGTTGCTTTGGACTTTTCATGCCACTAGTCTTGCCTGTTCATCCAGTGCCCCCTACTGTGGGACCCTACTGTGTTGCTGGCATTCCCTCTGTTCTCCTGGCCTTCCTGAGCAGTTCACCTTAGTCATGGTAGTAGCGATGGGATGGGCTGTTCTTTAGTCTTTCTGGGGCAGTTCACCTAGGTCACATTGGCCAAGAGGCAATGGGAGGGGCTGCTCTCCTCCAGCACAATTCACCTGGGATCCCGTGGCTTTGGAGAGGTTATGGGAGGGGCTAATCTCTAAGGTGAGGTTCACCTAGGATATAAGATATTTTTGAAGATTTTCTGCATGTTTTTCATCAGTATTTTATTGAGGATTTTTGCATCTGTGTTCATTAAAGAGATTTGCTTGTAATGGTCTTTATGTTTGGGTACTTTTATGGTTTTAAAATCAGGGTAATATTGGCTTCCAGGAATGAATTTGTGAGCACTGCTATCCTTTCAAATTCATTAAAGAGTTTAGATTTTTTTCTTAAATTACTGTAGAATTTGGCAGTGAATCTCTTAGGATCTGGGCTTTTCTTATTTGTTATTTTTTAAATTACTTTTTCAATTTCACTGACTGATATTTGCTTATTCAAGATTTTTTATATTTTGTAGGTTCAGATTTGTTAGTTCTTATATATCTAGGAATTTATCAGTTTCCTCTGAATTTTCCATTTTGTTAAAGTACAGGTTCTAAAAATAGTTACTGATTTTTTGGATTTCAGCAGAGTCTGTTGTGATTTCACATTTATTTCTTACAGAATAGATTTTGGTCTTTCCTTATTTTGGTAAGACTAGGTAAATGCTTGTCTATTTTAATTTTGCAAATCTTCAATTCTTTGATTCTTTGTATTGTTTTTGTCTCAATTTCACTAACTTCTGCCTTGACCTTTATGATTTTCTTTCTTGTATATACTTTGGTTTTGGATTGTTATTGTTTTTCAACAAATTTGAGTTATATTAGTAGGTCATTTATTTGAGCTCATTCTGTTTTACTGATGAAGGAATTTATTGCTTTGAAATTACCTCTTAGAACTGCCTTCTTTTTTCAAATTAACTGTATTGGTATATTTTTGATGTATTTAATGTTAATATTCATCATAGGGAATTTGTTCATACAATAACATATCTTAATTCTTTTTCTTCCATTTCCTTCCCTTCAATTCTTCTGCCCATCTCCATTTACAAAGCATTGTTTCTCTTGTTTTCATTCCATTTTTTAATCTGTATTCCCTTCCTTTCACTCCCCCTCCTCCCTTGTTCTCCTTCATATTTGTAAATTTTCTTTCTACTTTTAAATATGTAGTCTCCATTTGGTCCTTATTTACCTTTTGGGCACTCCCAAAATAGAATCAATGTGACATTTAAACATGTGTGTCCAATTTATTTCACTTAAAATTATGTTCTCATTGTGCATCTCTTTACCTAAAGCAATTGCAAATTTATCATTCTTTATGACAGAGTACTACTCTGTTGTATATAAAAACCAAATTTTTTATCCACTCATCCATTGATGGTTATATGAGCTGTTTACAAGATTTAGCTATTACAAATTGTGCTGACATAAACATGGGTGTGCATATAGCACTATGGTATGATGCTTTTGACTCTTTTAGTAAGCTACCAAAAAGGGGAAGAGGGGTCAGAACCTCTAATTTTAATTAGCTGAGGAATCACCATACTAATTTCTATTGTGGTCCTACAAATTTATACTCCTACCAATAGTGAAGAAGGGTTCCTTTTTCCCCACAACCTCACCAGCATTTGTGATTGGCTGATTGACAGTAGCTATTCTTTCTGGAGTGAGATATAATATCGGTGTTGTTTTTATTTTCATTTCATGAATGACCAGTGATGTTGAACATTTTTCATATATTTACATACTGTTCAAACATCCACATCTGAGAAGTGTCTGTTCATTTAAGTTGCCTATTTTTTATTGGATCCTTAAATATGGGGGTTCTGATTTTTCAGTTCTTTATATATTCTAGATTTTAATGCTTTGTCTGAGGAATGACTGGTAAAAATATTTTCCCATTTTGTGGGTTGTCTCTTCAGTCTGTTGGTGGTTACTTTGCAGACCAAATATTTTTAATATGCTGTGACCACAGTTCAATATTTGTAGTATTTACTTTTTATTGGGATTTTATTCAAAAAGTCTTTGTCTACACCAGTGTATTCAGGGGTTTTACCTATACTAACTTCCAGTAAATTAATTGCATCTCTTTTTTCTTAAGATCCTTAATCCATTTAGACTTTAGTTTAGCACATGGTGAGATATATGGGTATAAGTTTAATCTTCAGCATGGGAAAATCCAGTTTTCCCAGCACCATTTATTAAAGAGGCTATCTTCCTTCCAGTGAAGGTATCTGGCCCTTTGTAAAAGATAGCCTTGTGTTTTTAAAATTATTTCTGCATTTTGTATTTTTTTTCCATTGATCCTGAGGTATTTTTGCCAATACCATGCTATTTTTTAAGTATAGATTTATACTATGATTTCAAGTCAGGAATTGTAATATCCCATGCCTTGCTATTGTAGCCTACAATTGCTTTTCCTGTTCTAGGTATCTCCTGGTTCCATATGAATTTTAGAATTGTCTTCTCTAGTTCTGTGAGGTATGCTATTGGTATTTTGATTCAGATTGCATTAAATCTGTAGAATAGTTTTGGTTTTACTGTAGAATAGTTTTCACTTTTACTACATTGATTCTGCCTATAGAAGAACAGGGGATATCTTTCTATTTTCTTTTTTTTTTTGTGGGTACCATGGGGGCGACCTCAGGACCTCGCGCGCCAACAGGCACCCGTGCCGCTGAGCGATATCACCGGACCCTTTTTCGTATGTGGGTTCCGGGAGTCGAACTCGGGCCTTCGCGCTTGCAAGACAGGCGCTTACACCGCTGAGCCATCTCACCAGCCCTCTATTTTCTGATATTTATTTCAGTATCATTTTTCAGATTAATGTAGTTTTTAATCCTTCACTTCCTTCATGAGATTGATTCCTAAGTATTTCATTTTTCTTTATGCTATTGTGAAAGTTATGGTTCGCCTAATTTCTCTCTCAGTGAGTTTGTTATTTGTGTACAGGAATGGTATTGTTTTTGAGTGTTGACTTTGCATCCTGCTATTCTGCTGAATTTGGTTATTAAATCTAGGAGTCTTTTGGTGCAGTTTTTGGCATCTTCTATGTAGAGTATCACATCATGCCTTAGTTGCTTTTCTCATTGCTGAGACAAAATACCCAACACCCAAAATTAGAGGATGATTTGTTTAGCTCACAGCTAGTGGAGGTTTCAGTCCATAATAGGCTGGCTCCAAGGCAGGGTGTTACATGGCAGATGGGCAACAGTTCATGGTGGTGATAGACAGCTAAAGCAACAAAGAAGGGAGGGGACAACACTCTTTCAGTCTCTTATATTGTATACAGCCTACCCACACTGGGGCAGTTGTAGCACTCACATCCTTAATCCTAACCAGAACTATACTAATGCAATCAGTGGACTGATTTACTAATTGCACAACTTAATCCCAGTATCACACACTCTAGATTCAGCCACCACCGAAAAAGCCCTATGACTGCATGAGGATTTGTGGAGACATCTAGACACAAACCAAAACCTTCTGCCACTGGCTCCCCAAATATAAATGTACATCCTTTTACACAAAAGTCATTTAGTTCATCTCCAAGAGTTGCCAAAGTCCTAACACTTTCACCATTGCTTAAGGCAAACTTTTAGCTGTGAGCCCCAGTACAATTGGAAAGAAAGTGAAACACTTCCAACATAAAATGGCACAAGATAGACATTTCCATTCCAAAAGTTACAAACATGGAGATACAAAGAAATGGGCCCAAAGCAAGTCCAAAATCCAGCAGGGTTAACATTGAGTCCTGTAATTCAATTTGCAGCATCTGAAGCAATCTTTGGCAAGATGTGAACTCCAACAGGCTTGGGTGTCTCCACCCCTATGGCACTTCTGGCGGTTGTAGCTCCCATAGCTTCCCACTTTGGCAGCCTCTGCTTCCTCCTTGGTTTTCCTCAGATGATTCACATTTCTGGCTTCTCCAAACACATGGGGACTCTATTGCACCTTTAGCTTCACACTCACAGCTCCACACACTGCACTATCAGGGGCACACAGCCTAGCCTCCCAGGCCTTCTTCTGAAATCTGAGTGGAAGCTTTTCTGAACCCACATCTCTTGCTTTCTGCATAGACCTTAAACCAGCACCCATGGATGATGCCAAGGTGTGTTGCAAGCTGAAGCAGTAGTCAGGTTTCCTTCTCTCTTGGCTGTAGGGGATGAGTGCTTGGATCCTTGAGCACTCTGAACACAATACTGACAAAAAATATTCTCTAGGTCACCGCAATTCTGGAACATGATGCTCTCCAGCTTTCTTCTCAAAGTGGTCTTTCACATTTGCAATTTTTAAACTGCTAAAGGTGGAATTCTGCTGCTTCTTGTAATGCCCTCAGGCCTTTTTTTCTATTCACCTGTTCCTTCTCTGCAATCAAGATTGCTGCTCTATGTTTGCAATTCACAGCTCCAGTGGAGCAACCTTCTTGACCAAACTCAAAATGTTTTAAATAATTCTGCTGGACTCTTTGCTCTTGATTTTCAACATAGATCTAGCTAAAAACCCCCAATGGTAGCCATGCCTTGGCCTCAATATTAGACTGCCATGAAATTCCTTCTGCAGGTTTAATTACTGTGCAGTCCTTAATCTAAGTCTCAAAGTGTCTGAACATGAGCAAAATGCTTTCTGCCAAGCCGTAACACATATGTCCTGGAGTCCAACAGCCAATGCAATCCTACTTTCCAGCAGAAACCTCCTAAGCCTGGTCTTCATGGGAGGATTTCTGTCAGCATTCTGGTCTGAGGTCTGACTGGGATCTCTCATAAAGTACAGCCTAAGGTTTTCCAGCTGTACATTTTTCAGCTGGTGTATTTGAACCTTTCCAAATACTTCCCACAAGCCATTCTCAAAGGCTCCTGAAACACATGGTCAGGTCTAGGCACAGTAATGACCCCACTCCTCATAGCATATTCTGTCTTAGTTACATTTTTATTGCTGAAACAAAATACCTGACATTCAAATTTAAAGGGGGGATATTTTATTTAGATCAGAGCATGTAGTGATTTCAGTACATAATCGGCTGCCTCCCAGGCAGGGTGGCACATGGCAGAGGGGCAACAGTTCATGGTGATGGAAGACAGCAAAAGGAACAAGGGGAGGAGACAAGACTCTTTCTGTCCCTTATTTTGTGTGCAGGCTACCCTCCATAGGGCCTGTGTAGCACTCACACACTTAGAACTAGCCAGAACTATGCCAAACTACTTAATGGACTGATTTATTATTCACATATCCTTAATCCCAGCATGACACAGTCTAGACTCAGCCACCTCTGATAAAGCCCTTTGATTTCATGAGGCTTTTGGGGGACCTCTAGTCATAAACCATAACATGTCACCATTAATAATGGTAATTTAACTTCCTCCTTCCCTATCATCATTCCTTTTCTTTCTTAATTTCCCTTTTTAATTACTCTGGCCGATGTTTCCAGAACTATATTGAATGGGAGTGATGATAATAAACATACTTGTCTGGTTCTTTATTTTAGAGGAAGTGCATTCATTTTTTGACGTTTATTATGATCTGGCTATTGGTTTTTCATAGAGGGATTTTATATAATTTAGATAAAGACATCTTATTCCAATTTTTCTTTATGATTTTTATCATGAATGTGTGTTGGACTTGTCAAATGCTTTTTCTGCATTTATTAAGATGATCATGTGGTTCTTGTCTACGATTCTGTTAATATGATGTATTGCATTTATGGATTTATACATGTTTAACCATCCATGTGTCCATGGGATGAATCCTAATTGGTCATGGTTTATAATCTTTTTGATGATCTGGTGCATTTGTTTGACAGTATCTTATTGAGGACTTTTGCATTTATGTTCATTAAAGAAATTAGCCTGTAGTTCTGATTTTTGGTTTGTTCCTCCTCTGGTATTGATTTTAGGGTAATGCTTGCTTCTAGGGATGACTTGCACTGTTTTTTCTCTTTCTATTTTATTAAAGACTCTGAAGAGTAGTGGCATTAGAACTTTTCTAAAGTTCTTGAAGAATTCAGCAGTGAATCCATCAGGATATGGGCTTTTATTTGTTTGTAATTTTTAAAATTATGATTCAATTTTATTGAGTGATATTTGATTGTTTAGAATTTTTATATCTTCTTGATTCAGCTTTGGTAATTGATTTGTATCAAATAATCTAGCCATTTTTCCTGAATTTCCCATCTTAGTTGAGTCGAGGTTGAAAGTATATAATGATGATCTTCTGGATTTCTACAGGCTCCGTTGTGAATTTCTCCCCTTTCATTCTTAATTCCATAGATTTGTATCTTTTCTTTTCTTTATTGAAAAAGTTGACTAAGTTTTTGTCTATTTTATTTAATCTTTCAAAGAACAAATTCCTTGATTAACTGATTCTTTGTAATGTGTATTACTCCTAAATGCATTAATTTCTACTCTGATTTTATAATGTTCTTCCTCATGTGAGCTTTAGATTTAACATGTTCTTCTTTTTTAGAAGTTTGAGGTTCAACATTAGGTTGTTTATTTGACCTTACTCTGTTTTCCCGATGTGGAAATTCACTGCTATAAATTTCCTTGTATAACTGCTTTCATTGCATCTCATAAGTTCTGATACATTGTACCAGTATTAACATTTAATTGTAGAAACTGTCTAAGTTCTTCTTTAATTTTACCTGTGAACCATTGGTTGTTCAGGAGGGTATTATTTAATTTCCATTTGTTCATGTAGCTTTTGTGGTTTCTGCTGCTATTGATTTCCAATTTCATTTCACTATGGTTTGATAATATGCATGGGATAATTTCAATTCCTTTGCATTTACTTAAGCATGTTCTATGAGGTAGTATGTGGTCTATTTTGGAGAACATAACCAGTGCATGTAAGAAGAATATGTATTATGATTTCGTGGAGTTCAGCACTTTATAGATATCTAGTAAATCCAATTGTTCACATGTTCAACTCTTGTATTTCTTTGTTAAATTTTTTGTCCTATCAATCTACTTGTGACAGTGGAATGTTGAGGTTCCAATTACAATTGTATTAGAGTTTACCTGGCTTTTCATATCCATTAGTGTTTGTATTATATAGTTGGCTGCACCAGTATTTGGTGCATATATACTTATGATTGATATATCTTCCTGTTGGATTTTTCCCTCTACAAGTACGTTGTGGCTTTCTTTGTCTCTTCTGATCAGTCTTGTCTAAAAATCCGCTTTGTCTGCAAATAGAGTAGCTACCCCTGCTTTTTTCCATGTTCCTCTCACATAAAGTATTGTTTTCCATCATTTAACTTGCAGTCTGTGAATTTATTTTTGAGTTAAATTTGTTTCTTCTATGCAACATACTTTGAATATTTTTATTGATCCATCCTGTTTATCTGTTTCTTTTGATTGGTGAATTGAGACCATTCACATTTATGATGATTAACGATAGGTATTGACATATCCCTAATGTTTCATTATTTTCCTGTTGTTGGTTTCCTTTCATTTCCATTTAATTGTTTTCCTTGCATAATTGATCCATTATATTAGGATTATTGGAATCTGTGTCTTCATTGTCTCCTTCTAGAATATCCTTTAGAATTTTTTGGAGTGCATTTTTGGTGGTCGTGAATTCCTTCAGGTGTTCTTTAACATGGAAGTATCTCATTTCTTCATCAATTTTAAAATATAATTTTGCAGGTTACAACAATCTGGGTTGGCTGGTGTTTTATTTTAGGGCTAAAAATCACTCCAAGACTGCTGTTATTCTGGTGGGTATTCCTTCATAGATGATTTAGGTTTTTTCTTTAACAGTTTTTAATACTATCTTCTTGTGTTGAATTTCTGGAATATTTAATATTATATACCTTGTGGATTTTTTTTCTGACTATGGGTGTTAGGAGTGCTTGTTCCCTGTGTAACCACCAAGGCATGATGTTTTGTTGAAGATTAGATGTTCTTCTTATTCCAGATCTTACCCTCCCCTTGGATTCTCTGTAAACAGCCTCTTATGCTGATTGTATAAGTAAATGCACTGCAGTTGTTAGGCAGTCCTTTCTCCCAGGAAAAGGGGCTCTACCTGACCTCAGCTCTCTGCATCTTTGTTTGTCTTCTATTCTTCATCCTCCAACACCCTCCCTCTGGAGTTCTAAGAGCAGCACTGGATGTGGCATTTTGGCACCTGAACAGGGACTGGAGTATGAGGAAACTCACCATATAGCAGGTGAGAGGACAACTCAGGTGGTGTGAACAAAAGGGAGAGAGTTAAATTGATTTCATCAGATGTAAAACATGGGGCAAAAACAAGCTCAGGGGCTAGTGACATGTCTCAGCAACATAAGCCCCTGCCTGGCAAGCACGAGGACCCGAGTTCAACTCCCGGTACCCACATATGAAAAAAAGGCCAGTGATATCGTTCTTTGGCATGGGCGCCTGCTGGCATGTGAGGTCCTGAGGTTGACCCCCAGTACCCACAAAAACAAAAAACAAGCTCACTAGAGCAACAGATGTACATACAAATGCTTGCTGCATTATTGAAAGCAAAAGGATCTAAATATTGTTCTTTGTATATTGAAACGTTAAAGCTTTGCTTAAGGTTAGAGGAATGCTTATTAAGACTGAATAGCTTGCTAAATTTCTTGAGTTTATTCATAAGACCTCTCCTTCATTTTCAGAGGAAGGAACTGTAAATTTACATACTTGGGAGAAGTTGGGAAAGAAGCTTAGAGCAAGGCTAGTGAAAATGACAACCAGAACAAATATATATGGACCTCTGTAGATTTTTAAAGGGTTATTTAACAGGGAGAAACCACTATTTCCACTCCTCCCACCACTTCTCACTGAGCTCCATGCAGGAGAGGTAACAGGGCCAATGAGCACAAGTCAGCAGCTCAAGATAGGATCCAAAGAGCTCGGCCAATCCTAGAGCCTGGCCCAGACAAGAGAGGTGGGAGGAACCCAAATGCCTGCTTTGTGTTGTGTCAGTAGCAGTGGGTAATATGGGCTATGCACCCTGTCTGGGGCACTCAGTGGCAACTGGAATTTTGTCCCACAGCTGATGGACAGCCACGGCTCACCATTCTGAGCCTCAGTCTGTGCACAACACAGGCACCCAACCTTTCTCAGGCAAACACCCACTCTTCCATTAAATGGCTGCAGCATTTGCAGCTAGCAAAAAACTGTTTAGGTGTATTCATAGCAACCCAGGAGCAAGGGGTCAGGGCACAGCCCCAGCAAAAGACAAATCAAAGACACCAGCAGAGGGAGTCTACGTAAGTGATAATATTAACTGAAATTATATTAAGTCTTATAGAGAACACTGTTAGAAGAAAAGAAGGTCTGAGGATGTGTCAGAGGGTGTGGGGATAACTGAGCTGAAATCTAAATGAGAAAGGGACACAAAAATTGGCAGTATTATTGACAAAATAAAATACAAAAATACATATTAGTTATAGATAAAAGGTTTAGTTCCTTCCAAATTCTTCTTTTAGGAGATCTCTGCTAATTGACCTACAACAAAATTCTGACTAGTCTATTTATAATTATAAACTTCTAAAATTTGGGCCAGTGAGATGGCTCAGTGGCATAAGCACCTGCCTGGCAAGCACGAAGGCCTGAGTTCGACTACCCGAACCCACATACAATAAAAGGGCCAGGGATATCGCTCAGCAGCATGGGTGCCTGCTGGCACACGAGGTCCTGAGGTTGACCTCTGCTACCCACAAAAAAAATAAATAAATAAATAAAATAAAATTGTAAAGAGTTATTATAATTCCATTTGGCCAAAATATATTTAGGTGCACTCTGATTTTGTAAGCAGATTGCCTGTGTATTTGTTTGTCTGTCTAATATGCAAACAGCTTTTTTCAGCTCAATAAATTTTTCTTATTTTTACATTTTTTGATTTTTGAAGCATTTATCTAATTTAATGTGGCTTATAGATAAATGTCATCAAAATTTAAGATAAGCTTCCAATCGTGTTGCCAGATGGTCAAAATGATGTTAAAATTCATTGTATAATTGTAATGCATATAATTGTTTATGTATTATGACTTTCAAGTTTCTCATTGTTCAAAAATTATGTGTTAAGTGTTATGATCAGATTCTCATAAGTCATCAAAAATTTGTTATGATAATTAAACAAAAATCCCTTAGGGTGGGGAGAAACTATTGGATAGGACACCAACTGATGAATAAGGAAGTAGCTGCCTGGAAATAATTCTCCAGTTCTTATTCATTAATGGGAGGCCCCAATGCTCTCCAAAGCCTAATGCATGACACTCCAAAAATGTTGCTCAAAATATATTATTGTGGTAAGTTTACATTGGTCATTGTCAAAAGGTTAAGTTTTCTAGAAATAAGACAATAAGTTTTTCTGATTTAAAGATGCTCTGTTACAGAACTAAATTAAGAAATGAAAGTTTTCATATGGCTGTGACAATTCATTATTGCTAATCTCATGGTGTATTAAATGTATTCATGCATTCAGATGTACAGGTCTTCAAAAATGTAAAACCGGGATTGTTTGTGGTGATAGACTTTTTTCTTTCATATTCATACACCTGCCCTTCTCTTGTGCTCCAGATATTTGTTATAAGGGCTTTATATCAAGCCAACATGAGGTCACCAGTCAATAATATATATATATATATTTTTATATGCGGGTACCAGGAGTCAAACTTAGGACCTCGTGCTTGCCAGGCAGGCACTTATGCTGCTGAGCTATATCACTGGCCCAACAGTCAATAATATTTTTAACAAAAACTTATGTGATGTATATGCTATGTATGTGCCACTACACTTAGAGATATTTAGACATTAAGCAGTCCAGATAATGTCACAAATTTCTTCAATGCCATCCTATTATAGGACAACAAATTAGGGGAGAGCTTGTTATGTACTAGGTAGAGACAATTGACTAAAAAGGCTATTCTATACCAAGGTGGAGATTTAAGTGTGTTACAAAAATGTCATCATGGCTGCTATGTTACAATACTGTGTACGGCTTCTGATTTCAAAATTTCTGTGTAAAACTATATAACTGTTGTCTTTTAACATTCTACAGGAATTCAACTACTTGAACATCCATGGTTGGTAAGAAATAACAGTTCTCTGCTATACTTTATATTTAAAGGTGCTCGATATTCAGATAAAACTTTTAATATTTAAGTTCACTGCTCCCATTACAATGTAATGTCATTAACCTTCTCTTCTCGATGTTCAACAACTGAGGTTAGGAGACAAAATCTAGAAAGATAGATGTGCTAGGAGGACAGAAAATATATTGGCCTGAGCCCTCCACAGTCAATGAGGATCCAGGATATAAAAGAACCTCTTCTGTGACATCCTATGGTTCAGTGAATCCCTGACCTCCTGACCAAGGAGGTTGTTGGACCACAGAGGAAGGAGATCAGTAGTATACAGTGTGCTTAAGGAGAGTCACCAGGAGATAAATGTCTCCCAAGAAAGCAACTTGGTCAAACAATGGCTGTGACTCATCCAGATGTCTGACACTGACAGAAGAATTGAGAGGTGCTGTACGTGGTTCCAAGGTAATTCCTGAAAAGACTTAACTTGATAGATAGCAACAAATTAATTTTAATTAATACAGATCCCAATTTAATTTGGTCTTGAACATCCAGCAGAAAAGTATAACCACAAATGTATAAAAAAAACATAGTAATATGTTGGCTATAAAAAACAACTCAAATCATTGACACCTTCTAACAATTGCCAGCTACACTGGTAACTGACTATTGTTATGGGTTATCAGGCTGTATAATGTTAAGTTGCTGAATCCAGGGACCTGAAATCCTTGGACTGTGAATTTTTAGCATAAATAAGTCCACTCAGAATAGAAAGGGTTTGAGATGGAGAAGGCCTCCACAAGAAGAAACATAACTGGGGAGGCCTGGGGAAGAAAGGGGAAAAGAACCTTTTCACAAGAAAGAAGGTCTTCTGCAGAGTCCTCCAAACACAGCTCCTCCAACTCCAACTGACCACCCATCACTTGCAACTACAAAACAGAAAGGGGGGATATGTTGGCAGCACTTGTTCCTTATGTAACCACCAAAGCATGATGATTTTTTGAAGATTAGATGTTCTTCCTTTTCCAGATCTTACCCTCTCCTTGGATTCTCTGTAAACAGCCTCTTATGCTGATTGTATAAGTAAATGCACTGCAGTTGTTAGGCAGTCCTTTCTCCCATCAGCAGAGGGGCTTCACCTGATCACAGTCTTCTGCTGATTTTATAAATAAATGCACTGCAGTTGTTGGTCAGTCTTTTCTCCCATCAGAAGTGGCTCCACCTGACCTCAGCTTTCTGTATCTTGACCCTTGTCTTCTTTTCTTCATCCTCCACCATCCTCCCTCCAGAGTTTTAAGAGCTGTGCTGGACACAGTACATGGGCAATTAGTGTTCAATATGAGTCATTTATATGTATGTCAAATTCTTTTGCCATGTTTTGGAAGTATTCTTCTATTCTGTGAATAGATTTTAATTCCTTTGTGTTGTCTCAATCTTATATTATTCTTCTTTGAATTGTCTCAAAGCTGTTGGATTTATTTTTCATGTTCCCTTGCTATGTTTAACTATTCTTTTATTTGATGATCCCAACCACAACCCTCTCTTCTAGATCTTCGATCTTCACCTTGGTTGAGTCTGCTGTGTATCCTTTCAATAGAAATTTTATCTCTGGGATATCTGTTTGCATAAGTTTTACAGCATCTAGTTCTTTCCTATGTTGGACATTCATGGCTTCCTTTAGCTCCTCTATTTTTTTATCAGTATCTACTCTAGATTCACTTACAACTACATTCATTATGGTCATCATCTCTTTTGCTGCCTGTGTTATTTTTTCTGTTTTATTTTTGTCTAGAGATTTTTTCATCTGCTTTGTTACTTTGCTGAAACCATTTCAAGAAATTCATGTGGGAAACTTTTTTTATTTTTTCCACCTCAATACCTCTGGGTTTGTTTTGGGTGAAGTGGATATGTTGGATTGCATCTTGCTTCTGTGTTTTCTCATTTTCTATTTTTTTAAATTTATTTCCCCAAATTTGGCCTTGTAAGTTGCTTAGAGTATGTAATTTTATTACTAGTATCACAACCTCTTTAGGTAATGACTTCTTTTCAGAGCTGTATTCTAGGCATAGTTGTCATTTGAATTATGAGTCTGTCCCAGGGCCCTAACTCTTCTGTTTATTAGGGATGAAAGTTTGCAGTACTTTTGGCCTTGTACCCAGTTCTTTGTTACAGGGCTGTCATGTTGTTTACGATGCACAGGCAATCTAGCTATTGTCGTGCAGGAAGGATCAGTTGATCACAACAGCAATGTTACCTTGGCTTACTTAGTACAATCAGTAATAACTATAGTATCAAACACAAACTGACAAATGACAAACTGTAATAACTAATATTTTGTTATCTTTAACCCTACATACAGGGTTTATTATTAATTAGCAAGATCTAAGATAAATCAGAAAATTATATACAGTAAATATTCCTTCATTATAGCAATTTCTCCACTTTTAACATAAAATAATATTCAGCCATAGAAATATATAGTTAACTACCTGTAGATTCATAAATGTAGGTGGTTTGGGTGTGGCAGTATGAAGAAAAAAAGCAAAAGAAATAGATCATGAAAAATAAAAATATGATAACTGTGAATAATATGGTAAGGTTGATGTAGGAGGTCCTGTTAAGAAGTAAAGGGAAATTAGTGATATTAGATAACAGTAACAGAGATGACCACTTAAAAGAAAGATAAATATTAGGGAGATGGCATTATTTTCCTTTTGCTGATTTTCTCATCCTCCCCTCCTTTGATCAGCTACTCACCCCTCCAGGTGTACCCATTCTCTTTGAATTACTGACACTGTTGTCTTCATTGTCTCTTTCTAGCATGTCCTTGAGATATTTTGTAATGTTGGTTTACTGGTCATGAATTTTTTAGGTGTTCCTTGTAATGCAAAAATCTTACTTCCTACATATAAGGAAAGTTTTGCAGGATACATAACTTGGGAATTGAAGTTGTTGTCTTTTAAGGCATGAAACTTCACTGTAAGTTCTTCTGGACTTTAAAGTTTGTGTTGAGAAGTCTGCTGTGTTTACAATGTATTTACCTTTGTATGTGATTTCTTCCCATTTTCTAACAGCTATTATAATATTATTCCTGTGGTGGACTTCTACAATTTTATGTATAATGCAGGATGGAGAGGTTCCCTTTAGGTCATGGTCATTTGGTATTCTATATGCTTCACTTATCTGCATATTTATTTCTTCTCCTATATCCTATATGTCTGAGGGTGGGTAAGGAATTAAATGTTTGCCTCAAATTTGTGCTATATGTGGATGGGGAGCTAAGAGTGGCAGCTGTCAATGGGGAAAGAGGTGAGTCTTGTTGTAAATACTGCAGGACCCTCTTGGCTATGGGTGGTGAATTTTCTTTTAGAAAGACACTGCCATCACGTTTATTGATGTGTTTGCATTTAGGGGAACCTCCATGGGTTAGGGTAGTGTCTTTCAGGGGGTCTTTCTCCTGTCCTGGCAATATTCAGATATGGAAGCATTTAGACTACCCTAGAAGGAAGTGAACCCAGATACCTGTAAAAGAGTTCCTGGATGGTTAAAAGTATGATCAGTAGGTGGTAGTAGATGGATAGTGACTTTGCAGAGGGAAACATCTAAAGGGCCAACAGGGGAAAATAATATTGTTTGGTTCAAGAAATGCACAGAGGTGTGACTTGGGTTAGATAGAGTCAGTTTTGGGGATAGGCTTGTCATGGCCCGCTGTGGAAATCAGTGAGTCTTAACACCTGCTGGATACCCATTAGTGCATCTGGGAGTCTGATGTCAGAAACTTCAGCTAGGGCTGTTCCCCTGAGACTGGCAGTCTCTGAATTTTAGACCTGCAGAAGTGTTTATCCATTTTCCAAAGGGAGCAAGGCTTAATGAATATGCTATCTGGGAATATGGAGGTAAGCCTACCAGGGTGGTTGGATGTTTCCATTAAAGGTTTAGAGGATTTTAGCTGTGTGGGAGTGTCTGATTAAAGCATCTTGAAAGGTAGTGTTGTGGTGTTCAGGGTTAAGTGGATGAGTAATATTCAGAAAGAAAGCATCAGAGCAGGAGAACACTGAAAGTAGAGGTGGCGTTTTGTTCTGGGGAGATTTCTGAGACGGTTCCCTGTAGCCATATGTCTTGGTTTATGTTGTCTAGAGAGAGAGAGGGCAAATAATGGGTTAATTCTTCTCTTAGGATACTCCGGAAATAGGCAAAGTTATAAATAGACGCATGGTGGTGTCAAGCTGTGTCTTAGATCTCTTCATTCACAGGGTGCAGCTTGGTAAACTTTAGGGATGTGGATCTGGTCGGTGTACACTGGAAAATGGGAGCTTTTTTTAGAGACAAATGGACCCAGGAAGAATGACCTTTTGATTTTGACACTATTTTTGTCATCAGGATTACTTGAAAGGGCCCTGACCATTTTAGTTTAATTCCTGAGAGGGGTTGGGGGTCTTTATGCATAACATGTCTCCAGGTTGTACGGATGGAGGAGTGAGGGTGTCTAGGCTTTTGGAGGATTTAGGAAGGGTGGAGTCAACATAAATCCAAATGAGATCCTAAAGGTGTTAAGTAAGAAATTTGAAAGGGAGGGTAGGTTTGAATTAGAAGTAGGGAATATGAAGGTAATGAAGGACCTTCTGTAGAGAATCTCAAAGGGGCTGAGCATAAGAGGTTTGTAGGGGAAGAGACCTGAGTTTGAAAGGGCTAATGGTAGGAATTTAGTCCAGTCTTAATGATCCTGGAGGAAAAACTTGTTTAGCCTCTGTTTAAGAATGTGATTAGCTTTTTCAACCTTACCTGAGCATTGGGTTTGAAATGGGATGTGAAACTTCCAGGTTATATTTAGGGAGGAGGCTACCAGTTGGGTGATCTTTGAGGTAAATTCAAATCCATTATCGGTTTGCATGGTGGTTGGGAGTATGATGTGGGTGATGATTTCAGCGAGTAGTGTATGTGCTACTGTGGAGGATCTTCTATTTGAGGTATGAAAGGCCTCTATCCATCCTAAGATGGTGTCAACTAAGACAAGGAGGGTTTTTTTTCTGTTTTTGTTTTTGATTTTTTTTTTCTGGAGCCATGTGAGTAAAGTATATTTCCCAGTACAGAACCAGGGAGGCAAGCACAAAATTGATGTGTGGAAAAGGGAGGAGGTCTGAGTTTGCCTTGGGAGTTGGTGGTTTGACATATAGAGCATTTGGCAATACCCTTATGCAAGGAGGTCCAAAAACTAGGCGTGAGAAATATGTGAGTCTGTAGGAATTGGAGTAGTGGCAATGATCCCACATGTAACCTATCATGGAAAAATGAAAGGAATTTGTTTTGCAAGCTTTCAGTAAGGACAATTTTTTTCTTGGAGAAACCATCACTCTTCCTCTAGTCTGTGCTCCCTACTCTTTGAGTAGAGTTATTTCTTGGGGTGAATAGGAAAGAATAAGAGGGAACAGGAAGTGGGGAATGGAGAGAGAGCTGGTAGCTGCCTGTTTTGGTCTTTCATCAGCCTTGTTATTTCCACAAGTTATATATCTGAGGTATTTATTCCATGAGTTAGGTATTTGATGGCTCTTGCAGTGAATGACAGCAGCTCTATGGGGTAGAAAAACCACCTCCAGAAGTTCTTAAATTAGGGGCCGATTTTTATAGGGGTATTTTTTGTAGTTAGGAATCCCCTTTCATGCCAGATTTGGACATTTGTATACAGGATATTTTATCCATATTTGGAGTCTTTATAAATGTTGATGGTTTTGTCTTTTGTGAGAGTGAGGCTTCTAGTGAGTATGATGAGTACTGTCTGGTGTGAATTTGTCCCTTTGATGAGGTCTGCCTCCTCGATTACTTCTCAGTGAGGCTTGGAGGATTGGCTATCATAGTAGCCTTCAATGATGGCATATCCTGCCTGGGAAGGTGTGGTTTTTGCAGCACTTCCACCAATAAAGCAGTTGGAAGACCCTGGAATATATTCTGAGGTTATGTGATGGAAGTGGGTAAGAGTTAAATCAAGGTGCTCAGTGCGCTCATCTTGGGGGGTGGAGTCTGGGGAGCCAGGAATTGGAATGAGGTTGACAGGGATTAGAATGGATGAGTGGCAGAAGGTAACTGAGGGTTGTAAAAGCTGTGAGTGTAGGACTCGAACTCAAACCAGAGAGAAAAGTATTAAAGCACAATGGCTGAGATTATTGGACAGGTTGCATGAAGCCCCATAGGGGCTGGTGGAGACTAATTTTTTGGACCTCAGGAATAAGTACAGCTGACACTAAGACCTATAAAAAGGGAGGTCAACCATTTATTTCAAGATCAAGCTGTTTTGAAAAATAGGTAACAAGCTGGAGGGAGTCACCAGCTGGCTGTGCAAGTAACCCTAATATTTGTCCATTTTTCCTGGTTAGAAATAGAAAGAAATGTTTACTAAGTTTGGGTATAGTCAAAGTGGGAGCCTTAAGGAGTGACCATTTGAAGATCCAAAAGGAAACTGGAGTTAAATCTGTTTCTGGCACACTTTCTCAGGGGTTTCTGTGGGAAGCTTCATAGATGTGTTTTTGCAATTAGTGAGAAAATTTGTATCCAAAGCCTAAAAGAGCTAAGAAGCCCCAGGAAGTAATGGAGATCTCATTTTGTAGTGAGGAAAGGAAGAGTGTTATTAGCCTACTTTCAGGAGGGGAGTATGCAGTGAATGGTAGGGGTGAGGTGAAGACTGAAGTATGTGACCACTTTTGTACCAGCTGGTCTTTGTGTTCTGAGATACAGTATCCCTTTCCCTTGAAGAATTAAAAAGGGAGATTATGTGGAATATAGAGTCATTTTTCAATGGGCAGCAAAGCAATAGGTCATTGACATGTTGAAGCAGGTGGCTGGGAGTAAGGTCGAGGGATTGAAGGTCCTTTTATAATGGTTAGCCAAAAAATAGGGACTGTTCCAAAATCCCTGGGGAAGAACTCTCCATATGAGTTGTTAGGTAAACAAAGGTATGTGGCCCAGGTAAGGCAAAAAGTTCTTGTGAGTCTGAGTCAAGGGGAATAGTAAAGAAGGCATCTTTGAGGTCTAAAACAGTAAAGTATTGAGTATTGGTGGTCTAAGTAGAGAAGGGGGTAGGGATTGGGGACTACTGGATGTGTGGGAACAATAACTTCGTTAATCTTTCAGAGACATTGGATTAATTGGCAAGAACCATCAGGTTTTTCTACAGGAAGGATAGGAGTGTTGTAGGGGGAGCTGGTAGGGATGAGAATTTGGGCTTTAATAAGGTGGTTGATAATGACCTGGAGGCCAAAATGACTGTTAGTGCTAAGGGGATATTGGTTGTTTGTGGCAGCTTGAGTGGGATCCATAGGGCTCTTTTGAGGTGTTGGTGGTGTAAGGCTATGGAAGGGATTTTGTGTCCCAAAATGTAGGATCAAATTGTGATTAGATATGTTGGATCACCTCAGAAGGAGGGTCTCATTAGTTGGTATGACTAGTTGGATAAGGAAGGACTCAGAATTGAATATATATATATATATATATATATATATATATATATATATACACACACACACACACATTTAATAGAGGATATTTCTTCCCAAATGGGGTGTGAAGCATTGGTAGATTAAGAAGAAAGAGTGAGTGAAATTAATGTGACCTAAAGAAAAGTATAAGGGAGCAGTCTTGGCTGGCATTTCAATTAGGCCCTTCATTCCAACAACCAAGATAGAGAAGGGAGAAAAAGACTTGAATATTCAATAAGAACAGAGAGGCTGGCCTCTGAGACAATCAGAAAATGAATCTCTTCTCATTTCCACCACAACTGTTATGTGTGGATGGATCTATTGATGATGTCATGAAGGGGTTTTGGGTTCCAGGCCATGTCAATTCACAGTTGAAGATAAGGTCATCAGGGCCACCAGGTCTTCTCCAGATGTGTCACATCACACAGAGGGGAGAGAATTCAGGGGAGGGGCTGAATTCCCCCAAGGGAAATCCATTTTCCAAAGACCCCACTGTCCACAGTTAGGACTTGGCTTTGTAGGAAACCTGGGATTAGGGCAATCTTTAGCCCAGTGGCACAGTTTGCTGAAGCAAAAACAGGTGCTAGGTGGGTGTGAGGTGGAGCCTTTGGCAGATTATTCAACTTGGCATCAAACAAAGGAGGTCAGGATTTGATATTTGGCTTTAGTCTGTTATTCTTTTAGAGTTCTCTGTTTCTCATCTCAGTTGTTGAAAACTTTGAAGGAAAGGTTTAAGAGCTCCTTCTGTGGTGTTCAGGATCTGTTTTCTAACTTTTGGAGCTTTTAGCAGCTTTCTGGATAAAATTGGGTATTGAAGTGCAGGTATAGAAATAGACCTTCAGAAGAGTTAGGATGGGTGATTGTATCTTCTTGTTCATAAAGTGGGCTGGATTTTTGTCTGCCCTCTGAGTGATTTCTCTGAGGTGCTTATAGCTGAGCTGTTTATTTTTATTATTTTTCCCATTCCTGCCAGGAGGAAAGTGATCATATGTACTCGATCTATACTTCCACCATTGTCAAGTTGATATGTTCACTCGGGGTTTCAGGGTTCAGCTGTGGGACTGTTTTAGCTGCCTCAGTGTGCCTATCAGGGTGTTGGCAGTAGAGCGCATCAGCATGGTTTTCAGCCACCTGCCAAATAAGGCCCCTTTCATCATCAGTAAGGGTGGACAAGAGGTTAAGGTAAGTATCTCCCCAAGTGAGGTCATACAATTTGTTGAGTAGGAGAAATTCTTTTCTGACTTTATCAGGATTTTCTCTGAAGGACCTCATTCTTTGTTGGAAATGTTCTAGATCAGTAATTGAGAAAGAAATATGACTGTACACAGGCTCCTCAATGCCTTATCCCTCACAGAGGTGTAGGAGAGGATGAGATGTGGTCTGGGAGGTATTGGAAGAGAAGAAAATTTGCAAGAGTATGTCTGAAGGGGAGAAAAGGGCAGGTTTGGGAGCAGGCCAGGTGGAGGAGTTGGGTGGGCTGCCAGATGTAGAAGAAGAGGACTGCTTAGAGGAGGGAGGGGCTGACAGTTGGGAGGGTTATAATCCTGGTTAAGGTTGTTGAGGAAGTGGAAGGTGATAGGGCAGGGGATCATCATAGGGATCAAATTCATAAATAGAGCAGGGTAGAGGGGGAAAAGTTATAATGTTATGGGTCAGAAGTGAGAATAAGAGTTTTCATTAGGTTAGACATGTGGGTAGGAGATTTTTGTGCAGTGAGAAGAATTTGGAGGGAGGAGAAAGTAGGACAGAGGAAAGGATGATCTCAGGGTTAAAAAAGGCTTGCATATTGGGAACCTCTTACCATTTGCCATTTCTCTATAGGATCTCGTCAAGGTTTCAGAGAATTTGATATTGAAAGTACCCTGAGCTGGCCAGCATGACCTATATTGTGTCTGTACTGGAGCCACATGGAAATGGAGTAAAAGATAAATTTTTCTTTTCATGTCTATTTTTAGTCCTAATTTGGAAAGATTACACAAGAGACAGCTGAGGGGGGTTTCCCCCAATGTTTTGAGGGATTATTGCCCATCATGGGGGAGTAAGAAATGTGACTGGGTTCAGGAAACAGGTCACCAGGATGTCTCTCTGAGATCAGCCTCCTGACTAGGGTCCATAGCCTCCTGGATCTGCCGGACAAGATTGTCCCGCACACTAAAAGGAAGCATCTCCTCAGTCAGAGTGCAGGAGGCCCCCTTTTTGGTGTTCTCAAATAGAGAATGGGGGAAGGAAAAAAGATTAGGAAGGAAAAGGGGGCAGATGGGTTTTCTTTGGGGGATGAGAGAAATTTGATGGGACAGAATCTTATCCTCCGAGTAATGGTGATGGATTAGCAGCCAGTGATGGATGTATGGTTTGAGGTCTGGCAGGATGGTCCCTATACTGGTGTTCGTAAAAATGCAGAGTTTTAGAGAAGAGAAGGGAGAGTTGGTTACTCAGTCAGGTGGTCAGGTTTCAAAAGTTGCTTTCGGGGGTTTTGACAGCTCACCAAAGAGTAGCATCAACCAGAGCCTCACACTCCTGCCACAGAGGGCAGGTGAGCCTGCACAACCAATTCTTTGGGAAGAAGAAGTAGGGTGATAAACAAGAGGACCTCAGGATCTAAGAATAAGCCCAGGATGAGCTGCCACTGGCCATTTCTTTCTAGGTTGCAAAGGAATCCCTGCTTCTAATGTCTTCCTTTTGTTCATGACTTCATTTCTCGATGTGTAGGACAACAAACTCAGCATGTTTGACATCTAACAGGTTGGGAGTTACATTCTTTCCTATATTACTACCCACATTCCCTATTAATTTTCTCTTGCCTGATTTGTCTAGGTAATGTTCACAGATGATATCAACCAGGAGTGTTGATAGTAGACATCCTTGTTTTGTTCCTGATTTTAGAGAGAAAGTGTTTCAGGTTCTCCTCACTTAATTTAATAAGATGTTTACCATTGGTTTGCCATAGAAGGCTCTTTTCAGATTGAATAAGGTCCTTCTATGCCTCTTTTCCTCAAGGTTTTATCATGAATGGATGTTGGATTTTGTCAAAGTATTTTTCTGTATCAATTCAATTGAATGATCATGTAATTTTTGTCCTTGTTTCAGTTTTCATATTGTATTACATTTATTGATTAGCATATGTTGAATCATACCTGCATCTCTGGAATGATTCCTACTTGATCAAGATATGTGATCTTTTTATGTCTTGTTCAAATTTGTTTGCCAGTGTCTTGAGGATTTGTGCTTCTGTTGTCATTAAAGATATCAGGCTGTAGTTCTCTTTTACTGATTGGGTCCTTTTCTGGTTTTGGTATCAGGGTACTATGATTTGAGTTCCTGGGACTTGGTGGCTGAAGGAAAGCTCCCCAGGCTTTAATGAAATTCTCTGTCCATTGGCAATATTTCTACTATATGCATTATTAATCACTCATGATCTTGAATTAAGTTGTTACTATATAAACTAATTCTTCTCTGAAATTATTAAGCAAAATAATTTGTTTCAATATGAAACTGATAAACTAACTGATATGTCATATATATATATATATATATATATATATATATATATTTTTTTTTTTTTTTTGTGGGTACCAGGGGTTGACCTCAGGACCTCACACGCCAGCAGGCACCCATGCCACTGAGCGATATCACCGGCCCTTTTTCCATATGTGGGTTCTGGAAGTCGAACTCAGGCCCTCGTGCTTGCCAGGTGGGCGCTTACACCGCTGAGCCATTTCACCGACCCTCATTTATATTTTAGTGTAAAACAATCACTAGTCTTTTAGATAATTCTAGCATTTGGGGAGCATTTACTATGTGATAGGCCCTGGGCTAGACATGTTCACATCATAGCATTGAGGGAAGGATAATCATATAGCAATGGCTAGAATTTTTGTGTTCACATAATATGACAAGTAATTTAGGCAGAATACATATTTTCTCACATAATACTGTGAAAATCTCTGTGATTTAGGTAAATTTAATGAACAAATGAGCAAACAAACATCAGAAAGATTCAAGTTTCTCTGAGACTAGGAAATTAAATTTTTACAAGGACTGCATATTATTCTAAGTTGTTTGCATTTTCCCTAGACTAGACCTATAGATCAGCTTTGAAGTTTTTAAATATCTATATGTCCACAATGTAATGAATTAGGGTGGTGTTTATTCAGCATCTTTTGTCCAAGTAGGAATCATTTTCACTGCTACTTACACATTAAATCATGTAGTTTATGGTATGGTAGACAGAAGAGTCCAGTTGACAGCATAAATGAAACTGAATTGGATCAGGCAGCAAACTACTTAACTAGTTTCAGTCTCTAAAAATGTACCTTGCTCTGGCACCTATTGCCCACTAACATTCATATTTCTTATAGTTTATATGTAATCTGAAAATTTTCTTATAATTAGTATAAAAATCAGACAGCTTAATATAAATGTGAAAAGGATCACTAACTCATATAATTCTTCAACATACTTTAGCCTCTCATGGAATAACTACATAATCTCATTTGCTGGCCATCATTATTGTAAATGATAAGGTAAATTTATACATACAGGTAAACTGGGCAGAGTGGCTCCTGCCAGTGCTCCCAGCACTCTGTGTGGCTGAAGGAAAAGGATTACATGTTTTAGCCCATGCAAGGCTACTTAGAGACTTAGGAAAACCCTGTCCCAAATAAACAAATAAAAAAACAAATGAAACAAAATAAGCTATGAAAGGGAGCTCAATACAAAGATCCTGGGTTCAATTCCCATGACTGAAAAAAAATACACAGGTAAATAACGGATTTTTATCATAACCCTGAAAGTATAGGAAGAGTAAAGAAAGAAATGTGTGTCTAACATTCTTTAGGGAAGAAAGCTCTTACAGGAACCACTCAACATGTCAAAATAGAGCAGCATTCTTTAAACTCCTGAAATTGAGTCCCTTGTCTACCACTTACATGAATTATTTAAATTTTCCAGGGAAATAACCTATATGCAATTTATTCAAAGTATTTTGTTTCTGTAAATATACCAAGCATCACTTAAGTAATTAGTCTCTTTTTCAATTCACCACAGATGGATATATGTTTCATTCACAATGAATGACTTCTTAAAACAGGCAAACTTTTTAGAGTTTACCAGTGGATAAAACATTCCTGCTTCATGTATACTTAATTTAGTATTGTTACCAACCATTCAGATTCCTATGCCCAGATTCCTTTGCCAGTCATCGATCAAATCAAAGGAGGTACTTCATTTTGATGAAAAGGAAAATAATTGATTCAAATCTAGCCCTAAAAAGATGGAGAAGCCCATTTGCCTGAAATCCTGTACAGGTGGGTAAAGGTATTTTACAATAAAGAACAGGGGAAAGGAGCACAGAGAGATAATTCAGTTTAGCACATTTGCTTTACCACTACCAGCCAGCTTCAAGTCATTGGCCTCCTTCTTGTGGAAAGGACACTGGGCTTCTGCCTCCTGCAGTCAATATCTCCATATGTTGTCCACTCATCTGGGTTGAGCAGAGATGGGGATAGCCATTTATGCTTTAGGCATGAGAAAGTTTAGAGAAGCCACTTGTCTCTACAGGAAAAAAATCTAATTTTTAATGTCCCATTTTGCAGTGAATGTTGGAACTCCCTTTTTCCATTAGTCTAGCCCTCAATCTTGAGGGCCTTGAGGTGCCACATTATCTGGTTGGCTCTGTCATGTTAAATTGATGTGTATATTCCATCAGCAGTAGCTAGAGCTCAAACAAAGGAAAGCAGATGCTTGAGTCTGAAAAACTACCACTAAAAATGTGAAGTCAAATACAAAAGAAAGACAAAGTCAGAGGATATCTAATCATCACACCTGCTGGTAGGGGATTTCGCTTTTCAGAAATTATGCATAAGTACCCTCTTTCATAAGTTTTGTAGCTCTACTTATTTTGGTAAGATTGACACACAGGGGATTCTTTGATTCTCACAAATTTCTCTCCTTGTCTGAATATATTTTTTTCTTCTTCTGAAGGCATTGTTAATTAACAATCTGAGATTCTGTCCCTCAGTGCTGAGTTAGCTTTCTCCAGTGATGGTCATTAGAACATATCCCATGTTGGAGGAAATATGACAGATAATAGAAATCAGTGTCATAAAAACTAATTTTACCAAATTTCAACAATATCAGAGATTTAGAAAGAGAAGCTATTAGGCTGAGTTTATCTAGAGTCCATTGTCAAGTCCAATCCTGTGTATTTTGTAGTTAGCATGTTAGAAGCTTGACAAGTAGTTACAAAGCTTCCATGCAAAAATAAAACAAGCCAAAAAGAGCAAAGCAAATACAGCCAGTATAGTAGACTTAAATTTAAAAAGAGTGACCAATAGGAAGAAAATATTTCTGTGAAGCGAGTTTAGTTCTGCTGAAATGTATATCAAGCAAATACTTACAAGTACCCTCTTTTTGTGAACAAATTTGAATTGCTATTGGAAAAAGGAGCAAAATTTACTAATACCAGGACAAAGAATTACGTTTGGTAGCACTTTCAAGAATTTTTGGGCCGGTGAGATGGCTCAGCGGCTTAAGCGCCTGCCCGGCAAGCACGAGGGCCCGAGTTCGACTCCCGGATCCCACATACGAAAAAGGGGCCGGTGATATCGCTCAGCGGCATGGGCGCCTGTTGGCGCGCGAGGTCCTGAGGTCGACCCCCCGGTACCCACAAAAAAAAAAAAAAAAAAAAGAATTTTTAGGTTATGCATTCACTTGATCTTAGCCAAAAGGCCGAGAAGCAATAAGTTACACATTCAAAATTATAAAAAATTTTGAATACAGTGTGTTAGAATTAATGTTTATTATATCAACAAAGAACATACATATTTGAGCAAGACCATCTTTTATAGATCAAGTATAACATGGCTGTATTCAGTTATAAACTATGAGCAATATAAAAGGTAACAATATAGCAAAACTATTCAGTTGTTTTGCAGTATATTAAGATAATAATCATGACTAACTGCATTATACAGGAAAATACACTTTTAAATAAGGAAAATTAAATAATAATATTTTATGTAATCAGAATTGTCAAAAAGTCTCTAAGCTGATATCTAAATAAACATGAACTCTCTAAGACTTAATATTCCTGAATATTGAAACCTAATGAGACAGTAGCAAATAAAAGTAAGTATTTTTAGAATGTTAAAGCTTCTTTTTTAAAGTTTTGTTGTTTTTCTAAAAACAGATTAGTATCCTTACTATTTTAAACAAAGATACTAACTTTATATCTGTGTGCTACATTTTAATTATATTTATTGACAGAACAAACTATCTCTAATTAGAAATATTTTATTCAAAGTTTATACTTTTAAAACAAATGATCAATCTGCAACAAAACACAACTTTTACATTTTTACAAAATTATGCCATTACACACATAGGTTACCAGGAGTTTTAAAACTCATTATAAAAGTATATGTGCCCCAAATAATGTTATATATTAATGTAAGCACTGTACATATAGAAGAACACAAAACATACTTCAAGAAAATCCAAAAGATTTGTTAATCAATCTTTTTAGACTTTTCTGTATAAACGGAGATGTTTTGAAAAAACTCATTTTAAGTACTTGGTTTAAGCAAAGAGTAGACAATAAAATAATAGCATTTTACCTATTACAGGGAGGCAAGCAAGCCTTTTAGCATCTCTTAAAGCTATTAGCAATTAGGCCTCATTTTAAAAAAGAAACAATTAGGGCTGTGGGTATAGCTTAGCGGCATGGTGACTTTCTGGCAAGTGTGAGGTCCTGAGTTCAATTCCCAGTTAAAAAACAAATCCAGGCCAGGGATATATCTCAGTGGCACAGCACCTGCCTGGCAAGTGCAAGGTCATGTGTTCAATTCCTGGTACAAAAAAAAATCCATTAACAAACCAGTTAGGTCATAGCTATTAAATTTTTAAAACTAAAATATTTTTTAAGCTGTTACTAGTATATTAAAGGAGTTGTGCTTGTGGAAATTATTAACATTAGGATATATTAAGATGATAAACAGATATAACCCTCAATAACTGAGACTTAAAGCTCATTTTTATTTGACATATATTTTGACGAGTCTCCATTGTTAAATATTTGCTGTTCTTCTAGAATAGTTATGCAAACTTATTAAGATTAGATATATTTTGACCTAATATCAGTGTTACACATATACATACAACAATCTCTGAAATATGTTTAATATAATAAAAAACACCATTTATAAATTTTAAGAAACAAAGAATATATGAATTTATACTTAGCATATGTCTTTAGTATTTTAACATAATTATAAATAACTCAGATATTTTACTTACATATTCATCTACTTTATTTTTAACAATTCTACATTGCCCACAAAATGTAAAACATCTGACAAGCACAAGTTTATGCCCCCAAATAATTTTTTGTGTAGGAAAATTAACTTTTAATCACTGCAGTCAATACCTAAAAGTTCCATGTACATGTGGTACAGCAGAATTATTTATTAAAATTGAAAGTTCTTTGGGGGGGTCTTTTTAATATGAATATTTACTCTGACCCCAATGAATTAATTTCTTTTCTTTTTTTTTTGTGTGTGGGTACCGGGGGATCGACCTCAGGACCTCGAGCGCCAACAGGCACCTGTGCCACTGAGCGATATCACCGGCCCCTTTTTCGTATGTGGGTTCTGGGAGTCGAACTTGGGCCCTCACGCTTGCAAGGCAGGCGCTTACACCTCTGAGCCATCTCACCAGCCCCCCAATGAATTAATTTCTAACTAAATTTTCATATAACAAAAAGCAAAATATACTGGATAATAAGAATGTCATGTGAATAAATTACCACTTGATGGATTTAAGGGAAATTCATTCCAGGTTTTTGGTGTTCTGAAGAATTGGACAAGACAAAATGAAAAGGTAGTCTGGTTGTATATTTATTGAAGGTGGTATAGAAGTATGCTTTACAGAGCAGAGTGGACCAGTGAATAGACTCAAATCAGCCATGAGGATAATGGAATGGATTCTTTCATATCTGAAATTCCTAGTTTGGCTTCTTCCTTATGAAAATAATGGAATGGGAAAGTTGTTCTATCAAAAATTCATACAACCTGGTGCCAGATTTAAGCTATCCTATTGATGAATCACTTGGTTTTGTACCAGATATAAATGAAGAATTGAAATTAGCACTTTTTAAAAATTGGTTCTGTTACTATGTAAGGGAAAGGCATAATCCAGCATTTTGTGTATGATTATCAAAGAAATGTGAAATGTATACCCAGTAGCAAGTGGCAAGCAGCTACATTTATTGATGACCATGGGATGTTGTGCTCAGGGCATGTCCCTGCCTACAAAAGATATGGCACAGACAGAAAATGATGGTGTGACAGAAAAACAAAAGCACTACATACAGGTCATAACACACAGAAGCAGCGACAGCAGCAACCACTGATAAAACAAGCTATTGGATTTTAAAGGATATGAACATCAGCCCGGGTCCCTACCCCTGAATGTCTAGGTGTGATTGAAAGGAATGATTTCAAAAGTGTTGTTTTATCTCAGGGGCTCTCAACACACATTCTGGTCCCAGGATTCACTCTGATCTTAAATATATGCATGACATGTAGTACATATTTGAGAACCCTTAATGAGTTTGGAGTAAGGTGAAGGAGACTGAAGGTCAGGCTATGAAATCCAACACATGTGTGCTCTTGCCTAGAGCATCAAAGATCTCATGGATTTTCATTATTTTATTTTCTATTTCTCTAAGGGCAAAGAAGGAGGAACACTGCAGGACACTATTAAAAATTAAATGGCTGGAAGGGAGTGACTCCCTCAGATACATTGTTTCTACCTACTATTCCACCATGAGAGCCCTCATCCCCCCAAATCTTTAAGGGGTGTCAAAAGAGGGTGTTGTGTATTTTATGTCTACTTCTGGCTGAATAGAGGTTATGGCCCTATCTATGTGCAAACCAAGAAAAACTTGCTCTAACTGATTTATTAGTTCAAGGAAGCTGAGTGTTTCCTTGGAGGATTTCCTAATGAACTATGGATGTGGAGGCATCTTTGATCTTGGATTAAGGCTAACACCGGTAGTTAAATGACTGTCAAACAAAAAGAAACATATTTGACTAAGAGATTAATTATATAAGAGCTAAATATATCCTGATAAGTATTATTAAAGGCTATGCCCAGGTCAGTAATGAAAATCCCTGATTCCAGATATTTGACCAGGATATCTATGATTAAGATAGAGCTTCACAGATCTTACATACATGGTCAGCCAGTTTCTTTGCTGTATCTCTCACCATTTCAGACCAATTGACATAGGAGCAATAATTTTCTTTTATAGAAAAATATAATACCTCTGTTTCAGTGATTAAGTGATCTAGCCCCAATGATGTTGTATGGCCATCACTGCTAGTGAGTCTATTTGATCTTGAAGGATGGCAATATTCTGGGCAAATTTTCTGGGCTCTCTGTTGAGTTCTTTGGTAGCTGTAGATGGTAGGAAAAAGATATGATTAGCTTTAAGGTGTTATGTAAGTTATCACTGTTTATCTCCATTAAACACAGTTTTTGATTCTTCAAGAGGATCTCAAAAGAAACAGAAAAAAAAGAAATTATTTTATAATTTGGGACAGGGACCTCAAGTGAAGTAAACAAGAGAGTAGCAAGACTAACCATACAATTTATTTATAGGGAACAAAAGTATTGTCTATCTGGCTCAACAGGGTAGTTGGTGATTTCTTTGGCAAAAAGAAGTTTGAGATTGTCTACTGGTTCACAAGTGTATAAGTTGATGGTCCCTCTTCATTTTCTGGTGTCTCAAAGGGCTGGGTTTTATCTTGGAGTGTTGAACACAACTATCTATTCACTGTTTGTTAATGGCAGGAGTAGTTTATAGGGTTGTGTTTCCATTTGGGTATGAGTTGGTCCTGGGATCCCCCCTACTTCCAGGTCTGATTAGGAGCTGGTTACCAAGGCAAATATTGTGCTGACAATTTTTCATATTCCCTGGTATGGAAGAATCTCCCATATTCAAGGATGGCCTGTTGGAAAGTTCTCAGATGGGTCACACATTGAAGGAGCTGGAAAGTTTTGGTGTCAGTAAGTCAGATGTCAAAAAGGGTCTCCCATAAAGATCACAAGTGGGCTGAGATTATATTTGGTCTTGGGGCCCACCTGAAGCCTCATTATGGCAAGTGAAAAGAGATACAGCCACTTATGGTAGCTTTCTTGATACAGTTTGACTAAGGTTCACTTGAGAGTTTGACTGGCTTTCTCAACTTTTCTTGATGATTAGGGTCTCCATGCAGTGTGGAGATGGCACTTAATTTACAGGACTTTGGCACCTCCCTGTGTGATTTGAGGTGTGAAGGAGGGTCTATTATCACTCTGTTAGACTGAGGGAGTCAAAACTGAGAAATCATTTCTTTAAGGAGGTATTTATCACCCCCAGGGCTCATTCTGACCTGGTATTAAAGGCCTCTAAACACTCAGTAAAGGGGTATTAATGCACAGCAAGAGGTGTGTGTATCCCTTACACATAGGCATGTGGGTGAAGTCTGTTTGACAATCTTCTCCAGGGGGAAGACCTGTGCCTTTTTATAGATAATAGGGGAGGATGAGTATGGATTATGGAGGGCACAGACAGGACACATCTTGCATGCCTGGGTTACCATGTTATAGACTCCAAGCCCCACAAAGAGCCTATGTGCCAGAGCAATGGTGACATCTCACTCTATGTAGAAGACATCATGTAAGGAATTAATGACTTTCCACTTCACTGATTGTTGCAAGAACAGTTAGGGTCTTGCACCATTGGCCCGTCTGAACTACTCCCTCATTATGAATCATTTTGAAGCTCTTCTGTGGAATAACTTCACTCTAAATGAAGGTCCTGGAATGAGACCATGGGTAGAGCTATTGATGGTCTAGAATTATATTGGGGAGCAGCCTGTTTGGCAGTGGAACCTACCTTATAATTTCCCAAAGACACTAGTTTCAAAGAGGCTTAATGTCCTCAGCAATGGACAACTGCTACCTCACTTGAGATATTTACTTCCTTGAGAAGGTTGAGGATTTCTAGTTCATGTTTTATAGGAGACTGATGACTAGTCAAAATTCCTTTGTCTTTTCAGATGGCAGCATGCACATATAGGAACAGAAAGACATATTTGTAGTCAGTACATATATTTTGAACCTCTTGCCCTGGGCAAGTTGAAGAGCCTGAATGTAGGCAACAAATTCTGCCTTTTGGACAGAAGTTCCAGGGGAAAGTACTCTTGCTTCAATGATCTGGATAGGGCTGACTATGGCATAAACTGCCCTTCTAATACCATTCATTATGAAACTGCTGCTATCAGTGAATCACATGTTATCTAGCCCTGTTAATGGCTGGTCCCTCAAATTGGGATGGCTGGCATAATTTTGGGTGATGGTCTATTTGCATTCATGTTCTATCTGTTGTTTGGTTGGGAGGAGCATGGCTGGATTTAAAACAGTGTAAGACTAAAGAGAAACATCTGCATTTTCAATAAGAATGGCCTGACATTTAGTGAGATTTTCTCCAGTCATCCACAAATGTTGTTGATTTCTAACTGAGCCTTAACCTAATATGTGGTTAGAACTAACAGGTTTTGTCCCAAGGTTATTTTAGAGGCTTCTTGGACTAAGAGTTCCATAGTAGCTATTGCTTGTAAACAGCTAGGCCAACTCTGAGTAATCCATCTAGTTAATTGGATAAGTAGCAACTGGTCAGTTTTCCTGCCCTAGGTGCTGATTTAGCACACCCATGGCTATCCCCTGTCTCTCAGCCAAGAGGAGTGACAAAGTCTTGGTTTGGTCTGGGATTCTTAATACTCGAGCCTCCATCAGGGCCTATTTTAAGGTTTTAAAAGCCTCTTGACCAGCTGCTGTCCCTTTTAAAATTTCAGTATCTGGTCCTTGAGTTGAATCATATTGTGGTTTGACTATTATTACAAAAAGGGTTATTCATATAGCAGAAGTGTGCCATTCCCAAAAAAGGCATCAGCTTTTCTTTAAACTCTTGAGGTCCCAGATGGCAAATTGCCTTTGATCTCCTTGAGCACATTTGTCTTTGTCTTGGAGTTAAGATGTATCCCAGATATATAATCTTTTGTTGAGAAATATGGGTATAATGTTGGGACACTTTTTAACACTATTTGCCAGTAAATTGACAGTTTTGACAGTGTTTTTATCAGATAAATCCTTAATAGGGCTACAAATGAGTAGGTCATCTATGTACTGTAATAAGCCACACTTTTTGAACTTTAAATCTCTCAGGTTTTGAGCATAAGCCCAGGTAAACAGGTAGGGATTCTCTAAAGCACTAAAGAAAGACATTACAAGTATGCTATTGGTAAAGTCCTGTTTGGGGATCATGCCATTCTAAGGCAAACAAATATCTCAGTTCATGAATGCATCTTTTCACAAACAATTCAGGTCCCAAACAGAAGAGTTTAGCCAAATTTTGCTTCCATTTGCAATCTCCACAGCACGTGACAAATATGACCAAGGTAATCTTCTCTGCATGAACATGAACAGTCATCTTTCCCACCCTGATGTGTGGTCGTGGATTCTTCTAGTAAAGATCATGGTTGCAGACAAACCTACCTGTGCCCCATTGCTGTTAAGATTTCTCTGTACATTTTAGTACATGCACTGTTGTACAGTACTATTCAATCCACCATGGCTCAGAAGAAAGTGGAGAGCAAGTGTGGTGATAAAAAGAAAGTGCTGAGCAGTAATAAAAGTGACAAGAAAGTGAAGAGCAAGAATTGTAAGAAGGTTTTGAAGAAAATAACCACTGAATTGAAGACAGAATTAATGGAAAGCATGAGCATGATATTTGTGTGACTAATCTGGCCTTGGAGTACAAGATGGTGAAGTAGTTAATCCAGAATACTTTGTATAATAAAGTTGCCATCATATGAGCTGATATGGCAAAAGGAATAACCAAGCAGAGGACACAAATACTGGAAGAGGTGGAAAAACTTTTGTTAGGGTGGTTGAATGAGAAACAGCTGGCAGGAAATAGCGCTAGTGAAGCTAAGATTTGCAAAAAAGCCAGGAAATTGCACAGTGATTTACTGCAAGAAAATCCCTCTACAACTGCAACAAGTGATGAATTTAAAGGTAGCAGAGGGTGGTTTGATAAATTTCACCAGACAAGTGGCCTTCACAGTGAGATAAGACATGGTGAGGCTTCCAGTTCTGACAAGGCTGCTGCAGAAGACCACAAGAAATAATTCACAAAATTCATAAAAGCAGAAGGATACGTCACTCAACAAGTGTTCACCTGTGGTAAAACAGGGCTCTTCTGGAGGAAGATGCCTAACAGAACCTACAATATGCAGGAGGCAAAGATATTGCCAGGACACAAGCCCACAAAGGACAGATTGACCCTTTAGCTTTGTGCAAATGCAAGTGCCAACTGAAGATTAAGCAATTACTGATGTGCCATTCACAGAGCCCTTGTCCATTCAAGGAACAGAATGTGAACAAGGACAGACTGCCTGTTATGTGAAGAGGCAATGCAAATCTTGGGTCACAAGGCAATTCTTCATGGAATGCCTGCATGAGGTGTTTGCACACACCATTGAGAAATATATTTCTGCAGCGATATATGTGCACCCATGTTTATAGCAGCACAATTTGTAATAGCTACCTCTTGGAAGCAACCCAAATGCCCATCAATAGAGGAATGGATAATAAAGATGTGGTATTGTTGTATAATCTAGTACTACTCAGCCATAAAGGAGTATAAACTGGAGACTTTTATAGGTAAATGCATGCAACCTGAAATCATGCTCATAAGTGAAATAAACCAGATGAACACGTGCAAATATTGTATTGTCTCCCTAGTGTGAGAGGCTGAAAGAGTAAATGAGATCCAAAATGTACAATAGATATTGTAAAATGGGAAGAAACTGTTCAAAAGGAAAGAGAAACTGGGATGGGGGAATGGAGAAAAAAAAGGAAGGGAAAAGCAAAAATAATATATATATATATATATATATATATATATATATATATATAATTAAGATAGATATACTACTAATTTCTCTTAGTTCATTGAAAAGAAAGGTTTGTGCTAATGTTGTTTGAGCAACTGAATGCCAATAAATTGTACCCTGAGTAACTAATTTAAATTAGCAATATGCAATGTATTAACCATTGTTACCCTCCTATTACTTTTTTGAAATTTTATTCTATTTTTTCTCTTTAAAATAAAAATTAAAAAAATAAAAAGAAATATATTTTTGACAACCAACTCCCTGAAAAGTGTCTTCTTGTAATGTACAATGTCCCAACACACATTTCAGCCTTGGTGGATGATATGGACATTAAATATGACTTCATAAAAGTCAAACCACCTGCAACATGATACCTTTTTTGCAGCCAGTGGGCCAGCAAGTCAGCTGCAACTTCAAGAACTGTACACAAAATTGCTCTTAATCAAGTGTTTTAATGTTACTGAAGAGTTGTCCTTTACTCTGAAAAAGTTCTGGAAGAAACATTTCAGTGTACCCCACTATATCAGCCTCATTGACAAAACCTGAGAAGATGTCATGTACTGGACCTTAAACTCAGCCTGGAGGAAACTGGCCAGAATGAGTCATTGAATGTGACTTTAAAGGATCTGATTCACAAGTAGTGGTGGAGATTGTGTACATGGCAAGAGTAATTAGGTCTGGACATCAATTGTACAGATGTAGAGGTGCTTAGTTTCCCCTAGCATTGCAAGATTTGTGCTGAAGTTTATCACATTATACACAGGTTTATCCTGTCTCTTTTCTCTATCCAATTCTCTTCTGTCCTCTACTTCATCACAGTTATTAAAGAGTGAATCAGCTACAATGACCAATTGATTTATTTCAGTTTGTGGGCTCATTTGGAGTTTTGGTGTTTTTTCCTAATATCTGTAGCTGACTGATTAATAAAATACTGCTTGAAGATAATGGGATTTCTCTAGACTCAGATTTAAATTAGTGTATTTATGGAATGCCTCTTCAATCCAGAGCTGAAAAGCAACTGGATTCTTATCAAATGTTTAGCTAATATACTTGAGCTTATTGTGGTTCAAAGGTTTGTGCATTCCTTGTCACATACCCAGTAAAATGGATTTAATGTGTAACTTTCATTTGGCTTCTCCACCTCCCATGTTATAATCCCACTTGGGCCCATCTTGGGCCCCAGATAACGCAGCAGTTGGCTGGTTATCAGAGGATGAAACTGCAAAGTCTTCATTACCCTGCTTTGAAGCCCTTACAATCCTTTTTCTACTGCTGTGTAACAAGAAACAAGGATGAACTGGACATCTTACCAGGTCAGATTAAAAGCTATTGTTAGGATATGGAAACCATCAGCAAACTTTTCAGGATCCTCAGAGAATCTATCCAAATTTTTCTTACACTGCTGAACATCCGTAAGAAGGCATTCAAACAGCAAGTCAGGTGGGATGGATGAGGCATATCCCCAAATGGGATTTGTGGACAGGAGTTGTAGGAAACCTAACAGATCTATCCCTGAGTCAGTCCCCAACACATTAGGGGGGATCTGATAAGGCAACTGCTGATATTCCCCATTCATTTTAACCCCAGGGCCATGATCTGGTGAGGATTAATTCCTTGCAATTCAGTCATAGAAGCCTTATAGTGCCTTCATCTGAGTTAGTTTCCACATGGGAACATGACAGGGAATCCTTTAGATTCTCCATGTCAAATTTAAGCTTTTATCAGTTCCACATACAATGCTCAGGTACTGCAGAGTCATTCCAGATCCTGTGCTCAGCATATGTGCCCTGGGTCTCATGACTGACTGATTACAGCCACTTGTTTGAGCTGTTTTGCCCCAGTTGGAATACTGTAAGAGAAATTTTAATAGTAGTCATAGGCATTTAAAGTGGCAAGGCTCAGGAGGCCTAGAAAGATCCATAAACTACAGGGAGAAATACTGGGGCCACATTAGTTGCCTCCTGGTTTGTCATTCCAGAATTGTGGCACTTATTATCAGTTTCAACATGGACCCAGCTATTTTGCAAAATTGAGAATCAGCACAACATAGCTGGGAAATGTTGACTGACACACAATTTAATGCATAAGACAAAACTCTCTGTTTTTTCTTATAGACTTAGAACAGAAGCTCTCAAGTGGAATAGTCATTTTTGGTATAATGCATGACACTTTTAGCCAATGGCTAGTAAATTATTGCTTCTTATGACCCCTTCTACTAATATTAAAATTAGCTATATAATTACTATTGGCATATAACATTTTCTGAGAAGATAAACAAATGAAACTTTTAAATAAAAGAATGTCCAATCTGCATCACATTAATATGTGTCTAGCATTATCTCAATGTTCAACAGACTGTCTCCTGAGTGTTTAAGATTGTATCAAACTCAAAACTTTTAATTGCATTCCCTTTACACTCTAATTTTTTTAATAACTTTTGTGAAACTAAAATTTTTTCTTAAAGTCCAAAACCTGAAATGTTTTTCTGAATAGCTAATATAGACAAATATATGTTAACAGTTTTGAGGACACCTTTTTTAAACTTTCCAAAACATTTACTTAACTCATGTGAAGATAAAGGCATTTGAGTTTATAATTTCTTAATTATCAAGTGTTCTTATTTAGGTTAATCTGGTACCATCTGTACAATTTATACACACAGATAGACATGTGGATATTACACACATTAATGTAAATATATAAAACAGAGACTTATTTATCATTTACTAGCTTTTTAAAAGTACACTATTAGCATGATATTTTTACAGTCCTCTGCAATGTTCAATATTAAATTTGCATGTCTCAATGTAAAATTTCTAGCTTTAGCAAGGTAAGTAAAACATATCTCAAAGGAGACTGTTTGCCCAGTTAATCTGTTTGAATATCCTGAAGCTTTCTTTTTCTGCCTTAACTTAGTATAAGTCTTAGTCAATTTAAAATGTCTTACCCCAAGTTTTTTATTTATTTATTTTTCTTTTTTGTGGGTACTGGGGGTCGACCTCATGACCTCGTGCACCAGCAGGCGCCCATGCCGCTGAGCGATATCACCAGCCCTTTTTTTGTATGTGGGTACCGGGAGTCAAACTCAGGCCCTCATGCTTGCCAAGCAGGCGCTTACACCACTGAGCCATCTCACCGGACCCCCAAGTTTTAAGATATGTCTCATTTTGTTAAACTTTAGACATAGCTAGTTAGAAGTTTCCATATCTTATACTGGTTGTAGTGCTCAAAGCCTCTACCGTGAAAAGAATAAAAACAGTTTAGTCATAAATATTCCCCACCAAGACAAAAAGGCAAACTATCTGTAGCAAATTTCTCCATTTTTCTTGTACAGGAATAGAGGTGGCAGAAGACAAAAATCAATTTTCAGCAATCAATTTTTGACATATATTTTGAAACACTACAAGTTTATAATGAACCAGATTATTAGCCAAAAATAAAGGAAATTTAAACCCCAATAAACTCACCAACATTTGCCAAATAGCTGCATGATCAGTGAGTACAAAAGCCACTTACATGTACTTGTCATTAATCTAAAAAGGGGCTAAGAATGTAGCTGTGAATATTATTCTGGCCAAAGTTACTCTAAAGAATCTTTTTAAAGACAAGTATATGAAATCATTTTGTTTTCAGTTATACAGACCATGTTGTATCACAATGAAATCACCTTATTCTATGTCACCTATAACTAATATTTCCAAGGGAGCTGCAAAGGTAGCACAAGCACTTTTATGTCTGAGCATTTTACAACAGAGCTTCTACTAGTGGAACACAGCTACTAGTATAATCTTGACCAAGAAAATGGTCCTCCTCTATTGGAGGTGATCCTCCTCACTGACTGACTAAATGCACAGCTTCACGAGGGATGTACATGGAGTGTTGAGGAAGGAAGGGAACACCTACTAAGCCAGCCAGAGCAGCCAAATTGATTCTGGCAATCAATGGAATGACAGATGTTGCAGACAGATCAACTTCGCATCATTTCTAGCCTCTTAAAATTTCTTCATACAGGGCCGGTGAGATGGCTCAGCGGCATAAGCGCCTGCCTTGCAAGCGCGAGGGCCCGAGTTCGACTCCCGGATCCCACATACGAAAAAGGGGCCGGTGATATCGCTCAGCGGCACGGGCGCCTGTTGGCGCGCGAGGTCCTGAGGTCGACCCCCCGGTACCCACAAAAAAAAAATAAATAAAAAATTTCTTCATACAAACGTTTTTGTCAATGGAAGGGTCAAGAATTTTAAATTAATATTAGCTCACAAAGAATCCTCAGAATGATTTGAATCCCCAAAAGGCTTACATAATTCTAGAAGGTAATGAAACCTGCTACAATCCAAATATAAAGGTGGCAAAAGTGAGAAAGATAAAAATAAGAAAGAAAACTGAAGCAAGCCAAAACAAACCAATACTGCAAACCCACAAAACAAGTGCCTGGAAAAATTTTCTACATTTGAATATCTGCTAACACCAGTCAGTACTACAAAATGACATGCAGTACATCCAAATGGTCACAAGTGGTAAGGGCATTTACCTCATCCACATGGCACTGCTGAATGACCTTAGAGAAGGGCCAAATGTTGGAGACAGTGGACCCATGGAATATAATTTTTAGTTCAAAATAAAGTGGAGACTGTCAGTACCCCCAAAAAAACTTTTCAGTTTTACCAACAAAAGCACCAGATGTCATAACCAGGAAAAGGGCGAGATTCTTGGGTTCAAAAAGTGGCCCCCATAGTTCCAGGAATGTCTCTGGAGTCTTGAGTATGGGTTCAGCTGATAGGAAACCACCTCCTGAGGTAAAATTGGGCAACTGTGGGTTAACAATACAGCTAAGCTCCCTGAAGAAATTGATGGTTATAACCTCAGCTGCGTTCAGGTACAGCTGTAATGTAATGTCAGCAGAGCATAACAGACTTGGAAAGTTCTGTGAGAACTCCCCAATCCCCCTTGACCACTCTTCATCCCCTTAGTACCTGCTCTGCTTCTGTAACCTCACTTCACAATGAGTTCCAATGAAAAATTGCCTCATAGAGAAGAAACAATATAAAAATAGAGACAAAAATTTGTTTGGGGCTTTCAAGGAGATGCAAGTCCCTTGCTGAGATGCAGGCAAATAAATTGCTCTTTGCTCCTAAACTCCGTGGCTGGTGTTCTGTTGGGATCCTGTTCATTTTCCCACTTCATTTGGTTCCCTGACTAGGAAGCATTGGGATCCAACACAACCACCCATGGCAGATTGCCTCCCCCAAAGAGGGAGCAGGGAGCTTGACCAGCTGGATAGCAAACTCCTCCAGAGCACTTGCTGGCAAATCATTTCTTATCATGTGGGAGGCCCCACAAACAGCTGGCTGATAGCCTCAGCTGGCTGTCTGGGGAGTGCTTGCATGGAGAGGATCAAACATCTTTTGGCAGACATCTGAATCATGGTAAGGACAGGGTCCATGATTTAGAAGGGGTTCTAAAACACAACCTTTAGTTTGGAGGGAAACCCACAAAAGGGCACCCAGAGGACTGATCATACTGTGTTCCCTGACTAGCTACCAGAGGGCAGTGAAACCGGAATACTTTAGGCCACCAATGGTGGTTGGAAGTTTTGTGGAATGTGTATGGGAGTGAAAGTGTGTGAATGAGTTAGACAATTCACTCCAAACTCTGGTTTGAATGAACAGGGCCAAAGCAAGATGTGGAGTCCTAAACTGTGGTTCAAGGACCATCCTCATATGGCTTAGGTCAGCACTGAGGTGATAGCCAGGATCACTGGCCAGCTAATGCTAAGAAGGGCCTGAAATATATCTGCAAGGAGACTGGCCAATGATGGACAAAGTAATTGATGTCTCTCTCTCTTGTCTTTCTCTGTGGGTGGCATGAACCATGGGATGGATTCAGAGCAAGTCCCCTCTGTTAGAAGTCATGATCAAAAATTTTAAGAAGGGATTTAGTGGAGACTATGGGCAGATGCTGTCTTGTGGGAAAATCCATACCTTCTGTGAGGTTGAATGGCCATCCTTCCAGGTTAAGTGGCTGACCCGGGGCATATTGGGAAGTGTTCTGATCCAGAGGCTTTGGTAGGTTGCTGCAGGAGACCACAGACCAGCAGATCAATTTCCCTATATATTTTCATGTTTGCAGGTAGTTATTTGTACCCACACCTTGGCTGATGGAGCCCAATTCACAAGTTCTGGTTGCCACTGTAGCCTGCTCAAACAGCCCCCCAAAGGAACAGCACCTATTTTCTCAGGCAACTCAATGGGCCCACTTCTAGAGCATCCACCCCCTTATAATCAGAGAACACTGACCCAAGGCTGGAGCCAGAGACCTTCAGCACACATGGCATCTAGCCCTGAGGCTGCCATGCCACCAGACCAGAACCCATCCCACATGGAAGTGCCAGAATCTTCTCTCTACCAACCCATGCCAAAGTCCTCTGGGCTGTCCTGTGCCCACAAATGATAGGTGCTTGGACATTAGAGAGAGCTCCCATTACCATATGTAGCACCTTACACCCTTTCTTTCCTGAAGACTCAGTCTGGGTAAAGGATTGGCATCAGGAAAGCCTCAAGCTGAGGTGGAAAGGGCCACTAACAGTCATTTTGACTACCCCCAAGGCAGTCCAAATGGAAGAAATCCCCACATGGATTCACTACACTCAGGTGAAAAAGACAGCGACTCCAGGGTAGAAATGCTCAAGGGATCCTTACCATGATACCAGAATCATCCTGACCCAGAGGAGACATTCACTGGGCCAAAGGACACAAAACATGACCTTGAGGACATTGTCAAAAGACAACAGCCCTGCTCTAGTCACATAGGAAGCTGACTAGTCTGTGCATGGTGGAAGCCTGAGGATGCCATTCATGGGAGGACATCCTCCTTGGAGACTGGTTGTAATTAACGGTCACCCCTTGTTTTTAGCTGCTCTTGGGTCTGTAACTTTGCTCTTTGCTATAGCCCTATCTGAAATCACCCCAGATGATTGCACACATGGCAAAAGTTATCTGCTGATCTTGGTCTTCCTCTTGCATTTAGGATGTGTAGCTGGTATCATCTGCTTTTACTGCTTTTACTACTTTTACATTTTTCATGCCAAAAATTGTATACTCAATGGGCACAATGCCAGGGACAGATGATGACTGTGTATCATCCCTGTTTTTGTATCATCCAGACAGGAAACAGTTAATACTGTTTTATTTTCATACCTATTACATTTGTAATGGACAGATTGTAGGGATTTGTACTCACAATCTGTTTATATATAAGATATGTAAACCAAAGGATGATACTCCATCCATCTGCTTCAACCCCAAGACAGGGACCACTTGGGAATTTGAACTCCAGATAGTAAATAGTTGGGGAAATAAGCTGGGACCCCTGATAAACATGACTAAGAGGACAAAACCTGGAGAATTAGTGACCATACAGTTTGATACCTGTGCAGCTGTGACACCCCTTAATTACACCATTTTTACTCACCTCATGACTTGCAGGGACCTGACATGTAAAAGAGAGTACAGCCAAGATGATAAGTATATGTGCATTTGGAAAGGTTCACAGGAACTGAGTATATATTATGACCCCCAAGAGTTTGACTGCCCTCATTGGTCATGTATAAAATGGGTGACCTGGCAGACAGGCTCCCCAATAAATAAATGGAAGTCTCCTTTTTCTTGCAGACACAAGATGTGCAAACCAGTTGCTGTTAATATTCTAGACCCTCAACACCACAAGTGGAAAAAAGGCAAAGGTTTCAGGCTTTGAATATATGGAAGAAGCCAAGATCCAGGAACCCTGATCCACATCAGGAAGCTCACCTATTTCCCAGCTACTTCTAGTTTTCAGGTCTTTCACTCTTTTCGTGAGGAAATGACTCAACCTTTACCAGAGATCCCCTCTGTAACCAAAAACCTTTTGATGGTCCTAACAGAAAATATAGCATGCTCCTTAAATATCACCTCATGCTATGTATGTGGGTGAACCTTGATGGTAGACAAATGGCCATGGAAAGCCAGGGAATGGGACCCTAATGATAAAAAACCCTCAAATTGGGTACAGATTATAAAAGGGTCATGAAGCCATCTATACAGGGAAGTAACCCATGGATCCTAAAGACCAGCATCATTGGAAGATGATGTCTCACTTGAAAAGGAAGAAAATTTCAGGTCCAGGTAGGAGAACTGACTTGCCTGGGGCAGAAATTCTATAACAAGACCAAAAGGAGTACAGAATGGTGGGGAAAAAAAACTGAAGTCAACCCCTTAGCCCAGATCCCAAACTTGAGCACCAAATTGAATAACATGACTGCTTCCATCTATTGGTCAGCTCCTAAGGTACTATATTGGATATGTGGAAATAGAACCTATGCTGAACTCCTAGCAAATTGGGCAGGAAGTTGTATATTGGGCACTGTCAAAACATCCTTCTTCCTCCTGCCCTTGCACTAAGGGGAATTGTTGGGCTAACCTGTATACACCCCCTCCTGTGAGAAAAAGAGAATAACCATAGGTCATTGGAAAGATGATGACCGGCCATCAGAGAGAATAATCCAATACTTTGGGCCGACCACTTGGGCCAAGGATAAAATGTGGGAATATTGAACACCCATTTATATATTAAATAGAATAACTAGATTACAAGCTGCTCTAGAAATCATTACCAATGAAACTTCTCATGCACTGAATCTCTTAGCTAAGCAACAGACAAAAATTCAAAATGCAGTATATCAAATTAGATTGGCACTAGATTACCTAATAGCTAAAGAAGGAGAAGTTTGCAGGAAGTTTAATTTAACCAATATTTGACTTTAAATAGATGATCAAGGATAGGTGATAGAAGAGATCACCAAAAGGATGCTGGAGTTAGTCCATGTACCAATGCAGACCTGGAAAGGGTGGGATCTGAGAAAAAATGTCCAGAGGATGTTTCTCAACTTTAGGTGGTTTTAAAACCATGGTGGGTGTATTCATTATCATGGGGATCTGCTTAGTTATCCCCTGTCTGCTACCAGTGGCAATGTGGCCCTTGAATTTTATGGAAGAAACTACCATAGATAAGAGAACAATCTCCTGTATTTTGTGGGCTAAAAGATATCAATCTAGGGGGGACTACATAAAAGAATATTGATGAGACAGAGCACAATGAGGAAAGTTAACATAAAAGGTGAGGCTCTTTAGCAGTCTCAAAGGGGCAATGAGTGAGGAACCCACCTCCCAAGGTGAAATTGGGCAAGTATGGGTTAACTACATTGCTAAGCTCCCTGAGGAAATTGATGGTTACGACCTCAGGTATAATGTAATGTCAGCAGAGCATAACAGACTTAGAAAGTTCCACAAGAACTCACCGCTCTGTTTTGACCACTGCTCACTCCCTTAATCCCTGCTCTGCTTCTGTAACTTCACTTCACACTAATTTCCAATGAAAAAATACCTCATAGAGAAAAAACAATATAAGAGTAGAGAAAAAGCTTTGTCTGGGGCTCTCAAGGAGATGCAAGTCCCTTGATGAGATGCAGGCAAATAAATTGCTCTTTGCTCCTAAACTCCATGTCAGGTATTCTGTTGGGATCCTGTTCATTTTCCTACTTCAAGCCAGCCAGGAGCAGTGAGTCTCTTTTCCCAAGTGCCTGTCAGGATGCATGCCTCTCAGGATCAGGGACTTACCTCCTGCCTGGGTATGCCAGAATGGCTTCAAGCTAGTTAGATTTATAAGCTTAGTTTTGTGTGCTTGCTGCTAACCAAATCCAAGGAGGTCATATATTTCTGAGACATTAGAGGAACCTACTTGCCTCAAGTCAGTATCTCACGTTATACAGGTGGGTGTCTTTTATAATAAGGAAGAGAAGGGATGTTTGCACAGAGACATGATGTAAGGAAAACTCTTAAGGAGATCTTCTCATGAGATCTGAACCTTCTCCACATTCTCTTAGCCTTGTAACAATACCATTTCCCTAATTAACTGGTCTGGTTCCTGTTCATAGAACAGACCATCCCAAACTAACAGGCCCTCAGCTCCAGAAGAATAGAAAACCTTAAACAAACACAAAATGGACCAGTGATCATGGACTAGTACAGATGACACGATTTCAGAATATTTTTTAGCTTCCTTATACTCTGCTACACCTTATAAACAACTTACTCTGTAACACAGCTGCTGTTCTGGCACTTTGGAGCCATTGGCCCTTCTCAGGTCTTTATCTTAAATAAACCCTGTCCTTGCTGCAAGTTTTTTCTCTCCCTCCTCTCTATTTCTTACATTTGGTGGCCTGTACAGGGATGAGAAGGGGATGATCACCATCCTCCTTTCTGTTCTGCTTTCCTCCACCCCTTAGCAAAGTGCATGACCCAACTGGAATTTTGGAGTTTCTCTCTTTGCCTTGAGGACCGAATTGAAAAGGAGTTCTGGGTGGTGAAATTTGAGCATCTGGTGCCTCCAAAGGACCACCTGACTGGGGAAGGAAAGACATGCTTCACCATGGCTGAACCTCTAGGCTCCCCTCCAGGCAAAACAAATGATTTAGAACCTCATACAGCATAAGGCAGTTCATGGGAATTCATTCCTGGTCCAGAACCTAGTCAGGGGTTAGAACCTAGATGGAGCCGCAAGCCAGATTGCAGAAATTGATAGAAATGTGACTTTATACAATACATTCTCATTGGTCTAAACAGGGCCTCCATTAAGTCTTTCAAATTTAACAAACTTCAAAATTCTGTCAAAACCTCCAAGAAAACTCATCCCAATTTATGGCCTGATTCACAGAGACACTAAAAGCTCACACACACTTTGATCCCTCCTCAGCCAAGGGGCTTTTTATTCAAGACTTATTTCAAGACTTATTTCATGATGTCAGACAGCCCCTGACATCAAAACAAAGCTCAAAATATTCAAAGATTATCCTCAAACTCCTATGGCCAATTCCGTGACCACTGCTTTCAGGGTCTCCCAAGATGGAAAAATTGACAGACAGGTCTCCATAAAACCCTCCAATAAATCTTCCCTACAGCTTCTCACAACAATCTGGCCAGGCCAGCTATCTAGCAAAATCCTAATCCCCTAAGCCTTGATTTCAAGGGGGCATTGGGCAAAACAATAACCAAATCCGTGGCACCCCAGGAAACCCTATCCCATGTGTACCTTAAAGGGTCACTGAGAGATGGACTATCCTTGCTCCAACATGGGAGTGGGCCAGTAAGTCTCACACCCTGCCCTGGTGATCTGTTCTTCCAGCTGAAGATTGAAGGGGCCCCACAGCTCTTACACTCTGAGCCCATTACCACAAAAAAGCCCATGGTATATCTTCTGATCAAAAGTAAATCTATCTCATTTCTTCTCACATTGGGGCCACTTATTCTTCTTTGTCAACAATCTTGAGACCTACAGTTAAATCTTCAGTATTGGCAATGGAATTTGATGATCAGGATTTTCATCCCTCCATGACAGAATCCTTAAATGGCCCACTCCTGGTGGTGCCATAGTGCCCCATTCCCCTCCTGGGACAGGATCTCCTTCTTGAGCTCTGGGCAACAGTTACCTTCCAAAATCCTCCTGCTCTCTCCATACATTCTACCCTTTTTCTCCTTATTTCTTACTCCAATCCCTCATGTCCACCCCAATTCTCAAGACCCTTCCAACTTTACTTATACTGACCCTGCCTCAGGCTGTGCCCCTCAACTCACCTAAACAGTCCTATTTCTAGACTTTACAGGCATCCCTGACTTATCCGGCCAGGCTCCAAGCTGGCATATTGGCCCAACTCCAACTCTCAACAATACAGTGCTTCAATATGTTAATTGTATCTTAGTTTACAGACCCTCTCCCCAACTGTCATTCGGATACCTCTTATTCCTCAGCTTAGCTATCTTTCTCTGCCTCTGGTTTCCCAACTTCAGCCTCATAGCCAACTACTTTATAATGCTTCCCCCAAACCCATACTTTCTTCTCCCTGGCTCAAGATATCATTCACAACTGCCTTCAAACCATGATCTCAATCACTCTTCCAATATACAAAAGCTCCCAGTTGGGCATAAGGTGTTCTAACTTCAGATACATACATAAACAATACTCAATCATGCCCCACAAAAACCACTTCATAATAGACAAAACTCACAGCCCTAACCCAAATGGTTATCCTGAATTCCTCCCAGATTCATCCAAACTCCAAAATGCCTTAATCACCTTGACTCTCCTTCTTCCTTTGTTCCAAGATCTCAGCCATTAAACTCTACCATCCCTGGCAAGATTTATTATCCCTGAGCCCCTCCATAAATGAACTAATATATGGTCTCCCTATTCTTCTGGACCAGACTTCCCCAACTCCTTCCTCAAAAAAAAAAAAAAAAAAAAAAAAAAAAACTCTGAGTCACTTCAGGCAATTTGATCCCTTATATAGCACAGTCTGACTCTTTCCTTCCCCAGTCTTCACATTCACTCTCATGACTTGTGTTTAGATGTCCCCCCAAAGCCTGATGTGGTCATAGATGAAGCTTTTGTAGAGGTGGCTGGATCTAGACTGTGTGATTCATTCATGGTGCAATGCTGGGATTAAGAGTGTGTGATTTGTAAACTGGCCCACTGACTGGTTTGGCACCACCCTAATCCTGGGAGCCTAGATAGAGTATGAAAGGGACAGAAAGATGCTGTAAAGTTCCCTCCCTTGTTTCTTTTACCATCTTCAGCCCACCATGAACTGTTCTCCTCTGTGAATCCACCTTGCCTTGAAGCCAGCTGATAATGGACTGAAACCTCTACAAACTGTGAGATAAATAAACATTACCCCTTTAGCTCTGAGTGTTAGGTATTTGTCTCAGGAACAAGAAACTAAATAAAACACTAAGTATTCCATTCATCCTTCACCTAAGCCAATAGTTCCCACTACACCCCATTTCCTACTGCACTTCCTATTTACTTCCTTCTTATTTACTAACTTAAATCCAAAAATATCAGGCCATTCCATGCCTCCTCCCTGTACCTCACTCACATAATGTGCCCGCTTTATCCTTTCCCTTGTACAAACATTCTTTCCCTCAACCTCAACTTCATTCTCGAAATAATCACTGCCCTCTTGCTCCAGGACACGTTCATGGAGTTTAATCCAACCCAAATCTGTTTCTTCACCTTTTGCCTCTACTTTCTATTAATCCAGCCAGTATGTTACCTCCCCCTTCTGTCAAAAATCAAATTAGCCACTGCTGTTGACACTGGGCTAGACAAACTAAAAGGCAGGTGCAGCCTTCCCCTAATCCAATGGCTGCCCATGCTGACAACCTCAGTTCCCAAGAACAAATAAAATTAAATACTCTGGTGCACAAAGAGAAAGTTCCTGCTGCTGTCCAGATCTTGACCTACCCCTTGACTGCTGTGCTATGCACCTTGCCTAAGTAAACTTTCCCCTTCCTTCACCATTTCCCTACTCTCTATTAAACTCACAAACTTGCAAGATTAAATCTACTAGCTTGCTGCTGTTGTGATGCAAAACCACTGAGGCCTAAACTTGCTCACCACAAAATGGTGAGCTCTGTGCCTTTCTCCAGGAAACCTGTTGTTTCTTCATCAACATGTCCAGACACACACATGATGCCATCAAAAGACCATGTGATCAAGCCACTGGCCTACAAGATCAGACCTTATCCTGAACACTTCCTGGCTGGCTGACTACTTTTAGGATCTCCTGGCTCCTACCCCTTCTTGGACCCATTGTTTTATATCCCTCAAAATCATATTTGCTCTTTCTCTCTTCCAGATCCTGTCTATTTTAGTTGAAATACAGATGTCTCAGTTCAGTAATTACCACTACCAGCCCCACAACTCTGCTCCCACTCAGACTAAAGCAGCTTCTTTAAGGGCTCACATGTCTGTTCTTACCCTTCCTAATTACCATGTTTCAAAGATTCTCAACAAAAGAACTACGGTTCACTCACAGACAGTTACCAAAGACCATGTCAGTATGGTAGACAGCTAAGCTAGGTAAAAATTGTATAGAACACCAGACAGGGCTAGGCCTCCAGGGGAATCAATACAGAGGATAAAAATACATTATAACTGTGGCAAGAGGCACATCTGACCTCAAGATAAAGATAAAATGACCAGGCCTACATCCTTCTTCAATGGATGAACAATGGATTAGAAATTGTGCTCACCTGGTAGACATCAGTCACCCCACTGGGTGGCTGGAACCCCTTGCTTCATCTCTTCCTAAAAAGTTCCTTGTTCTTTCCATATACACTTGATAAATGACCTGCTTCCCCATTGGATGAATAATATTGAAGTGGCTAAACTTGTAATCTTATTGGTTGATCATTGTTTTGTCCCACATTGCATCCACTTCATGATATTGTACCTAATGGGTTCATGCGTATATGAAAGGTGCTTGGTCATCCTGGCAGTGTTCCAACATGGCGACAAGCCCAAACAATATATTACCCACTTTCTCCTTCTTCTTCCCGGCTCAAGATAAACTTCCTCTCTCCACTTTGCACATACACCAAATATCCACCAATCCCCTTCCATAATGTCATCTTACCTGCCCCTCCAAACTCCACACCCAGCTAAGCCCAATAAATTCTTTGTCCTGCTGCCTCCTCCTCTGAGGTTTTCTTGCACACTACTGCAGCCCTCCCATGCCAACATTAAAGGCTTTTCTCAATTTCTTTTCTTTGTCTTTACTCATGCCAAATTTAATATTTTGGTGCCATGACTAGGATTGGTTGGGGCATGTTGCTCCTAGGGTTGCCCCAGCTCAAGCTCCCCCCACCAGTGAGCCACCCTTCCTCCTTTTCTTGCCCTGCCTTTGCTGCTGCAAGCTTCCATCCAACACCAACACTCATTGCCTCTCACAGGTGAGCGAATTGCTCTCCAGGAGTTTCTGATTTTATCTCTTTCTCTCAAAAGTCATTGGCCAACACCAGAACTCCCTCATATCCTTTTCTTTTTGTGAGTACCAGGGTCGACCTCAGGACCTCATGCGCCAGCAGGCACCTGTGCTGCTGAGTGATATCACCAGCCCTTTTTTTGTATGTGGGTTCCGGGAGTCAAACTTGGGCCCTCGTGCTTGCCAGGCAGGCGCTTACGCCACTGAGCCATCTCACCGGCCCTCTCTTATATCGTTTGAGACACCCCTCTATCCCCGAGTTGATGACCAATGGTGCCAGTGGGCAATCCTCTCCTCACACACCCCAACAAGGGTGACAACCCCCTTAGGGGTGGTGCTCAGCTTTTGCCTTTTGGCTCACCTCCAATTAAATCGCAATGTGAAACATTCCTTCCCAGCCCCCAATACACACTCCGCTAGGTGCCTTTTAAAAATCTTAACACCCTCAGTATCTGGGAGACCACCAAACCTAAAAAATATTTTTTTTCTACTAGACAGCATGGCCTCAATACAAGCTCTATAATGGCAGCCTCTGGCCCAAGGAGGGTACCTTTGATTTCAATATCCTCCATGATCTAGACAATGTTTGCTATTGCAGGGCAAACGATCAGAAATCCTTTATGTACAAGCCTTTTTTGCTCTCAGGAGATGTCCCTCACACCTCCAGGTGTGTGGGGCACTCCAAGTACTCTTGGCATACTCCACATCACCAAATCCCCTCCCTGATCATCCAGCTGACCCTATTGATGACTTTCCTTTGGCTTTTGCTCCACAGCCACCCCAGCTTCCCCAACCCACTCTCCCTCCATCTCTACAGCCATCCTTAATTCCCCAATCAGCTCTCCCTCCATCTAATTTACTTCTTCCCATCTCTCCTCCCTCTTCTGCACCTTTGGCAACATCTTCTCCCTTTCTCTCCTCACATTCTCCACCACCATTCTCTCCCCCAGCACACGATATGCAATCTAGCTCCTCCCACCGGCAGCCATCTTGTGGTCACCAGTCATATGATGGCTGCAACTCTTCACCCAATGATAGTCAGCTACCATCTTCTCCACCTCAATCCCTACTTCCCCTCCTTAAGGTCTCTGGGCCTAAGGTCTAGTCTGCTTCCATTTTCCCTTCACTCTCTCTGATCTCTCTTACATTTCAAAATGCCTTGACTCCTACTTCGCAGACCCATCCAGATATAGAAAAGAGCTCCAATTTGTTATTAATTCCTATGACCTTCATTACAAGGACCTATGTGAAATCCTCACTTCCACTCTGTCTCCACAAGAAAAGGTCCAACTATGGGATTGCTGCCCAAGCAGAGGCTGATCATAGATATCAATTAAACGCTAATCTCCCTGCTGGGACAGCAGCTGTCCCTAATGCAGATCATTTTGGGACTATCAGGGCAACAATGGATCCCAGTGAGTGAATTGGATGATTGGTTGCATCATAGTGGGATTAAACAAAATTGCCCATAAGCAAACTAATTATCAAAAACTTCATGAACTGATTCAGCCCTCTGATGAAAACCCTGCTGAGTTTCTCTCCCATCTCACTGACATCCTCATTAAGTACACTAACATGGACCCCCAATCACCTGAAGTGATCACCATTAATAACTCTCATTTTATCTCTCAATCAGCCACTGAAATTCAAGCTAAACTCAAAAAAGCAGAACTTGGCCCTCAAACCTCATAGGGAGGCCTCCTTAATCTGGCATTCTGAGTCTTTAATAATAGAGAGGAGCAACACAAACAGGAAAGCCTTCAAAAAACAAAACTTAAATGCCAACTTTTGGCTGCAGAACTCAGGGCTTCCATTTGGCCTAATAAAGGTCCAATGCCTAAAAAAGGGGAAACCAGCTCCCAAGCCCCTCATGGACCATGCTTCAAGTTCAGAAAGGAAGGACGCAGGGCGTGAGTCTGCCCCAATGCGCAGCCACCACCAGGACCTTGTCCCATCTGCAATCTCAAGGGCCATTGGAAGTGTGATTGCCCTGCCCTCCAGAGAGTGGGTAAGTCATCTAACTCCCTACACTGACAGGAGATCCCATCGCCGCCACCAGACTCATCACTAGCCAGCCTCCTGGGCCTTGCCTCTGAAGAGGATTGATGGGGCTTGGGGCCCATGGCCCCCATCAAGGTATCTTTTTCAGAGCCAAAAATCTTGCTAGACATCTCAGGAAAGACACTCTCTTTCCTTATCTACATGGGGGCCACCTATAGTGTTCTTCCTGAGTTTTCAGGCCATTGTACCCTATCCAAAGCCTCCACTGTGGGAGTGGATGGCCAACCTACACAACCCATCCAAACAAGACCCATTCCCTGTTGATACCAAACTCTCTTTTCACTCATAATTTTTTTGTTATCCCAACCTGCCCCACACCACTCTTGGGCAGGTATCTTCTCCAAAAACTTAACTTCTCTTTCACTTCCCTCCCCATGGCTCTTGTCCTTCAAACTCAATCACAACACAATGCCAGTTCCATTCCCCCTCTTCCTTCCTCACTTGTAGATCCTATAGTCTGGGGCATCTCTAGCCCCACTCTTGCAACCCACACTGCCCCTGTACTGATTTGCCTTAAAGACCCTTCAGGTTTTCCCTGTATTCCCCAATATCTGGTAGCTCCCAAACACCAATAGGGGCTTTAACCTATAATCAAACGCTTATTAACCAATGCCTTCCTTAAGGCTACCCATTTGCCCTACAATACCCCTATTCTACCAGTACTCAAACCCAAATGGCTCCTATCGATTAGTCCAAGATCTCAGGGTCATCAATCACGTGGTAACACCAATTCATACTGTGGTGCCAAACCCTTATACTATGCTCTCCCACATTCCTCCATCCACTTCCCACTTCACTGTGCTAGACCTTAAAGATGAATTTTTCACTATCCCTCTGTGCCCCCGCTGTCAAGACTTTGCTTTCATGTGGACAGACCCAGACACTTTCCAGTCTTCACAACTTACATGGACAGTGTTACCTCAGAGATTTTGAGATAGCCCTCACTTCTTTGGCCAAGCCCTTGCTTCTGACCTGGAGACCCTCTACCTCAAGCCTAGCTCTCTTTAATACATAGATGACCTCCTCTGTTCCCCATCCTATGCTCTAGCCATACAACACATGACCACTCTCCTCGACTTCCTCTCAGGTCATGGTTATAGGGTGTCCCCTACAAAAGCCCAAATAGCATCACCAAAAGTCAAATATCTGGGACTTACCCTCACCCCCACCACTCGTTCAATTACTGGTGACCACAAAGCTCTCCTCCATGACCCCCAGGTGCCAATCACAGAAAAATAAGTTTTATCTTTTCTTGGTCTAGCTAACTTCTTTTGCCTTTGGATTCCTAACTTTGCAACTGTAGCCCAACCTCTTTATAAAGCATCCAAAGTTTCCCTGTCAGAGTCTCTCAATCCTACAACTCCCATACATTCTACCCTCTATAAACTAAAGGAGGACCTCTTAAGGGCACTTGCCCTCACCCTCCCAAACCTGACTCAACCCTTTATTCTATACAGCACTTCTCAAAACCACAATGCTGTGGGAGTCCTGGGACACAAAAAGGAACCTTCCTTTCAGGCAGCCATCTACCTCTCAAAACAATTAAACAACACAACATGAGGATGGCCTCCCTGTCTCAGGGCTCTTGCTGCAGCAGCCACATTAAGACAAGAGGCTAAAAAGTTCACTTTAGGACAATCAATCACGGTTTACTCACCTCATAGCCTTAATGAGCTCATTTTACACAAAACAGTCCTGGCCCTAATGACTCCTTCTCTTCTACAGCAGGTTCACTTGATACTCATACAAGAACCTTCAATCACTATCTCCACCAACACTTCCCTCAACCCAGCCACCTTACTCCCCACCTCTGATGGGACCCCTCACTGTAATTGCATTGAGTTCTTACAGATGACCCCTACCCCATTGCCCCACATCAGCAGCACTCCTTTCTCTACAGCCTCTGACATATGGTTCATAGATGGCAGCTCTACTAACACAGACACAAAAAAAAGGCAGGATATGCCATAGTCAATGATACTAAGGTAATAGATGCAAGCCCATTGCCACCTGGGACATCTTCATAAAAGGCAGAACTCATTGCCCTCACACGAGCTCTCACACTGGCCAAAAATAAAATCTTAAATATCTATACTGACTCAAAATACACATTCAGCATCCCGCACTCCCATGCTGCTATCTGGCAAGAAAGAGGTCTAATTAACACTCAAGGAACCCCCATCACCAATGCACTCCTCATTCTTAAGCTACTACAGGCAGCACAGCTTCCAAAACAGGTAGCTGTCATTCATTGCAAGGGACACCAAACATCATCAGATCCTATTTCTCAAGGCAATAACTTTGCCAACATGCAGGCAACGTTAGCTGCACAACAACCTTACTCTTCACAACTTACCAGTATCACAAAACCTCCCACCTATCACCAATTATATCACAGTACTTTCCCTCCTTAGACACTTGTTATGACAACATACCAACTGTTACCTACCACAACCCATAAATGACATATCGCCAAAAGCCCCTATAATCCCTGGGGTCTTAATATATCTCAAATCTTCTAAGCCCACAGGAGTACAACCAGAGTTAACTGGACCCCACCTGGTCATCCTCACAATGCCAACCATGGTCAAGGTCACCAGCCTTCCATCCTGGTTCCAAATCACTCAGGTTAAATGGTGCCCCAACAATCCTGATACCTCTAACTCCAAGCCCTTATCTCCAGAGTGGTCATCACATTTCCTATCCCCCACTCACCTTCATCCCACAAAACTCTCCAGCAATCCTCCAACTTGACCCATGTACTGCTACCCTATCAAGTTTCTGGTCTTCTCCCTTCTATTGGTTATTCTCTTAACCATCGGATTCTGGGCTGTCTTACCCAGAAACTTCCAAACTGTACATAAAATAGCTTTTACTCTCTTCTTTGAGATAACGACCTTAGGATTTTTCACTCTTTTGTGTCTGATAGAAAATCCTAAACTTCACACTCTCAACGGCTCTGAAATATGATTAGTCTTCTAGGCATTGCATTCCTCCTACTTCCCACCTTTTCTAGCCCACCTCCTAGACCACTCCCAAGAGGTACCTACCCTTTCACTCTTTCCCTGACAGAAGGGGGAATAATTGCCTCCTGCAACTTCATGCCCCCAATTCCACACTCATTTTGAGATTCCCTACTGCCGCCTTAGACCTTACACCCAAACCTGGCACAACACCTTTGGATCATGAGCTCCTTTTCTCCTCCCTCTCCTGGGCCCCATAATCGTGATAATAATGTTACTTCTAATAGCACTCTCTTTTTAAACTTTTCTTGATATTTCTCCAATCCAAGATAAGAGCCTCACCACCCAAGAACTCCTCCTCCTGACCAACACACCTGGCACCAGCTTCTATGTGGGCATGAACCATCATCCCAATATGACCCCCTATCATGATGCCCCCATTCAGCAGGAAGCAATTTAAGAGAACCATCAGCCCTTATAACAACAAAAAGATGGGAATGATGGGTTCATGTCCATATGAAAGCTGCTTGGCCATCATGGCATCGTTCCAACATGGTGAAAAGCCCAAAACAACAATATATTACCCACTTCCTCCTTCTTCTTCCCAGATCAAGATAAGCTGCTTCTCCACTTTGCGTGTGTGCCAAATATCCACCAATCCCCTTCCTTTACATCACCTTGCCTGCCCCTCCAAACTGCACACCCAGCTAAGAATAATAAACTCTTTGTCCCACAGCCTCCTCATGTGAGGGTCTCTTGCATTCTACTGCAGCCCTCCCATGCTGGCATTAAAGGCTTTGCTCAATTTCTTTTCTCTGTCTTTACTTGTGCCAAACTTAACAGTACCCACCTCGTGATTTTGCTCCCACCTCATGATTTTGCTCTATACAACTTACTCTGTAAAATGGGGCCCATAGCAAACCATTTTTCCATCCCCCTCCCATTTCCCAGGAGCTGTCACTCTCTCTATCTCCCTCTCTCTCAGTAAATATTTCTACTCTTAATCTCTGTTGTTCATAGAAATCATTCGATTTTTAAGAAAATGAGCTCAGTATATCTAATATCTATCTAGCAGGTTGGGAGTTATATTTATTTCTCTTATATCATCAGGAAAACTCTTTTTTGTGGAAAGGAACCTGGCTGCAGTCTCCTGTGACAGGCATCTAAATATTCTGAAACATATTTTGAGCCAAAGAGAGGAAAGAGTATTTGTTATGTGCTCAGTTGGAGGAAGTTTGGAGATATTGCTTACCTCTACAAGAAAAAATGTAATGTTTCTAGTTCTGTTTTGCAATGCCAGTTACATTAAGTCTCTATATATTTCTTTTTCTTCCTTTTTCTTTTTATAATTTTTCCTTCTATTAAATTTTGCTTGCAGTTCTTATTTTGAGAACAATATAATACATACTTTTTTGACTGTATTGAGAAATTAAAGTGATTCTAATTTTTACAACTTGTAAATGTATCATGAACATAGAAACTCATGCATATTGGATACTATCTTTATAACTTTCAAGATATCAGTAAAATAACTGATGCTATTTTTTTCTTTGCAGTTTCTACCCTCAAGTAGAAGAATCAGTTAAAATAGAAAAAAATGCTCTAAATGTTTTTGAGTTTAAGGAAACATCATTTCCAACAATTCCTTTTCTCCTAATGAAGCTTTACATAATTAAAAAACATTTTAAAGCTCATTTAAAGACTACCTGGCATTTCCTAGTGTATACTAACCTCTGAAGATCAAATTATCACATTTATGCTCAACCAAAGAGAAGATTATTTGTGAGCATTATGGGAACTTACCATTTCTTTGGGGTAGTCCAGCCATAGATGAAGATATCTGTGGCAGCCTTCCACACTCAAATAGTTTACTAAATATAGCATAAAAGACTTAATGTTCTTTCACTATAGTCTTTCTATACCACTTAGCATAAATATCAATATGACATTTAAGCTATAATAATTTTTAACATTTGACCTGTTTCATTTTTATTTTCTATGTTATCTTGTGAAAGAACATTGTTCTGCAGGGGAACTTTGTTTCAAAGTCTGATCAAAATTTTTAGAGAAGAAATATGTAGAAAGGCTTAGAGAGCTTCCCCATCTTGCTGTGTTGATTTGGGCAAGTAACTTCGCATCTTTCTCCTGGCTTCAATTGACTGTACAGTAATATGAAAATGATTACACAATCAGATTATAACTTTTAAGAGAGAAGGGTTCTATACAACAATTGGATTGTAACCTCTAGCATATATATATATATATATATATATATATATATATATAGCAACCTAATTGGCCCACTGGAACTCCAGATATTTGAAGTGTATATTTTTATTTGAAATACTTCTTTGTCTTCCTCAAAAGATTATTCTAAAGATTGAGACAATAAATATGAAAATGTTTTAAATATCAAGAATTATATAATTGATATATTTAACCCACAATTAAGAATAACAAATAGTAATTCCACTTTTTAAAGCTCTTTCACATGAATTTTATCCTTGATCCTAATAATTATTTTATGAGGTGGATAATCTTATTATTATATTTTATAAATATATAAATTGTGTCACAGTATTGTAGACGGCTAAGTTAGAAAGATATTAACATACAATCAGAGAGAAATTGTGCCCTCAAGGAAATCAACACACACAAGAAAATAACTTAGAATTATGGCTGGAGGCAAATCTGAAGAGATCCAGGCCTAAGGATGGCAGAAGCAATAGCAAGGGATGCATGCCTCCCTAGAGATAAGCAACTACTTGAGATTATACTGTAATTAACACCACCTGGTCCAATGGGCCCAGCTAGGTATCAGATGCATATGTGAATGACCAAAACATCCTCTCCCTTTCCAAAATGCCTTTGTACTTTCCATATACCCTTGCTACGTGATTCATTTCCCTTTTGGATCAATGGTAGCTAGGTGGCTATACTTGCAATCCTATAGGTTAATTGTAGTTTCACCCATTATGTACCCATCTTGTCATTTTGCTGTATAATTTACCCCTAACAAAGGGACTCAGTGACTACCAACTCAGGATCCTACCTAGAAATCCAGGAGCTATTATTCTTCTCTTTATTTAAAAAAATAAATAAACTCACCTAATAACCTCCTTATGACTTCATTCCTTGTTGTGAGACCATGAACTCAGCTCATTTGACATCTAACAAGTTGGGAGTTATATTATCCCTATATCACTCAGCTAGTTAGGAATAGAGCAGAGATTTTATTCTAGGAATTCTTGAATTGCCATGAACTTGCTTTTTGTTATAACTATTCTGTTCACTATTATAATAGGCTAAATATATGAAAAGTGAAATACTGACCCAGGTATTGAAGTAATATCTATGTTTAATGGTAGCATACAGTTTATTGTTTTCCACTCTGCTTTACAAACATTCGATTTATTGTTAAAGCCACAATATTATTAATGATGAAACTCAGGTTTTTACAGGACCAGAATTAGCATTTTATCAATGGTGCATTATCAATAGGAAAGAAAAAACAGATCTTGTGTTAGAATGGAAAGAAGGTAAATTTCTCATTAATAAAACTTATGGAAAATATTTAAATGTTGAGTTCTCACGTTGAGTTGCTGATGCCTGTTCTTTGAGTTTGAATAGAAATAAAACACTGGCTACACAGAAATTAAACTTCATTTTAGGACCAGCAAGACAGCTCAGTGACACAGGTGCCTGCTGGCTCACAAGGTCCTGAGGTCGACCCCCGGTACCCACAAAAACAAAAATAAATAAATAAATAAATAAATAAATAAATAAATAAATTTTATTTGTATCTTCTAATGGCCAGGGTCTTATACTTAATGATTTCTGAAGAAGCATGTTTTAGTTTCATCATATGTAAACTACCCTCCTTCACTTACCATTTTGAGATCAGCAATTCAAAGTGACATTTTTCTTAAGTCAATGACAAACACATATGCTTCATGGTGAATGATTCTAAAAGACTGTTGTTTGATATGGTGCTGCTTTATTTCTCTTGAACCTGGTAGGCATCTTTCACTATTGGGATGAAAAATATTGTTTGTCCTCAGCAAGGTTACTATTTGAGATGAGCATTAAAAGATTGCTATAAGCCATCACAATTACAACCTTGACTAGGAAAATGTAAGTTAATAAGCCTTCAACAAATTATTGTCTTTTTGGTCAATTTGTTTAGTGAACTGTTAATTGTAAAACTGAAAGACATGTTCAGTTTTCTCTATCTAATCTTTGTATTTTAACAGTGACACTTCATTGTGTGCAATTAACAAAGCCTAGGAGATTTATTAACACACTACTTCATGGTCAATGATACACACCATTTAAGACATAACACTGTAAAATGCACATTACCTCCTTTTGGCACTTACAATAATGCTTCATGAACTAGGAAGGCATATGTTAAACCAGATAAAATAGCATTACTAGCTGACAAATCTTATAATTTATTAGACAGTTAATTTATCAGCTTAAAAGACACTTAAAACATCTGTGCATTTAATGTATTTTTAATGTATCCAGTAAAACTTGCATAATTGCCTATAGTGCAATTTGTTTTTAGCTATGTTGCAAAATGTCTGCGTTTACTGTTTACATCTTCTTTAATTTTTCCTGCAAGGCTCATCACATCTGTGTCTGCACACTAACAGCCAGCGCCAATGATCACATTAAAAAAAACTCCTTAAACAAATGGTTCCCCATGAATGAACTATTCAAAAGTGCATGCTGCTTGAGACCCACGGATTATTAGCATTTTATTTCCACCCCCAGGGCAAAGGCAAGATTTCTAAATAAATAAATAAATAAATCAGGGTGTCCAAATCAGTAGGGTGCAATCTGTTTCAAGATTTCACAACACAATCAGACAGCAGCAGCCATTCATTTTGTATTTGGAGCCCATTATAGAATATATTTCTGTTGTATGAAGTAACATGACTTTTAGACTCCATTAGCAAAGCTGTTTCATTTAATAATTAAGATAATAGTACCCTGCTGATCAACTGCTTTAAGCCTAAGTAGTAACTATTCTTGTACAGAGCATGGTGCCAGAGATAAAACATATTTTATGGCTCTGATATATCAATTGGTTCTATTTGTTTACTTCCTTTGAATTGGTGGAATCTTTGTTAAAGATGTCTATTTTAATACATAATCTTTCACAGTAATTATGTCTAAGCAAAGTAAGGCTAGTTACTACTAAAGCAAAATGTCAAATCATGCATGTTGCCTCTAATAAAACAATTGAAAATTTGGAAATTAGTCTTACAAAGGGTTTGTAAGAGCCCTTTTAAGAGAGTGATGATTTCTTGTCCTAAAACATAATTTGTTTTCTTTTATCTTATATGAGCTTGTCCACAGCTACTAAGTTATTCATTTGTTTATTAGATTGTGATTTCTGCCCAAATGTAACTTATCCTTTCTACAGAAAGTTGTTTTTATAGTTTTTGAAGTTAATCTACATCTTTTAGGCTGCTTTAAGAACTTTAAACTATGATAGAAAGAGACAGAGACAGGTGTGCAGATATGAGTAAATAATAAAAATTAAAATATATGACAGAATTCCACACTTGAAGAAAACAACTTCTCCCATGGATTGGCCAGTAACTAAGGTACCAAATAAATGTTCCCAGGAATTCTCACCTAGTCCTTAATTTTTCATTACAGAGGCCAGTGTAATATAAACACAAATTCAGAAAAGAGAAATTTTATGCATTCTGATTTTCATTTTCTAATTTGTTTTCTACTGGTATATGTTTTTCTCTAGGCACATGCAAATGTTGGCAAACTACTGAGAAATATTTGTTTGCAAAATTTAATAGAAGGCACCATTGTCTAAATGTAAAACACACACGCACACATACACACGAATGAATCAATAGTTTTGGGATTTTCTGTAGCCTTTCAAAGCATTGCAATTGTAATGTAAATCTGAATTAAATTGGTCTTATGAAATTCTTCCAAAATAAACACCTTAGTTCCTATGAGGTTATTAAAGTTTGTAATAAGAATACATACTTACCCATTCAACCACAATCACCTAAATGGATTCTTTACTTAATTTATACTTTGTTTTTCTTGGTGCTGGAGATTGAACTCAGAGTCTTCATAGAGATAGAGTTTTGCTAAGTCACTAATTTGCGCAAATTAGGCTTGAATTTGCCATCTTTCTGATTCAGCCTCCTAGAATGCTGGAATAACAGGCATGCACAACCATCCTTTGCTTATATTTGCCTTTTATTCAAATGGACTGTTTGTTACAAAAGTAAGACCTTCCTGTGTATATATTTAAGTCTTTATAACTTGCTTCACACTCTTACAATGGTACCTACAAAGGGAAACACAGAGTCAGTAAATTGCCAGAGGTCCATTATCATATACACCTCAGAACTGAGGTGAAACCTCACAACTGTCAGCTAATCCAATTATTCCTATTTCATCACTGCTGCCACAAAAGTACTATTGTAGACAGGCAAGTTACATAAAAATTAATATATAGTCAAAAAGAGACTGGGCTCTCAAAAATGTCAGTGAAAATTACAGATATCAAAATTGTGGCTAGTAATACATATAAAAAGGCAAGTCATCAAGATTAAAGTCACAATGACCAGACATACACACTTCCTTAAAAGATAAATGGAAATTCAAGATTACAGTATAATTGGTACCATATAGTCCATTAAGTCCAGATATGCATCAGACATCCAGGTGGGTGACCAAACACCTGGACTGATCTTTTTCTCAAATTGTTCCTGTTTTAAGGGTCAAAGGTGGGCTGGTGAGATAGCTCAGGGGCATAAGCACCTGCCTGGCAAGCATGAGGTCCTGAGTTTGACTCCCAGTACGCATATATGAAAAAAGGGCCGGTGATATCACTCAGCAGCACAGGCACCTGCTGGCACGTGAGGTCCTGATGTCGACCCCCGGTACCCACACACACAAAAAAAGGGTCAAAGGTAAGCCAAGTTTAATAATGCTACTGATATTTTTATACACAGCTAAGTTAGGTAGAAATATTATAGGCAGTCCGACAGGGCTAGGCCCTTGAGGGAGCCAGTGCAGAAAATGAGATATATTGCAACTGTGGGGGAGACAGACACCTACCTCTGCTGAGGGCCAGACCTCAAGACAAAAGATAAAACAAATTCACACCCATATTTCTCCTAAGGGTAATTAGCAGGAATTGATATTCTAAATAGGTATGGATCACTTTGAGAAAGGCAGGAAGAGGCACTGACCCAACCCCCTACAGGAAGAGCCCCTGTTCTGTTTCATGCCCATGAGCTACATGACTTGCTTCCCCATTTGATCCTGATTTAATCTACATTACCTGAGCAGTTATACTAGTAATCTTATTGGTTGACCACAGTTTTGTCCCGCCTCATGCCCACCTCATGATTTCCCATTTGTCCCCACCTTGGACCTGTCTCACATCATGGTTTTGCTCTATAAAATTCCTTGGAAAAAGCAGGGTCCTTGGCAACCCACTTGGGACTCCTATCTCTCTCTCAGACAGAAACATTTTTTCCCCAATAAATATATTATGATCTTAACCTCCTTTGTTCCTAATATTCATTCTTTGGTCTTAGGGAACACGGAACTCATACTACACATCTAGCAGGTTAAGAGTTTCTTTCCCCTATGTGAATATGACCTTGCTACATGCCACATTTCCCTATTGGATCAATATTAATTAAGCACCTATACTTGTAATCTTACTGGGTGGATATAGTTTGACCCCAATTATACCCACATAGTAACTTTGCTGTACGAATTATGCCTGACAAAAGGCCTTGGTGAAATCCAATTTTCAGAACCCCTCCTGTCTTTCAAGAGCTATCTTTAAATAAACATTTCCTACTAATAAAATACTTTGTTCATTAAAATTCATTCTTTGATTTCAAGAGACACAACCTCAACACATCTGACATCTAACAGGTTAGAAGTCATATTTCTCAAATCATTTTGGAGGCCCCAGTAAGATAATGGTAAGGAGGTAAGAGTTTGGATTTGTTTCATGGTACCCCCTAAATATTTTGAGTGGATTCTGGATTACAATTCACTTAGATAATCAAAAATTATCATCCATTTTTGTGAGTTGCATATACCTTTTGTTGGTTGCTTGAGCTGTGTTAAAAACTGTGAGCAGAGGAGATTGTGATCTCTTCATATATAGGTTTCTTTGATGGGACATTTTTATTTTTGCATGCAGGGCCTTATATTCTTGTTTATTTATATGCTGCATTTAGACTTACTTCTATACCAGTTGCTCAATTTACTAGTATTCCTTTCTTGACTTGTTTAGCCATTACAAAATGGTTTGTTGTCTTATTTTAGACGGCGTTTAGTAATGACATTTTGAATTTCTAATTGCTTTGCAGCTCACACTCTTGTGCATGTCCAAGAATAGGGGATAGATTTTGGCATTTTGCCTCTGTTTGGATGGTTTGTTATCATTGTCAGTAAATGGTAATGTGCTTCTCTCTGTAAGCCTGAAAATTTTTTTTTCTTTTCAATTAAAAGCTCTTGAAACCCTAAAAAATGAGTGCTTATCTATAGGCATTCCTTTATTGACAATATATGTCCCATCTCTGTGTTAAAATGAAGTCAAAATTCCTGCTCATCCAGAAAGGCACACATGAGGGTTTTGGTTGGTACAGTGTCTGGGCAGAGGTTTTCTCCTCCAACTGACAGGACTTCCAGGAGAAAACATGCAGTCATTCAGATCGCTTGATCATTTGTTTAATTTTTTGCTGACAATGCTTTCCTTCTTAAACATGGCTGATATAGCAGGAATTACTTATAGCTTGTGCTTTTAGAAAGACTCTAGAATTATTAATGTGAGCTTTCAGAGAAAATAAGTCTGTGAGTTGATAAGGGTGGTTAGTCAGTCCTGATGTATCTTGTAGTTTCTCTCTAGATAGCAGCCACCTTCTCTAAAAACAAAACAAAGTGAAACAAAACAAAAACATACAAAACCCAAGAGAGATTAAAAGGAATGCCTTTTTTTCCTACTTGTTGTTTGCAGATAAGAAACTACATGACAAATTCTCTTACTCCTTTTAAGTATGCCTTTAAACACTGGAAGATATTTGACCTGCACACTCTGAGGAAGAGATGTTTAATATTTTTCTGCCCCCATGCATGACCTGCTTATCTCCTGGAGGCAAAATGAAATGCAAAGAGAGGTGTTGATTATGGTATTCTTTCACAGCTAGAATTATACTGTAAGAGAGGAAAAATGGTCAGAGGTGCATTATGCTCAGAATTTCTTTTCATTGAGAGGCAATAATTACTTATTTAATGTGTAGCTTTGGGTCACTAATAAACTAGATGCCTCTTGTCCTTAAGTCACAATCTGATGCATCTACAATTACTGAGCCTGAAATTTTCCTCCCTTGTCCTCTGTGCCATAAAGATGAGAACTGAACCCTATGATTATTTTAAATGATCAACTATTACTCAGGGAAGAGATGAGGAGCCCCTGAAAATAAAAGTTAAAATTACCTTTAACACTCTGTCACTTTAAAGGTAATAGTTACATCTGGCTATAGACACCTGTATAGCTGGCTTAGTTTTTTGGCCTCTAGTGTCCTTCTTAAAAATAGTCTTTGTTTTCAAATGTGTAAAAGTTTTTTTCTCTTGACTCTTATTACAAGAGATCTCTTTTAATTGATTACCTATTTGAAAAGTTCTGACCAGTCTATTTATAGTTGAAAACCTAAAAAGTTTAAAATGGTTGTTGTAGTTCAAGTTGGCCAGTACATCTTAGAGTGCACTGATTTAAGATAATTGTTTTGTGTGTTTATATGTTTGTTTATTTGTCTGTTTAAAGTGTGTTAAGAACTGTTTAAAAAATTTCTTTGAGGGCCGGTGAGATGGCTCAGTGGCTTAAGCGCCTGCCCAGCATGTGCGAGGGCCCAAGTTCGACTCCCGGAACCCACATATGAAAAAGGGGCCAGTGATATCGCTCAGTGGAATGGGCACCTGCTGGCACGCAAGGTCCTGAGGTCGACCCCCCGGTACCCACAAAAAAAAATTTCTTTGAGTTCAACAATTTATTTTTCTTTATTTGGCTATTTTTGAGATTTCCATTAAAAAACCTTTAAGTTTTCAGGGTAGTAAAACTTATTTAAAACATTACCAGATAAAGACTGACAAATTCGAGACTTCCATAAAAATGAAAGTCTTAAAGTTTGATAACATAAATATTTCATATAATTTAAATGTACATTATCCTTCAAAAGTTCTTCTTAAATTAGCTTATAGATGAATGAATACTGAAGACTTTATCTTTAAATTCTTGTGGTTCATATAGCTTCACAATAAGCAAATTTGTCTTTAAAGTTGGTAACATATTTCCATCCAAGTTCCTAGATAACCAAGATTATACGAAAAATCAGTTTTATAAATACAATAAGTATTATTGTTAGTGTACCATAATTTAAGAGGTTGGGCAAATATAATATATGCAGCTTTTAAAAGTTTAAACTGTTATCAGTCATCTAAAATAATTATTTTTGGCTATAATTAAAACGTTACATTTTCTATGTCTAAAACAATAGGGTTTTCTAAAATATTGAGATATTCATTGTTAAACTTACAAAACAATAAAGGCAAATGTTTTATATTTTAATAAATAAATTTATTTGGTTCTCATTGTTAGGATTTTGGTTACTAAAACATGAGCTTTAAGAGTTATGAAGTATTTAAATGTTAATCTATAAAATATTTTCAACAATCAGTTCATGATTGGTTAAATAAAAATCTAATATCTTAGTTTATGACAAAGCTTATATATTTTAGCATATATATAAACAAGCTATGCTGTTATTCTAAACTTTAAAGTTAAGTTTATAAAGTTAATATTACATAAGCTTAATACGTACAGGGTAACTAATAGGTGGTTCCATTTTATACAATATATGTTTAGACTTTAAACATATAAAATGATGAATATTTGACATCTCTTTAGATTTGTTCCTGATATTTAAACTTGACTTACATCTATTGGTTTAATTAAACAAATATATTTGTTATTATATAAATGAGTTACAGATGTATGTTGAATGATAAATCTATTTATCATAAACAGTTTCCTAAATACGTCAGAGCTGTAAAGATTTCCTTAATTCTTGTCAATAAATTATACCTCATAAAACCTTTTAAGAGTCTAAATTTGTCTTAAAAGTAAAAACCAAATATCTAAAGATTTCTATATAGCTGTGTTAAACTCACTTTACATTTGTGTTTCCAAATTGTACAGTCCATCAAATATACAAAACTAAAAAATCTTACCATACTGGTGATGTCTGCATTAAAGATTTTTTATGGTGGTAAAACTTTTTAAGTTCAAACATCTGGCTTTCTCTTATGTTTCAGCTACTTGCGATGAAATGTGTATGGCAATCCAATGTTAAACAGCCAGCCTGATGATGCAGATACTTTTTCATGGCTTTTTTTTGTGATTGTTATGTGTATATCATATACGTGTTACAAAAGTTAGAGATCCTAAAACACTGTGTGGTCCAGACAATGTCACTCTAAATATTAAAAGTTATACACTAATAACCTCTAAAGTATATCCATAGACAAATAAGCTCTTCTTAAATTATAGGGTATTAAAAGATAGCAAATTTAAACAAGGTTTCTCAATGTCATTTAATTTGATTTCAAGAGACATATACACAAAATATCTGACATCTAACTTGCTGAGAATTATATTTCTTCTATATAAGTACCATAGGAAAATACTAAACTGAAGTTCCTGTTCAAGTTAAATCTAATATATATATATATATATATATATATATATATATATATATTGTAAGAGAAATTTTCCCTTCTGGGAATGCACAGTCTATACTGTCCCCCTCCTCCCAATGTTCCAGGAATTGAGCTGTTACAAAGCTACCTAAAGTAGATAAAAACAAAACAAAGCTGACCACAGACCAGGGAACTGGGCTGCAAGATAACGACTGACCCTGGGCTAAGAAATTTGCAGGGATTGCAGATTGTGCTGTTCCAGACCACCTGCTGCCCATATTAGAAAACATCCTCCCTGCTCGGTCGGCCAGCCTAAAAACTCCCATATGAGTGTCTTCTCCCAATGAATGTAAAAAGCTGTTTAAACTAACCAATGCTATCTGCTTCTGTAACCGCGCTTGCAAAGACCCCTCCTCCCTTTATTCTATAGACATATAAGCCCTGCACAGGCAAACCTCGGGGCCCACTGTTCCTGCGTGTTCAGTGAGCCCCACGCATGCCTGGATAATAAAACCCCTTGCCCTTTGCATGAGAGAACGCTTCTTGGAGTCTTCCTTCACTCGGCGGGCGTCCCAACCCTAACATTTTGGAGGCCCCAGTGAGATTGGGGATTGCCCCCTGCATAGGAAGACCTCAACAGCTGCCTCTCAGGGTAAGTATGGCCATTCCTATCTCTCATTCTTTGTTTTACTTGGATCCTGATCTCTTGTGTCTTAGCATGGTCGATTTCAAGGAGCTAGAGCTTCTTGATCCACGTGGCTTGCACCTAAGGACGTGAGTCCTTAGGTGAATGCCATAGGCATCCTTTTTGAGCCACAGGCCACTTTCCTTGGGGGACGCCCCAGGGCACTCTCAGTCTAGCAGACCGGTTAGCGGTGGGGTCACCGATTTGGATTCTGTCTCAGAATTTTTATTTTTGGTGCGGCCACCATTCGCTGCCCATCAGATTCAGTTTACTTCCTCTTCTGGGGAAATTGTGTACACCGGCATTTGTCTATTATCTTGGTCTTAGTGTTTGTCTGTCTTTATTTGTTTGGCGCCACTAACCTCTTTTGTTCCACAGCACCCACCATGGGCAATAAAGAGGGGACCTCAATGCCTCCTTGCATGGCAGCTAACCCTTGGGGGGCCAAGGTGCCAAAAAGCTGATCTTCAGCTGGCCCCCCCAGATCAGCTGCAAGGCAGGACGCAAGGCTACAAGACAGAGACAACTGAATTCCCACCTCCCAACCAAGATAAGCGCGCTTGTAATTTGGTTTCTGGTTTGGCAATTTGCCCAAGGCTCATCCAGGTATCTGTTCTGTGCTAGCGTCTGTTCTGTTTAAACCTGTGAGAGCTAGGCCACCGGATATGTGTTTTGCCATCTGTCAGAGGTCATCCTCTGAATCTGTTCTAAATTTGAGGTCGGGAGCGATATGGTTATTGTTCCCGGGATTATCTGTTTTTGTGTGTGTGTGCGTGTTCCTCCCCTGTGTTACATCTGTTATCCCCCCTGCGCCTGCGCTTCCAAGTCACTGTTACCAGAGGAATTCAACCTGCTGGCAGGAGACCATTTGTTAGTCTCAAAATTTTGTTTGCATTTCAGATTAAGTGGAGGGGACAGGACTTGCTTAGATAAATTGTAATTGTGGGTTACTGTGTTGTCCAAGTCATTGACATAATGGGTTCTGCTGGTAGTAAGTCAACTCTTTTAAAATGTATGCTTAACAATTTTGATAAGTTCAAAGTGGATTATAGAGTTAAGATAAAAAGTAAAGCTCCAAAACTTCTGTGAGCTTGAGTGGCCCACATTCAACGTGAGATGATTAGCTAAAGGGTCACTCGACCCCCAGATAATATTGTCACCGGAAAGCCTGAGCACCCAAATTAGTTTCCATATATAAACTGGTTGTGCGTGGTGCAAGTGCTGCCCCAATGGCCAGCCTGGACGTCACCAGCCTGGCGCTGCCTGCAAGCATCTAGGAAAGTTTTAAAGGAGAAATATAAATGCCTGCTTTGTCAAAACATCAAATAAGCTGAGTAAGCCACAATGGGAAACACAAGCTGGGTGCCCTGGCTCAAAACACCTGGGACAAAAACCTTATCCTGAAGCACACTTTTCTCTTTCTCTGCACACAAAGAAGGTCTCTGCTCTTAAATCACAAATGGCTGCAGCATTTGCAGCTAGCAGAAAACTGGGCGTAATTGTTACAACCCAGGAACAAGGGGTCAAAATAAGTTTTGACAAAGATATATCAAGAAAATTTATATAAATGATATTCTTACAGAGAAAATGCTAAGAGAGTAAAAAAAAGGTTTGAATATGTGACAGAGGGTATGAAGATGACTGAGCTGCAAGCTACATAGAAAAAAAAACATAAAAGTTGTCAGTATTTTTATGAAGGAATTTATTTTTTGTTTCTTCCAAATTCTTATGAGAGATCTCTGCTATTGACCTATAAATAATTCTGACTAGTCTGTTTGTAATTACAAACTTCTAAAATTATAAAAGTTACTATAATTTAATTTGACCAATATATATGAGTGCACTCTGATTTTTTAAAATTGGTCTGTATGTTTTGTTTTTCTGTGTGCCCAACCTGTAAACAGCTGTTTTATTTGAGCTCAACAAATTTTCTTTTTACATTTTTGGATTTTTGAAACTTTTGTCTGGTATGCTTCCACCAAAAGTTGCCAGCTGGCCAAAATGATGTTAAAATTGGTTCTATAAATGTAATACATGTTTTGTTTATTGTTTATAGTTTATTGTTATATTATAATTTGAGAGTTTCTTGTTGTTCAAAATAATGTGTTAAGTGATCTGGTTTTCATAAGTCATCAAAAATTGTTAGACAAAATGTATTATTGTGATATGTTTACATTGGTCATCATCAACAGGTTAAATTTTCTAAAACAGGACAATGAGGTTTTCTGATTTAAAGATGTTCTGGTACAAAACTAAATTAAGAAACAAAAGTTTTGCCGGTGAGATGGCTCAGCGGCATAAGCGCCTGCCTTGCAAGCGTGAGGGCCCGAGTTCGACTCCCGGATCCCACATACGAAAAAGGGGCCGGTGATATCGCTCAGCGGCACGGGTGCCTGTTGGCGCGCGAGGTCCTGAGGTCGACCCCCTGGTACCCACAAAAAAAAAAAAAGAAACAAAAGTTTTTATATGGCTATGACAATTCAGTGTTGCTGATCTCATAGTATATTAAGTGTATTCATACCTTTCAGATGTACAGGTCTTCTAAAATATAAAAACTGGGATTGTTTACAGAGATAACATTTTCTTTCTTTCTTTCAGATTTAGACACCTACCTTTGCTTGTGCTCCAGATATTTATGATAAGAGGTTCATACTAATATAAGGTCACCAGTCAAATGATAATTTTTAACAAAAACCTATGTGATGTATATGCTATATACATGCCACAGTATTTAGAGATGCCTAGATATTAAACAGTCCAGATAACGTCATAAAATTTCTTCAGTGATGTCCTATTAAAAGACAAATTAGATAAAAACATCTTATGTACTAGTTAGAGATAATGGACTAAAAAGCTCAAATTTGCGTGCAGACTGCTAAGTTTCTAGGATTTATATTAAAGGATGGAACACGCTCTCTGCCAATCTCATACACTCAGGCCATTCAGGGCCTCCAAGTGCCGGTGACCAGAAAGGAGTTGAGAGAATTTCTGGGAACCATTGGGTACTGTCGCCTTTGGGTAATGTCGCCTTTGGGTCCCTAATTTTGCAGCAATAGCGAAGCCCCTCTATGAGGCTTTAAAAGGAGGAAATAGCCCTCTGTTGGAGTAAAATCCTAAATGACAGGCTGCTTTTGAGGATTTGAAAGACAGACTGGTAAGCGCCCCCGCCTTGGCACTACCTGACATCACAAAATCCTTCCAGCTGTTTGTCCATGAAAAGGATGGCATTGCTCGGGGTGTTCTTACACAAACACTGGGACCCTGGAAACGCCCCGTGACATATTTAGCTAAGAGACTGGACTCCGTGGCAGCAGGATGGCCTTCCTGCCTGTGTTCGACTGCCGCCACAGCCATTCTAGTACAAGAAGCTGACAAATTGACTTTGGGACAAAAGCTAAGTGTGTTTGTGCCCCATGCAATAGAGACTTTATTGAGAGGACCTGGAGGTAAATGGATCCCAGGAACCAGGTTGGCCCAATACCAAGGGACCTTGTTAAAAGACCCCAGGTTAATTATCAAGACTGTGCAAGCTATTAATCCTGCCTCTCTTTTGCCCACTTCCCTGGAGCCACCTGAACATGACTGTGCTGAAGCCATTGAGATGGTGTACTCAGCCCGACCAGACTTGCAGGATGTGCCCCTTCAGGACCCGGACCTGACCCTCTTTTCAGATGGCAGCAGCATGGTAATCGATGGGGTTTGGAGGGTGAGAACAACGGTTGTCACCTTAGAGCGAACCATCCAGACAGAGGCTCTGCTTCCTGAGACAGTTTGTGATATGGACCTGATGTGCTTCGGTGACTGAGAGGTGCACTAACTGATCCCACAACAACCCTGTCTCCTGGCAACACAACGACTAGGTGTCCGGAGACAAGGAACTGTGCCATCTAAAGATGTTAAAGTGGATTTTACTAAAATTAAACTCACCAACGTAAATAAGAGATACTTAGTAGTTTTGATTTGTACCTATTCAGGATGGGTGGAGGCCTCCCCACTAAGACTGAAACATTGAGAGAGGTGATAAAAGCTTTGATGGAGCTGATCATTCTATGGTATGGGCTCCCCATAATGGTAGGTTCAGATAATGGACCTGCTTTTGTAGGTAAAATGGTCAAAGGCCTTAGAGCACTGCTGGGGCTAAAATAAAAACTCCATACTATATATTGGCCACAAAGCTCAAGCCAAGTAAAAAGACAAAACTGTACTTTAAAAACCACCCTGACAAAGTTGTGCCAAGAGACTGGGGCTAACTGGGTTACTGTGCTCCCCGTCGGCCCTCTTGCAGTTGCGGTGTGCACTGTACTGAGGTGGACTAACTCCATTTGAGATAATGTTTGGGAGCCTCCCCCACTGATACCTGTTTTGAATAGATTACAAGAGATGGAAACTTTGAACTTGCACCAACAGATAAAGGTGCTGCACCAGATGCTTCAGAAACTTCATCAGACTGTTATAGAGACATCTGATCCCCATGCCCACGCCAGTTCACTCCTTCAAATCCAGGAGGCCAAGTCCTGATTACAGCCTAAAAGAGGAGCCTCTCCAACCAAAGTGGGAGGGACCCAATGAGGTGATCCTAACCACTCCCACTGCTCTTAAAGTTACAGGCTGTGCTCCATGGATTCAATGCTCCCGAATCAAGACATGGACACCTGAGCTTACAGAAGTGCTACCTTCTGCCCCAGAGACCTTCAGACCTCAATACACCAAGAGACTTCAGCAAAAGCTGCTGCAGCTAAACACCAACATGACTCTGGTCACCGCCCTCACCCTGTGTAGCCTCCTCCCCTTTGCTCTCCTCTGGGCCAGATGCACTCCCTATGTATCAGGAGTTTCCCCCTTTGAAGCCATGTTTGGCCGACCTCCCCCTCCGTTACCTAAACTAGCTGAAAAAGAGATTGCAGAACTTACTAATCAGGATCTCGTTAAGTCCCTTCAGGCTCTACAGCCCGTGCTCTCCTCCATCCATCGGGTGTTCTGCCAAAAACACCCACCACCTAACCCACCGACCACAAAACCTGCTCAAGTGGTGGAGCCAGGTACCCAGGTACTCCTCAGGTGATTTCACCAAGCCGGACTCGAGCCCAGGTGAGAAGGGCCATACACCGTCGTACTCAGCACCCCAACCGCTATCAAGGTTGCTGAAAAAAACACCTGGATCCACCATAGCCACTTCAAAGTGCTGCTGACCTCAGACTCTCCACCCACGGAACCAGATAAGTGGACGGTGAAAAGGGGAACCAACCCCCTAAAGATTAAGCTAAAAAAAAATGTTCTGCTTGACCACGTATGTGTTAATGTCACTGATGTTATTAATATTGCTGCCCCCACCTGTGATGAGTGGCCTGAAAGCCAAAAATCTGGCTTTCACTCTCCTTCCTGTAAACTGGACTGGGTTATGTGTCTTAACTTCTCTTTTGCCTGATTTAGACATTATTTCAGGAGATAAACCCATACCTATTCCTAGCTTCAAATATATAACCAGATTGACAATGTAAAACTAATGCTCATTAGACAACAATATGCAGCTCTAGATGATCCTAAAAATGGACACTCCAATCTCTAAGATTAGAGATTCCCAAAAACAAAAAGGGGGGAATGTAAGAGAAATTTTCCCTTCTGGGAATGCACAGTCTATACTGTCCCCCTCCTCCCAATGTTCCAGGAATTGAGCTGTTACAAAGCTACCTAAAGTAGATAAAAACAAAACAAAGCTGACCACAGACCAGGGAACTGGGCTGCAAGATAACGACTGACCCTGGGCTAAGAAATTTGCAAGGATTGCAGATTGTGCTGTTCCGGACCACCTGCTGCCCATATTAGAAAACATCCTCCCTGCTCAGTCGGCCAGCCTAAAAACTCCCATATGAGTGTCTTCTCCCAATGAATGTAAAAAGCTGTTTAAACTAACCAATGCTATCTGCTTCTGTAACCGCGCTTGCAAAGACCCCTCCTCCCTTTGTTCTATAGACATATAAGCCCTGCACAGGCAAACCTCGGGGCCCACTGTTCCTGCGTGTTCAGTGAGCCCCACGCATGCTTGGATAATAAAACCCCTTGCCCTTTGCATGAGAGAACGCTTCTTGGAGTCTTCCTTCACGCGGCGGGCGTCCCGACCCTAACAATATATATATATATATATATATATATATATATATATATATATTCATATATATATATTCGTTCTACAGAAATCTCTACTCTCAATAAGAAAAATATTTAAAATATTATAAAATGAGCTTTATTTATTCTCAATATGTGCTTATCTGCTTATATTTAGTAAAATAATAAGCAGTTACCTCGCTTAAGCCATCTCTAAGAACATGTTGATATAATTGATAAGGTTTCAGCCAAGTACAAATCTACATTATACCTATGATAGCATCTTTTAGTACTCTAGTGTACTCTGTCCCAACTTTAACAAGGATTGGACAAAGCACTATATATATACATGGAAAATATGATCTTATTTGTAGTTTCTTAGATAGAATTTATAGTTTTTCAGGAACTATAAATTCAAGCTTTCAGAAGACATATGCTACCAAGTCCCAAGAATTGTGGTCCTCCCTCCTACATTTTAAATGTAAATATACTTATTTTTAATAAATGCATCTAGTAACAGCATGAATATGTGTATGTACATGTTTGTGAACACACATACATCCATGCATACATATTTATTTGATCAAAATCAAAAAATAAAGAATACATGGAGGTTAACAATAATATTTATGTTCTTTATCCACATGCACAGACACAAAGGAAACATTTATTTGTTTAAATTTAATTAATTATAACATGTAATAATACATCCCTCACAAGTGATAGTCAATTAATGATAATTGCTTTATATCTGATTAAGTTAGAATCATTGAAAATTTTATAGCTATAGTGAACATGGTTAGATTGTTATCATTTTCTCCATTGTAGTCTAATTACAATTTGTTTTGGATAATTAATTTGAGAAAAGGAATCAGCCAATTATTGACCCTAAAAGGAATTTTTTGCTGAAAATCCTGATATTTAAAAGGAATGTATTAACCAACAAAATATTGATTCCACAACCATTTGATTCATGGTGTGTAAAACCTAATATCTTTCAAACTACTTCAATTATATACATGGATATGTATTTTGTACATAGAAACCAAAGTCATAAAGGAAGATTTTATGTGAAGTCAAAGTAACACACCACTGCTTTTTTTAATAAAAGAACTTATTTTCCTCCAAAAAGTAAGGTGATCTCCAGGGATGTTATAGTTAAATGGGACAATAATATGACAGGTTCTTGTGTATGGCAAGGAAAGAATTGTCAGGCACACACCCAATAATAAGTATTAAGTAGGTATGTTTATTGAAGATCATGGAAAATGTAGCAACAGCAAGAGGAAAGGAAAAAAAGGGCCAATAAATCAGGCTTTCAGATTTTGAAAGCCAGGCATTTCTGCTCTTGGTGCCTCCCATTGAATCTCTCCCTGGTGCCTAGGGCACAGTGATCTCTTAGGCTTTTGTTATGTTATTTTTAAATTTCTGTTTGGATAATGGAAGCAGGAATAACCCTTGGGTGCTGTTTACATTTAAATGGTGGGAAGGAAGTGACTCTCTCATCTCTTTTGTTTCTAACTGTACTATTCCTCCATGAAAGCCCTGATCTCTGAAAATCTCTGAAGGAAGTTGAAGGAGGAAGTTCCATCTTTTATAGCTACATCCAGCTGAATAAGTGTGTTGCAGCTACCTATGTAATGACCAAGGAAACCTCTCCCAGAGTAATCTATAAATTTAAGGGACCTGAGCCCATTATCTGTAGATTTATTGATGAACTATGGATGTGGAAATAGGTTTTGATCTTGAGTTATGGTCATGACCAGTAGTTTGATGACTGTCAGACAAGCACAAATTTCCCTAAGACATTAAGTACATAAGATCTAAATAGTAATGCTGGGACTGGAACCGAGCAGTGCAAAAGAGGGATGTGGATTGTGAATGCAGAATTCAAGCAGCCTTGGCCTCTGAGGTCAGTACTACTACCACTCTGTGACCAGTGGTGCAGGCCATGTTGGCTATCAAAAGACAAGTAATTGAGGGTCAGCACTTCCCCCCACCCTGTGAAAAGTAGCACAAGCAGCCTTGGGCGTGGAGGGAAAAAGAGTGGGAATATAGCACTGCCCCACACTGCCCTGCAACCAGCAGGGTAGAGGAGCCAACAGTGTGGAACAGAGGAGGCTGACCAAGGTCTGGGAAGGCCAACTGTACATGGGACTGGAAGAAACCTTAGGCTGCCTCTGTCTGAATGTTCTATATCAACTGGGAAAGAGATGCTGAGACAATCAGTGTAAGGAGACATGGGCAAGTTGTTGTAACCTGACAAGGCTAATGCCTTCTTATAAATAAACCACCATTTCGCCTGTCTGGCTCCTGCTTCCCGCCAAATACCATTAGATAAGCCTCTCCTTTGTTTAGGCTAGATAAATTCCTTTCTGTTTAAGTTGAGATTCCCCCATAGTGATGAAATGCACCTTCCCGCCTCTGGCAACCCATAATAAGATGTTCCTTTTGCCCAATGAAATAATGCCAAATACCCCGCGCCTAAAAGCCTAACCAATATGTTTGTAAAATTACTTTATTAACCGTCACTATTGGCTTCTGTACAACTGCTTGCTACTATAAAAACTACACTCTACCCGCCCCCGGGGCTCCTCTTTGTTCTGGCATAGAGGACGCCGCTGGGTACCAGCTAAAATAAAGAGCTTAATTTTTATTTTTGGACATCCTCCCTTTGTAGTCTCATTTACTGAGTACAACATTTGGGGGCCCGTCCGGGATCCCTTATTTTGGCCTCTCAATTTTTTCCTCGGCATCTAAAAGGTAAGACACTCTCTAAATTTTGTTCCAATTTGGGTGGTGCGCACTGGTTGGGGCGAGGGGAATGCGCTTCCCTGAGCGGGCAGAGTGGGATGCCCTCCGTTTATTTGCCTTAGGGATTTTGGACTTCAGTCATTTGTATTAGGCCTTTGGGCTTTTGTATTCCCTAAGGATTTGAATTTTGGACTTATAAATTTGGTTTCAGGAAAATTCGGATCGCCGAGTAATCTGTGTTGTTTGTTTTGTACTTTTGTTTTGTCTTTGTTCATCCGTCTTTCTCTGTTTCTCTACATAGCATGGGGCAAGGACCTTCCACGCTGCCGACCCCCGTGTTAATTGGCCAGATGTTTAAAAAAGAACCTTGTAAAACTTCCAGAGAGGTGATAAGGTAAAGAATGCAGTTTCCATGGCAACCAAGGACTTTGTAAGACCTCCAAAAGTGTATTTAAGGAGAGGGCCTCCGTGCCTCCTTTCCTGGCAGCTAACCCTTGGGGGGCCAAGGTGCCAAAAAGCTGATCTTCAGCTGGCACCCCAGATCGGCTGCAAGGCAGGATGCAAGGCTCTAAACTTGAGGTCGGGAGTGATATGGTTATTGTTCCTGGGATTGTCTGTGTGTCTCTCCCCGTGTTACATCTATGTCACCCCCCCTGCACCTGTGCTTCCAAGTCACTGTTACCAGAGGAATTCAACCTGCCGGCGGGAGACCATTTGTTAGTCTCAAATTTTGTTTGCATTTCAGATTGAGTGGGGGAGATAGGACTTGCTTAGATAAATTGTAACTGTGGGTTACTATATTGTCCAAGTCATTGACATAATGGGTTGTGCTGGTAGTAAGTCAACTGTTTTGAAATGTATGCTTAACAATTTTGATGAGTTCAAAGGGGATTATGAAGTTAAGATAAAAAGTAAAGCTCCAAAACTTCTGTGAGCTTGAGTGGCCCACATTCAATGTGGGATGATTAGCCAAAGGGTCGCTCCACCTCCAGGTAATTAATGGAGTATGAAATATTGTCACTGGAAACCCTGAGCACCCAAATTAGTTTCCATATATAAACTCCTGGTTATATACAGTGCCAGTGCTGCCCCAATGGCCAGCTTGGACGTCACCAGCCTGGCGCTGCCTGCAAACATCTAGGAAAGTTTTACAGGAGAAATGTAAATGCCTGCTTTGTCAAAACATCAAGTAAGCTGAGTAAGCTACAGCGGGAAGCACAAGCTGGGTGCCCTGGCTCAAAACACCTGGGACAAAAACCTTATCCTGAAGCACACTTTTCTCTTTCTCTGCATACAAAGAGGGTCTCTGCTCTTAAATCACAAATGGCTGCAGCATTTACAGCTAGTGGGAAACTGGGCTTAATTGTAACAACCCAGGAACAAGGGGTCAAAATAAGTTTTGACAAAGATATATCAAAGGAAATTTATATAAATGATATTCTTACAGAGAGAATGCTAAGAGAGTAAAAAAAGGTTTGAGTATGTGACAGAGGGTATGGAGATGACTGAGCTGGAAGCTACATAAAAGGAAAACATGAAAGTTGTCAGTATTTTTATGAAGGAATTTATTTTTGTTTATTCCAAATTCTTATAAGAGATCTCTGCTATTGACCTACAAATAATTCTGACTAGTCTATTTGTAATTACAAACTTCTAAAATTATAAGAGTTACTATAATTTAATTTGGCCAATATATATGAGTGCACTCTGATTTTTTAAATAAATTTACCTGTATGTTTTGCTTTTCTGTGTGCCCAACTGTTTTATTTGAGCTCAATAAATTTTCTTTTTGCATTTTTGGATTTTTAAAACGTTTGTCTGGTATGCTTCCACCAAAAGTTGCCAGCTGGCCAAAATGATGTTAAAATTGGTTCTATAAATGTAATGCATGTTTTGTTTATTGCTTATTATTGTATTATGATTTGAGAGTTTCTTGTTGTTCAAAATAATGTGTTAAGTGATCTGGTTTTCATAAGTCATCAAAAATTGTTAGACAAAATGTATTAATGTGATATGTTTACATTGGTCATCATCAACAGGTTAAATTTTCTAAAACAGGACAATGAGGTTTTCTGATTTAAAGATGCTCTGGTACAAAACTAAATTAAGAAACAAAAGTTTTCATATGGCTATGACAATTCAGTGTTGCTGATCTCATAGTATATTAAGTGTATTCATATCTTCCAGATGTACAGGTCTTCTGAAATATAAAACTGGGATTGTTTACAGAGATAACATTTTCTTTCTTTCTTTCAGATTCAGACACCTGCCTTTGCTTGTGCTCCAGATATTTATGATAAGAGGTTCATGCTAATGTAAGGTCACCAGTCAAATTATAATTTTTAACAAAAACCTATGTGATGTATATGCTATATACGTGCCACCGTATTTAGAGATGCCTAAATATTAAACAGTCCAGATAATGTCATAAAATTTCTTCAGTGATGGCCTATTAAAGGACAAATTAGATAAAAGCATATTATGTACTAGAGATAATTGACTAAAAAGCTCAAATTTGCATGCAGATTGCTAAGTTTCTAGGATTTATATTAAAGGATGGAACATGCTCTCTGCCAATCTCATGCACTCAGGCCATTCAGGACCTCCAAGTGCCAGTGACCAGAAAGGAGTTGAGGGAATTTCTGGGAACCGTTGGGTACTGTCGCCTTTGGGTCCCTAATTTTGCAGCAATAGCGAAGCCCCTCTACGAGGCTTTAAAAGGAGGAAATAGCCCTCTGTTGGAGTTGAATCCTAAACAACAGGCTGCTTTTGAGGATTTAAAAGAGAGACTGGTAAGCGCCCCCCCCTTGGCACTACCTGACATCATGAAATCCTTCCAGCTGTTTGTCCATGAAAAGGACGGCATTGCTCGGGGTGTTCTTACACAAACACTGGGACCCTGGAAACGCCCCGTGGCATATTTATCTAAGAGACTGGACTCCGTGGCAGCAGGATGGCCTTCCTGCCTGTGTTCGACTGCTGCCACAGCCATTCTAGTACAAGAAGCTGACAAATTGACTTTGGGACAAAAGCTAAGTGTGTTTGTGCCCCATGCAATAGAGACTTTATTGAGAGGACCTGGAGGTAAATGGCTCTCAGGAACCAGGTCGGCCCAGTACCAAGGGACCTTATTAGAAGACCCCAGGTTAATTATCAAGACTGTGCAAGCTATTAATCCTGCCTCTCTTTTGCCCACTTCCCTGGAGCCACCTGAACATGACTGTGCTGAAGCCATTGAGATGGTGTACCCAGCCCAACCAGACTTGCAGGATGTGCCCCTTCAGGACCCAGACCTGACTCTCTTTTCAGATGGCAACAACATGGTAATTGATGGAGTTTGGAGGGTGAGAGCAACGGTTGTCACCTTAGAGCGAACCATCCAGACAGAGGCTCTGCTTCCTGAGACAGTTTGTGATATGGACCTGATGTGCTTCGGTGACTGAGAGGTGCACTAACTGATCCCACAACAACCCTGTCTCCTGGCCACACAACGACTAGGTGTCCAGAGACAAGGAACTGTGCCATCTAAAGATGTTAAAGTGGATTTTACTAAAAAATTAAACCCACCAGTGGAAATAAGAGACACTTATTCATTTTGATTTGTACCTATTCAGGATGGATAGAGGCCTCCCCTCTAAGACTGAAACATCGAGAGAGGTGATAAAAGCTTTGATGGAGCTGATCATTCTATGGTATGGGATACCCATAACGGTAGGTTCAGATAATGGATCTGTTTTTGTGGGTAAAATGGTCAAAAGCCTTACAGCAGTGCTGGGGCTAAAATGAAAACTCCATACTATATAATGGCCACAAAGCTCAAGTCAAATAAAAGGACAAAACTGTACTTTAAAACTACCCTGGCAAAGCTATGCCAAGAGACTGGGGCTAACTGGGTTACTGTGCTCCCAGCAGCCCTCTTGCAGTTGTGGTGCACACTGTACCGAGGTGGACTAATTCCATTCGAGAGAATGTTTGGGGGCCTCCCCCACTGACACCTGTTTTAAATAGATTACAGGAGATGAAAACTTTGAACTTGCACCAGCAGATAAAGGCACTGCACCAGATGCTTCAAAAACTTCAGCAGACCGTTATGGAGACATCTGAGCCCCATGCCCATGCCAGTCCACTCCTTCAACCGGGAGACCAAGTCCTGATTAGAGCCTAAAAGAGGAGCCTCTCCAACTAAAGTGGGAGAAACCCCACCAGGTGATCCTAACCACTCCCACTGCTCTTAAAGTTACAGGCTGTGCTCCATGGATCCAATGCTCCCAAAGAAAGACATGGACACCTGAGCTAACAGAAGTGCGACCGTCTGCCCCAGAGACCTTCAGACCTCGATGCACCAAGAGACTTCAGCAAAAGCTGCTGCAGCTAAACACCAACATGACTCTGGTCACCGCCCTCACCCTGTGTAGCCTCCTCCCCTTTGCTCTCCTCCGGGCCAGATACACTCCCTATGTATCGGGAATTTCCCCTTTGAAGCCATGTTTGGCTGACCTCCCCCTCCGTTACCTAAACTAGCTGAAAAAAACAAAAAAGATTGCAGAACTTACTAATCAGGATCTCGTTAAGTCCCTTCAGGCTCTACTGAGCGTGCTCTCCTCCATCCATTGGGTGTTCCACCAAAAACACCCACCACCTGACCCACCGACCACAGAACCTGCTGAAGCGGTGGAGCCAGGTACCCAGGTACTCCTCAGGTGATTTCACCAAGCAGGACTCGAACCCAGGTGGGAAGGGACATACACCGTCATTCTCAGCACCCCAACCACTATCAAGGTCGCTGGAAAGACCGCCTGGATACACCATAGCCACTTCTAAGTGCTGCCAACCTCAGACTCTCCACCCACGAAACCAGATAAGTGGACGGTGGAAAGGGGAACCAACCCCCTAAAGATTAAGCTAAAAAATGTTCTGCTTGAACACATATGTGTTAATGTCACTGATGTTATTAATATTGCTGTCTACACCTGTGATGAGTGGCCTGGAAGCCCCAGTAAATAAGCCGCATACAGAATCATTCTGACCCTCTCTGCCCCCCCAGAGGTCATGTATTCATTTGTGGGGAAAATCTGGCTTTCACTTTCCTTCCTGTAAACTGGACTGGGTTATGTATCTTAGCTTCCCTTTTGCCTGATTTAGACATTATTTCAGGAGATAAACCCATACCTATTCCTAGCTTTGAATATATAGCTGGACAGCATAAAAGAGCAGTTGAACTCATTCCTATATTGGTGGGACTAGGCATCACGGGAGCCATGGCCACGGGCTCCGCAGGCCTGGGGATTGCTGTACATTCTTATGCAAAGCTTTCCAACCAGTTGATTAAAGATGTTCAGCCTTTATCTGAAACCATCCAAGACATTCAAGACCAGATAGACTCCCTAGCAGAGGTGATCCTTCAAAACAGAAGAGGATTAGACCTGCTGACAGCTGAACAAGGGGAAATCTGTTTAGCATTACAAGAATGTTGTTGCTTTTATGCCTATAAGTCAGGTATTATAAGAGATAAGATTAAAAATTACAAGAAGACCTATTACAAAAAAAGGAGCTATTCGATAGCCCTCTTTGAGAACATGGAATAAAATGCTTCCCTACCTCTTGCCCATGATTGGACCCCTGATTATATTACTAGTCCTCCTTACCATAGGACCATGTGTTGTCAACAGTCTAATTAAATATGTTAATTCCAGAGTTCAGTCCATTAAGCTCATGGTGCTCAGATCTCAAGGATGGGAACAACTCCCCATAACTGACCAACCAAACGAGTCAATGATTTGACTCGTGCACATAAAATCAGTGGGGAATGTTGTAACCTGACAAGGCTAATGCCTTCTTATAAATAAACCGCCATTTCACCTGTCTGGCTCCTGCTTCCCGCCAAATACCATTAGATAAGCCTCTCCTTTGTTTAGGCTAGATAAATTCCTTTCTGTTTAAGTTGAGATTCCCCCATAGTGATGAAATGCACCTTCCCGCCTCTGGCAACCCATAATAAGATGTTCCTTTTGCCCAATGAAATAATGCCAAATACCCCGTGCCTAAAAGCCTAACCAATATGTTTATAAAATTACTTTATTAACCGTCGCTATTGGCTTCTGTACAACTGCTTGCTACTATAAAAACTACACTCTACCCGCCCCTGGGGCTCCTCTTTGTTCTGGCATAGAGGACGCCGCTGGGTACCAGCTAAAATAAAGAGCTCAATTTTTATTTTTGGACATCCTCCCTTTGTAGTCTCATTTACTGAGTACAACACAAGTCATCCCCAAGGCTGCTGGCTGAAGAGTCTGGCCCTAGCCACACGTCTGGAGGCCAATATGAGCCCCACAACCAGCAATAACTCTACGGCAGACATGGCAGCATTACCCAGCATAGATCTGGGCTTTGAATTGGACACTACCACAGAACTGTGGGCACCAGGGGAATTTATTTTCCTTCTTTTTCTCTTTGTTTATTAGTTATTTGTGTATAAGTTTTTCTGTCAGTATTTTTTGGAGAGGGGTATAGGTGATAACATTCATTATTTGTTTTCTTCTGTCTATCCTGTTTCTGTCTTTCCTTCACCATCTTTCTAGATTCTTTGATATGTACATATGAATGAACATTGTCTCTATTCTTTCTGGCTCACTTTGATATTCTATTGCTTTATCTTTCATCTTTTCTCTCCTGTCCTCTTCTCCAGTTTCCCAAAGCTTACGTGATCATCCCTTGTCTTTCAGATTTGCTTTTAATGTATTTCTCTTCAGTCATCACTCTGTTTTGCTCCCAACTTCTTTAAAGTTTCCCCCATAGGGAAATCTCTCTCAAGGGGCAATTCATGGAAAGCAAGCTCCTGGTTTACGTGGCATTTTGTTGTATAATTATAATTCTTACTACTATGGTTAAAAGTACCAAATTAATAAGTTACTGCAGTTTGTCAGTTTCTAGGCTGTGGTTGATGATATTGTTATTGCTAATTGTACTACATTATCCAGGATGTCATACCTGATGTATTCAGTTGTTCACCCTTGTATGACAACACTGTGATTTTCTGGTGTCATAATCATCACCATAGTCCAGCATCAAAGCACCGGGTGCTGAGGCAAATAGGCAGTAACTTCTCATCCCTAATGAATCGGGAGGGTAGTATCTTGTGACAGACACAAAGATCAAGAGCCAGTGATATCAAGAAGACATCTCTGAGGAATAGATACTTCCTAAGAAAGCCTCAATACTAGTAATGATGCTAACATAAACTTACAAGTATCATCCTAGAAAACAAATTAAAATAAAAAGATAGAAAGTAACAAGGTGCGGAAGCAAATGCAAACCCAGAACTCCAAATCACCCAGTAAAATCCAGAGGAAAATGAGATACAGGAAATAGGAGTCACTCGCCTGAAGTTCTCTAAATGATAGTAGAAGTGAAAAACAAACAGGAACAAAAATAAAACAGATGAGTAAGACTATAGAGAAAATCAGATCAGAAATAATCTCTCAGGTAAAAAAAGATATGATGACTATAATGAAGGACTGCCTCAGTGAATGTAGACTAGACATAGTAAAAAAAAAAAAGTAAAGGAGCCTAGGAAAATGATGGAAACCATGAACACCCAATGTAGGAAGGTAATGAAAGCCATGAAACATCAAAACATATCCATGTTATTAAAAATTCCATTGAAAGTTTCCAAAAACAAACAAATGAAAGCAAAGACAGAATACCAGTTCTAGAAAGTAGGAGTGTCATTAGTGGTCATGGAAAGAGAGAACCCTTAAAATTAGCAAGAGACCATCAAAAAATAAATCCAAAAGTTACAAGATGATATGAAGAACAGCATAAATTTGATTGGAGTTAATGAAAAAGCAGGAGCCAGTGCAAATGACATAAAAAAACTGTTCACAGAATGAATGGCAGAAAACTTCCCAAACATGAAAAAGAATTTGACATACAGATAAGTGAGGCATATAGAATTCCAATTAACCATCAACAAAATTAAATCTACACCAAGGAATATAATAATCAAGATTCCAGAAATTCAGCACAAGAACAGAATATTAAAAGCTGTTAGAGAAAAGAAACAAATAACCTATAAAGGAAAGCCCATGGTAATTGCATCAGACTTCTCAACACAAACCCTCCGAGGTAAGCATGAAGTGAAGTATTTCAAGTGCTGAAGGAAAACCACCTCCATCTCAGGCTTGTATCCTGTAAATCTATCCCTCATAATCAATGAAGAAATAAGAAACTTCCATGACAAAGAACACCTGAAGAAATTTATGACTACCAAACCAGCTCTCCAAAATGTTATAAAGGATATTTTAGAGAAAAGGAAGACCCCCAATTACAAAGACACCAATGGAAAGAAGACACCAGACAAGGCAAGAAATTATCAGATAGAAAAGACAAAAACAAAAATAATATGACAAGGTTAAGCCAATAGATATCAGCTATAACCATCACTGTAAAAGGTCTCAATTAACCAATCAAGAAAAACAGACTGACAGAATGGATCAAGAAAAAAAAAAATCCAGCAATTTAATGCATACAGGAAACACATTTAGCTCAAAAAGAAGTTCACTGACTGAATGTCAAAGGATGAAAAACAATACTGCATGTGACAGAAACCCATAAAAAGAAGAGGAAGCTATTCTATTTGTAGAGAAAATGAACTTCAAGCCTAGTCTGATCAAAAGAGACAAAGAAAGTCATCACATACTTATTAAGGGGAAACTCCAAGAAGTGATAATAATTATAAATATACTAAATACCTGGGCACAAAACACCAGTGCAATGAACTTTATAAAACAAATAACAATGGACATGAAATTCAAGTAAGCACTAACACAGTTGTAACAGGGTACCTAAATACCCCACTGTCACAAATACACAGATCAACTAGATGAAAGATCAACAAAGAAATGTCAGAACAGAACCAAACCTGTGAACAAATAGACTAGTAGATATATATGTTGTTCCATCCCACAACATCAGACTGCACATTATTCTCAGATGTGCATGGGAGGTTCTCCAAAATAGACCACATAATAGCTCATAGAACATGATTAAGTAAATGCAAAGGAGCTGATATTATCCCATGAATATTATTAGATCATAGTTCAGTACAATTGGAAATCAGTGGCAAAAGAAACCAAAAAAACATAAACACAAGGAAATTATATAACACTCTCCTGAACAACAAATGGGTCACAGATGAAAGTAAAGAAGAAAATAAACAATATCTATAATTAAATGAGAATGCTGATACAACATACCAGAATGTATGGGATGCAATGAAAGCAGTCCTAGGAAGAAAATTTATAGTACTGAACTTCCACATCAGGAAAACTGAGTGAGCTCAAATAAACAAGATAATGTTGAACATCAAACTTCTAGGAAAAGAAGAACCAGTCAAGCCCAAAACTTGTATGAGGGAGGAAATTATAAAAAATAAGCAGTAATTTATGCAACTGAGACTAAGTAAACAACACAAAGAATCAATGAATTGAATAGTTGGTTCTTTTTTTTGGACTTTTTGAGAAAGGGTTTCACTATGTAGTTCAGGCTGGACTTGACCTCATTTTTTAGAGCATGTTGGACTCAAACTTGCCGTGATCCTCCTGCTTCAGTCTCCTGAGTGCCGGGATTTGAGGCATGTGCCACAACATCTGGCCTGCAATGTTGGAACTATGAAAGACTAAATAAAATTGATAAGCACTTAGCCAATCTTATCAAAACAAAAGACTCAAATACATGTAACTAGGAATGAAAAGTGAAATCACAATGCATCCTGCACAAATCCAAATGTTTATCAATATCTACTTTGAGAACCTGTGTTTTAATAATATGGAAAACACAGAAGAAATGGAAAGATACTTAAATACATATAAATTAGCAAGGCTGAATCGAGAAGATATAAAAATTCTAAATAAACTAATATCAAACAATGAAATTGAAGAAGTAATTAAAAACATACAAAGAAAAGCTCAGTCCTGATGGATTCACTGCTGAATTCTACAAGAAAAATAGAGAAGCTATAAGGTCATTATTCTTCAAATTTTTAATGAAGTAGAAAGGTACACAGGACTCCCAAAGTCATTCCTAGAAGCAAGTATTACCCTGATACTAAAACAAGAGAAATATTCAACCAGAAAATTGAGATATAGGCCAATATTCCTAATTAACATAGGTGTGAAAATCCTCAGTAAGGTACTAGCAAAGTGAAGGCAGCAAATCATCATGAAAACTATACACCATGACCAATTCATCCCAGGGAAGCATGAATGGTTCAACACACACAAATCAATAAATGCAATACACCATATCAACAGAGCAAAGAACAAAAATCATATGATCATCTCAATAGATGCAGAAAAATTATTTGAAAAAATCCAGCACCCATTCTGATAAAAAAGTACAGAAAATTGGAAAAGGCAGTCTTAATCTCAATCTGATAAAAACCATCTATGGCAAACCAACAGCTGGCATCATACTAAATGGACAAAAACTGAATGCTTTCACTCTAAAATCAGGAGCAAGACAAGGATATCCACTATCACCACTCCTATTCAATATAGTTCTGAAAATGTTAGCCAAAGCAATTAGAAAAGAGAAAGAAATAAAAGGAATACAGTTAAGGAAGAGGAAGAAGTTAAACTTTCATTATTTGTAGATGACATGATACTCTATGTAGAAGACCCCAAAAACTCCCCCAAAAGACTTCAAGATCTAATAAGCAAATTCAGTCATGTATCTGGATAAAAGTTAGCACTCATAAATCAATAGCATTCCTGTACAAAAATAACATAGAGAGAAATTAGGGAAACAACACTTTCACAATAATATAAAAAATGAAATACTGAGGAATCAACCTACTAAAAGAAGTAAAAGATCTTTATATTGAAAATTATAGTACTTTTTAAAAGGAGATCAAAGAGGATATCAGAAAATGAAGAAATATACCTTACACTTCAGTAAGAAGAGCCAACATAATAAAAATGGCTATACTCCCAAAGTTGATATACATATTTAGTGCAAACCCAATCAAAATACCAATGACATATCTCACAGAACTACAGAAAACATTAATAGAATTCATTTGGGACTAGTGGAGACCTAGAATAGCAAAAGCAATTCTTGACAACAAAGGAAATACATGGGGAATCACAATACCTGACTTGAAATTATACTGCAGAGGTACTGTGATAAAAACAGCATGGTACTGGCAAAACAAAAACAAAACAAAACAGATCCAAGGATAAATGTATTAGATTAGAAGATGCAGAAACAACTCCAAACACACTCAGCCACCTTATCTTTGACAAGGGTACCAAACACTCCAACTTGAAAAAATATGCTCTTTAATAAATGGTGCTGGAAAAACTGGCTTTCCACAAGCCAAAGACCAAAACTGGATACATGTCTCTCACCATGTACTAAACTGAAATTGAAGTGGATCAAAGATCTAAATATTAAAACAGAAACACTAAATGTGCTGGAAGAGAGAAAAGGTAGGACATTTGAAGACATAGGTGTAGCCAAATACATTATGAACAAAGCTCTAATTTTCCAGAAAATATTACAAAGAATCAACATCTGGGATCTTATCATATTATAAAGCTTGTGCACAGTAAAAGAAATCACCAACAGAGGAAAGGCACAACCCACAGACAGGAAAAAATTTTTGTCAAAAATTCCCAAGACAAAATACTGATATGTAGTATATATAAATAAATAAGAAGAACCAACACCCCCCAAATTTAAAGACACAATCCATAAATGGGCATCTGAGATGAATATACACTTCTCACATGAAAAAGTGCAAATGACAAATAAATGTATGAAGAAAATGTTCAACATTAGTGGACATTCAAGGAATGCAAATTAAAACAACTCTGAGATTACATCTCACTGAAGAAAGAATGCCTATTATCAAGAAATCAACCAATAACAAATGCCAGTGGGGCTGTGGAGAAAAATGAATCCTTCTCCTCATTTGGGGCAAGTGTAGACTGGTGCAACCACAGAGGAAATCACTGTGGAGATTGCTCAAAAAACTAATACTAGAGGTTCCATTTGACCCCGCTATCCCACTTTTCATATCTTCCCAGAAATATTAAAAGCATCATAGCACAGTGAAATATGCACATCCCTGTTCATAGCAGCATAGTTTCTAATAGCTAAATATTGGAAATAACTCAAATGCCCACCAACAGGTGAATGAATAAAGAAGATAAGATTTTTTATACAATGGAGTACTACTCAATCACAAACAAGGATAAACTTGAGACATTTCCAGGTAAATGGTTGACCTTGAGACCATACTCTGAGAAATAAATCAGACAAATGTGTAAATATCACATTGTTTCTGTGGTGTGAGAAACTGAAAGTGTAAATGAGGAGTAAAATGTACAATAGATGTTGCAAAATAGGAAGAAAACATTCAAGTGTGAAGGGGCACAAAGGAGGTGGGTGGGGGAAAGGCAGAAAGGGAAAACAAAACGAGACAAGAAAGATAAAATGGAAACAAAGCTTTTGTAAATAAGAAGGGGAAGAAGGGCTGAAGTGAGGGGAAGGGAATGTTGAAAAAAATAATAATCAGAGTATATCATGTACCGGTACAAGTTCCATAAGATGAATGTTATCACTATGTAGATCTAAACTGTTCTAATATATTTAATTAATGATAATAAATAAATAAGTAAATAGTAAGTCTATGAATAGCATTAATAAAGGCTAAGTCCAGGACAGTAATCAAGATCCTAAATTCCAGATACATGGCCAGGACATCAATGACTCAAATAATTTTCATGGTTGTTGGAAGCAGTTTTTGTGCTATTTTAGGCATATTGATGAAGAAAGTACACTGTTCTTTTAGGGAAAAACATAGGCCCTTTTTTTCAGCTGTTAAGGATTTAGTCCCATCCAATGTTGTACAGGCACTCTTGCTAGTGACTCTATCTTGTCTTAAAGGAAGGCAAAACTGTGGGCAAGTTCATCTAAGCTATCTGTCAAGTGTTTAGGTGGCTGTTCATAATACAAGATATGATTAGCTTTAAGGTCTCATGTAGATTGTCACTGTTTATTATCTCTACTACAGGCAGTTTTTGGAAACTCCAGGATGATCCCAAAAGAAACAAAAAAGATCCAAAAAGATATCATGTTATAACTTGGAACAGGGACATTAAGTGTAGTAAACAGGACAGTAGCAAGACTGTTCACACAATTTACTAAGAGGAAGCAAACCATTTTTACTTATCTGGTTCACCAGAGTGGTTGATGTTTTCTTTACTGAAAAGAAACTTGAGGTCATCTATTGGTTCACACGTGTATGAAATTCATGGTCCCTCTTTTTGCCTTCTGGTCTCTCAGCTTGGTTTTTGCCCTGGAGAGGTGAATCCACTATCTACTCCCTGTAAGTTAGTGGCAGAAGGAATGGTTACTAGAGTTGTGAAAGGGCCTTTCCATTTGGGTGACAGTTGGTCCTTTGGTCCATTCTCTTTCCAAATCTTGATTAGGACCTGGTCACCAGGGATGACATTGGGTTGACAATTATTGTTATTTCATGGAGAGCGGAAAAAACTTATTTTCATATTCCTGGTGAGGCTATTTGAAAGTTACATATTGTGTCATGTGTTGAATGAGTTGGGAGGTTTCAGTGTCATTGAGTAGATCAGATGTCAAAAAGTCCTCCCATAAAGTACCTGAAATGGGCTGAGATTAATTTTGTACTTGAGGGCTGCCCAAAGTCTCATTAAGGCCATTGTAAGGATATCTAACCACTTTTGGTGGGCTTTGTGACACAGCTTGGCTAAGGTTCTGTCAACATTTCCTGATTACTGAGGTCTCCACACAGTATAGATCTATTTAATCCCCGTGAAAAAGGATTTATTATCACTCTGAATTGATCCTGGCAGTCCAATCCTAGCGATTATTTCTCTAAGGAGGAACTTTCCCACCAGTACTTCCCATTCTGACCTTGTAAGGAAGGCCTCTATCCATACAGTTAAGGTATCAATGCATACCAGGAGGTGTGAATATCCCTTACACATAGGCATGTGGGTGAAGTCTATTTGAGAGTCTTCTCCAGGGAAGACCCACACCTTTGTACTGGTACAGGCAATGAGGGAGGATGACTCTATGGATTATGGAGGGTACAGACAGGACATGTCTTAGAGACCTGGGTAACAACATTATGCACTCCAGACCCTGTAAAAAGCCTATGTACCATAGCAGTAGAGGCATCTCACCTAGGTGGAAGGCATCATGTAGGGATATGTTGACTTTCCATTGGACTCATTGTGTCAAGAACAGTTGGAGTCCTACATACCACCTTTAGCTCTTTTGAGTTCCTCCCTCATTATGAATAATTTGAAGCTCTTCTGTAGAGTACCCAGCTTCTAAATCAAGATCTTTGAATGTGACTATGGGTAGAGCAGTTGATGGGTAAGAATTATATTGCAGAGTCATCTACTTGGCAGTGGAATCTGCTATAAAATTACCATGAGAGTCAGGATCCACGGAAGCTCAATGTCCCTTGCAGTGAACAACTGCTATCTCACTTGTGAGATTTACTGCCTTGAGAGGGTTGAGGACCTCTGGTCCATGTTTTATTGGAGACTCATTATTAGTAAAATGTCTTTATTTCCAGATGGATGTATGTGCATATAGGACCAGAAAGGTATATTTGGAGTCAGTACATATATTGATCCTCTTGCCATGAGCACATAGGAGAGCCCAGGTGAGGACAAGTTCTGCCTTTTGAACAGGAGTCCCAGGGGGAAGCCCTCTTGGTTCAGTGATCTGCATGGGGCTGACTATGGCATAAGCTGCCTTCCTAATGCCATCCTTTATGAAACTACTGCCATCAGTGAAACATGTGTTACTCAGCCCCATTAATGGCTGGTGTGTCAGATTGGGATAGCTGGCATAATTTTGGGTGATTTTCTGTTCACATTCATGCTCTATCCATTTGTTGGTTGGGAGGATCATGGGTGGGTTTAAAAGAGTGCAAGACTAAAAAGAAACATCTGAGTTTTCAATAAAAGTGGCCTGATATTTAGTGAGCCTTTCTCTAGTCATCCACAAATGTCCCATGAATTCTAACAGAGCCTTAAGTTTCTGTGCGGTTAGAACTAAGATCTTTTGTCCTAAAGTTATCTTAGAAACTTCCTGGAGTAAAAGTGCCATAGCAGCTCTTGCTCACAGGCAGCTAAGCCAGCCTTGTGATACTGCATCCATTTGCTTGGAAAACTAAGCAACTGGCTGGTGTTTCTGGTCTGCAAATTAAATTAGTATTCCCATGGCTACTCCTTGACTCTCAGCCACAAAGAGAGAAAAAGGCTTAGTTAGGTCTGGGATTCCTAATACGGGGCTACATCAAGGCTTATTTTAAGGCTTTAAAATTCTCTTGAGCAGCTGCTGTCCATATTCAGGGTTTAGTTTCTGGACTTTGAGTTGCCACATATAGTGGTTTGGTTATTATTCCAAAAATGGGGTATCTATATGTGGCAGAAGCCTGCCGTTCCCAAGAAAGCCCTCAGTTGCTGTTTGGACTCTGGGGGAACCAGAGAGTAAATTGCCTCTGTTATCTTTGAGGACAGTTGTCTTTGTCCTGGAGTTAAATCATATTTCAGATAAGTAATCTTTTGTTGAGAAATCTGGGCCTTGTGTTGGGACACCTTATAATCACAATTGCTAGAAAATTGAGAATCTTAATGGTGTTCTTATCATATAACTCCTTAGTGGAGCTACAAATGAGGAGGTAATCTACATACTGTTATAACCCTGCTATTTTGAATTCTAGGTCTCTCAGGTCTTGAGCTAAAACCGGTCCAAACAAGTGGGGGCTATCTCTAAAGCCCCAAGGCAAGAAAGTCCAAATATACTGTTGATGAAATCCTGTTTTGGGATCCTCCCATTGAAATGTGAACAAATATTAGGAGCTAGGACTCTCAGGGACAAAAAAGAAGGTGTCTTTGAGATCAAGGATAGATAACAATGTAGTGTCTCCTGGATCTGTGTTAAAAACATATATGCGATGGCGACTAATGGATGAATAAATACAACTGCCTCATTGATGCCTGTGAGATCTTGTACTAGGCAATATTTTCCTGATGGCTTCACTACTGGTAAAATGAGTCTATTTCACAGGGACTGGCATAGTACCAACAATCTTTTAGCCAAAAACTTATCAATAACCCTAGTCTAGTTTATTTCTAAGAAAATACTTCTTCTGTGAGGATATAGATTAGCGTCCTTTAGCTGAATAACTACTGGTATAGCCTTGATAGCCCATTATACCATGCTTAAGGATCTACTCCTAGCAGAGACATTGGGCTCCATTGCTGAATATCCATAACTGAAAAAGAACCTAGCATCCAGACTGTAACATCGGTGCTTGCCACTTCTTGAAGGGTTAGAGCAGTGGTGGGCTTAGATGTTGAGTTCCCTGAATCTGGAGACCAATGATAAGGACACTAAATAAGTGTCAGGAGATATCCTTTATCTCTTGAGAGGGCTAAATGAGCAGGTTGCTGAGGAGGTAGCCAGTGAGGAGATGGAGCTGACAGGAGGGAGTCCTCTGGAACTCCTGAGGGATGATTACTTCTTGGGTACAGATCAGCCCTCTGGCAGATGCCAAGAAAAGCTTAAACATAAGGCACCTCTGAACATTTTTCTTGTTCCTTACAGTAAAGAAATAATTGAAAAATGGATTTATATTTCAGGCTGCCAAGGGATGGCCACATCTTGTTTTCTCCAAGTGGGTGCAATGGCAAGTTTTTATTGCATAAGAATATAGAATGATCTCTTTGAAGGGGATTAGTGTGGGACTCATTCCAATGATTAAGAAGACATCCAAGCAGGTACTCAGAAGTAAAATAGGTTCTAGCATTCTAGCAGGCCTGTCCCTGGGTCAGTGTTCAATATTGGGAAACTGACAGGGGATCTCCTGATAGCCTGAGCCTTTCAGCCCCAAGTGTGTGACATGGTAAAGAAGAATTTCTTGGGATCTAGCAGGCCTGTCCCTTGGTCAGTCCCAATTAGTAGGGAATGGACAGGTTATCTCCTGATAGCCTGAACCCTTTGGTGCTGGACATCTCCAGGCTTATGCAAGCACCAGTGGTACTTCCTTTGGACTCACTGTATTTCCTCCTATAAACACACCTCATCTTTTGGTTGAAGATCCCTGAAGTGGGATATCTTACTGGTTCAATGCTTCTTAACCAATTAAAAAGGGCGTAAGACCCGTTCCTAAAGAAAACTCAACTCACTAGATCAAACCAGAAAGCATAAACATCTGGTGACAAAATCTCAAAGTAAAAGTCAGGCTCTATGTAAATTCAATCAGCAAATACAGGTGTACATCCTTTCTTATAGCAGCATAAATGTTAAGCCACAGATATCACAATGAAAGCAAATCTGAATAAAGTATAGAGCAAACCAATATCAGCAAACTACCCCAGGAAACAAAACTTTAGGCAGTACTTGAAGACCCAAAGTAGATGAGTCAGCTAGTCAGCTCAGCTGCCACCTGCCCCTAGCTGGTGCATGCAGAAGCAATGGTTGGTGATTAAAAGGAACAAATTTTTCTCTTCCCATGGGGGGAAGACACTGTACCTATTTACCCTATTTTTTTTAGTTATCCAGAAACAACTACTATACAAATGGAACACTCTGATATCAGAATGCTTGAGAAAGGGAATGGAGATCAGAAAAAGAGAAGGAAAATTACTAAACCCTATGCAAAGTAAGCACTCAAGGTGATTCCATGATCCACAAGAAGCACAAATACTTGGTACCAAACAAAGAGATGCTCAAGTCCAGGGCAAGTTACCAAGCACTCCACAGAGAAAAGCAATAATTCAGGTGGGTCAAGTATATGTCTACTGTTACCCTGCTGTGGGTGGCTGTGCCAAAATGGTGTAGGAGATTAGGGTGTATTAAGGTTGTCTGGAAAAGCAAGTGTAACCTATTAATTACAAGACCTCAGAACAGTTCCCAAAGCCTTTCACGTGAAATTTTTACTAGAATTTGAGGAGGTTTTTGTAGGATGGCATAGACCTGACAGCACCCATGTAGAAGTTGTCATGGGTTTCCTTGAGATTTGAACAGTATAAAAGAACACAGACACCAAGAAGGGCTTACTCTCATGGCTTTCCTCACAAAAGCTCACACTGCTTCCTCCACAGTGTACTTTGATCTTGTTTTTCCTCTTTTACTTGGTCCAATCTCACTCTGCTGAGCCAGTTTGTCCCTGACTTTTCATGTTTCATTTTTCAAACAAACTTTGCCACTGTTTTTTGATTGTTTCATTCAATTATTTTTTCAGATGAGAAAAACATAGACTCCAACTCCAGGAGAGACAAGTGACACAAAACCTGGCAACACTTGATTGACTAGCCACTTTCTTTTTATTTTTTATTTTTGGCACCAGGAATTGAGCTCCGGACCACATTTGCCAAGCAGGTGCTGTGCCACTGAGCTATATCCCTGGCCCAAGCAAAACGCTTTTAGAAGGAGCTACCCAATAACATTTTGGTGAGCCAGCCAGGAGTAAAACTGAGGTACTGGAGACCAAGGTAAGGCTTACGTTTGGCAAAATTTCTATTTATTTATGTATTTATTATTTTGAACCAGGGTTTTGCTATGTAATTCTGGCTGATCTTGAGCTTGCTGCGTAGCCCAGGCTGGCCACAAACTCATGGTAATCCTCCTGCATCAATCTCCCAAATCTTGGGATTATAGGGGTGCACCACCACACTTGATTTAGCACAATTTTTGTTTCTCTCTGAGGCATTTTATTCTTCTCTCCTTCTTTTCATCAGCTACTCCCATATGCCAGAAATCAGAGGACTCTTCTTAAGACACCAGGTAGGAGCTTTCTGGAACAGCTGTGGGCATGAGGAAAAGCAATGTAAGATTCTGCTTTCCTTTCTAGCTGCTTCTGCCCACTCCATGGGTCCTTGTTGCCCATGCCTTTGTTTCTTGAACTTTGTTATTTATTTTGGAAATTAACCTGGTCTCTGCTTACCCGTTTTATAAATGACTTTTCTTTCTTATTTTTTGTTATATTTCTTTGCTGGTTTTATTTATTTATTTTTTAATTAACCTGGTTTCCACTTACCCCAGTTTTGCATTTGTGTTTTATTCTCAGTTTGTGTTTTGGTGTGGTGCTATGATTAAGAGTGCTCCACCCTGGTTTTGGGTGGTGCCAATAAATAGGAGAGCCTCCATGGAATTAGGCAGCTGCTAGGATTAATGGTGCCCAACCCCGGGTATTGGTGACACCAATTAATATGTTTAGAGTCTACATGAAATCATGCAGCTATACATGGGTTTACATCAATTGCCACTATCTTTTTCTTTTTTTACTAACTAGCCTTATGAGCTAAGCCTGATTTTGAAGAACAAGAGGGAGGAAACTTTTTTCTTTTTGAATTCTTTTAACTGGCATAGTTGCTCTTCCCCACATGGAAGAGAAAATTTTACCATTGTAAATGGAAGTGCCCAAAGATTTTTCTAAGGCAGGGCAATGGCCAAGAGTGCCAGCTTTAGCTGACCAGCACCTTCCCTCTCTTAAATACTACCTGAAGCTATAGCTTCTTGGCTCAATTTCTTTCTTATTTAAGAACAGACAATTTAAAAACTATGCCTGAAAACCTGAACAGAACAAATAGACAGTATTTATATTTTGTGGAAAAGATTATGAATATACAAATGCACAGCCATCCCTGTTAACACAAAAGGAAATATAGACTATGATGTTATTTCACAACTAGAATTGTACTGTTAGAAAGAGGAAAAGTGGTCAAAATTGCTGTATGTTGGAGTTTCCTTGCACCAAAGAAATATTTGTTACTTGTGTTCAAATGCCAATGTGAGCCAAGTGTGGAGGCACATGCATGTAATCCAAGCACTTGGGAGGCTGAGGCAGGAGGATCATTCTGAGCTCAAGGCCAGCCTGGGCTACAAAGTGAATTCAAGGCCAGGCTGAATTGCATAGTGAAAATGCAGTCTCAGTAAGAAAAAAGAATATAAGTGTGAGCCACAGGAAAACCAGACACCTCTGACCCTTATGGGATCCACTATTACTGAGTATAAGGCTTCCCCTACTTGCCCTTCACATCATGAGGGTGGAGCTTCTAGGCCAGCCATAATTAAAGTCTCCACGAGGCTTTATCCACCCTTAGGTGATTTTGTCCAAGCTCCTCAAGAACAATATCCCTTATATGAAGTAAAAGAGATAATTAGAACTACCCACATTCATGTGCCCCTTTTCTCTCAGTGACCTAAAATGGATCAAACAAGATCTATGAGAGTTCTAAGATTATCTTGATAAGTACATTGAGGACTTTAGAAGATTTACTCAGATCTGTGAACTAGATTAGAGAGATGTAATGCTGTGATGAGTAGGAAGACCACAGCAGTGACAGCAGCTCGATCCAGATGGGAGCAGGCCTGGCCCCACACCACACATACATGGGCTGAAGCCAGATAGTCCTGCAGATGTTATGTTACAATTAAATCAACTATTAACTTTTAGTAAGAGAAAACTGGTACAGAATTTAATTTGTGAGTTTAAGTGTATTACAGATACCCAGGGATACTTATTTCAGAGTGGGTTTAACTAGAGCCCAGCCAGCACTGCTGAAGCAGAGACCATGTAGAGCACCCAAAATATCTCAAAGACCTCTTTGCCCTAGGGCCAAGATTTCATCTGGACTATTACTTGCCTCTGTCTGTCTCTGGAGGCAATAGATCTCTTTTGCAGGCTGGGATTTTAGAACTTTGTTTCAGAGTAATTTATTAGAAAGTAAGCCTTAAATAATATAATTGGAACACTTTCATTTTCTCTCACTCTCTTTCAATAGGTTAAAAAGCAGCCATTCAGGTTTTTTGATTATTGGTTTCATTTTCTATTTGGCAATGCAGTTGGAGTCAGTCATAACTTTTGTCTCGAGAGGCATGTTTTGCTAAGTATTAGAGATCCACCCTGGGAAAGCCCCTGATCTTAATTATCTTTCTGCACCTGATATGGTTAGGATTTAGTTCTTATGCCATACTTGGAATCACTCTTCTGTCCCTTCTGCACTGCACTGTCCCTGAGGAAAAACAGTTTGCAACAGTGTTTGGTCCAAGGCAATTCTCTCCTCTGAGGCTGCTGAATTTCAGGAACAGTTTCCAGAATGTTAAGTTTCCCCTCCCTAGTATCCTTCCAGAGTGAAGCTGATCTTCACTTATCTGTGGGTTGTATTCAAAAATGTGTTTAGATTTAATCCTAGCTCTCAAAATATAAATGTACAAGTTCTGGTCCAATTTTATCTATCTTTAACTCCTCTCTCCCCTCAAAAATGATTCTGACTAGTTTTTATAGTACAGGGTAGACTATTTTTTATAACACAGATAAGTTCATTGATAGAACTAAACATTCCTAGAGAATCTTATGAGTTTAATAACAGTTTTAAATGAGAGCAAATACTAAAATATAGGCACAACCCCAGTCCACAGACTGTACCTCATCATGATTTCTCTCCAGAACACCTTGCCGGCTGGCCACTATTCTCAGAGATAATCTTTCTACACCCAAACCTGGCCTGCTCACCCCTCTAGATAGTTAAAATTACCTTTAACAGCCTATCCCATTAGAGGGAACAGTTTCATGTTACTATCAAAACAGCAGTTTTGGCCACCAGCTGTGACTATCCAACAACTATGACTATCAAAACAACAATGAGTAGCCTGAATAGCTGGATATTCCAATCAGATAAACTGTCAGTCTAGGGCCCATATTTAAAACTGTCTTTGCTTTCATAGGTGTAAAAAGTTTTATTCCTTCTGATTCTTACTACAAGTGATCTGTGTAATGGACCTACAAAATGTTCTGAGTAGTCTATAGTTATAAATTTAAAAACAAAAAAATTAGTATAATTCAACTTGGTCAAATAATCCTGAGTGCACTCTAGTTTTACAAACAAATTGTCTTATGTGCATTTGTTTGTCTGTCTGTCCAATCTGTGAACAGCTGTTTTATTTGAACTCAAAAATTGCTTTCTTCATTTTGCATTTTTAGATTCTTAAAACATTTGTCTATAACTTAAACCGGTTTACAGATGTCATTAGAACTAAGGACATGCTTCTTCCCAGATTGCCACCTGAGCAAAATGATGTCAAGATAGGTTTCACAAATGTAATATATATTATTGTCTGTGTACAATAACTCAAGAATCTTTCATTTGTTAAAAATAATGTGTTGTTATGATCTGGTTCTTATACATCATCAAAAAATTTTTAAGTTCAAGATTGGTTTTACAAATGTAATACACATTATTATTTGTGTACAATAACTCAAGAAGCTTTAATTGGTTAAAAATAATGCATAAATTGTTATTATCTCATTCTCATAGGTCATCAAAATATTGTTAGTTAAATAGTGGTCCCTTAGCATGGGGGTGCTGTTGGACAGGACTCCCCTCAGTAAATAAAAGAGCAGCTGCCTGGAAAGATCTTATTCTAGCCTTTGTTCATTAAAGGGGCCCCAGTGGTTCCCATAAGCTTATGGGTGACACCCCAATAAACATTGTTAAATATATTTTTGTGATATTTTACATTGGTCATTGTCAAAAGGTTAAGTTTTCCCCAAATAAGAAAATAAGGATTTTCTAATTAAAAATGCTTTTGGTACAAAACTAAATTAAGAAACAAACTTTCCATTTAGGAATGACAATTCATTATTGATAATCTCATGATGTATTAAATATATTCATGCCTTCCAGATGTACAAGTCTTCTAAAATGTAAAACTGGGAATGTTTATGTTGATAAGCCTTTTCTTTTAGATTCAGATATCTACCTTTCTCTTGTGATCCAGATATTTGTAATAAGAGGTATATGTCAAACTAACATGGGACTACCCACAAAAAAAATATGTGATGTAAACTTTATATGTGCCACTCTGTTCTTTCCTAAGACAGACACTTAAAGATAACATCATAATTGTCATGCTGAAATATCATGTGTGGCTATTTAAATCATGTTTTCTCTGTAAAACTATATAACTGTTGTCTGTTAACACTGTGCAGGAATTCAACTACTGGAACAAACATGGTTGGTAAGAAATAACAGTATTCAGGCTATACTTTATATTTCAAAATCCTTGATATCCAGATAAAATTATAATAAGCTCAGTACTCCCACTACAATGCTAATGTCACTGATCTAATCTTCTGGGTGTTCAACAACTGAGGTTTGGAGACCAAAGCTTGAAAGGTAACTGGGCTAAGAGGATAGCCAATAATTTGGCCCTGGCCCTCCAAGGTCAACAAGGACCTAGAACATGAGGGAACATTTTCTGCAATGTCCAACAACTCTGATAAGTCACACAACCTCCTGATCCAGGAGAGTGCTGCACCCAAGGGGATGGGAACACAGCAAACAATATGCCTGGAGGATCACTAGAGGGAAAAGTCTCCCATTCTTTCATATAAAGCAATTGGTCAAGCAAAGGCCATGACTCCTCCTCATGACTGACACTGACAGAAGAACTGAGAGGCTCTACACATAGTTCCAAGTAAAATCCTGAGGAGACTTATCTGACCTTGACAGATAGCAAGAGGTTAATTTAATTAATACAGGTCTCAATTTAACTTGGTCTTGAAGTCCAATGGAGAAGCATAATCAAAAGATATATAAAACAATGTCATGATAATAAGCTAGATGTAGGAAGGGGCTCCAATTACCAACTCATTCTGGCAGTTTCCAGTTACACCAATAGCTGACCATTGCTAGGTGTCATTAAGAAAAAACTATAGTAAAATCTAAAAGTTTAACAAGAATCTTTAAATTCTTTAACTAACATTTTCTTCAAAATCACCAAACTCTCCATCTTACAGCTAAAACTGGAGAGAGACTTATGACAAAATAACAGACTTATAGATAACATCTATCAGTAGAAGGGTTTAAGAACCAGCAGGTTACAGTCCTATTCCAGGCCCTAAAGAACAGTTTCTAAACTTGGCTCTTTCCCCAACCTGACTTTCCCTTCTAGTGCTCATGCTTTGATTATACATGCTCTAATTTCTTGGAAAATTTGTTTATTCTTGCCAAAGGTTGCCAAATTCCAAGTGATCATGCAGATGGAACCAATAACAAATGTGATAGACTTCTTTTACCGGTACCAACCAGATCAACCTTGTAATGAGAGCTTGTATCTGCTAACCACAACATGTTTTCTATTTGAGGCCCATTAGGTTATCTCTCTGAGAAGACCCCTGACTGCAGTCACCCCTAAATTGACCCTTCTCAGCTAGAAGCAGCTAGATGAGAACAATGCCCATTCTCCCCTAACTGCATTTAGGGATAGTTCTTCAGAGGGGGAAATATTATAGATAGCTAAGTTATTTAGATATATTGTAGGCAGTTAGACAGGGCTGGGCCTTGGGAAGGTCAGTGCAGAAGACAACTGTGGCTGGTAGTACAATTACAAAAACAAAAAGGGGAAATATGATTACCTCCACAAGCACAATTAGATCTATCTTTACCTTCCATTTTTAAAACCTGCTTGCAGAAATTAAATATGCTCCATCAGAATTTCATTGGTGAAAGAGCAAATTTGACAAGCATACCTAGGGCTCAAGTCCTATAGAAGGACATCCAAACAGGAAAGTGGGATGACCCAGTGTAGTTAATAACATGGGTCAAGTGTATTCTTGTGTCAACAGACAATGGAATACTGCTATGGCTGTCCTCCTAGAATGTGTGACCATGGAGAGAGGAAAATCCCAGCTCCATGTTGGAACCTATTACCATCTGGCCATCCAGTTGCACATTCTCAAGGATTAACCTGGAGAAATGTCTAACAATGCAAGTACTGAGATCCATGAAGGTTAAAATACCCATGACATGGAGACAACTAAAAAGGACAATGCAGGAGGCTCACATGATGATGACATGACAGGACATTCCACAATCTTCTGAGAATGTTTGTTGCTATGATGGCCGTCATAGCCTGTAAGTTGTTTCAATAGCTGCAATTACAAAAACAAAAAGGAGGATATGTTGGGGACCACAAATACACAATGGCTAATTTTGCATACTTCCTTAAGGGCTAAACAGAGTCTTAGGATTTTTGGTATCACCCTTTTGAGATTTCCCATTATTCCAATAGTGGTGGGTCATCCTCTCCCAGACTAAGACCAATAAAACTAAAGATGCTCCAAGGCACGATGCTTCTCAGCATAAGAACATGACTGCCCTCTGAGTCATGTGATAATCCCCTCTTCAAATCCACTCCTCAATCAATAAATACACAATAAATACAGTTGAGGTGACTCACAACCTCTCAATCATTTTGTCAATTATATTCACAGAGATCCAATGAGAGGTGCCCTAGACAGGGTGCACATTTATTCAAATTCTAAAAACTGGCTTATATTCTTTCCTTTTCTCCCCACCACCCCAGCACCACTTCACTCCCAACTCATACCACATATTTGTTTCTGCTGGCATGAGCCTGCTCACTCTGAGTGCACCTCATCCCAATAAATTCAATAAATGTATACTTGTTTTCCTTTTACCATTGTGTGTACACCTTGCAAATCTTTGCTTATTGTGTACAAAGATCAGGAATCTATCCCTCAGAAACACATTACACACTATATTGAGAGGGTTACCTTTTAAAAAATGTCTTTTTTCTAACACTATCATTAACAATAAAAAGAAAAATGTGATGCTAAAAAGGGAAGGATTAGAATTTGTGAAAGTAGCATGACTAAAGATATTTACATGGGTAAAGTTGCCTAATCATTTCAAGGTAAATTTAACTTTAAAACTTATTCTAAAACATATAATTTTATTTACTCTTCATATTACAAAATTTTATCATGTCTTTTTTTAAATAAGCTTACATGTCATTATCTATCTCCAGATAAAGAAGGGTAGATACAACAAGAACAATGATTCCTCCAATCCATGGTTATAAAGTTGATGGTGTATGACCCATAAAAATGAAAACTAAACATGAGACAGAAGTGTTTAAGGACATTAGAAATCTGCCATACTCAAAAAAAAAGGCTGATCCTCAGATCGGCACATTAAGAAAGCCTACAATGGGCAGGACATAGGCACTCACACTAGAGATAAAAATAGTCATTATTTTACTGTGAAGAATATTATTCATTAAAATCACATTCTGAAAATATTTGGGACATGAAACATGGGGCAGAAGAAAAATGACTGGCAAACTCTCAGATACTGGGAGTTTGTGAGTTTGTCTGCAGTTTTAATACCATAGGAAAAATCAGAATTTAGACTACAGCTTTCTCACTTCTGATACCTCTTACAATTTGATTTCTAGATGTCTTGAACACTTGCATTTTAAGGATATTCAAGTTCAAGTTCTACTTCTCACTTCCATTTTCCAACATTTCCCTTCAATATTTCAAAGGTCTCCAGATCCTTATTTTTTATTTTTATTTTTGTTTGTACTGGGAGTCGACCTCAGGACCTCATGTTTGCCAGCAAGCACTTGTGCCGCTGAGTGATATCACCACCCCCTTTTTTTCCTTTATGTGGGTAGCAGGAGTTGAACTCAGGACCTTGCACTTGCCAAGGAGGAGCTTATCCCCCTGAGGTATCTCACCAGCCCTCCATATCTTTAAAACTTTCGTTCCTGGGCTGGTGAGATGGCTCAGTGGCATATGTGCCTGCGTAGCAAGCGTGAGGTCCTGAGTTTGATGCCTGGTAACCACATATGAGAAAAGGGCCAGTGATATTATTCAGCAGCATGGGCACCTGCTGGCACACAAGGTCCTGAGGTTGACCCCCAGTATCCACAAAAAAAACCTTTCATTCTTTCATTTTTTTTGGGATAGGTAATTTCAGAAGCAAAGTGTTTGATACAAAAGAATAAATGATAACATTTTATAGTATAAGATTAGATTTACAGAGACATTTGAATTTTTTAAAGATCATATGTTATTAGAACCAAGAAGTGAATCCCTGGTGGAAGAATTTAAATGAACACATAACATTTATGGATAGAAGATTTTCTTTATCATATTCATCCAACCACAGAATACATAGAACTACTCCAATCATTACAGAAGCCTTTCCTATTAACCAAAAATGCATCTGTTGTCTTTTTGAATTTAGCAGCAAATACAGCACATTTAAACAGTGTATAGAAATATGGGCATAAATTCCATGACCTCTATTTATGTGCCCACTACGAATCAAGAAAATGTCAATACCAAAGTTTTCCAGCTCTTATCTTGCTGCCAGAAGAACTATACCCCAGTGAAATAAGAAAATAATTGAACACTGAAAAATGAGTAATTTTATAGCACTATATAGATTTCCCTATCTTTCATTATTTTATTGATAAAATAACTTTTCCTTGTGTCATGTCAAAGTAGAGATGTTAAATTTTTAATTATTTGAAAAAATGAAAAATCAGCAGCACACTGTCAGTCTAGCAAACTTTTCTTGAAGATGGATTGTTCTGTGAAAACTCTATATGTAGAAAATCAAAAAGAAATTTATCAGGGAATGATGGGAAGGGAATGGGATATAAAAATAATAAACTGTATTATGTACATGTACCAACTCCACATGAATATAATCATTATGCAATGAAAACATTTACTAATAAAATTAGAATTAAAAAAAAGAAGTACAATAAAAAACAGTTCACCCTCTGTGTTAATTCCATAGGTGTTAGTAGGGAGTGGGGATTATTGCTGAGTGGCAAGCAGTGGGCTGCAGGACTAGAGAAGAAATTAGTGAAATTGCCATAACAAGACATTGTCTAAAGTTTTGCTTTAGAAATGGCCTTGGCTGCCTCAGTCACTAAGTGGCCCCTACAGTTATTCTTTTTTGATTTTAGCTCAGTGCTAGTTACGTTTCTTGTTGCTGAGACAAAATAAGTGACACCCTAAGTTAAAGGAGGAAAGGTTGATTTCAGTTCGAAGTTTGTACAGGTTTCAGCCCACGATCAGTTGCCTCCAAGGCAGGGTGGGATGGCAGAGGAACACCACAAAGGAGAAAGAGCTCATGGCAGGTAGAAGACAGCAAAAGCAGAAAGCAGCAAGTGACAACCAATGACACTAGCCCTCATTCTGTCCCTTATATTTTATGCAGGTTATCCACCTACGCACAGGTTGAGGCACTATTAAGCCTACCCAGAACTATGCTAAACCAGTCAGTGGACTAATTTAATAATCATACACCCTTGATCCCAGCATCAAACACTTAATACAGCATCACACAATTTAGATCCAGTTACCTTAAAAACTTTCACCTATGACCACATGAGGCTTTGATGGGACATCTAAACATAAGTCATACATGTCCTGAATGACAGTTGAAGCTCTAATACTTCTCTTGAACCATGTTTTCATTTTTTTCAAATTTTTATTTTTGTTAGCACATATCTGCAGTACATAATAATTATTTTCACTGTGGGGAGTTGATATGTGTACCTAACAAATCTTAATTCTTTTTAAATCTTCTTCCCTGCCCTCCTCTCCACTTCCCTCCATCTCTTGCTCCTGCTCCTATTTGCAAAAGATCTACCTCCCTGTATCCTATTATCTATTTTTATTTTGCTTCTTGATTATTTATGATTTGGGTTTCTCATATAAGAGAGATGATGCAATATTTAAGTTTCTAATAGTGATTTAATTAACTTAACACTATGGTCTCAAGTGCATCCATTTTCCTATTCTACATAATGAGTATAGTCATTATGTACTGTGAACACCTGATAAAAATAAAAATTAGAAAAAGGAAATTACAACAGAAAAAAAGCAATTCATCAATTGTTCGAATTTTGTAGGTGGCAGTAAGTAGTTGGGATTTAACATTTATATAAGACTGGCTCTCCATGATTTTTTTTTTTTTTTTTGTGGGTACCGGGGGGGTCGACCTCAGGACCTCGTGTGCCAGCAGGCGCCCGTGTTGCTGAGCGATATCACCGGCCCCTTTTTCGTATGTGGGATCCGGGAGTCGAACTCGGGCCCTCGCGCTTGCAAGGCAGGCGCTTATGCCACTGAGCCATCTCACCGGCCCTCTCCATGATTTTTAAATACCACATTTTCTTAATCCATTCATCTATTGATGGACACAGAGCCTGCTTCCAAGATTTAGCCATTATGAGTTGTGCTTCTACAAACATAGGTATACATGTATCACTGTGATGTTTTATTTAACTCTTTGTGGAAGATTCCTAGAAGTGGATAGCTGGTTCAAATGAACTTTTTTGAGGAATCTGCATACTGATTTCCATTATGGTTATACTAGTTTACATTTCCACCAAAAACCTGGAAGGGTTTCTTTTTCTCTCCAGCCTGCTTGAGTTTATTATTTGATTTCTTGATAGTAGCATTTTTTCTGGAATAAGGTGAAATATCAGTGTTTATTTTCTTTGCATTTTTTTTTTGTGAGTACCAGTGACTGACCTCAGGACCTCGCGCGCCAGAAGGCGCCCATGCTGCTGAGCGATATCACCGGCCCTGTTTTCATATGTGGGTTCTGGGAGTCGAACTTGGGCCATCGCGCTTGCCAGGCAGTCACTTACACTGCTGAGCCATCTCACCGGCCCCTTTATTTACATTTTTTAATGGTCAGTAATGTTGAATATTTTTTCATGTATTTATTGACTATTTGTACTTCTTGTGAGAAGTATTTATTCATTTCATTTGCCCATTTTATGATTTGGTCTATGATTTTGGGGTGTGTAATAATGAGTATTTAAATAGACTAGATATTAGTCCTCTGTAGAATTACTGGCAATTTTCCCACATTTTGTTGGTTGTCTCTTTGTGATTCAGAAGCTTTTAAATTTTATATAATATCTTTTGTAGATTCTTAATGCTATTTCTTGAGAAATTTAGGTTCTCTTCAGAAAGACCTTTTCCAGTGCTTATGTCTTCATGAGTTTTACCTATTTTATCTTTTATTGAATTAAGTTTCCCTCTTTTGATATTCAGGTTTTGATTCACATGCATTTTAATTTAGTATGTGGTAGGAGATATCTATCTAGATTCAATATTCTGCATGTGGATACCCACTGCTCCCAGCACTTTTTTCCCAGTACAAGTTTTTAAAGTTTTTGGCCACTTTGTCAAAGATCATATGGCTGAATAATTATGCCACATATTATAAAATATTAATATGCTGAGTCATTTTCTCCTTGTAAAGAAATATGCTATCTCTCAAAATAGAAATTAGAAAAGAGAAGGAAAGGAACTATGAGGAGAGGAGGGAGACATGGATCTTTTTTATCATTGTTCAAAGAGAACTGGAAGAAGAGTTTGGTTGTTACTAAATTGAAAAAAACTTTGTATGTCATTGGAATTCACAGCCTTTAATATAATGAATCTTCTACAGACTGTATTATCCTAGTAAATGGCTCTTGTCATTGACTCACAACTTCTGATGAATGAGAAGTTGTGGGTGAGCTAGTTGATAAACCAGAAGCTGATCAGTACAGGCTCATTTATTCCTCCTAGTAAATTCAGCTTTGGGCAGCTTTCCAGTGGGCATTGCATGGAAAAGAGCAGTCATAAGAAGAAACATGTTGAAACTGTAGCCCACAGGGATACTTCAAGCCAGATAACTGTTGTGAATGTCATGCTAGGCCCACCCACACAACTGTTTGTTTTTGGCAATGAGTCTGAGCATTTACCTTCTAATAGGTTAGTGCCAAACACTGGCTTACAGTCAGTATGAATAGCTAAGCACAGAGGCAGAGTAGCCAGCACCCTATGGTAATATTTTTCAGGGGTAAAGGAAAATATATATATATATACACACATATATGTTTTTGCTCATATATTTTATTCTTTTCATAACAGCTTAAATCCCTTTGTAAGTAAACTATTATTTCACAGTGAAAAATTGGCCTTTAATTGCAAATCTTTTAAAGGAGTCAGAACATATTTAAACTAAATTTATAAATGACTAATAGCAGGACACTTCCTCAGGATGTTTGTTTTGTAAGCTAAAGCTCCTGAGACTGAAAGAGGAGAGTTTTAGTTTGAGAGGAAGTTAAAGAGGGACTAATAGAGCTGCAGTATGCCTCATTTAGATATTTGGCTACAAACATCCTAGGGATCAAAATGTAACTTAGTAGTATGTGAAGGTAGAAAGAATCTGTTCAATAAACATGGCAGATTAATGGATATAAAATGAGAAATACTGTATTGAAACTATTACTGAAAATTCTATAATCTAAAATGGTTTTGTTTACCTTCTTGCCACATAGTCTCTGTGGCAAGAAGATAAACAAATGTCTCAAGTCTCTAGTCTGTCATAGTTTCTTTCTTATTTTAATTTTTTATTTTTATTTTTGTGGGTACCGGGGGTCAACCTCAGGACCTCATGCACCAGCAGGCGCCCATGCCGCTAAGCGATATCACTGGCCCCTTTTTTGTATATGGGTTCTGGGAGTCGAACTCGGGCCCTTGCACTTGCCAGGCAGGTGCATATGCTGCTGAGCCATCTCACCAGCCCTCATAGTTTATTTCTTAGGCAAGAAAACCAATTTATAAACCAATCTTATATTTGTACCACACATTACAGATTGCAAAGGTTTTTACTATGTAATCTATCTTGTAAAATGACCTGTAATGCCCCAAAGTAAAAAACATGAACAGAATTTTATTGAAAAATTAAATAAAATGAATCATTTCTCTCAGAATGTCTCTAAATCAAGTAGTTTGTATAAACTATATTTTGTTTTGAAATACACACTTTCTGAACATATCTGGGGTTTTAACCAACAATCATAAAAGATGAACCTATTATTAAGCTTACTTGCAGTTACTATCAGTTTATCTCCAAGTATCAAACACCAGATGTTCATGGCAAGAAGAAAATTAATGACTTAAATAATGAATCATTTGAGCAACAGTGGCCATAATACATCTGCTCTTTAAGCCAAGGTCCTGAGTCAGGCTGGCTTCTCACTACACAGAATACTAATTAGCTGAGCAGTTTATGGAGGACTTAAAGCAATTGTTGCAAGATGCCTCTGTGTAGCCAGAAGACACTCTTTCTATGGCCTATGCTTGTATAAGAAATAAATAGGCATAAAAAGTAAAGGAGAGCACTCTATAGGACTGGTAATTTGAACTGACTATCCCTTATGCACATAAGAAGAGAATGACTACATATAGACAATCACTCTGTAAGCCAAAGCTCTTCTATTTGGATGCATTTACATTCCTAAAAAATATAATCCATTTTGATAACAGTTGAATCATTTCTTTATTTGATTTCATTCCATTTGCTATTATTATATTTATTATTTTAATACTCCATACAAATAAAAACACTAATATTTTACTATATACTTTGATGTGATTTGGGTGGAAGTAGTTTGTATCAAAGTTCTTATATATACAAAATTCTCTGAGGTTTGAGACTTAAAGATACAGTATATTGTTAATGGATTTTGAGGTGATGGAGTCTCCTTCTAGAGGTGGTTTCTAGGTTCTTTCAGTCCTGAAAAAATATTGGTCAAAAGGAGTGCAAAAGATAGTGAGGTTTTACAATTATTAAAGGTCTGAAATAAAAAGAAGCATGATTTATAGGGTATGATTTGGCCAACTGAAAGTAGGAAAAGAAATACACTCTACAGGGTTAAGAGTGGATCACTGTGGAAGATAGAGCACAGTGGCCCAGAGCTCATTGGTGACTGTTTTTGCATTTCCCACTCCTCATGCTGGTGTCAGTCTTAGGCCATCCTATTGAAAATCTGTTCAAATTTTTACAAGAAATTTTGAAGAGACCACTCTCTGGTTCCATGTGCAGGTATTTGGGAACGGTTTGTATCTGTGTCCTAGCATTTTGCATTTAACAGATCATGCCCACCTCTCCAGACAGTCTGCCACACCCAGAAACTACTGCCTCAGTATGTCTATTTGATTAATAGCTTATTTCTTCTGGATATTTGATGAACAAGTTTAGAGATGTCACCAGGTAGGTTGGGTCCTTCCTTTCAGTAATAATGGAAATGAAAAAAGAGGAGGGAGAGGCAGGATGCAAACTAAACAATCTAAGGAGGTTTATTGGTGAACCTGAGAGGGACCTCTCTGATATTCCAGGCAGAAGAGAGAAGGTGTTCTCTTATAGACTCAAGGGGGTTTTACGTATTTGGAAGGGGTGGGAGTGTCTTGTGACAGGAGACTTTAAGGAAATTTGGGGGGCACTTTTGATTCACTTTTTGGTAATCTGGCTATTTTGCCCAGGAAACCAAAAGTTAAATAAACAGACTTCTATGTTCTGAAATGGAGGCCTTTGGTAAAGATAGTGGTACTCCTGTCAGTTTCTATCAAAAATTGTAGCACAGATTTAGAGAAAATATATATAATTGTAAAATATAAGAGAAAATCTGAAAAGACTCCTCCAGCCTGTGTACTTGGAGAAGGCACTATCTGATACAGGCTTTTGGACTGGCCCACACACAAATGTGGGAGTCTAACTTTTAAGGGCTGTCTGGTGGCCTTCAGTCTGGTCAATCATTATTTCAGTTTTGATGTCATAGTTATGGAATCTTCATGGCTGAGCAGCAGTTTCCTTCCTACAGAAAGATTGTCTCTTGGTGGTCTCAGTCATGTGGGTCTCCTTTCCTGAAATCCTGATCACAGGTTTGAGACAATAGCTGGAAGCTTCTGGATATAGCTGAATGTGCCTAGAAATCCCCTATTCTAGTGGTGGTGAACCTATGACACATGTACCACAGAGGGCACACAGAGCCCTATCTGTCAGTACATGAGCCAAATGTATGGGTTGTTTTCTCTAAACTTAAAATCTCAGTATTTAGGTTTAATTGCAGTGCTGGTACTTTGCCATAAATGAGTTTGGGGTCATAGTTTTGGTACTTGTGCTGTAGAAAGTTTCACCCACCACTGCCCAATGCTGTTATTCTAAATCCTGAATGGATAAGAATATGTACATTTAGGGCTAATTAACCTTGTTTAACATATCTAAATGCAGAGCTGAGAAGACATTTGATCCAAGACTTGTAATAAAAAAGAATTCAAAATGAAAGTCAAATTTTGTCCTTCTTTTAGTTACTTATCAAGTTTCTGTATGCACAAGTGGAGGATCATAGTTCATATCAAAATTTGTTTTTCAGTCCCTGGCTTTACCAGAAGAAAACAAAAATCATGCTTTTAATGAACAGCCAGTAAAGGCCCAGGATTCTGCCTGTTTCCCCATCTCTATAGTGATCTCTGACATTTTTATTGCTTTTGCATAAAGTGTGCTGTGTTTACCTTCTTCAAAGAAAAATATTGTCCCACTTTACTTGTTAGGTTGATACATCTATTTACTTTGTTTTGGTATCCTGAGGTTTTTCCAATGCCTTGACAATAATCTGAAATTATATGGGCCTTGGACCTTAACAGCATACTTAAGAGTACCTTACATTCTCTTTAGCTAAGGTTTGAAACTACCACAATGTGTGGATCTTATCTATAGCTGGTGATCTCTTCTTTGCTTACCAAGTAGATTCCAGCTCTTGCTGTGTCCAGCCTGCTATTGATTACATTTCTGCTTAACATTCTGACTGCATTAGTGGAGGCAATGAATGATTTAATCTGGCATTTTCTTGGCATAATGATGTGACATGACCTTGCATTTAAAATGCCAGAACTAAGCTATTTAATAAACCTTAAAAGGATTATATAAAGTGACCATGATACTCCTATGTAAATCTTCAGTGTACATAGGTAATCAATAGAGTACAGTTTGGCAGGTATTAGATTGATAAATAAATATAATTGTAGTGATATTTTGAGAGATAGATATATAGAGAAAAATTTCAATAAATTGAACTAAAACTCAATTTCCTCACCATTCCTAAAATTTCCAGAAAACACTTGGAATGATATTGCTGATCATACAGAGTATTTTGAACAAATGAATCTTTTTTTTTGTGTGTGGGTACCGGTGGTCGACCTCAGGACCTTGTGCACCAGCAGCTGCCCATGCCACTGAGCGATATCACCAGCCCTTTTTTCGTATGTGGGTTCCGGGAGTCAAACTCAGGCCCTCGCACTTGCCAGGCAGGCACTTACGCTGCTGAGCCATCTCACCAGCCCACAAATAAATCTTTTAAACTATTTCTAATTTTTATTTTTAATTACTTTCATAACAAAGGTAGAAGAAATCAGCAAAATTTCAAACAATAATGCTAGAGAAGACAAAAATAGCATAGAATATAAATTAACAGAGAGAATTTTACTTTAGTGCAACCATTGGACTGAAGCATGGAAACACTGACTGTAATCAGGCACACTAGCTGGGCATTATACTAGAAACATGCCAAATAGGAATCCAGGGTTCCTGATCAATAAGGTTATATGGATACAAGTATATATTATATGATGCCTCTCTGTAGAAATGATGCTCATAGACTTATTTATATAAGTGGGTAGTGATATGAGTACTTTCCTGTTTCTCATAAACTTCAGCCAAATGAGAAGGCTTATACATTTTTTTAGATGTGAGGTAGGATAGAAGAAATAAAAGATAAGTAAAAAGGAGACAAGGAACTCCTGACAAAAATTTGCACTTTTAAAAGACTGTAATTTTCAAGATCCAGATGAAGTTACCCTAGATGGTCCATATTAGCATCCCCTTGGTTAAATTTAGGCTCTTTCTCTACCGGACCCATCACACTCAAAATTCCTCAGGAATGTTGAAAGCCCACAAGTTGGCTATACTGAAAAATGAAAAAGCAGGATACTGATTCTAACATTAAGAAGGCGGTTGAGAGAATCCAAAGAATATTTTACTGTAATTAAAATAAGTCTCATACCTGTAGAATAAGCTAGAAGCCTGGGTGTTCCAATGTTTTAAGAGAAGTATAAATGTTCCTAGTTCCAAACTGTAATGTACCTCATTTCTCTGAGTGCCCACATGCCACTGAAGTATATCTTAAATTTCTGCCTAATAAACTCTTCACAAGCCTTTATAGATGAATTTTAAAATCTTTTTCCATGACAAGAGTTAGTGAACCTGATACAAAATGTGGGTTAAGTTCCTTATTTTAAGTTTGAGAATCTCTTACACCCAGCTCAGTGGCATTTTGTTTTGGGGATCCAGTGGCAGGAAATAAAGAGAGGCATCAATGCTGTGGAGATCACAATTGGATATGCTCAGCAAGAAGGCTTTTCATTTTTTCCCCATTTCAACTTCTTGCCCTCTGGAGCATCATTTTTCACTTTTCCCTCCTTTTTCTTTCTCCCTGTATACACACTTATGCAGCCTTGAGGTTTTTACTTTCCAGCAGTTAGAGACTTCTTATCCACTAGAAAAATTAGTGCTTGTAGGTAAAAAAAAAAGCCAACACAAGAAGCACTTGCTTCTCCTAACCAGAAATGTGAAGAGGTGTCAGAAGGCACTCTCTAGGACATGTAATGACCTCATTAGGTATTCTTTTAGGTTAATACTACATCCCATTCTGGTTTAGATGAGACTAAAATTCTTGTTCATCCAGGAAGGCACAAAATAAGGACATGAATAAGACACAAATGTCTTCAGCTAAATTTCTCATGCAACTGGCATGGTATACAATAATCCTGAGAAACACTGGACAGAACCAGCCTCTATATCAAACTGGATAAAGGAATTTCCAGCCATACACTGTGGGTTCTAAACATATTAAACTGAGGGAGGTCTCCAAAATTGTTCTTTTGATCTCTCTCTTTCTCTCTGCCTCAAAATTGTAGAGCATAAGTTTAGTCCTTCTGATGCCATAGTTCCCCTTTATGAATGTCTGGGAACATGTCCTAAGACATACAGATTCAAGTGGTCATTCTGGTGATAATTTACATCATTCACAGGACCTGGTGAAGTTTATGGGCTCAAACTGAGAAGAATCCTACCTGTATACCCATTTTTCACCTCCTTTGTCCCCTATGAAAACCCTGATCCCCCTTGTTTCACTTCTCTCCCACTCAGGCTTTCTTCTTTCAGAAAACTCAAATCCTTAAATTTTTCTCTGATATTAATTATCAAGGAGAGGTAGGGAATCAGAGAGTGGAAAAGCCTAGTGTGCCCCAACATGTAGGAAGGAGGAGGGGAAGTGTTTGTCCTCTGTGATTTAGAGGCTCACAGGCCAATGTGAAAGACACCACTTCAGCCCATCTCAGATGTCTGTCATGACATTTTTGGTCCTAGTGCTGCTTCTTGAGTACCAGCTATAGATATTATTCCCTGGGGCCTCTGTGGGCTGTTTCTCTAATTTTAACAGTCTTTCTCCCTCCATCTTCTTATATTTTATTATAATTTTGGCCTCAAGTTTATCTCATTATCTAAAATGGTATGTGTTCTGTAGTTCCTAAATTAGATCTCTGGACTTTTCAAACTCTCCATGAGTACCTTGTGAGTGTTAAATGTTCCTAGATATATAGAGTTTGTGGTTAGATTTATGAGTAAAATGTAGCTCTTAGTACAACTCCTTTTCCCACTCTCCTTATCTGTTGATAAAGTTTAGAGTAGCTTCATGCCAGGAACAAGGACACCTGTTCTGGATGTGAGCAACAAATTTCTACATTACCAGTAGAAATGCCTGGAATTATCAGTGACAAAACACAGGGCAGACCTGGCAATCCTTGGTGGTTCTGACTCTGGGGTAGCATGTCAGTGTTGGCTCCTTGAGCAGTTTTGGTTCTGAAAAATGGGGCAGGCTGCACATATAGTAAGACCCTAGCACTAGGCTTGGAAGGTGCAGCAAGGAAGTATGAGCTTTGGTTACAGCATTTGCATGTGCATGCTGACCCTTTTTGTATGGGTTGCATATGTGGTCTGACCAGGTTTGGGGGGGTTGCACATGTGGATTGTAACCTGAGTTTAGCATATGACCCCAGTTTGAGTACAACTGTGCATAGTCTGACCTCAGGACTTGAGTAGGTTTCCATTGCCATCTTTTCTCTTTTCTTCTTCTCCTTCTCCTCCTCTTCCTCCTCCTTCTTCTTGGTTACTTGAGACAGGGTCTTACTATGTAGGCCAGGCTGTCCTTGAACTAATGGTTATCCTTCTGCCTCAGCCTCCCAAGTGTAGGTATTACAGGCATATGCCACCACACCTGGCCATTCATCTCTTTTCAAAAGTACATGAGGAAGATTTTAAAGACATGTAATTTAATACATCTTAAATGATTATGGGTGACACAGTTTCTGTTACCAAATATAATCTTTAGTTTATATTTTATAAACTTGTGAACAATTTAAATCAAATGATTTTGAGTAGGTTGATTTATCTACAAATGTAAGGTAAAGTTAAAAGGCCACAAACTTGGTTTGTAGTAAAGAGGGAAAATGGACAAAGACCCCATCTAGCAATTTATAGTGATTCTGCATTTCCCCTTCTTACTTTTATTGGTTATAAGTCTATATGCAGTGATGGCAAACCTTTTAGAGCTTTAAATGACATGTACAGCCTAATGTAGCATGCATCTATTGGTTTGCCACCACTGGTGTACACTGATAAGTAACAGAAAAGGTACTCTGAGTAGCTTAAAATATTAAAGAAAATATTATTGTAACATACAAGAAGAAAAGCTGATTGATAACACCTATAAAAATTCTAAATGACTAGTGTATTAATAGTTATGAACCTACAACTCTGAAAAAGATTATTGTACTTCAGTGTAACCAACACATATAAGAGTGCACTCTGATTAAACATAATTTATGTGTTCTATATGTTATCTTGTCTGTTCATCTCCCTGCTAATCTGTTTTAATAAGTGGTATCTGCAGCTGCATTATTTAAATATATTTTTGAACATTAATTTGTTTATATATTTATTTATTTGTTTACACTTATATACTTCTGTCTCTGGTAGGGTTTTCTAACAAAAACAGTTGTACAGGTTTTGAGGGATAGCCAAACTCACATAAAATATTAAGGGATGACAGCTAATAAGCTCCAGGCTTACATGAGACTTACAGAAAAAATACCTTAGTGTTTGATAACAGAAAATTTATATGTGATTAGGTTAATATGTAAGTTTCTGTGTGTTAAATTTCAGGTATGTGTATAATATCCTCTAAAAGCTCTATGTAAGTCGACTTACAGGTAAGTGGACATTCATGTATAGCCCAAATGCTTTTTGTTCACATGGTTTATCAGTGAGCTATTTTGAATTGGTTGGTAAGAGAAGAGTAAAAAGTCTTTAATATTGTTAACACATTTTTAATCAGGGTGTTAGCCAATCAAACTATTTATCTTTAAAAAATTGGTCATGCAAATATAATGTACTTTGTTTGCTGTGTATAACAACATCCAAGAGTTTCCACTCAGTTAAAGATAAATTTACAGTTTAAGAATGGTAATTTTGGGCCGGTGAGATGGCTCAGTGGCATAAGCGCCTGCCTTGCAAGCGTGAGGGGCCGAGTTCGACTCCTGGAACCCACATACAAAAAAGGGGCTGGTGATATCGCTCAGCAGCACCGGTGCCTGTTGGCACATGAGGTCCTGAGGTCGACCCCCTGGTACCCACAAAAAAAAAAGAATGGTAAATTTTTATACCTTGGTTTTCTTTTTTATTTTAAAGAGAAAATAATAAAAATAATAATAAAAGAGTTTCAAAACAAGCTAGTAGGAGAGTAAAAATAATTAATATATTGTGTATTGTTATCTTTGTAGTAGTTATTCAGAGTAAAAGATATAGGCATGAAATGTTGTCCAAGCAATATTAGCGCAAAGCTTTCTTTTCAATTAACCAAGGGAAACTAGCTGTATAACTATTTTAACTATCTTGTGTATAAATATAGTTTTTTCTTTTTCCCTTCCTTCCCTTCACTTAATCACAGTTTCTCTCTCTCTCTCTCTCTCTCTCTCTCTCTCTTTTATATGCAGGTACCAGGAGTTGAACTCAGGACCTCATGCTTGCCAGGCAGGCACTTATGCCACTGAGCTATATCACTGCCCCAGTTTCTCTTTTTTTTGAACAGTTTCTTCCCAATTCACAGTATCTGTTGAATATTTTGGATCTTATTCACTCATTCAGTTTCTCACACTAGTGAGACAATATGATGTTTACAGAAGTGGGTCTGATTTATTTCACTTATGAGAATGGTCCTGAGTTGCATCTATTTACCTATAGAAGTCTCAAGTTTATCATTTTTTATGGCTGAGTAGCATTCCATTATATTAAAAAAACACATTTTTTTATCCATTCCACAGTTGATGGAAATTTGGTTTGTTTCCAAGATTTAGCTAATACAAATTATGCTGTTATAAACATGGGTGTGCATATATCGCTGTGGTATGATGCTCTTAATTCTTCTGGGAAGATATCCAGAAGGGGACTAGCTGAGTTGAATGGGACCAGTAATTTGAGGTATTAAGGAATCTCCAAAATGATTTCCATGGTGGTTGCAACAGTCTACACTCCCATCAACAGTGGAGAACTGTTCCTTTTCCCCAACATCCCTGCCAGTATTTGTCATAAGTTGATTTTGTGATGATAGTCATTCTTTCTGGGGTGAGACGGAATCTCAGTGTTGTTTTAATTTGCATCTCTCAAATGACCATGATGTTAAACATGTTTTCATGTATTTATTTGCCATTTGTATTTCTTCATCTGAGAAATGTATATTTATCACAAATGATCATTTTTGGATTGGGTCTTTAATTTTGGGGGTCTTATTTTTATTCAGTTCTTCAAATGTTCTAGATATAAGACCTTTGTTTGAAGGACAATGGGCTAAAGTTTTTCCCACTCTGTGGGTTCCCTTTTCACTCTGTTGGTAATTTATTTTGTTATGCAAAATCTTTTAAATAAGATGAGATCACAGATGATGATTCTTTATAGCATTTCCCATGAAACTGGGGTTTTGTTCATGAAGTCTCTGCCTACACCTGTCTTCAAGATTCCTATCTATTTTCTCTTCCAGTAGATTTAGTGTTTCTGTTTTAATATTTACATCTTTGATCCATTTTGACTATAGTTTGGTGCATGGTGACAGACATGAGTCTAGTTTAGTCTTCAGCATGTAGAAAGCCAGTTTTTCCAGCACTATTTTTTAAAGAGTCTATCTTTCTTCCAGTGAACATCTTTTGCCCCATTATCAAAGATGAGTGTTTTGTAGTTTTGTCTGATTTTTTATTCCATTCCACTAATATTCAGGCCTGCTTTTTAGCCAATACCATGCAGACTTTATCACAGCAGTTTAGTAGTATAATTTCAAGTCAGGAATTGTGATGACCCTTGACTTGCCTTTGTTGCCAAGAATTGCTTTTGCTATTCTAGGTCTCTTCTGTTTTGAAATGAATTTTAGGAATGTTTTCTCTAGTTCTGTGAGTTATGTTCATGGTATTTTGATTAGGATTGCATTCAATCTGTGTAACAACTTTGGGAGTAAGGCCATTTTCATTACGTTGATTCTTCCAATCCATGAGAAAGTGATATCTTTTGATTTTCTGATATCCTCTTCAATATCCTTTTTCAGAGTACTGTAATTTTCAATGTACATATTTTTTACTTTCTTTGTTAGATTGATTCCTAAGTATTTGACTTTTTTGGATGCCTCTGTGAAGGGTATGATTTTTCTAATTTCTCTCTCAGTGAGTTTGTTGTTTGTGTCCAGGAATGCTATTGATTTTTGAGTGTTGACTTTGATCCAGATACACTACTGAATTTGGTTTTTAAATCTATAAGTCTTTTGTTGGAGTTTTTGGGGTCTTCTATGTAGACTACCATGTTATCTGCAAAGAACGATAATTTAACCTTTTCCTTTCTGCTCATTTTTTAAAAATTTCTCTGTCTTGTCTAATATATCTGGCTAACATTTCTGAAACTATATTGAATAGGAATGGTGATAGTGGACATTCTTGTTTTGTTCCTCATTTTAGAGTGAAAGCTTTCACTTTATTACCATTTAGTATGATGTTGGTTTGTCATAGATGGCTTTACCTGATTGAGATAGAGGACTAATTATTCCAATTTTCTGAATGGTTTTTATCATGAATGGGTGTTGGACTTTGTCAAATGCTTTTTCTGTATCTATTCAGATTATCGTGTGTTTTTTGTTTTTGGCTCTGTTAATATGGTGTATTACATTTATTGATTTGCACATGTTGAATGATACCTGCATCACTGGGATGAATCCTTTTTGGTCATTTTGTTAAATCTTAATGATTTGCTTCATTCTGTTTGTCAGCATCTTATTGAGGATTTTTGCATCTATCCTCACTAGGGAGATTGGCCTATTGTTTTCTTTTTTTGTTGGGTCCTTCTCTGGTTTTATCAGGGTAATGGTTGATTCCAGGAATGATTTTGGAAGCGTTGTTTCCCTTTCAATTTAATTGAAGAGTTTCAGCACTAGTGGCATTCGTTCTCTAAATTTCTAGTAGGATTCAACAGTGAATCTGTCAGGGCCTGGGCATTTTTGTTCGTAAATTTTTAATTATATTTTCCATTTCCTTGACAGATATCACATTATTTAGAATTTTTATATCTTCTTGATTCAGTTTTGGCAATTTCTATGTGTCTAGAAATCTGTCCATTTTTCTATGTTTTTCATTTTATTAGAGTGTAGGTTCTCAAAGTAGGTATTGATCATCTTCTGGATTTCTGCAGGATCTGTTGTGACTTCACCCTTTTCTTTCCTAATTGTTTGAATTTGAGTTTTTTGTTTCTTCTTTTTGATGAGGTTGGCTGTTTATCAATTTTAGGTAATCTCTCAAAAACCAACTCTTCAATTCATTGAATCTTTGTATTTTGTTTTCTTAGTCTCAATTGCATTAATTTCTGCTCTTATCTTTATAATTTCCTCCCTCATGTGAGCTTTGGGTTTAATTTGATCTACTTTTTCTATAAGTTTGATGCTTAAAATTAAGTTGTTTATTTGAGCCATTCTGTTTTCATGATGAGAATGCAATTCTATATATTTCCCTCATAGGACTGCTTTCATTGTGTCCCATAAGTCCTGGAATGTAGTATTGGAATTATTGTTTAATTGTAGATATTGTTATATTTTTTCTTTAATTTCCCCTGTGACCAATTGGTTGTACAGTAGGGTGTTGCTTAATTTCCATGTGTTTATGTAGTTTCTGTGATTTCTTTTTGTGATTGGTTTCCAATTTCATTGTGCTATGTTCACATAGTATGCATGTGATGATTTAAATTCCCCTGCATTTACTTAAGCATATTTTATTGGTTAATTTGTGGTCTATTTGGGAGAACATCCTATGTGCTTCTGAGAAGAATGTGTATTCTGGTGGTTTGGGGTGGAACACTGTAGATATCTACTAAGTCCATTTGTTCACAGGTTTGTTTTATTCTGATATATCTTTGTTGATTTTTTGTGTAGTTTATCTATCTCTTTGTGTCAGTGGGTATTAAGGTCCCCCATTATACTTGTGTTAGTGCTTATTTGATTTTCCTCTCTGTTAATATTTGTTTTATGTAGTAGTGTGCACTGGTATTTGGTGAATATATATTTATGACTGTTATTGCTTCCTCTTCTTGGAATTTTCCCTTAACAAGTATATAGTGAACATCTTTGTCTCTTTTGATCAGTTTTGTATTAAAGTTCACACAGTTTTCAAATAGAATAAGTGTCCCAGATTTTTTCTGGGTTCCTTATGCATGGAGTATCGTTTTCCATCCTTTGACTATGTATCTACGACATTTTGTTTTAGTTTAAATGTATTCCTTGAATGCAGCATATTTTTGGATCTTGCTTCTTGATCCACCCTGCTGGTCTGTTTCTTTTGATTGGTGAGTTAGACCACTTACATTGATGGTAATAACTGATATATATTGACTTATCTATTTGATGGGATTTTCCTTTTGTTGGTTCCCTGTCTTTCTTTTAACTGCTTTACCTTCTTGGCGGCTTCTTTCTATTGGTGTTCTTGCATTTGTAGTCTTTGTTTTCTATTTCTAATACATCCTTCAGCACTTTCTGAAGAGCTGGTTTGGTGGTAATGAATTTCTTCAGTTGTTTTTATAATGGAAGTATCTTATTTCTCTATTCATTTTGAAAGACAGATTTGCAGAGTACATTAATTTGGGTTGAAGGCTGTTTTCTTTTAGGATTGAAATACCTCATTCCAGGCTCTCCCTGATTTGAGGGTTTGTGTCAAGACGTCTGCTGTGATTCTGATAGTCTTTCTTTTATAGCTGATTTGCTTCATTTCTCTAGCTGCTTTTTTTTTATTTTAAAGAGAAGAAAAAACAAAAAGCAATAAAAAAAAGAACAAATTTTCAAAACAACATATTATGAGGGTAACAATGGTTCATGCATTATGTATTATTACCTTTAAGTTAGTTATTCAGGATACCAGACATTAGCATTCAATTGTCCAAACATTATTGGCACAAACCTTACTCTTCAATGAGCTAAGTAAAATTGGTAGTGTATCTAACTTAAATATCATATATATATACAAACAATTTTCTTTCTTTTTCCCCTCTTTCTTTTCCCTATTCCAGTCTCTCCTTCCTCTTGACCAGTTACTTTTTGATTCACCATGTCTATTGTACATTTTGGATCTTATTTACTCTTTCAGTTTCTCATACTAGAGAGACAATACGATGCTTACACATGTGCATCTGGTTTATTTCAATTATGAGTATTTTCTCGAGTTGCATCCATTTACCTATAAAAGTCTCCAGTTTATCCTTCTTTATGGCTGAATAGTACTCCATTGTATAAAAATACCACATCTTTCTTATCCATTCCTCAGTTGATGGGCATTTGGGTTGTTTCCAAGATCTGGCTATTACAAATTGTGCTGCTATAAACATGGGTGCACATATATCGCTGTGGTACGATGTTTTTAATTCTTCTGGGAAGATGCCCAGAAGGGGAATAGCTGGGTCAAATGGGACCTCCAACCCTAGTTTTCTGAGGAATCTCCACACTGACTTCCACAGTGGCTGTACCAGTCGACACTCCCACCAACAGTGAAGAAGGGTTCCTTTTTCCCCACAGCCCCTCCAGCATTTGTTATTAGTTGATTTCTTAATAGTAGCCATACTTTCTGGGGTGAGATGGTATCTCAGTGTTGTTTTAATTTGCATCTCTCGAATGACTAGTGATGTTGCACATTTTTTTGTATATTTATTTGCCATTAGTATTTCTTCATCTGAGAAATGTGTATTCATCTCAGATGCCCATTTTTGGAGTGGGTCTTTAAATTTGGAAGGTCTGATTTTTTTGAGTTCTTTATATGTTCTCGATAGTAATCCTTTGTCTGAGGAACAGCTGGCAAACATTTTTTCCCACATTGTGGGTTGTCTCTTCACTCTGTTGGTGGTTTCTCTTGCTGTGCAAAAGCTTTTTAATAAGATGAGATCCCAGTTATTAATTCTTTGGGATAGTTCCCGTGCGGTTGAGTTTTTATTCATAAAGTCTTTGCCTACACCAATGTCTCCAAGGGTTTTACCTATAATACTTTCCAGCAGATTTAATGTTTCTGTTTTAATATTTAGATCTCTGATCCATTTTGAATTTAGTTTAGTGCATGGTGAAAGATATGGATCTAATTTTAATCTTCGGCATGTGTAGAGCCAGTTTTTCCAGCACCATTTATTAAAGAGGCTATCTTTCTTCCAGCGAATGTGTTTGGCACCTTTGTCAAAGATAAGGTGGCTTAGTATGTCTGGGGTTGTTTCAGCATCTTCTAATCTGTTCCATTGATCTTCAGGTCTGTTTTTTTGCCAGTACCACACTGTTTTTATCACAGTAGCTTTATAGTATAATTTCAAGTCGGGGATTGTGATGCCCCCTGCCTTGCCTTTGTTGCCCAGAATTGCCTTTGCTATTCTAGGTCTCTTATGATTCCAAATGAATTTTAGGATTGTTTTCTCTAATTCTGTGAGATATGCTGTTGGAATTTTGATTGGAATTGCATTAAATCTCTATAACAATTTTGGAAGTATGGCCATTTTCACTATATTGGTTCTTCCTATCCAGGAGCAAGGGATATCTTTCCATTTTCTGATATCCTCTTCAATCTCCTTTTTCAGAGTACTGTAGTTTTCAGTATAGAGGTCTTTTACATCCTTCGTGAGGTTGATTCCTAGGTATTTCATTTTTTTGGATGTTATTGTGAAAGGTATTGTTTCCCTAATTTCTCTTTCAGTAAGTTTGTTATTTGTGTACAGGAAGGCTATTGACTTTTGAGTATTGACTTTGTATCCAGCTACACTACTGAATTTGCTTATTAAATCTAGCAGTTTTTTAGTGGAGTTTTTGGGATCTTCTGTGTAGAGTATCATGTCATCTGCAAATAATGATAATTTAACTTCTTTCTTTCCAATCATTATTCCTTTTATTTCTTTCTCTTGTCTAATCGCTCTGGCTAAAGTTTCCAGAACTATGTTGAATAAGAGTGGGGACAGTGGACATCCTTGTCTTGTTCCTGATTTTAGAGGGAAGGCTTTCAGTTTTTGGCCATTTAGTATAATATTGGCTGTTGGTTTGTCATAGATAGCTTTTACCAGATTGAGATAAAGACCCTCTATTCCAATTTTCTGTAGGGTTTTTATCATGAAAAGGTGCTGGACTTTGTCAAAAGCTTTTTCTGCATCTATTGAGATGATCATGTGATTTTTGTCTTTGGTTCTGTTAATATGCTATATTACATTTATTGATTTACGTATGTTGAACCATCCCTGCATCCCTGGGATGAATCCAACTTGGTCATGGTGTATAATCTTCTTGATGATTTGTTGGATTCTGTTTGCCAGTATCTTATTAAGGATTTTTGCATCTATGTTCATTAGGGAGATTGGCCTGTAGTTCTCTTTCTTAGTTGGGTCCTTCTCTGGTTTTGGTATCAGGGTAATGCTTGCTTCCAGGAATGAATTTGGGAGTATTGCTTCCCTTTCAATTTCATTGAAAAGTTTGAGAAGTAGGGGTGTTAGGTCTTCTCTAAATTTCTTGTAGAATTCGGCAGTGAATCCATCAGGGCCTGGACTTTTCTTTGTTGGGAGGTTTTTAATTACATCTTCAATTTCATTGGTTGATATTGGTTTATTTAGGATTTTTAAATCTTCTTGATTTAGCTTTGGTAATTCATACGAATCTAGGAATCTGTCCATTTCTTCTTCATTTTCCATCTTAGTAGAATATAAATTTTCAAAATAGGTATAGATGATCTTCTGGATTTCTGCAGGGTCCGTCGTGATATCACCCTTTTCATTTTCAATTGCATGGATTTGAGTCTTTTCTGTTCTTTTTTTAATAAGGTTGGATAAGGGTTTGTCAATCTTATTTATTCTTTCAAAGAACCAACTTTTTGCTTCATTGATTCTTTGTATTGCTTTTTTATTCTCCAATACGTTAATTTCTGCTCTGATCTTTATAATTTCCTCCCTTGTACGGGCTTTTGGCTTAACCTGCTCTTCTTTTTCTAGAAGCTCGAGGTTCACCCTTAAGTTGTTTATTTGCGCTTGCTCTATTTTCCTGATATAAGTATTTAATGCTATAAATTTCCCTCTTAGGACTGCTTTCATTGTATCCCATAAGTTCCGGTATGTTGTACTGTCATTATCATTCAGTTGTAGAAAGTGACTAATTTCTTCTTTAATTTCATCTGTGACCCATTGGTTGTTCAGGAGGATGCTGTTTAATTTCCATGTGTTTAGGGAGTTTTTGTGGGATCTTTTGCCACTGATTTCCAATTTCATTGCACTATGGTCTGATAATATGCATGGGATAATTTCAATTCCTTTGCATTTACTTAAACAGGTTTTATGAGCTAGTATGTGGTCTATTTTGGAGAACGTCCCATGTGCAGCTGAGAAAAATGTGTATTCTGATGTTGTGGGATGGAACACTCTGTAGACATCTACTAAGTCCATTTGTTCAAAAGTTTGGTTCAGTTCTACTATTTCATTATTGATTTTCTGTCCAGTTGATCTATCTTTTTGTGACAGTGGAGTATTGAGATCTCCCAATATAATTGTATTAGTGCTTATTTGATTTTTCATGTCCTTTAGTACTTGTTTTATATAGCTGGGTGCATTGGTATTTGACGCATATATATTTATGATCGTTATCTCTTCCTCTTGGATTGTTCCCTTTACAAGGATGTAATGACCGTCTTTATCTCTCTGAATCCTTCTTGGCTTGAAGTTCACTTTGTCTGCAAAAAGAATAGCTACCCCTGCTTTTTTCTGGGTTCCTGTGGCATGGAGTATTGTTTTCCATCCTTTGACTTTCAGTCTATGAATTTCTTTCTGAATTAAATGTGTTTCTTGTATACAGCATATTGTTGGATCTTGCTTCTTGATCCATTTCGCCAGTCTGTGCCTTTTGATTGGTGAATTGAGACCGTTAACATTGATGGTTAAAACTGATATGTATTGACTTGTCATGATATTTTCCTGTTGTTGGTTCCCACTCTTTGTTTTTCTGCTTTCCGGCTATTTAATTATTTGCCCTGCCTGGTGGATTCCTTCTGTTGGGGTTCCTATCTCTTTCTAGAATGTCCTTCAGAACGTTTTGGAGTGCTGGTTTGGTGGTCATAAATTTTCTCAGATGTTCTTTGTCATGAAAGTATTTTATTTCTCCATCAATTTTGAAAGATAGTTTTGCAGGGTACATCAATCTGGGCTGAAAATTATTTTCCTTTAGAGCTTGCAATACATCATTCCAAGCTCTTCTTGAATTGAGGGTTTGTGCTGAAAAGTCAGCTGTGATTCTGATGGGTTTTCCTTCATAAGTGATTTGTCTCTTCTCCCTAACTGCTTTTAAGATTCTGCCCTTCTGTTGAATTTCTGGGATCTTGATTATAATATGTCTGGCTGAAGTTTTTTTTTGATCATGTCTAGTTGGTGTTCTAAAAGCTTCACTTATAGGGGTGTCAAATTCCTTTTCTCTTCCAGGAAAGTTCTCCCTGATTATGTCTTTGAACAAGGTTTTAATGTCGTTGATGCTATCTCCTGCTTTTTCATTTATTCCAATTATTCTTAAGTTGTTTATCTTTGAGTCATCTAGCAGCTGCTGAATTGATTTTTCATGGTCCCTTGCTATTTTTAAGAATTTTTCCATTTCATGATCACTAATTGCAAGCCTGTCTTCTATATCTGAGATCCTGTCCTCGCATTGGCTTATTCTGCTACAAATACTTTCAATGGAATTTTTTATCTCTTGGGTATCTGCTTGAATCTGCCTTATGGATTCCATTTCTTTCCTATGCTGAGCATTCATGGTTTCTATAGTTTTCTTAAGTTCATCTATTTTTTTGTCTGTATCAGCTATAGTGTCCTTAAGCATGGTCTTCATTGTAGACATTATCTCTGCAGTTATCTGTGAGATTATTTCTGTTTTAATTTTTTCCAGAACCTCATTCAGTTGCTTTGTTGTTACCACTTCAGATAGGCCAGGTGGGTGGCTTTCGGATTGTCCCACCTCGTTGCTCCCTAGGTTTGCCTTTGGTGAATTGGATGTGTGGGGTTGCATCTTGTTTAAGTGTCGTCTCATTTTTTCTTTCTTTAATTCCTGGGGTGATGTTTGCAAATTACCTATAGTAGGTTACTTTATTGCTAGTGTTTAAGATCTTTAGAAGATGACTACTTCTCTGCAGTATCTTCCAAGTGGAGCTTGCTTTTAGGTTTTGAGCTTTCTGCCAGATCCTACCTCTTCAATTCGTTGGGTATGCGAAGTTGCTACCTGTTTGGCCCAGTCCTTGATTCTTTGGTAGTGTGCCACTGTATTTTCTGTGTCCCTTAGTCAATCTCAATCATGAAATATCAGGAAGGAAAGATGTTTAGAACAATTATTTCACATTTGGCTATAATGTTAACTAAAGCATCAAACAGAGCCTAGAAAATGACAGACTGAGCTAACCAGTTATTTACCACTTTTAGCTGTATAGAGTTGTGGTTATATAACAAAATCTAAAACACACCAGAAAAATTATATGCAGTATACAAGTCCTGTGTATGTCAATTTTTCCCCTGAGGAGTTTAAATTTAAAATGAGTTAAGGAGGAAATAGAGTATTGGGAAAAGAGGAAGGAATTAGATGTAAGGTTAGAGGACCAAGAAGGATCCCACTAAAATTGGGACACTAGTGCAGAGGACAGGTGGTAGAAAGAGAAGGAAGGGATAAAAGGAAGAACAGATCACAACCACAATCAGAAAGAAGTTAGAGGCGCTGTTTACACTCATATAAAAAACCAGAGAGAATAATGAAGGAAAGAGCAAATACACATACAGAAACAAAAACGAAGATAAAAACAATAAAACAGACAGATCAAAAATAAAACCCCACCAAAAAACCAAACAAAACAAAACAAAAACAAAAAATCCCTTCGCCAGAATAAAAAACGAATCAGTGAGAAAAAAAAAATAATAATAAAAAATAAAAATAAAAATAAAATTAAAAAAAATAAAAAGAATCAGTTCCAGGTGTTGACTCTGCTGTAGGCAGTTACCCTGTGGTGAGAGAGTCCTGTTCTGTGCAGGTCCGTCCCAGTAAGCCAGGAGCGCCCTCTGGCGGGCAGTGAGCAGATGCGCGTACTTTCAGGCAGAGACCAGTCTAGCTCGCCTCAGCTCTCAGCGCCCTTTCACGATCCCTGGGCCTGAGAGGCTCAGCGCGCTGTCTGGAGCGCGGGTTCCCTGCACTGGTTCCCGCCGCTCTGGTTTTTCACCACGCCCCCCACAATGGCGCCGGGCCAGTCACTCTCTGGCGCGGGACAGGTGTGGCTGAGAGTCCAGTCTCGTTCGCCTGCTGACCTCAACACACTTTCGTGGGCCTGAGAGGCCCCGTGCTGCCCTGTCCGGAGCACAAGTTCCCAGAGCATTTTCCGAGCTGCTCTGAGTTTCGCCACACCCCCCACAATGGCGCCCGGCCGGTCGCTCTCTGGCACGGGGCAGCTGTGGCTGAGAGACACTCACCGCCGGTCTGCACCGTTCTCCGCCGCTCCCCTGCCCCACCGCTGTCTCAGGATCCTCCGTGGGGGCTCCCTGGGCACCAGCTGCCACCGTGTGTCCGTAGATTTGAGCTTCCGCGGCGCTGCAACTCCCGGGATAGTAGAAGGTGCACGCGCGCGGTCTGCTCCTTGTTTCCTTCTTCTTTGTTGGAAGTCACCCGTCACTGGTGCCGGGGTTCCCAGATTGCGCTTCAGAACTTCTCTGGGTTTCGGGGAGGCATCTCCCCCCCTCCTGTGCTTTCCGGGTCACTATATTCCCGTGTTCCAATGCTAACTTTTAGAGAGAGTTTCACTGCCTGCTTCTTACTCATCCGCCATCTTGAGGTCCTCTCAGATGTTCTTTGTCGTGGAAGTATTTTATTTCTCCATCAATTTTGAAAGATAGTTTTGCGGGGTACATCAATCTGGGTTGAAAATTATTTTCCTTTAGAGCTTGAAATACATCATGCCAAGCTCTTCTTTACTTGAGGGTTTGTGCTGAAAAGGCAGCTGTGATTCTGATGGGTTTTCCTTTATAGGTGATTTGTCTCTTCTCCCTAACAGCTTTTAAGATTCTGCCTTTCTGTTGAATTTCTGGGATCTTGACTATGATATGTCTGGCTGAAGTTTTTTTTTGGTCATGTCTAGTTGGCATTCTAAAATCTTCATTTATATTGGGGTCAAATTCTTTTTCTTTTCCAGGGAAGTTCTCTGTGATAATGTCTTTGAACAAGGTTTTAATGTCATTAATGCTATCTCCTGCTTTTTCATTTATTCCAAATATTCTTAAGTTGTTTATCTTTGAGTCATCTAGCAGCTGCTGAATTGATTTTTCATGGTCCCTTGCTGTTTGTAAGAATTCTTTCTTTCATGATCAGTAATTGCAAGCCTGTCTTCTATATCTGAGTTCCTGTCCTCTCATTGGCTTAATCTGCTACAAATACTTTCAATGGAATTTTTGTTCTCTTGGATATCTGCTTGTATCTGCCTTATGGATTCCATTTCTTTCCTATGCTGAGCATTCATGGTTTCTATAGTTTTCTTAAGCTCATCTATTTTTTTGTCTGTATCAGCTATAGTGTCCTTAAGCATGGTCTTCATTGTGGACATTATCTCTGCAGTTATCTGAGAAATTATTTCTCTTTTAATTTTTTCCAGAGCCTCATTCTGTTGTTTTGTTGTTACCCCTTCAGATAGGCCAGGTGGGTGGCTTTTGGATTGTCCCACCTCATTGCCCCCTAGGTTTGCCTTTGGTGAATTGGATGTGTGGGGTTGCATCTTGTTTAAGTGTCATCTCATTTTTTCTTTCTTTAATTTATTTCCTGGTTTGATGTTTGTAAATTACCTATGATAGGTTACTTTATTGCTAATGTTCAAGATCTTTAGAAGATGACTACTTCTCTGCAGTGTCTTTCAAGTGGAGGTTGCTTTTGGGTTTTGAGCTTTCTGCCAGATCCTACCTCTTCAATTCGTTGGATGTGAGAAGTTGCTACCTGTTTGGCCCAGTCCTTGATTCTTTGGTACTGTGCCACTGTATTTTCTGTGTCCCTTAGTCAATATCAATCATGAAATATCAGGAAGGAAAGCTGTTTAGAACAATTATTTCACATTTGACTATAATGGTAACTGAAGCATCAAACACAACCTAGAAAATGACAGACTGAGCTAACCAGTTATTTGCCACTTTTAGCCGTATAAAGTAGAGTTGCGGTTATATAACAAAATCTAAAACACACCAGAAAGTTATATGCAGTATACAAGTCCTTAGTACATCAATTTTTCCCCCTCAGGAGTTTAAATTTAAAATGAGTTAAGGAGAAAATAGAGTATTGTGAGAAGAGGAAGGAATTAGATGTAAGGTTAGAGGACCAAGAGGGATCCCACTAACATTGGGAGACTGGTGCAGAGGACTGGTGGTAAAAAGAGAAGGAAGGGATAAAAGGAAGAACAGATCACAACCACAATCACATAGAGGTTAGAGGCGCTGTTTACACTCATAATAAAACCAGAGAGAATAATGAAGGAAAGAGCAAATAGACAAACAGAAACAAAAACAAAGACAAAAACAACAAAACAGACAAAACAAAAATAAAACCCCACAAAAAAATTAAAAAAAAATAAAAAAAAGAATAAAAACCTTTCACCGGAACAAAAAACTATTGAGAGAAAAAAATAATAATAAAATAAAAATAAAAATAAAAATAAAGAAATAAAAAGCATCAGTTCCAGGTGTTGACTCTACTGTAGGCAGGCATCGTGTGATGACAGAGTCCTGTTCTGTGCAGGTCCATCCCAGGGAGCCAAGAGTGGCCCTTTGGCGGGGCAGTGAGCAGAAGCATGGACTTTCAGGAGAGACCAGTCTCCTTTGCCTGCGGCTGTCAGCGCACTGCTCCACCCTGTCTGGAGCGCGAATTCCCAGCGCTGTTTTCATGCTGCTCTAATTTTCACCACGCCCCCCACAATGGCGCCTGGCCAGTCTCTCTCTGGCATGGGACAGGTGTGGCTGAGAGACCAGTCTCGTTCACCTGCTACCCTCAGCGCACTTTCGTGGGCCTGAGAGGTGCCGTGCTGCCTTGTCCGGTGCGCGAGTTCCCAGCTCTGTGTTTTCGCTCCACTCTGATTTTCGCTGCACCCCCCACAATGTCGTCTGGCCAGTCGCTCTCTGGTGCAGGACAACTGTGGCTGAGAGACACTCACCACCAGCCAGCGCAGTTCTCTGCTGTTCCCCTGCCCCGCCACTGTCTCTCGATCCTCCTACAGGGCTCCCTGGGCGCTAGCTGTCACCGTGTGTCCGCAGCTTTGAGCTTCTGTCGAGCGGTGATTCCTGGGATGGTAGAAAGTGTGCGTGTGATTTGCTCCTTCTTTGTTGAAAAGTACCCTTCACTGGTGCCATGGATCCCAAGCTGTGCTTCAGAACTTTTCTGGGTCCCGGGGAGGTATCTCCCCCACCTCCTGCGCTCTTCCGGTCACTAAATTCCCGTGGTCCAATGGCAACTTTTAGAGAGTTTTGCTGTGTGCTTCTTACTCATCCGCCATCTTTTTCCTCTTCTCTAGTTGCTTTTTGTAGTCTGTTCTTGTGCTGAATTTCTGGAATCTTCATTATTTTATGTCTTGGTGTAGATTAATTTTGGTCATGGCTATTTGGAGTTGTATAAATTTCATGTATATGTAAATCAAATTCTGTATCCATTTTTGGGAAGTTTTCTGCTATTATTTGTGTGAAGATGTTTTTATGGCTTTTATGCTATGTCCAGGTTACTCACTGACTCTGAGCTACCTTACATTTTTCTTTCCTTCATCTTGTAGCTGTTGGATTGATTTTTCATGGTCTCTTGCTATTTTTAACATATCTTTTTTTTATGGTCTCTAGTTACAATCATGTCTTCTAGATATGATGTTCTATCCTTGCCTTCATTCAATCTGATTTGTATACTTTCAATAGAGTTTTTAATCTCCTGTATTTATGTTTGGCTCTGTTTCATGGATTCCATTTCTTTCTTATGTTGGACATTCATGGTTTCCATCGTTTTTCTATGCTCCTCTATTTTTTTATCTGTGTCTGCTATAATATCTATCATTTCAGTCATCATTTTTTGTGAACCATAGAGATTTTTCCTATAGACTATTCTGTTTGTTTTTTCACTTGTGTTGTTATCATTTCAGAAAGTTCAAATGATTGGCTTGTGATTTCCTGTATCTCATTGTGTTCTGGACTTGTCCTGGCTGGGCTGAGTGTCTCAGGTTGGATTTTTCTTCTGTATCTTATTTTCTATTTTTTATTTTATTTTGTTTTCTGTGTTGATGCTTGTAGATTTCTTATGGTAGATAGCTTTATCCCTGGTATTGTGGCTTCCCTAGGAGATGTCATTTCTTTGGGATGTCTTCTAGATATAGGTGGTTCTTGGTCTTTGTGTCTATCTCAAGATCCTATCTTCCCAATGTATTAAGAATGACAATTTGCTATTTGGTTCAGGACCCAGTCTTTTGGTTCTGGAAATCAGTGATGGTTATGCCCCCTTACAATCACAATGTTGTCATAGAGGAGAGAAAAACTGAATGTAATAGGTATGACATCCTTGCTAAAGTAGTACAGTTAGCAATAACAATACTCTCAAGCACAACCTGGCTACTGACAAACTGGTAACTATTACCCTGATATATTTAACCATAGGAGCAAATTGTAGTGTTTTGTAACAAAATCCATATTATACTAGGGATTGTATGTGATGATTTTCCCCTTAGTGGAGTCATTTTACCCTGTCGTGAGGGTGGCCTTTTGAGAGGTATAGGGGGCAGGATAGAAAGAAAAATGAAGTCAAATATATTAGGTGCAAGACTGGAGGGCAAAGAATGATCACCCATGTTTTGGGAAACTGTATGACACAGGAGGGAAATAATGGAAAAGAAAGCTAAGAAGTATTGAAATGAACCAGAAAGAGAAGAGAAAATGTTTACTCACATGATTGTATCATAAAATCAAGTGAGACAGTTAAAGAAAGAGAGAAGTTGGATGGGTAGAAGAAAACAAAAAGAAAGTTAAAGAATCTAAATCATGAAAGAAAGAGAAAAGAAAATAGATAAAGAACAGAGAGAGAAAAGCGAGAAAAACAAAACCAAAAATAACCTTAAAATAAACACAAGACAAAACAAAACAATGTAAAAGAAGTCCCATCAGACAGAAAAAGGAAAACCAGTCTAACAAACAGAAAAATATAAAAGTAGTAACATTCTCCTTGTATCTAATATTCTGTCATAGGTCCCACAAGGGTCTCAGAAATGTGTACTATACCAAGTTTGCAAGCGGATTTGTGCTGGGTACGAGGCTTATCTTGGTTTCTCGATGTGGGAGAAGGGACTAGTCCTCTGTTGCTGGAGTTCTCTCCAACCCCTTTAGGAATAAAAAAGGGTGGCCCTACCCTCCTGCTTTTATTACGAGCATCTGTGTGTCAAAGGAAGCACAGTGCTGGTTGACCTAACTTACCAACTGCTGGCTTGTAGTCTCACTGTTGCTTTGGAATTTTCCATGCCACCAGTCCAGCCTGCCAATAATATGCACCTCCTCAAGGGCCTTGCTGGGTCACTAAGATTGCTTCATTGAGTTGATTTAAAGTTAAATTTCTCATAGGTAATTTCATAGGAAATAACAGAGAAATATCTCTAAGTAGTGCCCTTTGGGCCTAGGGAATTACTATACAAAACTTACCTTTGTGGCTGAAAAAAACAGCTTCCTGAGCCAATGTCCTTCAGTTTTCTCTACTGATGAATAATTTTCCAGTTTTCTTCCAGAGTGTTATTGAGCCCCATCTCAACAAATGTTGTTAAACAAATTATATATGTGTGTGTATATATATATACATATGTGGCAGTATTTATATATAACTTATTTATAATTGAAATATATATAACTTAGTTATAATTAAAATGTTAAATTTTCTACATGCAAAATTTTCCTAAAATAGTAAAATATTCTCATTTATACTTTAAAAAGCCAGATTAAAAGCAGGTTTTATGTTTTTCTAAGATAAGCTTTTACATTTTCCATTGTTAGACTTCTGGTTACTTAACAAATGAGTTTTAAGAGTTAAAGAGTATTTAAATGTTAACTTGTAAAACATTTCCTATAATCAAGTTAAATTGGTTAAATGAATAATTACTATATTATCTTATAAAACACATTGTATAAGTGAGACTAGAAAGGTATATACATCTAAAGACAAAGTATGTTGTAAAACTAAATGAAATTTACTAAATGCAAAATAATAATAAGTACTGTTTTATTCAATATGCATCATATCTGGATTTTAAACATATGAAATGATTAAAAGTTTTGGCATTTCTTTAAATTTTTTCCAGGCATTTAAAACTTAATCTATATCTATTGGGTTTGATTAAAAAATATTTTGTTATATAAATGAGAGATACTTGTATATTGGGTAAGAAGTCTACTTGTCAGTAACACTGTTTCCTAAATTTGTTATAAGTCTAAAGATATATTTTTCTCGTCACTTTAGTCACCACAGGTAAAACTGTTAAAAGTTATATATCTGTGAGTGTAGTTTTTGCAAACTTCATGATATATTGAATGCATCTGTGTTTCCCAAGTATACAGGACTTCTAGGATGCAGAACTTAAGGAAAACAGTTCATCATACTGCTGACCTCCAGATTTAGGTGTTTATAATGATGGACTTTTCAGGTTTATGTTGATGTGATTTTTATGAAATTGTGTTACGATAATTAAATGTGCGTAAACATTATAAACTGAGCCAATGTCATATTAATGATTAAAGATTAGACATAGTACTCTATACTCTGTAAACTACTGCATTCTAATTACAAATGCATTGTTCCAAAAAATAAAAATTCAGTTAATGGGGCTGGTGAGATGGCTGAGTGGCATACCCGCCTGCCTGGCAAGCGCAAGGGCCCGAGTTTGACTCCCAGAACCCACATACAAAAAAGGGCCAGTGATATCGCTCAGTGGCACAGGTGCCTGCTGGCGCATGAGGTCCAGAGGTCGAACCCTGGTACCCACAAAAAAAAATTCATTCAAAAGTTTATCATTTAATATTTTGTACTAAGATAATCAATTAAAATTTAATTTGTACTAAAATGGGAATTTATGCATTTTAGAAATAACAAAATATATATTTCTAATAAAATAATGCCAATTTAATTGTAATGCTAAGATGTTATGTTTGCACTTAATTTCAAATTTTCCCTGTAAAATTTTATAATTATTATTTGTTAATATCTATAGGAACTTAATTCTGAAAGACAACCACGGTTGGTATTAGAAAAAGAAGAGAAGATTCTGACCTATTTTATATGTCAAAATGCTTGACATGCAGGAAAGATTGATAGTTAAACTAATCTCTCCCACTTCAATACTGGTGTAACTGTCTTTCTGGGTGTTCAAAAGCTGAGGCTTGGAGACCAAATCTATAAAAGGTTACTGGGTTAAGAGAACAGCCAATATTTTTGACCTAGCCCTCCAAAGTCAACAAGGACCCAGGACATGAGAGGACCTCTCTAAAAAGATTGTACAATGCCAGTGAGTCACCCAACCCCCTGAGTTGGGAGATTGTTGGACCCAAAGACAGGAGTCAACTAGTGCACACTGTGCTCAAAGGAACTTATTTATGGAAGTAGAAGGAATATTGTGACGCTAAGTAGAGATTGCAACTTTCTGAGTCTCTGAAACTAGCACCTTGGCTGCTCACCAAGCATCTCTTTGATCAGAGTACACCATGACCAGTTGCCAAAAAAATAAAGGGCTGTTTATTTTGAAATGCATGTGCATTTTATTTCTCAGAGAAACAGAATCAGGCCTTTTGTTGTAGGAAAGAGGGAGTAGGTAGAAAGACTATTTGGATTGTGATCACCTGTGATATTTAAAATACTGTGACAAATTGAGAAAGAAATCACCCAACTAAATTAGATCAGCATAGTTTTGAGTATGGCTACAGGGGTTTATTGCAAACAGAAGACCCATCCTAGGTATGAGTGCAGCAACTAATAAGATTGCCACCTTGAATAGAATAAAAGGGAAATGAAGAAGGAAGGATTGATTCTGTTTCTTTGAAAGGGCTCCAGTCTTCACCTTCACCTTGGATATTGCAGACTCTTCAGCATTTCAATGTGTACTCTTCAGCCCCCATAACACATCCTTTGGCCTCCTGATATGGAATTGCTTGGGACACTACATTGATCTTCAGTCTTTTGACTGGATCCTTCAGATCTCCAGCTCACTGATAGCTCTTTTACACTTTTTAATAACTGACTCTATGGGCTGCCATTGTACGTTAATCTTGTAAATTCTTACATAGTTGTATATCTTGCATTAAATAAGTTTCTCTATTAATCACTGACTGATACATATTTTGGTATGAAGAGTGACTAGAGAAACAGAATTGTAAAGATGAAATTATTTAATGGCTTTAGTTAGTTGGAGGAGTTAGCTCTCTAATTTGATGAGACAAACATGCTATGGTCTCTGCTTCAGATACAGTACTGGAGGGAATGCTAATAGTCTTCAGTGTGAACTGTTTGAAGTAATAGGGAATGAAGAGCCATTTCATTATCCTAATTCACAGCTTGTGAGATGTAAGGAATTTAGCAACTACATATTTTGAATATTTTTGGCAAATTGTGAAATGTAATGATGTTGACTGTTCATTATTAGCATATCTGGACAAATTAGTGAAGGAAAACAATGAGCACAAAACATCCACAGGAAATATTGTCTTACAATAGTGAGAACAAATTAATAAAGGAAAGTAAGCAGCTCAAATATTCAAATTCTCACCTGCAGACACACATAAAGAATTTAAAACTTTCTAAATATGTTCTGAAATAGAATCTCCTCTCCTTTAGATGCAGTGCTGAGATTGTCAAAACCCAAACACAGGCCCTCATAATTCAATGGGCTGAAATACAGCACAAGTTTAATGCTCAACCTTGAAGGGTTTCTGAAGTAAAAAGAGGGCAGTGATCCAAAAAGAATGGGATTCTATAAATGGGGATGGAGGATCCTCATGAGGCTGAGGATGTTGAACTCCTAGATTTAAATGACATTATTTCATTAGAGGAAGAGATTTCCCCATCCGCAGTGTTGGAGGCATCCTAACCCCCACCCCATGTAGTTTTGGTCTCTTTTAGTATACCTGAGGATATTAGTACTGTGTTGACTAAGCATGTTAATGTTGACACTGCTCAGACGCACCCTCACTACCCACTTTTGCCTCATGAATTATAACGAGGCTCATATTGCAAAAGGCTCCTAAGGGTGAGGTACATAGTGTGACCCATGATGATGTCTGTTATTCTCCCATAGAACTTGAGTGTTCTAACTCTTACAAGCAGAGGCCTGATGAGCAACAGTGGGAATGGATTTTATGGTTGTGGAATAATGGTGGCAAAAACATACAAAAGTATCAGGTTGAGTTTGTTGGTATGGACCCTTTAAATAGAGATTCTATATTTAATGATGCAGTTCATGGAGTAAAAAAGTTATTAATGATTTATTTGGCTGGTTGGCAGAAGTATGGATCAAAAGACACCCCACTGTGAATTAGTTAGAGATAGTTGGTAGTCCATGGTTTACTATTGATGAGGTAAATGGAAATGCTGGAGTGGATTTGTCATATTAAACCTAATCCCCTACACTGGGATGATTCAGAAAATGTACCTTTCACTAATCCTTTGAAAAAGTGATTTGTGACGGGAGCACAAGCAAGTCTGAAGAGACCTGTTATTGCTCTTCTGTGTAGGCCAGACCTTACAGTGGGGATTGTAGTTACTCAATTAGGAAATTTAAAGGCAATTGTTTAATTGGATCACAAAGTGTCGGGGTCAAGTGGCAGCCCTTGATCACAAAAGGAAAGGTTCATGTACTTCCCATAAGGGACAGCAGAAGCAGAACAGTGATCAGAATTGTTTGCCATGTGTAGACCTGTGAGATTGGCTGATTAGCCATGGTGTTAACAAAAGTGAAATAGACAGGAAGCCTACAAAACTTTTACTAAATTTATATAATTGAAAAAATTTAAGGACAAATGAATAGAAACATACTTCAAATAATAGTAACAAAGTATCACGGCCTTCAACAATTCCCAGAGTTCAGCTAGTTTACAAACCCAGAAAATCTTGAAAGAAGGGGAGGCCAGGTCCAAAAATATATATCTTTAATATTTCCTCCTGCCTTCCACAAGGGGAACTAAGGCCTTTGACGAGAGGAACTTTCCATTGGCCTCAATCTGCTAAGATGAGTTACAGCAAAAGCTTTAATAAAAAGAGACAATGGAATATGGTTTTGGGGGAATCCAGGAAGGTCAGAACTCTTTGGGAGCTAAGACACTGATTTTTCTGGATCGCTCATGTTTATTGGGTTTCCATAGATTTGGGGGGGTGAAGGAAGAGGAGGGCAAATTGGAGGCAAAAGCCCAAGAAAATGACCAGGGCCTTGCAAAACAGAGGCAGAAAATCTTGCCAATTAAGAGAACTGTTTGTAAGGTAGGCAGTTTTATTACTCTGGAATAGGAAGTGTCAGAAGCCTGCAGCTGCAGCACAGCATTATCTTGTCTGTAGAGACTATGAATATAAGTTTTTTCAATGTGGCAGAGGTCCCTTTGTGGTCAGCAGCTTTATCCTATATAGCCCAGTCACCAACAATTCCTCCTTTTTGTTTTTTGTAATTGCAGCAGTTGAAACATTATGACTTCAGTTTGGATAGGTCTAGGCATTGTCAGGTGTGGTGTCCCCTGTAGCAGACTAGGAATAAAAATAAAAGAAACAAGCATATCAATATAATCAATCCAGTGTAGAATCCAAAATGGGTCTGGTCACAGCAGATGTCACCACAGGTTTGCACATCTTTCTCCATAGCTGCACATTCCATGGTGACACCCACAGTGCTGTAAAATGACCTGCTATTATGCAAGTATACCCTTGTCCCCATATTATTAACTGCACTGAGCCATCTTATTTTTCTGTTTGGATTTTATTTTTTTTTTATTTTACAGGACTTGAGCCCTAAGTGTGCTCATCAATTTGTCCTTCTGCAAATGAAGTTCTGATAGAATATGTGGATTCAAAAAAAAACATTTATTTAAGTAGCAAGGTCTAATTATGTTTGTAGGGGGTAACTTTATTTCCCCTTTTTGTTTATATAATTGATTTTAAAGGGACAGATGCATTCTTTTTCTGTAGAGCCTGACCTTTAGTGAATTTGTCTTTGGCCAAAATTGTTTTTTGTGTTGAAGGCCCAGCCCTTTCTAACTGCCTGTAATATTTATATCTAACTTACATGTTTACAATATTTCTCCCTCTGAAGAGCTACCCCCAACTGTGGTTAGGGGAGACTGGGAGTAGTTTTCATCTTAAATGCTCCAAGCTGAGGAGGGTCAATGTAATGGAAACCACAGTCAGGAGTCTTCTCCAGAGAGCTAATCTAATGGGCCCTAGATAGAAGCCTTGCGGTGGCTTAGCAATTGTGAACTCTCTTTATGAAGTTGATCTGGTGGATCCTGGTAGAAGGAATACAGCACATTTATCACTGGATTCATCTGTATGATCACTTGAAGTTTGGCAGCCTCTAGGAAAGAATAAACAATATTTTTTGAGAAATTAGAGCATGCATAATCAAAGCATAAGCACTAGAATGGAAAATAAGTTTTGCGAGAGCCAAGTCTAGAAACTGTTTTTATGGGACTGGAATATTGATTGTAACCCACTATCTCTTAGCTTTCTCTGATGGAGTCTGATATTTAGTCATGTCTCTCTAGTTTTAGCTGATATTTCCTAAAGAATATAAATATTTTTCTTGAGCTTTTATAGATTTTATTTTTTCTTAATGACCCATAGCAGTGGTCAGCTAATAGTATAGTTGGAAACTGTCAGAAAGTATCAGCAATTGAAGTCCCCATTTATATCTAGATTATTATTATGGCATTATTTTTATAAATCTTTTGATTATACTTTTCTGCTGCATATTCAAGACCAAGTTAAATTGAGACTTGTGTTAATCGAAATTAGCCTCTTGATGTCTATCAAGGTCAGTTAAGTTTCTCGAGGCATTACTTATGTACAGCACTATGTACTGCACCTGTGTACAACATCTGTCAGCTCCTACTGGAACTATGTACAGCACCTACCAGCTCCTCTTTCAGTGTCAGCTATCAGGATGGGTCATGACCTTGCTGGACCACAGGCTTTCTTTCTGTGAAATCTTGGGAGCGTTTTCCTTATAGTGGCCCTCCTTAGGCACACTATACACTGTTAATTCCCATCCACTGTGGTCCAACAATCTCCCTGGTCAGGATGTTGGGTGACTCACCATTTTTGTAGGATGCCACAGAAAAGGTTCCCTTGTGTCTTGGGTCCTTATTGATCTTGGAGGGCAGGGGCCTAAATATTGGCTGTCCTCTAAGCCCAGGAATTTTTCTAGTTTTGTTCTCTAAACTTTAGTTTTTGAATACCTAGAAGAGATTATCAATGACATTAATATTGCAGTGGGAGCAGTGAGTTTAACTACCATAATTTTATCTGAATATCAAGCACTTTGAAATATAAAGTATAGCAGAGGACTGTTATTCATTACCAACCATAGTTGTCCTAGTAGTTTAATCCCTGTAGAATGTTAACAGACAACAGTTATATAGTTTTAAAGAGAAAACGTGAGCTCAAAAATCACACATAGAATTTTAACATGACAATCATGATGATATTATTTTTATAACACACTTAAATGTCCATCCTTGGGCCGGGGAGATAGCTCAGTGGCATAAGTACCTGCCTGGCAAGTGCGAGGTCCTGAGTTCCCACATACGAAACTGGGTACTCCCAGTTCTGACATACGAAAAAAGGGCTGGTGATATCGCTCAGCAGTGATATCGCTGCTGGCGAGTGAGGTCCTGAGTTCGATCCCCGGTACCCACAAAAGAAAATGTCCATCCTAGTGCGGAATAGAGTTACACATATGGCACACTCACCACATATGTCTTTTAAAAGCTATTTGACATGTAACCTTAAGTTGATTTGACATATATCTCATCGTGAGTAGCTGCAGCACAACAAAAGGCAGATATCTGAGTCTAAAAGAAAATGTTTATCACCATAAACAATTTAATTTTACATATTAGAAGAGCTGTACAAATGGAAGACACAAATATATTTAGTACACCATGAAATTAGAAATTATGAATGTCATAGCTATATGAAAACCCTTGATCCTTGTCTTTTAATTTAGTTTTGTACCAAGAGCATCTTTTAATGAGAAAAACTAATTGTTTTATCTATAGAAAACTAAATAGGCTTTGTTGGCTGTATACTTTTGATCACTGAAATAAAAATTGTACAAGATTTAAATCTGATGGAGGCTTTTTGTGTAGCTTGAGCCAACACTGACCTTTTATACAATTTGATTTTTACATCTTCAAAAGGTTTTATATAATTTTTAAGATTTTCGTAGCTCTCCCTTTGCTGGTGCCTTTGCTGTGACTCCAGGCAGGGCTGTGCCCCATCCTCTGTGCACATTTGGCACCTAAGCACTCATTCCAAGGGCAAATTTGATTGTAATTTTTATTTATATTCTTAAAAGCCAATTGAAGCATGGTAATTTTAGAATTTGTTTCTGGCTGCCTCTTATGTAGCTAGAACTACAATAGTGTTATCATGCCCATACAGTTTTGTCACCAGCTGCTAATGTTGCTACAGTTTAATGACATAAGAATGGTGACCATGTGCACTTGGGTGGAGGCACAGAGAGTGGTGGCCATTGGGAAGGATGCCCCTGCAAATTGTATACCATGGTGCCCAAGGCTGCAGAGGGGGGCAGCCAGTGGCCACACCCTGCTCTGTTGAGGGATGGTGTTCCTGCCATTCCCTGCCGGATGGTAAAGTGTGCTTCAGGCTGGAGCTGCTTCCCCTATTCTGGCCCAGCTCCAGGCTCTGTGATTCAAAGAGCTCCATGGGTGCTGCTGGAAGCCCATGGACCGGGCACTCTCCCTAACTCAGGGGTGTGTGAGAGGTGATGGAAGGAGCAAAATGCAGCAGTTTCTCACTGTTCTTATACTTTTGGTTCACAGAAGCCCCTTTAAGAGTCTGTGGTAGATAGATTGGTCTATCTAGTCTGTGGTCTAGATAGATTGGTGCTGGTTTGATTTTTCTTGAAAGTATTACTAGTCTTTTTACTTTCAGATCAAATCAGTCCCCCCAAAACACCTCTGGTGTTGGTGACTGATTGCTTCCTAAAGACTCTGGTGCCTGGGAAGTTAGCTCTTCCTGCAGAGGCTTCATCTTAAGGGCTGAAGCCTCTGCTGGGAGTGTTTTTGTTTTCTCTATGCCTGAAGCAGGAGTTGCTGGCTGTGAGCACTGTAATGGATTCAAAACTGATTGAACTGAATTCCAAGCTGAAAAGATCTCAGGGGAGATTATTTCTCCTCTGTCATGTGCCTGTTTAAGAATTTTTTCTAACTTGTGTTGGCACACGAGCCCCTGAGTATTTGTAACCTGTTCCCCCCTGTTTTATTCCTGAATAAAAGAAATAAATGACTTCTTCACAGCAAGAGGACTTACCCGTATTCCTTGTGGAAGGATTTTCTCTCTTCTCTTCTCTAAGTGTCCCTAGAGCAGTTATGTCCTGAAATTCCTACTATCTCACAACTTTTTCACTCTGAGTGCATCTTATTTGTTCAGTCTTAAAAGTCCCAGCCCAAGGTGTCAGGTCCCTTTTCACTTACCAGTTATTGGGGATGGGAGGCAAAAGCCCATAAAAATGAACAGGGTCTCAAGAAATAAATGCAGTAAATCTTGCAAATTAAGAGAACTGTTTGATGTCTAAGGTTGGCAACTTTATTGCTCTGGAATAGGGAATGTCATCAGGCCACAGCTGCAGCACAATGTTATCTTGTCTGTATAGACTGTGAATATGAGTTTTTTCAACATGGGCAGAGGTCCCTTTATGGTTATCAGCTTAATCCTGTATAGCCCAATCCCCAACATTACTGGACACTGGTTCTGAACTGATGTAGATTCTAGGGGATCAAAAATGACACTGTGGCCCTCCAGTAAGTGTAAGGGCCTGTGGAGGTGTAGTGATCAATGGAGTTTTAGCAAAGGTCCAACTCACAGTATATCCAGTAGGTCCCAAAATCCATCCTGTAGTTATTTCTCCCATTCCAGAATGCATAATTGGGATAGATATGCTTAGTACCTGGCAGAATCCTCACATTGTTTCCCTAATCTGTACAGTGAGAACTATTATCATTGGAAAGGCCAAATGGAAGCCATTAGAGTTTCCTTTATCTTATAAAATAATAAACAAAAAACACTATCACATACCTGGATGGATTGTAGAGATTAGTGCCACTATCAAGGACATGAAAGATGCAAGTGCCATGGCTCCCACCACATCTCCATTTAATTCCCACATTTGGACTGTGCAGAAGATGGATGGTTCTTGTAAAATGGTGGTAGATACCATAAACTGAATCAAATGGTGACTCCAATTGTAGCTGCTGTACCAAATATGGTTTCATTGCTTCAGCAGAACACACATCTCCTGGTAATTGGTATGCAGCTCTTGATTAGGCAAATGATGTCTCCATATGTATCCATAAGACCCATCAGAAACAATTTGCTTACGTCTAGCAAGGCCAGCAATACACATTCTCTGTCCTAACTCAGGGTTATGTTAACTCTCCAGCCCTGTGTCAGCACTTAGTTTGCAGTGATTTTATCACTTTTCTTCCACACAAGTTATCAGACTGATCCATTACATTCATGATATGCTTATTGGACCAAGTAAACCGGAGGTAGAAAACACTCTGTAATTGTTAGTAAAGCATTTGTGAGCCAGAGGATGGGGAATAAATCCAAATAAAATTCAAGGTTCTTCTACATCAGTGAAATTTCTAGGAATCCAGTGGTGTGGGCCATGTAGAAATATCCCTTTTTTTTTTTTTTTGGTGGTTACCGGGGGTCGACCTCAGGACCTCGCGCACCAGCAGGGACCCGTGCCGCTGAACAATATCACTGGCCCTTTTTTCATATGTGGGTTCCAGGAGTCGAACTCAGGCCCTCGCGCTTGCCAGGCAGGTGCTTGCACTGCTCAGCCATCTCACTGGCCCAAAATATCCCTCTTGATGTAAAAGATAAGTTGTTGCACCTGGCTCTGCCTAAAACAAAAAAGGAGGCACAATGTCTAGTGGGCCTATTTGGATTTTGGAGGAAACACATTCCTCACTTAGGTGTTTTGCTCTGTCCCATTCCCTAGTAACTCAGAAAGCTGATAGTTCTGAGTGAGTTCCAGAACAAGAGAAGGCTTTGCCACACAGCCAGGCTGCTGCACAGGCTGCTCTCTCACTGGGGCCATATGATCCAGCAGATCCAAAGGGACTTGAAGTGTCAGTGGCAGGTAGGGATGCTGACCCTCCCTTTTAAAAACAGCTTTTGACTATCTATGACAAACAAACAGCCAATATTATACTAAATGGCCAAAATCTGAAAGCCTTCCCTCTAAAATCAGGAACAAGACAAGGATGTCCATTGTCCCCACTCTTATTCAACATAGTTCTGGAAACTTTAGACAGAGCAATTAGACAAGAGAAAGAAATAAAGGGAATAATGATTGGAAAGGAAGAACTTAAATTATCATTATTTGCAGATGACATGATACTCTACACAGAAGACCCCCAAAAACTCCACTAAAAAACTGCTAGATTTAATAAGCAAATTTAGTAGTGTAGCTGGATACAAAGTCAATACTCAAAAGTCAATAGCCTTCCTGTACACAAATAACAAACTTACTGAAAGAGAAATTGGGAAACAATACCTTTCACAATAACATCCAAAAAAAGTGAAATACCTAAGAATCAACCTCACAAAGGATGTAAAAGACTTATACACTGAAAACTACAGTACTCTGAAAGAGGAGATTGAAGAGGATATCAGAACATGGAAAGATATCCCTTGCTCCTGGATAGGAAGAACCAATATAGTGAAAATGGCCATACTTCCAAAATTGTTATAGAGATTTAATGCAATTCCAATCAAAATTCCAACAGCATATCTCACAGAATTAGAGAAAACAATCCTAAAATTCATTTGGAATCAGAAGAGACCTAGAATAGCAAAGGCAATTCTGGGCAACAAAGGCAAGGCAGGGGGCTTCACAATCCCCGACTTGAAATTATTACTATAAAGCTACTGTGATAAAAACAGTGTGGTACTGGCAAAAAATCAGACCTGAAGATCAATGGAACAGATTAGAAGATGCTGAAACAACTCCAGACATACTAAGTCACCTTATCTTTGACAAAGGTGCCAAACACATTCACTGGAAGAAAGATAGCCTCTTTAATACATGATGCTGGATAAACTGGCTCTACACATGCCAAAGATTAAAACTAGACCCATATCTTTCACCATGCACTAAACTAAATTCAAAATGGATCAGAGATCTAAATATTAAGACAGAAACATTAAATCTGCTGGAAGGTAGGATAGGTAAAACCCTTGAAGACACTGGTGTAGGCAAAGACTTTTTGAATAAAACCTCAACCGCATGGGAACTATCCCAAATAATCAATAACTGGGATCTCATCTTATTAAAAAGCTTTTGCACAGCAAGAGAAACCACCAACAGAGTGAAAAGACAACCCACAACGTGGGCAAAAATGTTTGCCAGCTGTTCCTCAGACAAAGGATTACTATTGAGAACATATAAAGAACTCAAAAGTAAGACCTCCCAAATTTAAAGACCCACTCCAAAAATGGGCATCTGAGATGAATACACATTTCTCAGATGAAGAAATACTAATGGCAAATAAATATACAAAAACATGTGCAACATCACTAGTCATTCGAGAGATGCAAATTAAAACAACACTGAGATACCATCTCACCCCAGAAAGAATGGCTACTATTAAGAAATCAACTAATAACAAATGCTGGAGGGGCTGTGGGGAAAAAGGAACCCTTCTTCACTGTTGGTGGGAGTGTCGACTGGTACAGCCACTGTGGAAGTCAGTGTGGAGATTCCTCAAAAAACTAGGGTTGGAGGTCCCATTTGACCCAGCTATTCCCCTTCTGGGCATCTTCCCAGAAGAATTAAAAACATCGTACCACAGTGATATATGGGCACCCATGTTTATAGCAGCACAATTTGTAATAGCCAGATCTTGGAAACAACCCAAATGCCCATCAACTGAGGAATGGAAAAGAAAGATGTGGTATTTTTATACAATGGAGTACTATTCAGCCTTAAAGAAAGATAAACTGGAGACTTTTATAGGTAAATGGATGCAACTCGAGAAAATACTCATAAGTGAAATAAACCGGATGCACATGTGTAAGCATCGTATTGTCTCTCTAGTATGAGAAACTGAAAGAGTAAATAAGATCCAAAATGTACAATAGACACGGTGAATCAAAAAGAGACTGGTCAATAGGAAAGAGAGAGTGGAATAGGGAAAAGAAAGAAGGGAAAGGGAATAAAATTGTATACATATATAAGATGGTTAAGATAGATACACTACCAATTTTACTTAGTTAATTGAAGAGTAAGGTTTGAGCCAATAATGTTTAGACAACTGAATGCTAATGTCTGGTATCCTGAATAACTAACTTAAAGATAATAATAAAACATAATGCATTGACCATTGTTATCCTCATATTATGTTGTTTTGAAAATTTCTTCTTTTTTGATTTGTTTTGTGTTTACTTCTCTTTAAAAAAAAATAGCTTTTGGCCTGCTACTGGACCTTAGTTGAAAGTGAACATTTGGCCATTGGGCTGCAGGTTACCATTTGAACTTATTTGCCCATTGTGAGCTGGGTATTATCTGATCCACACATTCATAAATTTGGACATGCACAAAAATAGTGATTCAATACATGGAAATTGTATATATATGATTGAGCCAGAGCAAGCCCAGAGGGCACAAGTAAGTTACATGAAGAAGTTTCCCAGGTTCCCATGGCTCCTACTACTATTATATTGCCTTCTGCCTCCCAGCATGCACCTGTGGACTCATGGATGTACTATATGATCAGCTATTAGAGAGAAGTCTAGCACCTGCTTTACAGATGGTTCTGCAAATTGTGAAGGCACCACCCAAAAGAGGACAGCTGCACA